>OY728133.1:1402006845-1407006845 GCA_963277665.1 Viscum album | reverse complement strand
TCCCGCCATGTGAGATCCAGACCATGCGATCTGGTTCGGCCTTCGAATAACACGACCGTGAGAAGTTCCTCTGTGTTTTCTTCGACTGTATGATCTCTCTGTGCGAGATCTCATCCATCCATCTTTTGAAAATTCCTGAATTCATCATGGTTGTTCGATTAATATGATATTTAATTTCATACATCCATATTTTATTATAACCCTGGAATCATCCACACATATTCGATCGGCTTCAGTCTATCCCAGTGGTCTGCTTCTTTTCCACTTTTCATCATATCCCCATCTTCTTCCTCACTCCGCTCTAGTATACATTACCACATCCTCCTCCACAATCTCTTCTTCAACCTGTGACTACACGTTTCTCCTTCCACAAACTTCTTCCTTCTCCATTTCCACAGACCTGACAAACTTGTTTAATTTTAAAACCAAACCCCTTTAGATCTTATCTAAGTTTACCATAATATATATATATATATATATATAATTATACATTATCTGTCACGACCCCCTCAACACAAAGTGTACCCCTCCTGGGCCGGCAATGTGAGAAGAGAGATAATGACCCCCGAGCCCCACCTCCAGTAGGCCCCGAGTTGGTGACTAGCACCGAGGGTATAGTAACATACAAATGGGAGGCATTACCCTCTAAGAGAACACATGCAGAAGAGATAGATAGAATAGACTCCAACCAACTCCAAATCATAACTGAAATATAAAAGAAACCCAAGTATATATATGAAATTTCATGCAAAAGTACTACAACTGAAAGGGAAAACTAAAAGTACCCAAAAGAAAGTAAAACGGCAGCGACCACGAGCCCGAACAGCTCCTCCTCCAACCGCAAGCTAGTAGTAACCAGCTTGATCTCTAACCTGCTCCAAGTGACCTGAAAAATAGTTTATATATACATAGGGTGAGTATAACAGTATACTCAGTAGGATCCTCCCCAAGCCTCTCGTGCAAAAGTAAAGAAAGCATGCTAAAGCCCAGTGAACAACATGTGAAACTAACTCATCACCTAAACAGGTATACTATGTTCCCAACCTCACCATGGCTACTCTCACCAAGTAAGGCATACAAGAATATAGCATATAGTAAAGAATATCAAGGGTACCCCGCTACTACTTTCCCACTGGTTTGCCTCTTTTCCCCAACGACATACGTCCTGTGCATCTCTCTCCAATGGCTTGCCCGCAGACACCTGGGCTATGCTCCACAATCTGCACCTCGTGCACCACATAGGCTTTCCCGCAGACACCTGGGCGAAGCACCACACCATCCTCACAACCAAAGGTAACCAGGTAGTTTCCAGGAGCCACCACAGCTCGCATAACGTGTATCATACGTCGGGTATAATACCTCAAGCCATTACAGCCCATACTCCAAGTAAGGATCCTCAAGCCATCATAGCCTATACATGTTACACTTATAGTATTCCATAGGATACTATATCCAGAATATATGCGTGTGAATAACCACAAGCCTTTACAACCCTCTACACACATATATGGGGTAACTAACCGCTGTGCCTCATGGCACAGGAATCTACCAAGAGAAGAGAGTGGGGCCAAAGGGGGTAGTCAGCCATTCGACCTCCCATCACAATGTTAGGGAAAACACCCCCCCCCAAGGGATCAAAATCCCCAGGGTGTCAGTTGCCCTTACCGACAGGGTGGAGCAGCGTATAAAAAACACAAAAAGTACAGAATATATAAGTAACTCACATCCACACTATGGGCATTACCTAGTCTTAGATACAACTGCAGCTAACGTCTCTCAGACTCCAGGATGCTACTTCTAAGACTAGGTATCCTATAAGCACACAAACATTTGAAGAGATTTATTAGATTACTCCATTCTCATTTTATCAGTTCCACTGTACATTAATTAATTATTTAAACATTAATTAAGAATTAACAATTCCACATTAAACTGAATTGGCATCACATTCAAAAACTGCTCCTTTTTAGGATTCACATCACTATTAAATTCCAATATCTCCATCCCCGTGGGTTTTCACCATTTAATCAAACATTCATTATAGAGTTACTTTCCCACATTCCCAAGAATTCTAGAAAATCAACCTATGCTACTAAACACAAAGGAGGCTCAACACGTTGAGTAGATATACTACCCGTCGAGTCTTTTCCGCCTATAGAAAGAGCAAAGACCCATCCTCCATCGAGAGGCTAAACACAGAAAGCACGTGGCATACCCCGCGTGTCTTCGCCTCCTTCGGAAAGAGGGTAAGAAAGACCATCTACCTTGAGCAGTGGGGAAAAGTAAAGAAGATAACCAACCAAACCAAACCACCAACATCAAACCATCACATTCATATCATACCATCTTCCTTGGTGTCCTCCCCGACACCCATATGCATAAACCGATGCATCTCGCCACACTAGGCATCATCCGCTGCCACAACCACAAGGCCTCCACGCCTCCACATATCACAACATCCATCCAGGCTCACATCACAGCACAAGCAGCAGGGAAAAAAACATCACAACATGGGCTCTTGACCCTTTAACAAACAAGAGGGTAACTCAGAACCCTTTTAGAAATTCCCACATAATATGTTCATTAATCCATATTGAAGTGGCAGATTTGTTATTCGTAGGTTCCAATCACGGATACCTAATCAGCAAGCTATCACAATTAAATAACCATACTTACTTACCTAATTTGATTATCCTCAAATTAGAACAACTACAACAATAGCAATAACCAGATTAATTTACATGCCTCTTTATCTTTAGCCAAATAATTCCAGCTTTACGTTCATTATCAATTTCTATCATGAACGAACAACAAATCAAAGAAAACATAGATATCACTATATCTAGGAAAACATGAGGCAAACCGTTATCACGGTATAAAGAAAAAACATGCGATCAACCAATTCTTTTAATGCGGTTCAAGTATTTAATTAGGTCAATTTCATTGTGATCCAAAGGGATAAATCATGCTAATTCTACGATTGAACATATACAATTAGAGAAGCCATGAATCCCATACCTCAAACAGTTCCTCAAGTTCTTTATCCACACAACAGGTCACGATCCTCCCATCGCGACAACTGCATCCACCAGAGGATGCTGCGGTACGACAGTACCAACCAACCCGAAGAAAACCAATTAGAATCTTGGAAATTACATGGTATAATTATGAAAAGGAGGATAGGAGAAGATGAACCCCAAAAGAACGTCGATACAACATACCTTATATCGAAGATTGATCGACACGGCTCAGTTGCATCCAAAACAGAGCAGAACCAATCCTAGGAGTAAAGATTGATTGTGCAACTCCTACAGAAAGAATTGAAAGGTTCTAGTGCCTCCTAGTTGAGAACAAAGGGAAAGAACAAGGGAGAATGATATCTCGTCCCATTTTGAAGATTAAATGGGGAAATGGTTTAAGATCCGGTTAATTCTCTATTAAAAACGGATCGCATTAACCCACGCGGTTTGACCAAGTAAAACATTCCAAGCCTTAGGAATAATTAATATAAGATTTATGGCAGTTTAAACGGCCTTAAGAGCCCTTAAAATAAGGCTTTAAATGTATTTTACGTCAAAGGAAATGTCAAAAGGGGAAAAACTGTAGGCGTCTGGAAACACTGTTCACCCACTGTTACTGTACATGAAACCGATCTATGAAACCGATCTGTCACACCGATCTGTGAAACAGATCTGTCACACCGATATATGAAACCGATCTGTCAGACCGATCTGTGAAACAGATCTGTCACACCGATCTGTGAAACCGATCTGTCAGACCGATCTGTGAAACCGATCTGTCACACCGATCTGTGAAACCGATCTGTCACACCGATCTGTGAAACCAATCTGTCAGACCGATCTGTGAAACCGATCTGTCACACCGATCTATGAAACCGATCTGTCACACCGATCTATGAAACCGATCTGTCAGACCAATCTGTGAAACCGATCTATCACACCAATCTGTGAAACTGATCTGTTAGACCGATCTGTAAAACCGATCTGTCACACCGATCTGTGAAACCGATCTGTCAGACCGATCTGTGAAACCGATCTGTCACACCGATCTGTGAAACCGATCTGTCAGACCGATCTGTGAAAACCGATCTGTGAAACCGATCTGTCACACCGATCTATGAAACCGATCCGTTAGATAGATCTCTGAAACTGATCTGTGAGACCGATCTGTCAGACCGATCAGTGAGACCGATCTGTTACTGTTCATAAAACTGGAAACACTGTTCACAGAACTGAAAAATTGGCAAAGTGTTGGGGATAAGTCCCCTTGACCTCCCAGAACACCTCCAACACCAACATTTCACAAAGTAATGGACCAGAGAGGTCTGGGCCATTACATTCGATACCTCTCAAAACATTCTCATCCTCGAGAATTAAAAACCAACCCAGAAGAAAAGAGGGGTCCGAACAACCACCCCATAAGATACCTCTCAGGGGAAAACCACCATGAGTTATTCGAAAGCTGGAACAAAACTACGACATCCGGGAGTATGGGATCAAACAATCCGTACCCTAACAATTCATTCATAACATCACATCAAAGGTACATAAATAAAACACGAAAGGTCTAACCATAAAGGAAACATCATTACACGAAAGGAGTTAAACATTGAACAACTCTCGGTACTGAGCACGTATCTGTGACTCACGCTCCCAGGTACTCTCCTCCATGCCACCGTGTCGCCACAAGACACGAACTAAGGGGATAGAATGCCCACACAACACCTTCTCCTTGTGGGCTTGGATCTCCATAGGTCGTTCCTCGAAGGTTGCATCATCGTCAATATCAATCTCTCCCCAATCGATAACATGAGATTCATCATGAAGATAACGAAGGAGCTGTGATACATGGAAAGCATCATGTATCTGACTCATCTGAGGGGGAAGTGCTACTCGATATGCCACAACTCCAACACGAGCTAACACCTCGAAAGGCCCAACAAACCGGGGAGAAAGCTTACTTCCATGACCAAACCTTCGCTGCCCACGACGGGGAGTCACCTTCAGAAACACATGATCCCCAACATTAAACTCTAAGGGTCTCCTTCTTTGATCAGAATATGATTTCTGACGATCCTGTGCTGTCCTCATCCTCTCACGAATCACCTGTACCATCTCTGTTGTATTCTGCACTAGTTCTGGTCTGAGAATTGCTGACTCTCCGCCCCCAGTCCAGCACAATGGAGAACGGAAAGGCCGACCATATAGTGCTTCATATGGCGCCATACCAATGGTAGAGTGAAAACTATTATTGTAAGAGAACTCTACCAAGGGCAAGTGCTTTGTCCATGAACCTCCAAAATCAAGAACACAAGAGCGCAACATGTCTTCAAGAGTCTGGATTGTTCGCTCTGTCTGACCATCCGTTTGGGGATGAAAAGTAGTGCTAAGGCACAGTTGAGAGCCAAAAGCATGTTGGAGACCTCTCCACACCCTAGAGGTAAAACGAGGGTCTCGATGAGAAATGATCGTCCTAGGTACTCCATGAAGTCTCACCACCTTCTCTAGATACTGCCTCGACAAAACTTCCACTGAGCTCGACTCCTTGATCGCTATAAAGTGTGCCGACTTTGTTAAATGATCCACTACCACCCATATAGAATCATGTCCTCCAGGAGTTCGAGGTAAACCTGTAACAAAGTCCATTGATATGTCCTGCCACTTCCACTGAGGATTCTCTAATTGCTGGAGAAGACCACCAGGAACACAGTGTTTGGCCTTCACCTTCTGGCAGAATAAACATCCAGACACACACTCTGCAACCATATGTTTCATCCCAGGCCACCAGAACTGACTCCTAAAGGATCGGTACATCTTCGTCACACCAGGATGTACTGCCAAGGGTGAACTATGGAACTCTCGGAGAACCGTCTCACGCATCGCCAAGGGAACAAAAATCCTGCCATGATACAACACTCGGTGTTGTTCATCCTCCGACCAACCATCAGGGGCCTACCCACAAACAACTCTGTCTCTCCAAACATCCACCTCTAGATCACCCAACTGAGACTCTTCCACCTTCTGCATCAGAGATGACTGCACCGTCATCTGGAAAAGACAACCTCTACCTCCAACCTCTTCCATATCAAGATGTAATGATGACAGTTCCTCCATTACTCTCCAAGAATCACCAGATTCACGCACAACATCATTACGTGACTTTCAGCTCAGCACATCAGAAACAACATTTCCATTCCCAAGTGTATACGATATTTTGAAGTCGTATTCCTACAAGAACTCCATCCACCGACGCTGCCGAAAGTTCAAGTCCTGCTGAGAGAAAACATACCTCAAACTCTTATGATCGGTGAAAACCACAAAGCGCTCTCCAATGAGGTAATGTCTCCACAACTTCAGCGCAAACACCACGGCTGCCAACTCAAGATCATGGGTGGCATAGTTGCGTTCATGGGGACGCAATTTTTGGGACCCATAAGAAACAACTGACCTTTGTTGCATAAGAACACAGCCTATCCCTAGATGTGAAGCATCACAGAAAACATCAAAATAGACTCCCTCCACTGGAAGACAAAGGACTGGATCACTTACCAACTTCTCCTTTATATATTTGAAAGCTTCCTGACACTGATTAGTCCATATGAACTCTTGATCCTTCTTGGTCAAAGCTATCAGAGGAGTCGCAACTCAGGAGAAATTGGCTACAAACCTCCTATAATAGCCTGCGAGACCAAGGAAACTTCGCAACTCTGACACGGTCTTGGGAGCTACCCAAGACACTACTGCTTCTATCTTCGATGGATCCATAGCTACTCCCTATTGGGACACAACATTTCCTATGAAACGAACTTCTCGAGCCCATAACTCACACTTGGACAACATCCCAAACAACTGATGTTGGCGAAGAACTCCCAAAACGGCTCGTAGATGCTCTGCACGCTCTTCTTCAGATGTGGAGTACACAAGGATGTCGTCGATGAAAACCACAAAAAACTTGTCCAGGAATTCACGGAACACATCATTCATCAACCCCATGAAAATATCTGGAGCATTCGTCATGCCGAATGGCATTACAACAAACTCATAATGCCCATGACGACAACGGAAAGCAGTCTTCGGGATATCCTCATCCTTTACACGCATCTGATGATATCGTGACCGCAAGTCGATCTTTGAGAACCAAATTGCACCCTTCAGTTGATCTAATAGGTCATCAATCCGTGGAAGAGGATATCGATTCTTTATTGTCACTTTGTTTAATCGACGATAATCGACACACAACCGCAAACTGCCATCAGCCTTTTTCACAAACAAAACTGGTGCACCCCACAGTGACATGCTTGGCCGAAAAAAACCACACTGCAATAGACCATCGATCTGTATACGTAGCTATCGTAACTCATAAGGGGTCATCCTATACAGAGACATAGAGATAGGAGACGCTCCCAGCTGTAACTCGATCCCAAAGTCGATCTCTCGTCGAGGGGGTAAGGATACAACCTCTTCTGGGAAGACGTTAGGGTACTCCTCTACGACCCTATGAAACTCCAACTGTTGAACCTCTAAAGAACTCAACATCATCCCATCCATCATGGATGATAAGGATGAAACTAGTCTATGACTCATCCGAGTATCTCTCTCACCAACAAACACTACTTTCTCTCCATCTATATCAAAGAAAACGACCTTCTTCCTGTAGCAATCCACAATAGCCTGCACCAAATACAACCAATCCATGCCGAGGATGACATCATATGGTTGTATTCGTAAACATAGGAAGTCTCCCCAAGAGCGGTGTTGCCCCAACACTAGCTCACAGTCTCTACATACTTCAAACAAGCTAGCTCGACCTCCAACTAGCGTAGTCAACGCCAAGGGCACTGGATGCCTCTCTACCTCAAGTCCCAAAGCGTGGACAAGGGTAGGGGATATAAATGAGTGTGTCACTCCTGAATCAAAAAAGGTATACACCAAGGTAGAAAACAAGAAAAGGGTACCTTGGACGATGTCTGGCTCGCCTGGAGCTGGCAACGCTAGAGCATGAAGCTGACCACAACCTCCTCCACGGCCTCTCTGACCCTGATGACGACCACCACCACGGCCGCGCTCTACTCTTTGAGGATGGGGAGCGTCATGGGGCTGTCCTTTACCTGTTCCATCTACCCTTTGGTGATCTAAAGCTGGTGCAACCTACTACTGCTGCCTCGGCTAGAACTGCCTCAACGGAGGAACCTGGAGTGGAGCGCCTGGTGCATGATGACTGCTCTGAAAAGTCGGGCACTCCCACTGCTGATGACCACGACCACCATAAGAAAAACAAGCGCCTGATCCCTTGGCATAGGCCTGAGAGTTGCTGCCTCCGTAGAAACGAGATGGGAAGGGCTGGGACCTACCCCCAGGTGAACGGAAACTCTTCTGTCCTGAAAACCGGGAACCCCGGACCACAACTCTGCTTCGTGAGGAATCATGACGATTACCCTCTCATGATGATCTGGTCCTAGCCAAAGTCCTCTCAACAACCTCTGCCCTCGCCAGCACCTCAATATATGTCTTCAGCATAAATGGGGTGACCTGGCGCTGGATCTCTGGACGCAAAGCCTCCTCGAAATGCCTCGCCATGGCCTCATCATCTGGTAACAGGTCTGAAGCATATCGTAGAAGGTTCCTGAAACAGATTCCAAACTCTCGAACACTGGAGCTCCCTTGCCGAAGGGTGAGAAGCTCCTGGCGACTGGACACCTTCGCAGTAAAAGAAAGACACTCGACTCTAAACCTGTCTCGAAACTCCTCCCACGAGATCGCTGACTCCTCATGATCATCGAGGAACAAGAACCACCACTGCCTCGCTGCTCCACACAGCATCGTCACAACCAAGGACACCCAGTGTTCCTTCCGAGCATGAATCGAACTGAAGCCTATCTCGATCTCCTCCAACCAGTATTCTGTGAATGCATCTAAAACGGAGCCCTTGTACTTCTGTAGACTCTGGCGCTGAAAATCTCGAAGTGTCTTCCTCCAAGTGACATCTTCGTCAACCTCTACTCGGCGGTGATCTGCTGGAACAGCCTGCTGGGCATCATCTGTTCAAACCTGACGAGGACGTCGACCTGGATCCATACCTGTAAAATAACAACTGTTAGAGCTCCTAAGCCTGGAATATGGAAGACTCAACATTAATTAATTAATTGTTTTGTTTTATTAAATTTAGGGTACCTATCCCAAGGTCTACCCATTCAAACACAGACGCAAAGAATAATGATGCATGATCCTTTCCTAGGTCTCTACCCTGCAACCAGTATCACTTTTTTTAGTAGCCATCGTAAAATTAAAGGTCCGTGCAACAGATCATAGGGATGTCTCTGCCGGTCTCCAGTGTTTACCCCACTTACAAAACATGAATGACATCGTTGCCCTACCATCCCATGCATCCTCACTTGTGCCTAACTCCAAACTCCATCTTATCCCTCAACCAGACCTCTGATACCACTCTGTCATGACCCCCTCCCCACAAAGTGTACCCCTCCTGGGCCGGCAATGTGAGAAGAGAGATAATGACCCCAGAGTCCTGCCTCCAGTAGGCCCCGGGTTGGCGACTAGCACCAAGGGTATAGTAACATACGTATGGGAGGCATTACCCTCTAAGAGAACACATGCGGAAGAGAGAGATAGAATAGAATCCAACCAAATCCAAATCATAACTGAAATATAAAAGAAACACATGTACATATATGAAATGTCATGCAAAAGTACTACAACTGAAAGGGAAAACTAAAAGTACCCAAAAGAAAGTAAAACGCCAGCGACCACGAGCCCGAACAACTCCTCTTCCAACCGCAAGCTAGTAGTAACCAGCTTGATCTCCAACCTGCTCCAAGTGACCTGAAAAATAGTTTATATATACATAGGGTGAGTATAACTGTATACTCAGTAGGATACTCCCCAAGCCTCTCGTGCAAAATTAAAGAAAGCATGCTAAAGCCCAGTGAACAACAAATGAAACTAACTCGTCACCTAAACAGGTATACTATGTTCCCAACCTCACCATGGCTACTCCCACCAAGTAACACATACAAGAATATAGAATATAGTAAAGAATATCTAGGGTACCCCGCTACTACTTCCCAACTAGTTTTCCGCGTTGCCCCAATGACATATGTCCTGTGCATCTATCTCCAAAGGCTTGCCCGCAGACACCTGGGCTATGCTCCACAATCTGCACCTCGTGAACCACATAGGCTTGCCCGTAGACACCTGGGCGAAGCACCACACCATCCTCACAACCAAAGGTAACCAGGTAGTTTCCGGGAGCCACCACAGCTCGCATAATGTGTATCATACGTCGGGTATAATACCTCAAGCCATTACAGCCCATACTCCGAGTAAGGATCCTCAAGCCATCATAGCCTATACACGTTACACCTATAGTAGTCCATAGGATACTATATCCAGAATATATGCGTGTGAATAACCACAAGCCATTACAGCCCTCTACACACATATATGGGGTAACTAACCGCTGTGCCTCATGGCACAAGTATCTACCAAGATAAGAGAGCGGGGCCAAAGGGGGTAGTTAGCCATTCGACCTCCCATCAGAATGTTGGGGAAAACACCCCCCCCCCCAGGGCTCAAAATCCCCGGGGTGTCAGTTGCCCTTACCGACAGGGTGGAGTAGCGTATATAAACACAAAAAGTATAGAATATATAAGTAACTCACATCCACACTATGGGCATTACCTAGTCTTAGATACAACTGCAACTAACGTCTCTCAGACTCCAGGCTGCTACTTCTAAGACTAGGTATCCTATAAGCACACAAACATTTGAAGAGATTTATTAGATTACTCCATTCTCATTTTATCAGTTCCACTGTACATTAATTAATTATTTAAACATTAATTAAGAATGAACAATTCCACATTAAACTGAATTGGCATCACATTCAAAAACTTCTCCTATTTTGGATTCACATCACTATTAAATTCCTGTATCTCCATACCCGTGGGTTTTCACCATTTAATCAAACTTTCATTATAGAGTTACTTTCCCACATTCCCAGGAATTCTAGAAAAGCATCCTATGCTACTAAACACAAAGGAGGCTCAACACGGTGAGTAGATATACTACCCGTCGAGTCTTTTCCGCCTATAGAAAGAGCATAGACCCATCCTCCATCGAGAGGCTAAACACGGAAAACACGTGGCATACCCCGCGTGTCTTCGCCTCCTTCGGAAAAAGGGTATGCAAGACCAGGTGCCTTGAGCAGTGGGGAAAAGTAATGTAGATAAATAACCAAACCAAACCACCAACATCAAACCATCACATTCATCTCATACCATCATCCTTGGTGTCCTCCCCGACACCCATATGCATAAACCGATGCATCTCGCCACACTAGGCGTCATCCGCTACCATAACCACAAGGCCTCCACGCCTCCACATATCACAACAGCCATCCAGGATCACATCACAGCACAAGCAGCAGGAAAACAAACACCAAAACATGGGCTCTTGACCCTTTAACAAACAAGAGGGTAACTCAGAACCCTTTTAGAAATTCCCACATAATCTATTCTTTAATCCATATTGAATTGGCAGATTTGTTATTCGTAGGTTCCAATCAAGGATACCGAATCAGCAAGCTATCATAATTAAATACCCATGCTTACTTCCCTAATTTGATTATCCTCAAATTAGAACAACTAAAACAATAGCAATAACCAGATTAATTTACATGCCTCTTTATCTTTAGCCAAATAATTCTAGCTTTACATTCATTATCAATTTCTATCATGAACGAACAACAAATCAAAGAAAACATAGATATCACTATATCTAGGAATACATGAGGCAAACCGTTATCATGGTATAAAGCAAAAACATGCGATCAACCAATTCTTTTAATCCGGTTCAAGTATTTAATTAGGTCAATTTCATTGTGATCCAAAGGGATAAATCATGCTAATTCTACGATTGCACATATACAATTAGAGAAGCCATGAATCCCCTACCTCAAACAGTTCCTCACGTTCTTTATCCACAAAACAGGTCACGATCCCCCCCTCGTGACAACTGCATCCACCGGAGGATGCTGCGGTACGACAATACCAACCAACCCCAAGAAAACCCATTAGAATCTTGGAAATTACATGGTATAATTATTGAAAGGATGATAGGAGAAGATGAACCCCAAAATAACGACGATACAGCATACCTTATATCAAAGATTGATCGACACGGCTCAGTTGCATCCAAAACAGAGCAGAACCAATCCTAGGAGTAATGTTTGATTGTGCAACTCCTACGGAAATAATTGAAGGGTTCTAGTGCCTCCTAGTTGAGAACAAAGGGAAAGAACAAGGGAGAATGATATCTCGTCCCATTTTGAAGATTAAATGGGGCAACAGTTTAAGATCAGGTTAATTCTCCATTAAAAACGGATCGCATTAACCCATGCCGTTTGAGCAAGTAAAACATTCCAAGCCTTAGGAATAATTAATATAGGATTTATGGCATTTTAAACGGCCTTAAGAGCCCTTAAAATAAGGCTTTAAATGTATTTTACTTCAAAGGAAACGTCAAAAGGGGAAAAACTGTAGGAGTCTGGAAACACTGTTCACCCACTGTTACTGTACATGAAACCGATCTGTGAAACCGATCTATGAAACCGATCTGTCACACCGATCTGTGAAACTGATCTATCACACCGATCTATGAAACCATTCTGTTAGACCGATCTGTGAAACCGATCTTCCACACCGATCTGTGAAACCGATCTGTCAGACCTTTCTGTGAAACTGATCTATCACACCGATCTGTCACACCGATCTGTGAAACCGATCTCTCAGACCGATCTGTGAAACCGATCTGTCACACCGATCTCTGAAACCGATCTGTCACACCGATCTGTGAAACCAATCTGTCAGACTGATCTGTGAAACCGATCTGTCACACCGATCTATGAAACCGATCTGTCAGACTGATCTGTGAAACCGATCTGTCACACTGATCTGTGAAATCGATCTGTCAGACCGATCTGTGAAACCGATCTGTCACACCGATCTGTGAAACCGATCTGTCAGACCGATCTGTGAAACCGATCTGCCACACCGATCTGTGAAACCGATCTGTCAGACAGATCTGTGAAACCGATCTGTGAAACCGATCTCTCACACCGATCTGTTAAACCGATCCGTCAGACCGATCTCTGAAACTGATCTGTGAGACCGATCTGTCAGACCGATCGGTGAGACCGATCTGTTACTGTTCATAAAACTGGAGACACTGTTCACAGAACTGGAAAATTGGCAAAGTGTTGGGGATAAGTCCCCTTGACCTCCCAGAACACCTCCAACACCAACATTTCACAAAGTAATGGACCAGAGAGGTCCGGGACATTACATTATCAAACAATCAATTTATATAAGATTTTATTGGACTTGGGTATTTTTTATCTTCTGTATGGGTCTTGTTGGAGTCATTATTTATGTTTTTAGGATTGAACTAGAGGGTGTATAAATATATACATACACATTTTATATAAACATTCTTTTCACATATAAAACATAAAGTTTTTATTCCTTTAAACTCTCCATCGACCCCTTCTTGACTCAACCTCACTCTTTAAGTCAATAATTGGAATATATTTAATTTTTTTCATTGTTAAAAACCCTTAAATATTCTTTTTCGTATTTTTGGTTATATATATATATATATTAATATATATAAATTTAAATTATAACTCGTTTTGGGTTTTCTAAATGTGATTATTAGTGTTTAACTAATGTTTTTAAATGATAAAACACTTTTAAGGGTTTACATTGACTTGTGTTTAATTAAACCCTATATAGATTTTATATATGTATATATGTTTACATAAAATCAAACCCATTATATTTTTATAAATTTCTAATGATGAACGTTTTTTAAAAAAATGATGTTGGAAAATTCCTTAATGTCATGTGAGGATTCTATTTTGTTTTGTTTAATTGGACCATAGACATATATATGTATATATGATTATACGTATATATACATAGTGGTTTTAATTATAATCTAAATTAGTATTTCTTAAAACCCATTTTCTAAATTAATTATGTTTCTCAAATGTATAATATTTATTACTGTTTGTTAATCCTTGTTTTGGCTGTGCAAATCCCAAGTATACATTTTGTGTATATATGTGGTTTTATAAAATATCCAAACTCACACATACAGATACACACACACATATATAAGAACCATAATCACATATATTCATGTCATGAATTATTTATGATGTTTTGATTAACTTGGTGATGATTTTATACAATACCCATAATGCAATTTCATATTATCCAACAATAAAAAACCTTGTTTTGTTATTATGTGCATAAAAATTCTAATAGAAGACATCACATTGGAATTAAAATTGACAATACATGCTTGTATTCCCAATTTTATAAATATTATGATAGATGTTTGGATTAATATTTTGTTCAAAAAACCTGATTATACATACATTCATAAACAGATGCAGTTATATGTGTTCAATTATCTTCTTATGCATGAATACCCCAACTGAAATAATTATTCAACCTCAATAAATATTATATTTCTAATCATGATTAATATTCCACAATGAATGCTCTTGTTTTTTAAAGATTACAATTTAATCTGTTTAGTTGTACAATTTATTACTGTAAGGAAAATATAACTAATAAATAAAAAACATGTATTTTTGTATATAAATTGTTTAATTCTATGAAACAAGGGTTTTGAATTTTATTGTTATTATTTTATGTGACAAACCCAAAGAAACTATTATTTTATGTTTACGGGTTATCATCACTTATACAAATGTATGTCTATGTGTCCATTTATTCTTTAGATAGTTGTTTAAAGTTATTGGATGATTCATTTAATTTAGGAATATAGACATAATTGAAAAATGGAATTTATCTCTTATAGTACTTAGTTGATTAAGAATTTAATTATTCAATGTGGTATGTGACAAATAGAATTAAAGGCATAAATTAATTATTTGATGTGTTATGTGACACATCAAACAATTGACATGATGTAATAAATCAATGGTGTATGGGACACTTTTTTTAATGGAATTTAGACACATGAAGTGTGCATTGGACTGATTATGTGTTGGGTGAGGCCCAAAATAACCTCTCAATGCATCAGTCAGTCTCATGAGAGAAACAAGGTCATGACACGAGGCCCTGATAGAATGATTATATGTGTCATTGACACGATGCCTCTTGAAAATGGTTATGATTATATGAAATTATAAATTTCCTTAATATGTGATTAATATTTAACAAACCATACGATTATTTTAATTGTATAATATCACTTGGTGAAGCATAATTCACATATGATAGTGCCGATATATTCATATGGCATAATAAAGTATGTACATGGCATGTTTTTTTATAGAAAGTGTAGCATCGATTATCAGAATTTAAATATAGAAGTTAATATTACATATATCTTTTCCTAAATTACATTTTAAATATTTAGTGAATCAAGATATTGTTACTTATGAAATTATAAGAAAATGGTATTTTATGTGATTATTTGTACCAACATCCTTTCATGTCACCCTGAAATTAGATTCAATAATTTTTGAATATGCAACATTCCATGTAGTTTTGGTACACATATGCATAATCGGAAATTTATTTAATCTATAGCCTTTAAAAAAGTATATATATTATTGTGTAAGAGATTTACCTAATAAATTTTCATGTAGCCTTTTTAAAATGTTGACTACGTGCTTCTAGAAATGATATTTACCTTATAATTATATGTTTGTAATGATGTTCTAAAAATGAACTTCATTATTTTGTTTTAAACCCATTACTGATCATTTTAAACTCTCACCCATGGTTTTAATTTATTTTTATAGGGTTAGTAGATTTATTAATCATTGAGTACCCCTATTTAATCGAAACAACATGATGTTTATCTCATATATGTTTTGAAGAAATGTATAAGCTGTATCTGGTTTTCCTAATCCTAAACTGAAAAGATTCAATTTTATGGAATGAGATGTGTAATTTTTCCCCATGTTTTTTTGAAAAAAATTACAAACCATTTTTGAGGCACTGACTCTTGGCTTCTGGGGTTGGGGTCATCATAGTTTGTATTAGAGGATTTGTTTATAAATTTTTTTAAAATTAGAAAAGAATAGAATTTTTTTTCTATGATTGGTTGAATAAAAAAATATTTTCTTAAAATTTATAGATGGAAGGTGAGGGTTCAACAAAAACAAAATTATCTCTCCCTACATAATTACAAGAGAAATTAATTTTCATGTCGTGTTGAGAAACATACTATCCATTTCTGAACCCACATCTATCCTAAAATTTCACTATCAAGTTTCCAATAACCAAAATATCTATCAACATTATCATAGATCGTGTCATGTCTATTACCACTTGTTTCAAGGACAAAATTTCAATTTAGGCCCATAAAAGGAGAGACTACGATCAAATCTTCCTATGCTTCACACTAGCTGAGGCTTATAAATCCCTATAGAAGTTTCAGGAATCATCAGAGGCAGTTGACCCATGCACTGCCTATCTGTTTATTGTTTTGACTTTCAGTAGTTATGGGAGGATTTATAATATCTGGTTTTTAGAAAACCATGTTGTCTTACTAGTCTATTAGAATCATGTTCATTCCAAACTCTATGAATTGTACACCTCTCATTCCACCCTCTCGAATATCTAGTTCTGCCTAAATGAGTTGGAATCTAGCTGTGTGAGGTGTATCTCAAAAAATGAAATGTAATAATTTAAAAATGTTTTAGGGACCAACCTAATGGGAAGAACCTACCCGAAAATTCATTGATGGTGGTGTACCTAGTGATTGTTTATATTAAATATTTTTTCAATTAAATTTTTGATAAATAATAATGATTAAAAAAATGTGTTTTATAGGTACATTAGGGGTGATGTTTGTGATTTGCTGCTGGGAAGCTGAAGAGTATGATGGAATTGTGAGAATTCAAATCTTTTAATTGCACCATTTTTTAACAATGTATATCATCCATTATCAAAATTTTGATAAAGAATATGATATTATATCTGTCATTTTTTGAATTTCATTTTATGTGTTAAGTGAATCAAGATTTTTTTACTTATGAAATTCTAATTTTTAATATTCTTTCATGTGATTATTTTTAT
This sequence comes from Viscum album, assembly GCA_963277665.1. Lineage (NCBI taxonomy): Eukaryota > Viridiplantae > Streptophyta > Magnoliopsida > Santalales > Viscaceae > Viscum > Viscum album. The sequence continues at coordinate 1,406,989,684 of OY728133.1, read as the reverse complement.
CATCATTCTTTCATGTAACCCTAATATTTTTTTTGACGAATTTATTTATTATTCAAAATTTCATGAATTTTTGTTACATGTATGCATACTATGATATGTGTATAATCTGTACCGTTTAAGTATTTGACGAAATTATTGTGTAAGAGATTTACCTAATTTTTTTTCATGAAACATTTGAATTTTTTTTACAACATGCTTATAAAAATGATGTTTACCATATAAAAATACGTTTTTAAGGATGTTTAAAAAAGGAATTTCATTATTTTGTTAAAAAAACATTATTGATCATTTTAAATTCAAACCCTACATTTTTTTTATTTTTATTGGGTTAGTATATTTATTATGATTTGAGTATTACTATGTGATGGAAACAATATGATGTTTGTATTTGTCTTGGTTTGATGAAAAGTATCAGTTGTATCTAGATTTCAAAAATCTAAATCGAAAAAATTCATTATGATTCAATGAAATGTGTAATTTTTATCTGTATGATTTTATGAAAAAAATTAAAAAACATCATTGGGGAATAGACTCAGGGATTCTAAGGTCGAGGTTATTACAATGATCCTTCATTGAGGTATAATTGAGCTTCATATAACAAAAAAACTCTCCATCGTATGACCATTTGAGTAGAAATCATCACATAATTCTTCTTCAAGACAACAATCTATACATTATTTGGATAATATTAACGAAATCATAGCCATTCAATTTATTTAATCTATTTAGTGATTTTAAAATCATGTAATTTCAATATCTTCTTCATTGTAACTTTTTTTATAAGATTATTCAACAACATTTGGTGTTGGTATCTTGGATTAATCATTTCTACTAACCATACACTATATGTGAAAATGGAGGGACTGATGTTGTTTATGTCAATAATTCCCCGTGAAATTCCATTCATTATTTCGTTTACCACCTAAATCAATTATTTCTCTTTATATTTTTAGAGGGAAATGCGAACAATAAAAAATAAATCTTATCATTATATTAAATGTTATAACAGAGTTTCTTTATTTATGGACTAAATGATTCTATGATCTAAGGAGTTAATTCTAAAAGTTTATCCCTCAAAATACTATCTCCAGTATGAAAACCTTATTCATTCTCTATCAATTCAATATGTAACTCCTCTAGACCATCTACTTCTTCCTCCACATCACTTTCTTGTTTGGAATTACTATCTAAATATCAAATTATCTCTTCACTAGCTGTAGTAAAATGATATTCATATAGTTTATCTCTATGTTTTAATGCTTTATTATATCAAATTAAACCTATTATTCAAATTTTCATAAGATCAATCATCCTGGATTTAAATTATTGAGGTATTTAACAAATAAAATTAATTTATGTATGATAAAGATTAGAATCTATATTTAATCATACATGTCTAAAATAAAAAAAATTATAGGGAAAATAAACTTTCCCACATTCCTCAGGATATCTTCAATAATTCCTAAGGGATAATTTTGGGTTAAATATTAAATTTTCTATATATTCTATCACAATTTTTTATAATAAGGAAAAAATAAAAATTATGTTTCATGGACGTTGTATTTCCCATGTTTTGTAGAATTTATTTTAGATAACCACTTGTTCTACCAATTAATGAAATCATTATTTATTGATGACTACTAACATTCCACATAGTCTAGTCTATCAAACTATATAAAGAATTATCTATTGTCATGAAAATTTTTAGTCCATCAAAATGATGAAATCTTGTCAATAAATATAATGATGTTTTGTATTAGTATGACTGAATTTTAGTATTTTAGATTGATAGAATTTATTCTATTGTTCTGATTGAATTTTCGCCTATCAGTTTGATAGAATTTTTCCCATCAGATTAACAAAGTTTGGTTCATCAGAATATCATAGTCTATTATACCAGACTAACCTGGTCATATTTATTAGACTAGTTCACACTAATCCATTGTAATAAATAGAAATTATTCCATTGAAATTTTGTTTATAATACTGTTGTTATAATTATTTATATTTATTGGAATATTTTTTTAACAAAAACGAAATAGATCAATAAAATTGTCATTAGTATGAGAAGTTTTTTCCTGAGATTTCAAGATGGGGATCATCTAAGACTATTTCAATAAACTCTAAGAATTGTGAATATATTATTGGTGGAGGTGTGTCTAAAAATAGAGGTTCAATCCTAGAGCTCAGAGATGGTTCTCTTGGGAACTCAAGCAGTCTGAAATTTTCATTACCATACCAACTTGTTAATTTTGATTTGTAAACACCTAGGCAGTTTTTAGTTCTAAAGAATATATGTGAGTATTTTACATTTTTTATAATGTTTTAGAATTACTATTCTTTGACTTATAGTGTTTATATTAGTGGATTTTGTGGATATAGGTAAAAGAAATTTTAATATTGCTAATAAGTGATTCTAGGGATAGAAAGACATAGTGAAATTCAATCTCTATAATCATGGTATTTATTCTTGAAGAAATACATACCTTATATTTTTATTAAATCTATGGATATATTATGTAAAGTATTTTTAACTTACATTATTATAATGTTAAAACTGTAATTATTTATTTTATAATGATTCTACTATTTTTACTATATAAATTTGTATTGTTACATTTTAATCATTTTTAATAATTACAATTTACCACTTCACATTTGTAAGGAATTTTTATATTACCAAACATTTATATACAATGATTTACCATATAAAAATTAACTATATTATAAAAAATTTGATCAACATACACTACTGGAAACAAGATCTATACCAACGGTTTAGGGAAAACTATTGGTATAGGTCACTAATTTGGACCTATACCAACGGTTTTGGGAAAACTTTTGGTATAGGGGGACCTATAAAAATGGTTTATCCAAAACCATTAGTATAGGTCCCAAAATCAAATAATTTCTACCAATAGTTCTCAAAACAGTTGGTATAGGTCTATACAAATGGTTTTGAGAACCATTGGTATAGTTACATGTATTATTTATGGAATCTTATTATAGAGAACATTAAATAATCGAAATTTAAAATATTTATGATACTACATATATATATTTATGAAATTTTGTTCATAAAAGTCACGTTAGGTTAGTGGTTAGGTCGTTTAATCATAAGCTACTGGTATTGGGATCAAAACCAACCACATGCTTCTTTTTTGCAATAAATATACCAATGGTTTTATGGAACCATTGGTATAGATTTTTTATATTATATATACCAATAGTTTTGAAAACAGTTGGTATAGACCTATCCCCACGGCTTACGTGGCCATGGTTCTCCAAACCGTTGGTATAGGATATACAAAAGTTTTGGAGGCCTATACCAATTGTTTCAAACCGTTGGTATAGGGTATTTTTCTACTAGTGATATGAATATTGAGTAATATTTAACTTAATATAAGAGGTTTTTTATTTTAATTAGTTAATGTTTCATACAGTAGTTCACCCCTTATTGTAACCATTATAGATTATTATAATCAATTAATTGGTATCAGTGAAGGTTCTAATACTTGACATTCTCGTTTTCTCTATTTTTATTTTTGTCAAGAATAAATTTTACTTTAAAATTTTTTATAAAATTTTGTTTATAAGATTTTATTATACTAACATGTATTTTATAAGGAAACTTCTTTTTAATGAGGAAGGTATAAATATTAATACACATGAAAATTTAATCCCAGTTTACCAGTAATTTTTAATTATGCTGACTATGAATACCGTGGTGTAATCATGAATTAATTTTTATTAAAAATGCAGTTGAAAACATTTTAATGATGATGGGTAACTCTATGATTCCTATGTAGTATGATTCTATATTTACAAATTAAGAGATACTGAAATATCTATTGAACACTTTAGTAAATAATACTTTGAACTGTTCAGAAAAATGAAATATATATAGTCAAATATATTCTTATAAATTAGATAATATTAATTGGATAAATTATAATTTACACATTTTGGTACTTCTAATGTAATTGATACTAGAAGAGAAATTATAAGATAATACTATCAAGATTTGGATTGTCTACCTAGTGATTGTTTTCAAAGATAAATCAGATATATATGATAATTCTGAACAATCTATAATATTTTGGTGGGAAGGCTCTTACAAAAATTATTTTTTTATAAATTAGTATCGAACTATTTACCAAATAATGAGAATACAAAATGTCATCATTATGTGATACGAGAAAGAAAAAATTAACCATGGGTGATTTAGTTGAAAATGTCATTTAGAAGAAAGATAGAGTAAAAAGAGATACTCTGGAAATGAATAAAAATTGATGGAGTTTCATTTTCTATCACCTAAAATATTCTCTAATAATATTGATTCATCTGTGATGTTTTCAATATCATCAATTAAAATGAATTCTAGAGTTGAAATAGAGAGTATTTATTCATAACTATTTGAGAATAAATTATCCAAGATTTATAAGTGTGTGTAACAGATTGTTGGGAATAAAGTTTTTTATTATAAGTATAATAAGAATAAAAAAGTTATAATTTATTGAATATATTATTCTAAATATGTTTTTTATGAATAAATGAAACATAGTCACTTAAGAACGAAAAATAATTATTAAATAGAAAATAAATGAAATATATAAATTCCATAATGAATACTATGAAATTCTAGAAACAAAAGATTAAAAAAATTATAGAAGAATGATACAGATAGAGTGAATGTTTTTTTATTGTTCTGGAGAGTATTCATCTGATAATAAAATTTTGGACAAAATAATATACGTTTCTATTATATGGATCTCAAAAACAATTATTTCATTATGGTTATTATAACTGAAAAATCCTTAACAAATCATACATTTAATGGAATTTATCATAAATGTGATAATGATAAAAATTAAAACTATTTCAATTATGAATCATATTCATTATAAGAAAACAATTCTGTACCTATTTTTAAATATATATATATATATATATTCATGATTTTTAGAGAGTTGTAATTTCAAAATTATTAAAAAAATATGATATTAAGAATGATAAACATTATAAAGGAATATCACAAATATCTACAATTAAAAATTAGGCTTCTAATATTTATAAATAATTCGAAAAAAATATTTTTATAATAACAATATTTATAATGATTTAGAAAGATAATATCTGAAGAATGTATTTTATCAAAAGAACTTGAAAAACTTAATTTGTGTAAATTTTTTATTGTGGATAATTTTTTTTTTATAAAATTTAACTCTAAAATATAATATAATAAAAATATTTTCTCAATGTTTTATATTGGTAACAAAAAAATTTATATGAAAGTAGGATTTACTAATAATAAATATATTTTTTAATATAATTTTTTTCCTAAATGTGATTCAATATAAAAAAAATTCCAAAGTTGTGTACATTAAAAAAATAATCGTTCTTTACATAAAATTAAATACTAAGGATTTCATCATGATTTCCGTTGAAAATAATTAACATATCCTAGACATATAAAAGTTGTACTAATGTCGATTTAAAAAATTTTGGTTTCTAATAATTCCAAACCCAAAAAGGGTGGGGTTCTGAAATACTAATATTTTTATTTTCAGGAAAATAATAATTGTTTATTCAATAATATATGGTACATGGATTGTGTTTTTTCTAAGAATATGACTAGATACAAATAGTTATTCAAGAATAATATTAAAATGAATGGTGGAAAACATACTATTGGTAATAGTGATCGAGTCAAAATTATTAGAATATGTACTATTATTTTTCTTGTCTACTATAAATGATGTTTTATTCATCAAATGTTTGTTATCCTTTTCAGTATAGAATATAACATAAATAACTTTTTAAATATATTAGTTAAGTCTTATCTTCTGATTCTTTATTTATAGTTAACATGGGTTTATCATATCCTATAAAAAATGGATATATCAATGGAAACTAATATGTATATATTTTATTTGATGATTTTACTAGATATATATGGGTTTATTTTTTAGAAAAAAAGTATGATGCCTTTTATGTTGTAAAATTATCATATCCTTACTTATACATGAGAAAAATATATCCTCATATCTATTCATTGTGATCATGGTGAAGAATTTTTAAATTCTAATTTTGAAACTTTTATTGTAGAAGGACATAATGCATAACTTTTCTTCCCATAAAAGTTTAAAAAAATGGTGTAATTGAATGAATAAAAATATTTCTTCTATATATTCTAAGAACCAAGTACATTGAATACAGAACTTCTAAAAATTTTTGCAATTAAGAAGTCAGTAATACCTTTCATACTATAAACTGAGTTTTAATACAAGCATTTATTAATTAATCTCTTTATAATTTGGGGACCAGATGAAAGACAAACACTCCTCACTTAAATGTTTTCAGATGAAATGTATTAATTTTGAATACTAAAGATAATTTACATAAATTCCATCAAAATATGATAAAGGAATTGTTTCTATTTATTCTACAAGTACCATCTCATATAGTGTTTTTCAATAAAAACAAAAATATTGTTGAGAAAATACTACATGTTAAATATGATGAATCCTATACTATTCCTTTCAAAAAACCTATTTCGAAATATTACTATGTTATTTCAACAACATAGTTTAAAAAAATGAGTGAATGCTTTTTCCATGAGAGAAAAAGTAAATAATACGGTTATGATGTTTTACCTCAAGAATAATTTTGACTTATAGTTGAAGTATATAATGTTATAAATCCATGAAATCAGTTAATTATTAGGAATCATCATAGTTATTACATCATTTGTGATATATATCAACCTATTATAACTATACGTCCATTAATAAATAATGTTAAATATTTTACATTGATATCATAATTCAAACATAAAACATCAGATTAATCTTTGAGTGATGATTATTGGATAAAATAATTACATGTGAAACTCAATGATTTATAGAGGAATAATAGTTGTAAAATTTTTGAGTGACCTAATCATAATTATTTAATTAGTGTTAAAATGGTTTTTTGAAATAAGGGTGAACAAAATAAAATTATAGAAATAAATAATGTTATACTTTTTCATAATTTTTATAATTAATAAGATGTAACAAACTATAAAGAAACAAATTCTCTGGTATCAAGCCTTGATGTTTTTCATATTCTTAAATCCTATACAACATATATTAATTTGAATCATTTACACATGGATATTAAGTGTGTTTCATTAATGGTTATGTATGAAATGATGTCTTTGTAGAACAACCCCTTCATTTTGAAAGAAAAACAACTCTTAAACATGTATTTGAAATTACTATATAAATATAAGGACTTTAAATATACCCAAGATTATTGTATGAAAATTAACATAATATTTGTCACAAAATAACTCTATTATGGAATTTATGTATCCAAAAAATTTAATAAAAAATCTATTTCAAAAATATAAAAATTCTTAATTTTTTTTCAATGAACTTATATTTTATTCAACTCAGAAATATAATACTGATTCCATTGAAGATCTTATGGTATATGTGTTTTAAATTAGGATGATGTGAGAACACACTTATTTTATAAGATTTCAAATTTCACAAAAAACCCAAAAGGATATTTGATATCTTACCATAATTATGTATAATATATTCTTAAGAAATTTTGATATTAATATACTAAATGTGTTATTACTACTATAAAAACCTCAAATACATTATATATTGATGAATTTGGGAAATAGGTTGATCAAAAAATTACAAGAAGGATTTGATGTCTACTATACATAATAACTTATCACCTACATATTATGTTTTCAATATTTTTGTGTATGAGAGTTCAAGATATTAAAAACGTGCCTCATCTTAAGAATCTAAAAATAATTTTTTGTTATCCTAATGAAACTATGGTTCTAGGACTATTACATTCTTATGGAAATGATTTTAAACGAAATTTTTTTTCATATGCTTACTTTGGTGGATGAAAAATTATCAGAAAAAGTAAAACATATAAATTTCATTTCTAATAAAGAATTTTATATTATTTATATTCTAAGAAACAAAAAACAGTAGAATTTTCCTCTACTAATGCTGAATTTGTGGTAGCGAGATCTTTTTGTGCTAAATTTTTTGGGATGCAACAAACACTAACTAAATTTGGATTGAGTTCTAGTAAATAATCAATTTTTAATTGTAAAGAAATTTACATACGTTTAATTAACAACCTATAAAATAACTGATGATAGAAATAAATTGATATATGAAATCATTTCCTTTTGTATGAAACAAAAAATAGACGATATTATATTACAATTCACAGGATTTCAAGAACAACATAGATATATTTTTACTAAAACTCTTAGTTCTGATTGATTTGAATATATTAAAAATAATATAGGAATGTTCAATATTAAATTACCATTTATATATACTAATAGTCTACTAATATCTTAAAATTAGTGAACTCATTTTTAAAGTGGGATTACATATTTCCAATTTTATAAAAACATTATTTTAAATTAAAATAATCATTTTTTTCTAAAATAATTATTACTTAAAAAATATTTATTTTCCCTATGTAAACATTAGTTTTTCTAAATATTTAATATTTTTTAAAAGGTATTAATTTTATAAATTTTACAAAATACTGTTTTACTAAATTTTTATAGTTATTATAAATTGAGTAATAATAGTTACATGAATGAATATGTTATATAATGTTTTAATTTTTTACTTCGACGAGGTAATTTGTAATCAATAATTTTCATTATATTTTAATATTTTGTCCCTATATTGTTTTCTTCTCAATGAAATATATATGCATTAAAATTTATTTTTACAAATAATGATGTTAAAAGTTCTGACAATACTTTTGTTTGAAAATAGTTTAATTTAAAACCCCATTAACATTTTAGATTTGTTATATGAAAATATGGAGGATATTTTTGGATTATCAGATCCTAAATATGATTTAATCAATGTCATTAACTATTTGGAAGTGGATTTTTCACCTCTATTCCTATAAATATGAAAGTGGTTCACCACATAAAACATCATTTTCTCATATAGATGATGACTCTCATCCCTCAAATTCGGTGTCGGTACAATATTTTTCTACACATTCAATCCCAATTTAGATCGTCTAATCAGATCTACTATTTATTGTCTTATTTTAAAAATATCATCATCCATATAAATTGATAATTTGGATGTAATCAAGGATAGTTTAATAGATAATGACTTAATTGATATGATTGATTAATTATTGAATGATATTATTGAAATTTATTATTTTGATATTTTGTTCATTTAAATAGAAATTTTGAAGGTCTGTATGCAAGGATAATAAAAGAATTTTTTCAAATATTTAGGTTACTGTGGAATATTATCTCTATATAATATGTTCCAATATTTGGGATGATTCAATGATGTTGAATATTTAATCGGTTATGGATCTTAATGATGTTTGGTCGAATAGAGAGGTGTTTCATTTGAGTTATTAGATTTTCAGAAAACAAGGCATTTTTGAAAAGTCCAAGGTAAATACCTCATTATTTTATTCATTTATTACGGATATGATTGTTTATCATTTGAAACCAGATGCCATATTTGTTTTATTGTGGTTGAAATTTTATATAATTTTTATAAAAGGAGATATAGATACATTGAATGTTCTAGATGTCTACGTTTTGGGATTCCAAATGAATATGATAAAAATAATTTTATTAAAGTATGTTTTCATTTCAATAAAATACAATAAGAAAAGTTTGATGATGTTTAGAATAATGAAATATCCTTATTTTATGAACATGATGTTAGAAACCATTATGATTTTAAATAAGATAAATAACCCGGTTGTTGCATTGATAGAAAAATATTCCATATAAGTTATGAAATTATTTTATGAATAAAATTAGTGTTTAGGAAAGAGTTGAATATGTCCATAGATAAATATAATATGGTGATTTTCGATGTTTAATGTAAAGTATATAATTAAATGGTTTAGGAATAGAAGATATTTGTTTCATCACCCCATACCTAGGATATAAAATAAAGTTAAGTAAATTGTTACTGATGCTTATTGATAAATGATGAAAAAAGAGTAGAGATAAAATGTGTTGATCTGTAATTCAGACTAGATAATGATGTCCCATTATCATTATTAAATAAAATTTAAGATGTTTTGAAATCAATAGAGATGAAGAGAAAATAGAAGAAGATATTTTATGAGGAAAAATTAGTTAAACTTTTGATTAATGCATTTTAAAGTGAACATGGAAACACCCCTTTTACTAGAGGGGAAGGATAATGAGTAATTTAATTTTCTCCACTATCAGTTATCCAAAAAATTATTCAGTCCTTCCCAAATGTTGTTTAACCAAATATTCATGACGTAGAAATTTTGGCAACCTCTTCATTTACTACTAATATTCAATAAGGAAATTGGATACTTATAGATATTTGAAAAAATATTATAGAACTTTTTTACCTTAAACTTGTTAAATGTGTGGAAAGAAATGATATAGAATATTCTATAATTATATAAATGTTAGAAATACAATTATAAATTTTTTAATGAAGAACCAAAAAAAATAGAACTTGAAGATGAAGAAGTAGAAGAAGAAGTTACATCAATAGAAAAATCATCCTCTAATACTTAATCTAAGAAGGATGATGACGTTGAAGTTTTGGAGAGTGATGAATTTTTTGCGAAAGTAATAAAAATTAAAAAACAAAAAATACATAAGCGTCAGGAATAAAAATTTTTAAATGAAAATTTTATTAATAGAATTGTTGGATAACGAAGTGAAAAAAGGGATCATAGGGAAAGGCAATGGTTATATTGTAAATTCAAGAAAATATGTTTCAAATGATTGATTTGACTCAAAATGTTCCCATCTTAATCAATATGATCAATATAATGATGCTATATTCTTCAATTTCAACTGTTATTTTAATGATATTATGAATGAAATTTCACTCTTAATAAGTATAAAATCATTATGTAAGAAAATTTAAAAAAAAATTAAAAGTGTCAGAACAATCAGATCCTATAAATTAGTTGGTAGAAATTATTCTTCTGAATGAGGATAAATTCAAATAATTCAAATTTGAATCTATATTTTAATAAAGAATAGTAAAGAAAATTAGGATATGGTTGAATTATTCTTAATGAAATATGATGTTTCATGTCTAACATATTAAAGTTGTTAAATAAATCATTATAAAATGTATGTATTTCCAAAATTTCCCTTCTAAGGTTGATGAAAACTTTAAAATAGTTTAATAGTTATATTGTTTATAAGAGTCTAATGATCAAGATATTTTATAATGAAACTATATTTTTTTCTAAAGTATGAATATCCGAAGATGAAAGACATGAATACAAAGAATTATTCTATGGATGATAAAGTTTATAGACTAAATAAATTTGCATTAATGTTATAAATCATATAATAAAGACTTGTACTATTGGAGTCAATGAAATGAAAATAATGAAAAACCAATATGAGTTTTGGAAGATGAAATTAATCATGAATAAATTATAGAATAGTGAATGATATTAATTTTATTTCTAAACAGTTAATCCAAAAAGTATTTGAATAAAATATTGGATGAATAATTCTCCACATATTATGTTCCAATTTTTTTTCCAAATCTTTTTTTATGTGTGTTATTTAATATATTCCAATTTTAATGTATATTTAAACTACATTTTTTAGTATAATTGTGATATTAATATTTTTGATACATTATACCACCATTATTTATTTTAGAAAAAAATGGGGGGAAACTATTGATAAGTGGATAATTGTTTAAATAAGTTATTTAGAGAATAAGAGATTTCATTGATGAACTTATTAGGTGAAAATTTTCATTCTAATCTTGTCAATTACTATATCTATATTTTATGAAAATTAATTAAAATATGGAGTTATAAAGATAGTAGAGATAAGAAATATTTTAATGATTAAAAAATTAAGGGAGAAAATTTTCTTAAATTAATAATTTTAATGCCTATTTTTAAATGTTAATATTTTTTATATTTCAATGTTTTGTATTTTTATTTCCAATATGGTATATTATTTAGTTTAATGTTATAATTTCTATCCTTAGTATAGAAAATTGCAACACCCTCATATAAATAATATTTTACTCCAATTATATTTCCCTTGTTTTTTGAATGATTTATTAGAAATGAATGTATTCTACCCAATGAAAAATATTTCTAAACACATGATTATAAAATTTCCATATATTATGGTCCATCAGAATAAATGATGTCTAATCCATCAAAATGATAGAGTTTAGTTCATCAGAATGAAAAAACCTTGTTTATCGGAATGATAATGTGTATTATCGGTCTTATTGACTTTTATTCTATCAGTATAACTGAATTCAAACCATATGTTTGATTTAATTTTAGTCTATTGGTCTGAGAGAGTTTAGCCCATCAAAATAAGTATGTTTGGTCCTTTATAGTGACTTAGATATGTCCAGTAGACTGACAAGGTCTTTTCTTTTTGACTAATTTATTTGAATAAATATTATTAAATAATATTAGTTCTATCAGAATGAATTTTTTAATCATATGGTTAGAATAAATTCTATTGAATGTAATATTTTTTAGTAATATTATCATGGTGCTACTAAAATATCCTCGAATTGAGATGTAATTATTGAGTTCTTAGGATGGAGATCATTTACGTCTGTTGTAACCAACTCCAAGAATCACAAAAATATTATAGTTGTCATTTACCTATAAATGGAGGTGCATTTGTAGAGATTAGAGATTATGATTTTGTGACCTAAAACAATTTTTAGTTTTCTATATTTTTATAACTTTTTTACTTATGATTTTAAAACTTTTAAATAGTTTTTTATGGAATCTAGTTAAATATTGTAAATTTTGTAAAACATATATTTAATAGTATTTTGTGTCCTATCAGGATTTACATTTGGGGATTTAGGGGATATGAAGGCCATTGATTCCGGTTGGGATGATCAAGGGATTCATGGTAAGTGAAGGCAGATCTCATTTCAATCATTATGACCAAGGGTGTTGTTTTTAATGAAATTTGGACATTAATGTTTGATGAAAACTATAGATTCTTTATTTCACATTTTAGAATTCTTTTATGTTGAATATTGATTTCTAATTATTTTTTTATAATGTTTATGTTATTATAACTATAAAACATTACAAATCATCATTTTACTTGTTTCTATAGGTTATGATTTTTTTGCAATGATTTATAATGAATGTTATTATTATTATTTTTATAATCTCACATACCAAATAGAATGTTATTAATTTATAAATAATCAGATCCTCTGTTGATAAATGTGTATGATAAGACTTAATAATTATGGTTGGTATTATTATTATTTTTTATCTACAATCCACCCCCTCTGGAATCAAATATAAAATATTGTGAGACAACATATACATCACAGATATATTGGTTAGTTTAAATGTAACACTAATGGGATTCATATTTCATAAAAAAATTGTTTTTAAAAATGTTTAGTGGAATCATGATTACTGGTTCCCCCAGATCAAAAATGTAATTTTTAAAGGTACATGTTCTGATCATACATGGTATTGATAAATATATTGAATCATGATACTTTTTTGGGAGATTCCATTTCATGACTAATAGACACTCTTATCCCAATATAATCATTACCATGTCGTATAATGTATTCTTTTTCAGGATAAAATCCTTGAGAATCGTATGATGCATTTAATTTTTTGAAATGGCCTTAGTGAAAGTGATGTTGATATAAAGTCGTTAAAAATTTATATTAATTTATTATAATAATCAACCATATTACATTGATTCATCACATTTAGTAAAGGATGGTGTTTCTGGTATAGTAGAACTTCTGGACTATTCATTAGGTTCTATGAAATTGAGTCTTCTTAGGTTTCTTGGTTGGTTTCAATCTCATTAACATATTCCATATTTTGTACTTATTAAATTTTTTTTCTCTCCAACACCAATATATTTTAAAATGTGATCATTCATTTCATGTTTATTCATTTCACTCTGTAATGTGATATCCCTAGGCTCATCTTTTGATACCTCAATGTAACAAAAAAAATCATGTTTCCTATTACATAATTTGTTTAATGATATCATATATTTTTTAAAATTATCTAATGAGTACCTAAATTATTTTTAAACAAATTTTAATATTTTTTAATTTAGTTATCCCTTATAGAGATATTGTGACCATTTTATTGATTCATCTAGTAACAATATTCTTGATTTTGTGTTTTATTAAAACAATTATGGTAAGAATTTCTATTCTGTATGTTGAATTATTTATCCGTTCATAGTAATAACTATTAATAGGTAGATTTGGGTTATTTACTACCTCAATAAAACCTAATCGTACATAGTATAATGTAATGTTCTTACCTCCTCAATGAATTTGACATTTTTTTTGAAAAATATACCTCAACTATTGCCCAAATTTATTTTGGTAGTGTGGTTGAGTCTGGTTATATAATAAAAAATAAACATCTAAGATTTACTTTTATATTATTACCTACTAGAAATCATAATATAGATGTTTATCCTTTGAAACATCATATAATAAAACATTAGGTTTCTTATATTATTTACCATGATTGTAAATTATATGTAGTGCCTCTATCTTCTAATGAATGGATGTCATTTTCTCATCCAACATGAACAAATCCAAAATATGGCACACTCTTTTCATTATTGGTATCAATTTTTCATTCCATAAAGAAATGGTAAAAATAATATCATTTTGAATTTTAGAAACACATGTCTTTAAAATTAATACTCCCACTGAAGAATAGATAATAAAAAAAAAGTTATTTTGTGACAAAATATAGAAAATTTGAAACTAAATCTATCACATGACTCTATGATATATGAATCTACATAACACCTCCCTGAATTATTCTCAAAAAATAAATGTGGAACCTATATATTTCTATTAAAAATTATTTATTTCACTCATCTGTTTCACCATCTTCATGGTAGAAATTATTTTTAAAAAAATCCATGGATGAGTTTTTCACAAATCAGAAAAGATCATAGTGGATGATTTTTTAGGTAGAACATGGCTCACAGCACTGATGATAATGTAACATTCCCAAGTAAGTTGGAATCATTATTTATTCCATTACACTAGAATGTATCACAAATATCCAAAACAAGAGATATATTACCATTGTGGTAATTGTTTTTTCCAACCCCTAAAATATCCCACATTCTGAATCATTTATTGAGAACTTTCATTCAATTTAATGTTTTTATTTTGAATTAAATTACTAGATATACCCAATGTGTATCCATTCAATAGTTGTAGTTAGTGATCATCTATATTTATATCTAATGGTGTCGTTAAATGTCCTCTAATGGTTTTTTAATTCTTTATGTGCTGCATGGGCTCTTAGGTTCACCAATGCAACTCGATGGTTTTGTGAATGTAATTGATTAATGTTGTGGTTAAATTCAGTTGGATCCTAAAAATATATTATCCATGATTGATTACATGGAGTAGAGTTAATAAAATATTAATCATTACAAGAATGAATCTGAACTCTCATTCTTGTAAAATAAATTAATAACTAAAAATAAAAATTAAATTACATATACTAAACCAGTAAATTAATACCATGTACTTAAGATAGTTTCATTATATCCAAAAAATATATTTTAAAAACATTATTAAACCCTAATAAATTTTCTATCATGAGTTTGTGGGTCATAATATATAAATTTATATATATGACGCCCTAATTACTAAAACTATATTAATGAATTATTGGAATTTTATGTTTTGAGGATAAACCATAAAGAAAAAGGTGTTTCCTAGCCCAGTGGAAATTTTCCAATTTTTTGTTCAATGATATAAAGGTAAAATATTATTTATAAATAGTTTTTGAGAAATAAGATTGATATTTATAAGGATAATAGAGCCATGATATAACATGGATTGATAAAAACCATCAATGATGAATAGAAATGACGAAACAATTTTATAGGTTTTATTCAAAAGTAAATGATTTAATCATGTTGTAAACTATTATGGTTGATTTATTTATGTAAATATTTTGGTAAAGGATTTTATATGTTCATTAACAATTAAAATTACATAATTCTTTTTGATTTATAAGGATAATGATACATAAAACAACATAAGTGCATTAAGTTCATTTTCAAAAGAGAAAGTAGAGTTTACATTCGATATAGAGAACTCAAAAACCTTAATCACCAAAGGGAATTCCCATAATATCTATCAATATTAATATTAAATTTAGTGATGTTATACTATTAGTATTAATTTAATATTAATCCAACACATATGATTTAAAAGATTAATTAATTATTCGTGTCCAAGAATCATCCTCATACACTTTATCAACAATCCATTAAGAAACAAATACCTCTTGTAGAGACTCAAAGCTTGACGTACATGGACATTACATTAAATTTTAGAAATATTAAATACATAACAAAAAAGGACAAAAAATGACCGTAATAGTTCAGTGTCTTTGGAAACTTGGAATATAATCTTCTAATTGTGTTGAAAGATCTTCATCATCTCCCATAAATATCTTCTACTTTTGTTTTCATACCTAAAACCTTTCATTAAATCATGGGGAAAATTAAATATAAAGGGTGATATCAAATTAACATTAAGGATAAGCATGGAGAAAATCAAACAAATCATATACATTTAAACTTAAAAAAACTTGAACATAATGTTTAAACATCAAAATCTTGAGCAATGACATAAAACATGGCAGTACGTAAGGCATAGATCATAAAGAAACATTAATCATGATAAAATATAAGGGGAATAAAACATGTAATGGTGGAAACCATTAAGAATATGTTATGATTTCCATAGTAGCCAAGGCATTGCTGCCAAGACCATCTTAGTGGACAAAGTCGCTTTCTGAATCAAGTTCAATACTCGTTCCAGTCCTGTATCACTAAACCGGATTAACATTCCATTATAGAAATTTCTATCTCATGAGATATAAATCTTTACCTAATGCATTTGAGGTAGATATAGGTCCCACCCATCTCTTAATGAAATCATTCTTACTTATGCCACAAAATAAACATAATTAATTCATCATAACCCAAAGAATAATATGGGTGTCATAAACATCATCCCATCATAACGTAATCCATATAAAAAATGGATATCATTTCATCATAAGAAGAATAAAACAATGTAAATAATAGATTCATTTTACTTGAAACATAATCATAATGTTATCTTAGATGAAAAATAGTTTTGACAAAACACTTGAAATGAATTTTTGAGGAAAATATAATTTCTTCTTCAAAATCATTTTCTTTTCAGAAAATGCCATTAAATTTTTAAAGAAAATGATTTTGTTGAGAATAGTCATGAAATATTATGGAGGAAGCTTCATGAAAATAAGGCTTTATGAAACCCTAAAAATCCGTTCATGCCGTATAAGTCAAAAAAATCATTCTTCTCGTACTTTTTCCGAAAAAGTCAAAAAGTACCTCATATGTTAAACAAAAGAATGATTCCTTACATACCATGTAGTAAAAGTCAAAAAATGGGTAAAAATGACTTTAAACATACATGAAACCATTTTTATAAAATATTTACATGGATGATAAATATAACCCCAGTATATACTTACAAATAAACAATCTCGGATAAAAACAAGATTGGAAATGTTATTCCTTACCTTATGTTTAATATGCTTTGTATGTATTTGAAACTACTATATAATGATTTAAATAATGTCTTGAATTATTACAGAATCATATTTATTGTTTTTATATCATATATGGTTCAGTTAGGTATTTATATTACCCGTTCATTTGTCAATTCCTTGTTAAAGTAGCGTTTTGGGTAAAATCGTTTCATTTATCGTACGTGTTTGGACGTGTTTTTCTTGATATTATTATTACTTATATCATGATTTAATTACTTCCAGAATTTAAAAAATGATTTATATATCATATATATTCAGTATATATATTTATAATTGACAGATAAATGAAATTAAACACACCGTTCATGGAGACGGTAGGCCATACGTACGCATGAACGTTGTTTTCCTTTCCTTATTGACTTGAATTGAAGTAAGTAGATGACATATATATATATATATATAAATAAATCCAGTAGCTTCATCATATAATATATTTCATTATTATTCATTATATATACTTTATAATCGTTTTTGAATGGTTAACATGGATAATGAATCTCATCACGTCGTGTAGACGGTAATCCATACGTACGCACGAGCGATGATATCATTCCCATAATTATTGAATTGATTTGGATTGGATGATATAATATCTCAGAATTAGTATTTTGTTATAATAAATATATATAGTTATTCTTCACACCATTATACCCATCCAAGTTAGGTGGTGTTAGAAAAACAGATTACACCACAGCGTGGAGACGATATTCCGTACGTACGCACGCGTGGTGATTTCATTTTCCGTAGGATGTATAGAAGGTGAAATGGGGTTTTTCATATTTATAATAACATATCAGTATATTAGTGATACTGATGTTATTACCTTACAATGAAACAAATAAATGAGATGAAGTTTAAGAATAAAGAAACTTGAAAGAATCGGTAGAAGAGATTACATCTTCTTTGACGCACCTCTTTTATGATTTCTCTTAAGGAACTAGAGTTGGTCTTTTGGGGAGACCAGAACCTCTATAATGTTTCTAGGGAAGTTGAGAAGAAAAATGGGCAGATTTTGAAGGCTCCAAATTATGTAATGAGAAGAGGGAGGAGGTGACCTTTTATAAGGTAGGGGAGAGGCACCTTAAGAAAAACATAAAATATTATTTAATAATAAACTCATATTATGTTTATAATAGCTCCAAGTTGATTTATTTCTAAGCTAAAGTGGGGATGGGTCGAAATCCTCTCATCCAATAGATTTTAGACAAGTTTAGGTTAATATTTTAACCTAATAATTTAGATTTAAAATTAAGTTAAATAATTTAACTTTTACCATGTCTTCTTTTTTTAAAATAAAGGAAAAGCCCTGGATTATTATTGAAAATGAGAAGTCAAGAGAAATACAAATAAGGGAGTGAAAACAAAAAGTACTTAGTTCCCTTTATCATAGTGGCCAAGTTTTTTCCTCAGCTTGTCCCCTATGATACGATCTTTATTACTCATCTCAATCCAAAGATTGGAGCTGATACGTCCTCGACCTCTTCCTCTACCATAGGCTTCATGGATCTCCTTAGCTTGTTGCAGAATAGTTTCTACATCTTCATCCGAGCTATCCTCTTGAGCCTCTTCCTTCCTCTTTATTTGTTCTTTCTTTTCTCTTTTCATTTGGCTTCGAGTTCTAGCATGTTGCCATTCATCATCATTGTCCTTCTTTTTCTGATCTTCTTTTCCTGATGTTTCCTACACACAAACAGATTCATGCAGAATTGATTCCCCTATTTCTTTACACACCTTCAAATTAGTATTATTCTTCAGTTTTTCTGGGGTTCCAGCCATGACAAATGACTCCCTTTGTGAATTCATAATGGTATTAGTAACCATTGCAGCCTCCCCATGGTGTGAGTCAGGAGCATCCTAGAAAATATGTGCGGGGGCATTCAAAACAAAAGTATCCATAAGATGAGCACTGTTCTAGATAGTATTCTTCTCCAGACCAGTCAAAACATGAGATTGATGTGCCATTTCTTCAGGGATAGGTTTAACAGCACAAAGAGCATTTGCAGATTCAGTAGAAATTTTTTCAACAATTTCAGTAAAAGAAGGACCTGGTAGTGAAGAAACCTGGACAGATTCCTTAACTAGACAAGCCAAAGTAGACTGATCTGGATTCTTAGAATCATAGGCAACACTGATTGACCATTGGTGGAGAAATGCAGGCTCAGAAGCATGTGCATGCACTTTATTAGAATTGGAATTTTAAAGTTTAACCATAGTGGACACATTATCAGTACAGAGAGATTGCAAGGCTGAGAGCCCAGATTGTCCTTCTTCCACAATGTCAGCCCAGGACTTTTTGGAAGTTGGCATTGTGGAACTATTTTGAACAATCAAACCAGAGGATTTACTAGGTGAAGGAGCCCTTTGCTATTCATGCAACATGTTTTTCAGATTGGGGAATGATTTAGCATCATGACCCTTTATAGATCAATTTGAACAAATAAGAATCTTTCTACAGTTAGTGGAGTCATGCCCTAAAACATTACAACCCAAACAATATCTTGGTAGGTTTTCATACTCAATTCTCAAACTTATTTCTTCATCATCAGTAGATAAACAGATCTTATCAATTAAAGGAGTTGAGAGATCCACCTCAACTAAAAATCTAGAAAAATTCCCATATCAGGCCAATTCTGTTTCTTTATCCATTCTAATGGGAACTCCTATAGCCAAATAAATGTCATAAAGGATCCTAGGATGCCATAGGATCTTGTTTAAACCAAAAATTTTGACCTAGACATGTGAAACAATATTACCCATCTTCAAATGGTTAAAGGATATGTCCCACAAATGAATGGGCAAAGCCCCAGGCTTGAATGAGATGGAACCAAATCCCCAGGCTCTTAATTTTAAATATTCTGAAGGAAAAACCAAATGGTAGAAGCCCTTACCGAGAGAGATGTAGTTCCAGGTATCAAAACCCCAGATATCAACTATTCGTGATTTGAGATAGTCTAACTTACAGGGTTGCGAGCCCTTCGGCATGATCAGCCTGGTGATGATAGAGTGAGCCCCCAACATCAATCTCTCAGCTACCGCAGCAACGTCGGCTTTGACATGTGCAACCGAACCCTTCTTCTTAATCCCTGCATATGATACCATGTCTTTTTGTTTTATTAAAATATATGTTTAATAAACATACTATAACAATCCAAATGAACCCCAAGTTGTTCATTATTAATATCTATAACCTTATCTAAGTCATTTGGCTGAACCATAGATTTTTAGAAATAGAATATCAATTAATAATATAATATTTGTTTTAAAAACTATTTTATGTCAATTTCAATACCATTTGGTAATTGATTTTTGTGAAAATCATAAAAGAATTATTAGTTCAAAAAAAGTTAATTTAATCAATACTAACATGTCATATTAACCAATAAAATTATTGGAATTCAAAAAAAGTCTCAAATTACATTTATTTTGGTATTTATAACATCAATTATGTTAATATTTCATTAATAAGGTAATTACTATATCATCATTGTGTCATAAGTAAATTAAATTATTTTATGTGAAAAATATATAAATAAAATCCCATTATGTGGGGAATATTTTTAGGTTTATAATGAATATTTATTGTCTAATTTATTTTATGTATAACCCAATATTAAAAATGTTTTATTTATTAATCATTGATTCTAACTCTTTTAACAGTTCTTTGAATTTTATAATAATAAATGTCCTAATCTAATTCAAGTGGTCCTGAATGATAATATTATATTCCTAAGGTTTTTTTGGTCGAATTACCCTTATCCAATAGAATTAGGACATGTGTTAGGGTAATAATAATATCATTTTACCCTTAATTACCCTATTTACTTTTAATTGTGGTAAATAAAAGTAAAAAGTTACTATTCACCAAAAATTATTTTCATCTCATTGAACCATATTTTACCTAGTGATATCAACCATGTCTTTTTTATTTTTGAAATTACACTCACATAAGAGGTAAAATTATGTTTTATGTAAATTTGTAAATTCTTTTAGGAGGTGGGTAAAAGAGGGTGAAAAGTTCAATAAAATTTTAATTTATCTAAAATTATTTGAAAATGAATCCAATGAATTACATTGAACTTATATAGGTATTGTGTATATATTTTGAACTAAAATAAATTTAAATAAAATAAATAATTATTTAAATAAAAAGTCGGTTTTAACTAATAACTCAGTGTTTTTCACTATTCATCAAAAATTGAAAGTTTTCAGAAAAATACCAAAACATCACCCTAGGCTAATTTCGATATTCCAAATCCAAAAATGAAGTCCATTTTGAATGATAAAATTTATAAAATTGTTGGAAATTTTGTATTACTATTCATAATGGTTAGTTCATAATAATATTATAATAATAACTCGTTTAGTGAAACTCGGAATTGCGTACAACACACGCTATCGGGGAATGTTTCTCTGGCGTGTAACACAAGACTAGAATAGTGTTTGCAAATAATAAAATCTAATATGGTGTTTCTTATAGCACAAACTAATCTTGGTGTACAATAGAAGACATCAAAGAAATTAAAAATAATATATCTCATAAAATCTCGGGGAGTTACATTCTACCCCCCTTAAAATGATTTTCTCCCTCAAAATTCGTCAGATTTATAAATGGTTTACTACCTGAATGTTTATTTCATAGAAACCCATATCGTAAAAAGGGATAATAAAACCTAATTTTAAAAACTAATGTATGAAACATAACGATTACGCAAAGTAACTCATCACTGTGTTTCCACAAAGCAGAACATAGGTGAAAATATGGATATAAAAGAAAAATTGAACCATCATGTTCTGATGGAGAGTGGTGGAGAACATGGATATGAAAAATAAAAGAATTAAAAAGCCATAAATTTGTGATTATCTAAGGTTCCATCTGATTCATCGGATATAAAGGCACTAGGACAACATTTTTGGATTTCAACATCATTACCCTAAAGTTGAAGAATTTGAATTAGAAGAAATACTTACCTGATTTTGGTACAATCTCACCATTGTTCATGCCATGACCAATTTACACTTCATCACTTAAAGAAATTAAGTTGAATAAGTCATTCTTGAAGTGTTAGCAGATCATGTGACAGAATGATGGTCCATTCCATCTGTCGCAAACAAAAGGCTAGCAAAAGTTAACAAATATGCATAAGTCTATCTATGGTGTGGTTAATCGTATATGATACCAAAAAATTGACTAATACTTCAACTATAATACTGTTTAATAAAATAAAACTAATTACTACAAAACAGGGACTTCCTTTAGGCCAGTGGTAGGTGATAAAGGTCAGTTGCACTTCTGTTGTGGGTTTGATTCTCACAATCTTGTCCGAAGCGACGGGTTGACGCCCATCCTACAGGTTGTCCTTTTTCTAAAACTAAACTATTATAACATTCCAAAAATAATATCGAAAAAAGGTTCTATACTTAAACAATATTATCTTATGTCCAACATAATCCGTTTCAAATCTTTGGAATTATCCAAAATATGTCTATCCAAGATCATAGTATAAGGAAAACGATTACTAGAAATGTTATCAACCAAGTATTTGAATACCATCATTTATCACCCGTATATCATAAGATATGTATTTTAGGTCACATTCCAAACATGTGAATTCTTTAAACATGTATTCTATTGAAAAATGAATACCCATCGAACCTTAGTGAATATATTAATGTCGTAAAAAGTTAACATTTTCTACATACCAAAATTCCAAAATTTCAATATACTCAAATGATGATATAACTTTGTCCTTATATAAGTCATGAGATCAATTAATTTTTCTCTTTATCCCTTCACTATTCTCATATCATCTTATTTACAAAACAATTTCAATCACTTTTCAAGGTTACCGGTACCATATAATTATTGAAAACCAGTACATGGATATTCCAAAATTACATGATACCATAAATGAGATTCCATGATACTGTTTGGAAATCCTATTACATTAACACTTAATAATTCCACAACATCATTGTCATAATCAAAATCACAAATAGTGATTGCATGTGACTTCCCTTTATCCTTTTCCTTAAGAGGTAGCTCATGTCGATCATCATTAACCATTGGATTAGGGCATTGATTAATATAATGCCCCATTTACTTGCACTTTTAGCATTGAAGTGTTGGTGGTGCATTCTATGTAGCCTTTTCTCTATCCACATCATTAGAAACCTTTTTCCCATTACTTCAGCACTCAACTGCTCGATGACCTTCTTTTCCACAGTTGGAACATTTTCAAGTACATTTTAGAAAATCTCTACCATGCTTCTTTCCACACTTTGTGCATAAAGAAACATTCATCTTCTTTTCACCATTGTTCTGAGATTTCTCCTTGAACTCCATCTTTAGTTTGTTGTCAAAACCATGAGATGGATATGTAACACAAATATCCACTTCTACCTTGACATCACAATGCAAAATTTATTTCATAGCTACTGAAGTCTCTTATAGCTAATTCCCATCGAAGACTTGGTTTTAAGCCACTGAAGAATTGATCAACTTTACTTTCAGGTTGAATTATAAATCCAGATGCATACATTGCAAGACTTATAAAATTCACCTCTTATATACCAACAGATTCATCATCCTTTTTCATAAGCTCAAGGAACTCCTTTTTCCATCACTGTTCAAAGAATAAGAGGGAAGTATTTATTGAAAAACAGCTCCTTGAACTCATCCCATTCCATTGAATCAATTTTATCTTGGGGCATTGTATTCTTAATTAGGGTTCACCACTGGTCTACTTCACCTTCTAAACAGTAAATAGCCAGAATGACTTTTTCATGCTCTGAACAACGAAGTATGGAAAATATATTTTCAATGGTACTAATACATTGTTCAGAAACAAGTGGATTAGAAGACCCACTGAAGGAAGGTGGACGTTGCCTCCTGAACGAATCAATATAATATTGTTCCCTTCTATGCCTATTTGGATGTCCAGAATGATTCATTTCTTGTGTAAGTATAGAAATATGAATTTTCACTCATTCTCCCATAACATTGTTTTTTTTCGAAGGACAATCATTGCATTGTCCATTATATTGATCAACATGGTTCTTTCAGGTTCTAGCCATCGTCTAAAACCCAAAAAGAATAGTGTGAGAGGAAAAAATCATGCTAGGGAAAACAACATAATAATAGGAGAGTACCATCAATATCTAACATCTAAGGTTTAATTCTAATATAGTTATCATAATTCTAGGACTATAACCTACACTTATAATTAACCTTAGAGACATCACTAGACATACCTTATATATATATATCTAGGGATCTCACTAAAGATTCTGCATCCTAGTTTCCAAAGGTTAACTAAACTATTACTCTAATACCAACTGTAGATACCCAAACCTTGACGTACATGGAAATTACATTAATTTTGTGGAATACTTAATAAATTACAAAAACAGGCACACCAGAACCATAATAGTTTAGTGTCTTTGGAAACTCAGAATATAATCTTCTAATCGTGTTGAAAGATCTTCAATATCTCCCATAATGATCTTCCTATTTTGTTTTCTTACCTAAAACCTTTCATTAAATCATGGGGAAAAGAAAAAATATAAAGGGAGATCTCAAATTCTCAGTAAGGGTAAGCATGGAGAAAATAAAACAAATCATATACATTTGAACTTAAAAAAACAAGAACAGAATGTTTAAAAATCAAAATATTAAGAAAAGACAAAAAACATGGATGTGTGTAAGGCATTGAACATAAATAAACATTAATCATGATATAATAGCATGGGAATTAAACATGTCATTGTGGAAACCATTAATCACATGTTATTATTTCCATAGTAGCCATGGCATTGCTGCCAAGACCATCTTAGTGGACAAAGTCCCTTTTTAAATCGAGTTCACTCCTCGTTCCAGTCCTGTATCACTGAACCAGATTAACATTCCCTTCTATCCATGTCTATATCATGAGATATAAATAATTACCCAGTTAATTGGAGGGATATATAGGTTCTACCCTTCTCATAATGAAATCATTCTTACTTGTGCCCCAAAATATACATAATTCATTCATCGTAACCCAAATAATAAAATGGGTTTCATAAACATCATCCCATCATAACGAAATCCATATAAACAAATGGATATCATTTCATCATAAGAAGAATAAAAACATTTAAATAATATATACATTATACTTGAAACATAATCATAATGTCTTCTTAGATGTAAAATAGTTTTGACAAAACACTAGAAATGAATTTTTTAGGAAAATATCATTTCTTCATCAAAATCCTTTTCTTTTCACAAAATTCCATTAAATTTTAAAAGAAATAGATTTTTTTTGAAAATAGTAATGAAATATTATGGAAGAATCTTAATGGAAATAAGGCTTTATGAAACTGTAAAAATCCGTTCATGCCGTATAAGTCAAAAAAACATTTTTCTTGTACTTTTTCGGAAAAGTCAAAAAGTACCTTGTATGGTAAACAAACGAAAGATTCCTTAAATACCATGTAGTAAAAGTCAAAAATGGGTAAAAAGGACTTTAACCATACATTAAACCATTTTTAGATAATAGGGACATGGATTATAAATATAACTCCATTATATACCTACAAATAAACAATCTCAGATAAAAACGAGATTGGAAAAGTTATCCCTTACCGTATGTCCAATATGCTTCGTATGTATCCAAAACTCTTATATAATGATTAAAATAATGTGATTGGATTATTAAAGAATCATATTAATTGTTTTTATATAATATATGGTTCACTTATATATTTATATTACCTGTTCATTTGTCAATTCCATGTTAAAGCAGCGTTTTGGGTAAAATCGTTTCATTTATCGTACGCGTTTGGAATTGTTTTTCTTGAAATTATTATTACATATATCATGATTTACTTACTTCCAAAATGTATAAAAATTATTTATATATCATATATATTCAGTATATATATATATATATAATAGATAGATAAATGAAATGAAACACACCATTCATGGGTACGGTAGGCCGTACGTACGCATAAACGCTGTTTTCCTTTCCTTATTGACATGAATGGAAATAAGTAGATGACATATATATATATACATAAATCTAGTATCTTAATTATATAATATATTTACTTTTCATTCATTATATATACTTTATAATCATCTTTTAATGGTTAACATGGAGAATGAATCTTATCGCGTGGTGGAGACGTTAATCCGTACGTACGCACGAGCGATGATATCATTCCCATAATTATTGAATTGAATTGGAGTGGATAATATAATATATCAGAATCAGTATGATGTTATTATAACTATATATAGTTATTCTTCACAGCATTATACCCATCCAATTAAGTTGGTTTTTGAAAAACATATTACACCACGACGTGGAGATGGTATTCCGTACGTACGCACATGTGGTGATTTAATTTTCTGTAGGATGGATAGAAGTTGAAATGGGGTTCTTTCATATTTATTATAACATATCAGTATATTATTGATACTTATGTAATTAATTTATAATGAAACAAATAATGAAGATGAAGTTGAAGAAGACAGAAACTTTAGAGAATCAGTAGAAGAGATTACCTCTTCTTTGACGCACCTCTTTTAAGCTTCCTCTTAAGGAACTAGAGATGGTATTTTGGGGAGACCAGAACCTTTATAATGTTTCTAAGGAATATTATAAGGGAAATGGGCAGATTTTGAAGGCTCAAAATTGTGTTAAGAGAAGAGGGAGGAGGTTCACTTTTATAAGGGAGGGGAGGGGCACCTTAGGAAAAACATAAAATATTGTTTTATAATAAAGTCATTTTCAGTTTATAATATCTAAAAATTGATTTATTTCTAATGTCAAGTGGGGATGGGTCGATATCCTCTCAACCAACATATTTTAGACAAGTTTAGGTTACTATTATAACCTTATCATTTAGATTTAACTTTAAGTTAAATAATTTAACTTTTACCAGGTCTTCTTGTTTTCATACACTATATGGTTAATAAACTTACTATAACAAGCATAAATAACCCCGAGTGGTTCGTTATTAATATATATAACCTTATCTATGTTATTTTTCCGAACCTTTGATTTTTAGGAATAGAATATCAATTAATAATATAATATTTGTTTTAAAAACTATTTTATGTCAATTCTGACACTATTTGGTAATTTATTTTTGTGAAAATCATAACAGAATGATTAGTTCTAAAAACGTTAATTTAATCAATACTAACATGTCATATTATGCTATAAAATTTGTGTAATTCATAAAACGTCTGAAATTACTTTTATTTGGGTATTTATAACATCAATTATGTTAATATTTCATTAATAAGGTAATTATTGCATCATCATTATGTCATAAATAAATTAACTTATTTACAGTCTAAAAATTATAAATAAAATACGATTATGTAAGAAATATTTTTATCTTTCTAATGAATATATATTGTCTAATTTAATTTATGTATAACTCTATATTAAAAATGTTTTAGTTATTAAACATTAATTTTAACTCTTTTAACTCTTCTTTGAATTAAATAATAATAAATGTCCTAATCTAATCCATGTGTAACTAAATGATAATATTATATTCCTAAGGTTCTTTTTGGTCAAATTACACATATCCAATATAAATAGGAGAGTGTTAGGGTAATAATAATATAATTTTTACCCTTAATTGCCTTATTTACTTCTAACCGTGGTAAATAAAAGTAAAAATTTACTATTCACCAAAAATTATTTTCATCTTATTGAACCACATTTTACTTACTGATATAAATCATGTCTCTCATATTTTTGAAATTCCACTCACATAAGCAGTAAAATTATGTTTTATTTAATTTGTAAATTCTCCTAGGAGGAGGGTAAAAGACGATGAAAAGTTCAATAAAATATTTATATATCTAAAATTATTATAAAATGACTCCAATGAATTACATTAAACTAATATAGGTATTATATATCTATTTTTATATAAAAACAATTAAATAAAATAAGTTATTATTTAAATAAATAGTTGGTTTTAACTAATAACTCAGTGTTCTTTACTATTCATAAAAAATTGTAAGTTTTCAGAAAAATACCAAAAATTCACCCTATGCTAATTTTGATATTCCGAATCCAAAAATAATGTCCATTTTGAAATATAAACTTTAAAAAAATTTGAAAAGTGGGTATTACAATTCATAACGGTTAGTTCATAATAATATTATAATAATATCTCATTTAGTGAAACTCGGTATTGTGTACAACACACGCTATCGAGGAATGTTTGTCTGGTGTGCAACAGAATCCTAGAATCGTGTTTGCGTATAATACAAGATAATAAAGTGTTTCATATAGCACAAAATAATTTTGGTTTACAATAGACGTCATTAAAGATATTAAAAATAATATATCTCATAAAATCTCAGGGTATTAAACCTTTTGGTTGAAATAAAAAGTATTATGAATAAATTATAATTATTGGGGATTTGTAGAAACATAATCATATAAATAAAGGTCATGTAAATCAAAGAAAAACTCATAAAAACATAAATACCATAGAATGTGATCCTTATACGAGAAGCATTTAATAATCATAAAAAATTTACAAAGAAATGGTTAACTAGATCAATGAATGTCTTCTCCCCAAGAACATTAATTTTCCAATATTCATTATTCAAAATAATTCTATGAAAAATCCATCCCTTTTAAATTATGGAATAGTTTTTAATTTTTATACATTTCCATTAGCATGGATTAACAATACTGATTGTAGAGCGGTGTTAAAAAATTTCATATTTCTTGTGAAGTGTTGAGAAACATTATTATAAGATAGAGTGTTTTTTATACATATAGAAAATAAAAACTATGAAATATATAGAATCCAAATTATCAGAATGCAATAAATTGAGATTATAATCAATGTTGAATATCATCATAGAACCTTGAAATGGTTTTGGAACTCAATTTGTGATAGTGTGTATTTCAAGTGTACAAACCCTATATTACATCCAATTTCTAACATTCCACACCATGAGGGTGTTCGATATTAAAATATTCACTTACATTTTTTGAAATTAATATAACGTAACTTATTTTGGTGTAGTGATCTAGGGTTACAAAAAAACGCTTTTTTAATACAGTTGTGATTATTCCTATTTGAGAACATCTATGGAAGAGGGATTTAGACCATAAGGTCCAATAATTTATTAAATAATTCTTACATTGGCTCTGGTGTAACTAATTTAATCTCGTGTGAGATTTAATTTATTACTCCATATCCTTAGTTGTGGTGTGTGGGAAAACCGCATATATTATTTACATCATGCTCTTTTTGAATTTAATCTAGAACAACTTTACTTTAATTTACTGTTAATAGTTTAATTTAATAATTTTTTAAAAAATTTATTTGTATTAATATTAAATTGAATATTTCTTTAGGGGAACGTTTTGATTTCTTATTGGGGTTCACCATAGTTTCATCACTAGCCTAATTCCACAAATTTATCTTATCTTCACCCATTCTATGATTGAGTGTATATGCTATGATATGGTTTTTTTTACATTAACAAATATCTAATAACTCTAGAATCCTTCATTAGTCTATAATTGTACACAAGTAAATTAAATGCACAAATATGAATAAATATTTAATTAATAATAAATATCTAATTATAGAAAATTTTTATTAATAATTTTTTATTATCTATTTCCATATATATATTATTACAAACAATGGATAATCATAAATGTTGTAAGAAAAACGGCAGTTAAAAGTTTTATATGGGGAAATTCAATAACTCAAATTAGCCCTTCAAGATTCATTATAACAAAAAATGTAGGGAAAATCATGGCATAAATGTATATATATTTTTATCTATATTGGTTAATTAGATTAAAAATATTACCTTTTATACCATTAATGTATCATATTAATGATGATATGTTTCTGGAAATATCTACTTACTTCAATCAGTAAATTTAAATATATTATAAAATACTAATGATTAAATATCATTATAATTTGGGTTTTAAGGCTTATATAAAAGTAGATAAATATTATAAGATAAAAATCATTGGACCCAAAATTTATAGTTCTAAATAAGAGGTTGATTATAATCATAGACCAAGAGACACAATTGATATTTTTTTCATTTATGACTAGATGGATTTTATAATGTTTATCAATGTACCATGGAAAATAATATGTTTTAAAAGAATTATACTTTAATATAAAGATATTAATAATGTTAGACAATTTTTATAAAACTCTTCTATGTAATTATTGTATACATTTAGGATTGTTGATGAAATATGTTTTTGTCAAATTAGTAGATGAATCACTAAAATTGTGAATAGTTATACGTTCATGGGAACTGTTATACAAAATTACGATCAATATTTACATGTTTTAAAAGTTTAACTTTTTATGAGTGGAATATCTACTCCTAAATGAAATTAAAAACCTAGTCAATTTATGAAAATGAATAATATTATTTTTATTCTTTCTATTTATAAGGATGAGATTCAATATAAATATAATTTTCACAAGATAATTAAGAAATATTGTTCTATAATTAAATTCACTACTTTAATGGATTAATGAAATTTTAATGAAATATTTTTTAACATATAAAATTTCATAGAATTTAGTAGTTATAAATCTAGGTATAACCTTGAATGATTTTATATAAAATTTAAAAAGTTATATAAGATTTTTAAAATATTAAAAATAACCCGAAACAAAATCTAATGGAATGATGGATTTTCAATGGTGGTTAGACTATATTATTGTAAAAAATTATAGGCATATCAATCCTATGATACATCAAAATAAATATAAAAATAAATATAAAAAACATAACAAAAAATTAAAAAAAATGTTATAAAGATAAGAAATCCAATTGGATTTCTTATGAAGACTCTAGTAATATTTCAAATTCTTACTCTCCTGTTGATAAATAAAATACACATGCTGATATGTTTTTCATAGATCAAATTGAAGACACACATTAATGATTTTCCCATATACATGAATCAAATTATTTTTTCCATTTATGAACAAAATGACTATTATATCATATTTCATGATATATATGTTTTTTAGATAAATATAATTAATCAATTAGAAAATGTTTTGGCTGATTTGTTTTTTGAAAGAATAATTTATTTAAAAATCTTTTATAATTTATGTCAAAATTTTATATAGCTATATTATCTTCTAGTGTGAATGAAAATAGAATTAATTTTTTTACTATAAATTTTCTACACTAATGCTTGTTTCTGGTTGGTTTACCATGTGTCTGGGGGGATCTACGAAATACATTCGAGTAATATGTATGTTAAGTGGAGATATGAAATTTTAAGAAATGTCCAAAATCTGAAGCGTTATAGGAATTAATTGTTATAGGATTCATTAGAAAAGTAAAGTTTAATATTATTTATTTTAATTTTTCTAGTAGTGGATATTATTATAATGATTTAGTAAAAAGTATCTTAAATTATGTGATATAAAACACACATATCATTATAAATATTTCATTAATTTTAATGATTGAATTGTTTTACAGATTAAATAATATTTGGTTACCTAAATATTTAATTACAAATAAGAATGAAATAAATAATAAATGGCTTCAATACCACCTAATTATATAAAATTTTGGTAAGGATAGGGAAAAAGTTGGAATTCAAAATGTTATATGGATTATGAATTCGTAATAAACATGAGTTGAGATTTTTAATTTTTTTATTTATCATAGAATGATGTTTTCCAGGTCATATTATGAGATAATACTTAAGGCATGAGTACTACATTGGGATATATCAGAAATCCAAAATATTTTATTATCAAAAATATGTAATATGTTTTAGGGATATGTCATAATTTTATAAGTATATTTTAACTCTATGATAATGGTTAGTATAATGATTTTCAATGTTTATTATTCTATTAACAATGATAGATTACATAAATTTAATTAATATAAAAAAGAAAATGTATAAACTACAGATCTTGATTCGTTGTATAGAATTAATATAAATTTTTTAAAGGATGAAAATAAAAAATATTAGGTTTAGAATAGAAAACTTGTTCATTCAAAATATTATTATTTGAGGATGTTGTTTAAGAAGAATTTGATTTAATATTTTCTTATACTACAGATTGATGAAAAGAGCTTATTTTCTGAATTTTATATAGGGCAAAAATGAAATATTATTTTAAATCAACAAATGAAGTTTCTACTTCTTGAAAATTTGAACTTATCAAATTCATTTTTTTGCATCATCATGAATGGAAGAAAATGATGAATTTTGTTTATCTTTTTTAAGATGATAATTCCTTTAGATTTATTTTGGTATATTTTTTTCTATACAATAGATCTCTTCCAATTATCAGGGCCTTCTATAAACATGCACTAAATGAAATAGATACCAAAATTATATCATTAAGAAGTGAAAATTGTGGATAAATTGAATTAATTTATTTTAAATGATGTTGTTCAAATGATTGTATTAAACAAAAATTTTCACCTATGAAACCATAAGATAATAGTTTTTTTAATGTGAAATGTGAAGTTGAAAAAAATATATATAATCATACTATGTTAATTTTTTATTCATAATAATTTTTCGAAAAAGGGATTTAATACATTATGATTTGTCTTAAATTTAGTTCTAATAATACTAATATAAAATAAAATAGTAAATGGGTTATATAATGAATAGAAGGAAATAAAGTTGGATTCTTGATTTTTTATGTAATAGTTTTACGTTGAATACCTAGTATAATCATATTATATTTTAACCAAAGGCTGAAAATTAATTATTCCATTCTTATTACTCTAAATATAAATCTTATAGGGTTTTCAATTAAAATTATAGACTTTTTTAAGGATAAATTCATGAGAAATTGGATAAAATTAATCCTTTTATTATTAATAGAACTTCTATTGATGAATATGATGATTTTATTAACTTGAGACATTATAATGAAAAGAAAAATAATAAGGATGATGGTGATGAAGATGATTGAGTAATTTTTAATATTAAACATTTAATTTTTTTAACATGAATGTGTACTACATGCTAGGAAACATTATAATAAATATTTTATATTATGTTATTTTTGGTTTTGAAAAAACAATTACGACTCTATGAATTATCAGAAAAATATTTTGGTAATATTACATTTTCTAACCATTTAACTATAAAATATAGAGCCATACTAAATTGATTAATGTTGGGTATTAACTATACCTGAATATTTGAAATAATTTAAGAGAAAAAAGGTTTTAGAATTATTTGGAAGACCCTCTTATTACCTTCTAATATAAACTAATTGTATTTATAAAAATCAAGGTGATCATAGTTTTATCTATAAGGGTGAGGGTAGAATAATATCCAAATGTTATAATCAATATGAAGGTATATATAATCAAGATAATATTTAACACGTTGATACGTTAAAAATCAATTTGGATACTCCTTGTTTATACATCTCAAATAAAATTTAATATTTTCAAAATATATGTTAAAAATAAATAATTTTTTCCATAGAAGATGATTATATTTTATGATGACTTGGATGCCAAAATAGACATTATCTTTTTTTAAAAACATTCAAAACATTTATATGTTTTGAAATAAACATATAAAATCTTTATATGAGTGGATTAATTATTTTATAATATTATATGGTTTTATTTAGGGGTACATGAACAATTTTTTTTACAAAATATCATCGATAAACATTTTTCATTCAAATATATGTTAATCATACGATTATATATCCAACATACTAGAAGCCATACAATAAATTTTCTGAACTAATACAACATGATTTTGATATGATCATGATAGGAGAGTTAATAATTAATATTATTTTTAAAATAATTCATAAATACATGGGGATTGTTTTATATCACTTAAATTATCAACTAAACTTATTAAAAATGATTAAACAATAATATGATAAATAATATGAAACTATTATGAGTTTCAACATAAATAGTCATTCAGATGAATCTAGAAATGAATTAAATATAATGTTTTATATATGAAAATTTTGGGTATTTTATTTTATTGGTTCTAGTCAATAATATATAATATTTCGTGTGGGTCTTTGTAATATATCTCATCATAATAGTACAGAAAATAAGCTAATGATATGTCAAAAGTTTCTAAGCTCTATTAATGGTAATATTTTTTTCTTCACTAAAACCAAAAAAATTGATTTAGAATTTTTTATTATTTATTTGGAGGTTATATAATAGGATAATAGAGAAACTATGGAAACTATTATTTATTAATAAAATACTTTGTTTCTCAAACTAATAATAAATTATTTTTTTCTAATTTTCTACAACTGAAGCTGAATATGATATTCTTGATAGTTACTATGATTGTGTTTTATAGATGAAACAAATTAAATGTAATTGTATTTAAATAAAAAAATTTGTTATTAAACATTATAAAACTAGATATATAAAAATATATAAAAATGTAGTAAACTATTCTTGAACAATTATCATTTATATAGGACATCATTACTTATTTTATCATTGATAAAAACTTTATTTATCTATAAATTTTATTAATATTAAACATTGTTTGATAGATATATTAGTTAACCCCGCAAATTATAATCATTTTTCATATTAATTTTGAGTTGATTTATTTTAATTTATGTGAATCTATTCAGTTTATGCGTAAGACCCCAAAATTATAATGTAAAAACAATGTTTTCGATAGCGTGTATGACACAAAACACCAAGTATATGAGGGAATATAACGTCACAACATATTAAAATATATTTACTATTTAAATAAACTAAATATTTGAAATAACTTATAATTAATTCAATACTAAGTTATTGCCTCTTAGGGTTTCACTCAAAATTTAATTTCTTCCACTTATATGATTTGAATTTTAAAAAAGGATTCCATATTTGGAATAATCATTATCTAAAATTTCATTTAATTTCAAATTTTTTTTGGACAAAAAATATTGTGGTAGTAGTTAAAATTAATTATAGAGTTAAATAGAAACATTTGCCTCTCAAGGGCCTAAACATTAACCATAAAGTAATAAAAAACAAATATACTTGTAAAAAAGAAATTTTATGTTATTATTTAGACCCTATACTCCATTTAATCTATTTTGGACCATTATTGGATCCCCTTATCATTGGTAAAACGTAGAGTAATTCTATTTTCAAAAAATTTCTAGAATGTCACACCTCAACTTCTATAAAAAGTACCCACCCCTTACATTTATTCAAACCTCTCAATAACTTAAGATGTAAAATAATCTTACCAAATAATCTACCAATATCACTCATGAATCCTAGAATCATCAACATAGTATAAAATCTAACCAAGGTTGTCTTTTGTTATAAATTAAAAGGAGTAACATGTGAACGAGGTAACATTCTTTAATAATAAATTTCATTTTTTCCTTCATCATAAAATTAAATATTATTATTTCTGGATTATATAATAAACTCTATATTATAATTAAATTTTTAATTTTTTATTCAAATGGTTATCCCATCACTTACAGACCACTTCCATCTAATCAGTAATGAACTGTACTTTTAAGTGTACGACCAACTGCCTGATCCCAAAATGATGTTTCTTCTTTACCACCTCTCATAGTTGGGAATTATGATGGACAAAATGTTTATATATGATATATATGATACATTTTATTTTCTTATAATAATTTAATCTTTATATAAAATATACCTTAATTATTTAAATTTTATGGGAAAAGAATAACATTATTTGTGGAAGTGTGTACTACATCCTCCTCAAAATTATGTGATACATTTAATCTATACATGTAATGTATAAATGAATAATTTTAAAAAACACTGTGAAATTTAAGATATAAACATTATATTTTAAATTTAGAATAAATATATATCATTTAATTTTAATTTTTTTAATATTACAGTAAAATAGATGTATGGTTCATGCGTACATACGACTTATCATCTCCATGAATGGCACATTTCATTTAATATTTTCTTATATTATAGATTATTTTAAATACATATATACTGAATATTTATCATAATTTAATCATGATTAACATCATGTTGATGATGAAATCATGATATAAATATTATAAAAAATAACAAGTTAAAACAAAAATGAAAAACTAGGTTACTAACCCCCCCAAACAGTGAAAATAATGAATTCTTATTAAAAAATAGGTAATAAGATATTATAATAAGATTATATATGAAATTATAAATTTTATTATTGTTCTTTTACAAGTTATTGACATTTTTAAAAACATTATACATGATTTTAAAGGATGTTCTCCAAAAAGGAAATACATTGTAATTGGATCTTATCTCACATTTCAATCTTGGATGCATACACCATTTTCATCACTTATTTCATTTGTTTGATGTATATAATTTTTCTATTTTAATTTAAATTATGAATACATTTATATTCTTGGTATTTTAAATTTCATTTGAAAATATATTTCATGGGGATTATAATTCAAAATTTTTCATACAGTAAGGGACTTTATCTCAATTGCTTATCTTTGAGTCATTTTTTATTATTGTACACCTAATTTCTTATGTATGGTGTGCACACTACCACTATGACATATAATATAATTCATTATTCATTATTCATGATATTATGAGTTTATAATGTAATTATTTCATCAAATGGGATTTTAATTTTATGTCACCAAGTGGAAAAGAATTTTATAAATCATTTTCTTATCATTAGGTTGTATTAATTCCTTATTGTTGTTAATATAAATTGATTGTCTGTGAATTAAAATTTCACTAAATATTATATTTTCCACTTTTTTTATTTGGATTTATATTTTATATACATAATCGTTTTATTGATTTATTCTCACGTCAACATTTTTTTCTATTCAAGGGTTTAAATCGAAATTACATTTTTTTATATTGTTTACACTTTAATTTCAATTATAGATTATTATTGGATTATTGTATAATAAACCCTTTAATTTTATTCAAATCTATATATTCATGACCTTTATCATGTAATAGTTCTGTTTTTGAACACTTTGGTAAATAAAATGTTTTAAAAAATATTTTCAAGATAACTTGAATTCATTAATCTCTTAGTTTGAGAACCTATTTTCTTATAAAGACCATGTATTATTAAAATGTTCAAAAAATATTTTTAACCATTTAAAAATGATTTTCAAAATAATTTTTATCCATTTTTATTTTACAAGTTTTTTCAAAAGTTAGTTCTTATCCTTTTCTAGACAAGTTGTTTTTCTAATATTTTACTATTAAAGAAGAATGTTATTTTTACCTTCTATAGAATGTAATAATTTCCCTGTTATCACTTACATGATGATTAATTTCCATTCTTAAAAGGATAATTCTTAAAAAATATATGAAAAATATATTTTCAAATAAATGTGTTTTCAATATGTTCTTTCAGAATATAAATTTTATTTTCCATAATATTGTTTTTTAATATACATTTATATTATTTTCATTAATCACCACTATGAATATATTATATTGATACCATATTTAATCTTCATTTATATTTTTTTATGATTTACTTATATAGGGATATAATTGATGATCACCTCCTTGATTTATTTAGTTCTCTTGAAATATTCAATTTCCTATGATAATTGAACATTGAATTTCCTCTAATTGTCCATATCATTTAGTATTGATATGTTTATTACCTAAATAATATAAATTTTTTACATATGGTGTTCACATAAAATGTTATTTGATTATCTAGGGAAAATTTAATAAATATGTATAATTTATTCAATACAAATATTCGATATGGAATATTGATTATTAATTTAATCGATTTCTCAATATGAATAAATATTTGGAAATATAGTTATGGGTGTGGTCCAATATTAGATAGACCCTTGATCCATTGATAGGTTCTCAGGATCAAATGTTATTACTCA
This sequence comes from Viscum album, assembly GCA_963277665.1. Taxonomy (NCBI): domain Eukaryota; kingdom Viridiplantae; phylum Streptophyta; class Magnoliopsida; order Santalales; family Viscaceae; genus Viscum; species Viscum album. Next base: position 1,406,951,080 of record OY728133.1, on the reverse strand, counting down.
AATAAAACAGGTTTCTAAATTTAGTTTTAAACCATCGTATTAATGACCGAATATGATTTAATGTTTCTATGAAATGAATCAAAATAATTATGCATTTCCTACAATTGGATTCTTATTTTATGATCAATAATATTTTCACTATGAAAATGTATATTGATGAATTTCGTTCCCTGTTTATTAACTTAATGGAATTTTTTTAGTTATTTTTTATTCCATATTGATCACATACTTCATTATTAGTTTGTTGATTATATTGAATGATTATGTAGTTATTAAATTACCATATCAACCAATATTATTTATTTATTATTTCTTAGGTTTTATATAAAACATACTAAGAATTTGAGATTTTCCATATTTTTTTTATTTTCAGATGATTCCATGAAGTGTATGAAGAATAATATGCGAGGATATCGTTGATGGAATATTTTTTCTTCAAAATAAAAGAAATTATTTATGATTATTTTGTTAATTTGTAATAAAATACTCATCTATGTATCTTGATTAACAAGAATAAATAACTATTTGTTCATTCATGAGTTTCATTCCTAAAATCCATACTTTGTAATGGTAGTGTGTCACTAGATTTGATATTTCTTTGTTCAGGTCTCTACATTATCATTTACAGTTATGTTTTTATTCTTAATTATGTAAGATATTTTTTTTAATATTATCTATTTATATTTTTATTCTTTCATAATAATTTTTTAATCATATATAGGTTATGAAACAATTTTAAATCAATTGAATTTTTGATACGTAATATTAATATTTGGATATGTAATATCGTCTTTTCGTTATTTAAAAGTATCATTCTTTTCAAAATTATAATTTATTTTTTAAATATTTTATTCTAATTTTATAATGTATTTTTATGTGATGTTTTACATTTTTTTATTTTACGTTTTTTTTAAAACATTAGGCTATTTTGGTGGAACATTAAAATCTAATTGAAAATCTACAATCTACCATTACTTAATCAAAAACCTAAATACTATAACCTAAAAATTATAACAGATTATGATAAAATAAATGAGTAATTCTTATAATTCTTACATAAGTTTGATGATAAATATGTTAAATGTTTTAGAAATAAATATTTTGTATTGTAAGGAAATTGATTTATCTTCACTTAATCATATAAACATGTTACTAAAGAAATAATTTATTTGCTAATAATGAGAGTTTTTTATTTTAATAATATTTAATTTTATATTTTAAATATGATTTATAGAACTTTATTTAAATAATCATTTTTTAGAGGTAGTGAATTTTTTTCATATAAATAGAATATAATAGTTTTCACTTTTACCTCTATTATGTTATCTAAACTCCAACACTTACGACATGAATTCAATCACCACATTAGTAAATCTATTAACGATTATTGATATGTGAATTTTAAATAATTTATATTAATTATTTTTGGAGAAAATTTTATTGATAAAAATTGCTTATGAATTTGGGTCTCAGAGCAATATTCTTTTTAAATTTATTCTTACTTTATTAAAACACAATGATTGTGAATTTGAGAATGTATTAAATAAAGATAAAAATATATTTTATATGTTTTAAATAATAATACTAGTAACCTACCATGATATAAATTAATTATTTTTCAAAACTATGGAATGGATGAACGGAACTAAATTCTTTACCACTATGGTTGATTGCTTGCTATAATGTTTGAGAATAAAGAAGTAATTTGAATGAGTTAGAAAATATTAATTGTTATCATCATAATTCAGTGAATTTTGTTTGTGTTATATTAGTTACATAAATATTGTATCCTTGAATAATGTATCTACTATCAATAAGGTGGTTTATGATGTCTAGGAAGAGGTTGTAAAAGACATCAGTACTACTATCAATGGGGCATTATAATGTACAATTTCAAACAGAAGTGGTTAAATATGAAAATTCTGGGAATTAATAAATTATTATATATTTTAACTAATTTAAATTAAACATATACCAATATAATAATAAAAATTTAATGGAAAACCATTCATGTTGGAACCCATATTATCAGGTACCTATGTCAATGGTTCTCCAAAAACCATTGGTATATATGTGGCTATTAATATTTTATATTATATTTGTTTAAAATTAATAAATGTATATATATATATTTACGTTAATACAAAAATATATATTTTATCTATTTGTATACATAATATTCCTCAAAGGCTAGTGTTTAAGTCATTGAATCACAATATAGTGGTATTAGGTTCAAAATACATCATTGAACATTTTTTTAATCATTAGCCAACCATTTTTTAAAAACCATTTGAATTGTGTTATAGAAACTACATGAATGTATTGGTATAGATATATTTACAAATTATTTTTTAATACTATTTGTATTTTCCTATACCAATATTTTTACATCCAATAGCTGAATAAATTATTTTTATAGGATATTACAATAATTTGAGATCCTATATAAAGAGTTATTCACCATTTTTATAGAATAAATTTTTTATTTTATTTATTAATATAACTAATAATTTTTTCACTCAGGTTGAATAATATCATATTTATTCATATGAAGAAAAAAATAATAAAATTTATTTTACTATTGAAACTGCAACTTCAATTGATAGTGCATATTTATAAGTTAATTTTGATGAAAATATTATCATGGAGATTAATGCAGGTGTCATAATAAATATCATGAAGTTAGTTTTGAATGATTATATTGTTATAGTGAATGCTAATGTGGATGTTCAATCTGTAGAGAGTAATTTTTGGGTTATTCATCAATAATTTAATGAGTTTATTGAACCTATATAAAAGGATGTGGAATAAATAATTTTATGATAAAATGAAAATTATGTTAATAATTGTTTGGAGGTTGATTATACTCATAAAAATATAGACAATAAATTTTTTTAAAGATAAATGGATTTATTAATTAAGATATTTACTCAACTACTCATAAATAAGAAGATTGATCTTTTTATGAAAGTCTAAACCAATTTAATATAGCTATTTTCACTTAATATTAATATTTGTAGGATAAAATTGTATATTTTTAAAGTGGAATGAAAAATATCAAATATTAGGTGATGATATAGAATCACAAGAAAATTTATAAATATTATTTTTTAGAATTGAAATCAATTTTTTCATAATTTTATTTTAAGAATTTGAAAGATATATTGAATTCATTGATAGAAATTTTAAATGGAAAAAAACCTATTGATTCATGTATTTATGATTCTACTAGGTATGATTTATAATTGATTAAAATAAATCTTAACACATTAAAATTTATCCTATATGAATTTATCAATCCCGAAATATTGGAAAATCCTTAATGTGATATTGTATTTATATATAATTTTAAAGCATTCAGTAAATAAATTTTATTTGATAAGAAATAATTAAGGACTCAACCATTATACTACGAAGACACTAAATTTTAATTAATGTATTATTTAGAATTTTTTAATTTCATATATAATTTTAATAAAAAACATAATCAATTTTCTGAGAAACTAAAAATAATTCACACAAATTCAATGAAAATATTGGACTTTATTAACATCAAAATATAATTATTAAAGGTATTAGTTATATATTGAATGATATCAATTATGAATTCATTTTAGAATTTTAATATGAAATTGAAAATGAAGGTGAATGTGATGAAAATTATTAGTGATGTTATAATGATGTTGTTAATGAATGCACTAAGAATAACAAAAAATGTATTCATAATTAATATTGTATTGTCATGATGTAATGGCTATTTAGATTTAGTACCTCCAACTTATTCATGACTAACTAAATTAATTGGATAAATTTAATCATGAGGCTTTTGATTGTTGAAGGTAATGTGAAAATATAGATAATTTCTTATCTATAAAATACTAGTTATCTTTAAACCACTTATCACTGAACAACAATTAGGATTGGTTGAAAATATTCTAAGAGATCTTAAATAATATTATGATCAAATGAAAATTTCCATATATAGTTTGAAATAATTAAAATTGTGATTATTTATCTATGAATGATGTTATAATGAAATAAGGATAACATGAATCAACATCAAGTTTAATATTTATATAAGTAATATATAATGATTTATTAGTTTTATATTGACTGTTTTATGGCAGTTGATATGAAAAAATGGAAAATGATTATACAAATTTTGAAAATAATTATTATGATGTATTTATTCTATTTAATATTGAGAAAATCGAATTAATATTGAATTTTTTTTAAAAATATTTATATTAAATACGAGGAAAAAGATCCTTAAGACAATTCCTCAAAATTAATATCGACCTCAAAATACCAATTATAGAATATATTTTTCCAATATCATAATTTCATCTGATATGTAAGTATACACATTATTTTAAATGAACCAAAAATTTTTAGCATCTAATATGCCACTAAATATTGTTTTGATGACATTGTAGATATGACACCAATCCAAACTAAACCTACAGTCAACTCATCTAAACCCTCTATGTCATATGAATATATTGTTTTAAGGGGTCATATATATATACGAAACTGCAATAATTTCTCAATAGATTCAAAAATTATTTAAAAACTTTTTAAAAACCATCTACAAAAGAACTATGAATTAGTTATGAAGGATAAATATTTGTTAATGCTAGAGGCAATGAAGTACGATGTTTTTATAGGAATATTGGTTTTCATACCCTACTCATATATTTTCCCAAAAAGAAGTCCATGAACATATTTTTTATATTCATGGTCTAAATTAATTTTTTTCTATATATTTTTATTCCATTTTTAATATTGACACATTTCATATTTTTAAAAATTATATGATGAATTATTCTTCATTATAGTGTATCAGTAAATATATTTATGTTTAATTATTTTAAAATTCATAATTTTTTATTCGATTACCTCTAATTTATTATTAATTGTAGAAATGTGTGATAATGATATTGATAATGATAAAATTTCATTACTATTCTACGTTTTCGTATGATTAATTTATTAATTTAACTATATTGAGCATTTTATTTTTTATAATAATATTTTAAATTTAATGTTGTTATTTTTCATAAAGAAATTATATTTATAGATAGTATTTGTTCTCCGAAATACACAAGTATATATTATTATTTTAAACATGAAAAAACATTGGTTTATTTTCTTAATGAATTTACCTTGAGTGAATTGTAGTTTCATTTTTTATTTATTAAAGAGACCTAAATGTGAATTTATATAATTGTTCTATGATAAGAATTTATACGTAACTCCATGAACCCAAAATCCTAGAGCCGTTACATTTTTTTATATTATCATCATTATAGGGAATCAAATCCTGAAGAACCAATCAGTTAAACAATATTCGAAGACCTGATTACATTTATGATATTATACATAAATAAAAAACAATAAAATATGAAATAAAATAATGTAAATCCTTCAAATATCATTTGAGGTTTTATTTTTTACTACTAGGAGAAAGGAAACATAAGAAATGGGTGAGCTCAGATGCTCTATAATGATAAGTAATATAGTAGAAGCTATCATCAACAATAAAGAAATGGGAATAACTGATGCCACTAAAACAAAATCTTGAGCGTAATATGGATGGAATATAAACTAAATGACTAATTCCATAAAAGTAATTATATTATAATATAAAATAACCATGGATATTCTACTAGGAAAATAATCACATGGAATATCATTTACTAGTATCATAATGATGTAATTCATAATGTGGGACATCATAACTATACCATCATGGCTTCATGCCCGGACCGTAGATAAATAGGTAAAAACAAAAAACTAGTTTGTCTCATGAGACCGACCGAATCACATAGAGACTAGAGTAAGCCCCGCCCAATACATATTAAGTACAATTCATTCCTAATATTAATGGTTGAAACATAAACAATATAAAATTTTTTATTTAATAAATATCATATAAATATGAATACTCTAAGCATAATCTATGAATGGAATCAAATAAAAAATACATACTAAAAAATATCATGATGAATTCAAAAACATATGGTATATGGTATCATAAGAGATAAACCTCAATGAAGTATATGATTCAAAAGAGGAAGTCCATGTAGATGAATACACTACTAGAAAATTCCAAGTGAAATAAATCATTAAACAATCCAAAATTTCCCTTAACACTTTAAAAAATTCAAATAAAAATACCTTTGAATATCATGAGAAAAATTATAAAAATTATATGATATATCAAAGGGCAGTACATACAGAAAACATACAATTTATAAGGGTAAAAAAAGTTATATATCTCAAAAGAAGTAAAAGTGACCTGAGAAAACCCCTATTCACTTTGGAAAAAAGAGTAATTTTGAAATATAATTTAATTTGTAATAAACTAATATTAAAAATATTTATAAAAATGGTAAAAAATTGGAAAAACATTGATATTATTTTGGAGTAAAAAATTATATCCTACTGAAGTGAAACCATGTAAAAAATTATTATAAAAATTATAAATAAAACATTTTTGTTCAATATAACGATATTAATAAAGAGATTTTTAAGTGGAAAGGAATGTTTGGTTTCCTAAAACCAAATATGATCCTCGGTAATTTTTCATGATAAAATTTTGGACTTTAGAAAAATAAGAATGGATTAAAATAGATTATATAGTGAACTTGAAAATGGAATGAATTCTAGAAGTTCCCTTGAATCATTTCTTATTGAGATGAATTGAAAAGTGAACCGTAATAAGACATGTTTTCTCACATTAATAAATATGAAATGATTTGGATATATGATTTTTGAACATATACATAGAATAAAAAATAATTTTATAAAAATAATTCATAATTTCATTGGGGTAAAGAGAGTTATAGTGTATCCTGAATAAAAAATTGCGATTAGGGAAGAAACCCATACAACCATGTAATCAATCAAATAATATATCTCATAATTATTAATCATTTAACGAATAATTTAATACTATAAAGATAAATAGATTCAAGATATTATTTTTCAAAATTCATTATACATACACCACTATTTTTGAAGATTTCATCAGGGCACAAATCCGTCTTTCGAGAATTCGCTGATTGGTTGCCCAGTATTCCTGCTTTCCATAGGCGAGTGGCATCTGCCACTAATTCAGGGATGTTTTCTCCTTGATTGAAATCAAGAAATTTTATGTTGTTTCTTCCTTCAAGGGATTCCCCCTTGGAACACATTTCATAGTCTGCGACTCCATTAATGATTGAGACATTGTTCATGAAACTCTTCCCAGTGCAATGTCTTCATAGATGAAAATTAATTATGGTACTTTAGTCTAGAATGTTCAAGGGTTCATGTCATGGCAAAAAAACATTGATTGTGAGACTAGTCATGTTAGACATTTCTGGATTGTTTGGATATTGAATAACTACTGTGTTTGGGTTTCTTCCCCTTATAATAGGACATCGTGGAGGTAAAGATGCCAAAGGAATACCACATTGAGAGCATGGAATTATATGCCATAGAATTTTATTGGAGGTTTTCTTCATTTTATCATGTTTAACACAGGGTATGTTTCATGTTTAACATCCAACATACACAGATCAGAATGATTAGAAAACTAAGATGAGTAGATCAGATGAGTGCATCCCTAGGAGGGATAACTTAAGAGTCCTACTAGATTCGGAAATCACAACATCTAATGAAGATGAATTTGAGGGTACTAGGGTCCCTAGGAAAGAGACACCATAACTTACCATTAGCTAGGATTGATCATTAGAGTGGTTTCATATGTACCCTATCTTCAGAGACAGGGATCAAAACCCACATAGTTCAATGAGTGATAAATTGGGGTGTGAGTAGAGGATAGAGACCCTGATGATTTTTCGGGATTACATGTGGTTCCTGGCCCTTTGCAAGAGGATCCATCTTGGTTGGGTGGTTCTAGATTTTATAGGTCTTATTCATTTTTAGCTTCCTCATTGCTGCTATGAGCAGTGAGTGTGTGGGTGACACGATCTCACTGAGATGTGGTGGCTCAGGTATGAATCAGGATATATATGCATGGTTGAGAAAATTAGATACATAATAAGATTGAACCAACATGAGGAATATGGTGGTGGTGGGATTCATCCTTGAAGAGACTTCCTACGTATCCTTGGAGAAGGGAATCAAATTCCATGTAGTTCGGTGGTGTGATGGGACACCTGAGGAGGAGACTCGTGAGAATGGATGCATGGATGGTACTTAGAGGAAATAGATCCTTCGGGATATGGTATGACATCCTAGAGAACATGGAGCTCAATGGAGAGTATAAGATGATACATGGGTGATGGGACTGCACCTCAAAGATGCTTCCTATATATCCATGGGGCTGAGAATCAATGTCTGCATAGTTTAGGATAGGGTAATATAATCAGGGTGTGCACATAGGATAATGACCTAATGACATACTGGGGATTACGTGTGGTTAGCAGCCCAAGATTTGGTCTGACGCCACTTGGACAAAACAGATATATATGTCCCAACAAAGGGGACCACAACTACTTATTGCAAGATGGGTTTATGATGGATTACCGCTAGATAGGGTTAAAATGTTTTACCACTATATGGGGATACAATGGCTTACTATAGGATGAGGTTCAACCTCAGGGTGGCTTCCTGTGTACCCTTCCATGGAGACAGGGATAAGAACCCATTTACATTAAAATGGTTGATTTTAGCTTCATGCGGGATTAAAATGGGGTGTACAGTTTAACGTCGTGCAGGATGGGGTGAATCGAAATGAAGTGGTCGAGACTAATGTGTTTTGGGTATGAACTTCAGGGAGGTTTTCTAATTACCTTTATCAGATAGGGGCAAGGATCAATGTCCACATATTTCAGAATGGGGGAAATAGTTTAACATCATGTGGGACAAAGGTGAACGAACGTGAAGGGGGTCGTGATAAGTAGGTGCTGGGCTTGAACCTCATGGAGGCTTCCTACATACCTTCCTCAGATAGGGAAAGGATCAATGTCCACGTTGCTTGAAATGGGGGCTTGGGACTTACACACTATGGCTACCTAGTAAGTATTCCATGGTCAATTCTTACTCTATGCCCATATAAGTCATGCATGGTGTGGAAAAAAAGAGGCAAAGTCTTGAAAATCATGTCGTGAAAGGTTAATATGCGGGGAATGAAGTGGGGGTTACACATGGTTAGTGGTCTAGGGATATAGTTTTTGGGACTTACATTAGGATGGAGGCCCGATAGATAAAATCCTAGAGGGCGAGGGACATGATAATGAATGTATAGATGTCCATATATCCTCTAGTATTTGACATGGAATAACATATGAAGATTAATTATGCTACCTCCTGTATGAAAGTGTAGGGGATTACACCAATATGGATTCACTTACCCATAGAACGAGGCCATTCTTTCAAAGAGGATCTCATTATATATGAGGATGTTCCCTCCCCCATGGAGATGATCAGGCATAGATAATGTCTGAGATTGGGCACCCCGTGTATATGGAACATGGTGATGGTACAATTTAACTTCATGCACTGGGGACACTGATGCTTGGAAGTTTAACGTTATATAGCTCAGATGTGACATGTTCACTCCACTCCCCTAGGACTTTCATGACTGATACCACTTACCCATATGGTAGGGAAGGAATGAACAATGTTATTGTGGAGCGGTGTTATGGAGTGACCCATTGAGGTGCTGATGTTTGTGTGGCTACGTGAAGAAGAAATATCTGTTAGCATGCCTATGTGATGAAGAATGAGACTATGTAACAGAACATGAAGCACCACCCAAGGGACCTTTAAATCACTTCATTCAAACCTAGAGGGTCAAATAGGAGAAGGGTCTGGAGGATAGTTGTGTTGCACGTAATAAGCATCATAAGATGATTTTTAGGGAAGCGACAATGAAGAATATTTTTAGGGTGGACACAAGGAGGGAGTATTGCGCACAAAAGGATAATTTTTCATGAAATAGGTAGACAAATGAGAGTTTTAGCAGACAATAGGAGATTTGTTCACACAGTACACTAGGATTTTGCAGATAAAGGAGTTTTGGACGTAATTAGAGGATTGTTTCATGAAAGTGGTGTATCAATTAATGAACTATGTGAGGGTCAAGCCCTAGCGGTCCTGCCCAAAGGTTGACCCTTGCGAGACCTGTCACAGAAAATAGTATACTTGAATGCAATCTTTTTCATTCCGAATGAATGCATTATGCACATGGTAGTCATTTTGAACTCTTTAGTTGTCAGAAGATAGGGTGTTCACATCTATTTATAGGCGATCGACGACCGCAGGTGGGAAAATAATTTGACCTACATAAATACTTGACCGATTCTTCAGCCACATGAGACATTCTACGTCGGTGTGTAGATGCCGACATGGCTGTGCAAGTTTGCGTGCTGTGGATATATTTTATATGCAAGCCCTCTAAATTTCCACACCGCCTTTCGACCCATCCTGAAACATTTTTTTAAGTCTAGATATTCCATCGGTTTTCCCAATGATTCCTCCCTTAGGCATTCATATTACTTCGGTTTCTATAAATGACCCCCTCCTTTGAATCAGAATTGCAAGGGGGTGTGGAGATCAAATTTTGAGTGAAACCCTAAGAGGCCTGGATGGTTTGTAGGTGGTGCATGAAAAATGACATCCTTTGCACACAATTTCTTTTGCAATAATGGAATCCATGACTGACCCCTATACATACCCTTATGGGTCACATGGTCCATAGAATATTTCTCACATGATAATAATGCTCGCATGTGAGTAAATCTCACCTTATCTTGTGCAAATGCTTTTCTGTTCTGTACAGAATACTTTAATATGGTTGCTATATTGTGCGCAGTGACTATTTCTCACTCCAAATTCGGTTTCCCACATAGCCTCCTAGTTGAGTCCAAACTTTACCAAAACAATTATGCTAATCAGAGTGAAGTTGAGAGATAATCTATCTATACTGCTCATAGGGCTTAGATTACTGCAATCCATGAGGTTTATGGTTTTAGCAAATTCGTATTTAATGACTATTCTCTATTCAATATACTGACCCAATCCTAGAAGGATTATGTTCTATCTGAAAACCTACTGGTATGGGCCATTGATATTTTATAAGTGGTACTGGTGCATGGATGTGATGTCAATACAACGTGGTCATTGGTGACCTGCGTGGATGATCTTCCATTATAAAACATTATAAACAGTATTTATCCTGCAAGAGAAACCATGAACATGACCATTTATGTCCGGAATCCAAGGACCAGAGCCGTCTTAAGAAGCGAGTCAGCCGCTGATGATTCTTTGGACAATTATGCAAGTACCTTTCAAGAGAGAATCAATAATGGGACCAAGGGATGGCTACAATATTTGGATCTGAGGTCCAAAAGCAATTTTAACCTTGAGTGTGTCGGGGCGTATTGGGTATGCCAATCAAACGAGTTGTTTGGAGTATAATTGTGGAACATCAGGTTGTTCGAGGCAATTTGGATGTTGTTGTTCCATTTATATGGCTAGAATGAACTCTGGCTAGAGTTCTATAGATGTTGGATCCTTGATACCAACACCTTCTATCCCCAGAATTGTGAGGTTAGCATCAGTCTATGGGAAGTTCATTGCATTAGGGGAAAACCTTTGGACATGCATCAATGCGATGAGTTTCTTCTGATAGAGAATATCTGGGGGGATTTGTTATAGACTCCCATCATAAAATGGCATCTCTATGATCTGGCCAAGCAGATGCTATAGGACATTTATATTTTGAAATAAATCCTTTATTGAATGTGGTTTATCCTCTTTCTGCATAAATACCCAAATATAATGATGTCGCGTCTTGGAAAGTGGTGTCTGACCACGTTGTTGTAGAGAAAGATCAAGTTATATTGGAGGATCTTGGTGATATGTAAATATCAAACAAGGGGATTTCCTATGGATGAAATCTGATTCACAAACTATAGGTATGTCAGATTTCATACTAACTTGTTGAGTGTGTGGCTAATTCCAGTAATGGATAATGGGATGTGAGTCTTCCCAGCAACCGTAGTTTTGTCCAACAACATGGTATCCAATCCAAGGTTTAACCAAGTGGTCCCCATGTTGGCCCAATATTACGCCATTCTAGGGTACATTTTGAGAGGAGGCTCACTGAGGAGGATCTGTGGCCCTTTCCAAATCCTTCATTGTTGGATCGTGGATCACTATGGCTAATACAAATTTTAAAATCCCATTCATCCCCAAATTAATGGTCAATGGACTTATTTGTTAAATATTTTCTAGACCATGTCATCGACACTTAATTAAGAGTGGATAATGATCAGGATCAGTTATCATGACAATTATATATTTAGTCCATTCCCCACTCCAATCGTCCAGATGAGAGATGATGGGAAATTCTCACTAGAGAAAAGAGAATATGTGAAAACCATAAGAGTAGGGGTTCTTGTGGCACAAGTTGATGGTCAGATCCGTGGTGATATGTATCTACCATTATGGTTTTCCATGTAACATGGATGCATCCAACGGATGCTAATGATGGTGTATACAAATGTGTGGGGAGTGAAACATTGTTGTTTTCTTTGTCAAATGTTGCTAACATTACTGTCATACGGTTCTAGTGAGGTAATTACCTTCCTCTTGCCCTCCCCACATGAGTTGATTCTAGAATCTAAACAAAGTATGATGAACAATGGCTGTCAGAATATCATGTAGGGATCCTATAGAAGGATGTTCGATAGCTCAGGGAGGCATGTGTGGAACCTAGATGGCGACATAGAAAATAAGGTGTCCCTGGGTAGGAGAGGATGAGAATAAGTTCGGCAGGTGGGTTAGTACAGGTCGGGACGTCAGTATTGGGATTTTAATATGGTGCAGACATACCCTCATCATCCGGTGAGAGAAGGGTCCTTGAACAATATCGTATACCAGCAAGGGATCTTCCTAGGAAAATAGATAAGGTATATGATTTAACCTTCTACAGATGTAATCTTCTTTTCATTGTGGTCAGCCTTGATAAACCATTGGAAGTCAATGAGCCCTGATGGCCTTTGGAAAAAAATTTATGAGATGGGTTCTAGATGCCAGAAATTGGATTCATTTGAATTGATAACAAGGATGAATGTCATCCTCATCAAGCATATTTGACGACAATGGACGTATATGCATGCCAGTGGGGGAGTCGTGAGGAACCACCTGTCCTCATAAAAGTGATGCTCAGCCAAAATCATGATCTTGATGAATTCCGTTTGAATATGAAGACAATGATGAGTAGACAGAGGACATTGAATTAGAAGAAGAAGAAGAAATAGGTGAATTTGGAGAGGAACATGGAGGTGAAGGGTCTTAGGGGACTTCCCACTAAGGGAGTCTTCTGGGGAGTGAAGATATTGTTGGATCTAACCTGGAAATGGCTAAGCATCCAAAGGGATTCCTCAATTTGTATCTTATACATTTTTTTCACCATTTGTATTCACCAATCAAACTTTTATAATGTTCAGGTGCATAATGGGATTGGGGATAGTAAGCTCCACCCGCGAGGGGTGGGGGGTGAAGGTGCACCAATAGGACAAGGAGGAGCACCTACTGATGAATGAACTTTTGGGGAGCCAACAACCATTATTGAATTAACAAGAGATGAAGGATCTCCTGCAACGGTAGCACCTGTAACACCCGAAACTCCAGAAAATGATGCACTGAGATCCCACCAGTCTCATTCCTTAAGTACATTTATCCATCATTGGAGATATCAGATGATCATGGAATTCATATTTTATGCAGTAAACATGATATTGGAGTCCCAGCAGGCTTCTGAATCCAAACTATCTGTAGATAATCTGATAGAGACCATACCAACCCACTCAAAACTTGCTTGTCAAACTGAGTCAGCCGCAACACCTATTGAGTAAAGGGTTGTGGACCCAAGTTATATCACTACTTGGGAGGGGTCTAAATTTAGAATATGAGAAATTGATAAAGTGGTTATGAGTAAGGAAGTTCTCTCGCAAATTGAAGAGCCTAACCCATTGGGGGGAATACCAAAGGGATACCCCTTTGATGATCTTATGGAGTCTTTCTATGAATATCAGCTTTCATACACTAATAAGACAGATTATTCTGATCTAAAGGTATCATAGGAGAGCTGTATAACATGGCGCAAGGGGTAGAAGTGTATCAGGCGCTTCCTCGATCATCTAATAGATTAATGGGTTCCACGAATGGTATCACCACACACCTGGTTGTGCCTTCTATATGCCAAATGGGTGGATGATCATCATCTTCACATGATGATCCAGTATTACATGGATAAGAAGGAGTAATAGAGAAGATAATGCCTCAAAATCCACCAGTGAAGGAAAAAATATGTGAAAAATAAGAAGTTCCTTGAGGCTGAGAGAGATGTTCGATGTCTTGAAGAGCAAAAAAATTATTGATCCATATTCATCGAATACCAATCCGACTATCAAATGGTTTAGGGCCCAGTAGTTTGAGGCCCAAGAACAATAAATGTAGTCAAACTATCGAATGGATGAGTTTCAAGCTAAGAATGAGAGAATACATATCAGAGAAAATAAGCTTCTCTCTGTAGCTGCTAATGAAGATATGGAGCAGATTGTGTAGGAAACAGTTCGTGAGGCTACATGCTCGAGGGTAGTAGCACTGGGAAAATCCATCAAAGTGGATGATCCCTAAGGGTCATATTTTGGCTTAACATACAAACATATCTCCCTTATTTCTCTTATCCTGAAATATGTGCAAAGACATATTATTTTCATGCCCTTTTATTTTAAATATCACATATAAATCATAAATGTGGAGTAACCAGCAATCAATCTCTAAGCTCATGTGGGTCGTGCCCAATGTGATAAATAACGGATGGCTGCATCGTTACTTAATTTGAATTTTTGAGTGACAACCAAAATTTCATAATCTGAGGCATAAATGAACAATCCAAAGTTTCTAGAAGAAAGAGGGATGCCTGACTGGAGAATGATGTACACATAATAGTCAAGTCGTCATTTTCCTAATGTACTCTAGTGCAATAGAGGAGTAATGCCATGGTAGTTAGAATCGATCTAAACATAGAGGAGTGGGAAGTGTGAACCATGATTCCCAAAATTAGGTTCAATGTAGAGATTCCATGACAATGAAGAATAATTGTTTTCCATGTTAGAAACACAATATTCTCATTGTGTTAGCCTAAAATAGGGATAAAAAATGAGGGATGACCACTAACCATGGTCAAAACATGGTTCCTTACTTGAGATGTCATCCATTATTCTTCTAGAACATTATATGAAAATAGTAGGTGATCCATATGTGAGCATCCATACTATTCAGGGCTTCCTTCAGGCATGAAAGAGGATGAGGATCTAAATAAAGGGCATGCAAAGCGTGGAGGGTGGAGTGATGAGTTTTTCAAATGTAACCCAACACTCGTGAAATTATTCCATCGTTGTCGAAACACATTAGGTGAGTGCATCAGTTTGATCAGGGATCATACCTACCTCCATATGGGACCACTCTGCTGAGGACTGAGAATAAATTACAGTTTTATGTCATGCTAATGAAGATGATAGACATGTAGTTTAACGTCATACAGTAAAAACAGTGCACATAGTTTTAAGGTTATACTGCCTGGACCAAAGATAAAAATTTAATGTCATATTGTGTGGACTGTAGGATCTCAGTTTAAGTTCATGGATATTGGACCATGATTGGGGCAATGGGCAGAAGGGATAAATACCGAAGGGCTAGGACTGAGGTGAAATTCTTGAATGTCACTACACATCCCATGAGAATGAGAATTAAGGAAAATGTATTTCTATAGAATGGTGTGGTCAGAGAACAATGTTGTAGGGGTAATCTTCTTTAATGAGGAATCTAACACATATCATAATTATTGTGGGGAATCCTATACTTTTTTAGGGTAGAAACACACTTTTATGTCATTTTTTTCATGATTTGAGGAAAGGGTTACTGAAAAATGAAATGAAAATTGCATTACATATCTTGTTTTGAATGATGACCATAAGAGCCCACACCACATCAAGTGTTCTCAATGGGATTTTTTTTTGACCGTAGACAAGAGGTGGCCTATTTTGGGGATGGAATCAAGGGAAATTACTCAAGCATTCCTACGTAGCCCATTAATATTGGAATCAAACCATACGTTGTTCTAGAGGACCCATTTTGTTTAACATCATACAGTAGGATGGAGGGAGAATGGGGAAATCCCAAATGGGGGGAATATGTAGTGCAGAAATTACAGATCCAGCGTGAATGAGGGCATAAGAAATCAACACCACACTACATAATCCATGGAAATATCTAAGGACAGGGGACTAAGGATGGTGAAATTTGGGCTGAGCCTAAGACAATGTGTCAGGGCATTCCAACGTACCCAATGAGGATGTTAATCAGGCCATACATAGTTATCAGATTGGAGATAAATGACTTATATGATGAGAGGTATGTGTGGTTCAACATCACTAGTACATATCATACCAAAACCACTAATCCCACATGAGTCGTTCTCAATTTTCGAAACAAGGTGTAGTGGTGGGACTTTCCAATAATAGGGAGGCACACATCAGAAGCAATGGAATTCTAGATGAATGATCTCCCAAAATCAATGACTCGCTTTCTTAATTAATATAGCTGTTTCGAGGTGTAAAATTGAGTGTGTTGGAATTCAACCTAAATATAAGGGAGTAAAAAATTGTGAATCATGGAACCTGAGATATGGATCACAATGATGATGGAATGACAATAAAGGATAACAGTTGACCATGTTCGATACACAACATTCATTTTGCGTTAGCCTGACATGGGGACATACAAATGAAGGTATACTACGGACCATGTTTGAACCATGACACCAATCACAAAATGTCATCTGATTTCTTATGGGGTGTTGTCCAAAGATATTAGGTGAGCCAATGTGGTGTGAGACCAAGTTGTAAATGGGGTTCCTTCAGATACTGAAGAGGATGTAAATCAATATAAACAGCTTATGAGGTATGGACAGGAAATGAGGGAATTTCAAAGTGATATTACACACAATGGGTTCTTTACCATGATGCAGTCAACTAAACCAATAAAACATGTTATATAGAGGTGATCAAATCCATTTCCAAGGACAAGGGTTCGAGGGTCGTCCAATCATTGCATAAGGTCATAGAGTTGACCATTAATAGGGGACCTAATTTAATTGAATTTTCACTGGGTGGCGAAGTAGCCAAACCAGATGCATAGTTCATATAGAGATATCTAAGTTTAAGGTCTGAGATCTTAAAATAGGTTGGGAAGAGGCAAGGGAGACACATGGTGCAGTTATTGAAAATCCATATGTGAATGAGAACCCAATAGGAAATAGCCACACCACATGCTACCAAAATATTTCTGACCAAGGGACTGAAAATGGGGCAGGATTTATGAATCCAAGGGTGATACCCGCAGACGGAATTTCTTGTGAAATCTTACATATCCTGTGAAGATGGGAATCAAGCCACACGTAGTTCAATAGAATTTTATGTAGTTTAGTGTCCTGTGACGAGGACAGTCGTATCTTAATTTTAAGGACATAGAGGTCGGACCATAGATGGAATATAGGGAGGGAGAAACATGATTTGGTAATTACAAAACCCAACACGAAGGATGATAGTTTGAGTCCATATAAAACCGTGTGCTCCCTGGGGAGGTTTTAGTTCAAGGTACAAAAAATGAATATTTGGATGGACCATAAGCAAAGTGTGTTGGAATTCCTATATCCCCCATTATGACGGGGATCAGGCCACACGTAGTTCTAGAAGTGTCATGGTAGGGATTCAATTCCATGGAAAATACTATCGTGCAGGTTAGGACAGTGTACCAAAAGAAGTGGAATTTGATTGATCTTGCTTTTTCTTTAGGACAGATGTGTGTGGTTTTTATTTGTGAAGCAACAATACTAGGATGTAGAATCTATGCTTTGGTACAAGAATCAATCTACATGTATGCCTTGAAAATTGGTATGTTGGATGATAGATACCCAATAATATATCCCCTAGAGTGGTGATATCCTAATGTAGACCCATTTTTAGTCTTTCTACCAGGATAATAATGTAATTTTTTATGGTCGAATGATAGGACCAACCAATTCATTTTAACATTTTTTAGTAAATATGCAACAATTTAAAATCTTTTGGAACTAGGAAACATAGTGTAAAGTCACATGGCTTGGAAATATATAGAATAAATGAGGTTTTAGAGGGGAATGTTCATGGTAGGATAAAGCATACCCAACATGAAAGAGGATGAGGTCCACACTAAACCATGCTCAATTATGGGGAATAAAACACTAGACAAGGGACCAGAAAAGGTCATGGAACAAGGGGATGAACTTGAATATGAAACGTTTGAGTGTTCTTATATATCTCATGATGATGGGGATCAAGCCATTCGTAGTTATGAGCCTAAGATTTAACATCAGGGAGGATGAGAGGAAGAAGAGATTATATCCTAAAAGGGGAGTACATTGTGTGGTATTTGAAAACATGACACGGATGAGGATAAGATCCCTTACACTCCACACCATGCTGTCCTAAAACATACAAGGCTAGGAGGCATATCATAAGAGATAATTAGCAGAACCTATGATTGACCCGAAGATGATATGTTCATGATTCCCTATATATCCCATTAGGATAAGAATCATGTCATATGTAGTTTTTGAAGATTTTGCGCAGTTTAATGTCATTCAAAAAGAACATAGAGAGATCTTAGTTTAATGTGTTAGATCTTAGACCATGGGAATTGAGATAATTTTATACGGGCACAAACCCTAATGAAATCCCTAATCCCACATAAGATGTGCTTGATGTGGGAAACAAGGGTGGAGAAGTTCTTTGAAACACGTGGAATAAAGGAAAATGGAAAAAAATGGTGTGGTTCCTCGAATGAGGGCTCACCCGTGCCTTGTCCTCTTAACATGCAATCACACATTGATGGATATCACCAAGCGTGTCTTAATTCTACTTGGACATGAGGGAGTGGAAAAGGATGTGAACCATGCAACTAATATTTAGAGCATACTTGTGACAACCGGGTCACGGTGACAGCACAGACACCCCGCCTTAACAAGGTCGTCGGGTCCTGGCCTACCATGTACCACCAATTGCCCCCGCAGACATGTGGGGCCCACCCTAGAGTCCACCCACATGCCCGAACATGTCATTTGACTAATGATTGTCCCCACAGACCAACACATGTCCTTTCCAGTGTGCCTTGTCCTCACTCACACACACCCTGGGAGACTTCCCAGGAGGTCACCCATCCTGATCACTACTCCAAGCCAAGCATGCTTAACTGTGGAGTTCTAATCAGACATGCTCCCAAAAAGGAAGGTGCACCTTGTTGACATGAGTCATATCATTTAGTCATTTAACCCTTCATCATTTGGGGATGTTACAATCACCCCCCCCCTTAGAGCACAACGCCCTCGTTGCATGCCCTACATCTCAACCCAAATAGTGCACCGCGCACTTAATGATGGGTTCCTCCTCTGATACCAAATGTGACACCTGGGTCCTGGTGACAGCGCAGACACCCCGCCTTAACAAGGCCATCGGGTCCTTGCCTACCAGGTACAACCAGTTGCTCCCGCAGACACGTGGGGCCCACCATAGGGTCCACCCACATGCCCAAACGGGTCATCTGACTAATGATTGTCCCCACAGGCCAACACATGTCCTTTCCAGTGTGCTTTTTCCTCACTCACACACACCCTGGGAGACTTCCCAGGAGGTCACCCATCCTGATCAATACTCCAAGCCAAGCACGCTTAACTGTGGAGTTCTAATCAGACAGGCTCCCGAAAAGGAAGGTGCACCTTGTTGACATGAGTGATATCATTTTTTCATTTAACCCTTTATCATTTGGGGGTGTTACAATACTGGCAGTGGAATGACTATGGAGGATAACTATTGACCGTTTTTGAAACACAACATCCATTTTGTGTGACCTGAAATAGGATCAACAAATGAGTGTCGAACTCTGACCATATTTTCAAAGTGGGATTTATATCAATTTGTTTTGTAATTCTCAGAGGCGTTGGTCAAAAATTGTAGGAGAGAACTAGCGCCTTGCATCTAGGTCATTTGGGGGTCCTTTTGAATCTGAAAGATAATGAAATCCCAAATAATTGGGAACATGAGGCATGAAATTGTGTGAAAACATTTTTAGGTAGAACCAAACACTATTAGTCCTCAACTAGAGTGCTCCTCAGCACATTAGTGAACTTCCAAAGAGGGTCAAGGGGCCCAATTAAAGAGCGGTCATGTCGAAAAAATGAGTGAAGAACATGGGGAGGAAGAGCTCTCATGAGGGATAGAAACATTTCATGGATATTACAAACCCAACACAAACGGTGAAAAAAATTCCACACCACACCACTTAGCCTCCTCCTAAATGACTCAGGACAAGGGGCCAGAAAGATGATGAGGTTACTAAGAAATAGGGATGGACACAAAGACAAAAAGTTTGAGAGTTCCTACGTATCCCATGAGGATGTGAATTAATCCCCGCTTTTTTGTTGAAATGTTCCACATAGTTTAATGTCATGCTGCGATGACAAATATGGGTGGGGAGTATCCAAAAAAGGACGTGTATAGCGTGGATAATAACACGACGTGAATGAGGACATTATCCCATATACACCACATAATTCATAATTCATGGAGAGATCTACGTCCAAGAGACCGAGAGAAAGAATAGATGAACCTAGGTTGGACCTGAAGACCAATTTTCTTTGTTTTCCTACGTATACCATGAGGATGAGAATCAAGAAAAACGTAGATCTTGATATGTTGTACAATTTTACGTTATGCAGTGAGGATGTGGTAGATCTTAGTTTATGTTCATATAGCTCAGACCGTAGATTCCCAATTTAATATTATATGTGTGAGACAAATGGGTCGAACTGGAAAATCATCTGGCCAACCATAAGGGAGAACGCATAACGAAAAACATTATTGAGGATAACTACTGACCTTGATGAAATCATTGTATCCATATCATTTACTATAATGGGGACAAACAATGTGTGTCAACTGCTAACCATATTTGTAATGTAAAATTTCTATCAAATTTTCATCAAGAATCCTCGGGATGTTGGCTCGGGATGATAGTAAAGCCATGGGGCCTAGCATCCATGCTGTTTGGGGGTCCTTCTAGATTTAGTGGGTCCTTTCACATGTGAATGTTGATGGAAACCCAAATGATGGGATGCATGAAGTGTGGTGGGACTGATGCAGTTTAACATCTAGCGGCAAGGTCGACGGATGGATGGGTGTCTTAAGAGGATGTATGTAACGACACAAACATTGATTAATGAAAATTCCTCTTGATATAAATAAATGCAATATTGATTTTAAGGATTGTATAAAATATTCACTTCTTTGGTATTATGAATTTGTATTTCAAAATATTGTTAAATTTTTTTATCATTGTTAATAAAGCCGTTGAATAGTGATCACATTATTAGTATAAATATACAACATTAACAAATCCAATTTACTCGGAAAAAGGAAGCGATGGCCTCATCCTGTAAAATTTCTCTATATAAAACCCATTTTCAGAGCTTGTAATGGAGTTGACATCATTGGTCTTCTATCTTGACAAATCCCATGACGTGATTCATCAAATTAAGCTCAAACGGAACCTCCTATGTGAGAAGTGGAAGTTGATAAAGATTACCACATGAGTGATGTTATCCGAGCCACCCCACGAGTCTTTCACAAGCGCAACCCTTACCCTTAGGTTGTATGTGGGTGTTATAAGGGGTTATGTAATAATAATATAGATCTATGATTATGTGCATTATTTTTGTATGTAATAAATAATATATATTCATTTAATTATATAAGTTTATTAATAATTTTTAAAGAACAAATTTTTTTTAATATGCAATTAAAAAAATAAATTTTGATGATTTAATGGATTTTTTAATAAAATATTATTTTATTAAAATATTATTAATAAATTAATTATTAAATATAAATGATTTTATTATTTTTAAGAATACTAATGTAATTTTTATTATGTTTTGAAAGCTATTTTTGTCAAAACCCATGAATTTTCGATAAATGTCAATTTTTATTTAAAAATTTAAAATCCACATATTTATAAAATTATTTAGATAAAATGAATTTTATTTTTAGAATTAGGACATCTAAATTATCCAATGGTAAATTTTACATAATTTTCTGGGACAATTGAATTTTTGGTTGAAAATTTAAATACCGTTTTAATATATAATGTGTCTTATGACATAATAATGACCCAATAGTGATGTAATTAAATAAAATGAACATTACATTCGGAAAATATATTATTTTCCATTAAAATAATGTTATTTTTGATTTTATTTATTTATATTACAAATCCATAGTGGACTCTTCAAGACTTATAAACCATTTTATCTTTTTAAAATGATTTCCTTGAGAGTGTGACTCACCTCCACTTAAGAAAGCCTAATATTTTAAGATTTTAGGCCATTGTAATTAAAAAATAATTTTTTACACTCCCCTTTGGAAAAATCCATGGGAAATCACCATGGGTTGGTTTGTGGTACAGATTAGTTTAATGTGTGGTGTCCAAAACCTAAATAATAAAGAATTCCCTCTCTTTTCCTATATAAACACACCCAAAAAACCCAATTACTCCCCACTTAAGGCATTGATAACTCCACCAAAATTTTACATACTCTCTCTAGAATCCTCCCATGATTCCCCAAGATCCCAATAAGCCTCTCTCAATCCTTTCTCAAGCCATTGCGATAAGACTTCCAATTATGGGATTCCTTTCTTTCTCAATTCTGTCCAAATTTTATTATGTTGTTTTTCCATTTTATTATCAAATACAAAAGTTTGTTTATAATTTTTCAACCCCATACATTCCTCCTTATGATTAAATTATTATAGACCCCTTTTCCACTCTTTAGTTCCTTCCATGTAAACCTATTACCATGCTGAAATTTCATAAGGGATTTTACTTTTCTCATTCACATTCATGAAATTCATTTGTATTATAAAACTAAATTCCATTACATTAGTTGAGACATGTATAAATATTATCCCCTTAATATAAATTTCATGTACATATTAAGAGACACACCTATCTCTCTCAACAACCATTTTTATGAATTCTTAGGTCACACAATTATGCTGTCGAAATAACATCACGATTTTTCAAGACAAAGTCCTTATTTATTGAATACCATTTCAATTTATATATCAAGGGTATTCAATTTTACACACATTTACTTATTGATTATAGTTTTTAGTGTATTAATTCCTCATTACTTTATCTTGGAATAAATGATGATGCTTTTTAATCCATGTTATATGATTCATACGACACACTTATGCATGAAATGAAATGATTAAGAATGGTGTTCCCCAATAGCGATCTAATGCATCAGGTAAAGATTAGTATCATGATACGTCATGTTAAATGAGTGTTTACTCATGGTAATTCTATTTCAATTATTTTTTACTCATTCTCCATGTGTAATGATCCTTGAATCATTCTAATATCATGTTAAATGATGTATCCACATTTCCATGTTCATATAATCATGCTATATCATGCCATTAGGATCAGGTTTCTCTTATTCTATATTGATATTCCAATTGACTAACATGAAGTGTATTGTTTAC
Source organism: Viscum album (assembly GCA_963277665.1). Lineage (NCBI taxonomy): Eukaryota > Viridiplantae > Streptophyta > Magnoliopsida > Santalales > Viscaceae > Viscum > Viscum album. The sequence continues at coordinate 1,406,927,411 of OY728133.1, read as the reverse complement.
GATATTCATTTTTCACTTCCTTAATAGAATTTATATCTCACCCTTTTTTATGCTTGTCCTCAGGTTATCCAATTCAATGCTAAGTACAAATGAATGTTGTGGTCATAGAAAAGAAGTTTTCAATAAAGACGTTATGTTTTATGTGCTAAGTTATTATGTAATGTTCCAAATCCCCAAAGACACTAGACCTCTCGATATTCTATCTTATATCAAGTGAAAATATTGTTTAATAAATTATGTTTATGTGTGAAATACAGATCAGGTGTAGAGACCCAAAGCATGACGTACATGAACATTACATTACTTTTCCAGAATACTTAATAAATTAAAAAAATAGACACTAATAGACCATAATAGTTTAGTGTCTTTGGAAACTTGGAACATAATCTTCTAATCATGGTGAAAGATCTTCAACATCTACAATAAATATCTTCCCCTTTGAATTTCTTACCTAAACCCATTATTTAAATACTAGGGAAAAGAAAACATAAAAAGAGTGAGCTCAAATGCCTAGTAAGGGTAAACATAGAGAACATAAAACAATCCATAAACATTTGAATGAAAAATATTGAACATAAAATCTACACATCAAAATATTGAGCAACGACATAAATCTTCGAAGTATGTAAGGCATATATTATAATGGAACAACAATCATGATAAAATAGAATTGGAAGAAAATATGATATTGTGGAGACCATTAAGCATATGTTATGATTTCCATATTAGCCAAGACATTTCTTCCAAGACCATCTTAGTGGAAAAATTCTCTTTCTGAATCGAGTTCACTCCACATTTCCATCCTGTAACACTGAACCAGATTAACTTACCATTCCAGCCATGTCTATCTCATGAGATATAAATGTTTGCCCAATGCATTGGAGGTAGATATAGGTCCCACCCATCTCATAATGAAATAATTCTTACGTGTTCCACAATATAAACATAAATCATTCATCATAACCCAAAGAATAAAATGGGTTCCATAAACATCATCCCATCATAACATAATCCATATAAAACAGATGGATATCATTTCATCATAAGAAAAGTGAAACCATGTAAATAATAGAAATATTATACTTGAAACATACACATATGAAATAATGTCATCTTATTTGGAAAATGGTTTTGATAAAACACTTGAAAAGAATTCTTGAGGAAAATATCCTTTCTTCTTAAAATAAATTTTATTTTCACAAAATTCCACCCAATTTTAAAAGAAAATGATTTTATTGAAAATAACCAGGAAATATTTTGGAGTAAACTTCAAGAAAATAAGGCATTATGAAACTGTAAAAATCATTTCATTCCATATAAGTTAAAAATACCATTCTCCTCATACTTTTTTTGGAAAAGTCAAAAAGTACCACGTATAGTAAAAAAAAGAAAGATTTCTTCCATAACACAAAGTAAAAGTCATGATGGATATAAATGAATTTAAACATACATGGATGAATTTTATACACTTTATGAAAACAGTTTTATGGACATGGATGAAAAATATAACCCCAGTAAATAATTATGAATAAGCAATCTCGGATAAAAATGAGATTGCAAAATTATCCCTTACCTTAGGTCTAATATGATTCATACGTATTCAATCCTCATGTAAAATTATTTAAATAATGTCGTTGACTTATTAAAGAATCATATTAATTGTTATGATATAATATATGGTTCACTTATGACTTTATATTACCCATTCTTTTGTAAATCCATGTTAAAGCAACATTTTGGGTAAAATCGTTTCATTTATCGTACATGTTTCGACTTGTTGTTCTTGATATTATTACTTATATCATGATTTCCTTAATTTCAGAATTTAAAACATGATTTATTTATAATAAATATTCAGCATATACATATATATTATATATTGATAAATGGAATGAAATACACCGTTCATAGAGACGGTAGGTTATACGTACGCATGAACGCTGTTTTTCTTTCCTTATTGAATTGAATGGAATTAAATATATGAAATACATATATATATACATAATTACATTGGAATTATTATTTCATATATTTCCTTATTATTCATTATATATTCTTTATAATCAATCATTAATGGTTAACATGAAGAATGAATCTTATCGCGTTCGTGGAGACGGTAGTCTGTACGTACGCATGACTGATGATATCATTCCCATGATCGTGGAATTAAATTTAAGTGTATTTATACTATTTCAGAATCAATATCACTTTAAAATACTCAAATTTGGTTATTATTGACACCATTATACCCTTCCATTTATGGTGGTGGTGGAAAACACATTACACCACGACGTGGAGACAATATTCCGTACGTACGCACGCGCGGTGATTTCGTTTTCCATAGGATGGATAGATGGTGGAATAGGGTTGTTTCATATTTATAATAACATATCTGTATATGAGTGATTATGATGTTATTACTTCATAATGAATCATCTAATAAATCGTAAGTAGAAGAATAAATAAATTTGAAAGAATCAGTAACAAATATTACCTCTTCTTCGACACGCCTCTTTGAAACCTCCTCTAAGGGCACTAAAATAGGTCTTTGAAGAAGAAAAGGACCTCTAGAATATTTCTAGGGAAGTTGAGAAGGTAAATGGTCAGGTTTTGGCCGAGCATGAAGGCTCAAAGTTGTGTAAGGATGAGAGGGAGGAGGTTCCCTTTTAAATGGGAGGAGAGGGGCACCATTGAAATCCTCAAAAATATTAGTTTAATATAAATTCAAACCCCACATAAAAACCTCCAAAAATGACTCAATTCAAAGATTAGATGATACAGGGTTTTAATCGCATCAAACAATAAAATTTATACATGTTTTGTGCTTATTTTAAACCTTATCATTTTGATTTATCATTATTTAATCTATTTAATTTTATTTGTGGTAATAAAATTATAAATTTAACATGGTTATTAATAATCACTTATGTGTTGTTAATTTTCCATAATTGGATACTTTATGAAATATTAGACTATATAAATTTCAATTTATAATTTTTAAATATTTTTTTGATTTTTAAACAATTTAATAATATGTTATTCTTATAAAATAACAATAGTTTCAATCATGACACTATTGTTTTATTTTAATTTAAATAAAATCCACATAAAGGATATATTCAAAAAAAAATTTAATAGGTTACTAACATTTAATATTAATCTATAAAGTTAGTGGAGCACATTAAATAGTTCATATAATATTTATTTTACTATTTGTAAAACCATTTATTTGATACTTCTCTTAATAAAATAATTTCTACAACATTTTTGTATAATTTTTTAGTATACTTATTTTTTGCATAAAGATTAAAAATAAAATACTAGGGTGAATATAAATCTTTTATATTTCATAGGAATACTTGTAGTTTGATTTATATTCTAAAACACCCAACTTTTAAAATGTTATATTTATTAAATTATGAAGGATACAACTTTGACATCATTTAAAATAAAATAATATAAGTGTCATAATCAATTTTATAAGACTCCAAACGGTCATATATTCTGTAATTGGATGATATGGTGTATATATACACTACCAATAAGTGTTGGTCAGGTTTTGGAGCCTTTTAATGGATATTATTATTTCAATAAAAACTATATTACATATTTTTCACTAAATAAATAATTTCTGCATCATTAATGTATAAGCTATTAAAGTAATTAAATATCACTCAAAAATTATATATAAATTACCATGATAAAGGAAAACATTTTATCATTCAACTGAGTATTTATAAATCAATTTATATTATGTATAAAATTATATTAAAAATACTTTAATTATTAAAGTTGAGTGAGACATATTTCACTTTCCTTTAAATAAAATAAACTAATGGTCTTAATCACCTCCAAATGGGTTCCAATGGATTCCATTTAGACCCAAATAAGCCTTAGGATGAAATATAAGAATCAAATTATATTAATACAAGTTTTAGGGTAATTTTATAATATTATATTTACCCTTAATTAACCAATATACCTTTTACTATGGTAAATAAAGTTTACGGTAGTTACAATTCATAATGCCCAAAAATAAAAACTAGATTAATAACATAATTTGGACCCACTTATTCCAAATATGGAATCCATTTTTCTAAATTCAATACAAAAAAGTTTCAGAAATTAATTTATAATTAATCCTGCTGTTAAGAAAATGGGTTATAAAAGTTAAAACATAGAAAAAGATTGAAATGATTTTACCTATAAATTCAATGTAAAATCAATGATAATGATATAAATTATATTAAATGGTAAAAATATATTCAATTTATACTTTAAACCCATTTAATATTATAATTTAACCACACACATTATTATATTGAAAAAAGTTTTTAATTAAAATATAGTGTGTTTTTACAATTAATATGAAAGTTATCCGAAAAATATCAAAACATTATCCAATTTAAATTTTTATATCCTGATTCAAGAGAAGAAGTTTGTTTTGTAAAATTTAACTTATAAACTTGTCAAAAATTATATTTAAAATGGGTGAGCCATCAAAAGGCGGCAAAACTGCATTTTGTAAAAAATACTTATTTTATCCGAAAAAATTATTTTTGTTCTCATACCATGTTCTATAAAATTTTTAAGAGTAATTATAATGTCATAAAATTAAAAATGAATTTACTACTATTGATAACGGCTAGTTTATAATAATATTATAACCATGTATCATTGTTTAGTTAAACACGGTATTGCGTACAACACATGCTATCGAGGAAGGTTGCGATTGCGTGTAATGAAATCCAGGTCAGGGTTGCGTGTAGTACAAGACTCCTTTGTTGTTGCTTTTAAAAAAATCCAAGAATATTTCATTTATACATTTAATATATATATACACTCAATTTTTCATAGAATAACTACTATCAAACAATCTTGAAATTGTGTGTAACACTATCCAAGATTAGTGTTGCATATACTGCAAGCTAATATGGTGTTGTGTATAGTGCAAGATAATCTTTGTGTAGAGTACAAGAAAAGATATGAAATAAATTAATAAGAATATACCTTATAAAATCTTGGGTTGTTAAATTCTACTCCCCATAAAATGAATTTCTCCCTTGAAATTCGTCAGGGTTATAAATAATTTACTATTCATAAAAACCCACATCGTAAAAAGGAATACTAAAACTTAATTGAAAAACTAAAGTATGAAACGTAATTATTACCCAAATTAACTCATCACTATGATTCCATATAGGATAACATAGGTGAAAATACGGATATGGAAGAAAAATATAACCACCATGTTCTGATGGAGAGTGGTAGAGAACATGGCTTTGAAAAAGCCAACACTCACAAAGCCATAAATTTGTGATGTTTTAAGGTACCATCTGATTCATCAGATATGAGGGCACTAGGAAAACATATTTATTTTTCAAGATCATTTCCCTAATGTTGATGAATTTTCAAATCAAAATAAATACTTACTTGATTTTGGTACAATATCACCGTTGTTCATGCCTTGAACAATTTCCACTTCATCTCTTAAAGAATTGATATTTATTTTGTCATTTGTGAAGTGTTAGAAGATCATGTGATAGAATGATGAGCCATTCCATTCGTTTCAAACAAAAGGTTATATATTGTTATTAAATATACATAAGTCCATTTATGGTGAGGTTAATTGTATATGATTCCAAAAATGGACTTATACTTCATCTATCATACCGCTTAATAAGATAAAACTAGTTTATACTAACCAGAGACTTCCTGTAGGCCAGTGGTAGGTGATAAAGGCATATCTCACTTCAGTTGTGGGTTCGATTCCCACAGCATTGTCCGATGCGACGGGTTGTCACCCGTTATGCAGGTTGTTCCTTTTCTTAAACAACAATATTATAACATTCTATCAATAATATCGAAAAAAATTCTAGCCTTAAACAATACCAACTTATGTTCAAGATAATCCATTCCAATCATTAGTCTTATCCAAAATACTTCTTTCCAAACTCATAGTATAAAGAGATTGATTACTAAAATAGTCATATAACAAGAATGTGAATACCATCATTTATCCCTCATATATCTTGTTGGTCACATTCCAATCATGTGAATAACTTAATCATGTATTCTCTTGAAAAATGAATACCCATTGAACCTTAGTGAAAACATGAATGCTGTCAAAAGTTAACTCTTTCCACATACCAAAATCCAAAAATTCTATATACTCAAAACAGGATATAACTTTTTTCTTGTATCAGTCATGAGCTTATGAATAATATAAACATTAAATTTTCTCTTTATCCAGTCATTATGTGGATATCAATTTCATTCCAAAATATTTGAATCACTTTTCATGGTTACAGGTACCATATAATTATCGAAAACCACAATATACCATTACATAGATATTCCAATGTTCCACAATACTATAAATGAAATTCCACAACATTATTTTGGAATCCCTTTACATGAACACATAATAATTCCACCACATCGTTGTCATACTCAACATTGCTAATATTGATCGCATGTGACATCCCTTTTTCCATTTCCATAAGAGGTTTCTCGCGTTGGTCATCATTAACCCTTGGATTAGGGCATTGATTAGGAAAATTCCCTATTCCCTTGCACTTGAAGCATTGAAGTGTTGGTGGTGCGTTCTTTGCAGTCTTTTCTTTATTCACATCATTAGAAACCCTTTTTCCATTACATTGATACTCATCTACTCGATAAACTTATTTTTCACACTTAAATCATTTTCTTGTCCCTTTAAGACAATATCCACCATTCTTCATTCCACACTTTGAGCATAAAGAAACATTTATCTTCTTTTCACCATTATTATGAGATTTCTCCTTGAACTGCATCTTTCATTTCTTGTCAAAACCATGAGATGGATATGTAACACCAACTTCCATTTCTACCTTGATAGCACAACGCACAATTTCTTCATAGCTATTGATGTCTCTGATAGCTAATGCCCTTCGAAGACTTGGTTTTAAGCCACAGAAGAATTGATCAACTTTACTTTCTGGTTGGATGATAAAGCCAGATACATACCTTGAAAGCCTTGTCAAATTCGCTTCGTATAAACCAACATGTTCATCATCCTGTTTCTTAAGCTCAAGGAAATCCTTTTCCATCTTTGTTCAAATAATAAGAGGGAAGTACTTATTGAAAAATAAGTTCTTGAACTCATCAAATTCCGTGGATTCAATTTCATTTCAGGGACTCATATTCTTATTAAGAGTCCACCATTGATCCCCTTCACCTTCTAAATAAAAAATAGACAAAATGCCTTCTTCATTTTATAAACTGCGAAGTATGGAAAATATCATTTCAATGGTAATTATCCATTGTTCAACAAAAAGTGGATTATAAGACACACTGAAAGAAGTTGGACGTTGCCTCATGAAGGACTCAATAGAATATTTTTCCCTTCTTTTCTCATTTGGAAGTCCAGAATGATTCATATATTGTGTAAGTATAGCAATAAGATTTTGCACTCCATATCCCATAACGTTGGTTTGTTCAGGAGGACAATCATTGCATCTTCCATTACATTGATCAACATGGTTCTTTCGGGTTCCGTCCATCGTCTAATACCCAAAAACAATAGTGTGATAGGCAAAAATCATGCTAGGGAAAACAACATAATAAAGGGGGATTACCTTCGATATCTAACATCTTAGGTTTAATTCTAATATCATTACCATAATTCTAGGACTATAACCTATACGTATACATATCCTTAGGGACATCCCTAGACATACCATAGAAATATCTCTAGGGATTTCACTAAAGTTTTCGCATCCTTGTTTCCAATGGTTACCTAAACCTTTGCTTTGATACCAACTGTAGAGACCCAAAGCGTGACGTACATGGAAATTACATTAATTTTGCAGAATACTTATTACATAACAAAAATATACACTAAAGGACCGTAATGGGTTTGTGTCTTTGGAATCTTGGAACATAATCTTCTAATCATGGTGGCAGATCTTCAACATCTCTCATAAAGGTCTTTCCATTTTATTTGCTTACCTAAATCTTTTCATTAAATACTGGGGAAAAGAAAACATAAAAAGGGTGAGCTCAAATTCCTAGTAAGGGTAAACATAGAAAACATAAAACAATCCATAAACATTTGAATGCAAAAACTTGAACATAAAATCTAAAAATCAAAATCTTGAGTAAAGACATAAATCTTGGAAGTATGTAAGGCATATATCATAATGGAACCTCAATCATGAAAAAATAGAATGGGAAGAAAACATGCAATTGTGGAAACCATTAAGCACATTTTATGATTTCCACAGTATCCAAGACATTGCTGCCAATACAATCTTAGTGGACAAAGTCCCTTTCTGAATCGAGATCACTCCCCGTTTCAGTCTTGTAACACTGAACCGAATTAACTTACCATTCCATCCATGTCTATATCATGAGGTATAAATCTTTACACAATGAATTGTATGAATATATAGGTCTCACCCATCTCATAATGAAATCATTCTTACATGTGCCACCACATAAACATAAATCATTCATCATAACACAAAGAATAAAATGGGATCCATAAACATCATCCCATCATAACATAATCTATATAAAATAGATGGATATCATTTCATCATAAAAAAATGAAACCATATAAATCATAAATATATTATACTGGAAACATACACATATGAAATAATTTCATCTTAGATGGAAAATGGGTTTGATAAAACACTTGAAAAGAATTCTTGAGGAAAATACCCTTTCTTCTTAAAAATCATTTTCTTTTAACAAAATGCCTTGTTATTTTAGAAGAAAAGGATTTTATTGAAAATAAACATGAAATATTATGGATTAAACTTCAGGAAAATAAGGCGTTATGAAACTGTAAAAATCCGTTCAAGCCGTATAAGGTAAAAAAACATTCTCCTCGTACTTTTGTCGGAAAAGTCAAAAAGTACCACGTATGGTAAACAAAAGAAAGATTACTTCCATAACACAAACTAAAATTCAAGATTGGTATAAATTAATATAAACATACATGGAAGAATATTAAAAACATTATGAAAACATTTTTAAGGAAATGGATGAAAAATATAACCCCATAAAATACTTATGAATAAGAAATCTCGGATAAAAATGAGATTGAAAAATTATCCCTTAACATAGGTCTGATATGCTTCGTACGTATCTAAATTCTTGTATAATGATTTAAATAATGTCATTGAATTATTACAGAATCATATTCACTAATATGATATAATATATGGTTCACTTATTAATTTATATTAACCGTTCTTTTGTAAATCCATGTTAAAGCAGCGTTTTGGGTAAAATCGTTTTATTTATCTTACGTGTTTCGACTTGTTGTTCTTGATATTACTACTTATATACTGATTTCCTTAATTTCGTAATTTAAAACATGATTTATTTATAATAAATATTCAGAATATACATATATATAAGATAGATTGATAAATGGAATGAAATACACTGTTCATGGAGACAGTAGGTCGTACGTACGCATGAACGCTGTTTTGGTTTCCTTATTGAATTGAATGGAATTAAATAGATGAAATACATATATGTATACATAAATCCAGTAGAATTATTATGTCATATATTTACTTATTATTCGTTATATATACTTTATAATCATTCATGAATGGTTAACATGAAGAATGAATCTTATCGCGTTCGAGGAGACCGTAGTCAGTATGTACGCACGAGTGAAGATATCATTCCCATGATCGTGTAATTGTATTGAAGTGTATGTATACTGTTTTAGAATCAATATCAATTGACAATAATCAAATATAGTTACTATTTAAACCATTATACCCATACAAGTAAGGTGGTGGTGGAAAAAAGATTACACCACGGTGTGGAGACGCTATTCCGTACGTATGAACGCGGGGTGATTTCATTTTCCGTAGGATGGATAGAAGTTGGAATAGGGTTGTTTCATATTTATAATACAATATCAGTATATTACCGATACTGATGTTATTAATTCATAATGAAACAACTAAATAAGAGGAAATAGAAGAATAACTAAATTTGAAAGAATCGGTAACGGATATTACCTCTTCTTCAACATGCCTCTTTAAAACCTCCTCTTAGGGCACTAAAATTTGTCTTTGAAGAAGAAAATGACCTCTAGAATATTTATAGGAAAGTTTAGAAGGAAAATGGGAAGTGTTTGTCCAAAATTGAAGGCTCAAAGTTGTGTATAGATGAGAGGGAGGAGGTTCCCTTTTATAAGGGAGGAGAGGGGCACCTTTGGAATCCTCTAAAATATTAGTTTAATATAAATTCAAACCCCACATAAAAACCTCCAAAAATGACTCAATTCTAATATTAGACGAGATAGGGTTGTTATATAATCAGCCAATCAAATTTATACATGTTTTGATCTTATTGTAAACCTTATAATTTTGATTTATCCTTATTTAATCTATTTAATTTTATTTTTGGTAATAAAATTATAAATGTTAAATGGTTATAAATAATCACTTCTATGTTGTAAATTTTCTATAATTGGATACTTCATGAACTTTTAGAATATGTAAATTTAAATTTATAGTTATTAGATATTTGTGTGATTTTTAAACAATTTAAATATTTGTTATTTTTATAAAATAACAATAGTGTCAATTTTAACACTATTCATTTATTTGAATTTAAATAAAATCCACACAGAGGATATATTCTAAATAAAATATTTAATAGGTTCCTAACATGTCTTATTCATCTATAAAATTATTGGAGAACATAAAATAGTTCATATAATATTTATTTTACTATTTGTAAAACCATTTATTTGATACTTCTCTTAATAAAATAATTTCTACAACATTTTTGTATAATTATTAAATATACTTATTTGTGCATAAAAATTAAAAATAAAATACTATGAAAAATATATATCTTATATATTTCATAATAATACTTTTAGTTGTATTTATATTCTGAAACACCCAACCTTTAAAATGTTATATTTATTAAATTATGAAGGTGACAACTTTGACATCATTTAAAACAAAATAATATAAGTGTCATAATCACTTTTATAAGAATCCAAACGATCATATATTCGGTCATTGGATGCTTATGGTGTAGATATACACTAAAAATAGGGTTTTTAAGGTTTGCGATCCTTTTAACGGGTATTATTATTTCAATAGAAACTATATTACTTATTTTTTTACTAAATTTATAATTTCTGCATCATTATTGTATATGCTATTAAAGTAATTAAATATCTCTTAAAAATGATAAATAAATTACCATGATAAAGAAAAAAAATTTATCTTTCAAATGAGTATTTATAAACTGATTTATATTCTGTATAAACGTATATTAAAAATACTTTAATATTTATATGTTGAGTGAGACATATTTCACTATCCTTTAAAGAAACTAATCTAAAGGTCTTAATCACCTCCATGTGGGTTAAAATGGATTCCATTTCGACCCTAATATGACTTAGGACAAAATATAATAATCCAATTATATTATGACAAGTGTTAGGGTAATTTTGTAACATTATATTTACCATTATTTACCCGATTTACCTTTCACTATGGTAAATAAAATTTACCGTAGTTACTATTCATAATGCCAAAAAAAGGTAGCTTATTAACATAATTTGGACCCACTGATTCCAAATATAGAATCCATTTTTATAAATTCAATACAAAAAAGTTGCATAAATTAATTTAAAATTAATCCCCTTGTTAAGAAAACGAGTTTTAAAAGTTAAAACAATGAAAAATATTAAAATGATTTTACCTATGAATTCAATTTAAAATCAATTCTAATGACATAAATTATATTAAATGGTAAAAATATATTTTATTTATAGTTTAAAAACATTCAATATTATAATTTAATCATATAAATTAATACGATGAAAAAAGTTATTTTTAATTAAAATATAGTGTGTTTTTACTATTCAATAAAATATGAAAGTTATCAGAAAAATATCAAAACATTATCAAATGTTAATTTTTATAACCTGATTCAAAAGAATAAGTTTATTTTCTACAATTTTACTTATAAACTTGTCAAAAATTAAATTTAAAATTGGTGCGCCATCAAAATGCAGCAAAACTACATTTTTTTAAAATAATTATTTTACCCAGAAATTTTATTTTGTTCTCATACCATGTTCTATAAAATGTGTAAGATTAATTATAATGTCATAAAATTCAAAATTTATTTACTACTATTCAAAATGGCTAGTTTATAAAAATATTATAACCATATATCATTGTTTAGTGAAACCCAGTATTGCGTACAACAGACGCTATCGAGGATGGCTGTGATTGCGTGTAATGCAATCCAAGTCAGGGTTGAATATAGTGCAAGACTCATTTGTTATTGCATTTAAAAAAATCCAACTGTAATTCATTTATACATTTTATATATATATATATATACACTCAATGTTGCGTATAATAACTACTATCAAACAATCTTGAAACTGTGTGTAACACGATCAAAGATTAGTGTTGCGTTTACTGCAAGCTAATACGGTGTTGCGTATAGCACAAGATAATATTGATGTAGTATAAAACAGAATATATCAAAGAAATTAAAAAGAATATATCTTATAAAATCTCGGGTTGTTACAGCAGGGTTGTTGTAGTAGGTATCAGAGGATATATTTAGTAATTTTTGGGATTTGGATTAGAAAAACATAGTGAAATACTTAGGGATAAGACTAATAATAATAATAAATATCTAAATTTTGGTGAGTATTGATTAAGTAGTTTATCAGGAAAATACATCCCGGTATGGAAATGAGTTGGTAGAGGCAGCTTTGGCACAGATGCATTCTAAGGGTAAAACCCGAAAAAACCGCTTTGAGCTAGACTCGAATTGGTACTGGGGCATGACAACAGGAATTGCATCACTCTTGGTTATGACACAACTAGTAGATATGCTTTGATAAATTCATACGCTTAGTACGAACAATTATTTAGTGAATAAAAAAATTCCCCTAAGAATATATGTTGTGAAGTAGATCATGTATAACATAGATTGAAGCCTACATATTCATAAGATAAAGAAATTAAAAGAATTTATTAGTCATATATTTTTTTCTTTAGATTAACCTTTCTATGTTACCCCTAAATTTATTTTTATTCTTGAAAATGGCTATTAATAGGAATATTCGGGCTGAAAACTGATGCGGAGATAAATGTTACGACTGTTCTAATGAGATGCCCAATCTGATGGGAGCGAGAATCATGAAATTTGTCACGAAATATCTCTGTTAACTCATGTTATGAATTAAGTCAAGTTTCAAGAGCAAAATTCAACCCCCCTACCCAAGAACATGTCATAATATAGAGATTCATGTGAAAAAGACCTCCTACATTTAATGGATCATCTGATCACTCAATCGCCGAACAATGGATCAACTTTATTGAGACAATCTTCACCATCCATTAATGATTCGTACAGGAGAAGGTTCTTATGGATGCTTATCATATGGAGGGTGAAGCTGATCAATGGTTGAATTTGATAAAAAAATATAAAGCCTGAGGTGGAAATTGAGGCGTTGTAATGGAATAATTTTCAGAAGATGTTCTCGATAATTATTTTTTATGCCCCCTACGACTTTAGATGGAAAGGGACTTCCTTGCACTCATGAAATAAGATGATGAATCCATTGGAGTGTATGAAGAAAAAATCACAAGGATTGCATGATATGCCTCTGGATTGGTCATTAACCTCAAATGCAAGGTTGACAGATTTTTCTGTGGGATAAAACCAAGCCAACATAAAGCCTCAGCGATCCGTGACATCAATAGCTATGTAGAAATTGCCCGATTTTCCATCAAATTCGAAATGAAGATCAATTAATTACAAGGATTTCATTGGGATAAGAAGAATAACATGGAGTTAAACTCTAGAGGTCTAATTGATAAATCCAATAGTACTAAAAAAATCAATCACACTCCATTCCAAAGGTATAGAAAAAATCACCTCAGAAGTTTCTTGAATGGGACAAAGAAATGATTTAGTTGTGGAAGAGAAGGGAACGTGACTATTAATCGCAAATAAGAGAAACCTGTGTTTGCGATAGAAGAGAGAAACATTCTATTCACTCCAAAACAAATTGTTCATTGCTTCATCTATAATGAACCAAGGCACTCTCAAAACCAGTTCCCTAAGCTAGGGGTTTTGGAGGCAACCGACAACCTCCAAGGCAGAAAGGGTGAGCCTTTTCCATCACTACCACTGAAGTGAACCCCATAAATGATGTAGTGACAGGTAAGCTAGTTATTTATCCAATTATAGTGAATGTACAGTTTGATTCTGGTTCTATGAATTATTTTATATCTCAAAAAAAATGTAGAACCATCCTAACAAAACCACAAATAATAGAAGTAATGATGTCAGTGAGTTCAACATATGGGGAAATCATCAAAACACATGAGTATAACTCCTACCATGTCATAATTTGTGGATTGAACTTCAAAAAATATTCTTCATAATACCTTTGATTGAATTAGATGCAATTCATAGATTGGGCGGGATTTCATTATATAGATCCAACATAATTTGTCGTGAGAGGGAAATCACTCTCTATATAGAATATTTTCTAATGATTCTGTAAAAGTGAAAAGAGGTCAATGAATCTTCCTTCGAAACCTCATCTCAAGAATGGATATTACATCCCTATGATTATGTGTATCTGTCTCAAATGATTGATTCAAAGGAAGAAACCATCATTGAAGACATGACTATTTTGAGGGAATTCGCTGAAGGGTTTCCGGGTGAATTTTCAAGTCTTCCTCCTAGAAGAGACATCAAATTTTCAATTAATAATATACCTGGGGTTTTGCCAATAATTAAGACTTTATATATAATGGTGGTTATATAGCTTGAGGGTATAAAGAAACAACTGAAATAGAATCAGGATAAAGGATTTATATGAACATTTGCTTCATTATGGGGTGTACCAGTCGTCTTTATGAAGATGAAGGATGGGTCAATGTTCCTTTTCATTGATTATCACGAGATAAACAAAATCACGATAAAGATCATGAATCATATTCCATGAATTAATGACTTGTTTGATCAGCTATGTGTAGCATAAGAATTCTCAAGGGTGAATTTGTGGTCGGGATATTACCATGTAAGGGTGAAGAAGGAGGATATATTCAACTCTACTTTTTGTACAAGATTCGGGCATTATGAATTCATTGTTATCCCTTTTCGACTAAATAATGCTCTAACAATCATCATTGAATTGATGAGTATATATTTTAGAGATTACCATGACAATTTTTTGGTAGTCTTTATAGATGATATTCTTATATAATCCAATACCACGGATGATCATGAGGTGTATGTAAGAACTATACTATATAATTTGTAAAAGGAAAAGCTCTATAAAAATTATAGCATGTTTGAGTTCTGGTTGAAGGAGTAATATTTCCTTGGTCATATCATCACAAGCAATGGGATATCTATGGATCCCTACAAGACAACTGCAATTGAGGTATGGTTGAGGCCAACATCGGTAATGGATATCTGCAGCAAATTGGGGCTAACTGGATATTATCACCAAATTGTGAGAAATTAATCACGATTGTCCAACCCTCATACCATGTTAACTCAGAAAGGAGTAATGTTTGACAGGAGTGAAGAACGTTATGAATTATTCAAAGAGTTTAAATGGAAGATTATTACTATGCCAATGCTCACATTACCCACAATTGGGGATCTTTTTGTAGTATTTAGTGATGATTAGAATAAGGTCCTAGGATTTCCGTTGATGAAAAATGAAAAATTAATTGCTTATGCTTCAAGGCATATGAATGTTCATCAGAAAAATGATCTAACACATGATCTACACATAGCTGTAGTAATATTCACTTTAATAATTTGTGGAATTACCTCTATGAGAAGAAGTGTGAAATATAAACGGACCAAAAATTCCTCAAGTAAATATTCTCACAGTAAGAGTTGAACATGTTCAAAAATATGGTTATAGCTAATAAAATTCTATGACTTCTCAATCAATTACAATATTTGGAAAGTCAACAAGGTTGCAGAAGCTCTATGTAGAATGGACCAAGAAATTCTATCATTGATGAGAACTGAAAAGGATGCAATATTCCTAGATTCCTTGAATATGGAAAGGGAAATCATAATTAAAGGAACATCATAAATCCTTTCACAATTTAATGCTAAACCTACTCTTTTATAATGGTTAAAGGATTCTCAAAATGATGATGTGGGAATTTAGAAGAAAGTGGAAACTATCAGAAAAGGGAAATACTCGATGTTCAATGTTAATGATGAAGAATTATGATATTTGTGTCAAGATTATGTGTTCTATCATATCCATAGTAAAATAATAAACTTTTTTATGATGTGCATAGTTTGAATTTATCAATCCAGCCAGAGAACACAAAGATGCATTGAGATCTCTAAAATAATTATTTGTCAGAAAACATGAAGAAGAAGATTGATGAGTATACATCAGAGTTTCTAGTATATCAGTAAGTGAATGCTGAGATGCAGAAGTCTAAGGATATGACACATCCATTACTCATACCAGCATGTAAATTAGATAACATCACCATGGAATTCATCATCGGACTTCCAAAGACATCCAATGGAAACAATGCTATTTGGAATGTTGTGGACTATCATATGAAGACTACACACTTCATGGTATTTAGTGAGGATTTATCATTGGATCAAATAGAACAATTATATATCAGAGATTTGGTATGGATTCATGGGGTACTACTATCTATTTTATTCAATCAAAATCCATGATTCATCTCTATGTTCTAGAAGAGTCTCCAACATGCTCTGAGTACTAAGTAGAGCTTTATTATGAATTATCATCCTCAAAATAATGGTCAATCTGAGTGAACTATCAAAAAACTGGAAGAAATGTAGAGAGCATGGTCAATGGACTCAAAAGGCAGATGGGATCAACATATTCCTCTTATTGAGTTATATTACAACAATAGTTTCAACTCAAGAATCCAAATGGAACCATATAAAGCACTTTGTGGGAAGAGGTTCCAGACACGAGCATATAAGAATGATGTTGGGTAGCAAAAACTCCTAGGTCCGAAAATGGTCTATGAAACAGTGAAGATTGATAAGTCCATCCAGCAGCACATTAAAGCTACTCAATGTTGATAAAAGAGATATTCTGATAATCATCGATGAGTCCTAGAGTTTGATGTTGGAGACATGGTACTTCTCCACATATCACTATGTAAGAGAGTTATGAGATTTTGGAAGAATGGGATGCTTATTTTAATGATCATCAAGCCTTTTGAGACCCTTGATCACATTAGAGCAGTTTACTATCAACCATAACTCCCACCAAACCTATATCAAGTACCTGATGTATTCCTTTTATAACTATTGTAGAAGTACATACCTAATGCATCGCTTGTACTCAATCCAAAGGTGGTACAATTGGAGAATGACCTCTCCTAGGAAGAGAAGTCAGTGATGATAATAGATCATAGGGAAAAATTTCTATGAAATAATACAATGCCCCATGTCAAGGTGTTGTGGTGAAACCAAATGATGGAAGGAGCAATGTAGGAATCATAATAAGTGATGAATAAGAGTTACCAGCATCAGTTTTATTGTTGGAAAATGACCAATTTAAGGCTAAATTTCTTAAGGGGGGAAGACAATAATGAATGAAAAATTCATTATTGAAAATTCCCCTTGAACTACTTAAATGACTTATTGTGTAAAATGGTTATATATAATATAAACTTATTTTGTTTTATGTTTTTTGATTTAAAAATTCAATTAATAATTGTTACCTTTGATTATATAATTGTTGAATAGTGATCACATGATTAGTATGAAGATTGGGCTTTAACAAATCCAATTTACTCAGATAAAGGAAGTGATGGCCCCATCTGGTTGAATTGCTCTGTACGAAGCCCATTTGTCAGAGCACGGAAAGGAGGTGAAGTTATTGGGATTCAATCTTGACCAAGACCATTCCAAGATTCAAGAATTTCAGCTCAAACAGAATCACCTACATGAGAAGTGGAAGATGATAATGAATACCACCAGAGCGATGTTATCTGAGCCACCACAAGAGTCGGTCACCATCATACACCTTACCCATAGAAATTATGTAGGTGTTATAGTCAGTTATGTTACAAGAACTTATCACATTGATTATGTGCATTATTTTTGTATATAATAATGAATATACATTTATTTTATTATTGTTACATTCTAAACAATTTTTAATGCCAAAATAGTTTTGTTGTTAATATCAATTAAAAAAAATATATTCAGATGAATTAATTGACTTCTCAATTAACTAATACTTTTATAACATGTAATTAAAAATTTAGTTTTTATATATAAATGATCGTATAATTTTTAGGAACAAAATTTAAATTTTTATTAATGTTTGAATGTCCATTTTATCGAAACCCGTGAATTTTTTATAAATACAGTTTTTTTATTTCGAAATTATAAATTCACATATTTAGAAAATTATTTAGAAAAAAATAATTTTATTTTTAAAATTATTACGTTGAAAATATCCAACATTCAATTTTTCATAATTTGCTGAGACAGTTTAATTTTTGGGTGAAAAATTAAACACCGTTTAAAAATATAATGTGTCTAATGAAATCATAATGACCCAATAGTGATGTAATAAATTAAAATATAAATTATTACCTGCCAATATATGTTTTAACATTAAAATAATTTTATTTTAGATCTGATTTATTTATTTTACAAAGCCTTAGTGGACCCTTCAATGCTTATATAACATTTTATCATATTAAAATGATTTACTTTGGAGTGTAACTCACCTCCACATAAGAAAGCCTAATATTTTAAGATGTTTGGCAATTTTAATTATAAAATTATGTTTTACACTCCCCTTTGGAAAAAACCATGGGATAAAAAGTGGTATTGATTTGTTTAATGTGTGGTCACCAAAACATAAATAATAAAGACTTCCCTCCCTTTTCCTATATAATCCCTCCCAAGCTCCCACTTCCTCTTCACTCAAGGCATTTGGAGTGCAAAAAAACTCTTAAATCCTCTCTCTATAATCCTACCATTTTTTCCCAAGATCCTAATAATCCTCTCTCAATCCTCTCCCTATCATTTGGGATCATACATCCAAGTAAGAGATTCATTTATTTGTCAATTTTGTACAAATTTCCTTATTTTTTACCCATTTATTTTCAATTAAAAATGTTCAGTTGTGATTTTTACCCCCCATAATTCCCTCTTTCTGTTTTAATAATTAGAGTCCCCTTTCTATCTCATTAATTCCATCCATGTACACCCATTATCATGTCAAAATTCCATAAGCTATTTCTCTTTTCTCATTTACATTCATGAAATTCTATTGTATTATGATTCTATATTCCATTAAATATGATGGGAAAAGTTTCATTATGAACCCATTGTTGTTCATTACATGTAAATATGATGAGAAACTTCTTTCTCTTTCATCTACCATTTTTTAATTCTTATGTCACTCTGTTATGCTATCGAAATTGCAAAATGATTTTCCAAGCCAAAGTCATTGTGTAGTGATTACCATTATCATGTCTCTCTAAAGGGTATTCACCTTTATGAACATTTACTTATTGATTATATAGATCTATGTATTAATTCCACATTCATTTGTCATGTAATAAATAATTATGTTTAATGAATCAATGTTATGTTATCCATGTGGAGCACTTATGCATGAAAATAAATGATTAAGAATGGTGCACCCGGATAGAACTCCAATGAATTGGGTAAAGCATACTATCTTGATACGTCAATTGCAATGAATGTTTAATAATTCTAATTCGAGTAAAATTAGGGTTTACTCATGATTCAAATGCAATGAGCATTGTCTCATTCTAATATCTTGTAAAATGTTTTTCCACATTTCCATGTTATGATAATCATGCTATATCATGCCTTTATGACAATGTTTCTCTTATGATCCATTGATATTACTATTTCCTACTAAGTATTGTATTAATCATTTAATTCCTTTTTCACTCTTTACTATCCATTATATCTCGCCCTTTTCTTATTCATCTCCTCTTGTTATCCCATGCAATTCTAAATAAAAAAGGATGTTGTGGTGATGTAAAAGAAGTTTTCAATAAAGATGATGTGTTTTATGTTTTAAGTTGTTATATAATGTTCCTAATATCCAATTAAAATAGAACTATTGATATTCTATCTTGAATGAAGTGATGATTTTAGTTAGTAAGCTATATTTAATTTTGAAATAAAGAGAAGGGTTGTTTTAATGTATGTGGCATGGTAAAAATATCTTGACGTGAATGATGATATATAGTCTACAGCACACCACACAATCCTTGGTGAGAACATGGACCAGGGGGTGGAAAGGTTGAGGGGTCTGAGGCAGGGCTGCATATGAAAATTCATAGCTAGTTTTCAATTTTTCCTCATGTGGGATGAGTGTTGAGTGGTTTTGCGTCACATTGTGATGGACATATTATGCAGTTTAATGTCGTGCTATGAGAATGGTGGTGATCTTTGTTTAAGGACATAAATCTCGAACAATGATCACAGAACCCTTTATGGGAGTATAGCCTTACCAAATCACCAAATACCACCTGATCAATGATTGGTATGAGAAATAAAGAAGGATATTAGGTTATCCCCAACACATAAGGGCATGATATTAATTGAAAATGATTTGGCAGGGTCGATCCCACCCAGCCCAATATCTCTACTTGAGGCACGATGAAGGTCAACAACATTTAAGGACAAATAAATCACTCTATAAAATATTTGAGATGTATAGGGGTGGTGATAACAATGTAGGATAGCTTTTGACTGTATTTGAAACACATCATCGACACCATGCGACCTAAAATGGGAACAAACAAATGAGCATCGACCATTGAACATATTCACAATGTGGTTCTTGAATCAAAGTTTCATTCAAGATCCTCTAGGATATTGGCCCACAATGGCAGGTGTTCCGTAATGCAAAGAATCCTCGGTGTTTAGGGGACATTTCAGAGGTGGATGCCAATGTAGAGACAAATTAAGGGGATGCATGAAGCGTGATCATGCATGTGGTCTATCGTCATAGTGGAAAGGTCGAAAAAGGTGGACATCTCTATGGAGGGGGATACATGGTTTGGTAATGATAAAACTAATGTGACTAAATGAAAATAAAGCTTGCACCACACCATGTGTTTTGAGAATCATCCAGCCTAAGGGGGAAAACCAAAGGAGAGATCTTACCATTCGGGGCAGGGAGTACAAATGAAATGTCCGGGCATTCCATTGTATCACATGTGGATGGGAATCATTCCACACATAATTCTGAATGGATCATGTTATTTAACGTCATGAGGTAAGGACATGGATAGGATATAAGAATGGGATGGTAACATGGTGCGATCACCGTAAATGTGGCATAAATGGGACCTAATGAATTCTACATGAAATCTTGTGTAATCCACTAAACGAATTATACCCAAGGGGTAGTCAAGTAGAAGAATTTGATGATGTACTCTAAGACAAAGTGACTAAGCATTCTTTTGTATTCCATGAAAATTTTGAATCATGATATACATAGTACTTGAGTTTTTTTTGTAGTTTACCATCATGCATGACAGAGATATGGGGATATCTTATATTATGGTCATAGAGCTCGGAAAGTTTAACAGTTTTTCATTATGCATGACAAGTGTTGTGTTGTTTTATGTCCTTCAGCCTAGATGGATCAAACATTTTAATTTCATGTGACAAATACATAACAATATAAGTTCATGTGGAACCAGATACATATTTATGTCATGCAGGACGACATGCAGTTTAATGTCATGTGGGATAGGTGCCGACTAGTTTTACATCCTTAAGCTCAGATGAACAGTGCATTTTAATGTCATTCAATAATGATATTACATTTTAGGGTCATGTAGGACCATTTTACTCAGGCAAAGCATTTCATTAGGAATTTGGCTTTGGTGGGAGGAGTTATATGCTCACCATCCATGGAAACTATGGAGTATGCACCATTGGGTTAAACCTTGTAAATGAGGTAAGGTCCTTCCCATTTGGGCTCCAGCATGGGTGGTTTTGTACAAGGTATAATCGAAATCCTCAAAGAAAAAAACATGTACCCTTGAATAAAATAGTGCAGGAGATCATTCTTGTTTAATGCTCTTCCAATCTTGTAATGATGCCTCTCTAGATTGTACAGGGCACAAAGGCGATTCTTGTCATGTGCTTCCAATTCAGCCAGATGAATTTAGGATACCTTATCTATTATCTATTGATACTAGATATCTATTAAAAATTAAGGCACCTAAATCTCAATGGGTATGACTACCTCTGTTCCGTACACCATGAAATATGGGGTCACATGAGTCGAATTGCATGCCATTGTCTAATATGCCTATTGCGCATTAGAGAGCTCATCCAACCAACTTTTCTCTTTTTGACCAAATATATTAGGTATAATATTAGAGAAGGTTTTTTAATTCCTTGATCTTCCAATAATTATCCATTTGATAGTGGGAGGTATGGTTAGAACAGATGTTGTACATGGAATACAACATCTCTAACTAGGATGCCATGAAGTTAGTGTCATTATTAGTGAGGATCTCTTAAGGGGATCTGAATCATTAGATGATATTGGAGCTCAAAAAGTCAATGATATAATTCTCTTGGACTTACATGATATGAACTACCTCTTCCCACTTGTTAATCGAATCTGTAGCGGTCATGATGAACCAACACTAGCAAGCTGTCGTTGGATGATAGGGTTCCAGGACATTGGGTCCCCAGACTGCAAAGATCCAAGAGTACATAGTAGTGTAGAGAGACTATGGCGGAAGATACATAATTTTATAATGGGTCTATAACACATGGAACCTCTTGGGGAACATGAAACATTAACAGATCATGGCATTCCAAAAATACCTCAATCTTCAAATCTGCTAAGACAATTTAAAAACAGTCAGATGACCCTCATAGGAACTGACATGAATCTCTTTCCTGACTAGGGAAATATTAGCTCTCTTAATGCAATGGAGGAAAACCCCATCAAAACCATTCCTATAGAGGAACCACTCAAGACCAGGACCACTCTAAATAGTGAACTGCAATGTGAGCCATTATATTCTCTCACACTCGGCCAAATATGGTAGAATAATGCCTTGTTGGATGTACAAGATAAAGGGAGTCTTCCGGTCAAGAGTGACTTCCAAAACAACATATGGGGGATTTGGGGGTCCTAACATGGAGGCCCTGGTGGTAATGTGGCCTTCTTTCAGGATATAATCATCATCTGAAGCAATGAGAGTGATGACTCTCTAGTGTGCCACATGAATAATTAAATCATCTGATTCAGGTTCTGTAAGAGATGTAGCCATGCTGGCTTGGTTGTTGGCCAGACCATTCTACAAATGAGGTACATGAGTAACCTCTAGCTCAGATGGGAATAGTGACATCAATTGGTGGGTACATTACAATTGTTGTACGAGCTCCATCGACTAGACAATGTATTTCCCACAGATCTATTTGATGACATGTTCGGAGTCCCCCTTTCACATATAAGTGGGTAAAATCAATTTAGAGGGCCATCTCGAGGCTAGTAATGAGAGATGTATACTCTATCTCGTTTTTGGTATAGCCTTATGACAATACAAATGAATATGGATATGACCACACTTTTGATTTTGGTATCATTGAGTTTTCTCCAAGTAGGGCTTCAAAAAGATCCATGGAGGTTCATTTTCCAACACGGTACTTCATGGTATACCAAGAGGATTGTCTCATTTGAAAAATAAAGATCCATAGACTGGTCAGTGAGAGATGGTTGGGTAGTAAGGATGTCTGTCAATTCTCGTCCCTTAATAGCCTTCTGGGGGACAAACCTGATGTTGAACTACTAGAGGATTACTTCCATCCATGATAGAAGACCTTCCAACATGGGGTGGTATAGAATGTACTTTAGTGTATCCACTCTAGAAACCAGCTGTACCTTATGATGTTGCATGTAGTGTCGTAATTTTTTCACTACAAAAACCAGTGCAAGGTAGTTCTTCTTAATAGTTTAATATATGGTCTTCATATCTAGGAGCATTTTTTTAAGATATTATTGACTATTCAATTTTCCTTCGTTGTTTTTTAGGGTGAGAAGGGAGCCAAGATATGGTTATAGTGTGGTCACATAAAGGATGAGGGGATTTCAAGATATAAGAGGCAACATGACTAGGGGTAGTAAAAGGTACTACTTGTTATCATCAAAATCAGACTAACACTCATCATCCAATTGATAATCATTACCCTTCTTCATGATTTGGGAAAATGGATTTCATATTTGATCCAATTTTTTGATGAATCCGTGTATATAGGCTAACTAGACTTGAAAAACCTCACAACTCATGATTATTTCATTAGGGATACATCTGATTGATGGCATGGATCTTCTCTAGATTGATCTTGATGAGTCTATATTGGATAACAAAGCCGACAAACATTCTAGAGGTGACCCCGAAGGTGCACTGCAAGGGGTTAATCTTTATATGTCATGATCAAAGGCAGCCAAACACTCTCTCAAGATCTTCTATATGGTCTTGGAGTTAGAAAAATTTTACTACCATATCATCCATGTAGCATGAAACCAATTTCCTAATGATATACATAAATATGCGATGCATGGCATGTGCATAGGCGGCACACGCATTCTTTAAGCTGAACAGAATTTCCATGTATAAAAAAGTAAACTTTTGGGTCCTAAAGGCTTTAGAATCCAAATTTTTGGGGCCATTAAAATTTGGTAATTTCTAGAATACCCATCCATGAAAGAGAGAGCCTAGAACATGGGGGTGGAATCAATCAAAAATTCTGTCATAAGAAGGGGAAAATCATCCTTCAGACATTGACTGTTTAGATCCAAGATGTTCATAAAGATACTGATCTGTCTTTTTTTCTTCCTAATGGGAAAAATTTTTGATTACCATATCGGGTATTGGAGCTCCATGATGAAGTTGGCTCTGATGAGTTTATCAATCATGGATTCAACCATGGAACCGTGAGAAGGGTTTATCTTTCAGGGAGGATGTTTGGACTCGTAATGATTCACTGGAACACTGAGGTGGTGGATGGTGACCCGAGGGTCTAGACATGGCATCTTGTTATTTCTCTAGGAAAATACATCATGGTGATTCTTTAGGATGTCCACATATCACTGTTTCTTTTCAACAAGCACAGATTCACTAACCAATGTGGGTTTTGGATCCATCTTACTACCAAGTTTCATCTTTACCAGCTCATCGACCGTGTTGAAGAACCTTCTTCAAAAGCTATAGGAGCGTCCTATAATTTCTCTACTTCACTTTTTGGTGATGCATCCTCCAAGGGAGTTCATTCATCTAAGTCAAAAAATCTCAATGGTCCACTTGTGCCAGCCTGAGAAGTAACATACACTGCATCGGGGGACTCCTATGCTGCTAAAACAAAAGCGTTGAAAGTTGTCATCCTGATTTCATTTGGCCTTTGGCCCAAGAGGACACAGATAATGATATTAAAGAAATAGTGGAATTTTGTCTTGAGATAGTTTATCACAGTCAAGAAACAAAAGAATCAATTAGATATTGTCGTTTCCATGGGGCTGACATCCCAATACTATATGAGAGTATGGGGTTTTGGGATTACCCCAGCATGATTTTTCTAAGAATAAGAGGTGATCACCCGAAGTCCCATGGACTTGGGATTTTGCATCCCCCTCATTCCAGAAACAAAAAATCATTTCCCGAGATCAAGAGTCGTGGCTTCCAATCGGTGGATCGGGAAGACATATGTATCATCGATGCATGTCCACGGGTTGGTTGCATCTATGGCGAGATACACCGTAGTAGCCTGGATCTTCTTATCATTTCCCTTGTAATAGTCAGCATCTAGGTAGTGGGCTTCACAAGGTGAAAAGGGAGATTTTTCACCTTGGATTATGCCTACTCGACCTTTAAGGGATTACTTGAGGCATTGGTGATTTGAAGAGGGTACCACCGTGTGTAGGTGGAGTCATGAATGGCCCATAAATGCATTGTTGGCAGTGTCCTGTGAGACAACCATTAACTCAGTGCTAGATACCAGGCCACCAAACTAGGTTTTCAAGTGGATATTTTCAATCGGTGTTCATTCCTTCTTATCATAACCTTTGATTTTTAGGTTAGAGAGGATCAGATCATCCTTGGACATCCCCATTTTTTAAAGCATCTGAGTCAGGATATGGTTGATCCCAAAACCTGTGTTAACAAGACAATGATGAACCTCCTTTCTATTGAAGTGTTTAGTGATATAAAATGGGAATATATTCCCCTATATAAGATAAATTTCACCTTCTGTAGAGAGAGAGAAGACGATATAACATTCGTGCATGCTTGGTTGTCTCATCATGGAATGCCTCTACAACTGCTACCTCTATCTCAAAATGGAGGGGGCTTCTTCATGCCTTGGAATGGGATTCACACATATATGATGATAGAAAGACATCCACAAGGTTAGATAGCCTTGCAGGATTGATAATAAGATTCTAGAGGATATAATTCTTCCATTACAAGCATGAACTTCTACGAATAGAAGGTCACAATGTGGTAGGATGTTTGGAAGGCCATTCCGGATGATCTGGCGACTAACTAGTGCATGGAATGTGCCACAGCTCGCTAGCTAAAACTCATGGAGCGACTAATAGATAAGGAACATATGTCTAAGTATTTTTAGTAACAGAACATAGATGGTCATGGAAAATTTGGGGTGGCTCCTATTGATCTAGTATCATAAACGGTGGTGAAGGAATACATGGTGAAACAAGACAATACATATGCATGTGTTGAACGTGATGTTGACCCTATTTTATAGTTTTAGTGGAAGGAAAAACCTGGAATGATGTATTTTTCAGGGAGTCCAGTGACCCATATAGCGATTGATCTATCGATGCTGGCGATGGCTGGGGATGTTGGGAGGATATGACTGGAGTTATTATTCATCAGTCATCATGTAGGGGTTTACCAGCTCCACGATGTTAACCGAACCATACCCTTGATCATCACATGAAGAAACCTCCACCAGTGGAAACATAATGGGGGTAATCTCTATATTTTGGGGAATTAAGCTTCCGAGAATATGGAATGATGATGGAATCAGTGGGGTGATTTTTTTTTCCATTGCACTATTGACGCTAGCCCTTCAGGGAGGATGAAGGATGGGATACTGACACAAAATTAGTAGTTTCAAATGAAAAAACGTCTTTTGAAGGTTCTGTTTGATTCAAATGTGGAAAGATAATGCTTTGTGCACATTTGACTACCTTATGATCCATCCAGTTGTCATATTTTTGCGATCCTCTATTAGGAACCTGCTGCCACTCACATTCGCTTCCCCTATCACTGCCAAGATGTATAAATTCACATGCCACCTATGATGGTGAAAGGCCTAACCCGACTATGTTGTTATCAAACTATAAATGAATCCAACATTTAAACACATATCACTACTTGTGTTTGTTCCCTATGATTTGGTGATAGGGGTAGTATATAGGGGGATCAGGGGATCTGCTTCTTCAGGCCTCCTGCATTCCGGAAACCGTATGATTCCCTATTCCAATGGTCGTAATAAATAATTAGGGACTTGAACCTCATTAAATTATTATTTCTTATTTATTCTATTTGAAAAGGGTGCTATAAAATCATATCAAAAATAACGGCTTAAATGATCTTGTCAAGAAAGTGGGACTTTGTTATCATGCATTGGTGTTGGTGGGTTATGTAGGGGTGCCTTCCATTTCTATGGTGGTAGTTGTTGGTCTTGTAGGGGTACCGGATATGGGGGGCCTCCATGAGGCTCTGGGGATGGATTCATTGGTAAAATTCCTCCTTCCTAGGGGATCTATTTGGGATACTGAGTAGGGATCGACCTTTTTGGCCCTTTTCGTGGGATATATAGGAAGGAATATACGTACCTACATGGCTTGAAGCAAAGATTCCTCTAGACCCTTGGATTTACCAGAAAAATAATGGAAACCCCTGTTGTAATTCTTAGTTACTAGAGAGTGGACCAGTTCAGTTTCAAAATTCCCCACACACATTGCCTTCATCTATTCCTAAGTCAGCGACATGTACAAGAAATTGTTAAGGATTTTTACACCAAGTGATGAAGTCTGCGACACGCTTTTTAGGACATATCATGCACTTGAAGAGGTCTGGAATTCTCATATTCTATGTAGTAGTGATGTATTGGTAAAGAAACTACATACACAAATTCTCATAGCTAGGTACTGACCTGATGGGTAGATAACTGTACCAAACAAACATAGACCCTTCCAATGTTTTATGAAACACAAGAGTTTTTCAGCCTCTTTCCACATTAGAGTTCCAAACATGGGTCAAAACCTAGAGGTAAAGTTGGTCAGATGCTGTAGTAGATCACTCATCATATTAAAGGAATAAAATCTAATGTTCTTTAAACCATGGGGAGTTTTAATATCATCAAAACATGCCAGATATATCTTTCCATTATGAGGATTTACCACTATCGAGATCCCTACACCTCAAGGTGAGCAATGAAAGATTCTATCAGATCATCTGGGCAAGGGTTACTATCTTGATGAGGGTCCCTGGACACTCATGAGTTGGATGGTTCTTCAACATTATAAGTAGGACTGATGGCTCGTGGAGCTACTGGTGGTATAACCTATGGAGATGCTGGGGGTACTAGAGGTGGATCCTATGGGGAAGGTGGTTTACAGCGCACTTCCGGTGGATTTGGAAAGGAATAATGTGCCCTCTTTCCATAATATTTGACCTCTATAATATCTATGTGGGTGAGATAGTCAAGGTCACCAGGAGACAACTTACTGGGGGGAGTTGAACCTACCCCTACTACCCCGGTTGGGGATTATTGTTGTCTAGTTGGTGTTGCACAACAGGTTCAGCCAAGATATTTTCAACCATATTTATATGATCATGTGAGATATTGACGTAGTGCGGACATTTCAGGGTCATCATCCATATTCTTCACTAATCCATTAGGGTTCGAGGGATTGACCCCCCCCAAATTCTCTTTTACCTTATTGGGATTCCAGCTGAAAGATAATGAATTTGTAGGTGTGGGAAGAAATAGTAAATTTATTTTCTAGAGAGTGATCCCTTCCAATGGATCCAATAACTATGGAACTCCCTTGGTGTTATGTCCTCCCTAAGGATATCTAGCTCATTATCTCCCTTCAGTAGGTCAGCCATGTTAAACGCGAATCTTTCAGGATGCATATCCACTATATCGCCTGGTAAGTCAGACAAGCATCAGATAGAACTAAAATTATTGGCTACAAAGTTCCCTCAACCACAGACCTGAACGTGGGGTGAATCCTCTTTGATAATCTTATGGAGCACTTTAAGACTCTAGATACTCCATTGCTGGAGGGTTTTATGGGAGACTCAAGACATTGGTCCACATGGAGTGTAGCTAATTCAACCATAAAAATTGTCTAGCCAATATCTTCAAACTGTGCCTAACTCAAGGGGTAATTAACTCACTAATTATGAACAATGAAGTGCATCACCCATTAGTTTTGGTGAAAACATGGGTCTTCCTCCTGGTTAAAAGATTTTGGTGCACTGAAATTCATGGTAGAAGTTAGCAAGAACATCTCTGGGAAATGGTTCACTACATGTATGTCCCACATGCTTCTTAGATCAGAATCAGGATTCGGACCTTGATTTCCCAATTCATCAATTGGGGGTGGCTGGGGGGACTGTTAGTGTAACTAAAGCATACTACTGAGACGGTAGACTGGCTGGTGGAGAATATGGTGAGTGAGCTCATAAGTTGTTGTATCTTGAGTTGTCATATAACTAATGAAATTACATGGCCACCGCATCCTCATAAGATAGGTTAGAGACCACATATTCCAGAACAAAGGATTCAGTTACTGAGCAAGAGTCAGGATACTTTTAATCCTCAATCAGTTCCCAGAATAACTCTTTGTGATCATGGGTTTTCGTAGAGAATGACCTTATTGAAGATAGGGAAACTTTCATCGACATGTGATAGAAAGAAGAGAAATTTTCCTCCTCCGAGATGCATCTTTGGAGGGAGGCTTTGATTATGTGGAACTTGCATTATAGAAGTATTAGGATTATATTCCTTATTCCCTCACCATCCCTTGACATAAAAGATTAGGGTGAGAGTTCCATTGTAGAATCTCATTCTGTCTCAGAATCTGAGAAGCAGACGGGTTTAATTACGGTTGTTATCTTCCATACATTATTTTTATGGCGATGAAGGCCCATCCTCTTGCCTCAAGATGGTTCCTTGGGAAATGGTAGGATTTCAAATCAAGGAGTTCCTTCGGCCAAACTGATGATAGGGTGGAAAGGGATTCCATCCTAGGTCGCTAGGGTGCGAGGTGCACCTGGAAACAATGTCGAAGGGAACAATCGGGGGACCTTCATGTCCACTAGATGATGCATGGATAGAATCTCTATAAGAAGTTATGGAGATTATAGGCCCTACACTATAACTAGTAGTATAATGGGAAGTTCTTCCATGATTGTGCCCCATATGAGTGATGGTAAAAGGAAGGCCTTTGTACGGGTCAAAAATAATATGTGGAAGACCTCTATGTTGGTGTCTAATTAGGCGAGTCATACTTACACTTCTCTAATTAAAGGGATGAGGAATTACGTTTTTAGTTTATTTAAGAACATGGGGAAGACCCCCACGCTGATTATTGATTGAATGTGGAGGATCCTCACATCAGAAACATGTAAAGTGTGTAAAATATCCATTCATAGGGCCATAAGTGTGAGGAAAGCCTCCATGATGGATGTCATTGTGGCAGAGAGGAACATCGATCGAATTGATGGTGGCATGGGGGAGGACCCCTACACTGAGCATGGGAGTGGGGATTATATTTTCTCCCACTGGTGGTGGAACATGTAGGACCTCTATGCTGGATGTCATCATTGTGGGTCGACCTATGACATACGCCACCCTTGTCGATGACCAAGAGATTCATTTGAACCGTAACAGATGATGGTTGGAACCTTGATCAAGGATGAGCATATATTATTCCCTAATCTGTATCAATAGGGAATTTATGATACGCATTAGTGGTGGTGCGGGCCACAATAGTTGCTGATGTAGACACCCCCTAAAACACATCCTCCTCAGCGTGCTCATGACGTTGGTGTTAGGTTTACCAGACTAGGTCCGATGGTGTAGGTGCATATTTCACTTTCTCTTCACCCTATGGGCTCAGGTGGTGGAATTGATGTAGCTAGGTGGGATCCCTCCATGGTGGCCCCTAGTATGAGATCACAATTGGGTCTGCCCAGATGTCTATCACCTCATTGGGATAGGGGAGAGAGTCATCAAAGAGCTCCGGGGAGAGGCTCTCGAAAAAATTGTAGGTTAAAGTGGGGAGGAGTGGATCCCTACTCTGCCCTTGAGGATGGTGGCATAATTGAGGCACAGAAGTCTTGAGGTCCTATCAGGCCATATCCTGTGTTGGTATGATACCCTCATCCTTGTATCGTCAAATGAGGTCATTAATCACCCTTCTCGGCATCAGTTCCAAAGGGGATATGGGGGCATGGGAACCAAGTTTCCATGAATGTGGAGGTCTTCACAGAGGCGATGAGGCCAAAAGGGATTACCACATTGACATATATCTAGACCCTACATTAGTTGGGGGGTGGTGATTGGTTACCTGTCATGATTGTTTGTTTTTTGAAAAGTGGGGAGATTCAATAATTATTGATGAAAGAAGGAAAGAGATTTACAATTCTCTAGCCCCATTCCATCTTCCACGGTTTCTAAGAAGGATCCACGATGACAATGTCACATTCCTGGATTTCTAACATTCATTACCCAATCTCTGTTGAGTTTCCACTAGGACCACTATTTTCATGGTGGGACCAAGCACCTGATAGTTGGATTAGGTGACATGCTTTACCTCTGATATATTGAATTATACTAATCCCAACATTGTGGAGAAGAATTTCATGTTGGGTTCACCATTTTTGTTTCTGGATCTTTTGCTGAGGTGAAAATTCGTCTATCAAGGATGCACTAATCTATTTCCCCACATTCCTGACTTCTAATGGCATGTAGAATCCATCAATTATTCAGGGGAGTATTCTCTTTGATCGAAACTGATTGAGGGGATGTCGGTTCTTCCTTCTATGGATTACTCCTCAGAACCCAGTCCCTAGTTCGGGTCTCCCATAAAGATTAAGTTGTTTTTCATGAATCTCTTCCTGATTCCATTTATTCATGGATACCAGTTAATTATGTTTCTTCTATCTAGAAATTCAAAGGGGTCATGTAAGGGAAACAACCTTCAATCGGGGTAGAATTCATGTTGGACATCGCAGGCGTGTCTCGATGCTGAAACACTGGGTTTTCTGGGTTTTTTCCCCTTATGATAGGGTTTTTCAAGGGCATGGATACCCAAGTAATTCCATGTTGAGTGTAGGTAATAATATTCCTTAGGCATGTTAATGAGGATTTCCTTAGCATCTAATGTATAACACATGGTATTCCTCATGTTTAATATCTAGTTGATAAGGATCAGATTGATCAGAAAAACTAGGGGGAGTGGATCAGATGACTGCAGCCCAAGGAGGGAGCACTTGAGAGTATTACTAGATAGGCAGATCACAATGTCTAATGAAGACAAATAAAAGGTTGCTTGGGTCCCAAAAAGGAGACACCTAGGTTTACTGTTGGCTATTATTTAACCTCATGGAGGTTTCCTACATTCCCTGTCTCGAGAGACAGGGATCAAAACCAATATATTTCAAATGGTGATAAATTTGGTTGTGCATAAAGGACCGTGACCTGGAGGTTTGTCAGGGATTATAGGTGGTTTGTGACCTCTCACAAGAGGATCAATCTTGGATGGATGGTTATGGATTGTGTGGGGGATTTTGTGTGGTTTGCTACCCGGTAGCTGCATGGAGCCATGAGAATTTGGGTGACATGATCTCATTGGGATGTGGTGGTCTAGGTAAGGACATGACAAATACGTATGGTTGAGAGATGTGGATAGAAAATGTGATGATACCAACGTGATGATGATGGTGATGTTGGGATTGAACCTAGAATAGGATTCCTAAGAATCCCTATGGTAGGGAATCAAAGTCCATGTAGTTTGTTGGGGTGATGGGACAACTGAGGAGGAGGGCCATGCAAATGGATGCATGGATAGGACTTGGAGGAAACAAAACCTTTAGGATGGGTCATTATTTCCCCGAAACACATGGGGATAAATTGAAAGACCATGATGAGACATGAGTGATGGTCTTTCACCTTAGGGATTGTTCCCATGTATCCCAATGGTATGGAATCAAATTCCACCAAGTTTAGGATCGGGGTATAGAATCGGTGTGTTCATATAGAACACTGACCTGATGAAAGAATAGAGATTATGTGTGGTTAACAACCAGAGAGTTGGTAGGGACCCATTGGGATGGATGAGAGATTTGGGCCCCAAGAAAAAGGACCACAACAGATTACCATTGGACAGGGTAAAACAAAATACTATATGGATGGGTACAAAAGCTTACCACTGGATGGGGTAACAATAGATTACCACTAGATATGGTTACAATAGCTTATTGCTGGATTTGGATACAATGACTTACTGTCGGACGGTGTTAAAATGTCTTACCACTGTATGGGTTTGAACCTCATGGATGCTTCCTACATACCCTACTTAAGAGATATGGATAAAATCCCACATAGTTTGAATAGGAATAGCTTTTCACAATGCGGGGAAAAAGGGAAATGCAGTTTAAGGTCTTGTAGGACATAGTGAACCGACGTGATGTTGTTGGGACTAATGGGTGTTGGGATTATTCTTCAAGGAGTCATCGTATATACCTTTCTCGTATTGGGGAAAGGATAAAAGTTGACATAGATCGGAATGAGGGATATAGTTTAACATCATGTGAGATAAAGTTGAACCGATGTGAAGAGGGAGGGGAAATGTAGGTGTTGGGATTGAACCTCAAGAAGGCTTCCTATATACCTTTCTCGGATAAGGGAAAGGATCAATGTCCATGTAGTTTGAAATGGGAGTTTAGGACATACATGCTAAGGTTTCCCATGAAGGTTTCCATGGTTAATTCTTACTCTAATATGACATGATTCATGATCAGTGTGAGAATCAAGAGGCAGTGAACGCCTGACATTCACGCCGTGAATGGTTCATATGTTAGGAATGAAGCAGGGATTATACATGGTTAGAGGACCAGGAAGATTAATATTGGGACTCACTCCATGGTGGAAGCCTGATGGCGTCAAAGCCTAGAGGGAGAGGGATGGGACAATAAAGGTCAAAATTCCCATCTCTCCTCTATTCTTTGGTATAGAAGAAGAGAAGAGGAGAAATGATTCTACCCCTCAGTAGAAAAGATAGGGGCTTATTGAAAAATGGTTTCCCTCCACCGCAGACAGATTCCACTTATGAAAAAAGGATCTCCTTCCATGTGAGGATGATATCACTCCCGTGGAGATGAGCGTGCATTGATTAGGTTTGAGATGGGAAACCCAATGTATATGGAATGGGGCAAGGATGTAGTTTAACATCATGAGCTAGGGAAAATGGTGGTTGGATATTTAATGTCTTTTAGTTCAGATTAGGTGGGTTCACTCTGCTCCCCAAGGACTTATATGACTCATTTCCACTCACACATGGGGTAGTGAAGGAATCAATAATGTCGTTGTGGAGAAGTGCTATGGAGTGACCCACATAGGGGATAATGTTAGTGTGGCTATGTGAATAAGAAATAACCATTACCATGTCCTTGAGAAGAAGAATGAAGCTAAGAATCACAACATGATGAACCACCCAAGGGACCTTGAAATCAGTTCAAACAAACATGGAGGGTCATAACGGATAAGGGTGTGCAAGATAGGTGTGATGATTGTATGAAGCACACGATGATGGTGTCCAAAGAAGAAACATCTAAAACACGCTTACGGGTACACAAAAGGATGGATTATTGAATGAAAAAGAAATATTTTTCGTGTAATGTGTGTGAAAAGAAGAATTTTTGTCCACAATTGGAGAAATGTCCATGCAATATGCCAGGATTTCACACATAAAGGGAGTTTTTCATGCAATTTGAGGAGTTTTTGTGTGCATGTGGCATATAAATAATGGAACTGGGGGAGGGTCATTCCCTAGTGGTCCTGCCCTAAGGTGGACCCTTGGTAGACTTGTAATGGAAAATCATGTACATGAATTCCATCTTTTTCACACAAGATGGATGTATTACACTCATGAGTGACTATTTGAATTCTTCAGCTGCTGGAAGTTAGGGGGTGAGCTTCTATTTATTGGTGATTGGTGACCGCGAGTGGGTAAGGAATTCAGCATGCATGGAAAACCCAGCCAATTTGATGGTCACATGGAAATTTTGGCATTGGCATGCAAAATCCAACCTAGATTCAAAAATTTGAGCACCTTCGAGATTTTTTATGCGCAACCCCTGCATTTTTTGCACATCCTATCATCCAATTTCGAAAAATTTTGCTGAGTAGAAATATGCCATCGGTTTTCCCAATAATACCTCCTGATGGCCTTCAGAGGATTTCATTGCCTACAACCACAGAATAAAAAGAAGTGAAAAATAATGGAAATATCATGAAAACAATAGTGAAATGATAAAATCCTTAACAAATGTATGAACATGATCTTCACTTGATCATAATATCCCGGATAATCAAATTAAAAACATTAAATAATTAATTTATAACCATATATACATGTATTTCGTTTATTATAATTTTATTATGGTCATTTTTGGTCTTCTTGATCAAAAAAATATACAATTTTATTGCTCGGTATAATTAGTTTCCTTGGTTTTCATGATCTGTTTACTTGTATACATGTATTAACTTTCTTGTAAAATATGTATAATTCTTCAAAATTTTAATTATATGAATTTAATGAACATAAATATGTGTTAATTTTTATATATATCATTTGTTTATATTTTATGAGGATTAATCATTAGATGATTGTTGATTGATAATTTTTTAGATTATTTTGACAATTTTCGATTATCACACAGTAGTTTTGTTTAATTTATTAATAAAATTTATTTATAATGGTTAAAAACAATAAATATGATGTAATTAATATACTATGATATTTATCAACCATAAAATGAATTCATGACCATCTGTTTTGGATAAATTGATGAACAAAGATATATAATCCATGATGGTTTTAAATCAGCACCTCATAGATGATGATTTCAATTTTAAAATAAAGAGACATATAAAAGAGTCTGATAAAGGATATTCCATTAACATGATAAATTATAGTATATAGATTATATTGGGAGAATTCATGGTCATTTAGTGAGAGGAGATTATGATATTATAAGAAATAAAAAAGGAATTTGAATGGTAATTACAAAAAAAAGGATTTACCTCTTGAACTGTCCTCTTTGAGAAACTTTTTAAGACACCTTTGTTTGGTCTTTTGTTGGGATCAAAACCTATTGGAAGTGTGGGAGAGACATGGTAATAGGATTTGGGAAGAATTTAGATATGATTCATGGTTCATAAGTGTGAAGAAAATGGTTGTGATGGGTTGTAATTATAGTGGATGAGAGAGGTCATTTTTTGAATATTTTATTCATATGTCTATTATGTTGGATAAAAACTATGGATCGTTTTAGAATTATCATAAAATATATAAATATAATTAGTTTAAGTTATATATTATAGTTATTACAACATTCATGACTCATGTAATATAATATTAAACTTATAATACATTTAAAACAATAATAATAGTTTTTTACTACTCACTGAAAAATCAAATATATCTGAAAAATCTAAAAAATTCTGCCTAACCATTTTCCAACAAGTAGAATTAAGAAATATACTTAATTTTTTGAAAATATTATTCTACATAAAAATAATTTATTTTTTAATTAAACTCATCATTTACTCGAAAAATACAGATTATAAAATTTTAGATGATTTTATAACACTTGAAATATTAACTAATGCCACATAATATTATCCAATAATCATAAGATAAAAAATATTATTTGAAAGTATTTTATTATGTTATTAAATAAAATATAAATGTTTAATTAAATATTTATTGATTTAAAAATACAAAATTTAATTAATTATTTGTAAAATGTTAATTTACTTATACTACAATGTAATTATATCATACCTTCATTTATAAAAAGCATAAATATTATTTATACTTTTATGGTTTAGGTTACTATTCTTCCCTCAAATTAACTATCCATATGGGCCATATTACTATTCAAAAGGTAAAAAAACTATTCCAATGGGTCAATTTTCAATTCAATAAAAAATTATGTTTCCCCTATCATTCTCTTAATATCTTACTAATCGTAACAGTGTATGTTGATTTTTCAAAATTAAATTCACAAAAAATGTAAAATTAAATTTAATAGCTAGTTTATAACTATATTTTTTTAAAAATTATAATATAAAAGTGTTGTTTGTAGAGACTCAGTGTTGTTTAAATTAAATTATATATTAAATTTACTTGTAAATACACATGGTTTTCATTCTACACTCCTTCAATAAATTGGGTCCTTGAAATTTTTAATTTCACATAATAAAAGAAAAAAATGATGATAAAAGAAAATATATTTATGGGAAAATGGAAATAGAAAAGAAGGTACTAGGGTAGAATTTTTTTATTCAAGATCCATTTCCCTAATGTTGAGAAGTTATTTCACTCTATAATAATATATGTAAATGTGAGGACTTTATAGGTTTCTATAAACACAATCTTATCCTTTTGTTATGCCTTTAACTATTCCTACTTAATTTCATGGCATATGTTGTATCTTAGGGTAAATAAATTTCAAAAACCATATCCAAAGATCAAATTCAAAAATTTCATAAATTTTTAACATTTTCAATATATAATTATCCATAAATTCAGAAATATGGGCACTAAATTTTCATAATAAAATTATTAACCAACATGAAGTAGCTCTTAATCGTCATATACAAATATTTGAGGACATTCTACATTTTTTCTATTTAGTTATGGTAATGACTTGAATTACCATAAAACCTTAATTAATACATTCATGATTCCTTATACCATTTATAAAACATAGAAATTTGAATAAATTATATATGTTTGAAATGTTGAAGATTCTACCACATTTTCGATATTACCTTATTTAGATCTAAGATAGAATGTTCTACCTAATCTTCATCATCCAAATCAATCATATATTTATTATGAAATCGATAACATAGTATAAAGAACATGTTAAGAGTTTTATTTCTTTAAAAAATATATTTTTCAAAATGATTAACATCCCCAAGATTCCTATTTCCTTGGTACTAATCATCATAAGACCTCAAATCCTTTATGAAATAGTACTTCAAAACAATCTGTATATATTATATAATTACTATTACTAGTACAGAAGGGGGGAAATCCCCTAAAAATTTACTATTACTACTACATAAATGATTAAAATAGAAAAAATACATAATTCATGAAACCAAACATTACCACATTATTCATTATTTTTCATCTGAGGTAGTATCATAATTTTCCCATAATCTATTATATTCTTTTGGGATATATTCCTCTAATGCATGTGACATTTTTTTGAAAAGTTCCTAATCTCCGTAAAATTAAATCATCGTATATTGGAAACCCTTTTCATAACCTCGAAATCACAATCATTGTGGCCGTTTTTCCACTCTCTTTGAAAATTCCAATTTCTTTTAAGAATACACCATGGTATTTCCTTCCACAATTATCATAGAGGAAAAAATACATCTTTCCCTTCTTCCCTTTATCTGTCTTATCCACAATTGTATTCTTCCTCTCTTACTTCCATCCAAATCCATAATACTTTGAAAACTCTTTCTTGTTCATGTTATATTAATTATTTTATCCTCATATGATGAGACATTTCAGATACTGGTTACCTTTGAAAGACTCGCTTAATCCCATATATGAAACAACCACTATTACTATTTGGATTACGTTCATTGATATGGTTCACATTAATTCATCTAGGTTCTATTTATAAAAAATAAAAATACACTAGATAAGATAATAGCATTATTAAATATAATATATAATTCTAATTTTAGTGAAATAATTATAATAAATTGGAAATTTTATGTAGAGCTAAACACATAATTATAATAATTATTTTTATGGGGAAATACATACTTTTAAATCATTCATAATGGTTTTTACTGAAAATTTGAATTAAAATATACATATCACATGAGAGTGTCAAACTATGTGCACAGTAAGGCTCATTGGTGCATACCACATTACCTGAAGACATGCCATGGACACCTTGTAAGAGTTATTATGCCTAGGTATATCTGGGATAGAACCATGTCAATATGTAGTATCCAGAAGTGGATGTATTTATTTGATGATCCAAATAATCT
Source organism: Viscum album (assembly GCA_963277665.1). Lineage (NCBI taxonomy): Eukaryota > Viridiplantae > Streptophyta > Magnoliopsida > Santalales > Viscaceae > Viscum > Viscum album. The sequence continues at coordinate 1,406,887,961 of OY728133.1, read as the reverse complement.
CTACCTTACCAATTTTTTTGATATTCTTATATGATTATTCTCAAGGAATATTTTAGTGTTATGATTCCTATTATTTGAATTGTAAATATAGTTTATAAGGATGCATCTAAAAATCATCTCATACCAAATATAATGCCCCGACCCCTAAATCTATGAGCTGGATCATTATTTTATTATATTGGTATGGTTACATGTAATCATATCCCAAACGAACAATCAATCTAGTTGTCTTGCATGATCATATTGATTTCAACATAACCATGTATAAATATTACACTATACAATATAAAATGAACTAAAATGCATCCTTGAACGGTTATTTAATGTTTTCTTAACCATAACATAGATAAATGAATCTTATGAAAATGGTGAGCTCAAATGCTCTATAAGGGTATGTAATACATCAGAAGATATCATAAAAATAAGAGAATTGTTAATAACTAATGACACTAGAACATAATATTAATGAGTATTGTTTATTGGGGAAAATTTTGAATGGAACAAAATTATTTCTTAAATTATATTATATAACGCACTTGAAAATGTTTATGTATTCGAGATGTTCCCCTGAATGGGGATTGTTTATTGGGGAGAATTTTGATTGTAACAATATTAAAACATGTAATACCCCTTATAAAATAAGAAATGATATAGATATATTATTTATTAACATATAATCACTGTATATAATTTTTTTTATAAAAATAATGGAGGATAAAATCACGGTAATGAGAGATATAGCATAACTCGATCAAAAAATGGAAATTCGTGAAGAAATCCTCACCACTTTTTAATCAATCGAATCCTATATAAAGAAATTAATAATCATACAATGAATAATTCAATGCCATAAAGACAAAAATATTCAATATAATGTTTTTCAAATTCATGTGTCCATAAACCACATGTATAAAATAAGTGTTGAATAATTGAAATCTCATTAAAATAAATGTGGGATGAAAAACACATTTCTTTATGTTTGAATGTGTTCTGCACTTGTTCATAATGTCCTAGATAATCCTATTAATTAATTAACTTATTAATTAATTGAGATACTTATCTACAATTATTTCATTTATTATAATTTTATTATTTTCATTTATTGTGTTTTTGATGAATTATAAGATAAAATATTGTTACTCAGTATTGTTCGTTTACATAGTATTATGATGGGTTTACCTATATACATGTAATGACATTATTGTAAAATAGATATAATACTAAATAATTATAATTATATAAAACAAAATAACATACTTAAGTTTAAATATTTATATATATCATTTTGTTACATAGTATGAGGCTTAATCATAAGATAAACTTTTTTTGATACTTTCTTAGATTATTTTGGAACTTTTTTCGATTATCACACACTGGTATTTATAATTAATAAATAATATGTATATATAATTGTTAAAAAAATTAAAATGGATTTAATACATATCTTATAAGCAGGTTTGGTGATAAAGTACCTTTCATGTTATCCTTTTAGGTGAAATTTATAAAATATAATCTATAATCCAAGAGGTTTGTTAATCCACACCTCATGAATGCTAATTTTTTTTTAAACAAAAGAGAGAGATAAAAGAGTTTGGTAATGGATATTAAAATAAAATGATATAATTAAATTATATATATTATACTGTAGTTACCATTTTCATTTTGATAGAGGAGCTGAGTGGAGGATAATAATTGAAAATTATTTTGAAAGGAAACTAAATGAAAAAGAATAAGGATTTAAATCTTGAATTAACCTCTTATAGAACCACTTTATGGAACCATGGATAAGTATTTTATTGATACCATAACCTCATATATGTGGCTAAGAGACTTGGTATGAATATTTAGGAATAATTTTGACATGATATAAAGCTTAGAGCTGTGAAGGGATGTGGTGGTGAGAGATGGTATTTATTGGAGAGGAGAGGGGTGGTTTTTTTAATATTTTATTCATGTGTTTATCATTTTTTATCATGACTATTAATAGTGCGTGAATTATCATAAAATGTAATAAAATAATTAATTTTGGGTCTCGATTATGGTTCTTACAAAATTAATGTCTCTAAGAATTATTTATTAAATTTGTAATGTATTTATACAGTAAATTACTGTATTTTTCAATTCACCAAAGAAATCAAGAATATAATAAAATTACCCAAAATTCACCTAATTTTTTTAGATGAGTAGAATTAAATAAATTAAATCTTTGTTATGACAATAATTTTATAAATATGAAAATTTAATTTTGAATTAAAATCATCATTTAAATGAAAAATACATATTTTAAAATTAAAACATATTTTATAAAAATTTTAAAATTATCATAGGTATCATAAAATTATAATATAATTATAATAAAAAAATAAGAAATTGTTAATCTATTTATGAAAATAATTTTTATTTTAAATTACTAAGATAAACATAAAATTGTAACTGAATATTTATTTCACAAAAAATACCAACACTTAATGAATTTTTAAAATATTTTTTTAGTTATACAATGATATAATTATATCTTACATTAATTTATAATATATAATAATATTATTTATTCTTTTATAAGAATTTTTACTATTAATTTAGAAAATTTAGTATTTATAAGTGTCGTAGTACTATTAATATGGTCACATTACTATTAAAAAATTTCAAATAATTATTCAAAAAAATTATGTTGATCATATCAGTCTCTAAATTTCTTACCAATCCCAACTATGTATGTCTATTAATCAAAATTCAATTAACATAAGTGAATAAAATTGTGACTAATGACAATGTTATTAATTTTTTTTAAATAATTATGATTACAATGTGTTTTTTTCTAAGACTCAATTTGTTGTGCAATACATTATATATTAAATTTACTTGTAAATCCTTGTGGTGTTAAAGTTAACTAGTATGGAATATTACATATATAGATGTTAGTCATTTATGTTCTATGAATATTTTAAATTAATCATATTTATAAACATAATTCAGGTATTCGATCTTACATATGTATTTTAAAATAATACTTACTCACACATAAGATAAATTTTTAAAAGTAAATTTTAATACATATTTATTGAAATTTGGATGTCATTCAATTGAATTTTTAATTTGTTTAATACATGATTGTAAATAGTGAGTTTCATTAATACATTCTTATATATATATATAATTTTAGAAATGTTATAAGTCACATCTATAAATAAAATATCATAGTTATTAATTCAAATTTTAAAATTTATTATTACATAATATTAAATAAACCGTTAAATATATAGTGAAGAGTTTATTCATATATATATATTACATGAAGATAAACACATTCATGTATATAATATTTTTTAGAAACATATTAATTATGAATTTTAATTCAAATTCAAAACATAACAGATATTTTTGAGAGAATCATAGTATAATAAAAGTAAATGAGAAAGATTATATCTACTTTAAAACGGTATATTTACAAAGGTGTGATTTTTCTATTGTTTTTACCCAGGTTATTTTAGAATATTTCTTCTAAAATTTCATATCTTCTCTAATGAAAATGTAAACTACTATATTCACAAGAAATATTTTGTGAGTATTTGAACACAATTAAATTCAATTTACTATATATATATATATTATCTTAGAGTATGTAAATAATATATGATATCAATATTTTTTATGATGATCAAATATATGTTAACAATTTTACTATTTATTCTTTAATAATTATTTTATTATTATATGAGTGTTTTTTTATATGTTTGATTTACTATAAAATAGAAAATTTAGATGAATAGAGATAAAGTCTTATTACTAGTTGGTGTTCATAAAGACTTCATATGTGGATCACAATAAATTTATAAGAAAAAATTGGACATAATTTTCTCTAAAAAAGATTCAAAATATATTTGTTTGGTTTCTAACAATTTTTTTATCAACTTAAAAAAAACTCTATTCTATTTTTTATGGATGGAACAACACATATTCTATGAAAATTGAGGTCCAGTGAAATAAAATTGATTTTTATCCCATGAAAATCTATTGTAACTTTTAAATAGGTAACGGTTCATATTTGTTTCACTCCATTATGAGTTCCCAAATAAAAGGATCTGCATAAAAATTTCATACATGTATTAGGTGTGGGTGGAGTGGTGTAAAAGAACATTCTTGAAAACCCCGACAAAATATAACATTTCTTATTACATGTTATTTATTTTCATTAATCTATTCCAAATTATAAATAATTAAATAATTTTTATATATTTAATGTTATTATTATAGAGGGACGTTAAAAATTTTATGTTGAATCTTAAAAACCCAATTAACCACCATCACGAGTCATTATTATCTAAACACTTCCCTAAAAAGAATACAAAAAGTATCCATTTTAAATAGTTTTCTACATTTGGGAAGTATTAATTTAAATTTATTATATATATTATTGACAGTTTTTTTACAGGGGAAATATTTTATAATTCCACGTATACATAGATAGTGAAACTATAATGTCTAGAAGTTAAACCCATTATAGAAGATTAAATACAAGATATAAATACTGAAGTGTGGAAGGGGAAACTACATTAGTTTGGATTAAATATATTCTCTATGTTAGAATATAATAGTTTATATCATATTCCATATAAGAACCATAAGAAGGATACATGAGATTAACACAAAATATTCAGTAGGTTTTAAATCTTAAGGTTATGTTTATCTTGTGGTTTTAATCAGATTGAGTTCTAACTACATGGATCTCATGATGGTGATATGCATGTTTAGAGATAAGATAATATTTAAAGACAATAAACTATTGGAGCTAGTATAAAAATAAGTCTTGGGGGTTTTTTGTATTGAAAAAATATATTTAAATCCCTTAATCAATCAACCTATTTTGTAATAAATGCTAATAGTGATTATCCCATAGTATAGGATAATGTTTTTAATATAAAAAAAAAATTCATTTTTTGAGTGTGCTTTTTAATATTCTTTGTGTGGGTGTTCTAGTACTTTTAATGATGATCAAGGTGCTTTTTCCTAATATACAAGATCTCAGTTCCCTCATTCGCACATTATAATCAGGTTTTTCCAATCTTTTGAACATCCTATGTTTTTTTTCATCTGAGGTTATAGAAGTGAATTTAGAATTCTAAACCTCAACATAAAAAGTGGAATTGATCATAGTTTTATACATTCATGATTTCGTATAACACCCTAATATTTTATTAAATATTTCTCCATAAAATAATTCATAGGTTTCATATATTTAATTACTCATAGATCCGAGATTAAATGAACATCAATATATTATTTAAATATTGTTACTAAATGTTACGATTGTCACTTAGATTTTTGATTCAAGGTTATGAATATGAATAAATAAATTGATAAATGTATGTATAAAATTTTTAATTAATAAAAAATATTTATTAATTCATTATAAATATGTACTCAATTTCAAATGTTTGAAATGAAATATTTTATGTTAAAAGAAAAATAAATTCAATATGCTTTGTTTTTCGTATATTTTTATTTTTAATCTTTAATGAACTAGGAATTTAATGAAATATATTTTAATTAAATTTTAAAAAATTAACAATCATTCATAAATTTATGATCAATTTATTATAATGAAGAATACACAATTAGAAGGTAAAAACTGATATTTGTTTCTTCAGATATGTATTTTTTAATTTCCATCATTTATTTTATCTAAATAAATTGAATTAATTAATAATGAAGAATAAAATCAATAGAATATGTATATAATATATTAATGAAAATATAATAGCATTAATATATTATTTTTCTCTAAGCATTTAATAAGAATAAATTTTATGTTCTGATGAAAAATATATTTTTATAAAAACGGGTTTCATTGAATTTTGAGAAGATTGATAAAAAGTGATATAATTATTAAAATTTAGTACAATTTTTTTTACAAATTTTTAATTAAAATTCCCTATTTTTATATGATTTAATATCATTTTTTTCATTATAATTAGTAACTAATGAAAAAATTCATTACTATGGTAACTGTTAAAAGGGATACAAAGGGTTAAATGAAACAGATAAAGGATAAAATGACATAAAAACTCATCTATATCTGATTGTATTAATGTATTAAGTTATTATCTCATCCAAAATTATAAATTAATTTAATTTGGATCCATATTACGTTGATAGAAACTTAATTATATTTTATTATAATTAATAATTATAAATCTGCCCTCCACTATCTTTTAAATGGGATCCTCGTCTCCAGTCGTCTGAACACCAATTGATCAAATTATCTCCAAAAATATCAAACCAAATAATCTAAATAAATATTTATACATATATTTTAGGTTTTGGTATCCCCAAAATAAAAATCCAATAATCCATATGTTTTTTTCAATGGGGTATACCTAATGAAGATGTATATGTTCTTACCAATCCATTTAATACATCTTTTTTATAAATCCTCCCCCATATTTTATATAAACATGAGAAAATTAATTAGAAAATATATTTAATATATATATATTTCTTATGTTAATTTTTTAATTTTTTTAATCTCCTTTCCATTTATTGGAAAATTTTTATTTCGCTCATGCGTAAGTGTCGACTACCACCTATATGATGCGATGCCGTTGATTTTTAATTTTCTATTTAAATTTATGGTCATAAGAATATATTTTTTAAATATATATGATATTAAATATATATTTAATATAATTTAAGGTGAATTATAATTTATCATTGTTTTTTTACATCCATCAAAAAATGAAAATATCACTTATGCGTATGTAAAATCTATAGTCTTCATTAAGTGGTGCAATTCATTTTTCATAACTTGTTTATAGGAATGGTTATAAAAGTTTATATAGTTAATTATTATGATACTTATTAAATGAGTAGTGCTATTTTTATTATGAAACAACGACCAAGGTTCATGGATCAAAATATTTGAACCAAAAAATTAATGGAAAATTGAACATTTTTCTCCAAAATGTTCATTTTAAAGAAGAATTAATAGCAAAATGATAATCATATATTATAAAGGATTGATATATAATAATATTTATAAAAATATAGTTCTTTAATAGATTTATCAAAATTCAATTTTTAATATTCTAATGTTTTGAATATAAGAGATGTAGTAAAGGACTTGAGGTAAGAGTTCTTGTCACAACCGCATTTGTTTTCTAGATTTTCTATGTTTAATTAAAATTGATGGAAATTATTTAGAAATTATCCTTTAAAACCCATAATTTTTTATTCTCTATTTATTCAAATAATTTCCATGTATTATTTCCATATTTCTCTTTTTTGGTAATTAAAATGATCAATAATAATGATTTTTTAAAAACCAAACATATTTTTTATTTTTTTCGATGAACTTTTTTTCCAGGTCCATGGTATTTTAAAATGTTTTTAAGAATGAACTTTTATAGGATCAAATTATTATTTAGAAATATTTTCAACTATATTATAATTTATTATACATTTTTTTAAAATATTTTTAACATGTTTTTCCGAATATTATATTTATTATTTTTTGAAAAAAGTGGAAATACATATTTGATTTAACATTTATCTAATGAAAAAAAATTCTTCCCGTCATTTTTGTTCATTGGTTTGAGAATTCTATTAATTATTTACATTTTCATTTTTTAAAAATATCTTTATCCTTAATATAGTAATTTTATCAACATAAAATGATATTTTTCTCATTTTTTGAATATAGGTTAAAATGTTATTTTTAAATTTATTTTTAATTGGAGTCAGCATCATTTGATGTTTCAAATGATTAACATGAGATACATTTTAATGATATCATAGATTAAATCTTATTGGATATTTTTAACATGTTATGATAAAATATTTATGAAACAAATTTATTTACCACATGTCAATCATGCTATGCATAAATGTTGATCATTTTTAAAATATTTGTCTATACATGTATTATCTTATATTCATGATTGGTGGGCCAAGAATTATATATCCCATCAATGTATTGGATGAATCCTCATATCTCACTTGATAAATATTTTATAAATCACCCTAATCTTATTTTCTAAATATTATGTGTTGACATATTCATATTATGACTTCATCACAATTTTATGTTTCTTACAAGTTTTATATCTATAAATTTTATATAGGGAACAAATTTCATGCACAAAATTTTATGACTGGACTGTTTTTGTCAACAAAAGTTAAAATTTCATTAATTTCACAATTTTATATTTATTCCACATTCTATGGAAATTTTATATAATTATTCTTCATGGGACATGATTTTGGGATATTGATTATACACATGTATTATGTTGTTATTAAAAGCTTATAACATGACTCATAATTTATTGATCTTAATTTATTGGGAATGATTTGTAAAATTTATGATCATATAATAATAACCTTATTCATGTCTTATTACCACTTAATATCATAAATTTTAATCTTCCATAATTATCCTCAATGATTATCTGAGCTCACACATTTTTATGTTTCAACTTTTTCCTGGTGTTTTAAAAGGATAATCTGTATCATGATCATAAAAGGGAACTATATGTGAAGGATTTTGTAGAATAGTTTAAATATATTTCATGAAATTAAGATGAATATATTCTAGTCTATAAATTCACTAGAACATTATGGTCCTCAGGAATTTATTATAGATATATGTATTAAATACGTATTTATAATGTTATAATATTTATAAATGAAATTAATTTGAATTTATTTTTTATAGATGCATTGAATATTGATCTATAATGTTATAATATTTATAAATGAAATTCTCAACTAGTGTAGTTTTTATTGTAGTAGGGTTAATTTTTTAATATATTAGGATTAGAAATATGTGGAGAAAATCATATTGATAAACCATAAGTGTTATGCGTTTATTAGAATGTTTCATAATTTATGATATCTTAAGATTTATTTTATTATAATATGTCTAATTTCTTTATTTATTATTTCTCAAAAATTTCATATTTATTTTTTATTTTTTTCAATGGGTGGAACAAAGAGGAATCAAGTTACTATTGAATTATAGGGACAATGTAATGATTTTACTAATGACCAACCAAATATAATGGGATGTGGAATGAAAAAAACCATGTAGTAATTATTTCTGAAATCCTATTATAAATTAATAATAATGTGAGTCATTTTGAACTCTTGAAAACCAAATGGAATGAGAAACATTTCATCACCTATAGTATGATGTAACTTCTACCTTCATTTTTTGGGTCTTTAGATCTTCTAATTAGTAATAAATGGATGAATTTTATGGAAAATGTATTATTGGTTATCCAGGTCATGACCCGGATAATATTTTTTTATTGATCTATCTCTTAGAAGGTGAAGATATTCAATATTGTAATCTTATAAAGTAACTGATATAAGAGGGAGATAAAAATCAATGTAATCAGTGGGTTTTAAGAGATTATATCATAATTAGTACTTTAACAATATTCTTCATAACAAAATGAAGGGATAAATTCATGAATTGATGTAGATTGGTGATGAATATTTCATTATTTTTAATGAAATACTTACAAGACTTTCATGTTTTTGTATTGTTTTTGTTATCATCTATATAGTATTATTGATATCATATTTAGTGGAATGAAACTGATTCTTAAAAAGGAATTAGCCATTAGATTAGTATTTTTATGTGCACTCATGGTGGAAATAGAAGATGGAAACTCTCATTCTAATAGTTATAGTGTTTAATAAACACAGATGAGGTTCAATGGGAACCATAATGGTATTTCACATGGAGGGAAGAATATTTAACCACTGACTTGCCAATTTTTTTTGAATAATCACTATGGTAATTTATTGAGTGTTACGAAAAGTTGAATAAAATTTGGGATGCATGGTTATCATAATTTTGTTTATCGAAAGTATAAGTAGAGTCCAATCAATGAAATAGAGGTTAATAAGACTAGAACTAATTAACCACACAAAACTAAGTTCTTTAGATTAAATGACATTGGGAATTATATAAATCCACTCCCAAATTTAATGGATAATAGGGATAATAAAAAAAGTACACCCTTTAATTAAAATAAAAAAAATTAATGGATTATAGAATCAAAACTACAGAAGTGGGATAGAAGAATGATGTTGTGAAAGGTAAAATTTTCATCCACTATATAACTAAGATTTGTTCTTTTATTTATTATTGATATGAATAATTTATATATTGGGAATTTCATAAGAGTGTCAAATAACTAACACAATGGTAATATGTTGAGTTACCTGTGAATAATCTTTATTAAACAATGATTACATATCATGTATACAAATCAACATTGATATATGATTGTGGAAACACACTTCATGCAAATATTTTTATTTTTATATTTTTAATATTTGAAGGATATTTCTAATGGAATGGATATCATTATTCTGGATCCCATATGTATTGACCTACTTGTTCCCATTGGCTTAAAAATACAACAAATCATTTCTGGGACTTAAGTGACATTTTTAAGAATCTAAATGTTCGAAATAAATGATAATGTGTTTCAAATAAAAGTGGGGGATGATTTTCCATTTATGAAACAAATCAATTAACTACAAACCACAAACAAACAAACACAATATAATGTGTGAACTAGGAAGACCAAACAATAGCTTCCATTATAACCAAAACCAAACTGATGTATTCTACAATAGATAAAAAACAACTATCAATGTAAATAGAAGAAAGAGAAATAATGAATCCAAGATCACCACAAGACTCTATAATCCACGTGTTCCATGCTCCAAAATCACCTAATAGCCCAAGTATCATGAGATAGTGCTAAATAAGTGTGATTCACTTCCATTTTCCACATCAAAAAGATAATATCTGCAAAATAACCAAAGTGAAACAGTAGGAGTGAGTATAAAAATTATTAGGCATTCATTAATGACTTCTCTACTCATTACACTAGTATAAAAAGGTGAGAAAAATTTGTATAAAACCATTTTTATAAAACAATTCTGCAAAATATATTATAACACTATTTCAACAAGTTCATAAACCGTTTTTATCAAAATGAAAAAAGTGCTATTTAAAAAATCGAGATAGTTATAGTTTTGGTAATAAAACGAAACAAATATTTGAAAGTAATTGTCATTTATTGTTTTGGAATACCCATTCATCTGTTTAGAATAAACCCACAATTTTATAAATATTAAACTCCACATACTGATGAGTGGTGAGTTATCCTTCCACTATGACATCACTTAGTAGACCAAATTGATAGGGGTACATCAAGCCAATATCCATCCCAACCATTTTATGGTGGTACATTATTCCCATATTCATCCCTTTCCAATTCATATTAACACACACCATTACCCAAGATAATCTCATGCCAAATCAATGTGTGTTTAAACATTTCAAACCCATTCAGTAGAATTATTCATTTATTGACAACAATTAAGACAGTCGATTAAGGAAATCAATAATAAATTCCATAAAAAAATCTTTTTATTGGAGATATATTAATGAAATCCACGTTACTCTATTACAAAAATTCCTCATTTTAAAATCCTCATTTTTTAACCAATATAAAAAGTACTTTTTTCAAAACTCACAATTTCCTAGATTCCCATAATCTACCAAACAATAAAAAAAGAGGGTTTCAAAAAATAGATCAACAATCAAATAAAAGTAAATTAGAGAAAATATATTCAATTTTATATACATCCAATCAGTTCCAATATGTGGAGTCATAGTGAAGCCACCAACCTCTAATGTTTTGTTGAAAACCGACATGATATGAAGAATGCTCTAGAAACCTGGTTTGTTCTCCAAAAAAATACTTTGATCGCTTATCCTACCAAAAAAGAACCCAAATGTAATCAAGTTTTTCATCTATAAACATAGATATAACCATAATAGATGTAGATCTGATAATGAAAGATAAGAGGATATGTATACTTATGTAGATCGGGAGAAACATTATGGGACCAAAGAGGAATGTCACTTAACATGACAATCAGGAATGACTAAAATTTGGGAGGACTCCAGATTGGTTCCAAAATTCTTGCAAGAGGTTCCCAAACCCTTAATGGAGAGAAATGATGAATTAAGGCCATTTAGGAAAAAAAACAAGTAATACCAAGAATGATTAAGATATAAAAAATAGGATCTTACTTCTTCCCTACAAATGGTTAGTCAACACTGTTAGGGAAACCATGAGCTAACTGTGCATTTTACACTATCCCAAAATTACATGTGTGCACAATTTGTCCTAGTACCTCCTCACGGATTTGAAAAATAGTGAATAGAAAACTCCCCACACCATTTCCAAAAAAACATCATGAAAGTTCATCAATTTATCCCATATTCAACACTTACACTTTAAAATCATAAAAAGAATCATGTATTGCTTACATACCAAAAATTGGGGGTACTAAATTATCTATACCATTGGTATTTAAGTCCTAAAAAAGGTTGGAAACCATAAAAACCATATGAGTGTTCCATCTATTAGTATTTCATTTTTATTACACGTTCCTATGTCTTTTTTGGAATATGAACATGTTTCCATAAAACCCACACTCGAATGGTTCTCCTTACATGCAATACATACTCTTGACATTCAAAAATCCACAGTGGGATATGTTCCAATAAAGCATCCAGATCATGGACAATGTGATCCCATCTGATCACATGGTCAAGATTGAGCTGATATGTTTTCAACTAAGATATGTTAAACACATAATGCACTAAATTTAATTGTGGTGGAAATTCCAACTAATATTACACCTCAATAAACCATTCCAGTATCTAAAAAGGTTCTATATATCTAGGATATAACTTTCCCTACATCCCAAATTAATTATTTCCATGACTATGAGAGATCCTTTATAATATAAGACCACTCACTACAAATAACGATGGTCTTTGGTGATGATACACATAAGATTGTTTGACATGTTTATAAATTCAATTTGACAAAATAAAATTTTCTTTGGAATCAGGATATAAAAATTTACTTTGGATAAATTTTTGATATTATTCTGACAACATTCGTTTTCTAATGAATTGTAAAAACATGATATATTTTCATTTAAAAAAAAAATTTTCATCGCAATAATTTATATGGTTAGATTATCTTTTTAATTGGTTTTAAAGTATAATTAGTATATATTTTTACCATTTAATCCAATGTTGTTCATTGGAATTAATTTCACTTTGAAATTGGATATAAACAAGTATCAATCTTTTGATAGTTTTTGTTTCTTAAAAACACGCTATTTGTTTTGATAGAAGGAATTAATTTTAAAATTAATTAATGACACTTCTATGTTTTTAATTTTTCAAAATAGAGGTCAATTTTGAATTCGGAATGTCAAATAATGCTTACTCTGAATTTTTGGTTTTTTTTCTGAAAAACATCAATTTTCGATGAATAGTTAAACCACTTAGTGGTAGTTAAAAAATTGAACTATTTTAATTTAAATTAAATTTTACCACATCTGTGAATTGAATTTCAAAAATCCGAGAGACATAGTTAATATCAAGGACTAAAATGTGGTTCAATGAGATAAAAATAATTTTTGGTGAATAGTAACTTTTTACTTTTATTTACCACCGTTAAAAGTAAATGGGATTATTAAGGGTAAAAATGATATTATTATTACCCTAACACAAGTCCTAATTCTATTTTATAAGTTTAATTCGACCAAAAACAACCTTAGGAATAAAATATTACTATTTAGTCCCACTTGGATTAGATTAGGACATTTAATATTAATTTATTTAAAGAAGGGTTAAAATAGTTAAAATCAAAGTTTAATAAGTAAATCATTTTTAATATAAAGTTACACATAAGATAAATTAGACTATAAATATTCATTAGAAATATAAAAAGATTTCCTACATAATGGTATTTTATATATAATTTTTATATATTAAATAATTTAACTTATTTATGACACAAAGATGATGCAGTAATTATATTATTAATGGAATATTGACATAATTGATGTTATAAATACCCAAATAAATGTAATTTGAGACTTTTAATGAATTTAACTAATTTTCTAGGTTAACATGACATGTTAGTTTTGATTTAATTAACTGTTTTTGAACTAATAATTCTGTTATTATTTTCACAAAAATCAATTACAAAATGATGTCAAAATTGACATTAAATAGTTTTTAAAACAAATATTATATTATTAATTGTTATTTTGTTCCTAAAAATCTAAGGTTCACCCAAATGACTTAGATATGGTTATATATATTAATAATAAACAACTTTGGGTTCGTTTGGCTTGTTAGAGTAAGTTTATTATCCTTATAGTGTAAGAAAACAAGAAGACATGGTAAAAGTAAAATTATTTAACTTAAGGATAAATCTAAATGATAAGGTTAAAATAGAAACATAAACTTGTCTAAATTATATTGGATGTAAGTATTTTTACCCATACCCACATTAGATTCAAAATAAATTAATTTGGAGCTATTAAAAACCAAATATGACTTTATAATAAAATAATATTTTTAGTTTTTCCAAAGGTGCTCCTCTCCTCCCTTATAAAAGGGCACCTCCTCCCTCTCTTCCTCACACCACTTTGAGCCTTCATGATCAGCCAAACCCTTCTACAATTCTCTTCTCCAATTCCATAGAAACATCCTAGAGGTTCTGGTCTTCTTCAAAGACCAATTTTAATGCCCTAAGAGGAGGTCTCAAATAGGCACTTCAAAGAAGATGTAATGTCCGTTACCGATTCTTTCAACTTTATTTCTTCTTCCACTTCTTCTTATTTAGTCATTTAATTATGAAGTAATAACATCAGTATAAATCAATAATTATATGTTATTATAAGTATGAAACAATTCTATTTCACCATCTATCCATCCTACGGAAAATGAAATCACCACGCATGCGTACGTACGGAATACCGTCTCCACGCCGCGGTGAAATCTGTTTTTCCACCAACACCTTACATGGATGGGTATAATGGTGTAAAGAATAACTATATATGGTTATTATAACATATTACTGATTCTGATATATTATAACATCCACTCAAATTATATCCAATAATTATGGGAACGATATCATCGCTCGTGCGTACGTACGGACTACCGTCTCCACGACGCGATGAGATTCATTCTCCATGTTAACCATACATGAATGATCATAAAGTTTATATAATGAATAATAATGAAATATATGAAATAATAATGCTACTTTATTTATGTATATATATATAATTATGTCATCTATTTAGTTTCATTCAATTCAATAAGGAAATGAAAACAACGTTCATGCGTACGTACGGCCTACCGCCTCCATGAACGGTGTATTTCATTCCTTTTATAGATCTATAATATATATATGTATATGATGAATATATTATATATATATATATATATATATCATTTTTTACATTCTGGAATTATGTAAATCATGATATAAGTAACAATATCAAGAACTACAAGTCGAAACACATACGATAAATGAAATGATTTTACCCAAAATGTTGCTTTAACATGGAATTTAAAAAAGAACGGGTAATATAAAGTCATAAGTGAAACATATATGATATCATAACAATGAATACAATTCTGTAATAAGTCAATTAAATTATTTAAATCATTATACAGGAGGTTCGGATATGTACGAAGCATATCAGACCTGAGGTAAGGGATAACCTTTCCAATCTCATTCTTATCTGAGATTTTTTATTCGTAAGTATTTGCTGGGGTTATTGTTGTCATCCAAGTCCATGATTTCTAAAAGTGTATTTATGTATGTTTAATTTCCTTTTTACCTATTTTGTCTTTTACTACATGGTATGTATGGAATCGTTTTTTTTACGTTATGAGGTACTTTTTGACTTTTCTGGCAAAAGTATGAGATGAATGTTTTTTTTAACTTATATGGCAAGAACAGATTTTTACGATTTTATTAAGCCTTATTTTCATGAAGCTTTCTCCAAAAATATTGCATGACTATTTTAAACAAAATCTTTTTCTTTTAAAATTTCATGACATTTTGTGAAAAGAAATTGATTTTGAAGAAGAAAGTATATTTTCCTCAAGAATTCATTTCAAGTGTTTTATCAAAACCATTTTCCCTCTAAGATGAAATTATTTCATTATTTCATAAGTGTATGTTTCAAGTATAAGGTCTCTACGATTTACATGGTTTCACTTTTCTTATTACGAAATGATATCTATTTCTTTTATATGGATTATGTGATTATGGGATGATGTTTATGAAACCCATTTTATTTGTTGGGTTATTATGAATAATGTATTTTTATTTTCTGGCACAAGTAAGAATGATTTCATTATGAGATGGGTGGGACCTATATATCCCTCCAATTCATTGGTTAAAGATTTATATCTCATGAGATAGACATGGATGGAACGGTAAGTTAATCAGGTTCAGTGTTTCAGGACTGAAACGAGGAGTGAACTCGATTCAGAAAGGGTCTTTGTCCACCAACATGGTCTTGGTAGCAATGCCTTGGCTACAATGGAAATCATAACATGTGCTGAATCATTGTCACAATTAAATGGTTTATTCCCATTATATTTTATCATGGTTGATGTTCCATTATGATATATGCATTACGTACTTCCATGATTTATGTCTTTGCTCAAGATATTGATGTTTAAATTTCATGTTCCTGTTTTTGCATTCAAATGTCTAAGGATTGTTTTATGTTATCTATGATTACCCTTACTCAGCATTTGAGATCACCCCTTTTATGTTTTCTTTTCCCCAGGATATAAAGAATGGTTTTAGGTAAGAAAAAAAGGGTAAGTTCTTTATGGGAGATGTTGAAGATCATTCACCACGATTAGAAGATTATATTCTTAGTTTCCAAAGATAGTAAAATATTAAGATACTTATGTGTATGTTTTTGTTATGTATTATGTATTCCTCAAATGTAATGTAATTTCCATGTACGTCAGGGTTCAGCTCTCTACAGTTGGTATCAGAGGAAAGGTTTAGTTATCCTTTGGAAACTAGGATGCGAAAAATTTATTGAGATCCCTATAGATATTTCTAATGTATGTATAGGGATGTCCCTAAGGTTAAGTATAAGTATAAGTTATCATCCTAGAATTACGGTAACGATATTAGAATTAAACCTAAGATTTTAGATGTTGAAGGTAATCCCCCTTGTTTATGTTATTTTCCTTGTAAGTTTTTTTCCACTCACATATTTTTTTTTTGTGTTTTAGTCAATGGAGGGAACTAGAAGGAATTCAGTTAACATTGAATCCAATGGAAAAATTGGTGACTATGAGCAACAAAATTGTGTAATGCCTAGAGAAAAAGATAATGTGATTATGCCGAATCAGTCATCGCGATATATGATTAACAATGTGAAATTTAGTGGTATGCCTAATTCATCAAATAAGAGGAAGATAGAATTTTATGCATGTTCACATGTTGAGGATCATAAAGAAATGAAGATTGAGATTTATAAAGAAGGGAAGAAGAACCTTGAGGAATACCTCAAATGGAGGGACATATGTTATCTATGTGGAGAAAAGGGTCGTAGAGTGATAGACTGTTCTGGAGTTCAATGTCTTATTTCTGGAGAACATGGGCATTACCCAACTCAATGACCTGACCTAAAAAGTTACTTCTAAATCAAGGAAGGACTTCTTCCAGGACAATCATTGAATAGGATGGAATAAAGTGTTTATGTATTGGTATTCAAGAATAATTTTGTTTAGGTACTTTTATGGTATATTGGAATATTTATGTATTGATTTGTTATGGTTTTCAATAATTTTATGGTACCAGTAACCATGTAAAGTGATTGAGATATTTTTGGAAAAAATATGATATGTGCATAATGAAGGGATAAGGAGAAAATGAAATGTTTGATAGTATTCATGAGCTCATGACTGATATAAGGAATTATTTATATCATAGTTTTAGTATATAGAATTTTGGGGTTTTGGTATGTGGAAAGAGTTATCTTTTGACAGAACTCATGTTTTCACTAAGATTCACTGGGAATTAATTTTTCAAAAGAATACATGATTAAGGCCTTCAAATATATGGAATGTGACCAACAAGACATATCTAATGATATACAGGGATCAACGATGGTATTAACATACTTGTTATATGAAATCTCTAGTAATCGTTTTCACTATAATATGAGAGTGGACTGCAGTATTATGGATAAGCCTAAAGATTGGAATGGATTATGTTGGACATAAGTTAGTATTGTTTAAGGGTAAAAGTTTGTTCGATATTATTGATGGGATGTTATAGTAATGTAGTTTTAGAAAAACAACAACCTGAAAGATGGTCGACAGCCCATCGCGTCGGACAAGGCTTTGGGAATCGAACCGACAACCAAAGTGCGACTGGCCTTTATCACCTACCACTGGCCTACAGGAAGTCCCTGTTTAGTAGAAAATAGTTTTAATATATTAAGAAGTATGATATATGAAGTATAAGTCCATTTTAGGAACAATATATTATTAATATCACTATAGATGGACTTATGTATTTTTGATAACTTTTATAACCTTTTGTTTGAGATAGATGGAATGACCAATCATTCTATCACATGATCTGCTAACACTTCACGAATGACAAATTCAACTTCATTTCTTTATGAGATGAAGTAGAAATTGTCCAAAGAATGACCAATGGTGAGACTGTACCAAAATCATGAAATTATTTCTTCTAATTTCAATTTCATCAACATTAGGGAAACGATCCTGAATCCCAAAAATGTTGTCCTAGTGCCCTTATATCCGATGAATCTTATGGTACCTTAGATCATCAAAAATCTATGGATTTGTGATTGATGGATTTTTCATAGCCATGTTCTCTACCACTCTCCATCAGAACCTGATGGTTATATTTTTCATCCATATCCATATTTTCACCTATGTTCTCCGATTTGGAAACCCAGTGATGAGTTTCATTGGATAATCGTTACATTTTATACTTTAGTTTTAGTATTCCTTTTTAGGATGTGGGTTTCTATAAATAGTAAATGATTTATAACCCCGACGATTTTTGAGGGAGAAAATCATTTTAAGGGGGATAGAATGTAACAACTCGAGATTTTATAAGATATATTTGTTTTAATTTCTTTCATATCTTCTGTTGTACGCTAAACCAAGATTATCTTGCACTATACGCAACACCGTATTAGCTTGCAGTATACGCAACACTAATCTTGGATCATGTTACACACAATTTCATGTTTGTTTGATAGTAGTTATTCTACGAAACATTGAGTATATATATATATATATTCAATGTATTTTTTTATACGTGACAAAAAAGGAGTCATGCACTACACGCAACCCTGACTTGGCTTGCATTACACGCAATCGTGACCTTCCTCGATAGCGTGTGTTGTACGCAATACCGAGTTTTACTAAACAAAGATATATTATTATAATATTATTATGAACTAGCCGTTATGAATAGTAGTCAATAAATTTTTATTTTTATAACATTATTATTCATCTTACACATTTTTTAGAACATCGTATCAGAACAAAAAAAAATTTCATGTAAAATATGTATTTTTTTGAAAATTGCAGTTTTCCCCCCTTTTGATGGCGCACCCACCTTAAATCTTATTTTTGACTTATTTATAAGTTAAATTTGAAAAAATAAAATTCTTCTTTGTAATCAGGATATAAAAATTTACGTTGGATAAATCTTTCATATTATTCTGATAACATTCTTTTTTTAATGAATAGTAAAAACACGCTATATTTTCATTAAAAACAAATTTTTTCATTGTAATAATTTATATGGTTACATTATATTTTTAATTAGTTTTAAATTTTAATTAAAATATATTTTTACCATTTAATCCAATGCTGTTCATTGTAATTAATTTCACATTGAAATTGGATATAAACAAGTATCAATCTTTTGATAGTTTTTGTTTCTTAAAAACACCCTATTTGTCTTGATAGTGGGAAATAATTTTAAAATTAATTAATCCCACTTATATGTTTTTAATTTTTCAAAATAGACATCAATTTTGAATTCGGAATATCAAATAATTCTTAGGCTGAGTTTTTGGTGCTTTTTCTGAAAAACATCAATTTTCGATGAATAGTGAAACCACTTAGTGGTAGTTAAAAAACTGACTTTTTTTAATTTAAGTTAAATTTTACCACTTCTGTGAATTAGATTTCAAAAATCCGATAGACATGGTTAATATCAAAGACTAAAATGTGGTTCAATGAGATGAAAATAATTTTTGGTGAATAGTAATTTTTGTTTTTATTTACCACGGTTAAAAGTAAATAGGATAATTAAGGGTAAAAATGATATTATTATTACCTTAACACATGTCCTAATTCTATTGGATAAGTGTAATTCGACCAAAAACAACCTTAGGAATAAAATATGACCATTTAGTCCCACTTGGATTAGATTAGGACATTTTATATTAATTTATTTAAAGAAGGGTTAAAATAGTTAAAATCAATGTTTAATAAGTAAATCATTTTCAATATAGGGTTACACATAATATAAATTAAACTAAAAATATTCATTAGAAATATAAAAATATTTCCTACATAATTGTATTTTATTTATAATTTTTAGAGATTAAATAATTTAACATATTTATGACACAAAGATGATGGAGTAATTATCTTATGAATGGAATATTGACATAATTGATGTTATAAATACCCAAATAAAGGTAATATGAGACTTTTTAAGAATTTCACTAATTTCCTAGGTTAATATGACATGTTAGTTTTGATTTAATTAACTGTTTTTTAACTAATCATTCTATTATGATTTTCACAAAAATCAATTTCCAAATAGTGTCAAAATTGACATAAAATAGTTTTAAAAACAAATATTATATTATTAATTGTTATTTTATTCTCAAAAATCTAAGGTTCAGCCAAATGACATAGATAAGGTTATATATATTAATAATAAACAACTTGGGGTTCTTCTGTCTTGTTATATTTAGTTTATTAACCTTATAGTGTAAGAAAACAAGAAGACATAGTAAAAGTAAAATTATTTAACTTAAGGATAAATCTAAATGATAAGGTTAAAATAGATTCCTAAACTTTTATAAATTCTATTGTATGCGAGGATTTCGACCCTTACCCACATTAGCTTATAAATAAATTAGTTTGGAGCTATTAAAAACCGAATATGACTTTATAATAAAATAATATATTTTGTTTTTCCAAAGGTGCCCCTCTCCTCCCTTATAAAAGGGCACCTCCTCCCTCTCTTCCTCACACCACTTTGAGCCTTAAAGTTCGGCCAAAACCTGAAAAAGTCTCTTCTCCGCTTCCATAGAATCATCCTAGAGGTTCTGGTCTTCTTCAAAGACCAATTTTAGTGCCCTAAGAGGAGGTCTCAAAGAGGCGCTTCAAAGAAGTGGTAATGTCCGTTACCGATTCATTCAACTTTATTTCTTCTTCCACTTCTTCTTCTTTAGTCGTTTCATTATGAAGTAATAACATCAGTATAACTGATATAATGATATGTTATTATATGTATGAAACATCCCTATTTCACCATCTATCCATCCTACAGAAAATGAAATCACAACGCGTGCGTACGTACGGAATACCGTCTCCACACCATGGTGAAATCTGTTTTTCCACCAACACCTTACATGGATGTGTATAATGGTGTAAAGAATAACTATATATAGTTATTATAACAAAATACTGATTCTGATATATTATACCATCCACTCCAATTTTATTTAATAATTATGGGAACGATATCATCGCTTGTGCATACGTACTGACTACCGTCTCCACGACGCGATGAGATTCTTTCTCCATGTTAACCATACATGAATGATCATAAAGTGTATATAATGAATAATAATTAAATATATGAAATAATAATGCTACTGTATTTATTTATATATATATTTATGTCATCTATTTAGTTTCATTCAATTCAATAAGGAAACGAAAACAACGTTCATGCATACGTACGACCTACCGTCTCCATGAACGGTGTATTTAATTCCTTTTATCGATCTATAATATATATATATATATATGATGAATATATATTATATATAAATCATGTTTCACATTCTTTAATTATGTAAATCATGATATAAGTAATAATATCAAGAATGACAAGTCGAAACACATACGATAAATGAAATGGTTTCACCCAAAACGTTGCTTTAACATGGAATTTACAAAAGAACGGGTAATATAAAGTCAGAAGTGAAAAATATATGATATCATAATAATGAATATGATTCTATAATAAGTCAATGACATTATTTAAATCATTATAAAAGAGTTTCGGATACGTACGAAGCATATCAGACCTAAGGTAAGGGATAACCTTTCCAATCTCATTCTTATCCGAGATTGTTTATTCGTAAGTATTTGCTGGGGTTATTGTTGTCATCCAAGTCCATGTTTTCTAAAAGTGTTTTTATGTATGTTTAATTTCCTTTTTACCCATTTTTTCTTTTACTAAATGGTATGTATGGAA
The DNA here is from genome assembly GCA_963277665.1 of Viscum album. Taxonomy (NCBI): domain Eukaryota; kingdom Viridiplantae; phylum Streptophyta; class Magnoliopsida; order Santalales; family Viscaceae; genus Viscum; species Viscum album. Next base: position 1,406,865,507 of record OY728133.1, on the reverse strand, counting down.
TCATTCTTTTTTTTACGTTACGAGGTACTTTTTGACTTTTCCAGCAAAAGTACGAGAAGAATGTTTTATTTAACTTATACGGCAATAACGGATTTTTACGGTTTTATTAAGCCTTATTTTCATGAAGCTTCCTCCCAATATATTTCATGACTATTTGAAACAAAATATTTTTATTTTAAAATTTCATGACATTTTGTGAAAGGAAATTTATTTTGAATAAGAAGGGATATTTTTCTCAAGAATTGATTTCAAGTGTTTTATCAAAACCATTTTCCATCTAAGATGAAATTATTTCATTATTTAATATGTGTATGTTTCAAGTATAAGGTCTCTATGGTTTACATGGTTTCACTTTTCTTATTATGAAATGATATCCATTTCTTTTATATGGATTATGTGATGATGAGATGATGTTTATGAAAACCATTTTATTTGTTGGGTTATTATGAATGATGTATGATTATTTTGTGGAACAAGTAGGAATGATTTCATTATGAGATGGGTGGGACCTATATCTCCCTCCAATGCATTGGGTAAAGATTTATATCTCACGAGATAGACATCGCTAGAACGGTAAGTTAATCCGGTTCAGTGTTACAGGACTGAAACGAGGAGTGAACTCTATTCATAAAGGGACTTTGTCCACCAAGATGGTCTTGGCAGCAATGCCTTGGATACTATGGAAATAATAACATGTGCATAATGTTTTCCACAATTACATGTTTTATTCCCATTATATTTTATCATGGTTGATGTTCTATTATGATATATTCCTTACATACTTCCACAATTTATGTTTTTGCTCAAGATTTTGATGTTTAAATTTCATGTTCATGTTTTTTCATTCAAATGTCTAAGGATTGTTTTATGTTATCTATGCTTACCATTACTGAGAATTTGAGCTCACCCCTTTATGTTTTCTTTTTCCCAGGATATAATGAAAGGTTTTAGATAAGAAAAAAAAGTTCATGATCATTATGGGAGATGTTGAAGATCTTTCACCATGATTAGAAGATTATATTCAAGGTTTCCAAAGACACTAATCTATTACGATCTGTATGTGTCTGTTTTTGTTATGTATTAAGTATTCCACAAATGTAATGTAATGTCCATGTACGTCAGGCTTCGGGTCTCTACAACCATGTTCCCTTATCATTTGATGGATATATATTTTGGATAGATCCAATGTCGTTTGAGTTTCATGAATTAAAATGAAATTGGATGACTTGTTAATTTGATCCACTATCACAAATATAGCATCGTGTTTTTGAACATTTCATGGGAGACATGAGAAATTCCATCTTGATTTGCTCCCATTTCAACACTAGGATAGGGAAGGAAAACAACATACCCTCTGGTTGCTGATGCACTTCAATAACATGATGAAATATTAAGAACTACAATAAAAAGATGCCCACATTCCTTTTTATCCCACTCCACAAAAACTACGCCTTCAACACCATATACATTTTTGGTATTCTTGGATGTTCTACCCATTAGGAATGGTGTTAAGCATAAAGAAGTTACAGATAGAAAGACGTAGGTACTGCCATATAAACTATGAACCACACCACTAAAACCCAACCATGTTTCCATTCCTCAATGGTCTCCCCACCCTTGAGTTTTGACCTCAGAACCCAACATTCTACTTCAGACGTTTGTGCCTATTCCACTATCATTAAAAAATCAAGAACCATTGATACTAAAATGAAAATATCAAAATCCCCCAGTCTTCGCATTCTAATTCAAGTTGTCTAAGACTGACATAAACTTTAACTAATCAAGAATCTTATTTTTCCAACTAAGATTATGAATTTATGCTTAATACATCTACCACCATATTTCCTTTAATCGGTGTATACATCTTGTCAAAGTCAAACATTTGAAGATACACCATCCATCTCATTTTCCTCAGATTCTATTCCCATTCTAATATTATATGTTTCATGATTTTAGGATCATTTTACATAATAATTTTTTTCCATAAAGAGATAGTGAAGCCAAGTATTCAAAGCATAAATCACTAATTCTTACTCCATGTCATATGTGGCTATTTCTTCTAATGAACTCTCAACTACCATGAACCGTACGAAACCACATGTCCTTCTTTCATGAGAACATAACTGAACCCTTATCATGAAGAATCATAGTACACCACATACCCATGTCCCAATTATTGAGAAATAATTATAGGTGTGATGTTAAATGAACATTCTACTCTTGGAAAGAATTATGTAATTTTGTAGTCCATTGGAATGAAACATTCTTCTTTTTAAATTATATATTGGTAAATTTATCGAGAAGATGTCACAAACTAAATGATAGTAATAACTAGATAGAATAATAAAGCATCTTATCTCAAGAACGTTCTTTATTTTTTTCTAATATATAAGAGCTTCATTAGTTGTGAAACTAACCATTCGTATATAACAATCTATGTTAGAGTGGAATGTTGTTAACCAATATATACCTTCGACAGATTCGTGTTCGCCACTTGGGATCTCTAAGAGAGGGTGGTTGTTGGTTTTATGGATAGCCCCCACATCATGATTCGATTTGAATCGGAGGAAGACCTTATCACAGCCTGGTCGTCGGCCCCTCGCAGCTACAACGTGAGTCATTTCTCCATCCTGCGCTGGCCTTTTGATTTTCATATTGATCGGGATCCTCCCTCGACGGCGGTTTGGGTAAGCTTTCCTAACCTCCCATTTCCCTTTCAAAATCCGTCTATTATCAGATTGTTGGGTAACCTTATTGGGAGGTTTCTATGTGAAGATAGCAGAACAAAGGCTGTTTGTCATCCGGTTAATCCCCGAGTATGTGTTGAAGTTGATGCCTCACGGATTCCGTTCGATTGTTTTTGGATTACCAAAGGAGAGGAGTATAGATATAAGAAAAGGGTTATTTATGAAAACTAGGTTGATTTTTGTTCTTCTTGTAATCATCTAGGCCACTCGCTGGGGGTTAGCCGAAGGAGACCACCAACACAGGTTGCGGCAAGGAGGGAGGAAGCTATAAAGGATACCGAACCTACAGTTTTTGGGGGGGATATCCCAGTTCAGAGGGTGCACGATCCAGATAGTTGTGGAAGGAATCAGCCACTGGGTCTGGTGGAGTAGAAGGATTTGGAAGGAGTTCGTAAGGAGTATGAATCTCGTGCTCTTGGTTCTGTGGAGAAGGAATCACTGGATATCAATCCAACCGTGTCTGACGTTTTTAGAAGGTTGAGGCAGGATTTGGAGGGGCCTTCCCGGCAGGGATCATGGGAGGAGGAAAATGGTTCTCGTGAGGAGGGGAAAGAGGAACCTCAAAGGAATGGAACTGCGGAGGAGAATGTTCAACTTACTGAAGGAGAAGGGGTTGTGTCTACTATGGAGGTGACCAGTCTAGTCAGGATCTGAGAGGAGGGAGATCCTTCTCTACTGGTGATACCTATTTTTTAGTTGTGTAACATGTTTGATAGTCTATCAGAAGTTGACTTGGTAACAGATCATGTGGAAGTCCTCTTCGAAGGTGTGTGTAGACGCCGGAAAAGTCCGTTGTTCCCAAATGAAGCTCCGGATGCGGAAAGCGAAGTGATATTTGGAGTCAGAGGCACGTTCCGGAGGGCCCGGAGGACTTGCGCGAAATTTCAGAGGCCCGCGCGCAAAGTTGAGTCGCGGCGCGCAATCCTCCCGGGATGCGCGTAATGCGCTGGGCCGGCACGCTATTTTTCGCGCCCGTGGCCCGCGCGGCGCCCTTGCGCGCTGGGTCCTGATTCCGCGCCCGCGAAGGGAATTCCGCGCCGGAGGCCGGATTCCGCGCCCGGGGTTGCCTATAAATATAAGGCGACCCCCGACGTTTTGAAGGTTGCCAGAATCCGAAGCGTCGCTCGTTCGCGCAATCCAACCCCTTCCGCGCGCAATGCCGATCTTCAGGTAACCTCCTTTCTTTCGCGCAATAGAGCCTTGGGGTTCGCCTTCGCGCGCAATCCCCTTGGATCCCTTCCTTTGAATAATCCTTAACCCGAAGGCCTTTGCGCGCAAAAGAAGCCTCTTGCGCGCAATTGCCCCGGGTGCGCGCAATCCAACCCGATTGCGCGCACCCCCCATCTTCAAAGTGGCCATTCGTTAGAGAATGAGTCGTTGCCCCCACGAGCTGTCCGAAGCCCGGTGCGCGAAATCTCAATCATCTGCGCGCAAAGGGCTAGCCCAATTGCGCGCCAGCCCGCCATTTTGCACGCCGACCTGCTGTTTTGCGCGCAAAGCTCCTCTTTTGCGCGCAATCCGCCAGGGTCGCCCCCCTTGACCCCATGAGGGTACCCGCCTGCGTGGCGCCCGATGATTTTCATCCTGGGTGCCCGCACCGTGCGTTGTCTTTCCGTGCGACCCTCCAGGCTTGCGCGAAGTGACACGGACCCATCGGCAGCCACCAACGTCCTGCACGACGTTAAACTGCATACGTCCAAGCTGCACGACGTTAAACTGCCTAGCATATCGTCCGCGCTGCAAGACGTTAAACTGCCAAGTGTTTTGTCCAGCATGACGTTAAACTGTACCACGTCCGCGCTGTAAGACGTTAAACTGCCAAGCACCTTCGTCCTCAACACACGACGTTAAACTGTACTTCGTCCGGCAAGACGTTAAACCGTCCGCTTCGTCCTCAACACACGACGTTAAACTGTACTTCGTCCGGCAAGACGTTAAACCGTCCGCATCACCCGATCCCGTGCCTCGCACGCAGGGTCCCCCCCCCGGTTTGGATGTGGCCCCCACCCGCTCGTCTCTGCAGGGATGTCGGGATTGCCCCTCTTTAGGGACGATTTAATGGGAGCGGCTTTTCCCTACGGGGGTAGGGTATTACAAACCCCTAGTTTCTTGTGGGGGGGCTACACATGTGTATCTCCATTGCGCTCCCCCACCGCCGAAGCCAGTAGAGGGTGTGACTGGGATCGAGGTGTCTCCTACTTTCGGTCCAAGTCCCTTCCAACTGAGTTTTGCCGCATCCGGGCTGCCTCAAGTGCGTAAGTCCTGACAGAATGAACTACGTGGACTTTGATCCCTGTCTTCTAAACAGGGTACGTAGGAAGCCTCCCTGAGGTTCAAGCCCACCACCTGGTCGTCCCGGTCGTATTCACGTCGGTTCGTCCATCAGTGGACCCCTCCAGGGTTCACGCTTGCATCGATTCACCTATGAATCCTCCCCTGTGGGAGACTTCCCGTGTGTATCTCCACTGTGCCTCCCCACAGCCCCTTTTCCCATCTCTCATTTTATCATCCAGCATGACGTGAAACTGTGATCCACCCGGCCGTTCCATCCCCCTCTGTGCGAGGTGGTTCGGTTCAATCCTCCGCCCGGCGGCCTCGACCTCTTCGTGAGTCGGCTTGCCGACGTCCAGCATGACGTTAAACTGTATACCCGAACTACGTTGACTTTGATCCGCGCTAACGCGCGGTACGTAGGAAGCCCCTACGGGGTCCAAGCTCTTCACTCCATCATCCATCCTGATCCTTACCCGGGCCGCCACATCCCGGTGGGGTCATGCCACTTCACTCCACTCCATATCACTTGGGAAGCCGCCCATGCGCTGGCCCCAGCGTCGGAGGTTCCCCGCAAGGGGTTCTGTCATCTGATCCACTTTTCGTGTTGATCAGTCCGATGCCGTCCCCGCTGGACGTTAAACTCGCGGCATACCCCGTGTTAAACATGGGAAGCTGAGGAAAACCTCAGGGGACACAGTTCCCCGCACCCAGTGCGGGATGCCTCAGGCCATCATGCCTTCGAGAAGCCCTATTAGGGACGGAAGACAGACGTGCAGAGCCGCAGTGTTACGACACGCCCCCAGCACCCAGAGCCACCCGGCCTTCTCACCGCAGGTTGCTTCCCCGACCAGACTCCTTGGAGCGTCCGGGCGGAAGCAGCGTAATTAACCGGTGTCCATGAAGATATGGCGCCGGGAACGAGATTCACGAGCATGTCTTAAATCTATGAGGGAGACCCGGATTAGGCGACGAGTTCCGAGGAGACGTCCAAGGAAGGAGGAGCCGACATCCCATCATCCCGGTTTCGATCAAGGAGCAGACGCCCCTGAATAAGGGACGGATGCCGCCCGCCTTTGGAAAGCGGGACTGCGGGACCACAAGTCGCGCGCCCATCCCCTCGGGTTGACGGGTGCACGCGCGAACGCGTCCTGGCGGAATAGCGTAACCCGACGCACATCCGCACCGAAACAGAAAAATGGTGAACCCGACGTGAATCTCTTCTCCTCGATAAGAAGACCGATGGCTTTCAGAGGTGTTGGAAGACCGGCGTGTTGCCCGGCCAAGCATTCAGTCTTACCCGCCAGGGGCTGGGGAAGGGACATCGGGCACTCCGTCTCACAACGTCGAGGGCCTGGGTTCCCCCCACGGAAGGCGTCGTGGCGCTAATGGTTGGTTGTCGATTCCTTTTTCCTGTCAGTGTTAATGGGTCATTCTCCCTGCTTTCAGAAATCAGGTCGCCCGATCCAGTGCCCGATCACCACCCGCCCACTGGCGCAGAGGTAGGGGAAACACCGACGCGGCTACTCCGCGCGGTCCCACCCGTTCCACAGCCGTCCCAGCAGCCGCAGTTGCGGGACGACCACGCCCTCTCTCCCCCTAGGAGGTCATCCAGAGAAGGGTGATCAACACCCTGGTGCCGAGATATGAGGAAGAGGGAGTCATCCCCACCCGGGACATGGCTCGCCTAGACCTTGAGGAGGCTGCGCCTCGCCACCACCGCCGCCCCCGAGGGCCGCGCAGGGAGGCACCGCTGCCTACCTCAACGTCCAACCGCTTCGGGAGCTTATCCCCGGAGCACTCTGACAGTTCCCTTCCCTATGCGGATGAGGTGGAAGATGTCCGGGATCACCCTATCCGGGATTCGCTCCAGGGATCTACGGTAAGGGCTCCCGCCAGGCCACGGCGACACCGCCGCCAGGCCTCTCAAGTCGAAGAGCGGACTCTCCACCTGCCCGCGCCGCTCATCCCGACTCGTTTGTCCCGACGCCAACGTCGGGCACGAGCGGAGGAGGATGCCCACCTTGGGGCCCTAGCAACAGCGGCCGCATTGGCCCAAGCCACTGTTGGCTCCAGTCGCCAGGCCCCTGCGCATCCTGAGCAGGGGAACTTCTGTGCCCGACCTGGATCGAGGCCTCGACTGCCCCAAAGGCAGGTTGGGTCGACTCTCTTGGTTGCTGGTGCAGGCAGTAGCCACCGCGGACCACCTCGCGGTAGCGCTATTCACCAGCGGGATCTACTCCGTGTGGCCGATCCAAGAGGCATGGGTCATCCCACCTTCCGATCCCGGCCCGGAGTCCTTCCCGGAATCATCTCTCCCCGCGTCCCCTTTGATATCTGTCCCGGTGCCCCTCGCACCTTGGTTTCCAGTCCTCTTGGACCCAGCACCAGTGCGGCCGGAGGACGCCAGGACAGAGATCAGCCCTGCCCCGAAGAACCACCCAGGGGCAGGAAGGAAAGGCGTCGACGCCGAGGGAAGAATGTTACGGAATTCCGGACAGAGATCCGACCGGTTCGCTTCTCTGATTCAGAGGCGGAGTACGATTCGGCGACAGAGCCCTTTCCCCAATCCCGCCAGTCAAGGGGAGGGGTAGGAATGCGGCACGTCAGCCTCGTGCTCCCCGAGAGCGAGATCGATGTGATCCCCTCTTCTCTCCGAAGGTATATCCGTAGTAACGAGGGCCTGGTAGACCCCCAAGGATCAAGCTTGCGGTTGGTACCGGCCCCTCCGGAAGTGCCTTCCGTCTCGGTCGGAGAAGCCGGAGTCTTTTTCTGGGGACCGACGGTCGAACCACGATCTGGCGCACCCTCTGCGAGCACCGATGCTACGGCAGGATGTTCGCTCGCCGGCCCGTCCTATCGTGATGTGGTAGCCAGGGCACCGCCACCCTCAGAGGGCAGCCCGGGATATGGAGGCCAATCGGCCTGTTCGCCGTATTCACCGCCGGCCAGCCCGTCAGCCCGGCGGCCCGCCTCGGCACCACTGCCGGTTCCCCGTCCGTTCCCAGCCATTGAAGAGGACCAAGGAGATCTGGGTCCCGAGTTTGAGTCGTGCAGCTTCTGGACCGTCCTTGCAGAGGGCCACTTCCCTGAGAAGTTTTGGCCAGTCGCAGGACCGGGCTTTGATGCACCCGAATCGCTCACCCCGGATGAGTTCGAATGCTTCCGCCGAACTCTCCGGGAGACTCGCTCCTGTCTTCACCGCCTACAAATGCCATACCCCGGGAGTCAAGCGCACCTGGAGGATATTGGTGAGCAGTTCCGTCAAATTGACCTGGCCATGCTCCCCGCAGTTCGGCACCCCGGGTCATTTGGGCACCACGAGGCCCTCCAACAACGATGCGTTGAGTGTTTTCAGGTACTACGCAAAGTTATCGAGGAAGCCACTCCCCACGTGTATATCCGTGGATGGGGGCAGTACGCTGCCCTACGGTTCAGTGTGATTCGCCGACAACCCGATTCACTGGGCGGCCCTGAGGGTATATCCACAGGGACGGAGACAGTCAATATGGCTGACCTGTCGGGGGAGGGGAACGACTTGGAACTTCTCGACGGGGGCTTCCCCCCCGAAGACAAGCCGTCGTTAGATCCATCGGTGAGAGTTACTCGTCATCAGATGAACCTCCTGGGGCTCCCTGCACCCACTGAAGCACTGACGTTGAGCCGAAACGTCAGCAAAGGAAAAGAGCACAGCGAGGCTATAAAGCCCGCCGACCCATCTGCCTCCATGCAGAGGGCAGAGGAGGATCCCGAGAAGGCTACGCTACGTCAGCAGCTCGCCGAACAGAAGAAGCTGGTTGACCAGCTCCTCGCCTAGCGCGCTGCAGAACGGCGGCCTGACTACGGTGATCCTAGGCCAGGACAGCAGGGACCGGAACAACCGCTCCTCGACGAGACTCTCCCGGGAAACCGTGATTACGCCGTGTTAGCCGAAAGGAGAGAGGCCATTGCCTACGGCAAGAGGGCGCGGTATGTTTCGCCACACCCTCCCGAGCGGCGTGACTACCTGAGAGACCCCGCTCGGATTTCTCCCGCTGCCCCAAGGGCCGCTCCGCCCGCCATCCCACGAGCTGCCGAGTTCGACGACCCGGTCGACGACCCGATTGAAGGGCCATGCAATGCGCTCTTGGTTAGAGATCCTCGCCAGGACTGGAACCCATGTCCGGACGATCCGATGGCGGCACTCATTGCCCGCTTGGAGGCCTTGGAGACTCGGCAGGTGGCGATCCCACCGGACGGCAAGCCCTACCCAGCATGGGTGGATGACATGTCGGCGCCTCCGGGATTCGGGAATCCCACTTTCGCTCCCTTCAACGGGACTGGAGATCCGCCACAGCATTTAGCCCACTTCAACTCGAGGTGCGGGCCTATGTTGGGGACTCCGGCGCAGCAAGAGGCCGCTAAGCTTTGCTGCTTTGTTCAGACACTGGAAGGGCCAGCATTTGTCTGGTACAGCCAGCTCCCCGTCGTGTCGGTAACCAGCTGGGAGGACCTCCGTAGACAGTTCCTCTACCAGTTCAGTTCCACGACCCGGAAGACAAGTATCGCAGACCTCTTCAAGTGCAAGCAGAGGACTGATGAGCGAGTCACGGACTTCGTCGCCCGATGGAAGGGTCTCACGTATTCCCTTGACATGCCATTGACTCAGGAGCAGTTGCTGACAATGTGCGTCGGGAACGTCAAGACCGAGCTGGTCCCTTCCCTGATCACTCAAAATTACCCCGGAGGGTTCACGGACTTCTCAGACAAAGCTCAACGTCTTGAGGAAGCCCTGAAACAGGCCAGCCAGGCACACCCGCTGCCTCCTATGATTCCTGCAAGGAGAGTCAGCAGGGCTGAGCCCGCTGCTGTTGCCCAGATAGAGGCCCCCATGCCATTGGAGCTGCTGCCGGCGAGGCCAGCTCCACAGCCTCACAGGAACCCGCCTCCACGGGCTCAGTTCCCGGCCCAGCAGCGGCAGCCTCAGAACCGGCCGGCCCCTCCGCGTAATGTACCGCCGCAACCCAGGCGAGATAATCAGGGTCCACCTCCTCGGCCGGCCCCTCCAGCCCCTCGTCAAGACCACGCTCCCAGGGGCCCGCGACACCTGACTTACTCATTCCACGAGGATCAGGTCCCCGGTTATTTCCGGAGCGCCCTGGAGCAGAGAATTGTGCGACTGCCTGAGTGTTGGAGGCCAGAGGAGGCACATCTTACGAATAACCCCCGCTAATGCCCCTACCATCGGGCCCTGGGGCACACCATCCAGCGGTGCTATGTGTTTAAGGATTGGCTCCAAGACCAGATTAACAACAATGTAATCAGTTTGGGCCCAGCTCCAGCACAAGTGGCGGGCGTGTTCGTGGGATCAGATGACGATAGTGGCAACGAGGAAGAATGGCAGCTGGTCTCCAACCGCGGATCCCAGAAGTATAATAACTGGATGGCCCGCAAGACGACCATTCGCGCCCATGGAATCATCCGTGCGCGCTTGAATCAGCCTGAGCCCCCAGAATCTGCGGGTGCTGCTTCGGCATCGTTGTCCCAGCCTGCCTCTTCCAAGAGGAGAAAACGGCGGCAGCGCAAGAAGGAAGAGCGCGCCCTGCCGGTTCCGCCACTATCCCGCACTCTCGGCGATTTCATGCCCCCGGAGATGGGGGTCCCTCCTCGGATCCACCTGGTGATGGATGATTCGTCCGATGACGGTATTGGGTACGCTTCGGTTAACACCGTCGAGCTGGTAAATCCCTTTTTGGTTCCCGACGTTGAAGAACACCAGGTGGACCTCCCTAGTGTCCCCGGTCGTCGCCACTGTCGGAAGAACCGCAGCAGCAGGAGTCACCAGGGCACAGCCGTTGGTACCTCCAGCCAGGCCGTGCACGCCACTGAGACTAGGCAGCAGGCTCAAAACCGAGCACAACGTGCGCCGCCCCCCCATCCGGGGATGACGGATTCGCCTCCGCCGCTGTTTGTGGTGTGTGACCAGGTAGAACCGCCTCAGCCGCGTCGCGACCAGCTCCGCCCTGCCACGAGTCCATCCCGGCCTCCTGACCCCAGTACGGTGACCATTTCCCGGACTGTAGCCGGTGAACAGCGAGATGCGCCAAGTACCAGTCGGCCGCCGATCCAACCGGCAAGGCCCGTCATGCTTCCAACCGCAGAGCAACCTCCTGCAACCAGGGGCTCGCGCATGGCCAAAAAGTATGATGTCCTGAAGCACTTGGCCGACATCCCAGCAAGGCTCTCCATCCTTGAGGCTCTGCGCATGTCATCTGAGATGCGCGAGGCACTCGCTGAAGCCCTGAAAAGCCCCCTCCAGTTTGAGACAGAGGTTGCGGCTGCAGAGGCCTTTCACGCCGAAACGATCGAGGACGCCGAATGTCAGGCAGTTATCTCGTTCTCTGGTAAGGATGAAGACCCTATTATACAGGGACACATTCGTCCGCTGTATGTCACTAGCCAGTTCAATGGCCTTGAAGTCCGGCGCTGTCTTGTCGACACGGGGTCCGGGATTAACCTGATTCCAACTCGGACGCTCCGGAGATTGGGGTTGTCTGAGGATGACTTGATTCCCTCCGACCTCAGGATCCAGGGGTACGATCGCACCGAGCAAACCCCGGTCGGCAAGATACGCTTGAAGACCCAGTTCGGTGACTTGGTTGCCAACACTGAATTCATGGTGGTCTCTCAGGACACTGCGTACAACGCATTGATGGGCAGGCCATGGCTCCATCTTCCCGCGGCGGTTCCCTCGTCATACCACCAATGCCTCAAATACTCCCTTAATGGTCGAGTAGGCGTGCTTCAAGGAGATGCCTCTCGTTTTGCCTCGTGTGAAGCCCGCTATCTGGACGCGGACTATTACAAGAGCAAGGATAAGCAGATCCTGGCAGGTGAGGTTGAGCCTGTCGTTGTTGCAAGTGATCCCTGGGCAAGTCTGGATGACGCTTACGTCCTCCCGATTCAACGGTTGGACGTGGCCATGGTCTCGACGGCCCGCGAGTCTCCTAATGAGATGACCGCGACCGCCCGCGCCAGCACCAGTGGCCCAGCAGGATCTGGTAGCCCCAATGCAGTTGCCAACGCAGTCTCTCCCGTGGACGATCCCTCCCCGAGTGGAGAGGACGTGGAAGATGCACCCCCAGCCTTTGAGGAGGGCGTCCCCGCCACGGTCGATGAGTTAATACAGGTGAACCTTGGAACCGAGGCCGATCCAAGACCCACATTGGTCAGTGCCGCCATGCCCTCTGAGGAGCGGCAGCAGTACGTGGACTTTCTCAGGCAGCACCGTGATGTGTTCGCTTGGGGCTATGACGAGATACCGGGGCTAGATCCTCAGGTAGCCGTCCACCGCCTTGGTCTCCCGGCGAACCATCGCGGGTTCAAGCAGCCTCCCAGGAAGATGCACCCGTCCCACGGTGCCATGGTTGAGGCCGAAGTTGACAAGCTTATCAAAGCCAACTTCGTGAGGGAAGTTCAGTACCCCAAATGGCTGGCCAACATTGTGCCAGTCAGGAAGAAGAACGGGCAGATCAGAGTCTGCATCGACTTCCGCGATCTCAACCGCCACTGTCCGAAGGATGATTTTCCCCTTCCAGTGATAGAGCTGTTGATTGATGCCACGGCAGGGTTCCAAGCCCTCTCCTTCATGGATGGATACTCCGGATACAACCAAATTCGGATGGCCCCTGAGGATGAGGAGTTCACTGCCTTCAGGGCCCCCCAAGGTACCTTTTGCTATCGGGTCATGCCCTTCGGCCTGAAGAATGCAGGTTCCACCTATCAACGGGAGATGCACCGCATATTCAAGCCAATCCTCGGCACACTGGTGGAATGCTACGTCGACGACTTGGTGGTCAAATCGCGCCAGCGTCAGGACCATCTCAAAGATCTTGAGAAAGTGTTCGGCTTCCTCCGGTCTCGCTGCCTGAAGATGAACCCGTTGAAGTGTGCCTTTGGGGTCACCTCCGGAAAGTTCCTTGGATTTGTGGTAAGATACCGGGGTATTGAGATCGACCCAGAGAAAATCAGGGCGATTAGCCAGATGCCTCCCCCAGGTAACATCCGGGAACTACAAGGGTTCCAAGGCCACTTAGCCTATATACGCCGATTCATCGCGAATCTGGCCGGCAAGTGTAAGCCCTTTTCTCGGCTCATGAAGAAAGGTGCCACCTATGTATGGGATAAAGAGTGTCAGACCGCTTTCGAGGAAATCAAGCAGTACCTGCTTCAACCTCCGGTCCTAATGCCGCCCGTATCCGGGAAGCCGCTGGTCCTCTATGTGACCGCCCTGGAACGGTCCCTGGGTGCCCTTCTCGCCCAGAAGAAAAACGAGGGAACGGAGAATAGCCTCTATTACCTCAGTCGCATGCTCCTCGATGCGGAAGTTAGGTATTCCCCCACCGAGAAGAGCTTCCTGGCGCTCGTATTTGCCGTACAGAAATTACGGCACTACTTGCAGCACCATGAGGTACAGTTGGTTTCTCGGGTAGACCCGTTGAAATATATCCTGAGCCGGCCTATTTTGACTGGCCGTCTAGCACGGTGGGCTGTGATTCTCCAGCAGTTCGACATCAGGTATGTGTCTCAGAAGGCCATCAAAGGGCAAGCATTGGCAGACTTTCTGGTAGCTCACCCGACCTCCGCGGATCAGCCGCTGGATCTAGGCTTTCCTGATGAGACCATTCTCTCGGTTGATCGAGCCGATCCATGCTGGCAGATGCACTTTGACGGTGCCTCCCGGAGCCCCACCGGTAGAAGAGTCGATAATCCTAAGCTCAACAGAGTGGGCTTGGGTATCGTCTTCATTACCCCGGAGCGAGCCGTGCTGCCATACTCTTTCCTGTTGTCAGAGGGCTGTACCAACAATGAGGCGGAATACCATGCCCTCATCACCAGCCTCGAGTTGGCTCTCGAGATCGACGTGCCCCGTCTGTGCGTGAAAGGGGACTCCGAGCTGGTCGTTAAGCAGATCAATGGCGACCATGTTGTCAGGAAGCCGGAACTTGTGCCATTGTTGGAGTGCACCCTCCTTCTGATGGCCCGGTTCCCTTCTCGGCCAGAAATTGTCCATATTCCCCGGTCGCAGAACGGTCGAGCAGATGCCTTGGCCAGCCTTGCCGCGTCACTTGCGGAGCCTGAACAGGACAACCTGATCGTCCGCGTGACGCGCCGCAGGCTCATCGCTCCCGTTATCCCGGAGGAAGATCGCGGCCCGTTGGTAAGTAATCTCACCACGGTTGCCCCTATGTCCGGAGCCCCGAGTACCCCAGATATGACAGTCGGATCAGCCCCTGATTGGAGGACGCCTTTGGTTGAGTACCTCCAACATGGCACTCTTCCATCGGATCGGGCCGAGCGCGAGCGAGTTCGACGTCGCGCATCGCAGTTTGTCCTCCAGAGCAGTCCCGGCATGGAGCAGATCCTCTACAGACGAGGATTTGATGGTGTTCTCCTCCGTTGCCTTTAGGGAGTTGAGATCCCACGAGTCATGCAAGAGGTTCATGCCGGTTCATGCGGCGCCCACCAGACTGGACCGAAGCTGTCCCACCAGATTCGGAGGTTGGGATACTTCTGGCCCTCCATGATCCATGACTGCATCGAGTATGCCAGGAGGTGCCATGCGTTTCAGGTTCATGCGAACTTTGTGCATCGGCCGCCGGAGCCTCTCCATACCACTAGGTATTCCTGGCCCTTTGCAGTCTGGGGTATGGACGTTGTGGGACCTTACCCACCGGCGACAGCTCGCCAGTGCCGGTTCATTCTGACCGCTACAGACTTCTTCTCCAAATGGGCAGAGGCGATTCCGCTCAGAGAGGTCAAATCCTGTTCGATCGCTGACTTCGTGACCTCCAACATCATCTATCGATTTGGAGTGCCTCACGCTATCCTCACGGATAACGGAACCAATTTCCGAGCAGCCAAGTTGAAGAAGTTGTACGCCAAATATAACATTCGCTCGAACCATACATCTCGCTATCATGCGCAGGCGAATGGACAGATCGAGGCGTTTAACAAAACCCTCTCTAACATTCTGCAAAAGATGGTTGGTCAGAACAAGAAGAGTTGGCTGGACAAGCTCCCCAACGCCCTCTGGGCTTATCGGACGACGACTCGCAATTCCACCCAGATGACCCCTTATTCCCTGGTGTATGGAGCTGAGGCCGTCCTGCCCATCGAGATCCAGTTACCATCCTTGCGCACTGCGGTCTACGACCAGCAAGCGCCGGACAGAGTTGCTGAAGCCCGTCTAGTCGAGTTGGAAGCACTGGATGAGAATAGACTTCGCGCTTTGCACAACTTGGAGAGGCATCAAAGCAGAATGGCTCGAGCTTTCAATAAGAAGGTTCGCCTCCGCTCCTTCCTGCAGGGTGATCTAGTGCTAGCCCTAAGAGCACCGATGATCCCCGGCAGGAAGCCGCCCAAGTTGGAGCCCATGTGGGAGGGACCTTTTGTTGTCCACAAGGTCTATCCCAATGGCGCGTACTCCCTAGCGACTATGGATGGTGAGCGTGTCACTCCTCCCACCAACGCTAGGTTCCTCAAGCAGTACTTTGTCTGAGTGTACCAACGTCCAGCATGACGTTAAACTGCACATTTGTCCAGCATGACGTTAAACTGCACATTCATCCCGCATGACGCTAAACTGCATACGTCCAGCATGACGTTAAACTGCACATTTGTCCAGCATGACGTTAAACTGCACATTCGTCCCGCATGACGCTAAACTGCATACGTCCAGCATGACGTTAAACTGCACATTTGTCCAGCATGACGTTAAACTGCACATTCGTCCCGCATGACGCTAAACTGCATACGTCCTGCACGACGTTAAACTGCATACGTCCAAGCTGCACGACGTTAAACTTTCCAGTGTATCGTCCGCGCTGCAAGATGTTAAACTGCCAAGTGCTCCGTCCAACATGACGTTAAACTGCACATCGTCCCGCATGACGCTAAACTACACCACGTCCGAGCTACAAGACGTTAAACTGTTCAGCATTCGTCCTGCATGACGTTAAACTGCCTCTCAAGAACTACGTGCGGCTTGATTCCCATCCTTATGGGATACGTTGGACCGCCTGGACATTCATGTTTCAGGCCCAGCCCCATCCTTTGGGAATTTCCATCCCATCTCGGGCCCTTGGTCCAGTTTCCTCTGGGTATGTGGCGTATGGTGTGAGCGCGGGGGATTATGTCCTCATTCACGTCGGTTTTCTCGCCACGCTGTACGCCCCCCACGTTTGGGGATGCCTTCTGCTCCCCCCTGTTTTCTCTCATCGTCCTGCATGACGTTAAACTGCCTCTCAAGAACTACGTGCGGCTTGATTCCCATCCTTATGGGATACGTAGGACCGCCTGGACGCTTGTGTTTCAGGTCCAGCCCCGTCCCTTGGTTGATCACGGGGATCTGCCCTCTTTTGGTTGCTCTCAGGGTGAGTCCTCCGACCCTTTCCGGTGATCTGTTAACATGTTTTGGGTACTTCGGTCTATGACTCGTAGTGTCAGATTCAATCCCGACAAGTCCTGTGTTGCTTGTCAGGCCTCGCGCTTCCTCTTGTTCGAGCCTTCACTCAAAGGGATCCTCGTTAGTGGTTTGGGTACGATGCCTCAGTGCTCTCCTACCGCTCCGGGTCGATTTACCAGCGGGTCTTGGGCCGAAAATCAATATGAATCCTGCGATTGAGCGGTCGATGCTCGTTTGCTTGCCCCGTCTTAGGCTGACGCGATCGGATGTTGTGTTGCGAATATGGTCAGCAACGTCCTTGATCGCCATGTCGGATTTTTCTGGCTCTGAACATTGGTTGCGCAGTCCTCATCACACTCCGCCTTTGTGCATTGTAGTGGAATCTCGACACTCTTTTCATACTGACCTTCAGTACACCTCTACACGTTAGGCAGACCAACCAAGGTAATGATGTCGTTCGAGGCTCCCATGATCTGAGCACCAAGGATATATGCGGATATCCTCCCTAAGGGCCATGCGTAGCTGGACCCTCGTCCCCATAAGGAGGAAGGAGTCGCCCGAACAATCGCGTTCTGGGCCCAGTATATCTGGAGGCTAGCATCTCTGCCCCTCGGGTGATGGACATACGCAGGCCCCTATCCCAAGACTCTTCTCCTGGAATCGTGCGTGACCGCAGGGCTGGGTATGCTCCCACCTCCGCCGTGTCCACCGTACCGCGATAAGTGGATTCCTCCATGGTCCGAACCACACGACCTTAAACTGTGTTGTCTGGTCCTACCACACGACCGTATACTGTGATCGTCTTGGCCGCCCGACGAGAAACGGCACTGCATCGTGATGTTCCCCTCAGGGGGCACTCATGTTGGGCGCTGGTTAATAACCACGCCATTCATAAATGCCTTCCGTGGCTTGATTATTGTGGCGACGCCAGAGATTTCTCAATCACAGGCATGTCGCCGCACAAAGAAAAACCATTCATCTTTAAGGACAAACAAGAAATATCAAATGCCGCTCCTTCTGTGTGCGAGGGTCAGACCCGCACTCTTCCCCGCGCTGGTGCCCGATTGTGTTGCGCCGCGCTTCAAGAACTACGTGTGGCTTGATTCCCATCCTTATGGGATACGTAGGAACGCCCGGATGTTTGAAACTTCGGGTCCAGCCCCCCACCTCTTAGAGATTCCCCCTTCTCTGGGTGGAGCCCCCGTGAACGGTTCGGACACAATGCCTCAGTGCTCTCCCACCGACTCGGGCCGGTACCCCCAATGGCCTCGGGCAGCAAATCGATATGAATCCTGCGATTGAGCGGTCGATGCTCGTTTGCTGCCTCATTCCACCAACGGCTAGTGCGATATTGATGCTGCTTTTCCGCCATGGTCGACAGTACTCCCATATCGTTACTCTGGTGCCCCCAGTCCTTGAGTGAATGGCCGCATGATTCACATTTTCCACCTCCCATTCTGACCAGGCGAAACCTCGACTCTCTTGACACTATCCCTCAGTGCATCTTCGCATACCCAGGGGATGGGACCACGATGCGACGTACTTTGAGGTCTTTATGGTCCGAGCTCTAAGACCTTAAACTAAGATCTAGCCTTTATGGTCCGAGCTCTAAGACCTTAAACTAAGATCTCCCTTTATGGTCCGAGCTCTAAGACCTTAAACTAAGATCTAGCCTTTATGGTCCGAGCTCTAAGACCTTAAACTAAGATCTCCCTTTATGGTCCGAGCTCTAAGACCTTAAACTAAGATCTACCCCTTATGGTCCGAGCTCTAAGACCTTAAAATAAGATCTCTCTTTATGGTCCGAGCTCTAAGACCTTAAACCAAGATCTCTCCTTATGGTCCGAGCTCTAAGACCTTAAACTAAGATCTCGCCTTATGGTCCGAGCTCTAAGACCTTAAACTAAGATCTCCCCTTATGGTCCGAGATCTAAGACCTTAAACTAAGATATCCCCAAACGGGATTCTACGTCCTGCATGACGTTAAACTGCACTCTCAGAACTACGTGTGGCTTGATCTCCAGCCTGATGGAGTACGTAGGAATGCCCGGGCATCTCAACTCGGGTCCAGCCTCAGGGATCGTTAAGTCCCGCCCCTCCTCGTCGCTGGCCGTCTGGCCTGGCTTCTGGTAGAGTGGTGCAGTTGTGATATTCTCCCCGGTTCAGCTCGGGATGCCCCATCGCAATGATGGGAAGCGACAGTTTCCTCATTAAAAAGGTTCTGTCTGCGAATTGGGGTGATTCACGGCAAGATTAGTGCATCCTCCTAATACGCTTTCCCCACGGTGGCGCAATTTTGATAGCGTTGGATTCTGTCCGAACAATCGTCACTTCGCCCCACGCTTCGCATGCCCTGTTGATCTGGATTTCCACCCTTGTGTCTGAAGGAACCCCAAAGCGGTATTCATGATGACATGTGGTCCGCCTCCTGCAATATGAATGATGACCTTCGGTCCGTCTATTGCAGTTGTTATGGTCGATCCACTGTCCGCCTACCGTCTTGGGCATTTCCTGGAAGGCCGACCGTTGTGGATGTCTGGATTCGGGACACGCGATTCACCCTTTCTCATTTCCCTATGTTCGGATAAAATCTCAACGCCCCTAGCATTGTCCCGCTCGTGTGTTGGAACAAGTTGGGGGGATAATACACTGATTAGGCTTGAGGTATCCTTCCCTAGGAACGACCTCCCTCTTTTCTCCAGCAATCCAGGCCCAACTATGGATGCCTGATGCTTGGTTAACGCTCCCGCAAGACAGTGAATTGTGGTTGAGCATGTTAAGCCAAAAGATGCAGATAAATATATTGATTCATACAAATGGATCAAAGTAGCGGAAGCAAATGTTCTGGGAGTGGCAAAACAAATCCCCTAGGGATTAGCGTGCTGAATGAGTCTCTCTAACGCCGCTACCCTTTGGCTGGCGGCCTCCAGGGCTGCTTCTCGCTCTCTGCGTGCCCTCTCCTCGTCGGCGGTCGCAGCACGCAGTTCGTCGATTATGGCCTGTGCACGCTCCCGCTCGACCTGAATTGTGACCATCTGTTGGCCCGCCTCCGTCAGCTGTACCTGGGCGTCAACCAGCTGGGCTGCTAGTCGCTCCACAAGCTCGGCACACGTTGCGACGAAGGCCTCCTTCTCTGCCGCCTGCCCTTCGAGACGCCGGACTTCCTGCTCCGCCGCGAGGAGCGCCCGCGTGCTCTCCGACATGTCCCGACTTTGTGTGACGTCGGCACGCCGGCAGCTCTCGCACATCTTTTCGGCCATGAAATCACGGACCGTCAGATGGAGGCGTTGAGCATCAGCTCCCCCAGCACACAGGAAGCGCAGCCAGGTTTGAAGTGATCCCATGCGCCCCAGCCACTCCGATGGGTCTCGCTTGAGGAAGCGCTGGATGCACTTCCACCCCCTGCGGCGCGTTATCCGGCTCTCCTCGACCGCCTCCGCGTCCGAGTCGTCCATCTCCTCGGGGTCGGCAGGCCGGTAGGCAGGGAAGGCAGCCAGCAGGTCTGCTGCAGGGTCCGCCCCTGGGAGGTCCTCATGAGGGATAGGTTCCCCAACATCCGGGCGAACTTCTTCTCTCTCCCCAGCAGCGCTGACACCCTCGTCAGCCCCCGACCTCTCTCCGATGTCAGCACCGCCGGCGTCCGCAGCCCCCTGATCAGCAGTTGGTGGGGCCGGCTCGGTTTGGGAAGTCTGTTCCGGAGCAGGCGGCATGTCCACCACTGGTCCACTCGTAGATGGCCCGAGTTCAGCAACCCGACGAGCCTCCAATGTTGAGATCACTGCGCGGGGCATGCCATGGTTAGTCACGGATCGTCAATGGAAAGCACCAGCAGTAAAGTAAGGAGACTTACGGGAGGTCAGAGCGTCATCTTCCGCTATCCCGGCCGCCGCAGGAACAGTTGCAGCAGGGGGCCCTTCCGCGCTTGTCAAATCAATAATGGGTGCCTGGCCCCCGCCTTGTCCTGCTGGCGCCCCTCCTACTCCCGCTGAGGACGCCTGACCAACATCTGTGCGCTCCTGAGAAATATGGAGAAATGGGTTAGAAGCTGCATAAGAGAATGGATGAAGCAGATTGAGTAGGGATAGAAGCGGACCTCGAGGAGCTCAGTGACATCAACGTCGTCAGAGCCGGCCACCTCGCCGCTCTCCCGCGGACTCCCCTGATGGGATCTTCCCTCGGAGCCTTCATCCTCCCCCATCTCCTCCTCTTCCTCGGAGTCGTTGCTACTGTCGTCTTCTTCCGGCGGCATCTGTTCTGGAGCGGGCTCGAGACCGAGCATCACCTTCACCAGAAGGGATGGCTCCGCGCGCTGACCACGTTGGCACGCGTAATCGTCCATGGCCGTCAGATACGCATACTGCCGGTTGAAGTCCACCCTGTCGGAAATATGGAGGCGCCCGACCTCTGGCAGATGGATTCCTTCTCTGAGAATCTTTCGCCAGATGGCGTCGGTCCCCAGTGACTGCCGCAGGGTCATCCAGGCCGACCACAGCGCCGGGAGGACTGCATCGTGGGAGGGTTCGAGCAGACGTCTCACCTGCTTCCCGGGCCGCTCTTCGACCACCGCGCGTGCCCCCTCTATGGGCGCCGAGGTCGTAGCGGCAGCCTGCGATGTGCCCGCCGCCGAAGTCCCTGCTCGCGCTGGCTCCGCTGCTTGGCGCGCCTCCGTTCTCCCCCGTGTGGCGGCGCCTCGCCTCCTTCCTTGACGCCCGGTCTCCGCACGGGTAACCTCGAGCCGCCGAACTGGCTTCCGTAGAAGCCCCTCGGGGTACGCGATGGCCCAGTGTTCGGCGTACTCGGTTGCCAAGCCTGCGTCAACCCCGGTAGGAGGGAGAGTGATGACGTCGCCAGAGCCGAAAGCAGAAAACATCAGCCACATCTGGCGAAGAACGCAAGGGTACGTCTCCTCCCGGACAGCAGTGAATACCCTCTTCAGCATCCGCTGAAGGCACCCGAACTGCCTGGCGAACCGGGTTGGCACGTAAGGCTCGCAGATCACCATCCCGTCGATCCGAGCCACGAGCACCCCGCCCCGCATGTTCAGGAAGTACTCATGCTGCTCCAGCGGACCCTGCCCGTTGTCGATCATTTGGCCAACGGGAGTGGGGAACGGACTGAAGTTGAAATTGGCATGATTGCCAATCCGAATCCTCACGCCCTCCTCACTTAGGGTCATCGGAGCGACCCCCGTGATGTTCAGCAGGGAGGGTCGCAGGCCGTTGCCCGGAGGAATGATGGCGTTCGGAAACGTGTACCCACCGAGGTGAGCAGCCACCCAGCCGTGGAAGAACTGAAAGGTCCCACAGATCCTTCGTGGAGACCCCCCTCGTGAGATGCGTCCCAGGATGGCATACAGCCTCGCCAGCACTGGGACCCCGAGGTTGTATCTTTTGTTGGCGGCCATAGCGCCCGCCACCGCCAGTGTCGCCGGGCGAACGCCCATTCTCGCGTCCCGCACTGGCAGGAGCCACCCACTCAGAAAGGCGGCCAGGAACGCCGCGTACCGGACATTTGGGTCCCGGGCCTCGATGACGCGGTACCCCCATGAGCGGTAGTCGCCCGTCTCCAGGACCCGCCAGTACGACCCGTTCCGGCTCCTCTGAGCTGCGGTCGGGCACCGCTTCCCCCTGCCCAGCATCTTGACCGCCGGGTCATGCTCCAAGAACTGGCCGAACCACTCCTTGTAGGCTATGTCCTTCTGGAAGTCCTTGATCCCGAGCCGCTGCGTAGCCAGGTCAAGCAGATGCCAGGTCAGAATGGGAGTCCGTGACCTGTCCTCCCAGATGTTCTTCGGTGGCAGGAACTCATCGTATTGGTAGCCCTCCAGCGGGATACCTCCGATGCAGTGGATGTCCCAGAGACCGATGCCGACCTCCCCATGGTGAAGATGGAAGGTGTTGGTATCCGGAGACCAGCAGGTGAACAGCTCCGGCCCGAGCTCGGACTGCTGGAAGAAGTGGAACTGCGACGTCCACACCGCCTCAAACAGGCCGATGTACCGCAGCTCCTCTGCGAAGTGATCGCAAGTGTGGCGTACCCAGAACGCCCAGGCCCACTCACTGGTGAAATTTCCCCCAGACCGCAAGTCCCAGTCCTTCAGCCAGCCCTTGGTGTCGTCAGTGACACTCTGGCGATATGTGCTCGAGTAGAGGGCTGGAGAATTCTCCGCAGTAGGCTCACCCCCGTCAATGGTTCACGTCCTCGGGTTCAGGACATAGACGTCCAAGTGCCTGGTCTCCCTGGCAGGATGCCCATTGTTGGTGATGTTATAGCGGGGAAGCTCGTCCTCCCGAGTCACCCAGGTCTGTGGCGCATCAACCTCGAACCCTGGCACCGAAACCTCATCTAGGATGCGGAAGTTCCAGAGTGGCAGGTTGTCCGACATTGGATATGTCTTCTGGGCCGGCGTCAGCAAGTCGAACAAGGATTGATTGTTGGAAACAATCTACTTGGCTCCGTAAACCCCCTCGTTCGTCGCCATCTCAGCTCTGCGAGTGGCGGCATCCCCCTCATTTCCTTGATGCGCGGCCATCTCATAAGTTTCGGGAGTCGTGCGGGTTAAGGGATGAAGCGTGCGGGATCGGACGAGGCTGGTAGAGAAGTTTGAAGGTGGGCGCGCAATCCAAGTGGACGGCGCGCAATTGGGAAGAATGTCGCGCAAAGTTCCGGGTTTTCGCGCAAAGACATGCGAATTCCGGATGGTTTTGCGCGCCGATCGGGCGAATTTTGCGACCGGAGAAGGCAATTTCGCGCACGAGAGCGTTGAAGCTTATCGCGCGGAAGGCGCCCCTTTATGCGCGCCTAAGTCCCGCGCAGCCCAGGACTTCGGCATTCCGGCGTCTCCCT
Organism: Viscum album; assembly: GCA_963277665.1. Taxonomy (NCBI): domain Eukaryota; kingdom Viridiplantae; phylum Streptophyta; class Magnoliopsida; order Santalales; family Viscaceae; genus Viscum; species Viscum album. The sequence continues at coordinate 1,406,842,197 of OY728133.1, read as the reverse complement.
CGGAACCCGATCGTTGCGACCTCTCGCCGATCAGATTCCGAGGGGGGGCTTTTGTAGACGCCGGAAAAGTCCGTTGTTCCCAAACGAAGCTCCGGATGCGGAAAGCGAAGTGATATTTGGAGTCAGAGGCACGTTCCGGAGGGCCCGGAGGACTTGCGCGAAATTTCAGAGGCCCGCGCGCAAAGTTGAGTCGCGGCGCGCAATCCTCCCGGGATGCGCGTAATGCACTGGGCCGGCGCGCTATTTTGCGCGCCCGTGGCCCGCGCGGCGCCCTTGCGCGCTGGGTCCTGATTCCGCGCCCGTGAAGGGAATTCCGCGCCCGAGGCCGGATTCCGCGCCCGGGGTTGCCTATAAATATAAGGCGACCCCCGACGTTTTGAAGGTTGCCAGAATCCGAGGCGTCGCACGTTCGCGCAATCCAACCCCTTCCGCGCGCAATGCCGATCTTCAGGTAACCTCCTTTCTTTCGCGCAATAGAGCCTTGGGGTTCGCCTTCGCACGCAATCCCCTTGGCTCCTTTCCTTTGAATAATCCTTAACCCGAAGGCCTTTGCGCGCAAAAGAAGCCTCTTGCGCGCAATTGCCCCGGGTGCGCGCAATCCCGCCCGATTGCGCGCACCCCCCATTTTCAAAGTTGCCATTCGTTAGAGAATGAGCCGTTGCCCCCGCGAGCTATCCGAAGCCCGGTACGCGCAATCTCAATCATCCGCGCGCAAAGGGCTGGCCCAATTGCGTGCCAGCCCGCCATTTTGCGCGCCGACCTGCTGTTTTGCGGGCAAAGCTCCTCTTTTGCGCGCAATCCGCCAGGGTCGCCCCCCTTGACCCCATGAGGGTACCCGCCTGCGTGGCGCCCGATGATTTTCATCCTGGGTGCCCGCACCGTGCGTTGTCTTTCCGTGCGACCCTCCAGGCTTGCGCGAAGTGACACGGACCCATCGGCGGCCACCAACGTCCTGCACGACGTTAAACTGCATACGTCCAAGCTGCACGACGTTAAACTGCCTAGCATATCGTCCGCACTGCAAGACGTTAAACTGCCAAGTGTTTTGTCCAGCATGACGTTAAAATGTACCACGTCCGCGCTGTAAGACGTTAAACTGCCAAGCACCTTCGTCCTCAACACACGACGTTAAACTGTACTTCGTCCGGCAATACGTTAAACCGTCCGCTTCGTCCTCAACACACGACGTTAAACTGTACTTCGTCCGGCAAGACGTTAAACCGTCCGCATCACCCGATCCCGTGCCTCGCACGCAGGGTCCCCCCCGGTTTGGATGTGGCCCCCACCCGCTCGTCTCTGCAGGGATGTCGGGATTGCCCCTCTTTAGGGACGATTTAATGGGAGCGGCTTTTCCCTACGGGGGTAGGGTATTACAAACCCCTAGTTTCTTGTGGGGGGCTGCACATGTGTATCTCCATTGCGCTCCCCCACCGCCGAAGCCAGTAGAGGGTGTGACTGGGATCGAGGTGTCTCCTACATTCGGTCCAAGTCCATTCCAACTGAGTTTTGCCGCATCCGGGCTGCCTCAAGTGCGTAAGTCCTGACAGAATGAACTACGTGGACTTTGCTCCCTGTCTTCTAAACAGGGTACGTAGGAAGCCTCCCTGAGGTTCAAGCCCACCACCTGGTCGTCCCGGTCGTATTCACGTCGGTTCGTCCATCAGTGGACCCCTCCAGGGTTCACGCTTGCGTCGATTCACCTATGAATCCGCCCCTGTGGGAGACTGCCCGTGTGTATCTCCATTGTGCCTCCCCACAACCCCTTTTCCCATCTCTCATTTTATCGTCCAGCATGACGTGAAACTGTGATCCACCCGGCCGTTCCATCCCCCTCTGTGCGAGGTGGTTCGGTTCAATCCTCCTCCCGGCGGCCTCGACCTCTTCGTGAGTCGGCTTGCCGACGTCCAGCATGACGTTAAACTGTATACCCGAACTACGTTGACTTTGATCCGCGCTAACGCGCGGTACGTAGGAAGCCCCTACGGGGTCCAAGATCTTCACTCCATCATCCATCCTGATCCTTACCCGGGCCGCCACATCCCGGTGGGGTCATGCCACTTCACTCCACTCCATATCACTTGGGAAGCCGCCCATGCGCTGGCCCCAGCGTCGGAGGTTCCCCGCAAGGGGTTCTGTCATCTGATCCACTTTTCGTGTTGATCAGTCCGATGCCATCCCCGCTGGACGTTAAACTCGCGGCATACCCCGTGTTAAACATGGGAAGCTGAGGAAAACCTCAGGGGACACAGTTCCCGCACCCAGTGCGGGATGCCTCAGGACATCATGCCTTCGAGAAGCCCTATTAGGGACGGAAGACAGACGTGCAGAGCCGCAGTGTTACGACACGCCCCCAGCACCCAGAGCCACCCGGCCTTCTCACCGCAGGTTGCTGCCCCGACCAGACTCCTTGGAGCGTCCGGGCGGAAGCTGCGTAATTAACCGGTGTCCATGAAGATATGGCGCCGGGAACGAGATTCACGAGCATGTCTTAAATCTATGAGGGAGACCCGGATTAGGCGACGAGTTCCGAGGAGACGTCCAAGGAAGGAGGAGCCGACATCCCATCATCCCGGTTTCGATCAAGGAGCAGACGCCCCTGAATAAGGGATGGATGCCGCCCGCCTTTGGAAAGCGGGACTGCGGGACCACAAGCCGCGCGCCCATCCCCTCGGGTTGATGGGTGCACGCGCGAACGCGTCCTGGCGGAATAGCATAACCCGACGCACATCCGCACCGAAACAGTGTGGATGAGGGAGAAAAGGAGAATCAAGTGTATGAAGGGGTGGGGGGGGGGGGGTGGGGGGTGAGGAGACAACTTTGTCGGTGGAAGAGATACCTAGCCAAGACGTTTTGAACTTGGAAGATAAAGAAGAGGTATCTAAGACAGGGGCAGAGGGTGAGGGGAAGAACTCTCCTAAAGCCAATGGAGATGAGGTTAGGTGTCTCTCGGTGGTTGAATGCAACACACCTGGTGCAAGGAAGGGAAAGAACAAGGGATTAAAGGAACCTATGTCAGAAACTCATTTTGGAAAGATGCGGTATTCATCCGGGGGTGATAAAGAAAACCTGAACGAATTTGGCACTCGATCCTTTAGTGATATATTTCTAGGTGGAAAATGAAGATGAATGATGATGTTGGATCGCTTTTAGCCTTACCAAGATGGAAAACAAGAAAGGATTATTCTTATCTGCCTCGCCCGGTGATTACCAGAGCCTCTGCCAAACGTGATCGTGGGGTGATCCTGGCTTTCAAAAAAGACAGCATATCCATACAACCAAGCTAGGAGCAGCGCTCTCCGGATCAAATTTGGAGTCGGGTCCAAGGCGACAATCTCAGGAGGCAATATAAACCAGCTTTTGAATGGGAATCAACCACTGCGAAGAAGGAATCATGTGTCGTGTGTGGTGATGAGTATGGAAATTATGATTATTAGTTGTTGTGATGGTTGTTCTTGTTGTTTTTTTGGTGATTTTTGCTGTTGGTTGTGGTTGTTTTGATCTTGTTTGGTTGTGTTACATGGTTTCTCACTTTCCGTAAAAGTGTTTTGAAATAAAAAATTATGTTTTAGTAAGTCATATCTCTCAGTATAGATGATACAAACTGATCATCCACAGTCATCTATTCATATCCCCACAACTACTTTGTCCATATACTATTATCCTTATTTCCATGCTGAGATTTCCATTGTTGAGGAGTCTCGGTGTTCCTAGAATCACCATGGCTAGCTCTACCTTTCTAATGTAACTGATTCAACTTTTTTCATCTGGTTGAAGCATAAAATTCTTAGGATACCTGAGAATTGTCTCACGCACCTGAAATTAGAGCATTATTATAGTATAATAGAAGATGGCCCATTTACATTTAGTTATAAAATTCTCTAGGTTGTAATGTATAATTTTTCATCATGTAGTCAAGCAAGCCACATTGGAAACAACCATTTTTTTCATGGTTCATGGAAAATGATTCAATGATATAGCTATCTAATTTTGAGTCCCACTCCCAAATTGGAAATAGTTTTCCCTCTTTTTCTTTCTCCTAACATTCGAGTTCCAACCATTTACCGTAGGTATCATCATACGCTATCCTCCCACAGATCTTGAGAAATCATGTTCAGTCATTGTTTCTCTGTTCACTATCATTGTACAATCCTTAAAACAGAGAACCAAAATCCTCGATTGAATCATCTTCCATAGACATTATTCGAAAGTTCTCTCTTTCAAGGATGAACTTTCCACAACATATAGTGAAAATTGCAGTAAATGCAGGAATTGAGCTATATACTCAATGGCAATGAAATTTTACTACATCATAATAAATAATCCATCATCTTATAGATCCAAAATGTGTGATGATAGATTTTTTTGTGGTAAAAAATTTCTAATAATCCTCCCAGGTAAGGTCTTAACTAATTTTTGATTTCACTTCTATATCCCACCACTGATGTGAAAGAATTTTCATCTCATATGTCGCTAGCTTGACAATGAGATCTGATGGTGTGTTAATGAATTCTATGCTACGATTCATCCTATTTAACCACAATTTTTCCTTTTTCGAATCAAAATATCCCTAGAAGATGGATGGATTTTTCTTTATAAACTGGATGGAATGATCAACATGTCTTGCTTCATCCCTTTGATTCCCCACATATATATCTTGAAATGATTGGAATATACTTGTAAGAATCTCTTAGCTCACCATTGTGCAGGTGCAACCACATTCTCTGTTGCTTCAACCATTTGTTTTCTACGATGCCTAACATGTTCCATTTTCTAAACGACCACAAATTCTATAAGTTTCACTCCCCCACAATTGATGTCTTACAATTTAAAATTCTATCACATAAACTATCAAAATATTGTTTCCCTAAAAAACATTTTTCATATTTAATTTTTTTTAAAAAATCTCTATCATACTTTTTAAAATCAAACCAATTTCAAAATCCAGTTATCACACCTTTTACAAAATCATTCATATTGAAAAAAAATCCTCATTTTTAAAAAATTTCAATATTTTCCACAATCATAATGCATTAATCAAAATGAATTATGTAATTATACTGTGAATTCATTCCTCTACAGTTAATTTCATAATCATCTCATTAGCTAAACCCATGAAAATGATATTCCATGATCCTATAAGTGTTTCCAAAACACATATGTACCCAACTCCGTAGTAACTTAATGTTCACCATAAATAGGTTTTTTGCATCGTTTTATTCTATACATTTCTTGTTTGGAAAATAATAATCCTTTTTAAGAACAAAACACAAGGAATAGACCCTGAAGAATTCAACTACCAAACTAGGAAACAGAAAAATTCTTATTAGGAAATGACCATACACAATAATACCATTTGTAATGACTCACTTATTCTTATAGTCTAGAGAATACAATGAATAATTATTAGGCCTTAAGAGTCATCCGCAAGATGCCAAAGGCTATAAATAAATGCCAAAGGGTTTTAAATACAAGTGGGGGATGAATTACCCTTTAATAACATAAACCATTAACCCTAAACCATAAATAAAAAAACACCATATGATGCATGAACTAGGAAGACAAAACAATAAATTATTTTATAACCCTATCCAAACTCATGAATGCTACAATGGGAGAAAAATAAACTATCAATGTAAAAAAGATAAGAGGAAACTAATGAATCCAAGATAACCACAAGACCCCATACTTCACAGGATTTATGCTCAAACATCACAAAACAACCTATATATCAAGGGGTAGTGAGAAATACGTGTGATACATTACCATTTCCCAAGTCTTTAAATTTAGAATTTTGAAAAAGAACCATTGTTAGAAAGAAAGGGTGAGTATAAAATATAGTAGGATTTATTCAATAAATTCACTACTGATTAAACTAGTATAGAACTGTTATCCTCAATTATATAAAACACTTTATATAAAAAAATTATGTAAAATATTTTTTAACACCATATAAAAAAGTTAATAAACCATTTTTAACCAAATGAAGACAACTGTTATTTAAACCATTTTTCTAGAATGTTATAGTTAGATTAAAATATCCAAGCCCTGATTTAAAACCAATTATCATTTTTCATTTTTCATACTCATTCCATTGTTCACAACACACCTACACATGCATTCAAATACATATCCCTATACTCAGTAGTGGTGAGTTATCCTTCCACTAAGCCTTCACATAGGGGACCAGAACGATGGGGGTACTTCATGCCCATATCCATCTCATCCTTTTGATGGTGGTCCTTCACACCCTTTTACATCCCTTACAATGTATATGAGAACACACTACAACCCATTATAAACCCATTCCAAATCCATGTGTGTTCAACCAATTCAAACTTTTCTAATAAAACCATCCTCTTATTAAAAAACATAAAAAAGAAAATTTAAAAAAACTCAAATAATTTCATTAAAAAATTACCTTTATTGAGAAAATAATAATCCAATCCATGTGCCACTATTAAAAAAATTGACATTTTATAATCCCCAATTTAAAACCATGTTCTTATGCACATTATTCAAAACACACAATTTTATAGATTTCCACAATCTACCAGACCTCACAACTAAGGGCATAAAAAAATTGATTAAACACCAAATAGAAAATAGAAAATAAAATATATTCAATTTAAAATCATACTTATCAGTTATACTAAATGGATTCACAAATGAAAGAACCTATCTCGATGGTTTTGGTGAAAGCTGACAACAGACGAAGAGTGCTCTAGCAACATGGATATTTCTCCATAAACCAACCATAGATATATTCTTCTATCAATGAAATACCCAAATCATAAAAATTTCGGCATCCGAAAACATTGATCTACTCCCAATTAATTTTAATATGAGAGAGAAAGAGGATAGGATAAGTTCAACTTTGTATATTTAATGAAAAATGATAAGAAAGAAGAATGATGGCATCCTTCTTGAAAACTCCAAGGGAGGGCTACTGATTGGTTCTAAAATTCTTGGTAGACATTCCCAAAACATCAATGGAGATAAATATTTAATTAGGGATGTTTGAAATTAATAAACTAACAAGTATAACAATAAATAAGTATGATCCTAAAAAATAGGGTCATACTTTTTCCCAGTGCACAACTAGTTCATATGGTTTAGAAAACCATGTACCAACCGTGTGTTTGTCAGTGTCCCAAAACAGCATGTGTGGGATGTTCCTTTTAGGAAAACCAAATATTTGGGACTTATCATCCAAACACTGTGAACCACTCTTTTTTCCCCAAAAAATTAATGAAATTTCACTAATCTCTCCCATCCTCCACCCATACAGTTTTAAATCATATAAATCATCAATTATGGGTTACATAACAAAGACTGAGGGTACTACACCATATATATCATTGAGTAAGGGATGTAGAAATTGATATAAAAAAATTAACCAATGAATATGATGATCATGAACTTACATTGTAAAGTAATACAACTATTTGGGACTTACAACCTATTCATGAGGGTTATTTATCTATAATGTCTGGGAAGGATCTAAACCTTGGAGATAATTCATTTATTTGAGAATATACTTAATTATTATAAAGATACAATCTTATTCCTCCAATAAAACTTTAATTTTATATTTTCAATATAATTCATAATTGGTATTTCACCTATTTCAAAAACATATATTGAATGATCCTAATAATGTTGTAGTAATTGATGAAGAAATTGTAGGAGAATATAGAAAGGGGATTCATATGACTAAGGGGGTCACCTAGTGATACACCTATTTTTTATTAATAAGAAACATTGTACAATGTGTATTTTCACTCATTATGAAGATATTAACAATATCAATGCCATGTAAAAGTATCCTCTCCCCCATATTGAGTACTGTTACGATCAACTATGTGGATCTTAATAAATTTCCAACATTGACCTACATTATATATATAATCAGTTTAGTGTTTATAAGATGTATATACCCATGAAACCATCCATACATGGTATGAAAACATTCAAATTATAGTGATTCCATTTGAACTTACCAATAAACAAACTATGATTGACAATCTATTGAATAATGTCTTTAGATATTACCATGATCACTTTGTTATTGTATTTATAGATGATATTATAGAATATTAAAAGTGGAAGTAAGAAAATAAATATCATATTATGGTTATATTGAATACCATAATGATGGAGAATATATATTCTAAATTAACCAAGTTTGAATTTTTGCTACACAAGGATTTATTCTTGGGTTATATAATATCAAACGATTGAATTCAAGTGGATACTTCAAAGACATAATTTATTGAGCAACAACCCTGGAAAATCATTGCGATAGATATACTCAGTTTTATTTTATTTATTTTATATTATATAATATTTTAAGAAATTTTTAACATCTATTAATTTTAATAACCAATTTTACTTGGAGGGGATCCATGTTCTATTGGATAGATGAGTGCGAGGAAAATTTCAAGGAAATTAAGTGAAGGTGGGTTCAGTTAACCTATGCTCATGATACATTATAGTTGAGAGGGGTTTATGATATATAATTACTCATTAAAGAAGGTAGTATGATGTTTTATCATATATAATGATATAGTGGAATCTTATTTGTTCCTCTAAAAGAAAATCCATCATAAAAAATTCTTCACTCATTATTTAGAGCTAGAAGTTGTAATTCATAAATCAATTTTTCAAGAGAATTATCTATATATTGAAATTTTTGAAATATATATTGTTCATAAATATTAAATTATATATTCACATATAAATAGTTTAGTATTCACAAATTATGTAATTTGAGTTGATTACATATTATTACTTCTATATACATTACCACACTTGGAAGTCATAAAATGTGGCTAATGCTCAGAGTTTGAATAACCATGATAATTTTTCTATGAAAATTATCTAAATAGATCCAATATTTCTAAATTTTTAGAATATGTGTCTAAAAATTTAAAGGAGAAAGGATATATCAAATATTTATTATATGGATGTTCAACCACCTATCCAGGTCACGATTAATTTTGTGTGAAAGGAAAAACTGTAACTATAAAATAAATTGAGGAATTTTCTTAGAAAAAACCCTTAGTGTGATATAATGATAATGTTTAAGAAGTATTTATGCAATATAATTTCATATTAACAAACAAATATGAATTTATAATACCCAATATAGAGTGAATAAGCTAACCGCGGGGCTGGTCTTAAGAAAGTAGTGTGTTTATCGAAACAATTCATCAACATCGTTTTGTTTTAATGTTTATTCTGAAATCATTTAAATAAACATCATAAAAAAGTTTATTTATATGATTAAATAAAGCTAAAAATGGGAAAATAAATTTTAATGAAGAAGTGGAATAGAAACAATAAAATAGAAATAAGTTTATTGATAAAGAAATAAAGTTATAATATCATCAACATTATAATACCAACCACTTATCTAATATGTTGAATCCAATAATATTCAATCTCACTCAATGAATTCTCCATGTCTCAACACAGACACATATCTCTCAAAATCAAAAAATAAGGAAAACTCAAGAATGTAATGTTTTCTTATGCATATGTTATCTATTAATATTCAAAGTAATCATAAGTCCAAACCAAACTGACCAAGAATGTATTCCATAGAAAGGTGGTCGTCAAAAGATCATCAAAAATGACAACTCTGATGACACATTATATTATTATTTATAGAATCATAGAAAAATATCAAGATAGGATAAAAGATGAAAACTATTATTGTGATTTAGTGTGTGGTCACAACTCCTCTATTCATGTTCACAATTTATGAAGAAGATAAAAGACATTGATAGTAAAACTGAATATTTGATATCCAAGATGAAATGAGATTCACATCACTGAACATTATCTTTGATTTAGCACCAAAATTTTCGATTTTAGAGATCACCATAATAAAATATTTAATGTAACAACACTTAAGTATATTTTCAAATATGAATTACATAAGTGATACAAGAGTGAAGTGAAGGAAAAAAATACGCCAAGAGATAATGTCGGATCTCCCATTTTAGATAAATGATAGATTATTTAAACTCAAAGAGATAAAACAACTTAGTAATAAGAAAATAAGGTGCTTCCATGTTCTAGAATATACCCATCACCTCCTTCCTCATGTGATACAAGAAAAACTCATTCCCCTGATTCATTTTATTTAATTATTTTATGATATGTAAACCTAATGCCTTTAACACTATCATATACCGACAAATAAAATTATTTTGCTTTTTATTATTTTAATTTTTTTATAGTATCTCCAATGTTTGGGTAGAGTAAAGTCTAAATTTTTTGATTCTACATAATTTTAGTCGGTTTCGGGCCATTGCCCGGGCACAACACAGTTAGTAGTAATGATGTGGTTAGCCTAAGTGACTGTGTAGTTTTCCATTATATAAAATAAATGAAACATTATGAAAATAATATTAAAATTTGGTTTTTATAAAAATAAAAATAATTATATTATTATAAATGTTTATGATGATGATTTTTATTATTATCATTAAGATATTATTAATATTATTATTACCATTTATATATTTATTTATTATTATTATTACTACTAAAGGGGTTGTTTTTTTCTATTTTTATACCATATCTCATCTCCTGTGATCCCCATAACATTACCTCGCAACACAACACCCCTCCTCCCACTTACCTCATGATGCTGCCACCCTCCAACCCATGTGCTTCCATAAATTTTCTGACCTTTGGCAGCCCCACCTCACATCCAGGGAGCCCTCTTCCGACAATAGTGACCCCTGCACTCTCCCTCTCACATGGACACCTTGCTTGCATGTGGACACCCTGTCTGACTCCCATCCTCATAGGTTCCTTCCTCTTCCCCCTCTCCTATCACCGTCGATCTCCCTTTTGTCGTACCTACTAGTCTAGCACCACCCTCTCTGGTGAAATCCACCTGTTTGGCATGACCTTATCGGGTGTGACCTCTCTCCAACATGACCCCTGTTGGGGTCTTCCTTTATTGTATGTTTAACTCATATTGAATACCCCTATATGTTAGGTGTTGTTTTTAACTTGATTTAATTCTATTTTAGGGTGTGTGAAGGGTGCGAGAGGTCATATTTTCCTTTTCGTTGAAGCATGGTTTCATTCACACACCTCCAAAGTAGGCATTTAGGTCTCTTATCATTCATATTCAATCGTTGTTATGCATGATAATTTTAAATAAATTTATAACATTATTTGTATCATCATTATATATTTAGTTAGTTCATTATTGTATTTCCATGTGAGCAGAATTTTATATAAATGGATTTTGAATTTATTCTTGGTTTATTCCAAGTGCGTTTTATTTAATGACTGGTTTTGTGTCAATAATTTGTTGTACATGATTCTAAACATTAGAATCGTCAAGAATAAGCTATTTAACAAAAATTTTAAAAAATAACTTTTGAATTGAATATACAATTATTCATATGTATAAATATATCAAATGTACATGGTTAAATGAATGTAGTGTTTGGTTGATTTTTTGATTTGTTAAAAATATGTTTTGTGTCGATTTTATACTTATGAATAGCTGAGGTTTTGATTCAATTTCTCCTGATTCTTCTATTTTCGATTTTTGTGGATGGTGTCTCAGGACCCATTCTCCCATGTACTAGAAACTGCCTTTGAAGGTGAGGTGGTTCTAGTAGATTCACCCTTCCACCATTATTTTGTGGTAGTTAAGATCAATTTCAATTGTGATCACACATATTCCCATGTATATGTATATATTTTTTATTTTTGTGAGTGTTAACTCATGGTTTGGGGAACTAATGCATCATTTTATTGATATATATATATATAGAAGTATATGTACGTGACTAGGTTACTGCTTGAGTTAAAATGCATTGACATTTCCATCCTTTGAGGTAGTTTTTTCCCATAACCATGCCTTTTAATTATAAGAACCATCCGTTTTATAATTTTCATACCTTTATTAATTTATAAATATTTATGTATTTTACTTTTTTTATTTGGATTCCAAAGTAGTATTTTCTTCTATGATTAATGAGAAATATAATTGTTGTGTCTCATAGCACACCCTTTGTGTCCAATAAAATGAATGATTGGAATTTTTGTGTATCTTGTGATATAAAGTGCCTAGTGTGGATTTTTAAATGAATTAATATTATATTAAATGATTTATAGGGTTCCATTTAGGGGTTCGACATGTGATTTTTTGTTTTATAAAATAATGGGAATCTTGTATTAGTTTTTTTGATATTCATTATTGATGAATGGAAATGTTTTATTTTTATATGAAATGGGTTGTTTTCTATGTGAAATTAAAATATTTTAAGGAAATTGTTTAAATGGTTTTATAATGGAGAATGGAGTATTGACACATCTTTTTGAAATATGGATTGTATATATGATAAATGTTAATTTTGTGAAATGGTGAAAAGATGATTTGGAATCATTGTGAAATTGATAAAAATATTTAGAATGAACCCCCCATTGAAAGTTTCTTATGCCTTATATATGTATAATGGATAGGTTTTCATCACTATGGAATCTTTTTTATCCAATATTAGTGTTATATATTGATAACTCATTGTGTTCTAATTAATTTAAGGAATATGATTAGTACATGGGGAGACTCAGGGTGAGGCCTTTTTTGAACTATTAATATTATATATATTTGTGATTGGATGCTTGGTTGGAATCGGTTGGCCCACCCTCATTATATACATGGGACATGGGAACTTGAAATATTGAGATAATTATGTGATAATGTTTTCCTTACTAGTAATTCATGTACTTGCCATTTCCAACATTGGGTGGACATATTTGGGATTATTTCAGTTGTGTTGGTCCCCTTGATCTTCTCCGAGTTTGGGTGGCCATGAATTTTGTGGTTTATTATTTCATCATGTGTGGCATGGTAAAGGGTATGTGTCCTAATGTATTAGAATGTTATAGACTATTCTTGATCTCATGTGTTTACCTATTTCTATTAGATCTTAGTTTCTTGTAGTGATGAATGTCATTCTTGTAGGTATATTTTCATTTCCCATGTTTTGTGAATATTGTTGTGACTTCTTGTATAGTGTCTTATTTTATAGGGCCACAACCTTAAACATTACATAATATCGAGTTAAATCAATAGTTCAAATTGAGAATATTTTTAGGACTAGAGTTTTGGATAATTAAGCCATAACTATAACATAACAAATTTAATATTACATGGAGTAAAATCTACTTAATATACATTTTTTTAATAAAATAACGACTCTTAAGAAAATATGTATAGTTTTATGTTTTAGACAACATGATTTTTCCTTGATCCCATTCTTGAACCTATTCATCTTTATGTCTTGTGAAATACATTTCAATTCATGGGATGAGCATAAAAAGGTGAGTAAGGGTTATAAAATAAGGAATGAAAATAATATCCCATAAATCAATAAAAATCAATGTAACCATACTTTTCTATGATAACATACAACATAAAATCATAATATTTATGAAGAAAAAACCAAAATTATAAATCATAAATGTAACTTATGCAATATATGACAAACTGACATTGTAGCTTTAATATCTAAAAAAGGAGTTAAGTTTTTAATACCCATCACTGTATATTCCCTAAATCTATTAGGAGAAACATTTAATTTTACCTCCGTCACGTTACCCAATGCATTGGAGAGTTATCTCGGGCTCACCCACCATAGGTTTATCGCGGAACAACCCGTATACGTAAACAATGCCCAAGAACCATAACATATTCATAACCCCTAAAACAAGTATAAAGTAAATATAACATTACCACATTTCTATCATGATATATAATTTCAAGATATTGACATAATCAATGCATTATCATACCATTTTCAAAATTATCAAAAATATTTTTTATAGATATTTTTGAATCAAAGTGTCCCATAACACATTGAATATTTGGAAAGAAATTTTAATTTCTAAACATTCATGCACATATAAATAAATCTTTAAAACCATCCTTAAAACCTTGAAATTAATTGGAATTATTTATAAGAATAACTCTTTAATACGTATAATATGTTATTTTTGTTAAAGAGTTTCTTACCAAATGATAGATGATTGAATACAAATATTTTATGAATAAAATTAATTAAATATTATAATATCAAGAGAATAAAGAGACTAAAGATATAATATTGGAAAGGGAAATATAAAAACCATATATAAATTAATTAGTGTATAACTACAAATAAGATTCAATGGAATGTAAATTGAGACAAAGTCCCTTGCAAAGATCATATCCTTATATTAGGGACAAATGAATGACATAATTATGCGTGAAAAATATAATACATTCAATATAATTGGATATTATGTGTAAAAAAATCAGATTTCATTCACAGTTATTCATATAATGACATAATAAAGATGCCGAAGTTTATCCCTATGAATTGAAATATGAGTAAGAACTTCACTTACAAAAATTCAGCATCCTAATGTCATCAATTCAAAATTCTGAAAATGAGTTGATTAGAGAGAAAATGGTCTCTCATAACATGTACCTAATATTTAAAGCAACAATTATACATCAAAACAAATCCCAACAAATGAAAAATTAAATTAAACGACAAGAAATAAAATAAGTCGTTGACTAAACGAGTATGGTGACATGTTCCCTTACTGATTTGGTAACTTACGAAACCCACACCCAATGACAGAAGAATCATAAAATGGATATTTAAATACCCATAAATTTAATTATATTACACAATGAGTACAACAATGGGAAATACATACACCACACAAAATGAAATAGCGTCATATATAGTATGAATCTCACAGGAATAAAAAGTGGGATGAAAACCCATTATCTCATGCATGATTTGTCTGGTATGTTCCTTGTTCTTAGAAAATAATAATCATAAGTTAAATTATACATTATTAAAAACCATTTTCAACTTTATTATTCCTTTAATATCACTTATTACCTTTCTATACCAATATGTCAATTATTTGAGTTCATATTAGACATTTTGTTGATGTTCTAAAATTGAGTTAAAAATGAACTTGTTATAATTATAAATTGTCCATGTGGTCGAACTTATATTATCTCTAGAAATATATTCATGATTTATATATAATATATATCATATATATCATATATATCCAGTATATATTTATTTATAATATTCCGTATCTTTTGGATATATGAAAATGAAATGCATCGTTCACGGAGACGGTGAGACGCACATACGCATAAACACTACTTTCATTGCATGTTTTTCATTTTTAAAGGAATGAAAACCAAATGATACATAGGTATAATAAAATTAATATATAATATAATATTTTATATATGTTACATAGTTTTTCTAACACCATCCTTTATATATTCCATGTATGGTATGAATAATTCATATCACTTTGAGGGGGTGGTAGTCCGTACTTCCTCAAATGAAATTATTGTATTTTCCCATTATGGAAACCATAGAGGTATGATATATATAAAAAATAAAGAATAATATAAAAAAATTAAACATTATATATAACATATATAAATATAGTTTCTTCACAATGGCCACCATGAGAGGAGGTTGAAGATATTTGAACATTCATAATTTTTTGAGACAGCAGTTCGTCGTCCATAGAAAGAGTATGTCTTTATCCATTAGATGGAGGTTTGTGGACGTGTAGTTCAAATCCATCTCATAAAACATCCTAGTATTTTTAGGATTCTTGTATTGTTATAAAATAAAAAAATAAATAGAGTTTATTTGGTTGGTGAAGTAAAATAAAATAAAAGAACTTAAGAGAATCCATTACCGTTAAATCAGGTAACTCCCTCCGGTTTGAACCAAAAGGCTTCCATGATGTTCCTTCTACCTAAGTTGAGGCTTATAAGAGGAATAGAGGGATATATGGAAAATTATTGGTTAGTGGTTGGATGATTCAAGAGGCTTGATTTGTGTGAGTAATTGGTTAGAGGTGATGGATTTTTATAAGGGGGAGGAGGGGTTCTTCAAGAATGTTTGAAAACATTATTTTATTATAAACTGATTTTTGGTTTAAGATGGTCCAAAACTCATTAAACTAAATGATAAAAAGACTGTTGTTCGAAATAAAATCATAAAATAATAATTGGTCAGATTTTGGATAGTTTGTTAAATTTTATAATCACATTTATTTATATCATTTATTTATAAGTTTATCCCTAGATCATCATTGTGTCATAAATAATTTAATTCAATTGATGTCTAAAAATTATTAATAAAATACCATGATTTCGTAAATCATTTTATCTTTAATATTAATATTTATAGTTTAATAGATAATAGCTACAACCCTATGTAAAAATTGATTTACTGAAAGATATATGTATATGTAATTTTATTCATTACATTAAATTGAAAAGTTATGAATGCCGTTATCTTACCTAAATGAATTTAAAAGGCCACAAATCTCACCCAAATATTGTATTGGACAGCCATGACTCATCCAATAATGTTAGGACAAGTTTTATCCTAATTTTATATTAATATAATATTATTTTTACATTAAATTACCCTATTTACCATTAGTCATGGTAATGAAAAGCCAAAAGTTACTATTCACCATAAATTATATTCATCTTGTTGAAACAAATTTTACATACCGATAAAAAATATGTTTTTCATGTATTTAAATTTCAATTCACAGAAGCGGTAAAATTAATTTTAAATGAAGAAGTCAGTTTTTAACTACTACTTAGTGTTTTCACTATTCATAAAAAATTGAACGTTTTTAGAAGAAATACCTAAAATTAAACCTACGCTATATTTGATATTCCAAATTAAAAAATTATATCTATTTTACCAAGTGGAAAACATAGAAGGTACATTAATAAATTTAAAATTAATTCTTGTAGTTAAAACGAAAAAGTGAGTTTTTAAGAAGTAATAACTATGAAAATATTGACACTTGTTTATGTCCAATTTCAATGTAAAATTACCTCCAATGACCAAAATCATATTAAATTGTAAAAATATAATCTTATTACACTTTAAAAACAATTAAAAATTTAATCTAACCATATAAATAAATTATATTAAAGGTATATTTGAATTAAAATGCAGTAATTTTTCACTATAAATTAGAAAATGAACATTATCAGAAAAATACAAAAATTTCATCCAAAAAAAATTTTATGTCCCGATTCTAAAAAATATTTTTTTTGGAAAATAAAAAATATAAAAGTGACGAAAAAGTTATTTAAAAAGTGTTCTCAATAAAAATGTGGTAAATCGACCTTTTAAAGAATATTAGAATATTTATGCTTAAAATTAGATTCATTCACATTTCGGGCCTCAAAAATTCATTGGATAAATTTAAAAACATTTAACAAATATGTATAATCATATTTTTGTTAATTCTGTTCATTCCCAGTAATACAATGGAAAGGTGTTAACTACCATTTAATACAATAAAATTATTGTATTTTTTGATGTATAACATAATGTTGTGTGTAACGTAATATTTCAAAGAAATCCATTGTTGTGTATCTGGTATTCCATCGAACATGGAATACCCTTAAATGTAAAATTAAAATTTAATTCACAAATATCAATAAATATGAAAGTGGCTTATTATTTATTTATCTTGGATGTTACATCCTTCCTTTATTTTTTAATATTGGGTCCTCGCAATTTTAAAAACGGGCTTGGAAATTTTGTTAACACTCCCACTTCAAAAAAAGAGTCTATAAAACTATCACATTAAAAGAAAGAAAGAGAAGTTAAAAATGGAATCCGAGATAAACCATACTAGGATTCCTTGAAAACATTAATATGGAGGATAAAATAAATTTCATATTCTGATGGAAAGTGATAGAAAACATGATCAAGAGAAAGTTAAAAACAAGAAAAACAAAATACAGGGATGAGTTAAATGGACTTTGGTTTCCTTGTAGGAAAATTAAATGGAAAATGTTTTTGTTTTAAGTTTCATCTAATAATGTTAGAGAATTGATTTAGGATATTGAATAAGGACATAGTGAAATATACATATTTTTCAAGTAGAGTTTCATCCTTTAGTATGTTTATACCAAAAACTCGTCTTTTATCGAAACGATGAGTATTCAAGATGACATGGCACACCAAAAGAATAATAATAAACTTTTAGAAAATCACATAATCTAAAAAATATGAACTATATATTTCACTTGTATTTATACGTTAACCAAAAACCAAAATGGTTAGTATAAAATCAGATAATTCCCAAAAAATTGATAATACATAATAAAAATAAATACTACTCTTAATCCCCAACATTCAACAAAAAATACCTAAATTTTAAAAAAGACCATTAAATAAACATTTCTCATTAAATTCATTCAATGTTACCCAAAAAAATATTGAAACCCAAAATTCAGAATAATTTAATCACATAGTCTTCCACAGTAAATCATAACATTTTTCTCCAAATAACATCGACAACTCTTAAACTGTCATACTGAATAGTAATTAACCTAATCACATATTCTCTATGGTAGGATAATCATTTCCATAAATAACCCAAATATCTATATGTCTACAATAAAAATATATATTCTTCCAAAACAAAATTTCAACCATTTCCCCATAAATGAAATCCTATAGTTTTCTATTTTCAATATGCATGTAGTATCCCAAAAAGAAAAAATATCTTCCAAAACAACCTTTATCACATAATACCCAAATCATTTTCCTATTCTATGGTTATCCATTGGATAAAAGTATATCCCAAATAAACTTATTCATGATCAATAAAATCATTTACCTAAAATGAATAAGTCACACTAACTAGGGACATTACGAAGTCCAGTGGTAAGCGATAAATCCCAATTACACATTGGTTGTGGGTTCGATTCCCGCATCATTGTTCGATGCAATGGGTTGTCACACGGTCTGCATGTTGTCCTTCTTCAAAAACTATACAAGTTTATAACATTCCAAAAAATGAGATAAACTCCTAAAAAATAACCATAATATGATTTAACCTCAATGGTTGTCTTATGACTCTCATTTTCCTCCCAACTCATATTGTTCTCAATATCTTAAATCACAAGGTCTTATATATATATTGAAAAAAAATTTACCTCTAAAAAATAAAACTATTCCCATTGAAGAAACATATGAACTTGATTATGGATTTCACATAGTTTCATCATCATCTAGTTCACATAGAGAGATTTTCCATGCATTTCCACAATGATTCCCAGATCCTTCAAAATCATCATCTTCCTTTATCCAAGTACAACTCGTACAACTTCAGTCATAAAGGTGATCACAAAAACAATTTTGGAAAAAAATTCTTGTATGACATATAATTTCAAAACATATGATAAAAACTTCATTTTATAAAATAGTCGGACCGATTTTGAGTTTAGACATTAAATCAATGGTCCTTTTAAAATACCATAAGTATGTGCTATGATACTATAATTTAAAAGAAAATATAAATAGCTTACGCAAGGCTCTCCTTCTTCATCACCTTTTTCAAAATCATAATATGCTTTAAAATCGGTTGATAATGTAAAATATTTATCAATTCTTTGATAATATTTTCCATTCTTGAAAATATGAGAATATTGAGAAAATAATATTTTATTAAATATAACCCATGATCCATGATGTTATCATGGTATATCATAGGTTTTTGATATCTCATACAATTTCATAAAAGTGATATGTATGTTAGAAAATGTTTCAGAGTCGTCTGAACATGAATTTTTAATAATTATTGCAGGAAATTAATTAGGAAGAGATAGTAATGTCTGTTGAGATCCTCCCCTTTCATGTGTAACATAATTTCTTTGATCTATAAAATTTACATAAATTGATTTAACTTAAAGAGTATACATAATGACTGACCATGTGTCTAACGAAAACTCATAATCCCTAAAGTTTTCTAAGGCTCCCTTTGATACCAACTATAAGGCCCTATCCTTAAATATTACATAATCTTGTGTTAAATCCAGAATTCAGAATGATGGTATATTTAGGTTTATATTTTTAGAGAATTAGGACATAATTATTACATAAAAACATGAATATTACATGTAGACACTTCTACTCAATATCAATTTTTTCATAAAATAAAAACTCTAAAAAATTTCTCTACTTCCACGTTTTAGATAGCATGTATTCCCTTGATACCATCCCTGACCATATTTATCTTTAAGTCCTATGAAAAAAATTTCAAAACCTGTGATGAGCATAAAAAGCTCAGTAAGGGTTATAAAATTAGTAAGGAAAATATTATGTCATCAATAAATAAAAATAAATGAAAACATACTTTTCCATCATAACATTCCTTATAAAATAATAAGATTTTTGAACAACACACATAAATCATAAATCGTAATGGTAACTTATGGAATACATAATACAATTTCAATTTATATTTCATATATACATAGGGAGTTAAGTTTGGAATACCCATAATTGTATATTCTATAAATATCTTATGAGAAACATGAATGATTACCTCTATCATGTTACCCAATGCAATGGAGAGCTATCTCAGGCACAACAACCCTCGGTTTATCATGGAACCACCGATATAAGTAAACAATGCCTGAGAACCATAACATATTAATAACCCAAAAAACAAGAATAATGTAAATATAACATTTCAAAATTGTAATCAAAATATATCATTTGAATATATTTACAAAATCAATGCTTAATCAAACCATTTTCAAAATCATCTAAAATATTTAATAAAGAGATTTTTGAATCAAAGAGTCACATACAACATTGAAGACTATGAAATAAATTTTAATTTCAAAACATTATTTTCTATATAAATTAATCCTAAAAACCATTTATGAAACATTTAAATTAATGTGAAATATTTATAATAAAAAAGTATTTAAAACATTTAAAACATTTAAAACAATATTTTAGCTAAAGAGTTATTTACCAAATGTGGGACAATTGAGTACAAATAATTGAAGAATAATATGATGCAATGATAATAATATCATGAGAATAATGATATTCGTGATATAATATGTGAAAGGTAATTCTACGCACCATATAAAAGTTAATTGGTGTATAACGACACATAAGTTTCAATGGAATGTAAATTGAGGCAACGTCCCATGAACATATCATATCCATAGATTAAGGACAAATCAATGACATTATTATGTGTGAAAAATAAGAATACACACAATAAAATTGGATATTAAGTGTAAAAAAATCAGAGGACATTCACACATATTTATAGAATGACATAATGTAGAGGTTGAAGTTTAACCCAAAGAAGAGAAATTGAGTTAAGAGGTTCTCTCACAGAAATTCGACAGCCGAACAACGTCGCTTTAAAATTAAAAAACTGAGTTGATAAGGGATAAAAGGGTCCCTCCTTAAATGGACATAAAATTTATAGAAATATGTATATATATGTAAATATACAATCATATGACAAATAAAATTCAAATACATGATATAAAATAAGTCTCTCACTAAAAGAGTACGATGAAAGGTTCCCTTACCGATTTGGTAAATTAGGAATCATACACCCCATGAACGAAGGATAATACGATGAATATTTAAATAACCATAAATTAAAGTATATTACACAAGTAATAAAGTCATGGGTAGTACATTAAACATACAAATGGAAATAGTGGAAAATATAGCATGAATCTCACAAGAATAAAAAGTGAGATGAATACCTCATACCTCAAGTATGACTTGTATGGAATGTTACTTGTTATTCATGAATAATAAAAATATGTTTATATATATTTTCTTAAGAACCATTTTAATGTTTTTTATTTTTTCATATCACTTATTACCTTACTATAACAATTATTTAATTATTTGAGTTCATATTGGACATTCTTTTGATGTTCAAAACATGAGTTAAAAATGAGCTTGTTATGATTATAAAATGTTCAGGTGGTAGAAATTAAATTATCTCTAGAATGAAATTCATTGTTTATATATAATATATTTCATATAAATCTAGTACATATTTATTTATAATAGTCCATATCATTTGGATATATTGTAATTAAATGCGTCATTCATGTAGACGTTAAGCCGTACGTATTCATGGACACTACCTCGATTTAATTTTTTCATATTTAATGGAACAAAAACCAAATGATACATAACTATAATATAATTACATTATAATATCATATTTTAAATACATTATATAATTTTATTAAGCCCATCCTTTATATGTTCCATGTATGGTAAGAACGAGTCATATAACATTGATTAGAGAATATTCCGCACTTCTTCATACGAAATTCTCGTATTTATCCTTTATGGACATCATAAAGGTATCATATAAATAGAAAATATAAAAGCATAGAACAAACATAAACATAATATTTATAATATATAAATACAGTTCCATCATAATGGCCACCATTAGAGGCGGTTGGAGATATTTGAACAATCATCATGTCGTGAGGCAGTAATTCACCGTCCTCCAAAACAGTATGCTCGTATCCATTAGTTAGAGGTGTGTTGAAGTTTAGTTCAGATATATATTATAAAAACAACCTTGTATTTTTGTGATATAGTTTTTTTTATAATATAAAGGAATAAATGTAGTTTAGGGGGTTGGAAAAGTTATATAAAGGAAAATAACTTAAGAGAAGACGTTACCTTTAAATCAGGTAACTCACATTGATTTGAACCAAAAGGCTTCATTGAAGTGCCTTAGGCCTAAAGTAAGGCTTTTGGGAGGAATATAGGTATGCAGGGATATTAATTGGGTAGATATTGGATAATACAAGAGGCTTGAGAGATGTGGGTAATGGGCAAGAGGTTATGGCATTCATAAGGGGGAGGAGGGGCTCTTAAGGAAAGTTTGAAAACAATATTTTTTTTAAAAGTTATTTTTGGATTCAAAATCTCTAAAACTCATTAAATTCAAATCTTATATGACTCGTAGTCTAAATAAAATCATCCAATAAGAAGTGTATAGGTTTTGGAGACTTTTTAAATGTTATAATCTCATTTATTTAAATAATTTAATAATAAGGTAATCACTCCATCATCATTGTGTCATAAATAATATTATTTATTTGATTTCTAAAATTTATAAATAAAATACCATGATTTAGAAAATAACATTATATTTAAAATTAATATTTATAGGAGATAAAATATCTAATATAACTCCATTTAAAAATTTATTTACTAAAAGATATATGTTTATGTATTGTTTGACTTTATATTAAATTATAAAGTTATTAATGTCATTATCTTACCCAAATGTCTTTAAGAGGCCAAAAATCTCACCAAAGGATTTTATTTGACATAAATGACTCATTCAATAAGGTTAGAATATGTGTTATGGTAATTTTATATTATCATAATATTTTTTTTATCTCGAATTAAACTGTTTACATTTAACCCCAATAAAAAAAGTCAAAGGTTTCTATTCACCAAAAAATATTTTCATCATATTTAACCAGATTTTACATACTAATAAAAACCATGTATTTTTGGCTTGCTAAATTAAATTTTCAGAAGTTGTAAAATTTGAATTAAATGAAGATTTCGAGTTTTTACTATCACTTACTGTTTTAACTATTCATCAAAAATTGTAGGTTTTCATAAAAATACCAAAACATCAGCCTATGATATAACTGATATTATGAATTAAACAATGATGTATATTTTACCAAATTCAGAACATATAATTTCATTTATTTAATTTAAAATTAATTTCTATTTTCTAAACCAAAATCGTGTTTTTAAGAAGTAATAACTATCAAAATATTGACACCTGTTTGTGTCCAATTTTAATGTGAAATTACCTCCAATGTCCAAAATTGGATAAAAAGGTAAAAATAATATCTAATTAAACATTAAAACCAATGAAAAAGATAATTTATCAATATAAATAAATTATATTAAAAAGCATTTTTGAATTAAAATGTTGTATTTGTCACAGATCGTTAATAAATGAACATTATTAGAAAAATACAAAAATTTAATCCATACTACATTTTGATTTTCTGATTCTATAGATGAATATTATTTTGTAAGATAGGACATATAAAAGTGAAAAAATATATTTAAATATATTTCACCATTAAAAAGATGAAAATAAACCTTTTAAAGAATATTAGAGCATTTAAGCTTTAAATTAGATTCATTTAAATTTTTGGCCTTTATCTTTTATTGGATAAATGTAAATGAATTTAACAAATATGTATAATCATATTGTAATTATTTCTTTTCATTCCCACCAATATAATGACAAGGCATTAACTTCCCTTTTAAATAATAATATTATTATATTATTTTTCAGTACAACATAACGTTGTGTGTAACGTTAGATTTCAAATGAACCCTTTGATGCACATCGGCTATGCAATCGAACATGGCATCCTATTTAAAGTAAAATTAATATTTAATTCAAAATTTTAATATATATGAAAATTTAAATTTTTATTTACCTGGGATGTTACATCGTGGAAGTGATGTGTTTCTTTTAAAAATATTGTGAAAAATGATTTAAAGTCAACATGTTTTAAAATATATTTTTCCCTAGATAATGAAATGAAAAACATCCATTTCTAAAATTATGAAAACACACTAATATAATTAACATGGATTTGGAAATTATTGAGGGAAATGATTTGTACCTTCTTTTTTAGTTGACATGTTGAAAAGAATAGTTTTATATGTTGTTGTTCAAACATGAAAATTGGAGTTACTTTTATTTTAATATTCTTGCATTGGAAATAGATTATTCATACAGTATACTGAGTTTTAATACTCACTCCAATAGATTTATATTTTTTTAGAGTTGGGTGCTATATCATTCTTGGATTCGGTTGCAGTAGTGAAACGTTAGCTTGAGGTTGGTGGTGACCCGCATTGTCACATAGAGGTATTTGTAGTATATTTTATTTTCTCTAGATTTTTTTATATAATTTAGTTTATATTTATTTTTTATCTTCTATTTATTGGCCAAATCATTCCCACTAGATTAATTTTGATGCCAGACAGTAGTTTCTTGACCGTGGGGACTAGGAACGCACTTCGGGCCAATCCACGGGCCCCATTGGGGGACAGGTTCAGGGTTTACCAAGGTTGATTAATGAAAAAATGGTATTAGAGGGAGGTCATTATTAGTTGGGGTGTTTTATTATTAGAGACTAAGACTATATGGTCATCCGTGGAAGGTACATGAATGGCGTCATGAACCTTATATCATTCTGAACATCATGATTCTAGGCACAGTTGGAGATTTCCGACTTTTGTCATTGTTTTGGATAGAGGGATGACATCATAGGTGAACCAGTGTCATGTTGTGATATCACAAAGAATAGTAACCCATGTGGATTCCAAGTGCATAGTTCATGTCCCCCTTAGTGTCATGACCCCCTCTCACCAAATATTCCCTTCCTGAGATGGAAATGGTGAAATGGAGATAATGACCCCCAAGTCCAGCCTCCAGTAGGCCCCGGAGTGGCGACTAGCAACAAGGGTAGGAGTTTTCAAAAATATGGGAGGCATTACCATTTTTATTATTTATGATCTAGAAATAGGATGAGTCAAACAACAAATGAAAAGGAACAAGTAATGAAAATAAACCCAAAACCAAACCCATATGCATGTTTTATATAATACTGAAAAAAGTACAGGTACAAGAAATGCTCCAAAGTATGATACCAAAAAAATAAAGCAAAAAATGCAACCATCAAAACTCCAACGCCCAACTATCAAGCTCCCACATGGTCGTTGAATTCCTATTGAAAACCTAAAAGTAAACAATGGGTGAGCATACAAGTATACTTAGTATGAAAACCTAAATCTCTCTTGCAGATTTGGGGAGACACCCTAATGACCCGTGAGAAAACATAAGGATCCAAATCCTAGCAAGGAATCTATCCCCCAACCTTACAAGCCACACTCACCAGATACTGCAAGTCATTAGTGTAGTATAGTAATATTATCAATGTATGGGTACCCCACACCACCTTCCCACTAAATAATTCTCAAGCCCTCACACCTAACACTCTAAAGATTCTCCCTCTTACTGAGCTAGTGCATCAACTTAGCCATACGAAGCTCATAGTTTCCCACCGACACTCAATCCTAAGCCATAACCACATATCATCCTGAAGACACCTCAGAACCACATCACATATCTTCCAGAATACACCTAGAAACATATCACATCCTCGTCCCGAAGAATCTTGGGAAATATTTTTCGTAACCTGCTCCAAAGATCATGGGATATAGAACCTAGAAGAGGGAGCACATGGAAGAACAGTAACCTCCCATCCTTTAGATGTTTGAGAATCTTAACCCACGTTCCATGGGTGTTTGGAACATAGTGCTCAACATGGTTGGGGTGCGTAAAGAAACATAAAAAATATAGATTTATATAATTATATCAACCACTCTACCCATCCTAATGCTTCTACAAAAATGATCTAAGCACATACCTTGGCTCTGCTACCTTGAAAGAATGCACACAATAAACAACCCCAAACCCCATTAGGCTTTTCATGTTTCAAATATTTTAGTTTATTAGTTCCTTAACTACCAAGAAACTAACAACAACCAAAACAGATCAATAATTCAAAAAACATATCCCTTCCAACCACAAATAATGTTAGGGAAAACACAAGCAACACAATATCATTTTCTTTTATCATCCAATAAATTGAATTTATTTTCCATATTTAATCAACTACCATGCCCCAAAATTCATTTTTTAACTCTTACACTTTTATTAATATGCACAACCCATCCCTACAGCCCTGCTTCCAACCACCATAACCACAAACACATTAGAAACAATACACGTACCACATCATCCCACGAAACACCCCTTCACATAATTAAACCCTAACCAGCACCCACAAAATTCATTCTTTCATTTAGTTTAACTGGGGTGATCATACAAGGGTTCTAGGTATTCATTTAAATATCCAACATTACATGATTAACCAATTTCCACATTCTATGAAATTTCAACCACCAAAAAATCTCAAAAAATAGGGCAACATTTAATTGCGCAAGCAAAGGCCGCCAACGACTGTAATTTTTAGTAGGCATAAGACTATTCAATTCAAAATGTAATCAAAGGATAATCATTGATGGAAATAAAACAACAATATCAATAAAACTCATCCAAACCCATTCTTTAACGAGTTATTAACTTTTTTTACTGGTTCAACCGTATCTCATGAAAACAAGAGGATACCCACCCTAAATGATGCACAAGAGAGAGAGAGAGAGAGACGAAGGTAAGATCCCTACTTGAACTGGTTTCGATGTCCTTCTGCGAGAACAACCACCACTTGGATTTTGATCACTCCTCCCGATGACTACGTCCTCCCATGGAATCTATGCCACAGCCGCATAACAACCGAGAGATACTCCATTAAGTTTTAAGATGTCACTTTTCTTAGCATGGCAAGGAGGAACAGAATGAGGAGATCAAGGAAAGAATAAGAAATGGGTAGAATGTACCATTAAGATGACGTTCATCGAAGAGCGTTGTTCCCGTCAAATATAAGCAATCTCCTCGGTAAGAAACTACTAAGAGGATGTTGAAGAAGAGGGAAAGGAATGAGGTTCACAATGTTCGTCTTGTCGACACGATCCAGCGGCCACCGATAGATCGACAACCAAAGTTTGGATGAAGAAGATAGAAGGAAGGCTTCTGGGTCATCTGGGAGCGTCTCCATGTGGAGAAGACGAGGGTTCTGTAAATAACACGTGACCGTCACTTATATAGTCAATGAAAATGTAAAACGGTATGCATCCGGTATTAATGAATACACGACGTGACCGTACAACTATTACACTGTTTGACTGGTCAACACACGACATGTCATGCAGTTTCCATGTGTTTAATGATAATAATAACATCAATTATTAATAGTTGTTTTACTGACCCGAGACATGAGTCCTAAAAAGGTATTCATAATTGGTCTTAAAATGACCATCATAATTTTAAGGTTACGCTGCCACTGATGTTTCATAAAACCGAGGTCGCACGACGAAGTTACGGACGGATTATGGTTTTGACATCCATAAATAATAATAATAATATTATATTATTATTATTATTTCATTTAATTGAATATTTATCTCTCCAATTTCATTTAATATTCACGCACAAAATCCTATCCAATTTGGTGCTCATCACACCTTTCCTCCTTGACTGATTTCCTTATTTATTTTATTACTTTAAATTTTATTTCTTTTATATCATAATGATTAAATTGAAACCATTTAATCTAATTAACCCCAAATATTTTGATTCCACCCTTATCAATTATTATTATCAAAAATTATTATTATAACACATGTCGTATTTGAACACATAAATTTTTTACAATGTTATGGACTAGAGAGGTATGTGCCATTACATCAAATACCTCTCAAAACATTCTCGTCCTCAAGAATTTAAAATCAACTAATAAAAAGGGTAATGGTTCGAAAAACCACCCGAAAGTTACCTCTCAGTTCTATCATCATAACAGGAATCGAACCACTCTCCTAATTATAGTAGTCAGGGAATTACTTCCCCCAAGTCGAGATATTATCCGCTTTAGTGGCACTGACTGGCCTGCATGGGTTTAATCGCATCCACATTAATGCATCTCGATTAGGGATTAGGTCCTCCCACCCCCATAATTTAGAATTTCTCAAACAAAAACTTCCTTCCACACCACACAAAATAAGTAACATTCTACCCCAACCCATGGATTAGGGAATTTCTTATCCCATGGCAAGATACTATACGCTTTGGGTGGCACTGACTCACTCGCACGGGTTTAATTGCATCCACATTAATGCATCTTCATTAGGGATCAGGTCCTCCTCTCCCAACATGTTAGGACTCTTCAAACACATTTAAAATAAAAGGGGAATCTAGATAGCATTATAGACTCATGAAAAACAAGGTACAGGACCAAGGCATGGGCAATAACAAGTTTCATCAAAAAAATGTGATGCTCTTGAATTTAAACATAACATAAATGAGAGAATTTAAGTAAAACTGAAAAAATTTCTCTCGATATCTGGCCTTGATAGTGTTGCCACTTCTATTGCATGAAACTGTCTGCGTCCCACTCCTCTGCCTCTCTTTTTACGTCCACCACCTCAACCATGTACCGGTTGGGGTCATTGAGGAACACCCTATGGTTGGCCACCACTTACTCCAGCTCCCCTTGGAGGGACTGGAGCCTATTGCTGGAGGAAGAGTCGGCTTGGGAACTGCTGCTGGGGCTGGGGATGAACCTGGCCAGTCCCTCCATACTAATTATAAAAAGGGAATTGTCTACCAAGATTCCACGAGTCCCACATGCAATGCACCTGGGACTCTGGCCCATAGAAAATGGGGGGAAATCGCGAGATTGGTATGGGACCTGATGAAGTCTGCTCCCTGCCAGTAAAAAATTAGAAGGCCCTATTGCTGGGGATCTACTGCTGACTGCCTCATTCTTGGACGATCTTGGGTGACTCCTCTCTCACGGTGGACCGAATTTTGAGTGAATCCTCTCGATTATCTCCACCTTCTTTTGTACTTCTAGGTATTTTGGTAAGGTGAAAGTGGTCACCACACACTGAATAGTGGGGTGAAGTGCCTCCTATAATTGTTTGGCTCAGGAATCCTCATCCAAAAAGAGATTTGGGGAAAAATGGAGGTGATCCTTGAACATGACCCCTAGTTCCCGCACTGAAATGCTTCCTTGTTGGAGAGACAACAAATCCTGCCTCTTCTCGGCCTTCCTCATCGAGGAATGAAATTCCTCATAGAACTCCTTCTCTAAGTTGTCCCATAGAACTTCGGTCTCCTTCCCCTCCCCAAGGTAAAGCATCCACCACCAACGCACCACTCCTCTCAGCTGGATTACTGCTAGAGGAACCCAGAACTTTGATGGAGCCCTAATCAGCCCAAAGGTGATCTCAAGTTCCTCCATCCAACTCTCTGATTCTGTATCTGAAGTTCTATATTCATACATCTTCAAGCTATATAACTGGAAAGTGCAAAATGTGTACTACTACGAGTCGTCTTCCTCCTCTCGGAAAGTCCACAGCTGATCGACCATTTGAATCTACAGGGCCTCGACTGCCTGAGTCGCCTAGGAATGATGTCTAGGTTCCATAGCTGTACAGAAAACAAAGAACGCCTAATCCCGTGTTGCAAGGAAATTTTCTCTAGGTTTCATTTTATCATTTTATTTCGATTTCTTTCCCAGAACACCCAAATCAAGTAAAACACAAATCATGATGATGCATGTACCATTCCAAGGTTCTTTACCCTACAATCAATGTATTCTTACACTGTAATTCGGTAAGCTTAGAGTCCCTGCATTGGATCACGGGGGGGCCCTAATATATCGTGTCCTATCCTATATTCCATGGACTATGTCCCACACCAAGGTCAGCCAACACTGTTTCCCTACCATCCCATGCAATCATCATTGTTCCTAACTCCAGACTCCATCCTATCTCTAAACCTTCACCTATAATACCATTCTGTCATGACCCCTTCCAACCAAAGATGCCCATTTTGAGCTGCAAATGGTGAAAGGGATATAATGACCCCTGAGACCTGCCTACAGTATGCCTCATATTGGTGACTAGAACAAATGGTATTGGTTTTCACAAATATGGGAGGCATTACCCTTTTTATTATTTAAAATCAGGATATAGGATGAGTGAACCACCAAAATAAGAGAAACAAGTAAATGAAAATAAACCCAAAACCAAACCCATATGCATGTTTTATACAATACTAAAACAAAAGTACAAGTAAAAGAAAATCTCTAAAGTAAGATACCAAAAATGATTAAAAAAAACTACAACCAGCAAAACTCCAACGCCCAACTAGAAAGGTCCCGCACGGTCACTAAAGTTCTCCAAAAAAACCTAAAAGTAAACGTATAGTGAGCATACAACTATACTCAGTAAGAAAACCTAAAGCTCTCGTGCACAGGGGGAGATATCCCAATGCCCCGTGAGAAAACTGAAAGAACCAAAGCCTAGCAAGGAATCTATCCACCAAACCTTACAATCCACACTCACCAAATATAGCAAGTCAATAGAGTAGTATTGTAATATTATCAAAGGATGTGTACCCCGCATCACCTTCCCATGGAATACTTCTCAAGACCTCTCACCTAACGCTCTGATGCTTCCCACTCTTCCTGATCCAGTGCTGCAAACTGGCCATACAAAGCTCATAGTATCGCGCCAGCACTCAATCCTCACCCATAACCACATCTCACCTCGAAGACACCTAAGAACAACATCACATATCACCCTGAAGACACCCGGAATCATATCACATGCTCATCTCAAAGACTCTTGGGAAACATCTTTCGTCACCTACCTGAAGAATCTTGGGCTATAGAAACTGGAAGAGGGAGCATAGTGAGCAACAGTAACCAACCATCCTTTAGAAGTTTGAGAATCTCACCCCCCATCCCATGGGTGTTCGGAACATAGTACTCAACATGGGTTGGGTGTGTAACGAAACATAAAACATACAGATTTAAATAATTATATCAACCACTCGGCCCATCCTAAGGCTTCTACACAAAATATTTGAGCACAAGCCTCAAAACTAGTACCTCGAAAGTATGCACACAATAAATAGCCCCAAACCCCATTCAACTTTTCATGTTTCAACAGTTTTATTTTATCAGTTACTTAACTACTGAGAAACTAATGAAAACCAAACACGATCAGTCATTAAAAAAACATATCCTTGCCAACCACAAATAATGTAAGGGAAAACACAAGTAACAAAATTCAATTTTCTTTTTTCAACTAACCAATTCCATTGATTTTACATATTTAATCAACTATCATGCCTCTCAATTCATTCGTTGACTCTTTAAATATAATTCATATGAACAACCCATCCCTACAGCCCTGTTTCCAGCCACCATAACCACAAACACATCAGAATCAATAACAGTACCACATCAACCCATGAAAAACTCCTTCAAATAATTAAACCACTACCAACACCTATAAAATTCATTCTTTAAATTAGTTTTACTAGGGTGATCATACAAGGGTTATAGGTATTCATTTAATCATCCAACTTGACATGATAAACCAAATTCCACATTCTATGAAATTTCATCCCCAAAACAATCCAGAAAAATAGGGTAACATTTAATTATGCAAGAAAAGGCCCCCAACGACCGTGATTTTCAGTAGGCATAAGCCTATTCAACTAACAACATAATCAACTGATAAGAATTTATGGAAATAAAACAACAATATCAAAAAAAATTCCCCAAAACCGTTCTTTAACCAGTTATTATATTTATTTACTGGTTAAACCATATCTCACAAAAACAATAGGATACCCACCCTGCATGAAGAACACAAGAGAGAATGATGAAGGTAAGATCCCTACTTGAACAGGTTTTGATTTCCTTCTCTGAAAACAACCACCATGAGGAATTTGATCACTGCTACTGATGACTACATCCTCCCGTGGATGCTGTGGCACAATCGTACTAACAACCACGAGAGACTATATTAAGGATTAAGGTGTAACTTGTCATAGCATGGAAAAGAGGAATAGAAATAGGAGATCGAGGAAGGAATAATTAATGGTGTAGAATGTACCATTAAGAAGTCATTCGTCGAAGAGAGTCATTCCCGTAAAATATCAGCAATATCCTCGATAGGAAACTATGAAGAGTAATTTGAAGAAGTCATAAAGTAATGAGGTGCATGATGTTCGACTCGTCATCACGATCCTGCTGCCACAGACAATTCGACGATCAGAGTCTGGATGAAGAAGATAGGAGGAAGTATTTTGGGTCATCCGGGAGCGTCACCATTTGGAGAAGAAGAGGGGTCCGTAAATAACACGTGACCCTCTCTTATGTAGGTAACAAAAAGGTAAAATAGTAGGCTGTGTGTATTAATGAATACACAATGTGACCATACAACTGCTACGCTGTCTGACTGGTCCACACATGACACATCACGCGGTTTCCATGCGTTTAATGATAATAATAACTTCAATTATTAATAGGTGTTTTATTGACCCAAGACATGAGTCATAAAAAGTTATTCATCATTGGTCATAAAATGACTGTTATAATTGCAGGGTTACGCTACCGCTGACGTTTCATAAAACTGAGGTCGCACCAATAAGTTACGGATGAATTATGGTTTTGACAACCATAAATAATAATAATAATAATATATTCTTATTATTCTTATTATTTCATTTCATTGAAAATTTCTCTGCCCAATCTAATTTAAGATTCAAGGACAAAATCATCTCCAATATGGTGTGAATTACCCCATTCCACCTTGATTGATTTCCAGATTTTTTTATTACTTTAAATTTTATTTATGTTATTTCACAATGATTAAATTAAAACCATTTAATATAATTAACACCAAATATTTTCACGCCACATATATCAATTATTAATATCAAAAATTATTATTATAACATGCACCATGTTTTACTACATTAAATTTTTATAAGGTAATGGACCCGAGAGGTTCTTTCCATTACACATAGTGTTATGACTTACATAGGGAATGACCAACTACCATGTCACTGATTTTTCATAGACAAGAGTCCCTCCTTTTAGTATTTTGGTATAATTTTTTCATTGTATTGGTTATAGATGTCGATAGTGTGATTTACAAGATTAATTTAGTTTTTAAAAGTAAATTATTTATTCTAATTAGTTTTAAATTGGTAAAGTGGGTTTTAATATTGAAAGCACCTTTGATTGAAATCATGGTGATATTTTGGATTTTGTACAAAAATGGATGGGTGCGACC
The DNA here is from genome assembly GCA_963277665.1 of Viscum album. Taxonomy (NCBI): domain Eukaryota; kingdom Viridiplantae; phylum Streptophyta; class Magnoliopsida; order Santalales; family Viscaceae; genus Viscum; species Viscum album. Next base: position 1,406,808,442 of record OY728133.1, on the reverse strand, counting down.
CATGGTTTTCATTATGAACATTTTTCACATGTAGTGAATTTTATGTCGAAAGTTCATGTTGTAATATTTGGAATGGAAATGAGGGATACACATGGGATGGTTTATATGATACCATGGGTGATTATTTAAAATTTTATAGGTTTTAGAAAATTGATTTCTCTACGAGCGGTTGATTTGGTTTGGTGTAAAGCAATTATTTAATTGGAAAATATCCTAGAAATAATGTAATATTTATAAGGTAAATGATTCCGTAAATGGATTTTTTCTAAAAAACATGGGGTTTTTTAATTTAAAAAAATGTATTTAGAAGAAGGTGGTATTGAAACATGAATGAAAGTGGGGGGGGGGGGGGGGTCATGAAAGGTACATTTTGGGCTATGATTATGTCTATTTAGATCTTTATGTGGTTTATATTTTCATGGTGTTTCACTTGGATTTTCCATGGCGTGATTTTGATTTTTGTTTCGTGTTTTTTTGTTGATTGGAAAGTGCCACCCAGAAATGACCCAAAATTTCATATGAGTCGTGACCAGTTGTTTTGATTCTTCTTGAATGTTTCCTACCCTTAACAGTGATTGAGTCCCATTAGAGATAGTCGGCTGTCTTAATGAGGTTGAGAATGTATTTAGGGTGTTGGGAACTCCTAATGCTTTCCAAGTGTGTGTTTTGTGGGGTCTCTTCAAAGCTATATCGTTGGAAGAATAGGAGTTTATTGAACTGTAATAATCACAAGTATGGTTGATGTGGGATGTTTTTATGTTTGCCTTAATCTGATGGTTCATACATAAAGAGGTGAATACAGAGAAACTGGAAGAACTCATAGGTATTCTATAAAGGCAGTGGCCAGTGAAGGCCTAAGTTGACCAATTTAAAGAACTTGGTTCCTTTTCTATGTTGGTAGCATCATAGGATTACATGAAGACTTATTTATTCATTATAGTTCTTCATTTAGTGATCAAGGTGAAGTTCATCTATTTTATGGACCATCATTACAAGAAGTTGTTAGATGAATCATTCATAGTTGTGTCGGTCACTAGAGCGCAGGAGGCTGGAAGTTCGGCATCTCAAGCTACCCATGAAGGTTCCCATGTAGACTGATGTATATTCCAGAGGAATCTGATTCAATGATATATCCTTCATGGTTTTGGTTTCCGGTTCATTAGAAAATCCTCATGTGTGACACCAGTGTGTCTGGTTCAGGCACTCAAAGACATTATGTCACTTTCCTCTAAAGACATTCCATCGTTCTAGCTACCAGGTAATATGTAGAAGTTTTTTAGAAAGCATCTCTTGAAGAATAAATTATGAAAAATATATTATATCTCCTTAAATTGATGTGGGAGATGCTTAAAACATCATATCTCTAGTAGTGGATCTCATATTGAATCTCACACACAATGAGGAGATGATGAGGTTGTGTGAAACCTTGACCAATTTTTTGTTTACAATGATGGGATTGAAATGATTTATGTTTTCCTCCTATTATTTTCCTACTATGAAAAATATTCATCATTTATTGTAATGTATGATGATGTTGTTCCATTAAAATCAAACCAGTTACACATGTATAAATGGGACCATTTGGAATCGTTCATTTTCATTGTGTGTTTATAAATTGCGTGGGTAGTCCAGGTTTGTTTTTAAGTTGTTCCCATATAGAGATATTTGTGTTTTGTAGATGTGATGTCTAATTGTTCTGGTTCATTGTTCTATTGTAGTTGTTTTTGAGTTTCCCTAGGTGTTGGGGTTTTTTGGCTAGTGGGGAATAGTTCAAGTTTGATGTTAGTGTTGTTTCGATAATGCAAAGGATGTTGGTATAGTTTGGGTTTAAATATCCCTAATTATCAGTCGTGTAAAGGTGATTTTTTGATACTGTTGTGACAAAGAGTTGGTTCTCGAGGTCTCAGTTTTCAAGATTTCCCCCTATAGTGGGTTTACCATTTATGTTATTGTGGAGTTGGTTGGGTTTCACTAAAGGAAATCTGACCTTTCCTAATGATTCTATACCAACGTTTCTGAAAACCATTGGTATAAGTCCCCTTTCCCAACGGTTTGGCCAAACCGTTGAGAAATCCCACATTGTGGCAACTTTTCCAAATGGTTTGGCCAAACTGTTGGGAAAGGGTATGGATTTCCTAAGGGTTTGGCCAAACTGTTGGGAAAAGTCCACATTGTGGCCACTTTGCCCAACGGTTTGGCCAAAATGTTGGGAAAGGGTATGGATTTCCCAACGGTTTGGCCAAACTATTGTAAAAGGGTATGGCTTCCCCAAAGGTTTGGCCAAACCGTTGGGAAAAGTCCCTTTGTGGCCACTTTTCCCAATGAATTGGCCAAACTGTTGTGAAAGGGTATGGATTTCTCAACATTTTGGCCAAACTGTTGGGAAAAGTATACTTTGAGGCCACTTTTCCCAACGGTTTTTCCAAACTATTGGGAAAGGGTGTACCTATCCCAACTTTTTGGCCAAACCGTTCGGAAAAGTGGCCCATATACCTACATTACTCCCAAACTCAAAGGACCTATACCAACTGTTGTCAAAACCATTGGTATAGGTCTATAACAACAGTTTTGAGAACCGTTGGTATAGGTCCTTTGATTTTTTATCGACTCTTCATACCGAGAACATTATATAAATGAAAATTTAAAATAATTATGATAATACATATATATAATTATGAAATTATGTTCACAAAAGTCATGTTAGGTTAGTGGTTATGTTGATCACTGCTAAACTAGAGGTCATGGGATCCAATCCCACCGAATGTTCTTTTTGAAATACATATACCAACGGTTTTATGGAACCGTTGGTATAGATTTTCATATTAGTTCCTAGAAGTGGTTTACCAACGGTTTGGTTGAATAGATGGAAAAACTTATACCAACGGTTCAACCAACCCATTGGTATAGGTTAATGTGACTAAATTATCCCAACGGTTCTACATAAACCATTGGGAAATCTTTTTCCCAATAACTTACTTCCCTACGGTTGGCAGAACCGTTTCTATAAGATATACCAACGGTTCTGCAGCCTATCCCAATGATTCTGAATCATTGGGAAATATACTATTTCCAGTAGTGTTTTGATGTTCTCATTTTAGTGAAGTCTTTGTTGTTGAGAGAACCCCCTAATTATCACCCTTCACATATATGTTGTGGTTTTATCTAAATTTTTTTGGTGTAACATTGGAATAAAATAGTCTCCTAGAAATTTTATGATAATTATAGTTATGTTCACGTATGGAATCAATTATTTATTAACATTAAACTTGGTGTCTTTTTGGGGGTAGAAATCATTGTGGGGGGGATTATTGTAAAACCCATGACTTTATAATTATTTTATTTTATTATTTATCGGAATTGGATATTCTTGTCATGGATTGAGTTAGGTGATGGATTAAATTTTTTGATGTTAGATAATTTTGGTAGGTTTCAGGATGGTGGATGGGCACTTCCTGGTTAAAAGAAATTATGAAGTTAGCCTAGGTGATCGTTGGGTTTCTGGATTTTTAAAATAAATAAAATTGTATGAAAATAAAATTTAATGAATGTTTTAATAATAATTATAATATCATTATTAATATAAATTATGATTATGATTATTAATATTATCACTAAGTCATTATTAATATTTTCAATACTGTTATTATAATTATAAAGAGAATTACCTATCTTTTCTTTTCACAATGTTTATTTAGTTATACCATCACCCCATTTCCCCAACCCTTACCTAATGATTCCACTCCACTCGTTCCCCTTACCTCATAAAACTTTATCCCCCATACTTTGTGCTTCCTCCTCTCTAATGGCATCTTTCAGCTGCACCTCCCTTCCGGTGGGCCTCCTTCTGAAAATAACGGCCCACTACTCGTTCCCTCTGATGCAAACACCTTTCTCACGTGAGGCCTCCCCAATAAACTCCCTTCCTCATTGGCACCCTCCTATTCCCTCTATGATTTCCCCAGAACTCTCTCTTTAACCACACCCCCTTTACCAGCACAACCCTTTCCAGCACGACCCCCCATGTCCGGCGCAACCCTCTTCGGTGCGACCTCTCTCCAGTGCAAGCCCCTACAGTGCGTTTTTCATTTATTTTGGGGATTCATTCCTTATATAAACCCTAGATGTTAGAGGTTCTTTTTAACTAAATTTTATTAGATTTTATGGTGTACGAAGGGTCTGTTAGATCTTATTCTATCTTCTATTGAAGTTGTGTTTCATTTTCACACCATGGAGGAAGAAATTTTGATCCCTTATCATTATGATTCAATATAATTTATGCTTCATAGTTTTAAATAAATTTCTGAACATGATTTAAATCATCATAATATATTTATTTAGTTCATTCTGGTATTTACTTATTAGTGTAATTGGGTAATTGGTGCTTCTGAAGTGATTTATGGCTTATGCCAAGTGTGTTTTATTTAATTCCCAGTTTTATCTTAATAAATATTTTCATATGATCCAAAACCTGAGAATTCATATAGCTATCCTCTTATTTTGTTTTTATCTTAACATAGTTTTTTAAATATAAATTCGAAGTAAATCTCTAATTATGTCTATGTATGCATGTTACAAATGTATTGATGATTTTTCTTGTTAAAATTATATTTTTAGATGTTTCCTTGCTTATTCCTATGTGGGGGTTGGATTTATTTATTCATGAATATTCTATTTTAAGGGTTGTGAGAAGTTTTTCTCATGAACAATTGGTCAATTTTCTGGAAACCGCCACCGAAGGCAAGGCTGTTCGTGTCGATTCACAATTCTGTCATCATTTTAGGGGAGTAGTTCTTAGATTTAGAGGAGCTCATTTATATTCCTATGTATGGATATATTTAAGTATAAATATACTATATTTGTGTGTTACCTCGTGTTTTGTGGAAAAAATACATTGGTTTATGGATATAAATATATATATATATGGTGTTTTGTGCGTGTGTGTTGGATAATTCTTGTGTTAGAAAGATTTGGTTTTACCATCATTTTATGTAGCTTTTTACCACGAACATACATTTTAAATCAAAGAAACATTTGTTTAATGCTTTTTTAACACTAATAAATTTATATATATTGATGTATTGTCCCTGGTTTTATCATTTTGTGTCCAAAGTAGTATTTTATTTATTGATTTATGATAGATAGAATTGTTGTGTTAGTTAACGTGCACTTTGTGTTTGATTAAGTGAAAGGTTGGATTTTTTTGAGTAACATGTGATATAATGATCCTAGTTTGGTTTTTTATACAAGTTAGTATTATATGAAATGATATCTTGGGTGAAATTAATGGGCTTCTCAAGTAATTATGGGATTTATAAAGGAATGGGTATCAGATTATGGAGTTTTGATATGTGTTTCTAGTGAATGGAACATTCTGAATTTTTGTAAGAAATGTGTTGTTTTCAAATTGTAATACTAATTATTTAATAAAATTTTGAAAAAGGATTTTGAATTAAAATTGGTGTGTTTTCACCTATTTTTGAAAGATTTATTGTCTACTTGATAAATGTTTCTTTTTTTTAAATTCTTAAATGTCCTTTCGAGTATTTCATGAAATTGATAAGAATATTTAGTATGAAAACCACAATTAGATTTTTTCCATTCCTTTCCTATTTTTAATGTGTGTGATTTAAACATAGTGGATATTCTATGACCCATTATCTGGGTTCCTCGGTGGGAAATCAAAGCGATCTATTTATTTTATGGCATCATAATAGACCACAGTGAAACTCAGGGTGAGGCCTAATATGGACTATTTTTATTGTATAAATTTGCGGTTTGAGGCTTGGTTGGTGTTAGTTGTCCCACCCCCATTATATTCATGATACATAGAAAACTATAATTTTGTGAGAATAGTTTAAGAATGTTTCTCACACTTGTAGTTAATCTACGTACTAGTGGCCATAATAGGTCGATATATTTGGGTTTATTGCTATGGGATTAGGCCCCTCAATCTGTCCTGAGTTAGGGTGTCTAGGCATTAAGCAATTTTAGATTTCCTCATGTGTGGAATTCTACCAATGATGATATCTCATGTATTGGAATGTTTGGGATTGTTATTGATCTCATGGGTTCAAGTATGTCTACTATCTCTTAGATAAATATATTTATGAATGTGGTACATGTAGGTATATTCTCATTTCCCGTGTTATGTCAAAATTTTAGTGCCTTCTAGTGTAGTGTTAAATTGTAAGTGACATGTAGGTTTTTAAAATCTTGTTTTTTTTAATTTCAATTTTTTTTTAATCATTCATTCCGTCAGAAATGAAAATAATAACCTCTATTTCAAAATGTTAACAACACACTAATAGAATGAACCTGGTTTCGAAAATGAAAATGGGAAATGAGTTGTTATTGGTTTTGGGGTAGACATGTAGATAACATAAATTTATATATTGTAGTTAAAACTTTAATTTTGATGGTTCTTTTATTTTAATGTAGGTGCTTTGGGAATAGATTACTGATCTAGCCTACTAAAGTGTAATACTTGTGCCTATAGTTTTATCTTTGAATTTAAAGATGGGCCTAATGTGTTAATAGATTTGGTCATAGTAGTGTGATGTTGGATTGAGGTTGGTGGTAACTCGTAGGGTTGAATGGAGGTATGTGCAATTTTATTTTCATTACAATACTAGTTTTTTTATAGTTCAGTTCATATTTATTTATCTATCATTTATTTATGGGAAAAATAATTCTCACCTATTTAATTTTGATTCCTTATACTATTTTCCATCTTGTGGGGATTAGTAACACCCTTCAAACATTTCCATAAGCTAACTCGGGTGACTAGTTCATGGTTGACCCTGGTTGGTTCATGACAAGCACTCTACACTACAACTCTTACTATGTAAATCCATTATTATACACTAAATAAATTATTAAACCAAACATAACATCATAATTAATATAATATATTACCATCTTTAAATTGAAATCCAAATTCAGACAAATCTTCACTTAATCTGAACTCTTGTAACCATAAACAATCGATGGGAATTTATCCCCTATTCGAGTTTCACTAATTAAATCTAACTCATCATGGATATAAACTTCATGGATTTTTTTGAACCCAACTCAAGGGTAAAGTGATGCATCAAAAAAATTCTATGACACCTTATTACAAAAAATATCATTCATACAACCTTTTATTATAATCCAAAACAATCATGAACTTGGAATCTTTTCCAAGTTCATTAGATTAGTCTTTAATAATAATTTTGAAAACTTAAAAACCATAAATTTATAGTAGAAAACATTTATGTATCATGAATGTTTGCAATAAATGATCATCATTACCATCTTGAATAAGAGTATTTTGTTCAATTTATCTACTAATTATACTAATTTTGAATCATATATACTTCAGTAAAGTCAAAAAATAAGAAAAAAGTCTAGGAAGTTGAGGAGAATGAAAAATTACACCAGTCAAGGAAGAGAAGGTGGTTGGAGTAATAACCAAAACCACTCTCAAAGACTCAACCAAACTATTTAATTTATAACATTATCATTGAAAATAATAAATTATGGGGGAATAATTAACCTGGAATGGAGAAATCTTTGAGATAGAATCATGTAAATGGTGTATTTTACACTATCTTATATTATTACTCTGGGTGAGGTGATATTGAGAGATAAAATTGAGTGGATAGAGTACCTTAACAAGTTTAAGAGTTTTAAGAGTAAAACTATATAATTTATAAAAAGAGACCATAGATTCTACCATATCGTACTGTTCCATTTGGTTTGGGTCACTAAAAGTCATATTTGATCAATGGTTCCCTTTAATGATCATATATTTTCCTCACTTATATTTAATATCTATTATGAATTACTTATTTTAGGATGTGTGTGTGTTTCCATAGATGGATAAAAATAAAGTTACTCTTGTGGAGAAAAATATGGATATTTGTAATGTCGTAACCCCATTTTCCCAGTGTTGGTGCATTATTACATAACATTGGAATTATCACCGAAGATAGTCTCAAAACACCAATTAGTTTAGTAGTTTAGGAAGTAAAAGATACAATCATAAGGTTTAAATTACATCATAAAATGAAAAACTAAAAAAACATTGTTTCCATAGACAACACTGAGATCCCATAGACCGTCCCTACAGGTCAGTCATAATATACTTTTTCGCATCCTGGGACAAATAAAACATAGAAAGGGGAGAGCTCAAATGATCAGTAAGAATATAAATATGTAAAAAACATTCATAAATAAGCATAAACATTCAAGGAAATGTATAAAACTAAAACGAAATCCTTTTCAACATAAAATTTATCATAATATGGAAAAAAATATAAATAATTCTATTTACTTACTTACATGGATATTCTACTAGTAGAATAATCACATGGAATATCAATATCCACTTTTATAATGGTGGAATGGATAATGTGAGACTTTAATAACCACATAGTCTAGGCCTTATTCCATGAATACAAATAAGATTTTTTAAAAAAAATTGTTCCAAGACACTAGTTTGTATCAGGAGACATACCGATGCCTTGAGGATCTATCTCAGGCTCCACCCGTCACTTACTAATTCCAATGCATTCCTCATACGAAAAGGTTTAAATATATCATAAACATTCATATTAAAACGAGCATGTGAAATGTCAATACATTATCCATAAACCATGAACAGTATAAAAAAACACATCCATAGTCAAACGTATCACAAAACCTTCAATACAATATGGACGTTTTGTATCATAATAAATCAACTTCAAATAAGCTTAAAATCCGTGAAATGATGTTGACATAGATGAAATCAAAACCTTTTTTAGAGAAATATGTCTTTCTATTTTAAAATAATTTAAGATTCAAATTATTATAAATAATCCATTTATTTTGAAAATATTCTTATAATCTTGTAATGGAAGCTTTGATGCTATTATAATGGTAGAAAATAGCCGCACCCTTCGTATAAGTTGAAATAAACATTATTACCTTAAATTTATCGAAAGGGTCATAAAGTACCTTGTTTGGAAAATGACAGAAATATTCATTTCAAACCATTTTATAAAAAGTAAAATAAGGGTAAAAATTAAATTAACCCATAGTCTAGTAAATATTAAAAAAAAATTGAAATAAATTTTTAAGAAACAAGGGTTTGGATGATAAATATGTCCCCGTAGATACTTACGTAAAAACAACCTCAGATAATAAAGAGATTGTAAAATTAACCATTACTTTCTACTTTTCTCAGGCCGAGGGTAGGTTAAAATCCTATATAATGGTGAACTAATTGTTATTAAATTATACAAGAATCATATACAATAATATGATATCATATATGATCTTTTAACTTTGGTTTGTCTATAATATCTTAGTATTATCGTCGTTTCGGGTGTTAACTGATTCGTTTTCCTTTATATGTTTTGTTATATAAGTAATGTTTGTTATGTATAGGATGTAACTTATTCATATTCAAAATGATATTATGTCTTTAAAAATTATTTTTAATAATCTAATGAAAATTATTCTAGAATGGATTCTGATGGGGAATTAATCTCACAGCGTACGTGGAGACGGTAATCTGTACGTACGCAAGAGCAGCAATATCATTATTTTGATATTAAACTAATATATAATTTGTTGTTATATTATATATACTTAATCATTATCATGTTATATTTATAATTTACATCAATTACACATCATTATTAAACACATCCAAATAATAATGAATTGAATAACACTTATACCACGATGTGGAGACAGTAAGCCATACATATGCACATATGGGGACATGTCATTAAACGGATAGATAGAATAATGAATATGGTTATGCCATATTTATAATAATATCACAGTATATATAATATACTATAGTAATTATTTTATATCGGACACAACAATGAAATAGGAAGTGTAAGAATAAATGAACTTGAAAGAGGTGATGCAACTTTTACCTCTTTTTCAGGTTCTTCCTTTTGATTTGATCAAAAGGGATCCATAGGATGGATTTATTCCTAAATGAAGGCCTCTAGGATTAAGGGAGGACAGTTGAGAGGGTATTTGAAAATATTTTGGCCGAGCCAAATGGATTTGACGGTGTGAATTTGAATGAAGGGGGAGTTCCCTTTTATAAGAGGGGTGATGGGCACCTTAAGAAAAGCTAGAAATATTATTTTATAATAAAATAATATTCAGTTTCTAATGTCTCCAAAATGAATTATTTAAAGAATAAGGAGGTTATGGTTGGAAAACCACTCAACGAATAGGTTTTATATAGGTTTGGGTCACTATATTAACTTTATCTTTTAGATTGAACTCTTAGTTAAATAGTTTGACCTTTTCCATGTCTCTTTGTATTTTTATATTATATGGTTAATAAACATAGTATAAACTTCCAAGAGAACCTCAAGTGGTTCATTAATGATACAAATATCAATATATAAGTGTATTTCCTGAACCTTAGATTTTTAGGAATATAATATCAATTAATAATATAAGATTCATTTTAAAGAATCTTTTATGTCAATTTTGACACTATTTGGTATTTTGTTTTTTATAAATTCAAAAGATCATTATTACTCAGAAAATATTTTATATAACGAACCCTAATATGTCATATTAACATAAAAAATTAGTGGATTTCCTTAAAAGTTTCAAATAAAATTTATTTGGATATTTATAATATCAATTAATTTAATCATTCACTAATATGGTAATTATTGCATCACCATTGTGTCATAAATAAATTTAATTATAAAATGCTTAAAAACTATAAATAAAATACCATTATGTAAGAAATCTTTTTATCTTTCTAAATAATATTTATAGTCAAATTTATCTTATTTATAAACCTCTTTCAAAAATATTTTAGTTATTAAACATTGATTTTAACTCTTTTAACTCTTATTTAAATAAAATAATAATAAATGTCTTAATCTAATCCATGTGGGCCTAAAGGATCATATTTTTTTTCCTAAGGTTGTTTTTGGTCAAATTTCATTTATCCAATAGAATTAGGACATGTGTTAGGGTAATAATAATATCATTTTTACCCTTAATTAACCTATTTACTTTAAAACTCTGTAAATAAAAGTAAAAAAATTACTATTCACCAGAAATTATTTTCATCTAATTGAACCACATTTTATTTAATAATATCGACTATGTTATTCAGTTTTTTGAAATTCAACTCACAGATTTGGTAAAATTATTTTTTAGGTAAATTTTCAAATGCTCCTAGGAGGTGAGTAAAAGGCGGTAAAAAGTTCAATAAAATTTTTATATACCAAAAATTATTCTAAACTGACTCAAATGATTTAAATTGAAATTATATATGTATTATGTATCTATTTTGACCTAAAATAAATTTAAATAAATTAAAATTTTAATTATTTAAATAAAAAAATTGGTTTTAAACTATAACTCAGTGTTTTCCACTAATTATCAAAAATTGAAAGTTTTCATAAAAATACCAAAAATTCACCCTAAGATAATTTAGATATTTTAAATCCTAAAATGAAGTCCACATTGAATGATAAAATTTAAGAAAATTTAAAAATTGGGTATTACTATTCATAACAACTAGTTTGATTGGTTGTGGTGTGTTAGAACTCGAAGATGCGTACAACACACACTATAGTATTATTCAAGAAGAAGCGTACATTGGATGATTGGGGTGTTACATTCTCTACTCCTTCAAATAATTTCATCCTCGATATTTCTATAATATTACTGCATAAAAATATGTGGGTGGTTCTTCATCATACGTTCCTTGGGTTCCCACGTTGCCTCACCAATATTATGGTTTCTCCATAGAAGTATTACAAGACTAGTAATCCAGTTTCTCAGAACTTGTTCTCTTGTATCAAGAACCTTGATAGGATCATTGCAATAAGACATATCAGGTTCTACTTCAAATTCGTCATAAGTAAGTACATGCATTGGGTCAGGCATGTATTTTCTCAACAATGATTCGTGGAACACATCATGAACTTTGGAGAGACTTGGAAACATTTCCAAATGGTATGCTACAACTCCAATTCGTTCTAGATTTTCGAAAGGTCTAATGTATTTGGGACTCAATTTACCCTTCTTACCGAAATGTAAACCACCCTTCCATGGAGATACATTCAACAAATCATGATATTCTTCCTGAAATTCCAAATCCTTCCTTTGGTTATCGGCATAGTTCTTCTACCTACTTTGAGCTTCTTTGATGTAGTTTTGGATTATATTCACCTTTTACATCATTTCCTCCACCAGTTCTGGGCCGAAAAGTTTTCTTTCACCATCATCATCCCAACAGATTGGTGTGCGACATCTCTTTATGTATAATGCTTCATATGGTGCCATCTGAATACTTGAATGGAATCTATTGTTATAGGAAAATTATACCAAAGGTAAATATTGATCTCGCATACCTTGAAAGTCAAGTGAGCATGATCTCAACGTGTCTACTATGTCTTGAATAGTCTGTTCTAATTTTCCATCAGTTTGGGGGTGGTAAGCAGTGCTCAGACGAAGATCAGTATCCCGGGAATTCTGAAGATTTATCTAGAATCATGATGTAAAATGTGGATCATAATCAGAAAAAATCGAGAGGGGTACTCCATGAAGTCTTATAACATCATTAATATATACTCTTTCTAGACGTTCATGTGGTAAATCTTATCTTATAGCAAGAAAATGTGCTGACTTGGTAAGACAATCAACAATGACCCATATTTCATCATTCCTTCTAGGAGTTTTTGGTATTCCCATGACAAAGTCCATCACAATATTATCCCATTTCAACACTGGTGTGGGACGATGTGGCATGAATCCTCTAGGATATTTCCTTCCAGCTTTCACATGTTGACAAACCATACATCTGGACAAAAAATCAGTAATTTCCCTCTTCATGTTCTCCCACAAAAAATGTTTGTTCAAATCTCAATACATTTTGGTGCTCCAAGGGTGTATAGATAAATTAGAGCTATGAGAATCATCCAACAATTCTCTTTTCATATCAAGTATATTGGGAACTCAAAGTCTCTTCACAAATTTCGAAATTCCATCTTTATACACAATGTTACTCAATCTCCCATCATTCACAGCTTTAATATTGTAACATCCCCAAATGATAAAGGGTTAAATGACTAAATGATATGACTCATGTCAACAAGGTGCACCTTCCTTTTCGGGAGCTAGTCTGATTAGGACTCCACAGTTAAGCATGCTTGGCCTGGAGTAGTGATCAGGAAGGGTGACCTTCTGAGAAGATTCCCAGGGTGTGTGTGAGTGAGGACAAAGAACACTGGAAAGGACATGTGTTGGCCTTTGGGGATTGTCATTAGTCTGATGACCCGTTCGGGCATGTGGGTGGACCCTGGGGTGGGCCCCACGTGTCTGCGGGGCAACTGGTGGTACCTGGTGGGCCAGGACCTGACGGTCATGTTAAGGCGGGGTGGCTGTGCTGTCACCGGGGCCCAGTTGTCACATTTGGTATCAGAAGAGGAACCCAGCCTAAAGTGCATGGTGCACTGCTTGGGTTGAGATGTAGAGCCCACAAAGAGGGCGTTGTGCTCTAAAGGGGGGTGATTGTAACATCCCCAAATGATAAAGGGTTAGATGAATAAATGATATGACTCATGTCAACAAGGTGCACCTTCCTTTTCAGGAGCCAGTCTGATTAGAACTCCACAGTTAAGCGTGCTTGGCCTGGAGTAGTGATCATGATGGGTGACCTTCTGGGATGTTTCCCAGGGTGTGTGTGAGTGAGGACAAAGCACACTGGAAAGGACATGTGTTGGCCTGTGGGGACTGTCATTAGTCTGATGACCCGTTCGGGCATGTGGGTGGACCCTGGGGTGGGCCCCACGTGTCTGTGGGGCAACTGGTGGTACCTGGTGGGCCAGGACCCGACGGCCATGTTAATGCGGGGTGGCTGTGCTGTCACCAGGGCCCAGTTGTCACATTTGGTATCAGAAGAGGAACCCAGCCTAAAGTGCACGGTGCACTGCTTGGGTTGAGATGTAGAGCCCACAAAGAGGGCGTTGTTCTCTAAAGGGGGGTGATTGTAACATCCCCAAATGATAAAGGGTTAGATGAATAAATGATATGACTCATGTCAACAAGGTGCACCTTCCTTTTCAGGAGCCAGTCTGATTAGAACTCCACAGTTAAGCGTGCTTGGCCTGGAGTAGTGATCATGATGGGTGACCTTCTGGGATGTTTCCCAGGGTGTGTGTGAGTGAGGACAAAGCACACTAGAAAGGACATGTGTTGGCCTGTGGGGACTGTCATTAGTCAGATGACCCATTCGGGCACGTGGGTGTACCCTGGGCTGGGCCCCACGTGTCTGCGGGGCAACTGGTGGTACCTGGTGGCCCATGACCCGATGGCCATGTTAAGGCGGGGTGGTTGTGCTGTCACCGGGGCCCGGTTGTCACAAATATTCCTTTGATACTCTTCATCACCAGTCTGAGAACTCTTTATCCTTTCTAGTAAATATGTTTGGAAACCATTTGAAAACATATTGATGTTTAAACTCCCATGGTGATTCCCATATCCATATTTACTCAATCCATGTATATATGATCATTTTCAACTCTCATCTTGTTCATAACTCCACGATACTTTCTACTCAAATCATCTACCACCATATTTTCCTTCCCTGGGTGGTAGTGTATCGTGCAATCATAATCCTTGAGTATTTCAGGCCATCTACTTTCTCTTATGTTGAGTTATTACTGTGAGATAATTTACATCAAACTCTTATGATATGTATAAATCTCATATCTTTTACCATAGATATAGTGTCTCCAAATCTTCAAAGAAAATATTATAGCTACAAACTCAGGTTCATGAGTAGGATAGTTTAGCTCATGAATTTTTAGTTGTCCTGATGCATAGGAAAAAATCATATCATTCTGCATAAGGACACAACCAAGTATTTTCTTTGATGCATCACTATAAATAACAAACCCATCAATATCCAATGGTAGAGTCAATATAGAAGCATTGACTAATATTCTCTTAAATTTTTCAAAACATTCTTCATATTCATTTTTCCCATCAAATTTCACCCCATTACATGTGAGTTTGGATAATGGGTTAGACAACCAAGAGAAATTCTAAACAAGATGCCGATAATAAAGTAATAAACCAATAAAACTGTATACCACAGTTACACTTCATGGTGCTAGACATTATTGGATTGATCTTGACATAGAAGGATCAACAAAGATTCCATCCATAGAGATGATATGGCTAAGAAAATAAATCTCTTGAACCCATAATTCACCCTTTCTAAACATCTCATTTAATTTGTGTCTTCTAAGAGTCTTCAGGATAATGCGCCAGTGATTTTCATGATCTTCGTAGCATTTAGAGTATACCAAAATATCATCAATAAATACCACGACAAAGTCATCAAGATATTACTTAAAAACTATATTCATTAGATGTATGAAAAAAGAGGGTGTATTAGTCAGACCCAAAGGCATTACAGTAATCAAATAATGATCATACCTGGATTGAAATGCTTTTTTCAAAATTTCTCTTCCTTTACACGCAACTGATGATATCCAGATCGAAGGCCACTCTTTGAAAAGTTTTGAGCTCCATGAAGTTGGTCAAATAAATAATCAATGCGTGGTAGTGGATACTTGTTATTTATTGTTATAGCATTGATCTCCCTGTAGTCAATCCACAACCTCATAGATCCATATTTCTTATTAACAAAAAATAGGGGATCCCCATGGAGAAACACTAGGAAATATTAATCCCTAATTACTCAATTCCTCTAGTTGTTTCTTTAGTTCCACTAATTCCACAGTGGCCATTCCATATGTGGTTTTTTATATGGGCCTTGATCCATTAATTAAATCAATGGAAAACTCAATTTCTCGATCTAGAGGATTTCTAGATAAATTATCTAGAAACACATCAACATATTCTTTCAAAATAGGTACATCCTCTATTTGAAAATTCCTTTCCTCACCCATAGTTATTTCATTCTCTTCCTCCATAATAATTGATTTTAGTTGAGCTACTGTGGGTGGATCTAGATAATAATCAGGTGGTGACATTTTTTCTCTATAGATAAGGTGTTCATTATCATCTTCATGAAAAATAGTAACCTCCTTCTTCATAAAATAAAATTTTTCATCATGCTCCGAAAGCTGATCCATACTGAGGATTATATCGAATTTCATCATGGGTATGACGATGAGTTCAACAGATAAAGATCATTTAAATGATCTAATGGGGACTGATTCACCAAAATTTGATGCAATGATATTTCCCTTAGGGGTTTTGACTGACAAAACCCTTGTTAAATCAAATTAAAAAAATCTAATTTTCTCATCAAACTAGAAAGATATTAAACAATGCGACGATCTAGAATAAAATAATGCATTTTCTGAACTTGATGAAACCATTAAATTACCTTCCACTACATAATTTGAAGCTTCAACCTCAGTATTAGTGATTGCATAATCCTGACCATGATCACATGGAATTTTTTAAGGTATGTTCCACTGAAACTTTGGACATTCATTCAAATAATTCACCATTTATCTACAATTGTAGTATTAAACATCAACAACCTCTTTCTTATCCTTACATTCAAGAGCATGGTGGCCTTTTCCACCACACTTGTAACAGACTCCCATTCCCTCCAGGAAAGTACCAGGGTGTTTATTTTCACATTTACTATAGGATAGATATTCAACTTTTTCCTTCTTCCCCTTATTTACATTTCCAAAGTGTTCATCATATCTATTCTTCTCTTGCTTTTCATTAAAGTTGTAATACTTAGATAATTGTTTTTCTATCTTGATAGCACATGAGACAATATCTTTGTATGACGAGAAGGTATGTGAGACTAATTCTCGATGGGGAAATTGTTTTAAACCATAAAAGAAATGATCAATTTTACTTCTTGGCTTAGGTATATATTCTATTGTATTCTTTACTAACCTTGTAAAGTTATCCACATACTTTACGACATTCTCATCCTCGTTTTGACTCATTCTCAGAAATTGCCTTTCCATATCTTCTTGATGGTCATGAGGAAAGAATTTTTCTAAGAAAATATGTTTAAACTCTCTCCATTCCATATTTCATACTTCATCATCTTACTTTTTGTTTTGAATGAATGAACACCATTGATCAGCATCTCTAGTGAGGTAATAAACAAACATGACAAATTTTTCCCTATCACTACTCCCCAAGGCATGGAATATTTTCTCTAAGGAATTTATCCATTTATCAGCTAATAATGGACTCGTACTCCCATTAGATGTTGGTGTTTGTTTCCTCATGAAGCGATCAAACATTGATCCTCCACTATGTGGATCAGGGTGCTCCATAAAAGTAAGGTTATTATTCATAACCTAAGTGAGTTATCCCAGTATGGTAGTAAGTTGATCAGCACTAATTGTATCACCACATCCACTATAATTATATTGAGACGGAGGGAAATCCATACATGGATTGATTTCATTGATATGTTTTATATTCCTTCTACTAGGTGCTATTTCTGAACAATGTCACAAACAAGATTAGTTTATGAATCAAAATAAATAAATCCAAACGTGTAAAACACATAACATAAATTGGAGAGTTTATGGATATAATCCATAATCATAAAGTATGTTTTCATTGAGAAATTATATACTTATAAACCCTTCATAATGGTTTGTAAATAAAATGGGAATTACTTGAAGCATATCCCCCAGGATTGTCGTAACCAAGAGTGCATCAAGGCCTGTTGTCATGCAGAATTTCTCGTTCGAGTCTATCTCAAAGCGGTGTTTTTGGGTTTTACCCCTAGGTACATTTTTTCCAGAGATGCCTCTACCTACTCGTATCTACATAAGGATTTATTTCTTGGAAAGCAACCAAAATCTCTACAATACCAAAATTCTGGAAAGTTATTCTATATTAATCATCAAAGTCTATCTTAGGGCTATGTACTCTAATCAGTGTTTATCTAAATCTAGTTTCCAAGGTTTGTACTAAACATCCTTTGATGCCAACTATAATGCCCTGACACCAGTTACCCAGAGTCTGTGCATTATTACATATCATTGGCATGATAAAAAAAGATGATGTCTTGAATGACCGATTAGTTTAGTAGCTTTTGAAGTACTAAATACATTCATAAGAATTACATTACATCATAAAATGGAAATGAACAACCACATTGTTTCCATAGACAACACTTTGATCCCATAGACTATCCCTGCAGGTCAGTCATTATATAATTCTTTGCATCCTAGGAAAAATAAAATATAGAAAGGGGTGAGCTCAAATGCTCATTAAGGATAATAGTATAGTAGAAACATTCATAAATAAGGATAAACATTTAAGGAAATGTATAAAGTTAAACCAAAATCCACTTAAACATATACTTAATCATTATATAGAAAAAATAAAACAAAATAATTCCATTTACTTGATCATATGCATATTCTACTAGTCGAATATTAACATGAAATATCAATATCCACTTTCATTATGACGGAATGCGTAATGCCAGAATTTCATAACCACATAGTCAAGGCCATGTTCCATGACTAAAAACAATATTTTCTCAAGGCCTAATGCCAAGACACAAGTTTTTCTAATGAGACATACCGATGCAGCAAGGATCTATATAGGGCTCCACCCATCACTTATTAAGTACAATGCATTCCTCATTTTAAAACAATTAAACATATCATAAACATTCGTATTAAAAATAGAAGAAGAAATGTCAATACTTTAACCATAAACTATGAATGGTATAAAAAACACATCCATTATCAAACATTACACAAAACCTTCAATTCATTATGTAATTTTTGTATCATAATAAATCAACTTCAAATAAGCTTAAAATCCATCAAAGGATGTTGACAAAGATGATATCAAAACAATTTTTAGATAAATATATCTTTCTATTTGGATATAAATTAACAGTCACATAATTATAAAGAAGACATTTATTTTGAAAATATTCTAATAAACTTTTAAGGGAATCTTTGACGATGTTATAATGGTGGAAAATAGCTGCACCCACCGTATAAGTAAAAAATCATTCTTACCTTAAATTTTTCGAAAATTTTGTAAATTAATTTGTTTGTAAAATGAAGGAACGATTATTTTCAAACCATTTCATAAAAAGTCAAGTAAGGTTATAAGTGAAATTAACCCATAGTCTAGTAAATATTAAAAATGTTTTCAAATACATTTTTATGAAAAAAGTGTTTGGATGATAAATATGTCTGAGTAGATACTTACGTAAAAAAAACCTAGGATAATAAAGACACTGTGAAAATAACCCATACCTTGTACTTTTAATTGGTTGAGGGTAGTATAATCTCGTTTATAATGGTGAAATAATTTTTATTAAATTATAAAATAGTCATATACATTAATATGATATCATATATGATCTTTTAACATTGCTTTGTTAATAATATCTTAGTATTGTTGTCGTTTTGGGAGTTAACTCGTTCATTTTACTTTATATGATTTGTTACGTATGTAATGTTTTTTATGGAATATTATTAATATTCATAATGATATTAAGTCTTTAAAAATTATTTTTAATCATCTAATAAAAATTAGTCTTGAATGGATTGCGATGGGGAATGAATCTCATCTTGTTCGTGGAGACGGTAATCCGTACTTACATAAGAGAGACAATATCATTCATTTGATATTAAAATATTATATCACTGGATGGTATATCATATATAAAGAATAATTATCATTTTATATTTATTATTTACATCATTTACACGTCATTATTATACTCATCCAAATAATAATGTATTGAATAAAAATTACAACATGACGTGGAGATGGTAAGCCATACGTATGCATGTATGGTGACATGACATTCAAAAGATGGACAGAATAATGAATATGGTTGTTCCATAATTATAATAACATCCAGTATATATACGATACTAGAGTTAGTATTTTATAATGGAAACAACAAAGAAAATAGAAGTGGACGAAGAAAGCAACTTGAAAGAGGTGATGAAATATTTAACTCTTCTTCGGGTTCTGTCTTTTGATTTGATCAAAAGCAATCCTTAGGATAAAATTATGACTAAAGGAAGGCCTATAGAATGAATTTAGGACAGTTTAGAGGGTATTTGGGTAGAGGTTGGTCAATAGAAATGGGTTTGAATTTGTAAATTTGATGGATGGGGGAGTTCCCTTTTATAAGAGGGGCGAGGGGAACCATAGAAAAAGCCAGAAATATTATTTTATAATTAAAAACTTCTCTATTTATAATGTCTCCAAAATGAATTTCATAAAGGATAAGGTGTGTATTGGTCAAAACTACTCAACCAATTGTAATTATACAGGTTTGGGTCACTATATTAACTTTATCTTTTAGATTTAACACTTAGTTAAATAGTTTGACATTTACCATGTCTCCTTGTATTTTTATATTATATGGTTGATAAACATTCTATAAACTTCCAAGTGAACCCCAAGTGGTTCATTAATGATTAAAATATCAGTATATAAGTATATTTGGCCGAAACTAATATTTTTATGAATATAATATCAATTAATAATTTAATTTTTTTTTAAAAAACTCTTTTAAGTAAATTTTCACACTATTGGGTATTTTGTGTTTTATAAATTCATAATAGAATTATTACTCCGAAATAAATTCATTTAACCAACCCTAATATGTCATATTAACATTTAAAATTATTGTAATTCTTAAAAAGTCTCAAATTACATTTATTTATATATTTGTAATATCAATTATTTTAATGATTCATTAAAACGGTAATTACTGCATCATCATTGTGTCATAAGTAAATTTAATTATTTAATGTCTAAAAAATATAAATAATATAAAATTAGGTATAAAATATTTTTATATTTCTAATAAATATTTATAGTCTAATTTATCTTATTTATAACAATATATTAATAATGATTTAGTTATTAAACATTGATTTTAACTCTTTCAACTCTTCTTTAAATAAAATAACAAAAAATGTCCTAATATAATCTAATTTGACCTAAAAGATCATATTATATGTATATGGTTGTTTTTGGTATAATTAAACTTATCCAAGATATTTTGGACAAGTGTTAGGGTATTAATAATATCATTTTAACCCTTAATTACACTATTTACTTTAAACCGTGGTAAATAAATATATAAATTTACTATTCACCAAAAATTATTTTAATCTTATTGAACCACATTTTACTTACTAATATCAACTGTGTGTCTCGTATTTTTTAATTCAACTCACAGATGTGGTAAAATTATGTTTTATATAAATTTGAAAATGCTCCTAGGAGGTGGGTAAAAGAAGGTAACAAGTTAAATAGAATTTTTATATATCTAAAATTATTATATACAGACACCAATGAGTTTCATTGAACTTATATATGTTTTATGTATCTGTTTTGATGTAAAATAAATTTAACTAAACTAAATATTTTTTAAACTAAAAATTTTCGTTTAAATTATAACTTACTGTTTTTCACTATTCATAAAAAAATTGATAGTTTTCAGAAAAATACCAAAACATCACCCAAAGATAATTTACATATTCCGAAATGACAAATTAAGTCCATTTTGAAAGGCAAAATTTAGAATATTTAAAAATTGGGTATTACTATTCATAACGGCTAGTTTGATTGGTTGTGGTGTGTTAGAACTCGAAGTTGCTTACAACACACGCTATTGTATTATTCAAATAGAAGTATACCATGGAAGCTTAGGGTGTTGCAATATTTCTACAAAGAATCATAAAATCAGAATAAAAATGACTAAAATATATAGAATAATAATCAAAATTGTAATTGTAATCACACTACTTTAAGGTATTCATTGTGGTACAAGTAGTAATTCTTCTTTTTATTAATATTCTTATAAGAATTTTATTTATGTTGTGATGATGATTTATCAATTAATCATCATTATTATGAACATAATTAACAACCAATTAATGGTCCAAAAAAAATTAATAAAATATATTGAAGATAAAATCTATTAATATTATTTTTATAAGGAACAATTTGATCATGTTATGAAATATATATAGGATACAAAAAGTGTGTTATTCGAAATTTGAATCCCCCTTACAGTATTAGATTAATCATGGGTGAAGTCAATTCTTTTTTGGAGGAATAATTTCAATTGTATTACTTTGAGAATGTTTTCTATGAAATTTTTTAATGAAATCATCCAATAGCATTACAAAATTTCATAAATATGATATTGATTTTAAGATAATAAATTAGAGGTTAAATAATAAAGTGATATTGTATTACAATTCATTACATTAATCAAAATAAATTAATTAATAGAAAATAATGATGTTGATGGGTAATTGGGAATACATTAGGAGATCTATTGAGAAAGAAAACAACTCCCTCGACATGATGTATTTGGGGGGGGGGGGTTAGGTGAGATGGAAAAATCAAGATTAATCACTTGATATAATATCCAATGATGCTGAAAATAATATATTTCAACATAATATTTTAATTTTATTATTGACTATAACAAGAATAATTTTTGGGTAATGGGTACAATCATATCATCCTCTTATAATGTGTAAACATCTTCTAAGAATATGGTTTCACAGAGCTTGGAAATTTTAATTTATATTAATTTTGTTTCAATTTCCAGTTAATTATTAAAATAAAATTATAAGAGAGAATATATAGTGAAAATTATTAATTATCCCACCAAATAAATGGTGGATGATAATATATGTATGAATATATACTCTCCAATAAGTTTCTAAAAGAGTAGATATTCTACTGAAAAGTAGTTAGGTTCACACCCTATGAAATCTTGAAGGATTATACCATAAAATAATAAAACAATATAATTAGGCTATTAATAGTTTTTTCTTGTTGGAGTATCATAAAAAAATCTGAAAAAATTATAAAAGAATAATTACATTGGATAAAGGATGGTGTGAGGAGAAATACTACTGATCAAAATAAAATGAGAAAAAGATAATAAACATGAGTATTACTTGATACGAAAACCAATGAAATGAAATGATTCAGACACTCCTAAGATGAAAAAAAATTAAGTAAAGACTCTAATTAATGGTAATGTGAATATTAATAGTGAATTTTTTGAAATGTTTTACATTTCTGAACATATATTTAATAAATTATTTATATGGTTTCCTAGAAAGTTAGATATATTTAATAATAAAATTAAATCCCAACAAAAATCATGTGTTTAAATATAAAATGTATAAAATGTGGTTTTAAAAAAGAAATGATGAGGTTGGAAGGAATAGATATCATATATTGAGAAGAAACTCCAAATAAAAATTTCACCTTTGAGATAGAAATTGATTCGATCCTTATTCCCTTTTAGTATTTATTTTGATCTATCATGCGTAGAATTTAAGGAAATAGTTTCAGTTTTTTACACAATAGACATCAATGGAGATGATATATGGATATAACTTCTTAATATATTGACTATATTGTCCATAATAGGTTATAATTACTACCATTAAATATATGAATATGAGTATTTCCATTGAGGGGGATTAATCTAATACGGAGATTATTGACTTTTCATTTACAATAAATAGTGAATTTATTGACACCACTAGAAACCAAAAAGAAAGATGTATGATAATCCAAAATAAATACCTTAGAAATTTTTATATTAATTTAATTTATTGTCAGGTTTTTTATTAAATAACTAGTAAAATTTAGAGCGACATGACTTTCGAATAAACAGTTTCAATTATTTTTTGAGATCTATGTAGCTCACATGCTTCATTAAATGGAATTTATTTTATATAAACGCTATTAAAAAAATTAAAATTTCGTGAGAATGAAATCCTATAATTTTATTGCATGTAAAACATATAAAACACGTGGATTTACATATTTATTTATATTGCTATTTTCCCACATATACATAGATTCTACCGACAAAAAGTATCTTTTCAAAGAGACCCATGCAGTAATATCCTTATACCGGGAAATTGGGAATTAAATAACTATAAATTTAAATGAAAAATAATATATGATAAGTACCTAAAATATATTTCTACATTTTATTTTAATTATTAATAAGAATGATAGAATTCATCAAATTATAAATAATGAAATTAAATATTGGTATTTTCAATAAATTCAATGTGTAGATTGTTGTGCTGAAGTTTGATTTTCATTTGTTATAAATGGTTCCATATGGTTTTAGTGGTTTTGAAGATGATTTGGGAATGGTTATAACTTATTCATAAGATTTAATTTTATTCCATTATTGATAAAGAATCCAGGAATATATATGTGATGATTTCCCTACCACTATGTTTTATAGAGAAGTAACTATGGGGCTACCTGCTTCAAAAAATTATGAAAAAATTCATTAAAATTTGGAATATAATTTTTGTGATTTAAAATATGATATGAAATATTTATCAAATTTATGATTTATTGGATGAATGATAACTATTTACCACATAAATGAGATGTTATGAAGTGTCTAATAAGGTGTGGTTGTTGGATGAAAATATGTTGGGTGAATTTGTGTGATAAGTATAAATTTACAAATTCATGTAGCTGATTCAAATAATTTAATAAAATATACATAGAAAATTTTACAACATATATGATTATTTGAAATATAAGTTCATATAAAACTCTATGTGGATAAGTGTCCCACATAATGAAATTTTTAAGTGTTAATTCAAAAAATCTAGTTGAAATCCATTTAGCTGGATCAGGTAGAAAAACTATTTAATTTGGAATTTTTAAAAAACACATGTACTTGATGGGAACCACATATCTAATTAATATGAATCATGCAAGGTAAACTGTGTATTAAATTTTAATCCACCAGTGGTATTAATTCACGTATGATAATTTTGTCTATGTACAGAAAAAATGGCATTTGGCTTCTAACAGTCAAATACAATGAGGGGAAAATAAAATCATACTATGTTTCCATTAGGATCTTTATTGAAGAATCGTAATGATCAATAATGATATCATGATTAAATATAAGGTAGGATTAAAGAGACACAAATCTATTAGTATTTCCACATTTAAATGTTAAATTTTTTCACAAGAAAATAAAACTTTGAAAGTGTTTAAACGATTATTATTTTGTGGATTTCAAGACTGTGTTATTTGAGTATCACTATAAGAAAAAAAAATACTCTTTTCTTCTAGGAATTTAGTGAGAAGGAAACAATGAAGACATTTTTATATCACATGAAGGATATAATAATAAAGGTATAATTTTTTAAATGATTTTATGAAATAATATAATGGTAATAAAATTTACATTATATGGAGAAAAACTCAATAATCTATTGTCTAATTAAAATGATATCATCCGTCTCTCAGTGATTATGGGTTTCTATAATTTAAATATAGAAATACCGTATATAAAATTTTAAGTATAATTTTTATGATTATTTTTTAACATAAATATGGTGTAGTTATCGTGGAAAATCAATATTGAGAATTAATACTACTCATACCCACATTGAAAGATCATCCGAGTGTCAGATATATTCAACATTGAGAAGTGACGAAAGTTATCCATGAAAGATCATGTGTTTTTTAAATATATTATTTCAAATTAATTTATAATTTTCAATATATTATGTTATTTTAAATGTATAATTATTATTTATTATATATATCACCATGTTTATCATTCCATTCATGTAACATTATGTTTCATCGATAACATGTGTGACAAAAAATGAAAAGTCGCACAGGAGAATTATATACTATTAATGTGATAATTTAACATGATTTTAATCATCATGACATTATAATTTAGATAATTAATAATATTATATAATATATTAACATATAGTTTACAAATTTTTATATTATAAATACTTTTGTGGTCAATTAACATGATATGAAAATAAAAATAAATTGAATATATTGGATTTATTTAATGGAAAACTTTTTTTATGACCACAATGATATTTTAATGTAATAAATTAAACTAATAACTACTATATAATTATATTAATGAAATTTATATTTTATATATTAAAACAAATACATTCAATTCAATCAATATGATTTATCAGAATAATATTTAAATATGTCCAATTTTAAGCGTAAAAAGATTTAATTTTCTAAAAGGAAGTTTTGCCTACTTTTAATAGAATGCACGTTTTATAACTAAAATTTTATAATATTATAAATTTTTATTGATATAATATACTTATCTTTTGAAATTAATATATCAAATTTTACTTCGTTTGAATTTTTGGTATATTTTAGAGAACTTTCAGATATTAGTGAATAGTGAATGGCACCGAATTTTAATTGAAAAATGCATTCACACTAATATTGAACATTTTTATCCAAAAAATAATGATCAAATATACTCCAAAAAATCATTAATCTCATAATATAATCCTCAATTTTGGGATATGGTGAACAAAGGATGTGTTTTATTCAATCCAAAAAGAGTTACCTGAAGAAGACTTAACATTCCACAATGTGAACTTTTGTTTTATTTATTCTCCAAAAATTAAATTATTCTTATATATTAGGTATATAATAACTCCAGTGTCTTTAATATACTCATATAAATTTTTTTATGTGTTTTATTTACACTTATACACACTTAAATCAAATGGGTAAGAAAATTGCAGTTTGGGTGTACGATGAACTGTCGCTACATAAAACGATGTTATTCATTTTTTATTTAACACCTCATATAGAATAAAATATTTATTTAAATACTATTTTAATTTTATATATATTAAATTTATAAGGTACTAATAGTAATTTTATTATTATATAACACACAACATCATGTTTTCAATTTTTAGGGAAGATGGTTACCTCGTTTCGAGATGTGTGGAATACTGCTTCCTAATAGTTATGTGGTACATTAAAAAATTACATATGAACTATTAATGAAGAGTTTAAAATATATATTATATAATAAAATATTTATGATATTAATGATGTAATTATCTATTTAAACATATAAAATATTGTTTTCTTATTTCAATTTCACACACATAAAAAGTGGTGACATCCATTGTGGACATATAGACTACAACATCCTCAAAGCGATGTGATTATTCCTTTTTTTATAACCACATAAAAATAATGATATATATAAGTAAATAAAATTAATATAAATTTATTTATATTTTTTTAAATATTTAAAGGTAAACATTACCTACCTTTTTTCAATAATCATCATTGAAAAATGTGACTGTTACTAAATCCTACACATAACATACCATCTCTATGATCATAACGTTGGAATATTTTTCATAACGATAATTCCTTTATGTTTTTAAAAGAATTATTTTTGAAAAACGTCATAATTATTTCATGGTTATTATTCTTGATATTTTTTATGAATTATAGACTCATTTACCATAGTTCACCTATCAATGATACTATTGAGACATATGCTAAATATTTTTCAATCATCTGAATTCACAATTATTAATTATGTAACTGTATATAACATGTTTTTAAGTAAAATAAGATTAATAATATACATGTAAACTATTATTAATAAATTAAAAAACTAACATAATTTTATTATTTAGAAATATAGAGGATCATCATGTAAAATATGAGCCAAGGTGAGGGATCATCTGCTTACTTATTACATCTGTGGGATAAATGTCATACTAACAACTTAAATATTTTTTTTGGAGTATATACTATCCCATATTTATATTATTTAATGACTTTGATTTTCATGGTATCGTTTTAATGTATTATATGGATTAAATTTTTTCCATGCACTGGGACATCATGCAATTCCAAGTCCATGTGTGCCACCAACAAATGTTTGAAAAATATTAATGTATTTAACTGAAAATGTGATTCATTTTATAGAAAATATGTGGATTATTTTTAATGTTTTACTAGATAAAAAATTAATGAGCACAATTGAGTTATGAACAACAACATTTTCATAGGTGCGAGTAAACATTAGATGGTTTTGGTCGATTGTGGAATGTAGTCATATGCTCTTAAGTCAATAAAATAAATTATGAAAAATTTATTTTTCATTATTTTTTCATTGAAATTATAAAAAACATTTTTATCTTCAAAAAACTCTTTTAAAGTGAATAAGGGTTATTTCTATAATTCTGGAATTCTCTATAGATCACGATGAGAGATATATATAGATAATTCTCATGAGCCAATGATGACAAAACATCGAATCAACGACTAATGAAACCATTCTTGATGGATCTCACCAACGATATCTACATGGTGGTATGTATTCATCAGTTAGTGATCATAATCCTTGTAGGATGTGTTATATTGATTTCCTTTCCTCATTCTTGATTCCAATGTTGAACATATAGTAATCCACGAACAAATTGTCCTATGGACCGATCATATTTTCAGGATGGGTTATTTTGTAGGGATATTGGGATGATTTATTCTTCATGGCCAGAAATATTGACTTATTCATTTACTATTATAATAGTGAAGAACTAGGATCAACATGAACATCGGTCTTTGTTCAACCCTCTCAATCTAGTTGTGATTCTCTCCCTTGATTTATCCTTATTTTTTGTTATTTATTATTCCCTGACATGGAGCACCATTATGATCAATTGATCCTTTCTCCTACGATTCATTTAGAATTGATCAGAAACTATAGATCTAGAATCAATATGTAAGAACCTGGGCCTTCTTTTCTGGTTTGTTTCTTCTTTTTCTGGAGTTTTTTAGAAAAATGGTGTTATGGAAATTTTTGATGTACACGCTGTGTAATTTATGATTACACATCGTGTACTTCATTGCCGCACGAGGCCGTATGATGGCCATGTCATGGACACACACACAGTCATGTGGGGTGATTTGGAGGATGCTTATAGTGGATTACAGGAAAGGAGAGTATACACCGTGTACTCCAAAAGTACACACTATGTACATTTTTTTCATTAAAAGGACAGGGCTCACATATGATCGCCATAGGTGTCTTCTTTTAGGTCTCATTCGACAGAGAGAATCCATACGATGTCGAACCTTCTCCAAGCCCCTGAGCCTCTATTTGTTCTCGGAATCGACCGTTGTAGATTGCGTTGGAACCACAATAGTAAGCTCTGACTTCTTCTAGAGCATCATTTTCCAATTTCTCCTCTTTTCCATGTTATTGTGGGTTGATAATTTTATGCATTTTTGTAGATATATGAAGTTATAAGTAGATTCAAGCCTCATGGTTCAATTATATTAATCTACCAAACCCAAGGTATGTGGTTTGTGCCATTCTGTTCAATTTATTTGAGTATTACGTGACAATTATACCAATACCCTTGAACGAGGAATTGCATGTTCACCATTTTACCCCTGTTATTTTTCTTCCATGATTGTATTCTTGTGTAGAGGTAAATTGGAAATGTTTTAGGTTTATTGGTATACCTTGGATGTTATGATCATGTTTTGTTTAGTTTATGACCATTTGGTCCTATTTAGCCTATTTTCTGTTTACCTATTTTCCATGCCTTGTGATCATAGGATGGAGTGTTTTTTTATAACATGCTTGAGATGTTGTAGACTGGTTATCCAAGTAGTTTTGTAGGTTTACTTTGGCCGTTTTGTATTATTATTAATTGAATTACACTGGGACCTGAGAACCTGGTGTTATAGAAAATAAAAGGATAGACTGATTGATTTTCCTCAGAGAGTCTTTGGACATTATAGACCATAAGAGGATAGACCGAATAAGCTTCCTCAAAGAGAGTTTGGACATTATATACTATAAGAGGATAGACTGAGCGATCTTCCTCAGAGATTCTTGGAACTTTATAGACTATAAAGGGATAGACAGAGTGAGAATCCTTAGAGAGCCTTTGTTTTACTTGAATTACTGGGAACCACTCTATGCTATAAGGGGTATTGAATGGGTGAGCTTTTTCAGAGTGTCTGTGAATGACCTGAGGCTATATAAGGAATTTACCGAGTGATCTTCCTTATATAGACTCTTGTCGTTGGGGAAATAAGGGGAATTGACCGTGCGATCTTCCTTAGAGAGTTCCTGATTACCTTAGACTATAAGGGTAATTGACCAAGTGTGCTTCCTCAGAGAGTCTTAAAATTTCGTATTACCAACCAAAAGGGTTAATCTGATTGTACTACCTAGAGGGTTGTTGGTACTTGTTAGGTAGGACCAGATGGGATGGCTGTGAGAAATTCTAGAGGGTTACCTGTTGTGGATAGTTGTTTGCTTCAATGTTGTTTGATTGATCTGTGGACTGTTTACTAATGAGTACTTTCCTGTTTACTGTTTACTATTTACTGTACTTTTACCTTCCATATACTCACTGATTGTCAGGAACATATCATTGGGTGGTTTCCTACTGAGATTTAGTCTCACACTCTGTTTGGTTCAGGCTTTTGTTCCCAAACTGATTACATTGTTGCAGGTATAGAGAAGGTAAATAGCCCTTCTACTTCAGGTACATGACTTTCTATGGAGCTGGAGAGCATGGGACGAAGCTATGGCTTGCGATGCTGAAGATTTTATCTATTTACCTTTATTTTTTTACTTTGGTTTAGAACTATTGTATTAAAATCATTGTGACTTGTTTGGATGGTTTCCAAGATATATGTATCATGAATCATTTCATATATATGTGTGCTCCAGCTGTATACAATTTTTTTCCTCCGCTGTTTAAAATTGTTGGATATTTACTGCATCTGCTATTGTATGTGTTGTTTACATCTATTGTATACTCTTCCAATGAGGGCATTGTTTCCACAGTATCACACCCAAGTCCCTCACTGCTTGCTTGGAGCCTCTGGCGTTCGGGGAAATGCACTTGAGGTCACTTGACCAACCAGGTATGTGGCGCCTCTAGGTGGCTTCTGGAACAGGGACATTACAAAGTTGTATCAGAGGAATTATTTTCCCATGACATACTGTTTTGATCCTATTTATAGGGATAACATAGAATAGGTACTTATTAATAAGTTGTGCCTTGGAGTTGCTATCCCATGTATAGGTAAAATCCAATCTACCTAGTTTATTGGAATTTCTTATGGTTTTCAAGTTTACGGTTGATCTAAGTTTTACTGATGGGTGAATCACATGGGTTGTGCTATTTCTGTTGATATCATTGGGGTTCTATTTTTGTCTCAACCCAATGAGATGAGGTTATTCCATCTCATGAATCAAATAGACACTTGCTAGAAATCACATGTCATACATTTTTTGCTATGCCATTTAGGATGCATTGGAGATTTCTGGTTGTTTTGATAGATGTTTTGTAGAATATGCATGCTATTGTGATAGATTCTTGATAGAATAGCTACTTTTAATAGGAATTACTATATGTAAGCTATTGTTTTAATGAATTGCAAACATAAATTCTTGAGGTGTTATGGGCCCACATGAATCAGAAGATGGTTGATCATTGACTTGATTCCATTTAATATGACATGTATGAGATGCCAATCTTTGATTCCCATGGAGTATGGGACCGCAAGGATCGGAATTTGGCACCTAAACATTAGTTTTCATGTGTTTTCTAGGCTCCTTAGCAGTTTCTGAGGCTACTACACAGAAAAAACCAGAATACATAGCGTGTACTTTATGAATACAGGCCTTTTAGTTTTTAACTGTGTCACTGACTATGTGGGAAGGGACACACGGTTATGAAAAATCATTCAAGAACATGTCGTGTACGGTACGTACACACTGTGTTGTAGTGACCGTGTGTCAACCCGTGTGACTAACGACCCAGATGGAGGAAACTTAAACTATACACGTTGTGTCCTATTTTCACATTTCGGCCCATGTAACCTATGTACCGGACCATGTCATGAGGAAAACAAGTGAGGGTAATCCTTCATGTACATGACATGTGAACATGGATCACGCTGTGTAGAGTGAACCATGTAGCCAGCCATGTAACTAACAACACGGGTCATTGAAACTTTTCTAGTGCACGTCGTGTGGTTTTTATACATTCCGCGTAGTCTATGATTAAGAGGAACATGTGGGTTAGACGTGTAAGGAGTCTCAGGTAGGGGAATAGAGTTCAAGTACACACCGTGTGTGGGGAAAACAAGTCGTGTGGTTTGGGTGTTACATGACTAGTTGTGGAAGAAGTACACGCTTATGTGAAAGGCTTAAAAGAACACACCGTGTAATGTTTATAAACACCATGTAGTCATGTTTTGTAAAACAAGAATTTTTCTCTCTCATGTTTCCTTCTTGTACTATTATGTTGTCTATCCATGATAAGCCTGGTCTATGTTTTTCCTTTGACCATTCAGAGTTATGCCATCGAGACGTCTTCCGGTTGTACTCCAGTTGCTTGACGGTGATCAGACAACGGATATGGATGATCAGGGACTTCGAGCAGATCCTCTTGTTGTTCCAGCCTTGTCACCAGCCATTATACCTAGCATAGGTGCTGGTGCACAGTTCAGGGAAGGCATTATGAGGATGATACAGGCTTTTCTGGGAGAACCGTCTCCTGCCCTGTCAATGGCGGAATTGATGTGGGGTTTTCAGCAGCAGCATCCACCTACATTCATAGGAGATGGAGGACCCCAGGCTGTAGAGTCAAGGCTAGAGGCCACCCTGAAAATTTTGGATCATCCGAAGATACCTCTAGATAAGAGGGTTAATCTCGCTACCTATATGCTCTGAGACTCCTCCAAGAGGTGGTGGGAGGTGATCTCATAGTCAGGACACCATCATAGTATTAATTGGGAATAGTTTCCACACATCTTCTACAATTACTTCTACAGGAAGACCTTGAGGGCCGGTCGAGCCTAGGAGTTTATGATTCTGGAGTAGGGCACTCATTCTGTTATGGAGTACACGTCTCGCTTTATTGATCTGCAGCATTTCACTCCTATTCCAGGTGGTGATGATCTGTTCCTTGGGTGAATGTTTGAGGATGTTATGAGGCATGACATCTGATCATAGGTGAACATCTTCAGGTTGACATTGATATCCTCTATCGTCGACCAGGCACTGATCACTGAGCATAATCAGAGGAATTTTGGAATAGTGAGACAGGGCAGTTCGATATCCAGAGTTATCATTCCTCCTATAGATAGCAGGAAGCGTCGTAGGGAATCTTATCGAAGAGATCAGAGTAAGAAGAATGTTTATTCACGTAGCTTGGTTGTATTCTACCAATGTAGGAGGAGTGGGAACACAAGGACTCAGTGCTAGAGAGACGCGATGGAGTGCCGATCTTGTGTCAAGATGGGCCATCTTCAGCTTTTCTATCAGATCTTCTCACCTATAGATGGTGGTAGGGATTCTTATATGACCTCACATTCAAAAGAATCATCGCGAGTTTCTCACCAGTCTAGGAACTGGAGTTCTTCCAGACATTCGGGCTGAGGTGGAGGTCATGGTCCTGGTTTTCAGTCACCAGCCTACCAAAGATAGCAGAGTGGATCAGCTCAAAGTGGTCAGGTAGGGTCGCAGGGCTTTGGAGTAGGGCAGACCTTTACAGTGGAGCAGACCCATCAGGAGTAGGATCCAAACCACTCTACCATTAAAGGTATGATCTTAGTAGCCTCAGTTTTATCATCAACTCTTTTCGATACAAGGGATTCCTATAGCTTTATATCTATTTCTGTTGTTGAGAGTCATGGTCTATGTATCTTTTCTTTTGCCTACATCATGACACTCGAGACACCGTTGTGAACTAGGATAGCTAGTGTAAGTCAGTGCATGGAGTTCCCTCTTGAGGTTGGTGGGTGTCACTTCCTTTGGGATCTCTATGTCCTAGAGATGACAAGATATGATGTCATTCTCGGAATGGATGGCTAGTTATCCTCTGGGCAGTCATGGACTCTTATCGCCGTAGGGTGAGTTTCATATCCCCAGAGGGTAAATTCTTTCTTCATATGGGTGAATGGGATGTCCAGGCGAGTAGATCAGGTCCAAAGCATCATGGGTTGGGAGGAGTTACAACCCAGATTTGCAGTCTTTATCTGTATGACCATGGGACATCATAGTAAGATTTTCCTCCAGTGGTGGATCGTTTCAGAGATGACTTTCTAGATGACTTTTCTGGTTTACCTCTAAAGAGTGAGGTAGACTTATCGATTGAGCTTGTTCCAGGAGCGACACCAGTCTCCATTCCTCTTTATAATATGGCTCCACCTGAGTTACAGGAGCTCAAGAAGCCATTGGAGGAGTTGCAGGAAAAGGGTTTTATCTGACCCAGTACTTCTCCTTGGAATTCGCATGTTCTGTTGGAAAATAAGTTAGACGGTACCCTCAGGCATTGTGTGGACTATTAGAAGTTGAACTAGTTGACGGTCATAAACTAATATCACTTGCTGGTTATCGATGATCTCTTTGATCAGCTTCTAGGATCCCAGGTGTTCTCAAAGAATTATTTGAGATCTGGTTATCATCATTTGTGCATTAGACCATCTATTATACCTCTTATTGATTTCGGGAGTAGGTATGGTATATACAAGTATATGGTTATGTTGTTCGGTCTCACGAACCAGCCTGTAGTTTTCATGGCACTGATGAACCGATTAGTCCATACCTACTTGGATTCCTTCATTGTTGTTTTCATGGATGATATATTGGTGTACTATCACACTCGACACAACCATGCTTCCCATCTTGTTATAGTTTTTTGTACATTAAGGGAGCATCAGTTATAGGCTAAGATCTCAAAATTCCACTTTTGGGTGGACCAGATTCACTTCTTGGGTCATGTTATCTCATAGATAGGAGTGTTAGTAGACCTAGAGAAAGCGAGAGGAGTAGTTTCATGTGAGCATCCAAAGGAGATATTTGAGTTGTGGGGTTTTCTAGGGCTGGATAGATACTACAGACATTTCATATAAGAATTTTCATGCCTAGCAGCACCACTGACAATTCTGACAATGAAAGGGGAAATGTTTTTATGGTCATATTCTTCTGATTCAGCCTTTCAGGTGCTGAAAAGGAGGTTGAATTCAGAACCGATACTAGTATTTATAGAGGTGGGAAAGGGATATACTGTTTACCGAGATGCATAGGGTTTGGAGCTATGCTTATGCAGGGAGATGGAGTCGTTGCTTACGGGTCTCGACAATTCAGTCCACATGACAGGAATTACCCGACACACGATCTGGAGTTGGCGGCAGTCATTCATGCAATACATTATTGGAGTCATTATCTTCTAGGATATCACTTTTTGGTATTCACCGACCACAAAAGTCTCAAGTACATCTTCACTCAATGTGATATGAACTTGAGACAGCGATGGTGGGTTGCGTACTTTCAGTCATTGGACTTTTAGCATGCCTATATGCATGGGAATGGAAATGTTGTGGTTGATGTACATAGAAGGAGGACTCAGGTACAGGTAGTTCAGGAGGCCAGCAGTGAGTGGATGCTTATTGTTCTATTATCTGAGATGCATTTGGAGCTTCACGATAGACAGGGGCATGATTTTCTATCTTATGTATCTCTTACCTCTACATTTCTTGATCGGGTACGAATGAGGTAGTTATCAAATTATGAAGGCCTAGTCCTACAGGAAAGCGTGTCAGGAGAGGACACCATTCTATTATGTAACATAGGTGAGGATGAGATCTTGTGTTTCCAGGAATGCATATGGTTGCTAGACGATATATGCGAGGAGCTGATGTGGGACTTTCATTCCTCAGTTTGGGCAGTTCATCCTAGCATCACCAAGACGTACCGTGATCTACATCTTCAGTATTGATGGCCGAGAATGAATAAGGATATTGCTTGTTTCTTAAGGAGTTGTTCCACCTATCAGCAGGTGAAGAGGAGCAACAACGAGCATCAAGGCATCTATAGCCGTTACCCATTCCCGAGAGGAAGTGGAATGATGTCATGATGGACATCGTGACCGGTGTGCCAAGGATTCCTTGAGGGAATGATGCAGTGTGGGTTGTCATTGACAGACTCATGAAGTTTTCTCAGTTCTTTCCGATCAAGGAGACATTCAGTGTTAATGAGCTGGGGTGGTTTTATGTCTGAGAGATCATACGTCTGAATGTAGTTACACACTCTATTGTTTCGGACAGGGATGCACGTTTTACTTCTCGGTTCTTTAATGGGATTCAGAAGGCTTTGGGTACACAGGTAATTTTGAGTACACCTTACCATCCCAAGAAAAATGGCCAGTCCGTGCGTATGATTCAGGTTCATGAGGACATGCTCCAAGAATGAATCCATGATTTTGGAGTTTCTTGAGATAAGAATATACCTTTTGTGGAGTTTTTCTACAAAAACAGTTTTTAGGTGACTATTCAGATGGCCCCTTATGAGGCTTTGTATGGTAGGCCATACCGATCACCATTATGCTAGCTAGAGGCAGGATATGAAGGTTTATTGGTAAAAAATCTTGTTCAGGAGACCTAAGAGAAGATAGAGTTTTTTTGGAATAGGATGGATACGACACAGTCTAGACATAAGTCTTATGCTAACCAGTGGAGACGACCTCTAGAGTTTGAGGTTGGGGATCCGGTTTTCCTGCTTGTCTCACCGAGGTTGGCACACAAGAGGATTTGAAGATAGGGTATGCTTTCAACAAGTTATGTTGGGCCATTTGAGGTGTTGGAGAATGTTTGGCCTATTACCTATCAGTTGAAGTTATCTCAGAGGTATCGGGCTATACACGATGTCTTCCACATTTCTCAGCTCAAACGTTACATTCCAGACCCATATCATTTCTCTAAACCGGAGGAGGTTGAGCTCAAAGTAGATGCATCGTTTGAAGAGTATCCTATCCGCATTGTCGATCGTAGTACAAAGGTTCACCATGGTCGGTCTGTTCCTCTGATATGGGTTCTATGATAGAACGTGCGAATACAAGACGAGACATGGGAGAGGGAGGTCGATTTACAATCACAGTGGCCGAAAATGTTCGGGGTTTATTCCTCTATGCCCGGATAGGGAAATTAAGAGACAAATTTCTTTATGGGGGGAAGCTTGTAAGAACCAAGACCTTATTTTCAGGTATGTTTTTTCGTTTTTTCTAGAGTTTCTAAAAAAAGAGGAGTTTCTGGAAATTTATAAAGTGCACGTCATGAACAATATGAGTACACGCCGTGAACATTATGAGTACACGCCGCGTGCTTCGTTGCCACATGAGGCCCTATGATGGCCATGTCCTAGAAACACACACGGTCATGTTGGGTGATGTGGGGGCCAGTTAAAGCGGAGTATGAAAAAGTTGAGTACACGCCATGTACTCTAAAAGTACATTCCACATAATTTTTTTTTCATTAAATGGACTAGGCTCGCATCTGATTACCAGAGGTGTCTTCTTCTAGGTCTTGTTCGACCGAGAGAATTTATACGACACTGAAACTTCTCTGAGCCCCCAAGCCTCCGACTATTCTCCGAATTGACTGACGTCTATTATGTTGGAACCACAGTGGTACACTCTTCCTTCTTCTAGAGCATCGATTTCCAATTCCACCTCTTTTTCATGTTATCATGGGTTGAATGTTTTATGTGCTTCCATAGATCTACAACATTATAAGGAGATTCAGGCCTCGTGGTTCAAGTATATTGATCTCATAACACCAAGGTAGGGAGTTTGTGACTTTCTGTTCAATGTCTTTGAGTATTATGTGAAAATCCTACCAATACCCTTGAACTGGGTATTGAGTGTTTACCAATTTATCCCTATTGTTTTCCTTCCATTATTGTATACTTGTATAGAAATAAATTTAGCATTTTTGGGTTGATTTCTATACCTTGGATGTTCTTCCCATGCTTTGTTCTTTTTACGATCGTTTGGTCCTGTTTAGACTATTGGTTGGTTACGCGTTTTCCATGCCTTGTGATCGTAGGATGGAGTGTTATTTTCTGTCTTTCATGAGATGTTGTAGACTGGATATCCAAGTAGTTCTGTATGTTTACTTTGTCCATATATCATTATTATTCATTGAGTTACTTGGGGTCGTGAGAACCTGTTGTTATAGACTATAAGAGGATAGACCGAGTGAGCTTCCTCATAGAGTCTTTTGACATCATAGACTAGAAGTTGATAGACCGAGTGACCGTACTCAGAGAGTATTGGGACATTATAGACTATAGGAGGATAGACCGAGTGAGCTTTCTCAGAGAGCCTTTGAGTTTTATAGACTATAAGAGGATAGACCAAGTGAGCTTCCTCAGAGAGACTTTGTTTTACTTGAATTAACGTGAACCACTCAATGTTATAAGAGGAATTGACTGGGTGAGCTTCCTCAGAGAGTCTATGAATGACCTGAAGCTATAAGAGGAAATGATTGAGTGAGCTTCCTCAATGAGTCTCTTGAACTTAGGGATATAAGTGGAATTGACCATGTGTTCTTCTTCAGAGTGTCCCTGACTACTTTAGAATATAAGGGTAATTGACCGAGTGAGCTTCCACAGAGAGTCTTATAATTTTAGTATGACCAAACCAGAGGGGTTAGACTGAGTGTACTGCCAAGAGGGTTGTTGGTATTTATTAGGTAGGACTAGAGGGGATGGATACGAGATCTTCCAGAGGGTTACCTGTTGTGGTTATCTATTTTCTTCACTGTTGTTTGTTTGATCTATGGATTGATTACTATTGATTACTTTCATGTTTACGATTTACTGTTTACAAAACTTTTACTTACGATATAGTCACTGACTGTTATGAACAGATTTTTTGGTGGTTACCTACTGGGATTTAGTCTCACACCCTATTAGGGTCATGCTTTTGGGCCCAAATATATTACATTGTTTTAGGTATAGAAAAGGGAAAGCACCCTTCTACTTCAGGTACTTGACTAGATGTGGAGCTGGAGACCATGGGACCAAGCTATGGCTTGAGATACTGAGGAGTTTATCTATTTACCTTTATTTTGTACTTTGGTATAACACTATTTTATTGCAAGAATTGTGACTTGTTTGGATGGTTTCCAAGACATATGTATCATGCATCATTTCATATATATGTGTTCTCCAATTGTTTAATATTTTAGTCTTCCACTATTTACAGTTGTTGGATATTTACTGCTTCCACTATTGTATGTTTTATTTACTTCCACTGTGTACTCTTCCCATGAGGGAATAGATTCCCCACTATCACACTCAAGGCCCTCGATGCTAGTCAGCTGCCTCTAGAATTCAGGGAAATGTGCATGAGGTCATGTGACCAACCAGGTACGGGGTGCCTCTAGGTAGCTTCTGAAACCGGAATGTAACACATGACGACTCGATGGTGGGTGTGGTGGCTGATCAAACGATGGTGAGTGCCTAATCTGAATTATTTGAAAATAACTAAGAACACATTTAATTTCATTTTCTAAGATGATTGTTTTATTGAATCTCATCGATTCGGTGTTAGGCTGGAGAAACAACATTGAATATGACATTTAGTATGAAAAGGAAAACTAGAATGAGATGTGGATGATCAATGAAGTGAGATAGAGGAAGAATATGGGTTATGAAAAACCAGACGCTCATGGTGTATAGTCCCCTGACTACAAGATGTGTAGTCCCCCTCAAATGACTCATCATGTACATTGGAAGTACACGGACACTATGTAGAGGAAACGAGCTTCCAACATGACCTGTACTCCCCCACACAACATTCCCTAGACAACATACATGGGATACCCCATGTATTAGTTCACAGACAGGGACACACCGGTTGATGCCATGTACTGGAACATGGCCAGTATACGTGAGAAAACCCCGGATCAAAGGAAACAATGTGTACCCCTTCTAAATGCCTTGTATTACTCTATTACTTGATATGATAGGAAGGAAAATGTTGTTGTAAATGCGAAGTACCCAGGATCATGGTACATGAAAAGTGACCCTACTACACACCATGTACTCATTCCTACATGGAATGAGCTTCTTGTCCAATGTATCATGGACAAGTTTCATTGAAGATCATTACCTATGTTATTTTCTTGATTTTTTGAATAGAGCATTTCCTACTCCTAGTATTGTGATCCCTTTAGTAGAACTTCCCATATAGAGTTATTAGAATCCACCTAAGAGGCCTAGAGTGGAATCATATATCCATTCTTCATTCCCTATGTGGAGTTTTGGTATCCTCATGACCCACACATGTGGGATCCAATCCTCTACATAAAAGGTTAATCCCAAATGTTTTTTTGGAATCACCTAATGGACCTATATTTGAACTTCATCGGTTGTATTATATATATCTTTAGATCTATCTGTTTATCTTTCTCATTTTGAGACCTGATATGAAGTACCTCATGAACATATGTCATCGGTGCTATTAGAATCAAGAGTCCGGCCTCCCAGATGAGTGCCTCATGGAATATTCAAGAAGAATTCCTAGTGATGGCAGTCTATGGTTTTGGAATACCTTTACACTATGTTTCTTGGATAGATTATATCAATAAATTAGTATTATATGTGTTGTAGAAATATAATTCTATAGAGATGACTATACATTCCTTTTTTGTATTGCATTTTGGTTTTAGGGTGTCTTATTGAGTATTGTTATACTCACCCCTACATGTGAATTTTCCACATGTGTCCTGGCTTATGTAGACAATTGACCTTTTGATGGTGTCGTTGGTTGAACATGACCAAATAACACTTACCGAAATCAGAAAAACCAATTTATGTTCCTGTAGAATTTAGACAGTAGTCCCAGTACTTTTTCATATTGTCCATACTTGTGTTACAGAAATCTTATTGTGGACTTGTATATGGACCATTCTAGATTAGAATACATTTTATCATACTATGGTTTTGGGATATATATGTATAGATGAATTTTTTACATTGTGGTTTTTACATTTCTACATTTTATCTCATTGGAGAAGTGTGTGTACATACATGTACATAGGAAATGCCTCCCATTTTAGTGATATTCCTACTCAGTGATAGTCACCTACCCTTGAACTACTATAGTTAAGCTTATTGAGTCATGGCAAGAGCCCCTATAGGATAGGTCATGGCAGAGAGGTCAGAGAGCTAGATAATTCTATGTATGGACTGAGTGTCTGTTTGGTTAGTTTGAGGAAGCATTGTAAATAGTAAAAGTCTATCTTTCTTACTAAAGAATCCAATATTAGTGTGAAAGACATCATTTATATACACCAGGACTCTGATAACCAGATTTTTGACTCAGTACATGAGAACATTGGTTTCCCAGAAAATAATGATACATGAATCAAATAAGAATGTGTTTTGTTCTGTATGTCCTTATTGAGTTATCTCTATACATATACTCATTGACCTTTATACATCTTGTTTTTTCAGGATTACTTCTTAATGTATACCAGTTAGGATTTAACAACATGATCAGGTGTCTGACCCCATCAATGAAGAGGCTTTGATATAGTGACCAACTCCCCTAATGTTACCTTTAGGAGTTGCACCAGTCATACACTCACCTTTTGATCAGAACATGGTAACCAAAATACCCATGGATGTGAATCCTAAAATGATTGTGCTTCATCAGTTTCATCAATAGAGCCCCATTAGGTTCTAAGTTGTTCCTAAATGACATTCATTTGGGGGCTGTCATGAAGTAGTGACCCAATTTTTCAGTCTATTCAGGACACTAACAAATCAAATGGTGGTCCTGGTGGCGAGATTTATACATGATTCAGTAGGATGATGGCGGATTTTAGATATCTTGACTTACAAAGATATGACTCATTCATGGAAATATTTCTAGTGACTCATCATGGATGAGTTCTCACAAGTTATGCTGAGGCTTGTATGTATTCAAGAGATTCTATATCTCTAACAGGGAAACGTGATTGTTGTTGATTATTCATCAAGGATTACCAAACAATCTTGGTACTCGATGGATATGTTTTAAGATCATTAATTGAGGTATCATAACATACAGTGAGGTCTTCATAGAGACATATAAGATATTTTTATACCTATATTCATTTATTATAATGTTGTGGTTCTTGAGTGGGATTAATTTGGTGGTTGAAATATTATTGACTAGTCATAAATATCCAATGACAGTAATTAGTGGGAATGTAGGAGATAAGACCTCGGCAGTAGAGAGATAACGTCAATCTTAGGGATCAGGATGTGGGAGACCATTTAGTAGGATTCCCCAGGATAGAGGATCTATAGTTCAACGCTCACAGGGTTAGTCCAACCATCCAAGAGAGAGGTGAGTCTATTCATGTGATGTATGTCGATATATTGTATGATATTTCCAACCCACCACACTACTGACAAGGATACTATGAATGAACCACCATAGAAGATACAACGAGAGGAGAAGAAAGATCCACATAGATAAATATCAGAATGAGAAGACGGGAGATTAGTAAGAGGTGGTTGATGTTTTGACATATTTCCACCCTCACCCACTAGGGGTCTACACCAGGATTGGGGAGCTAGAGGATAGGTGGAGGGAAAACATCATGTGATTGAGGATTTGGTCCCAGGGGATCTAGGAATGATTTGAAGTATGGTTTTTGTCTTTGTTGATTATTTTTTTGTACCTAAAGACACATGTTCTTGCTATTACATTCTATCAACATATCTTGTATGAGACCTAGAGATTCAAGATTACCTATTGACTGCACCCTTATGCTTGAAGTCACATACCAAAGAATACTCAATGATCACACACCCATGATGATAGTGTGACATAAACCTTGGAGGTAAGAGTTTTGGTTGGAACTTCCGGGTAGTAGTGTTGAGTCCTTTAAAATTTATAATTTGTATGTATATGTTATCTAGAGTCGTTGGATAGATTAACTATTTTAGGAGAATGGTACGGTGTGTATGTAGTGAGGGATATATGTTTTAAATTATTGGAGAAAAGTAATCCTATGTAGTGAATGATGGAATCATTCATAATAGGGTGAAGCTGATTACTCATTAGATGGATATCCTAACCCTTAGTGTAGTGGATGTTATAAGTTTCCAGTTTCCTACAATAGATTTGGAGTATAAGGACGTCTTTCCTAAAGATGTTACCAATTTTACTCATAATAGAGATTTAGGCATACAAATTGATCTATTCCCCGGTATGACATTGATATCTTCACCAGTATATAAAATCTCTCTTAAAGAGCTCTATGAGATGAGGGTGATATTAGAGAAATTACAGATGAAAGGCTTCAGGAGACCTAGTGTTTCGGCCAGGGAATCCCTAGTGTTTCTGCTTGGGTATCCCCAGTATTTCACCCTAGGAATCCCTAATTCTTTTCCAAATAAGAAGACATCAGTTTGAGGTAGCGTGGGGACTCATGAATCTTGAACTAGGAGACCATGAGGAATAAGTATCCACTATCAAAGACTGATGGCCTCATTGATCAGTTGATAGGGAAATATGGTTCTTGAAGGTTTTCCTCAGATAAGGCTATCACTATATATGAGTATGGGATGAAGATATACTAATTTTGTTATTTTGATTTCGTTATGATCACTACAATTACTTGGTGATGACCTTTGGCATGAAAAATTCCCTATAGTGTTCATGGGACTCATGAACAAAATCATTCATCATTGCATAGAATATTTTGTGGTAGTCTTCATCGATGATGTCCTTTGCACTCAGTTTTTGAGGAGGATAATGTGAGAAACATAAGGATTGTTCAGGACATACTCTGAGTAGAAAAAAATTACTTAAATCTCTCAAAGTGCATGTTATAGATTAATTTTTTCTACATTATTGGACACATTATATCAGCAGAATAAGTTGTAGTGGACCCCGCCATGGATTAAGTAGTTTTAACATGGGACCAAATGAGAACCATGAAGGTGGTGCAGATATTAATTAGGCTAGTAGAATACTATCAAAGATTCATAATTTATTTCTCTAGGATATCATCACCTATGATAGCTTTGACTGAAAATGGGAATCCTATTATTTGGACAGTGAAGTCCTAAATGGATTTTAACAAGTTGAGGTAGATTTTTATGAATGATCTGATCATGAGATTACTGGAGGAGGGTGTTATGTATTTGGTGTTCGATGATGCATCCAGAACTTGGATAATATGTGTCTTAATATAGACACATGTGGTGATTTACTATGGTTTATCACAATTAAAACCACATGATCAGCACTATGTGATCCCAGATAATGAGTTAGTAGTGTTATTGTTCACATTGACGATGTGAAAACACTACCCGATGAGTGTTCAATTTATCATCTACTCTGATAAAAAAAGTATTGAGTATATCTTATCTTAGATGGATCTCAAATTAGGACATAGGTAATGGATAGAGTTCTTCCATGACTATGAATTTTATTTTTGTTATACTTATAGTAATGGGGACTATAACACCTTGACCCCCAACACCATAAGAAGGTTTATTATCTTTATAATCATTATGATTACAGGAAATAATGTCATTAAGGACCGATTAGTTTAGTAGTCATGGAAAATAGATTACAAACATGAACTTCATATCATAATATCTAACATAAAACACAACATAAATAATACTTTCAGAATGCAAGTATTCTTCTAGAATAAGCCTACATATCAATAATAAAACACTTCTTGGCATTCAAGAGAAATAAAAAATAAGAATGGGGTGATCATATATGCTTAGTATGGATTTTTTAATATAGTATAAGCTATCATAAAAAATCATAAAATTTTACATCAAGGTACAAAATTAAAACACAAGCATTTTAAAACATTATCTTTTGAAAATTATGTTCTAAATAAATAAAATATTTCAATTTTATACTTCACACTGATATTTTACTTGTTGAATAATCACATTTAAAATCGTTAATTAATCTCATAATGAGGTAATTCATATTAAAGGACATCATAAACATATCATACAAGATTCAGCCAAGACACAATTCCTAATTGTCCATGATTGATCATATTACAGGACATCATAATTCAATTA
This sequence comes from Viscum album, assembly GCA_963277665.1. NCBI lineage: Eukaryota > Viridiplantae > Streptophyta > Magnoliopsida > Santalales > Viscaceae > Viscum > Viscum album. Next base: position 1,406,763,675 of record OY728133.1, on the reverse strand, counting down.
TTGAAATAAATCGAGACATTCACGGTCAATCAATTTGGAATAACGACACATAATCTCTTACCTTTACCCAAAACTCAACAGTCCCAATGGAACCCTTCAACATGAATGAAGGTGAACAATAGCTCAAAACACAAACTGGAGAGGAGATCCAAATACAGGTTGCTTAGATTCTCTGATTTTAGGATGATCAATTGAAATCCCATGGAAGTAAAAATAGAGAAACATGAGTAACAAGGGATAAATATTACTTAGGAATCCCACCACAAGTGTAATAACAATAAAATACTGAATGAGAATATCTGATAGGGTTAGAATGCTCCATGATTTCATGGAGAGGATTTGGGTTTAGAGAAAAAATAAATTAGAGAAGAGAGGTAAGATATCTTACATGTTCTTCTCATTTTAAAAAGTATTGTTGACAAATTACTGGACGGGTAACCCCACTACATGTCTTGAAATGGTAAATATCTGAAGCCTCCAAAAATATAATTTCATAAATAATAAAAACTAATATTTAATTCACTCATGAAATGTAAATAATGTTCACATTATGTAACCTTCACACTTTTAATCCTTTATCGGCATTCCTCTAAAAAACCATTACACATATTATAACCACGTTACACGATTGGTAACCCTTCAAAATCCTATATAAAAGATTGATTAAAGAAATGTGTTAAAAAATCTATAACTTCACCATTATAGGTATACCCCAAACTCATTATCATACATAACTATTCATTGAAAATGAAATCCATGACATGATTAAAAGAATACCTATTAGATCGGTAATGGAATGTTACAACCACCCCACCAAAAAAAATTCATATCTGTAGAAATCCTATGATGAAGCTTCCATGCCAAATTTATGTTTTAAATTCTCTCTCATCAATTACTCATGTTACCATTGCTCAGGATTATAAGAACCTTGTTTTCATTACACATGATCAAAAGGTATCATCCTCCCACATAATACATTAGTCTCATAATCAATTTTCCTGACTAGTTGTTCATTCATAGGTAAATCAGGTTCAATATCATGATCACCAGAACTAAAATCATGAGTTATATTAGATTAAATATTCCCAAATATGAAACAGGGAATACATTATGTAAGGATTTTATCTACAGTGTATGTTTTGGATGGCAGTAATCATTCCATCATTTTCAACCACTTCAAAAGGACTCATGAATAAAAGAGTATAATTCCCTTACCTCCAAAGACGTTGATGACACAATCGGGGTGAATCATTCAAGATTGAATCATCACCAACTACGAAATATAAAGGTATCCATTAATGACCAACATAAGACTTAAATCGTCTCTACAATGTCAATGTTATCAGATGAATCATCTGAATCTTTGATGTCAAACATTTCACCAAGCTAGGATCGACCAATGAACATTCAGCAATATTTGACAAAAAATAGATATATACAAGTTTGTCCATAAATGGACTCAAATTTTCAATTCTGAGTGCAGATTGGTAAATATTGTTATAATAAAACTTTATCATCCAAAAATGATCATCCCAAGCCCCACCAAAGTCGAGAACCCAAGCGTGATGCATATCCTCTAGAATATTTATAGATTTCTCTGTCAGGCCATCTGAATGTGAATGGTAGGTCGTGCTCAAAATGATCGGAGATCCCAATGCCACTTTATGGCCACTAGAAAATTCACATGTGACCAAAGATTGATATTATAAAATATAACAGATTTAACTCTATTAAAATGAACAATCTACCTCATCTATATATTTCCCAACTCGTCAACCGTGGTTGGATCATTAATGATTATGATGTGATCCGACATGATGAGCGAGTAAATCACTACCCATACTATATTCTTTTGAATTTGTGTATGTAGATACCCAAAACAATCTACATATATTTCATCTCACTTACATGTAGAGACTATATGTGGCCAATGTAAACCTGAAGGTTTTTGATTCTCAGCCTTTAGCTTCTAGAATATAAAGAAATGTATATCAAACTAACCATTTTTATATATCATACCAGGACAATAGAACATACAATGAATATAATAAATCATATTTCTGGTTTGTGGATTCAAATCCCATTGGGAATTATCACAATACCCTATCGCAACCTCTCTCTTATCTAAAGGCACAACTAAATGATTCTTACATCATAGAACACCCTCTTGGGAGATGAACCACATGTATACTATCTTCCCACTATAATGAGAGTTTCTAATTATATTTATTTCATAACCAAGATATTCATCCTAATGAATCATCTCGAGAAAATTGGATTTTAATTGAATGATGGCTAAATATACATTATCCCCTTTCTCCTAAACTCCACTACGCAACTGTGCAAAGAGAACCATAAAATTACAACCATTGGAAGATTCTTCACTACCTTGGTGGGATGTTTCTTGCTAAACAAATTTTTAATGACATTCCCTCTCAACAAGGTTTATGTGATTTCAATGTCTAAATATTTTCGGTACTCCATCCAATTCCTCTGGATGATATTTAAAACATTTTTAAGAAAACATATATGACCAAAAATTTTGTTTTGAATTCACGATAATATTTTTTCGAAAAGGTTGTTTCAGGAAAACATAAGTACATTCATCACAAGAAAAAGTTCAAGGACATTTGAAGGATATGTCTTAACATGTAGCATAAAAAATATGTATCCCTAAGTCACTACGTGATCACCCTATATAAGAACACTACCCTACCATAAAACTGATGCATCACAAAATACCACATAACCCTTCCCAATATATGGATGATTCAACACCAGTGTACAACTAAAAATATATTTCAGATCAAAAAAAGAACTCAAAAATATATCTTTCTAACAAAAAATTACCCCTTTTGAGATAGATCAATCATGAGATAATAATAACTTAAGAAGTCATTAACAGACTAAGGATAATATACAAATAATCCCAACATGCTCTGAATATTGATGACATTTCATAGTTTATCCCATTTCTTAATAGACATTAGCTTCTCAAGATCAACAGATATAACATTCTCAGACCACATGTGTCCCAAGAATTTCACTTCTTTAATCAAGAAATCAACTTCTGAATGCCTGGAATATAGTCGATGATTTCTCGGCAGTTATAGAACTACCCTATGGTAATGCACATGATCCACTTCATATTTATAGTAAATGAGTATTTCATCGACAAAGACAACCACAAAGGTAACCATACACTCAAATAAAATCTTATTAATTAGATAAATGAAAAACACTGAAGCATTATTTTACCAAAGGGCATAAAAATGTACTAATATTGTCCATACATGCTCTAAAAACTGGTTTTCTAAATGTCATATTCTACTATCCTTAACAGGTTGTAACTAGACTTTATTTCAATCTTTGAAAACCAGTTCACCAAATTCATATGATCAATCATATCACCAATTTGTGGTAATAGATACATCTTTTTCACCATAACTCAAATGAGGTTTCTATAATCCAAACAGAAGAGAAGATAACCACAATCATGCTTGGTGAAGAGAAACGGTTGCACCAAATATGACATGCTAAGCCATATAAATCATTTCTCAAGAAGATTATCCAACTTGGTCATCATCTATCTCATTTCTGATTGATCCATTCAATAATAGGGAATTGAAACAGGCTTTGATACATGAATTATGTCAAAAAACATGACCTCAATTACTAGAGTAAAACTTGAGAAATTAGAAGGTAACATGTCTAGAAACATGAAGGAAACTAGAAGTGTTGTCATCGCTAAAATATTCATAATATAGATCAATAGGAAAAATATATATTATCTTTCCCTAATCTGGATAAGAAGGTCTGTCCATGCTCAACCATGGGTCCGATTATCATTGAACAAAAAAAGACACACCATTGTTGGTATTATTGTGGATCTATCAAATATAACACTAAATATGGGATTTATTGGCAATGATCATGTCCATACCTAAAATGACATCAAGATATTTCTATTTGGGGACTAAAAAACTCGAAGCCATACCATCATTTTATTGAATGAACATACTACAAGGACAACGTATGCCCATATCTATCATTAATCCAATGGGTGTAGTTACATCCATTGAAAAATATAAATTCACCTATGGAATGTTATTAATATTTACAATTCAAGATGAAATATACAAGAAAGATATATCATTATCAAATAGTGTATCCAATCATGTAGAATATTTTGTAATGTTACAAATCAATGATATTAAACCCATGTATGTATACTCTAGAGACTCTTCAACCAAGTGATGTAGCATCGTTTGAGATTACTATGGGTGGAAACCTGATATATGTATAGAATTTAATTTACCCATAGTTTTAGGGGGAGCTAATGATCATGATACACAATATTGAGTAGAAATGTTATTGAAGAATCTCTATAAGTTTCTTGAACATCCCCATGAGCTATAGTTCTTATGTGCCTTTGTGAAAACCCTCATAGAATGTAATCTAAGTATACATAGATATAAAATAAATGATTTCTTTATGGATCATTATGGGTCGTACAATTAAATTTCTATAAAAAATAATAGGGAGAATAATTATTCTTCCACTTTACCCTGTAGGAACTCACACTACCACTGGGAGAGAAAACAAAATTCTTCTAACCATGAATTTACTACCAGGTCAATCTTAACCAACATCGTCATATCTACTAAAACAGTATAAGTGGGACGATTTAGCGTGAAAAGAGGAAACATATATATAATATATATAAAAAATCAATCTTTTGATACATCAACCTCACCATAGATAAAATATCTTATGTAAATTGCATGAGTTCAATAATTCAATTGGAATTCTCAGTAATTGTTTTTTTAGCATTATCAAGATTTAAAAACATAAGAGAATTGGATAAAACAAAAGGATTAGGGTAGAACATGTAAGTGATATCAACCATGAAGTCATTAAACTCTATGTTCTCATGTTTTTTCCCATCACCATCCTGTCCCACTATCTCCATCTAATCCCTTCAAGCATGAAGGTGGTATAGTTTACCTTGATCTCATCCAGTGTCCCCATGAACTGAAATAATTGATCTATCATTCCGAAAAAATCCTCACAATGTTGAGGATGAATGGAGCCTTTGAAAATTAGTGTCTTCTAGAAAATTAAATCAAGATAACTATTTTTCATGACATCCCCCTTGACATTCAACAGTTTTATCTTGTGTAATAAAATTAGGTGATTCTTATCCTAGAGCATGGACAGTGCTCAAAATCACCACAACTTGATTTGGGTCTAATGGAGGATTCACTCAATGCAATCTTGTATCATATTCTTTATAGATCCAGTTTTTATGTATTATCATAGGCATAATTCTACCAAACATCAGTAGACAACAAGGAAGACATTATACTTACACTCATACTAAACAAACTGGGGAATTAGTTCCAACGAATGGAACAATAAGATTTGGATTTCACACCATCTGAATCACAATAGAAAAAAGACTAGAACTAATCCACAATACATTTTCTCTAATAAGGTAGGAGATTTAAGGTTCCTTTTGAGGAGATCAGTCTAGGAACATAATTTCATCTACCTCCAATGACTTGAATGGATTCCAATTTCATACAAACTTTAAGTCAAATTCTCAATAGCCTCCATCTAATAGTATTTTGTCGTAAACAATCCCAGGTACCTTGATAACATGTTAAACGAGATTGACCTTAAATATCCTTAATTGAATTATAAATACCTATGGGTTAGAAATTTTCATATAGAATCTAGCAACATGCAAGTGGGAATGAATTTTATAAAAAACATAGTGGAATAATGATAAGAAATCCAACATGCATACAAAAAGAAACTCTATTGGAATTTATATACTAGAAAACACACGACATACAATATCCTCTAGGTTTTTATGATATATATGAATGTATTAGTACAATTATTACAATAATTGTTACTTAGTAAGACTACATAAATGTTTTAATTAAAATTCATATTTATTTCTCTATTCAGACAAAAATGTATGTTTTTAAAAAATAGGGATTTCAAAAAATGTTTTCAAAAATGTTTAACATTTATCATATTTTGTTATAGGAAATCTATACACATTTTTTACCTTTTATTTTCTTAGAACAATCCTCTTGTCATTTTATGATCATGGATCTTTTTTAAACATTTAAGGTAAAAAAATAAATGTTCGGTACATATACTCTTACCACCACTAAGATTGTCATTTACATGATGCTTCCATTGTATGTTACAAGTTTAACATAATAAAAAAATATTTTCTAAATATTTTAATTCTTTATATATTATATTTCATAGAAAAATGTTTACAGACTGATTTCTAAGAATTATTTATAATTCATCAAGTGTATTTTCAATGAAATGGTGTTCAAAATGATTATGTTTTAAAATGTAATTTTTAAATGAACAAAGGATATTTTCTTAAAGGAGTGTTTTTAAAAGATCTTAAAAAATTTATTTCCCATTTATGATGACATACAATAGTGTTACTTATTTATATATAAATGAATCAATTCTTCCATTAATTTTTTTTATGAATGATTAATGTTATTATGGATAGATTTTTATGATACATATTTTTCTTTCATGATTTATATGTTTTTGAAACGCACTAATATTTATGGTTGGTGATTATGAGAGCTACACAATTTCCATAAGTAATGATACGATTATTTTTTTCAGGATTCCTATCTCATTACATGTGTTGAGATATGATTATTGTTTATAATCTTTTGGGATTCTTGTATGATTTTGTAAGATATTTGTATAGATCTATATCTCCCATAATGTAGTGTGTAGTGATGGATGAATCATGAGAATATTTGTTATGAATAAACCATATTTCAGGATTACAATTTTATTTTTGAACATTATTACATGTTTTCAATGGTATGAATTGACATGGTTTTATATCCATAATTTTATATGTGAAAATAATTACATATTCACAATATTTTGAGTGAATCTTATTACATGTTGACAATGTTATGAATGGACATGGTTTTATATCTAAAATTTTATGTGTGAACCTGATTACATGTTCACTATGTTAGGTGTGAACCCGATTACATCATCAAAATTTTAGGATTGGACCTAGTTTCATGTCCATATGGTTATGCATGAACCTGATGACATATTCATAATGTTATGCATGGACCTAGTTTTATGTCTTAATGTTGATTCAGGGTCCTGATATCATGTTCTTATCTTAATGAGTGTACTCGTTTCTAATTATACTCGTTTATACCATTATAATACAATGTATTCCAAAAGTTCCATCTATTATTCATATGTTACTATTTAATGATTTACTCTCTTAAGTCACTTATTATTCATGTATTATGAACTGAAAATATTTATTATAATCTCTAATAAATATGGTATGATCATTAAATGATATTCTTAAGTCCAATACCATTTTTAGGTTATTCATACACATTTCCTTTATTTTTCCTTTTTGAGAATTAAAGATCATCCATTTCTTATGATTTCTATCTAGATGTTATGATGAATGGTTTTAGGTATATGTATTAATGGTGGAGATATTTATGGGAGATATTGATGATCATTCACCATTAATGAATATTTTCATTCAATTTTTCCAACAACACTAATCAATTATAGTCTTAGGGAATATGTGTTTTAATTTATGAAATATTAATATAAATTTAAGTAATATACATTTATATTAATCCATGTTCGCTATATTCAACTTTATTGGTAGAGGAATCATTCCCATGCTGATGGGGGTTCCACTCTATAGGATGAAGAACCATTCCCTAGTGAGATAGGGGGTTCCACATTAATCATATACGACCCAAACCCTAACCAAAAGGGGGTTTTACTTGGAATGAAGAGTAATCACACACAATATGATTTTCCTTTCTACTCTATAGGTTGAGGAACAATGCAATGGTGTGACATGGGCATCCCACATTGGTCCTCGATGACCAGTTCCCTACCAGTTTGAAGGTTTTACCCAGTATGTTGGGGACTAATTCCCAAGCTTATGGGGGTTTCTACTTTATAGTATGAGGTCCCTTGCATTGGTGAAATAGGAGGTGGGTCCACTCTGGTAATCAAGGATGAATTCCCTATTAATTAGGGATTTCAATCACTAGGTTGAGGACCCTCACCAATAATGAAAGGGGTTTCAACATTATAAGTTAGTGTAGAGTAAAATCTCTAAATATAATGGGGTGTTCAACTCTACTGTCTCTAGTGGTCCACATCCTGATCTCTTCCATTGCTAGTCTTTTTATGAATAAGTGTTATTCCAAAAAGATTTATCATTTTTTCTTCAAAATCCACAATAAAAGGTACTATCATATTCTACATGGAAAAAACATAAGATAGAAAAATCAAAGGCAAAAATATTATTCCAAATAATGGATATATAAAATAATGATGTTTCTTCAAAAGGAGACAAGGGGTACATGAATTATGATGGGACACACACAACATGTGGTCCCTCCCCCTCTCCTGGTCATGCCATTTTTGTTATGTAGATTGTCCACCATACAGGGAAAATGGAAATATGGGGATCTACACATCATTCCCATGACACTTGGGGTCCAACTCGTGTTCTTGGAAGTGTCTGTGTACTTTAACCTGTGTTTGTGTAATTTGGTACCCATTGTGTCTACATTTGATTATGAACTTGTACTCCCATAGTAGAAGAAGTGTCTTCCAACATGACACCAAATGATATTTTGGGGTCCCACATGGTGTGTGATACGTATAAATCATTGAATCCCCATTCATTGTTGTACAGTCCCAATAAAACATCTACTCGTCAAAATATATAACATGTAGTGGAGATATTCCCAAAAATCTAGATCCATTTTCTATATACAAAATATATATTACTTTTTATTAAAATCCAGCCACATTAACTCCATAAAATTTTCAATCTTGATCTCCCTTGTAATTTCCAACCCTCAGGGGTTTATAAGACGAATCTGGTTCAGCCTCGTGTGAATCTTCACACAACATTGTGCACCACTCAAACGTGTCACCTCTACTGGGCTTAGATCTCAAATCCATGATATTGAAAACCAGTTATTCCAGGATATAATCCCAAATCCTTCCATAATTATATAATTTATCCATCTTGATCATATTATTTTGGATTTTAGTTGAACGATTGATCTTGGTACTAGCATTGAAGGTCAAACCCGGTCTATGGTGTCCAACTATTGAAGAATGCAAACAAATTGTAGGTGTGTGGAACAGAAAAAGATTTTACAAATAAGTTATAATATTTATGTGAAAATGATCATGATTTAGTTTTTCAGGGGATATAAAATAGTAATGAAAATTTTAATTTTAGTATGTGGTCTCTTGAAAATGAAAAAAGTGGTGTATATAAATGGTAAGAAGAGGATCATTTTAAGTAAATTTAATCTAAATGTGTGTAATCCATTGACTGAAAAATGTTAACATGATATTGGATAGTTCTTCATCAAGTAATGTTCTTACCAATTATTAAAGGAATTATTTATATTGGATAATGTATGATCTAATCTGATTCATAGTTTATTTATCACCCAAGGAGATTCCGCCAATGGAATGAGGGGAAGAATAACTTTTTAGTAGTCCCAGTGTTATGAGGACATCCCTAAAAAAATATCCATGGTGTTATTCTTATATAAATTTCTGTTAGGTTATGTAAATAAATAAATATAATAAATTTAATTATTTAATCCATCGAATGCTCCTCCAATGGGTGAGATATCTAAATACCTAGTGTCAACCCATTTTATATCATCCTTATGGTAAAAAACATTTTATAGACTCAACAGTTGTCTTAGATTTCTAATTTTTGATTCCATTTATGATATATCCCATTTTCATTAAGAAACTACAATAATTCAATATAAAATAATATATATATATATATATATATATATTATTTTAGGCACACTGGGCCCCGGAATCGTATGTCATCTCTACACCTAAATTCAAAAATATATGTAGAATTATTTGAAATAAATACAAATAAAAATTGGGTCTCTAAATTATAAATACTATTTATGGTTGGCAGATCATTATCAAGTAGTTGTTCCCTTCTAAGGGAGTCTGAGTTTCTGGAATCATATTTGTGTAGCTTTTTCTATATGAATGGTTATGATGGAGGTTTTCCATAATTATTATTGGGTGGTGCAACCTAAGAACAAAAAAATGTTTAATGACATGATGTTCTGATTTCATTGACTAGTTATAAGACGATACAAAACTGACATTATTTACATAATTATACCTTTTTGTTGGTTAAATCCAAGAAGAAGAATACTTTGAGATTTCTTCAGACACATTTAGTTCCAACTGGCATGTCGTATAAGGTCTCTATGGACATTGATTTTGGGTTTCAATGTACCTCTTGAAAGATGAATGGGACATGGTTCTACTAATAAAATTATCTCAATTTATACCTATTTTTGAAATAAGAATGTTGAGTATATAATATGAATCTATGTGGAATAGATTGCCCGATTACATGGAATCCTTTATTTTATAGTCTAATATAGGGATCCTGATTTTGCCACTATTTTTGGAGAGGTCTACATGGAGAAATAGAATATCAGGTATGTTATCAGATGAAATATCACCGATAAATGGATGATAGGATATAATAATCTATACAGATTCTTGTGTAAATTTTACATGTTTGAGTTCTTGATTTTGGTGGAGCATAATAATCCCTTTTGGGACTAGTTGAGTTCTCTTACACTAATACATACTATTATTATATCGAAATGGTTCCATATAATGAATAGTATAGTAGGTCCTACAAATATTCACTATGTTGACCAATGATTGGATAATATCATTGGTTGGACCGTGTTTGGTCGATGAAATGATGGTTATGAACTTGTTGATTAATATGAAAATTTTGAAAGCTAAGAGATTCTACCAATCTTATTATGAATATCATTGATAAAAATTTTATTTTCCAGTTGGTGACAATATTAGTTGATTGTTTTACCTCATTTGGTTCATCGATATCACGTGGAACTTGTTAACATTTCACCTCAGATTGTAGGATAGCTTGAGGTCGTTGAGTATTTTCCGAGTGTGGAATTCCATTTTTTAATTCAACTATAATTGATATTGATACATAGTTTTTCTATGTATACAAAAATTAGAAGTATTTTTCTGACCCATATCATGTCATAAGAATGGATGATCTTTATATTGATCTTGATTCATCCATCAATTAGAATTTGGTTAGGGCTGTTAAATATGATAAAACCATACTTAATGGGATGGTGATACATTTAGTCTATGTGATATGGATTAATGGTATTGATTTTCATGAAAAATGGTATCATGAGGCATTGATGAGAGAGTATAAAACTAATCACTTTTCAATGGAGTCACTTTGATTGGCTTTCTAGAGATAGAATGTTTTTATGGAGGGGAGTTCATAACATCCAATAAACCCTTTTCATGTATTTATTGACCCATGTTTTGTAATATTATATTTTGAATCCTATTTTGATGATTTATTTAGTATTTTGATTGTTATGGAATCTAATGTCATTTTTCATGGTTGGAAAACAATTAGGGAAACCTTTCATTTTATCCTTAAAAATCATGCACCCAATTTTGAGACACTTGAAGAGAACATGTCTTGTCTAAACCATTTGGAAAACCCATATGAACCATGAAACCTTATATAATAATTTTTTCTGTTGGAAAATGGTTCGACAAACCATGCACCCACCTTGGAGAATCCATTCATCAAACTAGCTAGGGAACACCATTTGTCTAACCATGTCGTCTTACCCAACAAACCATATATGTAGGTTTTTAATCCCCAAAAACTTATATTAATTTATTAAAACTATTTGGTTAAAACCCTAATCACTTTATTTTAAACCTAAAATTATTTCTTGGTCTTGTATGTATCCCAATAACCATGTTTGGATCCTCAAACCCATTTTCCCAATGGTTCGAAGCATCATTGATCACATATGATATCCTTTGAGTAAGTGGATCAAATCCCATGTGATTTTTTACAATATCTCTTTATATCCTCTATAAAATTAAATGTAACATCATGTTATTGATGAATATAATAAATCTTTTTTTGGGGATGGATTCTAGGTTGTGTTTCTTAATCTTCTTCACCTTTTTACAAATTAGATGCCTGGTTGTGTGTGTTTTCTTTTACCGTGTAATTAATGGTAGGTGCTACATATTTAATTTCACTAAAATTGAAACAATAATTTTATTGATTGGTGACATCAACTATTAATTAATTTAAAAACCCAATCTTGCAAATATTTGATGTTTCATTTTATATGACACATAAATTGGGCAAAGAACAATCATTTTAAAGGAATTAATGTGTGGGGAGGATTTTGGAAAAATAATCTATTTTTTTTGAAAAAAATTTTAAAAATTGATTTGATATTGAATTTTGTAATAAATGGATTAAAGAGAATGATTATATGAAATTCAATGAATTTTTTAAAACCTCTATTTTGGTTTCGAAATTTTAAAGGAATGATGAAAAGTAAAAACTAGAAAATTTTAAAATGAATTTATTTGAAACGTTGGATTTTCCAATGTTTGATTGATTGGTTGTTTGAATTCAATGATATCCTGGGTAGTTAGTGGTAATTAAAATAATAATTCTATGGCCTTTATTCTTCGTAAATGGATTGATCATGATATCTATTAATTAATTTTTGTTACATGAAAAAAATGAGAGGGCACCACTATGGGGGTGTAGATGTCCTATAAGGGTTCCATAATTGGGGAGAAGAATGATATAAAGGTGCACACCTATCATGAGATGAGATAATTATTATGATTTTTGAGAATCCTATTACCTATACTAACATTCCATGGGGATTTTTACAGGTTTCTTTGATTATGTTCCTTAATTATAGATGTCAATAGTTGTTGAACTATTTATTTTCATGAAAATTATTTTATATTATTGTTTTATATAAATGTTAATTTAATATAGTTATATATAAATACTATATCCATTTTTGATAAAGATTTTTTTTGTTTAAAATATGTGAATGATATTCCATGACTTATTTAACTAAAAAGAATCATAATTGATTTAATTGTTAATGAATTTATTATGGATGACATGTTGAGAACCTATTAAGATTTATAGGTCACGCCATATCTTTTACATCTAGAATGAGTATATTTTATTATACTTTGTAAAAAGGTAATGTGTTTCTTAAATGTGGTAGATATTCTTGATCATTGGGACTGTATAGTGTTGATAGTGAATGATGGAACCAATTTCTAGTTTTTATGAATTAGAATTTGATATAGTTTTCTTGTTGATTTTTTTTAATTTGGGATATTTATAAGTATGTTTGGGTATTGTTCTACCTTTCGGTTTCATATATCATTCACTCAGGTACTATTCTTGTTGTGAATAAAGAATTTTAATTTTTATCATCCATTTATAGGGGAAAACATATGTACTCTTTGACATATTATGATTTTGGGTACTAGTAAACAACTAATGGGGATCAAGAATGACCTTCATATTATATCAGGGTAGGCTTGGGTATTAGAGTACCATTTTATATGAACGGGTTCGTGAAAAGGTGGTATCATAGGAGTAGGTTCAGTATTTTTCCATGATTTCATTATATAGTTTGAGAATACTTCATGAGACTTAGGATGTAGTTGTGAGTTACTGCATATTTAGATCACACCATAACAAGCCTATAATCAATATTAACGTTTAGAAAAATTTTCCTTTTGTATTTTTTAATTTGATTAAAGTCCCTAACTTAAACATGATCTAAGTGCATTGAAATCTGAATATTAAATGTCTACATGATGGAATATATATTATTATATCTATTTTTATTTACTGATCTATGTATCTTTGTAGACATATTTAGTGTTTTCTCCTGATTTTGTGTAGAATCACATCTTTAAGAAGATATATGAATAGGCCATAGGAGGAATCTAATAGTGAATAACAATTTTTAAATTCTATAGTCGACCTCGATTATGCCGAGATAGTAGTTTGTGCAATCTCATATATGGTACAGGAACCAATGCCCATTTCCATTCGGGCTCCCGTTGTGGAACATCAGAGAGATGAATCATAGAGTCGGGATAAAGTGTTTCTTCACCAGATGCAACATTAATTCATATTCTATGAAAGTTTTATAGTGGATGATGATAATTTATGAAAGAAAGAGTATTTTTTTGTTCTTTTAAATTCTTTAGAATAGTACGGTAAAATGTTCTACCTTTATGTTTGAATGTACTATTATGAGGGTTGGGATTTAATGGTGATGTTGAAAATGCATGAGTACATGGGATTTGATGATTTTTAGTACTATTCGTGATAAGTTATATATTAAATCCATATTCTTGGAGAAATCCATGGAGTTTATCATAATCTAAGAGGGTTAAATTGTAACACCCCAAGCTTCCATAGTACGTTTCCTTTGGAATAATGAAATAGCTTGCATTGTACGCAACTTCGAGATTCTAACACACCATGAACAATCAAACTACCCATTATGAATAGTAATACCGACATTTTGAAATTTTATAAATTTTATTTTTTATAATGGTCTTCATTTTTGAATTCAGAATATCAAAATTAACTTAGGGTGAATTTATGGGATATTTCTGAAAAATTGCAATTTTAGAGGAATAGTGAAAAACACTGCGTTATTGTTTAAAACTAACTTTTTAGTTAAATAATTTATTTTTTTATTTAAATTATTTTTTTTCAAAATATATACATAATACCAATATATTTTCATTTTAATTCATTATATTCATTTTGAAATAATATTAGATATGTAAACTTTTATTGAACTTTTCATCGTCTTTTACCCACCTCCTAGGTGAATTTGAAATCTCACATAAAACATACATTTATCGCTTATATGAGTTGAATTTAAAATATATGAGAGACATGGTTGATATTAGTAATAAAATTTAGTTTAAAAAGATGAAAATAATTTTCTTTAATAATAAAAGTTCTCTTTTATTTACTAGAGTTAAAAGTAAATAGTATAATTATGGGTAAAAATGATATTATTCTTACGCTAACACATGTCCTAATTCTATTGGATAAATTTAATTTGACAAAAAAAAATAGGAATAAAATATGTTCCTTTAGGTTTACTTGGATTAGATTTGGAAATTTATTGTTATTTTAGTTAATAAATATTTAAAAGAGATAAAATCTATGTTTAATAACTAAATAATTTTTAATATAGGATTTTACATAAGATAAATTTTACTATAAATATTAATGAGAAAGGTAAAACGATCTCATACATGTTGGATAGAATATGTATAAAAAGGTCTATTAGATGGAACAATACAAGAGGGGGGGGGGTGAATTGTAGGTTTATAAACCATTGAGTTTTAGAAACAAAGAGATTAGTTTAAATGATCTTAAACTAATACAAATACAAACACCCACAATTGTATTGAATATAAAAGGTATGATGTATTGTAATACTAATGTAATGTAAAACAATTGTATTCAAGGTGAACACAACAATCAGAGTAATAAAAAGATGAATGATTCTACCTTAAAGCGTATAGAATCAAACAATACAAAATGTAATAGAATGATTTTAATTAAAATAATTATAATTGAATATGTAAAGAAGAATGGAAACAATACAAATCCCTTTCTAATACAAGTAACAGCAGAAAAGTAAAAGTAATACAATTCTTTTAACCCAAAGAGAAGGGTTATCCTTTCACCTAGGATAAAAGGTCTGTCTCACCAATACCTTGGTGAGCCCTCGATACGATGATCGGCACATCTGTCTGCCTATCCCCGGCAGCCCTCGCTTTTGTAGGTAATCGGCACCTCTGTCTTTCAATTACTTGAAAGCCCTCGATACGATGATCAGACGCACAAGGCAGGTGAGAGAAGTCACAGTGTCTCTCTCTAGAATCTTGGCAGTTCACAGAGTCTCTTCATTCGTTCTCTTCATTCATCGTTGTTCTCTCAGCTTCAAATGACCTCCTATTTATAGGCCTCGGGTTCCAACGGTCATATTGCCTCCAACCGTCATATTAAAACAGAAAGCACGACATCGTTTTGATTAGTTTGTAACTAACTCAACGACATCGTTTTGTTAGGACAAGAGATATAAAGAAATAAAGAACATGAGTACGATTCATATGTAATGAGTGTTTTTGACTAAGTACCAAAACAAATAATGAATATCTGAATAGCAGAGTCAGTACGATACGATTGACTGAGTCAGTATGGTACGATTGACAGAGTCAGTATGATCAGTATTGTACGATACGATAAACATGATAGAAGACAAATGTAATTTCCAAAATATGATAGAATGTATTTGTGATTTCCAAAACATGATATAGAAGTCAAAAATAAGACTTTTGACTTAACAATATCCCCCTTTTTGGAAAGCACAACACACAAAGTAAAAGTAACAAGAAATACTTATCTCCCCCTGAGTTATTGAAAACTCTTCTGAATAAGAAATTGAATACAACTAACTCCCCCTTAGGTATGGACTTTCCTAAGGATTGTATTCGTAGATTTTCCTTAAGAGTGTTGTAAAGCATTCTTCCCCTTTATAAAACATTCTCCCCTTTCTAAACATTCTCCCCCTTTATGATTTACAAAAAGAAAGTAGTAATCTTGAAATGTCTGAAAGAGTTAGTAAAGTAATACAATACAATGGATAAAAGAAAAGGATCATAAAAGTCATTACAAAACAAAGACAAGTTCCAAAGGAAAACAAATACAACAATCTTTCGTTTTCTATTTCCTTATCCTTCTTTATAATCTCATGAAGAACAACTTTCATCTTCTTGATCTCCTTCTTGTCTTCAGAAATTGATTCACCCTGAGTTTTGAGAAGCTCTTGTTGGTCCGCAAAAATCTGATCTTGATTTCTGATAGTCTCCTCCTGGACTCTGATTACTTCTTCAAGGGTATCAATTCTGTTTTTCAAATTCTTGTTATCTTTGGATAACATAGAATTTTGATTCTTCAACAAAACCATTTCATCTTTGAAAGATGAAACCTTCGACAATTCTGATTGAAAAACATTCATTCTCTCTTGCAAATCTTTCACTGAAAGAACATCGACTCTTTGAGAAGACAAAAGATTCAACCTTTCAACCGTTTCTCTGTCAAGCTTGTTGAAAGCAATTTGAAGCTCATTTGATAACCTTCTTATATCTTCAATTGCTATATCATTATCATTGATTGAGCTCTCTATTTTGTACGACCACTTGGTCATCTTATTGCATGCCTTTTTATGAGCAACCGAACTTTCTGATAGAACATTCAAATCGGCTTCTACTGACAAAACTTTCTTCCTCAATTCTTTTACAGAGCCAAACTTCTTCGTTTGATTGTCAGTAATAAAATCAATCTTCCCTTCCAGCCTCGGGAAATAAAGAATGGTCTTCTCAACCCTTCTCAAAACATGAACAATGTAATCACTCTTCTTGAGAGAGATTGTATGTTCTGAATCAGTATCTTCATCGTACGATGCTAGTTCATACGATCTGCTTGAGTCAACAACTGGCTGTTTCCCTTTTGCTTTTTATTTCTGCTTTCTTTCTTCTTCTACTTTGTCACTAATGACAACAACTTTATCAGAATGAGAGGATTGGGCACCTTGCTTTTCTTGAGATGAAATTCTGTCCGGAGATCGTGCCTGATCGGCATGAGGAGTTTGTTGAACACATTCACTCAGCTTTTGAAATGATTCTTCTCTACTCTTGTTTGAACTTTGAAGAAATTCTAAAATAAAGTCTCTTTCTTCTTCTTCTTCTTCTATCTCTTCCATCACTTGTTTTTGTTTTCCTTCCTCAGGGAGACTTTGTACGATGGGCTCTTGATGAACTTCTTCTGTTAGTTGGGCACTAGCATCCTCAACCGCTTTCAAGAATTTAGAGATATCAAAGTATTGAACCTTTCTTTTTAAAAGAACCTTCTTCTTATTTTCAGCCTGAAGGGTTTCTTCTACCCTTACTCTTTCTGCAAAAGCCTCAGCAGGGTCAAAACCAAACTTCGGATCACCTTCTTTTCGCTGTTCCTTATCCTTTCTCCATTTTGCTAAAACATTTTTACTGTACCTTGGCTTCTTCTTCAGCTTTGAACTGGTTTGCGGATCAGACTTTTGAGTAACACCTGTAGATTGAATGTCTTTGGCTGGCATAAGTGCCGATTGATTCTGAGCCAATTCAGCTTCTACATCTCTGACAAAAAGTTTTGAATTTGGATCAAAATAAACATTCAGCTTTTTCATCGTACTCTTACTAATCCATGATGGCCTCAAATCCATGGGTTTTCCTTTCTAAGGAATGTTACAAAACTTCATACTTTCAAGAATGAATTTCATAAGGATAGCTGGATACATAATCAACTGGGACTTAATCCCTCCTGTCTTGACATTCCTAATGGTTTCAAAAACATATCCCATGAGATTTACTTTTCTCATATTCACAAGATAGTCAAGCATAAAGACATCAGAAACTTTCAGAGTTTCTCTATCCCCTTTCCTTGGGATAAGAAAACCTTGCATCCATAAAGTGACAAAACGATTGTTCGGAGAAAGATGAGACACTTTTCTCTTCTCTTCATTAATAACAAACAAAGTCTTTTCAGCACGTTCTCTATTAAACGTACCAACTTCCTCTGGTAGTTTTTGCAATGGACAGAAAGAATCCCCTTCTACAGAAACATTCAGAAAATGTGCTGCTTGTTTCACAGGCATAGACAATTTTCTATCGTACACGGCAAAGTTTATAGTCATGTCTTTGTCGAAAGAAACGGTTTGTAAAACTGACAAACGTCATAAAAAAGAACCAGATCTTGAAAATCAGGCTTTTCAATACACAGATGTTCCCATCCTTGAAAAAAATGATCCTCCTGATTGTAGAATCATACGTATCAAAAAAGTCCCGAGATACTAACCTTTCTCTGTTAAAGTCTTTTTCTGTAAAAGTCTTTGAAGACATTTCGGCGGGAGTGTTAGCAGAGGATTGAGACATAAAGGTTATGCCGATGGGATGATCGTACGATGATTTGTAGCTGGTGGAGCAGAGTTTCGCCTCAAATCCTGAAAAAACCAATGTGGGTTTGGGGAGGGGAGGGGGGCTATTTATAGGCGATAAAGGGGTGACCGTTGATCTTCTACAGTCGAAAAAGGATGACCATTGATCTTCTACGGTCAAGATTAGAGAAAACAAGATCAATGGTTAGGATTAAAAAAATGAAATTTTTTTAAAAAAATGTAAAAAACCTGTTGGAGAATGTAAGGTAATTATTGGTTTTGATAGAAATCAAAAGAAAATACAATCGTAAGGAAACAAAAAAAACATCATCATGCCGATGGAAAACAAATTCATTACTATGAACTGACCATACGATAGAAAACAATCTTGTCACCATGAACTGAAAATACCATGGAAAACAATCTCGTTACCATGAACTGACAATACGATGGAAAACAATCTCGTTACCATGAACTGACAGTACGATGGAAAACAATCTCAATACCATCATCGGTCGATTCAATAGAAAAGAAAATCATTACCATCATCGGTCGATACAATACTATTGATAGATTGGTACGATGGAAAAGAAATTCCATACCATCATCGGTCGATTCAATGATATTGATTGATTGGTACGATGGAAAAGAAATTCAATACCATCATCGGTCGATTCAATACTATTGATTGATTGGTACGATGGAAAAGAAATTCAATACCATCATCGTTCGATTAAATACTATTCATTGATTGGTATGATGGAAAAGAAATTCAATACCATCATCGGTCGATTCAATACTATTGATTGATTGGTACGATGGAAAAGAAATTCAATACCATCATTGGTCAATTCAATACTATTGATTGATTGGTACGATGGAAAATAAATTCACTACCATCATCGGTCGATAGTAAAAGACACTATAAAACTGTCAATACGATAAAAAGAAAAAAATGAACGAAACGATAAAACTGTCAATACGATAAACAGAAGGGAAAAAATGAATGATACGATAAAAACTGTCAATACGATAAATAGAAAAAAAACAATCCAAAGAGTAAATAGTTAAAGAACATAAGATTAAAAGAAACATAAATACAGAAAGAAATGTCCTCCCCCTTTCTAAGAGGAGTTTCTTACTATTAGGAGAGATGTAAAACAGGAAGTAGATATGAATGATTATTTTAAAGTAATCATTCCTAGCTTCTGTTTTATATATTCAAATCTATCGGAAGGTAAAGGTTTTGTAAAAATGTCAGCAAGTTGTTCTTGCGTTCCGATTAATTGTAAAATAATATCTCCTTTTTGTGTGTGATCCCTAAGAAAGTGATGCCTAACATCTATGTGTTTTGCACGTGAGTGATGTGCTGGGTTTTTACTAAGAGCTATGGCACTTGTATTATGACAAAGAATTTGAGTTTTGAAGAAACTCAAACCATAGTCAGTGAGTGTTTTCTGCATCCACAATACTTGATCACAGCAACTTCCAGCTGCTACATATTCAGCTTCAGCAGTGGAGAGTGCTACTGAGTGTTGTTTCCTGCAGGACCAAGAAACCAAAGAATCTCCTATGAAATGACATGTTCCAGATGTACTTTTTCTATCCATTCTACAACCACCAAAGTCAGCATCTGAAAAACTTTTTAAAACAAAATCATTTCTAGAAGAGTAGAAAAGACCTAAATCCATAGTGTCTTTTAAATACTGAACGATTCTCTTTACGGCTTTTAAGTGAGAATCTTTTGGATTAGATTGATATCTTGCACATAAGCATAGAGAAAACATCAAGTCGGGTCGACTGGCTATCAAGTATAGAAAACACCCTATCATACCTCTAAAATTTGTTTGATCTACTGGTTTCCCAGTTTCATCAAGATCAAGAGTATTTGAGGTACCAATTGGAGTACTTATACTTTTAGTTTTGTAAAATCCATACTTTTTGAGTAAATCTTTTATATACTTATGTTGAGATATATAAGTTCCTTCTGGTTTTTGAGAAATTTGAAAACCTAAAAAGAATGTTAACTCACCCATCATACTCATTTCAAACTCAGATTTCATTAAGTTTGCAAAAGAATCAGTTAACGATTTCTGAGTTGATCCAAATATGATGTCATAAACATAGATTTGAACAATCAAAACATTTTTGTTTTCCATTTTGACAAAAAGGGTTGGATCTGCTGTACCTTTTGTATAATTGTTTTGTAAAAGAAATAATGTAAGTCTATCATACCATGCTCTAGGGGCTTGTTTAAGACCATATAGAGCCTTGGTAAGTTTAAAAACATGATCAGGATGTTTTGAGTCTTGAAAACCGGGAGGATATTCAACAAAAACTTCTTCTTGAACAAAACCATTTAGAAAAGCACATTTAACATCCATTTGAAATAGTTTGAAATTGAAATATGCTGCAAAGGATAATAGAATACGAATAGATTCAATTCTAGCTACAGGAGCATATGTTTCTTCATAGTCTATTCCCTCTTGTTGATTATAGCCTTTAGTAACAAGTCTTGCTTTATTTCTTACAATGATTCCATTTTCATCACACTTGTTTCTAAAAACCCATTTTACACCAATCACAGTTGTTTCTTTAGGTCTTTCAACTAAAGTCCAGAATTCATTCCTTTCAAATTCATTTAGTTCATCTTGCATAGATTTGATCCAATCATCATCACCTATGGCCTCACTTGGACTTATAGGTTCAAATTGGGAAAGAAAAGAAATATGTTCTATTTCATTTCTTATGGAATTTCTGGTCCTTAAAAGTAGATTTATATCACCAATGATGTTATCACTAGGACGATTCCTAAGAAACAATTGATTTGGGTTTTGTAAAACCTGTTCATCAACATATGGTAGAAAATCTTCTGTGGTAAATGTTTCAAGAATATTTTCTCGAACATTTTCCTTATCAGAAGGCTCTTCTAATAAAGGTTGATAAACATTTTTAGAAAACATATCTGAGGATGTAGGATTCGGTTGGTTGAAAACAAAAGGATCAGTTTCATCGAATTTTACATGTACTGTTTCCTCAACAGTACAAGTGTTTTTATTGAAAACTCTATAAGCCTTAGAGGTTGTAGAATAGCCTAGAAAGATTCCTTCATCAGATTTTGGTGCAAATTTGTATAGATTGTCTTTTGTATTCAGAATTAATACTTTGCATCCAAAAACGTTGAAGTATGAAACTTTAGGTTTTCAGCCAGTCCATAACTCATAAGGAGTTTTATTAAGAAATGGTCTAGTTAAAACACGATTTATAGTATAACATGAAGTACTAACAGCTTCAGCCCACAAGTGCTTAGCAATTGAGTATTCACTCAACATGGTTCGAGTCATTTCCTAAAGAATATGATTTCTTCTTTCAACAACACCATTTTGCAGAGGAGTTCTTGGAGATGAGAAATTGTGAGTAATACCTTTCTTACTACAAAATGTTTCAAAATATGAATTTTGAAATTCACCACCATGATCACTATGAATAGCTATCATTGGTAGGTTTTTCTCATTTTTAACTTGAGCTCTAAAAGTTTTGAAATAGGAAAAGGCTTCAGATTTCTTTGTGATAAAGTAGACCCATGTAAATCTAGTAAAGTCATCAACTAAAACAAATACATAGTATTTGCCTCCAATGCTTCCAGATTGTGAAGGACCAAACAGATCCATATGCACAAGCTATAATGCATTAGAAGTTGAAACTTCATTAATTGATTTAAAGCAAGTTTTATGTTGCTTGCCAAATTGACAAGGATCACAGACTTTTGAAGAATCATATCTAAGATCTGGTAGCCCTTTTACAAGTCCTTTATTTGGGAGTTTTCTTAGGTTTCTCATATTACAGTGTCCTAGTCTCCTATGCCATAGCCACGATTGGTCTTCTATTACACTTAAACAAGGTAAGTTTTGGTTCCTAAGGTCTTCTATGTTAATAGTGTAAACATTCTCTTGCCTATGGGCAGATAGAATGAACTCATCCTTGGAATTGTGAACAAGACACTTATCATTTCTAAAATTCACAAGGTAACCTTCATCACATAATTGACTTATTCTGATGAGATTGTGCCTAAGACCTTTAACAAACGAAACATTTGAAATAAGAACTTTTCCAAGAAAAACAATATTACCTATACCAACAATCTTTCCTTGAGCATTATCTCTGAAGGTAACTTTTCCACCTTTTCTTTTGAAAACCTTTTCAAAGATATCTTTGTTTCTAGACATATGTCGAGAACAACCACTATCCATGTACCAAATGTTCTTATTGGTACACTTCTCGTTTTCCTAAAAAAGAAACAATTAGATTTTCGGAATCCAAACTTGTTTGGATCCAGAAGGATTAGATAACAGAATTTTAGGAATCCACATTTTTTTTTTGAAAAATGAGCTTTATGAAATCCTAAAGATTGAGTTTTGTTAAGAGAACAATCTCTTCTCCAGTGTCCACCACATTGACACTTAGAACAGAAAATGATTTTTTGAGGAACAAAATAGTTATTACTAAAAACAGGTTTGGAATAAGTATAACCAACACCAGAATGATTTCTCAAAGGTCTAATTTGAGAATACATCTTGTCAAAGTTTTCTTTTCCATGAGTAAAGTTTGACAAACATTTCCTCAAAGATAAAATCTATGACTTTAGTTTTAAAACCAAATTCTTATTTTCTAAAACATTTGAATTTGATCTAGAGTTAGACTCTAAAATATTTTTCTTTGAAATTACAGTTTCAAGATCCTTAGAATGTTTATCCTTATCAGATTTAACTTTCTCAAGGGTTTTTAAAATACTTTCAAAATCAGACATTTTCACATCAAGATCTTTAGAAAGATCTAATACTTCTTTAGTCAATATTGAAATTCTAGAATATTCTTTTTCAAATCCCTTTTTAAATTTAGAATTTTCATTTTCAAGTAACTTAGAAAATCTAGAGACCTCTTCAAAAGAATGTAATGTATCATCCTCTGATGATGAGGATTCATCATTTGAAGATTCATAATATCTATTAACAATATAATTTACATTTAAAGAGACATTTTTAATAGCTTCAGCATTCTGTACCTTATCCATGAGACAATGATCTTCAATTGGTACTTTGGCTAGAATTCCAATATTTCTTTGTCCTGATGTCTCATATTCTGAAGAATCACATGAGGAATCACTACCACTTTCACTCCACGTATCATTTGCTTTAAAGCCTTTCTTTGTCTTATAAAACCTTTTATTGTTTCTTTCAGAGTGTTTCACTTTTCTATCTTTCCTCTTCAGTAAAGGACAATCAGGCCTTATATGTCCTGCTTTCTTGCATTCATAACAAGTTACCTCTGAATATTTTTTATCCTTCTTTTTGAATCTATATTGAAAATCTTTCTTTCCCAAGATCTTGTTCATCCTTCGAGCAAGATTGGCTAACTCATTTTCTGAAAGATTACAATCACTTGAATCAGATATAACAACTTTCTTGGATTTAGACCTTGTAAGCCTTTCAGGTGTTTTAGCATTAGATGCAAAAGCTACACTTCCATTCCCATTCCTCTTCTTATTGAAATCAGCATCTCTCTTCATTCTTGTCTCATGCTGTAGAAGAGTTCCAAAGAGTTCATCAAGAGTAATATGGGAGACTTTTCTATTTTCATCAATAGCTGTCCTTTTTGACTCCCATTCATTTGTCATAATATCTATAATCTTATCAACAAGAGCTTCATCATCAAGACCTTTTTCTCCCATAGATTGTAAGCTGTTTACAATTGTCATAAACCTTTGTTGCACTTTACATACTGTCTCTCTGTAAGGAAAAACAAATCCATGATACTCTGCTCGAAGCATTGCTCTCCTTGTTTCTATAACCTTGGATGTACCAAAATGAGTAACTTCTAATTTCTTCCAAATACAGTTGGCTGCTTCACATGAAGATATCTGACTATATATATTCCTGGTCATAGAGCATAATAAATTATTGCGTACCTTGTAATTCAGTTGATATTATTTCTTCTCTTGGTTGGTGAAAATACTAACTTCTTTGTCAGGAATTTTGTAACCTCCAGTAAGCATTATAAAGTTGTCTACACCAGTATTGATAACGTAAGTCTTCATACGATCTCTCCAATACTCATAATCATTCCCATCAAAGATTGGTGGTCTAGAAGGATTCATATTGTCTATTGATCCAATATTCATTCCTGCCATCTAATAAAACAAAAAACAACTTTTCTACTCCACACGTTAGTGTAGTAAGTATTCAAGATAGTAATAAGAAATAAAGCTAGTAATACAAATCAGTGGAAAACCTCCTCTGATACCAATTGTTGGATCGAATATGTAGACAAAGGTCTATTAGATGGAACAATACAAGAGGTGGGGGGTGAATTGTAGGTTTATAAAACTTTGAGTTTTAGCAACAAAGAGATTAGTTTAAATGATCTTAAACTAATACAAATACAAACACCCACAATTGTATTGAATATAAAAGGTATGATGTATTGTAATACTAATGTAATGTAAAACAATTGTATTCAAGGTGAACACAATAATCAGAGTAATACAATGATGAATGATTCTACCTTAAAGCGTATAGAATCAAACAATAGAAAATGTAATAGAATGATTGTAATTAAAATAATTACAATTGAATATGTAAAGAAGAAAGGAAACAATACAAATCCCTTTCTAATGCAAGTAACAGCGGAAAAGTAAAAGTAATACCATTATTTTAACCCAAATAGAAGGGTTATCCTTTCACCTAGGATAAAAGGTCTGTCTCACCAACACCTTGGTGAGCCCTCGATACGATGATCGACACATCTGTCTGCCTATCCCCGGAAGCCCTCGATACGATGATCGTCACATCTGTCTGCCTATCCCCGGCAGCCCTCGATACGATGATCGGCACGTCTGTATGCATATCCCCGGCAGCCCTCGATTTTGTAGGTAATCGGAACCTATGTCTTTCAATTACTTGAAATCCCTCGATATGATGATCGGACGCACAAGGCAGATGAGAGAAGTGACAGTGTCTCTCTCTAGAATCTTGGTAGTTCACAGAGTCTCTTCATTCGTTCTCTTTGTTCATCGTTGTTCTCTCAGCTTCAAATGACCTCCTATTTATAGACCTCGGGTTCCAACGGTCATATTACCTCCAACGTTCATATTGAAACAGAAAGCACGACATCGTTTTGATTAGTTTGTAACTAACTCAACAACATCATTTTGTTAGGACAAGAGATATAAAGAAATAAAGAACATGAGTACGATTCATATGTAATGAGTGTTTTCGACTAAGTACCAAAACAAATAATGAATATCTGAATAGCAGAGTCAGTACGACGTAGTCATTATGGTACGATTGATAGAGTCAGTACGATACGATTGACAGAGTCAGTATGGTACGATTGACAGAGTCAGTACGATCAGTATTGTACAATACGATAAACATGATAGAAGACAAATGTAATTTCCAAAATATGATAGAATGTATTTGTGATTTCCAAAACATGATATAGAAGTAAAAAAGAAGACTTTTGACTTAACAATACATAGTGATATTTTATTTATAATTTTTAGACATTAAATAATTTAATATATTTATGACACAATGATTACACAATAATTACCTTAGTAATGAAATATTAAAATAATTGATATTATAAATATCCAAATAAATGTAATTTGAGACTTTTGATGAATTAAACTAATTTTTTATGTTAATATGACATGTTAGGATTGTAAATATTTATTTATTTTGCAGTAATAATGTTTTTAGGACTTAAAAAATAATTTATTAAATAATTTCAAAATGTACAAAATTTATCTTTTAAAACAAATGTTATATTATTGGTTAATATAATATTCCTAAAAATATAAGGATCAGTCAAATGAACTTAATAATATTATATATTTCATTAATTAAACTATTAGTGTTCTCTTGGTAGTTTACAGTATGTTTTTTAACCATATAATATAAAAATACAAAGATACTTGGTAAATGTCAAACTATTTATCTAAGAATTAAATCTAAATGATAAGGTAAATATGGTAACCCAAACCTGTCTAAAACCTATTGGTTGAAATGATTTCGACCCATCCCCACCTTAGATTCGAATTAAAGAAATTTGGATTCATTAGAAACTGAAAATAATTTTATTATAAGATAATATTTCAATATTTCCCTAAGGTGCCCCTCACCACTCTTATAAAAGGGAACTTCCCCTTATCTCAAATTAACACCTCTAAAACCATTTGGGCTTAGCCAACACTAGCCCAAATATCCTCAAAACAATCCAAAATTCATCATAGAGTCCTTATTTTGATCAGAAATCCAACCTATGGAGCCATTTTGATCAAATCAAAAGGAAGAACCCGAATAATAGGTAAATATCTCACCACCCATTTTATGGTATTTTATTCTTCCACAATTTATTTCATTGTTGTTTCCATTGTAAAAAAATAAATACAATATATTTTATATAATGTGATATTATTATTTAAATGGCACAACCATATTCATTATGTTATATATCCTATGAATAACATGTCACCATATGTGCCTATGTACGACTTACCATCCCCACGTCGTAGTGTATTTGTTATTCAATACAGTATTATTTATATGGGTATAATAATGATGTATAATTGATTTAAATAATAGATATAACATGTTAATTATTCTTTATATATGATATATTATCCATTTACTTATAATTTTAATTATAAAAGAATGATATTGTTACTCGTGCGTACGTACGAATTATTGTCTCCACAAACGCTATGAGATTCCTTCCCCATCATAATCATTCAAGAATAATTTTTATGTGATGATTATATATAACATTTCAGGAACCTAATATCATTCTATATATGAATCAAATACATCCTATCCATGATAATCATGGCTTATGTAACTAAGCATATAAAGGAAAATGAATCATTTAACACCCGAAATGATGATACTACTAAAATATCATTAAATAAATCAATATTGGAAGATCATATATGATATAATATTAATGTATATGGTTATTTTACAATATAATAACAATTATTTCACCATTATACAGGAGGTTAACCTACACTCTACCATGTCAAAGTACAAGGTAAGGGGTTTTCATCTCACTTTTTATTCCAGTGAGATTTATGTTATATTGCCACTATTACCATTTGTGTGGTGTATTTACTAACCATAAATGTATTATTTTTGTAATAAACTTTAATTTATGTGTATTTAAATCATCATTGTATGATACTTCTTTCATGGGGTGTATGTTTCGTATGTTTCCAAATTGGTAAGGGTTAATTTTACAATCACATTATTATCCAAGGTTGTTTTATGAAAGTATCTACTGGGACTTATTCATCATCCAAATCCATGTTTCTTAAAAATGTATTCCAAAGAATTTTTATTATTTACATTACTATGGGTTAAAGGCATTTAATCCCTTGTTTTACTTATTATAAAATAGGATGAAAGGAATATTTCAGTCGTTTTCCAAACAAGGTACCTTATGACCTTTTCGACAAAATTAAGGTAAAAATAATTTTTTAACTTATATGGAGGGTGAAACTATATTCCACTATTATAAAATCATAATATTTTCTATTAAAATTTTATAAGAATATTTTCAAAATAATTTTTTTATTTTATTAATAATTTTCTTTTAAATCATTTCAAAATAGAAAGAGATATTTCTATAAAATAGTTTTGATTTCATCTATTTCAACATATTTAATGGATTCTGAGTTATTTGAAGTTGATTTATTATGATACAAAACATCCATATTTTATTGAAGTTTTTGTTATATGTTTAACTATGGATGTGTTATTTCTATTACATTCATGGTTTATAAATAATGTATTGACATTTCATATCCTAGTTTTAATAAGAATGATTAATTTATGTTTTAAACCTTTTCAAATGAGGAATGAATTAGACTTAGTAAGTGAAGGGTGGAGCCCACTATAGCTCCTCGATATATCGCTATGTCCCATGAGACAAACTAGTGTCTTGGAAAAAGGGCATGACAAAATATAATTTGAAGTCATGGCACAAGGCCTTCACTATGTGGTTATGATTTCTGGCATTACGCATTCCTATATTATAGAAGTTGCTATTGATACTACATGTGATTATTTGACTAGTAAAATATCCATGTGAATAACTAAATGGAATTATTTGATTTTATCTTTTCCATATTATTCTAAAGTTCATGTTTAAAAATATTTTGTTTTAGTGTTACATTGCCTTAAATGTTTAGGTTTATTTATGTAATTTTGCCGCTATATTATTATCCTTACTATGCATCTGATCTCACCACTTTATATGATTTATATTTTTCCCAGGATGTGAAAAGTATATTATGACTGTCCTGTAGGAATATTCTAAGGGATATGAGTGTTTCCAATGGAGACTATTTATATGTAGTATTTCATTTTATAAATTAATTTATAACTTTTGGATATATCTAGTATTTCAAAGGCTACTAAACTAACAGGTCTTTCAAGACTTGATCTTTTGTGATCATGACAATGTTATGTAATAATGCACCAACTCTAGGTAACTTGGTTCGGGGCATTATAGTTAGTATCAGAGGAATTTTAGTACAAACATTGGGAGATATATTTAGAAAAACTCTGATTATATAATATCTCTATAAGGTAGATTTTGAATATTAATATTGATGAACGTCCTAGAATTTTGGTACTATATAGATTTTGTGAGTTTTACAAGAAATACATATATATCTGGATATGAGTAGGTAGAGGAAGATCTTGCACATATCTACCTAGGGGTAAAACCAGAAAACAACTCTTAGAGAAATACTCAAATGGGAACTGGTGCACGACAACGGGCCTTGCTGCACTCTTGGTTACAACACTCCTGGAATATATGCTTAGGATAATTATAATTTTCATTAGAAACAATTATGACAGGTTTATCAGTATATTCTTCCTTAAAGAAATAATTTTATGATTATAGATTATATCCATAAACTATTCAATTTTTGTTAATTGTATTCCATGTTTGGATTTACGTATTGTGATTCATAAAATCATCTAGTATATGCCATTGTATAGTAATGTCACCTAGTGGAAGGAATGGAAACCTTATAAATGCACGTAAACCATATTGGGATTCCCCTCTTACTGAGGATAATTATATTGGAGCTGGTAAAGGAATTGGTGTTGACCAGCTTATCACCATACTGGGATAAATAACTTAGGTTATTAATAATAACTTTACCAGTATGGAGCACCCTGATCAACAATGCGGGGGATCAATGTCAGAAAGCTTCATGAGGCAAAAACCACCAACATTCAATGGGATTAAAAATCCATTAGTAGATGAGCAATGGATAAATTCCTTAGAGAAAATATTTCATGCTTTGGTGAGTAGCGAAAGGGAAGAACTTGTCATGCCAGTTTATTGCCTCATAGGAGATACAAATCAAGAATGTTCATTTATTCAAACACAAAAGAAGATGATGAAGTATCAAATATATAATGGAAGGAGTTTGAAGGGATTTTCATAGAAAAATTCTTCTCTTGTGACCATTGAGCGGATATGGAATGGAAATTTATGATTCTGAGGAAAAAATAGGATGAGAATGTCAAAAACTATGAGGCAAACACTACAGTGTTGGGAAGGCATGCAAAAAATTATATACGTGACCCAAGGAGTAAGATTGATTGATTCATTTATGGGCTAAAACCATTTCTTAATTGAGAATTTGTCTCACAGTCCTTCTCAACATATGAATATATTGTCTCATGTGCTATCAAGATAGAAAAATAATTCTCTAAGTTTTACCACATTAAAGAAAAGGAGGAGAAGAAGAGATCCGCTAAACACTCTAGAAATGGAAATTGGGGGAAGAAGAGTAAAGTTAAATATCAATATTTTATTAAATGTGTGAAGAAACACCCTGGTACTTTCCATAAGGGAATGGAAGTCTGTTAAAAGTGTAGGAAAAAATGCTACAAAGCTCATGATTGCAAGGGGAAGAAATAGGCTGTCAATTTTGAATGCAACAATTGTTGAAAAACGTCGCATTATGAAAATGAATTTCTTATTCTCCAAGGGAACTTATCTTAGAAAAGGACAACGGAGCATGTCCTAGTTTATGCGATCACAATTACTGAGGTTGAAGACCTAAAAGACATGGTGTCATGTAATTTAAGATTTCCTCATGTTTAGACAATGATTTATTAGATTCAAGATCATCGCATTGTTTCATATCATTCCAATTTGTAATAAAATTTAGATATTTTCAATTTGACTTAATAAGGATGTTGTCAGTCAAAACCCCTAATTGAAGTGTCATCACAACAATGTTTTCCGAATCAGTTCCCATTAGATCATATAAATGTTCTTTATCAGATGATCTCATCAACATACCCATGATTTAATTTGATATAATCCTTGGAATGAATTGGCTTTCAGGCCATGATGTGAAAATTTATTTTCAGAAGAATGAGGTTACAATTTCTTATGATGATAAAGAGTACCTTATCTTTAGAGCATAAATGCCATCACCTGATTATTATATAGTTCCAACCCCAGTAGCACTACTAAGTTCAATTATTGGGGAATAAAAGAATGAAATAACTTTAGGTTTTGAAAAGAATGTTTGAATAGAATACGTACCTATTGTGAAACAATATGATTATGTGTTTCCAGAGGATTTACTTGGACATCCTCCAGAACAAGGAATTGAGTTTTCCATTGATTTAATTCCTGTTGCAAGGCCCATATCAAAGACCCCTTATAGAATTGTCATTGCAAAATTAGTGTATCAAAAGAAACAACTAGAGGAATTGAGTAATAATGGAATTTTCCACCCTAGTTTTTATCCTTGGTGATCCCATATCCTTTATGTTAAGTATAATGACTTATCTTTGAGGTTGTGTATTGACTATAGGGAGATCAATTCTATAACAATAAAGAACAAGTATCCCCAACTCCGCATTGATGATTTATTCGAAAAAATTCATGGATCTCAATATTTTTCAAAAATTGACCTTTGATCTGGATATAATTAAATGTGTGTGAAGAAGGAAGACATTCCAAAAACAGGATTTCGAACCAGGTACGAGCATTACAAGTTTACAATAATGCTTTTTTGGCTGAAGAATGCACCCTCTGTTTTCATGGTTCTAATGAATAATGTTTTCAAGTAATATCATGATGACTTTTTAGTGGTATTTATTGATGAAATCATGGTATATTCCAAAATCTATGAAGATCATGAATATCACTTGTGCACCATTCTGAAAACCCTCAGAAGAAATGAATTATATGGGATGTTTATCATGTGTGAATTCTATCTTAAAGATATTTTTTTCTTGGCCATATTTTCCCTAAGGATGGAATATATTTTTATCCTTTAAATACTTACACAATCCATGAATGGATATAACCGATGAGTATAAGTGAGGTACATAGTTTTATTGGTTTAGCAGGTTATTATCAGCATTTTTCGCAGAATTTTTCCCTATTGGCAAACCCATTAACCAAGCTCACACATAAAGGGTATAAATTTGTTTGGACAAAAGTGTGTGAATAAAGTTTTGAAGAACTGAAGGGAAGATTAGTCAATGATATTATCTTTAATATACCTTCAATGAACGATGGGTTTGTTATTTATAATGATTCTTCAAAGAAAGGACATGGTAGTTTCCTTATGCAGAATGATAGAGTTATTGCCTATGCATCACGACAACTAAAAATTAATGAGAAAAACTATCCTACCCAAGATATTGATTTAGAAACTGTAATAATTACAATGAAAATATGGAGACACTATCTCTATGGTGAAAAATGTTGGATTTATATTGATCACATGAGTTTGAAGAATATTTTCTCATAAAAAGAAATCATCACAAGGCAAAGGCGATGGATGAAACTACTCATGGATTATGATTTCATAATACACTACCACATGGGGAAGGAAAATATGGTTGAAGATGCTTTGAGAAGAAAGGATCATGGAGTTTTGAACTAGATGAGAGTGGAAAGGGATCCTATTTTCATGGATCTAGTGAAAATGAATATGGGAATAATCATAGAAGGTGAAAAATCAATAATTTATCAAATGGTTGACAAACCATCAATACTAGAAAGGATTAAAAGTTCTCAGGATGATGTTGTGGAGTTTCAAAATATGATTAAAGCTGTGAATGATGGGAGATTGAGTGACATTATATATAAAGATGGTATTTTGAAATTTTCGACGAGACATTATGTTCTCGATATACCAGACCTAAAAAAGGAATTGTTAGATGATGCTGATAGCTCAAATTTCAATATACACATTGGTAGCACAAAAATGTATAGAGATATGAAAGATCATTTTTGGTGGGACAACATGAAGAGGGGGATTCCAGATTTTGTTCCATGATGTATGCTTTGTTAAAAAGTGAAAGATGGAAGGAAACACCCAAGAAGTAGTCATGATACCACTTCCCATACCTGAGTGTAGATGGGATAATATTATTATGGAATTTATCATGGGGATACCAAAGACTCCTTGAAATAATGATGCAATATGGGTCATTGTTCATCATCTTACAAAGTCATCACATTTTTTTTCTATAAGAGAAGATTTACCACTTGAATGTCCAAAAAGACTATACATTAATGAAGTTTGAAGACTTCATTGAGTACCCTTATCGATTGTTTCTGATCTTGATCCCCATTTTACATCATGATTCTAGAAAATCCTTTAGAAATATCTAGATACTCAACTTTATTTGAGCACTATCTACCACCCTCAAACTGATGGACAATCAGAACGAACTATTCAAACCTTTGAAAAAATGTTTAGATATTTCTCACATGACATTCAATGTATAGGGGATCAATATATACCTCTAGTAAAATTTTCATATAGTAATAGCTTCCTTTTAAGTATTCATATGGTGCCATATGAAACATTATATGGAAAGAGATGTCACACATCAACTAATTGGGATGATCTTGGTGAAAGAAAACTCGTAGGCCCACAACATGTTGAGGAAACAATGGAAAAGGTGATGGTTATCCAAATCCACATCAAAGCAGCCCAACGTAGATAAAAGGGCTATATCGATAATTGAAGGAAGGTTTTAGAATTTTAGGTTGGAGATCATTTTTTCTTGAATATAGTACTATGGAATGGTGTTATAAGTTTCAGTAAGATGGGTAAATTGAGTCCCAGGTACATCAAACCTTTATAAATTCTAGAACGAATTGGAGTTGAGGCTTGTCGTTTGGAAATGCCTCTACGTCTATCAAATGATCACGATGTGTTCCACATATCACTATTCAGAAAATACATGCTTGACCCAACACATGTACTCACCTATGGGGAAATTGATCTGGAACATGATCTGTCTTATTGTGAAGAGACCTTAAAAATTATTGATTCAATAGAACAAGTGTTGAGAAATCGGACGACTCCTCCTGTAAAAGTTATAATGTGAAACCATAAGATGGAAGAGGAAATGTGGGAACCAGAGGAACATATGATGAAGAACCACCAAAATCTTTTTGTGCAGTAGTATTATTGAAATTTCTAGGATTAAATTATTTTAATGAGGGATGAATGTGACACCCCAAGCTTCCACGATACGTTTCCCTTTGAATAATGTAATATCTTGCATTGTACGCAACTTCAAGATTCTAACACACCGCGACCAATCAAAATAGCCTATATGAATAGTAATACCCACTTTTGGAAATTTTTTTGATTTTATTTTTCAAAATTGACAATATTTTTGAATTTTTAATATCGAAATTATCTTAGGGTGAATTTTTTGTATTTTTCTAAAAACACTCAATTTTTGATGAATAGTAAAAACACTACATTATTGTTTAAAACAGACTATTTATTTAAATAATTACTTATTTTATTTACATTTTTTAGGTCAAAATAGATACATAATACCTATATATTTTCAATGCAATTTATTAGAGTCATTATGTAATAATATTAGATATATAAATTTTTTGTGAAATTTTCATAGCCTTTTACCCATATCCTAGGAGAATTTGAAAATTCACAAAAACATAATTTTACCACTTCTATGAGTGGAATATGAAAAATAAGAGGGACATGGTTGATATAAATAAAAAATGTGGTTTAATAAGATGAAAATAATTTTTGATTAATAGTACCTTTCTAATTTTATTTACCACGGTTAAAAGTAAATAGGGTAATTAAAGGTAAAAATGATATTATTCTTACCCTAAAACATTTCCTAATTATATTGGATAAGAGTAATTCGACTAAAAACAAACTTAGGTATAAAATATGATCCTATAGGTCTTGTTTTTTTAGATTATGACATTTATTATAATTCTATTTGTAGAAGAGTAAAAATAGTTGAAATCAATGTCTACTAAATAAAATATTTTTAATATAGGGTTATACATTAGATAAATTTGACAATAAATATTCACTATAAAGATAAAATTATTTCCTACATAATGATATTTTATTTATAATTTTTAGACATTAAATAAGTTAATTTTTTTTAACACAATGATGAGGCAATAATAACCTTTATAATGATATATTAAAATAATTGATTGTATAAATATCCAAATAAATGTAATTTGAGAAATTTGATGAATTAAAATAATTTTTAGGTTCATATGACATGCAAAGATGGAAAATATGATTTTATTTTGATGCAATAAAGTTCTTAAAACTTTAACAAAAATAATTTATTAAATAATGTCAATATTGTAAAAATTGAGTTTTAAAACCAATATTATATTATTGGTCGATATAATAATCTTAAAAATATATGGTTAGATCAAAGGGCTATTATAATATTATATATGTCATTAATTAACCTATTGGGGTTCTCATTGCAGTTTATAGTAATTTTATTAACCATATAATATAAAAATACAAAGAGACAAGGTAAATGTCAAACTATTTAACTATGAGTTAAATCTAAAATATAAGGTTAATATGGTGACCCAAACCTATCTAAAACCTATTGGATGAGATTATTTCCACCCATCCCCACCTTTTCTGTGAAATAAATCCATTTTAATTCATTATATACCGAAAATGATTTTATTATGAAATAATACTTCAATCATTCCCTAAGGTGCCCCTCACCCATCTCATAAAAGGGCACTTCCCCTTATCTAAAATTCACACCTCCAAATCCATTTTGGCTCGAAAAAACCCTGCCCCTATATCATCCCAACTATCATCCCTTCATTCTAGATGCCTTATTTTGATCATAAAGCCAACTTATGGTGCTCTTTTGATCAAATCAAAAGGAAGATCCCAAATAAGAGTTAAATATGTCACCACCACTTTCAAGTTATTTTTCTCTTCCACTTCTTCTTAATTTTATGTTTTAATTACAAAATAATAACTCCAGTATCTTATTTTTAATGTGATGTTATTATAAAAATCACAAAACTCTATCCATTATGTTATCCATCTTATGAATAACATGTCACCATACGTGGGTACGTACGTCTTACCGTCTCCGCATAGTGGGGTACTTTTTATTCAATTCATTATTATTTGGATGGTATAATGTGATGTATAACTGATTTAAATAATTGATATAACATTTCAGTGATTCTCTATATATGATATTACATCCATTTACTTATGATTTTAATTACAGAAGAATTATATGATTACTTGTGCGTATGGACGGATTACTATCTCCACTAACACGATGAGATTCATTCCCCATCGCAATCATTCAAGAATAATGATCAGGTGATGATTAAAAAGAATATTTAATGAACTTAATATCATTCTATATATATATCAAATACATATTATCCATAAAAATCATTGCATACATAACTAAGTATATAAATAAAAACGAATCAGTTAAAACCTGAAACAATGATACTACTAAAATATTGTTAACAAATCAATATTAGAAGATCGTATATGATATCATGTCAATATATATGGTTCTTGTATAATTTAATAAATTATTCTACATTATAATGGTGTTTATCCTACCATAGACCATGTAAAATTACATGGTAAGGGGTTTTCATCTCACTCTTATTTCCAGTGAGATTTATTCTATATTTCCACTGTTACCTTTTGTGTGGTGTATTTACTGCAATAATTGTATTCTTTGTGCAATACAATTAAATTTATGTGTATTTCCATCTTCATTATGTTAAACTTCTTTAATGGGGTGTATGTTTCATATGTTACCAAATTGGTAAAGGTTAACTTTACAGTCCCTTTATTATTCAAGGTTGTTTTTACATAAGTATCTACTTGTATTTTTTATCATCCACATCCATGTTTCGTAAAAATGTATTCCAAAATATTTTTACTATTTACTAGAAAATGGGTTAAATTCATTTATACCCTTGTTTTACTTTTTATATAATGGGTTGATTGAAATCATTCTGTCATTTTCCAAACAAGGTACATTATGACCATTTCGACAAAATTAAGGTATGAAAATTTTGTTAACTTATACTACGGTTGCGGCTATTTTCCACTGTTATAACATCATCGATGTTTCCATTACAATAATAATAATATTTTCTAAATAAATATTTTATTTAATAATTATATGACTTTTAAATTATTTCAAAATATAAAGAAATATTTCTATGAAAAAGTATTTTGATTTCATCTATGTCAATATATTTTGATAGATTGTGAGTTTATTTGAAGATGATTTATTATGATACAAAACTTCTATATTGTATTGAATTTTTTTTGATATTTTAGACTTGGTATGTGTTATTTTTGTACCATTCATGGTTTATGAATAAGGTATTGACATTTTGTATGCTAGTTTTTATGCGAATGATTACATTATGTTAAAACCTTTCCTTATGAGGAATGAATTGGACTTAGTAACTGATGGGCGAAGCCTTCTATAGCTCCTTGATACATCAGTAAGTCTCAAGAGACAAACTAGTGTCTTGGAAAAAGGCCTTGAAAAAATCATTTTTTAGACTTGGAACAAGGCCTTAACTATGTGGTTATGAAGTCTGGTATTATGCATTCCATCATTATGAAAGTGGATATTAATATTGCATGTGATTATTCAACTATTATAATATCCATTTGAATAAGTAAGTGGAATTATTTGATTCAATCTTTACCATATAATGCTGAAGTTCAAGTTTAAAAGGAATTTTTTTAATTCATACAATTCCTTAAATGTTTATGATTATTTTTGAATGTTCTCTCTATATTGATATCCTTACTGAGCATCTGAGCTCACCCCTTTCTATGTATTATTTTTTTCCCAGGGATGCAATGAAGTATATTATAACTGACCTGCAGGGACTATCTAAGAGATATGATTGTGGCCTATGGAGACTATGTTGTTGTAGTTTTTTATTCTTATAATGTAATGTAAATCTTTTGAATGTATCTAGTATTTCCAAGGATACTAAACGAATCGGTATTTCAAGACATGAACTTTTGTGATCTTGCCAATGTTACGTAATAATGCACCGACTCAGGGTAACTAGGGTCAGGGCATTACAGAACTGACTATGAATTAGTACACAAACAACATTGATGATTTTATTTAGTTTTCTCTGGAAATGATTAATAATGAGTAGCTTAAATTGTGGATATTTGAGATGGTTATTTCATCATACTTCCAAAAATCATGTTTTCTAACTAAGGATCACTTCATATTCTATGATTCTAGATAGGTTGTTGGTGGTCGATCCTGACATGGTTGGAAAGATAGGATTTACTATATATATTTTTTATCCCAGTGGTAGTTCCATGAGATCCATTAATGGAAAAATGATGTGTGATGAGTATTATGGTTTTTCTATATTGTAGATGTCTTCCAAACAACTTGATGTTCCTAGAAGAGGCCCATTTACATGATTTTTTTATGGAATGATTGGGCCTTTAAGATGTGTGTGCAATGAAGTTCCAATTATCTGAAATTATTGTGGTCACTCATGATATCTATAATAGTCAGTCTAGTTCTATTTTACTCCACATAGTATCACGAGGATATCATCTCAAATAATTAATTTATTAAAATTTGATTCTTTAATATGTAAGGGTTCTATTCATATACATACATAATGAAGCTTAATCACAATGGGTAAGAGTATCACGAGGAATCATATATAAGGCTAGCTATGTGATAGTTACCATCAACATATCATTATCTTTAATGACATTTTTATTTTATAATGGTTATTATAATTCCTTTATATTGACTCATATTTTGAATTAGATAAATTTTCCTATAGATATTTATTCTTCTGCGATGGATATTAATATTCCCACAAAATGAAAATATAGATAGTAATTCATTTACCATATTATGTTTTTTCATTTCCAGTGTTTTATCTTACAAATATTTTTCTTGTTCTCTACATGAAACCTCATGATGTCATAATGTGGATGGATTTTCTGATTTATAATATGTCTCAAATTGACTATTATCTATTATGGTAATCCATTTCTATTCTTAATGGTGTGTTTCATCCATTTCATGTAGAATAAGACCCGAGGTCATGAAAATTCGGATCATATTTTCAAATGTATGTAGGGTAATATCATTATATGATATTTAGTTAGAGAAAGAATATTTGAGTGGTGACCTCCTTTCAGACATCATTATGTTTCCTAGCATGTTTCATTCTGATATATATAGTCTTCCACAGATAATATTTTTATATTCCACTGTTTATTTTTTATATTGGACTCAAATTGTAACCATTTCTTCTTTCCTTGTGGAATTATTAGTGTTGATAGGGTTAAAGAATCTATGGGATGATCTATTAGAAATTTTTTTTATTCTCAATTGTATCAAATTTTGAGGGATGTGTTCCCCTTTTGAATAATTATAATATAACTCTTTACATCTTTATTGAATACCAAAAAATCAATCAAGTTTCAGTAATTAATAATTATTTATTACCTTTAATTGATGATATGTTCAACTGGATGAAGTGTAAATTTTGTTCTCCAAGAATTGTCTTTGAACTATTAATCACCAGTGCAAATAAATTTATATGGAATTCATAATACTACATGCCAAATTATGTATGGTCACATTGATTATTTTTTATTCCCATTTACCTAACCAATTATTTAATGGTCTTTATGGTTTTGATGAACAATAAATTATAGGATAAACTCATTTGGATCATGGTGATATTTATAGATGATATTGTTTTTTACTACAAAAATAAGCTGGATCATGTGCATTTTTTGAGACTAGCCTTAGAAATCATAGGAAATCACAGAAATTAGATAGGTGTATCAAAATGAAATTTTCATATTTTGGAAGTGAAATAATAGGGACTCATGTTGTGATAACATGTTATCTTATTTAATACAGATAATCTGAAATATATTTAAACATGAGAGAAACTGTGTAGTGTTTTTGAGATATAAAGATTCCTAGGCATTGTGGGGTATTTCCATAGGATCATTAATGATTTCCTGAATATGGATTTACTATTTATCGCCATATTTTTATAAGAGTGTAATGATTTTATTGGAATAATAAATATCGGTTTTCTATTTATGGGTTGTAACATATTTTTAATTCTTTGTCATTTTTTACACTTATAGAGGAAAAGAAGGGCTATTTGGTATTCTATAATGCTTCAGGTTTGGGAAAGTGTTGTGTTATTATGCATGGTGTTAGGGTGGTATCATATTTCTCTATATAGTATAGGACACACGAGAATAATTATCTAACCCATGATCTAAAACTAAAATCCATAATGCATTGTCTTAGGAGATGGCATAATTAATTTTTAATAAAAAGGTTTATCGTTTATTGCAACAAAAAATGTGTGAGTTATATCTCCATTAAATAATATTTAATCTTTCATAAAAGGTGTTGGGTGGAGTATATAAAATCATTTTATTTTGACATTTCCTACTCCTAAAAACATGGAGATTTCATTGATAATATTTTGAGTAGGAAATAACCAACCTAGGCCAAGATTGAATCATCAAAAAAATATAATATAATTTCATTTTTCTCCAAGTTTCATCATGGAATGATGGAGGTAGAGTCTAGTTTTATCTTAGAAAATTTTTTGATAACTTCTACTATTATCCAAATGAATATTCTAATGTTGATTCTTGATGATGTACACCAAAGAATTATTGAATCTCATTGTAATGGGAGGACCATCAGTGAGTGGATTTTCTATTTTGAGGGAATCCTATGTTTATATATTTGTATTATAGTAAATTTTACCATTAGAATGTCATTATAGGATATTTCCAAATTCGATTTTGGGAATGCATCATGGGTCCCTAAAAAAGTTTTCTTACATGCATTGATGATTCTAGTGGTTTGGAAAGAGATGAGACTTCATGGGCATTGTTATCATTATTATAAATTTTGAACGTTTAAATCATAGCATTATAATCCTTTTCTTTTTCTTAAACAACATTATGTGATGACATGGAAGTTGGATGACATATCTATGGATATTTCAATCGGGTTTCAAAGTTTCCATTTGTTGAAAAAGATTGATATGTGTTATGATTACTCAACTGACCAAATCAACTAACATTATACCCAATAAAGATATAACTAATGAGGATGAATTGGGAATTCACATTATATGTATGATTTTTAGATTTTATGGACTCCCAAATTCAATAGTCTTTTATAGGGTTCTTTGTTTCAATTATCACTTTTTGGTAGAATTCTAGATGTCCATAGGATCTAAAGTTAGTTTAACCAAGAAATACCAACTTCAGATGGAAGGCCAGACATTATTATCTATACAAATTCTGGAGTCCATGTTAAATTATTAGGTACTCGATTTCGGTGGACTATTGGATACCCATTAGGGACTTCTCGAATAGTCTTATATTAATTGTTACTAGTATGCTTTAAGAATAGATCCTTTTGAGGCCTTGTATGGTTGGCCTTGAAAATATTTTTTTCTGTTGGTTTTAAATTGGTAAATTTTATTTTTTTGGAAATATTTTCGTCCATGAAATGAATAAGAATATTTGTTGTATTTATCAGAGATTGATTATGGCACAATGTTGGTAAAAATTTTAGGGTGAAATTAACAGATAATCGTTTTATTTTTTAGTGGGTGAAAATGTTTTTCGATAGTTTCACCCCATTTTATTGATTATCATCTTGTGAAATAGGGGATGCTTGATCGTTGTTTTTGGTACCTTTTAAGGTTGTTGAGAAAGTGGAGAAAGTTACTTTGAGTTTATAATATTCACAATATTTTATGTCTATAGGTAAAATCACCCTTGTATCACATCATAAAAAGTATATTTTTTACTAATCTCATCCCATGAGTGGAGAGGATCTTAATTTCAATCCTAGTTTAACAATGATTGAGAATCCAGTCAAGGTTGTTATCTATGATACAACAGTTCTTCATGTGAGGATGTTACCCTTTTTTTTATTGCATCGGGGTTTTAATTGTCATGAGACATGGGATTTTTAGGAATTGATGAGATAGTAGTGGCCTCATCTCTTTAAAAAGAATGTTATTGAAATTAATTATAGGGGAAAAAGAGTTTATGGTGGGGGAGGATCTTATATACTATTAATTTATTTTATTTATTATGTGACCCTCTTTTTTAACTACCAATAGCTGGGTCTTGTTTTGGAATAATTTAAATAGAATTGAAATGTTTTGGATACTAAAGGGGTTGTGCATGTTTGGAAAATGATATATGTAAAACCGTGCAGTTTGGCCTAGAAAAATGTGTACCTTATTATGTTCCACTAGAAGGTGAATCATGGTTTGAATAAAAGTTCATCCAACCCCTCTAAACCATAGAACCTCATAAACTATGGGTTTTTAAATCTACTTCATTGTTTGAAAAACCATGCACATTCCTAAGAAAAACCACAAACCCTACTAGTAGGGGATCATTATTAGAGTGTCTGGTCTCTCTAACGGTACATCCCTACCAAGAAAAAAATGAATTTCGCATTTAATTTCCCTAAATAATTTATTAAAATACCGAAACAAATTGGTTTAACAACTAATTATGCAATTTCAACCTTAACATGAATCCTTGGTCTTAGAAGGCTCCCAAAAAGGAATTTTATCTCATTTAAACCCTTTTCTTTGTCGATCAATGTGTTTCTAAACTTATTTGATCTATTATGGGTCATCGAATATCCTTTTATGTGGTTTTTAATCTCTCTTTCCATCATATTTATATTT
This sequence comes from Viscum album, assembly GCA_963277665.1. Lineage (NCBI taxonomy): Eukaryota > Viridiplantae > Streptophyta > Magnoliopsida > Santalales > Viscaceae > Viscum > Viscum album. The sequence goes on along the minus strand of OY728133.1, from coordinate 1,406,720,500 downwards.
TAATATACTATCATTTTAATTATATATCTAAACTCTTTTGGTTGGATCATGATTCTAGGATGTTTTTTGAATCTCCTTCTCCATGTCCACCATTGTTAGTCCCTTTATGTGTGTGTTATGTGGATTTATTATTAATGATTGGTGGTTACATATTTCTTTTATCAATAAATGATTTCTAAATTTTCATTAGTGTTGAGATTTGTTCCCAATTTATTTAAAACCCTAATTTAAAAGGATATGATTTGTGTTTTGAACTGCTATGGAAATTATACAATGAAAACCATAATTTAAATAGAATTGAATAACTAGTTATATTTTTTGGAAAGTGATGGATTGATTGGGTAAATGATTAGATTAAGTGTTTTGAGGATGAATTTTGAGAATAATTTATTACAGTGAAAGATGATTTTAAAGGGACTAACCGATGAACACCTCTATTTAAGTTTTAAAAAGGCAAATGCAAGTTGAAAATTGGAGACTTTGAAAAAATATTTTGAATTGATTTATATTGTTTTATTTGATAATGTTTCGTTGATTAGTATTTTAATGAAAATGTAACCCTATGTTTTTTTGTAACTATGATAAGAATGGTAGGAACTCGATTCAAAAGTAATGGGTTGATGGTGACAAATATTACTAAAAAATTTAGGCATGGGTGACTGAGAGAGTTCCATTTTGGTGATGTAGATGGACCGTAAAGGTTTCCCCAATTAAAGTAAATATTGATCTTAGGGTGAACACCTATCTGGAGAAGAGATCACTATTGATATCTATTAGGATCCTATTACCTAATGTTACAAAAAATGCATATTTTTTACATGGTTATATGATTTGATTACTTGAATATGCATTCAATTGATTGATGAATTGTTTATTTTCATGTAAGGTAAATCATATATTTTTGGAATAATTTTTTTATTTAATCTTGTTTTTATATATCTTGTATATCTTCTCATGGGAAATCAGTTTTTTGTTTGAAATAAGTGATGATATTCCATGAATTGTTGAACTAAAAATAATCATAATTGCATTATTATTATGGAATTGATTATGGAAAACTAGGTGAGACCCTAAAATTCCTAATAATCAAAACCAATCATTACACTCAATTATTTCTAGATTTTATTTTTCTTGGTATGAGAAAAGGGTAGAGCCACTTGGATGAGTGGGAGGTTCTTGATCATTGGGAATATGATGTACTGATTGTGACCACTGTAGATGGTTTTCACCTATTAATCAAAGGTTTTTTAGAATATTTTATAATTTATGTTTTCATTTTGATACATTTTTTAATATCAATATGAGAATAACTTTTTACTTGCTTGTATACAGTATTATTATACCTTTTGACTGTTGATCTTACTGAATTATATCTTTTATCTTTCATTCTATTGTAAAAAATCCTCCATTATATGATATTTTAAGATGTGTGGTTCTAGTCAGCAACTATTGGGGTTTGGGAATGACCTACCTGATATGCCATAACTAGTTATGGTATCAGAGTACAAAGGTTTCAGGATTTGTTCATAACAAAATGGTATCAGAGGTGCTATTTTAGTATACTTATTTATTGTTATTATATAGTTTGTGGTGTCATGATAGGACTTATATTGTAGTTGGGATAATGTCCTTGAAAATTCTCACCATAATGATCCTTATGTCACTATGTGTGTTTAGTAATAGTGTATTTAACGAATTTTTTGATCAGATTATTATCCTTTCCCTATAGTTGATCTTAGTGTGATGAAATCCCAATATTAAAATTTTCCTGATGGGATAAATATTTATGTTTCTATTGTCTAAGTTCATGGTATATATATCCTTTCCATTCTCATAATTGTTTTCTATTGATGTCTTGTAGAAACATGCCTTCAAGAATATGTGTGAATATGCCCCAGGAGAAAGATGCTAGTGAACCACTGTATGTAAATGCCCTAGTGGTACATGATCAATTATAGATATTTTTGAGTATCTTCCAAACATTGGGAAAGGAATTTCCACCAATTTCTATTCAGGAACTAGTTCTAGAAGCATAAAAGGAAGAAAATTAGAGTCATTTTCAAGAGTTAATTCACTTGAATCCACATACATTCCAAGGATCTAACAATTCTCAAGATTTTAAGGAATATTTGAGAAACATAGATACTTTTGGGAGTTCATATTGCACTCAAATCTAGTAATGTAAACATTTGTACCTTTATACTAGAATGGACAATCAAGATATAATGTGATTTGATGGGGATGATTAAAAATCATGAAAGATTGTAATGGATAGACATTTGAGTCTATTTTCACTAATAATTATATCTATATTCAATGGTCTTGGTGAAATATATGGAGTGTTTAAAAATCTAGCAGGGTGACAAGATCATGACTTGGTATAGAAATTAAATTTACTAGATTGTCTAGTTTCTCCTATTGAGGTGACTAATTTGAGGTATATGGAATGAATATTTTAAATGGTTCTTCAATTTGACATTTAGTTTAGTATTCCCAGTTAAAACTTTCTTTGTTTGATGAGGTGATGGATAAGGAATTTAATATTGAGCTTTACCTGTATGGAATGTCATGGGTGGTGATTGTTACTTGTTCTCCTAGTGGATTTTTTTTAGTTTCATTAAATGAAAGAGGAAGCGTGATGAGTCTCAAAATGGTTCCTAATAGATAGCATAATATAGAATCATGTTGTTCTTTAAATATTCAAATTTACTTTATTTATTTGTGGAATGATTCAGCATTTGATATGGGTGTATAATGAGGTTCCATGGATCAGTAGTTCCAATGGTTGTTCACAACATCTAAAAATGTTATGTTATATATTTACTTCTCCTCATTGTAGCATGGTTTCACCATCTCCAGAAAGTACAACATTGGTATCATTTTATTAAATATCTAATGGGTTTCATACATTGTAATTTTGAGTGAAGCATCTTCACAGAATAGATTAGTTTCTAGAGGATGCTGATATAGGTCTATAAAATATGAGAATTACCATCACTATTTCTTTGTATATAGTGACTTCATTATTTGATACTAGTGAATCTAACTCATTTTATCAAGTCATATTATAATGATTCTAAATCCTCATATGTATATTCTATCATATATAATCTATATTACTAAACCTCTCATAATGAGGAGAGGTCCAAATCTCCACTAGCCTTTTAGTAATTTATATGTGTAAGATATTCATCTTACTTGTAATTTTCTGGTTCCCGACATGACACCTCTTGACCTTATCCTCTGGATGTAATGAATAATTTCAACTAATGATTGAATATAATGTTATCTTTAATGGATCTCCATTAATTTTTCGATGGGTTGTGTCTTGAAATTCCATGGAAATGGGACCTAGGGTCGAGTAATGCTAGACCATCTTTTCCAATGTTGAGATGGGTAATATTGGGGATTTATTTTGAATTGGAGTGAGATTAATTGAGTTATAATCTCTCTATAGTCGTCATCATGTTTTATAAAAGTTTTTCTTTTGATATCTCTATTCTACCACCAGTATGAGAGGTATATTTCTCTATTGATATAGTACATGGAACACAGAAGGTATCTATTCCATAAAACTATGTGAAACTAGCAGAGTTGAAATAGTTACAAACCAAAATGGATCATCTTTTTCAGAAAGGATTCTGATGAATGAGTGTGTCACCATATGAAACACCTTTTCTCTTGGTTAATAATGCTTAAATAACCCTTTTACAATATGTTGATGAACATAAAATCAATTTATTTATGGTAAATACAAGTATATGTTACAAAAAAATTATGATTTTTTTGATCATTTGCACGAGGTTGGGTGGTTCTTGATGGTTGATCTATAGTATATTTATCACCAATTGATAATAAAGAATATTGAAATTTATAATACTACATTTAGATGTTGGAATGGTCACTATGAGTATATTTTTATTCCCTTGGTCCTGACCAATACTCAAGTGGACTTTAGGGGTTTGAGGAAATGATTATACCATGAGTACTTCGATTCGATGGTGTTGGTATTTGAAGATGATATTTTCATTCACTCAAACATTTGTGGAGGTTTATGTTCATCATTTGAGTTATTTCCTTGAAATATAGAGAAATAATATTCTTTACATGAATCTTCCAAAAAAATATATTTATTTGGGATGTGAAATTCTTGGGAAACATCATGTTAGGACATGGTAATCTCAGTTGATCCGGAGAAGGTCAAAGTAGTTATGACATGGGAGCAAACATGTCAAACCTTAACATGGAATTATAAATAATATTTAGTCTTATTTTTTAGTTTCGGGTAGATCTAGTTATTGAAATATAAATTTTTGGTTTTTTCTACCTTGTAACATGATTGGCGCATGGTTTGGGAACCGATGTACTATCCAAGGGAAAACAGTGTGTCCTAGGAAGAGCCTATATGCAAGATACATAGTCATGCACACAACTATGTGTCAGGGCCAAGAAACCATATATAAGGCCCCAGCCTTAAACCTTACTTAAATCTTGAGTTATTACAAGATTACACATTGAGGATCTTTTCAGGTTTAGAGTTTTAGAGAATTAGATCATAAAACTTGCATTACATTCCACATATAAACAAAGTGGTTACATAAAGATAGTATTCTTCATTCCCATCAGAGGAAACATATTTAAAATAAAACATGGATTCATTCTTGACACATCCTTGACACTATCATCATATCAAGTACCTTTCCCTTGACCTGTGAAAATCATTACAAAAAAACCTGGGTTGAGCATAAAACGCTCAGTATGGGTTATAAAAACATGGAAAGGAAACATTGGTACATATATACATAAGAATGAAATCATACATTACCCATAAAACATAAGCACTTTAACATACCTCATCAAATAATGAATAAATCATAGAAATCATAAGACATAAAGGTAACTTGAGGCATTCATAACATTCTTACGTAGGGAGTAACCCTCTTGGTTACGTTTGGAATACCCATCACAGTATATTCCCTAAAATCTCTTCGGAGAAACCTTAACGTTTCACTCCTTCGCGTTACCCAATGCATTGGAGAGCTATAACGGGCTCACCCGCCCTTAGTTTATCACGGTACCACTCGTCTTCATAATAATGCCCAAGAACCATAACATAATCATATCATATAAAACATGCATAAAGGAAACATAAAATTTCCACATTTCAATCACGAGATATCAATACAACACATTGATATAAAAACATTATGAAAACCATTTTCAATACTAAAATAAAAGAAAAGTAAAACATGGTATTTATTTTTCTTTTAAAAAGAAAGTATGGCTTGTAGAGGAAGCCGAAACTCAAATAACGGTCACGACGGAAGAGAAGTCGTTGTCACCACATACGTACGACGAAAACATTCCCTTTTGTCGTTTAGTAAACGCTTCGTATAAAAAAGATTCCTTTTGAATAAACGTAAAAGTCAAAGGGGTTTATACACCGTATAAAAGAAAGTTGTGTATAAAATAAAATATGCCTCAATGAAAGGAGATTGAGACGAAGTCCCATACCTCGTATCTGACTTGACCCGACCGTTCTTTAGTCTCCTGAATAATAAAATTGAGTTAATCTCTACTTTCTTATGAATCTTTTTCAAGTTCATTATTCCTTTTATACCATGTTATGAACATCATGTAATCAGTTAAGTTAATAATGTTCATTTTGTCGGTATTTGGTTCTTAAGTCAAAAATAGACTTCTTACATTACATGTTGTTAATTTGGTCAAAGGTTCATTATATCTAGAATGGTATTCATGATGTAGATATCATATATGTCATATATATCCAGTATATACATGCATTTATAATATTACATAATCATTTAGAGGTAAGAAATGAAATGCACCGTTCATGGAGACGGTAAGCCGTACGTACGCATGAACGCTACGTTCATTTCTATTTCATATTTTATAGAATGGAATCATAATGATATAAAGGTATATTATAATTCCAGTATAATATCATATATAATATCATTGTTCCATCCTTTATATGTCCCATATATGGTATTTAACAAATCAAATCACTTTGAGGGGGCGGTAGTCCGCACTTCCTAAAATGAAGATATCATGTTTACCCATAATGGAAACCATAAAGGTATTCCCAAAATGAAAAAACAGAAGCTTAAGGAAAACATAAACATATTATATATCATATTTAAAAATAGTGACATCATAATGGCCACCTTTGAAGGTGTTAAATGAGTGTTGAACAATCATCGTTTCGGGAGGCAGAATTTCGCCATCCACGGAAACCGTATGTTCTTTAACCATTTGATGTAGTTGTGTGAGAGTGTATCTCAAATAAATATTATAACAACATCCTTGTATATTTAAGATACTGGTTTTGTTGCAAAATAAGTAAATAAAAAGAGTTTAGGGGGTTGGATAAGCAAAATAAAACAAATGAACATGAGAGAATGAATTACCTTTAAAAGTGTAACTCCTTTTGATTTGAGCCTAAAGGCTTCCTTTGAAAGGATTATGCCCAAAGGGAATCCTCTAGGATGAGGAGAGGGAAGTGGACAGAGTAAATGGGTAGGGTTTGGCCGAGCCAAAGGCTTGAGTAGTGTGTTAAATGAGGTTGAGGTGGGGGCCTTTTATAAGAGGAGAGGAGGGGCACTTTTGGAAAGTAATGAAATATTACTTTATTTGAAAATGTGTTTCGGTTTTAAAAGGTCCCAAATTGATATAATTCGTGGATAAGGTGATAAGGGTTCGAAATCCACTCATCCAATTGGTTTTGGCCATGTGTAGTTCATAGATTGTACATTGTCTTTCCATTTTATTTAAATCGTCAAATAATGATGTCATCGCTGCATCATTATTATGTCATAAATAATTTAATTTATTTAATGTCTAAAAATAATAAAAAAATACTATGATGTAGGAAATCTTTTTAGATTTCCAATGACTGTTTATAATCAAATATCTGATCTTTATAACCCCATGTAAAAATTGTTTTCGTAAAACATATTATGTTTGTGTCATTTTTACTTTTACATTAAATAAAAAGTTATTTATGTCAATTCCCAACCAAAATGTCTCCATGGGGTCCCCAAGTTGACCCATGGCTTGTATTGGTCGGCCATGACACAACCAATAAGGTTGGGACATGTGTCTAGGTCATTTCATATTATTAAAGCATTATTTATACCTTAAAATACACTAATTACCACTAATCGCGATTAAAAACTTAATAAGTTACTATTCACCAAAAAATTATTTTAATCTCATTGAACCAAATTTTACTTCTTAATGACAACCATGTATGTCGGATTTTCAAAATTCAATACAAATTAGTGGTAAACTTTCATTTAACTTAAAAATCAGTTTGCTTGATTACCACTTAGTGGTTTCACTATTCATCAAAAATTGAAGTTTTTCAGAAAATTACCAAAAATTCACCCTAAGCTATATTTGATATTCCGAATTAAAAAATGAAGTCTATTTTACAAAATTCAAATCATATAAGTCATATTAATTAATTTAATAATTAATTCCCGCTGCCAGAGCAAAAACGTGTTTTTACAAAACAATAAGTATCAAAAGATTGACACCAGTTTAAGTCTAATTTCAAAGTGAAATTGATTCCAATGAACACCATTGGATAAAATGGTAAAAATATATTCTAATTTCACTTCAAAAAAAATTCAAAACATAATCTAATCATATAAATAAATTAGGTTAAAAAGCAGTTTTGATGTAAAATGCAGTATTTTTCACTATTCATTAAAAAATGAACACTGTCAGAAAAATACCAAAAATTCACACAAGGTAAATTTTGATGTCCCAATAATAAAGGATAAGTTTATTTTGACAAACATAGTTTATAAAATTTTCAAAATATAGATTCAAAAATGGATTGCCATCAAAAGGCAGTAAAACAATCTTTTAAGAATATTAGTGTATTCCAAGCATAAGATTGTATTTATTTTCATTTTAAGCCTCTATAACACTATATTAATCACTAATAGACATAGATAAAAATATCTATTATTCATTACTTACTTGGGATGTTACATCCTTCCCCCCTTTAGAAAATTGCATCCCCACAATTTATTTACTTATCGAATAAATGGGGGTACTTATCCCTCATTGCATTTTCAGATTCCCATGTTGCCTCTTCAATCATGTGGTTTTTGCACAAAACCATTACCTGATGAATCACCTTATTCCGTAACACTTGCTTCCTGTGGTCAAGAATCTGGACCGGTTGTTCCTCATAAGATATGTTCTCTTCCAGCTGAACTACCTCTGGACTCAAAACATGAGATGGATCTGGCATATACTTTCTCAACATCGAAATGTCAAAAACATTGTGTACCTGAGATAAACTCGGAGGTAAAGCCACTCGGTATGCAACTGATCCAACTCTCTCCAGAATTTCGTATGGTCCAATGAACCTTGGACTCAACTTTCCTTTCTTACCAAATCTCATCACACTTTTCCAAGGAGAAACCTTGAGAAAAACATGATCACCTACCTCGAAAGATAGATCCTTCCTCCGGTTATCCGCATAACTCTTCTGCCTGCTCTGAGCTGTTCTCATGTGTTTTTGAATCTGCTGAACTTTTTCTACCATCTCTTCTACCAATTCTGGTCCCATCTACTTCCTTTCATCCACTTCATCCCAGAAAGCTGGAGTTCGACACCGCTTCCGATATAATGCCTGAAATGGTGCCATCTGTATACTGGAATGAAAACTGATATTATATGAAAACTCAACCAAAGAAAGATGTTGGTCCCAACTTCCCTGATAATCCACAGAACAAGCTCGTAGCATATCCTCCAATGTCTTAATTGTTCGTTCTGACTGCCCATCTGATTGAGGATGAAAAGCTGTACTAAAATTTAATTCAGTACCTAACGACTTCTGAAGGCCTTTCCAAAAGTTAGAAGTAAACCTGGGATCACGATCCGATACAATGGAGAGAGGAACTCCATGTAACCTGACTATCTCTTTACTATACAAACGGGAATGTTGATCAAGAGAGAAAGTATCTCGTATAGCAAGGAAATGAGCAGATTTGGTCAAGCGATCAATAATAACCCAGATTGCATTATTACCTCGAGATGTCTTCGGTAATCCAACAACAAAGTCCATGGATATATTCTCCCATTTCCACTCTGGAACTGGTAAATCCTGAAGCATCCCTTTCGGTAACTTCCGCTCTTCTTTAACCTGCGGACAAGTCAAACACTTCACAGTAAAATCAACAATATCTCTTTTCATTCCATCCCACCAGTAATACTCCCGCAGATCTCTATACATCTTAGTACCGCCCGGATGAACTGAAAACGGAGAACTATGAGCTTCACATAACAACTCTCTCTTCAACTGTGAATCACAAGGCACACACAATCTCTTCCCAAATCTCAAAACACAATCATTATCAATGTTGAATTAAGGCAACTTACCTTTCTGAACCAGCTCTAACTTTTTCTGCAACTCACTGTCTTGCTTCTTTTCTTGCTTGATTCTATCTGATAGAGAAGATCTCACTGATACCTGAAACAAAACAGAAGGACTTCCTGCACCAACAACTTCTATGCCAAAGTTCATCAAATCGTTAACCAAAGGATCACGTTCCAACCGCAAAATTGTTAATGAAGCATTACTTTTTTGACTCAAAGCATCAGCCACTTTATTTTCTTTTCCCAGATGGTAATGAATTGTACAATCATAATCCTTGATTAATTCTAGCCATCTCCTTTGTCTCATGTTTAACTCTTTCTGAGTGAATATATACTTTAAACTTTTGTGATCGGTATATATTTCACACTTTACTTCATACAAATGATGCCTCCAAATTTTTAAAGAAAAAACAACAGCAGCTAATTCCAAATCATGTGTATGGTAATTTACCTCATGAGTTTTCAACTGTCGTGAAGCATAAGCAATTACCTGATCATTCTGCATTAGGACGCAACCAAGTCCTTTCAATGAAGCATCAATGTATATAACAAACTCACCATTCCTGGAAGGTAGTGCCAAAACTAGAGCATTCACCAATCTTCTTTTCAATTCCTGAAAACAATCATCACATTCTTTTGTCCAGATAAACTTAACACCCTTCCGAGTTAGCTTAGTCATTGGACTAGATAACCGTGAAAAATTTCTATCAAACCTTCGGTAATAGCCCACCAAACCAAGGATGCTACGAATCTCGGTTACATTTGTGGGTCTTGGACATTCTTCCACAACTTTTGTTTTTTCAGGATCAACAGTTATTCCATCTTTAGAAACAATGTGACCAAGGAAAGAAATTTGTTGCAACCAAAACTCACACTTGCTGAATTTCCCATAAAGTTTTTTTCTTTTATGGTTTGCAAGATAACCCTTAAAAGTTTTTCATGCTCCTCTTTACTTTTAGAAAACACCAAAATATCATCAATGAAAACCACCACAAACTTATCCAAGAACTCATGGAAAATTCTATTCATTAAGTCCATGAATACAGCAGGTGCATTGGTTAGCCCAAAAGGCATTACTACAAATTCATAATGGCCATATCTCGTACGGAACGCGGTCTTCGGAATATCTGCCTCCTTTACCTTCAGCTAATGGTACCCCGATCTCAAGTCAATCTTTGAAAAAAACTGAGCTCCCTGGAGCTGATCAAACAAATCATCGATATGAGGCAAAGGATATTTTTTCGTAACAGTGATATTATTCAAGGCTCTATAATCAATGCAAAGTCTCAGAGAACCATATTTCTTTTTAACAAATAAAACAAGAGCACCCCATGGTGATGTGCTAGGTCTAATGAAACCTTTCTCTAATAAATCTTGCAATTTCCCCTTCAACTCTAAAAGATCAATTTGTGTCATTCGATAAGGGGGTTTTGAAATTGGATTATCATCAGGAACTAAGTCAACATTTAACTCAACTTCCCGATCTGGTATTATTCCAGGCAACTCATCAGGAAAAACATCAGGATACTCATTTACCACTGGCACATCATTAATCTGAACAGTTCCTTTATTTTCAACGACGTGTGCAAGGTAACATTCATTTCCATCTTGTACAAGTTTCTCGGCCTCTTGATATGTTATCAAAAGTAAGGGTTCATTCTTGTAAACAAACTGAAAGTCTTTCTGAAACGAAACTTCTTTAGCTCTACAGTCAATCTTAGCATGGTAAATAGAGAGCCAATCCATACCCAGGATAACATCAAACTCTACTATAGGTAGAACAATAAGGTTTGCAAGTAGGTTCTTTCCACAGATAAGGATAGGAAGATTCTTATAAATTCTTTTTGCCTCAACATTCCCCCCAGGTGTTTTTACCAAAAGTTCAGGAGTCATTTTTTGAGATGGTATTCCCATTTTACTAGAAAAGGTTTCAGAGATGAAAGAATGTGTAGACCCCGAATCAAACAACACACTGGCATAATCTGAAAAAACAAAAAAAGTATCTGATACAACTTCATTTGATGGCCCGACATCTACTAAAGTAGTTGCAAAGGATTTCACCACCCCTTTCTGCTTGTAGTCTAACTGCTTCCCATCACTCAATCTCTTTGTCGGACACTCGTTTGCATAGTGACACATCTCATTGCACTTATAACATTTCACTAACTGTAAATAAAATTTGTTCTTACCTTCACCTTGATCCTTTTCAGTGCAATCACGAGCCTTATGTCCCATCTTACCACATCGGTAGCACTTTCCAGAATTCAGAAGACATTCCCCAGCATGCCTTTTGCCACATTTATCACAAACTGGAAACTTAGTTCTCTTACCATCAGACTTTTTTGAAGAATTCTTACCTTTCTCCTGCCACCTCGGTCTCTTCTTCTGCTGGTTGTTATAGAACACTTGGTCATCGGCAAACTGCATTTCCACCTTCTCAGCACATCGAACAAGCTTTTCATAACTTTTAAACTCACGAGAAGCTAATTCCCTTCGATATTTTGGCTTTAATCCTGCGTAAAAATGATTGATTTTACTATCAAGGTCTCAGATAAAATTTGGTGCATACCTTCCCAATCGAGTGAACCTTTCTTCATAGGTAGCCACTGAGTCTTCCTCTTGCCTCAATTCCAAGAATTGTTTTTCCATCCTAATTCGAACAGCCTTAGGAAAACACTTCTCAAGAAACATACCTTTGAATTCATCCCAGTCAAGAGAATCAATCTCATCGGCATCCCTGATATTTTTAACCATAGACCACCACTGATCTGCTTCACCCTCCAAACGGTAAATAGCAAGACTAACCTTTTGATTGTATGAACACCCCATGACATCAAAAATATTCTCCAGTGCTTTAATCCACCCTTCAGCTAGAACAGGGTCAGATGATCCTCTGAATGATGGTGGATGTTGCCTCATGAAATGTTCCACCACTGACATGTTCCTCTGCGATTGATCTGGCTGATCTCGTGCATGGATACCACCACCATTTATCGCTTGAGTCAACTACGCCCTTACTGCAACAAACTGTTCTGTTCCAATTCCGACCATTTCTGGATACTGATTCAAAAGGTTATATCCTTCTGTATGCCTTCCTAGCACTGCTTCCCTGTTTCCTATGCGGAAAACTATTCTGAACAAACATGTCTTAGATGAAGCAACATGGTAATCTTTAAATGCTATATCATTTCAAAAAAAAAATTGGACAATCATTTAATAGAATTATAACTCCTAAAGTTATCTAAACCGACCTTTGATACCAACTATAAGGCCCCAGCCTTAACCCTTACTTAAATCTTGAGTTATTACAAGATTACACATTGAGAATCATTTCAGGTTTAGAGTTTTAGAGAATTAGATCATAAAACTTTCATTACATTCCACATATAAACAAAGTGGTTACATAAAGATAGTATTCTTCATTCCCATCAAAGGAAACATATTTAAAATAAAACATGGATTCATTCTTGACACTTCCTTGACACTATCATCATATCATGTACCTTTCCCTTGACCTGTGAAAATCATTACAAAAAAACTTGGGTTGTGCATAAAAAGCTCAGTATGGGTTATAAAAACATGGAAAGGAAACATGGGTACATATATACATAAGAATGAAATCATACTTTACCCATAAAACATAAGCACTTTAACATACCTCATCAAATCATGAATAAATCATAGAAATCATAAGACATAAAGGTATCTTGAGGCATTCATAACATTCTTACGTAGGGAGTAACCCTCTTGGTTACGTTTGGAATACCCATCACAGTATATTCCCTAAAATCTATTCGGAGAAACCTTAACGTTTCACTCCTTCGCGCTACCCAATGCATTGGAGAGCTATAACGGGCTCACCCGCCCTTAGTTTATCATGGAACCACCCGTCTTCATAATAATTCCCAAGAACCATAACATAATCATATCACATAAAACATGCATAAAGGAAACATAAAATTTCCACATTTCATCACGAGATATCAATACAACACATTGATATAAAAACATTATGAAAACCATTTTCAATACTAAAATAAAAGAAAAGTAAAACATGGTATTTATTTTTCTTTTAAAAAGAAGGTATGGCTTGTAGAGGAAGCCGAAACTCAAATAACGGTCACGATGGCGGAGAAGTCGTTGTCACCACATACGTACGACAAAAACATTCCCTTTTGTCGTTTAGTAAATGCTTCGTATAAAAAAGATTCCTTTTGAATAAACGTAAATGTCAAAGGGGTTTATACACCATATAAAAGAAAGTTGTGTATAAAATAAAATATGCCTCAATGAAAGGAGATTGAGACGAAGTCCCATACCTCGTATCCGACTTGACCCGACCGTTCTTTAATCTCCTGAATAATAAACTTGAGTTAATCTCTACTTGCTTATGAATCTTTTTCAAGTTCACTATTCCTTTTATACCATGTTATGAACATCATGTAATCAGTTAAGTTAATAATGTTCATTTTGTCAGTATTTGGTTCTTAAGTCAAAAATAGACTTCTTACATTACATGTTGTTAATTTGGTCAAAGGTTCATTATATCCAGAATGGTATTCATGATGTAGATATCATATATGTCATATATATCCAGTACATACATGCATTTATAATATTACATAATCATTTAGAGGTAAGAAATGAAATGCACCGTTCATGGAGACGGTAAGCCGTACGTACGCATGAACGCTACTTTCATTTCTATTTCGTATTTTATAGAATGGAATCATAATGATATAAAGGTATATTATAATTCCAGTATAATATCATATATAATATCATAATTCCATCCTTTATATGTCCCACATATGGTATTTAACGAATCAAATCACTTTGAGGGGGCGGTAGTCCGCACTTCCTAAAATGAAGATATCGTGTTTACCCATAATGGAAACCATAAAGGTATTCCAAAAATGAAAAAACAGAAGCTTAAGGAAAAAATAAACATATTATATATCATATATAAAAATAGTGACATCATAATGGCCACCATTGAAGGTGTTAAATGAGTGTTGAACAATCATCGTTTCGGGAGGCAGAATTTCGCCATCCAAGAAAACCGTATGTTTTTTTAACCATTTGATGTAGTTGTGTGAGAGTGTAGCTCAAATAAATATTATAACAACATCCTTGTATATTGAAGATACTGGTGTTGTTACCAAAGAAGTAAATAAAAAGAGTTTAGGGGGTTGGATAAGCAAAATAAAACAAATGAACATGAGAGAATGAATAACCTTTAAAAGTGTAACTCCTTTTGATTTGAGCCTAAAGGCTTCCTTTGAAAGGATTATTCCCAAAGGGAATCCTCTGGGATGAGGAGGGGGAAGTGGAGAGAGTAAATGGGCAGGGGTTGGCCGAGCCAAAGTCTTGAGTAGTGTGTGAAATGAGGTAGAGTTGGGGGCCTTTTATAAGAGGAGAGGAGGGGCACTTTTGGAATGTAATGAAATATTAATTTATTTGAAAATTTCTTTCGGTTTTAAAAGGTCCCACATTGATATAATTCGTGGATAAGGTGATAATGGTTCTCAATCCACTTATCCAATTGGTTTTGTCCATTTTTAGTTCATAGATTTTACATTGTCTTTCCATTTTATTTAAATCGTCAAATAATGATGTCATCGCTGCATCATTATTATGTCATAAATAATTTAATTTGTTTAATGTCTAAAAATCATAAAAAAACACTATGATGTAGGAACTCTTTTTATCTTTCCAATGACTATTTATAATCAAATATCTGATCTTTATGACCCCATGTAAAAATTGTTTTCGTAAAACATATTATGTTTGTGTCATTTTTACTTTTACATTAAATAAAAAGTTATTTATGTCATTTCCCAACCAAAATGTCTCCATGGGGTCCCCAAGTTTACCCATGGCTTTTCTTGGTCGGCCATGACACAACCAATAAGGTTGGGACATGTTTCTAGGTCATTTCATATTATTAGAGCATTATTTATACCTTAAACTACACTAATTACCACTAATCGCGATTAAAAACTTAATAAGTTACTATTCACCAAAAAAATTATATTAATCTCATTGAACCACATTTTACTTCTTAATGAAAACCATGTATGTAGGATTTTCGAAATTCAATACACATTAGTGGTAAACTTTCATTTAACTGAAAAATCAGTTTTCTTGATTACCACTTAGTGGTTTCACTATTCATCAAAAATTGAAGTTTTTCAGAAAATTACCAAAAATTCACCCTAAGTTATATTTGATATTCCGAATTCAAAAATGAAGAGTATTTTACAAAATTCGAATCATATAAGTCACATTAATTAATTTAATAATTAATTCCCGCTGCCAGAGCAAAAACGTGTTTTTACAAAACAATAAGTATCAAAAGATTGACACCAGTTTAAGTCTAATTTCAAAGTGAAATTGATTCCAATGACCACCATTGGATAAAATGGTATAAATATATTCTAATTTAACTTCAAAAACAATTCAAAACATAATCTAATCATATAAATAAATTAGGTTAAAAAGCAGTTTTGATGTAAAATGCAGTATTTTTCACTATTCATTAAAAAATGAACATTGTCAGAAAAATACCAAAAATTCACACAAGGAAAATTTTGATGTCCCAATCAT
Source organism: Viscum album (assembly GCA_963277665.1). Classification (NCBI taxonomy): domain Eukaryota; kingdom Viridiplantae; phylum Streptophyta; class Magnoliopsida; order Santalales; family Viscaceae; genus Viscum; species Viscum album. The sequence goes on along the minus strand of OY728133.1, from coordinate 1,406,704,471 downwards.
AAAGGATAAGTTTATTTTGACAAACATAGTTTATAAAATTGTCAAAATATAGATTCAAAAATGGTTTTCCATCAAAAGGCAGTAAAACAATCATTTAAGAATATTAGTGTATTCCATGCATAAGATTGTATTTATTTTCATTTTAAGCCTCTATAACACTATCTTAATCATTAATAGACATAGATAAAAATATCTATTATTCATTATTTACTTGGGATGTTACAACATAAATCCCATTTTTCTATTAAACAAAGGCCACAATAGAATTACTTCATGGTTTGGGAGACCATAAGGATTAGCGAGTATAAAAAATGGTTTAATAATACTAATAATTTTGGTATTATTATTATTATTATTATTGTTGTTGTTATAATTAGTATTATTTTTATTTTTATTATACACCTTTGTATTGTGAATTTCACATATTACTTTATAATCCTTATTCTGGCCCAACCCATTACCTTCCACAATGGCATGTGCCACCCCTTACCACGACCACCTATCCTCGTCGATTCTTCAACTGATTCATGGTGAAATAACCTTATGTAGGGGTTTTTCATCCTCAATACCCATCTTACTAAATTTTTTCTTTTACCTCACTACAATGAGAATTTATATGAACACTAGGGGTTTATTGTAAAACCCCAATATTCCATAGTATTTTTTCTTAAACAATTCAATAGCAAGTGTTGTACGCAACCCTAAGTTCAAGCACACTACGACCTATCAATGTAGCCATTTAAAAGTAGTTATAAATATTACTAAGCCTATTATCAAATATTAAAAATGTTATTTCTCAAAATAAGCTTAATTTTTTATTTTTGAATCAAATAATTATCTTAGATTGGATTTTTGGTGATTTTCTGAAAATATTCAATTTTGATGAATAGTGAAAATATAATGTATTTTAATTCAGAAATGCCATTTTATATAATTTATTAATATTAATAGATATTATTTAAAATTGGTTTTAAAGCGTGATTGTATAATTTTTTTTCATTTAATCCAATTATATTCATCTAACGTAATTTCACATATAAATTGTACATAAACACATGACAATATTTTGATAGATATTGTTTAATAAAAACTGTTTTTTATTTTGAAAACAGGAATTAATATCAAATTAATTACTAAAACATAAGTGATTTAAATTTGAAAAATGGATTCCATTTTTTGAACCAAAAGTTTAAAATTGTGTAAATAGGTATCAGTAATTTTTGTACATTATGAATAATAACATCTATAATTATTTTATTTACCAACATAAAATGGTAAATATGGTAAATTATGGTAACAAAATAGTAATATAATAATATTAAAATACTATAAAACATGGACTAACCCTATTTAATGATATATTTATTACCATGGGAATCATTGGGATGATTATTATACCCTAGGGATCCACATGCATTTGAAAATGACATTTTATAAGAATTAATTTAATGTAACGAAAAATGTAACATAAACTTGTATCTTTTACCAAAAAAAATTATATGGGTTTATAGAAATGATCCATTCGGTAATAAATACTCATTAGAAAGATAAATATATTTCTGAATACTTGGTAGTTTGTTAATAATTTTTAGACATTAAATATATTAATTTATTTATGACACAATAAGGATGTAATATTTTCCATAATATTGAATGAATTAAAAAAATTATATTATAAATTGTTAAATAAATATAATATGAACATTTTTATGTCCAAAACTAATTCTATGGATGATATTTACGTATTAGGTATGATTTAATGCCTTTGTTTTGAAGTAATCAAGTTTTTATGACTTTAACAAAAAACAATTCCTAATTATTGTCAAAATTGACCTCAATATGTTTTTAAAACAAATACTATTTTATTAAATGATATAATAGACCTAATAATATAATATTCAGAATACTGAATTATATAATGTTGAAAATATCATTAATTATCCAATCATTGTTCTCTTGGAATTTTATAGTTTATATAGTTACCATATATTATGAAAATTCAGTAAGACATAGTAAGAGTTGGTGTTTTTAACTAAGGGTCAAAGCTAAAAGATAAGGTTATGTTTGTGACCTAAACTTGTATAAAACCTATTATTTGAGTTTAATTAGACAAATAATAATCTTATATTAGGAATAAATTATTTTGGAACCATTTTAATTATAGAATAAAATTATTATAAAATAATACTTCAATACCTTCTTAAAGTACCCCTCCTCCATCTCATAAAAGGCCACCACCTCTACGCACCTATTCACACCCCCAAATATATATGGCTAGGAAAAACACTAGAAAACTATCCTCCCAAATCCTTTAAATTAATCCTAGAGTACCACAATTTGTATGAAAACCTATTATAGGAGTTCTTTGTTGAAAATCAAAATGAGACACCCGAAGAAGAGGTAATTGTTTTATCCCTTATTTCAACGTTCACTTCTTCTTCTTCTACATCCTCTTACTATGTTGTTACCATATTAAAATCATAAATACATAATATAATATATTATGATATTTATTTATGATTATGGTACAACCATATTCCTCTTTTACCCATCATATGAAAAACAATTTCACCATGTGTGCGTGCGTACGGCTTACCATCTCTACGTCGTGGTGTAAAGTGTTTTACATCTATATATATTTTCAAAGTGTATAATGAAAAATAAAAATGAAATAAATAATAAATATATCATGATATAATTTAGTTAATATTAAAATTCAATCCATATCCAAAGCATTAAACTATTAATGAAATGATATCATCACTCGTGTGTACGTATGACTTACCATCTTTACAACGCGATGAGACTCATCTTCAATGATAACTATCCAACTAAGATGATAAAGAATTATATTATGAATAATTATGAAATATATGAAATAATAATACTTCTAGAATAATATATATATTTTTTTCTATACATATATGTGATTCAATTACATATATTCAATATGATAAGAAAACAGAATCAATGTTCATGCTACGTAGGGATTGGCATCTCCATTAACGATGAATTCCATGTAATAAATATATCTATTATATATATTTATAATCTGAATGTATATTATATATATATATATATCATATTATATATTTTTTAAATTCATAAATTATGATCTGCATAATACGATCAAGAATAACATGTCAAAACACAAACAATAAAACAAAGTGATTATTACTAGAAATGTTAAAATAACATAGAATTGTTAATAAATTGGTAACATAAAATCATAAAAGAATCATATATGATATAATAAAATTATTATGGTCATAATATAAGTTATTAATACCTTAATATAGGAGTTTCGAACAAATACAAATAGTATCAGACTTATGGTAAGGGATTTCGTCCCAATTTCTTTTCAATAGGGAATATTGTAATGTAATGAACCTTGTTCAATTTATATAGAGTATATTCTACATATTGGATTTTTATATCATTAATATAATTATTTTCATTATATTATATTATTCATGCATGGGAACTATTGATATACCCATATTACTCATTCAATATGGGTTTTTGACAAGGCCTATTATTTATTTTGATTACTCACTATGAGAAATACTTTGGATTAGAAATAAAAGGTGGAGCCTGGACATTATATAGCTTCTTGATGAATCAACAGGTTATCATGAGATAAATAATATGTCCAAATGGGTTTCTACCATTTATTTTAAACCATCTTGGGAATGTTCTTGACGGTTATAGGTTATCATGTTCCTAATACATGATGTCCTTTAATAAAGTGTCTCCTCCCTTTAATACCTTTCATTATATTTCTATAAGATTTTGATACTACAAATCTAGGGAAGTAGTTCCTTCCCAATTTGTTGAATTATAGAATATGTTTTAGTTCTTTACATTCCACATTATTTGTGCCATCTCTAGTTTTTTAATGTAAAGTATTCTTATATATTTACCTTTCCATATATATTGATTATTGATTCCATTGTACATAAACATAATGAGAATTTGAGCTCACCCATATTATGTTGATCTCCCTAGGTTATGAAAAAGGTAACTTTAAATAATATTTAATGAATTTTTTTCAGTTATTGTGTGAAATGTTTTATTTTGTTTTCCCAATATATTATGGGTATCATGTATATAATAAGAATTTACAATAATGATAAAATATTTGGTACTTTTGGATTTTTTCCCACATAATAATACTAATAAAATTTAATAATGCACCCACTTTAGGTTATTGAGGTCAAGGTGTTATGGTTGGTGTCTGTGGAAGTTTATTAAAATAATTGGAAACTATATTTAGAGAATATATATTAGGGAACATACCCTATGTTAAAATATGGGGATACAATTATGATAATTAACCCAAAGTAACCAATGTTTAGGATTTATGATGAATAAATTTTTATTTTATGATGAGTTTCTTACTATATTTTAAACTGATAATTTTAAGGGATAAATCGATATGTGTCATTATATATAGACGGATCATATATAGAGGAATGGTATCAATACTCGAAGTAATTGAAGGATTTTCCTTGTAGTGGAAACCAATACAGTTTTTATTAGAACAGATAAAATTATGGAGATACTAGGAATAAATTACCAGGTTATAAAAAATAACCATGCTCGAATAGAACAACTCATTCCATAGTGGATATCACTTATATTGTCTCGAAATATGCGAAAAAATACCACATAATATAGTGGGACAACTAATAAAATTATAGCTTAGCATTGGATTAAGTCTCTATAATAGTTATTCATGTCCATGGGATGCAATGAAATAGAAAAAGTTACTTTTGTTTTCAATTGTCTCAATGGTGATGTTGATCAATGGAGGTCAATGATCCAAAATACTAGAAATGAATATGAAATATAGCATATGGAATGGATATATTCTAAGGAGATATTTTTTGTCAAGTACATTCCTTGTGATCCTGAAATTGAGAGGAAGAGGGTGTACCTTAGATTTCAGAAAAAGGAAGAAGAGAGTGTTGAAAATTATTAACCTGCCTTTACAAGGATATTCGGCATTGCTATAGGAAATATACACAACACAGAGTGCAATATTGATCACTTATTTTAAGGTATTAAGACAAATCTAAAAATGGAACTAGTTTCAGAGAATTTATCATCATTAGATGAAATAGTTTTGGATACCATAAAGATAGAGAAAGAATTTTCTAGGACCAATAATTTAAAATAAAAACAAGAAAAGAATAGTCCATCTGAGAAACATGAAAAAATAAATGCATCCAAGAAGAATAATAAGTTTTGATGTTTTTTATCTTTTAAAAACTATGGGAAAAGAACCATGGGAAATGTTTGAATGGATTAGTAGTTTTTCATATGTTTAGATATAATTGACACTAGGTTCATGAATGCAATTGATATAAACAAAGAAATTTTTTCTAGTGATAAATTTTAAATTTATGGGACACTATTCATATAAATTCCCCAAATGTTCATGGAATCTACCACAGAAGTGGCCTAGGGGGGATGGCCAAATTTTTGCGATCAAAACTGCTGTGGTTAAAGTTCCAAATGATGTGGTGGTAGAAACTTGAATTGTTCCCTCCAATTTGGATAATATTTTAATTTATTCTAGATCATTTTATATCATTATATTTTCCCGGTTTTAATATAAAATTAGATATTTATAATTCACCTTGAAAATGGAATTGTTAGTAAGATCTCTAAGTAGGAACCCTGTCGTAATAATGATGCGTCGAGCAGTTACAATTTTTCCATATAAACATGATCTAATTTCTAATTTTGTTATCATAAATTTGATTTTTTTTCTATATAATTCTTGGTATTGACTGGATTTCAAAATATTATGTGAAAATCTATTGTATGAATAAGAATGTTTGGATTTGTGAGGAAGATGTAGAATCTATTTTCTTGAGAGAAGAAAATTCATCACTTGATTCTTATCAAAATCCACCCATAGTAGCTTTACTGAATGATATTGTTGGGGTGTAAGTGAAATCAAAATCTAGGGATGATTTAGGTAATATTCAAATTGAGGACATACCTATTGTGAAGGAATAAATTGTGGTTTTTATTGAAGATTTTCTTGGACACCCTGAGAGCATGAAGTAGATTTTTGTATTGATTTAATCCCTAATGCAAGGACAATATCAATAACACCCTATATAATGGCCACTATGCAATTAGTATACCTAAAAACAACTTTAAGAGTTGGGTCAAAAGGTATTTATCCACCCTAGTGTTTCTCCATGGGGAGTCATTGTTCACTTATTCAATAAGAAATATGGATCCATGAGGTTTTGTATTGATTATAGGTTAATCAATACGATTAAAATAATGAAAAATTATCCTCTTCCTCATATCGATGATTTATTTGCTAAAATTCAAAGATATCAATTCGTTACGTAGATTTAACACAATTCTAGATAGATTCAGTAACAAGTGAAAAATGAATACATTACAAAAATAGCTTTTCGAATGAGTTGTGGTCATTATGAATTTACAATAATTCTTTTTGGGTTGACTAATGCACCATATGTTTTTATGGATCTCATGGATAGAATTTTCGTGGAATATCATGATGAATAGTCTATGGTATTCATTGATGATATTAAAATATATTCCTAATGGTTTGAAGACCATGATTATCCCATGGGAATCATTATTTAGACTCTCAAGAGAGATGAATTATTTTGTAAATTTAGAAATTGTGAATTCTGTTATCAAAAAAATTTCATTCCTTGGCCATATAGCCTCCATGGATGGAATCTATGTTGGTCCTTCAAAAAATAAATTTGAGAATGGCCTGAACCAACATATATAATCAAGGTAGATGGTTTTATTTGTTTATAATGTTGCTATTGACATTTCATCTAGGATTTCTCCCAATTGGAAAACCTATTAACCATGATCACTTGAAACGTGGTTAAATTAGTTTGAAAAAAAGAGTGAAAATTGTTTTTATGAATTAAAGAAAAGATTAGACAATGACCTATCTTCACTTTATTATTTGAGAATGATAGGTTTTTTAAATGTAATTATGCAACATGGAAAGAAAATGGGTTCTTCCTTATGTAGAATGATAGAATTATTTCAAATGCATCAAGGCAATTAAAAAACCATAAACAAAACTATCTAACTTGTGATTTTGAGTTAGATGTTGTAATCATTTCTCTGAAGATATGGAGACATATTCATATGGTAAAAAAATATGAGATATATACTGATCACAATAGTATGAAATATATTTTCTCATAGAAGAAACTAAACATAAGACAAAGGAGATGGCTTTAGCTACTTAAGGATTGTGGTTGTGAAATACACTACCACATAGGGAAGGAAAATAAAGTAGTGGTGGCCTAGAGCATAAATAACCATATAGTTATATATAATATTATAGTGGAAAGGGATACTATGATCAAAGATCTAGTAATGATGGATATAAAAATTAACATTGAGGCTGAAGAATCACTACTTTTTCAAATTTTTTTCAAACAACCAAAAATAGAAAGGATAAAAACTTCTCAGACTGGTGATGAGGAGTTTCCAAAGAAATTTTTATATTGTGAATGAAATGAGTTGATTGATTTCATATTTGAAGATAAAATAAAGAAATTTGGGAAGATTCATTGTGTTCATGGTATACCTGAGCTAAAAAGGTAATTATTTGATGATGGTCATAGCTCCAATTTTCTTATACAGCCTAGAGGCACTATGATGTATTGAGATCTGAGGGATCATTTTTGTTGGGACTACATATAATGGAAAATTGATTATTATGTGTCGAAATGTTTGGTTTTTCAATAGGTGAAAGCTGGAGGAAAACATTCTAGAGGAGTCATGGAGTATCTCTATATACCTATGTAGAAATGGGATGATATTACCAAAGAAATTTTCATGGGGGTACCAAAGACTTCCAGAATAAATGATGCGATCTGGGTTATTGTGGATCATCTCTCAAAGACAACACATATTTTTTCTATAAGAAAATATTTACCACTTTAACATTTAGAAAGGCTATATATTAATGGATTTGTAATACTTCATGGTTTATCCCAATTAATTGTTTCAGATTGTTATCCCCATTTTACATCATGATTTTGGAAAAGTGTACAAAAGGCCCTATATACGGAACAATGTTTGAGAACTTTATACCACCCTCAAACTGATGGACAGTGAGAACAGATTATTAAAACATTATAAGATATGTTGAAATCATGCTGACATTACATTCAAGGTATGTTTGATTAGTATTTACCAATTATTTAATATTACTACAATAATATCTTTCATTCAAGTATTCAGATTGAACCATATAAAGAATTTTTTAGGAAAATATATCGTACCCAAATGTGTTAGGATGATGTTGGTGGAAGAAAACCTTTAGGTCCAAGACATTTTTAAGAATCAATCGAGAAAGTGGATATTATATGAACCCATATTGATACAACATAAAGTAGAAAAATGAATTATGCTGATAACAGATGGATGAATTTGAAATTTTATGTTTGAGATCATGTTTTCTCAAAGTTATCTCCTTGGGCAGGTGCTAAACTTTTCTGTAAGGAGGGTAAATTAACTCCAACGTTCATCAGACCTTTTGAAACTAAAGAATGAATATGATTTGTATACTACTGTATTTCAATTCTTCCATGTCTCTCAAATTTTCTTGATGTGTTCCATATATCACTATTAAATAATATATATTCTAGACCCAATGCATGTACCCACCTATATGGAAACAGAATTGGAACCCAATTTATTTTATTTTTAAGAGGCTATCAATATTCTTGATACCAGAGAAAAGTTGTTGAGAAATTAGACAACTTGTATGGTAATTTTTTTTAGAGAAACCATAAAATGGATGAGGTGACATGGGATCCTAATGAACCTGTAAGGAATATCCACTAAAATATTTTTATGATGGGATATTTTGGAAATTTCAAGGATGAAATTATTTAATGTAGGGAATTGTGTAACACCCTGAGCTTCCACAAGACAATTCATTGTATATAATTCAATAGCTTTCATAAATATTATTTTTCAAAATATACTTCATTTTTGAATTCTGAATATCAAAATTATCTTAGGGTTAAATTTTGGTGATTTTCTGAAAGGATTCAATTTTTGTTGAATATTGAAAATATAATTCATTTAAATTCAGAACTGTGTTTTAATATAATTCATTAATATTTTTAAATTGTATTCGAAATTTGTTTTAATGTGTATTTTGATGAAAATATTTTCATTTAATCTCATAATAGTCAATGGATGTAATTACATAGTTAAATAGAATATAAACACGTGACAATATTTTGATAGATTTTACTTCTTAAGAACCCACTTTTTAGTTTTGACAAAAGGAATTAATTTTAAATTTATTACTGAAACATTAATGATTGGAATTTTAAAAAATGGATTCCATATTTTGAATCATATGATCAAAATTTTTTAAATATATACTATTTATTTTTGGACATTATTAATAGTAACATCCATAATTATATTCTTTACCACAGTAAAGGGTAAATATGATAAATAAGGGTATAATAATAATATTATAATAATATTAAACTACCCTAAACTATCTTGTATCCCTATTTGATGAGATATTTTCGACCCTGGGAATCCGTGGGTCAATTTTTGGACCCCCTGGATCCACATGGATGTGAGAATGACATTTCATAAGGATTAATTTAATGTAATGAAAAAGGTAACATAAACATGTATCTTTTAGTAATACTATTTTAATATGAGGTTATCAACGTTATATTTTTTAATATAAAATTTCAGTTGAAAAATAAAAATATTTCATACATCGTGGTATTTAATTTATAATTTTTAGTCATTAAATAAATATATTTATTTAAGAAACAATAACGATGCAATATTTTCCTTATTTATGAAAGAATCAAAAAAATGATATTATAAATATTAAAATAAATATAATTTGAAAGTTTTTTCCATCCAAAAATTTTATGGATGACATTGAAATATGAGGTATGATATAAATCATTTGGTTTGAAGTAATATTTTTGTTATGAATTTAAAAGAAATCAATTCCTAAATAGTGTCAAAATTGACATAAATGAGTTTTTTAAAATGAATAATATTTTATTAACTAATATAACAGTCATAAAAATATAAGATTCAGTAATATGACATATATAATTATAAAAATGTCATTAATGATCCACTTATAGTTCTCTTGTAATTTTATAGTAAATATAGTTACCATATATTGTGAAAATTTAAGAAGACATGGTAAGAGTAAATGTTTTTACCTAAGGGTTAAAGCTAAAATATGAGGTTAATTGTGTGACCTAAACGTGTATTAAACCAATAGGTTGAGTGTTTTTTGACCCAAAAGTCATCTTATATTTGGAATAAATTATTTTTTTACCATTGGAAAAGGAAAATCAATCTATAATAAAATAATATTTCAATACCTTCTTAAAGTGCCCCTCCTACCTCTTAGAAAAAGGTTTCACCTTTACCCACTTTTTTACACATCCAATGCCATTTTTCTAAACCCAAACCCACCCAAATCTCCTCCAAACATCCTTCAATTAATCCTAGAGGCTGCCCATTGGGAGGTAAACTAATTTAAGGACTCATTTATTACAAATTAAAAGAGGAAACCCGAAAAGAGGTAATCATTTTATCCCTTTATTCCAACTAATTTCATTCTTCTACTTCCTCTTACTATGTTGTAGAAAAAAAAATTACTACAGAATATATTTTTTGATTATATGTTTTTATTATTATGGGAAAACCATATTACTATTTTACCCATTCCATGAAAAAATATATACATATGTCTGCGTATGTATGAATTACCATCTCCACGCCGTTGTCTTAACTATTTTTCCTCAATACATATTTTGATGGGTATAATGATGAATAAACATAAATTAAATAATAAAAATAACATGATATTATTTATTTAAAATTAATATTCAATTCATATGAATACCATTAAACCATTATTGAAATGATATCATAAATTGTACGTACGTATGACTTACCATCTCCCCGACGCAATGAGACGCGTCTTCCTTATTCACCTTACAACAATGATTATAAGGATATATATTATGAATAATTAAGAAATATATGACATAAAAATTCTAATGGATTAATATATCTGTGTGTGTGTTTGTATTTTTGTGTGTGCATCTATATTTTATTCACTAACTTCCATTCAATATGATAAGAAAACGGAAACATCGTTCATGCGTACATACGGTTTACCGTCTCCATGAACGTTGTATTCCATGTCATACATCAATCTATTATAAATATTTATATTATGAATATATATGACATATAAATCAGATTAAACATTTTGCATGTATGTAAATCATGATCTCAGTAATATGTTCATGAATAAAAAGTTAAAAAACCTACGATAACATGAAGTGATTATTAACTGAAATGTTGCATAAAATGTAAATTTTTTAAAATTAGGTAATATAAAGTCATTAAAGAATCTTATATGATATCATAAATATTATGATTATCCTAACATTAGTTAATAATACCATCATATAAGAGTTTCAGAAAAATATAGAGTGTATCTCACATAAGGTAAGGGATTTCATCTCAATTTAATTTTATTGATGCATATAGTAATGTAATGCACCCAGTTTATTTAATACAATGTATATTATAACTTTTGACATGTTATATAATAAATATAATTATATTATTGTTATTATATTATTTACTACATTGGAATTATTGAAACATACATATTACTCATTCAATATAGTAATTTGAAAAGACATTTAATTCATTTTGATTATTCAATATGAGAAATACTTTGGAATGGAAATAATGGGTGGAGCCTAGACGTTATATGGTTCCTCGATGCATCGATAAGTTCTAATGACTCAATTAAGATTTACAAATGGGGTTATACCATTAATTTTAAACTATATTTTGAATGGTGTTGACAGTAAAAGGTTATCATGTGCCTAAGACATGAATTACTTAAATAAAGTATTTATATCATTTAATTATTGTTATTATTAATCCCTATAATTTTGCATCAGCATATCTACGGAAGTAGTTCATTCTAATATTATTGATTTATGGAATATTTTTCAGTTATTTCTGTGCCATATTATTTGTGCCTTATCGAGTTTGGTAAATGGATTGTGTTATCAGATATTTACTTTTCCACATATAATGATTATTGCATTCGTTGTAAATAACCTTAATGATAATTTGAGTTAACCCTTATAATGTTTCTCTACCCATGTTATGAAGAAGATAACATTGATAATGATTTTAAGGACACTGTTTATTTCAGTTTTTGTGTGGAATATTTTCTTTTTTATTCCAAATATATTATAGGAATCAGGTATGTAATATGGATTTCCAATACATGTAAACTATATGGATGATTCCTTTGAATAATGAAAATGAAATGCAATAATCCACCGGCTTCTGTTGATCTGTGGTCCGAGAGTTTCATTTCTCAAGGTTTTGTTTTTGGGTTTTTATAACATATAGAGTCTTCTTCTATTTTACATTGTTCTGTGGTCCCGATTATGGTTGGATTTTATATCATGCATCAAAGGCGGAATGTTATCCATTTGTTTAAGGTAGTTTTTCATTATTTTTTCATCATATATCATCATTTTATAATTATAAATTTTTTGAAATATGGGTTTCTTGTATTTTTCTTTTTCAGTATTGACCATCGAAGTTGTGTCGACTTAAATATATATGTATGGATATGGTATATAAATATTTATATACCCTATTTAAATATTTCTTTCATGGTATCCCTCAAATGATTAGTTTTTTTGGGGTACTTCGGTGCAGCAGAGTGGATGTCTAAGGTCGTCTCTCAAAGGAGGAAGTAAATTAAAACAACTTCTAAAAGGAATTCTAAAAATAAGACAAAATATAATTAAAACACTAAATAAAAGGATGGGGTTTTTTTATATTTTATGAATCTAGAAGAAGTTTGCTGGAAAAAGAATTTATTTTTTTCGTTTTTAGTTTTAAAATGAAGTTTGATTAAAATGACACAATAAAAAGATGTTATTTAAAAAAAAATTTAAAAGGAGTAACAGATCTAACACTACATCTTCATTTACTTATTAATCATTATCATTTAAATCAATTTACACTTAATTATGATCCCATAATTTGTTAACCCTATAACCCTAAAATAGGTAACTTAACCACAATGATGGAATTACTTAACCCTAGGCTAGCTTTCGAACACGCCATCGCAACACCCTGTTTTGATTGTTGTATTATGGATAGATTATGTTCAGTGGTTAATTAGAGCAAATATCCATTCTGGAAATGAGGATGAATTGTGTTTAGGTATTATATTTGAACTCTACAAATTTATCCATTGTGGTCTTGTATTACCAATTAAGATAACGCTCTCACAATATACACAAAATCTCAACCTCAGTTGTTTTTGTGTTAATTGTTCAATTACATGATTATTTTCATAAAATATAAAAACACAATTCATGGATTTTATTAATTGAATTACAGTAGCTCAATGATACAGAATAATTAAATGAAGAGGGTAGAATATGGATCGATCACTAAAAACTACTATTCCATGGATGGTGTGGTCATCGTGGAGATGTTTTTCATGAGCAAAGGATTGAAAGGGTAGAACCCAATCTCGTCTCCACTCTTGATTCTTACCCAATTAATAAGATTAATAGAAGATGAAATGGGAAGAACATTGAATATTATTTGAAGAGAAATTCAAGATACAAACACGAAAGAAAATAAATACTAAGAGGAGGTGGGAGAGGAGAGCCTTTTTGGAAGAGAGGTCTGGACAAATCCTTACCTCATCCACAATTTGTCAGGGGCTCCAAGGAGACAAACTTTCGAACACACCTTCCCAAATCATCGACCAGCCCACCCAAAGAGTGAAAACCCCCTTTTAAATAGTGTTTGTGAGGGCTAGGGTTACATAACTTTTTAAGTGTGAAATGAAAACCGAGACAAATATTTTATTCCAAGTTTCACCAGATAGTTGACCTCGAAAAAATGCATGAAGTGGCTGGACTTCTATAGGGATGATGTGTGCCAAATAATTTCACCGAGATTTCCTAAAAATTTGGGCTAAATCCAAGCCCGGATGACGAAGATGCGACTTAAATGGTGAAGTGATTTCCAATCTAGATAGTTTAGTCCAGCTTTGTCCTCATGGCCCATTTAATCCATTCATATGCACTCTATAGCTATAGTGTCCTGAATAAAAGTTGTAGAAAATTATTTCAGGAACATAAATACAGTATATATAGTTCAAATAATAAAAATAAAAATATTTATCTTTAGAATACAACAGTATATTTTAAAAGGGTAAAACTAGAATTTTCATCAAATTTTTAAATTAATGATCTAATCCCAAATATTTCATAAATGTTTATATTTAGCACAATGTGAGGAAATTATATCATTTATTATCAATAAAATATTCATCAAAATATTGTTTTATCAACTCCCCCACACTTACCCTTTTTCACTCATGGGCAAAACCTCATATCAAGTAAACATCAATACCAAATCAAATCCAATTTGAAAACACATATCCTTGAGATCAAACAATCACACACCATGAATAAAAAGATATAATTCCTCATAAAAAACTTTATTTCCAGTTCATCATTTATATCATTCAATATATTTCCACTGTATTTATCCTCCCATTCACAAAACACTTACCTCACTTGAATTTTCTCTTATCTAACAAATGTCAATTTTTTTGCAATGTCTTTCTAATCCAAACAGATTCAAGGGTCACCATAGTATTGATAAATTCATACATCAATAACCAATGTTAGTTAAAGACATATGGTTATCTTGAGGACTTTTTAGGGTTTTTTGTGGCTTTTGGTTGGTAGGATTTTGATGTAAAAAATAATGAGGTTGAATGAGGAGGGGTTGACTATTTTTGAAGCCAAATTGCATTAATAAAATTTACACTTAAATATGGTCTTCTCATCAATTGACATAGAATTGATTCATGTTCATCGTCAGGAAAAATAATGGAATTTTCACACCATTCAACATTTCAGCAGTAAAAATTTCAATTTTATCGAACATGATTTTCTTAAAAGCTCCAGATAGGCACCACTTCCCCGCTCTATTAGAAGTTCCAGAAAGGAACGACTTCTTTTATCATGAAATATTTAGAAAGGAACAACATTAAATATAATGTTTTTCTCCAATATCAAACAGATCTATTCATAATTTAAATTTTCACTTGAAGTACCACAAAATGTGGCAGCACAACACAAGACAGCTTCCCCCACAGTTATTCTCAACTAGATTATGCAATTTCACTTCAAGAGTTGGTTGGATAAGGAAAATTGGCTTGTAATGTGGCTAACCTAACAGGCTGTGCATGGATTCTAAGGGATAAAAGGATTAAATGATCTAGGTAGGCCATTATAAAAATGGATTCTTTGAAATAGGGGCTTTAATACCAAACAAATGCCTCAATCATTTAAACATAAGTACCTCAAAACCTCAAGTTTTGACTAGAATAGATCAAATTATGGTTAAATCAAGCATGGTTTGGTTCTCTCAAAAATTTAGGTGAATTTAAAGAATATGAAAATAATGGTTCAGAAGCCTCACAAGAAAGTGATTTCTAATATAAAGACAGTGAGATGTGGCATGTGATTCAAAATTCAGTGTACTTTTCATGAAATTACAAAATATGTGAACTTGAAACAATGTCATTTCATCATTCATTTAAGATTAGTTTCATGGGATAAATTGTTTCACTTATTTATATGGATTTAAAAAAGGTGATGCGAATCAGTTTAGCTCAAAAGTTTCAAAAACACATAGAAAATTGAAAAATAAACACACAAAATTTAAAAAACACACATTTTTTTTGTATATCAGAAAAACAATTGAAATTACTAAACTAAAATGTTCCCTCCCCCACACATAAAAAATTGCATTGTCCTCAATATAAATCCATGAGATGATATATGTATGAGAAATGTATAATTTTAAATAGGAAAAATAATAAAAAATTTAAAGTGTTAGGAATAGCCTGATGTACTCATGTGATGATGGGGTCATGCAGTGTGATAAAATCCACCACATCAGTAGGAAGTCCCTTAATGTATCTCTTCAAATGTTGCCCATTGACTGTAAAGCTCTATCTCGTGTCCTCTTTTTTGATCTCCACTTCACCATAAGGGAAAACATTAGTCACAACATAAGGACCTAACCACCTATAACACAACATACCAGGCATTAGCTTCAGTCATGAACTGTAGACAAGGACTTTATCTCTAACATGAAACTCCTTTTGTTGGATCATTCAATCATGAGATGCTATTTATTTATCCTTATATAGCCTTCTGTTCTAATATGATGACAATCAAATCTTCTTAAGCTCTTGAATTTGCAGATTCCTTTGGATTCCAGCTTAGGCCAAATCCATGTTGCATTTATTTATAGCCCAATAATACCGATGCTCAACTTCCACGGGGAGATGACAGACTTTCCCAAAAAAATATGAAATGTTGACATACCAATGGATGTATTGTATGATGTCCTATAATCCCACAATGCATCATCCATGCACTTTCTCCAATCCTTATTATTTGGTTTCACGGTTTTCTCCATGATTTGTTTCAAATCATGATTTGAAACCTCATCCTGGCCATTTGTTTTGGGTTGGTATGATGTGGATGTTTTGTGTGTCACCCCATACTTTTGAAGGAGGGAAGAAAAATTCCTATTGCAAAAGTGTGTCCCTTGGTCACTGATGATGGCCTTTGGTACTCCAAAACTGTAGAAAATATGAGCCTTGACAAAATCCACTACAACCTGAGAATCGTCAGTCCTGGTGGCCTTGGTCTCCACCCATTTACTCACCTAATCGACAGAAACAAGGATATACAAGAAACCAAATTATCTTGGAAAAGGGACCATAAAATCAATTCCCCAAAAATCAAAAATCTCACAGAATAAAATGGGTTGTTGGGGCATCTAATATATCCTTTAAATATTTGCAGTGTGTAGGAAACAAGAGAATGACTTACAAAACACATGGAAATAGTGGAATAAGCTAGGCCAATATAATCCAGAGTCTATGAATTTTCTAGAAGTACGTTGGGGTCTACAGTGTCCACCACAAGAAAGTGTATGACATAAATGAAAAATAGACTCAAACTCATGATTGGGAACACACCTCCTAAGGACTTGGTCACTTCACATGCACCAGAGGTACAGATCATCCCACACATAATACTGAGACTCACTTTTTGATTTTCGGACATGATGTTCCATTAAATTTATAGGGATTTCAGAGGCAACAAGGTAGTTAACTAAATCTTCATACAAAGGATGCGTACCAGAGATGGAATAAAGATGCTCATCGGGGAAATTGTGTCGATGTGGTACCCAGTCCAAGGTGTCATCCTCCAATGTGTAAGTAAGCCTACTCATGTGGTCCGCCACCAAGTTTTCTGAACCCTTTTTTCCCTTTATCTCAATATAAATTTTTTGAAGAAGGATCATCCATTGGATCAGCCAGGGCTTTGCATCTGGCATCTTCAAGAGTACCTCAGAGCTGCATGGTCAGAAAAAACAACTACTTTAGATCCAAATAAATATGAACCGAATTTTTCTAAACAAAATATAACAGAATGAAACTACTTTTCCATGGTTGTGTAGTTTGATTGGTCTGAATCCAGTTTCCTCGATGCATAGGTGATCACATGTGATCGTCCCTCCACCCTCTGCGATAAAATGTCTCCAACCGCGATGTTGGTGGCGTCACACATAATCTCAAAAAGAATATCCCACCATGCGGCTGTATGATTGATGGAGTGGTCAAACACTTCTTTAAATACTCAAATTATGTATTATAAGAATCATCAAACACATAATCATAATCCCTTGGGAGTTATCATGACATTGGAAGAGCAATCTTACTAAAATCCTTGATGAAGCAGCAATAAAATCCTACATGCCCTAGGAAAGATCTAACATCACAGACACATGAAGGATATGATAAGTATGAAATAATATATACATTAGATCTATCAACCTCTATCCCATGATTTGATACTACATGCCCTAAGACAATTCCTTGCTCTACCATGAAATGACACATTTCAAAGTTCAAGACCAGATTCTTATCAATACAATGATTCAAAAACTTTCCCAAACTACTTAGACATTCATCAAATGAAGACCAATACATTGTAAAATCATCCATAAATACCTCCTTTCAGGTCTCAATGAAATCAGAAAAAATACTCACCAAGCATATCAGGAAGGTACCCAGGGCATTGCAATGTCCAAATGAAATCCTTCAGTAGGAAAACGTATCGAAAGGACATGTGAATTTTGTCTTATCCTAATCATCTGTAGTAATAAGAACCTAAAAATATCCAGAAAATCCATCCATGAAATAATAGAGTGTCTTTCAATTAATTCTCTCATGCATCTGATCGATAAATGTGACGGGGAAATGGTCCTTGTGAGTAGATTGATTTAGTTTCTTATAATCAATACACACACGCCAAATGTTTTGCACCCTCATCGGAATTAACTCCTATTTATCATTTTTACAACTGTAACACCACTTTTCTTAGGAACCACCTTAATAGTGCACAACCACTAGGAATCAAAAAGGGGATAGATTATACCTGCATCCATCAATTTTTCAAACTCCTTTTTAATAACCTCCAAAAGTGTTGGATTGAGTATCCTTTTTGGATGCCTAACCGGTTTATCCCCATCCTCCAAAAGAATCTTGTGCATGAAAATGGAGTGGCTAATACCTGATATTTCAGCCAAGGTCCACCCAATTTCCCTAATGTTCTCCCTCAAAATATTCAAAAGCTTTTCTTCATTTACAAAAGAGAGATTGTAAGCAATGATAACATGTAATTTTTCACCACTCAACAAGTATGAGTATTTGAGATTTTGTGGCAATGGATTGAGTTCCAGTGTAGGGGTGGTAGTGTATGGATGGATACATAGAAGGAACTGAAATATGTTCACAAATAGCATCAGTATCAGAATATACATCATCAAAATCAGAGAATAAAGCATCAAATCCATCAGCATAATCAACAGCCATGTCATAAGTAGAGTTCACATGATCAAAATCAGAATATGATTACATTTCAAAATAAAATATAAGAGAGTATTTTACTTTAGAAATAGGCGTGGAAGTACTCTTAGACATCAAACAAGAACCAATACTCATAATCTCACTAATCATAGGACAATCAAAATCCATGTGGTTTTTTACTTGGTGGTTCAAAATGGGAGTTAAAAAATGCAGAATGATCCTCTGAGGGGTAATTCATAGAATCCATAACATTAAATATCACAACATTATCCCCAAATTTCAATGGAAGGTGTACCCTCATTGACATTTATGATAGTTTTTATAGTTTTGAGAAAGGTTATACCTAAGATAATGGGGGCATGAGAACTTACCTGATCATCCTCCATGTTAAGCACGTAGAAATCTACTGGGAAAATCATGTCTTATACTAGGAAAAGTACATACTCAAGGACTCCTACTGGATATGTCGTAGTTCAATTCGCCAACTGCACCACTACTCTCATTGGTTTTAGCTCACCAATCTAAAAAAAAGAGAATACAGAGTGAGGAATCACAATTATGGAAGCTCCCAAATCACAAAGTGCATCAGAAAAGTGAAACATTCCTATGGTTCATGGGATAATGAATGTCCCTAGATCCTTTCACATTGTTGGCATTGTGAGAGTTGGTGTAATGAGTGATGAAACATTCCTTCCAAGACTTATCCTCTCATTTCCCTTAAGCCCTCTTCGATTGTTACAATGTTATTGTAAGAATTTTTCATACCTTGGAATTTTATTAATGGATTCATGTAGAGGAATATTGATCTCCACACTCTTGAATGTGTCCAAATACTCTTTTTTCATTGCTTCTTCAGCCATTTTCTAGGATTGAATAACCCTGTTTGGAAAAGGAAGGGGTTTATGAGGAACATTATTAATCCTTTTTTTACCATTAACTTTCTCATTGGGTTTCTCATCAGTTGATGTGGAATTGGGATTTTTGGAGTTGAGGTGAATCCTAGAGGAATCGTAGATGGAAAAGAATCATTTGTTTTCTTTTCACTTCTCAATGTGATGGCACTGACAATCTCCTTTGGATTTGGAGTGGGTTGGGAAGGTAGATTTCTGGAATTATTACTTACAGGTTAATGAAGGGCGGTGGCAATCTGGATAATTTGAGTCTTCAACTCCCTCAGCTTCGAATCATGACTCTTCAACTAATTCTATTGAATAAGAACAATTCTCTTCAAAATGTCATCAATGTTAGAGTCTACCTTTGGTGGGGGTTTCCCTTGTTACTGGCTTGTTGATGGTTGGGCTTCAAATCTCCTTTGGGGTTGTGGAAACCCTGCTGGTAAGGCGGAGGCTGCTGGACGTATTGTTGAAAGGTTGGACTTTGTTATTGTCCAGAGCCATACATCATGTCTGATTGATCCTTCCACCATTGGTTGTATGTTGGTGCAAAAGAATCAAACTTCTTTTGGGGATATGGTTGTTTCTGCGGATAAGGTCTCCCTGGGAATACTTCTGTGCAATCCTATGTCTCTTGTAGGTGTGGGAAACAGTCAGTTGGGTGGCTTGTCTCAGTGAAAATGCCAAAACGCCTTACAGGAGGGGGTTGAGATTTCTTTTGATCCAAATAAATATTTCTCACCATAGTTTTCAATTCTTCTTACATGTTATCAATCAAATTACTCTCAAGAGAAGAAGGACTTACCTG
The DNA here is from genome assembly GCA_963277665.1 of Viscum album. NCBI lineage: Eukaryota > Viridiplantae > Streptophyta > Magnoliopsida > Santalales > Viscaceae > Viscum > Viscum album. The sequence continues at coordinate 1,406,683,692 of OY728133.1, read as the reverse complement.
ATGTACTCCCCTGACATTTGGTGTATCTTGATCACAAAATAGTTGAAAGTTTGGGGCCATTTTGTCAATCAACACATATGAAACTACTAATGTCTTCTCCACCATGGATCCTCCTGCCACAGCATCCACCATGATTCTCTCCACAGGTGTGAGTCCTTTATAGAAGTACTAGATAAGTTGTTGCTCACAGATATGGTGATGTGGAAAGCTTGCACACAACTTCTTGAATCGCTCACAATACTCATACACTGACTCACCTTGTTCTTACTTAATCCTAGAGTTCTATTTATAAATTTAAGTGGTCCATGATGCTGGAAAGAATCTCTGCAAGAGATGACATTTTAAATTGTTCCAACAAGTTACATCTTCAGGTTTTAAATAATACATCCAGTCTTTTACAACTCAATCAAGTGAGAATGGGAATGCTCTTAGTATTATTTGATCTTCAGAAACATTTCTTGGTTTTAAGGTTGATCAAACCACATTAAATTCATTAAGGTGTTTATTAGGATCCTCACCTGAGAGGCCATGAAATTTTGGAATAAGATGAATTAATCCATATTTCAATTCAAAGTCTGATTCAAGATTTGGGTATGCAATACAATTTGGTAGATTATTAGTATCAAGTGCAGAAAATTATAGAATGGTTCTATAAAGTTCATTTACATTATTTTCATCCATTTGTTCTTATTTTATGGTTGAATTTTAGTTTCTTCCAATTTCAATGTTCTGAAAGTGGAGGACTTCTCCAACTGGTTGAACATTGAAACTTCCCGTAGACTGAGAATGTCTGATTCGTTCCCTAAGGCTTTGTTCAATCTCAGGTTCAATATCTAAGAGATTTTCAGTATTAGTTCATGTCATAAATCAAATAAAAATGAAAATAAATAAATTGGACTATAGTAAAATAAAAATAATAAGTTTGAGTTGAAAGCCCAAAAAGAAGTAGAAGAAAATAAAAGATGAAGGAAAAAAATCAGATTGGGTAAAGAAGGAAGAAAGAAGAGAGGAAGAGAATAAAATGTAAAATAAAATAAATACTGCTAATTGGTTGAAATAATTAAATTCCTCCCTGGAAATGAAACCTATGTGAAAGATCACTATCGTGGGAGCCCTCAAATGATTAGTGGTTTTGGGGTACTTAGGTGTAGTAGAGTGGATGACCAAATTCGTCTCTCAATAGAGAAAGTAAATTAAAACAACTTCTAAAAGGTATTATGAAAATAAAAGAGAATATAAATAAAACACTACTTAAAAGGATGTGGATTTTTATATTTTATGAATCTAGAAGACGTTTTCTAGAAGAAGATTGTATTTTTTTTTGTTTTTAGTTTGAAAATGAAGTTCGAATAAAATGAAACAATAAAAAGATGTTTTTTAGAAAATATTTAAAAGGAGTTATCGATCTAACACTACCTCTTCATTTACTTATTAAGAATTATCATTTAAATCAATATCCTCTTAATTATGATCCCCTAATTTGTTAACCCTCGAACCGTACTAGATTTAACTTAACCACAAAGATGGAATTACTTAAACACAAGGCTAGCTTCGGAACACGCAATCGCATCACCCTACTTTGATTGTTGTTCTAAGGTTAGATTTTGGTAAGTTGTTAATTAGATCACATATCCATTCTGGAAATGAGGATGAATTGTGTTTAGAGATTATACTAGAACTCTAAAAATTTATTCCGTGTGGTCTTGTATTACCGATTATGATCGCGCTCTCACAATTTACACAAAATCCCGACTTCGCGTGTTATTGTGTTAATTGATCAATTTCTTGCTTAGTTTATTATAATTTAATAACATAATTCATGGATCATATTAAGTGAATTACAGTATCTCAATTATTCAAAATAATTAATTGAAGAGGTTAGAAGTTAGATCGATCACAAAAAACTACTCTTCCATGGGTGGTGTGGTCATCGTGGAGACATTTTGAATGAGCAAAGGATTGAAAGGGTAGAAGCCAATCTTGTTTCGACTCTTGATTCTGTCCCAGTTGAGAATATCTAGAAAATAATAAAAGGGAATAAAAAAAGATTATTTGAAGTGAAATTCAAGATACCAACATGAATGAAAAGAAATACTAAGAGGCGGTGGGAGCGGAGAGATTTTTGGATGAGAGGTTTGAAAAAATCCTTACTTATTCTAAGATATGTGAGGGGCTCCCTAGAGACACCATTTTGGCCACACCATCCCTAATCCTCGACCATCCATCCCAATGTTTGAAAACCCCCTTTAAATAGAGTTTGTGAGGTCCAGTGTTATATAACTTTTTTATGTGTGAAGTGAAAACTCAGACAAATATTTTATTCCAAGTTGCACCGCATATTTGACCTCTAAAATGGGTAAATTGGATGGCCTTATAGAAGGATTATTTATGCCAAATCATGTCCTGAGATTTTCTCAAAATTTGGGCTCAATCCAAGACTGTATTAAGATGATACGGCCCAACTGGTGAAGTGATGTCCAATCTGGATAGTTCAATCCAGCATTGTCTACATGGACCATTTAATCCATTCATATGCACTTTTTAGCTCTAGTGTCCTGAATTAAAGTTGTATAAAATTATGTTAGGAATACTGTTACAAAATATGAAGTTCAAAAATTAAATATTAAAATATATATCTTCTAAATAATACATTACATTTTAAAAGGGTAAACTGGAATTTTCATTAAATATTCAAATGAATGATCTAATCCCAAATATTTCATAAATGAATATATTTAGCAGAATGTGAGGAAATTATATCATTTATTATCAATAAAATATCCAACAAAATAGTGTTTTATCACTTGTTTTTACATATTGAATCATTGAGAGGATAATATTTTAAAAGCGTCTTGGGTTATTTTTTTATATGTTTTTAGGTGAATATGTGTTTATGTGTAAAAGATGGTTATTTCTATTATATTTTTTTTTGGTGGATTGATATTGTATTTATAAAAGGGATTGTGTTTTAAGGTATGTTTCCCATGTTCAAGAAATAAAATTGAATTAATTTTTTTATTAAGTATTTTAAAAGTTCGTTTTTATTATATTTTAGTATTTATGTGTTATTATTATTGATTATGGCTCATTGAAGTTGGATTATGGGTTGTTATCATGATTTTAATAAATAAAAAACATGGTGTAGATTTATCAAGATTAGTTTTAAACTCTTCTTGAAATGTGAATTATTTTAAATGTTTAACTGCTTTTTAAATAGTTTTGAATGTGTGATGGGATATATCAATGGTTCATTGTGGTGTGTGAAATGGTTGTGAAATAAACTTCCCATAATGAGTAATTAATAGAATGTAAATTGAGTTGTTATGGTTGGATTTGATTGGAAGTGAAATTTTGTATTGTTTTAGAAATCGGGAACAACAATGAGATAGAATTCTAGACCACCTGGGAATTCTAGGTGACTATGTGGGATACTATGGAAATGTACACCAATTGAGTCAGTAGAATAATGACGCAGGCCCTCGTATAAGTTTACACTAAAACAGTAATTAAATTAAATATGATTCTTTTCCTACTGTAAAGACCATTGATTTCAAGGGAATTTTTTTTTAAATTTTTTGGGATTTTACCAGTACGCAGTTTCTGACGGCAACAGATTCCGAGGCCCAGTGTGCCCAAAATAAATTTCCAAATTATAGCTCGGGTACGTTCAGTGAACGAATGAGGGGGTTTTTCTATCTTTTGAACTGGTGCTCAGATTTGAAATCTGAGGTCATCATTGGAACCATAGCACCGGTAATTGCTTAAGATGACCTTTACCAAAGGTGCATTTTCTTGGGAGGATTTGTAAAAAAAATTGATTAAAGGAAAAGTAAAAATAAAATTGTCTTACAATTTTATTTCTTTTTTAAGTGGTTATATCCAAGGTGTGGGAGTTGGGGTGGGACCCACCAGTTATTAACTACCCATGAGAGGTTTACGGTGATGTGGGGCCCACACAAGCCCAAGCCTTCATGTTCCCTAACTCCCTAACTCCCCCCATTATGTGAGTAAGTCCTCCCTCTCGCCCTCATTAAACTTGCCAGCATAACACCCAATTAATTAGACAACTCATGATTAATTAATTAAGTGATTTTTTTTGAATTTTGTATTTTGAAATAAATTCCATGCTTTAATAAAATAAGGGGAGTCTTATTTTATTTGGGGTTGGCTCGTTGTATTGAGGAATGGAGGACAGAGATCAAGTTCCTTTGGAAGAATTTCATTCTTCCCGGGAAGAACGTCTCCACTTCAACGAAGAATGCAAAATACATGATGGAAAATGAAGCACCTCATTTTTCTTTTCTCCGTGACAAAAACGGGAGACACCGCTTCCTCCTCGGACGCTCTACGTTGACATCTACGGAACCTCACCCCATGACAATGTTTTCCGCGACGCCTGTCGTTCGACAAATTTTGTTGAGGAAGGGGTTAAATTCAATTTTTGGTGAATTAAGATTGTGCTTTATTATAACATTGATTTATCTCATTAAACATGGAAGAATGTTACCGACATAATGGGAGGAGATCGGATCGCACAAACATGGCTGATTCTCCTCCTAGTTTCCTTGTTTTTCAAACAATGGCGGTTGGGGCGAAGGCGGTGTGATTTCGCTACACCACGCGGGAAGGAAGAATACAATGGCCAGAGCGGGCTGCGACAGTGATGCGCGGCGCCATCGCGCCACGCCAGAGAGACCAAATGATGCCGCGGTGGAGGGGCGCAGCGTCACCGCACTGTGTCGGTCGAAGAAGAGTCGCAGCCTTAGGCCGCAGCGGTTAAGCAGGGTCAGCCGGACAACCGGCGGCCGACGCTCCGGGAGGCGGGACCCCCAAGGTCTCGCGGCAGCTCAACCGGCCAGCCATTATGGATGGCCGCTGTCCAGAAAAACCGGGGGTTGAAACCCCCAGCCAGCTCATAGGGTGGATCCCTTAGGCTCCGCCATTTCGGAGACAAAGGGGCGGCACCCCCTTCATGCCCCGCTCGGCCGCAAGACGAGCCGCGACTGGCCTCTTAGCCGGGCTGCCTGCCGCACCCTGCCACGGGTTGGACTCGGACCCAGGTTAGTTCTCCCCGGTTCGGGCCGACCCAGGGGGTAATGGGCCAGGTCGGATCGGGCTCAAACCCCCTATTTTTGGACATATTCATTCAAACGCCCATAACATGGGCTTCACACCTCCAATCGACGCACCGTCAGTTGAGTTGGGATCCTTAGATTGAGACAGTCTCTTAGGAATATTACAATAAAGCTTTCGATAAATTTTATATACGGACGGGTTGGTTCGATCTCGAAAGCAATCGGGCCCTTGGAGCGGAAACACTAATAACTTAACGACCAGACGTCCGAATGGCGTGCCGTTAGTTACGTTGAATTCTTCTTAGTGACACAGTTCTTATGGATTACTTTGCATGAGTTTTAGACATAGATGGAGTATGGTTGGGTTGGTTTTAGCTTAAAAACCTACAGGGCCCCTTGGACAAAAAATCCAATAACTCTCAGACCGGGCGTCCGATTGACGCGCCGTCTGTCACGTTGAGATCCTTTGGATGAGATGGAACATTGTGATACATAAGATCTAGATTTTGTGAAAGTTTATGAATTGAAATCCATGGCTCGTAGAGCTGACCCTCCCGGAATCGAGTATACTGTGTGCGGGAACAGTAGAGATGGCTGCGACTGTGATGACGATGATGACTTTACTTGGATTCTAAATTGATTTGGAAATGAGGACGACTGTACATTGATCCTACGTGGGTCTGGCAGTGAGGAATACTGTACTTGGATCTTCCGTGGGTTCGGCGCCGATGACGACTGTAATTGGATCCTACGTCGGTTCGGCAATGATGGTTACTGTACTTGGATCCTACGTGGGTTCGGTAGTGACGACTTCTGTAATTGGATCCTACGTGGGTTCGACGGAGAGGATGATTTAGATATTACATCTAATCATCTCCATCCCTCTCCGTGATTATTATACCTATGTGAGCTGAGACTTGACTTCAATCAATATCATCGATATGATTTACTTTCTTTCCTGTTTGGAATAGGTTGTGTTTTCCTGTGTGGATTGGGTTGTGATTTATTGTGTCGATTGGGATGTGATTTCTTGTGTGTACTGGGTTGTACAAGGGCTCATGAGTTGGAACCAAACTAGAATTTATGACTTAGGTATATGTATGGTCATATACCTAATTAGACTTTGTTGATACTTCGTGTTTGTATCCTTCCTTTTTGGTTTATCCTTTGTTGATTCTGGGAGACCTTCAGGGGTGTCGGGGTCCTTATTGAGTATCATATACTCACCCCTACATGGGTCATGCCCACATTATGTTTTTTTGGTTGCAGATGACGGGCATCGCTGATCGTGGTTGAGGCTTGTAGAGCGAGACGGTGCCTGGAGGTGGACTATCAGGCGGGATGTACACGGAGTGGATGACCAGACCCGAGGAGCTGAGGAGACCATCTGTACCCACCATTCAGGTGGGATAGCCGGAGGACGACTCGGTGGTTGCTGATTTACTTTACTGCTATTTTATTTTCTTTATAGTTGTACTGTACTTTCAGTTGGGTTTTTATTCTAGCACATTTACTTTTCAGCACTTACTTTTGTACTCAGTTTACATAGTGTTTACTTCAACTTGCGTACATTGTGGTGTTTGTTTTCGTATATAATGTCAATGACTTGTCTTTTATCAGGATTTATGCCTTTGGTGCTAGTCACCAGCCCCTAGCCTAAGGAAGACGGGCCTGGGGTAGTTATGGCATGGGCCTCGATGACAGGTCGTGACAACTGCTATATCCTTGGATGTTACATCTCCAGAGGATCAATATTTTTAATAGATTTTATTGTATGATAATTGATGTTGAAGTATTATTGATCTCAACTAAGCATAGATATATAGGGATTGACTCTGGTTTATTCATAATTTTATCCCCGATTTCCATGTAACTGGTATTAAAATGAATTCTGTTGGGATGTTCCCATGTGGTATCATCTTTTTTATCATAATTATATTTAATAATGAAATTTTTTGAAATTTATTTTAGGATTTTATAAATATCTTGAAAATACAATGAAAATTATTTTTCATAGAAATAGATTATTGTTACTTGTGTTTCTTAAAGGATTAGAAAAACTTATTTTTATATGTATTATTTTGTAAAATAGCATGACTGTACTAGTCTTTAATAGTTAGGAATAGGGATTTGTTATATTTTGGAATTCATAATCTTAATTTTAATTTTGAGAAGTATATTTTTTATCATCTTTCTGTTATGGTACAACCCAATTGTAGTTCACTCATTGAGCGAGTGTTGTCAAATTTTTGAGGGTGATCTATGAGGTCGCATGGATGTATATCTTGTTTATTTCATTTTGGAAACCAGTTATAGTTCATTTTTGTTTTTATTTATAATTTTTTTAGTTGTTCATGGGATAAATCATTCCTAACAAACATTAATCATATTTATAACCATAGTATCAAGCCTGGATGGCTCATGAGCACCTCTTGTGCCTTCTTACATACCATCATCGGTGACTTGTTCGAGGTCGACCACGATTTTTTCATCACAAAATGGAATAAAAGGATTATCCCTTCTTATATTGGGATGTCCAGTAGATTGAATAAAGGATTTTTGGAATTCAAATGGTATGTATTGGGTAGGTCATTGATCAACACCTATTAGAAATGATGGCAAAAATTATAGGGTTATTTGGGATGGTTGCAATTAAAAACATGAACTTTGGCCTATGGTTCTTTCCAAAACATTGGTATTTAATTTGTAATTTTTGGTTGGTTTTGTGGATATTTAGTTTATTATTGGGGGGATACGTATCTTGTATGGTTACTTTCATGGTCATGATCAATATTCATATATAATGAAACTACTTATAAGGCCCTTTTATTCTCACAGATAGTTGGTTCATGGATTTACAAACCATGTGGCCATGTCATGTGTAGAAGTTGTTCCAATGATATTTGGGTATTATTTATAGATCATGGTGATTATTTATTAGTTTTTTATCTTGGTTGGAGTTTATTTGTGGGTTCTTTATTTATATATTGAAATTTTGTTTTTGTCACGAGATCATCATTTTTTTATCAGAAAATTCATATTCAAAAAATAACATTGGATATTTTTAAAACTGAAATTGTTTTATTTGATAGAGAGTGCCATTTGAGAATGACATTTGGGATGTTTGAATTTTTTGTTAAAAGGTGGATGACTGTTTCATGGTAATTTTCAAAAGTTTGGTTTCGAAATCTTAATTGGTGATTCTAAAAACTAACTGGTCATGTTCTTAAGTGTTTTTTGGATATAGAATTTTTTATTTTACCCTTGTAATTTCTCAAGATTTTCACATTACAGTATGTATATTTTGAGTGGAAATTTTCAATTACATTTAAATGTTTTCTAGATAATTCATTCTAAATTATCTGTGTAGTGGTTTATGGAATACCACTAGTATTATACAAACTTATTTATATTGATTTTAATTGTGTAAAAGTTTCTAAAAATGGGGATTATGATTTTTTTATAAGTAGTTTATTTTGAATGATTTTAGTCCATGTGTAATTGTAATGGGAAGCAGATTTTGAAATGGATTTTTTTTGGTAAAATGATTTTTTAGGTTAATTAGTTTTGAATAAATAATAAATGTGTTGGTTTTAAAATGGGCAGTTTAGTTCCATTGAATTGTGAATGAATTTTTAATTTGTGTTTTTTGGGATGAGATGTTAACTCAGTTGAGTTTTAGTTTGATATTTACTTTTTGTGGGTTTATATATTATATATAGTTGGCCAAACAAAATGGACATGATGGTTTCTAAGAGTTTATTTTGGTTTTTGGTTTCTTGCACACTCTCAGTTGAGTGGTGGAATCAGGATCCTTCCATATAATACCTATTTTATGTGTTGAAAGAAGATTTTTTGGGGTTAAAAAATAATATATCTTGTTGGTGTTCATTTATGTCATGAGATAGTGAAGGGTAGTGTTTCCAAGATAAACATTCTAGGTTCAATTCCATAGAGATATAATTGACTAATAAATTGAAATATCCCATCTCTTTGTGGGGATTATGTCCATAGAGTATGTAATAAATTCATTTATCTATTAATGTTCTATATGGGATATTGATGATTGAGTTTTCCCTAGATGAGTTGGTTTGTGGGAGGATGTTTGTGTTAGCTGGAAATTGAGTTTATCTAGATGATCGTGAAGTGATCCCCATTAGGGGAGGTGTGTGAACTAGTGAAACATATTCCCATGTGGTCACCTTTATTATTTCTTTATTATAATTAATTAGAAAACTATCCCATTTGTTTCCAATATAGATGGTTCATCAACTATTTGTTCTTTTCCATTATTATCTGAAAGATTCTATGATGGTGTGGCTATAAAAGGGTCAGGTAATCATTGTTTCTAGAAGAGAATGCCTTGGATGACATTTTCTAGTTCCTGGATCCTAGGAATCATATGTATCAAGACATTATGATTCATCCACAAGTCCAAGAGATAATGTTTTCATGAGTTTAGTGAATTGATGGGTCTGGGGAAAATTTTAGATCAAACAATTTATCTCTTATTTCAGATGAATATCATTATATTTTTATCCTTCATGTGGATGAATGTTTTTGATCTCCATTAGGCTTTCATAGTTTGTGTGGATTTATGTTGTAATGGTTTTGGTTTATCAAATATAATAATTTCCACAATGGTTTGGAGACCCAGTATGAGTAACATTTATGCCTCCTCTTAAACTAGAAAAGAAAAATTTTGGAATTTAGGAGGTCACTACTATGTTAGTGGATTATTTGGATTTCGGAGTTTTTTGGAAATGTGTAAATCACTATTTTGATAGAGTAATTGTATGGTTAGGAGACCACTAGAGGTTGATCTTATGGAAAACATAGTCATTAAGGCATTCAAGAAAGGGAAATTTAATGTTACGTCCTTCTTGAACTTAATAATACTAGTTCATATATCTTAGGTAATGGGTCATGTGATAGATGCTCATGGTGATTGAAAGTATTCCATTATGGGATTCTCTTAATAATAATTATGTCAGTGTTTGGGATTTTTTATATTTTGAGAATATATTTAGTGATTTTATTTCCTTGTAAAATTTTCATTTTCAGTGTTTGAGTCATTGGTCCTTATTAACTATATCAGAGGATATAGATTTCATTACATTAGGATGATCTTACCATCTTATTGGAGTCATGGAGTTTCAAGATTTTCTTTGAGATTCTCTTTTTGATTATTTCAAATTCGGTATTAAAAATTATACATGGGTTATTGGCATGTTCGGTCCTCAAATAGACCTATCTTTTGGGGAATTTGGGGGGGGGGAAGTGTCATGGTATATAAAATTATCATAACCCAACCATTAATTATTAATTATTTTTAATAATTTAATTATATTTTTTTTGTGTTCTTGATTTTCAGGAAGAGTCAGTTTTTAAAATCTAAATTTTGTTCTTATTTTCTGAGGTGAATGGTGGGTGAAGGGTTTGTGGAAACTATGTGAAATCCTAGGGGAAATCATGTGGCCCCAATAGAGGAGATCTTAGTGATTAATGGTTAGGTGTATGGTCATGCGCTTGGGACCCAATATCCATGTGGACTAATTATATTTTAGTTAAAGGGAACCACATGGATTGTGCATGGTCTGGTAGATTATTTAGAGAAACTATGTGGCCTTTCAGGTTATTTAATAAAAGTTTTAATATAAATATTTATATAATTATTATTATAAATTTCATTATAATAATAATTTTTATTATAATTATCAGCATCATTATTAATATTATTATGTTTTATTATACCACTTTGTGGTATAAGTTTCTTCCCCCACTCCCCCTCACTACTACCCAACCTCCCCCCCACCCACTGTCAAACATGCCACCCCCTTCCAATGGCCACCTCTCCTCACCAATTATTCTACAGATCCAGGGTGTTATCACCATAGATATGTTCCTTATACCCCATCACATTAATATTCTTTTTTTATTGAACCTCAATGTGTTGTGATGTTGGAAAATCCATAAGGGGTTTTAATGGTCCATTTTTGAGTTTTTCGATCCATTTAGGGTTTTCATCTATTTTTCGGGGTTCCATACACCCAATTGAGTTGGGTTTGAGTCTCAAACATCAAATGTATCATGTTTTCAGTTGTTTTATGTTCTTTCTCTCTATTACTCTTCATTGGTCAGTTTTTAATTAGGGATTTGGTGATGTTTGGGATACTTATACTTTTCAAATGCATTTTGGACCATCATTCTATGGGTAACATACACACATTTGCAACGTAAAGAAATATATATATATATATCCTCTTCATACATATTCCCTCATGGATAGATGAATTTATACACTTTAAATAGGGGTATATATTTATATATATATATGAATAGGTGAACATGTGTTTAAGTGTAATAAAGTGTCTTTTTCTTCAATGGACCTTTTAGGGGTGGATTCGTATAATATTTGTCAATTGCAATGTTTTTTAAGAAGGATAACTTTGATTATGAATTTAAATGTAATTCAGTGAAAAATTGAGTATTTTAAAATATAATTTCTATTTTTATGAAGTATTTATGTGATATTACAATTGCGTTTGTGTCTCAAAAATCGATTTTTAATGATTTTTTATGGGTTGCATAAACATTTGACCTGAGACTTCTTTGTTAAGAATGTCCTCAAAATTAGAATAAACTCTAAGTTTTTAAAATTTCTAAACAGGTTTCTAAATGGGTTTGAATGTGTAATGGGAAATTTCAGATATTTATTGGTTGTGTGAAATTAATTTCTCCTAAGTGTTTCTAATGACTTTTCATTCACATGTGAACATTTTATTTGATTGAAAGTGAACATTTGTGTGATTTGGGGAATGGGAACATCCATGAGTTTTCATGTTGGATCACTCAAAAACCCTAGGTTTCAAGGTGGGTTTCTATGGACTAGAATATTAGTAAATATAGAAGTTAAATGACTCAATCTACCTAGAAAGTATACACTAAAATACTTTTTAATTACTGATGATTCTTTGGGGAATTAATGAATATTGGATTTTACATCTATAACTTTACATGCATGAGAACATATTATATGGCTTGATCAAGAAATTATGAGGATCCTAGGATCCAAAAAACCCTATCTGATTTGAGATTTCCATTGGTGTTTTGATAATTTTAAGCCTAATTTCCATGGAACTAGTTTTAAAATACACAATTTTTTTATGTTCCCATACAATATAATTCAATTTGGATTAATTATATTTAATAAATAAATTTCATGAAAATTATTTTAGACTTTGAGTACTATATTTAAAAAATGATGAAAAGTGTTTTTTTAATAATGGATGTTTGTTTCTAGTTTTTCATTAACAGTGGAAAATCCTATGTTTATATTTCTTATTTTCAAAACTAGAATGATTGGAATTATTTTTATAGTTTTGGAATATGATTTTATTTTAATTAACTCAAAATTTTGATGCTCACATATAAATTATTTATCATATTTATATATATTTTTTATACCTATCAGGCTCACTCATTGAGTGAGAGTAATCATATGATTTACAATAACCCCGGTGGTCAAATAGAGGTATATCTGGTTGATTTCATCTACATTACTAGTTAGATTTCTATTTGTTGTTATTTATTGATTTTTATACTATTCATGGGATAAATAATTCCAGATGGAGTTTTATATAATTTATGATAGTTTTTTCAATCCCAAGAATATCATGAATTCCCCTCATGCCATGTTGTAGGCTTTATCAGTTGACCAATTTGGGGACAACCATGGTTGGTTCTTGAAACAATCCATCATGTTTTCAATATACCGATCTTCATTGGCTTATTGTAGTAATGCTGTTGATTTGTAAAATATTTCATTAAGATGGATTCTCTAATGAACACCCTCACTCATAAGGGATTTAGTTTTTTATGGAATGATAAAATTTATATATATATTTTTTATAGGATAAAATATTGTATTACTTCTGTGATAAGGATGAATATTCTAGAGGTTGGGTGGGGCTATGTGCTCATTTGTGATTCATAATGTTTGAGATTGGGCGGTGTTCTTTTATAGGGTTGTCAAATTTTAGAATATGGATCCAATAATATTATGAAAAATGAGAGAAATTATCTGAACCATTGTATAAAGGTAAAAGAAATGATTCATATTATTAAATTTCTGAATAATTTTCGTTAATGTAGAAGGGTTAAAAATTTATTCCAACATCAAAAAAAGGATTATATATCATCACAAAAAGATTTAACCCTCCAGAAAAGAATTGGTTTTGATTCCTATAATATTTCATTTCAACATTTCCTACTCCTCAAGGATAGAAAATTTTACTTATGATGAGTTATGTAGGAAACTTCTGGCCCATGAATTGAAGGAATCATTAGATGAGTAGAACATGACAGAACTTATTTCATTTTGTGTTACGAACCAAATCTAGTCTCCACCAAAACTGGCACCCGACCTGACCTGTGGCAAGTCGCGAAGGCCATTCAAGATCCCCAGGGGCTGTCACAAGTGCCTGGGTATCAAAAACTGAAAATTGGGAACTATTTACCCGAGTTTGTATACTTAAAACAACAAATGAATCCAAGAAATCAAATCTGGATTTTTCATACCAAAAAATCTTTTACTAAAATTGATAACGGAATTACACAATTTAAAAAATGTTTGATGACCATTAAAAAGGCACAAACTCTTGAAATGACAGCCCAAGAACCTCCACATGGAAAGAGGCACCACCCTCAAGCCATCTCCATGACACTGCATCACGATGGACCGCTAAAAACCCGAACCAGTGGCATAAAACCTGTATTCAAACATGTGAAACAAAATGAGAAAGTCTACTTACACCCAATGGTGTAATTAAGGTGCGAGACAAATCCTAGTAGGATACCACCACTAAGATATTCCATATGATAAACCTTTAAAGACGAAAAGCATGAAAGTTTTCAAAAATATGAAAAGCAAGTTACAATTTCTAAAAGATGCATCTTTGAACAAGAATAGTTTTAAAGTGGGATATTTTAAAAGATTAACTCTTTTAAAACAACCACGAAAGCTACTAAATTTTCCATCCAAATGTACCATATGCCGATGGTAAGTATAAAGTAACTAATGAGCACAAGCATGAGGAAATAACCCCTAGGCACTAGCTAGCTGTGGGTCCCAAGTACCTCGTATCTCGGTGAGAGTAAGCATCAAAAATTCCCATTCCCATGCACAAGCCACTATTAGGGAACATACCCATAATATAGTGGTCCCAAATCATCATCATCATAGTTTAGTTAGAGTTGTAAGCATCAATCTTTATATTTTAAACTAAGGCCAAACCCCACGGATTCACTAGCATACCAGTACACGTCCACCCCCCTAGATACCCAGGTTTTCCCCTTGTTCTCAAACAAGTTCAACAAGTCAATAAATATAAATTGAACATGAAAATATCATTTCCACATCACAAATTTATCCAAAATCCCATATGTATACCACAGAAGTCCCAAAATTCCATTTTTCATTAAAAATCATTTTGATATCCGACTCACACCAAAATAACCAACAACACATTTCACATTTCTCCAAAACATCCACAAAACAATTAAAAAATTTTATAATACAATTATAAGATATCGTAACTCATATAACAGCCCACACACATGTCCCATAACACTCATTTCATAATAAACATTGCAATTTTTCACATCAGACTCACACAAAACAGTCCACATCACATTCACATCACTTTAACACCTCAATATCTCCTTCAAACAATTTAATAAAATATTTACAAGATGATAAATATCACATAAAAACCTTTTACAAAATGAAATGTACCTCTTAAAAATATAATCATACCAAAATAGTTTTCTGATATAGTTTCACCACTTACACAACTCAATAAACAATTCAAAACTTTCATAAAACAATTATAAGGTGTATACCGAAGTTTTGCACATAAAAGCTATTTCAAAAACCAATTTTTATGCCAAAAGCACACCAAAACCCTACCAAAACATAATTTACAGCTCAATAAACATGTAATAATCTAAAATCAATTGTTATATACTATCCTTGAACAATTTCACAAAATATACCCATGAGAACACACAAATCCATAAAACGATTTCAAGGAGTATACCAAGGTTATACACATAAAACCCATTCAAAGACCCCACTATTTAGTCCCACATGACACTATATCATTACCCAACCAAAATGGGCATCCCCTTTGAACATCTAATAATTCACTTCCACATTTTACAAAACTACTACAAGAGATAACACATGAAATACATTTGAAAAATACTCACTTCAATCAAAAATGTAACTTTAATACAAAATTCTTTACTATTAATAACAAAAATGGTTTTCTCATAATTAAAAGCATATAAGAAAGATGAAAAATTATTTAATCATGCAAACTAACTCATTATTAAATGGTTACCCATGGAATCACCTACTGAAATTGTCGAATCCCTCAAAACATGGTGTTAAACATCAACCGCACAAACCCGACACCCCAAGGATGCTAAATTCATCCCTAGACCACAAAGTTTCAAAACAAAATACTCATGGTTAAACTCTATGTACTAAACCTAAGTTCTGTACAATTTGTAACATCAAGAAAGAGGAATGAAACCCAAATAAAATTGGAGAAATCAGATAGAGAAATACTTACTTGCAAGAATATTGATGAGATCTCCCTAAATCCACCAAAATATGAATCTCCAAGTACCCAAAATTGGTATGGAGGTTATAAGGAGTCATATAAGGTCATTTGGGGACTGAAATGTGGGAAAAGGATAGAAATTGAAGGAGTTATGAAAGATTCAGTTTACCTCGTCAAATATGGGTGATTTGAGAAAGTGTATGCTTACCGCCCTAATTCGTGGTCCACCTGAGCCCCAAAATTTCAAAAAAAATAATGGGGGTGATCCATTATATATTTTATTTGAGAGGGAGGAGTAATCACGGGGAAAAATTAAAAAATGAATGATCTATGAAAAATTTAAAAAATTAATTTAAAGCAGGAAATGAGCTTACAGGCAGACCGATTACCTTAATCAAAAACCCAAATCCACCATTATTTTGGATTTCGATGTGGTCCAAAGGGATATGGTTTTATAAATATATCAGGTAATTCCAATTGGGAAGTATAATGTGTATAAAATAGTAAAAATTTAACGAGTTATAGAAGAAACGAAATTTGTTTTTAAATCTGAAATTGGGCTCGCAGTTTGGCCCAAATTTTCAAAACCCACTATTTTCACCAAAATTAGTGGTAAACCACCAAAAAAATTCAGGAATGAAAATTAAATGAGTAATGAATTTAAAAAAGGTTCATGGGTGTGAAAATTCTAATCACCCTAAAACATTCTGCCCTCGAAAAGCCACATCAATGACAAAGCAAAAAACCAAACCCAATTAAAAGGCAGAAATGGACTCCTTTTCTAAACTTCACCCCCAAAGGCCAAAACACCTACAGTGATCAATTAAGGAAGGAATAATTCACAACAAAAAAATTCACCTCTTTACTGAAATTATCAAGAACATTCAGGATTTATCTTAAATGAAAACAACTCAAACACTATCTGAACAAGGATCAAGCAATTTTACCCAAACAAACACGAACATTGGGAAAGGATACACTTACCTTGATATAACTAAACCATTGGGAACTCTCCAATCCCAACGTTTACCCAAGGAAGATGTAGGTGGTTATATAGCTCTGAATGATACTAACCACTTCCAAGCCAAGACCAAGTACATAATTGAGTTTCTGGTATAAGGATACACAAATGGGCTCCCCAACCATAAGAGACAACTTAATTTTTTTTTTTCTGAGACAGAATCAAGACACTAATAGGGGAGCCCCGAACAAACTCTCTGATACAAGGGGTAGAATCACATTAGTCATTTTCAAAATAATATACATGAGACGCAATGTGGGTCTCCCCACCATAAGAACCTACCATCACAATTGACCAATATGGACCGACAGAGAAAACCCCCAAAACATAAAGAGTTTGGACAACCACACGGTTAGCCCACATAGTTTGGGAAACTGTGTGCTAACCATGTGGATCCTTACACCTACATGGTTCACTGGGGAATGGTTACTACTAAATTTTCACTCAACATGTCTATATAAATCTAAAACCATTCCCCCAAACCCAATAGAAACCAATAGGGAAAAGAAGGTCATTGGGAGATAACATGGGGATGAGGCCCTCCACCTCTTTCCACTAAACGAGAAAAAAAAAAGAAATATTACAACACCAAATGTTTAAACTATTCCCATCTCTCATACTGAGAACAATTTGTTGTACAAGGTTAGAAAATATAATGGGATTTCCTCTCAATACGGGCCAGCTTCTCTCCAAGTCCTATGGCTGGAGTTGGAATGATTGAAGCATCTTCGGCGTCGAAGTTAAGATTTGGAAAACCCCCGAATTTAATTTCTTCTTTCGATGCTACAAACAACTACATGCAATCCCAGATGGGTTCACCAAGAAAAAACACAATCTAGAAATCACTTTACCCTAACATGGAATTTCACTGAAATAAGGGTTTAGAGGCTGCACTGACATCATACCTTGTTTCATTGGGTGAGAAACAACAGAAATAAAGGAAACATATAAACACCTTCCTCTAAGACAGATGATGTCGATAACTCCCGAAAGGAGAAACACTTCTAAAAAAATACTCACAAAATATTGTACAATTTCACCTTTAAAATCAAATGAGCCCACAACATCACAACAAGTCACTGAACATGACAAAAGAAACTCATAGAAATAATACAAGGAGGGGGACTTATACAACATCCCCAAATCCCATAGCATTCCAGAAAGAGTCCATAACAACCTCTCATGGCTAGATTTCCCACACAGTTGGTCTAACATAAACCCCTTCTTCCAAGATACCACAATGGACTCAGAGGCCCTCTTAGACACTATCCATACTGACAACCCTATACAACTACCACCTTTGACGAATCATGTAGCTTAAGAAACTAAGGTCTATTTCAACAATCCATGAGCACTCTTCCGCAACAAGAGGATCCGAAAACAAACCAATAATGTAAATGGTGTAGACTCATTCTACAAAGCTCAAGAAAATATACCTTACAATAATCAAATGGAGGATTTTCCAACGGGAAAAAAATCCGGGTTTCACTTGAGTTTTGCACTAACCCTTAATGGAGGCGTACCCTATCCAACTGGAGAACCCAAGGATGCAACCAAGCTGGTACATTGGTAAAAAAATTCCACAAAACAGATCCAAACAAATTAATGGAACCACCATAAAGGTGTCCGGATACATATCTCATAGGAGACTAATAACCGGTCCTTCTACCCAGCTTACTGACCAGACACAAACCCCAAACACAGTTTGAACATGAGGATTTCTTGGACTCAAAACATCCCACAACATCAACATTTTCCAAAAATACACAATATAGACCATCCCAAACAATTCATCAAGACATCATGTTTTTGTTTAAAAACAGTTCTTTGAAAACCAACAGTTCAGCGGTTAGGATATCCACCAATGGTACCCCATGGGCCTCACACATTCATGTTTTTGTGCCACATCGGGAACCCTCCTCATATTCGTCCTGACACTCATCCAGTCATTCCATCAACCATCCATAATATCATATAAACCCATGCATGTATTCTCTCATTGAAATACCAATGGATAAAACAAAAATCATTCCACTTTTAAAAAAAAGGGTTAACCAACCCATCCCTTTTTCTCAAAACTCCTAACAATGAAATCAAAATACCAATTCACATATTACAAAACATTTCATAAGGACACAAACATTTAGAAAAGAACTCACTTTAAAGTTATTCACATCAATTTGAAAAAATATATTCCCATTAAATCACCCTTTAATTGTTTAGAAAGCTATATTGGAAACACTTTTGAAAACCAACTTCAATATGGTTACTGATTTCAAAAGAGGTGTAAGAACACTATTTTCCATTTAAAAAAATTAAAAAAATTCAGTTCCACCATTTCATAAATCAAACCATTCCCTCTTTATTTGAAAATCATTTCACACACAAATTACTCTTCGTAAAACCAAGTCACTTTAAAACCCAAGTTTCATGATTTAAAAACAAAAGCACAAAACAATGCGAGAGGAAACTAGTTTCAGTGGGTGACATGGAAATATGGTTGGAAGACATATTCCAATCACTTCACCATCATATAGAGTGTCCTAGGGAATATCCCCGACTCCACATGGCTTGCCAGATCCTACGAGATCGCTGATACCATTAACCCAACTCTCTTTTCATTTCCCCAAATCGTCATTAGAACAAGAAAACCAAAAGACATAGATAAATCTCGACTTCCCCTGGCGACACAAATCCAGAAATGAGGTGTGGTGATCAATCACACTACCCATAACTAGAATTTCATGTCTCGAAAATCATAACTCCAGACTATCCCAAATATTTCCCAAATAACATGACCGAAATAGAGCAAACATTCTCTGATACCATTTTGTCACGAACCAAATCTGGTCGCAGCCAAAACCGGCATCTGACCCAACCCGTGGAAAGTCCTGAAGAGATTTCCTGAACCCCACGGGCTGGCACAAGTGCCTTGGTATCAAAAAATGAAAATTGGGAACAATTTACCTGAGTTTGTATACATAAAACAACAAATGAATCTAAGAAATCAAATATGGATTTTTCAAACCAAAACATCTTTTACTAAAATTGAGAACTGAATTTCACAATTTTAAACAATATTTTAAGACCATTAAAAAGGTACAAACTCATGAAATGAAATCCCATGAACCTCCACATGGAAAGAGGAACCACCCTCAAGCCATCTCCACGACACTACATCACGATGGACTGCTAGAAACCCAAACAAATGGCATAAAACATGTACCCACAACTCTGACACAAAATGAGAAAGTCTACATACACCCAATGTTGTAAGTAGGGTGTCTGCCAAATCCCATTATGATACAACCAAAAAGATATTCCATATTATAAACATTTGAAGATGAAAATCATGGATTTTTTAAAAAACATGAAAAGCTAGTTACAATTTCTAAAAGATGCAACTTTGAATAAGAACAGTTTTAAAGTGGGATATTTTAAAAGAACTAACAATTTTAAAATAAACTCCAAAGCTACTGAATTTTCCAGCCAAATGTAACATATGCCAACGGTAAGTATGAAGTAACTAATTGGAACAAGCAATAGGAAATAACTTCTAGTAACTAGCTAGTTGTGGGTCCCAGGTACCTCGTATCTCGGTGAGAGTAACCATCAAAAATTCCCATTCCCATGCACAATACACTAGTAGGGAACATACCCATAACCTATTGGTCCCCAATCATCATCATCATGTTTTAGTTATTCTTGTAAGAGTTAATCATGCTGAGTGAAACTTAGGCCAAACCCCACAGATTCACTATCATACTAGTACACATCTACCCATCTAGATACCCAGGTTTTCCCCTTGTGCTCAAACAAGTTCAACAAGTCAATAAATATACATTGAACATGAATATATCATTTCAACATCACAAATTCACCCAACAAACCATATGTATTCCACATAAGTCACAAAAGTCCTTTTTTCATTAAAAATGATTTTGAAATCCGACTCACACCAAAAAAACCAACAACACATTTCACATTTCTTCAACACTTCAACAAAACCACTAAACATTTTTATAAAACAATTATAAGATATTTCAACTCATATAGAATCCCACACACATGGCACATAACACTCCTTTCATAATAAAATTTTCAATTTTTCACATCACACTCACACAAAAAAGTCCACATCACATTCACATCACTTTAACACCTCAATATATCCTTCCAACAATTTAATAAATTATTTCCAAGATGATACATATGACATAACAACCTTTTAAAAAATGAAATTGACCTTTTAAAAATATAATCCTACCAATATAGTTTGCTGATATAGTTCCACCACTTACAAAACTCAATAAACCATTCAAAACTTTCATAAAACAATAATAAGGAGTATACCCAAGCTTTGCACATAAATCCCATTTCAAAAAACTCTTTTTATGCCAAAATCACACCAATCCCCTACCGAAACAGAATTGGAAGCCCAATAAACATGTAATAATATACATTAAAAAGTTATATAATCTCCTTGATCAATACCACAAAAGATACCCATGAGAACACACAAATCCATAAAACACTTTCAAGGAGTATAACAAGGATATACACATAAAACCCATTCAAATACCCCACCCCACAATATGACCACATGACACTATATCATTACCCAACCAAAATGGGAATCCCCTTTCAAAAACTATTAAATCACTTCCACATTTTACAAAAACAACCACAAAAGATAGCACATGAAATACATTTGAAAAATACACACTTCAAACATAAATGTATCATTAATACCAAATGCTTTACTATTGATACCAATAATGGTTTTCTCAAAATTTTCAGCATATAAGGAACCTAAAAAATTATTTAATCAAGAAATCTAACTCATTATTAAATGGTTACCCACGGAATCACCTACCGAAATTGTCGAATCCCTCAAAACAAGGTTTGAAACATCAACCGCACAAACCTGGAACTACAAGGATGCTAAATGTAGCCCTAGACCCCAAATGTTCACCAAAATTACTCATGATTAAACCCTAGGTTCTGGACAATTTGGAACATCAAGAAAGAGCGATCAAACCCTAAGAAAAGAGGAGAAATCAAATAGAGAAATACTTACTTACAGAAATATTGAATAGATCACCCAAAATCCACCAAAATATGAATCCCCAAGTACCGAAAACTAGTATGAAGGTTTTAAGGAGTCATATTAGGTCATGTGGGGACTGAAATAGGGGGAAAATGATGAAAATTTATGGTGTTATGAATGACTCATTTTATCTCGTCAAATATGGACAATTTCAGAAAGAGTATATACGATTGGCCTAATTCCCGGTACACCTTAGCTCCAAAATTACGAAAACGATAATGGGGGTGATCCTAAGGATATTTTCATTGAGAGGGAGGTGGAATCGTGGGAAAATAGTAAACAATGAATGTGATATGAATTTTTTAAAAAAATATTAAAGTAGGAAATGGGCTTACGGGAAGGCCCACTACCTTAATAAAAAACCCAAATCCATCATGATTTTGGATTTATATGTGGTCTAAAGGGATATGGGGATTTTAATATATTAGGTTATGCCAATTGGGAAGTGGAATGGGTATAAAATAGTAAAAATTGAAGGAGTTATAGAAGAAATAATTTTTTTTAAATCTAGAATTTGGCTCACGGTTTGGCACAAATTTTCAAAACCCACCATTTTAACCAAAATGAGTGGTAAACCCCCAAAACAAATCATGGATGAAAATTAAATGAATAATTAATTTAAAAAAAGGTCATCGGTGTGACATTTTGCACCTATGAGTTTGGAAAAAAGTGGTCAAGGTTGTCTTGGAAGATGATTAGTTGATCATCTCTCTTTTCCAAATGATTTGTTAATATTTAATGACTGATAATGTATAATAAAGTATTTTAGACTCTATTTATGGTGGTGAAACCATTGAATATTCCATGTTCTCTTCTAAGTGTATCATATGTTTCCATAATGATTTTATGTACATTTTTCCATAATAATTTTATTTATGGATGATTCTAAAAATTATAATTTTGTGGTGTATACTTGGACAAAATCGATGTTTTATGAAATGTTGTGACCATTATGGTCAATAGTTATAAGATTATACATCAATGAAAGTTATTTTCATTGTTATAACTATCAATAGGTCAAACACCGGAACCAAAAAACTTTGTATTTTCTTCAGACTCTTCCTGTGCCTACATGGATGTCGGATTAAGTCTCTATAGAATTTGAGGTTATGTTTCTTCATACCCCTTAGGTGAATAATTAATTATGGTTGGTGATTGATTTTCAAAATAAATCATCTCACATTATACTTATTCCTGATATAATAAAGTTTTAGGATATGATATGGCCCTATGTGTATGTTATTTTCAGATATTCATAGTGTCTTGTATCCTATAGTTTCAAATATAGATATTTATTTCAAATATTACTTTTGGAGGGGCCTTCTTAAGGTAGTAGGATCTTAGTAAGATTTGAGAAGAACATATCATTCATAGATGAATTTCCAAATAGAACAGGCTATATGAATTCTCGTGGACATTTTATAAACTTACATTCTTAATTGGGGTGGATCTTGGGATGCCCATTTTTGATTTATAGTTTTCTTATAAAATAACACTTAATGGTCATATATCATAATTGCACCTATTCAGGCCTTTTATATTAATCTTTTCGAATCATTATTTTCTTTCTTGTTGATTGGTGGAATTTATTTGGTTGGACAGAGTTTGGTCCCTATAATGAAAAAAAGAATTTTGTTTATTTATTAGACTACATTGACAGAAAAAATCCGGTAAACATTTTTGGATGACCATTAAAAATTTCCTTTTTAGTTTATAATTAGTGGTTATGGGTTTTTTGGAGTATCACCATAGTTGTTTCATCGATGGTTTTTTAAAAAATGGAAATATTTACCTCATTTTTGGGGACCTTTTTATGTTTTTGAGTAGGTGGGAATGTTGATTAAAATTTATCATTTCACCATAGTTGGAATTTATACAAATGTTGTTCCATTTATCACAAATTTAGAAGTATCTTTTTGACACTTCTCTTGTTATGTGTTGGGGGGATTTTATGATAGAGTAAACAGTCATTTTTGTTCACATTGAGACATAGGTACTTCATTAGAAGAAGATACCTTTGGGCTTTATTCTATGGAGACATGGTTCTTGATTCAAATGAGATGTGGCAACATGATGAAATGAATATAGAATAGTGTCCTCATATATCTGTCATGAAATATTCTTGATAGGATTTTTAGGTATTAAAAGTATTTATAGTGGGGGAGGTTGTAACATCACATTATGCTCTTTTAGATATTCATTGAACCTAGTTTTGATCCACCTTATTTGGGGTCCTATTTTTGTGTTATTTTTGGTGAACATAGAATATTTTGGAATCCAAAAGTGATATGAATAGTTTGGGAAGGATTAGAGAAAACAATGTGGTTTTCCATTTTAATTTGTGCAACATGTTATGAGACACTATTTGGAATCACATAGTTTTTATAAATCATGCAATAAGACCCTCCAAATTGAAAAACCTCATTTAGTGAGGGTTTATATGGTTAGCACATAGTTTAAAAATAGTGCTCCCTCCTATGAGAAATGGTCCACCATTCCATCTAGAGAACATAGTTGGGGTGCATTATTGTTATAAATGTGTAGATTTATCTTTAAAAGAAAGTTTTTTTGTTTTAAATCCCCCTAAAATCATATTAAAATATTAAAACCATACAGTTTAACTCATAATCATCATATCTAGACCTTAAATGAATCTGTGGTCATCGAAGGCTCACAAGCGGAGATTTTAGCTCTATAAAGATATTTTCGTGTAATATCATTGTGTCATTTATCTCATTCAATCTCCTATTGACAAGTGAATTACCTCTTATAAGGAATTATTTGATCTCACATGCTTCCCTCTATGGAGTTTAATAAATCTTTATTTTTTGGTGGATCTAAACTATGTTTTGTTGGATCTGGAGTCTAGATTTTTTTTTCTTGATATCCAACATCTTATTCTTCATTGGCAGTCAGGTTGCATGTTTTTTATTTTACCATGTGGCTAATATTAGGTGGTTTCACAATAATTTTATATATAATTGAAACTATAAATTTCTACATTGATGATATGATATTGAAATAAATTTAGAAACCCCTATTTGAAATGATATGATGAGTGATTTCAATGTAAATGTTATATTGTGGAATGGATACAATAGTTTTAATTGAATTGAATTATATGGAGGATTTTGGGAAAATGATGATTGATTTTGAAATTAAGTTTTTAAATTAACTTGTTCATTTATTTTTAAAAAAATGGATAAAAATGAAATATTATTTGAAATTTAAGTAACATATGATATCCTTTATTTTGTATTTGAAATGAGAAAGTCATGTTAAAATCAAAGAATAAGAAATTATAATTTGAAATGATATGAAATATTTTATTTTAACAATATTTATTTATTAGTTGTTTTATGGAAAAGTTATCATGGGTGGTTAGTGGTAATTTTGACAATTATGGCAGGACCTTGATAAACTAGAAATGTATTGATGATGAAAAAATTTACTAAATAATTACAACAAGAGTACCTGAGAGGTTTCAAATTTGGAGGTGTATATTTACCATTAGTGTTCCCAAGTTTTATGCAGATTTATGTGAGGGTTCTCACCTATATTAATCTGAGATCATTATTGATTTGTGTTAGAATCCAATTGTCTGAACGAATACACCACTAGCACATGATCCTCATCCTAGTTGGTGAGGACTGGATAGGTGCATCCACGAGACCCAAGATCAAATCTAGGTGGAGGCGTATTTTCTGGGTGTTGTAGTAGTATTGTATTACTAACTATTCAGTACTATAGCATGTACTGTAGTAGTTACTGTTTGGTGTTCTATCAACTTTATATATTCATCCATATAAACCTTTGGGCCACCGGTTTAGTCCTTGGTTCCTTCAAGGCTATCGGGCAACTCAATGCCTTAGGGAAAGATGCTTCTCAAGACCTTCAGGCCACCATAAGGCCTTTGGGACAACCCAAGGCCATCATGCCACATGAATGTAGATGTACCAGTTAGACTATAAGGGTTAAGGATTTAGATGAGGAATCTGGGAAGGTGCATTCACTTGAGTAGAGCTAACCAGATTTGGAAGAATGAGAAGGTATGGCTTTTCCATCGGGACTGGGCCTATGTAGCCTTTCATAATAAAGCTATCTGACCATCCCTGAGAAGGTGGATTGTTAATATCATGACATATTCTAGGGAGGAGTAGTTCCAAGTGTATTTTCTAGGTAATTCTCTCTATGTCCTACGGGTCATGTAATTGTCTTTAAGCCTTCAGTCCTTGTAAGGGCTCCACCTCACACCTTGAAAGGAGAATTATCAAAATAATAATAAAAATGAAGGTCTTCGGGCCATTCCAAGTATAAACTAATACAACACTATAATTTTTTAAATAGTTGTAAAATTTTTTCAATTCATTATACATGACAATATTTTGAAACTATTTATTTTTATGAAAACTATTTTATATAAGTGTTTCCTATAAATTTTTTATTTATTCTAGTTTTTATATATGTTCCATATATTATTGGGGAGATCATGTTTTAGATAGAAATATGTAAATGATATACAA
Source organism: Viscum album (assembly GCA_963277665.1). Classification (NCBI taxonomy): domain Eukaryota; kingdom Viridiplantae; phylum Streptophyta; class Magnoliopsida; order Santalales; family Viscaceae; genus Viscum; species Viscum album. Next base: position 1,406,657,332 of record OY728133.1, on the reverse strand, counting down.
AGACTTGTTTAAACAAATAAAATCATAATTAGATTAATTACTATGGAATTTATTGTGGAACACTTGTTGAGACCGTAATAGTATTTCTAGTTGACACCCTGTATTTTTCCATTGGGGGTTAGTACATTTTTCATGTGAGGTCTGAGAAAAGGGTTATTGACACCAAGATTTGGTTGATATTTATGAACTTTGAGACCATGGTGTGTTGATGGTGAGTGGTGGAAGTATTTTTCACCATTTACATAGTATATTATGAGACTTCTATTGAGTTGATATTATTGTTTCATTTGGTATGTTTATCATTATGTTTGTGTACTATTTTACCATTATGTTTATAATTCATTTATCCTCTTGAAGTTTTGAGCATACTTACTTGAATATTTTATTTTAAAATATATTTTTTAAAATCATTCCCTCATTATCTCATATTATTTCACGTGGTAGTATTCAATGAGTGGTGATATGGAACACCCCTTATGACATGTCATTTATGGGTTAGATATCAGATACCATGATAACTGGATTGGTTCATGGTATGAAAAATTCAATTATAGTCATTAAAAAGAGGATATATGTGTAAAATATCTATATAAGTATAATTTTATTGATGACAAAATTTACATAATTAAAAACCTAATAACCAATATCATTTTGATCTGTAACATGAGGTGGTAGTCCCTAATTTCTATTGAAGAAATTTTAACTCTATTTTATACTTATAGATCTAGTTCCACTCAGAAATTTATTATAAATATACTTGATTTAATATTATAATATATATAAGAGATCCATAAGATGAATCTAATATACAATTTTTAGAAACATTAAAATTTCAATCGAAAGAAATTATATATGACACTACCCCTTTATTCATTGACTTCATGCGGTTCTTCTTACTATGGCCCTTATTTCCTCATGAACGAAAGAATTATATTAACATGATTTACCCTTGAACTTCATCTATATGAAAGGCCTTAAAAAATATTTGCGATTAGAGATTTTGATTTTTCCTTTCTATTCATTCAATATAATAACAGAAGGATTTTTATGCTTCATCTCCAAATCAATGTAGAAAATATGAGTGAGAATATCAGGAAAATACTTTTCAATGTTGTTCAAATTAAAATTAACAAAAATGTTATTGAATCTATGGGTGAGTGTTTCTAGAATGATATTGGGTCCCGATTCTTCATGATGTTTAAAACCTATAACCTTTAGTGTTCAATATATCCAATGAGATTACCTACATAAGGCCAAGCTAGGGCACCGTGTCCTAGATTTCATTCAATATTCACCTTCTAAATATAAAATATTTCATATCTATATATCTATTGGTAAAGACCACATAGGGTCTCAAGCAGGATATATGAATCCCTGATTTTGTGAGACTTCATGTGTTTTATAGACCTATATTAAATTAGTAAACATTTAATAGCCAAAGTGTCTTCCAAATATATTTCTCATACGAGTAAATCTTCATCACTCACCAATTTTGGAGGTATAACATTATGTGAGGATTATAGAATGTATAATTTCAATTCAGAGGGGAAAAAAATAAAAATGTTTATAAATTACTCTTGGAAGTTATTTCAACATAGATGATATTATTTCTCTAAGATCGATATATGCTATATTCTGGACGATGAACTAGTAATTTTATTATAAAATTTATATATTATATTATTATAATTTTTAATAATTCTAAATTTTTTGAGAGTAAAGAAATTAATTGATTTTTTATTAAATATACCAATATTTTATCATTCTCTAATATCCCCTTCCATTGAACACAAAATTTCTATATACATGGATATTTTAGTGGAATTGATCCATATACCCCTTCACATAACCATAATTAGGGATGGTTAAGCTATCTTAAGTTATTTAAATAGGCAGGTATTTTCTATCTGTGGGATTATAACCCAATGATCTATTGATTGGGACTGCCTTATCCTGAAATTCTGAATTTGATTTCCTCAACAGGTGCCTCTAATTTACATCATGAAAATCAATGGATACTTATCAAAATTTAATATTATGTTGTAAAACCATAACCTTGACAACAACACCATGTTAAAATCAAGTCACCTAACATGGGATAGACAAACACTTAGTTTTATGGATTTTATTCCTAATAAATTGATGAATGTAAATATAAGGCCCCAGCCTTAAACCTTACTTAATCTTGAGTTATTACAAGATTACACGTTGAGGATCTTTTCGGGTTTAGAGTTTTAGAGAATTAGATCATAAAACTTGCATTACATTCCACATATAAACAAAGAGGTTACATAAAGATAGTATTCTTCATTCCCATCAATGGAAACACATTTAAAAAAAAAACATGGATTATTTCTTGACACATCCTTGACTCTATCATCTTATCATGTACCTTTCCCTTGACCTGTGGAAAACATTTCAAAAACTTGGGATGAGCGTAAAAACTCAGCATGGGTTAAAAAAACATGGGAAGGAAACATGAGTTCATATATACATAAGAATGAAATCATACTTTACCCATAAAACATAGGCACTTTAACATACCTCATAAAAACATGAATAAATCATATAAATCATAATACATAAAGGTAACTTGAGGCATTCATAACATTCTTACGTAGGGAGTAACCCTCTTGGTTACGTTTGGAATACCCATCACAGTATATTCCCTAAAAATCTCTTCGGAGAAACCTTAACGTTTCACTCCTTCGCGTTACCCAATGCATTGGAGAGCTATAACGGGCTCACCCGCCCTTAGTTTATCACGGAACCACCCGTTTTCATAATAATGCCCAAGAACCATAACATAATCATATCACATAAAACATGCATAAAGGAAACATAAAATTTCCACATTTCAATCACGAGATATCAATACAACACATTGATATAAAAACATTATGAAAACCATTTTCAATACCAAAGTAAAACATGGTATTTATTTTTCTTTTAAAAAAGAAGGTATGGCTTGTAGAGGAAGCCAAAACTCAAATAACGGTTACGACGGCGGAGAAGTCGTTGTCGCCGCATACGTACGACAAAAACATTCCCTTTTGTCGTTTAGTAAACGCTTCGTATAAAAAAGATTCCTTTTGAGTAAACGTAAAAGTCAAAGGGGTTTATACACCGTATAAAAGAAAGTTGTGTATAAAATAAAATATGCCTCAACAAAAGGAGATTGAGACGAAGTCCCATACCTCGTATCCGACTTGACCCGACCGTTCTTTAAACTCCTGAATAATAAACTTGAGTTAATCTCTACTTGCTTATGAATCTTTTTCAAGTTCATTATTCCTTTTATACCATGTTATGAACATCATGTAATCATTTAAGTTAATAATGTTCATTTTGTCGGTATTTGGTTCTTAAGTCAAAAATAGACTTCTTACACTTACATGTTGTTAATTTGGTCAATGTTTCATCATATCCAGAATGGTATTCATGATGTAGATATCATATATGTCATATATATCCAGTACATACATGTATTTAAAATATTACATAATTATTTAGAGGTAAGAAATGAAATGCACCGTTCATGGAGACGGTAAGCCGTACGTACGCATGAACGCTACTTCCATTTCTATTTCATATTTTCTGGAATGGAATCATAATGATATAAAAGTATATTATAATTCCAGTATAACAACATATATAATATCATTAACTTTATCCTTTACACATCCCACATATGGTATTAACGAATCAAATCACTTTTAGGGGGCGGTAGTCCGCACTTCCTAAAATGAAGATATCGTGTTTTACCCATAATGGAAACCATAAAGGTATGCCCAAAATGAAAAAAAACAGAAGCTTAAGGAAAACATAAACATATAATATATCATATATAAAAATAGTGACATCATAATGGCCACCTTTGAAGGTGTTAAATGAGTATTGAACAATCATCGTTTCGGGAGGCAGAATTTCGCCATCCACGGAAACCGTATGTTCTTTAACCATTTGATGTAGTTGTGTGAGAGTGTAGCTCAAATATATCTTATAACAACATCCTAGTATATTGAAGATACTGGTGTTGTTACAAAATAAGTAAATAAAAAGAGTTTAGGGGGTCGGAGAAGCAAAATAAAACAAATGAACATGAGAGAATGAAATACCTTAAAAAGTGTAACTTCTTTTGGTTTGAGCCTAAAGGCTTCCTTTGAAAGGATTCTGCCCAAAGGGAATCCTCTAGGATGAGGAGAGGGATGTGGAGAGAGCAAATGGGCAGGGGTTGGCCGAGCCAATGGCTTGAAGAGTGTGTGAAATGAGGTAGAGGTGGGGGCCTTTTATAAGGGGAGAGGAGGGGCACTTTTGGAAAGTAAAGAAACATTACATTATTTGAAAATGTGTTTCGGTTTTAAAAGGTCCCACATTTATGGAATTCGTGGATAAGGTGATAAGGCATCGAAATCCATTCATCCAATTGGTTTTGGACATGTGTAGTTCATAGATTTTATATTATCTTTCCATTTTATTTAAATCGTCAAATAATGATGTCATCGCTGCATCATTATTATGTCATAAATAATTAAATTTATTTAATGTCTAAAAATTATAAAAAAATTACTATGATGTAGGAAATCTTTTTAGCTTTCCATTGAATATTTATAATCAAAATGTGGACTTGTATAACCCCACTTAAAAATTGTTTTCGCAAAACATATTATGTTTGTGTCATTTTCACTTTAACATTTAATAAAAAGTAATTTATGTCATTTCCCAACACAAGTGAATCCATGGGGTCCCCAAGTTGACCCATGGCTTGTCTTGGTCGGCCATGACACAACCAATAAGGTTGGGACATGTGTCTAGGTCATTTTATATTATTAAAGCATTATTTATTCCTTAAACTACACTAATTACCACTAATCGCGATTAAAAACTTAATAAGTTACTATTCACCAAAAAATTATTTTAATCTCATTGAACCACATTTTATTTCTTAATGACAACCATGTATGTCGGATTTTCAAAATTCAACACACATTAGTGGTAAAATTTCATTTAACCGAAAAATCAGTTTGCTTGATTACCACTTAGTGGTTTCACTATTCATCAAAAATTGAAGTTTTTCAGAAAATTACCAAAAATTCACCCTAAGCTATATTTGATATTCCGAATTCAAAAATGAAGTCCATTTTACAAAATTCAAATCATATAAGTCACATTAATTAATTTAATAATTAATTCCCGCTGCCAGAGCAAATAGCGTGTTTTTACAAAACAATAAGTATCAAAAGATTGACACCAGTTTAAGTCTAATTTCAAATCGAAATTGATTCCAATGACCACCATTGGATAAAATGGTAAAAATATATTCTAATTTCACTTTAAAACCAATTCAAAAGATAATCTAATCATATAAATAAATTAGATCAAAAAGAGGTTTTGAATTAAAATGCAACATTTTACACTATTCATAAAAAAAATGAACTTTATCAGAAAGGTACCAAAAATTACACAAAGTAAAATTTGATGTCCTGATTCTTAATAAAAGTTTTATTTGGTCCAAAAGAATGTATAAGAGCGATCAAAATTATATTTAATGACGGTTCACCATTAAAAGGTGATAAGTGAACCTTTAGTGAAAATTAGAGTATAAAAGCCTAAAATTGAACTCTTTCCGTATTTTAAGCCTTTATCTTTTATTGGGTAAATGTAAAAACATCTAAAAACATATCTATTCATATTTTAGTTATTTCTATTCATTCCCGCCAGTACAACGGCTACTTGTTAACTAACATAATATTACTATATTACTAGTGTGCTACGTAAGTTTCAAAGAAACTCATCGTTGCGTATCGGGTACGCTATCGAACATAGCAACCCCTTTTAATTAAAATTCATATTTAATTATCTAATATTAATAAATATGAAAATTATTTATTCTTTAATTACCTGGGATGTTACATCCTTCCCCCCTTTTGGGAATTGCGTCCTCGCAATTTTATTCACTTATCAAAATAAGTGGGGGTATTTATCCCTCATAGCATTTTCAGATTCCCACGTTGCCTCTTCAATCACATGGTTTTTCCACAAAACCTTTACTTGCTTAATCACCTTATTCCGTAACACTTTCTCCCTGTGGTCAAGAATCTGGACCGGTTGTTCCTCATAAGATAGGTTCTCTTCCATCTGAACTACCTCTGGACTCAAAACATGAGATGGATCTTGCATATACTTTCTCAACATCGAAACGTGAAAAACATTGTGTACCTGAGATAAACTCGGAGGTAAAGCCACTCGGTATGCAACTGATCCAACTCTTTCCAGAATTTCATATGGTCCAATGAACCTTGGACTCAACTTTCCTTTCTTACCAAATCTCATCACACTTTTCCAAGTAGAAACCTTGAGAAAAACATGATCACCTACCTCGAAAGATAGATCCTTCCTCCGGTTATCCGCATAACTCTTCTGCCTGCTCTGAGCTGTTCTCATGTGTTTCTGAATCAACTGAACTTTTTCTGTCATCTCTTCTACCAATTCTGGTCCCATCAACTTCCTTTCACCCACTTCATCCCAGAAAGCTGGAGTTCGACACCGCTTCCCATATAATGCCTGAAATGGTGCCATCTGTATACTGGAATGAAAACTGTTATTATATGAAAACTCAACCAAAGAAAAATGCTGGTCCCAACTTCCCTGATAATCCATAGAACAAGCTCGTAGCATATCCTCCAATGTCTGAATTGTTCGTTCTGACTGCCCATCTGATTGAGGATGAAAAGCTGTACTAAAATTTAATTCAGTACCCAACGACCTCTGAAGGCCTTTCCAAAAGTTAGAAGTAAACCTGGGATCACGATCCGATACAATGGAGAGAGGAACTCCATGTAACCTGACTATCTCTTTAAGATACAAACGGGAAAGTTGATCAAGAGAGAAAGTATCTCGTATAGCAAGGAAATGAGCAGACTTGGTCAAGCGATCAACAATAACCCAGATTGCATTATTACCTCGAGATGTCTTCGGTAATCCAACAACAAAGTCCATGGATATATTCTCCCATTTCCACTCTGGCACTGGTAAAGGCTGAAGCATCCCTTTCGGTAACTGCCGCTCTGCTTTAACCTGTTGACAAGTCAAACACTTCATAGTAAAATCAGCAATTTCCCTTTTCATTCCATCCCACCAGTAATACTCCCGCAGACCTCTGTACATCTTAGTACTAACAGGATGAAAAAACAACTCATTCTTCAACTGTGAATCACAAGGCACACATAACCTCTTCACAAACCTCAAAACACAAACACAAACTTATCCAAGAACTCATGGAAAATTCTATTCATTAAGTCCATGAATACAGCAGGTGCATTGGTTATCCCAAAAGGCATTACTACAAATTCATAATGGCCATATCTAGTACGGAACACAATCTTCGGAACATCTGCTTCTTTTACTATCAACTGATGGTACCCCGACCTCAAGTCAATCTTCGAAAAATACTGAGCTCCCTGGAGCTGACACCACTTCATTCGATGGCCCAACATCTGTTGAAGTAGTTGCAAAGGATTTCACCACCCCTTTCTTCTTGTAGTCTAACTGCTTCCCATCACTCAAGCTCCTTGTCGGACACTCGTTTGCATAGTGACCCATCTCATTGCACTTATAACATTTCACTAACTGTAAATCAAATTTATTCTTACCTTCACCTTGATCCTTTTCAGTGCAATCACGAGCCTTATGTCCCATCTTACCACATCGGTAGCACTTTCCAGAATTCAGAAGACATTCCCCAGCATGCCTTTTTCCACATTTATCACAAACTGGAAACTTAGTTTTCTTACCATCAGACTTTTTTGAAGAATTCTTACCTTTCTCCTGCCACCTCGGTCTCTTCTTCTGCTGGTTGTTATAGAAAACTTGGTCATCGGAAAACTCCATTTCCACCTTCTCAGCACATCGAACAAGCTTTTCATAACTTTTAAACTCATGAGAAGCTAATGCCCTTCGATATTTTGGCTTTAATCCTGAGTAAAAACGATTGATTTTACTATCAAGGTCCCGGATAAAATTTGGAGCATACCTTGCCAATCGAGTGAACCTTTCTTCATAGGCAGCCACTGAGTCTTCCTCTTGCCTCAATTCCAAGAATTGCTTTTCCATCCTAAGTCGAACAGCCTTAGGAAAATACTTCTCAAGAAACATACCTTTGAAATCATCCCAGTCAAGAGCATCAATCTCATCGGCTTCCCTGATATTTTTAACCATAGACCACCACTGATCTGCTTCACCCTCCAAACGGTAAATAGCAAGACTAACCTTTTGATTGTCTGAACACCCCATGACATCAAAAATCTTCTCCAGTGCTTTAATCCACCCTTCAGCTTGCACAGGGTCAGATGATCCTCTGAATGATGGTGGATGTTGCCTCATGAAATGTTCCACCACTGACATGTTCCTCTGCGGCTGATCTGGCTGATCTCGTGCATGGATACCACCACCATTTATCGCCTGAGTCAACTGCGCCATTACTGCAACAAACTGTTCAGTTCCAATTCCGACCATTTCTGGATGCTGATTCGGAAGGTTATTTCCTTCTGTATGCCTTCCTAGCACTGCTTCCCTGTTTCCTCTGCGGAAAACCATTCTGAACAAACATGTCTTAGATGAAGCAACATGGTAATCTTTAAATGCTATATCATTTCGAAAAAGAAAAAAAAAATATTTTTGGATAATCATTTAATAGAATTCTAACTCCTAAAGTTATCTAAACCGACCTCTGATACCAACTATAAGGCCCCAGCCTTAAACCTTACTTAATCTTGAGTTATTACAAGATTACACGTTGAGGATCTTTTCGGGTTTAGAGTTTTAGAGAATTAGATCATAAAACTTGCATTACATTCCACATATAAACAAAGAGGTTACATAAAGATAGTATTCTTCATTCCCATCAATGGAAACACATTTAAAAAAAAAACATGGATTATTTCTTGACACATCCTTGACTCTATCATCTTATCATGTACCTTTCCCTTGACCTGTGGAAAACATTTCAAAAACTTGGGATGAGCGTAAAAACTCAGTATGGGTTAAAAAAACATGGGAAGGAAACATGAGTTCATATATACATAAGAATGAAATCATACTTTACCCATAAAACATAGGCACTTTAACATACCTCATAAAAACATGAATAAATCATATAAATCATAATACATAAAGGTAACTTGAGGCATTCATAACATTCTTACGTAGGGAGTAACCCTCTTGGTTACGTTTGGAATACCCATCACAGTATATTCCCTAAAAATCTCTTCGGAGAAACCTTAACGTTTCACTCCTTCGCGTTACCCAATGCATTTGAGAGCTATAACGGGCTCACCCGCCCTTAGTTTATCACGGAACCACCCGTTTTCATAATAATGCCCAAGAACCATAACATAATCATATCACATAAAACATGCATAAAGGAAACATAAAATTTCCACATTTCAATCACGAGATATCAATACAACACATTGATATAAAAACATTATGAAAACCATTTTCAATACCAAAGTAAAACATGGTATTTATTTTTCTTTTAAAAAAGAAGGTATGGCTTGTAGAGGAAGCCAAAACTCAAATAACGGTTACGACGGCGGAGAAGTCGTTGTCGCCGCATACGTACGACAAAAACATTCCCTTTTGTCGTTTAGTAAACGCTTCGTATAAAAAAGATTCCTTTTGAGTAAACGTAAAAGTCAAAGGGGTTTATACACCGTATAAAAGAAAGTTGTGTATAAAATAAAATATGCCTCAACGAAAGGAGATTGAGACGAAGTCCCATACCTCGTATCCGACTTGACCCGACCGTTCTTTAAACTCCTGAATAATAAACTTGAGTTAATCTCTACTTGCTTATGAATCTTTTTCAAGTTCATTATTCCTTTTATACCATGTTATGAACATCATGTAATCATTTAAGTTAATAATGTTCATTTTGTCGGTATTTGGTTCTTAAGTCAAAAATAGACTTCTTACACTTACATGTTGTTAATTTGGTCAATGTTTCATCATATCCAGAATGGTATTCATGATGTAGATATCATATATGTCATATATATCCAGTACATACATGTATTTAAAATATTACATAATTATTTAGAGGTAAGAAATGAAATGCACCGTTCATGGAGACGGTAAGCCGTACGTACGCATGAACGCTACTTCCATTTCTATTTCATATTTTCTGGAATGGAATCATAATGATATAAAAGTATATTATAATTCCAGTATAACAACATATATAATATCATTAACTTTATCCTTTACACATCCCACATATGGTATTAACGAATCAAATCACTTTTAGGGGGCGGTAGTCCGCACTTCCTAAAATGAAGATATCGTGTTTTACCCATAATGGAAACCATAAAGGTATGCCCAAAATGAAAAAAAACAGAAGCTTAAGGAAAACATAAACATATAATATATCATATATAAAAATAGTGACATCATAATGGCCACCTTTGAAGGTGTTAAATGAGTATTGAACAATCATCGTTTCGGGAGGCAGAATTTCGCCATCCACGGAAACCGTATGTTCTTTAACCATTTGATGTAGTTGTGTGAGAGTGTAGCTCAAATATATCTTATAACAACATCCTAGTATATTGAAGATACTGGTGTTGTTACAAAATAATTAAATAAAAAGAGTTTAGGGGGTCGGAGAAGCAAAATAAAACAAATGAACATGAGAGAATGAAATACCTTAAAAAGTGTAACTTCTTTTGGTTTGAGCCTAAAGGCTTCCTTTGAAAGGATTCTGCCCAAAGGGAATCCTCTAGGATGAGGAGAGGGATGTGGAGAGATCAAATGGGCAGGGGTTGGCCGAGCCAATGGCTTGAAGAGTGTGTGAAATGAGGTAGAGGTGGGGGCCTTTTATAAGGGGAGAGGAGGGGCACTTTTGGAAAGTAAAGAAACATTACATTATTTGAAAATGTGTTTCGGTTTTAAAAGGTCCCACATTGATGGAATTCGTGGATAAGGTGATAAGGCATCGAAATCCATTCATCCAATTGGTTTTGGACATGTGTAGTTTATAGATTTTATATTATCTTTCCATTTTATTTAAATCGTCAAATAATGATGTCATCGCTGCATCATTATTATGTCATAAATAATTAAATTTATTTAATGTCTAAAAATTATAAAAAAATTACTATGATGTAGGAAATCTTTTTAGCTTTCCATTGAATATTTATAATCAAAATGTGGACTTGTATAACCCCACTTAAAAATTGTTTTCGCAAAACATATTATGTTTGTGTCATTTTCACTTTAACATTTAATAAAAAGTAATTTATGTCATTTCCCAACACAAGTGAATCCATGGGGTCCCCAAGTTGACCCATGGCTTGTCTTGGTCGGCCATGACACAACCAATAAGGTTGGGACATGTGTCTAGGTCATTTTATATTATTAAAGCATTATTTATTCCTTAAACTACACTAATTACCACTAATCGCGATTAAAAACTTAATAAGTTACTATTCACCAAAAAATTATTTTAATCTCATTGAACCACATTTTACTTCTTAATGACAACCATGTATGTCGGATTTTCAAAATTCAACACACATTAGTGGTAAAATTTCATTTAACCGAAAAATCAGTTTGCTTGATTACCACTTAGTGGTTTCACTATTCATCAAAAATTGAAGTTTTTCAGAAAATTACCAAAAATTCACCCTAAGCTATATTTGATATTCCGAATTCAAAAATGAAGTCCATTTTACAAAATTCAAATCATATAAGTCACATTAATTAATTTAATAATTAATTCCCGCTGCCAGAGCAAATAGCGTGTTTTTACAAAACAATAAGTATCAAAAGATTGACACCAGTTTAAGTCTAATTTCAAATCGAAATTGATTCCAATGACCACCATTGGATAAAATGGTAAAAATATATTCTAATTTCACTTTAAAACCAATTCAAAAGATAATCTAATCATATAAATAAATTAGATCAAAAAGAGGTTTTGAATTAAAATGCAACATTTTACACTATTCATAAAAAAAATGAACTTTATCAGAAAGGTACCAAAAATTACACAAAGTAAAATTTGATGTCCTGATTCTTAATAAAAGTTTTATTTGGTCCAAAAGAATGTATAAGAGCGATCAAAATTATATTTAATGACGGTTCACCATTAAAAGGTGATAAGTGAACCTTTAGTGAAAATTAGAGTATAAAAGCCTAAAATTGAACTCTTTCCGTATTTTAAGCCTTTATCTTTTATTGGGTAAATGTAAAAACATCTAAAAACATATCTATTCATATTTTAGTTATTTCTATTCATTCCCGCCAGTACAACGGCTACTTGTTAACTAACATAATATTACTATATTACTAGTGTGCTACGTAAGTTTCAAAGAAACTCATCGTTGCGTATCGGGTACGCTATCGAACATAGCAACCCCTTTTAATTAAAATTCATATTTAATTATCTAATATTAATAAATATGAAAATTATTTATTCTTTAATTACCTGGGATGTTACAGTAAAAGTCTGAATTACTATATATTTAAGGGGCATAATTAATTTTTTTTTAAATAATATATCGTTTTATTCATTACATATATTGATCATATTTAGTGGGTGATAATTAATTAAATAAAAATAATGGATAAAACTTTTAATCATAGTGTATTTTTTAAATTTAATCATTTCAAATTATTTGTTTATTTTCGATGATCATAGTATTGCATACATAATAGAAAATAATTAATAGACATAAAAAAATAATTAAAGGAATTGTTATTGGTCAATATATACTATATTATGTAATGAGGTAACATTAAATAAAATGGTTACCAAGGAAAAATATATCTTGTCTCCAATCTTGTGAGGAGTTACAACATTACAATTGTCCACATGTGAAACACCGGTGTTGGAATCATTATGGTCCCATATTGAACCACCTACAAGCTCTCTATTAACTCAATTAATTATAGTTATTTATAACTCAGATATAGTTGAGGGGAAAAAATTATTGGTTAAAGGAGGATTAGAAAAATATCCATATACAAATAGCTTAAACATAATAATGAAGGCTGGGATGAATCACAAGACAAGAAAATTAATTTAATAATACAATCTAAAACCCAAATAAAATATTAAATTAAATAAATGTCAACCCATGCACTAGTCTTGGAATATATCTTGAATGGCCACACATTCAAGGAATACACAAAGTAATTGGATAACACTCACTTATTATACGTTTGTTATTATTTTGAAAAGCACATTTTCATTAAATTTTTAATTATATAACTTTAATATTTATGTCCATCCAAATAATATTGGGGAAAAACATAAAACATGAATTTTTGGGAAAAAAAGTGGAACAATTAGTTATTGATTTATTACAATAAATTAGTTGAGTAATAAATTCTCTTAAAACACCTTATTAAAATGTCATACACTTGAAGCATAAATAAATGAAATATTATTTTAATGATGCAAATATAAATTAATTTTACTTTAAATATTCTAGTAATAAGGAGACTACATGTTAGGAACTATCAAATTTCACATTGGGTACTTGATTTGTTGTGTGTCTAGGTTATATTACTAGGTATTGTGCATATTGACTCACTCCAAACTACACAGTGGGAACAAAATAGCTACACATCATGTATCTATAAATCATGTATCTGAGATATTCACTAGGGTCTTCAGTCTGTATCTCAATAGATTATGAGGGATGTATAGGCTAGCTACATACTTTGTGGTCCCAATTCCACATGAATGTATATCATACTGAAATACTCAATGTGTTCTAGGTTGAGATACTACATGGTGTGTGTTTCCAGCTACATATAGTGTATCTCTAGTGTCGTGTGTTCAAATAAAATGATTGAGGAATTGATGTGTATCTTTGATGCAATAATGGATGAACTACATTACATGTAAACTATATAAAATTAATTAATAACATATATGCACTAGATTGACAGTATCACACAGTTTTATCATGTATAATGACCGAAAATGTTGAAACATTTATGCCACTAACCCCAGAATACTACATTATGGGTACACCATAAGCCTATTGTATAATCCGAATACTATGAAATAGGTTGGAAGGTAATCACAATGCATATACTACATATAATAATTAAATTTATTACCATGAATTTTATTTCAAGGAAAAGTGTATAGAAATAAGGTACACGTCATTTAATCTGGCTAGAGAATATGTAACCTTATCTTACCATCCAAAAAATTGACAGTTCATGATGTCATATCCGTTCAATTTTCTTCTTTTATTTATCGCATAAGAAAAGTTAAAACTATTGAACAAGAAAAATATATTGATGACATGTTAATGAAAAACATATTAAATAAAAAAACTATGAAATAAAAATTCAACCATGATTTCATCTGGAGAAATAATAAAATAAATATTTAAAAATTTAATCATGATAAATCATACTCCATTTGTTCAATATACACTTAGTGGAATCATGTAGTGGTGATAGATAGATTAAAATTTCAATAAATATTATGTTAAATGAAACATCGAGTGATGATATTAGACATAAAATTTATGATTAATTTATATAATATCAGATTAAATGTATACCTAATATGCTAATTATTTCTTTGATTTTAATGTTTATTATACAAAAAACCATTTCACATTTTCAGGGATTTGCTTTAAGGAGTGAATAATGGAATCTGCCCTACATTGATCCACGTAGGCTATTTTGATCTCTGATCAACATCAATCTGTCATTGGGTGCTAACATGCTGAGTCGATCGTTATGAATTATTCTTATTGATCGATCATCAAGTGACCTCTCTTTTTTCCCCATTATTATGGGGAAGAGAGAAAGGATGTTTCGAGAGAGTGTTTTTTTGTGTGATAGAATTCTCATGTTTCAATTTTTGATTTAGTACACAATAAATACATCCATTTTTATATATATATTTGGTTTTAATAAAAATATTATTTAATTTTTTTCTACCCTTAAATTATATTATAATATTTAGTAAAACCCATACCATATAATAATAAAAAAATATCATTATTATTATGTGGTGTTCACCAATATCCACAATAAAAATTATCATTTAATGGATTATTAATTTATAATTTTCCACATACATGGTCTTGGTCCATTTGAACTCCTCTAAAATTTATTGAAAATACAAATAAATATTTTATTTAAATATTTCATTCCTTAATAAAATGTATTGGTTAAAAAAAATTCAATAAAAGTATCCATAGGTCTTTAGAATGATATTTATTCAATTAATTGAATTGAAAACAAATTAATGAAAACCACAAAAAATAATTAATTAGTTACCCATCTAGGATTATTTCCCATTGTCATTAGGTGGGGTTGAATAAACTACATGATTATTTTTTATCAATGGTTAAAGAAACCCAAGAGAAATAACTTAATGTCATAATTTAGGAAACCACATACAAATTCTCATTGTGTAATATAATCTCTTTATCAATATATATCATCAAAAAGTTTACACATCTGTTTCACCAACCTATATGTTAAATATTTTTGTATATGGTAATATATAATAAACACACCATTACACCACGGCCCTGGAATTATGTGTGATGGTTCTATACCAATCAACTGTCTGATATATCACATCACACAAATATTGATGGACCAAATCCTTCCTTTACATATAAATTAATGACATGTAAATTATGGGACACTCAAAATACCACACCTCATAGTGAAAATATGGTGTCGTGGTGTTTTTTAGAAAATATATGTGTGTGAGTCATGACAATAATTAATGAAAATTTGAAAATTTGCAGACCATTACATGAAATCACAGATAGAAATATCCAATTACACCTAAACACAGATAATTCCTACTGGCAGGTATACTCTTATAATCCACCATCGTGCAAATTTTCATGTGAAGAATACATGATTATAAGCCTTGTATTCTAATCAGTACTCACTTCTAAATGTCTAGGTACTATGTTTTCCATCATAGTATGTTATCGAATCATAGAATAGTGTTTAAGGATATCATCAAATCACTTAAATATTCTCATCTTTGTGTTGAACTACTATAACCTTATAGATGATAAATTTACTCTATAAAATTACTACATAAAATTAATACCTAATAAAAAAATATATTAAATAAGTTGTTTTATTAAAATTAAATAAATCGAAGATAGATATAATCAAAGTTCCAAACATTGTTAATAAGTCACTAACTCTGTAAAATTAAATAATGTTGAAATTTGTTTATATATTTATATTAGTGATAATATTTTTTTTACATATTTATTCATAACATTACCCCTATGAAAAATTATTGTAATATAGTTATGAAATATATATCACATCAATTATTGAGGTTTTACTTCACATAAGGCTGTAACAACATTTTCATTTTTCTAATGGTAGGGAGGAGGGTTGAAAATGTATATTTCATAATTATAATAAAATTTAATAATTTTAGAAAGAAATATATTAAAATACAAATATGTATACAGTACTTTTGAGGCGGTAGAAGTAGAAAATTAATATGATAGCTCAGCTGAGAATGTAATGTATACCTATAGATGTTCTCCCATAGGTTACAATATAAGGATTTTTATCTAGGTCTTACAGTATGAACATAGATTATATGATATTTTAATGGAGTTTAAGAGATTATATGAAAGATATTTTGTCGATATAATTAATTTATAGGGGTTATAATGTGGTTAGAAGTTATATAATTATATAAGTGAATAAAATTACACCCTTATAGACACCCATTATCTTTTCAATGATAGAATGCCACTATCCAAGGGAGAATGGATTCAAAAGAAATAAATCATAAATTATTGGGTGATATAATGTTGACAAAACCAATATAATATATGTGAAAACATGTTTTGTACATGTTTAAATTCTTCTACTACGAGATTTCTATATTATATGATTTTGGTTATTACCATGGAAACATCTTTTTTAATCATGTAATTTATATTTTATTAAGAAAATAATTCTACCTGATTACCATACTTTTATGTTAAAAACTTGAATTAAATCTCCAAATAATATAAATCTTTTTTAAAATATAATGGAAAATTATCCTTGAAATTAAAATATTGAATATATAAAACAACTAATTTATATAAACACAACCTTTTTAACAATAAGTGTTTTTAATCTTATTCAGTGTTGATAAAAACCCAAACAAGGGTTAATATATTCATATATTGGATTAAACATTATATTAGACTAATTTTTGATAAGATATTAATTTATTTTATTAGATAAAAGTTATACCAGGAAAGTCCAAACCAGGAGAAAGCCTGGTCCTACAAATTTATTAAGAAAAAATATTCCCGATAAAAGTAATAGATAAACTACATCATTACATTACATCAAACCCATACTCATCCTTTTCCCCATCCCTGTCGCCGTAGTCAGATCTCCCTTTGGCAGGATCATCTGACTCCCATTCAGAAGACTCGTACATCCACATCATCTCAAGATACATCATTTTATTTTGGAGCATTTCGTTGGACATTTTCTCCTTTGGTGAACGTCTGCTACTAGGTTCTATGTCCATCATATGGGTGGACACTCCTCTTTATCTGTTGGCAGATCTGGTTGCCATGTGATTCGAAAGATCAGAGTAGTCTTTCCTCATCCTTATTTTGTGTGGATTTCTGTAGCTCACATCTTTACTCAGGGTCATTTTGAATCCATTTTTTGTGATGTCACTATACAAGGCCCTTGGAGTAACATTCTCCTTTTCACTTCCCATTCCCGTCCCCATCTCTGAGCATTTTGGAGTGGGTGTTACCAGGACTTCATCTGATGGGTTGACATCAATAGCATCTACACCCAGACATGGTTGTTCTCCCTCCATCCTGTTAACCAGATCATGTTGCTCACCCAGCACATCAAAGCTGTTTTTGGACAGTATGGTTGAACAGCCTCCTAACGTTTTATTATTCAAGGGAGAAGAAAATTGATTAGCCAGAGAAGAGGCCTCTTTTTTTCCAATTTGCTCACTTCCCACTTCCAAATGATGGTGTGGCTTTATAGTGACCATCAGCTCTTCACAGATCACATCTGGACAACACCCATTGAACTCTTTCAAGCAGATTTTTTCATTCTACCAGCCCTTCTCACCCTCCCCTTCGAGGTTCTCAATCCCAGTGGAGCAGGCCTTTGAATCCTCCCCTAACTCACCAGACCGATGTAAACCAAGATCACTTTCATGTCACGATAAAACATTATGAATGCTTACCTTGGATTCATTCAGTGAGGATTCCTTCAAGACATCCCTACTATCCCCCAGTGAAATAAGAATCACAACATCAGGAGACGTAGGGGCAGGCACCTCAGTGGGCAGTATGATATGAACCTTCCTACTAGTTTTCTCAGAAGAACAAGCTTCCTTGTATCTACCACCAGGAATCTCGCCTGGGTTAATCTCCTAACGGTGAACAACTAGTTCAGGAGGCTCATGAATGAAGGGAGAAGAAATATTCTTCCTCTTGCGGTAATCAGAGCTTCAATGTCCCTTTTTGTAATCGTAATTACAGAAATGGCTCCATGTTTCAGATCTTATTACTTGGGAATATCTGTATTCACCATCCACAACAATCCAGACAACGTCAGGCGGCTGCCTGGAAGTGTCCATTTCAACGCACAATCGAGAAGCCATTGGGTAATTGAGGCTCGCCATACGTTGATCACAACATTGGAAACGACCCAGAGAATGGCCAATCGACCGAAGAAGAACGATATTCTAAAAGGGAAGTGGGAGGCCCAATAGTTGAATACAAATCTTCGAGGTGGGAGGATCTATGTTCATTTGAATGTCAAACGACCAACGAAAGAGATGAAATCTCTCCCCACGTAAGGATCGACTCGCTCTAGACTAGGCACGGATCAAGTCCTCTTCATCATCAAAGCATATCAAGAACTGCTTCGGACCCAAGATCCTAATGACCGCCCTACGATTCAAACCCCATGACTCATTAACATACCTGTCAAACTCTTCAATCGAGGGTTGACGCCACAGAAATCATGCAACAAGTGTGTTGGAGAACATCGAAGAGGCCTCAGTGAATTCTTGTACAGAGACTGGAACAACCAGATGACCATTGAAGCACCCCAGAACCCTTTGTGCGATGCGTATATAGGGCATGATACTGCAATCAGAGGGGAGACGTGAATTGCGCTGGAGCTCCTGAGGGTGATGAGGCCCCTCCCCCATGGGGAGAGGGTCCGCCGCGATCTCCATCACCACCTAGGGTTGGATCATTGCAGAATCACCGAAGACGTCACAACGAGAGCTCTCATCAGATAAAAGTTATACAATGATAATAAAATAATTATTTGATAATAATCGATTTACCATTATCATGTAAATTTAATTTATTCATTGTAATATTATTCTAATTCCAAAAAATGAAATTTTATTTTTTATATTTTATAGGAATACCTATTTCAGATATTGAATTAAATTGAAAAAAAAAATTTATAAGGGTGAGAAAATTTAATTTTAATATTATCACACATAATGTGTGAATTAAATTTTTAGATAATATATATTTTCTTTTATAAAATTATTTTTTTAATCAATATTCTCAAATAGTTTTCTCAAGGTGGTTACTTTTATTAATACCCTCCAATTTAAATATAAAATATATATGTCAAATATAGTAATTTTATTTTTTTTAAGTGTCTCATATTTTGTTTTTGTTCAGGTTTTCTTTTATTTAGTGGTACTCAACATGGTTTATAAATAGTTTTTTTTTCAAAATCATGGTTTTTTACATTATATCCCCCAAAAATGAATTTTTTCCATAAAATATTATTATTGGGATGAGAAAAAGTAAAGATACTCTTATCTCATTACATATCTGGGATGCTAAGTATCTTTATTGAATTTAGGATTCATCCATTAAACATTGACCAATTGAGAGGTATTGTTCGCCGGTCCCTTATATCTTCGATATGGGATCACTAAAGGTTAATCCACGTATGAGTGATCATGTTACAATTACACAAATTCCATGTTTAGTACATGTTAAGGGTCTAGTTATTAAGTCATCAAATGTTGTACAAGGAACATGTCATGTACTTTGGAGAGGTTTTGAGGGAGCTCTATGAGAGTGGCTACCACCTTGGCATGGTTGAGGATCTCAATATGACTATTGTATCTAGGTCTTAGCTTTTATTTATTTAAATATAAGGTATCTATCTTCCCTAAAGACATCAAATGGATTACCAGAGACTTCAAATTCAAAAAAAACATAAATGTTCTTGTGTATAATTTTTACTTAATTTTTTTTTCATTTTAATATGATTCTTAATGGTGTAATAATTGCCTATAATTTTTTAATAAGGTTAGGACTTATCATCACCCCTCTATAAATTCATCCTTGTTTGTTGGGATCTTATAACTCTTCCTATAAAGGGATTCATACGGGACCATAAATATTAATGAATGAAAATTTAAGTAATATGAGGACTCTATTAATTGGAGTGGATGATCCAAAAATATATTTAATTCTACAAAAAATTATTTCAATATACTCTCACAAGTTTTAATGGTCCTCTTAGAATGAATATATATCACTTGATGACAAGGAGTGTTGAAACTCGTCTCTATCAACAATTATTTTTGAAGGATTATGACGAACCTCAATGTAATCCTTGAATATCAATAAGATACATTGGCTATCAACCCTACATGCATCCTTATGAAATATATTTGTTGGAAATATTTTTACTCTTGTAAAATATCTTAGTTAATTTTTTTAAGATGAAAAATATAACATCCTTGGTAAATAAAGAATTTGTAAATTTAATATTAATTAATATATGTCAATTAAATATTAAATTTACTTTAAATGGGATGTTATGTCTGATTGAATACTCTACTCGCAACATCTTGTTTCTTTGAAATCTGATGTTGCACACAACATTGAGTTATACCGAAAAATAAAATAATAATATTATTAATTTAAATGGTTGTTAACACCTATCCATTTTATTGGAGGGAATGAACATAACTATCTAAAATATGTTTATACATGTTCGTTAAATGACATTACATTTATCTAATAAATTTTAGAGGCTTAAAAGAAGAATGAATCCTATTTTATGCATGAAATACTCTAATATTCTTTAAAAGGTCTTTTTATCTCCTTTTATTGGAAACCCCTTTTTAAATCTAGCTTTTATCACATTTATATCTTATATTTGACAAAATAAAATTCTTATTTCGAATTGGGACATCAAAATTTATATTGGATTAATTTTTTTTATTTTTATGATAAAGATCATTTTTAATGAATATTGAAAAATACAGTATTTTAATTTAGAAATTCTTTTTAATATAATTTATTTAAATGGCTTGATTAACTTTTTAATTGGTTTTAATGTGTGATTATATTTTTTACTATTTAATCCAATATTGGTTATTGGATGTAATTTATCTTTTAAATTGGACATAAGAAAGTTTCTATCTTTTGATAGTTATCATTTCATAAAAACACACATTTTGTTTTGGCGGCATTAATTAATTATAAATTAATTTATACCACTTCTGTATTTTGAATTTCAAAAAATGGAATCCATATTTGAAATAATTAGGACCAAATTTTGTAAATAGGTAAATTTAATTTTTAGACATTATGAATATTTACTTCTGTAAATAATTTAATTACCATGATTAAAGGGTAAATCTAGTAAATAAGGGTAAAAAATATTATAATAACATTAAATTACCCAAACACATGTCTTGATCCTATTTATTTATACATTTATTACCATGGGCATACTCTTGTCAATTTTGGGGCTCCATAGATCCACTTAAGAGTGATAATGACGCTTTATATTAATTAATTTGAAGTAAATTCAAAAATGACATAAAAAATATATTTTAGTAAAACAATTTGTATATGGAGTTATATAAGTTATCTCTTAGAATATAAATTTTCATTATAAATATAAAAATATTTCCTACATCATGGTATTTTATTTATAATTATTAGACATAAATAATAAAATTATTTATGACACAATAATGATGTATTGTTTTCCTCATTAATGAATGATTTAAATAAATATGTTTAGAAAAATTATAAAAAATATACAAAACATAACCAATTATTATTTGATGATTTCATTTCAAACATGAGTAATATAATAATCTACTTTAAGGTGTTTTGGACCTTTAAGAACCAAATATCATTATATAATAAAATAATATTTTCCAAATTTTCTAAAGTGCCCCCCCCAATATAAAAAGCAATCATCTCTAACCTTATACTCAAACCTCTCAAGACCCTTGGCTAGTCCACCCTCTACCCAATTAAGCTCCCTAAATCCCTCTATTCCACCTATAATCCTTACATTAGGATGAAAAAACTTCAATAAATTCTTTTGGTTCAAACAAAAGAGAGTTACCCGATTTAAAGGTAACATCTTCTCGTAAGTTCATTTCTTTTATTTTCCATCTCCAAGCCCCTAAACACTCATTTTTACGTTATTTTTTAACAAAACCTATATAATAAATATACTTGGTTTTCATTATTATAATTTTTCTAAGAACACTTCCATACAAAACTTTATAACGGATACGAACAAACTATTTCTATGGACGACAGACTAATGCCTCACGAAATGATGATTGTTAAAATATCTCTTACCGCCTCTCATGGTGGCCATTATGATGGCTCTGTATTTATATATGAGATATATAATTTTTATTTCTTCTCTAATATTTGGTGTTATTATTTAAAAACATACCATTATTCTTTCCGATATGTGTAAACACGATAATTTCATTTTAGGATATGCGGGCTGCCACCCCCTCAATGTGATATGATTTTTTAATGAAATAGATGGAATGTATAAAGGACAGTGTTATGAAATTATGTAACATATATATCATATGATACTTTAATTATAATATACCTATGTATCATTTAATTTTCATTCCGTTAAATATGAAATAGAAATGAAAGTAGCGTTCATGCATACTTACAACTTACTGTCTTCATGAATGTTGAATTTAATTTCTTATCTCCAAATGTAATGTACTATTATATATATATATATATATATCAGATATATATTATTTATGTGACATATACATCATTAATATCATCCTGGAGATAATGGAATTTCTACCATAGTGACAACTTGAAATTAAAATAAGTTCATTTTTGAATCCAGTTCTTAACATCAAATAAAGAATCAATATGAACTCAAATAATTGACAAATTTTTATATCAAGGTAATAAGTGGTATAAAATGAATAATAAAATATAAAAATATTTTTAAGAAAGTATAACTTAAATTAAGTACATTATTTAGGAAGAAAGAGGAACATACAAGACATGTCAAACTTGTGGTAAGGGGTTTCTTATCTTACTTTTAATTCTGTGAGATTTCCATTGTTCGCCACATATTTATTGAATGTGGTGTATTGTGTATTTAAATTTGATATGTAATCTCAATATTCACTTTATATTCATGTTATTATTTGATAAATTGATGGTTATTTACTTTTGGTAATATGACATGATTGATTACAACGGGGTAAAGGGTTTCCATCTCACTTTTTTTCCTTTCAACTTCATGCAATAATTACAACAATTTCCTTTTTTGTGGTGTATGTACTACCCATGATTGTCTTATTTATATATATTACACTTTAATTAATTTTAATTTACTTTTTCATGTATGATCCTTATTTCATTGGGTGTATGTTTCATAAGTTACCAAATTGACAAGGGAACATTTCACCCTCCTCTTTTTAAAAGACTACTTTTTGTTATGTCTTTTTATTTTAATTTGTCTCATGATGGGATATGTTCTTAAATATCCTTATTTTTTTAAATTCTATGTCCATGTGATGAGATACCCATTTATCTCTTGTCGACTCATTTTTTATATTTTAATGTGACGTCGTTAGGCTTTCGAATTTCTGTAAGAGAACTTTTTAACCCAATTTCATTTCATTGGGATAAACATCACATTATTGATTCTGTCATGCAATGAATATATGTGAATAAAATATGATTGTTTTACACTTAATATCCACTTATATTAGGTGTATTTTTCTTTGTGACACACGATTATGTCATTGATTTTTCCTTAATCTAATTATATGTTTTTTGCAAGGGACATTGTCTCAATTTACATTCCATTAAGACTTATTAGTTGTTATACACCAATTAAATTTTATATGGTGTATATACTTCCCTTTGAAATATTATATCATGAATATAATTATTGTAAAGATATTATATGTTTTTATTAATGTTATTTCTTAATTATTTTTATTCATGCATCTTTCATTTGGTTAGTAACTCATTAACTAAAATATCATTTTAAATGTTTTAACAATTTATTCTTATAAATCATTATCATTATTGTCCATGTTTTAAAATTGGGTTTAAGGATTTATTTATATCGATGTGAATTTTTTGAAATTAAAATTATTTATAAAATCATAAAATTTGTATTGGACATATTGATTAAAAAATCAATTTATTAAATATTTTTAATGGTTTTGAAAATGGATTGATAAATCATTGATTATTTAGTATATTGAAATTTTATATTGTGATTTCAATGTTAAAATGTTACCTTTACTTTTTTTTCTTGTTTTATGAGTTATGAATATGTTATTGTTATTTGGAATTTATCACTTATACATGTGGTTCCATGATAAACCTAGGGGTGAGCTCGAGATTGCTCTCCAATGAATTGGGTATCGTGATGGAGGTAAAGGTTATTGTTTCTCCAAATTGATTTTGGGAATATACTATGACGGGTATTCCAAACGCAACTCTCTATGTATCTATGATAGCTACAATGTAAGTATGATATTGATTCCATAAGTAACCTTTATGATTTCTTATTTCTGTGTGTTATTCAAAAAAACTTATGATTTTATAGGATATATAATCATTTAAAAGTATGGTTTCATTGATTTTTATTTATTTAAGGGATGCTATTTTCCTTCTTTATTATTTACAACTTACTAATATTTTAATTCGCATACCATGTTATTGAAATTATTTCCACAGGACATAATGATGAATAGGGTAATGGATGGGATCAAGGAGAAGTCATGCTATCTAAAACATGTAACTAGATATGTTTCTTTTTAAGAGTTTTCATTTTATGTAAAATGGATAATGAGTAGTAGTGTCAACTTATAATATTAAATTTTTTATGTAATATTTATGGCCTAATTCCCTAAAACTCTAAACCTGAAAAGATCATCAATTTGAATTATTGACATAATTAAATATTACATGATGTTACAGGCTGCAGATTTATAGTTGGTATCAAAGGTCGGTATGAAAATATTTTGGGATTAAGAGTTTTTTTAATCACATGGTTAGTTCCTATGTTTATTATTTTAGTTAAATCCTTGTTTTATAACTTTTTTAGATCAAAGGATTTCATTTAAAATTGGAAGGAGGAGGATCTCAAACGACATTTTTACTTCTTCATGATGGCATGTTTGCAATAATTATTGCAATGACATGCTAAGATGATTGTGAAACTTTTTCTAGCACCCAACTCACTTGGAAGAAGTTGTTTTAGATATCAAACACATCCACTATACCTTGATATCATCATGGATAATGTGTTGTATTTAATGAAATCCTATTTTCTCAATATTCTCATATTTTCATTAAAGGTAAATATTATCAAGGAATTTTTACATATTTTACCTTATCACAAGATTTTGAAGAATATTTTTATTTAAAAAATGGTTCTAAAGAAGGATAACCTTGCGCAACCTATTTATATTCACTTTTAAAATATATTCTCTTAGCATATACTTATGGTATTTTAAAAGGACCATTGATTGAAAGTTTCAACACAAACTCGATCCGACTATTTTATAAAAATCATGATTTTCAGATGTTTTAAAATTATATGTCTTACATGATTATTTTCCAAATTTTTTTCTACAAATACCCATATGACACAAGTTTTACAAGGAATTTTTGGATGAAGGATGATAATGATTATTAAGGATCCTTAAATCATTGTAGTATTTCATGGACCTTCATCCTTTGTGAACAAGATGACGATTAAACCATATGGACACTGTGATCATGGTATGATATTATTTCTATTGGGAATAATTTCATCTTACAATGTGGAGGAAAAATGAAAATATATAAGATGTTGAGGTCTTAATATGTTGGGATGGAAATGAATGTTAAACGAAAACCATTGAGGTTAACACATGATTGGGTTATTTTTGAGTTTATAAAAATAAAACCTATTAGATGGGTGACAACCCATCAACAAGCCCTCATGAATCAAACCCACAACCGAAGGGAGACAAGGGCGCATTGTCTACTAGTAGCCTATGTGAAATCATTATTTAGTATGACATATACTTTTTAGTTTAAAAATTTTGTAGATCAAGAATAAGTTTATTTTGGGATCATATGTTATATCAAATGAATATCCTTAGTATAGGAAAATGATTTAGTTATTAGGTGAGAAAGAATATATTGGAATTCATTCTCTCTTTTGGGAACACTAGATGTTTAAGTAAAATAGAATTCTATGGGATATAATTTATGGAGAAATGGTTGAAATTTTATTTTTTATGAATACAGGTTTTTATTGTGGATATATAACGATTTGGTATATTTATTTAAATGATTAACCAATCAATGATAATATGTGATTAGGTTAATTAGTTATTAGTATAAGACTTTAAGAGTAACATTTGTTATTTGGAGATTAATTTCAAGATTTACTAGGGATGACTATGTGATTAAATCGTTATGAGTATTGGGTTTCAATCTTATATTGGATCATATAAAATTATTTTAGGGACAACTATATATTGATTTGTTATTTTTGATCTTTGGGTATTTTTTGTTAAGTTTTGGAGATTATGAGTATTATTTGTTTTATATATGATTTTACTTTGTGGGATTATCTGATCTTATACTAAACATTTTTTTGGTTGATGACTAGATACAGGGGAAATATCTAGTTAATCTTTTGTGGATTATGTGATCTCTAAAAGTTGATTATAGCGCTTTTAATGTGAATAAGTCATCTTGAATACTCATCATTTGGCAAAAAGGATGATTTTGTGGTATAAATCTATTAAAGGATAAATGTATACATGAAAAGTAAGTATGTTTCCTTATGTTATTATTCAAGCTCTTAAATAAATTCCTCCACTTTATGAAAATGAACATAAAACAAAAACGTTTTTTGTTTACTTTTCTTACTGGGGAATCAAATACCGTTTAACCCATCACATGTTTGTGATTTTTTGTGGTTAACTTTCTCTTAATCTTGTTTTCTTTCACTCTCCATTAGAACATTATGGTTTTTTCCTCTTCCATATCCTTTTTTTCATGTTATCCTTGTATTTGTTGTCTCATGTAACATTTTTTATTTTCTATCAATCAATTAATGTGATAGTTTTGTTGACTCTTTTTCAATGTGGGTCTTTTAATGAATTTTCTACATCCCATATTATAATTGTGAGGATGCAATTTCTAAAAGGGTGGAAGGATGTAAATTCCCAGGTAAATAAATAATCAACCATTTTCATATTTATTAAAATTTGGGAAATAAATATTAATTTTACATTAAAGGTGATGTGATTTCTGATAGCATACTCAACTCACAACATTGAGTTTCTTTATAATATTATGTTGTACACAACATTGAGTTATACTGAAAAATAATATAATAATATTAGTATTTTAAATGGTAGTTAACACCTTGCCTTTGTATTGGTGATAATGAACATAACTAACTAAAATATGATTATACATGTTGGTTAAATTATGTTAAAATTATCCATTTAATTTTAGAGGATTAAAATAAGAATGAAACCTATTTTATGCATGAAATACACTAGTATTTATTAAAAGGTTGTTTTCCAGCCTTTTGATGGAGATCCCTATTTTAAATATATTTTTTTGACACTTTTATAATATCTATTTTAAAAAAATTAAATTCTTATTTTGAATCGGGACATAAAAATTTACTTTTAAAGAAATTTAAGAATTTTTCTAAAAAATTACATTTTTTACATGAATTGTGAAAAATAAAGTATATTAATTTAAAACTAACAATTAATCTATTTTATTTATATGATTAAATTATCTTGTTAACTGGTTTTAACATTTAATTAGATTATTTGTATACATTTCTATCCAATTTTGGTTATTAGATGTAATTTTTATTAGAAATTGGACAAAAAAAGTTTCAATCTTTTGATAGTTATTATTTCTTAAAAACAAGTTTTTTGTTTTGAAACCAGAAATTAATTTTAAATTAATTTCTACCACTTATGTGTTTTTAATTGGAATAAATGGATTAAATATTTGTAATCATGATGTCTAAATTGTGTAAATATGTGTAAAGACCTGAAAAATTCAAGGGAAATTTTTTCTTAAGTTTCTTTGGAATTTTACAAGAACGTGGTTTCTAACGACACCTGATTCTGAGGCCTGGTGTGCCCGGAATCATTTTCTGATGTTTGGATCAGGTATGTTCAGTGAACGAACGAGCGGGAATTTCTAAAATTTGAACTGGTGCTCGGAATCGAATTTTGAGGGCACCGATGAACATGCAACGCCGGTTATCGCTTAAGGGAACCTTTACCGTAGTTGCGTTTGTGTGGGTGAAGAAGTTAATTAATGGGGTTTAAATAAAAGGAAAATAAAATTGTTAAATCAAATTTATTTCTTATCAAAGTGGTTATTTTTCTCCCATGGTAAGTTGGTGGTGGGTCCCACATCCACCCAACTTCCCATGTGTGGATAATTGAAAGGTTGGGGTCCACACGAACCCCCCACCTTTTCAAATTCTTTAAACTCCCTAACCCCTCTTAACCCGTCACCTTCCTAACTCCCCATTAACTCACTGTCATTAATTTTTTGACAACATGTTATAATTAATAAAGTGAGTGACTTAATTTCAAACTCTTTAAATTCAAATGGTTAGGTTGTGTAAATAAAATAAGACGTGGTCTTATTTTATTATTGTTAGAGTTTTGCATCCTTGGGAGGATAGGGAAGCGTGAAGTCTTCTTCTTCTTCAACCTCGATGAAGAATGCGAAGAACACCGTTCTTCAACGAAGAACATCTCCGCCGAAGAACGCGACGTCTTCTTCCAACGATGTTTCCTCTTCGGATGCGCCTCGACGACAACGGAATCGACATTCGTCTTCCGCGACGCCGTATCCGCGATGCGACGTTCTTCTTCTGCGTCATCTCTTCCGTGACGAAATCTCCGTCAACGACATTGAATCCACGCTTCACGATGTCGATGTTCTTTTTCAGCGTCTCCCGACCTCCTCAACGTTCATCTTCCACGACTCGTTGACGTGCACCGTTCTTGAAACCGAGGTAGGGGATTGTAATTAATTCTTTTGTTCTTGTTACATTCCTGAATTTATTTGTGAAATTTTAAAACCTATTGTTATCGAATAACACGATGGGGTCGGACCGCACAAACACGGCCGACCCTCCTCTTTTTATTATGATTGATTCCTTTGTGGATTGGTACGGGAAGGCGTGGTGCCGTCGCACCACGCGGAATCAAGAGAAAGGAAAATGCGCGGCGCCGTCGCGCCGCGCCGTGGAAAGAAGTTTAAGAACGCGACGCAGTCGTGCCGTGTCGAAGAAAACCGAAGACGCCGTGGCCGGAGCCGGGCCGCGATGGAGGGACATGGTGCCGTCGCACCGCACCAGACATCAAGGGCCGCGGCCGGTTCCGGCCGCGGCGGAACAAGGTGACCGGCGGCCAGCCGGGCCGCCGGTTTCAGAGATGGAAGGGGACCGGCCACCGCCGGTCCCGTTGAGAAGGAACCGGCCGGCCAGGTTGGGCCGGTCAGAAAGGGGAAAGCCGGGGGAATTAAATTCCCCTGACCGGCTTCAAACGGCCCCACATAAATGAGGGGGGGCCGCGGTTAGTCAAGGGGGGCAGGCGCCCCCTTTTTCCAACAGCTCTGCCGAAGGCCGAGCTGGCAGTGTGCTGGGCGCGCTGTGCCCCGCCGGACCGGCCACCTGGCCGGTCCGCCAGGCCGGGCCATGCCGGGCCGGGCCGAACCAGACCGGGGCGGGTCGACCCGGTTCGGGCCAACCGGGGGGTCTCGGGCCGGGTCGGTCCGGGCCCGAAACCCCCGTTATCGGACCGTTTGGGTTCAAATGCCCATAACTCGGGCTACAAACCTCCAAACGACGCGCCGTCAGCAGCGATGTGATACTTGGATCGAGACGGTCGTTTAGGTATATCGCACTCAAGGTTTCAGAATACTTTGAGTTCGTCCGGGTTGGTTCGTACACGAAACCAACCGGGCCCTCGGAGCAAGAAACCCTCATATCTTGAGCTACGGACGTCTGATTGACGTGCCGTCAACTTTGTTGAGTTCCTCTTAGTGAGATGGATCTTTTGGAATACTTCGCCTGAGGTTTGGACACATGTGGAGTACGGTCGGGTTGCTTTTGCCTTAAAAACCAACCGGGCCCCTGGGACGAAAAAGCCAATAACTCTCAGACCGGGCGTCCGATTGACGCGCCGTCTGCGACGTTGAGTTCCTGTTGATGATACAGAACTTTTGGATACATCAACTTTGGACTAAGTGTCAGTTTATGTATCAGCCTCTCAGCTCGTGGAGCGGACCCTCCCGAACGAGCTTGCTGTGTGCGGGAACCCTAGAGTTGGCTGCGACTACGACAATGACTGGGCAGAGATCCTCAGTGGATTCGACGACGACGACTACAACACTCAGTGATCCTGTGTGGATCAGTGCTACCGATCCTGTGTGGGTCAGTGCTCAGCGGTTCTGTGTGAGCCAGCGCCTATAGATCCTGTGTGGGTGTTTGCGGGGGTTAGTACCTATCGATCCTTTGTGGGTCCGACCACTTAGATGGATCAGTGATCTTCTCTATCAT
This sequence comes from Viscum album, assembly GCA_963277665.1. Classification (NCBI taxonomy): domain Eukaryota; kingdom Viridiplantae; phylum Streptophyta; class Magnoliopsida; order Santalales; family Viscaceae; genus Viscum; species Viscum album. The sequence continues at coordinate 1,406,626,393 of OY728133.1, read as the reverse complement.
CTTTCGAAGAAGTATTCCTGTGTGAGCTGAATCCTGTTTGCATTCATGTGTGGATTGTGTTTTTCTATCCTGTGTGGATTACGTTTTGCTTCCCTGTGTGGAATACATACACCTTCATGTGTGGACTGGGTTGTACTTGGGCTCGGAGGTTGGAGTGTACTGGAATTGATGACTTAGGTATAGGTATGGACATATACCTAAGCAGTGTCGGTTGTTACTTCGTGATTGTATCTTTCCTTTGTGGTTTATCCTTTGTGGATTTTGGGAGACCTTCAGGGGTCTCGAGGTCCCTACTGAGTAGCTTATACTCACCCCTTCACGGGCTATGCCCGCACTACGTTGTGTTGGTTGCAGATGACGGACGACGTTGATCGTGGTTGAGGCTTGCAGAGCAGGACGGTACCTAGAGGTGGACCACTGGGCGGACGTACTCGGAGAGGACGGCGGGACCCGAGGAGCAGTGGAGCTATCTGTACCCGCCCTTCAGGTGGGATTTCTAGTGGACAGCTCGGCATAACGGCTTTTACTTTTCAGTTGCTGTTTTCCCTTTCGAGTTATACTTTACTTTCAGTTTGGGTTTGTATACTGGCCCACATACTCTTCAGCACATACTGTTGTACCAGTTTTTACTTAGTGTTTACATTTCCGCTTTCTTACTCTTTGGTGCTTGTTTACTTTACAAAGGAAATGCCTTCCATTTTTACCAGGATTTACTCCTTGGTGCTAGTCGCTAGCCCCTGGCCTATGGAAGGCGGGCTTGGGGTAGTCACGACACGGGCCCCGAGGACGGGTCGTGACAAATTGGTATCAAAGGAGTTCTGTTCTACCGCGAACTCTGATCTTTTCTATGTAAAGCTATAGTGTTTAGCGTATTGAGTGTGGTTATTAGTCCAGGGAGTCCAGTGTTGGTGCGGCGGCCGACGTATCCGTACACTAGGACCCTGACTTCTGATTTCCGACTTAATGCACGAAAACATTGATTGCATGTGTGTTTGAAGTTTTCTTTGTGATTACTTTGTATCAGCTCACCAGGTATACTGTTCTGACCGTGGAGCACCTGTTTCCTTTTCAGGATGGCCCCACGACGGCAGCCAGCAAGGGTTTTGAGAGTCGAGCGTGACGATAGCCCACCGAGCGACGAGGCCTCGGTGCAGGGCCCTTTGTCAGCAGTGGCACCAGCGGTAGCTCTACCCACCGAGCCACTGATGCTTCCAGCACCAGTCGCTGATGATGCACGTCACCTTAGTGCACTGCATGAGTTCTAGCGCCAGCGACCACCCCGGTTCTGTGGGGAGACAGACCCCCAGGCAGCCGAGGACTGTCTAGTGGCAGTCGTATGAGTTTTCAGGCTAGTGAGGACACCAATAGACCTCATGGTGATCCTCGCTGTGTGCCTACTGCACGCAGCAGCGGGCCGATGGTGGAGCTTGATGCTCCAGGTGCACGATGAGGCATCTCTACATTGTACGGACTTTGAGAGTCTCTTCCACTCGGAGTTCATCCCATCCACCCTCCGTGCGGTGCGCATTCAGGAGCTTCTTCAGCAACGGCAGGGCATCATGACGGTCGCTCAGTACTCGGCAAGACTTACTGATCTCTCGTGCTACTCGACCGAAATGGTACAAGACCCATTCTTCCGGGCCCAGACCATTGATCAGGGATTGAGACACGAGATCAGGGCATCGCTGATCTCCCTCAGCATTCCGACTCAGACAGGAGTACTAGAGAGGGCCCTTTTGATCGACAGCTTCCTTGCTAAGTCTACACCAGCAACGAGACCCACCGCAGGGTGGCACGTAGCAGAGTCTTCTGCAGCAGGCAGTCGACGGATGACTTAGGGGTCCAAGCAGACCATACCCTCAGGCAGACGACCTCAGGACACTGGCTTAGCAGTGCGGGGCACACAGCGCGGAGCCAGTCTTTTGAGAGGCAGACAGTGCTACTCGTGCGGCGGGCAGGGCCACATGGCTCGTGACTGCCCGACCCGTCGTGCCGAGGAGCATCAGACGGTTGATGGACCACCGAGGCAGAGGCAGAGGATCGACCGTGGCGGTCCGCAGGGAGGAGGCAGACGAGGCAGAGGAGCTGGCCGAGCAGCAGGTGTTGGGCGACACTTTGAGGCTCTACCACCACCACAACCAGGAGGTCCACCCCGACCACAGGGAGCTGGCGGGCAGAGACAGGCACAACTCCAGGAAGCATAGGCCTACGACCACGACGTGCCTGAGATGATTCGAGGTACTATCTATGTCTATTCCACCCTTTCTGCAGTACTTATAGACACAGGAGCGAGTCACTCTTTCATATTCACTGCCCTTGTTCGGAGCTCGGAGATTCCGACAGAGCTGTTGGCTTGATCCTTACGGATAGAGACTCCTACGGGAGAAGACTAGACGATTATGCACTGGTGCCGATAGTGTGACCGTACTCTAGGAGGCGAGAGATTCGACTGGGATCTTCTTGTAGCGGCGTCGAGGCCTTACGACGTCATCTTGGGCATGGATTGGTTGTCTACGGTCCATGCACATATTGACTGTTTTAGGCGCAAGGTGCGATGTGTACGCACTGACGGGAGCAGGTTCACCTTCACCGGCGAGAAGGGAGCCCTTGCAGCACAGGATGGACATCCGCGGAGGAGGGGACAGCCCATCACTCATTAGTTGGATAGACTCATCCTAGAAGCAGTTGACGTGCAGAGTCCTGGTTTTCCTGCAGTGGTGGATAAGTTTGCGGACGTTTTTCCCAACGACGTTCCAGGGTTACCTCCTCGTAGGGTGGTAGACTTTTATATTGACCTGTACTTAGGGACAACCCTGATATCGACTCCAGCATATCGGATGGCCCCCGCCGAGCTTCGTGAGCTTCGGGTACAGTTGGAGGACTTGCAGGGCAAGGGATTCATCCGACCCAGTGTTTCACCCTGGGCTTCCCCGATTTTGTTCACCAAGAAGGCGGACGAGAGCTTGAGACTATGTGTCGGCTATCATCGCCTGAACCAGGTGACAGTGAGGAACATGTATCAGCTACCGAGGATTGATGACCTCATTGATCAGCTCAAGGGAGCACGATGGTTCACGAAGATAGACCTCAGGTCAGGCTATCATCAGCTCAGAGTTCGAGACGAGGATGTGCAGAAGACGACCTTTAGATGTCAGTATGGCCACTACGAGTTCTTGGTTATGACATTTGGCATAACCAATGCCCGAGCAGTGTTCATGGATCTCATGAATAGGATATTTCAGCCATACCTCGATCGATATGTCGTGGTCTTCAACGATGACATTTTGATTTACTCGACGACTGAGGAGGAGCACGCCTACCACTTATAGGTTGTACTAGACACACTCCGAGAGCACCAGCTTTATGGTAAGCTCTCGAAGTGCCAGTTCTAGATACGTGAGGTCCACTTCATGGGGAATGTCATCTCTGAGGCGGGAGTTGCATTGGATCCTGCGATGATCGAGGCAGTGCTAGCTTGGGAGCCACCCAGGAGCATGACAGAGGTGCGGAGTTTCTTGGGACTAGCTGGATACTATCAGAGATTCGTACCTGACTTATCTAGAATTGCGGAACCACTCTCAGCTTTGATGGAGAAGGGGAAACCCTTCGTGTGGTCAGACAGATGTTAGCAGAGCTTCCAGGAGCTGAGATAGAGATTGACCAGAGCACCTATCTTGAGGTTGCCTGAGGATGGAGTAGGGTACGTAGTCTACTGCGATGCATCAGGGACCGGACTTGGTTGTATCCTGATGCATGAGCGGGCAGTGATCGCCTATGGATCATGTCCGTTGAGGCCGCATGAGCAGAACTACGCTACCCATGACCTGGAGTTAGTAGTAGTGGTATTCTCTCTGAATACATGGCGACACTATCTGATGGGTGAGCGCTTTACAGTATTTTTTGACCATTAGAGTCTCAGGTACATCTTCTCGCAGAAGGACTTGAACCTGAGACAGCGGTGATTTCTTGAGTTCCTCCAGGAATATGACTTTGAGATAGTCTATACTCCTGGGATGGGGAACGTGATAGCCGATTCCCTCAGCAGGAGGATGGGCATTCAGCTACTTGAGGAGGCGACAGAGCAACTTTCCGCTTTGCAGATATCCTTCGTGGATAGAGATGGAGCAGTCTTCCTTCAGTCTCTCACAATAACTCCTCCACTACTACAGCAGGTCAGAGAGGCACAGCGTGGGGACGCTGACTGTGAGACGCGACATGCACAAAAATCCTCAGGATAGGCACCTAATGGTTTCTCCTTTAGAGCAGAGCACGACATCGTTTTCAGAGGACGTACCATGGTACCAGTCGCTTTACGAGAGGAGGTGATGAGAGAGTTTCACACTTCTCCATTGGCAGTACATCCTGGAGTGGCAATGATGTACCAGGATCTCAGACGACAACACTGGTGTCCGGGCATGAAGAAGGATGTTGAAGAGTTTGTTTCTTGATGCCTCACCTGCCAGCAGGTGAAGGCTGAGCACTAGGTACCAGCAGGCTTGGTACAACCCTTGGAGGTTCCGAAGTGGAAGTGGGACGACATATCTATGGACTTTGTGACTGGACTTCCACGGACTTCCAGAGGTCACGACTCCATTTGGGTGATTGTCGACTGACTCACCAAGTCGGCTCACTTCTTACCCATCAGAGAGCAGGGCTCAGTGGAGAGCTTGGGATGAATTTACGTTCAGGAGATTGTTTGGCTTCACGGTGTGCCATTATCTATCGTCTTCGATCGAGATGCTCTCTTTACTTCCCGGCTTTGGAAGGGGTTGTAGGAGGCGTTCGGGACGCAACTACGTCTGAGGAGAACCTTTCACCCTCAGACGGATGGTCAGACGGAGAGGACCATTCAGACACTCGAGGACAAGCTCCACGCATGTGTCCTCGACTTTGGTCATAGCTGGGAGGACCACCTACCATTGGTGGAGTTTGCATACAACAACAACTACCACTCCACCATCGGGATGGCACCATACGAGGCGTTGTACGACCGACCTTGTAGATCACCTTTGTGCTGGACAGACCCTAGGGAGTCAGCACTTGTGGGGCCGGAGATGGTCCAGGCCATGACAGAGATGGTCCAGGTCATCCAGGAGAGGATGAGGACAGCTCAGAGCCGGCAAAAGTCATACGCTGACAGGAGGCGGAGGCCACTAGAGTTCTAGGATGGCGACCACGTCTTCTAGCGTGTCTCGCCTCGACGTGGTTTACAATGATTTTTCTGAGGCGACAAGTTATCTCCGCGCTTCATCGGACCCTTCCAGGTCCTCAACAGGATTGGTTAGGTGGCTTATCGCCTGGCTCTACCACCTCAGTTGCACCGGGTGCACGACGTCTTCCACGTATCTCAGTTGAGGAGATACGTGCACGACCCGACACACATCATTGAACATGGAGAGATAGACGTTGATGATGGGATGACTTTTGCGGCGGTCCCTATGGAGATCGAGGATTGAAAGGAGTGGGTCCTACGTGGACGGTAGATTCCTCTAGTGCGCATCAGGTGGCAACACGGGAACCTCCAGGAGATCACTTGGGAGAGAGAGACTCAGATTCGTGCTCAGTACCGTCATTTGTTTCCCTATTTTTGATGTTTCTTTACGGGGACGTAAAGCCCTGAGGCAGGAGTAATGTAAAGACCCATAAAATTCAAGGGAAATTTATTCTTAATTTTTTTTGAAATTTTACAAGAACGCAGTTTCTGAAGGCACCTGATTCTGAGGCCCGGTGTGCCCGGAATCATTTTCCGAAGTTTGGATCGGGTAAATTCAGTGAACGAACGAGCCAGAATTTCTAACTTTTGAACCGGTGCTCGAAATCGAATTCCGAGGTCACCGATGAACTCGCAACTCCGGTAATCTCTTAAGGGAACCTTTACCGTAGTTGAGTTTGTGCGGGTGAAGAAGTTAATTAATGTGGTTTAAATAAAAGGAAAATAAAATTGTTAAATCAATTTTATTTCTTATCAAAGTGGTTATTTTTCTCCCATGGGAAGTTAGTGGTGGGGCCCACATCCACCCAACTTCCCATGTGTGGATAATTTAAAGGGTGGAGTCCACACAAACCCCCAACCTTTTCAAATTCCTTAAACTCCATAACCCCTCTTAACCCCTCAACTTCCTAACTCCCCATTAACTAACTTTCATTAATTTTTTGACAACTTGTTATAATTAATAAAGTTAGTTACTTAATTTCAAACTCTTGAAATTCAAATGGTTAGGTTGTGTTAATAAAATAAGACTTGGTCTTATTTTATTATCGTTAGAGTTATGCAACCTTGGGAGGATTGGGAAGCGTGAAGTCTTCTTCTTCTTCAACCTCGACGAAGAACACGAAGAACACTGTTCTTCAACGAAGAACATCTCCGCCGAAGAACGCGACGTCTTCTTCCAACGACGTTTCCTCTTCGGATGCGCCTCGACGACAATGGAATCGACGTTCATCTTCCGCGACGTCGTATCCGCGACGTGACGTTCTTCTTCCATGTCGTCTCTTCCGCGACGGTTTTCCTCGACGAAATCTCTGTCAACGACTTCAAATCCTCAGTTCGTGACGTCGAGGTTCTTTTTCCGCGACTCCCGACTTCTGCGACATTCGTCTTCCATGACTCATTAACATGCACCGTTCTTGATGCCGAGGTAGGGGATTGTAATTAATTCCTTTGTTCGTGTTACATTCTTGAATTTCTTCGTGAAATTTTAAAATCTATTGTTATCGAATAACGCAAGGGGGTCGGACCGCACAAACATGGCCGACCCTCCTCCTTATTTTCATGATTGATTCCTTTGTGGATTGGTATGGGAAGGCGTGGTGCTGTCGCACCACACAGATTCAAGAGAAAGGAAAATGCTCGGCGCCGTCGCGCCGCGCCATGGAAAGAAGTTTAAAAATGCGGCGCCTTCGCGCCGCATCGAAGAAAACCGAAGACGCCGCGGCCGGAGCGGGGCCGCGGCGGAGGGGCGCAGTGTCATCGCACCGCGCTGGACAACAAGGGCCGCGGCCGGTTCCGGGCCGCGGCGGAGCAAGGTGACTGGCGGCCAGCAGGGCCGCCGGTGTCGGAGCTGGAAGGGGACCGACCACCGCAGGTCACGTTGAGAAGGAACTGGCCGGCCAGGTCGGGCCGGCCGGAAAGGGGAAAGCCAGGGGAATTAAATTCCCCCGGCCGACTTGAAATGGCCCTCCATAAATGAGGGGGGGGGGCAGTTACTCAAGGGGGCAGGCGCCCCCCCTTTTTCCAACAGCTCGACCAAAGGCCGAGCTGGCAGCGCGTTGGGCGCGCTGTGCCCAGCCGGACCGGCCGCCTAGCCGGTCAGCCGGGCCGGGCCGGGCCGACCCGGACCGGGGCGGTTCGACCCGGTTCGGGCCAACCGGGGGGCTCGGGTCGGGTCGCTCCGGGCCCGAAACCCCCGTTATCTGACCGTTTTGGTTCAAATGCCCTTAACTCGGGCTACTGACCTCCAAACGATGCGCTGTTAGCGCCGATGCGATCCTTGGATAGAGACGGTCGTTTCAGTATATCACACTCAAGGTTTTGAAATACTTTGAGTTCGGCCGGGTTGGTTCGTACACAAAACCAACCGGGCCCTTGGAGCGGAAACGCTCATATCTTGAGCTACGTACGTCCGATTGACGTACCGTCAACATTGTTGAGTTCCTCTTAGTGGACGGATCTTTTGGCATACTCTGCCCGAGGTTTGGATGTAGGTGGAGTATGGTCGGGTTGGTTTTGCCTTAAAAACCAACGGGGCCCCTCGGACGAAAAAGCCAATAACTCTCAGACCGGGCGTCCGATTGACGCGCCGTCTGCGAAGTTGAGTTCCTATTGACGATATAGAACTTTTGGATACATCAACTCTGGACTAAGTGTCAGTTGATGTATAAGCCTCTCGGCTCGTGGAGCGGACCCTCCCGAACGAGCTTGCTGTGTGCAGGAACCCTAGAGGTGGTTGCGACTGCTACTGTGACTGCGACGACGACTGTGCAGAGATCCTCAGTGGATTCGATGATGACGACTACAGCACTCAGCGATCCTGTGTGGATCAGTGCTACCGATCCTGTGTGGGTCTGATCCTGTGTGGGTCAGCGCTTAGTGGTTTTGTGTGAGCCAGCGCCTACAGATCCTGTGTGGGTCCGATCCTTTGTGGGTCTTTGCGGGGGTTAGTACCTATCGATCCTTTGTGGGTCCGATGACTTAGATGGATCAGTGATCATCTCTATTCATCTTTCGAAGAAGTATTCCTGTGTGAGCTGAATCCTGTTTGTTTTCCTGTGTGTATTATATTGTGCTATCCTGTGTAGATTACATTTTGCTTCCCTGTGTGGAATACGTATACTTTCCTGTGTGGACTGGGTTGTACTTGGGCTCGGAGGTTGGAGCGTACTGGAATTGATGACTTAGGTATATGTATGGGCATAAACCTAAGCAGTGTCGTTTGTTACTTTGTGATTGTATCTTTACTTTGTGGTTTATCCTTTGTGGATTTTGGGAGACCTTCGGGGGTCTTGGGGTCCCTACTGAGTAGCTTATACTCACCCCTGCACAGGCTATTACCGCACTATGTTGTGTTGGTTGCAGACGACGGACATCGTTGATCGTGGTTGAGGCTTGGAGAGCAGGACAATACCTGGAGGTGGACCACTGGGCGGACGTACTCGGAGCGGACAGCGGGACCCGAGGAGTAGTGGAGCTATTTGTACCCACCCTTCAGGTGGGATTTCCAGCGGACAGCTCGGCGTAGCGGCCTTTAATTTTCAGTTGTTGTTTTCCATTTCGAGTTGTACTTTACTTTCAGTTTGGGTTTGTATACTGGCCCACTTACTTTTCCTCACATACTGTTGTACCAGTTTTTACATAGTGTTTACTTTTCTGCTTGTTTACTCTATAGTTCTTGTTTACTTTACAAATTCAATGCCTTCCCTTTTTACCGGGATTTACGCCTTGGTGCTAGTCGCCAGCCCCTGGCCTATGGAAGGCAGGCTTGGGGTAGTCACGGCACGGGCCTTGAGGACGGGTCATGACAATATGTATCTTATATTTTCAGACATTATGAATAGTTATTTAGGTAAATATTTTATTAACCATGGTAAAAGGGTAAATCTGGTAAATAGGGGTAAAACAAATAATATTATAATATTATTAAATTACCCTAACATGTGTCCTAATACATTTTTTTTATAAATTTCCTACCATGTGAATCCATGGGTCTATTTAGGGTACCCATTGAGCTACTAAAGAATGATATTGACACTTTATATTAATTAATTTAAAGTAATGAAAAAATGACATAAACCAATATCTTTTAGTAAAACAATTTTTACATGGGGTTTTGGAGGATATCGCTTCGACAATAAATATTCATTAGAGAGATAAAAATAATTCCTACATCAGGTTATTTATTTATAATATTAAGATACCAAATATATAAAATTATTGATGAAACAATAATGATATAGTGTTTACCTGATTAAATAATGGTTTAAATACATAAGATTATAAAAATAAAAGAAATATCCAAAAACAATATAATTATTATTGGATGATTTGATTTAGAAAATTAATCATCTTATCTTCTATTTTAACGAATTTTTTACTATGATAAACTAGATATGATTATATAATAAATTAATATTTTCAACCATTCTTAAAGAGCCCTCCACCCCCTTATAAAAAGTCATCATCTATAACCCATTAATCACACCTCTAAATCCCCTAGGATCTTCAAAACTATGACTAATTAAGCTCCCTACATCCATATATTCCACATATAATCTTTACAATATCCAGAATTCACATCATGAAATCATTTTGGTTCAAACCAACGGGAGTTACCCGATTTAATGATAAGATCTTATCTTAAGTTCTTTTCATTTATTTTACTTCTAAGAACCCCTAAACTCAATTTATTAAATTATTTTATAATATAAATAGTATAATTAATATACTATGGAGTTTTTATGAGAATTATTCGAACTACACTTCCGCACACCTCCATCTAATTGATCTGAACATACTGTTTCTATGGACGACGAACTAAGGCCTGACCAAACGATGATTGTTCAAATATCTCCAACATCCTATCATGGTGGCCATTATGATGGCACTGTATTTATATATGATATATATTATTTTAATTTTACCTATCTAATTCAATTTTTTTATTTACAAATATACATTTTTTCTTTCCAATATGTGTAAACATGATAATTGTATTTGAGGAAGTGCGGACTACCGCCCCCTCAAGGTTATATGATTTCTTCATGACATAATGGAATGTATAAAGGATATAATTATGTAATTATGTAACACATATATGATATGATATTTTGATGATAATATATCAATGTATCATTGTGTTTTCATTTGATTAAATATGAAATAGAAATGAATGTAGTGTTCATACATAAGTATGACTTACCGTCTCCGTGAACGGTGTATTTCATTTCATATATCCACATGTAATGTAATATTATAAATATATATATATAAAATAGATATATATGATATATATTTGATCTATATAATTAATATCATTATGTAGATAATGCGATTTTTAGCACAGTGACAACTTGTAATTAAAAAATGTTCATTTTTTACTCATGTTCAGAACATCAAAAAAATGTCTAATATGAACTCAAATAGTTTACTAATTGTTATAGAATTGTAATAAGTGATATAAAAAGAATAATAACCATGAAAAAGGTTCTTAATCATGTACTAATTAACTTAATTTTATTATTTAGGATGAACCATGAACCTACAAGACAATCCAAACTTGATGTAAGGGGTTTCTTATCTCACTTTTAATTCCGTGATATTTCCATTCTTCGCCACTTATTTATTTCATGTGGTTTATTTTGTATTGAAATTGGATATATAGTATCATTATTTTCTTTATTTTCATGGAATTATGTTATTAATTTTTTTGTTATTGACTTTTGGTCATACAACACGATTTATTACAATGTGGTAAGGGGTTTCTATCTTAGTTTTTATTCCCACGATATTCATGCTATAATTGAAAAAATTTCCTATTGTGTAGTTTTTGTACATCCAATGATTTTATTTATTGTGTAATATAATTTTATTTATGTGTATTTACATGTTCATTGTATGATCCTTATTTCATTGGTTTAATGTTTCGTAAGTTTTTATATTGATAAGGGAACCTTTCACCCTCCTCTTTTTAGAGGACTTATTTTTGTTATGTCTTCTAATTTACATATTATTATGTTTGGATATGTTATTCTATATCCTTATTGTTGTAAATTTTCTGTCTAGCTGATGAGATTCCTTTTTATCTCCCATCGAATGATTTTCTAAATTTTAATGATACAATGTTAGGCTAACAAATTTTGATAAGAAAACAACTTAACCCAATTTAAATTTCTTTGGTTAAACTTATACTTATTGATTATTTCATGATATGAATATGTGGGAATGAAAAGTGATTGATTAAAATATATATACCCATATATTGGGTGTATTCTTATTCATCACACATAATTTTTTTATTGATTTGTTTTTAAAATAAGGATATGATCTTTGCAAGGTACTTTGTCTCAATTTACATTCTGTTGAGACTTATATGTTGTTATACACCAATTAACTTTTATATGGCGTATATACATACCTTTTACATATTATATCATTAATCTGTTTATTCTCATGATATAATAAGGTTTTATTAATGTTATTCATCAATGGTTTGTATTCAAGCATCTCTCATTTGGTCAAGAACACTTTAACGAAAATATCATTTCAAATGTTTTAAAATTTTATTCTTCTGAATAGTTTTCATTAATTTTTATGTTTTCAAAGTGGGTTTAAGTATTTATTTATATGTACTTAAATTTTTTGAAATTAATATTTATTTCAGAAGTATCAAATTGTTATGGGACACTTGGATCCAAATATCAATTTATTAACTATTTTAAAAGGTATTCAAAATGGTATGATACTGTATTTATTAGGTAAATATCATGAAATGATATATTTTCATTGCATTGTGGAAATATTATATTTCCTTTATTCTTGATTCACGTGTTTTGAATATGTTGTGGTTATTTGTAATTTTTCACATATACGAGTGGTTCCATGATAAACCTAGGGTGGATGAGCTCGTGATTTATCTCCAATGAATTTGGTACCATGACCGAGGTAAACGCTAATGTTTCTCCTATGTGATTTAGGGAATATACTTTGATGGGTATTCCAAACGTAACTCTCTATGTAGCTGTGATAGATACAATGTAATAATGATATGGATTCCATAATTGAGCTTTATTATTTATGATTTGTGTTTGTTATTCATAAATCTAATGATTTCATAGGATATTTAATTGTTGAAAAGTTTGGTTTCATTGATTTGTATTTATTGATGGGATAAATTTATCCCTTCCTTATTTTATAACCCTTACTGTGATTTTTATTCTCATCCATTGTTTTTGAAATGTTTTCCAAAAGACGTAATGATGAATACGGTCAAGGATGGGATCAAGGAGTAGTCATGTTTTCTAAAACATGGAACTCGACTTATTTTTTAAGCGTTTATATTTTGCGAAAAATCGATACTAAGTAGTAGTGTATACATGTAATCATCAAGTTGTTATGTAATATTTATGGCCTAATTCACTAAAACATTAAACTTGAAAATACCATCAATGCGAATTCATGACATAAATCAAGATTATGTAATGTTTAAGAATTGATCCTTATTAAAAAAATATATGTTTGTTTTAATGATTTTATCTAATGTGTTTCAGATTATACTTATATCAATGGAATTTAACTTATGAAAACTCTAATAATTTATATTACATTGTGTAGAATATTAATTATATAAAAAATTATTTTATCTTTTGTGAACTAAATGATATTATCCTACTACATTGAATTAAAAAACACTGTTTGGAATGATTATCATACAATATAGGATATTATTGTAAAAATAGAATGATTAATTTTAGTTACGTTCAAAGTCAGATACAATAGTTATAATTAAGTCAAGAGAATTATTTATCTTAAAAATTTATTTTAATATAACATCTAAATAATGTTTTATTATTTTCATTTTTATTATCTCGACATTTTTTGAAATTCCACCAAGGGAGACTGTTTGAAAAATAATTATTGACATAGAGTGGTTCAATGAGTATGATTCAATGTTAAAATAATTAATTATATATAATGAATATGAAAATAAAACACTTCCTTGAGATAATTATCATTTGATTTACCTTAGTATACCACAAAATTTATATTCCAAAAAAAATTACATATTGGATGGGAGAAGAGAGATATGTTCATGTTGAGAGAGAAATGGTTGATTATTACATAAATGAATTTTGTAGTGGCCATAAAACCACATATTATATATGATTATTATTTAATTTCACGTAAATTGAATGAAGATTATAGAATTTAAAATAGTCAGATTTGGATATCATGTATAGATGTATAGAATGTTTATATAAAACAATTGTTTTGGTACTCGAAATAGGAATTTTATCTAAATGGAACATATATTATTATTTTCACTAGTGATAAGGATTTTTAATGATCCTATATGCTTATAAGGTTGATTAACTCTATGGAATGTAAAAATTTGATTTTGTGAATATTTTTTTGAAATATATTTATGATTTATATTCATCTATGATGAAGTGAAAAAAATTCTATATTATTGGATGTTGAATTAGATCACACTAAAAATAAATGGAAATAAATGAGCAACATATCATGGTAAATTATAGAGTGTTAAAGAAAACCCATTGTATAATGATAATATTTATTAGATAAATCATACATATAATTAATTTCAATGAACAATTATTTAATTTGGAAGAAAAGTTACACTTCTGGAACATGAAAATGATAAATATGAAAACTATTGGAATGAAAGGGAGCAAACCTAGAAGAATTATATTATATAATTATCCCATTTTATTGTAAGTGAATAAAGGGTATTAAACCGTAGATGAGAAATACAAGTGACTTGATATCAAGTATGGTGAATATTCTTCATGAATGGAAGATGGAATTAAATGGATGTTATAATAGAATGAGCCAGAGTAACTTTATTTTGGTCCAAAGTACTAGTAAATGATCTTAGAGAAGATGATAGTAATTAAAAAAATATCTAAGAAAAATGGACATTTTTATTGGAAGGAGAACCATTATAGGGTTATTGTACTTTCAACTACGATTAGAGAACCTACTAAAAATGAATAGGATACCACAAGAAAGTACCATTAATTATTAAAAGAAAAAAATGGAAAAGAAAACTCAAATACAATAAATGTTATTCAAAAACTCTGATAATTTCTTTAACAACCATCAAAGGTTATGGGTGAAATAAAAATGAACTAGAAACATGTACTAATGTTGTAACATAGAATGAATCATATTTAGGTGTAAAACCAAATGAATCTATAATAAATGTAGCTCTCATAAATAAATATACTTTAACAATTTCACTGAAAGCCATATATTCTTATCTAACTTCATAATCTTATATTAAATTGGATTCTTCATATTCTGATTTTCAATTTGATAATTTAATCCAAAATATTTTGTCTACTTTTTAAGGATTTGTTATATTTGGATATTATTCATTAGATTATGGTACTAAACAATTCTAGATATTTGAGTAATTGGGGGTTAGAAATGAATAGAATCAATATTTTATGGTTAAGAATGATGTTGTTTCTATAGAATGAAATGTTCACCAATAAATCAATTTTAGGACACACAAAATCGTTCATCTATAAGATAGTTCTAAATCCAAATAAAAATATAACTCTTTTTAAATGTAAAATGAATTTTCTAATATGAAATCAAGAATTGACTAATTTAAAATTTCATGGACATATCATCCAAATAGTTGGTCAAATTATTTTTCATTATATCAATTCATCCTAAGATTAACACTATGATGAATATATTATTGTAATAGATTATATATTATGAGAATTATTAGTTGTAAAAATAAATAATTAATATAAAATTTGTGTTAAATTTTTATGTAGTTAATTTAAAAAATGGATTCATGAAGTAATTTAATAACGCAAAATGATATAAAAAATCATAAATTCACAACATTTTGATACTCGATAATTTAAACATCAGAATAAAAATATGGTAAAGGAGTTGGAATAATTCAATATATTTATATCTTATAAAATTCATAAAATATTAAAAAAAATAATTATTGGATAATAGAATGAGTATAAACACAATAGGGGTAAACTTAATAGGAAAATTGAACACCTAGACACATAATTAAAAAAATTAAATTAAATTTTCCATTTTCATGTATCTTATGAATATTGTGTTATATTATTGATTGGTGAATTTTCCATGATGTCTTATATTACATGATTAAATATTATTAATTCATTTTTCATGGAAGTATATTTATCATTAAATGTGGTACTTTAATTTATGTTTAATTCTGTATTACTCTTATTTGTTCTTATATTTTAGAAAAAAATAATGGTAGTTATATTAGATATGATCATGTGTTTTATGTTTTCCATTAATTTATTATCAGAGTTTTCTTTTACTAATGTATTTTTTTTTGAGGTTTTATCAAGAGGAGAAATTTTTGTTTTCCTAGATGTTATTTCTATGGAATTTCAAGGAAGCTGCATTTATTTTCCAATGTAATATTTCAATCAAACATAATTTTTTCTTAAATATATTTTGTGTGTGAAAATATGGGAGAATCAAGTGTTAAAAAACATGCTCAATAACCTAATTTTTGAAATAAAAATAAACTTCCTTTATATTTAATCAGATTGTTCTTGTTTATCTATTTTATATTAATTTTGATATTGAAATGTAATTTTTTATATAATAAATTGGCAATGTAATAAATTATGACTTGATGACAAGAATGAAAGAGATAAAATTTTAAAATCATTGTGAAGTCAAAATAAACAATTTAATGGAAATGTTTTATCCTTTTTATGTTATTTTATGGTAAATACAATATATTATTGGTTTATGTTATGAAAAATTCAACTAATTTATCAAAGAAAATTTTAATGTAAGATGACTATTACATACATTTTTTGATGCACTAAGAGTATAGAATGAATATGTGTATCATCTAACCACTTTGAGAATTTTGATTATAGTGTTAATTAGTGTTTTTTCATAAAAAATTCCATGTTATTGGATTTACGGTAAAAGATATGATTTTTTAAATGTAATCATTGATTTTGATCATCATAATTGATGATAGTAGAGTAATACATTTTTGAATTTAAAAATTTATGATCAATGAAATTTATTTTTATAAAAACCTTTTTTCTTCCAAACAATGATGTTTGCAGAGATTTGGTTTTGTACATACTATGGATCATGTTTATTGAAGTAGATCTCAAGGATAGATCTTATGATGGCTGTCTATTTATCTAATATGATCCAAGTGAATGAAATTTTATTTGGAATTCTGGTGGCTGTAAAATAGCCTGGTGTAGAACTATTTTTTCTTTGATCTAATTATAGATCCTTCAATCACATTGGTATAAATGTGATGAGTTACCTCAAAAATACCTATTTTGGAACTAATAAATTTTTACTATTTTTTGTATTGTCATCCAGACCATTAAACATTTATTTTACTTTGTGTTTCTATATATAAACTGGTATATATATATCAATTCACTTGTATATACTCTATGAGTTTATTTTTTAAGAATTTATAATATTAAATAGTATTATTTTTTCATACATTATCACTTCTAAACAACATACCTATTTGAAGGGTTGTAAAATTGAGAGTTGTTTTTCAACATCAATTCACTCAAACTTTTGAGGTTTCGACAACAGTATTTACTAGGAATATAGTTATATCCTCATGAACTCTAATCATAGAGATCACCAAGTGATAACTTAATGAGAATAAGTATAAACTATTATGTGCCCCCAATACGGGATAACCAAACATCATAAGTGACCCATGAATCTAATTTTTCAAGACCGTATAACCTATGTTTAAAAATATCATCATGGAATATTTAGAGTCCCATTATACTAGAAAGCTTCTAAAACCCTTTGATACATGGTAACTATAACGACTTTACCATATTAGTAAATCAAAATTATATTCAATATATGAAATGTAAAATGATTTATTAATATAATACATGGTCTTTTATCTATGATTTTTTTTATATTAATTATAAAAAACCAACTATAATAGTATAACTATCACAATATGTGTTGGAATTAAATTACAACTTGATGAAAAACAATTTAATAGATTAAATTCAAAAGGGTTAATCGAAAATAACACCCTAATAGAAAATCACTCAGGGAAAGACACTAAACCAATAGAAAAAAACCTATAGGGAAATAATAAGAAATCATGAAGGAATGAAAACAAAGGTGGCATGGGAAAAACCAAATAAAATAAAATTAATGATGATGTTGTTTTATAGGGGAAACCCTAGAAACACATTTCGAAGGGGAGGGAACTGTGGGTAAGTTTAATGACATCTTTTAACTCAATTGTTTCATTGGGGTTAAATTTTGGGGTCCAAGTTAAATAGTCATATTATTTCTAAATAATTTCATAACTAATTTTTATTAATTATATTATTAATTAAATTATTATTTATAATTACATTACTAATTATCAATTATTATAATCACCTAATTATTTACTAAAAATTAAATTATCATTAAAAAGGTTTATCAAATACATTATAAAATAAATTATTATTAATTATTTATATGAAATATTAAATATTATGTTTGTTCTTAGATTAATAATAATTAATAATAATTAATAATATTAATAATAAAATTTTTATTAAAAAATTTTATTTAGAAGATGGGTTTTTCATAGTGGAAACCACCACGTAATGAAACATGATATAATTGGGATCAAATGTTGGTGGGAGATGGATTTCTACAGGTAGTATAGTTGCATTATTATTCACATAATTTATTACTTCATGGCATATATTGGGTACATCGAACCTTAGAGAGATTGAGACAATAGTAGTTGGAGTCATGTGACAAGGATGGACATGAAGAATGGATTTGAATAATAACAAAGTGGTGTAACAAAAAGATAGGCTGACAACACAATGTGGGAGGCCATAAAAGAAGGATAATCTTGACAAAACCTATCAACCGTTCTTTGGGAATCATGGATTTAAAATATTGTACTGATGGGTGCTCAACCACATGACTATTTACATAGTGGGGATTGTTTTATAAATGGAATTGATAGATCAGAAAAGCGGTAGGGGGTCACATAAGAATATCCAAATGGGTGGATCATGAGGGAGAGGAGTGTTCTTTAACATATTACCCATATATCTTCCTATATTGATGTTTCATTTGAAT
Source organism: Viscum album (assembly GCA_963277665.1). Lineage (NCBI taxonomy): Eukaryota > Viridiplantae > Streptophyta > Magnoliopsida > Santalales > Viscaceae > Viscum > Viscum album. The sequence goes on along the minus strand of OY728133.1, from coordinate 1,406,608,029 downwards.
AATATGGGTTTCCTACTATTTTTTAGTATAGGGAGTAACAATGTTTTTTATTAGTGGGTGACACATGCTTTAATAAAGAAATGTGCGTTGACTAATAAAAAAGGGTGGTGTGTCATATAATGGGTTATAAGGCATGAATCACTATACTCTTTTGGGTATTTTATTCATCCCAATCACGGTCTAATGAGAAAAATCCAGTTGGGACTTTGGGCCATCAAGATCCAAGGACTTTAGGTTATATATATATAAATAAATAAGATCAATGTGTGGTTGTCAATCACTTTGATGAGGGACAAGGATTTTCCAACAAGGGTACCAAGGTTTGTTCATTGATTACAGTGTTTAATACTTTCTACATAATAATTATTTTTAATAATTAATAATTAAAATATTAATGATTATTATATAAATTGTTTATGATTTGTAATTTTTTTCATTAAATTATTACTTATATTTTTTATTTCATAATAATTAATTAATAATAATTAATTAATTAATACTATTAAAATTACCATTAATAATAATAATAAATTATTATCAATTACATTATTAATCAATTCAATAATTATTATTAATTATATATCCATTTAAAAATTACTACTTTACCACGAATTATTATGTTCAGTTGTATTAATAATTAATAATAATTATCAATTATATAAAAAATTTATCAATTTTAATAAATTATATTATTAAATATATTTAATTAAATTACTATTAATAATTGTTTTTAATTATTAACATTGTATTATAACTGATGATGTTTAATTATTAATTATGTAATATTAATTATCTGTTATTATTTATAATATATTTATATCCCATGACATAAAAAGAGAAACTTGAATCTCATATTAAATTTTCAAAAAGGATTTCAAGGACCACTTCATTATAAAATAGAGGCTTGGTGGGATTTTAAATATTTAATTTTTATTAATTAAATGAAATTCATATGAAATTTCAGAAAATGTCCAAAATAAATAATTTTTTTTTCAATATCTCTAATGAATATTGAAATTTATTAAAATTACTCAATTATGAGGGAATGTTTCCTTTGTATTTTATGGAGACACTACTAATTACATGTGACACAAACCAAAAAAATAAATGGATAGGCTATGAACTAGAAATCTATACTCATATAATATTTCCCAATTTATTGAATATGTATTTTTATAAAAATTTCCCCAATGTATTTTGAATCAAAATTATTACCCAAATGTATACATCAACAAAAAATCAAACATTTTCGATATTTATATAGAGAGCAAAGTCCCATGTTCAAATTCAGTTCAACCGATCATGTGATATTTCCCATTAATGAGTCATCCTCATCAATTTTGTTTTGATCTTCCTTATCCGAATCAGAATTTATAATTTTAGCTTTTAAGAAATAATATTCAAGAAAATTGAAAAATAATTCATTAAATTGGATAATTACAATGGAAATATTATGTAGTCTATCCATTTAACTCATTGATATTATCATCATTGATAATTAAAGAAAGTAATAATTCATTCATGATCAGGAATTGTACCCCTTGTAAAAAAATTAAAACATCCTCATTTATAATAAATTTATTTCCTTTATATATATAATTCCACTTTATTGGAGTGAAATATTAATAAATTTATTTCCTCACAATTAATATTTTCATTATTTTATCAACAATAAGTACAATAATGATTTCTTTCTCACTCCTAGAATGATCGAAAAGAGGTAATGGTTACATCAGTTTATTTGGATTAAATACTAACAAATTGATATACACAGAACTATATGTTTCTAATCGGTATTATTTTAAATTATAAATTATAATTAATTAACAAAGATAACAATAAACATCCCAATGTATTTATTTTTTATCATCGAATAAAATAATATTTCTTATTTTAAATTATATGATGGGAAGATTCCAATGTAGAATCACTCAAATGGTATCCAAATATTCTCCATGAACCTCAAAACATCATCACTAAAACTAAGTGTTCTAGTGTGGAAGACCAAACGACTTTCTCATTCACTACTTATCACAATAATATTATATTCTGTATTTAATTATTCTACCAATTTCACTCGGTCTTAATTGAGAAGAGGATCATTTCTCTTTGTTCCTGATAGTGTTCTTGTACTGTTTCTCTTCATTATTTGTGGAATTATTTTTGGAGGATAACTTTTTTACACAAAACATCCCAAACCATAGAAATGATACATGATGAGTTATATACTATGTCTAGATCATTAGTTATTAGAAAATATCCCATACGTAAATTCATAATTAAAAATAATCCCCATATATAATTATAGTAATATTATTATCTTTTATAGATGTGATCTGAATAAAATATATTAAAAAAAATTATTATATAATTAAAATAATATAAATATAAATTATTATAAGTGGTATTTTTTGTTTATTATAGACTCTGTAACTCAACTAATAAATCATCATTGAAATTTTTTGGAACATAATTATTAACTATTTAAATAAATAAGAACATATCATTATACTATTCATTTAAATATGGTAATAAATATTATATTCAATAACAAAAGAATAAAAAATTCTAAAAAATTACACCCATATATATATATTTTGCATATAATTAGATTTAATCAATCTAATTAACATAACCTAAATATTTATTATTTAATGGAATTGAAAATAATATTTATTCTAATCTAATAAATAAATAAAACATAACAAAGTATTTGGATACACTTTTTGTGTTACTATTTAAGACTCTTTCTTAGTAGAATTAGTCGATCTTGAATGTTGTTCAAGAATAATGTTTATCAATATTCTATAGTATCCATATAGAACTAGGTAATTTTGTAATTAAAACAACCTCATATTGTTTCCCATTGTGTACTATAATCCATTTTCGAGGAAAATACATCATAATGGTTGAAAACATGTTTCATTAAACTATGAATTAGATATATCATTTATTGATTTTCTAAAAGAAACTTGTAATAATTCATAATGAAATTGGATATAAAAAAATATTTCAATTCCAAACAATGTTTAAGTGATATATATGTCAATTAAAATAAAATTTAAAAATAATTTCTCAACTAATTCATTAATTTCATATCACAATGATGTACCCAATGTATCTTACCTCAATGCGTGTATATATCATCACAGTTATCATCAATATATAAAAGTTGGTGATTCATAATATACACAATTAATAGTATCAATTTTATGGAAAAACACATGTATAAATATTGGAGTATACAATGTAACAAAAACATTTCAAATTATTATTGGTGTGTTTATACTCATAACTAATTACCTTGAAGATTACCTATATAAAATACCATGAGATAATGTCTCAATGAATTAGGATCCCAAACCCTCTTTTCCAGACATCATTTGTGTATCATTATATTTATTTCCACTATAAGTTTAACATATGATTATTAATATTGAGATAACACATCAATATTCTCAATATAGAAGATATATTTAATAACCTTTTGATTCCCCAAATACTCAAAGGTTATTATAAAATTAATTTTATATAAAAAATAGTAATCATGTTATAATATGTTTAACAATATTTATTTAATTGAATATTATGATAATAATATGTAAAAATTAGGTGGTTTTTGGGCTCCACGTCTAATATACATCCACTTTCACTAGATCCAACTAAAAAAAATTTATGTTTTCATTCTAGAACATGATATTCATGATATTGTTGTGATGTGGACTCCGTAAATTATTCCTCTACATTATCTTACATTTAACATCTTCTTATCATGGCCTCTCTCATTTGTGAAAAATACTTCAACATGTAATATTAATAATGTAAATTTTTCTTCTACTAATGTGACATCGGTCATGTAATTATAAATTCCATTTTAGTACAATCACTGTACAATGTGCAAATTTTATTACTACTAGAAACTATATCATGATACAAGATGATTTTATGTATCCAAAATTCTTATTTAAATTCAACAAAAGCCATAATATACTAAGAGTAAACTATATTATCTACAACCACTGGATTTATTGATCTCTTCCAGCTCTCCACTAGTATATTGAGGTAGAATACATATCCACAATGTGATTTTATATCATTCTGATCAATCTAGATAACAGAATTTTTATATCCCCTGATAATGAGTTCTTTATTAAACCAATATATTAATATTATATCCATAGTAAACCTCATATACTTTTGTGTAGTCATGAAAAAATTCAAATGTTTTTCTCTCTAATTTGGTTAATATATAACTACCATGATCATGCCAAATTCACATCAACCATGATATATAGAAAGATCCACATGAATGATATTGCCACTTATGCGTAGAAAACATTTCTCAACATCCCTATCTCTTTCTTCTTGTTTCAAAATTTCATAGAGATATTTATATACCATGTGATTAGAAATAATCCCATCTTTAATTGTTCCAAAATAAATATATTCAATACCTTATCAATGTATTTATTATAAAATAGTATATGTATAAATTTAGATCTATCATGAATTATTTTTATCTAGATAATGTTGGAAGCATCGCCACATTATTTTAGGGATATTAATTTTTCAAAAAAGTTTTTAGCAAACAATAATAAAAACATATCATTTCCCATAAGTAATATATAGTCAACATTAACTAAAATGAAAACAATTTCACTCCCACGAAGACATTTATATACATAGGGTTCATATTTATTATTTATGAAGCCAAATTTTCTTATGACATATTCAAGTTTAATGTTCCATGATATGGATTCTTTCTTAAAACCATATATTTATATCATCAACATTCATAAATTATTTTTGTACTTTTTATTGAAATATCATTTTTGTTGTGTTATATACACATTATATAAGGTCATTGTTAAGAAATTTGTATAGACATCAATTTTGAAACATTCATAATCTTGGTATGATATTGTGGATAAATTTTTTATTGTAGTTTTGATAATATAATTTTTTTTAAATGTTTTAATCATATTTTTTCCATAACATTCCTTAAATCCTTGAGAAACCAGTTATACCATAATTTTACTTATATTATCATCCATGTATCATTTCATATAGAATATTAATTTTCACTAAAGAAAAATTTTTATCCATTGTACGATATAATAGAATACAAACTTGGTTACGGTAAATGAAATCCATCTCAGAATTCAAGACTTCATTCCATTTGATTATTTTTAAGATTATTACGTTCTATTTATCAAGAAAAGGTTTGTGTTTATCAACTAATAATAAGTCACCACCATTAATGTATATAAATTTATATCTTTTATTTTTGGTATATAACTTGATCTCATATTCCATTATTGTTTATTTATTATATAATATTTTTTGGGGATTCTGGAATTCAATATTATTCATACTAAAATTTATCTTGATCCTCACATTCGTTTATGTCGATCTTTTTATCACTGTCTATTATAGTGATGTTCTCCCTCTGAAGGCATATGGCCTATCATACGATTATTAACAATTTATAAGATGGGTTTCATAGATAATATCTAATTTTCATTATTATATAATTTATGGACACAGATAATACATTAATGTGAATGTTTAAAAATATAGATAATATTTTAAAATATTACACATACCTATACAAAAAAATGTGATCAAATTGATTTAATTCTACTCTAAACACAAATATAATCCCATTTTATGATTTATTTAGAAGCCATTTTCTTGTGTATGTTGATGTATATTAATTATATACCCAAAATAATATTGAATGATCTGGATGACTCATAATATATCTCACTATGTCCAATAAGTAGAGTTTCCTCTTTTCATAAACATTATTTCACAATGGTGTCAAATGAGTGAATTGAAAGATAATACCAAATTGTATAATTAATCGATGAATCCATTGTAATGATATTATCCACCATGGTATGATCTGATTTTCTTTAACATATTACATATAAGATTATCTATATCATTGTTTAAGTAATTGAATTTCATTAAAAAAATTATAATTCTACATCATTATGTAGACATATCAATATCTACAAAATAATTAAGTGAATGTTATGATGTAATATTTATCTCTTATAACGTTAATTGGAAATGTTCCAAGCACATATGTGTGAACAAATTCATGAATAATCATCTCCCTTTCACCCTTTCCTATAATTAGATGTTTGGATATGATTCATTACAATCAGAGTGAACCATATAAATTGGTATTAGTTAAAAAGAAACTATATTGCCTTCTTGATATCCCAATTATGATCATCTCATATAATTTACCAAACTAGTGTTTCCATAACTCTGTGTGATATGTGTCCTGTGAACATGATTCATTATGGATTTCCAACCCTTCGATTCCATTTCTAGAATATTAGGACCATTATTCTTATGTGTCCTAGCATAACATATAATCTATTTCTAAATGAATAATATCTTATTTATAATCCTAAAAATTAGTCCATACTTATTAAAACTAGGCACATATTTAATGTTTTTGGAACTTTTATTTATATAATAATAATTTTTTATTAGTAAATCAATCATGTCGACAATGTAAGGTGTTAGTATCCTATAGAAAAAGTAACCACTAAATATTTTATATCAACAAATATTTAACTCTCCCCTAAAATACATTATGACTAACATATTTACTATTTTCGGATACATATTTAACCATATGAGTTATATATAATAATCAAAATTGAATAAAAGGAATGGTTTACTTTTTAGAAAACACACCATAAGGTTCCTCAACTTGTTTACTGAGGTATATTTCATCATTCAATGGAACTTATTTCCCTATTACCAACATTAGGAATCTTTTCCCTCGTCCAACATTGTGGGTATCCTTTTCTTGGTAGGGCAGTGTAATGATGACTTGGACATAGTGTTAGTGTTATGGATTTTATTGATACCATTTATCGAGTTCACTAAAAATACAATAGTATTTTCCCATCATAGGACCTTAAATTCTAAGATAATCGTGTACTTTGAATTATAGAAACATTTTAACTCATGTAATAGAATGCCTTTCTAGTTTAATATTTTCTACATGGGTTTTTTTTCCTTTCAAAAATATTATTTATTGTATCTTTTATATGTTTATTAATATTATTGTGTATTTTATATGACTAATTATAAATGAATTCATTAAATAATACTTCTATTATTGAATCATTACATTCCATATTTTATTATTTTTAATTTATTATGTTAATGTGACCACATTTTAAAAATACATTACACATACATAGCATAAATAAATAACTAAAAATGTGTTGTAATGTTAAAAAATTATATAGAAATATAATGATTCTTAACTATAATTTTTTTCATTGTGTAAATGATGAACAATCCTTTTAACCTTGGGGGATAACTCATTCGAAATAGATCTACTCCTATTATAGAATTCTACATTTAACTTGATATCTCCTTGGTTGGTTTCATGAATCCATTATCTCGAACCATCTCCACTGGAATTAGAACATTATCCATTATATATGTTTACAGAAATTTATTGGAAAAGAAATGGAGGTTTTGGTTAAATAAATTTAACTATAGACACATAGGCGCATACATAACATTGAAGAATGAATGATATGTGAAAAATAATATTTAATTTGACAATAAATTATCACAAAACCAATGTTTTAATAATTAAATTATATTTAATACTAATAAAAACATAGGTCATTTAAGATCATGATCATCCACAGATGAAGCATCTACACATTTAACACTATCTACCATAAATTAAAATCCTTTATTTTTTATGATACAATTTATAATTTAAAAATTAATTCAGTTACTAATTATTTAATTATTTTTGATTCATTATCTATCCCAAAAATCATTGTGATTCCCATCCTCTAAAATTTTATGTTAAATAAATAATTTAATTTATGTAAAAATTAATTTTTCTATTGAATGTAATGATTTGAAATAAATCATGTACCCTAATGGTAAAATTCAAATTCTATCTAAAATTTACTAAACACAACATGTACTCGAAGAAACATGGTGTGTGACTTTATGTATTATAGGTAATGTACATTCACAAACATTGAATGTTACTACACTATATATTTTCCTTGTATTATACAATATAATTACATTATGTGTAACCATAAATATCGTGTCACAATATTACACATGTGTTTATTATGGGTAAAATAGTGTATTATGCATGGCATGTATGATGACATGACACCCCTTGAATATATATATATATATATATATATATATATATATAACATGTAACTAAATTAATTGTCATAAAGTATGTGTCATGTATAGAAACCATACACCAGTTTTAATTCAAAATAAAAAATTAAATAATATAATCATTTAATTGCATGTGATCCATTGAAAATAACCTAGTGTGTAAAAAATGGGAAAACACTGTCACCAGGTGTGTAAAATCAGTTACACATTCTTTATTTCAATTTTTATATAATTTATATTTCATTCCATCTGTTTTAACCTCATGAAATTTTAATTATGTATTTTACTATGTATGGAAAGTTAGAATTGAAATGATGTTTGTATCTAGTTATAAATCTTGTACTCCCTTCAATAGGAACCCGCCCAATATACCCATAGACTCATCATGTTTTTATTTTTGAAATTTATATATTATATAATGTTCATTCCAGCTAAATATTTAGTAATAACATAGAGAAAAATTTTCTTTTCTAAAATTTAATATGTAGTGTGTTCTTCGAAAACAAGGATTATATGATTTTAGCTAGGTCAAATTGTGTACAGTAATGTAATGGGTACATCAGTTACACACTATTTAAATGTATTATATTATGTGATAACTGGTGGTCAATACATGGTGTATAATTCTAAACATACTGATCTCCCATATAAGGTGTCGTGATTTACATTTATCTTCTCAGTGTTGTTGACCATGTGTGTACAATATATATGTTTATGTTTGACAATGTGTATCCTTGTTATCTGACTAGAATCTCAATCACATTAGGATGAGACCATTTATCTCTATTCATGTATTCTTGATCATATAAAACTGATAAATTATTTTATAATTAATTTTGTATTATGAATGAAAAAATGGAAATGAAAATATATCAAAAAAAGAAAAAATTAATTAAAAAATAGTAAACAATTATTAATTAGTATTTTAATTTCTTAATGCCACTAGAATGATATTGGGAAAAAATATATTTTTGGGCCCTTGATCAAAAATTTTTTCTTCGATTTCATTTGATTCAATCCCCAAAACATGATGAACATCGCCATATAATATTTAAAGAGATCATATTCTAACATATAGATTATAATTAATTTAAATAAATATGAATTATCTTTTCTAGGTATTATTTATTCATTTTTGAATCGATTGAATTTTTTTATAGCAACATTATTATGAGGAATCAAATGTAATATTTTTCTAGTGGTATCAACACATACACAATGTATTGTGGACCATATTTTTCATAAATAGATATTATAATATATAAAAAAAACATAATATTTGTACAATACAGGATCAAAATATTTAGTTGATAGGTAAAATTTGGCTCATATAACCCTTGTACATAATAATATATAATCATTATTTAAATTAATATTCATTATCCTACTAAATATCTGATGGTATATTTATTATATGAAGTCAAATGTAGATATAAATCAATTAAATAGTTGGGATAAATCCCTTAATTAATTCAAATGCATGAAATTAATCAATAGTTCATCAGTTAATGATAAACATCATCATATAATAATAATTAGACCGTCATCATAATAATGAAGTAAACATTTGATAGTTTCACATAAATGGAATATGCATAATAATGAAACATCATTAGAGGAGGTAGCGCAAGGTGATGATCCTGTAATGAGTGCAACAATGATATGCTTTACCAACATCACCACCTTATTTCTTTGTCAGGTATAGGCTTATCTCTCATCATAATTCTCGAGGAGTTCTTGGTGGCGGCTTCTTGTCACGATAGCGTCGTATGGCTTCATGGAAATTTCTCTTTCAACTTTTGGCACTGTTTCTAGCCTACTTCTCACCCAATTCGATGTCACTATATAGGGTTTTTCATGTTGGAAAGGTGTTGGATCTATGGACAAGTCCTATATTCCATGTTCAAAAGGTGGAACGTCATTTATGGTAGTGCATTGGGTGTTTTTTCAGTCCTTACATGCTACTTTTATGGCAATGACGAGATTTGGGTCCAGATTTAAATAAGGATTTTTTGAAGGCATGAATGTTATGGGTTTTTCATCATTTCATTTCATTCATATTTTGGTTTTGAAATTTCAATTGTTCCTAATGCTAGGTTCGTGTGATAGTCTACTCGGGTGTGTTTTGTTTCGACAGTGTCATCAGTTTTGTAGTGGTGGAGTTGATGAGATGCAACAGGAACCACATGTCAACGGTGAAGTTTATTTGTGTTATTTGGTGGTTATGATTTTATGGTATGGTGAAATTTTGTGCGGCATTTGGTTTTTGATATAATGTTCCTATATGGATCTGTTATTCTGTTTGTGTTTGTGATGTTGTTCGTGTTTCAATTTTGGGTGATATTTATTTTTTGTATTTGGATCTTTTGTTCATGAAGGATTCTGGTGTATGGGTGTGAATTGGTTTTTAATTCGTTTTAATCATTCTGTGTAAATCATGGAGGCATTGGTGTTTGAAGTATAAAGATACTAACGTGGCATTTTTGTACTTGTGTTGTTCATGGGTGAATATGCTTGATTTTTTTTTCATGATGTCGTTTTGATTGAATCTGTTGTTGTTTCTAGGTGAATCTATGTATTTTTATTAGATTTGATGCAACCAAATTAGTAAAAGGATCTTCAATATATGAGGATTAGAGTAGGAATATTTCTCCTGATCATGTCATTCAGATTTGGATGTTTGAGAGTGTAAGGCTCTGTCAATGGTACCAGGTCCTTGCAACCTTGCATGGGACAACTAGCTGAGCAGTCATATGATGGTGAAGGATTTTCATCATGATGTTGTTTTTGGGGAGGGATATATCATGTAGTCTTGATCTAGGTTAAAGACTTTCAAGGTTTTATTTGGTTTTAATGTTTGAATATTATGATTTCTCACTTTTTCTCAAATGTGTTTGGATAATAAAAAAGATATATTTCACTCAATGAAACATCATTACATAGTAGTCAAATAGAGCAAATAGTTGTAAAAAAATTCCACATTTTTTCCCCACATAACATATTTTCATACATCGTAACATCGTAAATGTGAAGAAATATAGAATCATTTTCACACATAAAACACATAATATAACTAGATAAATTACACTACCTAATTAGTTGTTTATCTATATAATTATAGGCCCACCCATCTCATCATAAAATTCTAGTAATCATGTCTTCTTCATGAATGTATAACAATCATAGAAATTAAATAACCCATAGAAACTGATTGGTTTTGTAGAAGATTTTATATAACGTACATCATGAAATGAATTTTATGACTCTCAAATGAATAATTAAGATCATATATTGTTAGAAAATATATTTTAATTCTTTGAAATGAGAAAAAACTCAAGATCACTTCATTACCTAATTTTGAAATTGATGTTTATTTGATAAAAATTCATCAGTGGCATAGTTATCATTTTGGAATGGTAAAAACATGTATATCCCGAAAATAAAAAATAAAAAATATTAAAAGGTAATAAATTGTATATATATTAAATATTAATACTGAAATTAATATGAGATATGAGAAAAACTAAATAATAGAGTCTAGGTTTGAGAATACTCATACCTTATATCCCACAATATTTCAATTTTCCCACTTCTTAATGAGTAAAATTATGATCATTAAAAGCTTCATGTAGATGTTAATTATTTTCATTTCTATCTCTATTTATCTACTATTGTCTTTGATTTATATTTCAAAATTCCTTTTTATAATGGAAAAATATTTTGATGTCGTATTTCATAAAAGAATTAATGATTTTCATTTTATTTTACTATTATGATCAAAATCATTCAAATATAAGTAGATTTAATTTAAAAAAACTAAAATAAAAAATTTAATAAGTTTATATATCATAAATAATTCATTATGACTATACATAATGTTAGTGATAATGAAATAATTGGAAACATCCTCACCAGCTATCAATCGGCTGTCAATAAGACATTATCTAAATGAAATGTATTAGATGTATAATATATGATTCTATTAAAAAAATTCATAGCATATTAAAATTTTAGAGATCATCTTAATGTACTATATATTTTGTTTAATATTCTTTAACCAGATAAGATGATATGAAATTATATAAATATAAATGAAAAAAATAATGAAAGGACATTGCCTCATTCATGAAGTGGTTCTTTTTCTATCACCCTTATCTCCAGGAAATATTGGGGTTTGAAAACTAAAAAACATCCCTATTGATTCTAATGATGTTAAGATATTGGATTGGGGATGATATTGGTCTTTATTATGTGAGGATAGATTGGTTTTCTAAGGAGAAAGAGAGGGGTGATTTATACATGGGGAGAGAGATATTTTCAGAATAAAATAGTAAATCAAAGGTATACCTTATAGTAGTTATATTAATAAAATTATTGTTCATATATGAATAAAATATAATGGTTTTAAGACTTTAAACACCATTATAATCAAAACTCAACAATATAATAAAAACAAATTTGTAAAAAGTAAATAATTATTAGTTTAATAAAATATTTAGACTGTAGATTTTGAAGACTACATTTTTGGGTTGGAAAAAAAGTCTGATTTATTTAAATGATACATATATACAATTTATTATTTACATGGCCAATAAAACTTTTATAGAATTGATTATGACATAATTACATTGTGAATGGCATACTTTTAACTAAACGGGTAACAAAAAAACTATATTATTTCTATTCACTAAAAAATGTATATATTTCCAACGATTATAAAAAGACATTATCCTTATAAAAAATTTGATTGATGATTTTAAAAACAGAATTAATTTTATGAATTTAATTTTATGTCATAGTTTATTAAAATATTAATTAAAAAATAATGATTTTTATGAATGACAATAAAATACAGTTTATTATAAATGTGTTTATATTTAATATGAGTTTTTGAATCTCTATTTTCATATTTTGGAAATATAAAATTTGTATTTAGATAAATTAATCATATTATTTATTTTTTTTAACAAATTATTATTCCAACGGTTAGGGTAGTGTTTCCAATGTCCAGGTTAATATTTCCAATGGCATGGTCAATATTTGAACATTCACATTACTATTCAAATAGACACATTAATCATTTAAATACTAATTAAATCCTTCGTAAAACAATAAAAACTTTTCCTCCAAATGATCTTCATTATCATTTTCTAATATCTTGATATGTTTACTAATATTCTGTTTTATTTTTATATTATGGGGCATGGGGTGATGATTCTAGCAGATTATAATTATCAAAAAATTTATATTCTACTTTTTGTAATTTATATTTTTCCCCTTTTTAATGTTTAAAATTTTCATGGGTTTAGTTTCTGATTAATGAAATGATCTTTTTAATGATGTTAACTAATATTGGATTCATTATCTATTGTTATTTTATAATAACATATAATATAAAACACATTTATTTAATGAAACAAATATAATTTATCACATCTTGAAAATTATACGATGATCCATAGAATGTAACCATTGAAACTCTATTTGTATGTGTCAAAGAACAAAACCCCATGTGTTGTTCACCATTGATTGCAATACAAATTAATTTCCCCTTCAATAATTTATTACATTTCTCTCAATCATGAGAGATAGGAGGGGGATTATTTATCTTAATTTTTGAGATCATTCCTAGGATATTTATATATTTCCTTTATAGAATTATCTCATGAGATAATTGTGTTTGGAATAATAATGTACACAACATAGAAATGATATGATATGATTTGTATACATATATCAAAAAATTATTGATTGCATAATGTCCATTGAAAAATTTTATAACTCAACAAAAAACCAACATTATCTAATGATAATAATATATCATACCAAGGATTTACCCACAGATATTTAAATACCATTACTTAGAGACCCTTAAAATTGAATAATCAATCCTCTTAAACATTTAGTGATAAAATATAATAAATAAATAAATAAATAATATTTTATTATTCAAATAATAAATATTAATTAATATATTCACTAAATGGTTAATGCATTTTTATTTAGTATTCAATCATAAATATTATTTCTAATAAATTGTGATTGAATATATGAGATCAACATTACCAAAAAAACCTATTATTCCTCAATCATGTGAATAATATTTATTATATTTTTTAATTGAAATATAATTAAAATGAATATCTAAATATTCAAACTATGAATCCCAATAAACCTATTCATAGAATATATTATGTGAGTTGGATGAAATCTAAAGATCGTTATCTTGAAACATATTTTGAAACCCATTGAGAAATAAGTTAATGTAGAAAAAACAACAAACACATATAGATGTTCATTGTGAAATGTAATCTGTTTGTTATGATATCACATCAAGCTGGTTATAAAGTTGTGTTGTTGGCCAATATGATAGAAATATATTTCCATGATTTATTAAAATGAAATAGTTAGTAAATTTTCATAGCTATGTAATTAATAATATAGTTCCATTACAATCAAAGAGAGAAATATATGTGCATGAAATAAAATATAAGGAAAAATATTTTCACAACATATTCATTAATTTCATACCACTTATGACCCAATGAACATATCATACCTCACCATAAGAATATTTCTTCATAATTTTCATAATTACATCAGTCTACATAAATGATGATATAAATTAGTAAAAATATCAAGTATAAATTCCCATAAACCCAGACATATAATCTAATATCAACAACATCTAAACATATTAAATTACAATTATAGGGTATATTCTCATAAACTCCCCCCATGGAAGATGATTTCAATAAGGATAATAGAGTGTTTCCCCAAAAAGTATAATTCAACACTAGTATAATGGAATTTTACCCCCCATGGGTGATAATTGCATGCTACAATTGATGTATAGATTTCTCTTTAGGGTGGTGTATTATGCACCCTATTTAAGAGACATGAATAAAAACCCACATAGTTTATTGAATCAAATTATTTTAATTTGATGTTACCAGTCCTTGTTTTTTATCATCATCATGTATAGTTACTCATTTCAATGAAAGATTATCAATGAGGGATAGTGTTGGGCTTACACATTGATTATACACATTGCATGGGTCTCTTACACTAGTGGCGAAGGATAGTGTGATAATTACATATGGAAGCTTCCCAGGAATGATGTTTCATCCCATAATGGTATAGGTGTTTGTATACCAGGATGATATTACATGGGGAATTCAATATTTAATAGATAGGGTATGTAAGTAGTATAATGTCTTGTTTGGAGGGAATTTTCAGGAAATTTAATACCACAGGGAAAGGATGTGGTGATATCTAGTTTTACATATTGTATATTAGATGTGGTTGGGACTTATACATTGAGGGGTACCTGTGACAATAAAGAAATAGTTTTCTTATAATTATTCCCCACAATGACAACTTTATAGTTTCCCTTAAAGATGCAACCTCTACGAAATACATTATCTCTGATCATGCACCTCTAGATGGGATATGGAACTAAAACTACATTAGAGGAGGGGTAATCAAGAGGCTTTACGTTAGTGTGACTATGAGGATGAGTTATTAGTAATATAGTAAATATCCATTAGATAAAAAAGTAGGGTAATGGTTACATTGGAGAAATATGTATCCTAATGTCAGAGACTGGACATTTTTTATGTGAAAAACTATTAAGTTGTGAGAAAACGGAGTTTCATGATCCATGGTCTCTAAAAAAAAGGAATGAACATGGATTCATAAGATATATTTTCATAGAATATTTGATGTTTCACAGAAATCATGGTTTTGTAAAGTATGTTCCTCTAGTATTAACCCAAATATTATTAGGAGGTGTTGCATGAGGATCGATCATCCATAGGCCTTGTCATTTTTGGGCCCACATGAAATTCTCCATGAAATTACTCTACCTTTAGGGTCCAATATTTTTGGTGTTTTGTGATTTATCCTAGGAGGTGAGGAATGTGCATGAGAGTTACACAAAATCTTTTAGTGAGTCCT
Source organism: Viscum album (assembly GCA_963277665.1). Taxonomy (NCBI): domain Eukaryota; kingdom Viridiplantae; phylum Streptophyta; class Magnoliopsida; order Santalales; family Viscaceae; genus Viscum; species Viscum album. The sequence continues at coordinate 1,406,591,865 of OY728133.1, read as the reverse complement.
TCAATATGGGGGTGATGATCTATTTATAGCTGAAATATTCATACGATGGTGCAAAACATCAGTAGGTGTATAACAAGTTTCTGTTCTTCTCCATCCATTATCATTGGTACTTTTTCATAGAAACTACATTGTTTGGTGTATCTATTATCACGAAATTGAATGGATATGTGATGGTTTGTGTTCAAATATCTAATTTTTCCTAAACATACCTTGGGTTGTCTAGGCCTTCACACAAAACATGTGGGAGTCAGTGTCACCTTTCCCACACAACTATTTTAGTCATCTGTAGGGGGTATTTCACAACATAATCCTTTTTCTAAACTAAAGATCCACTGGAAATATTTCAAACCTAGAGGGATATATAGAACATTGTATTTCCATTGGTTGGAAATTCATTTTCTCACAGAACCACATATTTGAATACATGATTTTAAATTTGGTGCACCCTTCTCTTTGACAATTAAATATCATTCAATGGTGGGTTACATGTAAGGAACATCAAAAATTTCACTTTTAGGTAGAAAGGATCATTTTACATTCAAATAAGTTCCCCCTTGAATTAGATATGACAACGTACTAAAAGGTTGGGTTTTGAGAGAAATGCCAAAAATTGAGTCCAATTTCCATTATTTTACACAATTTCCATATTAGGATGTGCAACTGTGGTTCTTACTTCACTCTATCAAATGGTCCAAGAATATTAGTTTATGAGGGTAACATTGTGCAGTATTCTAAAATCCATGAACAATAATCCATATATCATGGAATTAACTCACCCCTTTACCTGTAATCCCAAGCTTCGATTGTGACTTTATCCCGAATCCTTCATGATAACACCTTATTTTCTTCAATAGAAATGTTTCATGCACATTTTAAAATTATAGTAATGTAGATTTATTGAATGAAGGTAAAATATATATAATTCTTCCACCATACAAGCCATCAAAATTTATGAAACGGACATGAAAATAGTCAAGATGTGATCTATGATTTTGTTACTGCCTGAAAGGCTGAGATGGTTGGGAATCCTCAAATTCTTTATTTCAGAAGAAAATTTTTAGACTACCAGGTTATTTTGGGTTTTTTTCAAATATCCTAGAGAATATATAAATTTATAAATCACCCTACACTATACAAAATTATAATAATGAAAAAGTTCTTTATCGGTACCATCAAATTGTGAATGCCACAATTCTGGTTTAGTGATCATGACTTACACTCTCAACATAATATCACTTCTCTAGATCATCATTCGGGGGATCATGAAGACACCACTATAAACACCCTGGGTGGGTGGATGAGATTTATTACCCAGATCATCTGGATAGTGAATAATTATAATCCCATTACATAAGAATATTTTAGACCAAAGACCACGCACAACCACAAGGTCTTGTAAAAGGACTAGGATTTATGTCTTAGAGACAAGTTTAGTGATGATGGGACTAAGAGTAGTAGGTACACATCACTTTTCATGATTATTGGTTTCAGTTTCATCATATAAGGCTATATGAACTATTGTGTACTACAAAGTATATTGTGTATTGATAGTATGATCTACTTTGGGATCTCTTTAGTCGGTGGTCCATAGACACCAACTACTTAAAGGTACATCATAGGGAGGTGTCATCTACACATTGGACCTGCACTACATTTATGGAATACAAATGTAAAGGTATCATTATGATGAGTTACTCCTAGAAGTAAGAACTATAGGTTATAGGGTGCATAACCCCTTCTATCGCAACACATTCTACAAACATTGATCTCAGTCCTAAAGCATCATCATCCCTCCCACATGGAAATTCTATTGAAAACAAAGATGATGTTTTTCAAGAATAATAATACAACCATTAAGAATTTATGGTGGTATAAGAAGACTCTATGAACCAAGAAAGGGATTAACCACATATAATATTGGATGATACTGAAGAATGGTTATCATGTGTAGTGGTGCTACAACATTTTGGAAGTTTGGTGACCAATGGTTTGTTATGCGAGATTTCTAGCCACCAAACCCAGTGGCTAGACACATTTGATGAGGGAAAAATGTATGGGTTTGTATCTAACTATGGTTATCATGGAATATTTCATGGTATATGGATTCTTAGATAAAAGGGGGGACATGTGATGGCCTGTCTCTATAGGCAGTTGAGCTACATGGTAAGGAAAATCATATCCAGTCAAATCATTTTTCCATTATAGTTCTTTTATGGGTGGATAACAATGTAAACAAGGTTATATGAATTTCATTACAACAACTTCATTATATATTTTTGTCTAAATACATCAATTCTCATCATTATTTTAGTTCATGCAGTGTAACATAGGCTAATAGGTGTCACGATTAGCATAAAAAACATCCCAATCCTTGATATCCACAAAATTTCCACTTCATTTTGAGATAAAAAGGAAAACCTAAAGGGGATAATGGATGTGTGTGAGAACCTTAAAACCATAATAGGTTGAATACTCATGTCCATGATTGATGAAAACAAATATTCTAAGCCGTATATGTCATATCAGTTTTCATAGCTGTTAAGATGCATCGAATTGATGATAAAGACAGTTTACATGGGGATTTGTGATGAGACACATCCCTATATCCTTTGTCAGTTTTAGTGACTGCTTATAAGACAAGGCATGGGATAGTTCATTATGATATCTCCAACCAATATCAAAGTCAGAATCCCTCAGACATATAATGACTATTGTGTCATGACATACCTAAGAATGATTCTGTGTCAGTGCATGAGGGTAATCGTGCTTCAAATTGAATGTTCATGATCAGAAGGGAGGAAGGAAAGACTATCTCCCAGGGGAGATCCAAATTTTTTGTTCTTCAGCTGCATGAATGATTGGGGTGGTTCAATGTGTTTTTTCCCCATAATCATAGAGTGGAAATCCTTCCTCAGAAGTCGAAATGGGAGCATGATGAGATGGATATCTGGCTTGGATGAGTGGATCCAAGGAGTCCCCTGAGAAAAATAATGGTACCTATTATATCAATGAATTGAATCGTCATTCACCACACTCTATAAGGATTAGGGGATGCTAAGGATGACCCTGACATGGGATATTCTTTTGATGAATTTAACTATATAAGTTATCATTATTCTAGAGGTGGAAATTTCAATGATCACTATCAAAGATATATTCAAGAAATGTTTTTCTACAATAGTGTTTATAGAAAAATTTTAATTGCCGACATAATTAACCCAATCTTCCCAGATTCCAGGGGCATCTAATATTTATCAGTGACTCTGATTCTATGGATAAAACAGTAATCAAATAATTATTGCATGAGGAATCATATGGTTATGATGATACACAAGGTTCCAGTGATAAATAATCCAAGTGGTTTGTCTTTTATTGGGTGACTCCCTATGAGAGCTATGAGGTCACTCCAAAGGATAATGACATGGATGAGAATTCGTATGCCATGGTATGCTCATTATATTTCATTTCACTTCTAGTACTACCAAATCTTGTTATTCATAAGATCCAACTAGTATTTTCATTATGAAGGATCTGGTTCATTGTGGTGAAGGGGTCTACATTGGAGGAGCTGAGGGTGATCCAACTAGTATTAGTGGGAACACCAATGAAATTGTTAATGGGGATAATTTAAGAATAATTTCAACTAATGATGTTAAAGGGGTATCATCAGATCTCCAAGTCATCCTACTCACATAGGGGGTACTTCACTATAGAATCATGATGGCAGTTTATACCACTATTGAGGTAGATCGCCAAAGGAAGAACATTATTCAGATCCCTTGTCTCTAGTTATTACTAAATATAAATCAATGTATCCATTTTCAAACATTAAAATATATTTTTAATATTCAATCAATGTGTTTTTTCTTCATGAGGATTCTTCCTGAACAGTACTGGGGGGCCTGGTGCCAGCCTTTGAATTTTCGACTGATGGCATCGAGTCTCATGTAGAGAAAATATATATTTGAATATATAAGACCATGTCTCTACCAAATTAATTATCTATATAACTCATTGTCCCCTACACAAGAAATTATTTACAAAATAATCATCGCTAGCCCAAACTAACTGACATTATTTTTCTTCAACAAGTGCTCAAAAGGGTTCACTCTTAACAAGAGGATAAGGTTAGGGATCTAAGGGGATCTCTCCCAATGTTTGTGACAACACTTTTTTATATAGTTGTCCAAGAGGATTTTACCTTGATCATAAGAGGGAAGTCCATCACAAATTCAGTTGGATTTGATAATGGGTCGGTGTTCAATGTTGGAAGAAATAACGATTCCAATGAATGTTCAGATTAAGATTCACCCCCTATTGAAAAAGAGAATGACCCATTAGAAAGGGACCCAAAATTGGATCCCTCTGCTCATGTACATATTCACTATTAACAATATGATATCATTCCACATATTTAAAGAGATATATTATGGTTATATGTAGTTGAGGGGAACTAAATCATTCTTGGAAGGGCATTGTATATCATACAAAAATTTATAATCCACAATTTAGAGCCATACCTAGTGGGCCATATAGGTTACCACACCACTATTTTATCAAGATGGAACCGAAGAGGTGGACTCTCATGCTCTCCATGCATGAGTTTCGGATATCCTCACTGAGTTAGTGGGCGAAGAAATAATAATTTGACATCACATACCTCAAGGAAAATAATACTAAACTATGAATATATACGTGGATGATAAATAAAATCAACATATGGTGGACCGGGTGAATGAGTATTTGACCTCCATAAATTCTCAAGTGGAGATCATCAGTTACATGAATGCTCGGTTGGAGGTGGTCAGGGATTGAGTGGGGGATTCTGTATCTCAAATTGTTGAGTATCAAGATGAGAAGGACTAGGTGGGAATGAGATTATGAGATTCAATGAGTTTCTGATGAGGAGGGAGAAAATATCATGGGTCCATAACATAACACCAATGTCACACACCCATGTTCGTCTAGGATAGTTCACTTGGCCATTAAAGTGGATCCATAGGGGATAATTTTTCATGGTAATAAGAGAGGATCCAGTGTGTGGATGACCCTATGAAACATCTAATGTTTATTTGATTCAATTTTTATTTTCATGGAATGTTTTCTTTTTTCATATTTTTTTACTACCAACCTAGAATCACATTAAATAGGAAATCAACAATCTGTAATTTAGCCCACATTATCCATGACTTTTATGAGAAATAAGGGTTGGCCATGTGATCACTCATCATATGACAATGTTATGAGAAATATAAACACTTGAATTTTAAATTTCATGACTGACCCATATGAGTTTCCTAGTTGAGAAGGAATAATATTGTTGTACGAGAACTTATGAACTGCTAACTTTCATTCAAATTGTGTACTAGTGCCTAAGTGGGGCTACATAATAGGAACTGAATTATACGCAAATAAATTGGAATGAATGGAGTAAATCGACAAACAATAAATTTGTATCAAAATGTGGGTCATGTGATGATAGAGGATAATTGTTCACCATTTTGAAAAAAATCATCCATTATGATTTTATCTTGGACGGTAACTGACATTGGAGGGCTGAATGCTTACCATTTTTGAAACCTGTGACTTATCTCAATATTTCATTAGAAATTTATTATGGAATGTTCTCGGTATGGTTGGTGTGACAATATAAAATGGGATCATGCAATCATAGGGGACTCATTCATAAATGGAGGAGGAAGGGTATACATTTCTTGGGGGATGAGACACATGGAGATAATGTAATGGAATGTTCAATGAGAATCCAACACTCATAGTGTTACACCACTATGGCATAGGGAAAGTATGGTAGGGGTATAGGTCCGAAAAAATTCCAGAATTATCTTCTCATGGGATAATAATATTGGATGAAATGTGATAATAGAAGAACCCAAACAATTTAATACGTGACAGATAGAAAAAGAAAAATATTATAATAGAAGTGCCTAAGATTATCTACAATTTTAAGCCATATGATTAAGATATTTAACATGAATTTTTACACCATATAGAATAGAAAATGTATCAAACAATATAACATCATCTAATTGGGAGGTGAACTCATAGAGTTTCGTATCTTGTGGCAAGTACGTGTCAACTGATGTGAGTAACACCCACACCACCCTGGTAGCAGGGGTAAAGGAGGACATAATGGTAAAACCCAACCATCCAACGTGATGGGGGTGTATGAGGGTAACATATTGGGTTAATCCCTATAGGGGATCATGAGTAATATAGATCTTAGGAAATTGTTCTATATTTTTCATGAATTAAGGGTTTTATCAGGAATAATCTGGTTTTTTCTTGGGTCTATAGTGGGTCCCCAACAGGCTTTGTAGCTCTATATTTGGAATTTTATGGTGATACTATTCAGAAAAATATTTGTCAAATAGTTTTGGGTTATAATTCTTATACCATGACTCCTAGTGTATGGTTATATATCTGGAAACATAGGGTCCTTATTTATGGTAATAGATTTTTAACAAATGGGATATTAATTTATGTTCATAGATTCTAGACCAATTGAAAATAGTTTTATCAACATAATGCATTGAACATAGGGTTTTGTGCTACTAAGGTGATATGTAGTGAAAATGGGAGATCTAACCTAGCACGAATGACCATCCTTAGTGGCCCTTCAACGAAATATATCACAATGATAAATTTAATATAGATTAAGGTAATGATTCATGGACTTAATCACATAGTTAAATGTTCTAGAGTTGGACCATTTTGTGAATATACTAGAAGTGCATGTATATCATAGTAATGAAACAACCCAAAATAAATTAAGGTAAAATAATACCCAAAACTACACATCACATTCCTGAGGTAACTAGAACATGGTTTAGAGTCATGTTTCTTAGACTTGGGCTACTAGTTTAGTGTGATATAGTTCATACAATGAATTATTGATTATGTTCTTAGATCATGGACCATGGTATCCCTGATTAAGTCCATACACCTTTAACCATTTCCTCTAAGTTAATGGTTATAGTGTATGTATCAATTGAAAATAAGTTTATGGTCAAAATTCATGGAATGAATGGGGTTATCATCTAAACGGAACATTACCCTGATTAATGAAATTTTACTTGATGTGAATGATTGGGTCTAAGAGGCCACCGAATGCCAACAAAAATCCATAAACAATTTCACACATTTTATGTTCATGATTAAAATAACTAGAAACATAGTTTTTAGTGATATAATATGACCATGGGAAGTCATGCATCTGTAGTTTTAATCAACGGAACACACTCACTACTGTTTAGAACGCATAAGCCATGCTCAGTTTGAGATATAAGAAGTGGTAGAGAGTACCAGTTGTCTGTAGAAATGAACAAATTGAGGGATGAAGGTAATAAAAAATACCATGAAGAAGATAATGAAATTAATAACATGTATAGTGACATATTGGTGTTGAAATATTGTTGAAAATCCTCAAATATTTTGATCAATACCAATGTTAGTTTAGGATATGATGAATTAAGGTGGTATTAGTCATTGAATGAGTTTGGAACATATGATTTACTATATGTTACCAATGATTATTTTTTTAATTCTAATATTTTAGGTAAGTGATAATGGTATTGGACCATTCCATTTAAGATATTGTTTGAATTGGGGGGATGATGATTATCCAATTAAAATAAATAATGAAGCATTGAAGTGGAAATGGTAAATTTCATGAAGGGAATTTTGGTTTCATAAAGAAATATTCTTTCATGTGATCAGATTCGCTAGGGGAACATTTTGGTAGGTGAGTGTCAAACTCGACCCAAATATGATAGACACCAAAATGAGTCATTTATAGGGTTAGTCACATAATAAAATATCCATGCATCACTGCATATCCTATGATAATGATAATCCTGCCACAAATAGTTCTATCTCATTAAAGTGTATCATTTTTCTGTAGTCATCCCATAATGATAGTATGAGGCATTCCTATTTTATATGTGTTAATTTTTTTTATCATCCAATATTTTTCATTTGACACATCTATGTATCATATAAGGTAAGCCTAAAATTTAACGTTGTGTGTTGAGGATGTGGGGTTTTATTATATAACTCAGAATATCGTTGCATCTAGTTTATTTCTATAGAGATCGAACCCTAAAGGGAACAAATTTTTTTATGTGGCTACGGTAGAATTAATGATTGGTATCCCAACATAGAAGGTGTCCCAAAGGGACCCTTCATCACAAAATAATCCAAAAAATGTACCACTAGTCCACATCATGTTATTGGGGAGGGGACCCTATAATTAGTCGATGAATAGGGATATAACCACGATGAAATATTTGGGAATTTCTATGTATCCCATGAGGATGGTAACCAAGCTGTATGTACTTCTGGATTTTCAGGGGTTATTGTTTTTTTCTATTTAGAACATACTTATGAAATAATGAATCCTATTTTTATATGGGGTATTTTTTTGGATCATCTCATACATTCATTATGATGAATCACTATATTATGTGGGGTGAGGCTAGTGATACACATCATGTTCTTTTTACATTGGTCTTTTTAGTTTAATTGTTGTTGACTCAGACTATGGTTAATTATTGTTTTTGTTTATAGAGCTCAGAATATAGAAGGAATATATTTTATAACAAGGTATTGGAACAATAAAAACAGTGTAACACAATATAAAGTAGGGATAAAATGACCCTTCACCACAAAACATTGGAAAAATATACCAATGGTTAACATCTTGTTGTTGTGGATGGGGGACCCCATGATTAGTCGATGAAGATGGATAGGACAAGGATAAAATATCATAGTATCTTTACATATCCCATAATGATGGGAATTATGTTTCACATTGTTATATAAATAGGTGGGTGAATAGATTTGTTAAAACCCCCAATGATGAAGAAAACCATTCGAATAAGTCATCAAGGTGTTAGAAAAAACTATTTTGGAGGTCAAAACACTTCAACTGGGCCTCCTAGTATGGTGTTATAAATCATAGAAGATTGGGGTTGTTTATTAGATGATATTCACGTGGTTTGAATGAGTTAATAGCTAATGATAAATCACCCATGGGGGCTCAACACCCAATAAAGAGAAATATAGAAGACATTTTAAACACAGTTTACAATCGTAAATCCTAGAACATAGAAAAAAGATTAAATTCATTATAATTATACTGGAAGGATATTTTTCTCATTGGTACTTATGTATTATGGATGAGGTAAGACCTGACATGAAATATGAAGGGAGTTTCACATACCACATGAATAACTAAAGTTGAACTAAACATAGTTTAAATTCATAACAATTGGACCATAAATGGGGAAAGGGGTCATAGGGTAGAAAAATTTACAACTGGGTCCATAGAAAGGTGGTTTAGTCATCACTATGTATCTCATGAGGATGGGAACCTATCCACACATATTTGTCTAAGGTAGTTATGTAGACAATAGAAACCATAAGTTGGATCAATACCGTCCAATGAGGTAATTGATGCATCTCAGGATTTTCATGTGGAATCCCATTCTTGGGGAAATGGGTAAGGCTATAGTTTACCATCTTGTGATGGGGATTGTTGTTTTGGATCATCTAATATCATTTGAGGGGTCCTAGATTATATGAGCTGAGTAAATAGGCTGACTTCTTATGTTGGGGATTTTATTTGATTTATCTCATATATTATAAGTCATCCCAATTCATATGTAGTAAGATCATTATTTAATGTTGTATAATTGGGATGTTGAGGTTTTCAGTGTAATATTGTAATATATGGAATTTTGTTTTAGTTAGTTTGAATTCATAGAGCTCAGTTGGTGAGGGTGGAAGTAGTTTATGGTCATAATTCTCTGACCAATTTCTAATAGTTTAAGGACACACTACCTGGACATTGGGGTTTTGGTTAGATTAATCATATAGAGATCAAACCCCTAGTTGTTTTGGACTATGTTCTAATCTCTTTGACCAACTATAAATAAGTAAAATATATACTTCAAGGACCACATGGATCCTCACATGAAGTAGTTTTTGAGAAACACAACCATTCAGTGAGGTGTTATATGATCCATATCCATGGTGATCAAACATTATCCTCCACTGAATAGAAAATATGTATGATGTAAATTAAATCCAATTTGGGATCAAAATTTGATTTCTTTTTTCAGGTAACATGGGTGTTCTGAGAGTGGATTCCACATTACAGTAGATAATAGAGATGAGTTGATTCTTATTGTTGAACACTATCACTGTACTATTATATAACCTCATTAATAATTTCAAGGAATGAATCAAATTTTACATGAGGGATTCCAAGTCATCTAGATGTATCCATTAAGTTCTATATAGAATATTCAATTTGAAAACAATTTTTTGATGAAATGAAAACATTACAACAATGGGTAAAACCACATTTTTCCCTATACTAGGGAATTCTGAGTCTCTTGTACAGAATTGTGATTTATTTTCTAGTAAGACCATAGGAAATTGGGGTGAATGTTGGGATAAATCTTTTTTTATGTCCAAAAATATTCCATAAGATGATAGAAAGGGTCTGGTTGAATTCTTTAATTTATCCATTATCTTACATATTGTAGCAAGAAGTGTGGCTGGACTTGATGTTGTACATTGTGTAAAATTTAATCAACTCAGTAGCTCAATTGTTGGTGCCATTGTCCATGATAATAGCATGAGTATATCTAAATTAATTATTTATGTGGGCTCCCATTAAATAAATAATATACCATTTTTTTATTTCCTTACAAGAACTAATCCGATTTATTTATAGAAGAAGATAGTTATGGTTAACATGAGCCTAAAATATTGAGTTTTTGATGGTCAGTATGGCCCCATAATGTTGCGTCTACATAATAAAAGTGTATAAGAATAATTTGTGGTTTGTATAACCACTGGTGGTCAATGCATAATGTTTTTGTTGATAAAATTTATATTAAACCCTTTGGATAACACAATATAGTCATTAACCAAGGTTGGTTAGAAGTAACGCAACCCATGAATTTAATGGGAGAGATTCAATACCACTTTATATGTGAGATAGATTTTGGGATGTACTTCTTTCATAACCTAATGCATCTCATATTCATGGATGAAAAAAATGTGACTTCCATACAACTTATTCATGTATAGGGCTTACTCAAGGGTTGAACAGCTATGAAGGGTGAACCGTGTAACATAATAGCAGTTTCATTCACACTCAAATTGGTATGACATGATAATGATATGATGGGAATATAAAAAATGGTTGCTTTTTAATTGATCATTTCTTCTCATGATGGGAGATTTTAGGATCCTAGAGTATAGGAATTGGTATCTAGTGGGTTAACAAATGAGTTTCCATTATATGAAGTTCTAGAGGTAATGATCCTCAATTGTTCTATGTGAACATCCAGATAATTCTTCTTAGGTGATTCAAGAGACACAACCAAACATTCCAGGGTGTCATATTTACCATTTTTTTATCACAAAACAGACATCAACTTTATCTAGGAAGGGAACTAGACAATCAGTTGGACGGTGCCTTATATCAAGGGAAAAATATCTTACTTCCTAGATATATAGTAAACCGTGATTGTTTTGATGAATAATTTTGAAAATCATTTTCCATGTAAAATTGGAACATCAATATCGAGGCCTACAATAGAGCAGTAATAAGAGACTAATATTGTACCTTCTTGATAATACATACTTATAAAAATAAGAATGTGTATACCAAGATGTCTTGTTCCTGAGTAATGAAGATGATCCCCATGCCTTTCTCATTGAAAATGGGTTATCAATCCTTTCACAATTCATGCTATTGGAGGCACCATTTAAATTCATTTTCCAAAATTATAGAACTTTATTTTCGGAGAGGATATCCATAACTTGGATATTATCATTGAGGGGGTGTTCTTAGGGGAATTGATGTGAATCTATTAAATTTTTTAATATATGAAATTTGATGGCCTTCAACATTAATTACCTTATGTCCAACTACTAGAGGATCACTACCCAATGTGCCAATATTTCTATCAACATGGAGGTATTGAAGATATACATCAATAGGTCTACAAGAAATGAAAACTGTATCTCATGATGCTAAAAATAATGTCACAACTTATACTCTTTAAAAATTAGTATGAGGTAACTCTTTTCAATAGGAGATTATTCAGCCTTTGTATCTTGGATCATGTGACTTAGATATTATAAAATATTTTACATTCCCTATTTGTATTTATAGACATGAAGGGAATCGAATGACCATTCTAGAGTATTCATGTAGAGGGCTAAATGCTTCCCGAATACTGGTGGAATCATAATTGGATGCTATATCATGAACTTATGAATATACTCAAACACAGTCTGAAATCATCATACCATAGTTAAATAGTTATTTTCTTCCTGATCCATTGAAAGGGATTATAGTTTCTAGAAATATTTTTAATAAATCAATATATATATAGGCTAAGTTCCCTTGGTAGACCCACAAGTCCAATACATTTCATGAGGGAGGAATTTGATTAGTGGCCTTGATATTAAATGGGTTAATATATATGCTGACATATCTTATTATGAATCTAAAGAATTTCCATAGGTATCCCCAAATGAAAACATCATTGGGTTTATCATCAACTGTCTGGAACGAAGGATGTCAAACACTTTATCATGGTCCTTGATACGGTACTGAGTATAACGACAGTTGAACTCTGTCTCATCGACGTAGATTAACCCTCGTATGTCCTGAATTAGATTTAATATGTGGTTCATAAACCACTAATAACTATATCCTACATTCATAAATGATAAATTTTTTACCTAATAGAATAAAATATAATTGGGTTCTCTAATGTGGTGGAATTCTTATCATAGAGGGATAATTGGATTTGGTTGTAACCAATGTATCCATCCAAGAAAGTGGTTCCTAGAACCATTCTATAGCATCAATCATCTAATATTTCATTATATATGGAAAATAATCTAATATATAATGGTTTTTAAAGACCCCAAATTTTATACATAATCAAAATGTTCAATTATTCTTCCTGACCAGTGTAATTTTTTAAAACAACCTACAGTATTAGAATTATCTGGAAATGTTTTCTTTGATAATACTATCAACATCATCCTTGAACACATCATTGTGGGACATGTGCATAATTTTTGGAGTCTTTTGGAAATAATGAATACATAATAGGAGGGTAATATGATGAATGGAAACCTAGTGGTACATCTCTATAATATAGTCAGAGATCAATGTGTTTATTTTAAAATGTTGTTTCGAAAAGGCCACATTCTTCTACTACTTTTATAGGTACATATGTGATGATCAACACATGCCTCAGGTATACCTCAGTAACGTAGATTGGTATGTTATCCATCAATGGCGGTGGATTATTTCATCAAATGTACGTTGGGAATCCTCGAAATCCTATTACACATCTATGATAAGAGAATGAAACAGAAGAGGTGGCTCCGAGATAGATAACTAGAGGGATGCACCAGTGTCTGGTGCGGAAGATATGGAATCCTTGGTGAGGGGTTATTATTATATTGAGACTATGATGACATATTTTTTCAAGGTATTCCATCATGTCTACGACCATGAATCCTACCCTTGATGTTAATAAAATGGCAGTGATTCTCTCATTTTTGAGTCGTCTATGCCATTATAAACATGCGGTAATTCCATAGATTGGTGGAAATGGTTAGAAAATATCAGTACATTAAAAGATTAGGTTATTTTGGCATCAACAGATTATTTATTGTGTGTAAGTATGTGTTAATTTGTGGGCACCCATTTTTATTGGAGACACTGAACCCATTTTCTCAAAAAGGACCAAACAAACTCCTTAGTCCAATGTTTTGTGCTCCAAAAAATAAATTGAAAGAATTTTTTTTGTCAATGATGATAAATCTAGGATCATCCAATATTTCTATTAGATCATTGTTTTCATTGAATAACATGGCCCCATTGGTCTGAACCCAGTTTCACTCCCTTTTGTAATAGCTGACATCCTGGAAGTGGTCCTCACATGATTTTAACGATGAAACAACTTCATAGAGTACCCCTACACTACAATTCATGGATATTATGAGGCATTGGGTTCATTGGGAGAGGAATTCCATGTGAAAATGAATCTATAGTCTCTATATCAATGTGTTATTAGTGGTATCTATTATACTATAATGAATTCAGTTCATGATATTAGAACACTAAAATGAGAGATCATTTGAATTTTGAAATGTGGTTTATTAATTCTCTTATCGAATCCCTAGATTATCAAGTTGCTGGGAGTGAGAAAATCTGTTGTTAGCACCAAAATATTTCTCTTCTAGGTTAGGATGATGTTGATACCAGTTCCATTATACACTAATAAGTGATATATATCTATGCCTTTGAACTGAATTACGATATATTGTGGTTATGATATTCCATACATGGTGAAACCCACATCTTCTCTGGAAAATTATATGACTGTTCTACAATCCTCTTATTATTCCCACTCCACATAGGAGGCCTTATCAGTAGTTACCTCGGCTTTAAATTGGTGAGATGTTTTCAAACTTCTATATGGTCCTAACAAATTTAATCGATAATTGAAGTGTATTGAAGAGTGATATCTTCATGGGTATTCCAATGAGGTACATATGTCTCTCTTACACCTATGAGAGAGGCATATTATTTTTATAAGGATATAACTTCATGGAAATGGGCTCAATGGGTGTAATAAATGGTGTTGGATGAACAACTGAGGCATATCTAGTGTTAGAAATATTTTATTACAAACTAGTTACCCTACAATAAACAACTATTAGTTTCCTATCATTTTACTATGGTTTTGAATTATTTATACATAGTTGATTGTTTTCAATTCATGGAAAAGATAAAAAATCAACTAACAAGGATGACTATGGAGGAGTACCTAATAGACTTTACTTGGAGGATAGGGATTGTGGATATTTATGAATACATTCTAATTGATCTCTGTAGCACTAATGGGCTAGTAATCCTGGGCATTCTACAATTCGTGTTCCTTCTTCAGAATCTTCAATAATTATTTCTAGACTAACCCAAGGGGTTTTCAAAGAATAGATCAATGTAGAGTTTTGTGAATTAGTTTATCATCCTAAAGACATTAAAAGAGGCACACTAATTTTTATAATTAGTGTTATATTTTAGGTTTGAGAGGACCCTATGTGTACCTCTTTTCATGAAAGGCATTACATACATGAGTGTAAGAGATGGGTTCAACATTGATGGGGGACTGTAATATCTTATTCACTATTTGTTAATATTCTTATGAGAGTTTAGGATTTTCATTGATGATGTTGAGGTAGTGGATAAAAGATATAAAATGTTCACGTTTGATTTTAGAATTCTATGGCAGGGATAGATTATACAATGAGCCCAATAAATTTTCTTGTAGGCTAACCAATCATCATATATCTATGTTCCATAGCTTGGAGATGGTTTCCACAGACCAATGTCTTCACTATCACTATCAGGGTCAGTAGAGACATTTTTCACCTATTCTAGAATGTTACCAAAGTGACTTAGCCCTGGTGTTCTTGGTTTTGTATCTAATATATTAAAATTAATCATTCCATAAGAGTGTGTAATAGAATCCAATGATATGGGTAATGATCAAGATAGCCAGTGAGTTTAGAATCATGGGGTATTGTTCACTATTTAAATTTCTAAATTCCATTCTCTATGGAATTTATGTACTACCCTAGGACTCCTAGTGTCACATTCAATAATGTAAAGGAGTTAGAGCCACATTTCCTCATCAAGTCTACTATTCATGGAAATTATATTTTTGGTGGTTCTATGTTGGGAGAAACTATTTCTGGTAAGGATACACACAAAGAGGCTTATCCGGAAATGGGCCTAGTAGATGTAAATGTTAATGAACCTTTCTTTTAACTATAGTGACTTTCTCTTATTTTCCCATCTATATCAAAAGAGATCGATAAGGAAATGGGTGTGACTATTTTTAATTCTGTTGTATGGATTATTAAAGAAGCTAATATGTTTTAGGGAATTTTAGAATTCCACCAAAGTTGTTCGGGTGGATGGGTGTGGGAACCAGCTCATTCATGACATTATCCATGCACGTCATGAGATGTTTTTCATGGGACAACGACATGTTTAGTGAGTACATGAAGGATTTATATTAGGAAAAATGTTTAGTGAATCACTAATAAAGGCTTTAAATTCACTTGAATAGGTTATTTATTATCTTCTTTGGGATTGTGGAAATTATTTGGTAGAGGAAATTTCATCAGATATCCTCCCTCTTGAAAATAGACCTTATGTCTAGTTTTCTATACATGAAAATATTTAACCCTCCCAAGGTGCAGATGAAATATTGGATCTTAGTAACCTCTTACTATTCTAGGGTTCCCAACATAGGACCTCATAGTGAACTTTTTTGGCCTTGTCTTATAGAAGGTCACCCATACAATTGAATTGGGTGAATTTTGGATTACAAAACTCTATCGATGCACAAAAAGAATCATCCCATGTTGGGAACAATATTCCATATGGATGGAATTCCACATATTTCATTTCTAGATCCTCAATGTGAGTTGTTATAATTTCATCTTGGTTGTGGTATATGGCCTCCAAGGAATTTTAAAGGTCATAAATTTGAGGACAATCGTGACATTAATCCCATGTAAAATTACTAGGTTAATCCAGAGGGTTTATTGACACATATCATGGTCACATTCCATATCATCTAGATTCTTAGCTAACAAGATATATGGTGTCACAATCTACATAGTGGGGTGTCTATTAAATTTGGACTAGATTTACCACTAGTGTATTGATAGGATGCCTCAATGAATTTTAATCGTATGGGTTCCTCCTATAAGTATGATTAGTAGTAATCATTTTTCATTCCTTATGATACTAGAGTAAGAAAGCTACCATATATTTCTTCTATTATTTTGGCACAAAATGAGTTGGGTTAGTTGATTTGTAATGTACATTTCTTTTATATAAGTTCTAACAGATATGCATGAACATCTCTTTGGGTGGGCATCTAAGGCCTAGTTTCTGCATCTTCTATTGCAAGACGACACATGTTGAAGGGTCATCATTGTACTATATCTGCCCATGGGGTGGGTCTTCCCAAGTATTCGTTGTTAAATGGACCATGTTCCTCTAACCTCTTATAGGATTTGTGATAACCATATTTAACAAGAGCGTAGTTATAGGAGAATCTTCAATATCGATGGATGTGATACACTAATGGTCATGCTAATATCATGGGATGGGCATGAAGTTGAGGGTGGTATAATGCCCCAAACCACAAATCTCTATGCATAGAGATGCATCTTCAATGACCAAATGCATAATTGTTTGGATCTTAATGTAATTTTTATGGATATTTTTGAGGTAACTAAAATAATAAAGGCACTGATCTATAAATTTCACTACGATTAGAATCATTCTACATTATTGTTTGACATAATTCAGGTTCTCATGGATATGTGGGTTGGTTAGCTACTGAGCATGAATTTGGTGATAAATCACCAAGATAATATTGTATAAACACTCTACCAAGCCCTTAGTAATAGAGTTCAGGATGTCATATTCAGGATTTTTAGGGGCCAAAACACCATTAATAGTCGGAGGGAAGAATGAACCTCCCAATTAACATATTTCATATTGGAAGTTTCCTTTTCACATTTATCCAATTTTCTAATTATTGTAGGAAATGTTATGGGTGGTGGAATCAATGTATAAATACTATGTAGATTCTCTGCTGGTATAGAGAGCATTGTGTGTGTCAAACAGTTGTTGCACACTTGGATGAATCATTGAGGTGGATCCTGCTTCATGATCGACTCTATATAAGATGGAATGATCACCAATGAATTATTTACAAAGGAATAAACATCCATTTTTTGTCATTAAATAATTATCTATATCCAAAATATTCAACCCTAACCCTGATATATCATCAAAATTTTCAATTGAGATACTATGGGAGTAAATGTGGTTGTTGTGGATATAATCTCACTGCATGTTCCTAGAAGGGAGCCATAATAAAACCCAACTATAGGTACCTATGGATGGATGGTAAGACCTTATACATCTTAGCATTCTTGACCAAGTCTCACATTCTAGGATACATCCCTAGATGCTTGGAGCTGGTGTGATGGTACCTCATTGAGTCATCTATCCCTTAAAAATTTGAGAGATCAATGACAAGATGATGCTTCAAATGGTTTTTCCCTTGATGTTTACTGTTCATCTCACTTACTATGGATATTTCATCATAGTATGATATATATTTTTCCTAGGTAGGTCCTATTCAAAGGTTGATGGTATCATGAGGAGTCCCTTTTTGATGGGTAGATGAGTTGAGAGGAACTCCATTTTTTTCATGGTGGCAATTAGAATGTATCCACTTTGGTTTCCCATTCGATAATGTTTCCCATTATGATTACTGGTGGTGACAACAATTGATAGAGTCGACACAGCCGGCATAGAAGGTGAATGGGATTTTGAAACATATATTTCATTGAGATACCCATGTAAACCTATATTAGGGCTGTGATTGGATTTATTGGGGGTGGAAAGGGCCATAGGAGCCGAAGAAGATTACCGTTGTTGGGAAATATCTTTGTTATTTCTATGATGTTAGTGTCGGGTGTTTTGGACCCATTTCGGTAGATCATGGATGAAATAATCCCATCTGTTGGCATGTCAGACCATTTGGTGCTGGCAAAGATGAGGACTATTTTGATCCCTCCAAGTTGGATCCATAACGGTAGTCACTACAGTCATGAATTAAACATCCTCTATCTCCACTATATAGTGGAGTGAGCTATCATAGTGACCAATGCGAATATTTTAAAGAAACTCAACAACATAAAGAGGGAAGGAATCCCCCAATTTGTACCTCTAGGGTGGTAGTGTCAATGAGTTTTTGTTTCCTTGAGTTCGTTGTGAGCCATAACATGGATGTGAATAAATCCTTTATACTCATACTAGTGGATGAGGGTGTCTATCAGCCTCCTTTGCATGATCAAAGAATGTGATATGAGGCATGAATACCCAAAATCCAATGGAACTATGGAAATATTGGTTAGGGTGAAATCTTGTAGGATTATTACATAAATCTTTCCACTTCCCCAACACCAGTTAGTACAAGGTTGATAGAATCTAGTTTAGTGGGTCCTATATGGCATGTAGGTTCATACATCAGTGTTGGGACAATAAATGAAATTATAAATTCCACAAATACATCCAGTATTATTTATGAATAGATGGATACAAATAAATGGCTTCAAATACCCTGGATACTAAATGTTCACTAACCCATTTCATTGTTGTGTTTCATGACGGGCCACTCGATTTATTATTAGGCATGATGACATATATGAATATTTTGGTACGTGAAAGTCTATTTGGTCCCCAAATTTTACTAATCACCATGGTTGAGGAAAATATTTTCATATTGGGTTCACTATTTCTTTTTTCTATTAAGTCATTGTGACTAGCACATCGTTTATTTCAAATGTTTCCCAACATTCCCACATTCCAAATGATTGTGTCTTCCATTAATTTCATCAGAAACCTCTACTCTAGGATTGAAATGGGGCGATGGGATTTTAGTTCACAGATTCATGTATTCCTCCATGGATCTCATCTCCATATTCAGGTCTCCCTCATTGATTATTTCATGTTCTAAAATCTCCTTCCCAATGAAATGTTGAGGTGGATGTTAGTCAATTACCCTACATATATCTTGACAGGGAAAAAATATTCAATCAGGGTGAGTAGTCACACTGGGCACATCTCGGAATGTATGGACATTGTGTATCATGGGAACCTATAAATTCTAACTCTTTTAGTCATAATATTATATTTGATTCATATAATGTGTGTAACCCAAGGCATCATATTTCATTCATTTGGAAATTGATTCTAGGGGTGTGATAATTTTTAGTATTTTTATTTTATTAATAACTTTTATTTACATAGTGCATGGATTGTGGATCTGTTTCATTTTTATAATATATTAAAAACCGGAATATGTAAAATTTATTAGAGTGATATATGTTTGAGTTTCCCATTAAAGGGGTGATTTAAAACTATGGTGATGGATTTTATCCCCCATGAAGGAAACATTTCACACTGGGTTGATGGAGTGTGTACCACATGGGGGTAACATCAAACTAACATTGATGTTAGGATAAAATCTTAGAGAAGGCATCCTATGTAGCCTATTTAAGAGATAGGGACCGAAACCCACATAATTTATTTCCACATTTTATGTTTGTTTGACTGAACTTGTTTATTTAAGCTCATGTGGTAAGGATGGTCATGTCATGGAAGAAGAATAAATGATGGATTGTTTAGGGCTAACAAGTGGATTCTCCCAAATGTTTGTTTCTCATCCCGTGGTGGGGAGGGATAGTGGAGGCGTACATGTGAATGCTGACCAGGAGTAAAGTTTCATCACATGGAGGGGGGGGGTGGCACCCCATGATGATAACACCTAGGGAATCTTATGATAAACACATAGGGTAAGGATAACGTTTGACATCAATTAAAGAGAACATTACCATGATGTTTTACATTGTATGACTAGATCAAATATAGATGTAGAATGACATCATGCATATTGGATATGGTTTGGAATTATTACACGAAGGGGACTAGTTCATGGTGGGAATATGTTTTTCAAAAATAATCCTCATCAAGACATGTGCATAGTTTAACATGAATATTACACCTATAGTGATTACAAGATCGATCCTCATCCACCTATTTATAAAACATGGTGTTTACACTATCACAGAAGATAAGAAATATGGAGTCCCAATATTAGGGTACCTATAATTTGTAGAATTATGAATAATTGAACCTATTATTAGGAGAAACCGGTATGGTAATGGTTTCACCAGAGGATTATGTAATGATGTGTCGAGAACCATTATGTTTTTCCCTGGAACATTATTATATTGATTGAAATTGGATTTTAATTACAAGGGGTCAAGCACAAGGAAAATACATGTATTCAGAGGATATAGTTGTGTGTATGTTTTTGAGTTGTTTCCAATTTAATCGTTCATGAAGCCCGCTTATTTTGTGGCAAGCAAACTACCCTTAGGAGGTGTTTCACACGTATCAATCATGCTATGGCCATGTCCTATTTGGGCCCATATGTGGTCTTTTCCAAATTCATATATATTTTTGGATATATTTTTATTGGTGTTCTGTGCTATTGTAATGGTGGTGAGATTCATTCATGATATCATCACATCACCTTTTAGATCTCCCCTCAAACATGGGGGTGAAATTGTATTTATAGCTGAAATTATTAGCTGGGATGCTCTACTTCACTGGGTAGAGTATAAATCTTCATGCTTTTCAATCCTTTTCCACTTGGAATTGGCCACAAAACTTCCTCAGTTTGGTATCACCTTTATCACACCACTGAATAATTTGATAATGGATAACAAATATATATCTACATTTGAGTTAACATGCCATGGGGTGTCAGGTCCTTCCCACCTAACATGTCGGAGTCTTCATCACTATAGGAATTAAAATAATAACTTTCAAAAAACCTGATCTTCGACACAATAATCCATTTTTAGGCATTGTATTTGGTAATTATTTATGTCTTAATGTGATCCTTATAACTAAGTTTCACATTTGTTATGCAATTACATTATGCATGAAATAACATAATCATGTGAAAACATTTAAAAAATGTGTTCACCAAGATTCTTGTCACGAGAATGTTCCTTTTGTATTGGTTCCTTGTTTAGTTCATCCAAAACTGACCTTTTAGGGTGAGAGACCTATTTTTGGTTCCAATAGTATAGGTGTAACAAATAAAGTAAAAAATATAAAGTAACCTTATATATCTTGGTCCCATCTTAAAATACCTAGTTGAACCTACATAAGTTGAATGTCAATGGACATGTGTTCTTTCATCATGGTCTGGGAATATGAGGCAAGATAAAAAGGAATCAATAGAATATTAAAAATGGGGAATCCATTTTAAGGGTCATGGAATTACCCCACTCACACACACACACATCAAGTCAAAAAAAATCATGACATTTTTGATTTGGGGAATTTGATCCAACTCATATGGATCAACCCATAATGTAAGGTTATTTTTTATTTAGTGGAATTAAAGTGATTAAGCGTTGAAATTATACCCATATAATTTTATAACTAATCCAAGGATAAATATAATTTTATTTAAGTGTAGTTATTTATTATAATATAAAGGGATGATACGAGGAATTCTATAGCATAAGCCATCGTGCTGAACATTGGAGATCATCTCAAATATTACATTTTTAAAAAATATCCAGATGAATATGAAACATCATGTTGTGGTATTCATCATAATAAGACATTGACCAAATCAAATATGGGTGTACCATAGGGAATCCATATCAAGGAATAATGTTAAATACTATGATTATGCTTATGGAATTCAATAAGGGAATCCAATGCTCACTTAAGGAATGCCACAAAATAAAGGGTGTGACCATTTCAATAACAAATATCCCATGTATAAATCCTAAATAATCATAAGGTAAAAATATGCAATCTAATTTATAATTTAATTAGTAATGGTATTTAAACATAATTCCAATTGTAGTGTTAAGGGAATTTCACAACTCAATCAATTCAATTTGGATATTCCACTATTAGGTGAAAAGACAAACACACCCTAAGGGGTTATTTGGATATAGAGGAAATTGGGATTTCTTAAATTCCAAACCAAACACACCATAATGGGTGTTTTGGTTATACTTAATGTTGGTTTGTCAATGGAATTAAACCAAAGACAACTTAATGGGTGGTTTTAAAGGATGTTTCCAACCTATATTTTCAATTATATTACTTATAAGAAGTATAGTTCTAGAGTTTGGTGAATAATTAAGGGAATAATTTTTTATGGGAAATTCTAGGAATTCCAGTAATGTGATATTATGGTAAAGTCTATAAAGGAAAATAATTTTAGGGAAAAGTGAATAGAACACCATCCTCGGTCTCAAGTATAATGAACTCAAATTTTTATACATAAATATTAGAACAATTTTTATATGAACATAAATTATATTATACAAACACATGCCTAATGTTTTTAATGGTATGTTTCCTTTGGAAGCATGGGAATAACAAGAATTCATATATATTAACCACATCATCTCTCGATTTGGTCTTCAAAATAAGTTCCCTTATTAAAATATAATACATAATACATTTCATTATGACCATTATAAATGATCCTATGAAAGGTTGATGTAAAATAATTAGTAAGGGTAAAAAATAGAGAAACATAACCATAAAATGAGCAGAAGGGTATGAGAACAGGGGCCTAAAATTTTATAAACATATCATGCATATCAATTATCAAAATGTTGAGTCATATAATAAATATTTTCAGTTACTAATACCTGATTCATTTGGAAATCAAACAAAATGATTCATGAGATAATAAATATAGAACAAGAGATTTAATTATGACATAGACATATCCACCAAAAATAATTTCTTCAACAGTTCTAGTAATATTTTTGATACTATTATAGTGGAATGGGTTCACTCCCCAAACCATAATAGTAATCATGGTTTACTCCCATTATTTTAATATTTGACAGTGTCCCTAACATATAATGGATGAATCTCCTTCCAATTATTTTTATTTCATGAGATACAAATATTTTCTCAATGCATTACAATGAGATATAGTTCAAAATCATGATATAATGAAAATAATACATATCTGTAATAGTAGATCAAAAACAATCATCATATCATAACCCCTTTGAAGAAATTGGTTTCATAAGAAGTCATCATAACATAGCCTGTGGAAATGAAATAGGTTTCATAATCATTTAATCATATAATCAATGTATAACTTATGGAAAAAAGAATTGAGTTTCTTACGAAATTTACCATGGTATAACACATGTAAGAGATATTGGTTTCATAAAGATATTTTTCACCAAAAAAATATATCTTATAGAGAGATAATAAATATTTCATCATTATTTCATATCCATATTAAATATTTTATAACATAAAATGATGTTAACATAGATCGAAACAAATTTTGAAAGCAAAATGACTTGTAAATTTTCATTAGAAAATTTAGTTTCATTGAAAATGAAGTCATTTAAATTAAATATATAGAAAACATTGTATAAATAAATTTATATTAAAATAATCTTGATAAATTATAAAATAATATTTACATAAATTTTGTTTCATGTTTTCTTAAATTTTTTTATGTTGTATATAGAAAAACAAATCTTCCATTCAAATTTTTAGTAAAACCAAAACCTGCCATCATTTGGAAAAAGACATGTTGATTCTATTAAAAATAAAATTTATATAGTTTTAAATGTTTAAAAATATATCCAAAAAATAATTTTTATAATGTTAAAAAGAAGTTAGAAAACATTTTTATGTAATGTTATTTTTGAAGAAAAATTGTTTTCTAGAGAGAGAAAAATATTTTTCTCTATTGAGTACATAAAGAGAGGGAAATGAAGTAAAAAATATGAATTATAATATACATATGTGAAAAAATATGGAGTTTCGTGATATATAGATCGTAATATTTTATCATCCAAATCATATTCATAACCATTTTTTATAATTGATGAGATAGTGACATTAAAATATGTACCACTTTCGTATATTTTGAATCATAAGTAACCATACAGATTAACATCAAATGAAAAACTAAATATCATAAAAAGAATAATATTCATAATATGAAATTATAAATTCGATGTATATATAACACATAAATGATTATGGGTGAACAACATAATATTTTTCTCAAAGAAGTAGAATTGAGAAAAAAATCTATTACATTATTCATTTTTTTATTTGGTACATGTTCAACTATCATTTATAACAAATAAAAGTTTATTATACATATTTTAAGGATCCAAATTTTTATATATCATAAAATATATGGTTTAAATATATACTTTTATTACCCATTTATTAATTAAATCATGTTAAAATCATGTTTCCGACGATAATGACTTCATTTTTCATGTGTGCTTCTATTAGTTATTTTCTATTCTATTACATTTCACATGGTTTTATCATATAAGGTATTATAAATAGATATATAAATATATATCATATTTATTCTTTATATATGTATTTATTGTCATCCATACATGTTAGAGATATAAAATGAAATAGATATTTTGTAAAGATGGTTGGTCGTATGTACGTATGAAAATTGTGTGAATTTTCGTAATAGATAAATACAAATAATGGTAAAGAATATATTAAATTTATATGAATTATACATATATAATAACATATATATTAATTAAATTTATAACCTATTAGCTTCCATTTAAAATAAAAATAAACAATAGATCACATTTCATTGTGAGATGGTAGTTCGCTAAAAACCATAATAATGTTATCAAATTCTCTATGGAATAGAATGTTAAAAAAATATATATGATATTAAATTTCAGTTAGTATATTTAAGTTACATATATATATATAATATCCTTATTCCAATATATCCATTGTATGAGATGATGGAAGATGTGTAACAATGGTTCGCCACGTGGTATTCCACTGTACATAAGAGGGACATTTTCATTTAACATTTGAGTAAATATTAGATGAATGGAAATCATGAAAAAAATATTAAAATATATATTTATATTAAATATATCAATTTTATTATATCATATTGGTTTAACATGAATCGAATGAGTTAGAGGAAGAAATAAAATTATAATTCACATTTAATAACATTACATATTTTTCATGTAACCTCCTTGGGTATTCACCAAAAAAACATCCTATGATAGATTTATGATAAAAAAAGTCTTATTGGATGAAAATAGATAAATAAGGTTATTTTATCATTTCATGGATGAAAAAAATTAAGAACTATGAACATGAGAGGAGATGGTGTGGTATTTTAAAAGTGAGGTGAGTTGCAAAATTGTAATTATTAAAAAGAAAAGTTGTACCCACATTTTTATTCAGTCAAAAGTATCCAAATAGAAAATTATCAAGAATATAAAATATAATTACATGATATATAAAATAAATAGGTTTTAACATATTTTTTCATTTCAAACTCTTATATTTTTATCTCCCGTTAAACACATTTTTTACATTAATCATAGTAAATATTTATACATTTTTGAAAAATTATTTTGGTCAATAAATTTGTTAACATTATTAAGTAATAAAAATTAATATGAATCAAAATTTATAAATTTCATTCATATAAGTTACAAATTTTTATTTAAAAATGAACTTGCAGTCTCAACGAGTATGTGGATTTCCAAAGAGAAATCTTTAAATGTTTAACATGTATTTATCATAATTAAATATAAAAATGATTCAAATTTGATAAACTAAATTAATCAATTTATAACGTCACTCATTTTCATTTAAAAAAATTTTAAAATTAAAATTTACCTTATAGAATCACTAAGAAAAGTAAGTCTTCAATAAAAACAAAAATTTACACTATTAATCAAAAAATTATTGTTCTAAGAAAATACAAACAATTCGCTCTAGGTTAATTTTGATATAATCACATAAAATTGAATTTTATTTTATCAAATTTATTTTAATTAATTTTTAAAAAATTATTATTATTATTGTAAAAAATAATGTTTTTTAGAAAATATTATTTTAGAAACCTATAAACAATTATTTAAATTTTTTAAAAATGTTTTTTATATTAAAAACCGATATTTAATATTAAAAATGTATTTATTCCTATTAATTATATTTATTTGAACATTTAGGTAGTAAGTTCAATTTTTAAATATGAATATTCTTACATTATAATGATTTATCAAAACATGATGTCCAATATAACACAAGATATCAAATAATTGTAGTTTATTATAAAAGAAAATCATTAAAAATTATTTTGTTCCATTATACCCCAATAAAATTAATTTATTTATCAAAATTAAATCATGTTGGTATAAAAACAACAAATTATTCTACCTCAGTACCTCTTCGGGCTCAAGTAAAACTTCCTTAAACTAGTGGCTTCACAACAAAATAATGAAAATTTGAGTGGTCATGTTTCACAGAATTTTCTCCATATGATAAATAATTTCCACTAGTGATTCCTCATAAGAATCAAAATTCATTATAATTATTACAACTGAGATTAATATATTTTATGGTTCATGTTTAATCTTCTTCTTTAGAGATAATTGAACACATCAAGAACATGGGTGGTGTTTAATGGGAGCTCCAACTAATGGGAAAACATCCGGATATGATCATAAGTTTTAAAGGGACTAAAATAAATAGGGCATAGTTTTCCAATATTTCCTAATATAATTACCATCCTTCATAAATACATTCAAAGAATAATATTTCCACCCACATAAAATTCTTCATCACACTAGTGATTATAAATACATTTTTTTGTCGAATTTGAGTCTCCCGCGTGTTTTTTGAATTGGTATAGCCCTATATTCCATTGACTCATATTTCCTAGGCCATAACATATTTATTACTCTAATTTCATTCAATCACATGGGATATCTAAACATGTTTCTAGAGAGGATTCATAATGAGTGATCAAAATACTCATGTGAAATGTATTGTTCTAAAAAAAATGAACTATAGGATGGTGTTGATCCCAAAAACATTTACAATCCATTTAATAAGATATCAACATATCATATAGAGTTTGAATATTTTATAACATTATGAATATCTATATAACATTGATATCTAGTGATGAAACTAAACTCTATATCAAGAGCATTCTAAAGGATTTTCTAGATCTTTGAGTAAAAACCCCAAATATGAATAAGATACAATTTAATGTGGTACTTCAGTCATCCAGAAAACTGTATTTATTTATATCATAGAAAAATGATCTAGAAAATATTATTCTTTTATAAATGTAATGTATTTTGAAATTTTAAGGTTATTGATTACAATTCATATATAATTATTCCCTTGAAATGTTTTTGAGAGTCAATAAAAAATTAATAGTGATGTTTTCCCAGTTACATTATACTAAAGGTAATGGATGTAAAATATCCATATAATTTTCTCTCAAATACCTAACAAACTTACTTACAACCTTAACATGCTCACATAATAAAAACCAAGATACAAACTCTATGACATATCTTTTCATGTCATTCCAAAAAAAGTACATTATTAAATCACTATACGTCTTCTTATTTCCATGATATATTGATAATAATGGACTATGAACATCCTTTAATAAATCCTTCATCGAATAGTGAATGGGTTAAAGAGATATATGATTTATAAACCTTACCATTCCATCATGATCAACGATAAATATATGAACATTTATAACCATTTTATGGTTATATAAAACATTATTATTTAAACTGTAATATTTACATGGTTATATAGTTCAAAATTAAATCACGAAATATACAATTTCTCACCTTCCTTTTGGATTTTCAGATCAATCCTTTCCAAATCCATAAATATTGAAAAAAAAATAACCTCAACATGGATAAGATAACATTGTCCTTTCAACTAAAATCATTATTCACCATTTATTCTTTCCGAGGGTGGTAATATATTGAGTAACTATAAAATTTAATCATATCTAACCATATTCTTTTTAGTATATCCATATCATTATATTTTAATATACAATTTAATCTATTTGGACTAGTATATATGTTACACATTTTATATAAATATAATATCTCTATATAATTTATATAGAAATTTCCATAGGTAACTCTAAATCTGAATTGGGTATTTTTCCCAAGAACCGTCAATTTTTGTGAGGAATATGATATAACAATATCCTTATATAAAAAATCACATCCAAATAACATTCTAAATGAATTAAAATATATTTCAAAATCTTTTCAACTATAGGGTAATGTAATAACATGTCTACTGACTAATTTTCTATTCATTTCCTTGAAATGTTCCTCACATCCATCTATCTAAAGGAACATAGCTTTATTCATAGTTAACATGGTCAGTATATTTGATTTTCATGATAAATGTTCCATAAACTATCAAAAATATACTTCCAAGACATGAATAAATAAGATAATAGTCACCACAGTTCTTCTGGGCAAATGATAAATACCTTATTTCTATGAAGGTTCCAATGATACACCCTCTATTTAAATTGCATGATCCAAAAATGAATCTTTTTTTCCAAGATTTAATATTTGTAAATTTTACATACAGTTTTTTTTCAAGGCCTTCATAACAATCACCAGAAAATATTCATTCTCCCCCATTTCCTTTTAATAAATAAGAATATTGTATTAAACAAAACCAAAAACTGAAAATAGTAATATCTAAATACTCTCGCCATTAAATATATGAAGAGAGAAAAGGATTTGTATGTTTAAATGGAATCATTATTTATTCATTATATTCATAAGTTTTTTTTGGAAATATTTCATGTGTATTTAATACTTCTCAACACTGAAATTATTATATATAAAACAATATTCATTAATAGAAAATTATTTTTCTTCTCACAAATGATAATTTTTTTATCAATATGTGGAAGTGAATACTAGTTGTTGATTGTGACCTTGTTCATCCACTAATAGTCAACAAAAATCCACACCAATATATCTTTATGTTTGAAAAAGTGAATGAATTTTCCCCAAGGTGACACACTAGGTCAAATTAATCCTTTTTCATAACTCTATTAAATATTATTCTTCAACTCCTACAACTCAATTGACGCATTTAGATATTGAATATTTGAAATAGATGAGTCACCAGGTTTGATTTCTATTGATAAGTCAACATCATGATTTTTTGGAGGGTCAAGAAAACTATTCTAGAAATACTTTAACCAAATCTCACATAAAGGCATATCATTGCTGTCATGTTTACCTCCAACCATCTGAAATAAATACCCCTCTATAGTATGAATAATAACCCTTACAATAGATGAAATTTACATTTTATTTTCATATATATAAATTCACTGATAAATGATTATATGTTTTCATGTAATATCATATGTGAATTCGGTTCCAATCCAATTAATTTGGAATTTATGTGGAAACATTCAATTCCTTCCTTATAAAACATAAAATTTAACTATAATGTGAATGAAATTATTTCCATGATGTGCATTACCACAAAAATAAAATGAAGTGGAATCATATTCATTATATGTGATCATCATAATATAGGGGTTTTAAATTCTCATGATATAGATAATCATTCCTTTGGAATCACCATACCCATATAAAATTATTTAGATATGAAATAAATGGTATATCTAGAACCGAATAAATAATTACCAATTCTATCGTTGGTTGTAATGGAATCATTCACAAAATCATTATTTCACCCCTCGATGGTATAATGACCACATAAGATTTCAATGATTCCTCAACATTAGAGGATGTTGGAATTGATCATTATCATTATGCATTAGATTTGAAAACTAGTCTGTATAGTTCCAAAACTCCTTTTATATAAAACACTAGAGTGTGGGTGGTTCATTCTAGTATCCTTTTACCATTTCACATCACTATTAAAAAATTTTCCATAACACTGAAATTATATTTCATGAAGAAACTTTTTCAAGAACATAAAAAAAGTTCTCGTCCCATATGAAAATTTCTTTCCTGATTCTTCCCACACATTGAGCATAACAGCATATTTATTTTCTTCCCTCAATGGTTTTTATATTACCCTTTTAATTACATGTTTCTTTTCTTATCAGAAACATTATATTTATACATCAATACAACTTCCATATCCACCTTGATAGAACATAGATCAAAATCTTCATAGTTAATAATTTTTATTTTGGGTATCACTTTTTAGAGACTCAGTTTTAACCCTCATTAAAATTGATAAATCAAAACATCATGTAGGAAGATAATAAGAGAAGCATACCTAAAAAGGATTGTAATGTTTTACTCATATGTACCAATAGATTCATTATCCTTTTTATTATTGTAAAAATAACTAATTATCCATCATATTTCAAAGAATACATGTGATGTACATATTTAAAAATAAATTCTAAAACTAATCACAATAAATGATGTCAATTTCATCACATTTCCTAGTATTCCTGAAAAGAGTTCATAATTTATTTTCTTTACCTTATATATGGTATATATCCAAAATGAAATTCCCATCCTCCAAATACTATAGGATGGAAAATATA
The DNA here is from genome assembly GCA_963277665.1 of Viscum album. Lineage (NCBI taxonomy): Eukaryota > Viridiplantae > Streptophyta > Magnoliopsida > Santalales > Viscaceae > Viscum > Viscum album. The sequence goes on along the minus strand of OY728133.1, from coordinate 1,406,560,693 downwards.
ATTTTAGTGGTGTTGATCAATTTCTCTGTAACCTAGAGATCTAAAGTCCCACTAAATTAATGGGTAAATTTTATTATTAATTCCTTAATGTAATTTTGTTATCTTGTTATCTTGTTTATAATTCCTATTTGGATTATTACATGATATTTTCGTGTGAACGTATTAGTTTGGTTATTAAATCCAACATCAATAATATTTGGTTTCATAGGTCTAAAATTGTTTCATTTTATATCACATTTATCATTAACACAATCTCTTTTTATTTCATCCTTTTACTAAATCCAAGAATCATAGTGTGGATATCACTATTCATAGTGGAAAACCACCATTATGAAAAATAATTGTGGATATATCAATCAATATAGTATTTTTCAAATAAATGACATCTTGGGTTTGAAATTGGTTTTCCATGATTAGAATATTTTCAAATCTTTCATGATAGTTCATAAAAATATTATATTTAACTAACGTGTATCCCCCATGACTATAAGACTATGTGTTCTATATGACCCATAATCATATTCTAGGTGACTCTAAAATTCACACTGAAACACAACTTTATGAGTTATTTCCCCTAGGTACATCTATTTCAGAACCACAATCACTTTTAATATATAGAATGGGATGTATTTCTAGGTAATCCACATAATCACTATGTTACAAAAACATTAGGATACTTCCATATACATAGTATTATCCTAATGTTTATCAGTAAATTATATTCCTGTTTCCAATGGATAACTAAAAAAATCATATGATACCGATAATAATGACCAAATATTTTCATACATAGTCAACACATAATTTTTTTATGAACATTAATTAAATTACACAAACACACACCTGGGGATTGTAAATGTCTAGGTACTTTAAAAACATGGAAACCTAAAAATCCGGTTTATAGGTAAACCAAATCATCCCCCACTAAGTAATTATTTTCTAGAACCATTTTTATATTAAAATACATAATAAATTTCTTTATAATGATATGTAATGAATGATAAAGAAGGGTGATCTCAAATTCTCAGTAAGGGTAAAAAATTCATCGATATAAAAATAATATGAGTAGATGGGTATTAGAACATGAAAAAACATATTTTAAAAACATACCTGGTGTATCAATGATGGTAATATTAGTTAATTGATGAAATATTTATAGTTCAAATTTCACGAGTCATTATGTATTAAAATAACATTATCCATGAGGGAATAATAATAGATCAAGACATCGAATTGTGGCATACAAATAATGATAAAAAAGTATTTACTTATTAGTTTAAGGCTCATTGTTGTAACTATCATAGTAGAATGAGTTCTTCACCATGACAATAATAGTGGTTAGAGTACCTTAATAAACTAGTTTCACTCCCCATTCTTGTCCAATTTATCACATTATATATAAATCACACCCAATTAATGGGATGAAGATTTAGCTCTCACAGAACACAAAATGAAAGTCATACATATGAGTTCCACAATATCATAAAACAGTCACCATATCAGAATCCATAAAAATAAATGGGTTTTATAAACATTAATCACATTTTAACATATATAAAAAAGGAGGTATCATAATAATGTTATCATTTCATCATATCATAACCCATGTAAAAAAGGAAAGCTTCATAATAATATTTCCATGGTATAACCCATGGAAGGAAATGTTTTTCATAAAAATATTTTAATCATAAAAATAAATCATCTAGGGAAATAATTAAATTTATATAATTTGACCATATCCATATTAAATATTATTCAACAGAAAAAAATGAATCTTATATGGAATATTGTTTTCAAAGAGAAATCAAATCAATGGTTTCTTAAGAAATAAACACTTTCACGGAAGATGAAATTTTAAAAAAATTATATATTAATTAAATAATATAGATAAACTAATCATAGAAAATAACCCTAAATTTTTTTAAGGAACCCTGAAATTATATAATTTTCATGAGGTATGGATATTCCATTCATTCCATACATGTGAAAACAATGATTCCACTTACATTTTGATAAAATCCAAACATGAATTGCTTTGGAAAATACATAGAATTTAATTTAAAAATTTAATTAAAAAATCAATCAAGAGTAAAAATATCTATAGAAAAGAACGTGGATAATTTCAAAAGAAATTTTAAAACATTTTTGGAAATCATGTTTTTATAATAATAAAGTTGTTTTATCTGAAGATAAATATAAATTGTAATTAAAAAAACATTACTAATATTTTATAAAAAAATAAATATAAGAATATTAATAAAAAAAGTAATATAAGGAAATAAAAATTTGAGATGAACCTTCATGAGTTTCGTGAAAGATGGATTATAATATTTCTTTATCGAATCATAATTACAAATAATCTTGATAATCTATGAGATTGTATCATTAAATCATTACCACTTTGGAATCTTCAGAATCATAAGTACGATTAATGATTATTAAAAAATGAATCATAAAATATCATAAAATTAATTATATTAATGAAATTTATGGTCAATTATTATTTATATGAACTTCATAAATTAATATATATGCATAACATAACATATGTCTAAAAGAAGGAAAATTAAGTGAAAAATCCATTACCTTGTGCCTCAACTTATTTTATTTACATTCAAACCACATGTATGATAAATATACATTTATTTTAATTTATTATAGAACCAATATTATATATATAAACATATATAATTTATATATGAAATTTTATTACACATTTGTTAACAATTCTATGATAATGTTTTGTATTGGGCAATAATGGTATTATTTTTCAAGTATGTTTTTAGTTCTCTTACATTTATCATGGTTAAATCAACTCAAGAATTTATAACAAGATATTAATATCATATTTATTAAATAAATATTTATTTATATTAAAAAATAAATTATATAGATTGAAAAATGAAATACATCATCTATGAAGATGAAAGGTTGTACGTACACATGGAAGTTATTTAAATTTCATTGATTGATGAATAAAAATAAATGTAATTAATTTAATAGAATTTAATGAGAATACATATATATATATAAATACAATTTCACATATATTTATTATATTTATCCATTATTACTTTCCATGTAAAATTTAATTAAAAAACAGATCACATCATTTCATAAAGCGCCAGTCCTCCATACACATGAACGAAGAAATAATATTTTTATGGAATGGAAAGTAAAAAAATGTATATTTAAAAAATATGTTTAAGTAAATTTATTTATTTTAAAAATAATATATATATATATATATATTAGTAATTATTATACCCAATAATGAAATTTGTTAATGAAAAATGCGTGTCATCGGTTCGTGAAGTGGTTGTCCACCAAACATATGAGTTACATTTTCATTTTTCCTTTGAGGGAAGATTAAATGGATATATTTATTGAAAATAAAATAAAAAAATATCAATATATTGAAGATTGTACTATTATTACATCATCATGTATTAATAATAATTTAAAGAGTTTGAGGAATAAATAATATAAAAACACTAGTTGAATAATGATACATGTTCTTTGGGTAACCTTCTTGAGTTTCTATGAAAAAAACATACTAGGATATAATTATAATTAATCTAAGGCCTATATAATGTGACTAGAATATTAAAGAATGTTTTTTTATTGTTAATGGTCTAAATAAATAATTTAATATGTGTAAACGGGAGAGGAGAGGCAAAGGCCTTTTATAATGGAGGTAAGTGGCATACCATTAATTTATGAAAAAAAATGGTGGACCCAAATTTTTCTTGTTCAAAAATGCTCCATAATGGCCAATTAAATATAATTGAAGATATATGGTAAAACTAAACCCATAAAAGACTTTTTAAATATTATTTTGATCATTTTTAACTTTTATATTTTTAGTTAAACCCCCAGTAAATCCATTTTTCTCACAACCATAATAATTATATTTAGACTTTTTTACTGCTCCTTATGGAAAACTATTGTGTTAAAATTATTAGATAATTTCAATTATTCTAATTCCAAATATTAAATATATTCTTATGAATTCTGTTCACATATGTTGAATAATTTATTTCAAAATTAATCTCACGGCCTTGATGAGAATTTAATTATCCCAAGAGTAAATGTTCATATGATTAAAAAAACATTATACAAAAATTCAATGAAAATATTACTATGATATCATAATATGGATTAATAAATATATATAATTTCACTAATTTCACTTCTAATACAATTTTAAATCAAAAATGGAACTATATAATTTATGTAAATGAATTGACTGTTTTCAATAAAATCTATTATATTTAATATTTGTCAAAAAATAAATATTTTTATGAAAATAATAAAAATTAACCATAGGATAATTATGATATGGTTAAATAAAAATATAATTATATATTTTAAAATTATTTTCTAAAAGTGTTCGAAATTAATTTTTATTGTTTACAAAAAGGAAAAAACAATTAATTTGAAAAGAAAAATTTTCTAAACATATAAGGTATTACTAAAAAATTATATTCTTTTTTATTAATATGTTTGCATTGCATAAAAATATTATATGATAAATTTAAACTATTTATATACATATTCATTTCACCGAGTTTAACATATTATTAATAATATTCATGTTAATATTATATTAGTAAGTGTTTATAGTAGTGTGTGAAAACTCTGGGTTGTGTGTTCTGAAATATATCATGGAAAATTGAGTTATTAAGAAAATAATTGGTTAATTTATTTTATATTTAATTAATTTTGGATGAGAATTAAAGTATTTTTGTATTAATCCAGAAGGGTTAATGTTTTATTTGATTAAAGGAAGATAAATAATTTAATGGAGGCATGTACATATTATTCTATGTGATTTAAGTGATAAAACCCCATGTAAATTTTTTTATAGGGTTAATGATGATTAAAATTGTGAAATGTGACGAATGTGATATATTTTATTGATTTAAAAATGGGGATTGAGAAATAGATTGATGATTCAAAAGCCAACACGGTACTATAAATAGTGTGCTAGTATAGAATACATGAAATTGAAGATGATTTTAAGACATGCACTGATCCTTCAAAATAGCATATGTGAAAATTAGTGCGGGTTATTGAATGATGCATAAAAAATACAATATGTGATAAAAAAATTTGTTACGGAACATAGACTAATTCTTAAAAAGTCCATAGGGTTCTAAACATGGCATTTTCGGCACAAAATATAAGCATCTGACTATGGATCAAGAATCCATGATACGAAATGGAACTAAATGGCCAATAAAATCCCATAAAATAATGAATTTTTATTCTCTATGTGATATCACTTGTGGATGGTTTAGAATATGGAATGGGCCAAATTAGGTATTAATTGTCCAGGTTTTATAGTGAACATATAAAATATATGTGATTAGTTAAATAATAATTAAATATGTAAAATATTTATTTTATCACTTCAAATTATTTCATGATACAAATTCCTACACTGTTATTGACTAGAATTATTTTTATATGTCATTGGTGGTGTCCAACTATGTTTTGGTCACACCCTACTCGGGGTTCCTATTGAGTACCCAAGTAAATATCATTTTTTTAGGAAAAGAAAATGGATAGATTCAAATGTTAGTTTGCTAAGCGGGGATGGTGAATATATGTGTGAACTAGACGTCATATTGGGAGCATCATGGGTGTTTTCTATGTCTTTATTTTTTAGTTTTCATTTGAAATGTGAAATGTATATTTCAAGATGTATCTATTAATTTTTTATGGCTATTTTTTCTTTCATTGGTACATCGTGAGATAGTAGTATGTATTATTTGTTGAATTATACTGCTTATTGGTTAAATATTTTGTTTATATACTATTTATTTATGCAATTGAACTGCCACGATAAAGAGGGTATAATATCCCATTGTTTTATATTAGACTGTTGATATTCGTTGGTAGCCTCTGGTTTATGAGGAGGCAGAGATGAGGTCATGTGATTTACCGGCTTAGAGAACCTGAATGTTGAACCTGGTTTATGATGTCCCAACGTGGTATCAAAGGCTCTTTTCTATTTTTATTTTTTGTTTCAATATTTGGCAAAGGTATACATGATATATAGAAGAGTGAGGCCTTTTTCATGACCTCATGCATGTGAGTAACTAAGCCTGGTATGGTGGAAAACCCACATCCCCAAGGTGGGATTTATGTTCTCAATGTTTGGTGTTGTAATAAGATATTATTTCACATTGGGTGATGCTCTAGTTGGGTGATGTTAGTTATTTTAATATTTTATACTGTTTTAAATGTAAGGAAAGTCATGTATAAATTCACATTTTAGGGATTCATGAATTATTAAGGAATGATCTATTTTTCATCATGCATGGAAAAGAAGGTTTTTGGTGATTTTGTCAAATGAAAATGATTTTCATAACTTGTGAAATTTAATTGAACAGTTACCTAATATGAAATTGATAATTGTATATTATTGTAAATATGAAGAATGAAATGGATAAAATGTGTTTCTAATAATGATATTTGATAACCGATAATGTTTTACAATATGTGATCCATGATCTTTATGAGGGATGGTTGAGGGTTATGATATAACCATAGTTTTGACAGTGTAGAGGTGTATGGGGGGTTGACTTGTAATTTTTTTATGACTCTCTCATATTATAAAAATTATCTAATGATGTACTATGTGTCCTAAATTTTATTATTTTAATTATATAGTTATTTTTTCAGGAATACATCTGTTGATAAAATCACATGATTATATGGATGAAAATATGCCTCTAGTACCATAACAAGAGGATCTGATAATTCTCATTGAGGAATCCATGGAGAAGTTCATTGAGAATGTTCCTCACATTATGAGGTTTTTTGAAATGGGAAGAGAATGGGTTGTGTAGAACATTTGGGACTCGACAGATGAGTTCTAGTAATGGAACCCGATAACATTCATAAGAGAGGGTATTTCTGAGACATTTGTGTTCGATAATGATTTTATCTATATGAGTCTTGATCAATTAGAGACTCGTATTGAGAAGGTACACAGACATGCTTCTTATATCTTATATTGCGAGTGATTATTTTTTGGTTCATTAATGAATTTGATAGATAATTAGATTATATTTAATTGAAGGTAATTCAAGATAATTTCATAGAGAACATTTCCCATTAGATATTAGGAAAAAGAGGAAAACAAATATAATAATGTTGGCTAAGGGGAGTATGTTGTAAAAGGACTATACCATATTATGAAATTCCATACAAGCTTTGTCCCAGTATTAGAATTTTATGAGGATACTATGGATGTGTGATTTGAGGATGGTATTAAATTATATATTTTGTCACAAGTTATTATCTTTTGGTCATTTTATTCTAAAGGGATGGATTGTTCTTTCCTTTCCAAGGGGATCATGAAAGGGGATTCCAGGGGGATTCAAGTTTTTTCTTTTGGATGACCTTGTTTTATGTATTATATGAGTAGAAACTACCACTTTGAGAATGGTAACATCAATAGTGTAAAGAATAGTGGCTTGAGGGATGTTTCAATTACTTAGGATATGGTTAGAGTGTAATCTCACCTATAACACCCTTGGTTTTTATGGACCTATATTGGGAATAAAATAAATTTTCAATTATTTCTTTAAATTCCGTGAGTCTAATATTCCATTCACATAACTCTAAATTTAATTATGTTACATAAATCCAAAACGGAATACATTCCATGGAACATTGACTTGGAGTTTGTTGAATGAAACACTTACTTGGAGTTTGTTACACTCAACACTGATGTTTCTACAAAATATCATTTTGATGTTATAATTATTTAAATTATACAATTATAGCCAAGAAATTAAAATTATAACTATTAAAAATAATAACTACTTATAAAATATTTTTTTATAATTTCTTTATATAAATTAAACATATTTATAATCAAAGATAGGATTTTGGTAAATCCATTTGATATATAGAAATGTGGTTTTCTCAAAAGTACCTATTTTTTACTTAAATAAAATATAGAAATATATTGAAATTGAGTCTCATAAAATAAAATTAATTTTTTATTTTTGAATTTACATCATACCTTAGGGTTATTTTTTGAGATATTTCTTAAAGACGTCATTTTTTATGAATAGTGAAGAATACTACTGTAAGGATAAAAATATTCCATTTAGTTTAAATAATTGTTATTTTATATTTATATTTTATTTTTATAATGTTAAAATTAGATATATTATACATCAATTAATATAATATAAGTCATTAGAATCAATTTCACTTTGATATTGAATATAAATGCATAGTAATCAATTTAACTCCTTTCAACATTAATGACCTATAACATAAACCCATCTCAAGGATTTTCATTAATCATAAATTTTCTTCTTAGGTAAATACAATTTAAGAAAACCTATATACACCATTTTAATCAGAATAATATTTACATTCTAAATATATCATTTTTTTACTGACTGAAATGATTAGTAAAAGTGATGAAAATTATACACAGCTATTGAGGTCAACTTAATCTTACTTATGGACTAAACCATAATCATAGGGGCCAAAATTACCAAGACAGTTGTCCTAAATCAGTTTTCTAGGAATATATATACCATCTACTCCCTTTTCTATACTACTTATCATTAATGGATCCACTTTTAACATTGAAAACGTGGGTTGATTTCTCTCTTCAAATATTTAAAGGAGTTCCACTACTCCTTACCTAAAAAAGGCCATGACCTCTCTCTATTATTCAAAACTCTCATAAAACATGGTTTTGGCTATGATCTCCGAAATCTACTACACATCATCCTTAACTACCACCTTGAAATGGACCCTTTTGTTAGTAATCATCTGTATTGAAAACCCATGTTTTCAAAAATGTTTTCTTATATGTTTTAAAAAGATATTTGAAGCCCATTTCGAGGAAAATTGATTTTAAATTTTTTTTATATTCTTCCTTTATAATATTTCAAAATAAAATTCATTGAAAATTTTATTCAAATTGGTTTTAGGTTTTTCAAATTATTTTAAATCAACAAGGATATTTTCCTCATTGAAAGGTTTTAATAGATATTTAAAAATCATCTACCATATATCATAATATAAAATGGTGTTAATCATGACTTTATTGAGAAATTATACAATTTTTCCATTCAAATTATTTCTCATAATGGATTAGGTTTTTATACCATGACTTTTATGAATCCTTTTTTTAATGAAGGGTTATGTAATTTTTAAACCTGATTTTTTTCAACGGTTATGTTCATGCTGAAATGCTTATGAAACATATCTCTTTCCACTTGTTATGATATGATTGTATTTTTATAATTGAAATTTCATTTCATGTGTTATTATTTGGTTATTTATGATTTTGTGGCACAAGGATGTATGATTTCATTGTGAGGTGGGTGGGACATATATCTCCCTCCAATGCAATGGGTAATGATTTAAATTTCATCATATAGAATAAGATGAGTCAACTCATGGTACTATAATATCCATGGGAGTGAACTATGACTACCAAGATTTAATGGGGAGTAAACCCATACTACTAATTTGGTTTTTGGAAGAGATTACATAGTTACTATGTAAATCATATTATATACTTATGTGTCTTTAAAAATTACATGTTTTATTCCAATGTTATTCATTTGTGGCATATGTTCATTATATATTTATGATTCATGTCTTATTAACTTCCAATATTTATGCCATCATTCATGAATATGATCTTTGATATACAGGGTATAATATTTTAATCTATTGATCATGTTTTCATACCCTTAAGCTTATGATTATGCTTATATATATCCCTTGTTTACCATTACTTGGAATTTTAGATCACCACATTTTATGTTTCCTTCCCCAGTATATAACGATTTTTATTGTTTTTGATGTGGATAGGAAGGTTTATAGTCAGGAAGAACCCATTGATAGTTAATTTCTCCCACTTATGTTTTAGTGTTTTTGTTTCCATGATTCCAAAGGAATTAGACTAGTACAGTGTTTGTGGGTCTATTTGTATAATGTTTTAAGTATTATTTAAAAGTTATGTAATATTAATGTATGATAAGAAAGGGCCTCTATAGTTGGTATCAGATAAAATATTCATTTATAGTTTTGAATCTAGGATTATAAATCCATTGTCAAATCCCAATGGTCATGTCTATATATAAGTCTATGGATAAGAAAATTTATTGGGAAATGTAATGGAATTTTCATAAATGATAGAGTGTGTGGTTTCTATGAAATACGTCTATATTTAGATACAATAGTGGATTTGGCTCTAGAATATATGTAACTAGGGGTAACAACTCTGAAAAGATGTTATGAGCCTAACTTAGGGTAATTTGGAATATGAAAAACTAGCCCTACAACTCACATGGTTCGACACTCTTGGGGATATTATTTTGAAATTCACAACCAGTTAGTGAACCATCATTAAGGATTTAAATTTTAGTTTCATTTTAATATACAAGAATAATTTTAATATGTCATATATTTAGGAAGGATTCATGATTAAGACACATTATTTGTGACTTTTAATGATTATGTAGTTCCTTACCATGATAAATATTTCTTACTATATCCGTCTTGGTTTTAGTCAATGGATCGAACCTAAAGGAAACAATTTAATGGTAATTGTGATGGATAGTTAAATGATTTCTCTCTTATGAAATATATGACTTTGGGTCCTAGAATGAAAATAATTATTTATATGTTGACACAACTTTCTCATGCATTAAATCATACTGGAATTCCAAATGAGTAGAATGAACCTCATTATTTTTAGTATTGTAAAGACCCGTAAATTTCAAGGAAAATTTGTTTTCTTAAATTCATTGAAATTTTACGAGTACACAATTTCTCACGGCTCCTGATTCCGAGGCCTGGTGTGCCTGGAATCAATTTCCGAAATTTATCTCGGGTACGTTCAGTGAATGAGCGAGCAGGTTTTTCTATCTTTTGAACCAATGCTCGGAATCAAGATCTGATGGCATCATTGATACCGCAACGCCGGTAATTACTTATGAAAACCCTTTCTGGTGTTGCGTTTTCTCGAGAGGTGTTGCTAAAAAGGGATTTATTGAAAAGTAAAATAAAATTATGAGACAATTTTATTTAATTTGTTTTATGTTGTTTAATCCAAATGATAGAAGTTGGGTGAAACTAACCACCCATGTGAGGATAAAGGTGAGGTGGGGCCCACATGAGACCCACCCCTTCAAATCCACTAAACCCCCTCTTTAATGTTGGAAACCCCCCATAAGTTTATGACGCTCTCTCTTGTCTTTTATTTAATGCCAACACACCATATTCAATTAATTGAACCCATTAATTAATTGAATTAGATATTTTTAATTTTAAAAAATGTTGGAATGTGTGAATAAAATAAGACAAAGTCTTATTTTATTTTTGGTTGTTTCATTGTGGGGAGTTAGGGGAGAGAATAACCAAGGTCTCAAAGAACATCTTATTCCTTGTAGAAGAATACGAAGAACACTGACATGCCTTTCTATCTTCTTTCCGCCTCAAAGAAAGCAGGACGCTGCATCCTTCATTGGGGATGCACCAACGATGTATACGAACCCTCGTTCCATGACGCTATCTTCCGCGACGCTGTTTTCCCGCGACGATCATCATTCGACAACTCCTTTAGGTAGGGGTTTTATTTTATGTTCGCGAATATTTCTGGTGTCCATATTTAATCCTTTAGCCTAATGTTAACGATTTAAAGGGAGGGGGCTGAACTGCATAAACATGGCCGAACCTCCTCCCCCTTTTGTTGATGTACTCGTTGTAGCTTGAACGAAGGTGGCGCGGTGCTGATGCACCGCCCGGGAACGAAAAGATCTGCAGAGGTGGTGCGCGACATCATCGCGCGGTGCCGAAGAACTCGAGGGAATGCTGCGGCCGAAGCAGGTCGCGACGGAGGGGCTTGGGGCCGACATGCCATGCCGGTCGAAGAAGGGTCGTGAACTAAGGCCACAGTGGTCACCAACAGGGGGCGGCCGAACTCCCCGACCGCCGGAGCATCAAGAGATGTGGCCCTTTAGCCGTGGCGGAAGACCTGGAGGCGGCCGGATAAACTGGCCTTTGGTGCTTGGAAGGCGGGACCCGCGAAGGGGATCCTGTGGCGACAAACCGGCCGGCCAACCGAGCTGGTCGTTTGGAATTCTGGGGGTCAAAACCCCCAGTGGCAGATAGGGCGGTCCCCCACGTGGGGGACGCCGTTACAAATCTAGGAGGCAGCGCCCCCCCTTCGCGTCGCTCAGTCACAGATCGAGCGCCCAGACGATCCGGTCCACTCGCGCTGGGCCGGGGCTCCCGCAGGGCCGGGCCGCACCCAACGGGGTGGGACCCGGACCCGTTTCGGGTCGAACCGGTTCGGGCCGACCCAGGGGGTGTCGGGCCGGGTCGGTCAGGGCCCCAAACCCCCTAAAATCGGACAACTACTTTCAATGGACCATAACATGGGCTACGAGCCTCAGATTGGCACACCGTCAGTTGAGATACGATCCTTGGATTGAGAGGGTAATTTCGGTATATTACACTCAAGGTTTCGACGAACTTTTGGTTTGGCGGGGTTGGTTTGAACACGAAACCAACAGGGTCCTCATAGCGGAAATGCTATAACTTGAGCTCCAGACGTCCGATTGATGTTCGGTCAACTTTGTTGTATTCCTCTTAGTGAAATGGTCCTTTTGTCTTACTCCTCTTGTGGTTGGGATGTATTTGGAGTATTTTCGGGTTGGTTTGGACTAAAAAACAAACCGGGCCCCTCAAACGAAAAAGCTAATAACACTCAGAACTGGCGTCCGATTGGCGTGCCGTCTATCGCGTTGAGTTCCTATTGACGTGATGGAACTTTGCGATACACCAAATCTGTAATACTTGATAGTTTATGTATCAACCCCTTGGCTCGTGGAGCGGACCCTCCCGAAACAAGCATACTTTGTGTGGGATCCGTAGAGCGGCTACGACTGTGACGACGATGACGACTGTACTACGATCCTCCATGGGTTCCATGAGAACGACTACCATACTAGGATCCTCTGTGGGTTTGATGAGAACAACTACCATACTGGGATCCTCCGTGAGTTCGACGAGGATGACTACCGTACTGCGATCCTCTGTGGGTTTGACGAGGATGACTACCTTTCTGGGATCCTCCATGGGTTCGACAAGGATGACAATTATACTAGAATCCTCTGTGGGTTCGACTACAAAGCTGGGATCCTCTGTGGGTTCGACAATGATGACTACTAAACTTGGATACTCCGTGGTTTCGGCAACGACGACTACTAAACATGGATCCAATGTGTGTTCGATAGAGTAGATGATTCAGAGGCTACATGTAATCATCTCCACCCCTCTTCATAAATGGATACCTGTGTGAGATGAGTCTTGACTATCAATCATTATCTTTGATGTGATTGACTTGATATCCTGTGTGGATTGGATTATGCTTTCTTGTGTGGATTAAGTTTGACTTTCCTAAGTGGACTGGATTTTACTTGAGCTCGTGAGTTGGAGTTGAACTGGATTTCATGACTTAGGTATAAGTATGGGAATATACCTATGTAGTGTTTGATGATACTTCTTGATTGTAAGTTTTATTTGTGGTTTATCCTTTGTGTATTCAGGGAGACCATTGGGGGTCTCGGGGTACCTACTGAGTATCGTATACTCACCCCTGCACGGGCTTCTCCCTCACTACATTGTGTTGGTTGCAGACAACAGACATCACTGATCGTGGTTGAGGCTTGTATAGCTGGATGGTACCCGGAGGAGGTCCTCACGACGAGTCAGTACCCATAGGTGAACTTCACGATGAGACGGTACCCGAAGGAGTTTGGCAGGCGAGAGCATTGAAGAGGCTATCAGTACCTACACATCAGGTAGGATCTGAGGAGGACACCCCAAGAGATTCTTCTTTCTTCTAGTTGTATTTATTTTCTGTTGTACTTCGTTCAGTTGTAGCTGTACTTCTCAGTTGGGTTTGTATTCTGACCCATTTCGTTTTTAGCACTTTCTTTTGTACTTAGTGTATTACTTCCTCTTGTACTCTGGTTGGATGTGTTTTTGTTTTATAAAGGCAATGCCTTCCCAGATACTGAGATTTATTCCTTTTGTGCTAGTCGCCAGCTCCTGGCCTATGGATGGCGGGCTTGGGGTAGTCACAGAACGGGCCCCGAGGATGGGTCGTGACAAATTGGTATCAGAGGAGTTCGGTTCTACGGCAGAACTCAGGACTCTGATCTTTATTTTATGTGAAGCAATAGTGTTCAGGGAATTGAGTGTGGCTATCAATCCAGGGAGTCCAGTGTTGGTGCGGCGACTGACGTATCCATACACCAGGACCCTGACTTCTGATTTCCAACTCAATGCACAAAGACATTGATTGTGTGTGTGTTTCAAAAGTTTTCATTGTGATTAATTTGTGTCATCTCACCGGGTATACTATTTTGAAAGTGTAACACCTATTTCTTTTCAGGATGTCCCCATGATGGCATCTAGCTAGGGTTCCGAGCTTTGTGCAATTTGACATCCCACCGAGCGACGAGGCATCGGTGCATGGCCCTATTACAGTGGAGGTACAGGCAGTACCTCTACCCGTCGAGCCACCGACGCCACCAGCCCCAACCGCTGAGAGTGCACATCGCCTTAGTGCACTACATGAGTTTCAATGCCAGAGACTGTACAGGTTCTGTGGGTAGATGTACCCTCAGGCAGCTGAGGATTGGATGGAGGCTATTGTAAGAGTTTTCATGATAGTGGGAACACCAGCTGACCACATGGTGATCCTTTCAGCGAGTCTGATACACGCGGCACTAGGCAGATGGTGGAGCTTTATGCTCTAGGTTCATGACAAGACATCACTTCATTGGAAATACTTTGAGTGCCTCTTCCGCTCGGAGTTCATCCCATCCACCCTCCATGTGGTGCACATTCAGGAGTTACTACAGTTGTGGCATGACATCATGACTGCGGCCCAATAGTGGGCGTGGTTTACAGATCTCTCGTGATACTCCAAGGATATGTTTCAGGACTTGTTCCTCAGGGCCTAGACCTTTAATCAGGGATTGAGGCATGAGATCAAGGCTTCGATGATCTCCCTCAACATTCCGACATAGGCAGGGGTGTTGGAGATAGCCCTTCTAGTGGAGAGTTTTCTCGCCGAGCAGTCACCAGCGGCGGGACCCTCCATATGACGACTCGTAGCAGAGTCTTCTGCAGCAGGTAGTACATAGATGACGTAGATGAACAAGCGGGCCGGACCATCAGATGAGTAATATCAGGAAACAGGTTCGATTGTGCGGGGCACACGAAGGAGATCCAACCACACAAGGAGCAGGCATTGCTATGCATGCGGCGTGCAGGGTCACATGGCTTGAGACTGCCCCACCCATCCCGTAAATGAGCAGTAGGAGGTAGAAATACCTCTCAGGCAGAAGTTTAATCATGGTGGTCCACAGGGAGAAGGTAGATGAGGAAGAGGATCTGACCGTGCAGCGGGTGCTGGGTGATTCATTGAGGCCCTACTACCACCACCACCACCAGGGAGACCACCCCGACTGCAGGGAATAGGTGGACATGGGAGAGCTCAGCTTCAGGCAGGTGAGGCTTACGACCATAGAGCTCTAAGAGCAGGTGGACCTGAGCAGGACTAGCTCTAGACATGGAGACTTCTGTTCATGTTGCTTCTAGACTTGTTGATGTTTTGTGTCTTTGTACCTTGGGCTGCAGAAATAAAAGACATTGTTCTTGTGATGTTTTGTTCCCTATCCTTTTTATGTAGTTGATACTAAGAGGTTCCGATTTAAAACTGTTGACTAGACCCTCACTTTTGAGATACCTACTGGAGGAGACCTAGTGACCCCACACTGATGCCGAAAGTGTGAATCAACCCATGGAGACTAGAGTAACGGTTGGATCTATTGGCAGTAGCGTCGAGGCCTTACGAGGTCATCCTTGGTATGGATTAGTATCATCCATTCCGGGATTGACTGTATTAGGAAAAGAATGTGGTTCATCCAAGGGATGAGAGAAGATTTATCTTATCAGCAAAGAAGAAATTTTAGCAGCTCTTGTAGGACCAGAGAAGGTTCAGGTCATCCAGGAACGGATGAGGACAGCTCAGAGCCTACATAAGTCTTATGAAGACAGTAGGCAGAGACCCCTAGAGTTCGAGGATGGTGACCATGTTTTCTTAGGGGTCTCACCTCGACACGGATTACAGAGTTTTGGCCAGGGTGGAAAGTTATATTCGCGCTTCATCCGACCCTTCTAGGTCCTCAAGAGGGTAGGTGAGGTGGTTTACCGCTTGATCCATCCACCTCAGTTGCACCAGGTGCATGACGACTTCCATGTATCTCAGATGAGGTGATACGTGCATGACCCGACGCATATCCTCGATCAGGGGGAGATGGAAATTGATGATTGAGTGACTTTTTCAGTGGTCCCTGTGGAAATCAAGGATAGATAGGAGCGGGTCCTACATGGATGGTCAATTCCACTAGTGCGCATCAGGTGGCAGCATGGGAACCTCCAAGAGAGCACTTGGGAGTGGGAGGCTCAGATGCGTGCTTAGTACCCTCATTTGTTTCCTTAGTTTGTGATATATCTTTTTAGGGTTGTAAATCCAGGAGGTGGGAGAAATGTGAAGACCCGTAAATTTCAAGGAATTTTTTTTTCATAAATTATTTGGAATTTTACGAGTACTCATTTTTTGACGGCACCTAATTCAGAGGCCCGATGTTCCTGGAATCAATTTCTAAAGTTTAACTCAGGTACTTTCAATGAACGAGCGAGTAGGTTTTTCTAACATTTGAACTGGTGCTCAGAATCGAAATCTTAGGGCACTATTGAAACCGCAATGCCTGTAATTACTTAAGAAGACCCTTTCTGGTGTTGTGTTTGCTTGAGAGGTGTTGCTAATAAAAGGATTTATTGAAGAGTAAAATATAATTGTGAGACTATTTTATTTTATTTATTTTAAGTAGTTTAATCCTACGGATAGCAGTTGGGTGGAACTAACCACCCATGTGAGATAAATGGTGAGGTGGGGCCCACACGATCCCCACACCTTCAAATTCCCTAAACCCCCTCTTTAATGTTGGAAACCTCCCATAATTTTATGACTTTCTCTCTTCTCTTTTATTGAATTCCAACACACCCTATTCAATTAGTTGAACTCTTTAATTAATTGAATTAAATATTTTTAATTTTAAAAATGTTGGCATGTGTGAATATAATAAGACAAAGTATTATTTTATTTTTTGTTTTTTCATTGTGTGGAGTCTGGGGAGAGAATAACCAAAGTCCGGAAGAACATTTTCTTCATTGTAGAAGAATGTGAAGAACACTGACACACCTTTCGATCTTCTTTCCACGTCAAAGAAAGGGGGATTCCACATCCTTCATCGGGCATCCACCGACGACGTATACAGAGCATCGTTCCATGACGTCGTCTTCCGTGACATCGTTTTCCCACGACGATCATCATTCGATAACTCCTTGAGGTAGGGTTTTGATTTTTATTTTCGTGAATATTTCTGGCATCCATGTTTAATCCTTTATCCTCTTGTTAACGATTTAACGGGAGGGGGACGGACCACACAAACACGGCAGAACCTACACCCCCTTTTGTTGTTCTACTAATTGTGGCTCGAATGAAGGTGGCACTGTGCCGATGCACCGCGCTGGAACGAAGAGAGCTGCAGAGGAGGGGTGCGGCGCCGTCGCGCCCCCCAGAAGAACTCAAAGGAATGTCGCGGCCAAAGTTGGCCGCGACGGAGGGGCGCGGAACCAACGCACCACGCCGATTGATGAAGGGTCATGGCCTAAGGCTGCGGCGGTTCCCAACAGGGGGGGTCGGACTCCCCGGCCGCCGGAGCATCAAGAGCCGCAGCCCTTTGGCCGCGGCAGAAGACCTGGAGGCAGCCGGATAATCCGGCCGCTGGAATTTGGAAGGGAGGACCTGCGAAGGGGATCTCGTGGTGGAAGACTGGTCGGCCAACCGGGATAGTCATTCGAGATTTCGGGTGTCAAAACCCCCAATGGAATACAGGGCGGTCCCCCACAAGGGGGTCACCGTTACAAAGCGAGGGGGCAGTGCCCCCTCCCACCTTCGCACCGCTCGGTCATGGAACGAGAGCCCAGCCAAGCCGGGCCGCTCACGCTGGGCCAGGCCACCCACTGGGCCATGTTGCGACAAAGTGGGCTGGACCCAGACCCGGTTTGGGTCGACCCGGTTTGGGCCGACCCATGGGGTCTCGGGCCGGGTTGGTCTGGGCCCAAACCCCTAAAATCGGACAGCTACGTTCAAAGGACCATAACATAGGTTACAGGCCTCCGCATGGCACACCGTCAGTTGTGATGCGATCCATGGATCGAGACGGTCATTATGGTATATTACAATCAAGGTTTAGGAAAAAATTGGGTTCGGCAGGTTGGTTCAAACACGAAACCAATCGGGCCCTCGGAGCGGAAATGCTATAACATGAGCTCCGGACGTCCGATTGACGTGTCGTCGACTTTGTTGGATTCTTCATAGTGAGACGATCCTTATGGATTACTCTGCTCGAGTTTTGGACGTAGTTGGAGTACTGTCGGGTTGGTTTTGACTTAAAAATCAACCGGGCCCCTGGAACAAAAAGGCCAATAACACTAAGACCGGGCGTCCGATTGACGCGCCTTATGTCTCATTGAGTTCCTATTGACGTGACTGAACTTTGCAATACATCAAGTCTGGACTACGTGACAGTTGATGTATTGACCCCTTGGCTCATGGATCACACCCTCCCGGAATGGGCGTGCTGTGTGCGGGAACCCTAGAGATGGGTGCCACTGTGACGACGATGACGACTGTACTGGGATCCTCCGTGGGTTCGACGAGAATGACTACCGTACTATGATCCTCCGTGGGTTTGACAAGAATGACTACCGTACTGTGATCCTCAGTGGCATCGACGAGGATGACTACCATACTGGGATACTCCATGGGTTCGACAAGGAAGAGTACCGTACTGGGAACCTTCGTGGGTTTGAGAAGGACGACTATTTTTCTTGAATCCTCTGTGGGTTCGACTACCATGCTAGGATCCTCCGTGGGTTCGACGAAGATGAATAATATACATGGATCCTCCTTGGGTTCGGTAACAATTACTACTAAACTTGGATCCTACGTGGGTTCGTTAGAGGAGATGATTCAGAGGCTACATCTAATCATCTCCCCCTTTCTTCGTAAATGGATACCTGTGTGAGCTGAGTCATGACTTCCAATCATTATCTTCGATGTGATTGAATTGATATCCTGTGTGGATTGGATTATGATTTCCTTTGTGGAATATGTTTTACATTCCTAAGTGGACTGGATTGTACTTGAGCTCGTGAGTTGGAGCTGAACTGGATTTGATGACTTAGGTATAAGTATGGGCATATACCAATGTAGTGTTGGATGATACTTCATGATTGTATCTTTTCTTTGTGGTTTATCCTTTGTGGATTTAGGGAGACCTTCGGGGGTCTCGGGGTCCCTACTGAGTATCGTATACTCACCCCTACACGGGCTTCGCCCGCACTACATTGTGTTGGTTGTAGACGACGGACATCACTGGTCGTGGATGAGGCTTGTAGAGCTGGACGGTACCAGGAGGAGGACCTCACGACGAGTCAGTACCCAGAGGTAGAATTCATGATGAGACGGTACCTGGAGGAGGTTGGCAAGTGAGAGAGTTAAGGAGGCTATCTGTACCTACCCTTTAGGTAGGATCCGAGGAGGACGCCCAATGAGCTTCTTCTTTCCTCCAACTGTTTGTATTTTCTGTTGTACTTCATTCAATTGTAGCTGTAATTCTCAGTTGGGTTTGTATTCTGGCCCATTTACATTTCAACACTTTCTTTTTTTACATATTGTATTACTTCCACTTATACTCTGGTTGGATGTGTTTTTGTTTTATAAAAGCAATTTCTTCCCCGATACCTAGATTTTCGCTTTTGGTGCTAGTCGCCAGCCCCTGGCCTATGGACAGCGGGCTTGGGGTAGTCATGGCACGGGCCCCGAGGACAGGTCGTGACAAGTATTTCCTGAGCAAACATCCACCTTCTATAAAGGGTCTCTTGATTCACTTTTTTATGAATAATAGATCACTACTAATAAGAAAAATATTATCCATTCTAAAGTGATCACAGCTCAGTAAAATCATACTTTTTGTCTATCGTTTAGAGGGCGAAGTAGACCCATGGTGGAATCTAATCAAGAATAAGAGGTAGAAAGATGAAATTTAATTCCAGAATTGGGACGAGTTCATGATATTATTATTCAATAAGTAATTTCCATGGATTCTCCCTACAATGAATGAGTATCTAATTTATAGGTTTATTGGTCCATTTGAGATTCTTGATCAGATCAGGATTGTAACCTATCACTTGTAACATTCTCCAAATCTCTCTCATATGCAGGATGTGTTATATGTGTATCTCTTGAGTAAGTGAATACCAAATCCTTTATATGTACTTAACACATAGGTCATACCACTAGAGCATAATCTTTCTTATGAGGAATAACTAGTTAAAATTACTGGCCAGTGAGAGAAAGGTCAACAAAACAAAACAACTCACCTAGTCAACGATTTATGGAGAAATCGATAGTTAAAGGAAGCTACATAAGATCATTAGGAAAATATGAAGCCAAATTATCCTCATTTTTTAACCAAGGGATAAATTTAAAGGGTTAAATTCATTATAAGTGGGTATAATTTAACACTCCATGTTTTTATACACTTTTTTTGATAAATTTAATAATAATTTTTGTCAGGAAATTCACCAAGTCAAATATTACAATATATATCACTGAATGGGGATATTTTACATGGATCCAAGTCGTGATATGTTACATGAAACATTGACTCCATTTATGTTACATGCTACACTGACTTGGTGTACAATACACACCACACTGATATTTCAACAAAGCATCATTTTCAAATTATAATTATTTAAATGAGATAATTAAATCCAATATGTTAAACATATTAATATGAATATTTATATATAATTATCAAATATTATTTATATTTTTATTATATATAAAACATATTGATAATTAATGATATGATTTTTGGTACGTTCCTTTTATATTAAAAAATAATATGTTCACAAAAGAACCAATTTTAATAATAATATTATTTTTATAAACATTTAAATATTTAATTTGATAAAATAAATTTCATTTTTGAATTTATATTGTCAAAAATATCTACTTGTGGATTTTTCAAAATTTTATTTGAAACATCATTTGTTGATGAATAATGGAAAGAACTGCATTTCAGTTTAAAACTAATTTTTTGTTTAAAAAATTACTAATGTTTAATTATATTTCTAAATTTTTTAAAATAAAATTTAAAAACATTTACATCTATTATAAAATTGAGGTTATTGTAATCAATTTAACTTCTAAATTGAAAAAAAAAACAAAATAAAAATTTGAATTTGTTTCTACTATAAAGTCCCATAGTATTGTTCTGTATGTGGGATTAGCAACAATCGTAATATTATCACATACATGAATTTAATTTAGAAAACTGTCATAAAAATTTTAATTAGTATAATATTTAATTTCCAATTATATCATTAATATTTTGTACAAAAATTATTAGTAAAAGTGATTAAAATTATTCACAACGATTATGGTCAAATTACGATTAATTAGTGACTAAACCTTAATATGAGAAGGCCAAATAACCTATACACATATCCAAAATCCATTATATGGCTATATTTATACCCTTTAATCCCTTCTCTCTATAGTTGTTCGTTATTTTATTGACTTTCTACATGAAAAACATTAGTGGAATTCTCTCTTTAAATTTTTAGAAAATTTCCACTCCTCCTTCCCTCTAAATGTACACCACTACCACCTCTTCATCAAACCACTCAAACCAGTTGGGTTCAATAAATATCTAAGAAACAAACTACCCAAAATCCCCCCTTTCTCATATAATCATTCCCTTATAGAGAAATCTATCCTTGGAATCCATTTGGCTCAAACCAAATGGAGTTAACCTATTAAGAGACAACGTCTTATCTCAAGCTCCATATTTTATTTTTTTAACTACCCCACACTATTTCATTCAATTGTTTTATAAGAGAAATAGTAATCTGAATAATATGGGTTTTTATGACATGTGTTCCACATATACAATCAAAACCTCCTTATAATGGGTAACAAAACCTACTGTTTACATGTATGGTGAACTTCCACCTCACTAAACGATGATTGTTCATGTTTACTTTGATGTGTCTCATGTTGGAAATCATGATGGAGACTCTGTTTATATATTTTTTATAGAGTATTTAATACCTATTTATGAATCTATATTTCTTGAACAAAACATATCATTTTACATTCCATTTGGTGTAGTTAATAAAATTTCATTTGTGAAAGTGTGGAATACTACTTTCTCTCTAAGAGATGTTATTTTTTACACACTACATGGAATGAATTAAGGATGAGTTTGGTGAACATATATACTATATATAACATTATAATAGTAGTTTAATTTGATTATATAAATATGTACACATTGTTCATTTTCTCTCTTTTCCTCAATATATCAATAAAAATGGAAGTTGCATTCAAGCGTACGTATGACATATTGTATCCATGAACTGTGTATTCCATTTTATAACTATAAATTATAATGATTATTATAATTAAAATATTAAAAATTTAAATATATTTATATATATATATCACGTTTTAAATTTTGGAATCATGATATAAGTATAAGGACCAATGATATAACAAATTAAGACACAGATGAAGAAATAAGAGAATATTAGCTAATGTGAAATGATAACATAGGATGGTTAACTAGTGAGTAATATATGGTAATAATAAAATAATATATGGAAATAGATATATCAATATTGTTTTTTAAAATATGCATCATAAATTTATATTTATTATACATGTGTTTGGAATAAGTACAATGAGAGTCAAGACACAAGTTAATGGGATTTCTTGTCAACTTATATTCCCATGAGATACATGCTATGTTCACCACCATTTCCTTTTTGGTGTATGTACTACACAATATTTTATTCTATGTCTATAAAATGTAAATATATAGATACTCACATACCAATTTTATGTTTTAGCTTCTGTTGGATTTATGTTTCAAAATATACTAAATCAGTAATATATTTTAGTCTAAATTTTCCTTGTTTGACACTCAAGTTTTGTTGTGACACCAAATTCTCTTTCTAGGTTTATATAATTAAATTATTCAAGTTATATAAGAAATTTAATTTAATTAATGATATTTTAATCTTATTTTTATTTTCTTTTCTTACATGGAGTGTTCTATCCAATGATATAAAGTAATAAGATTTTATTGAGACAATCTCACCAATTTTAGAGAATGATTTTTATAATTACATTGATTATATATTATGATCCAACACTCAATAAGAATAATGTGATCCTTATAATTTGATTATTAATGATAAATACATGCATTAGTATCATTTTTCACACTTTGGTACTTATGGTAATGCTTTTATATAAAAATGGAACGTCTCTCTATCTAGTCATAAAATTATTGTACTTGAAAACCTAGATGTAAAAAATGTTTTCAAAATATATTCCAATCACAGTTTCAAATAAAAAGAGTTTTACAAACATTTATATGATTAATTTATGACTTTTAAATACTATTATCAAATTAAAATCTTTTCAAAATGTATTTAAGTTTTAAAATGAATTTTCAAGGAGAAATGATATATTCTTCATGAAATTTGTTTAAATGATATTTAAAAATTATTTCATAGCTTCGATAGCATCCATTTTTGTTACTCATTCCATTAGGAGTAAACTAATAAATTCTTCCATTTATATACTTTCTATGCATTTATTAGGTTTTTATGCCATTATATTTATGAAAATCATTTTTTTTCATGGGTTTTATGTTTTTGAAACCTAATTCTTTTCAAGGGTTATATTGATGATAAAATGATTATGAAACCTATCTATATGCATAGGTTATGATATGATTACTTGTTAAAATATCAATATCATTTAAAAGGTTATTATATGGTCATTTATTATCTTTTAACAGTAGTATTTATGATTTCACTGTGATATTTGTGGGACCTATATCTCCCTCCAATGAAATGGGTACAGATTTATATCTCATGAGGTAGAATATGACAGTTTCGGGAGTAATGTATGACTACTATGATGGCCATAGAAGTGATCCATGACTACCAATATGGTATGAGGGGTGAACTCATGCTACATATATGAAAATGTGAGTGAACCATGACTACTAAGATAGTACGGGGAGAGAACCCAAACTAATATGATGGTCTTGGTTTAGATGTCTAAGCTACCATGGAAATCATATTATATTATTCTGTGTCTACCAAAATTCCATGTTTTATACGTATGTTATGCATTCATGGATTTTGTTCTTTATCACTAAATGATTCTTGTCTTATGTACTACTAAGCATTATTCCATGATTCATGTATACGATCTTCGATATGTATGGTATGATCTATTACATTCAAAATCATGTTCACATACCCTTCTACAAATGATTATTCATACATATCTCCATTTTTTACCCTTACTGAGTATTTGAGGTCACCCTTTTTATGTTTCATCCCTTGGTAATAAAGATGTGTATTATGTTAGATGATTCAAAGAAGGGTTATACTCAATAAGAACCTAGTGGGAGATAATGTAGCTCACCTACATATAAGTGTTTATGTTTACATGTTCACAAAGGTAGTAGAATTTCACAATCTTTTTGAATATATTCCTATAATATTTTATGTATTCTAAAAATGTTATGTATTTTTAATTTATTAAAATCATGAATCGTTATACCAATGGTTCGTTAGGATATGTCACCTTCATAAGGAGTTTTCCAAACAATTGATATAGTGTCGAGCTTGCACCATCATGGTATGTCTACAGTGGTTTTCTAGCAACACATGAATTATGGGTAGTTATGAAAGAGAAAGGAAGAATTAGAGCTCAAAAAGTATTTTTTATACACCATATTATTCAAGAAGATAGAGATCAACCTGTTGTGGCAGTTGAGGTGCTAGATGTGGTAATTCTGAGAAAGGGCACCCATATCAGTATTGTGGTGTAGATAAAGGGACTCATACTATATATATGAAAGAGGGGAGGGACAATTACATAAATTTAAACCTATAAATTTTGATAGATTGACTAGATCATCAATGGATTGGGGTAATATTAATATAAATTATACACTAACTAGTTCTTTATTTAAAAATAGTGCGTCTCATTCGTTTATAACTTCACAACTTTTGAGTGGGTTGAGTCAGACATGGTGTTTGTGAGTGGGGTTATGAAGATTGATACACCTTTGGAAATATGGTCGAGAGACATCTTTTCATTCAAGGGGTTCTCTCTTGAGGATGATGAGTATCATTTTAAATAGGATCAATATATACTTGATATGTAGGGATTCGACATAAATGTGAGCTTGGTCTAGTTAGTATCCAATTAATACCACAGATACTATTAAAATGGGTTATAACATTTAAATATCTTGAGGGTAAACATTATGTTCATAATTGGGATTTGGATATTCATGTTGGATGGGATGGGACAATTCATCAACAACTAGGGATTCTCATCACCCAATTAAACAACTAAGGATTCTCATCACCCATGATTCATGTCTCTTGTAGGATAACAAAAGTTTAAAGCTTGATATCATTCCACCTATAGGGGACCATTTTCAAGAAGCTTTTATTATGTAATTATCAGTGCTACAACTTGATAAAGATGTGAAATTTAAAACTGATCTCATAAAATGAGTTGATCTTGTTTTTATTCCACCCAAATTAATTGCACCATCCATGCTTTTGGAGTTTAAGACGCACCCAGAAGATTTTATGGATATGAGATTTATCAATCCGAGTACGTTTACCTATGGTTATGCAGTACTGTTTTAAAATTATGTTGATAAAACATTAACCTTATGTGTTTACTACTAGAACATGAACTAGATGATAGTGAAGAATTTATATCCTCTTTCATGTATGGATGGTCTCTTTGACCAGTTGAGAGGTGTTTTTGATTTATCCATGATTAACATGACATTGTGTTATTATCTTTGGAGTGTAAGACCTTCTCATATACCATTTTAATAATTAATAATATTTTATAGACTTTATGAGTTCATCATGATTTTGTTGAGGACAAATATTTCTCATACTATTTTATGGACTTGATGAACCGAATCATCCACCCATTCCTAGATATCTTTGTGGTTGTGTTTGTGGAAAAAATCATAGAGTACAACAAGAATCAGGAAGACCCTCAATGACATATTTAATTCATTTTATGAACATTGAGAGTGTATATAATATATTACAAGCTATCTTTGTTTCATTTCTGGATCGAAAGAGTGTATTTCACTAGTCACATCATCTTAGAAGAATGTGAGTTACTAGATACATAAAAGATGAGTACAGTGGATTCTTTATAGAATATAAAAAATATTTATGATATCGGAAAATTTATGGAATTTTTAGTATAATATCAGAGGATAATCTAGGAAATTTATCACATGGAAGAACCCTTTTGTGATTGACCAAGAAGTACGTAATGTTTGAATGGTCTACAGATATTCAGAAATAATTCCATGGGTTGAAGAAGAGGTTAACTACCGAAAAAAATCCTGATCCTACCCAAACCAATGGAGAATTATACAATGTTTTGTGATGCATTAAGGATCATTCATGGAATCTTTTTTATGTAGGGGATCTATTTGTCGTGTATGGATCATAGTAGTTGAGTCTAAATGAATGTAACTACCTAAAAAATGAAATATTGTTAGCGATATAGGTTTATGCATTGATGCGTCATCATGATTTTCTATATGTTGAAAAGTATACTACGATTATAGGTCAAAAGAGATTAATGTATATCTTATTGCAGTAGGATATGAACATATTTAAGTGAAGGTGGGTTGAGTATATGCATTCATTCAATTTTAGCAATAATATTCATTTGGGAAGAGAAAGCATATTGCTAATGCTTCGAACATGAAAACCCTAACAGAGGTAGTTCAAGATTCTATCACCTAGTAGAATATCATGACTTTTCTGGATGAGATGCATGTTGTGGTTCAATAGGACAAGAAGTATGTGGCCCCCTTAGTAGTATCCTTTGAGTACAGATATCTAATCGGGATGAAATAGAATATGTATTAGGATCAAAATTGTTTTCCTTCGAGGGGAACCCATAATGTTTTTCTAAAAATTCATGTACATAATGATATGATATGGTCCAGATTTCAAGACTCTGGTGGGCATTTGTATAATCACTAATTGGGCATTAATTTCTCTTATAACAAAATTTATCCAGGAAAAATTCAAATATAACCATATAAGCATTATTATGGATTTCCATGAAAATGAACATTATTCTGGATGGAGGTATGTGAGACAGATTTGTTGCAATCAGGTCTCATGTAGGATACCTCCTAGATGATTTATTTGGTTAGAAAATATATGAATACATCCAAATGAAAATTTAAGTCATATACAGATAAAAAACATTGATCCCATGAGTATACAATGGGTGATTGTTTTTTCCATCAAGTGTCACCATGATTGGGTCACTATAGGATTCAGAGACATAGAATGGTGGCTCCCTGGTTTGTTAGATATGTTAAGATAATAGATAGAATTGATTTATTGTTTTTTCAATTGGCTCTTAAAATGAGGTATAGTGAAATGCATTATGTTCCTAATGTATCAAAACATCGGTTGTATCACCTTCATACTTATCTGGTGATCGATGTTGATGATTTTGAGAAGGAGGCTGATGTGTCCCTTGAAAAGCATCTGATATGTGTTTTGTTTTAGAGTAAGATAGTGTAGTGGGGAAAGACTGTTCCAATAGTTTAATTATTGTGGAAGCATTATAATCTTTACGTTGAAACATTGGAGAGAGATGAAGATATTTGGTATTCTTTTCCTGATCGTTTTCACCTGAGATCATAGAAATTATAAGGATTACATCTTGAAGAGAAGCTATTATAAGGTGGGTAGATTGTATGATCCCTACTTTTTTAAGCATAATTGTGCATGTTTTTAGATACTCTTTTTTTCTTTTATTGGTTATACATTGGATGGTTGATTACATTGGTATGATTCATGTGAAATTTATAAATTTTTAAATCTAAATGGGCTATTCATGGTGGGATCCTGGTTATAGAAAACCATGTCAGTTGGACAAGGAAACTGTGCATCCTATTTGGGGAGACATCGGTGGCTCATGGTTTGTCTAATCATGAGGCATCACTTACCCAATCATGTAATACCCACATATAGGTAGGTTTTCATGGATGGTTCAAATATTTTCAAAAACATTTACCCTCTTTGTAGTAACTATATAAATTCTAATGAGAGGTGAAGAGTTATGCCGCACGGTTTGTAAACACATCCTAAAAAAACTAGTAAAATGATAACATCATTTTTAATCCCCCAAAAAATTATTTTAAAAATATCTAACCACCATGTATTAACCCAAAAATTACCTATTGTTTTATTTTTGGAACTCCCAATGAGATTTAATTTCCCCCTAAAATCTGTTCTTTTTGAATTGATAATCTGATTGATGGATCATCACCTCCCCTTATAAGTGACTTCTTCCTATGTGGTATTATACCACTCCTCTTTCTCTTTAAGGATGAAGTGTAATTTTTTATTAAACTAATGGTTATGTATTAGATAAGGGCTATTATTATTTTTTCTATTTGATCACGGATCTATGTTTTGGTTCAAAATATCTTTTACCATTGTGAAGGTGATCAATCCAATTCAATTTTGGGATTTACAGTTTTGTGAATGCTCATAAATTATCATATAGTAGGTGGTCTAGATGTTAATTCCTTTATCCTTTATTTATATACCTTTATATAATTTTTAAATTTCAATTTTAATGATTGGAGAATTTCATCGCTAATTGAATTGACTAAATTGAATATCCACGTTGTAATGAAATTGGATCATCTTTGGAAATTGAAATTAGATAAATTGTGATTATGAAGATGATGGGTTGTTGAGATTATGGAATTGGTTAATAAATGTGCTCTTGAATAGATTGATAATGGGAATTAAGGTATGGCTAGGTTAAACTAAAAGGGTTTGTGGTTTATATAATAAAATGTTCACAAATGGTTTATTAGTGGATTGTTCATATTATTCCTTGTGATAAAAGTGATGAACCCAGATGTGAAGATTTACCAGGAAAGTCATTTAGAGGTAGGCCCCTAACTTTTTATTAAATAAAAAGAAAAGTACAAAAAGTACATAGAAGCACAAATATATATAATAAACATCATGACCATTATAGCCCCTATAAGAAACCCCTTCCACATTGTCTGTATCCCATTCCGATCTTTCATTGTTCTTTAGTATCTTGGCATACTTCCTTCTATGGTTCAATTTCTCCAAAGATACCAAGTCATGCAGAGATTGTTTGAAAGAGGATCAAGTGGACAATGGCTTCAGTAGATCAGAATAGTCTTTCCTCGTCCTTCTTTTTAATGTGATGTTCACGTCTTGTCCATATTTCCCCTTCCCATCCCTGAGAACCTCACAATTGGAAGGCCTAACCATCACACCATTATTTTTGTTGTCTCTGTCCGAGACGTCCCCCCAATTTCCAGCTACCATGTCGTCATTGAAACCATAAGCCACCCCTCGGGCCCATTCATTACATCTGTTACTGTCAATTACAGCCAGACATTGTGGATTCCCTTCCATCATTTGGTTGAAATCCACCACCTTCACTGAATTGGCTGAACTAATCCCTTCATACTGCCCTTCAATATCCTTGCAAGCATCCTATTCATCTTCAGACTCCAAAACATTGAACTGGTTGTTGGTAGTAGAATTACTCCTTGAGGCAGTAGATTGTAGCTGCATCTTCTTCCTCTCACTGTTCATACAATGACCAGCATCTGTCAATTTCCCATGGCCTTTGGAATTCAAAGGCATCCCACCCTCATTCGGACCAGCACAATTGAACCCAACATCGGCAACAACGACAGTAAGCCTATTATCCTCAGCTTCTATCAAAGGCCCCTACTTCCCACTACTCACCTTGTCACTGCCACACCCCATCACAGCAGCAGCCCCCATAAGAATGAAACCTTCTTTCATCCAGTGATCAAGAGGAGACATTCCAACACTAGTGATCCATGTAGCTTCCTGCCTCTCCTCTGCAGCCACCGATGTGCATGCTACAAAGCCAGTAACAACACCACTTATGTCCATAGCTCCCTTGGAAGTATTCCGCCATTGCAAGTCCATCTTCAGTCTATTCATCACTACAGACACCAAAGGATTTTCAGAATCGACTAGCTTTTCCAAAAACGGTGCAGCATAGGGACCACATCCAGATGCATTACCCAGCGGATCATCAACCGTAGACTTCCTCCTCCTATCAACAGATTTCCCTATCATTTTCCCCAGACCTGGAGACCTCCAGCTGCCAATTCGATCATGAAATCTGCCATTTAAATTCCCCAACCTGTTGCAGGTATTGCAGTAATCGTTCTATGATTCGTAAACCACTGCCTGCTTCCATCTAAACTCTAGGCCCACATAAATCCAAACCCATTCAACCAGAGGTCTCGAGATATCCACCTCAACACACAGTCGAGGATTGACCAGGTGAATCCCTGTGGCTATTTGAACATCAGAGGACAAGAATCAAAGATTAAAAATCCAAAGGGGTACTAGGTATGGTTTTCAAGCCCAAAATGCTTGTAGGTGGGAATGATTGTGGGTTATGGACTAATTCTTTAAGAATCGATGCGTGATGATGAATATTGGACATTTAATAATGATCCATATAAAAACCCTTCCCATTGTTGAACTTTATTTTATGATTTATTACATAATATTACACATAATAAAACAATATAGATTGAGAATTCTAATGTATTTAATAATTAATTACATATAACAAATTAAAATGTGGAATACATCCTCTTTATTTAAAAGATACATATAATGTGCATAATATTCATTTGTATACAAAAATACATGGGATAACCTGAGTACATACATATGAAATGGGTGAAATATATACTAAATTAATGGAATAAAATGTAATAACAGGAATAATGTAATACACATTAGATAATAATCATAAAATGGTGAGTAAAATGTTTAATAACTTTAAACAAGAGAAATAATTCAGGATATTACAATATAATTATAATGGTAACATGGGAAATGTGGTAACAATTTCAAACACTACATCATACATAGTTTAATGATAACTACCAATAAGTAATTATAAGAGAATTTCCCTAAAGTAATTAGGTTAAATCCATGTAACAAAATGACGTATCTTGAGACCAAACATTATCCAACGCATTGATGAACTATATTATTTTAGGCGCACCATTCACATTCATTTTATTCTCACACATATCTGAGCCACATAGAATATAAAACATGGATTCATTTAAATTCATATTTTATAACATGATGAAGGATTGTGGAATATATACTTATTTTTCCCATTTCACATAATTATAAGTTCATAATGATTAATATGCTTAATATGAAATGGGTATGGTGTCCACATCACAATAGTTTTAGAAAGAAAATAAAGGTCAACATTATGAAACATAATGAAAAACATAAAAATTCTTAAAATTTAAAAATATGAGATAAAGGGGTATATTATATTTTGGATATATAATGGGAATAAAAATTTACACTAAAAACATATACTAACACTTGTAATTGAAAAAATAAGGCAAAATATAATAAAACAACTTGAATAAAACAAGAATGTGTGGATCTCTTACTAAATCTCAACATTGTAATGGGTGTACCTAAAGATTAATGTGTGGGATTATTGAGTGTGAAAGGGGTACCAAATAATTTACACATACAATGAAATTATGAGTAATATTGATGAACATATCCCAACAGGATGGAATAGAATGTTAAAGTCATAATAGAAAAGTGGTACTTGAATAAAAAATAGTATGAGATCCCTTACTAAATTTCAGAATAATAAGGGGTGTAAATTATGGTTAATGGGTAGTATTAATGATATTTAAATGGTAATATCATAATTTATAAAGAAAATGGATAATAAATTGGATATAGAAGAACATATACTGACATGAAGAAAAATTATTTAAGAGTCATAACAAAAAAGTGGTTCTTAATTTGAAACGACAAGAGAGAAATCCCTTACTAAATTTTGGAGGTGTAATAGAATAAGTAACTATAAAATGAGAGAAGATAAATTGTATATGATTCAAATAACATAATATAGAAATTAAATGTTTTTTATAAATAAAAAATATAAATAATTTAAATTCAAATTAAAATTTCAAAGAGGGTTCTCGAATTGAAAGGAAGAGTGGAAGGTCCCGTACATTGAGAGCGTGATTTCAAATTAATGGGAGTTGTATTTTGATAGAGTAGGGGAATATTGGGATGATTATAAAGATTTATGGGATTTTTGATGAAGTGTTCCATGGGTTTTCAGTGAGGTTAAATTGTATATTGGGTGGGATTATATATAAAATGATTTGTGAAATCATTATAATTTCAAAAACATAGGGTTGGGGCTCTAAATAATAAAATAAACAAAACAAAAAAACATTCCATGGGTTTTCCCATGACTTCATCCAAATTTGGGTGGTTTTGGTTATTTGATATGAGAATCGTTTGAAATTATTAAAATATTTCCCTTGGTGATGTGGAGGTGAGTCATGCTCGTAATGAAATGATTTTAAAACCAAAAAATATATTAATGGTTATAAAGGATTGATAAACTATTTATAAAATAAAAAAATAAATATCGCAATATATTTAATATAATACACATATTTGGTCATGGATACCCTTTTTAGTATTTATTATATCACTTTTTGGTCATTATGATGAAATAATAAGCATTTTATATGTATACAATATTTAATTTTTATGCAAATTTTTGTCTATATCATAAAATTATGTAAATTTCCCCACTGGATAGTTTCTACATTCTGATTCAAAAAATTAATATACATTTTATAAAAAAAATAATAAATATATTAATTTACCCTTTTATTATATATTCTTCATTTATTGAAAAATGATTGCTTTTTCAAAATAAATTTGTTTGAACCCTTATAAAAAATAAATTTTACTTCATAATATTTATACAGTCATTTATATTTGAAAAACAATATTTTAAAATACAATTTTGTTAAAAAATAATTTATTTTCAAAATATTTTTATTTAAAAAATTGAATCTCCTAATGGAAATTTCATATACTTGAAAATACAATTTTTGGTTTATCATATAATTTTTGTCAAATTTATTTCATTATAATTTATAAATAAAAAAATAATGAATAAGTATAAAATATAATTCAATTAAAAATAAATATAAATATTAATACTATTAGATATACTTTTTTCTAGTATTTGTTTAATTATTTAAACCCTTAATTAACCATTTTTCCATTTACTGTGGAAATTAATCATTACTAAAATGACTATTCACATTGTTCCAAAATTATGTTAACCTTATTACCCATTTTTAATAATGATTATAAAAAATATGAAATATTTCTATCAAAATAATTTATTATATTTAGAAAAATTAAATTTATTATAAAACCATCATTCATTATGGGAAGTAGGTTTTTCTGAAGAAAAACATTTTTAATTAAAGAATGAATTTTATTTCACTATATGAATAATAATATTGATTTTTTAATTTAAATAAATAAAGATGGATATATAAAATAAAAATTTTATTTAAATAATTTCCCATTAAGTGTTATTTTAATTTACTCTGAAGGAGCAACATTATTGAATTTAAAAACATTTTTTATAAAATGTATTTTAATTTCAAAAAATAAACATAGAATATAGTCCTATAAATATATGACTTTAATTTAATTAATTGAATTAAATATAACTAATGAATAAATATGTTACCTTGAAATAAAAATAAAAGAATAATTTTACTTTTAAATTAGATAATTTTTTATAAAAAATCATTATTTTACCAAAAAAAATTATATTTGTAACTGTTCATAAAAAATCATTATTTAAATAAAATTAAATTTATTATAAAACCATCATGCATTATGGGAAGCAGGTTTTTTTGATAAAAACATTTTTAATTAAAGAATTAATTTTAATTAACTACATGAATAATAATATTCATTCTTTAATTTAAATAAATAAAGATGGATATATAATATAAAAATTTTATTTAAATAATTTTCCATTAAGTGTTATTTTAATTATCTCTGAAGGATCAAAATTATTCAATTTAAAAAATTTTTCATAAAAAGTGTTTTAATTTCTAAAAATAAACATATAATATAATCCTATATAAAGATGATTTTAATTTAATTAATTGAATTAAATGTAACTGATGAATAAATATGTTACCTTGAAATGAAAATAAAAGAATAATTTTACTTTTCAATTAGTTAATTTTTTATAATCAATCATTATTTTACCAAAAAAATTACATTTTTTACTATTCATCAAAAATCAATATTTTCAAAAAAAAATAAATTTTTACGCTATGTTAATTTTGAAATGATAATATAAAAAATTAGTTTGTTTTATCAAATAAATATTCTAAATTTCTTATAAATGAGTTTAATATTTTTATATATAAAAGAAATAGAAACAATTTTTAGGGAAAACAATTTTGGGAGAACATATAAATTAATAATAATTTATTGATTATTCACTATGAATTTATAAATATTGTTTCGATATATATATATATATATATATATATCACATAATCCTTAATCCTATTCATATTGATAAATTTAATGGGATTATTAATACAATGAAATTTAAATAATCATTGTTCATTTGGGTTATGTGTTACAAATCACATATGCTATTAAAAATAGTGTTTCCTACTAAAAACTCAAGGAGTTACCCATAAAAAGCCCAAAATATAAAAATAATGAGATGTCGGATAAGGAATGATAATTCAATGGCCCATATGGTTATAGATATGACGTTCTAGGCCCAAAATATTTTTATTGGACTATGGTTACATCCAGTCATGATATGAAATTGAGTTATATAGATATTGAGATAAAATGTTATAATGAATTTTTATTTTCTATGTGGTATCATTTGGGGATGGTTTAGAGTCTAGCATAGGATGAATCATGTTTTGGTCTTTCATGTGTCATCATAAACCCAATAAATATATGTTGTTAAATTAATAATAATTGAGTATGAAAAATATTTATTTTATCAACTATATTTATTTATTTATAAAACTGAATACACTATTATGGATTTGATATTGTTTTCAAAGAATTTGTGGTGGCATACTATATTGTACTCACACCCCAATTGAGTTCCATGATCGGTACCTGAAGAGAATTAATATTTGTTGGATAGGATAAGGGAAAGTTCCCTCTGTTGGGTGGATGGGTTGGGAACAAGCTTGGATGATGGAGATGGATTTGATGTTAGTACCCTCTTGTGAGTTATCCGTTTCATTATTATGAGGTGCCTAATTTATAATTTACATATATATGGAATAATATATCTAATAAATTATTTATGATTATTCTTTTCCTCTTTTGGTTTATCAGGTTATAGTGGTATGTATAAGTTATGGAATTATACTTATTATTGGTTAAATTATTTTCTTATTGATTATTTATTCCCATAGATTTTCTACTTTGATAAATAGGGTATTGTCTCAACATGATTTATATTATACCCACACTACTAGTTAGAAACCTCTAAAATATGGTAATGTGTGGATGATGTCATGTGATCAACCGGCACGGGGCACCGTTCTGTGGAACTCAGTTCAGGATATTACACAATCAGTATGCCAACCATGCATCCAAACAATCCAAAATCTCACACCTCACATAGTTTAAGTTTACGGTTGGACAAAATATGAATAAACCAAGTGTGGCGATCCAGCAAATAAATTTCCAGCCTCTAATGATTTTCATTCTCCTAAGACATTGTTTCTTAAACTATGATTCTCCATTTTTCAAGACATACTTTTTATGTGAATGGTTATCACCAATTGTGATATAACTATACACACAACTGTTCCTTAACAAAAAACTAAATTCTAATATTGAACCTCCCGATGTTCTCCAGAAACCACCTATATTACCTTATAAACCTTTATTAAGGTAAAATTAATGAAAATATAATAAAATAAAATGTTTCCACCCCTCATTGAAGAACTCGTACTTTATAACCACACAAACATAAGAAAACTCATCTTCCAGTTGTACCGTTATGTGTTATTGAGTTTTATCAGAGAATAAATCCTAACAATAAGCACATATATCAAACTACCATTCTCATATCTCCTCCAAGATATGATAATGTTATTATAAAATCCTAACTAGAGTAATCATCCGCACATGGGGAGTCATTATTTTATTATTGTTGATATGAACTTGATACTCCTCAAAAGAAGTATCAAATTCCAATTTAAATTCATTAGGATAAAATACATGAGATAGTTCAGGATCAAAATGGATGATATGATATATATGAAATATATAATTCATAGAAAATTACCATTGAGGAATATCAAATCATTATGATACTATATCAATCCTCTCAAAAATGAAAAAGTCATGGTGAATTGAGGCATTGTCTTTCCTTTCCTCATAATCAATTAATGATATAATCTTGGTGATACAAAAAAACTTAATCCCCTAACATAAAAATCAGATCAGAAACATTGATCAACATATTAATTATTCTTAGAATAATCCATTTCGATCCACTTTTGGATGAGCTATACCTTCATTGATGTATTATGAAGGAGTTCATGTCCCAATAGTGTTGTCTCCCTTTCCTACAACTATAATAGTGTTTAATAAAATGAACAACCATATTGGGACTATTAAGGATCCATATAAATTATCACATAGATGTTAGTATTCTATGGGAAGTCCAAAAAAGATATGTTTTATCCAATGACCATTTGAAATGTTCGAGGCATGTGTGTAGAATTTCCTTGAATACCTGTAATGTTTGCACCAACTAGCCATTAGTATAGGATGGGAATATGATGTAATATGATAAAAAGACATTGATATTGTGCTTTAACATATTTATAGGAAGAACACTATGTGAAAAATAATATTAATTCTTTTTTTATCCCTATTGACCAAAATTGGAAGTATAACTTGTGATACATATTCATTAGTCCAGGATGCACCTCCCATTTAGAATCATGATAATTTTTAATCAGTTCCTCTCATATTCTAATAGAGACCCTGACACCCCATGGACATGTATAATCTCATCGTAAATAAGTAACCAACCAAGTTAGGGTTCTATACTATAGAGCATATACATTAAGTATAATATTTAAGAATTAGAATGTGTCCCCCCCTTTATCCATTTTTGTAGTGATGAAGCCACTAATAATGTCATGTGTATAAGTTTCCATTAAAGCTCTTTGATGTTATTTTGAATATAAGAAAATGGATCGATTAACGGTCACTCACTACTATCTTCTTGAATAAATTGATCACTAGTTTTTATATCATAGGACCACTAAACATTACCATTCCATGGAGTATAAGAAATCTTGAGATCGAATAAATGGAGTTATTCAACCCATATCCAATATATATGGTTCATGTATCATTTAATTTTTATATATATATATATATATAATTGAGGCACTTATTATATGTTTAGAAAAAAAAGTTCACCACATGAGGTAATATTTCTTGTAACATATAGCATTAACAATATTTATATACATGAGGACATGTTTTGGGTAACTATTCTCATGAGACATACAAAATATAGACATGAATGCCATGATTTTATCCCCCTAAATAATGAATGATCAGTACCTGACAGCAGATGTGTATCAACAAACTCTATACCCTAATTCAGACTCATGAGATTTCAAGAAGTTTTCTATAATCAATGTTCTTTTTAACTCATGAATAGTCTTTTCAAAAAAATATAGACTAGATAAACTATACACACTTCTTGGAGAATCATTTAGATGAACTACATTGAATGAAAATTTATGAATAATTATCTAGTAGTAACCTTATAATACTTAAAACACCATATATGAAAATTATTTTGAGGATGGTCCCATGGAAAAATATCTCTCACCTTCCCAAGATCCATAAATTCCCCTACTTATAATATTAAGTGACCAAAAAAATGAAATTTTTTACTCTGAAACCTACACAAAATTAGTTTTTCATTTATCTAAATCTCTAGATGATTAGTCAAAAATATCTATAAATGTTTTACCTGATCCTATAGTGAGAGGGTATACAATAGAATATCATGGGAAAATGATGAGAAAGTCATAATAAATGAATGAAAAATACATGAATCATTAAGTCTATTATAAAATTAGGCATATCTCTTAGATTTAACAACATTAATAAATACTCTTACAATCTATACCTTCTTTAAAACATTTAATTTTCTAATTCTAATGGTATAAAACTCTCTATATGGTATCCAGATCATGAAATAATATTTGAGAAGGCATTATATCCTCATTACTCGTCAAAGAGATCATATATTCAAGTAAGTGGAAAATTTTAATTAAATATTAGATAATTCATATTAGAAAAAAATCAATGAAATGGTCTAAAACATGAGTAAATAAAGATAGTAGCACTCCTTCATCATCTAGTAAAAGGTAAGAAATATGATATTACACTCCACCTAGCTCAAAATTCTAATGCCTAAAAATATCATCATGAACATTGCATTATCCCATGTGAACATATTTATTATAATCATGTAATGAGGACGAAAACCATTCATGATAATAATCTTAATCTCTCAAAAGGAGACTATCTAATTCATCCCTATAATTATATCTATGCTTTTAATCTAATTTATGAAATGATATCTTGTGAAATGGTAGTCTCCAATCTTAAGGGGAGACTCCCTATAGAAGAAAACACCCTATGAAGAGATTACTAATTGTGTTTCACGAGATATTACCACATATATGTTTTAAAACTCTCATCCTAGGCCCCCATTATATATATAGATATAAAAGTGTTTGAATTTACATTGTTAAACATGGATGAAACTAGTGTCTAATCCATTAAGATCATACCATTCACTATAGATGACATGATTATCCCCTCACGAGGCATAATATGTATTGTATATAAAGGGATAGATCCATAAGCCAGAGCTACAACCTAAAAACCTTGATTAGATCCACTCAACTGTTGTTTAGAGTAATTATTCTAACACCCTCAACCTTGATAGGATCCTATGTATGAGTGGCCAATAGTACTCTAGATATTTTCTGATCATGGAACCACAAATACCACTCTAAAACTGAGAAAAGATGTCGATCCCCTCTCACAGAGGTTGAGTGGATTTTTTTAAAATATAGGGATATGGATAATTTTTTTATAGGATTGACACTCAATGGGGTCATTGATATAATAATTATTCTTGTGACCATACCTAGAACATAGGTTACATAAATTAGAACTCTAATAAGTCACTCCCTGACTACCACTTCCCTTGCTGGAATTCTACAGGAAATGATTTCTGCAACTTTCTTATGCACTTAATAACTACTTTTTGAACTAGTATGACATATATCTTCGTCTTCAATGAATATTTTTTAGAGATAACTGAGTGTTTTGATTTCCCATATAATGTAATAAATTATATGATATTCACCTAAGATCAAATAGTATGCATGTTCCAATCCTCAAAATACATACGCTCGATATCTCATATCTCGAAAGAGTATGTATAAGGTGTTAGAGGCCAATGAAATGTAATGTGTAATCTATTACAGTCATATTACCATACTCTATATGTATGATTTTACTTTCTCAATGAGATCGTAGATACACAAGGAAAATGAACAATTGAAATTTGTTTGAATGTACCATAGGACGATGCCCAAAAACTAATATACCGGAGTAAGAACATCCTGCAATCTCTTGGTAAAACTGTTAAATATGTAGGTTATGATCTTGACCCTATGTTCACAAAGAATTTCCATGTGATCAATGATTATATGTATATTCTCATTCCCAAACTCGATATCTTAAGGATTATGTACTCCCAAGAATGTAGGTGGATGTTTCGTCTAAAACCCTCTACTCAACTAAAAAATGGCCAACATTTGTCATGGGGTACACTCCATGGAATTTAATTGTCATCAGAAAACCTCTCCAAGATATAGATCACTACCCAATCAATGAATGAAAAGTGGTACAACATGCCGTATTTCCGGTGACACTACTAATGCATTGGGTTCCACCACCACAAGAGTGTGGTTATTTTCAAATTATAGGCACTTTACATGATGCCAATATAGAGGAATATATATAAAATGCCAATCATAATACATTTAACATAATAACAAGGTAGATGATATTTTAGATATGGAATATTTCAAAAAACCGAGGACTTGATTGAACCTGACATGAAAATTAATTTTTTAAGGATACTTTTAAGGTTGTGTAGTAACCGACACTAGGTGAGAAGAAAAAACATAGAATACACAATTGAAAGTTCAAGAACAATGTATTCACTCCACCTAAGAAGATAACATTCTAGATTTACCTTATCAATCAAAACCTGTCTCTATCCATCGTTAGCATAGGTCACATCATCATCCATCATGAAGAGTTATCATTTCCTCTTATTCTTCCCAAACACCAACATCGTCATCACCTTATAAACACTGCACTAGATGCCAGAGAGTTTCAGAGTACTTCGAAGCACTATAAATCATATCGTATCTTTTTCCCCCATCAAACCTGAAGCAACCAAATCATCCAAAAAAATTTCATCACATTGAAAACTATAAAATAGTGGAACAACAACACTCTTATCTCCAAAAAAACACTACTATAAAAAAATACAATGTCGAATGAAAAAATGGAAACCCTATAAAAAAGAATCATGTAGAATTACCCCTGATAAGAAGGAAAAAAACCATCACCGATAACGTGAGGAAGAAATATGAAATCCCAAACCCATCATCAAAATGCTTGTGCCTAGAACGATTGCAACCACCAAAACTCACATCCCAAAAAACCATTGTAAGAACCACCCGAAATACGAATAAGAGAGGAGTTGTGGAACATGAGGCCAGAGCAGAGGTTTGGTCGATCGAGGGCTCAGAATAAAGGCATCATTGTCTAGGAATTGTACAATGAGACATCAGAGTTGGAGAAGGCTGGCCTAGGCTATGACTTGAGACCAATTGATCCCCAAATCATAAAACTCAAAACCCTGTTTAACTATAACCCCATTTCTAACCTTGAGATGTGAGGAGGGACGTGATATCACAACCATAGAATGTGAGACTATATAATGATGTAATTTTTTATTTACAAGAACTCTAACTACTATTCCTATGGTCAAATTATGGTGATTTTCTAATTATTTTTCAGAATCATTTGAAAATATGGATAAGTAATCACATTTTTTAGGGGGGGGGGACACTCATTAAATTAAAATTGTATTTCCATCTTAGTACAAAATGTATTTGACATTAGGATATTATTTTAGTAAGTATACATAAAATGGTTCAGTAATATGGATTT
Source organism: Viscum album (assembly GCA_963277665.1). Taxonomy (NCBI): domain Eukaryota; kingdom Viridiplantae; phylum Streptophyta; class Magnoliopsida; order Santalales; family Viscaceae; genus Viscum; species Viscum album. Next base: position 1,406,519,071 of record OY728133.1, on the reverse strand, counting down.
TAATTCCCATTTTATAGACTCATACATGATATATGATTTATTTTTCAATTCCTTTAACAACAAATATTTTGAATACAAATCATAGACAACCATGGATATAAAGGAAAAATTATAGTATTGTTCATTAAATAAATCATAATCATCAATTTATAATGAAAAAATTCCATTTCAGTTGATTAAGAAATGTTATGTAACCAATCATTAATTAACCATGAAATGTTCAAATATATTATTGTTGATAACTATTTATATAAATAATGAGGTAAGATGTGCAGCTAATGTAATATGCACGGAATTTCATATGAGTGACATATAAATCTGTATTTCCCTATGATGATTTATGAGTTAATAATTCATAGAAATATCATCTCATGGTATTAAATCTCATAAAACCCAATTTCACATACCATGTATGTAACAAAATGGAAAAAAAAATACAAATGTAAAAAACTAATGACTATAATAAGAAGCATAATCCCTAGAAACACATCTTTTCCCCAACATGTGGGTTATCTACTCCCAGGAAAGTCTTATTAATAATTTTTTAAATATCATAATCTAATAGAAAAAATCAAGATAAAGTAAAAGGCCTCAAAAAAATCACGTTGGAATACCCATACTTGTTTATAAACATGTCACTGGTACAGAGGGTCGCATGAACTCATGTTTTTTTCATGATTGTCATAGGATTATATCTATCGATTGTTGTATTGTGGGGAGACTATACCCTCTTTATCAGAGTAAAACTCAATAAAAAATAAAGGAAACTCAAGATCCATAAGTTAATAATAAAATATACATACTTTACTAAATAACATTGTATACATATCTTGTCATTATTGCATAAAATGAATGTAATGAAAGTTGTGGAAGTAGTCATACAATCAATTATAAGCTAAAAACAAAAAGTACAATATATGATAACATCTTGAGAATCTCCAATCCAAACATGATAATCTTATCCCATGGTACCAACCTAATAAAAATTCAAGAATACATAATTGGTTGCTTACATTTTTCATTTTCTGCATCAATGAAATTGGTATGTGAATCAAACAATGACCCAACCAATGTTTGAGTACTACTCTCTAGGTTACCAACAAAAATGTCAAATTAAAATAATATATGTGAGTATAAATTGTTATAGTGTATAGTAAAAATAAATAAAATAAATAATGAAAAATTATTCTTATCAAGCTAGTGATCCTCTTGGGAAACCTGATTGACCCTACCTGTATTGACCTAATCCTGATGTTTGTGAATATGTGACCTTTCATTTTGGTTAAGGGACCCGAGGAAAGTATCAAAGAAATCAAAGGAAGAATAAACATAATAAATCCATGGAAGAGGTCCAATAATTTCTACACACACACACATAGTCATTCATAAAACACAAGAGACTATGGAATTATTTACATTCAAAATTAAAGCCAACTCCTTTTTATCAACCTATGATGTATGAAAATTTGGGATTGAGTTTAATCTATGGGATTGAGAATTAAAATTCCACTCCAAATATTTTCTAAGAAAAAATGGAAAATATTCTTTTTATTTTAGGGTTGGGATAAATTTGAATCTAATGGGATATCCTAAAGAGTTCTTTGTCAAATGACTTTAAGCTAAACCTAAGATATCATGCCATGTGTTCTATGTTTTACTGAGATCTATACGAATCTATGAAATCAGGTCATGGAATTCATCAAATTAATACATTAACTGAATCCATGATGGGTGTAGAATTGGGAATCTTAATAAAGGAATTAGGTGAAATCTTAAGATTCTACTCAAGGAATTTGTTAAGGGAATCCACCACTCGCACATGGCATGATATACCACCAATGATGTGAACAAGTTCCATAACAAATAACATAAGATTAATTGGTAATAATCCCAAGACCCAAGTAAGTATCAAATAAATCTAATAATGTAACTATTAATGACAAATAATCATAATGAGAATTATAGTTATTCTTCTATCGTATAACTCAATTAATTAAATTTTTCACATTACACATTAAGTGATAGTCCAATGAAACCCTAAGGAGTGGTTTGCATTTACATGAAATGTAATTTTCATAAAGGTAAATTAATATCTCTATGAGTGTTTTTGTTATAATTAATTTATGGGTTTCTAGTGATATATACCAAAAACACCAAATATATTTGTTTTTTCTGAGGTCATAAACCTAAAAGGCTAATTATAATACATATGTGAATTGTAGATTAGGATTTTATAAAGGAAATAGTGAAATATAATTATTAGGGGAAAATCCCAGAATGATAATAATATGATAAAATATTACCATTTATAAATGAAATTAATTTTAGAGAAAATAGAACATAACACTAATCTTGGGTCTTTAGAAGACTCGTTGTCTAGTATCAACATCATATTTAAGTAATAGTGAGAGAAAAAAATCAATACTTAAATACTAATTATATGGAATATTACATATCCAAGAGATAACATTTTCAATAAAAAAGAAACAATATAAATTATGAAAGATGTGTAAAATCCTTAAAACAAGCCTTTCAATTCATCCAAGGGAGATCTAATCGGAGGAGGGATAAATAAGATACAACAACATGGAGTAGAAGATAGGTGTAGAGTTTCAATGAAACTGTTATGCATACATGAGTGGAAGATGTGATAGAAATTGGATATAATTGTATTAATAGTGAAATGGTAAATTTCTCTATTTTAACTAGTTCATAGTTTAGAACCCCATTTTTCCAAACTTCATTCAAACCACAAATCCTCAATATCTAAAATCCCATACCTCAAATGTCTTAAGTTTACAATTAGACAAATTATGTTAAAACCAATCAAGCTGAACCTGTGATAAATTATAGAACATCCAAGGTTTATATTCTCCATTATCATGGTTTCTCAAACATTGATTCACCCTTTTCCAAGCCCCTTGTTTAATTTGAATGATTTGAACTAACTGTGTACCCGAATATACATTTCAAATAAAATTCATTCCTGATCCTCCAAAAAGGATCCTGAAACATTATTTAATCCCAAGTCAAATCTATTATGTTAATTGTAATTTTAAACATTAAAATATAGTCCATAACATAATGAATAATTTAATCTCTATAGTTTATATATATATATATATAATAAAAAGTATAATGTATTTAGTTTTATGACACCAACTCAAATAGAGATTCAGAATTTAGTCTTCAGTGATAAAACGTTCTTCTTCCCCATTCATTCCTCCCAAGAATTTTTTTTCTACAACTCATATTTGGATTACCACAAGAATATTTTCTATAAAATCATTCCATATAATTTGAATAGAATCATGACATGTCCAAATAATAAAATTAGTATAAATATTTCTCATTTTTATTCTCAATATAGAATCATTGCGGCTCACCTGCGATATCAATTTAGTTAATTTGTCGTTAATAAAAGGTCTTGAATGATTCAATGTTAATGAATCATTTTTTTGCTGTACCTAATCTGGAAGTGATTAACATCAGTTATTTTCATTTTAAAAAATTGATTAGAATTTATTTATTTTCTATTAAATGATAAAATATTTTTGAAAAAAATTAATCCACTCCACTTGGAGAACACATAAAAACCTGAAAATAATAACTGCAGATCTACAATTTTTTTTTGAAAAAGTATTCCCTCTTATTAAAATAATGAATAATTTTTTCTTTATCCCATAATATAAAAATGGTATTCCTCAATACAATCATCTCGTGAGTTATTATGTTAACAAAGATTCTTGAACTATCTTTATGGAAAATTTCAATTAATAAAAAGTTGAAATTAGTATCATGAACAATAATATCATCATTAGGAAAATTCATGACATGATATTTTATTGAATATATAGGGTAAAATGATATAATAAAATGAATTATTTCTAATGATTCAAAGTAGAAAAATTAGAACCCTAACATGGATTGAGTTTCGGTGGTGGATCGAGCATTTGCAGTAGTACATTTGTGAATGAATTTTTATAGTGGATCAAGATTTTGCAATGTCACCATCTCATTGTACGTGTGAGTCTATTAAGATATTTTATGATTTTTTACAAACTAATATATAAGATAGGTATATTTTTATTTTGAAATAAGGGTCTGGGTTATGCGTTAATCCCATTCATGATTCCCCATTTGGAAGGAAATTGTGAATGAGGTTCCAGCTTCCTACCCACGCCCAAAGAAGATTGGGCCTTGTTAATACCTCTTTGAATATAAGTATATATATATTATTAATAATTTAATTACGTTATTAATAATATAATATTTATTGTTATTAATATTAATTTCTATGGATAATATTTACAAATATTTGTCAATTTTTTATTGATATAAAATATTACAAATTTATTAATAGGTAATATATTTATTATAAATCAACTTTATTATTTATTATCAATGCATAATAATTTTATATGTATTAATTTATTAAAAGTATAGAAAAAATATTTATAATATTTTAATTATAAAACATTCTAAAATATTTGTGGATTTTATTCAATAGTAATATATTAATATAAAATATATGTATTTTTTATCAATTATATTATTTATTATTAATTAATAATACATTTTTAAGTTATAAAAATAATTAATTTCACTATATCTACAATTTTATATAATAATGTAAATAAAATAATTTCTATATAAAAAATGCTTACTATTTGGTAATTAAATTATTCTTATAAAATTTTAATTATAAATATTTGTAAATTTTTTATTAATATAAGTATTCATAATTTATTCATATGTAAAATATTTAGTAAATATTAATTTTACTATTTATTATTAATTAACAGTATATTAATATTTTATAATTATATTTAATACATATATAGCTAATATACAATGTATAGTAATGAAAATAAATTAAATTTTATTTAGAAAAATGTTTTATATTTAATAATTATATTATTATAAAAATATTATGGTGTATTATTATGTATTCACTTATATAAGAAATAATATAATATTTATTATTGATATTATTAATATTAATACAATTCAAAATAAATATAATTTTAACATTTAATGACACATTTAATATTATTATTTATTGTACACATTTAGAGTAACAATACAAAGTATTAATATATATAAAAATATTATGTAATATATTTACAAATGTATTTATTAATATTTTTTTCATAATCTTTAAAAAATATTTTTATTAATTTTAATTAAATAAATTTATTGATTTATGAAACAAAAAATAATATATTAGTATGTTTTAAAATATCATAGAAGTACTGATTAAAAAAACATATGTCAATCTAATCTATGTTGGTGTCCATGATTCCCCTTCATGACCTAACCATGTGTATATATAATGCATCCACATTGTATCTATTTAGGTCTAGTATTTGGTGTTCGCTACACAATTTTATTATCATTGGAACCTACCTCCACTCCATCCTAAGTAATAAAAAGTTGATCTATAGTCTCACTGTCAAAAACATGTCATACCCCCAAGGATAGAGGCTGGTTGATAGAACTCTCTCAAATATAAGACGAATATAGATGTTGTGTGACCATTACCTATAGATCATAGGACAATAATGACTATAAATTAGAGTAACAAATTCATATCTTTAAAAAAGGACATGTTAATAGACTATGTCTATTCTTGTGCCTTTGGCTATGGTTATGGTTCATATGGAATAGGATCCTAAGGAGCATCTGTATGATCTTGACATGCACCCTCCTACACTACCACAACAATATCCCTAATAGGACAATAACCCCTGCCACATCTATATCGTGATCTCCACCATCAATATCAGCAGAAAAATCAACAAAAATCCCATGATAAATATAATCAATTAAAGGGAGTTTGTCTACCAATACTCTATGAAAATAAGTCTAGTCAAAGGCGTATTCATCTATAGGATCGGAGATGTGATGAATATGGGTGATATGATCATCGTTTAATAAATTTATGAAGTTAACACATCTTAATATAAAATACTATTCAATATTTGAAGAATTAATTATAACCATGTCATGATTTCTCTATCAAGGTCCTGTAAGAATTCCAACTCCTGACATGTGACAATAGGATGAATAATCTACCTGATTTAATATATTCATATATATAGTGTAATAAAATCAGGACTCTTGTCATCTTTCCAATGTCTCATTAAATAATTCATGAAATCTCTTCTAGTTAAGGTATTAATTCTCAGATGTCATCAAGTAATGATGTGAATGTTACTAACTAAGCTACGAAGGAATGAATGATAGAATCGAACTACCTCACCACTCCATCAGTGAGGCCCTTGTAAACAATATTAGAACGAATAATATGAATGGTTCTAGATAAAACAGCAAGCATCACCATACAACATGGTGGTAAACATTTGATGACTGATATAGTATATGGAATCAATAAATCTAAAATAATACAAAATAAAACTGAAAAATAAATTATTAAATGAATACGTATATTGTACACAAAAATAATTTAACTATATAATTAATAACAACCTATTTCATATGGTTGAATAAATTAAAAAATAGGTTTGTAAGAATTGACATCATATTTGTATGTATATGAATATTTTTTATTAATTACTCCACTTGTAAAATAATTAATTTTTACATTTAATAATATAATGTTATAAATTTAATTTCAACACTGGTTGGAATAAAATTCCATCATACACATAATGTCTCTTCCAAAATATCATTAGGAAATACCATCTATGCTTTTGGTTCTAAGATATGGTTGTGCTTCAACATCAAAATCTGTATCATAATAAAAAAAATCTTTTGATATACATCTTATTGACATGACATACACTACATAGAACTTATATATGTATAAAATATAAGATTTAGACTAGTTATACCTCTGTTTGTGGAATAATTCCTCCAATAAAGGTAAATATTGAATATATAAAAAGGCAGTGGATTGATCAACACATATCATATTGCTATTAATGCATAAAATGCATGCATGTGTAAATAATATCCTAACGATCACATCCATATCTTTAACAACATGAGTAATGTGATATTATATCTATTTCATGAGTAATATACTACTGAAGAAGGACTTTTCATAATCATGGAACATAATTCCATGTAATTGGTGAACTTTATCAAACCAATATTCACATACTCATCCCATCACATCCACACCATCCATGGGGATGCCAGACAAAATAAACACATCTTCTGGTTTAACAGTGATTCCCCCTTATAAAATTGATTATATGTGTCTCTGGATTCCACCTATCTATGATCACAGAAATGATCAGATGATCGATAATTGTGAAGTCACACATTGATAGGCCGTATATTATAGAATGAAGAAGATGAGGGTTGTTGGATGGAGGTGGTGAAAGATGATGTAAATGATGATATTTTTGTACAACCAATGCTTGTACTCGACATCTGTCTAAAACTATCCATGATACATTCTTATCCTTGATTGAGAGAGATGTAGGAACCTCCATATCGACAATTTATATCATCATTACCTTTTTATGGTTAATTATATAAATTTGGTAACTTTTTAATTAATACGTACAAGAAACATCATGTGGTAGAAAATTAGAATTAATAATTAAGAAATATAATATAAAATTAGATAAACAAATAGATTTCATATAAGATTTTGTTTTAGTAAATACATTTATAGTTTTAATGAAATCCAATCATATTTCATTTATTGAAAAATATTTATTTGTATATTTTTCATGATGAATATCTTGCATAGTACAAGTGGTTACATGATATATTCAATTAAGCATGTTATTTAAAGGAAAATTTTGAAAACAATTCATTTAGTAGCTATACCCATTTTAATTCATTTACATTGGGAGTTAATTTTTTAAAAAATAAATATATCACACTATTATTTTTGATTCCATGTATAAATGAAACAAACAATAGGTAAAAAAGATCATAAATATAGAAATTTAGAAATAAAAGGACCGATTAATGGAAAGTTAGCATAGAAAATTAATGTACTAATTCTTGATAAAATATGAAAAATTGATCATGGATGATGGGATGTGGATTTATGCCTTTCCACATGGGGCCTTATCTTATGAGTATTCTATCCTAAATTATAAATATTGGATCATTGTATCACTCCCCATTTATGAGGCTGGTTCATCTCATTTTTTATAATCATAGAATTTGATTATTTTTTAGGGCGAAACCCGGTAATATCAATTAGAAAAGTTGGATGATAAGTGGTAAAGGTAAAATTATGAAATATCACTAAATAAATTCAAATTCAAACAAAAAAATGGAACAATCCAATGAGGAATAAAAATTAAAAAATTAAAAAATTATTATGTGAAAAAGCACATAATATGAAAAATAAAAGTATTTGGGATGATATTTTGAAGATCAGAATACATGTTAATAGAACAAAATCCACCAAATATATTCATACATTCCTTATAATAGTTTACTGGAGTTCTCACATGATGCCCATGCTAAAATTGGGAGCCCATTATATGTTCACCGATGTACAAGATACATTAACAAGTGAATATGGATATCTCAATGCCCAAAACATACTATAATTTAAGTAATAATTTTCATATATGACAAATATTAATCATCCATTATTTCCTATGAGGGGATCTTGGCACTCTCTTACCTGAAAATTGAATTATACCTGGTAAATGTTAAGAAAAATTAATGTTGAAGCGTTATGTAGTATCTGATTAATTGAACTACAAAAATGATAACAAAAATTATTTCCATTATTAAAACATTGAAAGGTATTTTAGGACCATTAAAAAATATACAACATCCATATATAAATTTTCTCCTGTAATAAACATGAGATTTCTATTTTGCACAAACCCTTAAAGATCCAATTTATTAATTCCCTGGTATTAGTGGTCATTTGCCTATATCTTCTGCCACCATAATATGTTAATAAAAAAATTTCCTTTTGATTTCATATCATATAATCACACACATCGTGATTAACCCTTATAATTTAACGCGCCGAATTTAGTTACCCATAGTTGGGGCATTATTACATAACATTATCGTGATCACAAGATATCAAGTCTAGAATGACTAATTGTTTTATTTTCTTTGGAATTACTAGATACATACATAAGATTTATATTAAATAATGAAAAAAAACAACTACATTGTAACCCATTTGAAAACACTCATATCCCTTATCCAATCCCTAAAAGTCATTCCTAACATACTTCTTCACATCTTCAGAAAAAGAAAAAATAAAAATGGTAGGAGCTCAGATGCCCAGTAAGGATAACAGTATAGTGGAAACTTTCATAAATAAGCATAAACATTTACCTCAATGTATAAGACTAAAACACGATCCATTCAAACCTAAACGTCAGTACAATATAGAAAATATAAATCAAATCATTTCATTTACATGTATACAGGGATATTCTACTAGTCGAATAATCACAAGTAATATCAATAGCTAATTTTATAATGATGGAATGCATAATTATGGAAATCTTAAACTCAGAGTCAAACCCTCGTGCCAAGAATACAAATAAAAATTTTCTCAATTCATTATTCCATGACACTAATTTTTATCATGAGACATACCGAGTCATTGACGAGCTATAGCGGGCTCCACCTGTCACTTACAATGTCCTATGCATTCCTCATATGAAAATGTTTAAACATAACATAAACATTAAAATTAAAACAACCATATTAAATGTCAATAAATTAACCGTAATCTAAGAAAGGTATAAAAATTAAACATCCACATTCAAACATATCATAACTCAATAAATACAATATGAAAGGTTTTATTATAATAAATTGACCTCAATCGAGAATAATATCCAGTAACGCATATTGACATAGTTAAAATGATCAGTAATACTATTTGAGTGAAATATATTTATTTTCAAATCATTGACGAGTACAAAACTTATAAACTAATTCATTTAACAGATATTTTTAAATCAAATTATACCATACCAAATTGAATCTTTTGATAGTAATTAACATATTAAAATAATCATGTCTATATAAATAAATCCTAAAATCATTTTTAAAAAAAAGACATTAATTAAAATGATTTAGAAAAATAAATCATACAAAATTTTAAAATGATGATATTGATAATTTTTACCTTTAACAAAACCTTAAAATATTCATTTTGAAATCATTATTATGAAACATGTACATGGATGATAAAAATGTCTGAGTAAATACATACATATAAACAATCTCAAATAATAATGAGATTGAGGAATTAACCCTTACCGATTTGGTAACACACAAAACATATACCCCGTGAAAGAAGTATCATACAATGAATATGTATATAACCATAAATTTAATTATATTACACTATTAATAAAATCATGGGTAATATAAACAAGACAGAAAAGGAAATAGTGGAAAATATATCATGAATCTCACGGGAATAATAATTGCAATGAAAACACCTTACCTAGTTATTTTCCTTAGTCAAGGGAATGTTAGGCTACTGTATAATAGTTAAATAATTGATTTTAAATTACAAAAGAACCAAATACATAAATATGATAACATATATGATCTTTTAATATTGTTTTGTCAATAATATTTCCATAGTATCATTGTATCGGATGTTAACTGGATTGTTTTCATTTTTATTTTTTGTTACATATGTTATGTTTATTATGGATAATATGTTTTTTATTAATATAAATAATTATATTAAGTTCTTAAAAATTATTTTTATTCATAAAATGAATGTTATTATTGAATTGTTACGATGTGAAATGAATCTCCTAGATTTTATGGAGATGGTAATCCATACGTACACATGAGTGATAATATTATTATAATGATAGGGAAATTGTATGTATATAGATTTTATATCATATATAAAGAATCATTAACATGTTATATTTATTATTTACAACAATTATACTCATTACTATACCCATCCAAATAATGAAGTGTTTAATAAAAACTACACCATGACGTAGAAACAGTAACCGTACATACACAAGTATGATGAATTTTTCATTCATAGGAAGGATAAAATAATGAATATGGATGTACCATATTTATAATAACATAATATTATGTAGAAGTTACTGGAGTTATTATTTTTGTATGGAGACAACAAAGAAAGAGGAAGTGGAAGAAGAAATGAACTGGGAAAGAGGTGATGAATTTATTACCTCTATTTTTGGAGCTTCTTTTTCATTTGATAAAAAATTATGCTTAGTATAGCTTTATAATCAAAGAATGTACTCTAGGATTAATTAAGCATTTTTTGAGGATATTTTAGCAGGGTATGTCTGAGCCAAAAGGCTTTGTTGGTGTGAAATTAGGTTAAGAGGGGGTAACTTTTTAAAAGAGAGGTGAGTGTCACTTTAGGAGAACATTGAAATACTAATTTATTAGTAATATTAAGTTTATATATGCTCTAAAATGCTTAATTTAGATTATAAGGTGAGTCTAGGTCAAAAACCTCTCAACCAATAGGTTTTAGACAGGTTTATGTCACCCTATTAACTTTATCTTTTATATTTAACTCTTAGTTAAATAGTTTAACTATTACTGTATATTCTTCTATTATTATAATAAATGGTAAATAAACATACTATAAAAAGACAACAGAACCCCATGTGGTTAATTATTGACATATATAACCATATCTAAGTCCTTTTTCCGTAACTTATATTTTTATGAATATTATATCAATTAATATATAATATTTTTTTAAAAAACTCATTTGTGTCAATTATGAAAATATTTAGTATTTGGTTTTTGAGATATTCAAAAAGTACATGATTACTTCTAAAAAAATAAATTAAATCATTCCAAAAAAGTCATATTAAGCTATTAAATTGTTTCAATCCCTCAAAAGTATAAATTTAAAATTATTTTCATATTTATAATATTAATTATTTTAATCATTCATTAATAATTAAAATATTGCATCCTCATTGTGTCATAAATAAAATTAATTATTTAATTTATAAATATTACAAATAAAATACCATTATATAGGAAATTATTTTATATTTCTAATTAATATTTATAGTCGAATTTATATTATGTATAACCCTGTATTAAAAATATTTTTGTTATGCAAATTTGAATCTAGCACTTTTAAATATTTTTTAAATAAAAATTTAATAAATGTCATAATCTAATCAATGTGGATGAAAAATGATCATATTTTTTTCCTAAAGTTTATTTTGGTTAAAAAACACTTTTCCAATATAATTAGGATATGTTTTAGGTTAATTATAATATCATTTTTACCTTTAATTACCCTATTTACTTTTAACTGTAGCAAATAAAATTTAAAATTTACTATTCGCCAAATAATATTTTCAACTTGTTGAACAAAATTTTTTTTTGTGATGTCAATCGTGTCAGTCAGGGATTCAAAATTCAACTCACAGAAGCGGTAAAATTATGTTTTATGATAATTTGCACATGTTCATAATGGTGAGAAAAAGATGGTAAAAAGTTCAATTAAATTTTATATATCTAATATTATTATAAAATGACTCCAATCAATTAAATTATACTAATATAGGTATTATGAGTCTATTTTGAAGTTAAAATAAATTTAAATTAACAATAATTATTTAAATAAAAAGTTAGCTTTAAACAATAAAGTAGTGTATTTCATTATTCATAAAAAATTTACTGTTATCATAAAAGAACCAAATATTTATCGAATCTAAATTTATATATCTCAGTTTTAAATAAGAATTTATTTTTATCAAATTAAATATATAAATGTGTCCATAATTGTATTTACGAAGGGTTCTCTATTAAAAGGAGGTAAAATTGTAATTTTCTAAAAATACACATTTTATCTGAAAAATTGAATTTGTTTTTATATTATGTATAATAAACACATAATATGGTTGATAAAATCATATGGATTATATTAAATTCAAAATGTAGTTAATACATTTCATAACTACTTTTTGGAATGGCTAGTTTGGTATGTTTTGGTGCGTTTATAATGACCCATACTTTACATACATTGTTAGTACTTCAAAATTGAAGTACACTTATTACAACATATAACAAAACCATGAAAGGACCGTATAGGTATATTGTCTTTAGAAACTGGGAAGCATAAACAACTGGTTCATAAAGCATCTACACTGTCACCCATTTATTTCATCATATATATAGTCCCTTTTGGCATATCTTTCTTAATAACCTACTTCCTGACCTGGGGAAAGAAATCATACAAAAGGGTGAGCTGAAATGATCATTAAGGGTAAACAAAAGAAACCTCAATGAAATCATATTCATAAGAACATAACATCTTGGAAATCTTACCCTGCAAAAGAGATCAAAATTTTATAACATGGGATAAATCATGGTAGTGAAATGTAATCACAATAATCATAACTTAAAACATGAAGCTTTGTGGCATACACACATAATCACAAGGAATCATTTCTTATTAGTCAAGACTAATTTCCAAGACTATCTTAGTGGACAAAGTCCATTTCTGAACCGAGTTCATTCCTCGTTTCAGTCATGTTTCACTGAACCAGTTTAGCCCTACCGTTCCAACCATGTCTATCTCATGAGATATAAAATCTTTACCCAAAGCATTGGAGGGAGATATAGGTCCCACCCATCTCATAATTATACCATTATTATGTGTGCCACAAAATCATAAATCATAACTCATTGCATAACTCATGTAATAAAAGTGGGATTCTTAAACATCATGACATCATAAAACAATTCATATAGGATAAAGGAATTCATAAAAATAATTCCATCAAAACATAATCAAATCAATGTAATAATAGGGATAGAAACAGAACCCTATATTATCTTAGATGGAAAATAATTTTGATAAAACACTTGAACTCCATTCTTGAGGAAAATATCATTTCTACTTTAAAAACATTTTTCCTTTTTTAACATGTCATAAAATTTTAAACTAAAATAAGTTGATTAAAAATAAACTTGAAAAATTGTAAAGGAAGCTTCTAGGAAATAATGTTTTAAAAATCCATTCATGGCGTATAAGTTAAAAAAAAACATTCTTCTCGTACTTTTGTAGGAAAAGTAAAAAAGTACCTCGTAGAAAAAACGACAAAAGATTCCTTTCATATCTTTTACTAAAAACTCCAAAAAGGGTAAAATTTTATTTAAACAATTTTAGGTGGATGGAAATAATATTAAATATTGAGGAAACATGGACGTGGATGATAAAATACACCCTAGTAAATTCCAAAGTATAAACAATCTCGGATAAAAATGAGATTGTGATATTTCCTTTACCTTAGGTCTGATTTGCTTCGTAAGTGACCAAAACTCCTGTATAATGATTTAAATAATGTCATTGACTTATTCCAGAATCATATCCATTGTTATGATATCATATATGGTCATATTATTAGTTTATTATTAGTAATATTTCATTGCTACTTGTTATTCGGGTGTTTATTACTTTTTGTTCTTATGAGTGGTTTGTCGAATAAATTCTTGTTCTTCTTTTTAGGTTATAGATACCTCATTTAAAGAATTGTATTGTGTAAAATATATCATATTTATTCACTAAATTCATTTATGTAATCAATATGCAATGAAAATCACGTAGAACGTGTCACATCACATCAGGGAGACGATATTCTGTACGTATGCACGAGCGATTATAGCATTCCCATGATCGTGGAATTGTATTGGTGTGTATGTATACTATTTCAGAATCAATATCACTTCACAATAATCATATATATTCATTCTTAACACCATTATACCCATCCAAGTAAGGTGGTGGTGGGAAATAGATTACACCACGCCGTGGAGACGGTATACCGTACGTACGCACGCGCGGTGATTTCATTTTCTGTAGGATGGATAGATGGTGAAATAGGGTTGTTTCATACTTATAATAACATATCAGTATATTAGTGAGACTGATGTTATTATTTCATAATTAAACAACTAAATAAGAAGAAGTGGAAGAAGAAATAAAGTTGAATGAATCGGTAACGGACATTACCTCTTGTTTGAAGCGCCTCTTTGAGACCTCCTTTTAGGGAACTAAAATTAGTCTTTAAAGAAGACCAGGACCTCTAGGATATTTCTAGGGAAGTGGAGAGGAGAAATTGGCAGGGTTTGGCCGAGCTTGATGGCTCAAAGTGGTGTGAGGAAGAGAGGGAGGAGGTGCCCTTTTATAAAGGAGGAGAGGGGCACCTTTGGAAAAACTAAAAATATTTTTTTTATAAAGCCATATTCGGTTTTAAATATCTCCAAATTGATTTATTTTGAAGATATGGTGGGTATGGGTCTAAATTATCTCATCCAATAGAATTTGGACAAGTTTAGTTTACTATTTTAAACATATCATTTAGATTTATCTTTAAGATATATAATTTTACTTTTACCGTTCCTTTTTGTGTTCTTACACTATAAGGTTAATAAACTCAAAAGAACCCCAAGATGTTTATTATTAATATATATAACCTTATCTATGTAATTTTTCCGAACCTTATATTTTTAGGAATAAAATAAAAATTAATAATATAATATTTGTTTAAAAAACGATTTTATGTTAATTTTGACAATATTTAGTAATTGATTTTTGTAAAAATCATAACAGAATGATTAGTTAGAAAAAAGATAATTAAATCAATACTAACATGTCATATTAACCTAGAAAAGTAGTTTAATTTATAAAAAGTCTCAAATTACATTTATTTTGGTATTTATAACATCAATTATGTCAATATTTCATTAATAAGATAATTACTGCATCATCTTTGTGTCATAAATAAATTAACATATCTAATGTCTAAAAATTCCAAATAAAATACCATTATGTAGTAAATTATTTTATCTTTCTAAAGAATATTTATAGTCGAATTTATCTTATGTATAACCCTATATTAAAAATTATTTACTTATTAAACTTTGATTTTAACTATTTTAACCCTTCTTTAAATAAATTATTAATAAATGTCCTAATCTAATCCAAGTGGGCCTAAATGGTCATATTTTATTCCTAATAATGTTTTTGGTCGAATTAAACTTATCCAATAGAATTAGGACATGTGTTAGGGTAATAATATTATTATTTTTACCCTTAATTACCCTATTTACTTTTAACCGTGGTAAATAAAAGTAAACAGTTACTATTCACCAAAAATTATTTTCATCTCATTGAACCAAAATTTACTTACTGACATCAAACATTTCTCCTGGATTATTTAAATTCCACTCACATTAGCGGTAAAATTATGTTTTATGTAAATTTGCAAATTCTCGTAGGAGGTGGTTAAAAGACGGTGAAAAGTTCAATAAAATTTTTATATATCTAAAATTATTATAAAAATACTCCAATGAATTACATTGAACATATATAGGCATTATGTATCAATTTTGACCTAAAATAAATTTAAATAAAATAAATAATTATTAAAATTAAAAGTCGGTTTTTAAATAGTAACCCAGTGTTTTCACTATTCATCTAAAATTGAAAGTTTCCAGAGAAATAACAAAATTTCACCCTAGGCTAATTTCGATATTCCAAATCCAAAAATGAGGTCCATTTTGAAAAATAAAATTTACAAAGTTTCAAAAAGTGGTAATTACTATTCATAATGGCTAGATTTAATAATATTTTAATAGCATATCGTTGTTTAGTGAAACTCGGTATTGCGTACGACGCAAGCTATCAAGGAAGGTTGTGATTGTGTGTAAAGCAAGCCAAGATAGTGTTGTTTGTAGTGAAGGATTCCTTTGATGATTTATATAAAATAAAAACAAAATATTTCTTATAAAAGTCTCGGGTGTTACATTCTACCCCCCTTAAAATGAATATCGCCCTCGGAATTCGTCACTTGTAACAAAGAGATGAGGATACCTCTCCCTCATCATATCCTCAAACTCCCATGTTGCTTATTCTAATTGGTGGTTACTCCATAAAACATTCACCAAGCGAGTGGTCTTGTTCCGTAGGACTTTTTTCACTACGATCGAGAATCTCTATCGGCTGTTCTTCATAAGAAAGATCTTGTTTTAGTGGTACAACTTCTGAGCTGAGTACATGTGAAGGATCAGGTATGTATTTTGTCAGGAGAGATACATGGAACACATCGTGTACTTGAGAGAGATTCGGTGGATGCTCCAATCGGTAAGCTACCTTCCCAACACGATCTAGTATTTTGAAAGGACCGATATACCTAGGGATCAGCTTTCCCTTCTTTCCAAATCTCATTACTCTCTTCCAAGGAGATATTCGTAAGAACACTTTATCACCCACTTCAAACTCTATGTCTTTTCTTCGGTTGTCGGCATAACATTTTTGTCGACTCTGAGCTGCTCTTATGTGTTCTTGAATAGATCGGACCTTTTCTTCCATCTCATCAACAAGATCAGGTCTTAATAGGTTTCTTTAACCAACTTCATCCCAGAAAGTTGGAGTCCTGCATTTCTTTCCATAGAGAGCTTCATAAGGAGCCATCTGAATACTGGAGTGAAAGCTATTATTATAAGAAAATTCCACCAATGTTAGGTGTTTATCCCAACGACCTTTGAAATCCATAGAGAAAGATCTCAATATATCTTCTAGAGTTTGAATTGTCCTGTCAGAATGTCCATTTGTCTGAGGATGATAAGCAGTGCTGAAACTCAACTCTGTATTGAGAGTATGTTGAATACTTCTCCAGAACATTGAGGTAAACCTCAGATCCCGATCAAATATAATAGTTTGTTGTACTCCATGCAATCTTACCACTTCCTTTAAATATATCCTGGCAAGATGATCTAGAGAGAAATCCTCTCTAATAGCAATGAAGTGTGCAGACTTTGTATGATGATCAACTATGACCCAGATATTATTATTTCCTTTGGATGTTTTAGGACGTCCTCTGACAAAGTCCATAGTGATGTTTCCCCTTTATCATTTGGGTATGTGTAATGGTTGTAACATCCCCTTAGACTTATGTCTCTCAACTTTAACTTGCTGACAAACCAAGCATCAAGAGACATATTCAACAACATCTCTTTTGATGCCATCCCACCAGAAGTACTCTTTCAGGTCCCTATACATCTTTGTGCTTCCATGATGAATAGAGAATGAAGAACTATAAGCCTCATCCAGCAGCTCCTTTTTTAATTCGGGGATGGGAGGAACACAAACCCAATTCCTGAACATTATTTTCCCATCACAATCAAGGTTGAATTCAAGAACATTTCTCACCTTCTTTTGTAACTCTACATCTTATTTCTATGCCTCTTTAATCTTAACATGTATAGATGGTTGAACATTAATTTGAGAAGGATACAGTTTTCCCCTTCAATTATAATTCCATGATCCATCCTTTGTAAATCCATAAATATTGGATCTTTTTTATCCTTATCATGGATAAAATGGCATGTTCTTGTCGACTTAATGCATCTGCCACCTGGTCTGCTTTCCTAGGGTGGTAATGAATTGAGAAGTCGTAATCCTTAATCAGATCCAACCATCTTCTTTGGCGCATATTGAGGTCCTTTTGTGTAAAAATATACTTTAAACATTTATGATCAGAATAAATGTCACACCTTTCTCCATAATGATAATGCCTCCAAATATTTAGGGAAAAGATTACCGCGGCTAACTACAAATCATGAGTTGGGTAATTTTGCTCATGGATTTTCAATTGTCGTGAAGCATAATCTATCACTATATCATTTTTCATAAGAACACACCCCAATCCCTTATTGGATGCATCACTGTAGATCACAAACCTTTTTCCACTACAATGCTGTGTGAACACAGGTGCACTGGATAACCTTCTTTTCAACTCCTTGAAATTCTCTTCACATTACTCCGTCCAAACAACCATAACTCCTTTCTGAGTCAACCTTGTGAGTGGATTAGATAATCGTGAAAAATCTCTCACAAAACGTCAATAATATCCAGCCAAACCAAGAAAACTTCAGATCTCAGTTACATTTGTTGGTCTCGACCATCTTTCGATAACCTCTGTTTTTATTGGATCCACAGATATCCCCTATTTTGAGATTATGTGACCCAAAAATGAAACTTTTTGAATCCAAAATTCACACTTGGTAAATTTTGCAGAAAGATTCTCCTTTATCAGGGTCTTCAATATAATTCTCAAGTGATCTTCATGTTCTTCCTTTCTCTTTGAATATACAAGTATATCATCTATAAAGACTACCACAAACTGATCAATATAGTCTCTAAAGACTCTATTCATCAGATCCATGAAGATAGCAGGGGCATTAGTAAGACCAAATGGCATCACTATAAATTCATAGTGTCCATACCTTTTACGAAAGGCCATCTTTGGTATATCCTCCCTTTTGACCCTTAATTGATGATACCCTGAATGAAGATCAATCTTGGAAAAGTATTGAGCTCCGTGTAGTTTGTCAAATAAGTAATCAATGCACGGGAGAGGATATTTGTTCTTGATATTTATCTTGTTAAGTTCTCGATAATCAATGCAGAGTCTCATTGATCCATCTTTCTTCTTAACAAACAGAATAGGTTCTCCCCAATGTGACGCACTAGGGCGTATGAAACCCTTATCAAGATTCTCTTGGAGTTTCTTCTTCAATTCCTGTAACTCAATTGGGGCCATTCTATAATGTGTCTTTGAAATAGGTAAAGCACCCGGTACGAGTTCTATTGAAAACCCAACTTCACGATTTGGTGGAAGAGCAGGAAATTCCTCCGGAAAGACATCATCAAACTCCCGTACAATGGGAATATTCTTAATCGTGAGTTTCTTACCAACCATTTGACATAAATAACCTTCAATTAGTGGAATCATGGGCCATAAGATGAAAGAAATTTCCACTGGAAGGATCTGTTCATCCTTGCATCGATAGACGATCAAAGATTGATCCGTAATATGAATTGTGACTTCCCTTCTTTGGCAATTGATATGAGCTCCATATAGAGAAATCCAATCCATGCCAAGAATCACATCAAATTCCACTACAGGGAGGATCACAAGATTTTCAGGAAGCACTTTCCCACAAACTTCAATCGGAGAATAATTATAAACATTTGATGCGACTGTTGTGCCATTAGGGGTTGTCACAGCTAACTCAATATCTAATTGTTGAGGTAATATGGTGATACCCTTAGAAAACTCTTCAGAAATAAAGGAGTGGGTGGATCCAGAATCAAATAAAACAATTTATACTTTAGAGTAGATGGTAAGTGTACCTTTCACCACTTCATTATCGTACTCCACAGCGCTGATAGAAATTGCATGTGACATTCCTTTGTCTTTAGCCTTAAGAGTTTGTTGACATTGATCATCATCAACAACCCTTGGATTAGGGCATTGATTGGAATAATTCCACATTTCCTTGCACTTGTAACATTTAAGTGTAGGACGTTCACTCTGTGTAGCTTTTTCATTTTTCGCATCACTAGACATCTTCTTCCTATCATTGCAGCATTCAAATGCCCGATGACCTTCTTTACCACATTTGAAACATTTACATGTCTGTTTAAGACAACTCCCTCCATGTTTCTTTCCACACATTGAGCATAAGATAAAACTCATATTCTTTTCAGTGTGCTCTTTATATTTTCCTTTGAATTCCATTTTCTTCTTCTTATCAAACCCATATGACTGATGGGTTACTCCAATCTCCATATCAACATTGAGAGCACGTCGAACAATTTCCTCATAGCTATTGAAGTCCCTTATGGCTAACTCCCTTCGAAGACTTGTTTTTAAGCCACTAAAGAATCGATCGATCTTACTCTCAGGTTGGATAATAATACAAGAAGCATACCTTGCAAGTCTTGTAAAATTTTCTTCATAGGTACCAACAGATTCATCATCCTTTTGCTTTAGTTCAAGAAACTCCTTCTCCATCTTTGTTCGGAGAATACGAGGGAATTACTTATTAAAAAATAAGTTCTTGAACTCATCCCATTCCACGGACTCAATATCATCTCATGGCATCGTATTCTTGATAAGATTACACCATTGATCAGCATCACCTTCCAAACAATACACTGATAAGATGACTTTATCATGTTCAGAACATTGAAGAACTAAAAATATATTTTCAGTAGTACTGATCCATTGTTCAGCAACTAATGGATCAGTAGACATGCTGAATGAAGGTGGACGCTGTCTCATGAAGGATTCAACAGAATGTTGCTCCTTCCTTTGCTCGTTTGGAAGTCCTGCATTATTCATAGCTTGAGAAAGTTGTGTGAGCATGGCTATAAGATTTTTCATTCCAGCTCCCATGACGTTTGGTGGCTCAGGGGGACAATCATTGCGTTCCCATCGCATTCCTCATTAACATAGTTCCTTCGGGTTCCAAGCATTGACTAAAACCAAGAAAAATAGTGTGAGAAACACTTATTATAATTGGAAAACCACATAATCAAGAATAAAATTTCACACTTAAGGTATTATCCTATGTTATTCATCACCATTTCTAAAACACTAAGATTGTGTTCTATGCTTAGACTTATCCTTAGGATTCTTACTAAGGCATTGGCATCCCAGTTTCCAAAGGTTGACAATACCTTTCCTCTGATACCAACTATAACGAACCATAATTTACATTAATTTTTAGTACTTCAAAATTGAATTACACTTATTAAAACATATATCAAAACCATGAATGGACCGTATATGCATAATGTCTTTAGAAACTGGGAAACATAAACAACTGGTTCATAAAGTGTCTACACCGTCTCCCATTTAATTCATCATATCTATAGTACCTTTTGGCATATCTTACTCAATAACCTTCTTCCTGACCTAGGGAAATAAAACATACAAAAGGGTGAGATAAAATTATTAGTAAGGGTAAACAAAAGAAATATCAATCACATCATATTCATAAGAACATAACATTTTGGAAATCTTACCCTACAAAAGAGATCAAAATTTCATAACATGGGATAAATCATAATAGTGAAATGTAATCACAATAATCATAACTTGAAACATGAATATTTTTAGAATACACATATAATCATAGAGAATCATTTCTTATTATTCAAGACTGATTGCAAAGACTATCTTACTGGACAAAGTCCATTTCTGAACTGAGTTCATTCCTCGTTTCAGTCTTGTTTCACTGAACCGGTTTAACCTGACGTTCCAGCCATGTCTATCTCATGAGATATAAAATCTTTACCCAATGCATTGTAGAGAGATATAGGTCCCACCCATCTCATAATGATACCATTCTTATGTGTTCCACAAAATCATAAATCATACATCATTGCATAATCCATGTAATAAAAGTGGGATTCTTAAAAATCGTGACATCATAAAACAATTCATATTGGATAAAGGAATTCATAAAAATAATAAATCCATCAAAACATAATCAAATCAATTTAATAATAGGGATAGAAACAGAACCCTATATTATCTTATATGGAAAATAATTTTGATAAAACACCTGAACTCCATTCTTGAGGAAAATATCCTTTCTACTATAAAAACATTTTTCTTTTCTTAACATGTCATAAAATTTTTAACTAAAAGAAGTTAGTTGAAAATAAACATGAAAACTTGTAAAGTAAGCTTCTTGGAAATAATGTTTTAAAAATCCATTCATGCCGTATAAATTAAAAAAATATTCTTCTCGTACTTTTGTCGGAAAAGTCAAAAAGTGCCTCGTACGAAAAACTACAAAATATTCCTTTCATATCTTTAACTAAAAACTCACCGAAGGGTAAAATTGGATTTAAAAAATTTTAGGTGGATGGAAATAATATTACATATTGAGGAAACATAGATGTGGATGATAAAATAAACCCCAGTATATTCTAAAGTATAAACAATCTTGGAAAAAAATGATAATGTGATATTTCCCTTACATTAGGTTAGATTTGATTCGTATGTGTCTGAACCTCCTGTATAATGATTTAAATAATATCATTGACTTATTCCAGAATCATACTCATTGTTATTATATCATATATGTTCATATTCTTAGCTTATTATTAGTAATATTTCATTGCTACTTGTTATTCGGGTGTTTATTACTTTATGTTCTTTTGCGTGTTTTGTTGAATAAATTCTTATTCTTATTTTTAGGTTATAGATACCTCATTTCCAGAATGGTATTAGTGTAATATATATCATATTTATTCACTCAATTCATTTATGTATTCATTATGCAATTAAAATCATGTATAATGAGTCGCATCACATCGTGGAGATGGTATTCCGTACGTACGCACGAGCGATGATATCGTTCCCATGATCGTGGAATTGTATTGGAGTGTATGTATACTATATAAAAATCAATATCACTTTAAAATAATCATATATATTCATTTTTACACCATTTTACCCATCCAAGTATGGTGGTGGTGGAAAATATATTACACCACGTCGTGGAGACGTTATTCCGTACGTACGCACCCGCGGTGATTTCGTTTTCCGTAGGATGGATAGATGGTGAAATAGGGTTGTTTCATAATTATAATAACATATCAGTATATGAATGATACTGATGTTATTAATTCATAATTAAACAACTAAATAAGAATAAGTGAAATAAAAAATAATGTTGAAAGAATCGGTAACAGACATTACCTCTTTTTTGAAGCGCCTCTTTGAGACCTCCTTTTAGGGAACTAAAATTCGTCTTTGATGATTACCAGGGCCTCTAGGATGTTTCTAGGGAAGTGGAGAGGAGACATTGGCAGGGTTTTGCCGATCTTGAAGGCTCAAAGTGGTGTGAGGAAGAGAGGGAGGAGGTGCCCTTTTATAAGGGAGGAGAGGGGCACCTTTGGAAAAACTAAAACTATTATTTTATTATAAATCCATATTCGGTTTTAAATTGAAACAATTGATTTATTTTGAAGCTAAGGTAGGGATGGGTCGAAATCCTCTCATCCAATAGATTTTGGACAAGTTTAGTTTATTATTTTAAACTTATCATTTAGATTTAACATTAAGTTAGATAATTTTACTTTTACCATGTCTTTTTGTGTTCTTACACTATAAGGTTAATAAACTCAAACGAACCCCAAGTTGTTTATTATTAATATATATAACATTATCTAAGTCATTTGGCCAATTCTTAGATTTTTAGGAATAAAATAACAATTAATAATATAAGATTTGTTTTAAAAACTATTTTATGTCAATTTTGACACTATTTAGTAATTGATTTTTGTAAAAATTATAACAGAATTATTATTTCGAAAAAAGTTAACTAAATCAATACTAACATGTCATATTAACCTATAAAATTAGTGTAATTCATAAATTGTCTCAAATTATATTTATTTGGGTATTTATAACATCAATTATGTCAATATTTCATTAATAAGATAATTACTGCATCATCTTTGTGTCATAAATAAAATAAATCATTTAATTTCTAAAAATAACAAATAAAATACCATTGTGTAGGAAATCTTTTTATATTTATAATTTATATTTATAGTCTAATTTATCATATGTATAACACTTTATTAAAAATTATTTACTTATTAAACATTGATTTTAACTATTTTAACCCTTCTTTAAATAAATTAATAATAAATGTCTTAATCTAATCCAAGTGGGCCTAAATGGTCATATTTTATTCCTAAGTCTGTTTGTGGTCGAATTACACTTATCCAATAGAATTAGGACATGTGTTAGGGTAATAATAATATCATTTTTACCCTTAATTACCGTATTTACTTATAACCGTGGTAAATAAAAGTAAAAAGTTACTATTCAACAAAAATTATTTTCTTCTCATTGAACACCATTTTACTTAATGACATCAACCGTGTCTCTAGGATTTTAGAAATTCCACTCACAGAAGTGGTAAAATTATGTTTTATGTAAATTTGTAACTTCCCCTAGGAGGTGGGTTAATGACGGTGAAAAGTTCAATAAAATTTTATATATCTAAAATTATTATAAAATTACTCCAATGAATTACATTGAAATTATATAGGTATTATATAAAAATTTTGAACTAAAATAAATTTAAATAAAATAAATAATTATTTAAATAAAAAGTTGGTTTTTAAATAGTAACCAAGTGTTTTCACTATTCATAAAAATTGAAAGTTTCTAGAAAAATACTAAAATTTCACCCTAGGCTAATTTCGATATCCCGAATCCAAAAATGAAGTCCATTTTAATAGTATTTTAATAGCATATCGTTGTTTAGTGAAACTCGGTATTGCGTACGACACAAGCTATCAAGGAAGGTCGTGAATGCGTGTAAAGCAATCCAAGATAGTGTTGTGTGTAGTGAAACATTCCTTTTATGATTTATATAAAATAAAAACAAAATATTTCTTATAAAAGTCACGGGTGTTACAACGTTCGAACACGGTGTTGTGTGTAGTGAAAGCTACTGAATTTTATTAAAGAGATAACACTCTATGAAACCTTGGAGTGTAACATATAATTTCTTCCAAAACACCATCAAACCATTTTTTAGGGATCATATGATAAAACCATATGAGAATAATTAATCTAAGGGATATTATTTTTTCAAAAAACAAAATTAAAAAAAACATACCCAACTTGTTGGTCTCATTATTTGTTTTATCATCTCTAAAATTATTATCCAAATTGATGGAAATTTGTGTAATGAAATGTAGATGATAAGAATAAGGTTATCTACCTACAACCCCTCCCCAACTAACAATCTCTATAATCCCTTTGTGGAGATTATATATCATATACACCCAATTGTTTTATGGTCCATTAATTCTTATACATACCAAAATAAAACTACAAAAATTAAAAATTATCATTTTAAATATTGGAAAATGTAAGTGGTAAAGAATCATGAGTATTATCATGTGTGGAAATAATAAATAAAACAATGGTACAATCTCCATAAAGAAAAGTTCCATCAACATGAATGAGTTTTTTACAATATGGGAAAGTAACGATACATGGACTAAATTCCCAAAACACCCTCTAAAACATCACATTTGATTGATCAATATGGTGACCAGGATAGAACTACATAATAGTGTCCAAATGATATATAATCTGATTATTAAGGGAAAAATACCATAATCTATAGAAACATTGAATATAATTCATCCTAATCACCATAATAAATATAAAATTACTTTTTTTACATTAAATGATTTTACCCATAATATATTATATTTAAACAATTTTTTTATTCATTGTAGAGTAAAGGACACAGAAAAACCCTTACTAGTTCATTTCATCTCAATAATTATAGTTATATAAACATTAAATCGTGTAATTAGTGTACATTAGACATTTTTATATGTATATAAGTGTATGTGCTTCTAATGTTTTGGTCTTCCAACATGAAATTATTTCCATATTTTTCCATCATTTATAATTTGAATTATGGATCAAATTTCGAACATTGAATGAAATATCATACCTTTTTTAAATCATCCACAAAAAATAAAAAATTTATCTCTATGTAGTATAGTTTTATAACATTTTTTATCGAATGATTACTTTCAAACACCATCCTCTCATAAATGGTGTTATTAATCGATACATATCTACTACCTATAATGATAGAGAATTCAGTTTCTTTTATAAAGTCCACCAAAATTTGAATTCAATGGATGGAATAATACATTGACTATGGAAGTCAATATTTTAGGATTATTATCCCAACATGGTGGATTCTTATATATTGTAGTAACCTTATAAGTCCCATTCCCCATATCATCTATTGATGCATCACAAGATAATTCATCATAAAAAAGTATTATTAATTGAATAAAATGTATTCCCAAGTATGTCACCAATATTTTGATCAAAATTATTTTCATCTCTTCATAATTTTTTTTTTCTGTTTTATGATATATATGAGTATTCTCTGAATGAGAGTGTTGTGAAGGGTGGAATTTTACATAGCTCAAATCGCATGGTTCAGTAGTAGTTGGTTCCACCTCATTTGTATCAATAATAACCACATATAGTCACATTAGAGGACTACTAAAATATTTCATAAACCATAATAATGCATCCATACAATCCAAAATATCTACTAGAGTATACATTGTGATCTATATATGTTTAGGATACTGATGATTTCAACATATAATTCACATAATTGATTGACCAGTCCATAGTTTTATCCCACAATTAATCTTATTGGGAACATAATCCAGTCACCCAAAATTGGGAAAATTTTCTACTCTTTATTATTTAAAACTAAATCTGAAACAATGATCTATATAAATCACTTCTCCCTTGATATATATTTCTTCGTACATTATTACCTAGAACGAACAAGTTATAAAATGTTATATAACAAATGAGAAAATAATAAATAAAATTTAATTTATTATGATTAAATAATTGAATATATGTTGGTACATTTTCACCGGATTGTTTTAGGATTATTTAGTAAACCAACCAAAAGCTACAGGGGCTCTTAAAACCCCATTAACTCATATTTCTTCAACCATCAGTTTTCTAATAGGAATAGTGTAAAAACCTCATATCCACTACAAGAATGTGGGGCCATCCTTATGGATTTATATCAAACGTTTATATATACAATTGTTATTGAGTTTCTGGATCTAGGTATACCAGTGGATTATTTATATAGTTGGTATAGATAAAGCTATACCAACATTTCTTTTGAAACCATTGTTATAGGTTGGGATATACAAATAATTTTTAAAATATTGATGATATGGATTTCGAAAAAATACATCAGCTCCCTCCCTCCACTTCCATATTCACTTTTGATCCCTATACTAATTTATCTCACATGATTTTTTAGTTTCTTCCCATCAACCTATGTGATCTCCAATTAATAAAAATATTTTATTAAAATATTTTTCAATATTCGATTTGGGGGTTATGAATCCTTCTACTGTCCTACTGTGTATTTTTTCAATTCCAATGTATTTCATCATATTAACCATCTCATATATTCATGTACATATAAACTAGTTAATAATATACTAAGTGATGTTTGATTTATTTCTAAAAAAAATGGGTTTTTACGTTTTCATTCATTATATGATTTAAATAGATTAATCACAAGTCATGGATGCCCAAGCACAAGTCATTCCATGGTTTATAGTTATGTCTAATATTCTAGTAACCATGAAAAAAAAACACAATCTCTATGAATATATTGAATTAATTTCATATATATTAACATTGACTTCCATGTTCAAATTTAATATAAAAGTACCAGGTTAAAATAATTTACTCCATGAATATTATCAAATGAGAAAAGAGATTAAGGTGGAATCAAGATTAAATTGAAAATATTTATCCTCAAAAATATATAAGGCTATATTTATCTAGATTTATTGTTATAAAAACAAAAATTAAACTCAATAATATGAATTTAATTATGTCTTAAATTAATTTTTTGGGTATGAATGAGATCGATGATTTTTTATAAAGTATAGAACTACTAGTTAATTTTTCTCCATTTTCCTTTGAATTTATGTATCACATGATTCATTAAATATTTATTTAATCTTGATAAATTACGTCCATGTTTGTAATACATCATTGATTTTATATGTTTTATTTCATTTTTCATCACCGTATAATAGATATCATAATAGTATCTTATTTATTTATTCTTAAATTTTGATTACAGGCGTAGTGTAATAGTGTTTTACAGATTTTTATTTCATTAATGTTGGGTTTCTTATTCAATTGTCTTCCCCGCTATCAACCTTATTCCTCATTAAATGACCATATTGTTTTAATTAACGGATTTTTCTATATGGAATATTTTAGAGTAGTAATTTCACTATAACCATTATATATGATTGGATCTAAATTTAAAATTGGGTTTTCATTACCATCCTCCCTAATGGACAAAAATATATGGACATTAAAACAGAGAATTTATGTGATAGTGAGATTAATCTATCAGGGAGGGATTACATTGACATAATTACAGTTAAATAAGAACATGTCCTTTTGATTTTATAATCACTAGTGCATGAACTATTTAATTATATGTATCATACAATTTTTAATTTTTTTTTCATCAATGTCTCAAAACACCATAAAATTTTCGTCATTAATTTTTTATATTGTTTTTTTGCTGTAGAATTGGTTTAGTGGTTTTGTTATTGAAATTGGTATTATATATCATTTCCATTATGAGATTAGCATTATAAATTAAAGTTACTATACTACGTCATTATATATTTAGTGACATGTTGTATGTCTTTTTATCTTCCAAACATGTTGATACAATGTGAAATTAGTGACTATCTATTGTTTTATCGCAAACCATGTTGAGAAGATGATCTATCTCCATCAGGGATAGAAAATGATTCTTATTTACTGAATAACCTTAGATAGGGGAATCTAAATTATGTTATATATCTTGTTCTATTGTCACTCCAAAATAATTATTGACATCATTAGTGTCTTTCTAATGTGGATTGGTTATTCCATGCAATCAAATATTTTTAAAAATTCAATATATTGGTCATTGTTGTGTTGGTTGGGAGATCAAAAAAATTAATAGAATCAATTATCCAAATAAAAAAATGTCCCAACCATCAACTAGAGAATAATGTTGAATTTATATATATTCTATGGTATTTCATCCACTAAAATATTTTTAATATTGTTCATTTTACTCTTATAATTGTTTTGATCTCTAGAATTTATTTTAAGATATTTACTATATTTTTATTATTTTTAAATTATGAATTTTTTTTCATGAAATTACATGGATGAGTTTTATTATATCTTTTGGACATAATATTCATAGTTAAAACATTTTGTGGTAAATTTTAGTATCTCAATATCATTCAGTTTATCCACCATGATAGTGAATTATTAGATTTTGGGGATACCCACCATGGTTTTTTATTTTTATCCATGTCATATTGAATATGTTATTTTATTATTCATTATCTTCCAAGATACTAATATTTAGTAATGAAATTTAAATTAAAATAGGATCTAATAATTTTTTATATATTTTTCATTCCTAATTTGAGTATATATTCTTCCCTTTAATAGATTGTAGAAAATCTAGATGTGTCCTACTAATAAGACTTTAATCAATCATCTTACGAATGTTGATATTTTTTGGTTTTTTCATTTTATAATGATTCATATTAATTTCTTCTAAAGTTTTCATGTTGTAATTGTGATATAATACCATGGTAGTGTATAGAGTAAGTTATCTACCATATATAAATAACTAGAATAAAAAACTATTATGCTTGGCATCACAATAGATATATGATAAAATCATCTACTATTCATGGATAGAATGAAATATGTCGTATGTAGAATTTGACATTAGATCAGTTTAAAAAATTTCATCATCATGAGAGTGGTAGAATTACAGTGAAATAATACAATGATATAATAACACATGAGTAATGAATAAAGATTAGGATTTTGAGAGAGTGAAAAAATTAATGTATTACTCCATAACACTCGTATATGTGGAATGTAAAAAATTGAAAAATATAGAATTGTTAATGCGGTTATATCAGGGAAGAAACTATTGAACTACTAATACATCAATTTTTTTATTCTTACCTTTTTTAAGGAAATTATTCCTGATGGTATATATATTACCTCCAATCTTTAATGAAAATTTAATTTTGTGATGAAAATTAGATTTTATGCTATTAAAATACATTTTTAGAGAGATTATAATTTATTTTAGGTGAAAAGTAGACCTTAATGACTATAAATAATATTTTCCCATATCAATATAAGGAAAATGAAAATGGAATTCCATATCTTGTTCTAAATATCGTCATGTAGAAACATTCATATATTCGTAATATTAAAAATCTAATCATGTTTATAGAAATATTATCCAATATTCTATGGCATAATGATGATATAATTAATGAGTATAATGAGTTAGTTTATATTGAAAATGAATTATCAAAGTTGTAATTTGATTAAAAACATCAATTTTTGTATTTGAGGTAAATAATGTATATTTGGGTCTATCCTATAGTGGTATTAATATGTTTTTTCATTTTCTTACTACTCACAACACATGGATAGTTTTAATTAATGTTTCTAATCATCTACCATGGTTTTTTTTGAAAAACCCCTTCACATTCCAAAGAATTATAATATTTGGAACTTTTGGTCTATTTAATGATATATATATATATATATAATTTAAAATTTTTATAAGAGAGTTGAATCATTACTGAGATATGGGCTTGTGCACATTCGATGCTTCGTCAAAAAATATTTCTTAGATGTGTGATGTTGGTGGATGGTCTATAAAGGATTTCCATACTTATGAAATTCTGTAATGTTGGATCACAAATGGGAAAATATCATGTCATATTTCAATGAATGTTATGTGATTGGGAACAGTTATATATCTACATAGTTTTAGCTCCATGGGAGTAATGTTGATTATTTTCAATAGATCATCCATATAGAAAGAATCAATATGGGATTGAATATAATACTGAAAAGGAATTACCACATAAATGTATGTTAGGAATTGATGTACATAGTGAATTTCAAATATTTTTGTTAATCATTAGAGAAAGAAAATGAAGAAATCAAAAAATTGGAAGAATTTTGACACTAAAGCTAATAAAAAATGGAAGGAGAAATGATTTTTTTTCCAATTTGGTATATAAATTTCAAAAAACATTTCTTATAGGTAGTGTACATTTTTAAAAATTTATATGAAATCTTAAATTAAATTCTTTTAAATATAAAAAGGGTATACCAGATATGGATGATTATGTCACTAACAAAAATCTTATTTGGGTATTCGACCATAAATGCATCATATGTGTATCATTGAATGTAATGAAATGTTCATTGTGAATCATATATGAAAATAAATTTAGATTTAAACTAAATTAATTTAATACTTTACAAATAAAAGGGTTCTTGGAAATTATTCTTGAAATATATATAAATTATTCAATAGAAGGAAGTGGAAACTAAAATCCCAAAAAATTCACGAATATAACATCCTTATTCATGAATTGATTCAAATGGAAATCCAAAATTTTTAATCGAATAATTTGATGGTGAGAGTGAAACTATTATACCTTTGTTATAGAGACCATTTTATGAAAATTTAATATGATTAATTCAGGACAACAATGTTGAAAGAGGCACTATTAATTTTTTGTAAGTTTGAAAACAAGTGCTCCATAATTTTCTACATAAAAGGTGAATTTAACAGTTCAACTTAAAACTAAAACACTGTTTGGGGGACCAATTGGTTTTTAGTGGATTTATCATACTGAATAAAATATTTTCATGTTGAAATAATATATCTGAAACAAGAATTATCCTTAAGGTTCTATTCTAATAGGTTATGTGGATATTAAATCTATGTTTTTTTATTCAATGAATTTTTATTATGTGATCACAAGACATAACTGTCCAATGAAAAATGAATATGTGTGGTGTTTGGAAATTGAGACCACATTTATATATCTCCTAAAAATATATTTAATCCGAGGGATATTTACATTTTCTATATTGTGCCTTGAAGAGAAGGATTTGTCAGATCATGTAGTATTGTTTATATATGGTTTGTCTGATGAATATATCAAGTAAGTAATATCAATATTCTTATGTTATGTTATTATATATTATTTTAGATATATCATAAAATTTGATTATAATTTTATAAAAGTAACAAAAAAATTATTTATAGAGTTCCAAGATCATTTCCTTTGAGAAGAAGATAATATTTTCATATAAAAGAGTTTACCTCTTTGTTGAAATTATATGAATGACCATTATTATAATATACATAAAAACATAGATATTGATTTCACTTTATTATCCATGTTATTTTAGGTATTGATTTTACATATTTTCTGTATCTATCTAAAATTATGACATTTTTCTATTGGTCAAAATTATAAGGTTTATCAACGATAATATTTCACAATAAATGGTTATTAATTTGTTAAAACACATCATGTGGTGAATATGAGAACAAAATATGATGGAATTATGTCAAATATAACAATGGACTATTAGACCAGTTCATCAGATAATAGGCCTTGATATGAAAACATGTATTATTATGGACATGTTGAGAAGATATTATTTTAGGATTACTACTCACATGGTCGATTCCCTATGATGAAATATAAATGGCTTCAATTAATGATATGACATGGTATATTTATTTTGGTTTTGGATTCATTGTTATTAACATGAATATATTCCATGAAATCAATAAACCATATGTTTCATAATCAATATTAAAACATTTGTTTTATGTGAAATATCATATCAGAGATGATTATGGTTGCATTATGGAATTAATACCATGTGATATGTTTTAGGATGGCATGGATGAAATTGATGACATTGAATCCCTCATTGTTGTTGACCGAAATATTTTATTTGATTACCCAAATTGTATCATTATTAGAATTTATGTTAATCCTAATGTAGTGGTGGGTAATATATAAAATACGCCATATATGTTCATATTTAATTCACCATATATAGACACAGTTTGCACAATTTTTTACTTCTAAACTTACATTAATATATTTATAGTTAGTAATGATATAATTGTTTCAGTTTTTTTAATAACATTTAACTAGATTTAATCAATTTATATAATATATTTTAAAAAATGTTTTTAAAGATTATATATCACAGTTTTAAACTACAGTTTCTAAAAAATGAAATGATATTTTTATGACTTATTTTACTTCTATGTTTTATTATGGATTTCTAAAAACTATATGTAAAAATGTTACACTACATTAATTTGTATAAATTTAAATATAATGATGATATTTGAAATATGTGATTATATGATAATGATCATGGGATGCGTGAGCTAGGTTTTCCTCTTTTGGTTCACCTAGTGAGTATAATAATTGTTATATTTTTATTTTTCATTTCATTTTCATTCATGTTCTTATTTTTAATCAAAACATTAATGTTCTTTCATGAAAACCATAGTTTACCTCTCTCCAGCCAAATAGTATGAGTTTATGTGGGGGTCATCATAGAGCTTTATAGTGAACCAATCATATGTGTTAACACCTTAACCCACCAACAAACATCCCATATACCACACATTTTCATCCTCTACTTGATCCTCCTAGGATGTTCCCACCCATGCCTCTATCATCATCTTATTTAGCCTATACATGTTATACCATGTCTATGATTCATACATGGTGATCCAACCTATACCATATATATATATATATATATATATATATATCCTATGATGTATCCCACACCCTTCTATCCATATCCAATAATGTTTACACCACCTCCATTTCCTATTATCCATATAGGATCTAATGATTTAGCTCTTTCAAATTCTACAACATTGCATAAATATAACCCAGTGCATGAATTGGAACATGAACATATTTTATATTATTCTGATCTAAGATATCTCATTGATCCTAAAGAGATAATAATAAACTGCATTCGGTTTTTCTTATAAGTTTTTCAAATTATATCACATTATTTTTTTATTTTAGTTTTTTAATTATTCTTATTTAGTAATATTACCTAATTTAGCGGGACCTTTTAATTATCATCATGATATATCCCATATGCATAAATTAGGTAATTTTCATTCCCAAATAATGGTATATTAATATGAATACAATCAGCGATATGTAATATTTCTATGTAGTTTAGAAAATTATGGAAACATTACCCAAGTTAGATGATATCATTCGAGTGCCACCAATCACATGGAGGAATATCATTAATGAAATCAAGGTGAAGGACTGGGTGGGGATATTTGTGATAAATTTATTAAATTTATATCAATATTATTTTAGTATTAGTATGAATTAACAATTACATTGAAACATCTATTAAACATTCCCAATGGTTAAACTACCAAGGTCACCTGGTGGATGGATGGTGGGGAGTTGTTTAGATTAGATAATAATGTGTTATATATTAGATGGAATAGTGTATAAAATTTAAATTTAGAGGGTGAACCAATATTCACTAACTGTCCCATAATAGAATATCGAAAAATTATTGAATATGTGAAGAGTAATGATTTTATATTATTATTAATATTTAATAATTTTCATTGGAAATTTAATTATTGTTGAATTTGGAAATTTTTTTGGATGTTTCGGAAAAAAATAAAGAAAAAAGATTTTATGATGTATGTTTACACATTGGGATACACTGCATTTCATGATTATTATTGTATCCAAACACATAAATTGGAATTTAAATAATATAACTCATGTTATTTATATATAAAAAATTATTTTATTTTCATTTTATAAACTATAAAAAATAATTTTAAAAATAATTTTCATGTAAAATATAAAATCATATTAGTTGAAATATCTTATAATCAATTAAAATCATTCTATCCATAATTTAATAAAATCAATCCAACATAAAGTGGTTATTTAATTTTTATTTGATTTTTAATATGATTAAATACTTAGATAGTATTTAAAGGATTTAATATTAAATAATACAGTCTTGAAACATTCATAAAACAAAATCACATTTTCTTAAGAATGATGAAAAAAATTCATCATTAATGCTAAATCCTATATAATCCCCAATAAGTTATATTTTCATGTTGAAATTTTTGTTTTCTTCTCATTAATTCCTTTAATATAAGGCTTCATATTCCCTATTATGGCATAATTTTTATCTTTAATTATTTCCTCCTACATCCTCCCGTATGTGAAAACATTAATCCTCCAAACATATTGAATGTTCCATTAAAATTCAGAAATACCTAATTTCATTATTTCAATTTAACTATATGATTATTTTCTTTATAATCCATTAATAATTGAAAACATGCTTTGATGGACGTAGAATACCTCATGGGAAACACTCAAAAATGTCTCACATAAATAAACTTTTTTTATCTGAATAACCTAACCAAAAAAATTTAAAAACCTATTATGTATAAAAAAACCAAACAAAAAATGAAGTATATTAGATAATCCATACAAAAAAATTACCCAGTATAAAATTAACTAATTAACCTAAAAATGAACAATTAATCAAATATCATAATCCAAAACAAACTAATGAACAAAAGAATATATGTACATAAATAAATGATAAAAAAACCAAATGAAGAAATTATCAAACAACAGAACTGAAATATTAGACTACTCAATGTTCAACGAAATGGCCAAATGACCATAATACCAATGGACCAAATATCAAATTTACTAAATGGCTAGAAAATGTATCTCAAATATGACATTACTCAATGATAAACCAAATGATCAAACCAAATATTGACCAATTCAAAATAAAATAGATGAATCATGAACCCTAACAAAAAATGAACTATGTAAACAAACCCAAAGAAAAAAATAACATAGGCCATATAAATTGAACAATTGATAATATTTTCTAATCCAAAACTAACTAATGAATAAAAGAAAAAATGAAAAAATTGGATTTTTTCAAATGAAAAAATGACCAAACTCAAATATAAAATAACCCATTGAGGTTCTAAATGACTAGATGAAAAAAATGATAGAAAGACCAAATGACCAAATGACTTAATAAAACAATTACCTAAAGAAAAAATTCAAAAAATGTTGAAAACATATAATGACCATAATAAAATATGAAATATCGAAACGAAGGACCAAATGATAAAATGACCAAATGAAAAATGCCAAATGTCTAACTATATAAATGAAAAAATGTCTAAATGATTAAAAGACTAATTTACCAAATAACTAAAATACCAAATTAAATAATGAATAATTAACCAAATGGCATACCTATAAAATGGAATAAACCAAAGGTGATCCAAATATCCGAAACTAAAATTATCCAATTGATATAACCAAAAAATAAGAAAATACCCATACAGAAAAATTAAATGTTGAAGATATCAAAAAGAAAAATAAATGACCTAACACATAAGGAAGTAACTAGCCTAACTAAAAAAATTCAATTGATCAAATAACCTAATAAAAAACAAATTTTAATTGTACCCAATGAACAACAAATAAATTACGAAAATTAATAAATGACCATATCACTAAAAGAAAAAAAATGACCACATGAAAAAATGACCTAACTCAAATACTACAAAATCCAATGATGGATCGAATGAAAAAACCAAAAATTAACCAATTTAAATGAAAAAATGAACAAAAATATGATAAAAATAAATGAACTAAATAAACTAACCAAAACAAAAATAAATAATATAACACAAACTGATGAAATTAAGCTACCCATGAAATGAACTATTGATCAAATGTCATAATCCAAAATAAATTATTGTCTAACGACCAAAACGAAATATGTCATGCATCTAAAAATTTATATAACCCAAAAATAAACCAAATTAACTAATCCAATATATACCAAATGAAAATAAAAATTATATTGATATGAAAAAAATGAAAAAAATAACGTAACATCGAACTAACTAACCCAAAACAGAATAAATGTAAAATCCTAAAAAAACTAAATAACCAATCCGAATTAAACAATTAGTTCTAATGAAAAAAACGGAAAATGACCAAATGAACTAAGAAATCAATACACAAACTATAAATGAACCAAAAGTTATAACCCAAAATAAACCAAATAACCTAACTCAAATATAAGAGGTCACAAAGATAAACCAAATGATCGAACAAAAAAGTAAAAACAGAAAAGTGACCAAAAATACCTTTCCCATAGTAAACCTAATTGTATTACTCAAAAATGTCATTGCCCTAAAAAATGAATCTAATGAACTAACCTAAATCAACAAAAATTCCATAACTTATGATGAACCAAATGATCCATCCAAATAACCAAATAGCCAAATTTTAAAAAAATATCCTCCACAAAAATTAACTAAAAGACCAAACGAAAATATTACTAAGTGATAAATTATAAATATTACATAAAACAATTACAATTAGCCTAAAAAATATAATATGAATCCATATTATTTGGGGTCAGTTTTCATATAAACTAAAATGATGATTTGGGGATATATGGGATTCTATATTGGTTTAAATGATAAATGATACCGAAAATTGGGGTATTGTAGTCTTCAGCACCAGTTTACAAAAAACTGACATCGAAAATCAGGTTTTGTAGGAGATTTGAAATCATTTTCTATATGAACTAATGTTTAAGATCTTGTTTGGGTTGTCTTTGGTATAGGGTTAAATAACAACTTCACCGAATATCATCTTTCTACCATATTCACCATTAGTTTATAGAAAATTCAACACTAAAGATTATTATTTGGCAGTCCTTAGTGTCATTGTATAAAAAATCAATGATGAAATCTATTTCTTCTACTACACTACATTAGATTTTTAATAAACCGATATTGAAAGATATATATTTAATATTAAAATAATAATTATGAAAGTAAATTTACCAGAATCTGCAGACCTATAATCTAAATGTAAAAAATGTTTAATTAAAACACAAATAACAATTCATCATAAAAATTGATTTTCAAATATCATCCTCAAACTATCCACTCTCACATCATTTACTATAGTAACTTAACCAATAACAAAAACACAATTATAATAAAAAAATATAAAATACTCTAATTTAATCATCATGTTTAAAAATAAATAAAAACAATGAAATTAGTTGTAGATTATTTTTTCATGGATTTCAAAAATTAGACATTCATAAAGAGTTGAAATTAATAATGATACAAATCAGCTTTCTAATAGGATTTTCCCTTATTGGTACCCCATTCTAGTGATATGAAAATATTGATGTCATATTAAGAATTCACCTTCAATCACACTACAAGGAATCCAAAAACATTGAAAATTATATGTATACTAAAATTTGTTATTATAAATTTGATGATATATATTTAAATTCTATAAAAAAATATAAATAAATTAATAGAAACTGATAAATAATTCTATATGATGGTGATAATATCCATTGAAATTATCCAAAAGAAAATATTCCAAATGCATGGGGTTCATGCCCAAAATATGGAACCATATTGATCATGATAGATTGTACCTCAATGAAGAAGATAAACCCTTATTAGGATATTTTTTAATTGTTAGAAATTTAAAAATATCTTTATTCACTATTGGTATAGTATTTAATCATGTAAAAATCATAGAAACCATAGAGAAAGTAGAATAAGAGATGAAATAATAAAGGATCCTTTTAAAAAATTGAAAATGGGAGATCTATCAATGAAAAATATATAGGAATAATTTGGAAATTTCTATAAATTTTCAATGGTAATGAAAAAATTAATACCTTCATTTTAATAAAAATCCATAAATAAATTTGGTAATACATTCACAACCAAGATGAGAATAAATAATAATTATGGAAAGGAGATGGAACTAAATGATAAATGTTCCTTTTATTATTGATAAATAGGGCATATAATGGAAACCTCATTGATATCCATGAATTTAAATGAATAATGTATAATGATATATTCCCAAAAGGAATATATATATGAGAGAGATTCGATGATTGGGTTAGTAGTTTAAAATATATTTAAATAAGTAGAAAATATTCCTATAAAGGTAATGGTAAAAGGTGATAAATATTTATCTGGATGCAGAACAAATTATAGTCAGATTACAATCTATTTTATTACATGTATACCAAAACATAAATAATGATAAAATATAAATTGAACCAACCATTAAATAGAATATATCTCATATTTTATTCTATAAATACATCAAGAAAGATGTTTATAAACGCAATGAAATATTAATAATATGGCTTAAACTAATGGATGACTATAAAAGGAGGAAAAACTATGAACATAGTAAAAAATATCTAGATAGTCATGAATGGAACCCCATTCTAGCTAAGAATTATTTTTTAAAATATAATTAGTACATTATACTAAGAGTGGTTTATATCTATAATGTATATAAAAGTGACATAATAAAAAATTTAAATCACAATCATACATAAGAAATAGTCTACAAAAAACCATGATGATGTCTATGTTATTCATTAATATAGGAATCGGAGTAATTGGAAATCTAAAATTATAATGAATGTGGTCAAATTAAAAAAATATTATATTATAATATAAAACATAATACAATTTATATACCAACCTTATCAAATTCAGTTGGTGCCCTGGTTGGGATTATCTCATTCATGAATATTAATACATAATAACAACAATCAAAATTTCCTTTTTTATGATGGAAATGTAGTTATAAATTATTAAATTTAAAATAAAAAACATCATATATAGATATAATAAAAACCAAATAATACTAAATACATAAAATTATTTACCTTCACTTAAATTTAATTGAGTGGATTTGGCTACATTATTAACAAAAATTATTTTTTATTATTTTTCCATTACTAGAATTTTCTTATATATCATTTAATAAAATATTTATAAGCAATAAAATTTAAAAATAGTCAAATTATAATAAATAATAAAACATATATTCTTAATTAGTATCTAGATTTTTACGAACGTGACCTAATAAATCGAATAACCAATATAATGTAAATTCATATTGGAATAATATGCCAAACTTCCTATGACCTACATAAAATAAAAAGCTAAGAATTAATGAACATTTAATGAATATTAGTTCATAATAAACATAGTCTTATTACCAATAAATCAATGAATAGACTCATCAACGAATTGTTTTATTTGGGAATCTCTCACAAATGTATTTGCAACTCTAGTAGAAGTGGTCACATATTTCAGAACTCTTGAAATTAATTCTAGAACAAAAAAACCATAAACCCCAATGGTATAATTTTATAATAATAATCATGGGTAGACACCTAAAAAAACCAATTAATATAGTAAGCTGTTTTATATCATTATTTAATGAAAAAACATGAAACATTAATTTACTTACATGGAAAATAACTGCATCATAAGAACACTACAAGATATATTGATAATGATGTTGGTGCTACAAGAAATAAAGTTAGTGATGATTATAATGGATCTAGTGGTGATGGGGGATATGTTGATCCCCTCCATTTTTAGTTTATAGTGAATATCAATGTGTGGAAGATATTCTATTAATAAAATAGATTGATGATATGGATCAAATATATATGTTATACTATTGTAAATTATTTTTAAACTATTGATAATCAGATCGTTAATTAAGAAATATATAATAAGTTTACATGATAAACACTGAACCATGGTTTTAATCTATTTATTTTACATTTGACAGGTTCATGATGGTGCTGCAACAACTATTTTGAGATAGGACCCTATACCAACGATTAACTGAACCTTCATCATTCATCAGTTTTCGTGGGCCTATATACCCACAATTTCCTAAAGTGTTGGTATTGATATATAACCATGGTTTTTATGTAATCCATGTTTTTTCAAAATTGGTAGTGAGATTTACCAACTATTTGAACGAATTTTGTGGTTATAACCCTATACAAATGGCACTAATGCCAATTGTTCATAAAACTATTGGTATAGGATATACCACTTCTTCAAGGGCGAATACCAATGGTTCTAAATAATTTGTATGACATTTTCATATAGTGTTCCAATAGAAACCCTTATTGATGAATAACCCTTTATTACAATGTTACTAAAATGAATGTGAGGGGTTCTAGAGTTTTACAATAAATACCCTTTTTTTAGGTGGACATGGTGGTCCATACATAATTATAAATTAGGATGAAAATTACATCATCAATGATGAAATGAAAAATATATATTAGAAATTAAATTATAAAAAACATGATATGAAATTTCAATCACACATTTGTCACTCATATAATGAAAAATTAATTATTAAAATAATAATATATCTGATACGAAAATAATAATAAGACATGAAATTTCAATCATATATTAGATGATCATATCAAAATAGGTTTTTATATAAGATTGTAAAGATGTTTTTTGAGATATTTAATATGATATGTATATTTTAAATTTACTTATTAATATATTTCCAAAAGAATATATATACATATATATAAGTATTTATTTTAATTATTTCATAAAAATTTATCACTCGGACAGTTTAAAAACTATAACTAAAACCTTTTTGATGGGAATTACATCATTGTTGAAGTATATTGGTGGTGATATTATTACTAGGAAAAATTTAATAAAATTATATATATATATATGTATACCACATCATCAGATATTTATCTTATTTTAATTAGTTATGAATAACTAAACATGACATTACCTTGATCTATTTTCTATGTAATGTTTTATATTTATTTTACAACCCAACAATAACAAAGGGGTGTACTCCTAAAGTCTATAATATCATATATTTCAATAACAAATAGTCTCCTTAAAATAAATCTACTTGATGAATGCCTCTTTTTACATTCCTATTGTTGAACGCCTTTTTATTTCTATGTTACTCACATACAAGTGTGGTGGTGTAGGGGTTTGAGATACATAATATGTTTTACGGTGTACACACATTTCCATACATACATAAAGAGAGAGATGATTCAAAATTCAAATATGAGGAAATATAAAATGTGATTACTTGAAATTATATAACCACATACCTAAAAAATTAATGCAATTTTAATTATGAATTGGTAGGTCATATCATGATCAGTCTTCAAAAAATACTCATAAAATGTCTTTTGGGATTCTTATAAACCTTTATATATTATATAACATTAACTATAACTATTTCTAACATATAATAAATAGGCACACCATCATTCCAAAACATAATCACTTCCATTTGTGTATTTATATATAAATTTAATTAGATTCAATTTATTTACAGATGAATATCAAATATTATAATTGAAATTTATTTTACTATATATATAATATACAATAATATATATA
This sequence comes from Viscum album, assembly GCA_963277665.1. Taxonomy (NCBI): domain Eukaryota; kingdom Viridiplantae; phylum Streptophyta; class Magnoliopsida; order Santalales; family Viscaceae; genus Viscum; species Viscum album. Next base: position 1,406,476,381 of record OY728133.1, on the reverse strand, counting down.
TATAAAAATAATTTTACACAAATATACACAGATTAAAATTCATTCAACTCTATTTATTAATATTTTATAAAATAATTATATATACTATTATAATAATTTATAGTTTTTCAAATAAAAGTATTATTAATAGATACATATTTACTAAAAATATATGTGACAATTTTTTTTAATTTCATTAAAAAATGTAATAAAGTTTACTCATACATAAGAACCATTAACATATTGTAAAATGAAGTTATTTTCAATTTTATAAAATTACAGATGTATATATAATTTTTTTAATTATTATACATTCAAAAATATTAGTAAGTACATTTTTAACATTATTTCCCACAATTTAAATTATTCCATGTGGCCTAGGATCTCCCAAATGTTACACTGATTTCTCGATTCAAGAAGAGGCAACCTTCAGTGGACTCTTTTTATCCTTTTTTTCATGCACTGGGGATTACATGAGAGAGCGACAATAGGATTTTTTTATAGTAAGAACATAATTATTCATGACGAATTAGAGGAGGATTTGATTAATTCCTAGACTCACACACCCCATATCTATAATGAATCACAATTCATTTTTGTGGTCTTTCGACTTCCACATGAAGTATGACTCCTCTTCAGTTGCGATTTGGGTAACCTTTAAACAACAACTACATCCATTTCAAAATCCCTATATTGTGAGAATTCTAGGGAATAACATGGGTATATTTCATTGATCTGATAGTTGAACCAGAGCTCTCTATCAACCATTTTATCTATGGCTCTGTGTAGAAGTGAATACTTCGAGAATTACTTCTGTGTTTGTCTTGATTACAGTGGGTGAGGAATTTCATTGAAAACAGATTGTGGATTATGAATCATGGGTCGAATTTTGTATCGTTTGTAAGAAACTGGGTCACTAGGTAGATTCTTATAAGAATGGACCATGGATCCCCGCTGCACCGGAGGGTGTGGTATTAGATATCAAAGGTCTAGAGCCATGTGCATAGGTTCCTTCAACTTCCTTGCTTAAGAATGTTATGTAGAGTCCTTATGTTCCAAGATTGGAAGATATTTTATCTAGATTGTGTCATGATATGTGTGTATTCTAGATGATATAACCGATATCACGAGGTCCTTTCTTCATGATGTCTCCTTCCATTGCTGATACTTTTCAGGTAGAAGGTGTGGTTCAACCGGAGGTGACTGATCAACCATCTAAATATGGTGGTGTAGATTCACATGATTATTCTATATTTTATATGGAGTCATAGGTTTCTAACATGACTTATCTAGTGTCCCCACACTAATATGTTCCAGATCTGGGCATGGATGCAAAGCCAACTCTGGTGCATAATCACTTATCTCCCCTAAATTCAGAAGTGAATGAAAATGAGGACCCAAAGGGTGGAAAAAATTCATTCCAAGATGGAATCAAAATATGTTTTGATGTCAATACTTAGAAAATGAAGAGGCTACTGGTCAAGATGGTGTCCCTCAGACTAGCTCATACTATGTGAATGAAGCTTTTGTTCAACCAATATCATTAAAAGGGAATAAAGGGAATCTCTTGACTGTAAATCTCTTGGTCCTCTAGGGGGATACCCAAAGACCCCAAATATACTACTCAAATACCCCCAAATACTATAATATCTAGGTCGGAATGCAGGGCATTCTGTAATGGCTTTCATTTCAACTCAGGGGATACCACTCTTAACATAAATGTGGAATTTGTCTCTAGTATATTAAATAAGATCACTTTTGAGGGAATTTATTCTCTTTTGGGTGGATATAAGGTGCTGATGAGAAGATTCTATGAAACGGATAGGGAGGAGGGGGTTTAGGTGTTGTATGATCCAGAGGTTGAAATTGTTGATGCTCCACTACTGGGCAAGGATGATCTGTAACCAAGTATAGATGTATTTGGAAAGTATGATTCATGGGATCATCTAATGTATTCCGAAGAAGAAATGTTGGAAACGATTTTGATCATTCATGCTTCTAAGCTGGATGAGGAGAGTACAAAAGGAGCCCAATGCAAGTGGATAAAACCATTGAACAAAGTGATTGGTTTAACACAAAACATCTAAATTTGACCAGAGTCAACAATGAGAAAAAGATAACACTATATTACTTCTTGCATTCATTGGACAATATAGATTCACATTCTAAACTTAGTACCATATATGAAACAGATAAATAGATAACAAATTTTTCTAGGAAACGTTATAGGGATGTCGCTTCTAATTATTTTATGTCGATCCTGAAGAATTCAATTATATACACAAGTGTCTGATTTTTGTTTACACTTGTAGATATTTTACATTATCTATAAATGTGTTTTTAAAAAAAGTGTAACATTATTAGTAGTATTAGCAATTAGAAAAAATAATATTATATATATATATATATTTAAATATTTTACATAATATAATATATAATTTTTTTAATGATTCCGTGTTTATAAAATATTTCTGTACTTATCATTGTGTACGGAATATTATAATTTACACGTATATTAAATTAAATATAAAATATATTATATACATATAAATATATTAATATATAGTTACCCACCATTTTCATTTAAAAGACACATATTCTGTTTTAAAAAAAAATCTGCAAATATAAAATATATATTATACATTAAATTTCAATTTTATAAACACCATCAATAAATTTCCGAAATAATTAAATTTAGTATAAATAAATAATAATAATAAATCATTTTAAAGTTAAATCATACAAAGGAGAATACTTTATATAACCATATATCAATACATTCATACATCTATAAAATTAAATAAAAAGTCACACAATAAGAATAAATATAAATATTAGATAATTGAAGATTTTTAATATAAATTTTACCTTCATAAAATATGAAAATATATGTAATGAAATAAATTCAGTTGGTATTCACAACAAATAAAAATAAGAACATGTGAAAACTAAGTGGGAGGAACTCTATTTTTTGAGTTCACTTAGTAGGAGGTGTGATCCCTATTGATGCCTCTTCTATAAAGCATTCGAAGGAAGTGTGTATGTGGTTCATTCTTCCTTCGTCACACTAATGAATAATTAATGAGGTTCATGCATCATTGGGACTTGAGAGTGAAATGTTAACCATGTTCATGCTTTTTAGTAATATGCATAATCATGAATTAGGATCATGCTTCCAGAAATAGTTTTTTATATGTGAAACTATGACCCACAAAATAAAAAATTAATCCAATTTAAAAATAATCATGGAAATATTTAAAAAGAATTAATATGGAATAAAATCGTCTCATATAAAATAATTTTAGTGAATGATTATTCCCTATTGGTGTATTATTTGAAATATTTTAAATTATTTTGCTACTTGGGTTGGTGCTCTCTCAACACAGAAAATTTTAGAAAATCATTTTGATAAATATATTTTTTAGGACCCCGTTTTGGGAAATTGGTTTTTTTTAAATTTTGGAATTTACCATTTGAATACTTAGTGGCAAGACTTTGTATCAACACACTCAATATCTATGAATTATGACAACAATTAAAATTGTGAAATAAATATTAACATTTATTATTAATAATTTTTTACAATTTTTTTACATTTATTTTGTCATCCAATATATTCAAGACTTAGTTAATTAAAAAATATTACAACAAAAACACATATTATATCTGTATATATATAATCTGAAAATTAAGAAAAATTTAAAAAATATTCAAAACAATTCTTTAAAATTTAAATTAATATATATTTCAATTTTACTTATACATGTTGTTATCGTAAAAAAATGTTAATAAAATCATTCTCTATATATGTGGTTTTTTAAAAATTTTCATATGATAATACTAGTTTTTTAGATGTAAATTTTTTCATGTACAAACTTCTGTGAAATTAAAATAAATTGTATAAAATGATCAAAATACATATAAAAGGTTATTAAATAATATGATAATTAAATATATTTTTCATTTTTTCACACACCAAAATTTATTTTCAAAAAAAATATAAACTTTATCTCATATATGATATGATATATATTTACAAAAAATGAATCATAACCAAAAAATGAAATTCATAACATTTAGAAGATCAGATAAATTACAACTATGATGTTCAAAGAATAAAATTTGTTGGTTATTGGACACAAAATTAATTTTATATAAAATGTTGTAAGATTCAAAAAGTTGTATTTATTATTTGAATAAGATTATATTTTTTCATAAGATGGAATATCTATTAACAATTTAATTATTCAAATATATGAGGTGAACTAAATTTTGTATAAAATGGCATATTAATTATAATATTAAATTTATGTTTTTTTGAGATGAGGGAAATATTATTTATAATTAAAAAATAATGATCCATCCCACATACAAACCCTTAATTTTCAGTATTGTAGCTGAGTGTGACCCTTGAACCCCATTTCCAATAATGAACCAGTTGATTAAAATCCACAAGTCTGTACTAAAAATTTATATTTTTGAAATTTCCCTTATACATAAAAAAAATCAATAAACACAAATATATTTTATAAAATGTAACGTACTAATGACCTGGTGGAATATTGTTGTCATTACCAATTCCCATGTAGAAGTGGAAGTAGATATCCATAGATTTTGTGACTTTTTTACCATGAATGGTGTGGAAACAGGATGGTATATGTGTAATTGTGGATCAGATCACGTAGAATGATCATTTTATCCCCATTCATGAATTACATGGGGTAGAGGACATGTCCAAAATCTGTCTCTGAAAATTTATAGATCTTAATTGAATTCTATTATCAATTGTGTTTGACCAAGTCCCCATGATTATTTATCCATTTTTTAGTCTTTATATTATTCTTTTGGGACCCATTGGACTATGAGCATTGTTTATTATCGTTAAATGGATTGAAAATTCAAAATTATGATCTGAACATTGGAGGAAATTATTTGTACTTGTGTAATGGATTTTTTTGGGATCATGGGAGGTGAAAATACATTTAGTAGATTTATCATATAGTAATAGTTATTTCGAATCAATACATATGGATCCATTGGTATATTTATATGGTATTCCTTTTCATTATTCTTTTTATTGTGTGGAAGTATGTGTGACTTCATTAATTAGTCCCAATATTGTGAAAGAGGTAATATAGAGGATTCCATTGATCTGAAAGAGAATGGAGAAGGATCAAATCTATCATAAATAATAAATACATCATCATCAGGGACCATTTTCATTTGATGTGAGTAATCATGTGTTCCCTGTAACCTCACCAAGGCCTGATCATCAATGTTTTAGTATGGAGGGAAATATATGTCATTCATACACAGTCCGTTTTTAGATACATGAATGATTTTGGGGAGGTGCCCTGTCAGTTTGCTTTTCCAACATGTATCATTTCGTTGCACAATGAATTTTATTTATCAATATTTATGAAGTATCAACATGACTCAGTCCATGTGATTCAATGGTATCATATTTACCTACAGTCATAAGATACATTGATTCCCACACCGATACATATTTTGGAGAGAAAAGAGAATTTATAACATGGTAAAATCGGCACACTAGAGAGGGTTTTATAGAAATATGGTTGGATTCATAAAGGATCATTAAAATTTGATAAAGAAATTTTACAAAAGTGTCTTGAACTATTACAATACTATATTGATTTACCATATTCTAATTATGGTAATACCAATAGTGATAATAATGTTGCACCCCTTGTTTGAGGTACTAACATATTATTATTTGTATTTAAATTATATTTAATAATATTGGTATATATTAATAAGTCCAGATGGGTTTTATAAATCATTAGGGGAATTAATATAGGTTCACAGTTTGAGAAAAATTAGTAAAAACACTATCCCCCATCAAATAAATTGGGTGGATAGTGGAAAGAGGAAAAATAACTTCGTTTTGTTGGATAAATGTTTTTTCAAAACATGAATATGTCAAGTGGACACCATACATGTATTTATAGAGGGTATAATAATTGTTGGTGTAAGATTAGTATTACTATGTGATTCAAACATAATAGGGGTTTGATTAATGTTTTTTCATGGTATGTTTGGTGCACAATCTAACAAACTCTGTAGCCTAACCATGCGATATAAAATTTTAAATCATAAATTTGTGGATATAATTCATAGTTTACCATAGGATCCCTTTCATTTGAATAATCATTTTATATTCCATGACTCCATTTTCTACCAATGCGTGAGGGGATATTTTGTTCAACTTGTGAGTAATTTTTATGTGATTCAAAGACCATTAGAGATCCAACCTTACTAAGTTTTTTTCTTTATTGGATTTTCTTCTCACATATCTCCTCATCCTCTTTCCCAGAACCTTATATCTGATCCACTATCGATTTCTATATGTTCTCTTTATGGGAATTGTGATGTTTTATGGATGAGTATATTGAAAGAAGGATATCTAATCCATGATCTAGTTTATTGTAGGGTCTTTATTCATTTCTTTTCCAATATTTTTGATGTAGTTTACTTCTCCCTTCACACAACTAGATTATAACATGAAGGAATATCATGAAATTTATGTTTTTCAAGAAATAATTATGAAATTATTGTGTGATTCTTGTTGGAAAAAAAATTATTGAGGGTTTTCTAAAATTAAGAAAATTTGATGTTATTGTTGAAACTATGCTTGGATTTTAATTATTCAATGTAAATTTTAAATGTATAGTTTTCATTTGATACATAGAAAATTGTTGTTGAGTTGTTTTAAAGAAAAAATAATTTTATGTGAATTTTTTTTCCTGGATTCTTTATAAAATTTTTTGGGTGTGTTTGTATTAAATGTGACCCTATAGAATGGGTGTGTTCTATTTGGTATCTTAGACTCAGTTACTTCGTGATGACTTGGTTGATTAATAAGTGACTATCCATGGGAATTGAACTATCACATGGGATTGAATATTTTGAAGTGTGGTTATGTTAAAACATGAAACTGTTGAGATAAATGATATGAATAAAGTTTTAAATTATTGTTTTGTTATATTCAATGGAAAAATATTTTGGATTTAATATATAAATTTTTAAATTTTTCAACATGTTTTCAATAAAATATACTAACTTCTTTATTTAAATGTGGATTTAGTTTATAATTAATTGGGTGAATCATATTGAGTTAAAAATGACACCCTCATTGCAAACTATTGTGCATTAGAATATTTACTCTTTTGGGACACTGTTAAAGTCTAGGTATATCTATTATTTAGTGATGCTTCTTGATACCATGGGATTATCATGTAAGATTGGAGCTGAAATCTTGGATTGGGTGTTTATTATGTTTATGTTCTTTGATTTTATTTTGGGGATTCTAGTATTTGTTTTTCCATGGATATTGTCATATGGATTCAAATTTTACTCCGATATGGTTAAGGATTTTGGTTATATTTTGGGTAGTATTTTATAATCAGGAATTATAGAATTTTTTTGAGAAAAAATGTGGTTTTGAAATTTTATCTATAAAATCTAAAATAATCATCCAAATTTTCTTGAGGACCATGGAATTTATTTCCATCATTTGGTTTCATGTGGGTTTATCATAAGGCTTTTTAACACCACCACCTTCTCCCAAGACAATGTTTGATGGGTAGGTTGTTAAACTACATCACACTAAATGTGTCCATGAAGGATTTTTATGGGTCCAATAAATGATTTAAACACACAATTTTCCATTCCCTAACAATAAATAAAAGGCACAATAGGACAACATTAAAACCCCACCGAATAGACATAAATAAACATCATGACTATATAATATAACTTGTAAAACACCTACCTCAGGTTCATAGATGAGCTCTCACATTAAAATTACATGTAATTCAAGCATAAACATACACCAATACATAATTAAATAATCATATAGAATACAAGGTTTCCTGGATTCATATTAAGAGAAACATACCACCATGATTCTCCTAGAGAATAGAAAAAATATGAGTGTTATACTCACTATAAGCTTCTATTTTCATCAAATGATTCATCAAATGACCATGAATTGAATAAAAATAATATTTGTAAAAACATAGTTCTCATGGTTCATCACCCTTTATGCAGGGGAGGAAATATGATTGATATATTACAAGGGCTATTATGTAATATGGTTGAATGCAGATAATTTACACAATATTAAATGTGAACATGGTTTTGATGCATGATTTTTTTCTGCCGCCCACATAGTAAGGAAATATGTGAGGTGTCCATGAACTTACCTCCATCTAACAAGGTTGGATTTCATTGTATCTATATCTGTGGTTCAACAAAATCTGAATCCATGATACAATGATTCACATTGCACAATATGGTATCTTTTCTCCAGCATTAATGAACTAAACCCCCACTACTCACATAATGATATAATATAATCTTTGAAAGAATTATATTGACCAAAAAGGATAGGTAAACCAAATTTTAAACAATATAGTACCTCCATAGGGGTTCATAATCATACAATGTCCCCACCTTAAAAAATCATGTCATCAAAAAGAACTCCCAGGAATATATATTCTTCTAATGTTTGAAATATCATTCCATCAAGTCCAAATATATATCTCCCTCTCACATGTTTCCTATAAAATTTTATATTTCTAATACAAAACATATACTAAGGGTATGATATTTTATTGAATAGATGTCCACTACAATCCAAAATTAAATCAGAATTCCCCTCGATGGAAACATTGAATTCAATCTCCACATCATTAACATAAATCATATTATAAGGCTTGGGGTTATAATACTGTTGACGTGACAAATGAAAAACATCATCCATAGAACAATACCTCTATGGATCACCCATTTGGAATTCAACTTTTCTGATACTCTCCAAAATCTCATGTGGCCCAACATACCTAGGTTCCATCTTAGCTTGTTCACATATCCAAACTTTATGAATCTATGGAGACAACATTAGAAAGAGATGTTCCACCGTCATAAAATCAAAATTTATATAATATCAATAAAAATTTGAATAATTTCTACTATAGGATATATTAATACACATTAAAATATATTAAACATGATACAAAAAATAATGTTTGAGAATTAGACCTAAATGTTTAGATTCCCTTATATCCATCCAACATTAGGAAGTTCTACATGGATTGTTATATAGAACCTCATATTGTTCTATTTGAACACTTGTCTAATAAATATTGTTATAGGAGAACACAACATGTGATAACTTCTTCTCCTGTTTCCTTCCCAATTATATGATACACAACCTCGACATGTCCTCTATTTCCTATATAGTTCATTGTGATCCCCCATACATAAATGGGAGAAAACAAATACTTGAAAACACCTGTTTAACTAGATCCTTCTACAGTAGTTATTAAAAGTGTGACGTAAAATGTGGATCATGATCTAAAATAATAATCTATGATGTATCATGAAAATTAACTATCTCTTAAAAAACTAGTCACAAATATTATCAATGGTGATAGTCTCTGACATCAATAAGAAACATTCATCTATTTTAAATCAATCCATTCATACCAAAATTTCATCATTCTCTTATGGAATACAAGGAAATCTCACCGCAAAATATGTAGTAACATCAACCAACATCCATTCCCAAATGGAAATCAAAATTAAAATTAAAATGGGTCATCAATGCTCAACCTTAATGTAATGAAATGTGTAGAATTGTGTCACAAAATAAAAAAACCATCTCTTTCATTCAAAACTACCATCATTGTCTCCAATATCAGGGTACACTTTGATCAAATTATGGTGCACTTACTACTTTAGTGCATGAATCTCATGCATCATCTCTTCCCACATACCTATATGCATGAAAAAATGACCAAAAATAGAATAATATCATCAGAAGATAGATCCCTACCTTCAAAACTATATCTCAATGATTGGCATTATAATTCCTCATACATCCTCTTCTTAACATATTTAAGATTATATGGATTAATAGAAAGGTATACGAGTTTCATTCACTCATTCAAACCCTTAACATCTATACAAATCTCACTGAACAAGGTCATAATCCTCTATAAGGAATTGGACCTCTCAACCACCTACTAATTTGTCATCAGACTAAATGCATTTGAAACGTGGTTTCCATTCCTTGATGTATAATGTAGATCAATTTCAAAAGATTGTATGTACTCAAATCGTATATAATGTTGAAATTCAAATCATGTTTTCCAAATAATCTATTTAAATATTTTTTATTAATATAAATTGAAAAAATGTCACCCAAAATATAATATCGCCATCATTTAATAGAATAAAACACTAAAATCAACTCAATATAATGCAAGGGATATTTCAATTCAGGTGGCTCTAAATTTCATGACAAAAATAGAGTATCCACCTTTCCCAACTCTAGTTAGTTCCTGATCGATGTAGTTTCAAAGCAATTTTTCTCCTCTTGGAATGAAGTTTCACATGCCTCACACAATTCAAACATGATATCATGATTGGTTAGGACGAAAAGCATTAATTCCCAGAGTGAAATTTATTTGAAGAACCTTTTTTATAATCAAATAACCTTGAAATATATCGATATTAAAAACCTTTTAGGTGACTTCTATGAAAAATATTCATGTACCTTCTTTGGGTCTAATTCCACACCTTCCTCTCAGATGATGTGGCCTAATAAATGTACCTTGTCAATCCATAATTTAAACATTGAAAACATGGTATATAGCCAATTCCATCTCAGTATACCGAACACATTGTTCTGATATTGGGAATTATCATTATTATTCATGGAGTATAGTAAGATGTCATCCACATAAGAAACTAGAAATTGATCCTTGAATGGGTGTGTCATTCAGTTCATAAAATCCATAAATTGAGAAACATAACATATTAACAAAAATAGAAATATTAAGAACTCATATAAATGACACCTAATTATAAAATTAATGTATGTAATATTAGAAGGTTTCACCCTTAGGTGATGACACCGGACCATATATATATTTTAGAGAACACACAAGAATCCTTCCGGTGGTCAATAAGATCATCGATATAAGAAAAAGGGTACCATTTGTTAATAATTATCTAGATCAATTCCCACTAATTGAAACCTAAAATTAAGGTTATATATATTCATAGAAAAAAACCCTAGATAACTTCAACATTATGTACTGGAATGATAAATCCATTTCCCCCTAACTCCTATAATTGATTCCTGAGTTCTTGAATTTTTTATTGTTCCATTATATAGGGTGGAATAGAGACTTTCTTTCCCCTAGGGACTAATTCTATCATGAACTCACCCTATCTCTCTGGTGGTCTCAATAAAATTCATCGAGAAACACATCCTATAACTAATCTAATTGGAATGCAATGAATTTGTTCTCCACTCCCCCACCATTAATAATCAATATTTCCATGTAGTCCATGATCTCAACAAATTTAGATAAATTGTCCCTATAAGGCCTACTAGGGTTTTCCATTCTCCAAAATGGACTTAATTGTCAACATTTAGTGATGTGAAACATAGTATCCTATATTAATAGAATATATGATCATGGAACATTACTAACCAACCCATTCCCTATTACATTTCAAAACCTAAAATCTCAAGAACATAAAATTCCCATTGGAGATTGTATCCATGAATCCCAAGGTAAAACCCCTTACATTTATATAAACCCTCTGATCATGCTATCAATGGATCACTGATCTACATAGAAACAAACATACACTCCACTTACAGACCAAAAAACATTTATAATCTAATTATATTTAAAATAATTTGAGTCTTTTTTATTAAATAAATAACAATAAATAATAGACAATAAAAGAATCGTACCTTGGTCCATAGATTATCCTTCCACTGTACCAATTAGTGTAGGTATAAATCAAAGAAACATACCTATCCCTATAACAAATGCTCTCATCTGAGTCCATGCACTTCACTATACTTCAAATGTAGACATTCTTCTTATAAAGGACAACCTCCGCCACCTAGGCCAACATGACAGGTGGAATTCGAACTGCTTGACTAGTACAAGGTAAACAATCACCTTCCATTCCCCTTTACTAATCTAGACCCTCCAAAACATTCCATATTTAAATGTTTTCTATGAATCTTTTGTACATGAACCATACTCCCACATGTTCATAACTCCACTGGTAATTGTAGACACTTTTTAAAAAGTTGTGTTGTCTACCAAACCAATACAATGAAACTCAATTTATATCCTATGAAATAGATACATTCTTAAGTCTAATATTTCCTCTATTTCCCTTATTGATGTTCTAATAAGGACACACCATAAAATCAAAAGATGTACCATAAAAATCCATTTGAAACTATCTTCCCACCACTAAAATCCCTCTTTAGCTTCCCCTAATAATTATAGGCTAATCTACTTCCATATAAAACCTCTTCCTATGAATAATTCTTATATGATACATGATCTAACATATAAGTCTATCATAAAATTATCTTGTCAATATTTTCTAAAATCATTATAGCATCGAAGATAAACATGGTATGTCAGTGAAGTAATTAACATAATCCATCACTTTAATATTTATCTTTTTTATAAACATCTACTCTTTATATTTATGGGGGATAAGGGTCTTGTGTTAAAAGTTCTCTAGAAAAATCTACATAAAGTATTTTAATGACCTTACACCCTACTAATCATCCCAGACTAGAATATATCACCTATACTTCATTATTCTTCATAGTATATCATCTTCCAATATGATCCTTTTCATATGAGGGTTATCTATGTGGTAAAAAAATTGATAGACTCAATCCAGGAACTCTCTACCTTGGGTCTAACCAATTTGGATAGTGTTTGATGGTGCGAAAACCAAAACTCTATCAGCAGATAAAACATTCTGAGTGATTCCATCCCTAGGTATTTCTCCATATAATTCATAAAATGAATGAATTTATCATATAATTGTTCTTACTACATATTATCTAAGTCCAACAATGGTTCATATCCAAAAACTGAAGGACCATTTTTGGTGATTCCCAATTTTCACACAACTTGTGATCATTTTCTTAGTTGTATCTCTCTACAATTCAAAACACAAACTTTATAACACAGACTATATAATTTAAATATTTTAAAAAATGATTTACTGCTATTATCCATAAAAATATCACTACTAAAACACATTCCCAATGAATATAATAACTTCTCTATCACTAACAAAATCTATCCATATCATGAGCCTAGAATAACATATGGTTATATAAAATTACATAATCAGAAGAATTTCACGAGGAACCAATATAACCATTTCACATACTATGTACTCAATAAAATTAATTTATACTCCATTACTAATTTTTATATTTAGAATTTTTTAGCTAAAACCATTTACATATCATTCTAAGGCACTAATATCATAAAATTATATGAAAATAGGAAAATAATTTTCATTATGAACCACCCAACTAAATCTAGTTTTCTATTAGTGAAAAATATGATGCATGCCATATAATTACATGAGTACAAATAATGATTCCTGAACACACAGAAAATGTTCCATGCTGGGTCACAAATGAAATCCTACGAAAAAATAACATCATATAACAAGTGCATCACCCAATGTAAAATGAAAAAAAACTATAACAGAAAAAATCTACAACAACAATCCCACCCTGGGTGCTTAGGGAATTCACTACACACTGGTTTTTACTCCAATGCATGAGCTCATTTACAAGGCCAAAACATTATAATCTCTTGTATACATTTCTTATATATTAATTTAACAAAAAATAAAATTACTCAAATACCACAATATAATATCTTGAACTAATTTACACTAAGCTGGTGCACCAAGCCAGTGCAATATGTGACCTTATGTGTGACACCCCATAATCTTGAGTCTTCCGAATACTAGTTAGATTCATGTGAAACACATAGGGAGACTATACTTGCTGAGAAAGAAAATAGGGAAATCATAACAAACATTTCCATCAAATAACCTTAAATATCCAAGTATGACATACTGCATTTCCGAATTGGTGAATTACCTACAAAATAGAACATTAAATTATGACATCTCGTGATAGTTTAATGCGACCAAAGGAGATAAAAATAATTAACTAATAGAAATTTCCAAAAGGGTTCATGACACATTACTCATTTCCCCCATACATTCTCTATCACAAATACCATATCTTCTATATATTAGGAGAAATATCCCCTTATCCTAACCAAGAACCTTGAAGTATAATAGGGTAACCAACGATGGATTGATCATGTCAGGATTACAACTCAATAGAGCATCACAAATGGTTTCTATAACAATATCTAGTCTGGTAATAATGTAAGAAAAAGTAGAGTAATAGAAAGATAACAAATAGTTAATCATGTCTTCATTTTTTAAAAAAAATATATATTATCCAAATTTATACTCTATTCCATTTCATAGACATACTCATCAAACCTTACTTGGTCAGTTCAGAGTATTTTGAACCATATTTCATTGGGGTCTTATGTCGTCATATGAGGAGTATCGATCAACGTATCTATCCCAGATTCAAATTCCATGTACTAAAATCCTACTCATGATAGATTATGCCATGTCCATAGCCTTGGATTCAAGAGAGTCAATACATTCTCTAAAAACACAATTTGTCATTGGAACGGAAGCATCAGTCTCAAATTCCCAAGGGAGATGGGAATTAGTTCAACATTCCAACGTACCATTACATTAATCACTGAATGAATAAATTAGTTACCTCTTATCACACAATAATAACAAGTTTTCACTTTTTTCATTTGTTACATTTAAAATTTTAATTAAATTTAACATGTTATAAAAATCCATAGCTGACCCATTTATACCTTTATGTACCATAACACCATTTTGTCAAACCATTCAAGACATTTAACAACATGGACATTACCCAAGAACCATTTATCCAATTTAAGGATTTAAAATCCAAAACTAATTTGACTTATTCATGTTAACCCAAACATCCTTTTATTCCATGTTATCTTTATAATAATATTTCATGTTGGTTTAATCACATAAAACTATAAATTCATCATTTAGAAACTCAATTTCTATTCTCAAGGGTGTGGAAACCTGTATGGGTGACCACATTCCAAAACAAATCATCCTTAAGAGATCCATCATAGATCATGAGTGGTTTAACACATCATTTAAACAACCAATTTATCATTTACTAATATGGAATCATATTTTTACAAAAAATAATTAAAATCACAATAACATACCAATGAATAAACAATAAGAATAAATGATATAACTTGTAGACCACCAACATCAAGCTTATAGAAAAACTCTATCATAATCACAAACATTCATTAAATCCCAATAAAACCCCAATTGAAACTCTATAAATCAACTATAAAAATAATATTTTATGAACATAGAAGGAGATAAAGAATCACACCATATTCTTTTGAAAAAAATAAGAAAGAAGAATGGTACTCTCGTCCTGAGATTCAATTCTCAACAAATATTACATCAAATGACTAATAATTAAATTTGAATTATCCTTGAATGATTTATATCTCATAGATCAAAATCATTGATGATGGAGGGGATATTGATGGAAAATCATGTATGAAATTTTTTGTCCCATGGGGGGAATGATAATTTCTCTTATTGTGAAGGTGAATACAATTTTATCGCACTACTTTTTTGGGACACCCACATGATTTGACAGACTGTGTAAATTCTCTATGGCTACCGCTATCCAAGGGTGTTATCATATACAATATTTTGGGTAGTAGAGCATGGTTATATCTAATCCTTAATAATTAATGCACTATGAACCAAATGTACTTCCCCCCACCATCATAGATGTCACGAAACCTTAAGAAATAAACAAGACCTATTGTACTATCAACAAGAATCCTATTAATAAAAAGGGAGTTAAAGTAATATATAAACAATAAAATATCACCTCAAAGGGTCAAAATCATTCAACAACAAAACCATTACATGAACATTTAATTTTATGGTAAATAACCAACTCCATACCACATGCCTATAATAAGGTAGAATATATATAAGGTTTGAGAATACATGTATACTTAGTAGATTCATCCGTACACTCTATAGTAAAAATATTGAAGTATAGCAATGAAATTAAATGTAAATAGAATAACCAACTTATTTAATACAATAGGTTGTGTGCATCCCATACATACCATGGATCACTCACCAAATCCCTTTAAAAGGATAATAAAATTGAAACCAATAGTGTGTTTATATATATATATATATGTTCTTTGAATCCACTTTCCCACTTAACTAGTCACCCTAACACCCTAAGAGGTTATGCCATATAACTAACACCCATTATATATACATATAACCTAAAAAAATATATATAGTGAACACTACTTTTCGTACATAGATATTACTTCTCAATAAATGAATACTCTTTTCATTTGACAAAAACACACATGATGATAGTAAAGGTTTAGTGTCTTATGAAATATGGGTCTGTAATAAATTGCATAATTAGTGAACTAAATCACCACACAATATGTATTTATTTTTAACACCCTCTTTATAAATATAAAATATAATTCCATTCATCATAAACTATTGACGGGAACCTAAGAATTGTTTATCTTAAATTATTAGTAATGAGAAAAGGGAGGTATAAATGTTCACATAAATATAAATCTGTATAAGGAAATGAGAACACGATCATAAACATTAAAAAACATTCCACATATTAGCATAAATCATGATATTGAGTCATAGAATACATTTTGGAAGTTAATAATCCATGAATCAAAAATTAGACTACAAACATTATCATTGAGAGGAAAATATTTTCATAGATTAGGGGAATATGCATAATAATTGAAGATCCTATCATTGTTAGTGATGGTTAATTTACAAATCTATCATAGTGTAATTATTTCACTCCCTTTAGCATAATAGTAGTAATGTTATTATCCCATGAATATTTTAGCATAGATATTCCTTTATTAACTAAATTCACTCCATATTACATTCATTTTTATTTCATGATATATCAATCCTTATCCAATACAGTAGAGGGATATATAGTTTTTCCCCACCCCTCACATAATGAAAAGAATATATATGTGTTCCAAAAGATTATAAAACATTCTTCATATCATAACTCCTGGAATGAAAATGATTTTCATAAACATTTCATCATATTATAACCCATAGAAAAGAACGATGATTCACAAATATATCTCATGGAAAATAAAAGGGTTTCATAGAAAAATGATTATCACAACCATATAACACCATGAGATTGATTTTTTATTGTCTTATTGGATCAAAAACATAGAAGATAATATTTAGAAACTAGGTTTATTTTCATTGACTAATCAAATAACCATTAAAATAACATTTTTCATTTTAGGGAAAATACACTTTCCTCTAAGAAAATATATTTTTCAAAATATAAAAAGAGAACCGAATATTAATTATAAAATATTATATGAAAATAATTTTGATCAATTGTAATGGAATATTTAAATCGTTGGGTTGTCATGAAAGATAAAAAATTTGTTCATGCCACATTCATTAAAATAAATCACACTGTCGGTAAAATGTAAAACCAATATATTGGGAAAACAACATAAGTTTCCATATAAAAAAATAGTTAAAAACTAAAATATGAGTAAAAATAATTTAAATTATAATAAGATAATAAAAAATAATATATTTTTAGAAAACATGGTCATTGAAGATAAATGATATTCCATATATGAGAGAAACAATGTCACTTTTCCTTAAAAAAAACTTCCCACTCTGTACATAATTATATAATATGAATGGAAGACATATAATTTTCCAAAATAAAAAAATGTGAATTAATGTTTTGGGTTTATTGAGATATAGATTATCATATTTTTATAAAACTCAACTCCAATAGTCATGAGCCATTTGTCACTTCCTTACGGTAGAACATATAAAAGGTTTTAAATCCCAAAATAAAGATCAATATAGTAGTCATGGAGATGTAGATTCATACATGATAACCATTTTACATTGGGAGTAATAAAAAAACATTGTAATGGAAATTATTTTTTATCCTAGAAATCATTCAAATAATTCATCTTAATATTTTGGGAAAGGAATCTAAATAAGGGTGAACTCAAAGTCAAATTAAGGGTTAAAAATAGAGTAAACTATCATGAGTAAATAAAGGATATTTAATATGTAAAATTAAATAAGTGAAAAAATATATTTATATAATAAAATGAAAAAATGAATCTATAGATAATATAAATACAAAAATATCATGGATAATTATAACTAAATTCATAACAAATGAAATTATTAATATTCAACATCATGATCTCAAATTTCCTGATATATATTTCATCTTGACCATATACTATGATACTTCTAATATATGACAAAGAACCCATTTATTTTTTCCAACTAATATTTTATCATGAGACATATTGATGAATCTAAGTGTTGTATATTTTTGGGCCCCATCCATCACTCTATTTCAAAATCAGGGCTCATTATTTAATGATAAATGTAATTTAATAACAATATTCCAAACCGATAAATTTCATTATAGTGTAATGAAATTTAATTTATCAAGCCTTTCCCTAGTTAATAAAATTATACTCATAGTATAATGTTATAAGTAAAAATGGAATAAAATATAATAAATAATAATATTCATTATACAAAGATTTTAGATATTTAAGAGAAATGTATTGTCTAAAAAATTAATCACATTATGGTTATTAACTCATGGTAATGTTTACTTGGATAAAATTAATCAAGATATATTATGTGACCATCTGTACATTAATATTATAGGTTTTTCAATACAATCATCTCCTTTAGAAGAATAAAGGGAATTAAAGTGAAATATTAAAATAATAATTCCTAATTTTTTTTTAATTTTAAAACAATTTAAAATTTTTAGAATTAGAAAAAAATTTAAATTGATTGTGTTTTTGGGGATGTCTGTTCTCTCTATGTACGTTATTAAATACATTTCTTCAGAATTTTTTTAATGATATTTTAGAACATTTACTTTATAAAATAAAAGAAGTATTCCATTATAATAATTTCTAAAAGTATAGTATATCATAAAATATACATAATAAATAATGTCAGTAAATAAATTTAATAGTATATAATAATTTTCAATAAATGTTTACATAGTTAAAAATATATCAAATATAAAAGGGAAATAAAATTAATTTTTGTTTAAATAATTTTTCTTTTATTTAAGTACCAATAAGAGGAAATGATGGAAGAAAATAGTTAAAATCAATAAATATATAGAGGAATAATATAGTCCTTAACCCTAGATAAAAAATATAAATGTTGACTATATACACAAAAATATAGCGAGTAAGTGCATAATAACAATATTGTCATACACGAATGGAAAATGAGACCAAATACCATACCTCATACTTTACTTCAGTTGAACATAATATTACTTACATTATAATGGTTATAATAATTTAATTAATTTATAATATTACCATAATGTTGTTTATAATATCCTTTATTATTCTATTATAAAATTTTATATCTTATTTATTAATAATATCTCATTATTTATATTTTTATTTTGTTAAATGCCTTATTTGTTTATATATGTTTTTTCATGAATGTTCTCATTATTATTCATAGAATATAGATACAAAATTTAACTAATGGTTTTAATTTTATAAATATCATATTTTTTCATTCTAATCCTCATGGAACAATTATTGAAATTTTTATATGTAAATTGAATCACATCTCCTCATAAAGATGATTGATCATATGAACACAAGTGTGATGATATGATTAACATACTAGGTGAAAGGATTATGAATTTGATTATATATTAATTTTAATGAGTTAAAATCATTTAAAATTTATCATATATATTCATTATTGTTTTCATTATGACTACTCATGTGATTCAAATATGGAAAAAAATGTACATCATTTCGTGAGGCATTAGTCTATCACACACAGAAGTGATGGATTTGTTTCCAATTTGATGAAGAATAAGATGGATAAATATTATATTATGAATATATTAACATCTAAATATATATTATATATAGGTGATTTTATATTGTTATTCTGAAGAGACAATTGATGGTTATAAAAGAAGACTTTATAAAGAAAGAGCTCGATGAAGATGATTACCTTCACTCAGAGAAACCTCGTATCCATATCTTCTCGAGGACCACATGATTCGATTTTTCAGAAGAAAAGAACCATTTTAATATGGATTAAGATGTTCGGTAGATATTTTTTAGGGCTTGGATGAAAAATATTTCTTGAGATGTTTGAATTAGTTAGGGGAGGGAGTGCCTTTTTATAATTGAGGTGAAAACCACAATTGTATATTTTTAATTTTTTTTAAAAAATTCATGTCACATTGTTATAAATATGGATCTATAATGTCGAAGAATTAAAAGGAAAAAGGATAGATTCAAAATAAAACAATCCAATGGGTTTAAAAAATGTTTTTGGTCATTTTTACAATATATTAATATATTAACTCATGAGAAAATCATTTTTACCTTAACCATGATATTCAATTTTAACTATTTTTACGATTCATTATGATCAAATATTATGTTGTAACTATTTACTAATATTAAGTATGATTATTAAAACCATTAAATATATTTTACCAAATACATCTAATATAATTGGATAAATTTAATATTGAAATAAATCAATAAAACTAGTTGAAAAGTGTGTTTTCAATAAATGAGTTTTCAATCATAAGATGATCATATAGTAACTTATTTTATAGTTACCAAATGAGAATTTTTATTATTCATACATAGTTTTGTTTTGATGTTTCATTCCCCATTTTATGATTTCTAAAATTTAAATTTACTATTTGTGTTATCTGATTTCTCAATATAACATTTCTAGTATAAATAATATGAATGGTCTCTTAAAAGTATGATATACCATTTTCCAATTATATCCCATTATAGGTGAGAGGATGTGTTAGGTATATAATGTAAATCCTTAACAATGTTATATAAATCAAATCATGTAATTTAGAAGGACATTGTGGAATTTACCTTCAAACATCAATAACTCCAACAATTTCTATTATACAAAATGTGAGGTTATACACGACTATATGTTTTACTTTTTTATAAATCCTTATGACACTATTCCATTGAGGAAATTTATAGAAAACATTATATCACACTTGGAATTCCAAACAATTTATTTGAATATTATTATAACCCTTTTCCATATATTGAGAATCTTTAAAATGATTCTACATAGTCTTTACATTTTTTTTATATTCAACAAGTTTCAGGAAAACTTGTTTCATTTTACCAAAATCATCCCAATAAGTTAGAATATGAAACATCATGCTATATAATTCATTATAAATTGTTATTTGAATACATCAATGGAAACCATATTCATAATAAAATTGTACCAATTATTAATATTGATCCCACATACCTTGAATGTAATGTGAGAATGACCATAACATTATTCAAATGTTGAATAGTCCATTGATATTTCCAACATTTTACGGATTTTATGTGGTTCTCAAATGAAGCACATTATGTTTATCCTTTTGAATACATGTTCTAAATATCAATTTAAAATGAGGATCCAAGTTAAACAAAATTAATGAAGTGTTCCATTATGTCCTAAACCATAAATAATATAAAGCATTGTGTGGATATTATGTTGGAAATCCTTTAATATAGAGTGAAAATGTGATTATTTTGATAGGAAGTCAACAACAAATCATATTACATCATTCATTATAGGAGTATTTGGTTTTCATATGAAAAATTCCATTCTACTATCACCCAATTTCGATATCTAAATAATATGTTATTGGATAAATACTCTGGGATGGAATCTCTTAGCCATTAAATATTAGAATCAAATAATCTAGATACATAATAAAAAATTCCCCACCTTATTTTATCACACTAAAAAACATTACCTCAAATAATCATACATCTTGATGATACCTAGGTACATAGTGAAATTAAATATAGGATCATCATCTAGTAATTCCATTTCTAGATCAGTAATAGTTGAAAGACATAATATCATTCCAAATTATTGGAATAAATCTTCAAAAAAATATTCTTCCAACTTCTAATAATTCAAACTCCAACTTTTAATTTGAAATTTTCTATAATAACTTTGATAATTTTAAATATTATCCAATAAATATGGTTTCACAATCATTTGAAAAGGGGTGTAATCTCTACTTATATATCAATTCCCATATACATATATACTATTTCCATTAACATTGGATCCATTTTAATCTTCATTATGGCCGAAATTCTATGATATTTCATGAAAAGAGCATCCAATTAAGTATTTTCTATCCCTTGGTGGTATTTTATGGTGAAATTATATACATTGAGAATAACGATCCATTGTAATTTCACCATGTTTCAACCTTTTTCGAAAATATTTGTTTTAGGATATTAGGGTCTATGTATATATCACATAGTTCACCATATAGATATTGTCCTCGTATCTTTAAGGTAAATATTTAAACATCCAACTCAAAACCATTAATTCAATAGTTCTAATTGAGAGTATTTAACACAATTTACACACATATAATTAAATAATCATTTTTTATAACGACACATTAAAGTCCCTTCTTTGATACATCACTATATATCACAAACCCATCATTTTTTTATGGTAGAATAAAAATTGGAGAATTTCCAAATATAATAATCAAATATTCAATAAACTATTCACATTTCTTTTTCCAAAATGACAAGAACCATTTATGTATATTCTTGGATAATATATTATTTAATTGGCCTAAATTTTTAAAATTCACAAATAATATTATAACAAACTAATTATAATGTAAACCACATTTATGTCTATAGGTTAATAAAATTTATTGAATACCATAATCTTCCCATGATTAATATATATTCATTATTTTTTGGATGTATTTATAGGAAAATAATATTCTAAAATTATGAAATCACACTTAATAAATTTCTCATGTAAAGACACCGATCTTATTAGACGAGACTTTTTTGTTAATTTATTAAATATTCATAATAAATGAGTAATCACATAATAAATAAGCAAATATTTTAGTAGTCTAGGTAAAAAATATATAAAAATAAATATAAAAATAAATTTTAAAATATTTAATACAACACAATGAATCCTTTGATAACACCATTAATCTCTTCACTAAACCATTATTTTAAGACATAATAATATTCTTATCTTCCTTGGGAAAATTAACAAACATGAAATGGGTGATCTCATAATCTTAGTAAGGGAAAATATATAGTATATTCTATCATAATTAAATGTCAATAAACAATATATACAGGTGAATATCTAAAACACATGCCATTTAAACCTAATATTGACCATAATATGGTAGGAATAAATGACGATCAGATAATTGGACATAAATAATTTGATTATGATGAAACATAACCTTGAATATTCTAATAGTTGAATAATAAAATGGAATATAAATAATTAATATATCTTATTACTGAATTCATATTTTATAAATCTAAAACATACTTTCAAGGTCTCAAACAAGAACTCTACAAAAATAATATTGGTCTCATCCAAAACCCAATATATTTTATCTAATTAGACATAATGATGTATCAATGGGCTATAGTGATCCCTGACTGTAACATTTTATGTTTAATAAACACCTTTTGTTAAATTGTTGAAACATAAACAACATAAACATTCTTAAAAAAATAATAATAAATATGAAAACTTTTACACAAACGAATAATGGTATCAAAATAGAACATCCAAAACCAAGATGACTACAAAAAATTTAATAAAATATAGTAGTTAATATCATAATAGTTAAACCTGAATTGTGATAAATATTCAACAAATAATGTTGAAATATATGAAAATACTATAGTATAATAATTTATTTTTTTACAATAACAACCTTTTTAACTTTTAAATAATTTATTTAAAAGGTGGAAAAAATATAAAAGAAAAAACAATCTTTCCACATAACGTTGTAAAATTATAAAAGAATCTTCAAAACACTATTTCATTATGATAGATTAAAATTCCATTTATACCATTTAATTTTAAAAATTTATTCCTTTTACTTTTGTATGAAATGTTATAATGTACCATGTTTTGGAAAACGATAGAAATATTTATTTCAAGAAGTTTTTTTAAAATTGAAAACATGTAACAATGATATTATACCATTAATGGAGAATAGTTATTTTTTAAAAAAAATATTTAAACAAATAACGACATTAAGGAGAAGTATTCTTCATTTGATACTTAACAAAAAATAATCCTAAAAAATGTTGAGATTATAAAATATACCCTTCCATTGAACTTTTTATTAGTTAAACATGAATTAAAATAATTTATAATGGTTTAAATAATGTTATTAATTTATATGAGAACCATATCTATATTTATGATGTCATATATGATCATATTATATCATCTTGTCACATGTTTTTTAAAAACATTTCATTATCACACGTGTTTCGAGTGTTAACTACATCGTTTTCCAAGGATTGTTTGGTCAGGTAAGTCATTTTTATTGTCCATGGTATATATTTATATCACATATATAATTATATAAAGTTCTTATATATAATATTTATTCATTATCCATCTTTTTATAATTAATATATAATGGTTATCATGGTAAATTAATCGCATCGTGTCATGGAGATGGTAGGCCAAATGTACACATGATGAACTATATCATTACCTTAATGGTGAAATAGAAAGTAATTTGATGCTATATTAAGTTCTATAGAACATAAATAATTTTATAATTTTTATATATATGAATTAAGTAAATTATTATATCCATCCTTGTAAATTGGAGGTGAAAAAAATTACACCATCATGTGGAGATGGAATGTCCTTCGTATGCACGTGTAATTGTTACATTTTTAATAGGATGGTAAAATACTAGGATATTGTTGTCATGTAATCATAATAAAATCTCATAATATAAGTGTTACTATAATTTTTACATTATGATGTAAACAAAATAATAATATAATGTGGAATAATAAGAAAATGTGAAAATGTCGATAACAATGATTATATTATCTTAGGAGGAATTCATTTATAACTTCTATTAAAGAGACTAGGGATGGTTTTTTAAAAGGCCCATAACTTTTATAACTAGAAAAAGGATGTTTGAATGTAATAATTCCTAGGGTTTTTCAATCTATAATGATCAATGTAATTCAAAGAAGTGAGGGAGGAGGTTCCCTTTTATAATTGTTGTGAGAGAAATTTTTGGAAAATGTACAAATATTAAAATATTTGATTATTATTATAGACCTTAATGATTACATTAGAATATAAATGAAATTATAATTAAATTATATATCATATCTTATCAAATTTGGGATTATTATATTTTTTATTTTTTATAAATTATTTTAATAAAATATTATTTAAAAAATAACATTATTGTTCAATTTGATACTAACCATTTAATATGACTTCAACTACATCAATACAATGTGAGAATTTGAATTTTGTTATTTAAAAAAATTAAAATATATTCTATAAAAATAGGTATATCATTAGACACATTCACTCATCCATAATATATCATAATTAATTCATTTTTATAGAATTATTTTAATTCTCTCTTAATTAAATAAATATTGAATTATCATTTCCAAAATCATTTATGGTAATTATATGATTTCTTGAAACTAAATTTAAATTTATACAATGAAAATTATTTTATTAATATTAAAACAGACATTTAGGATTCATTATATCTTGATAGTTTTCCAATGTGTTCACATAATAGATATTAAATACAAAAAGAGTGACATTTTGTAACTATCGTTGATTTTAATAATATATAAGTTATTTTTAATGTATGAGTTCACATTAAACAACTCCAATTCTATATAATGGCGATAAGGGTGGAATAAACTTCATACTATAATATTTTATCATGTTTTGGTCATGGTTATACACAAGTCTTTTCGTTTTAAAACACATTAACCTCTTTAACTCTTACTGTGACAACAAGGATTTTTATTATTTGAGAAACAATATTATTTCTATTAAATTACAAAAAAAATTGAATAAGGCATTTCATTTTCAAAATTATCTCAATCATTTGGTCTATCATTTTATTTTTATATATTTTATATCATTCAATAAAATTTTATTTATTATAAAATATCATTAGAGTATATTTTGACACCATTCCATACATGAATTTTAAAAAACAAGATATATTCCTAAATATTATTTTAATTGATCCCAAAATTTTTCACTCAAATATATAATTTTTTTTGATGGAATTATTTATCTGAAAATAATTTTTTTAAATATTTTTAAAATCATTTGATTGATATTTCAATTAATTAAACAATTATTTCATAATCATTATTCATGTCTATAAGGTAAATAGTTTATTACTAGTAATTAAAAATAAATTTCCTTTATGAATATAAATATTATAGATTTAAATTTTCAATTTATAGTCTAAAATATCTTCTGAATAATCCTATATTAAAAATTACATAGTTATTAAAAATATAAGTATGGTATCCTTCAATTGTCATTAAAATAAACTACTATAAATGTGTTTAATTTTTTATGTGGTTCCAAGACCCCATTAAATTACACCAAAGATTACTTTTTATGAAAATAACTCTTCTAGTAAAATTTGGAAATGTTTTATGGTAATTATATAATATTTATTATAATATTTATACCTATAATTACATTTTTTACCCTTATCTGCGATAATTAAAATTGATAAGTTTACTATTAAAGATTTCCAAAAACAGTGGGGATATATTTAATAAATTTATAGTGTTAAATTCATAATATGAAATAAATTTTTTGAAATTTAAAAAACAAAAATTTATTCAATTAATTTAATATTAATCTCATAGATAGGGGTGAAAACATGTTTTCGATGAGAAAATGATGAATAATTTGAAATGGACTTATATCAAAATTGAGTTAAAAATGATTAAAATGAATTATTTTTTATTAATATATGTATAATGGAACTAATTTTAATTTATAATTAATTTCAAATATAATTTATCATTATAAATTATTTAAATGAAACATTAGTTTTTTAATTAAAAAGAAATCTTTTTCACTATTCATCAAAAATGGAATTTATCAAAAAACTACCAAAAAATCAGCAATAGAAAATTTTGATATTAAATTTTCAAAATGAATTTATTCTGTAATCTATAATAGATAAACTTTTAAATTTTAATTTTAAAATAAGCGCACAATTAATATATGACAAAACTACATTAAGAAAAATATGGATTTTTATCTGTAAAACTAGTTTTATTCTTATATTATATGTTGGAATGTATTGCATCAATGTAAAAAAATTATTTAAAATATATTATATAAAACATGTAATTTAGTTAATAATTTTCAATATATTTAGTTTAACGACAATGTTATGATAATATTTCCCTATATATTTTTGATGGTCTTCTGTGCAACATAAGCTATTGAAGTGATTAAAATTAAAAAGAGACGTACTATAAAATCAGAGGGCGTAAAAAACTTTTATCCTTAAATAAACAATTTCCTCACAAATTCAAAATATTACATCAAAAATAAATCATTTATACTCAAAAATATCTTTTTGGTAAACTTATATCAAAAATAGGGTTAATAAAAAATCCCCTTAATAATAGGGACAATGAAATTCCAAGGTCACCAAAAGTGTAGGATTACTAATATGACAACATTAGTGGGAATTGAAAACATATAAATCGAAGATATAAATAACTACCATGTTTTTATGTAGAGTGATATATTATATGTTCATTAAAAATTTATCCATTAAAAAATATAAATTTGTGAACTGTTACAGGTCCATTTATTTCTCAGTAGGAAAAGTAAAAGCATATTGTAATTATTACAAAATAATTTTCTCCTAGGTTTGATGTATTATTTTAATATTCATAAAATCACTTACATGAATTATTTATATTTTAGAATCACAATCTCAACCTTTGGTTGTGCATTAATATATTTTCGCATCATCTCATATCCCAAGAAGTTGGTATTCTAGAAAAAATATTATACCTAAAGCACTTTTACCAAAATATCCCTAAGTGTTTTATTTTCTTATAAATATGCACTAGAATGGAAAAATTATTTCATGGTAACAAAAATAATAAATCATTCCTTCACATAAATCAATAATATCCAATATTAAACATAATCGATTATATTAGTTATTATCCTTAAAACTCACCTAAAATGTATATGTCCAAATATTTTGAATTAAAGAAATTTAATATCAAAAAAATCATTACATTATCCAAGAATAATATTTTATCTATTATTATCAAATACTGAATATATTATTAACTTTATCTCCAAAAATCCATAATTAAAACATAAATGATTACAAATCCATAAATAAGAAGTATCATCATAAAATACTTATATATATCCAGATTATTTTAAGTAGTACATCATTTGTAAAATTTACTAATTAAATAATTTTTTATCCCAAGAATGATCACATTAATCATTCCTCTTCGTCTATAGTAAAATAATCAGTTTTTATATGATCTATTATCTTTTCTGAGGAATAATAGTTTTATTCTGGTATAATTCAATTGCGTAGTTCCCCAAATACTTATAGTTAAGCATTGAACACTGGATATTTCTTCCATGCGTTGAAATCATATACATGGTGGAGTTTTTCATCACTAATAATGGAATCTCCTTTTCCTTGTTATAATATACAATGGTTTTTTGTTCAATAATTTATAGATTTGTCAAAATTATTCTTTACCTTCTTTCCTTTGTCCGTATTTTCACTTCCTTACCCATTTTATATTATTAACTTTATATGTCATAAGCCTCGTAGAATTATTTCTCTATATTGATAAAACCAATGACTATATCTATGTATGATGAGAATGTTTTGGAGGCAAACACTTTTTATTGGAATGGTTTAAACACATAAAATAATCGATCAATGAATATATTTGTATTACTTATATAATTCATGTAATGTATTTGTAAATTTTTAATGTTTGATTCATATTTAGAATCATTTTTCTCTAACTTTTATCATATATTCATTAATGTTCTATCTGTATCCACTAATTTTGTGGAATGGAAATATTTTTCCATGAAATTTTCCATTCAACCCTTCCATTCAATATTTTATATTTCTTATACATTATTAGTGTTTTTAATAAACGAACACAATTAATCTATATACACAAAGAGATGATAAACTACCATGAAAAACATATCTATTTCATTACTTCCTAGAGAGAGAAATATATTTTCTAAATAATATATCGATCATTCAGTTGCATATTGTTTTTTTGAGCCATTTAGTGATGGAGGTTGTTCATTAATGATTTTGTCTTATATTGTTCCTCCACATTGTAGATTTAGATGGTCCATATTGGTAAGGTTATTTGTCATGTTTTTTTTTCAGTTTTCCCAATATAATGAACTTTTTTTCAAATCTTGTTTCATCTCTATATATAACATCATTTGTCCTTATTTTCTTGTACCCTATAAGGACACAATATTTTAACATATTTTAATAAAAGAGGCCCAACCTTAAACATTCTAAAAAATCAAACTATGGATTCATACAATCTAAATTTAAATTTTTGGTATAAATAATATCTATATCCGAATCATAGTTTTTTGGATATATATTCCAAAATTTTAATGGTTTTTTTCTATAATCTATGTTTTCTTAAATCTATTTCCCATGGTTTATGCAACGCATACTTTAATACCAAATTTAATGATCATGACCCCAATATCTCAGAGCTGGAGGCTTTCCTTATTAAAATTTTATATGATACATGTAATCCAATAAAAATCAATGAATAGTTTATTATTCATGGTAATTTAGATATATACATTAAATTAAAATTACATTTTAAATCATATAATACAAATAGGGAATTCTCCATGAAAACCGTCATTCTATAAGTGTACCCATGTATATCAGCAAAATAAACTTCTTATCAACCTAGTGAAAAAAATCATATCAATGTGGTGACCTCAAATGCTCTTAATGGAAAAATTTACATCATAATCTATCATGAATAAAAGAGCATAAATAATGTGGAAATGTTAATAACTGAAATAGAATATTTTTAAACATAATCACGAGAATAATATGTTATTAATAAATGAAATAAAATAACTAAATATAAATAATTTAATGAGAATGAAACATAACCATTAGTACCATATTAGTGATGTAATAACTCTAAAAATAAATACTTATTATCATAATGATGGAATACACAATATAGTACATATAAAACATAATGTCAAGGCCACGGCCAAAAACTGTGCATAAATGGGCACGACCTCATCCAAAACCCATTACGGTTTGTCTCGTAAGACCTATAGATGCATATAAGAGCTATAGTGGGACTCATATATCAATTACTAAGTTCAATGCACTATTAAAATGAAAGAAGTGAATCATAAAAAACATAAACATTCATATTAAAAATTAGCATACAAAATGCGAATAATTTAACCATAAAACAAGAATGGTATCAAAATCAAACATATCTAGTCAAAATATCATAAACCATGATATAAATATAATTGATTATTTCATAATTGGTAATCCTAAATTAATAATAATATTACAAAAAGGATGATTATATAGATGAAAATACTCTAATAAAATTATTGAAATATTTTTGAGATAAATAACCTTTTTACTGTGAAATAATTTATTTAAATGGCTGCATAATTATAAAATAGAACATTTTAAATTAAATGATCCTTTTAAAAATGTAACATATGTTTAAAAATAAGGTTTATTAATGGTGGTAAATACATTTTACTTCATATAATTTTATAAAATATTATCATTACATTAAGAAATTTTTTAAAATAGCCTGTTTTGGACAATTATATGGAAAACCCATTTTAAAAGATTCTGTAAAAATTAAAAATGTGATAAAATATTCTTTAAATTTTTTTGAATGATAACTAAATTGAAATTATTTTTATAAAACTTTGATATAACGGAGAAATATTCCCTTGTTGAGATATAAAAAATAACAATTCTGATTAATAATGAGATTGTGAAATAATCCCACACCATTCACATTATTTCTGGTAAAAAGTATTTAACCATATGTATAATTGTTTTAATAATGTTATTAATTTATACTAGAACCATATCAATATTTTTCTTATCATACATTATCCTCTTATATCATCTTATAACCTATTTGTTAAAAATATTTCATTATTGACTTTATTTTGAGCGTTAACTGCTTCATCTTTCTAGGAATATTTTTATCAATGCCATTTTTATTAGGCATTAGACGTAGTTATATCATCTATTGAATGATATTATGTTCATTGTCATATTATTTATTAATTATATAATTTTTTTAATTACTCGTCAATGGTGAATAGATAAAATTAATCACATCACATCGTGGTGATGGTAGGTCATATGTACTCCCGAGCAATGATATCATTCTATTAATGGTGAAAGGGTATGGAAGTGTTTGGTATGATAATTTTTCTAGAATAAATATTATATTTTAAATATGATACATATCCATTATTCCCATTATTATAAAAATTTATTTAATGTGGTGGTGACAATCAAATTACACAACGACATTGAGTTGGAAAGCCGTATATACGCACATGTGGTGATTTTATTATTAATATGAAGGATACAATGAAGAATATAGTGGTAACATTATCATTATATAATAATAGAATATATTTACAATTCTATATATCAATTTATAAAGGAAACAACACATGAAAAGTATGTTTCTCAAGAAATAATCTTGAACAATTTTGTATGGATGATTACCTCTTCATCAGAGTAAATCCTTTATAACATCTATTAATAACACTAGTGTTGGTATCTTGTAATGAATAAAAATATTAAAACAGGATAAAAAATATTATAAGTGAAAAGTTATGGGTTTTTTAAAACTCTAATGCTATAAGAGGTGCGGAGAATTGAGGTAGGAGGTGTTATCTTATAATTGCGTTGAAGGGAACTTTCAGAAAACCTCAAAATATTAGACTATGATAAGGCTATTCAATATCTAATGAAATAAAAATGCCCAATAAATTAATAGAATATGACCTTTATAGAAATATATGATCCTATTTGGGATTATTTATTATTTTTATGTTTTAAAATAATTCAATAAAATATAAATTCAATAAAATATCATTACTTTCAAATTTGATACTACTCATTTAATATGACTTAAAATAAATACTGACATAGTGGGAATCCAAATATAATTCTTTAAAACATCTATAATATAATATATAGATCTATAAATTTCATTTTATACCCTAACACATCTTAAATATATCAAAATTAACACTTTTAAAATCAATTATTTTATTTTTCAATTAACTAAATAAATTTTATAATTGCATTGCAGAAGCACTTAATGTAATTATATAATTTATAAAATTTAAATATAAATCTATATAATGAAAATAATTTTATTAATATCAAAATAATGATTTATTTTTTTCATATATTTATTGGTTTACATATGTGGACACATAAAATTAATTAAATATGAAGAGAGTGAAATTTTTTAATAACATTTATTTCTTTAATATATAATTAAATTTCATGAAGAGATCCAGTAAAAAAATAAGATTTGATATTAAGTTGATAAGTTCTGAATAATATTCATCCAATAATATTTTGATTAAGTGAGTTCATCTTTATACCATTATATTTTGGTTTTGACAGTTTTTAAACACCTTTAACTCTTAATATGACAACATGGATTTTTTCGCATTGAGGGATGATATTATTAAAATAAAATGGAAAAAAGACCATATATTTTAAACATTATATAAATAATTTTAATGAATTTTATATTTGAATAAACTTTATATCATTTAATAAAATATTATGAATTTCAAAATATCATTAATGTCAATTTTCACAATATTCACTACTAGAATTTTTAAATACAAGGTACCGTTGAAAAAATTATTTTAACATATCCCAAAAATATCAATGTAGTCTAAAAATCTTATTTCTTAAATTAATTATCTCTAATTAAATTTATTTTAATATTTTTAATATAGCTTATTTGATATTTCAATTAATCCAACATTTACTACAATGTTATTGTGAAATCCATTAAGGTAAATCAATATTTAATAAATTATAAAAATAAATGTACAAGATTTAGATAATTATGTTTTATATAAAAATACTATTTATAGTTGATGATATATTCTGAATATCCCTTTATTAGAGTAGTTATACTTATTAAAAAAATAAGTTTAACATCATTGACGTATCATTTAAAAAATACTATCAATAGATTCATGTCTTCCAAGTGCATCCAAGAGATCATAAAATCATCTCAAGGATTATTTATTAAAAAAATAATTCATATGAAATATTACAACTATTATAATAGTTTTTTATATTTATAATATTTTTTTACCATTAATTACCTTATTTACCCTTAACAAACCAAATTAAATTTACCATGTTTACAATTCATATTCAACAAAGGGAGACCAATTTAATAAATTTTGACCATATTTTTTGAATATATAATCAATTAATAAAATTATATATCATATAAATGGGTACAGTTATTTTGAAATTAATCTCATTTCTTGGGAGAGAAATCATGGTATTTAAGTGAAAGCGGTCAAAAAATGAAAAAAATTTATATCCACATTAAATATAAAATTTTTTCCTCTAATAGAAATATGATTATTAGATATATAATTTATCTAATGTTAATTTAAAACCAATTAAATATTTAATTTATCATTTGAAAATATTTATTTGAAAATACAGATTCCATTAAAATTTAGTATTTTTCAATATTCATTAAAAATAAATCTGATAAAAATACCAAAAATTAATCCAATCTAAATTTTGATATTACTATCCAAAAAATAAGAAATATTTTATCATATATTGATTATAAAAGATTAAACAAATTTACATAGGTGTCCCATTGAAAGGATAAAAAAATGCATTTACAAAAATTTAGTTTTTTTGTAAAATTGGATTTATTTTTATCTTATAGAGAAAAATATATTGAAAGAATGTAAAAAAAATTATTCAATAAATAATATATAGATTTTATAATTTTTATTATAATATTAAATATTTCCAACTCAATGAATTGGGTATAATAATATTTCACTATTTTCGTAGGATGGGTGTTTTTTGCAACATAGGATGTTGAAGATAATAATTTTAAAAAGAGACATACCATAAAATATGGGGGAGTATGACCCCATGTAAAAAAATTCTTTGAATAGTTTCTTAAAATTTATGCATTTTAATCTCTTGGTGTGGATATCTTATAAAATGCATCAATATATGATGAATGGATACCAGAGTAAAGACATCAACATATTCTTTAAAAAATATATTCATTAGATCTAAAAATTAGATAGTAAATTAATAAATATAAAAGTAATTATTCTAAACTCATAAAACCATACCTTATTTGGAATGTATTCCTTATTTACTCAAAATTTATTATTTTGATAATGATGGTTATTATTTAAATAATATGTATCTCCATGATGTTTATCGAATATTTAATCAATGTGAGGAATTTCATACTTTTACATTATTAAAATAAGATGTGTTTTCCTATAAAAAATGAATATGTTCATGGATTCATCATATATATTAACCAAGTTAATGTGATACAAGCCCACTGGGCCTTCGGGCTATGTAATAGGTTTCCCTCTACCCAGTTAAAAGAGGACTTTGCTTTGATTTAATAATAAAAATGAGGCTTCGGCCCCAACCATTTAAAAAAATATATATTAACCAAGAGAATTGATTCATCCCATAGTGAAACACTAGGGAGAATAAATCCCATAACACATAGATCAACAATTTTTTTTTAAAATATACAAATTTTATGGTGGGAATTCTATTGGGAGTTGTTGATATAGTTCATTAATTATATATTTAATCAGTAGAGAACACAACTTCACACTATAGTAAATATCAATGTAATTTTATTGAAAATAAATCAATATAATCCTATAAATCTAGGACATTATCAACTATCAGATTTCGATTCCCATCTATATATAGGGTTTTATATTTTTATAAAAAACCCCATTTATAATAGCTACTAGGGGTGGATCTCGACTAGAATAAAATCATTAGGGAACTCCTCAAAAGATATGTAATTCTACAACTTCATAAAAAATCATATTTTCCTTCACCATTCAAAGATGTTTTCCATGATATTTTGAAATCAATTATATACCAATGATATTTTCAATGGTAACTATTGGTGAACTAATAAAGTATAAATAGAAAGAAAATTTTTATGTTATAATATATTTCTACTAACATATCCTTATTAGAGTGAGATTTACATTCAAACATTTGACTACCAACTCTGTTTTTATTATGCTAAGGAAATTTTTAATTTTCATATAAAAATGAAAGATATAAAGAAGTTTCAAGATCAAGAAAAAACATAAATCTCTATATTTTATTTTTTTAATTAAAATACCAGAAACTATATTATTTGGTACTTACATATAATATATAGTTATTACATATGTGTGGCCATCTCCACTCAGCCTCTTCAATGTTATGTTCCGACATTGATTGGGAAATAGGTTTGAATAGTACCACATATATCAGATGTTTATGCAATTGAAATCACTGATTTATTTTTTCAACTTTGATTAATTATCTATATGACCCGTAATAAAAATAATTTAATAAACTCCCATTCCCATAAAGGAATTTCCAATATATTTCTACCCACAATAATGACTGGATAAAAATTTATTAATTTGTTTATTTTTATTTTATGAATTAATATGTTATTTTCATTTAGATAAAACCCAATTTTATTGATACCCCTATAATATAAAGGATATATAAAATTAATTATTTGTGTTGATAGTGTATAAAACTATTTCATCATATGACAAAAATGTATGACAAACTAGTTCCCTTCCGAGACTTGTGATAATCCCATAAAATAAATTTTTAATATCGCATTCTATATTATATATTTAATACGTTGAATAAGAAGATATTATTTTAATGGTATCTTCATACTCTAAAACTCTGTATATTTATCCCTCATTTTAGTGACTGAACATTCTCTTCATTTTAGTTCATTACTCATGAGGTAATATTTTATGAAGAATGTTTCATTAAAATCTATCCATTCCATGTTCCATATTTCATCTTCCTCCCATGTATTCTAT
Source organism: Viscum album (assembly GCA_963277665.1). Classification (NCBI taxonomy): domain Eukaryota; kingdom Viridiplantae; phylum Streptophyta; class Magnoliopsida; order Santalales; family Viscaceae; genus Viscum; species Viscum album. The sequence goes on along the minus strand of OY728133.1, from coordinate 1,406,440,186 downwards.
ATCAATGACCACCACTATTATAAATCTACATTGGGAAAATATAATTTTAGTACAAAAAATTTCTTTTTCACCAGATCTAGAGGCTATAAATATATTTTAAATGTACTTAACCCCTTTCTCAACTACCATATGATTAATAGTCCCACTAAATTATGGGGTATTATATCGCATAATGTGTTACACCATAGAATTATATTGTTTTGAAACAACAGTTTCCACCATTAAAGAAATGTTATTCATCATAACCTGAGTATATTTTATTAAAATAGATATGGTCTAATTTGTTGCAATACAAGCTATATAGGCATTCTCATTAGAAAAGTTTTTTCAGTGACCCGAAGTGTTGGTATCTTACATTCTTCCATGAAATAGTTTTAATAATAGAATATAATGTATTACATCCTGACATTATAAATTTTAAAATAGAAAATATATTTATACATATAATATAACACTTGACATAAATAAACAATTTATTCATTTTTATTCTTAGAATCATAAAATTGGTTTCATTGGGTATATCTGTAAATATATTTAAATCATTCATAATGGTTTATAAAGAAAATTAGTATTATACTATATATAACTCTAAATACTTAAAAAATAGGTGAAAAATAAGGATTATTTTAATGCACTAGGTGAGGATCGTGTCATTTCCTAATGAGACATTTTTAGAGTTATTTTCCCCATGTACAACTGTATAAGAACCACATCCACATGTACTATATATATAGGGATATATTTCTAGGAAAAACCATATAATATCAAGCTTATAAAAAATTTTAATATGTTAATCGTAAATTGGAAATATCCTCATTTTCTGTCATAGGATTATATTCACTAATCCATATTGTATAAAATATATTTACAATTGTTTTTACTATAATTACTCTTATACTAAATGTAACTACCCTGAATCCAATAACCCACGTCCATTGGTTAATTTATTACAATTTCTTAGATAGAAGTAGTAAACTCCAAAATCAATGACTATTTTAGGATTATGGGAGATCCAAATAGACACATGATACCCGTTTTACATTTTTAATAAAATATAACCCATTTAACAAAAAATTAGGGAATCATTAAAATCATTCTGGGATTAATCTTTAGATCGTGGGAAATCCAAAATTAATAGTGTTTTCAATTTCATAATTATGGTTATATACAGTGGAATCTATCATCATTAAATAAGTACTAATAAATATTTGATGAAAAATGAATAAAAAACATTCCATTTAATCAATAACAAGAGTCTCAAATGAATCCATAGAAAATATCAATGATACAATATCATGGATAATAATAATTCTGTTCTAAACGAAGAGAATACATAATATTGGATGTCAAAATATAATACATCATGATATTTATAACATTATCACCATACCCAAATATTGTTTAAAACTATATGTAAAAACCCATTTAATGTGGCCAACTGATTTGTCTCTTGAAACATGGCGATTGATCGAGGGGATATATAATTATGGGACCCACCACCACTATATGTTCAAATAATTCTTCACATATCCGAGGATAGATTTAATTAATGAATAATATACATTATCAATATATATCAATATTGAGAAAATAAAATAGATTTATTTATATTTTCCCTATTCAATAAAATATCTTCTATAGCAAAACACTTCATGTAAAAATGATATATGGTTTGGGAAATAATAACATTCTTGATAAATTTATTATGGATATTAATGAGAAAATTAATGTCTATCAAAAATTTATCACATGAATGTGGTTATCTCTATAAAATAATAAAAACCTTCAATTTTATCAAGGGATGATATGTGACCATCAATTCATTGGTAATATTGGTTTTTGAGTACCATCATTCCCTTGGAAAGAATAAAGAGTGTGGAAGTTAAATAATAAAATAATATATCATAAAATAATTTTACTTTAATAAAATTAAAAGTTTTAGAATAAGATAAATTTCATACAATGGTTATGGTGGTGGAGAAGTCCATTATAGCTATATACATTAGAAAACATTTTTTCTATTTTTATAAAGGAATTAAAAATGTAACATTAGGAGAAATAAATAGAAATATTTGTTTTAAAAAATGAAAATAAAGGATAAAAGAAACTTTATACAATAAATATTTTTATTAAATAAAGGTATTTTTTGACAAAATTTTTTAGAAAACATAGACATGTAGATAATATATATAATTTAAAATATTCCATTAGTTAAAAGTATAGAAATCCAAATTATTGAGATTTTTAAAAAAATCATACCACTTTGGAAACTTTAAAATTTTATCCCCATGAATAAATAAACTATAATTAAAACATTAATAATAATTAATAAATTGGTATTCATGTTAAATATATAATAAGGGAAGTATATACCCCACATATGTGAATAAGAACATATTTATAAAATATTCCTCAATAAAACTTATATTGAGATAAAATACCTGACAACACACATCTATTTAGTTGAAAATTCTACAGCAAACATTATAATATATATAATAATGTTATAATTTATACAATAATTTAATTCATATTTATATTATCACATTTCCTTCTAATGAAATATTATATCCCATTGTTTAAGAAATTTAATTTTTTTACTCTTTCAGGTGTTAACGACTTTATTTTTTCATGATTGTTTTGTCGTGGATGTTCCAATTTCTATAAACATAATATGGATATATTATATTCAAAATAAAATTAGAATTATACATATTATATTTTTTATTTTCCTTTTTAAAACCAATATTTAATTTTGTATAAGGAATATGAATTGCATCACTTCGTGCAGACGATTGGTCGTATGTACGCTCGGGCGACATAATAATTTTATTAATGAGTGAATGGGTTAAAAAGTCTAATATATATTAATTTTAAATAATTAATTTTTTTTAATATTTATCAAATATATTCATTATTTCTATAATTGTGACTTTGTATTTCTTTTAGTGATGGAAAAAAATTACATTAGTTTATGAGTAGGTAGTCCACTATACACAATGAAGATTGATTTATCTCCAATATGAAGAATACTGACATAGATAAATATAATTAAATAAAAATAATAAAAACAATAAAATTATAGATATTTTTTTATTTTTTATTATTAATACATAATTTATGGTGATAATAGATAAAGTAAAATTAGAGACAATGGTGAAGATGATTACGTTCTATTAGAGAAACCCATATTGTATCTCTTATTAAGGGCCTTAATATACAAATTTTTGGTATACCAAAACCACTAAAATGAGTATAAGTATGTTGGGGATATATATTTTTAGTTTTTTATTGATATATGGATATATAGATGTGAATTATTGAGGGTATGGGTGTCCTTTTACAGATGATCTATGTGGAACACTTGTAATGTTTCAACGTTATTCAGTAATGACATTTCACGTTTTTAGAAATGTTGAGTAAAAAAGACTAAATTATTGTGGAAATAAATATGGTATAAATTTTTCGATTTAATTTTTTTTATTAAACATTTTTGATAATTTTACTTTTAATGTTATAGTTTATCCCCCTTAGTAAACCCATTTTTACCTTAACTATGGTAATTAAATTTTAATGAATTTTCTACTCATTATAATAAAATAAGAATCAAATATTACCTAAAATTAGTTATTATAGTCCCAAATATAGAATACATATTAAATTAGTCTACTAAAATAAGTGGGAATATTTAATTCAAAAAGAAACCCTCAAAATGTGTTGAAAAACAATGTTTTCAAGGGATGCATTTTTTAAGAAAAAGATAATCTTATATTATCTATATGAATAGTAATAATAATTATATTGATTAAAAAACATAAATTTAATTATATAGTATATAATTATAATTTAAATAATTATTTTTTAAATATTATTTTAATTAAATAAAATGTACAAACACTATTATTTTTTATATACAAATTATTTTCCAAATTTTTTTTAGAAAAATATCACACTTTATTCATAAAATAATGTTTCTAAGGAAAAAATTAAAAAAATTCATTATAATGTTATTTTGATCAAGTGAATTAAAAATATCTATTCAACCAATAAAATACTATTTTTATTACATGAAATATTAATAAAAATTATATGTTTTTAAAAAATATATAATTTTAGAATTATATATTTGAGTTTTGGGTGTTACAATATTTCATAACTACAAAATTAATCATAAAAAATCTAAATAAACAATGATATTGTAACATATTTACCTTAACGAATTAGTAATATTTGAATCATAATCTGATGAAATATCAGATAATGTATGTAAATTTATATCCCATATTTTTCATTAGAATAATATTTTATTAAATTTATTAGTAGTATATACACCACCAAAAAGGAAAATGTGGGGAATATGGCATGTGTCTTATGAAAGTAAAAGTGAGATGAAAATATCAAACCAAATGTATCGACTTCTATTATTCTTATTTGAACATAATATATAATAATTATAAGTTTAGTATAAATAAATTAAAAAATTTAACAATATATATAAATCCATATATTATTTAATTCAAAACATTTATTTCTCATTTATTAATTATTTTTACTAATATCACTATTATGGGTAATAAATGCATGGTTTCCGTATATGTTTTGGTTTGGTAATTTGGGTCCCTAAAAATTTATTACAGACACATAAAATAAATAATTTTCATTATTATATAAATATCATATAAATTAGTTAAAAAATATTTATACATCCTTATAATATTTAGGTATATACAAATGTATTACATCATTAATAGAGATGAAAGGTTGTACGTATGCATTAACACTATTTCCATTTTTCGGTAGATGTAAAAAAATTATTGTAAATAATATTTAATCAATATAGATTAATTATTATTCCATCTATAGCACATATATATATATATATATATATATTCATTAAATATTTTATTATTACAGTCCAATTAAAAATAAAATGAATAACGCATAATATCATTCCATGGAATTCATGGTCCACACATACACAAAATCAATGTTATCATTTTTCAATAGACAATGTGATAATAAGATATATATAATATTATAATTAAAAAATACAATTATGTCATAATTATAATATATATTCTCTATCTCTATCATTAAGTCCTACCTTGAGAGGTTCTGATTGAAAACAAATTACCTCTTTTCGCAAGGTTGTAATCTACCATATACTCAATTGAAAGTTTCATTTCCTATTTTATAGTGGAGGGAATGGATATATTTTAATCCATTATAATAATAAAATATTAGTTTGTGTAATTTAATTTTGTTTTTATTTCATAAAATCTGTAGAATATTTGAAGTCGGTGGAAAAAGACATAAAACAAAAGTTCATGGTTAAGAACCTTACCTATTCTTTAGATAACCTCTCTAGTTTTTCACTAAAATTATTTTCATAGGGGTTTAATTGTAATAAATTTATATATGAGAGGATTGTCATTTTATTTCATGTATTTTATTGTTGAATCATTGGACCAAAATTCTCTTGATATGTGAGCACGAGAGGATATATGGTTTACTTTTATAATTAATGTGAGTGGCATTGTTTAAATTTTCGAATGTTTTCCAATATTTCCTTACAATTTTTTTTAAATGAGGATAAATAATGGATCATATTATAAAATAGTATGAAATTAAATTTTTTGGTCATTCTAACCCTTATGGTTTTAGGTTATCTCTTTGGTATGACTATTTTAACCTTAACCAAGACAATTATTTTTTATTGCTTTTACTTTTCATTATCACCACAAATTATATTTCCTTTATTAACTACTATGAATTATAATTTATAAAAAAATTTATTCTATTATAAAAAATTCAATTTATATCCGTTGTTGTGTTTAATTTAATGTTAAACCAAGCAACGCAATGATCAAACGATTTATATAGAAAATATTTTTATAAGTTTAAAAAGTTTTAATATAAGAATTCAATAGAAATTTTATTTTAAAGAAATAAATTGGATTTATTTTATTTAATATTTTAAAATTTGGAAAATTATTATTTTTTTAAATCTATAAATGAAAATGCATTTTCCAATAGAATTTATATTTTTCACAATTCAAAGAAAAATTTATCTTTCAATAAATTCTATAAAATTAAATATATATAATTTTTAATTAATGATTCCAAAAATCATATCCAATTTAAAAATAAATTTTAATTAATATCAATAAAAATAATTTTATAATATCTGTTCAAAATGGGATTAAACTACTTTTTTTGGAAAATACAATTCTATAAGAATAAAACAAGATTTATTCTAATACCATTCCCTAATAAATTATTTGATAAATGTTAATTATTTTTATAAAATATAAAATATTTATTTTTCATAAAAATAACACACCAATAATGATAAATTTCCTTTTATAAGATAAAAATACTTTTCGTGGCTGCAAAGAAAATTAGTATCTTTTTTCTATTAATTTAGTTTCAACATCATTTCTAATAAATTGATTAAAAATGATTACAATTTATTCATGTGAAAACCATGAAATTTTAATAATTCAATTAATATTATTCATTCTCACTAATAAAATGGATAATATAACACCATTATATTAAATAATAATGTATTTATTATTTATCAGAGTTTGTTTAATCTCGTTGTTTCCTGTAACACATAATATAAAAGAAATTAATTTATATTTATATTTGTTTTCATAAAATATCATGGTGTCACTATATTTCCACTTGTCTATAGATATATACCACAAACCACAACCATATCACGTCACATCAAATACTCACATATCACATTGCAAGATAGATGTATCATAAAGAACATAAAACTCATGACCCCTATAAACAACTCAGTCTCATGACCACATCACTACCTATAAACCAACTTATCACCACCAAATCACAACATAAAGTAACCTCAAGGATTAAAAAATAATAGAATAAATGGAAGAGTGATCTTAAAGGGGGTTAATTAATCATCCATATCATGTATATTCTCTATTATGTGGAAAACACCAGATTAGAGCCAAATGGATTCGTTGGAATGAGAGGGTGTGACTATGCCATCAGGACCATCCAGTGCTTGAACAAGAATCCCATCCAGACATCCATTTAAATGTGTAGAGCTAATATCAGTATGTAAATTTTGGTGAGGGGATGTTCCTTGTAGATAGTTAGGTTGAATTCCTTAAGACCTTCAGGTCATGTAATCTCCTAAGCCTACGGTCCATGTAATCTCTGAGCCTACGGGCCTTTTAAGGGTTCCCCCTCATCCCATGAAAGGGGGCTTTTCAAAAAATAAATATAAATGAAGGCCTTCAAGCCATTCAGGTACGTGGAAAACAATTGGTTCAAAAAACATTATGTAGTTATCAATTATGTTACCTGACTTATGTGATAATATACAAGAAATAAAACAAAAATATGATAAATATAATTGAAACATACAAATCCCAATATAGGTTTCATTATCTAAGAAAAAATTTCTATAACCATTATTATAATCTTTCCATCACCCTCTCATATCAACAACTAATTCCACTTTTAAAAATTCCACACTCCAAGATCCCCATTAGAAAACAAGAAACTCACAGAAGCCTAAAAAAATTCTTATTTCATAAATCATTATAACTTTTTGGTTTATACTTTGTTAACTAGGTATTTGTTAATTAAAGGATCAAATACATTAATAAGTACATTAAAAAACCATTTGAACTTTATATTATTTATTTTCTAATTATTGAATATAAATCAACCACTTTATTTCAATATTTACATCTCCACATCATAAATTTATATTCAAAACATCAAAAAAATTATATTCATAAAAAAATTAAATTTTATTGGATATATGATATTTGAAAAAAAATTATATAATGATTCATAATAAGAAATTCAAATTATTAACATTTATAATGTCTGATAAATTTTAATTATGATGATCATAAAATGATGTTTTTTTATTATGTGAGAGAAAATAAATTTTATAGATAATTTTGTAACATTTTAAACGTGGTATTTATATTTTGTAAAATATTATATAATATTATTTCATACAATGATATATATATATATTAAAATTTTAAAAATTTAACATGTATAAAATGAAATAAATTTTATATGCAACTATATATCTTTCATAAAATAAAATTTAACTTTTGAATAAGATGATATACTATTATTTTCAATGAAACTATCCTCACACATCTCCCTAAAATTCCTCCTTGTTTTTTAGTGAAGTTGAGTGTGACCATTGAGGCATATTTCCTACTGGAAAGGGTTGGTAGCTATCAAAAAATTTATAAAACATATATATGAGAGGCATGGGCCTCATAATCCAGATAACATGAAAATTAAACTACCAATACATTCCAACATATAATATAAAATTAAATATATCATCCCATTAATGCATGTAATTATATATATAATAATGATCTTAAAATTAAATTACCTAAAGAATAACTCCAACAATAGATACTCAAACTATGGAAAAACATGACATAAACTACAAATTCCTATATCAATAACCAAATTTGTAAAAAACCACTAAAAATATTATATATCTAGATGGGGTGATACATTCATACATAGTAGGTTTTTACTAAGGTTCTCCCATAGAAATATTTTCGTAGTATACTAAACAGACTCTGAATAAAAAAATAACCATCTCATTAAAAATTACAGGTCAAGTACCACCCATCATTATAACAAATCACTCATAAAATAAATATAAAAGGATAATAAAATAAAATACAACTTAATATATATTGAATAGTACCCTACATCCACTCCCCCACTAAACTATTCACCCTCACAAAATAAGTGGATACATCCTCCCATTAATGTTTAATTTATATCAACATAAACTCATACTAGATAATAATATATAGATAAAAAAAATTCAATATTCTTAAACCATATAATATCCCATCAACATATAACGTCTCATATTGAAAAAAATATTAATAATGAAGAAAAAAAACGTTCTTACCTCACCTATAAATGACTCAACTACATCAATGCCCCATTACCTCAATATCATCATATCACAACAACTCACAATATAAAATTAACTAATGTAATAATATATCGAACAATTTCTATTGGTTCGATATGAGAAGGGGGAGTAATCAACCATCCATATCACCTATATACTTTTTGTTTGTTAAATCACCTATAACCCAAATCCTCATATAGTTATCAATTATGTCAGCCTAATTTGGTGATAATATTTTAGAAATAACATAAAACTAGAATTAATAATATATATATTCACAAAACCATGAAATAGTAAATTTCATAAAAACGATTACAAAAACCATAGTTTTCAACTCACCATTTCAACTTTTTATCAAAAACATCTTCTACCAAAAATGAGAATATATTCTAATGAATATAATACCAAATCAAAAACCCATAATTCCATACAAAATATCATATTTGTTTAATTCATTAACACTTTTATGTGTATTAAATACTAATCAATTTAAAATTCATTAAAAATTTAATTCCATTAATATCACCTTGACATAACAATTTATACATTACATTGTATATATTTTAATCACCTATTATAAATCAACCCATACATTTCATTATTAACATTTTCACTACATTGTTATATATTCAAATCATCACATTACCATTTCCACCCATTCTCATTCTACATTTTAATTCATTAGATCATTAATGTTTAATCATTATTTCAATGTTAAATAGAAATTTTAACATGATGACAACAATATCCACTTTATAACACTACTTTAACAACCATTACAATAACCCACTACATAACCTCTACTAATTTTACAACATCTGTTGCATACCACATCAGGCACAAGAAACCACCACTACAAAAAAATATCATTTTTGATTCCTCCAACAAATAAAGTCATCAAATCAAATATAGAAACTAATAAAATAATAAAAGTATAAATAGATAACAACATATGATAAATCAATCATGATATTCAAAATAATGTGGAAATATATAAAAATATTATTACTACACTCCCCCATCATTTTTCTAAGGTCCAGTTTATTAACTTAATTTGTCAAATTCATACTATCCACCCAATGAAAACAATTACATGAGTTTTTCACATATAAAAAAAACTTAAATAGGATAATGAATAAATAAATTATATTTTTAGAACCTTCAAAAAAAATAAGACCAATAATGAGAAGAAAAATTTATTAAACAACTCAAATTTCACAGGAACTCCTGAAAGTCTCTATAATAAATATACACCGTAATTTCCCCAACCAAAAGATAGTAAAATAGAAACCAAAAGCTTGTTTATAACTTTATATGAATAAATAAGAAATATAATTCAACTTTATATCATAATTAATCAATGAAATGAAGTTTTATATCACTGATTCACAAAAGGATTCAAGGATTACAAATTCATGTGTCTCTATCCACGGGATGAGATAAAAGAGATTGAACATTGAAAGATAATTAGCTTGCCCAAATTATTAGTAAAATTTTAGAAACATAACCACGATGTGGGGAAGACCACACCATGACATAATTAATCTCAATGAAAGGTGATTAAAAATTTTAATCCATTTAAATGGTCATAATACTTATTAAATTTACTATTATATTTTTCTAAAAGGATGAAACATTGGTCATAACTTTGAAATATTAAAACATTATTTCAATCTGTTAACTCTCATCCCTATACCATGACATGAAACATAATGAAATATAGTTTATCCCCATAACCATTTTAAACTTCCTAATAAACTCCATAATGACCCAACATTATCTTGATCACACTCTAATTCTCTAAAAACTATGAATCAGGTGTTTTAGAATTCCATATTTTTAATACAGATTCTACCCTAGAACATTCCTACCAAAACAAAATCTTTCATTCCACAATGTTCTACCTTAAAATATAAATTTTTGAAACATCTATTTCATTCCCATAAATTAAAATGTATAGTAAAATGACTAATCTATTATGCCTATAGAAATACCATGACCACCCTAAAATCCATCAAGACATAGAGGATAACCACCATTACAATTTTGACCACAAAGAGACCAATGATCATCTTCTCACCTCCATATATCATTCTGTCATCATTCCAACACCTCCAAAACCCAAAAACCACAATGAAAAGAGCTTCAAAAATTTACGAAACAATTTTAAATATTTTTCATATGATTCATAACCTATATAAGAAAATAATAACCCATAAAGAATGCAATATGAACATATACTCCAAAAAATATTTGATACATATCTAACATGAATGTAAATAATAAAAATTCTCAAAATATTGTTATATTATAGGAAAAAATCAATCATATTATAATAAGATTGAAGAAATATCCCATAAATGATAAAACAAATCATGATACTAAGCGTCAATTTTGAACCATGTTACCTTGTACACTCCTAAAGACCACCATGTCTCAATATAGAGTAATATAAAGGAATAAAACTCTCACAAAAAACGTTATCCTAATAATATAAAAACCTAATGGGTTACTATATGAACAATGTCATATACATAATATCCCACTCACCAAAATTAATGACATGTGATTCATTAGGAAGAATTCATAAATTCCCCACAACATGGAATACATCATGAATCTAACCTATCTTCAAAGGATGATTCAAATGATACACTACCTAATTTAAAAAATACAACAGAAAAATAGGTATGATAAACCATTAATAAATATTATGACATCTATCAAAACACTATATCTGATGAGGAGGAGAACCCTCTATCAACACATGAGAAAAAACCTCAATATCATGTTGAATCCTACATTAATTATTGTGTGACATTAGATGATCCTATGTCAGCTTCATCCACTCAAGGATCACCAGCATGTACTCTATCATGGTCTTCATTAAATCTATTCCAAAAATCACAAATTGAAAAAACATTATCCTTAAAAATTTAGACCTACCAATAAACTAATTTAATCCACCAAAAATAGTCATACTAATGGATTAGTGATAGATACTTTTTATGGGAATATAATACAATGATAGTTGCCTTGCAAAATAATCTCAATAATTAAAATCACATGTGAACAAAACATACATTAGTGCATGGATTGTTTTCAAATTATAATCATCCACATATGATTGAAATTTTTTTCTAATGAATAAATGGGATCCAAATGAATGGTTTGAAATATTTCACACACTTCAGGTAAAATTAGGATCATGATTAGAGGAGATCATCATCAGAACTCTATGGATCAACATGATATCCACCACAAACATTCTCGTAAAATCATTAACTATAATAGACTCAATAATATATATTAAATGTGATAGATTTCTCAATCATTACAAAGAAATATTTATAACGTTATATCAACCGGGATATAATGGGAAACTATTAAAAAATAACTTAGCATTTACTCCTATTAAAAAAACAAAAATCTATTCATTATAGAAAAATAATAAGAAAATCATTATTATTCTTCAAATATTGATACACTAGAAACTAATACATGTACTATGCATTCAACATACTTATCTATAGTAACCAAATATGATCCTTCAATTCAGGATAAATCATGGATGTGCTGTGATTCACTATCAAAAGTGAGATATGAAACATGTATAGAAAAACCACTCACATCATAAATGGAACAACTACCATTGTTACCATTTATGGGAAGGATCATTTTAAAATTCAATGTTTTTTAATCCTTCCCTAATCCACTAATATTTATTATATTTTGAGACTAAGACTGGTCTCTAAAGAAATATGAATGATAATGAAAAGATTTAGTATTTTTTTGTTATCACAATTTATTTACAGTAACTGTGATTCAAAATGTAATTTAATTAAAAATTAAAAAAAATATAAACAAAAAGTATTTAAAACATATGAATAATTTTTAGAAGATATTCTAAAATGATGTAATGTTTTCCATTCAATAATCTGTTTATTCAATTTTAAATAAATATTTTCTAATGTAACCAAATTATTATGGTAATGTTCATTGATTCTAAAATAATTATTACAAATATATTGATCAATAACTTTATTACCCCTATTTCATTAATATAAATATTTAGATAATTAGACACATAAAAGGTACCTTTAATAGCATAATTCAATTACTTTCCATGATGTTCTGTCCTTCAAATGTATTTTTGATGAAATCATATAAATGATAGAGATGGTTTTGAGTTTTAAGGTTTCACTAAATCAAATATAATCTATCATGAATGGAATTTGTAATAAATTTATGCACGCACACATATACTATTAATCTATAATCCATTAATTATATTTTATACACATGGTAAAGTATAACCCAATCATTCTTAGTAGATCAATATCAAGATGTAATCTATAAAAATAACAGAAAATAGTCAACAAAAATTTAATTCAATGAATAATAATATTAACTTGAATTAGTAGATTAAATGTTGAATGAAATTTTATGAAAGATAAAGAATAATAAATGAACTTTAATGATCATTGAAATCTAAAAAATGATAAAAATACCATCCAATATCAATGAAACCTAATATTTATAGAGATACACCTACAATGGTAAAGATAATTCCCAAAAAAACGTTTCAATATAATGGAAATTTCAAACCCATTATATATCTTTTTGGATTATTGGATCCAATTTTTCAGAGCAAGTAGGTGTTCTAGATGCTAAAGGGGGTTTATAGACATTCATTGGGTCACCAAACCATAGATATAGGGGTTGTTTTTGTCATTCTGGAATTTGTTTCTTACTGTTTGGTCATGGAGCCATATTTTTGGTTATATGATGCACCAAAATGAATGAAATGGAATATATGGTTGTTTCTTATGAATGGATATTCCATATTCTTTCTATGTAAAGTAACCATAATAGAAATGAAGAGAGTGGTGTGGTTATTTCTATAGAGATTCAAGAGATCACCTAAACAACATGGGTTGATGGGGATTATGACACCATGGTCCTTAGAATGGTGAGAATAAAACATCCATGGTCTTGGTTCTACACCATTTCATCTTTTCATGGCAGGAATCAGAAGATCTAAAATGCCTTCGATCAAACTATGGTCAAGGATGTGTTGGTCGTTAATGAATATTTAATATGTTTTATCAAATTCCAATAATTCAAGCTTAAGAACTCATTTAATTTTAATATAAAATAATTTAATATATTTAATAATCATATTTTTTATAGTTATATATATTATACAAATATATTTTAATTTTTCATTCAAAAGGGAAAAACATTATTACAACCAAAATTAAGATTTTATGAATTATATATTGTTATTTTAAAAATAATATTCAAAATAAAAAATTTTAATTTTCAATAATTAACTTAATTTTTAATATCATTATATAAAAATTATTTCAGGGTGAATGTTTTGTTTTTTTAACATAGATTAATCAATGAATATTTGCAGATAATAGTTTTTATTGAAAACACTATTTTATTTACAAGTATTTATATATAAAATTTATATATTTGATTAATTTATATAATTTATTATTCCATTTTGATTAAAAATATTCATATTAAGGGTTTTCAATAAATTTTATACTTTAATTTGGTATGAAAATAATGTTATACATAATAATTATTTTTTTCTTGAGAAATCATTTCTATTTTAATTTTTGGGTTTTAATTTTAATTAAATTATAATAATTACCTAATTTTATTGTTGAAAATTATGTGCCATAATATTAATTATGTGTTATAAATTTATTAAATAGTTCTTATTTTCAATTAAGAATAGTAAGAGATGAAAATAATTTTCAACTTGGTAAGGGGAAATTAGATAATTACGATTCAAAATATTGTGATAAGGCCTAAAAATAAACCTAAACATTATCTATTTATATGTGATAAGTGTTTTTTGTACCTGGACTATCGATGATTCTAAAATGATGAAATTTCATTCAACTTTAGTTTGATTGTAAAATTTATAATTCATTATGTTAAAATAGTGTATAATTTTCAATATCATACATTTAATATCTATGATAAAATATGGCACGGATAAACAAAATTTATTCAACTATAAATTGTATCATTAATGATTATTTTTAATCCTGGTAGTCTATTTATAATATTTATTTATGGAATAATTTCATTAATGATTACACAACTTCACCAAAATATAAATTAAATTAATAGAAAAATAAAATAAATGATTTTAAGAATATTTGAAGTTACACAATTCAAGTAAATTTCTATGTTATAATAATTATTTTAAAGAATATAACATTTTATGGATGTATCATATTATTTTATTTCAATTCCACTATTTTCTTGTTGTTTTCAATGTCAAATTAATTATATATTTTTAAAAATATAGTTAATGATATTTTATAATAAAAAAGGTTTTTGTAAATGATTTAAAATTTTTAAAAATATTATCATCATACAATTGAATGGGATATTAATGAAAATATTTACCATGGTCCATTTATAGGTAAATTGTCATTATGGTAACATTCTTGACTCCTTTTATGTAATAAATCATTGATAACATGCTAATGATCAAATAACGTTAACTAGGAGTTAAAAAGAGATAAAAATAAAAAACATCCAGTCATATCCATATTTTATTAGATTATATTATTTATCTCATACATATATTATATTTAAAATAAATCTATTGTGATACATGAAATCATGAAAATAAATTTATATTAATTTATTACCCTAATAAATTTCAAGAATCCCCCTCCGCTCACTTTTAAAAAAGAATGTCCACTTCTCAATTCCTCACCAATTATAAGAACTATATTTTATCCAAACCCTACCAAATTATATAAAAAACATCACTCCCCATGTCATATTGGACACGGTTTGATTATTAAACCCTTATATGAATGATTTTGGTGTAATCATAAAGTGGTTGTCTGAGGAAGAGATATTGTTTTTTCCTAGTAGTTTTTATTTATTTAAAATCTTATCACCATAAAATATTAATAAAAAATGTTTAATTATTGACATAAACATATTTTTAATTATGAGATGTTACTTTTATAATCAATATCTATCTTCTACCATAATCATATTTGTCGGGAAGCATGATACAGATTTGCAAAGGATGAAGAAGGTGACTAGTGGAGAGATTGAGAAGGATAGCACAAGTCTGTTATATTTGGATGTTAATAGGATTTGAAAACCAAAGGGGAACTATTGGGGTCATCATTAGGGTGTCTAGGTTGTGACACGACATCGAATGCTGATGTGAACAGATGAATGGGGTGCTGATGGAGGGCATCATTTGGGGTTGTCAGGAGGTAGTATCATCTAGAATTGAGAGCAGTGGAATGATGGTGAAACATCTTATTATAGGGATAAAGTGATGATGGATGGTATATAGTGTTATGGGATCTAGTGGTTGCGGTGAATGTGGGTGTCCATTGGACTATGGACGGACATACGAGTCAGGATCTATATTTCATATGTATGGGTCTGAAATTCCCCATGAGCCTTCAGAGCATGTAATGGGTTCCATCTAGAAAAAATTGGTTTCCATAGATATAATAATAAAGGGTTTCTCTATTGGTTATAATAAAATATTAATCCCCACATTAATGTATTGGGTAAAGAAAAGATTTTTTCTGCGTAGGTGTGGACTACCACCTCCACAAAGAGATATGTTATTCTCCACCACCACCTCTCACAATTGGTTGTATCAGTGAATTTAATATATATATATATATGATATTCATGAAATATTTATCATTCTTAAAATATAATATATCATATATTTTCATACCATTATATTCGTTTAAAAATTAAAACTTAATTTGTGTATACGTTTTCATAACCAAAGACATGATGTGATGTGATCCATTTTTCATCATAGAATCACATTGATTTTTTACATATTTATATTTATATAAAATTGTATTTATGTTATAATTATAATTATATAATTATTAAATAATATATACCTTCTTTACATAATGATCCATGAAAAATGAAAATGTTACCAATGCCTACATATGACCTACCATCAATATGACTGTGACATAGTCAAATTTTAATAACCATATTACATGGTTAATTTGAATATAAAAATGATAATTATTTCTAGATTATGATTTTTATATGGTTTAATGGTAACTTCATCGAACATAGTCAAAATTCTAATGTCATTGGGGATATATGATCCAAATATCATCATAACATCTGATCTAATCATAAATGATATTGTAAATGAATATAAAAAGTTTAAAAATAAAATTAACGAAACAATAAAAATGAAAATGTTCTTTTAATCATGTGAATAATTAATATAATTATAATATTCAAGATGATAAAGAATGTATTTTATGATTAAGACCTAAAGTAAGATATTCTTTAATTCTAAAATTGTGGTTAAATTGTTTTAAAGAATGATTTTCGAAGCCCTTTCCTAACATTTCTATATTCTTTAAAAAATATAATTGATACTTTTTTATAGAAATAAATTAATTATAAAGAAAATTTTATATATCATTTTTTATTTCCTTCAAAGGATTTCACAATGGAAATATTTTTATATAACATTTTTGAAAATGATTATATAAATGATTTTATACATTTATAGATTCAATAGTATTACCAATTGATGTATCCTTTATTTGATATTTTTATATAATTAAATGATTTCATGTTTAATCAAATAAAATTTCCATTTCTATATGTTTCATGTTATCTTGGTTTTGTAAAAGTGTTTTTTAAATGTAATGGGTATTTTGATTTCCGGAGTGGTTTTGCATATGATTTAAAGATATTTATTATATGGTTTTATGAACAAAATATGAAGAAATGAAAAGTATTAATCTTGATATGTTAATTAAATATCATAAATGATAAAACTATGACACCAATATTACTTATATTATAGTTTATCCCCATTATATCTCTCCAATTCATTGGATAATGTTCCTTGTATTGAAAGTAAATAATTAGGGAGTTAATTATGGTAGTTTCTACATTGTATTCAATAAATTTCTAGTTATTTCTAACACAAGTTAAACATGGTTTGTGAATATGATTCACTATGTTTCATACAAGGTTTTATATTTCCACGATACAGGTATTAAATTTTTTCCTTTTGAAAAAAGTGTTCTTTATTTGAATGGATTTATTTTATTTTATTTTCTCAAAGGATATTTAAATAAAGGTAAACAAATGTAGGGGTTTCAATGTTTTTCAATCAACACACAAATTTAATTCATTTGTTTACATACAGTTATTTTAGTGATCATCACATAATTTTAAAAAAAATTACAGTGTTTAAAGATGGGTGTGAAAAAAGAACAAGTCATGATTATATTCATGAAGATTATTCACAGAAAAACATCATTATTTTTAAATTTTTATATTGTTGAAAAAATGGATATTAGTTAGAATTTTAAACATGGATATATATGGGATTATTATATAAGAGTTATAACATAATTATGTAAACCTTAAAAATGAGATATCTTTGTTAATGAAAGAATATGAGTTTTAGTCTAAAGACAATGTATTTTAAAATGTTAAAGGATAGGTACATATAGTTTATATCAGATATAATTCTTAGATAACATTGGTTGTTATAAAAATGTTAATAAAGGGCCAATGAAGGATTCAATATTTTAGTTAATTTTAAATGTTGTATATTTTAATTATTAACATGTCCATTCATCCTATATATGTCTCTTCATAATTTTATTTCCTGGAGGAAACATGGCTGAAAAGAAGTAATGTGTCATGAAGAAAATATCATTTGAAATAAATATCTTATAATTGATAGAATTTTAAATGGTTAATTTTTTATAGGATTTCATAGTTGATATATGTGATAATTGCTGATGGAATCAATGGATAAGAACACATATATTTACAAAACTAAGTCATGAAAAAAGACAAATAGTTTATGAAATACTACTCACTTAATTGTGTTGGAACATCAAATAGTATGGTAATTAAAGGATGGTTTAACAATCTATAAATTTTATTTTTTTCATGGTATTTTCATAAAATGAAAAGGTAACAATTTATATTTATCATTTTGGACATGAATATGACCGATAGAGGTATTTAGTTAAAAATACCATGGTGTTGAATATATATAAATGGCCACATTTAAAATTCATATCCAAAAACATTTCACTAATTTTATTCAATATATGATATAGAATAAATTATAGTTAATAAAGTGAAATGACGATGATTTAATAGATGTGTATTTACTAACTGTTTGATGATTGTCCACGTACATACCATATTTTCTTCCTAATACATATGGTAAAAATAAAAAAATTTAAAACATATGGAAAACATATTTATAAATTTATTTTGACACAAAATATTATATGCTCTCTGAGAATGTTTTTTTTGTGATGTGAATGTTGAGATGGATTTTTCAAAAACTTATGTTCCTCAAGATAAAAAATATAGAAATTATTGATCTAGAAAGAAAGGGGGATTATGAAACTAAAAAGTCTATAAGTAAACCCCCAACATGTTTTATGGGTTATAAAAAATTTACAATAAATTTTGATAGGCCATGGAACATGTTTATAATGTGGTAATTTTGGTCATAATATTCATGAATATAAATAATAGTCTCAAACAATTTCAAAAAGGGGAAAATAATTTCCAATCCATGGTGAGTTGTTTTAATAACAATAATTTGTGGAATTATTCTAATTACATTACAAACATAGGTAAAATATAATGAAATCTTCATGATCGAAATAAAAAATATGTGTAAAAATCTTTTTTTACCACTACAAATGATTTTTGGCCCTTAACTTAAATGTGGATGGTATATTTCTTATTTATTTGACTTATACCAATTTAATATTTGAATTATTAAATTTTTTTATTTTATTTATGATAAATTTTCATTTTAAATTATAATTTCACCCCTTAATATATTATATAAATATTGTTAAACCTCTATATGAAAATATAAATGCAATCATTATTTTATGTAATATTCAATTATTTATTAGTGATAAGGAATATCCAAAAACATCTTTTTAAACTAAACGTAGTAGAGTGTTGTTGTATTTTAAGTATGGATTATATTTTAGGTTAGCATGATAAGTTAGATTACAGTTCCAATAAATTATTATTCATTGATTTCGTAACATTTATAACTATCCAATAAAAATATAAATCAATTATAGATGGTACTGAATGATACTCATCTATTTTTATTGAGAAGAAACATATTTTATGTATTAATGATGTCCCAATAGTGAATGAATTTAGGGATTTATTTCTTGATAATTTCTCAAATGTTATTATAGAATGGGATGTTCAGTTTATTATAGATTTAAAGCATGATTATTAGCCTATTTCAAAACACAATTTTCAAATTGAACCATTTGATTTTTTAATTGAAAAGATATCATGATTAGTATCTCAAAAATGGTTTTATTCAGTTTAGAACATATCAATGGGGTTTTATTATTTTATTATGTAATTATAAATATTGTCAAATGGGACATTCAGATGATTATGGATCCTTTAATAAAATCAATAGTAAGTAAAATATCATATTCCTCATATCGATGAATTGTTTGACCAGTTCCAAGGAGAACAATAATTTTTGAAGAATAATTTGTGGGCAGGGTACCATCAATTCAAGTTGAAGGAGGAATAAATTAGATATATAGTATTGTATATTATATATATGAATTATGGTTTAATTGTTATTCACTTTGGGTGGAATAGTTTGGAAAATTAATTCAGAATCTAATGTATATATTCTTAAATGACAATTTAGATATGCTTTTTTTTATTTTAATTAATGAAAAATTGGTATATTATAAAATTTACGTGGATCACTATTGATACTATAAAAGTATATTTGTTCACCTTGATACTGAATTAAATATATGAACATTAGTTAGATTTAAAATGTTCAGTTTGAGTAAAAACTCATATTTATGTTTGATAAAGGAGAATATTGGATATTTCATTGCTGCATAGCTAAACATCCTTGATTGGGCTCAAAATACTCATGGTGTGACATTCCATTTATCATTGGGGTTAGTGATTTCAACATGGGGACATTATCAAAGGGTGGGTATTGCATCCCAGCAGTGTTATTGAAAAGGGGTGAGGGAAAAAAATCCCCTTGGTATGGAATAATGAGTTCGCCCATGTGAGTAGTACATGTAACCCAAGCATCATCAGCATGCAAGAAACATGTGAGAAACCATAGAGATGACAAGTATGTGACACATTCATTGGATGAAACCTTTACCTAGGGTTAAATAATTTCTTATAAATAGAACCATATGGTCTTTATTTGTATGGAAAATAATTCTGAATGAACAATTGAAGATTTTTTCTCTATAGTGATATGCTCAAGCCATCCATAACCTTCTTGTTTGATTTATAACAGCATAATAATAGGGAATTAAAGAGGTATAGAGATAATTAAGTCCTACTAGGGTTTAAAAATAATCAAACCTAATAGAGGCACTCACTCAACAAATAATTAATGAAGACTAGTATGAGGTACCTTTCCCCAAATAGGGACCTATATGAATCTCCTCTAAGAAAACCTACGGTGATACTTGAAGGCTTCAGAAAGATCATTCCGTTGTTTAGTGTCTAGGGTGGTCTGTCTCACATGGTTTTTCCAAATAACCTCGATCAAAATTCAGGGATAACCCACATTCGATCCACTTTGGTTCTCCATATCCTCCCAACTATGTGAGCCAATTTATAGGCCTTCTTAAAATAGATCAATGGTTTTACCTCTCCTCCTTCATCCCACCATCATGATAGATATGAACTTAAATACTCCATCTAAGCCATTGTACATGAAAACCCAATGTAAAATAAAAACCAACATTTCTCCCATTTGGATTTGTATTTATATGGTCATCGGTTTCCTGAACTGATCATACTAAATAGTTATGATCCTTGGGTAAAGATAAGATTATTATATATAGGGTTAGGAGGACACATATCTAAAGGATATTGTCATGGAGTTCCTATTAATGGATATAAGGGTTATGATAATATATTTCCCTTCACATCAATGATAATCATATCCTCTAATTCCAAGGAGTGTGGGTGAAGATTATGATTTCATCTCCATTCAACGTGGCATGAAATCCACTTACATTTATATGAGATTTTTTTTAAGGCATACGTCTAAGAGTAATCCCATAAAAATTATTCCTGATGGTTTCAATCTTCCTCTTCTCTACCTATATGACACTGTGTTAGAGAGGGGATGGGAACTCGAGCCCTCTCCCCTCTCACATACTACCTTACTTCCTTGTTTTCCATACTCAGGAAAAATTCTAGGGTAATGTAAAGAGAGGAAAGTGTTGTACCCCCATCCTTTTCCTCCATATACCCATCCTAGTCCTTTGAAAATAGAGGGGTATAAGGATTTGGGAACACACAATGCCCCACCCTTATCCCTTTAGGATTTGTCTCTATATCCACCAGTGGAAAAATGGTACAGTGTGTGGACTATAGGATCATATGTATCCTCATGTTTCTCAAACTGATTATGACTCACATGGTCTTAGAGGTTATGATGACCATGACATACTCAAAATAAATGTGACCAAATGAATGATATTATCTTTTAGTCTTTTTACAATCAGGAAACATAGGACACCCACATTGTGATTGAGAAAAATGGGTATCCTCTTCAAGAGTCATTACAAATCCTATTTCATTTAATTCATGAAACCTTTATAAGAGTAAGTTCTACAACAAACCTCTAAATCACCATGAATTAGACATGCCTCGTGGTCCGTTCAACTGGACACCCTCATTTATATTAATCCCCAACTACGTCATCAAATAGAATGGGTGTCCTTTTTAGGAGTAAGAACCAACTCATCTATATAAAAGTTTTGTACTCCCATATGAGGCAAACATTCATAGGTCAACTATAGGCATGATTACTCATGAAAAAACTACATGGGCATTACGTCCAAACCATATGGGATACATAGAAGTCATCTATGAGTACTAAAATCAACACCCCAAATCAACCCTTTTCATTATCGGCCACATTCCCAGTAGGGTCCAATTCAACTAGGGAACTCATGTTGCTTTTAGATTCCCTTAGATACTTTGACATATGGATGAAACCAAACTATGAATAGGAACCATCTTCCTAGATGTCCATTCCATGGGATATCAAACTATAGGGTTGGGTCCATATCACATGACCTTAAAAGGTAAAATGTAACCCATTAAGAAGAACAAAACTACATGGATTTTGATTCCTTTGACAAGGATGCATAAGAATCCCATTTATTGGTTCAATCATGAAACCAAAACATATTCTACCTCCATTGATGATGGTATTCTCTATTATATCCACTGAGTTTCTAGAAAACCAACATTTTCATGATAATGGCCCAAGAATATCTATGTATTATGTGAAGAGAAACCATCTATGGAAAACCTAGAATACATTAACATATCTACCTTGAAGAAAAACCTCATATACATATAGATGATTCTAATTTCCATTCATGGAAATAATTTATTATCAAACTTAGGGTGACCTAGATCATACTTTGGAATTAAAAAATTATTCATGAATATTTCTTAAATATATAAGATTGTTCTGGAGTAGGCAATAATTCT
The DNA here is from genome assembly GCA_963277665.1 of Viscum album. Lineage (NCBI taxonomy): Eukaryota > Viridiplantae > Streptophyta > Magnoliopsida > Santalales > Viscaceae > Viscum > Viscum album. The sequence goes on along the minus strand of OY728133.1, from coordinate 1,406,416,626 downwards.
CCCAAAAATGTGTGATAAGCCAAAAATTTGATCATCTCAACCAATATGAGTCCATAAACATCATTAGGCTAGCCTCATAATGACTCATACCTTTGGAAATCATATCCCTTTGTATATTGAACGATTTGGTGTTTCTGGTTCCATGAACAAGACTGTTGGAAACCATTCAATAATATAAAATCAAATGAGACAAAAATTCTCTAGAGAACAATAAATGGTGAACCCAAAATGAAACCATGACCATGATTATAGTGTAACCTATAATTGAGGATCCATTAATTTGAGAAACGAGGGACAAACAGTGAAATCATCAACTCATGTGTCCATTCAAATGTGTCAATGCATTGATAGGGTTTTCATTTTTTCCATAATGATATAATAACATACTCTCAAAGATACCTTCAATACAATGACATCATTTAATAATTCACTAATGAACTCCTTGTATTCTCCATGTACTTGTACATCATCCATAGAGAGGATGCCATCAATAACCAAGCATCTTCAATGATAGACCAAAATATCATTGGCCCAGGAATACCCTCAAAATGGTATGATACTAGCTCTTGAGGCCTCATGAAAATCCCTCATGTTTTCGAAGAACTACTGATCATTCAGTCATCGATGTCCAGTGGTCCTGAAATAGAAGGCACTGACCACCCTATTCAACCATTTCATGATCTTATCCCTATAACGTGACTACAAATCACTCCAACATATTAAGGATGAGAATTAGGAGGCCACATAATGCCTCATCATGGAGAAAATGGTTCTTTTCATGGGATTGTTCCAACAATCACTGTCACCAAGGATTCTTGGTTGTAAACCCTCTACAAGATGAGGGTGTTGTTCTTTGATGTTTGGCCTGGGTCCTTCAAAACTAAATATGTAATATGGAATGTTTGGGTTCAAAGTATGGAATCATGGATAAATTTCATGCCACTTCCCCATCTATAGAATACACCAAACTCTATTTGGATTAAAATTGAGAGCAAGAGCATACACTGATTCACCTATTTTCACTCAAATAGTGGACTCTCCTCACCATAATAAAATAAACTCTCCAAAAATATCTGATGAAATATCATGAGTAGTAACATACACCTACCTTCACCCACAATCCATCCAATAGCCTTGTTTGGAAACCCAAAGAGAATTTAATCAACATGTCCCAATGATGAGCATGGGCAAACTCAAGTCTTTTCTCCAACAAATGAGTACTACCAGTATCCACGGAGTAGAAACTGAAGACAGGAGTAGGCACATACACCTACTCAAGATATGAAATGGGAATATATCCGCATTCGAGTCACTGAAGTTGCTAATAAGATTCGGGAAATAGTGAATGGTCAGACACAAATCCTTATAGACATCTTACATAGATTCTTGGATATCATAATAGTAAGGACAATAGAGCCCATGGGATGGAAATAGAACAGTATCCCCATAAATGGGGTGTCTCATCAGAAAGACACATTATTGTAGATACGCACCAGAAATCCCATCTAGGTGGTTTATGGGTAAACTCCCACATATTATATGGAGAACTAGTTTTTGGGAATACACCCTCTCTAATAAGAGGTAATCAGGCTATCCTAGTGGCCTCTACCCATAATTCACAGACACATGACCATTAATACCACATCTCCAAATAAGTGGACCCAATCACTCATAAGATGTCATCCATGATTAATCCTCATAAAATATGATTAAAACATCAAGGGGTTATCTATGATCCAACTCTACTTAACCCTGAATTTATTTAATCCCATAAATAATAATTTTCTATAGATCAAGATCTTACCATCTAATTATAATCTATTATATTATTATTAGTAATTCTATAGGTCCTTATTAGACACTTCACCCTAAAAGATTTCACCATGCCTACAATCTTTTCGATCTTATTATCCTATATGTTGATGAGAACAACAAAAACCCTCCATGTATTCTGATGATCGTGGTGAAGGAGAGTATAATGTGGCTATAATCTACCATGGTGTTCTGACCCATGATGGAATTCACTACAAGAGTCCTCTCTGATGTCGTGTTTCTCATTATCAAGTGAACTATTCAGTTGGAAATATAGGGATGTGAAATTGCACTTATTGTGAGGCACATGTTTACATAAGGCCATTCAGTTATAATGCCATGATATGTGGAATCCATTTTCAACTAGAATACAGCCAAAAGAAAACTTAATTCTAAGAACCACCATTTTTTCACATACCATCTAACATAGTAGAGGAAATCCCAACCAGAACCACTAATTTTGTTAAATCGAAAGTCAATAATAATCCTCTCTTGTTAGATCAAGTATAATAATATCTAAAAATATTACTAAGAATACACAATAAACATGAGGAAACAACTAGATAAAAAAGGAATAATTCTCATGTTATGTCATATGGACACCCCTCAATATAGTAATCTAGAGGTGTTTTCATAAGAATGCTTGCACAAAATACACCTCAACATATAGAGAACTATTCATCTTTTAATTGAAAATGAATTACCATATGAAGAGTGTGAAATTAATTTCATGGTAATAGAAGGGTTAAAACACCAAATTGACTTAGCATCTATCCTACATTCATGAAATCCAAAATTAGAGAAATTGCAAGGATCCCTTCAATGGACATTCCTCATTACGTTAATGTTGATTGAATAAATGGACACAAATACCCCATCTGGTGTTCATATAAGAGGATGGGGTGAACATGAAGAATTGCATTTGACTATAATCTCTTACCTACAAATCCCACATAAGGTGGTATCATGGAGTGTCATAGACCTATTCCAGCTGCAACAATCATAACCTTTTTATGATCATTGGGATGCTCAAAAATGACAAGCCCCGACCGACTCTACTCGACGTCGGTCCAAAAAAGTGTAGTATTTTAAGATAATTTTAATTCAAATATCTGTGAATATCAAGAAATCATACCTATTATATGACGTTATCCTTTAGATCACATCAATTTTTTATATAAAAAAATGGTCATAAAAATTAAGAGATTTAGGAGTGTGTCAAATGATGCACCCAACCTATGTTGGAACAAAAACTATAAATCCATAAGAGATGATTTGATAATATCCACCAAAATAGTTTAGGAGAAAACCTAAAACAACAATATGGAGGTTTATTTAACCTAATACACATGTTCATCCAATCATTCCCAAAGGGATGTGAAAGTGGAACATGAAAATCCATGACCCTTAAGGATGAGGGATTTTTCACCTCCACACTCATGTTCTTAGCAGGAATCAGTTTTATATTTATTATGAAAGAAACCATATAATTAATACTCCATGTTCATCCCATCCCATGATGTATTACATTCAATTAGAGCACACATGACTGAAATATAAGTATATTCCCATCATGTTATTGCCCGAAATATTATTCCATGATAATAACCATTGAACTGTAAAATTCCTCATGGATTGTATAATAAGAAAACAGTCTCACTAATACACTGATATAATGCCCACAATTTGTTTCACATTAGCTATTTTCATCAACGATTCTCTCACATATTCCATAGAACAAGAGGCCAATTCAATGGATTCTAAAGTGGAATTTTTTTTCACATTAGAGTACATACAAAAACAAATTAAAGAGGTGTGAGTACATATAACCATAGCCCAACTCAAATTTTTGGCACTCCCATGAACAACCAAACATTATATCCTTAAATGGAACCCAACAAGAAAAAATGCATGGTTCAAATCATTTCCCACATCCCTCCAAGAGTGGCTATGTACATTTCATTAGAGGACATATTCATTCAATAAGAGAAAGAGATAAAATAATTAAGGTGTATTATTATGGAATTAAATTGAGGAATACTTCTAACTATATATGTTCTGCATGTAGATACTTAATATATACTTCGAGTTGGTGCACCTCAAAAATTGAATTTTTCATGAAAACTGAAAAAGACCTAAAAGATCTATACAGTGAAGGATTCCAACCACATATATATTTGAATCCTTCTACAAATGATCAGAAATTCCAAAAAGTATGTGTGAAAATAGTGTAGGGTCTGGCACATCCTCACATGCATGTTCATAGTGTTCACCCATTGTAGGTTTTAGAAATGCCATAACAAGTCATCCTAACAACCTATGGACCTATTTATGATCCATTTCATTCACATGTTTAGGCCCTATCTTAGCCAAGAATTCCTAAAATGATTATATAAATTGTTGAGTCACTAAATATTCGATTGGAATACGTAGAAGAAAGAAATGTTCCAATACAATTAGAAAATTACACTCATCCTAAATGGGTAGATAAACGTCTCCCTCGTCCAACCAGTAGGAATCCCAAATTTCCAATCTTCGATTGCTGAAGAGATCTGGAGCCATATTTGATTGAATTCATCTTTCGTAGTGATCCCATGATGGGTAGCCCTAAACAACACGAGGTAGTGAAACACATGTGTTTTGTGAAATCACTATAAGGACAATATTTCATGTGGTACATAATTTTGTAGTCTTGGTCAATTTCTGGGTGTGAAGTCCACTGTTAGATGTTCATTTCCATTTAATCCAAAGGTTATAGAATAAAACTATATTTCTTCTCCTAAACTACAAACAACAGTAGAATGAAATTTTCTCATATTAAATTCTTGGGGGAAATGATTTACATATTCTTTACACATACCACTCCATCAAAAATAGTTATTCCCAATCAATATAACAAATCACTGTAATGAGTGTTACATGCCATTGATTTATATGAAATACAAAGGAGGGTTTCAAGACCTTTATTCAACTTTTCAAAAGGTCAAAAAATCCATCATAGTGAAAAATCCAAGTACTGAGTAATTCCATCAACTCCATTAAAGAGAAAAGTAATATAAAAGCCCACTAAAGATACACATAAGTCCGCCCTTATACACTCATCTACATGAAAGATCGTACTAGATCATATGGGTCACCCTACTGAGCATCCAAAAACAACACCTTCTTTATTTGGATGATCAATGTGATCAGAGGATGAAACAGTTTGATAAGATTAAAAATATGGTAAATTCATTCCAATTTGACCAAGTCCATGGCTACTTCCTGTTGACATTGGAAAAAAACAAAGTTAGTTTTAGAAAACCAAATAATACAAGTAAAGAAGGTAAAAAATTTATCTCAAACAACATTTTCTTCAATAAAATGTTTTGGAACAACATTGAGGATGTTTTTTTCAAATTAATTATTCAAATTTTGGTTTAATTTGGAATGGTAAACTAAAAATTTTACCCTCCCATGTGGCATGTGTTTTGGTTATCAATATAAAGGAGGAGAATTAGTGTGAATACATTAAAGGGAATAGTTTATAGAACTTTTGTGACTATATGATCAGTTAATTGATCAACTGAAATCATGATATCCTCAAAACATATTTAAAACAAACAATCATGCCTTGAACTACTTCTTTTATATCACAACCAGCTCCATCAGTAGCTTAATCCCCAAAATCCCAATACACCAAAAAGACATGGGAAAAAGGTTATTAATAGATAAAAGAATATTATAATGTTCCAAAAGAAAACAAATACATTTAATTTAGTGTTTTTAGGCCTATAATCTCGAAATCATAGGCACCACTCAATAAAATGTTACAACAAGAGTCAACTCATCAGGCATAATGTTTATCTAACAAGGAGATGATATTGAGTTTAATTAAATATATTTAGTTAATGGATCCCTTCAAACATGATGATTATGATTATGAACCATAAATCCCCCCACATTATTAGGGAACTGAGGAAGTAGACCACCAGACACAACAGTGTAGGGGAGGATGAGGTCGTTCAAGAAGTCACCACTTCAAGCACACTACTTCTTGAGCCTTCAACCAATATTAGACATGTGGAAGTCCTATATAGTGGGATTAAATAGAATATGGGAATTCTTCCATGCATGATAGGATCTTCTCAAGAACAGTCATCATAGAAGATCACTGTTGAGGATGTTTTATCACATGATCAACCACAATATGTAAGACGACCATGTCGACCTAATTCATTATGTGTAGAAACACATTTGAATTATAATCTAATGGATGGTCCACATACATAAAGAACATTTTATCATAATGTTCCATCAAAAGTGCATCCCCATTCCATGATTATTAGAGATAAATATATAAAATATAATTTCTTGGGGAAACTGGCCCATGTGCTATACAAATTATCAAACCTAGATGGTTTATGTTTATCAAATTTTCTATGGGAAGCTCTTATCAAGGCCTTATAAATCCCTCTATAGTTTTTAGTTGGGGTTGTTTCTAAAAAATTATATCATTAATATAATTATTCTAGGAAATTTCTTGTGTTTATATCATTCATTAAACTAGATGTGGATTCAATCATACAAGGAAATATCAGACCCTTGTGTATCCTGATGGATAAATTAGATTGACATCAGAAAATACTTCATTGAAAATGCCTCAAGGTCAACCTTATTTTATTCTAGAAACATCACCAATAGAGACGTAATGGGTCTAAATTTCCCCATCCACTATACACTTATATTATTATCATATGATTGATAAAGATCCTCTTGATGAGATCACACTCATAATACAGTTCATAGATCTCATGTATGGAATAGAGGTCAGAGATGTACTGCAAGATACATCATTCAATGTTATATAGGGAAGACCCTGGCCACATCATCATGAAACTATTAATTCATCATCTCTCTAGAGTCACAAATATTTTACAAATATTAAAATAGGGACATTTTATATTGGAAAAGTCATATTGAAATCCTATGAGAAACAATACATTGATGCATGAATCTACCACAATGCGGGGAAAAAATTATTGGCTAATAATATTTTGCAGATTCATTCCTCAAATGGCGTGGAAAGGGTCAAATATAACCCTTTCAACAGTCTCATTATAAATTACATTATTTAAATTAATAAAATAGAAGGTGTAGACTTAAATTCACAAAAATATTCAGTGAATTCCATGATTTCAATTACAAAAAGTAATTCTAATTGTGATAAATATGTTATCAAATTTTAGAGTGATAGTGAAAATATTAAATGATTTTTTATTAATTCCATTCCCTAAGATCCAAAAAAATCTTGGTTCCAATATCTATACAATAAGATATTATCAAGGAAAAAATAGAAAGTGAATAGGCTCATTCTCAGTCCGTTTTTTCCACTTTTTTTATCCAAAAGTAAAACCACCATTGATTAAGCCCAAAATGATTGCCTCCTCCTTGGGTTGTACAAATGGAGACTCCCCTATTTCCTCCAAGGAACATGATTCGTAATCTCCTCTCCATCTATAAGAACATTTAATGAAACATGGGGAAGGGGAAGAAAAGAAAGATCACATGAATTCCCTTCATGTATTTGAGGAAGGAATCTTGACCACCATAGATGATTTAAGAGAGATTAATCTTGATATAAAAGAAAATCCAAGACCCACAATAATTAGTGTGTCTATGAATCCAAACAAATCGGAGGAATATACCTATTTCTTAAGTCGTAGAAAGAAAATTTCATTTAGAATTACATTGATAGGACATGACATGACCCCAAGGTAGCCACTCAGCACTTGGGATTTCTATATTATAATTGGGGATACTTGAGAGTATCTAGAAGAACACAAACAAGTAACACCTCCATAATTGAGGGAAAAGTGGAAAAACTCATAAAGGATTACTTCACCCCTGTAGTAGAGTATTTGATATTACTACCCAACATAGTTCCAGTAAAGAAGAACAATGTGAAAAGTTTGGTTTTTTTTGTTTATTTAAGAGATATCAATCAAAATTATCCCAAAAAATAATTCCCCATACCAATCATAGAACTCTTAATTTATTAAGTGATTTCTTAAAAATAACTCTATTTCATGTATGGGTACATTATGTACAACCATATTACCATGAACATAGAATATGGGGAATCCATAGCCTTCAGATCCCCCAATGAGTATATTTATTTGGTGTATTTCCCTTTTGTCTTGAATAATGCTGGTGCCTCTTACCAACATTCTAGGCATCGGATCGTGAAACCCTTCTAGGGGTAGTTTGTTAAATGTTATGTTGATGATCTAGTGGAAAAATTCAATAAACGATCTAATAACTTGACAGAAGTGGAATACATCATCAAAATGATATGCGAAACTAGCTTGAATATGAATCCCTTGAAATGATTTTCGGGGTAACCACTTGGAGTTTTATCTGCTTCATTGTATACAATCGTGTAATTAATGTTGATCATAGAAAAATAAAAGTTGTCCTCAGTATGTATCATCCTTGAAAACGGAATGTGTTAAGAGGGATTCAAGGATACTTGGACTACATATTAAGCATTATAACCAACATTACAATCAATTTTTTACCGAAAACAAAATAAATGGGGAATGGGGTTCTATATCAGTGGAACAATGACTAACAAGAATAATTTTACACCATCCATAAGTACGTATTTTTCTCACTAGTTTTGATACCTTCTATTGATGGATATCCATACATTCTTTATGCGATCCCCATGTAGTGATCATTGGGTTCCTTACTCACAAATATGAATACATTTAAGAATGAAAGCAACATTTTTTACCTCATTCAAATCATGCTATATATTGAGACTCATTATTTAGATACTAACATGAGTTGAGTGGAATTAATTTATGGTGTTATGATGATGGTCGACTATATGAATCACTACGTGGTCCATTTGGTTTATCAAAATACCTAACTAAAATAAATCCTTAGTTTTATTATGATAAATCGACATCTAGCATGGTGGGAAGTTTTTCTGTAGCAGTTCAATGTACAATTTGTGCTACATAAAACACTTAAATTCAATTCCATGGTATATTTCATCACCAAGAAACCATCTTTTGGAGAAATAAAATTTAATACTAAATTTCCTGATGAAGAGATTTTGTCTTTTCATGTTGGACATAAAATGTGGGAATTATACTTTGTTGGTGAATCCAGGAACCCAATAGGGAAGGTAATATATAACCATAAAGTCAATAATGATAAGTTAGGGATTTTGTTTATCTACACATAGATGGTGGTGTTACCAAACTCCATCATGTTATTAGATAGTTGTAGAACCAAATAGGTAAAATATTAGGCTCACTTTCCATCCCTATAATTGGAACTTCCAATAATGGTGGACCACTGTGAGGTGAAAGGTGACTCAGTGTTGGTAATAAAGTAGATCAATTGGAATTATACCATCACGAAAGAGGGTCTAATTCCCAAATTTTACTTTACTATAGGGATAATGGAATAATTACCCTTTTAACCATCACATAGTCCTGAATTGTGACAATATAATTCCTAGAATGATGCATTGGAAAATGTAATCTCAACCCTGGAAGGTCCAAACCGAGACGAACCAGTCATCATCATTTCCCAATACCATATGGTATCACCTTTTTTTTAATCCAGAATATAGTTGGTTAAAAAAATCTCCCCATCCCTCTGCCATTTAGCCATACCACTTGATGGGTGGTTCTATTAATGGTCTACCATTGGGATGGGGTCATCCCACTGATGAGAGAAATAAGAGATATGATCTGGCAGTGAGTGACCAATTTTAAACTTTATGAAGGACCAAATCACCAAAAAATTCTTTATAAATGATAATCAAATGGAGTAATTATTAGATTTATTGATGAATAAGAGACTATAAGTGTTATGGAAGATGTATATATATGATCCAATGGTTCCCTCCAGTTAGGATGTTGAATTTATGATCAAACTCAAAGGATAGGTTACTTTAGTTCTTCGATGACCCGAGATGGGACATAATTTAATAAGAAATTTTATTTCTGCAAAGTGTATTACAAAATTAATCATCGACCACTAAATTTAATACATACATCTAAATACTCCTGGCCATTTTTCAATTGGGGAATGGATGTTGTGGGACCATAACCACTAACAACATCCAAGTCATTCAAATAAATCTTGGTTGCTATCGATTTCTTATCTAAATGGGATGTGGTAATACACCAAAATGAAGTTGGGTTCAAAATAATTGTTATATTTTTCAGTACTAACATTATTAATAAATATGGTTTCCCTCACACTATAATGACTGAAAATGGCACCAATTTCTATTCCAATGAGGTAGAGAAGATTTTTCAAGAGTACAATATCAAATCCAACCATTAAACCTGTAATAATGCAGTGGATAATGGATAGATAAAGGAATTAAATAAGACCCTATCATACTTAATCCAAATTCTAGTTGATAAACATAATTATTAATTTCCTGGAATGATCTTTCATGTCTTATGGGATTACTGTACCATGACCCATAATTCCACATAAGCAACCACATATTCCTTAGTTCAAGAGATAGAAGCAGTCATAATCAATGAGGTTCAGTTTCCATTTCTCCATGCTGCCACCCCATGATCAGTTATATATAGATGAAAATCCACGAAATGACTAAATGAATTCGACAAATTGGGTAAAAGTAGAAAAAACACCTTGAATCACTTGGAAGACTAGAAAATCAGATAGTACAAGACAATTACAAGAAGATTTATATTAGTTCAATACTCTAAGGATAATTGGTATTGGGTCATAGGATTACAATGATACCATGAAAGAATCCTCAAAATCCCATGCCAAAGTGGGAGGTACCTTACACCGTACACACAGTCCACTATAACAGAGCATATCCCATGTTCTCAATGGATGGAGAAGTCTTCAAAACTCCTTCCAATGAATGTTTTTCTGAAGAAATATTTCATGTAATCACACGAAAAATGTAATTTATTAGTTAGTTAATCTACATATCACTCTATATGTCCTTGCTTCCTGGATTTAAACTCTATATTTGGTCCATGTCAAATGAGCCAAAACAGCATGATACAATTCATCATCATTGTATTACATTAGACTTCTGGATTAATGCCTTTCTTATTTTATGTTAATAAAACAATAAATATGAATAGTTGAAACTCCACATGGTCTCTCAAATTTGAGTAAGTAATTATGGTAGCCCTTGTGAAAAATCCACACATACTACATTTTCACACTATAATGGAATTTTTTCTCTCCCCCTTAACAGATATATGACCCAAAAATTTCAAATACTTTACTCAAGATGTTAAATAATAATGACAATGTCATTATTTATGGATGGTAAACGACACAATATTTGAAATTAATACATGTAGCTTGATTCTTGATTCAGTAAGTTATGATATGATTCGAAAATATCATATCTCAGATCCAAATGAAATTAAACAAAAAACACCCTTCCCTCCATGTGTTTATGAATCATACTGATATAGATAATTTACGAAGAACAACATTTCATTTTATTGTCATTCTAATTTCATATGTAGTGATGTCCAAATATACAATCCTTGGTATAAACATGATTTATCAAAATAAAACCCCCTTCATATTCCCTGTGCATGAATCATATCTACATAATGAATATTTCTATAACTTGGGTCTTTATTATCCTTAAAAAGAGTTGCATGGTGATACCATGAATTCATGATTTAGGTCTAACCATCAGTCTTGAAATTATCAAACTCCCCTTTCTAAATTTAAATGTCTGACATACATATAGAACAATTAACAAGAACTATGTGTGGATTGATTCTTTCCCCTATAAGAAACATAGTGATTCTAGGGTCCTATAACATTGTTTATCCGTAACATTTCCTTTCTTCTATAGAAGTTCATAGTCATCCATATATAATGGAATAAAACTACATGGGATAATAAATAACTATTCATGGATTGAATCTCATCCCAATGTGATGTGTGGAGATGCTTATATCCTATCTAATATCCCGACCACAATATTATTAAAATGGCTCTATCATTCAATCGTGTTACCCTTTTGATGTAAAAGAAACAGTTTCTATTACTCGTTTCTCACATGGATAACATCTCATGTGGTATTTGGAGTTTGGTAATGTAGTATTCAACATAAATAAGATTTATTTATTCACATTAGGGATATCATGCTCATGGTTACAAGACCATAAAATTTTCACTATATGTTCTCATTGCATGATAATAAACTACATGTTTTTATAAGAACTATGTGTGTCTTGGTTCTTTCCATGAAAAGATATACAGTTAAACATTTGTCTTATATCATGGTCTAGATGTGATATTCAGTTTCATATCAAAATCTCCCATATCCTTACTGTATGAAGATAAGAAGCATGGATTTTCAAGAACCACTTGTGGCTTGATTCTCATCCTTATGAGATAGTAGTGACTTCCATATCCTAAATCTTGTGCCATGATATAACAATACATGGGGAATGTCTCTTTCCCCACTTGTATAATTTAGACCCATACAGGGGACATCCAGATAATGGTTATTATAATCCCAAACACATTGTTTTTACTCAAAAATATGCATTCTAAATATCACACTCCTCATAATGACAACATTCAGATCATCATAATCTTTCCTTATCTCTTAGTATCTTAATGGCTGGTTCCTGAGATATACGTTTCCATAAGATGTTGTAATACTCAACAATTTTATATTTCATAAGTGGCTTATAAATTTCAGATCATTTTATCCAAGGATTCAGCTATTTGACAATACTGTATGTTCCCTGGTTGATTTTCCATAAAAAACCCATAAATTGGGTTTTCAAAATTGAGGTAATTTCACTATAGGAAAAGCCTCTACTATACCATTAGGCATTGGTGATGGTATGATGAACCAACAATTTAAATTCAGTGGTCATATTTTTTATAACATTCATGTATCCTCTCTCTTGATATGAATGCCTCCATGATTGTTGTTTAAAACATCTCCCATCATCTATTCAAATAATTCTGGAATATCCTTGGGCTATTTGACCACATATCATCAATTGTTTCCATAATAGTATGGACCTAGTCATATGACTTAAAACTACTTGCCCCATACTTCTTGAACATGGCTTAGAACTATGTAAATATCCTTTTACCATGATTCTTGGAACATGATTACTTGATATATCCCTTCCATATTTTTGTACTATTATTTAAAAATAATTATAAATTATTAGAGGGATTCAAATCTTTATAAAATTCATTGTATTTTAGAGATTCAATGTTTGAATTCATAAGGACTCTTTTTTAGGAATATTTAGTATGTGACCTAGTTTCCCTTGCATTAAATTTCCCTTCATAAAGGGATTATCATCCAAAGGAAACCACTATTTACTTAATAGTAAATTCCCTTGTTGGCCTTTAATAAATTGTACGACAAAATGGGTTTATAAACAATATGTATCGTTTTCCTCAGGGGATACCACCACTAATGTCATAAACCTCATTTCCATACAACTTTTTGGATCTGGGAATCCCCAAATCATTGTTTACATCTTTCTCCCCTCACACCTAGATATGGAAGAAGATTTTACAATATATTACGACGAATGGGATAATCATATTCCATTTTTTCATCAATGATAATGATCATAAATTATAGCCCTTGAATTTCCTTTCAGTACTAGTTTAAACTACACAGCCTATTATGAATGTTGTATGGATTAAAACTACATAGAATAATATCTTTATTGAATGAATTTAGACAAAATCTCATAATTTCATTGAGGAATGAATTTAAAATACACAACATAGTGTCTTTTCAGTACGGATTTTAACTATATCTCACTACAGTATGATTTTAATCTACATAACATAATTTCATTACATTATGATGTTAAAATACATAGAATATTATCCTTTTTGTTTTATGTTAAAGTACATAACATAATTTCCATGGAGTACGACTCTAAAAACATTAAATAATATCTTTGTGGTGTGAAATTAAATTATACAACGTAATGTACTCATAGAAAAACATTAAACTAAATCACATTAAAAAATTTCAATATTAATTTAAAATACATCACTTAATGTCCTCTTCATAATAAATTGAAATACATGATTAATAACCCCTTAACTATTTTCATAAAGCATCCTACCCCAATAAGTTTACCATGTAACAAAATTTACCATCCTCCACATGACCCAAATTCATTTTGGAGTGTTTTTCCATTTATGGTCAACAATAATATAGGAATTTATTTCATTCTCAAATTCCTCCCTTTAGAGAAACCACTGAAGATTGTGTTCAGACAACCAACTATTAAACATCAACCATCAATAATAAAATATTATAATTCATGAGAAATCCTTCTCTAGAAAATGTAAAACATGTCCTTGTTTTCCTTTCATAAAATTAACCTCATCATGGGAATGAAAGCAAATGGAATCCACTACTGATTATATAGTACACATCGTAGGTACACCTGTATAAGATGACGAACATAATGTGTTTTTCAAAAAAAATGTAAAATCATCCATAGAATATACCTCCACTAATCATTAACATTGGGATTAAGATCATAGAACCATAAAATAATGTCTCCGGATTCCCCATTAGATATATATTGAATGATGGAACATTATTGTCCCTCATGCCCTATTTAGGGTATTATTTCAAACTCCTTGTTTATTGATGTTCGACCTTAAACACAATAATTATTTTTATATCATGTATGAGATTATATAATCCACAAAAATAGAAATATTGCTCTCCATATTGAAAACCCACAAAGGGAACTCTTGATAAAAGTTGTGTCTCGAATATCTAGACCTACACAACATGTAGTTTAGACAAAATTTAATAATGAATAAAATATGCACAACATTTATGAGTCCAAAATCCTAGAAATGGTAGTCTAAGTAAAATACAAGTCCCACCAACTAATTTTCCTTTATAATGAGCTTAGAAACAAATTACGTTGATGAAAGTAACCTAATGTTTATAGGGTTGTATATATGACCCTAGAAATAGTAAATATGTGTTCTCTTGGAACCAAGAATTAGCAAAAAATATGATATAATACATCCACACTAGACACAAGCCCAAAACTAGAAAAATGATCTTGGAACACCTCAACATTCCCTATTATTATATTTGAACTAGATTCTTTTCATTCCCAATAAATATAATTATATGGTCGGTGGTTTTGTTAATACAGCCAAATAAATTTTATGAATATTTTTAATTCAAGATACATCTACCACCTATAACCCAAATGATGATTTTTAGTATAAATTCATATGGAGGAATGAGTATTCCCAAAACAATAGTGAAAGAACTCCCATAACCATTGGAATAAACGATACATATGTCGAACACTGCATGACTGAACAACATGGGACCCTCACCATGAAACCCACCTTAGAAAAAAACATCACCAAGGTACCAATATTTCAATAAAAATTGGACTCTTATGGTCTTCTTTTGTATTGATAATATTTCATGAAGGGAAACCGATGCTCAGTTCCCCTTAGTGCTTTGTTCAATCCCATTATAACCTTCTATAAATTTTTCATTAACTAGAAGAATATGTAATTATATTTTAATAGTGAGACAATTTTTTCCATGGATTTAAAAATAAAAATCACATGGCTGAGGCACTCACTCAACCCATAATTAATGAAGACTATTGTGAGGTAACATACATAAATAAGGACCTATGTGACTCACCACTAGATAATATATGGATATCCTTGATGGATTGACCATGGTCTCACCAAGGTGGTCCTCCTTCTAATGTCATAAAAATTCTCCCTGGCTATCATGCATGTAGAACCCCCCATGAAAACCACTTAAGTTATACATAACCTCAAACCATAATGAGCCATAAATAAGAAATTATTATTATCCATCCATGGTAGACACTCTCATCCTTTGACTACATTTTCTGAGAGGGATAAATTCCAAGCATCGACTAAAGCCTCCTATATTTCAATACCATTGGAAAAGGCACACCAATGTGTCTCCCATTTGAATTTTCTTTTCTATAGTAATAGGATTCAAACTCTTTTCCTAATCAAAATCTAGGATCCTATTGTCACATGTGAAATTATATATAAATGGTTACATAGATCCCTACCTCAGAGAGTTTGTTAGGGAGTTACTAGTCTAATATAAAAGGTTAATGACCATGTACTTCCCATCTAATCTTTGAGACACTTATATTCTAGTTCCTAGTAGGGAGGGTGAGGATTACAGTTGATTTTCCATTCCACATGGAAAGAAAAAATCCTCCCTCGCTAACACATAAATAATAGGGATACCTCCCACAGTCAACCCCCATCCTTTCTTGAAAAAGGTTGCACTCTTTCTCTTATGATCCCCCCATCCACTAGGTTTGAGATGGGATAGTGACCTAGACTTCTCATCTCTCTCCTACTGGCTCCCTTCCATATTTTTTAAAACCTATTCTCATATATAATTAAAATGAAGAGAGGAATGTGTTTAAACCTTGGAAACATCTACAGTAGTCCAAGAAACTTACATTATTGGTAGATGGGTCAAAAAAATGATGGAAAACTCAACAAACCATCTATATACCTCTGGGATTTATCACAATTCCCACCCGGGAAAAAAGTTGGAGTGTATGATTTTGTTGGATGATGATTTTTCCCATTTATCTCACAATGAGTATGAATCACAAAAACGTAGAGGTAATGAAATAAATTACATAAAAATTATTCATGTGATATATTAAACTATGGGATCTTGGATTCTTGTCAAAGTATGTATGTGTAGGATGCCCACATAGGGTCTGAGCATAATGGGAATCTTCTTTAGGAGTAATCCCCAATCCAATTTCCCTTAATCGTGGAATCCTTCATAAGAGTAGCTGCAAAAAAATCCACCAAACCACAATGATGTAAACATCCCTAAAGTTTCCATTAACTAAGAATCCATTTTAAGAGTAAACACTAATCACATCATCAAATATAATGGGAATTATTTTTAGGATTAATCACCAACTCATCCATATCAATGTTTCATAGTCCCCAATGAGAAAATCCATCAGAGAGATACTATATCCATGAGTCCCCATGACCTGACTACATGGAATTCAATTCCCATCCATATGAGATATGTATGAAGACTCCATGATGTCCAAACCCAACACCCCATGTCAACCTTGTAATTTCTAGGCCACCATCCTTATAGAGACTAATTCAATTATAAAAAATGTCCTAGAAACAGGATGTTAATTTTTTTATTTTGGTCCCAATCAAATAACATAAAATGAAATGATGTTCCCTATTAATGAGAACTAATCAATGTGGATTCTGATTCCATTCACATGGATATATAGGAAGACCATTTCTGGGATTGATCCTTACATCAAAACAACATCCATATCTAAGGACTATGATAGAATAATGAGTACTACTATTATTTTCTAGGAAATCAAAAGCATCATAATAATGAACAAATAATCTCCATTTAGTACATAATGGGATAACAATGATATAGAACCTCAGATACATATAAATATCTCCAATATCGAAGAACATTAAAAACATATAGATGATTAAAATTTACATACATTCTAATAATGGATTTCCAATTCAAGGGTGACCCACATCATACATGGAAATTAATAATGAAATCCTAAATATTTCATAAATATATAATAAAGTCCCTTACTATGTAATAATATCCCCCAAAATTTGTGGTTTGAGACCAACCTCCAATCTTCTTGACCAATGTGAGTTCTTAATCCAAATTTTCCAAACATCCTGATGTTGCCTATCATTGGAAAGCATGTCCCTTTTCATATAGAAAAATTGGGGTTTTTATATTGTTTATAACGACAGATTAACTATTTACCCTGCTAAAATGAATGTTGTTAATGAATTGAGAATACCTAATTTTTTTTGAGATATCAATAGTTTTCTAGATTAAATGGTTATTACTAGAAGATTTTTGAATGTTTTCTCAGATTTATATCTCACTGAGTATTATAAAACAGAAAGACATTGTTTTATCTGGATTAAAGAGTTTGAATATTTCATCAAGAAATTTATAATATTATTGGTGTATTTCAAGTTTTTGACATGCCCGTTTGAAAGGGTAAATTTTTCATCTACATAGATTATTCAATAAAGGGACATGGTTATTTAATAATATATAATGATCATGTAATTTCATATTATTATTTTTAATTTAATCCTCACATGTTCAATAATAAATCATATGATCTAGAATAAGATTATATGAGCAATGATTTAATAATTTTGAGAAATCATTTATATTTCGTACGGTGTTAAATATACAATAATAAAAAAATTGAACTATAAATTTAATGAGAAAGATTTTAACATGAAGAATAAAATATTTCTAGAACTAATTATTTATTTTGACTAAATTATTCATTACCATCACAAAATTATACACAAAATAGTCAATGCATTGAGCCTGAAAATTAATGAACAATTAACCAAGGAACATTTGGAACTTAACACTTTGGTTAATGAATTGATGAATTATAGCCTAGAAATTATGCATATATGATCATAATATATTGCATTTCATGTTTCATTACATTCATCAGTATTGTAAGTAATTAAGAATTTTTACAATGAGGAACATGTTTTATATGAAAAAAATTTATTCAATTAATAAGGTTATATTTCTGGATATAAATTTTAATAAATAAGGTGTTATTATATTTGTAAAATATTATGGGTACATTGTTATTCCCAATTGAAGAGATAATTTTTGAGTGATGCTCACAGTTCTCCATTTTTTTCATCCTGGTAGGTGTAATATGTGAAAATTACATCAACGGTATTAATTATGGGATTGAATGAGAAGAGATATTAAAAACATTGCACAAAAATGTATGACATGAAAAAATGTTAAAGAAATTAAAAAATTGCTGATTGGGCATAATTATCCATTTTTACTTTGAGACTAGAAATTGGAAAATATAGCCATATATTCTATGTATAGATTACCAACTATATCGAAAGGTAAAAATTAAATTTGGTTTATTATGAATAAAATTACTAAATAGTTATATTCTCTGCCCACATGGGATACATTGAATTAATACAATATTTCTAAACTATATTCTAAGGTGACAGTCAATTTATAATGAATTACTATATCCAGTATATATGATAGTGATCTCTTGTTCAATTCAAATTTTTATAAAGGACATAAAATGTTATGGAATACTAAATTAAATTTCATTATAGATTTTCCTCCTCAATTTGATTGATAGTCCGATTGAACTATTAATGAATTATAATACATCCTTGTTTCGGGATCAATGTATTACCCTTGTTGTTTAGATGGAAATATTTTATTGTTTTATTTATTAAATAACATAAATTTTCATTCCAGTATAGACATGAAAACTTTTGAGGAATTATATCCTAAAAAGTCTCAAACTTTATCTTTCTAGGATGAATTTGGAGAAAATAATATTCTTGGACTATAGTTAAAAAAATAAATGGTTGATAATGTAAATATTATTTAGAAATATATGATAATGGCTTATATTAGCTATAAACATTATGTGTATAGCTGGTGGAAAGACATTTCTTTCAAGGTAGGTGATCAGGTTATTTTTAATATATCTATAAAAAAGGTGTTATATATTATGGTAAAAAGGTAAAGATAAGTACATAGATATTTGAAAAATGAGAAATAATATAGAAAATTGAAATTTTTTATGTTAAGTCGTCTTCACATTGATTTTACCCAAAAAATATAACATATTTCATGTATCTATGTTAATAAAATATTTGTTGGATCCATTACATGTTTTGAGCAGTAATGTAGTTCAGTTAGATTAAGAAAAATCTTATAAGAAAAATAATAATACAAAACATATAGAGAATGTTTTTTAAAATAATGTAATTTATTATGTAAAATTTTTGTTAAAAAATTGTTGACAAACCTAAAGAATCTTTTAAAAATTATATGAGGGAAAGATATCCCCAATTGATAAGTAATGAATAAAAAGTCCAAGATTCAATTTAAAAAAGGGAGGACAAATTTAACAACCCATGTAATATTAATATAAATCATTTTAATTTTTTATTAGTTGTATTTTATAGTGTTTTATTAAATATAAAAATATTATGTAATTTATCAGTCATAAGGAGAAAATATTCTTTTCTAAAAAATATGGTTTTTATAAATTATAGGGATTTTTTTGAAATATTTATTTCCGAATTAATGAATTTTTTTTCCACATAATTTACTAAAATTTTGATATTATTAGAATATATTTATATTAAGGATGAAATTTTTCTATTTTTCGGAAAATATTGAGTGTTCAATGAATAATGAACAATACAAATATTTATTTAAAACATCAATTTCATTTCATGTAATTTAGAAGTGAAATATTATTTCTTATTTGTTATAAAATTTTACAATACATATTTATTACACAAAAATCATTTTTTTGGATTTTAAATAAATTTAATAATTGAATTTTTTATAAAAAAATATATTTCTACTTAGATGAACATTTTTTTGAAATATATTATTCATTAAATTATTCATGATAAATTTAAAAATAAATTCTTATACATATATGAGTTAAATTGTGAAAATGGATTCTATATTTGGAAGATGATGGTCCATATTTAGTAAATAGGTAACATTTTTTTCATTACTAGTAGTAACCGCAGTAAATATTTTTTGTCCCAGTTTGGTTAAATCAGGTAACTAAGGAGAAAAATAATCATTGAAGGCCTAAAACATCCCATAAGACATTTATTATATATGTTATAAGTGTATTTATACCATAATTTTTTTCATTATAAATGTTTTAAATTTAATTCCACTTGACTTGGATTATATAAATTATATTATATTATTTATATATAATGTCAAAAATGTAACTCTCTTGATTTTAATATATATCATATTTTTTGATAGGGATAAGAAATTTATATTTGGTTTTAAATTTTAATTCCAAATATAAATTATTTATATAATTGTTATTTATTTAATATTTATAGTGAAGATATAATTATCTTAAATTCTTACGCAATGTTGGCACATTATATATCCAGTAAATAAAAAAATTAATAAAAAATTTTAAAATATAAAAGGTAATGTAATTTTAATTAATTAAAGTGATAAAAAATTTTATAAGATAAATATATAATGTTTTTCATTTTTAATGGATGTTAAATTAATTATTTTTCTATGATGTTATTTTCATTTTTAATTTAAATGAATCGTACCAAAAATGAAATTAATTATATTTTGTAATAAATTTTTTTTTATTAAATGATTTATAATCCCTAAATATATTATCATCATCCAAGTGAAAGGAATTAAATTTAAAATATGTACCAATATTTATTTATTGGAAACATTTCCTTTTATTTAGAGTTTCATGACTCCTTTATTTTAAAAATCCATTCATATCTTGGTAATTGTGTAAATGGTTATAGAGGGATATGAAAAAGTGATAAAGGAAAACCAAATATTAAAACATGTCCAAATTTATTTTTTAGGTTTATTTTGATTCATAATAGTCTTATATTTTAATTATATCAATTTACAGCCATTATTGGATGGGTATTAATTTATTTTAACATAACATATTAATAAATTCCTTGAATATCCCACCCATAACTAATAAAAGAGGATCAACTACCCTATTTTTCTAATATACATTAGGCATGCTAATTGATATAGTTATTTCCTAAGTATCTCTATAACTTCACTCCCCACATAGTAGAGGCCTTGGCATGATTATGAAACCATATTATGAATTCTTTTAGTGTAATCCAAAAGAGGATGTCTGAAGAATTAGTATAGTTCTTAAACAAGTTTTTTTAATTAATTATGCTTCTATCATATTCAAATATTATTAATAAATTATAAAATAATTATATATATATTAAATATATTAATATTTCAATATGTTAGTAGAATAATATATGAACAAATGTTTCATGTCTAATATATATTTATGGATAATCTCGGATTATCCTGTTTCTGTCTCTTGAGTGTTTCTTAACAAAATTTCCAGGAGATATTAATAATTGGTTATTGATTGAGTAAATAAAGTTCTTTAGATACGTTTTTGAGATTTTTTTGGTTTTTACTGGTCAATATGTATCATGTTCTGCTATTTAGACTATGTCTCGTGAAGTGACCAAGTGTAGAGTTGTCTTGGGTAGCACGGTTTACTGTAATTTCTAGTTGGGCCATGTTTCATTGAGTTTTCTTGTAGGATGATGATTTTTTCTCATGATCTTAAAAATAAAATGTATCACTAATTCTATTCAAGGTAATGAAATGATTATGATATGAATATTTGACACCCATTTTTGTTGACTATTCCAAGATTGGAATTCTAAATCTCAGTTCTCCTATACTATTAATCTGCAAAGGATATCAAGGAGGTTCTAATTTTTATGTACTTTTTCATGAAAAATTGATCATAGATGAATTCACAGTGGTTAAAATTGGAGATGGCCATGTTTACTTGAGTTTATTTGGTTTAATTTGAGTGAGTTGAATGAGGATAATGATATGTCCAAATTTTGGGAGTTTATTCATTAGAATCTACTGAATTTGTAATTTTGATTACCAAAATATTAATATATATTTTATATTATCTTAATATCATTATCCACTTCCATAAAATTGGGAACACATATATTGTTTGTGCATGCTTTTGTACTACCACTTCCATAAAGAAATGTGTATTGTTTTACAATAGATGTTCTTAGGGATATTTATAAATAATGATTTAGTGTTCATATATATATATATATATATATTATATTAACAAAATATTTATATTATTTATTTTCTTTATTTTATATTCATTGAAATATTATTATTTTGTTTGTGTGTACATTTGGATTCCCACCACCATAGAGTGGTATGATTCATTTCTCTTCACTGAATCACATGAATGGTATATATAATTATATTTAAAGAAATAATATCATGTTTATTACATATTTAACAATTTTAAAGCTAAAATAATACTTACATTACATCCATTCTGATTGTTGAAAAATGATAATGTTTTTCATGAATTGGTACAACCAACCATCTCCATGATTGTAATGTTTTTCAATTTTCCTAACAATATTTCAAGAATCATATTAAAATTACAATTGATGTATAAAAACATTAAGTCATGTTTATTAATTGGTAGATTAAGGTATAATGTCCCCATTTTCTATAGTCATCATATTCAAGACTTTTTGGACAGACATGGAGAATATCCTCAAAAAGAGTTTACCATGGTTTCTGAAAATGAGGCACTTTTTACCAAAAAGGTTTTCTATTTTATATCTATGGTTTTTAAATGTTTAATTTGAGAAAAAAATATGATTTTCTTATATGGATATGATTTATCTCACATAATCAAATAATATTTTAATAATGGATAAAATATATATTTTTTATTTTTGTAACTATAAAAGTGTATTTATTTATTTTTGGTCTTCCAATGTGATTTTCACATCCCATGTATTTAAAAATTTTCCACATGCATTAAGGATCGCTAAGAAAAAATAAAGAGTCTAGTTGAAATTCTTTAATATTATTAATTAAATAAAATCATATTTAATTTTAAAAGGTGTTATATTCTGGAAATAATGGATAATAAGTAATAGTAAAAACATTGTAATAAATTCCATTTTTATTTATGTCTTATGAACTATCTCAATTATCTATAAACCTAAAAGATCTTTTATAATGAGAGAAATTTCAATCAAGTATAAATATACTATTTTATGTAGTGCTTGAAGATGGTTATTTAAATTTAGGATATGAGAAATGGTGATTCAAACCACACATTAACAAAGGTCACTACAACATACCATGAGGTCACAATGTCATTGATATGTCTAGTGACATTATTCTATAAATTATGGTTCACCCATCCTATTTCTCATATTTTATAGTGTTTTAGTTTTTGGGAAATGTGAGAACATATAAAAAATACCTATTATAGGATAATGTAAATTAAACAAATACGGTTTCAAATTAATTGATGTGTGGAACAATATATGGGTTTTTTCATTTAGTTTATTGATTTCATGGCATTTCTATGGGTTGAGTTTTATAGACCATTGAGTTTTTTCTATAATTTTTTTATTGAATCACATAAAAATGTTGTCACCTCCATAAATGTATAATTTCTTAAAACCAGAGAACTAATAAGAGGTTGGATTCAATATAAATCCTATATTAACAATTCTAAAATTGATTCATTATACTAGGTGTATTTTGGATAAATTTATTTTCCAATTATTATTTATGAATCCATTTTTCTAGGAAATGGGAGAACTGAATAAATTATTTTTTATCAAGAATAATTAATTATTTGGTGGTATGTACATGTTGTTTTTTGGTCGTATTTTTTCAATAGATTATATATGTTTAATGTTGATAAAATATGGAGTTTTTGTTTCTATACATACCCTATCTAAATGACTAGGAAGTTTCACCAAACATAGAAAATCAGGTTAAAAATACAAATGAAACATGGTTCTAGACAAATAACTCTAGACCTATATGATTGTACATTGTTTTTGGACCATGTGAAATGAAATATTATGCTCTGTCCATTAAATGTTTCACAAATCTTGAGGATCTCATGATATGAGGAGAAGAATGTGGAATATAGGTCTCAATCATTGTTCACCGAGGTGAGAATCATCTCTGATAAAATTTTCAGTGGGAGAATATTCTAGGGGATAAATAATGATGAATGGGCTCTTGAGCATACTTTTGTTATTGGTTTTTGAAAATTATTGATCTACCAATCCATAAAAAGGTCTAAATTATCAAAAGAACTTTTATACCAGATTAATCACCAATTGAAAAGAATCTAAAATATATAATTATCTTTTGAGAGAGGTCCATTGAACATGGCATGCCATTGATTCATCGGAGGGCTCTCTGATAATAAAAAACCTTAATAATTGATTTTATCGTTAATGAATCAAATGAAGAGTTATATTGTAGGAAGACCATAGCTGTTATACTTGTATGAATTATGAATAAAATGGCCCCTATATAGTTACACAAGATGGTAAATAAAGAATGATCCATTAGTATGACATAATGGATGATTCATTAGACATAATAGAAGGTATTGGTTCATCATATGGTTGTTAAAAACAATAAATAATTAGGTGTAAAATATTCAATGGACCAAAATTGATGTAAATAGTTAATTTACCTATACATAGAAAGGTGGGACTTCATCTACGAGATTGGAATCATAGGGTTGGTATAAAAAAATATATGAACATTTATATCATAATGTGGAAGTGATTGAAAATTTGGTAGATTATATAGAATGGTTGAAGGTGAAAAATGTCTTAATAGGTTTGAAATTTTTTTTCAAGAATTTCTAATTGAATATGATCATCATAGTAAGCAATCATTTTATTCATTTTATTCATTACTAGGTTGAGTAAAAAAAGTATTGATGTCATCTATTCAATGGGATAAGAGAAACAGGTATATATTTTTAAGTAATAATGTTTTATTTATCGATAATAAAACAATTATAAAATAATGTCTATTAGATTCATTGTCTATAAGAAATCCTATCAGACTAAGGCTGGAAAAAAATCATTAATTGGAGTCACATAATAATTAATGATCAGAATCATATAATTGGAATGAGAAATTTTTTGTAATATCACAAGAGGTATAAATTTTTTAGAAGATTCAAGAAGTCTAATGTTGGTTTCATAAGTATTGAGAGGAATTTGTGAACTCGACGATGAATAATCAAATCATTATGAAATTTAGATTTTTTGAATTTATTTGAGCGGTTTAGAGAATTGGTTGAACTGCCACATCTATTCTTTCAAGACTTCAATTAGTGAGCATAGTAATTTTGTTCCTAAAACTAATCACATGTTTAGAGTTAAAACTCTGACATTTATGTGATAGTTATTGTAATCCAGATGTAATATTAATTTTAGGTTGAAGATGAGGAGGATCCATCATGGTGTTATCTAATCGAAGTGACTCCATCAGAGTTATTTCCATCAAAATGAGTCCACCGGATAGAGTAACATCATAGAAATCATCTTCAGAGTGAGATTAACTAAAGTAACATCTAACAGGGTGACATCATTTAATGTGGGGCCAATAATATGGATTTCCATAGGATTAAAATTTGGTTGGTTGTTTATTGTTCTTCTACTCAATTAATGTAGGATGAGCATATGTAGAATCTAATGGAGTCCACCTGGATAGAGGCCATTGAATAAAGGTTAATGAACATTGGCTGGTGGAACTATATTTTACTATGTATGTTTTCTAGAAATAATTCTTGAATGGTTGATCACATTATGATTTATTGAATATCTATATTATATTTTAATACCAAAAAGTTCCTAAGAAAAATATTGTTGTTCTTGAAGATTAAACATAGGTAACTATGGTCTATATTACATGTTGAAGAAGTTAAGGAATTTATGATGTAGATTAGAAAATAATAAGGAATGTGAATCTTGTAACTTCGGATCCTAACTAGTTACGATAAGGAATGTTGTTTTCAATGGTCTATAAAAATACATGGGAATGGGGATATAAAAATTATAGTTGTGGTGTATAACCAACTAATGTAGAAAATATTATACAAAGATTATAGAATGGATTACTACCTATACCATTAAATTTATAAAAGATGTATGTAGTGTAATCTATGTGGGTGGGACTATACAACATGGAAATGAGTAGGTATTTGTTCAAAACATTTTAAAAATTATGTGTTGATACATACTTATATTTTCTTTATATGAATATTTAGGTACAAATAGGGTGTTTAAAGTATTATTACTAAAAATAGTTTTAGAGTTTAATAATTCTTACTCACACAGGAAATAAAAATTATTATAAAAATAAAAAAGGAACCATAGATTCACAATCTCCCACATGGATTTATAATACATAGAAACAATAGTTAGTATCAAATCAATGTTCCCTCTGATTTAACCATCTATGATAATGTATAATTTAAATTTATTTCACATTAGGCGTGTTACAATTTTTTATAGAAATAAAAATTATAATTGGATGAATAATATGTTACTTTGTTTTCATTCTATGAGTGATAATGTTAGACATACTATATTAGTGGTATTTAATTCCCTCAATGATAGTTTGGTGAAAATTGATGATAAGAAGAGTTTATAAGAAGATATAAAATCTCAAAATGATATGTTGATATCTCTTAATGAATATCTTTATGAAAATATTATGGGGTTTCCAATATCTCGGAAGATGTTAGGTATAACAAGAAGTATCTACAAATGGAATAAGATTGTTAATGAATCCATGTTACAAATATGGGGAGGTATATTTGAATATATGAAAATGGATGATGATAAAAGTATTAAAGGTAAAATTACTAGAGTAAATGATATTTTGAGTCACATCAGAAGTTTTTTGGAGAAGCTAAAAGGTTTTAAAAATTTAATGAAGCTGTTAAGAAATGTTACAGATATATTCTATTCAAAAGTATTAACTTCAGATGATCATAATGATTAGGCATTGTATGAACCTAAGAATATTCCTATAGAATTTAAATTAAGTTAATACCATGATTTTATGAAATGTGTTGATAATGAAATGGCCTTTAAATACTTTTTATAATGTGAAAACTAATATTATGAAGTTGATGAAGAATCATGTGATGACGAGGAAGAATGAGAAGATAAATATTTTCACACAATTGTTTCCCTCATTAATATTAAATACATTAATCGAAAATGTAATATTAGAAATATAAAATGATAAAATAATGAAGATAAATTATATAATTTAAAAAGTTTTCCAATGATGAAATTTAAAGATTATGAGTAAAAATATTATTATATGAATCCTCAAAATTAATAGTGGATGAAACATATAGATTTATATATTAATAAAATAAATAATAAATGATATATGTTTAAAATAATGAAGTATTATTTCAAATCTAGTGATCTATTAGATTATAAAGTTAACATCATTTCTAAATATAGAAATATATGTAATATATCAGTAATTAATGACAAATTTGAAGAGATAATAGAAATGGAATGGATTATCAAAAAGAATATAGAAAATTAATTTTAAAAAAATACTCAACCCATGAATAAAATAAGATATAGAAAAATGTGTAATGAATAAAATTTTAAAATGGTGAATAGATGAAGAATGAAGAAAAAAAATATCATCATTATTAGGGAATAATTAATTATGGTCTTTTAGAATGAATGATATATGAAAAGTTATGAAGATAAATTAGATAGCAGTGAAAATATCAACAAGATTAAATATACACATTTGTAATTATGTGTTAATAATATGTTTAATATAGATGTTCCCAAAAATAGGATAGATTTTATGAAAAATATATTGTTTGAAAGAGAAAAATAATTGTTTGAAACACAATCTATGCTTCATTCAATTAAAAGGGAAATGATAAATATAAGAGGCATCTTTACAATGGTAGTTGATATTTAATGTGAAACATCTAAATTTGGTGAAAATAAAGTTATAAAAAATAATATTATTGATAAAGCATATTTCATTAAGAAATATAAAAATTCATCCTGAATGAATCAACATGAGACAACTGGTTAATGATAAATGAAGAAATAGAAACAAAAAATTATGATATATTTAAAACTCAATCCAATATATCAATATTTTAATGTCAGTATTGGTGTTATATAAATATCTAAAATAATGATTATCTATACTATTATAACATGTCTCTACATGAAAATATAAGTGAATTAGGGGGTTATGATGACCATATAAGATAAAAACTTCTTAAAAATTATTATTAAATAAAAGGGATCTCATAAAGTAAAGAACATTTAAGTCTCAAATAATAAAGTTGTGAGGATGAAGAAAGATTATAATTTTAAGAATATTGAGATATATAAAATGTTTATTATGAGAATGCTGATTTATTCCTTAATTTTCCAGAATAAATTTCCATGTCTAGAATTTAAGAAGAGTCACAAAAACTTGCTAATGAAAATGGGATATATATTTTTAAAAAAAATTAGATAACAATTTAATTAACTCATATGAATAGATTTGGATTTGAAAATTCATAAAATATGATGTGATGTAAAAAAAAGAAATGTTACTAAAATTTGTCAGACAATCCTTCCAAAAGATGAGGATGGAATGAAAAGGTTGATACAAACTCATAGTAACAATGATGATATTAATGATGAAATGAATTTTTCATCCTTATTAGGTGATTATAAATATGAGACTAATATTTTTACAAAACCAAAGAATGATTACAAGATCGAAGAAAAAATATCCAATGAAATATCCCAATAGAAGATGAAATATTCAATTATGAGAGAATATTATCAGTAAGAATGTTTATTTTATCAAATTATTATGATTCCTCATAATTGAAATTTTTATTGTTTATTTCCTAACATATAGATAATTGAAGGAGTTAGAAACAAAAATCTGAAATTTAGTGACTTAACATTATATAAAAATGTATCAAATATTTAAAATAATATATTATAGGAATGTTTATTTACATGTTAAATTTTTGATACATATGTTGAGATGGGTGATTTTTTTAGTCGTGAATTTTATTTCTCATAGTTCACTAAATATGATATTACTGGAATGAGTACATGTATAGTATTTAAGGAATGGTCTCTAGTAGAAAAAATTTAGAGCCTTAATTATATAGAATATTTTTCAACCTTAGTTTTTCCCATGTAGAATTAATATTTATAACATAAAGGGAATATTTTTAAAAAACTCATCTTATATGAAATTTTGAATGAATAAAAGTTTAATTTTCAAGATAGAGAATAAATATATATGGAATATTTGAATTATGTTATAAATAAATAAGAGAAGTGCGATAGTGTAAGAAGAAAAATAATTTCATATTTAATTTTGAGTTTTAATGTGGAATTTATATTGTGAGTGTAGGGGGTGAAGACATAGAGAAGACTTGAAAATGAAATATAAATAAAAAGAGGAGATCGTTGAGACAAAAATAAATTTTGATTTTATTTGTTGACAATAAAAGATAAAAATATGATTTTGAGAAAATCATTAGTTTTGGTTTCTATAAACATCATGTTTGACTGTATAGGAAGATGCACTAGCCATAGAAATGTTTCTGAAAAATTAAACTAAAACATGGTTCTAGACACAAATATCCTTACCTAGATGATCAGAAATAGTTTTTTGGATTTGTAAACATGAAAATTATATAATAATAATTCAATATTTCACAATTCATGATAAATTCATAATAATTATGAGATTTTGGAGTAGAGGGTTTTAACATAGTTCATCACTATGAGAATCACCAGTGAGAGAATCATCAGTGTGTGAAGCCTCTGTTAGAGAATGTATGAAAACTATGAAGTTAAAAATAATTAAATCATATGATTTTTAAAAATTAATTACACAACAATTAATTGGTCAGTTTGATTTGTCTAATTAACTGATAAACCACATTAATCCTCAATTTAATAGAATATGAAACAAATAATTTGATACAAAAACCATTCCATCGAACAAGGTATTCAACATATTCATCGGGGGGAGGGGGTTATGAAATCCATTCAATATAAAAAATAATGGTCTGATTAAGGTATCATATGAATTTTTCTATTAGAGGTTGCACAATGTCTTTAATTTTTTGAGAATGATGAATCAAATAAACCTCTAACAGTGATACATAGGATGATTAACTAATATTGATCCATTTGTATGAAATCAATGTCAATCCCTTATATTAGAAGAAGGTACCGGTTCATTAGATAATGTTGGAGACCAATAAATCAATGGGTGTAAAACATTTTATAGTCTAGAGATTCTTAAATCAATTCATTTAACTCATCATAAAAATATGGGATGTTAATATTTGAAATTGAAATAATTTAATCTATCTGAGAGAAGGCAAGAAGAGTTATATAATAATAAGGATGTAACGGAAAATGTGATAGATTCTATAAAATATATAAATGTGATTAAATTATATTGAATTTGAAGAAATATTTTCAATTATATCTAATTGACAAGGATAATTAGATAATGAAATAATTTTATTGTTTTA
Organism: Viscum album; assembly: GCA_963277665.1. NCBI lineage: Eukaryota > Viridiplantae > Streptophyta > Magnoliopsida > Santalales > Viscaceae > Viscum > Viscum album. The sequence goes on along the minus strand of OY728133.1, from coordinate 1,406,385,691 downwards.
ATTCTTAAGTTGGTTAAGGGAAAAAAAGTTCTGATGATTTTTATTAAATGGGTCAATTGAAAATTATTCTGGGTTTGAAGTTATATTTTTATAATTATCCACAAGATTATAATAAAATAATAATGTACATCAGACACATTTTTTGAAAGATATTCCATCAAACTAATCCTTTAGTATAAAAATAAATTAGAGTTAAAAAAATAGAATTGGATAAATGAAATGAATAAGTTTTTTAAATGAAAAAGAATCCTAAATTTTATTAAATACTTCAAATGATTCTAGAATGTTTTTTATGTATCTATAAGAGATGAAAAATATAAATATAAATACTCAAATCAACATGAAAATTATGATTTTTGGAATCATGTCAACTAGTATGGATAATTGGTTTTCCCACTGTACTATTCAGTGATGCCTATAAATTTAAAGTAATGTACATTGGTACATGAAACTATTCACGTGTAAAGATATGACACTCTAACATTTCTATGAATGGTATTGTGATCCCAACATGAGTTTTGTTTAATTTCTAAGCTGTGTAAGTTCCATTAGTCTGTGATACAATTATAGAAATTCCATTTTTGTATATTCCATCGTAACGAGTATATTATAGAGTGTTCCATTAGGGATAACAACATCATAGTGAGAATCACCAGAGTAAGATATACTAGGGTGATATCCATCACAGTGAGGTTCATTGGATTTATTTCAATATAATGAAGATGTTGTGAGAATTTATTGAGTTTATTCTCAATTATATTAAAAATATGGAAATAGAATCAGATATAGTTAATATTTAAAGACAACATCAGATAGTGTTTTGAAGATGAAGGTTGATCAAACTAGCTTTTCTAATTAAATTTACAAAAAATAGAAAGATTGACCATATAATGATTTTTAATGATCCATAGGTTGTTTCAAGGACAAAAATTTCATAACATAATTATATATGTTCTTGAATATAGTAATCATGTAAATTTAATGTAGCTTACTAGTGGAAGAAGTGATGAAATTTCTAAAGTAGATTAAAAAAAGATGGAATCTGATGCTTATAATTATTTATCATTAAAATCTACTAAAATTGATAGTTTCTTGAATGGGTTAATAAATTTCTATGGGAAAGGGGGTATGAAAATGATATTTTGAGGTATAGACAACTAAATTATAAATTTATATTTTTGGATTGTAGTGTTTATCCTTATGAATTTGAATTCGAGAAAGATGGTAGTAAATGAATCCCTATAGGTGAGACTATCCCACATAGCAAGGATCATGAATCTATACTCAAACTTGTATATAACATTTAATTTTATATTTTATATATATTTTATTTTAAATACATGGTAGAGATATTTCATTTACTGGATAATCACTATAACATGTTTCATAGGTTACTAAATTTTACTAAATATGTTATGAATCATTCTTATAAAATGAAAATGAACCACTGCTTAACCCCTTTGTGGAATTTTTAGGATTAATGATAATCATTGTGGAATTAAATATAAGATTATAAATTAATATACAAATAATCTATAATGGATTACCATTATAGTTCAATATATTAGATGGTTATTTGTAAGATGTGGTGGTTTAGATTGGGGGTTGTCCGTGGAATATTGAGTTATTTCAGTTTATTATCAATATTTTATTGATAGTCAAATGTATATTATTTGATAATTTTGGTAAGGGATATAAACAAACATAGAAGGGATTGAGTTTTAGATCCATCATGTTTTCATCACTCTACCAACACATGGTTTGGAAGTGTTGTAATTATTATGAGTATGGGTAGAAGTATGTGGATATGTAATTATGAGAATATGGATATGATGAAATGGGGTGATATGGTTATGGATGTATAAAGTGATGGTTGATGATATTTTTGTTTTGTGGTTTTAGAGTTAGGTACATGAATTTATTGAGGAAAATTTTCTACTGAATCACTATCGGTTTGAGTGGTAGAGAATAATATTTAAAATTTTATATCTAAGGTGAACATATTTTGGCCCAAATTATTTCATTGATGTTAATAGTAAATATTATTATTATTTTCATGGTTAAACATAGAGGATATTTGTAATAGTAATTGATGTCGCAATGTTGATGATGGGGAGGGACAGTTTGTGATTGTGGGATATTGATGATGATGTTTCTTATACAATTGTTTTATGTTGGAATATGTTTATACATTTTTATTTTGATTGTTATATTATTTACATGTTTTTTCTTTCTTGATTTCCAATATGATATCACTATTTATTAAAATTTCATATTTATTTGAATTATATTTTGATCATTATAGAGGGATGATCCTATTAAATACTCCAAATTACTCACACCACCACAAAATTCTTATGTTTTTTGGGTAGATCAATATAATTGTGATATGTGGTTTTGGTAGTTGGAGTGGAGTGTGTGTTTCCATATTTTCATTATTTTGCATGTATTTTATTTGTTCATATACATTAAAATGGGATTTCATAATTTTATACATTTTACATATTATAAAAAATTTTCTTGGTGGTTGTTGAAATATTTATTTAAAAGAATTAAGTGTGTAATGCCTCTCGTTTGTTTGTTTTATATACCCTTTGTTCTCATCACCATCTTGGGTCCATCTGGAGGCATTACGTGGGAGTCGTTATCCATCATCATTCATTTTTTGCCCAGGTGGGTACTTTTAGAGGCATGGGAACATGACATCATGATATAATTGTTTCTAGTAGAGAGATATGGAAGATATAATAGTTAATAATATGATTGGACTATATCGGATTATCCGGAAAACTATTAAACTCAATCATAAAATGTGATTTTAAACAAAGAATATTTTTATGACACAAATACTTTATCCCCTATATGATATGATTCAAGGACTTTAACAACCTTTTAATCATGTTAATACGGAAGTACAACAATTACAGGGTAGGATTAATGGGTGGTATATGCATTATGGTCATTTGTTTCATTAGAATTTATATTATAATTTTTACTTGTGTTTCTCCAACTAAGATAGATTTATAGTTACATAAAAACTATCATTGTTTAATGAATTGATCATAGAACACGAAATAAATAGGTAAAATTTTAATTAATAGGCATAATTTGTATCTATGAATCCTTTTGGACTTGAAATGTATTATTACCTTAATAATTATAACATGATTCCTCATGAATTTAAATTAGTTTACATTTTTGAAATTCATATCATTCTAACAAAATTTACTAATGTTTTGAATTGTTACTGATGTGTTGTTGGTGTATTATTTTGAGGCTATATACTAAATTTTGAAAAATATTATGAAATGTCAAACCTTATATAAATTGAAATTTCAAATACTGAAATGAGTAATTTTGAAACTATTATTTGGCGTAATATGAACCTTATGTAAGTTGACATCACTTGTTTTTTCATTCATTCATCTAAAGCATATTGTATGGAATTATTTTAGATTTTATTTTGGCTCATTTAATTTCATAATTAATAACCAATGACCATAATTATTTATAATTAATTATTTAAATTTGAAAAAATGTCATGTATATTTTCCCATTTCATTTTAGAAGAAATAATTTGTTTTGTATTAATACATTTATAAACTATAAACATGTGATGCAAATTTATTGATAAATTTGTTATTTAATGTAATTTCATTCAAAATTTTATAAAATTATATTCATGGATTGGGATAAAAAATAATTCTTTGATGGTTTAATAAATAAAAAAAATTAAAATATTTGAAGAATGACTAAGAGATTTGTAACAATGGATTGTTTATACTGATATATTAATCATCAAAATATTATTTCCATGCCATGTTATACCTTTATGTTCGTGATATGTAGCAAGTTCATTTAAATAATATATTTTAGGGTTCTACTTTGTCTATTTTAAATTCAAGGAAAATGATAACCATGGATTATGGAAAAATTAAAATTTATCTTCATTGTTCACATGATCGAACCTATTCTATTCATGAGTGAAAAAATATATAGTGATGAAATAACTATTCAACACACATTAATACAAGGGTAGTTTATTATGGGGGGATGTTTAAATTTTAAAACATCTATGTCATTTCTGTGAAATATCTTTTATATAAATTTTTATCAAGAAGCATGTTTGTTGTGATGTATTTACAATATTAACACTTGTTTTTCTGGGTCACATTCTATTTAAATCTAGAAGTAAAATCATGTTATCATTATTATATTGTGTAATTATGATATTCCAGAGTAATAAATGTTTTAATGATGGTATATAGGTAGTATGTCAAGGAAGGTATATAATGATACAACATGTGTTGTTTTTGTAATATAAAAACATGTATTATTATAAATTTGATTGAATATATGTGGTAATATAAATTTTTTAAGAAATGATAAATTCTACAATCGATAAATTGAAATAGTATAGCATATCATGTGTTGGTTTTTCTATTTAAATAATGCATCCTTAGTGATTGAATGTTTAGTTTTGTATGATAAGACACATTTTTACGTACAGTAGAATGATCAGTTTTTTCCATTATCTTAGACTCATGTTTTACTTATATAACTGAAATGCATGATGTTTCCCTTGAACATGACTTATTAATTTTGAGTATTTTTTTAGGATGCAATATTTATTTATTAATGAATTTATGTGTTGATATAACTTATTGAAAACATATCTTTGAACTATAATATGAAGTTGTGAAGGTTTCTTTATTAAGAATATGTTTCACATTGATTCTTAATCCATGAAAACATTAATTTTTTAACATTGGAACTGTATAATAATTGATATTATGTTTCATGATATGTTGAACACAATAATATATTATTATTATGTATTGTGTTGTGGTTGTTTTGATTGAATCACTCAATTAAAAAAAGTTACCATAATGTTGTTACTAAAAACATTTTTTGGAAGAAAATAACCGTTATGAAACTTATAATTCTTGAAAATGATTTTTTTTATAAATAATTGAATCATTTTATATCATATTAGTTTTTTTAAATTTGATGAATTTGTATATCAATAGTTTCTATTATGGAATTATCATATGAAAAGATGAAAACCCCGTCCCAATAAAGATATATTATATTTAAAAAAATAATTTATAACAATGAAAGAGTTCCATGGATGTATAGTTAGGACATTATATTAAAGTGGTGACTGGGTATGCTTATTTTTTGTTCTTGTCATTATGATCATTTAACTATTTTTATGGGATTATGACATGTTTGGTGATTATTTTATTAGGTTTTAGAATGCGATCTATAGTGGTTGAAATTTTGGTGTCAATGTTTTTAGGATGATATTTGTATTTTGGATGTTGTGAGATAGTGTTGTGATGTTTCATATAGAGGAAAATGTTCTTGACTCATGATATGTGTTGTGGAATAGTTTCCCGGTGATTATGGACTTGAATTGATGTTCATCTTGTTTTGTGTTGATTTTCATTGTGTATTGATTTCAGTTCATGTGTGGTTTACTATAACATTATTTTTTACTTGTTTAAAGTAATGTGGTCAAAATTTAATTGATATTTGGGTCATTATAAAGAGGAATGTAAAGAGATATCTTATGATTGAGCCATGTTTAAATTCTATAGGTTTGAGTAGTGGTGGATATTCATTGTGTCATCCAACCCTGAAGAAAATTATTGTCCATATTAGGTTTTGGATTATTTTGGGTTGGTGAAGAAATCAAATAAATTATAGGATTATTTATCCATTTTCATGTTCTAGTTGGTGGATAGAATGTAGTTTGAGATGAAGTGTGATGATATAGTGGATATTTATTTGGTGTAATTTCTTTAAATTTTCCAGAATATTTTCTTTTATTGAGTGTTAATGTGTGATCATTTATGGTGATACGAGATAATTAGCTGGAGTGATAGTGTGCACAACATTTTGGTCCACATTATGGACCAGAATAGTTAGTTTCCACATTTTCTCTATGGAGTGAGAATATGAAAAAACAATTAATCCACTTTGAGATTAGATATTACGTGGTCCATCACCAATTTCATTTGATTTATTGGGCGGTAGTAGAAGATCAAAAATATCATGGATAAGGGGTTATTTTATAATGATGGTCCTAGTGAAGATTCTCTGTGATTGGTTAGGTAGGTTTAGATGAATAGTATAGTTTTCATGTCTTATGATTCATTTACTAAAAAGAGTGAGATTTTTTTTGTAAGGATATAAGGTGACCTAACACTCTGGGATAAAGTGGTTCAATGTTTCCTTTTTCCATGGAGTTCATCTACATCTAATTGGATACTTTTGGGAACCATTACAATATATGTAATGAGTTTGATCATGTTTCAATGACATTGGGGGAAAATTAGAAGAGGGGAAATGTCTTAGTAGTGTTTTACTCATTTCATTGAAACCTTGTAGTGGATTTGGAAATATGTTTTAAAATATTGTTGTATTTTTTTGAGAACTTTTATAAAAATATTTCAATAAAATATATAATATATCCCATTACAAGTATAATAAAATTCATTATTGATGATGAATGTATTATTAATCATGGTGTGTATATATTGAAATCCTGGTTAATGTGCAAGTTGTGGTTAGAATAATATTGATGTTAGTGAGGGAGAATGGTTCCACATTTTCCTTATCTAGTGATGGGTTTTTGTTTGAGATATATATCAAGAGGAAATGATGGATTTTTAGATATGTTTTTTTGGGAAATAGTTACTGGATCATGTAGAGGTTATTTGTAATATTACTATTTTGTTTTATTGCTATCTTTTAAGAGTGTATTTTCATTGTAGTCACTCTCCTTTTAAGTATTGTTCTGATTCTTGATTATGATAATAATATCATAAATATAAAATATAATGGTTCATACATTCATAAATGTTCATTTTTATTTTTGGATCCATAGAGTTGTTTTATGGGGACATTGAGTTATTCTAGAGTAAAGGGGAGAGTTCTAAATAATCTGTGTAAGTACTACAAAGTGGTGGGCTTGGGGATTGCTGTTTTGGCATGGGTACATGGAAGTAACTTTAGGAGATACCCATGTTGCAAGGCTATGTAACATGGATAATAAAATTTACAAGTTTTTTCTATTGTTGGGAATGACACTTGGGTGGTTATACCATGTAAAATGAGTACTGTGAAAATTCCTTGGGTTGGTGTACTATATGGAGGGGAACATTGGGATCTCACTTGTGTAACACATGGAACAAGAGATCACTATGACATGGTCATTGTATTGTTGTGTAAAAATCGTTCATGTGCTCGGTGTTACACCATAGTATCTTGCCATGGGGGGAACAGAAGGATTTGAAACAAATTAGAACATATAGTTACAATGACCATGGGGGTGGTAAAAGAACATTTAATGATTTTGTTTTGAAATGGATGATATTCCGGGATGTGGGAAAGGGGGATTTAAACCACACATGACTGAAGATACCATGGTTTAATAAGCAGTTTCCCCAAAATGGTGGAGTCTAGTGAAATTCCACTATAAATCGATGGAATGACCTTCCATGTTATAATTTATATCCTTCCACTCGATCCTTGGATGACTTTAGACACTATTAGTTCCCCTTGATAATTTATTTGGAGTATTTTTTCATGTATTGTAGATATCATGTTTCATTCAAGGACGGTACCCATCCATCCATTATTCCCCATTTAGTTTATTCTCCTTTTCATGATAGTCATTGTGAGAAGTGACCATATTTTGGGATGAGTTATGAGACTGTTCCATATAGTGGTTTGTTTGGTATAAATTCTGGTTGATTTCATTTCAAACTATGAGATGCTTGACTCTTTAATTATTCTAGTTTTGGGGGTGGATCACATTGAACCACTATTCATGGGAAGGGATCTCGAGACTTCTCTCATATCTTCTACAATTAATATGTTTGATTTACTAGTGATTCTTTCATACTCTAATGATGCATTGATTCCATATTATTTTGGTTTATGGTAATGAGCTAACATATCAAAAGCTACCATTAATAGAGAATGAATATTAAATAAATATATAAATTGGTTAAATGAATCATGGAAAAGAGGATGAGTAGTTTCATGTGGTTTATATTTTCATTATATTTTCATTGGTTTATTTTCATTGATTGATTTGTTTTTATTTCTATTACCTAAATATTTTCTTTACAAAGATAATTTATCATATCCATAAATATATTATTTCATATACATTGAAATGTAAAATTGGGTTGACTAAAATATGAATTCATTTATTATCAAATTAGAAATTGATTATTTATACATGCTGTGTTGGGGATATATGTGTTTCCCATAATAGTTGGTGAAACTAGTTCATGGTTTAACATTGGTTATTAGAAAAGTAAATACATGTATTTTTAATTGAATAAATGAATTTTCGTGGAATTTTATATTTGGGTAGAAAAAAATATACTAATGTTCTATGATGTATTGTGATTATAGTACACAGGACGTGATTATTTATGCGAGTATTAAGTAGTTCATAGTGCAAGTTGTGCATAGTGGGAGAGGGAATAAGGATGATGATCTATATGTTTAAAATATTATAATATAGAGTATGGGAAATTTTTTGGGGGGATATACACAAAAGGAGGAGTAAAGAATGTTGGTTTTCTGTAGGCTTATATTTCCTAAATGATGAATGGTTTAAACGTGGTTGAATTATGGTGAATGAGGAGATTGGGTTTCATATGTATGAAGATATGGATGTGAGTATGTGGAAATTTGGTTATGTGGTTGTATATGTACTTTATGATGGTTTGTTATATATTATTTTAGTGGTTTCATACTAATGTATGTGAACTTGGTGTGTAAGTGATCACACCCAATTGATTTTTGGATTGAGTTGGGGATCCTCTATGTTTATAAGTAGGAACCTAAAAGAATATATATTAGCCCCAAGGATGTTAAATGATATTAATAATTCTATTGGTGGTTTTTGTAAAAGTTATAGTTCGAGGTTATTTGTAGGGGTTATTAAGGATGCGACATTGATGATGGGAAATGAATGTTTGGTGATAGATGGATTTTGATGATGGTATTTTTTTGAATTTCCTTATTAATTGATTATGGATATTAATTTTTATTATTCTGGTTTTTTTATGTAAATGTATATAATATTTTTCTAATCTGGATGATTTCATTGTTTCTTATTTAGGAATATTTATTACACATGGATATTGATCGATTTAGTGAAATGATATGCATTTTGATCTAATTTTCTCACCACGCCATAGTTTTTTTTAGTATTTTAAGGATATATCACATGATTTGGGATCTTATATTTGGGTAGATATCATGGATTATGTGTTATTGAATATATATTATTTGGGATGTTTTTCATTTGTTAATGTCGTTTCATTTTTAATTGGGATATGTCATTTTTTTTCTTATTATATAATGTTGTATTGGTGTATTTTTATATATTCCATCATTTTAATATATAGGTTAATGCCTCTTATTTAAGTATAATATATTACCTCAATTCTATTAAACAGCATGGGGGCCATTTTAGGTGAAAATCAAGGGTTATTATTTTTCCTCATTGTTAACCCATAAGGGGTGAATTTGGAGGTAGGGGTCATTGACCATGTCAATTTTAATTTTAAAATATTAAATAACATATTTGGAAAAGTGTTTATTAAATGGTCAAACCCACTTATACATGATATAAAACAACCACTAAATGTTATGTGAGGGACCAGTTATCTCCTTGGTGATTTAAAATCACTAGTTTCTAAAAGATAAGATGAAAATTAAAAATTTAAACCATTATATTAAAATTAAACATTCAATAATTAAATTTACAAGATGGAACTCCGCACCACATATTCCATGTCAGGTTTATTTGAGGGAAATTATATACTCAGTTGCATTCATTGTCCCCCAGTATCATCATTAAGGTGTTGTGAATACTAGGAATCATATATATAAATATCTATATAATGTGTGGATAGTTGGATAATGAAATTTTCATCTATCATGTCATATTTATAATATCAATTGTGAGATTGAAAAAAATTAATTTATTATTCATTATGTAACATGAAGAAATTGGGGAAACCATCCAAAAATACATATCAACGAATTTTATACTTGATTAAATGGATACCAATTTATTTGGAATCATGATTTCTAAATAATGATTTTGGATCAACTGGATATGAAAAATCATGTCAACATTAGTGTGTGGACCACATAAGAAATCTATATTATTCTTAGGATTTCTATGTATTTTTTATTTACATGTCTTATGATGTAAAATTTGATATATATGTAACCAACATTAATAGTAATTATTAATGTTGTGGTGAAGATTGAATTTGTAGAAGAATGCTTTTTTGGTTGGATATGTATGCAATTGCATTTTATAAAATATTTTATAAATTATATTTTGATGAGTATTAATAAAAATAATATTTACCACTGATGTATGGTTAATTCCAAGGTAACATGGGTTGGTTCTGTCACAACCTATCCTAATATAAGGCATGAGATGCAATTACCCCAAGTCCACCTCTATATCCCATGGGGTGGAAATAAGGGAATAAGACCATACTAAGTCAATGAGTTATTTGGCAATGTAATTGTACACAAAAAATTATCATATTGATGTAAAAGTCAAATGGGACATAATAATTGGTTCAACACTTCTACTAATTAAAACAATCAAGCATGAACCACAGTATTTTAGAAAACTATAGTATCTTAAACTAAAAAATAAATGGAAAAAATACACTGCAAACCATATATATGATCCAACCTACCATAAATCTTGAAAAGTAAACAAGTGAAAGTGAGTCCAACTCTTGAATATGAAATTATGACCATCATATTCTATCCAATCACCTAGTATCCCTAAGATCAAATGTATTCATGGATACCCTATCCATCGATTTTATAGGATAAAATACCCGTAGGAAAAGTCTATATAGGTTTGAATATAAACATACCTAGTAATAAGCCTCGAAAGCTGAATGGTGAATAGTAGGAGTTACTATATAAGATAAATTTTGTATATATCACAAGGTAAAGTTAAAGAGTACATCCCATCCCAAAAATATAGTGATGGTAACCTCATCCAAACCCAAGGGGCTCAACAGGGTGAGTATATGACATAATCATCAATTCATTTCTACCAATTGTAAGAGAGTAAACTCATCTAACCAATAGATTCTAAATATTGAAATAACTTGGAATTGCCCTTGATTATTTACATCTCTAGTAAAGAGAATGCACAAATACAATTTTTTGATATATAAGGACTTTAGATATATATTCGCAGTCAAAGAAACCCAAACAAGACTGTAAGGGGATTTCTATTTCACAACACATCCTAATAATAAAAGTATATAATTGTTCAAAGAGTCTATCAATGATTTCCATCATATCACAAATATAAAAAGACATAATCATACATATCAATCCACATATAATTAATATTATGCAAAATTGAGGGCACAAACTCGATGTTGGAGAACCATGTCTAGGTAAAATAGGAGGGTTTCACTCTAAAAGAGTCACGGACCCACTTCATATCATATAAACTAGGTAAAAATCTGTAGAATTTAGGGTCCCAATTACCAGCCCAACTATTAGGTACCATTCTATAGTTGTCAGGGGCCCTCTTCGAACCCAGTTGAAGTGTACCACTCGAAAGGTGTCTTTTACGATCCTTCACAATCAGTAAAATCATTGAGCATCTCCTAATGAGTTGACATGAAAAGAAAATTTCACATAATACACTAAAATAAAAAACATTGGGTATTATCATGTTATACATGTAAAAAAACATAAGACAACCTACCCATGATCCAAAATCTGAGCTCAAATAATGGAGATACAAACATTCTATGATCCCTCATAAAGAGTTATATGGATTGTCAGGTATAATATGGTTTGTGGTTTCACTCTGTTGTTTGACTGAATCCCCTAAAAAACATGTCGTTATGTCCATGTATCACTACATTTCATGTGTGGGTAGTACATGACATGTCGCGACCAAAATCTAGATGAATGCATGAGCCTCATCACTGATCAGATAGAAAAAAATAATTCATCAAATATGCCTCTTTATGGGGCCCCAAATGTCTAAACAGATCACACCATTTTGATCCTCAAGGAAAAATGATTGAGATATACTATTACATGCCTTAATGAGACACCTAGTCAAATGGATTCATTTCACTGCAAAACAATCGAATAGTGTGTCATGGGCTCAAGCCATGGGTTCTAATTCAATACTGGAAATTGATCTTCAATCATCCATGTTAATTTCTAGTTCATAGAATCATCGATGATTTTTTATTCGCTAAATATATATAGGGGATATGTCAGGTACAATATTTCTAAATAATAATAATTTTAATTTAATGGGGTGTTTAATTAACCCATTTCATGATTCTAAAGAATGTATCCAACAACGCTATTAAAATTAACATCTCAATTCTAAGGTCACGATACCTATGAAGGCTTTTCAATCTGATCTTGTACATAGAAGTTACAACCAAATTTTTATTTCACATCCCAAATAATAAATAAGAATATTTTATAGTACTATTATATTATATAACAAAAATATAAAGAATTGTTCAAATGGAGAATCCCCTCCCACCTTGAGCAAATCACAGTTCACACCCCTCCCATATTGCGAGTTTATTATTATTATTTTTTATTTTTTATTTTCACATTATTTATTTTTTTCATGTATAATAATTAAATAAAATTAAATAAAAGAAATTATTCACACTATACTTCAAGGAGGCATCTCATCCATCACATTTTATATCATATTATTATTATTATTATTATCAATAAAATAACATAAAATGCCACGTTTTTTAATAATGTTATTATTATTAGGAATAATAATAATAGTCGCACATCTCGGGTTGTGGGAATGTTGCAATCTGCACCAACACAGGAAAACATCATTGTCTCATCCACACTGATCATCTGCTGCAACTAAATCCCACAACCTCCAATCAAAATTGCTCCTGTTAAACCACACATCTTTGTCGCATGAAAATCAGGAAAATAATGTTTACCTATCATATCCCAAACCACATGAAATCTCAAAGACACACTCAAAAAAACCAATCAACTCCATTCAAAGGACACCATCCTACACATTTTTCAATCTATCACTAAACTATTTTTATGATTATCATTCATGCCACAATAATGAATTTGGAAGTTTGGTCACACTCGAACATATTATTACAATGTGGAATTGTTACCCTTTACCCAAAGTTGAAAAGAAAACAGAACTATGGAGAGAATCATTATTAAAAAAGTATATAAACATAATTTCCCAAGTGATCTTATCCAATGATTCCCTAGTGGGGAATCCTGGGATATAATAATGGCATGAGCAAGAAATAATTTAAAAGATTTATTTATTTTAATACATGGGCTTCTGAAAAGGTTTATTAACACACAAATAAAGGAAAAAAGTATGATCATTCTTAATATATTAATGAAATGGGATATGAAACACAACTGGAGAGGCATAACATGATTATTGAATGGTCGTTGGTGAAGAACACAAATTCTATCAATGAAGGTGCTCTTTTTTGTCTATAGCTTGTCAATTCTCATTGATTCGATTACCAGTCATCATCCAGTCCCAATAATCCAATGAATAAGGGGTGGAAGATCCTACCAATTATCCCATTCTTATGCCTCTAACCCTAGAGGTTTTCCAAAGAAAAATATTTATTTTCAAAATCATTTTAGATCATTTAATTTGAAATAAATAAAGTATATATTTATTTTAATTAAATGAACTTTACAATAGCAACCTTATTCGAAGGTCCTATGTCAACCAACATTGGTTCACACATAAGGTAATCACCACATTCTATACACAATAGTGTTCTCATATTTTCCATCTGAGTCTATTTTCATTATTGATTTGGGTTAGGGTTACTAATTAAATAAGTTAACCTAATTCATTTATCTGATAAACCCACCAATAGCAACCCAATCAAAACATCCCATCCCTAAAAACTTAATGTCACAACTAGGGTAAAATCTATATTTTGGATTCAATTCTGGTCTCATATTTCCGATTCAAGTCTCTATTTATGAGATATTTCATTTTTTATTGAAAACGGTTCTTATGTAATACAATTATATGTAATTATTTTTATAAAATTAATTTTGGGCTCACTGGGCCTTGAAATTGCGCACTATCATAGTGATTGGATTTGAAAATATTCATATTAATATTTCTATTAATGACATGAAAAAACCATGGTCTCATCATTATTCCAGACATAAAATATCTTCCTCCCCAAAAATCAAAAACTAATTAAATAGGTGGGGATCCGTACCTGGAATCCGGCTCTTCCATACACTGAGATATAAATTCAAAGGAGATGATTGAAATTTCCTCTTCACCTCCCCTCGTAACATGACCTAAATAAAATTTCATTCCTGAAAAAGGATGATGTTGTTCCATTATTCAAAAAACATATCAGGTGAAACTAAAAATGATATATGTTCCCAGAAGACCTCACAGTTGATGTCCCCTTGAAGGGACTGTCTCCTATTCCTCAAGAAAAAAACTAACACTGCCAAATCTCAGTACTAAATCACCTAGTTAAATTAATGGGGTCTAAACTACCAATATTTATTTGTGATTACATCCATGCACTACTTCAAGGATGACACTAAGCATGAAAGGGTTCTAATTAACATGGGAGGTGAGTAGACTTATCCAACCATAAGAAGATTGACATAGAAATCATGTGACATACCATGTTCTTCTTCACCACTTTTGGAAGATGGAAACCACAAACCTGAAACACCTCCACACCCACTAGTGGAATCCAAAACAAAATGAGTCAAGTATAAAATCTGCACCAAAAATCCTTTGTCCTTCTATGAATCTTCATCGTGCAATATCACCCTCAACACACATGTTTAAGGATCTTATTCACCACTCCTCAACACTATCTTCCTTTGTAGGTACAAACATGCCTCCATTTTTCTGATCACATCCAAAAAAATGAATCTTAGTGTGTGAAAATCTTCCATCATACTCATCAGTCTAAATTGAGGTCAAACTAGATCACATCCCCCTAGAGGTTCTAACATGAAAACTGAGTCCATGCCCGAGAGGGTACTAATGAATAACAAATGGTTGCACAAAATCTAAACTAGTTCTTACAAAGCCTACTATTTTAAAACACCATCATGTCAGCAAACCCAAAACACAAATGACGTAGGGACACACCCCCCACACATCGATACTATATTCTTTGGGAATCATGGAATCTATGTTATGGTTTTGTGTCATTTCATAAGACTCGTGTTAGTAGGGGATGTTTCCTACTTCCTTAAATGTTTGATACCATGCTAAAATATTTCCATCACATGACTTTAGAGATAGAAAACAACTTCCAAGAGAGGTATCACCATGAAAATTGCTATAGAAAGGGATCCAAACAAATTAGGATATGAAAACCACGTGATAGGGATTAACCTATCTCCCAAAAAATGTAGTCCGAATCACCATGATACATAGACGATCACTATCTTCAGAATTTGTAATGCACACATAGAAAACGTTCATTATATGCTAGTACCAAAAAAATACAAATAATACACTATGAATAGAACTAGTTGTGAGTTTAACCATCCTATCGGTCAAGATCTAAAAAAGATTGAGATCTAGGATCATCGAACCAAGAGAATCCTTTGGTGGATGTGGGTCAAGATCACCATGAAACCTCATCGGTGTATGGTGCTAGATATTTTGGAGTGAAATATGTCTGTGCGTGTCCACCTCTTACTCTTATGGAATGATCTTTAACTCAACAGGGGGTGGTGTGAATACATTCCCACTCAGAGGAAGAGGGTTGTGGGATAGAAGATGAAAAGATACATCTTCACTCATTGGATCGTTTTCACAAACGAGAGTTGGTATTATTGGTATTTTTCATCACAGAGGTATCCAAATAGTTATCATGGGGTACCAAATCTAGATGATCGTATAAATATATAAATGGGAAGCTAAATCAACATGTATAGTCAAAGACTTTATCAAATAGGATTCATGTACCTTTAATCCATGCAATAAATGTATCATCATGTAGAGTAAAATAATAGCTACTAGATACTCTCGTGATTGGATATGTCAACCTCCACAACATCAAGAGATTACCTGGCCTGAGAGCCCCACCTGACACACATTGACATTGTTTCCCTAAAACAAACCAAATAATCTTATGAGGATATGTCTGAACAAATTCCCAAAGAATTAACTATCTCTGATACCATTCTATTATGTCCCAACCAAAGTCAGGGCTTCATCCACAACTAGCTCAAGCCCACCTTCAATAGGATAGGGGGTGAAACCATGCTCTGATGGCATAACAAACTCGGTTTGTCCATTTCATAATTTCCAGTACACACACATAACAATCTCAATGAAAAAGTTTATAGGGAATGAATAAAAGTTACAACACTCTTATAATGTTAACCATTTATTCATGAACCAATATACATTACAAATGTACAAATAGTGTAAACTAAAAAGTAAAGGAGAAAAATAGACAACCAATAGGAAATGTATTGAATCCTAACAGAGGAATGGATATGTAAATAGATAAAAGACAAGCAAGATCCAAAATCACAAGCTACAACCAGAGTATGTGGTCCGAACACCGGTATACCTAAGCTACTATGTATTCAATGTTGATCTATCTATCTTCTAAATTAGACATGATACAAGATAGAAAATCCCATATAGGGGTGAGTATAAACGTACCAAGAAGGATGCTGCAAATGTTAAAGGGGGGTCAGTAAGTGGTACAATATAATAGAAATATTGTAGACAATACAAGTTATAGTTAAATTTTAATGATCATTCCAACAGGACAGTTGAGGAACCATCAACCAAACATGATGGGATTGATATGGTGATTAGATAAACTACGTTCCATATCTTTTGACATATAGAAGTATAGTAGACTCATCCATCCATGAGAAGCTAAAAGTTTAAATTACATGGGGCACTCTATGCATCTTCACCTCTATTGAAAATAGATTGCCCAAATCCAAGTTAAAAATAAGAAAGAATGATATATATATATATATATATTCATTGTCAAAATACCACAAACAAGATAGTTGGGGGATCTCCATATCAAATATCATCCCAAGAATAAGAGTATCAAATCATTCCAAAAGTATGTCAATGATACCTAGTATCTTATGTGTATTACTAGAAGTAACTATCTAATTGAAACCACATCCCATAATTGTGTCACAAAGTCTAGGGGAACTAAATTAAATTCGAGGAACCATTATTGGATACAACAAGTGGATTCCACTCTAAATAAATCAAGGAACACCTACCCAGCCATACTACAGTGTACCAGTCAGTAGAAATTGAAGACCTAATGACCTGGCCCGGTGGAGGGTACCCTCAGAATTCATCGATGAACAGTGGCCCAACCCAACTATATGGTACCACTCGAAAGGAGTATTTGGTGATACTATATAATCAAATCAAATTTTGAGAACCACCTCAAACGGTTTCAAGAATGAAAATTTTACAGTATACATAAAAATCCACAACTGAGGGAACTACTACATTCTATGCAGAAAAAAAAACATGATAGGATACTCACAAGCATATATACGATTTCAAAAAAAGGTGATATAGTCCTTTAATGTTTCCTAAAAAGATTTAAATAGATTATCTATGTCCCATATGGAAGGTTTACTCACACTACTCTCTTTTCATGTCCATACTTGAAACAAGGCATTATCAGCATGTTGCACTAGACGGTGGGTATGGGTACTACACGACATGTCTCATCCCAAATCCTGACAAAGGCATGGGGCTCATCACTGGTCTTATGAAATTTAAAATATTACCCTTATATACCACTTTAAGTGGGTCTAGATGGCCAATATATCACATATTTGTGATAATATTGAGAAAATTCTCTAGATATTCAATTTTAATGCCTTACTCAGACTCCTTGGGAAAAAGGCACATTTCACATAATCATGATTGAATAGAGTCTCATGGGCCGTAGCAATGAGACCAAATTAAAGACACAAAATTGGTCTTAAAACATCTAAAATAATTATAGGTCCATAGAATCTTAGACAGTTTCCCATTCTTACATTGTTTTTGGGATATATGTTAGATAGATGATTCCACAATAATAATTTTATTTTGGGTGTTCTGCTGACCTGAAGCACAAATCCGAAGAACGTATCCACCATTGGTCTTAAATTGAATGTCTAAATTTTATGACCACAATTTCACTGACAGATCATCATGAGGATGTACAAAAATGTTATGACGGAATTTGGTTTTAACATCCAAAATAAAAAATAATAATATTTTATATTCTTATTTTATTATAAAACATAAATGTGATGAATTTTGTCGATGGGTAATCTCCTACCTCCTTGAGTAGATCTCTCCTCACACCACTCCTTTCCATAATATTAACTTATTTATCTTTTTGTTTTCGTTTTTAATATCACATTATTTATTATTATCGGCCATACAATTAAATAATATGAGGTCAAACCGATTCCTCATGTTGCAGGCAAGGGAGGCACCAAATCCTTCACATTTTATCTCCAAATGTTACAAATAATAATATTAATAAAATAAATCATATTTTACAAATTTTTATATAATGTTATTATTATTATAAATAATAACAACAAGTACATTTCTTGCGTCATGGATGCTTTATCATCCACACTGACACCATACATCATCATCGTCACATCCATGCCAATTAGACTCCACCATTATATCTCGTGCATGAACTCCACACATAATTGAACCTGTTAAACCACAAATCATCATCGTGTGTTAATTGAGAATATGAGGATTACTGATATGATCCCAAGCAGCCTTCAATATTAAACCCACACACATCATACCAATTTAATCTATTCAAAATACACCATCCCACTCATTTATCAATCCATCCCTAAACAATTAATTTTCATGTCATTTGTTCCCCCCCCAAAAAAAATCATTGGGTTCGATCGCACTCAAAACAACCCTATGAATGTATAATCATTAACATGTGGTCCAACAATGAAAAATATGAAGAACATTGAGGAAATATCCTCAATAACAACGTTTATAATCATCATTGACCAAGTGTTCATG
The DNA here is from genome assembly GCA_963277665.1 of Viscum album. NCBI lineage: Eukaryota > Viridiplantae > Streptophyta > Magnoliopsida > Santalales > Viscaceae > Viscum > Viscum album. The sequence continues at coordinate 1,406,366,535 of OY728133.1, read as the reverse complement.
GTTAAAAATTCCACAGTGGGGAAATAAGGGTTAGAAACATGGAATGAACAATAAATAAATTAATATAATGATATATTTTATTACATGGGCTCATGAGAAGATTTATTTAAATGTAGATCAAGTAAAAAAATTAATCATGCTCATTCTATTAATCCAAAGGGGTTGAATCCACAATTGGCAAGTCCAACATCGATTATGGATAAATTGTTTTAAAATAACACATCTTCTACAGATGAAGGTGATCCACTATGTCTGATGTCGGTCGATTCACATTGATCTGATCACCAGACATCATTCGGTCTGTATATGTCAACATGGATGGATTTAAATGACTTATTAATGATCCAAGGGGTATGTGGAAAATCCTAGATGTTTTCCATAGTATATAATTTACATATTAATGGGGGTTAGGTCATTTAATTCAAAATAAATAAATAAATTTTTTATTTTATATAGAAACAATATCTAAAATTTACCTTATCCATACATCCAGCGTTGAACACCTTTAGCTGGTTTTTAGGTTAAAAAATGAATTCTAATCTAAATGGTGGTCTCCAATTTTTCATCCATATATCCTTCTATGATTTATTTGATATAAGGATACAAAATAAAATAAATTAATTAATTAATTTTCCAAATCCACCAACCAAATTTTACCCATCCAAACGTCAAATTTTGACCACTTTTAGTTCGTTCATAGTGTAAACTCCATATTTCATATGCAATAGTGGTATAAAATTTCGAATTTGAAAATATATTAATGAGATATTACTCTTTTTCATGAAACCTTGGTGTATTTAATAAAAAAAATTAATATTATTATAAAATTAATTCTGGGCTCTACGAGACTAAGAATTGTGCATTGTCATAGAAACTAGCTCTAAAATATTCATAAGAATATTACAAAGGCTTACACGTATAAACTATAGTATATTAAAGGTCCAAGTTAAGGGATATTGTAGGGACATGTTGTACTATTCCATTGGCCCACTGGGATGAAACCTAATCACATCTTTTTTAATAGTAATCCATTCATGGATATAGATATTGTAACCATGGAAAAAGAGTAACTCCACACCACGATAGAAATCAATCGATCCTTTGTGAAAATAATATTCATTGTTAAAAAAATCATTTTATTTTATTTGTGTTATTCCTTTCCTTTATTCTACACAATCCTCCCATTTTTTCACATAAACACCTTTATGGTCATACCTCATACATGGATTTAATCTTTTTATAGATCCATGGTTACAACATATACCTTATTCATCCCACATAGGGCATAAGATGACTGATTTAACTATTAAATATCCACATATGGTCACCATTTAGTATTAAATGAATTTTTATATGGATAGTATTTACGACATCATTAATATTTAGACTCTAAATCCTTTTGGATAGGTTTTTGTTATATTATTTTTTGAGTTATATGATGAGGGTTTTTGGAGTTTATATTTGGGGTTGAAGTGATTATTACCATTAATGAGATGATTATGAAGCATATGGGTACTGAATATTTGTTTCATTCATAATTTATAATTGTTTTAGATGATACATTTGTCATTTTTGTGTCTATAATTGGTGTTTTTATAAATTGCTTATCACTATAGAGGGGTTTTCTAAGTCATGGATATCCAGGTACATCAGATATACCTATAAATGTAATATAATGATAATTTTTTATCCCAATTTATTTTCTACTATTCATATATCTGATATACTCTATGAATTCCTTTCTTTACTCACATATATGAAAAATTAATATCATATGATTACAAATAGTGTATTATTTTCAAATTTTTCATGATCATTTTTTCCCATGATAGGTCATCACATCTCGATTACCCATTCCAAATTATTTTATAACACTAAACATTTACCTGTATATTCATATCCAAAAGGATTGTTTGAATTTATTTCTTATGACTACTCAAATCATCGTAAATACCATGTTCGAACAGAATATTTGGATTATGATAGAAAATTACTTACGAACGGTACAAGGAGTTATAATCATACAAATTTATGTAAATAATTTAATTCATCTACTCTTTTTTCATTCACAAATCCACACCATTTTGTTTGATTCCTATATATCAAAATCCTATTGACTGGTGATCATTATTTTTTAATTAATTAAAAACATGAATACTCCAAAAGGAAAAATATATTCTTCATAAATCTAAATTCAATGATCCTGATAAGGCATCACACCTATGATGTTTATCAAATCTGATAACTAATGATTGATAAAAGTATTTTTTTTTATGAAGAACTCTAATTATCCAAAAAAAATTCCAAATGAAGGCCTTATATATATTTCATATTATTTGGGATAAACATAAGAATATGTATCTTTTAAGAAGTCCTTATAGTAAGATCATAAAGAATATCTTTATCAACAATATGATGGTGGGATAATGAAAATGATGGTCGGTACACTGGTCCGAATTGAATCCAAAATTAGAAAAATGGGAGAACTAATTGAGGATGTTATTATATTGTTGACATAATTATAAAATACTCCAAATAATTTTACATAGACCAATTTTATTGATGATGATTTTTATATAGTTATTAATAAAATCCTTATATTAGATAAACAACAACTACACCCAATAGTTCAAGATGAATGTATTTATAAATTATATGTCTCATTAACTAAAAAAGATGATTATATTTTGGATGATGGATATTATATGAGTTCGTAATGATTTATTTGTTTCCCATATATATCATTATATTATCCAATCAATACATTAAATTAAATACTATAAGAAAGAAAATAATGATATTTTGTCTCATCCATTTTCTATAGAAGATGTTTTTATCTATCACTTCAAATGGGATAATACTATTACAGTGGAGAATTTCTTTGACATAGGGGGTTCTACATCAATATTTATGGAAAATATTTTCTAAAACAACCTCTATGAGTCATGTTGTAGACCAATCAATATAGTGACCCTAACATCACATAAAAATAATAAATTTTATATTTTATAAATTGATTACATATCAATATGATACATGAAAAATAATAATGGTTTAGTTTATTTGGAAACATATATACATAAAAACCAAGTACATAAATGATCTACACAATTTACCCGTATGTTCTTCACAACTGGCACACATCTATAATATATCATAATTAAAATAATTCTTCCTAAACAAGGGATGGAAAACATAATAATATATTATATCAGATACAAATTAAGGGTAAATATAAGAGATGTATATCAACGGTAATAAGTGATCATATGATAAGAAAAATTTTGTGACAAAATGATCATAATTTTCTATAATCATACATAATATGTAAAGGATTATTAATCCAGAATCATGATATACAGAATTTTTAAACAAAAAATATATTATATAATATTGCAGAATCATAAATAATCCATCATGATCCAATATATAATATCACAAGAATAAGATTATGGAATAAACCTAAGCAAATAAAGAATTTATTTATTCAGTGACCACAACCCAACCTAACATAGTTGATTCATTTTACTACCCATTAACTTAGTTATTTACTCAACTTTCACTCCCAAGCCATTCTTATTTAATAATGTACATTATTGAACTACGTTCAATCCAGATTTCATCCCTTATTATATCATGGGATATACATCATTACCCAATTCATTAGAATCATATATTATTCTAATCTACCACCCACATATAATAAAAACCATAATTATGTGTTCCATAAGACCCTAAAACATTTTTCCTAAAATAATTTCATAACCCTTGGAAAGGATACATGTTTCATAAACACTTTATAATCATAATAATAAACCATAAAGATAAAAAACAAATATGATAACATATGATCATATACTCAGTATATTATAAAGAAATCAAAGGATTGTTATATATATTTAAATAACATTAATGGGTTTATATAACATTTATTGAGGAAAATACTCTTCTCATTAATAAATATGTTATATAAAAATTAAAAAAAATTATTGAAAAAGTTATTTTAAATAACCAATGATTATTATGAAGTAATATATAATGAATACATTTCAAAAGTTGGTGTGGAATTTCATTCATGTGATGTACTCTAAATCAAAAAATTCAAAAACATTTTCTTTAAATAGTCAAAATTATACTATTCAAAAAATGGAAAGAGTATTCGTGTATAAATAATTCAAAAAAATTATAACAAGGGTAAAACATTATTTAATAAATATTTCTATAATAGAAAACATATTAATTATTTTCAAAGCAAATATGGTCATTGAAGAAAATATTGAAGATTGAAGTGAGAAGTAATGTTGGTTTTCCTTAAAAATACTATTTTATCCTCCTGAGTTCTCAATGTGGATAAAATGAAATTAAAAAACAATGTATCCATAAATAAAAAAAGGATAATAATACAAATACTAATTTTGAGAGATATATCATATAATTTTATAATAAACAAAATTAAATCATAAATAACCCTTGTAAAAAATGATATTTTAAAATAAGATTTGTACCTCATGTCTATCATCCTTCATATGCACTATAAACTCATTTATTATATTTTATTATTATTAAAATTAAATTATAGAACCATAAAAAATCATATATTACATTATATTTATTAAATATAAAAAATTATCACCATTTTATTATCATTCTTTCATTAGCATTATCATTTTAGGTTTTAACGTCATTGTTTTTCAAGTATGTTTTGGTTCAGCGGTTATATCCCTTGCACATTGATCATGGTTCCTTCATATACAAAATAATAATCATTATATAAATAGAAATTTTATTAATATATGTAATAATTCCTATGAATTGGTTATAAAAATTTAATTACATCACTGCATGGAGATGATAGTCAATACATAATGACAGGTTATGTCAAAGTTTTTTAATTGATGGAACGAAAGAAAGTAAAATAAAAGTTCATATTTATAGAGAAATTATTATATATATATATATGTATTAGATTATACATATTAAATATAACATAATAACTAATCATGAATGATGGTTATGGAAAATAAATCATATCGTTGCATTGAGGTGGTAGACGAAAAGGACGAACAACCGATATTTTAATGACTAATTTGATTGGGAAGATGTGGTAAATGATTGACATACCTTTATTATAAAATATAAGTACATTTATGAAATTTTATTAATCATTTTTTTATTGATACAAAATGGTAATATGAATTTTATGATGAAATAAAATTTATTGATTATTGTTACACTCTATACCTCTTCACTGTGAGACCTCTATTAAATTACTCATTATGCCTTGAAGGATTAGTCTCGGGACAAGTCCAAAAAATCTAGGAAAAAATTAAAGGACTCATTGAGTTTTTATAAAGTAATATTATATAAAATATTGGGGTGATACATTATAACCCCCTTAAAAATAATTTCACCCTCAAATTTTCTTCACTGTACTACAAACAAATGATGATATATCTATTTCATCACCAACTTGACTCCCAAGTAGCTTTCATGAATTTTTTATTCCACTAAATAACATTTACAAAATGAGTAATCCTATTTCATATAAATTTTTCTCTGTGATCCAAGATTTAAAATAGTTGGTATTCATAAGAAACAACATTCTTCAACAGTATAACAACTATGTTTATTACATTTGATGTATTACTTTGGTACTTCCTCGGGATTAAGACAAGGGACATATCATGAACATGGGATAGGTTTCATGGGTGTTCCATAAGATAAGTAACTCTAGAAATATAATCAGTAATCATGATGAAAAAAATATACCTATGGCTAAAATTTTCCTTATTCAAAAATATGATAACCTTCTTCCGGGGATAAATTCAATGTAATTCCATCACCCCAACATAAAATATTTGATCTCACTAATGATTAAGAACATATCAATTTTATCATCATTGAGTTGTCTTGATGTGTTTTTAGATAGATCTAAACTTCTCTTCCATTTATATTGAAATTTCATGTCCTAATAGCTTATTTTATCTATTTTCATTCGAAGAATATCAATATATTCACTATTTCAATAGAGGAATTCATAAGGATCCATAAAAATTCTATACTGAAAGCTATTGTTTTATGAAAACATTAATATCGGATGGAATGGATCCAAAACACATTTAAATGATAGAGGTTAGGATATCAACATATCTTAGAGGGTTTGAATTATTATCTTAGTCTAACCATTTTAATGAGGATGATAATTAGTATGGAAACACAACTTTATATCAAAATATTTTTTAAAATTTCACCCAATATTATTGGTAATGATCATATCCTAATCATATATAATATATTGTGGTAATTCTTGAAATCATTCCATGTCATTAAAGAATATACAAAAAAGATAATCAAGATGTAAATATTCTTTGATATCAATTATGTGCACTAAAATTTCACGGAATTAAATATACCTAAATAATATTATATGATTTAGTTAGTATGGAGAGTTTTATAATGAAATCCTGGGTGATATTTTCCCATTTCTATTCTAGTATGGTTAATGGTAACCCTTCTATCTCCAACCCTTAACTACTTGACATAACATGTTTTGATATATATACTATTAAATTTCTTTCTTAATATTATTCTATAATAAACAATATTTTATATATTTATACATTTTAATATCTCTAGGATGAATTGATGATGATTAGATACAAGAAAATTTCAATAGATCATTCATTAATTATATTATTAGAAAAACACATACTCAGTTCCATAACATTATCATTCATCCATAATCATGGTTGAACTGAATAAATTCTCACCATTGTTTTCCTCTCAATATTATCTTTGTCCACTTTAATCTTCACAAGGATAGATTGTTTAACAATGATTTGAGAAAGACAATGTCATGAACCCCTCCCCACAAAGTGTACCCCTCCTGGGCCGAAATTGTGAGAAGGAAGATAATGACCCCCCGAGTCCCACCTCCAGTAGGCCCCGGGTTGGCGACTGGCACCGAGGGTATAGTAAACACACAAATGGGAGGAATTACCCTCTATGAGAACACATGCGGAAGAGAGAGATAAGATAGACACCAATCAACTCCAACTCAGAACTGAAATATAAAAGAAACCCAAGAACATAAATGAAATGTCATTCAAAAGTACTACAACTGAAAGGGGAAACTAAAAGTACCCAAAAGAAAGTAAAACGACAGCGACCACAAGCTCGAACAGCTCCTCCTCCATCCACAAGCTAGTAGTAACCAGATTGATCTCCAACCTGGTCTATGTGACCTGAAAACAGTTTATTTTTACATAGGGTGAGTATAATAGTATACTCAGTAGGATCCTCCCCAAGCCTCTCGTACAAATGTAAATAAAGCATGCTAAAGCCCAGTGAATGAAAAGTGAAACTAACTCATCACCTAAACAGGTATACTAAGTTCCCAGCCTCACCATGGCTACTCTCACCAAGTAACGCATAAAAGAATGTAGCATATAGTAATGATTATCAAGGGTACCCCTCTACTACTTCCACAATGACATATGTCATGTGCATCTCTCTCCAAAGGCTTTCCCGCAGATACATGGGCTATGATCCATAATCTGCACCTCGTCCACCACAAAGGCTTGCCCGTAGACACCTGGGCGAAGCACCACACCATCCTCCAAACCAAAAGTAACCAGGTATGTTCTGGGAGCCACCACAGCCCGCATAACGTGTATCATACCTCATGTATTATACCTCAAGCCATTATAGCCCATACACTGAGTAGGGACCCTCAAGCCATCACAGTCTATACACGTTACACCTATAGTAGTCCATAAGACACTATATCCAGAATATATGTTTGTGAAATAACCACAAGCCATTACAGAACTCTACACACATATATGGGGAAACTAACTATTGTTCATGTTGGCACATGTATCTACCAAGAGAAGAGAGCGGGGCCAATGGGGGTAGCCAGCCATTCTACCTCCAATCAGAATGTTGGGGAAAACACCCCCTAGGGCTCAAAAATCCCCGGGGTGTCAATTTACCTTACCAACCCTGTGGAGTAGCGTATAGAAACACAGAAAGTTCAGAATATATATACAACTCACATCCACACTATGGGCATTACCTAGTCTAAGATACATCTGCAGCTAACGTCTCTCAGACTCCAGGATGCTTCTTATAAGACTAGGTATCCTATAAGAACACAAACATTGGAAGATATTTATTAGATTACTCCATTATCAATTAATCAGTTCCACTGTACGTTAAATAATTCTTTAAACATTAATTAACCATGAACAATTCCACATTAAACTGAATTGGCATCACATTAAAAAAACTGATCCTTTTAAGATTCACATCACATTTAAATCCCAGTATCTCCCTCCCTTTGTATTATCACCATTTAATCAAACTTTCATTATAGAATTATTTTCCCATATTCCCAGGAATTCTAGAAAGGCATCCTATGCTACTAATCACAAAGGGGGCTCAACACAGTGCATAGATATACTACCCGTCGAGTCTTTACCGTCTATATAGAGAGCATAGACCCATTATCCCTCGAGAGGCTAAACACGGAAAGCACGTGGCATACCCCGCGTGTCTTTGCCTCCTTCGGAAGGAGGGTAAGAAAGACCAGCTGCCTTGAGCAGTGGGGAAAAGTAAAGCAGATAAACAACCAAACAAAATCACCAACATCTAGCCATCACATTCATCCCATACCATCATCCTTGGTGTCCTCCCTGACACCCACATGCATAAGCTGATGCATCTCCCCACCCTAGGCATCATCCACTGACACAACCACAAGTCCCCATGCCTCCACATATCACAACAGCCATCCAGTCTCACATTACATCACAAGAATCCGGAAAACAAACATCACATCAATGGGCTCTTGGCCCTTTAACAATCAAAAGGGTAACTCAGAACCCCTTTAAGAAATTATCACACAATATGTTCTTTAATCCATATTGAATTAGAAGATTTGTTATTTGTAGGTTCCAATTACGGGATACCTAATCAGTAAGCTATCACAATTAAATAACCATGCTTACTTCCCTAATTTGATTAACCTCAAATTAGAAAAACTACAACAACGGAAACAACCAGATTCATTTACATACCTCTTTATCTTTAGCCAATTAATTTACAATTAATTACGGATTTACATTCATTATCAATTTCTATCAAGATCGAACAACTAATCAAAGAAAACATAGATATCACTCTATCTAGCAAAACATGACGTAAACCGTTATCACGGTACAAAGAAACAACATGCGATCAACCAATTCTTTTAATCCGGTTCAAGTATTTAATTCGGTCAATTTCATTGTGACCCTAAGGGATAAATCATGCTAATTCTACGATTGAACATATACAGTTATAGAAGCCACAAATCCCCAACCTCAACAATTATTGACATTCTTTATCCACAGAACAGGTCACAATCCTCCTCTCGCAACAACTGCATCCACAAAACGATGTCACGGTATGACAACACCAACCAAACCCTAAGAAAACCCCATTATAAGCATGGATATTACATGATATAATATGGAATGGAGAACATGAGAAGATTAACCCCAAATGAATGATGATACATCATACCTTATTTCGAAGATTGATCGATACATCTTAGTTGCATCAAAACAGAGTAGAACCAATCCTAGGAGTAAAGATTGATTGTGCAACTCCTACATGAAGGATTTAAAGGTTCTAGTGTCTCATATGATGATAAAAAATAGGAAGAACAAGTGAGAATGATATCTCGTCTCTTTTTGATGTCTTAATGGGGCGAAAGTTTAAGATCCGGTTAATTCTCTATTAAAAATGCATCGCATTAGCCCACGCGGTTTGACCATGTAAAACATCTCGAGCCATAGGAATAATTAATATAGGATTTATGGAATTTGAATCGGCCTTAAGAGTCCTCAAAATAAGGCTTTAAATGTATTTTACGTCAAAGGAAATGTCAAAGGGGAGAAACTGTAGGAAGCTGGAAACGCTGTTCACATACTCAAAATTTGGCAAAGGAAAGAAAAGGTCACCGTTAGACCTCACCGTTCTGGAAACACTATTCAAGTCTACTGTTAGAAGGTCACTGTTAGAAGGTTACCGTTCTGGAAACCCTGTTCAAGTCCACCATTAGAAGGTAACTGTTAGAATGTTACCGTTCTGGAAACACAATTCCTGACGACCGTTATATGGTCACCATTAGAAGGTTACTGTTATGGAAACACACTTCAATTCTACCGTTATAAGGTCACCGTAAGAAGGTTACCATTCTGGAAACAATGTTAAAGTATACAGTTAGAAGGTCACTATTAGAAGGTTACTGTTCTGGAAACACTGTTCAAGTATACCATTATAAGGTCACCATTAGAAGGTTACCATTCTGGAAACACTTTTAAGTCTACTATTATAAGGTCACAATTGGATGGTTACAGTTCTGGAAACACTGTTCAAGTCTACCGTTAGAAGTCCACCAATAGAATCTCACTGATAGAAACACTGTTCACTGAACCTCACTAATAGAAACACTATTCACTGAACCTCATCGATAGAAACATTGTTCATCTACCGATACTGTTCATAAAACTGGAAACAATGTTCACAGCACAGGAAATTTGTCAAAGTGTTGGGGATAAGTCACCTTGACCTCCCGGAACACCTCCAATACCACATTTTCACAATGTAATGGACCAGAGAGGTCCAGGCCATTACATCAGATACCTCTCAAAACATTCTCATCCTCGAGAATTCAAAACCAACCTAAAGAAAAAAAAGAAACGGGGCCCGAACAACCACCCATCGAGATACCTCTCAAAAGAGAGAAAGCCACAAAAATAAATAAAAGAAGACCATAAATAAAACATGAAAGGTCTAACCACAAAGTAAACATCATTACTTGAATAGAGTTAAACATTCAACAACTCTAGGTACTGAGCACGTATCTGTGACTCACGCTCCCATGTACTCTCCTCCATTCCACCGTGTCGCCATAAGACACAAACTAAGGGGATAGAACGCCCACACAACACCTTCTCCTTGCGTTCTTGGATCTCCACAGGTTGCTTCTCGAAGGTTTCATAATCATCAATATTGATCTCTCCCAAATCAATAACATGAGATTCATTATGATGATAATGAAGGAGATGTGATACATAGAAAACATCATGTATCCGACTCATCTGAGGGGGAAGTACTACTCGATACGCCACAGCTCCAACACGAGCTAACACCTCAAAAGGCCCAAAAAAACGGGGAGAAATATTACTTCCATGACCAAACCATCGCTGCCCACGATGGGGAGTCACCTTCAGAAACACATGATCTCCAACATTAAACTCTAAGGGTCTCTTTCATTGATCATCATATGATTTATGATGATCTTGTGCTGTCTTTATCCTCTCACGAATCACCTGAATCATCTCGGTTGTATTCTTCACTAGTTCTGGCCCGCGGATTACTGACTCTTCGACCCCAGTCCAGCACAATAGAGAACAGCATGGCCGACCATACAAGGCTTCAAACGGCGCCATACCGATGGTAGAGTGAAAACTATTATTTTAAGTGAAATCTACCAAGGGTAAGTGCTTCATCCATGAACCTCCAAAAACAAGAACACAAGAGCACAACATGTCTTCAAGAGTATGGATGGTTCACTTTGTCTGACCATCCGTTTGAGGATGAAAAGCAGTTGTAAGGCACAATTGAGAGCCAAAATCATGCTGGAGACCTCTCCACACCCTGGAGTTAAAACATGGATCTCGATCAGAAATGACCGTCCTAGGTACTCCATGATGTCTCACCAACTCCTCCAGACACTACCTCGACAAAACTTCCACTGATCTCGACTCCTTGATCGCTATGAAGTGGGCCAATTTTGTTAAACGACCCACTACCACCCATATATAATCATGTCCTCCCGGAGCTCGAGGTAAACCTGTAACAAAGTCCATTGAGATGTCCTCCCACTTCCACTGGGGAATCTTAAATTGCTGGAGAAGACCACCAGGAACACAGTGTTCGGCCTTCACCTTCTGGGAGACTAAAAACCGAGACCCAAACTCTACAACTTCACGCTTGAGCCCATGCCACAAAAACTGACTCCTCAAGGATCAATATATCTTTGTCACACCAGGATGTACTGCCAAGGGCGAACAACGGAACTCTTGGAGAACTGTCTCGTGCATCGCCAAGGGAACAAAAAGACTGCCATGATACAAAACTCTGTGTTGTTCATCCTCTAACCAACCATCAGGGCCTCACCACAAACAACTCTGTCTCTCTAAACTTCCACTTCTAGATCACCCAACTGGGACTCTTCCGCCTTCTGCATCAGGGACGACTGCACCTTCATCTGGAAAAGACAACCTCTACCTCCAACCTCTTCCATATCAAGATGCAAAGTTTACAGTTCTTCCATCACTCTCCTGGAATCGCCATATTCATGCACATCATCATTACGTGACTTTCGGCTCAGTGAATCAGCTACAACATTCACTTTTCCAAGTGTATATGATATTTCAACGTCGTATTCCTGCAAGAACTCCATCCACCGATGTTTCCTCATGTTCAAGTCACGTTGGGTGAAAACATACCTCAAACTCCTATGATCGGTGAAAACCACAAAGTCTCACCAATGAGGTAATGTCTCCACAACATTAGAGAAAACACCACGGATGCCAACTCAAGATCATGGTGGAATAGTTGCGTTCATGGGGATGCAAATACCGAGACCCATAAGAGACAACTGACCTATGATGCATGAGAACACAGCCTAGACCCAAATGTGAAGCATCACAGAAAACATCAAACTAGACTCCCTCCACTGGAAGACATTGGACTGGAGCACTTACCAACTTCTCCTTTAGATACTCGAAAGCTGCCTGACACTGATCAGTCCATATGAACTCTTGATCCTTCCTGGTAAAAGCTGTTAGAGGAGTCGCAACTCGGGAGAAATTGGCTACAATCCTCTTATAATAGCCTTCGAGACCAAGGAAACTTCACACCTCTGACACGGTCTTGGGGGCTTCCCAAGACACCACTGCTTCTATATTCGACGGATCCACATCTACTCCCTTTTGGGACACAACATGCCCCATGAAATAATCTTCTCGAGCCCAAAACTCACACTTCGAAAACATCCCAAACAACTGATGTTTGCAAAGAACTCCCAAAACGGCTCGTAGATGCTCTGCATGCTCCTCTTCAGATGTAGAGTACACAAGGATTTTGTCGATAAAAACCACAACAAACTTGTCCAGGAATTCACGGATCATAGAATTCATCAACCCAATGAAAACAAATGGAGAATTAGTCACACCGAATGGCATTACAACAAACTCATAATGCTCATGATGACAACGGAAAGTAGTCTTCAGGGTTTACTCATCCTTTACACGCTTCTGATGATATCCTGACCGCAAGACGATCTTTGAGAACCAACTTTCACCCTTCAGTTGATCAAATAATTCATCAATACATGGCAGAGGATAACAGTTCTTTATTGTCACTTTGTTTAATAAATGATAATTGAAACACAACTGCAAACTGCTATCAGCCTTTTTCACAAACAGAACTGGCACACCCCACGGGGACACACTTGGCCGAACAAAACTGCACTGCAACAGACCATGAAGCTGAATACATAGCTCTCGTAACTCAGAAGGTGTCATCCTATATGGAGACACAGAGATAGGAGACGCTCTTGGCTGTAGCACGATCCCAAACTTGATCTCTCATCGAGGGGGTAAGGCTACAACCACTTCTGAGAAGATGTCAGGGTACTCCTCTACGACCCTAGGAAATTCCAACGGCTGAACCATTGAAGAACCCAGTATCATCTCAGCCATTATGGATGATATGGATGGAACTCGTCTATGACCCATCCGAGGAGCTCGCTCACCAACAAACACCACTTTCTCTCTATCTGCATCAATGAAAATGACCTTCTTCCTATAGAAACCCACAATAGCCTACACCAAATACAACCAACCCATTCCAAGTATGACATCATAGGTTTGTATTCCTAAACATTGAAAATCTCCCCAACAGCGGTGTGGCCCCAACAGTAGCTCACAGTATCTACATACTTCAGACAAGTCGCCTCGACCTCCAACTGGCGTAGTCAACACCATGGGAACAGGAAGCCTCTCTACCTCATGTCCCAAAGCATGGAAAATGGCGGGTTATATGAAGTAGTGTGTTTCTATTAAATCAAAAAAGGCATACACCAAGGTAGAAAACAATCAAAAGGTACCACGAACGACATATGGATCCCCTGGGGATGGCAACGCTAGAGCATGAAGCTGACCACGACCTCCTCCATGACCTCTCTGACCCTGATGACGACCATTACCATGGTCGCGCTCTGCTCTTTGAGTACATGGAGCGTCATGGGTCTGTCCTCTTCCTGATCTATCTACCCTATGGTGATCTAAAGCTGGTGCAACCTATTTCTACTGCCTCGGCTGGAACTGCCTCAACGGAGGAAGCTGGAGTAGAGCACCCAGTGCACGATGACTGCTATGAAAAGTCGGGCACTCCCGCTGCTGATGACCACGACCACCACAAGAAATACAAGTGCATGATCCCTTGGCATAGGCCTGATAGTTGCTGCCTCCGGAGAAACGAGATGAGAAGGGCTGGGACCTACCCCCAAGTGAACAGAAACTCTTCTGCCCTAAAAACTGAGATCCCAAGACCACAGCTTTGCTTCATGAGGAATCATGATTATTCCCCTCTCATGACGATCCGGTCCTAGCCAAAGTTCTATCAACAACCTATTCCCTCACCATCACCTCAAGATATGTCTTTAGCATAAATGGGGTGGCCTGGCGTTGGATCTCTGGATGCAAAGCCTCCTCGAAATGTCTCAACATGGCCTCCTCATCTGGTAACAGGTCTGAAGCATATCGTAGAAGGTTCCTTAAACAGATTCCAAACTCTCAAACACTGGAGCTCTCCTATAAAAGGGTATGAATCTCCTGGCGACTGGACGCCTTCGCAGTCGAAGAAAGAAACTCGACTCTAAAGCTGTCTCGAAACTCCTCCCATGAGATCACTGACTCCTCACGATCCCCGAGGAACAGGAACCACCACTGCCTCGCTGCTCCACATAGCATCGTCACAACCATGGACACCTAGTGTTCCTTATCTGAACGAATCGAACTGAAGCCTATCTCGACCTCCTCCAACCAGTCTTCTGTGACTGCATCTGAAACGGAGCCC
The DNA here is from genome assembly GCA_963277665.1 of Viscum album. Lineage (NCBI taxonomy): Eukaryota > Viridiplantae > Streptophyta > Magnoliopsida > Santalales > Viscaceae > Viscum > Viscum album. Next base: position 1,406,351,337 of record OY728133.1, on the reverse strand, counting down.
TCATACTTCTATAGACTATGGCGCTGAAACTATGGGAATGTCTTCCTCCAAGTGTCATCTTCGTCAACCCCTACCCGACAACGATCTACTAGAACAGCCTGCTGGACATCTTCTGCGCAAACCTAACGAGGACGTTGACCTGGAGCCATACCTGTAAAATAACTACTATTATATCTCCTAATCCTAGAATATGTAAGAATCAACATTAATAAGTTAATTGTTTTCTATTATTAATTTTTTTAGGTTAACCTATCTTAAGGTCTACCCATTCAAACAGAGGTGCAAAGAAGAATGATGCATGATCCTTTCCTAGGTCCCTACCCTGCAACCAGTATCACATTGTTTATTATCCATCATAAACTTAATGGTCCATACGTCAGATCATAGGGTGCCCTAAACACCTATGTATCAGCCGGTTTCCAGTGTTTACCTCACTTTCTAAACATGAATGACATTGTTGCCCTACCAACCCATGCAACCTCACATGTTCCTAACTCCAAAATCCATCTAATCCCTCAACCAGACCTCTGATACCACTCTTTCAGGACCCCTCCCCACAAATTGTACCCCTCCTGGGCCGGAAATGTGAGAATGAAGATAATGACCCCCCGAGTCCCGCCTCCAGTAGGCCCCGGGTTGGCGACTAGCACCGAGGGTATAGTAAACACACAACTGGGAGGCATTACCCTCTAAGAGAACACATGCGGAAGAGAGAGATAAGATAGACACCAATCAAATACAAATCAGAACTGAAATATAAAAGAAACCCAAGTACATATATGAAATGTAATGAAAAAGTACTACAACTGAAATGGGAAACTAAAAGTACCCAAAAGAAAGTAAAATGGAAGCGACCACAAGCCCTAACAACTCCTCCTCCAACCACAAGCTCGTAGTAACCAGCTTGATCTGCAACCGACTCCAGGTGACCTGAAAAAAAAATTTATATATACATAGGGTGATTATAACAGTATACTCAGTAAGATCCTCCCCAATCCTCTCGTGAAAAAGTAAGGAAGGAATACTAAAGTCCAGTGAACAACAAGTGAAACTAACTCGTCACCTAAACAGGTATACTAAGTTCCCAACCTCACCATGGATACTCTCAGAAAGTAACTCATACAAGAATATAGCATATAGTAAGGTTTACCAAGGGTACCCCACTACTACTTCCACAATAGTTTTCCGCTTTGTCCCAATGACATACGTCTTGTTCATCTCTCTCCAAAGGCTTGCCCGTAGACACCTGAGCTAAGTTCCACAATCTGCACCTCGTGCACCACAAAGGCTTGCCTGTAGACACCTGGGAGAAGCACCACACCATCCTCCCAAATAAAAGTAACCAGGTATGTTCCAGGAGCCACCACAACCTGCATAATGTGTATCATACATCAGGTATTATACCTCAAGCCATTATAGCCCATACACCGATTAGGGATCCTCAAGCCATCACAGCCTATAAACGCTACACATATAGTAGTCCATAGGATACTATATCCAGAGTATATGTGTGTGAAATAACCACAACCCATTACAGACCTCTACACACATATATGGGGAAACTAACTATTGTGAATGTTGGAACATGTATCTACCAAGAGAATAGAGCGGGGCCATAGGGGGTAGCCATCCGTTCAACCTCCCATTAGAATGTTGGGGAAAACACCACCCTAGGGCTCAGAATCCCCGGGGTGTCAGTTTCCCTTACCAACAGGGTGGAGTAGAATATAGAAACACAAAAAGTACGGAATATATATATAACTCACATCCACACTATGGGCATTACCTAGTCTTAGATACATCTGCAGCTAACGTCTCTCAGACTCCAGGCTATTACTTCTAAGACTACGTATCCTATAATCACACAAACATTTGAAGAGATTTATTAGATTACTCCATTCTAATTTTATCATTTCTACTGTACATTAATTAATTCGTTAAACATTAATTAACCATTAACAATTCCACATTAAACTGAATTGGCATCACATTAAAAAAACAACTGCTCCTTTTAAGATTCACATCACCTTTAAATTCCAATATCTCCCTCCCCATGGATTATCACCATTTAATCAAAATTTCATTATAGAATTACATTCCCATATTCCAAGGAATTCTAGAAAGGCATCCTATGCTACTAAACACAAAGGGGGCTCAACACGGTGAGTAGATATACTACCCGTCGAGTCTTTGCCGCCTATAGAAAGAGAATAGACCTATTCTCCCTCGAGAGGCTAAAAACGGAAAGCACGTGGCATAACACGCATGTCTTCGCCTCCTTCGAAAGGAGGGTATGCAAGACTAGAGGCCATGAGCAGTGGGGAAAAGTATAGAAGATAAACAACCAAACAAAGTCACCAACATCTAACCATCACATTCATCCCATACCATCATCCTTGGTGTCCTCCCCGACACCCATATGCATAAGCTGATGCATCTCGCCACCCTAAGAGTTATCCACTGCCACAACCACAAGTCCCCATGCCGCCAAATATCACAACCGCCATCCAGGATCACATTACATCACAAGTAGCAGGAAAACAAACATCACATTAATGAGATCTTGTCCCTTTAACAATCAAGAGGGTAACTCAGAACCCCTTTAAGAAATTCTCACACAATCTGTTATTTAATCCATATTTAATTAGCATATTTGTTATTCGTAGGTTAGAATTACGGGATACCTAATCATTAAGCTATCACAATTAAATAACCATGCTTACTTCCCTAATTTGATTAACATCAAATTGGAACAACTACAACAACAACAAAAACTGGATTTATTTACATGCCTCTTTATCGTTATCCAATTATTTAACAATTAATTACGGCTTTACATTCATTATCAATTTCTATCAAGAACAAACAACTAATCAAAGAAAACATATATATCACTTTATCTAGAAAAACATGAGGCAAACCGTTATCATGGTACAAATGAACAACATGTGATCAAAAAATTATTTTAATCCAGTTAATGTATTTAATTAGGTCAATTTCATTGTGATCCAAAGGGATAAATCATGCTAATTCTACAATTTCACATATACAATTAGAGAATCCATGAATCCCCTACCTCAACAATTCTTGACGTTATTTATCCGCACAACGGGTCACAATACTCCACTCACGACAACTGCATCCACCCAAAGATTCCATGGTACAACCACACCAACCAAACCCAAAGTAAATCCCATTATAAGCATGGAGATTACATGCTATAATATGTAAAGGAGAACAGGAGAATATTAACCCCAAAAGAATGATGATACAACATACCTTATATCAAAGATTGATCAATACAGCTTGTTTGCATCAAAACAGAGAAGAACCAATACTAGGAGTGAAGATTGACTGTGAAACTCCTATGTGAAGGATTTAAAGGATCTAGAGTCTCATAGCTAATAAGAACGAGGATGAACAAGTGATAATGATATCTCGTCCCTTTTTGAAGATTTAATGGGGCGACAGTTTAAGATCCGATTAATTCTCCATTAAAAATGGATCGCATTAACCCACATGGTTTGACCAAGTAAAACATCCCGAGCCATAGGAATAATTAATATAGGATTTATGGAATTGGAATCTTCCTTAAGATTCTTTAAAAAAGGCTTTAAATGTATTTTACGTCAAAGGAAACGTCAAAGGGGTGAAACTGTAGGAAGCTGGAAACACTGTTCACATACTCTAAATTTGGCAATGGAAAGAAAAGGTCACCGTTAGACCTCACCGTTATGGAAACACTATTCAAGTCTACGGTTAGAAGGTCACTGTTAGAAGGTTACCATTCTAGAAACACTATTCAAGTCCACCGTTAGAAGGTCACTGTTAGAAGGTTACCATTCGGGAAACACTGTTCCAGTCTACGGTTAAAATGTCACTGTAAGAAGGTTATCATTATGGAAACACTGTTCAAGTCTACCGTTATAAGGTCACCGTTAGAAGGATACCGTTCTGGAAACACTATTCAAGTATACCGTTAGAAGGTCACTGTTAGAAGGTTACCATTCTAAAAACACTGTTCATGTCTACCGTTATAAGGTCACCATTAGAAGGTTACTGTTCTGGAAACACTGTTCAAGTCTACCGTTATAAGGTCACCGTTGGAAGGTTACCGTTCTGGAAACACTGTTCAAGTCTACCATTAGAAGTCCACCGATAGAAGCTCACCGATAGAAACACTGTTCACTGAACCTCACCGATTGAAACACTGTTCACCGACCGATAGTGTTCATAAAACTGGAAACTCTGTTCACAGAACTGGAAATTTGGAAAAGTGTTGGGGATAAGTCACTTTGACCTCCTAGAACACCTCCAACACCACATTTTCACATTGTAATGGACCCGAGAGGACCGGGCCATTACAGAAAATATTACTCCCCTTTCATCGAGTTATCATGGAGTACTATTTTAAAATACATAACTAATGAATATTTTGTGATCCTCATCATAGATAAGATGGAATAATCTTATTTAATCAAAGAACCATCCACGTTGTTTTCGATCCAAGGGTGGTAATGTATTGAGGAGTCATAATATTTTTTCAAATAAAACAATATTCTTTGGTAAATATTAAACTCTTTTTTGGTGAATATATACATCATAATTTTCTATCATTTTACATGTCATACATTTATCAATAAAAATAATTCCACCAAATCATTAATTCAATAATTACTACTACTAACATGGATTTACAAGATGGATAATTATTACAATGAAATATAAATTGGAATGTGTAATAACCAATATCCCTATTATTTTTCTTAATAACTCACCTCAAAACATTTTTCAATGCATTAATATAAATCACAATCAATTCTATACTATAGGGCAGTGTGATCACATGTTTATTGACCAGCCCTTTCTTCAGTTCATGAAATTTTCTATATATTCATTTGTATAAAGAAATATAACTCCCTTTTGAGTTAACACTATGAGTGGAGTTGATATTTATGTGAAAAAATTAAAAAACCATTGATAATATACGTCCAATCAATGAAAACTATAGATATCCATAACATTTGATGGAATATGATAATGTTCAGTTACATCTGTCTTTGACGGATTCACTGATATAACCTCACACATGATGATATGATCCAAACAATGCACCCTTATGTTGGCCAAATTATTACTCCTAAGAATAATAAATAATGAAATGACTAAAGTATATGACTCATGTCAACATGGTGCAATTTTCATTTTGGTAGCCTACCTAATTAAAACTCCATTGTTGAGGGTTCTTTCCCTACAGTAGTGATCAAGATGGGTGGACTTCTAGAATGTTTCCTAGGGTGTGTATGAGTGAGGGAAAAATGATAAAATTTGCATGTGTTAGGATATGGGGATAAACATTTTTTTTAAATGAAAAATTTGGTATGTGGGTACGCCCCAGAGAGGGGGCCACTTATCTGTGGGGAAACTAGTGTAACCTTATGGGTTTGGAGCAGATGAACAAGTTATGGTGGGATGTCTATGCTATATATGGGGCCCAGTTGTCACATTTGGTATTAGAGCAAGAACCCATCCTTAACTACAGTTTTACTATTTGAGATTTAGTATAGGGTCAACAATATGAATTTTGTGCTATAAGGGAGGGTTGTTACACCCAAAAATAATAAATGGTTAACTGACTAAATGATATGACTCATATCAACACAGTGCACCTTTTTTTCAAGATCCTTCCCAATTAGAACACTATAGTTAAGCGCGAATTTTATAGAGTAGTGATCAACATAGGATATACTCTGAGACATTTCCTAGGGTGTCTGTGAGTGAGGAATGATAATACTGAAAATGTAACACCACAAGCTTCCACGGTACAATTCTTTTTTAATAATACAGTTGTGTGTGTTGTACGCAACATCGAGTTCTAACACACACCACAACTAATCAAACTAGCCGTTATGAATATTAATACAAACCTTTTAGAATTTTATACACTTTATCTTTCAAAATGGACTATATTTTTGGATTTGGAATATTGAAATTAGCTTAGGGTAAATTTTTGGTAATTTTCTGATAACTTTCATATTTTAATGAATAGTGAAAATTACTAAATTTTAATTAAAAACAATATTTTTAATCAAAATAATTAATATTGAAAAATTATGAATTTGTGTGGTTTTAAATTATATTTAGAATATATTTTTACAATTTAATTCTATGTTTGTCATTGGATATAATTTCACATTTAAACCAGACATAAACAAGTGTCAATATTTTGATAGTTATTGTTTCTTAAAAACATGATTTTTGTTTTGATAGTGGAAATTAATTTTAAATTAATAAATTAAACTTCTATATTTTTTATTTGGTAAAATAGGATTCATTATTTAATTCGTAATATCAAAATTAGCTTAGGGTAAATTTTTTGTATTTTTCTGAAAACTTATAATTTTTGATGAATAGTGAAAACACTGAGTTATAGTTTAAAACCGAATTTTTTTTTAAATATTTATTTATTTTATTTAAATTACTTAATTTCAAAATAGGTAAATAATACCTATATAAGTTTAATTTAATTCATTGGAGTCCGTTTATAATAATATTAGATATATAAAAATTTTATAGAACTTTTCATCGTATTTTACCCACCTCCTATGAGCTTTTGCAAATTCACATAAAACATAATTTTACCACTTCTGGGAGCTTAATTTCGAAAATCCGAGAGACATGGTTAATGTCAATTAGTAAAATGTGGTTCAATGAGAAGAAAATATTTTTTGTTGAATAGTATCTTTTTACTTTTATTTATCACGGCTAAAAGTAATTAGGGTAATTAAGGGTAAAAATGATATTAATATTACCCTCACACATATCCTAATTATATTGGAAAAGTTTATCTCGACCAAAAACAACATTAGAATAAAATATTATCATTTAGGTCCACTTGGATTATATTAGGACATTTATTATTATTTAATTCAAAGAAGAGTTAAAAGAGTTAAAATCAAAGTTGAATAACTACAAAAATTCAATATAGGGGTTTTCATGAGATAAATTCGTTTATAAATATTCATTAGAAAGATATAAATATTTCCTACATTATTATCTTTTAATTATAATTTTTATACATTATATAAATAATTTTATTTATGACATAATGATTATGCAGTAATTACCTTATTCATGAAAGAATCAAATAAATGGTTTTATAAATATTAAAATAAATTTAATTTCAAAGTTTTTATGAAATCCACTAATTTTATAGGTGAAGATTAAATGTTATTAATTATTCAATTTATTTTGTTTTAATTAATCATGTTGTTATTATTTTAACAAAAAAAATTCCAAGTAGTGTCAAAATTGACATAATATAGTTTTTCAAACAATTATAATATTATTAATTGATATAATGGTTGTAAAAATATAATTTCAGGCCAAAAGACTTATATAATAATATATATGACATTAATGAACCAATTTTAGTTCTATTTGTAGTATATTGTCAGTTTATTAACCATATAGTGTAAGAATACAAGAAGACACGGTAAAAGTTAAATTATTTAACTTAGAGTTAAATCTAAAAGATAAGGTAAACATGGTAACATAAACTTTTCTAAAACATATTTGTTGAGTTTTTATAGATCTATACCCACCTTAGACATTAAATAATATACTTTGAAGCCGTTAGAAATAGAATATGAATTTATTATAAAATAATTTTTTAAGTTTTTTCTAAGGTACCCATCACCCCTCTTATAAATGGGAACTCGCCCTTCTATCTAATTCACACATTCTATGCCATTTGAATCAGCCAAACCCTGACCAAATACCCTATAAAATATCCTCCAATCATCTTATAGGCCTTATTTTGATCAGAAAGGCAACCGACGGAGCCCTTTTGATCAAATCAAAAGGCCGAACCCGAAGAAGAGACAATGATTTTACCACCCTCTTTCAAGTTCCTTTCTTCATCCACATCTTTTTTCATTGTTGTTTCCATTATAAAATAATAACTACATTATATTATATATACTATGATGTTATTATAATTATGGTACAACCAAATTCATTATTCTATCCACCATTTCAATGACAATTCACCATACATGCATATGTGCGGTTTACCATCTCCACATCATGGTGTAATTGTTATTCAACATATTATTATTTGGATGGGTATAATAATGATGTGTATTTTATGAAAATAATAAATATAAAATGATAAGGATTATATATATATATATTATATACCATCCAATTATATATTATATTAATATTAAAAGAATGATATATTCACTTGTGCGTACGTACGGATTACCGTCTCCACGACACGATGAGATTCATTTCCATGTTCACCATTCATCGACGATTATAAAAATATATATTAATAATAAGTATGTAATATATGACATAATAATTCTACTAGATATATATATTTATATATATAATTATTTATGTACTTACATATATCAAATTCACTTACATCCATTCAAGACTATATGAAAACAGAAATAGCATTTTTGCGTACGTACGGACTACCGTCTCCATAAACGGTGTTATCCATTTCATATATACGTCTATTTTAAATGTTTATATTATAAATACATATGATAAATAAATCATGTTTTATATTTTGGATGTATTTAAATCATGATCTATGTGATACAATCAATAGAAACAAGTTAAAACACGTATGATAAAGAAAGCGATTATTACCCGAAATATTAATATAACATGGAAATTATTTTTAGATGGGTATTATAAAGTCATAAATCAATATTGTATGATATCATAAATATTAATATCATTATGGTATAATTTAATAACATAATATAGTCTTCATATAATAGGCTAAACGTACCCTCGACTAACGGAAAGTGCAAGGTAAGGCGTTTTCATCTCACTCATTACTCCCATGAGATTCATGCCATATTGCTACTATTACCTTTTGTGTGGTGTATGTACTACCCATAATTGTATTATTTGTGTAAAACACTTTAATTTTGTTTATTTACATATTCATTGTATGAAACCTCTTTCATGAGTTGTATGTTTCATAAGTTACCAAATTGGTTAGGGTTAATTTCACAATCTCTTTATTATCCAAGGTTGTTTTTATGTATGTATCTACTGGGACATATTTATTATCAATGTCCATGTTTTATGAAACATTTTTGAAAGAGATTCTTTTAAGGGACTTTTTTTACTAAAACATCGTCTCAAATGTTTTAAATATTTATTCTTCTAAATCATTCTCATTAATGTCCATATCTTCAAAATGGGTTTAAGGATTTATTTATATGGACATGAATGTTTTTAAAATGTTAATTCATTTCAAAAGTTTCAAAGTGGTATGGGACACTTTGATTCAAAAATGTCTTTAAATTTCTTTTTTCTAAATTGCGCGACTTTTAAATTTTTTCATGAAATATGGGGTTTTCACTTAAAGAGTTTTACAAATCATTTTAATCTATTTCAAAACTCGTTAATGGATTTAAAACTTGTTCTGAAGTTAATTTATCATGATACAAATATTTCATATTGTGTTGAAGGTTTTTTGATATGTTTGACTGTGAATTTTTTATTTTTATACCATTCATGGTTTATGGTTAAAGTATTGACATTTCTTATGCTAGTTTTAATACAAATATTTATGTTAGGTTTGGACCTTTTCATATGAGGAATGCATTGGACTTAATAAGTGACAGGTGGAGCCAGTTATAGCTTCTCGATGCATCAGTAGGTCTCATGAGAAAAACTAGTGTCTTGGCACGAGGCCTTGACAAAATCAGATTTGTATTCTTGGCATGAGGCATTGGATACATGGTTATGATAGTCGGGAATTATGCATTACATCATTATGAAATTGGTTATTGTTATTGCATGTGATTATTCGATTAGTAGAATATTCATGTGAATAAGTAAATGGAATTATTTAATTTTATTTCTTTGATATTATGCTGAAGTTCTTGTTTAAAAGGCTTGTTTTTAATTTTTATACATTTCCTTAAATGTTTATGCTTATTTTTGAATGTTTCCACTCTATTGCATACCCTTACTGAGCGTTTGATCTCACCACTTTCTTTGTTTTATTTTTCCTAGGATTCCAAGAAGTGTATTGTGATTGATATGCAGGGTTAAGACAAGAGAATAATGGTGTTCATAAAGGATTATTTATGTTTTTCTCTATGTTATAAATTATAATGTAACATTAATGTATGTAATCTACTTTTCAAGACTACTAAACTGATAAGTCCTTCGGGGCTTGTTTCCTTGTAATCATGCCAATGTATTAAAATAAATCACCAAATCTGGGTAACTGGGGTCGGGGTGTTACAGTGTGTATCAAAGGATATTTAGCGATAAACTTGGAAACTATATTTAGATAAAATCTTATTAGAGCCCATTACCCTAAGAATGACTTTGAGGATTAGTATAGAAAAACTTCCCATAATTTTGGTAATGTAGAGAGTTTGTGATATTTCCAAACAAATACATCCATGTCTGGATACGAGCAAGTAGAAGAGGCTCTGGCACAGATATACCTAGGGGTAATACCCAAAACCACCACTTTGAGCCAGAATCGAATGGGAACCGGTGCACAACAACGGGCCTTTCTACTCTTGGTTATGACACTCCCATGGGATATGGTTAGGATAAATCTCATTTTCTTTACAAACCATTATAAAAAGATTAGGAGTATATACTTACAGAAAGAAAACATTTTTATGATTATGGATTATATCTATAAACTGTTTAATTTATTTTAAGTGTTTTACATGTTTGGGACTAGGTATTTCTATTCATAAACTAATCTAGTGTATGCCATTATTTAGAAATGGCGCCCAGTAATAGGAATGAGAACTGCAACTATAAACATGATCCAAAGAGTAAGAAGGATCATATCTTTCATGGTCCTAATCCATAATTTAGAAAATAAATAGTCTCCCACGTATTATCATCATATGAAGAAATAGTATCACGTGTTGATAAGATAAGTAACGAATTCTCAGAGTCCTATGGCTTTGAAGGGATGCCAGAGAAGAAAAAGATGGTAGAGAGAAGGACAGATAAAGGGAAGAAGGTAAGGAAGGATTTTCCCATATGTGATAACTATGGAAAGAATCACCTTGGAAAATTATTGAAGGGAATGGGAGTATGTTATAAGTGTGGAGAAAAAGGACACCATGTACGTGACTGGATGTGTAAGAAATGTTTTTCAAATGTACAATGCTTCATCTTCAAGGAGTTGGGACACTACGCGAACCAATGTTAAAATCATAAGAGTATGCCCCAAATGATGCTATTTTATAATAATCAAGTTATGATACTACCTCAGATGAAGAATAATGACTATTGTTCTTATGTTGTTATTACAGGATTATTTCATTTGAGTGTTGTATAAACAATATACTAGTTATAATAATTATGGAGTATATATGGATCGTACCGCAGTGCTATTTTATTAAGGACATGGGAATTTGCGGAACCAAGAAAAGTGACTCAATAGCATGTTAAATTTGTGGAAAATATATAGCTGAGAGAAAGATAAACCATAATATGGTTCTGATACCGAGGTAGTGATTTTGGAATAATACAAGATTGATTTGGATAAATTATATTGGATATTCTTGACTACCTTGAAACAGATTCATGATTTTTTCCACATTGGAGTTTACAACATTTTTTATAGAAGAATTATATCCAGTATTATATAAAGAATAATGGAGCATGAATGTAATCAATAAGGTTTTATGGTAATTTAGGATGTTACCATGTTTTAAAATAATACATGGTGAAGGTGTTCACATGTTATTTCATGGAAAAAAGGATCTTCATTGGGTTTAACTTCCTTATAAATTTTGGACTATGAGTTTGGATAGTATTATTTTGGATAAGTCTAAAGGTTGGAATAGATTATGTTTGAAATGTTATTTTTGGAATTTTATAAAAGGACAACACACAGACCGTGTGACAACCCGTCACATCAGACAAAGCTGCAGGAATCGAATCCACAACCATAGTGTGATTGGGAGTTATCGCCTACCACTGGACTACATGAAGTTCCTAGATTGTGTAATGTAGTTTCATTTTTTAAAGGGGATGATATGTGAATTATAAATTCATTATATTTGGACCCCTATACGATTATGATAAATAGATAATTTTTGAGTTGTATTATGTTTTGGGGTGGAAGATGAGTTTGTGGTATAAATTTATTAATGGATAAAAATCTAATTATAAAGTAAGTATATTTCCTTATAATCTTATCCAATATCATAAATAAATTCCTCAACATTAATAAAAGGAACATAGAATAAAAATGATGTCCTAGATGGTACCTTAGATCATCACAAATTTATGGCTTTATGATTGTTGGCCTTTTCATAGCCATGTTCTCTACCACTCTCCATCAGATATTGATGTTTAAATTTCCCTTCCATATCAATATTTTCCAACATGGAACCCTAGTTTGTGTTATTTTTGGAATCCTTCATACTTACCACTCTTTATGTTAAATAGAGGCCTCATTAATCCATTTTTCGATGTGGGATTTCAACTAAGATATTTTGAAATGTCAACCCCATGTTTCCATAATCAAGAATAAATTGTGAGGATGCAATTTATTGAAGGAGGGGAGAATGTACCACCCCAATCATCCATGGTACGATTCTTTTTGAATAATACAGTAGCGTGTGTTGTACGCAACTTCGACTTCTAACACACACCACAAACAATCAAACTAGACGTTATGAATAGTAATACCAAATTTTTAAATTTTTATACATTTTATCATTCAATATGGACTTCATTTTTGGATTCAGAATATCAAAATTAACTTAGGATGAATTTTTTGTACTTTTCTCATAACTTTCATATTTTGATGAATAGTGAAAATTACTAAATTTTAATTAAAAACAACTTTTTTAATCGAAATAATTAATAGTGATAAATTATGAATTTGGGTGGTTTTAAATTATATTTAGAATATATTTTTACAATTTAATCCAATGTTGGTTATTGGACATAATTTCACATTTAAACCAGACAGAAACAAGTGTCAATCTTTTGATAGTTATTGTTTCTTAAAAACACGCTTTTAGTTTTAACAGCGGGAATTAATTTTAAATTAATAAATTCAACTTCTATGTTTTGAATTTGGTAAAATATAATTTATTATTGAATTCGGAATATCAAAATTATCTTAGGCTAAATTTTTGGTATTTTTCTGAAAATTTTAAATTTTTAATTAATAGTGAAAAACATTGAGGTATAGTTTAAAACGAAATTTTTATTTAATAATTTTTTATTTTATTTAAATTATTTAATGTCAAAATAGATACATAATACCAATATATATTCAATTTAATTCATTGGATTCAGTTTATAATAATTTTAGAAATATAAAAAATTTATTGAACTTTTCACCATCTTTTACCCACCTCCTAGGAGCTTTTGCAAATTCACATAAAACTTAATTTTATTGCTTCTGTGAGATGAATTTCAAAAATCCGAGAGACACGGTTAATATCAGGTAGTAAAATGTGTTTCAATGAGATGAAAATATTGTTTTTCTGAATAGTAACTTTTTACTTTTATTTACCACGGTTAAAAGTAAATAGGGCAATTAAGGGTAAAAATGATATTAATATTACCCTTACACATGTCCTAATTCTACTGGAAAAGTTAATCTCGACCAAAAACAACCTTAGGAATAAAATATTATCATTTTGGTCCTTTTAGATTAGATTTTGACATTTATTATTATTTAATTCAATGAAGAGTTAAAAGAGTTAAAATCCATGTTTAATAATTAAAAAATATTAATATTGGGGTTTTCGTAACATAAATTCGATTATAAATATTAATTATAAATCTATAATGGTTTCCAACATCATGCTATTTTATTTATAATTTTTAGACATTATATAAATAAATTTATTTATGACACAATGATGATGCATTAATTAGCTTATTCATGAAAGAATAAAATAATTGGTATTATAAATATTAAAATAAATATAATTTCAAAGTTTTTATGATAGAAACTAATTTTCTAGGTGAATATTATATGTTAGGATTTATTAAATGATTTTGTTTTAAGAAATCATGTTTTTATTTATTTAACAAAAAACAAATACAAAATAGTGTCAAAATTGACATAAAATAGTTTTTAAAATAAATATTATATTATTAATTGATATAATGGTCCTAAAAATATAAGGTTATTCAAAAAGACTTATATAATAATATATATGACATTAATGACCCAATTGGGGTTTTATTGGCAGTATATATTATGTTTACTAATGATATAGTGTAAGAATACAAGAAGACACTGTAAATGTTAAATTATTTAACTTAGAGTTAAATCTAAATGATAAGATTAAAATGGTAACCTAAACTTGTATAAACCCTATTTGTTGAGTTGTTTTAGACCTATACCCATCTTAGACATTAAATAATCTACTTTGGAGACATTATAAACCGAATATTAATTTATTATAAAATAATATTTTAAGTATTTCCTAAGGTGCCCCTCACTCCTCTTATAAAAGGGCACTCCCCCTTCTCTCTAGTTCACACCTTCTAAGACATTTTCCCCAGCCAAACCCTGCCTAAATACCCTATAAAATATCCTCCTATCATATTATAGGACTTATTTTGATCATAAATCCAACCTATGGAGCCCTTTTGATCAAAACAAACGGAAGAACCCGAAGAAGAGGTAATGATTTCACCACCCTCTTTCAAGTTCCTTTCTTCTTCCACTTCCTTTTTCTTTGTTGTTTCCATTATAAAATAATAAATCCAGTATATTCTACATACTATGATGTTATTATAATTATGGTACAACCAACTTCATTATTCTATCCACCCTTTGAATGACATTTCATCATACGTGCATACGTACAACTTACCGTGTCCACGTCGTGGTGTAACTGTTTTTCAATACATTATTATTTGGATGGGTTTAATAATGATGTGTATTTTATGTAAATAATAAATATAAATTGATAAGTATTATGTATATATTATATAACATCCAATTATATATTATATTAACATCAAAATAATGATATTTCTGCTTGTGCATACGTACAGATTACTATCTCCACGACTTGATGAGATTCATTTCCAAGATCACCATTCGTCGACGATTATAAAAATATATATTACAAATAAGTATGTAATATATGACATAATAATGCTACTGTAGATATATATATATTTATATATATATAAGTATTTATTTACTTACATATATCTTATTCACTAACTTCTGTTCAATACTATATGAAAACAGAAACAGCATTTATGCGTACATACGAACTACCGTCTCCATAAAAGTATTTTTTTTATTTCATATATAAGACTATTATAAATTTTTATATTATAAATATATATGATAAATAAATCATGTTTTATATTATGGAAGTTATTAAATCATGACCTAAGTGATACAATCAAGAGAAACAAGTTAAAACACGTACGATAAAGAAAGTGATTATTACCCGAAATATTAATATAACATGGAAATTATTATTAAATGGGTAGTATAAAGTCATAACTGAATAATTTATGATATCATAAATATTAATATGGTTCTGGTATAATTTAATAACATCCTATAGTCTTCATATATGAGGCTAAACGTACCCTCGACTACAGGAAAGTGCAAGGTAAGGGGTTTTCATCTCACTCCTTATTCCAATGAGATTCATGCCATATTGCCACTATTACCTTTTGTGTGGTGTATTTACATCTCGTAATTGTATTCTATGTGTAAAGAAATTTAATTTTTGTTTATTTACGTATTCATTTTAGGATACTTCTTTTAGGGGTTTTATGTTTCTTATGTTACCAAATTTGTAAGGGTTAATTTCACAATCTCTTTATTATCTAAGGTTGTTTTTACGTAAGTATCTTCTGATACATAATTTTTATCCATGTCCATGTTTTATGAAAGTTTTTTCAAATGGAATCTTTTAAGGGACTTTTTTTTACAAAAACATCATCTCAATTGTTTTATATATTTATTCCTCTAAATATTTCTCATTAATGTCCATGTCTTCAAAATGGGTTTTATGGATTTATTTATATGGACATGAATGTTTTTAAAATGTTAATTCCTTTCAAAAGTTTCAAAGTGGTATGGGACACTTTGATTCAAAAATTTCCTTAAATTACATCTTTTCTAAATTGTGTGACTTTAAAATGTTTTCATGAAAAAGGGGTATTAATGTCAAAGAGTTTCACAAATCATTTTAATCAATTTTAAAATTCTTTAATGGATTTTAAACTTGTTTTGAAGTTGATTTATCATGATAAAATTATTAAATATTGTTTTGAAGGGTTTGTGATAAGTTTTACTGTGAATTTGTTATTTTTATACCATTCATAGTTTATGGGTAAAGTATTGACATTTCTTATGCTAGTTTTAATACCAATATTTTTGTTATGTTTAGACCTTTTCATATGTGGAATTCATTAGATATAATAAGTGATGGGTGGAGCCTATTCTAGCTCATCGATGCATCAGTAGGTCTCATGAGACAAACTAGTGTCTTGGCACGAGGCCTTGACAAAATCTTATTTGTATTCTTGGCACGAGGCCTTGGCAACGTGGTTATGGTAGTATGGAATTATGCATTACATCGTTATGAAAGTGGTTATTGATATTGCATGTGATTATTTGATTAGTAGAATATTCATGGAAATAATTAAATGGAATTATTTCATTTTATTTCTTCCATATTATGCTGAAGTTAATGTTTAAAAAAATTTTGTTTTAGTTTTATATATTTCCTTAAATGATTATGCTTATTTTTGAAAGTTTCCGTTGTATTGCTTACCCTTACTGAGCGTTTGATCTCACCCCTATCTATGTTTTATTTTCCCAGGATTCCAAGAAGTGTATTTTGATTGATATGCAGGGTTAATCCAAGGGAATAATGGCATTCATAAAGTATTATTTATGTTCTTTTGTAAGTTATTAAGTGTAATGTAACATTCAGGTATGTAATCTATTTTCCAAGACTACTGAACTGATCGGTCCTTCGGGACTTGATTCCTTGTAATCATGACAATGTATTAAAATAATGCGCTGACTCTAGGAAATTGGGGTTGTGGTGTTATAGAAAAAATATATTTTTGCCTATGGGGACATTCATTAGTCATATACCCATTTATGTCGTTAATCCATAGGGTGGGTAACCCATGTATTTGGAAATATTATTTATACTTGGTAGGACAGGAATAGAATTATTTGTTAAGGTGTAGTGGATGTGCTATTAGAGGGTCCCATTTGCCCAAAAAATTCACACTTTGAATGATTGAATACAACTTATCCTTCCACAGCATCATCAATAAATTCCCCATGAGATCATCATGCTCTTACTTAATTGTGATATATATAATAATGTCATATATAATGACCACTAATAAGTTATCTAGATAATATAAAATGACTTTATTTATTAAATCCCAAATGATACCTTGGGAATTACCCAAAAAAATGTAAATTCATTAAATTCATAATGACTATAAAAAGAAAAAAATAATTTCTTGAGTACATATTAACTTTTATCCCTCAAATGATAGTATAAAGATCAAATTTCATTTATATACTCCCACTTTTATCCATTACCATCACATAAATTTTACATAATAATAAAAAAAATATAAAAACGACACCCAAAACCATTTTAGTCTAGTTCTTTTTCAAAAAATGAAACATAAACACTAGTGAATAAATGAACTAAATTATCTCCCACTAGGTTTTTCATGACTATTACACCTGTTGGAAGGAAAATAATTAATAAATATCTTTATAAATTTCGATATGAAACATAAATGGTGCAAGGGTAGGTGCTTAATAATGGTAAAAATGGTGACATGTAGGCACAATAATGGGCATAGGGGTATGAGGAAGTTTTGATAACATTATAATATCATACCCTAAATATCATAAGATTATAAAAATTTATCATGGAATATTACTTGGAACTTCATAATACATGAATCATAAATAAATAAATAATAAATTCCATGAAACAAAAACATATAAATATGAAATGTTATAGTGATAGAAACATAAACATGTAAAATGATTTCAAAAGTTGTTATGTTATTGCTTACAAGGTCATATAAGTAGTATGAGTTCACTCCCCATATGATCTTGGTTATCATGGTTCACTCCCATGTCCAAATTTGTAGTATTATTCCACTACATATACCATCTTGGTAGTTATGGTTCACTCAAATGTCCATATTTTTAGTAAAGGTTACCTACAAAGTATGTATTAGTCTTATCCTTAGATATAAATCTTTACCCAATTCATTTTAGGTAGATATATGACCCACCCATCTCATAGTGAAAATATGAATACATATTCCATGAAAACCAAAATAATCCTTGAATAACCAATGGAATGAAATGGGTATCATAATTTTTTTCCGATTAAAAACATTGTAAAATTATATAGGGATCATAATCATTTCATCAAATGAATAACCATGAAAAGAAGTGGGTTTCAAAATAATATTACCCCTGAAAAAGAATCATGTTTCATAAAAATATTTCCATAAAAAAATAAACCATTCGTTGAAAAAATATGAATGGAAACACTGAATCAATTCCCAAGAATGGAATGAGTAACACCAATGGAGTTCATCTTATATGGGAAATATTTTCGATACAACCTTTAAAACATTTCTTGAGGAAAATATCCTTTATGCATTGAAAAACAATTTTTAAATAATATAACCTTTTTGAAAATGCTTTTCATTGAAATATCTTTTAAAACATATAATTTAAGTGGTGAAAAAAATAAAAAATTATCATTATTGTTTTTCATTTAAAATAATCTTCAAGGAATATTATATATTTTTTAAATGTGGTTTCTAAAATAAAATATTTTTTTGACCGAAGAGAGAAATACTATTATATTTTTCTTATAAACAAATTATCTATTATTTTATATACTAATGTTTAATAAATGGTTTCTAATACATGGATATATATCCAATTAAAATAGTATAAATAAACTAATGATTCTTTTTATGATATGGATTTGTATATTTCATCAATAGAAACATAATCATGACCAATCTTCTAAATAAAGATATTGTTTCACTAAAATATTACCACATTGTAACCAAGGTTCATAGTTTCCATGTAAGTAAAGGAAGTTAGTTGAGTTATTAAATATCCTTAAAAATTTTATTGATGATATAACATCTAAATTGGATGTACATGCACCACAAATAAATTTAGGTGAATAATAAAACATGAGTCTCAGATAATAAAATCAAAACATAACTATCTTACCGATTTGGTAACATTTGAACCATAATACCTACTAAATAAAATCATATAATGGATATGTAAATAACCATGAATTTAAGAATAATAATGATATAATACATTTACTAGAAGTATATAGACCACACAAAATAATAATGTGGTGAACCTGGAATGTGTCTCACAAATAAAGAAGGTGACAAGAAATTACCTAACCTTATTTATTGACTATTGTCGTACTCATAATAAAATATAGTATAATAAATATTCAATAATTATATATCTATCAAATAACCTTGTAATTGTATCTAATACCATATATGGATTTATTAGGACTTTACACTATCGAATTTTTAAAAATTCTATATAATGGTTTGACTTTGGGTAATATCAGATTTGTTCTTCTCATGTGTCTTAATTTGTTATATCATTGGTCCATATACTTTTATAATTATTTATAGAATTTAAAAAACTATATAATTATAAATTATATTTTTTATAAAAACCCATTGAACATCGATCTATAAAATGGAATACACCATTCATGGAGATAATACGCCGTACATACGCATCAACGTCGTTTCCATTTTATTTTTTTATTGAAGGAAATAAAAAAAAATTTATAAGTATATAGTACAATTAAAATTTTATTATTATTTCATATTTATCATATAATTTCACTAAAAAATATATAATACACTCAATTTAGTGTCTGAGAGAATCATATCGCTTTGAAGGGGTGGTAAATCACAATCCTCAAAAATATTATCGTGTTTAAGAAAAATGGAATGTATGACGATATGTGTTTTAAAATAGATAAAAAATATTAATGACATTATAAAAATGATATATATTATATATACACATATTTTAAATCATAATTCTCACCATGAGTGGTGCTAAATGAACTGAAACAATCAACATTTTTAGAGACAACAGTTCTCAATACAAATAAATACGATATTCGTTACCCATTAGATGGATGTGTGTGTAAGTGTAGGTTGAAAAGTCACTATAATAACATATCTTTTTATTAGGATTATTTATTCATTATAAAATAATATAATAATGAGAGGTTATTAGGTGAAGAAAGAAAATAAATCAAAGGATCTTGAGGAATGATGTTACATCTACATTGGGTAACTCCTTTTGGTTTGCATAAATGGGTCCTTGGATGGATTTATGGAAATGGTGGGGATTCATGGTTGATGTTAAAATGTTAAGGATCTATTTTGGTAGAGATATTTCAATACATTGTTTCAGGAATGGTGCGATTATATTGTAGGTGAGGAGTCCATTTTATATTGGGGAAGGAGTGGCACTCCGATGAATTTTAGGAAAAGGAATTTCAACAATGATTTTCCATGTCAAGTGGGTCCAATAATGCACAAAATTCACCAAATGGTATGATAGGGTCAACGTATGGCCCAAAAATGAAAATTAGAGAAGTTTCAATGTTTTTTGGGTCTTAAATTTAAGGTTTAGTACTTTTTTAACCTAATTTTTATAGAAATCGTTGCAATTAATTTTAATAACCTCCACTAGTATTTTTGTTAAAATATACTATGTTTTAATTTTTATAAATTATAAATTATTATTTTTATAATGATGGAATTAGTTACCCAAAATTTATATCAAATATTTAGATAAAATTAATTTATATTTAATCTTATATATGGGGAGATAATGCTACTTTTTAATGTAAAAACATCCATATATGTGTTTTGTTTTTAAACACAGTTTCAATGTGAAATTTATTTGAATGACATAAATTTGATTAATTGATAAAAATATATCAAATTTTTCATTTTAATAAGTTTAAATATAATTTAACCATATAAATAAATTTTAAAAGAATTATGTTTGGAATAAAAAGTCAGTATTTTACCTATATAATAATGATGTTTAATATAAAAATAAAAAAATCACCATAACATAATTTTGACATTATATAATAAAAAATAATTTTACTTTGTCAATTTAAATTTATAAATGGATGTAAAATTAATTTTATTTTTTTTCATTGAAGGACAAGAAAATAAGATCATTTGAAAAAATAGTATTTTATAAAATAAAAGGACATTGCAAAAAATATATCTTTCATTATAAATATTTTTTATTTATATAAAACCATTATAAATTATATTTGAAAATTGGGCGTTAAAATTCATATTACTATTTTTAATAGCATGGTTATAATAATACAATTAATATAATTATAAAAAATATATGTTTCGTATAATCTACATATTTTGTTTATTTTTCACCATGTTATTTTTGCGTGTAATGTCCTGCAATTTGGTTGTGCGTGTAAATTTTGCCAAGTCAGTGTAATGTGAATGGAATGTTTGACTATGTTCAATGTGAAATATCAATGAAAATTTTATTTAATTGATTAAAAGGACTATAAAAACTCATGGTGTTACATTATATCGCCATAAAATGAATTTCACCAATGAAAATCATCTTTAATGTATCAATGAATAAGGATACTCTTACTTCTTCATATCCATATGATCTCAAGTTGCTTCCTCTAACTGGTGATTTCCCTAGAAAAATTTTACTATGTTAGTGGTTTTGTTTTTTATATCTTTCTCTATATGATCCATAATTTGAACTATTAATTCCATATAAGAATGATCATTCTCTAGTGGTATAACCTCTTAGTTTAGTAAATGTGAGGCGTTAGGTTTTTACATACTCGATATTGATACATGGAACACATCATGGACATGAGAGATATTTTTAGGAAGTTCCACTTGATAGGTTATCATCCCATTATGATTAAGAATCTCAGAGGGAGTGATAAACCGAGTGCTTAGTTTACTATTTCTTTTGAACATCATGACCTTCTTCTATGGAGATATCATGATTAATATGTTCTCACAAACATCAAATTCCAAATCACAATGTCGGTTATCAGTATAAATTTTCTTCCATCATTGAGCAGTTATTATATACTTCTAAATGACTCTAACATTCTCTCTCATTTCTTGAATGATCTCAGTTACTAATAGATTTATTTTCATAACCACACTCCAGTACATGGTTTCTATAAATTTCATCCCATTGTAGACTTTATAAGGCTTCTTCTGAAAGATCGAGTGAATGATATTATAGTATGAAAACTCAACTATAGGATGTTTTTGATTCCAACCACCATTGGAATCCAAATAACAATATATCATCATATCCTACAGGGTTTGAATTGTAATTTTAGACTATAAATATGTTAGAGGATTATAATCTACAAGGAAACAAAATTGTGTATCATGTTCATTCTGAAAACATCACCTAAGCATAGAATTCAACATTAGTTATGGACCTGATATAGTAGAACATAGTAAAAAATTTAAAGTTACCACATAGTTAATTGATATCCTAGAAAGATGATTCAGATAAATTTTTTCTCAGATAGTAATGATGTGTGATGAACATATATGTTTATTGACTACCACCCATATGAAATTAATCTCTTTAGTGATTTTGGGTTGTCCTAAGATAAAATACAAAGTTATGTTCTCTCAGATCCATTATTGTAAGGTTAATGGTTGTCAGATCCCTTTTTGTCTGAATGTCCCAAAGGATTTTTTTATGATTTTTGAAGACCCCCATTTCAAGGTATGACATGTAACCCTTATAAAGCATGTAGTATTCGAGATTACATGACCCATAGGCCTTACAAATTATAAAATATATACTTGGAACTCCTCCTACTAGCTTATTCATCTTGATATTAGCTCTCCACCTATCTCATGGTTGTTCTACTTGGATTTACATGCAAGAACAGGCTAGTCCTGATGGCTATTCCATACCCTCTATTTTTGAAAATTCATTGAGCTAGTGCTATGGTGAATGTTCCTACTCTAATCCAAATCTGGAGTCTACTCTTTGTACATTCCTTCTAATCATTATTCCCAAATTTCAGGTGGCCCGAAGGCCTTGAGGTGGCTCAGAGGCCATAAAGTGACCTGAAAGACTTACTATCTCGAAGGCCTTTGGTGGCATGAAGGCCTTAATGGACCAAAGGCCCAAATATGTGGCCTAAAAGCCCCAAATGATGAATAGTTCCAGCTACTATAGTACCTACTAAATTACCTACTACTATATTGCCATAGTACTACTACAATTCTTCTATAGTAACCTCGGAAATATGCCTCCACCTGATTTTGAACTTGTTTCTATTGGATGCCATTGTTGAGTCCTCAATAACTGGGATGAGGTTCTAGTGCCTATAAGACCCCATTTGACTATTGTCTTTTAGCATTAACATGTTGGCATACCCATCACAAGCATACAAACTCTGTGATATCTCCCTTCATTCCATCCACCTAGATGTATTATACCAAATTTCTATACACATTTGTACTTCTAGGATGAATAGAGATGGAAATACTATTATATGACTCGACGATCTCATTCTTTAAATATGTTATGAAGAAAACAAATATATATTTCTAGAAATCTATCATTCAATACAAATCATGGTTAAACTCAAAAACATTTCTATCTTTCATTTGAATCTCAACTTCTTTTTAAAGTGCCTTCTGAATATTCACATCGATTGATTGTTGAACATTCATTTTAAAAAGATAATATTTCCCCTTCCAAAAGGATTTCAATTTCTATCATTTGTAAATTTATAAATATTTAATATTTTCTGATCCAGATCATGGACTATCTAGAATAATAATTTCTAATCAAAGCATTGGCTACCTTTTTCTCATTCTTAGGCTAGTAATGTATGGAGAGTTCATAATTTCGTACCAATATAAACATCATTACTCACCATATCAAAATACTTCATTGTTAATATATATTTCAGAATTTTATGATCATAATATATGTCACACGTTTATCTATAAAGATAATTCCTCTATATCTTCAGTGAAAAAATTACCACTGCTAACACGAAATCATTATTTGGGTAACATAACCCATTAATCATCAACTATCAAGATGCATAAATGATATACTTGTAATTCATTATGAGAACAAATCCCAATCCCATCATGGATTCATCACTGTAGAATAAAATACATTATCACCTACAGGGTAATGTAAGAACTTGTACACTTGCTAACATTATTTTCTATTCCTTTAAATTTACTTTATAATAATCTATCCAGACGTACATGGAACCCTTATGCGGTAACTTTTTCATTGGACTAGATTTTCATGACAAATTTTCCACAACAATTAAATAATATCTAGCTAAACCCAGAAATATATAGATATTTTTCACTATGTCAGGTCTTGGACAACATTTAATAACCTTCCTATTTGATGGATCTACTTATATAATATCTATTGAGATTTTACAAATCATAAATGAAACCTTTTGAATAAAAAATTCTCACATTTTAAATTTTTAATAATGCTTCTCATTACATAGTGTATGTGATCATAAAATTCTCAAGTGATCTTCATGTTATTCATTTCTAATTGAATATTTA
The DNA here is from genome assembly GCA_963277665.1 of Viscum album. Taxonomy (NCBI): domain Eukaryota; kingdom Viridiplantae; phylum Streptophyta; class Magnoliopsida; order Santalales; family Viscaceae; genus Viscum; species Viscum album. The sequence continues at coordinate 1,406,326,623 of OY728133.1, read as the reverse complement.
TGAATATTATCTAAAAATTCCTTCACAAACTGGTCAATGTGGTCACTAAGGATTCTTTTCATGAAATCAATTACGGTAGTTGAGGCATTAGTTAAAAGAGAAAGTGTCTACATATATTTAGTGTCCATACCATGAAAAAAATTGATGTCTTGGGTATATCCTCCTTCTTGACCATCAATTTATTTTAATCATAATAACTGTCAGTCTTGGAAATGTATGGATCTCTATGTAGTTCACCAAACAAGTCATTAATACAAGGAGAGAATACATTTTCTTGATCATGAAATTTTTTAATCTCTGGATATTAAATGAAAAATCTTATTGATTCATCATTATTTTACAAAAAAAAATTGGTCCACCCCAAGGTGGCTCACATGGGGGAATTAATAACTTATCAAGGTTTTCTTTGTGTTTTTTATTTAATTTCCATAAGTAAATCAGGTCTATTTTATAGGGAGTCTCGGAAATTGGTGTGTAACTAAGTTTGAGTTCTATTGAGAATGTGACTTATCATTTTGGTTTATGGATGAGAAACTCTTCTAAGAATACATCATTAAATTATAAAACAATATTAATAAAATCAATATTGATTTTTCCATGAACCATTTTTATTTGGAATTAAAAACCATAAATGTGATTTAGTAAACATGGTATGTTATTTATTATCATCACAATAATGGATGATCATAGGAGGGTTTGTAATATCAAATGTAACATCCATTCCTAAATAATTGATGTGGGATTTATGTACATCATGCCAATACATGCCTAGAATCTAACCAAATTAATCTAAAGTATAAATGACAAGAATTTTTGGGAGAACATTGCCACAAATGTCAACTATATATGGTTCATGAACATGGGATGAAATAATAATACAATTTTGTGTCTGAACTTGTAATTCTGCATCTAGTTTTTCTACAAGAATCATTACACTCTTATGAAAATATTTTGATAAAAATGAGTGGATGAATCCCTAATAAAATTGAGACATTATGAGTTCTATATTGGATAGTATGTGTATCGTTAACCACATTGTTATTATACCCTTGATAGAGAATAGTTATTACATGTAATTTCTCCAATTCCCTATGATTAAGAGGGTTTTTATATCATTCACCATCACCATCCCATGGGTTTGGGATGTCCCTAGTAGAATGACCGGTCTAATTACACAAGTTACACTGAATAATGGGAGGTGAGCTCAATGATAAATTTTCAAAATTAACAACGTGAGACAAATGCTTCCCATAACATCAATAATCAAATGTTCAATGTTCTTACCCTCCAACCTAAAACATTTATTAATCCCCTTAATTAAATTTCCCCAATTTTATTTCCCACAAATATAGTATAATTAAAACATAATATTTACCTCTTCATGTTTTTCATATTTCAATTTAAATTCCATCTTCCTTCTCCGGTCAAAATCATGATATTTATACATGGCTCCATCCTCAATTTCAACTAGATTTCCAAACTCAAAATCACTTCATTGCAACTGAAGTCTATTATGCCCAATAAACTTCTATTAAATTGATATAAACCACTAAAGAACCTATCGAAATTACATTTGGTTTGGATAAAAATTCCATAAGTGTACCTCACATGTCTTGTGAAATTATCATAATATGTAACAATAGATACATCATCCCCTTTGATCAAATTATGGTACTCATTATCCATCTATATATGAAGAATTTAAGGAATGTACTTATTGAAAAATATAATCTCCAACTCCTCAAAATCCTTGGATTCAATATCCTCTTGATATAACATATTATTGATTAGAATCAACCATTATTGGGCTTTTCCTTCTTATAGACAAATAGCCAAAATGACTTTCTCATTATCTAAAGACTAGAGAATTTAGAATATATTTTCATTGTAACTGATTTATTATTTAGCAAGTGGGTGATCAGAGAGATTGCTAAAAGAAGGTGGATGTTTAAATATGATGGACTCAATATAATGTTGTTCCTTCCATTTATTATTTGGAAGGACATAGTTATTTAAATAATTGAGAGATTTGGGTGAGCATAGAAATAATAATTTAAATCATGATACCATAGAATTTGTTTCTTGTGTGGAATATTGTTTCATTATCCATTGATATAACTATTAACAATGTTACTTAAGATTCAATCCATTGACTAAAACTAAAATCATAGATTAATAATTATTTATCATAATGGTGAACAACATAATCATGAAAATTCACCTATAGGATGCCAATAATATTTAATATTCATTAATCTATAACACCTTAATAAAATCCTACAAAATTCATATCCTACTTATATATAATTCCTTCATGATTATTCTTGAAAAGTTTTTTGATTCCCAAAGAATATCCTTCAGGAGTGTCATACAAATTGTGTCATATGTGTCGTTATCATGTAGTAGACTACACTGATTCAGTCTAGACACACCTTATCAGATTTGTTACTCTTAGGTACATTTGTGCTAGATCAAAATCCATTTTTAGTATCAAGATGGGGATGCATTTATCAGAAACCACATACTCTATTCTTTACAAACATTCAATGAAATTTTCATATAGTTTTCCTTATCCTATACATATTCTTAGACATATCCTTAGGTTTTCCACTACAGTTTTCTCATCCTAGATTCAATAACATAAATAAACTGTAGTTATAGTACAAACTATATGGACCAATTATTTTCCTAAAATTATATATCATATCTTCAAAGGAATAATTAAATGATTATATAAACAAAAAAACAATTACCATATTATTATAGTACCTTTAGAATAATGAAAACATAAACATTGATATATATGTGAAATATATTGTCTCTCTCCAGGACTTTCTTGACTAGTACACTACATAGACACATTTTACATAATTTATATCTTCATAACCTGGGAATGGAAAAATAAAAATGAGTGACCTCAGATTCATAGTATGGGTAAACAAGTTAGGCATGAAATCACAAACATGAGCATAGGGATATAAGGATGTGGCCATAACAATAGAAGATCAAATTTTACAAATCAATAGATTATAAACATGAACCATGTCAAAATCATTATAGTTCATATTATATGAATCATAATAAAATAAAGAACAAAATGAATAAAAGAATAACATTGGAAAAATACATGGAATTGTGGAATATAAATAAGAATGAAAAATTTATTCCCATAGTAGGAAAGAAATAAATCACAATGCCATCTTAGTAGTATTGGTTCACTCCCTATTCCATTTTGGAATTCATGGTTTACTTCCAAGGTTATCATAGTAGTATAAGTTCACTCCACATACCATATATGTAGTCATGATTCACTCCCATGAATATTATAGTAGTAAAGGTTTATTATTGAGTTTTCTAAGGCTATATCTAAAATATAAATCATTACCCATTTCATTACACTGAGATACATGTACTACCCTTCTCATAATGAAATCATACTCACATGTTCCAATATATCATAAATAATCATATTCTAACCCATAAAATGAATTTATTATCATAAACAAGAAATCATTTCACAATATTTAGAGAAATATATAGGTTATATATTCATTTTATAAGAAGAATAAACTATGAAAGAAATCATGATTCAAAAAAAATATACATGTTAAAAAGAAATGGATTTCACTAACATCATTCTATCAAAAAATAATTCATTATTAGTATGAATATGAATGGAAACATTGAATCAATTTCCCATAAAGGTATTAGTAACACTAACTGATTTCATCAAAGAGGGTAAATATTTTTTAGATATCCTTAAAAATAATTTTAGATGAAAATATTCATTCTGTATTGAAAATTGATTTTGAAAATTGTAAAACATATGTAAAATACATTATCATTAAATATGTATATTAAAACATATAAATGAAGTTGTGAGAATAAAAAAAAATTCATTATTTCATTTTCCTTGAAAATGGTCTTCAAATATCATCTGAAAATATATCTTAAAACATTTTTGAAATCATTTTCGAAAGCATGGTTTTTTAAATAAAAATGATTTTGGACTAGAGAGAGTAATATGATCATATTTTTACTCAAAACATTTTCTTCATTATAATAAGTAACAAATAGTTAAAAATATTACTAATACATAGAAATATATTTAAAAAATAAGTGGTATTGATCATAATTAGTATTATTGGGATATGGATCATTATATTTCATCAATATAAGCATAATCATAGGGAGTCCCAATAGACAATGATGTTATTTCACCAAAATCATACCACATGGTATCATAGGATAACACTCTCCACGTAAGAAAATTAATTTTCATGAAGGTTAATATATTATGAAAAACAAATTATAATCATTATATTAAATGTAAAATGGATTTATAAATAACTCTAATAATATTTTTGGTTCAATAATGAAAACATGTGTCCATAGAAGAAAAATTGAGAAAAATATATCTTACCTATTTGATAAATTCTGAAACATAATACATGTGAACTAAATATCATTAAAATTTATATATAAATGAAAATAAATTTATAAATAAATATCATAGAATACATTTATGGTAAGTATAGACACCAGACACACAAAAAAATTGTGGTAAAAATTACATGTATCTAACATATATAAAATGTGACATGAAATTCCATTACATTTTGTCTTGACTCTCGTCGTACTCTTAAAAAATTCACATTTTAAAAAATATAAGTTTATTATACATATTTATAATATGAATATTCTTCTATCCAATAAAATATTTGTTTTAATTATTTATTTTTATTACCCTCTTCTAAAAAATTATATTTTATGGTTTAATATTGGGTAATAACCTCTTTGTTCTTCGCATGTTTCGTAATATGTTATATATTTGATCCTTATAAATATATCATGATTATTAAAATTCAAAAAAAATTATAAATATCATTTGTATTAATTATATTTTTAGTATAATAATCTATATAATATAAAATTATAAATTTTTATACACCATTCATGGAGAAGGAAAGTTGTACGTATGTATGGACGTTTTTTCCATTTTATTATTGTATTGAATGAAAGAAAATTAAATACATGTATATACGTATATAATAACACTAAATTATCATTATTATGTCATATATATTTTATAGTATCAATAAACACATTCTCAATAACTTCCATGTATTGTGTAAACGAATCACATCACTTTGAGGGGCGATAGTCCATCCTTCCTCAAAAGAAATTATCGTACATACACAAAATGGAAAACATAAAGATTTGGGTTTAAAATAACTATATTAGTTTAAAGACATTATAAATATAATATGTATTATATATAGATATATTTTCCACCATAAATATATCCATGAGAGATGTCAAAGGAAAAACAAACATTGATCATTTCGTGAGGTAGTAGTTCACTGTACATATAAATATTATATTCATTACCCATTAAATAGAAGTGTGTGTATGTGTACTTTAAACCCTTAAAATGATAAATTATATTTATATTGATGAAACTGGATTAATTATATATGTTTTTAATATCTATAGTTGAGGGTTTGCACAAATAAAAGAAAATAAAGGAACTTGAGGAAGGATGTTACCTATTATCTAGGTAACTCCTTTTGGTTTTCACAAAAAGGATTCATTGGATTTATTTATGAGAATGGAAAATATTATAGTATAATGGGATTGATTTATATGAATTTTTTTTTAAATATTTCATGATCCAATGTTTCTTTTCTGGTGTGAGGAAGTGGGAGGTGGGGAGGCAATTTTATAGTGGAGGAGTGTCACTCTTGAAAATTTTGGGAAAAATAATTTCAACCACATTTTTTCAATGACATGTGGACCCAATAATAGAAACCATTATATCCAATTAAGTATATGGTATAAATATAGACATACAATATCTCTTTGATATGTTTATATGTTGTTTTGGGTCTTAAATTTATGGATTAGTACATCGTTAACCTAGTTTTTCTTTAATCGTTAGAATAAACATTAATTCCCTTCACCAATTTTTTTCTCAAAAATTATGATCACCCTATTAATAATTATATATTATTGTTATTAAAAAATTGGAATCCATTTCTCATAAATCCAAAGACATAAGTGTCATGAATTATGTGTAATTTAATTATGTAGATGAGAAGACAATGTAGTTTTTAATGTAAAAACATCCAAAAGCATGTTGTGTTTTAATACCCAAATTAAAACTGAAATTTATTACAATGACCTCAATTATATTAATTTATAAAAATATAGCCTAATTAATCATTTAAAAAATTTAAAAAATAATTTAATATTATCAATAAATTAGATGAAAATGATCCTTTCTATTAAAATTTGGTATTTTTCACTATTCATCCAAAATGGAAGATTCTCTAAAAAATATAAAAAAGCTACCCCCAAAATAAATTATACATTATAAATTAAAAATATAATTTTATTTTATCATATTCAATTTATAAATGTGTCTAAAATTAATTTTATTGTTTTTCATTTAGGGGCATGAAAATAAGTTCTTTTGAGAAAATAATATATTTAAACATATAAGGAAATTAAAAAAATAATATATTTCATTTTAAATATGTTTTATTTATAAAATAACATTATAAAATAGTTATATGTTTTTTTAATATTACTATTTTAAACGGTTAGATTATATATTCTCATTTATATAATTACAACAACAAGAATGATGTTTCATAGAAACATAGTATTGCATGTAATGTAGGCCATGTCTGTGTTGTGTGTAAAAAATGAAATATTGGTGTGTCATGTAATGTATTCCATGTTAATGATATGCGTATGGAATATTTTAATTAGTTATATTAGGATATAAATAAAAAATTAATTTCATCATGACCAAAATGATCAATAAAAACATGGGGTTTACAGATCAATTTTGAATAAATATTGTGAACCCCATAATTGAACAAGAAAATCATCAAAACATTATTGACGATACATATTATATATCATGTTCATGTAATTTTCATAAAAATTAATTTAATTTTTCATTGATCGGTATTTCTTCATCTCAAAAAAGAACATTCACATCATAAGGTGACACACATGGCCAAATTATTCCCTTATCCATGTTCTCATGGAGTTACATATTCAATTCCTCAAACCCAATAAGGGATAATCTACTTGATGTCTTTGGAATAGTTTTATCATCATTTATTAGTTTTTTTAAACAGAACATTGAGATACATATGTGGACTAGATAACTATTCCAAAATTTATTAACAATAACCAATACAATAAGAATAACATTAATATGGTGTTTCTCTAAAACCATAAGAGATCAAAACACCATTTTAATTGGTTTTAAGACATATTAAATGGGTTTAATATCTATTTAAATTTTATATTTATCATCAAACTTGTAGAAAATCATCTGTTATATTAGAATATCATGACTGACATCCCTTAAATGGAAATTAATATGGGTTTTATATATAGAATGATAATACATAACAAAAATATAATAAAATTGAACTAGATGGATAATAATTAGATAATCTGGGATCACATTCTCCAAATATTCAATCGGCAATGAATCATAAAAATAAGGTTCAGTCATCAAACCATTAAGAATTATTATTTCTAATTCATCATCTAATCATTAAGGATTGAAATTAACTTATATATATATTTTCTATCATTTAATAAAATTGAAATAATTGAAATAAAATAATATACAAAGATTAGGTTTTACCTATAAACACATCAAAATTATAAATCTATTTCAATCACATTCTATAACCAAACTGATTAAAATAACCATCAAGCATGAGAAATCAGAGTAATCAACCCTGGAAAATTATTAATCTGATTTTGAAATGATGAATAATTTTTATTCAATGAATCACTATGTTTAACACAGGTTATCCATGGTTATAATATATTAAAACCCTTCATAATGGTTCATAAATAAAATGTTATTTTTCCTAAGCATATATCTCGAGAGAGTCAAACTTGTTATGCAATAAATTCACATTCACCATGTACCAGAATGACGCCTGAGATTTAATAGGCTAATAATTTTCATGGCTATTACCCGTAGATACTTATTCTACAAAACCATGTCCACTTTTAGTATCTAAACATAAATAATTTTAATGAAAACCCCTTAAATCTATACCTCACCTAAAATTATGGATGGTATTACTAATTTTGTTCCATTTTACTTTCCAAACATAACTCCAAAATTTTATGATTCCAACTACTGGGTCACTAAATTTTTACATAAAACAATATATATTATTTAAAAATATATATATACATACAAATAAGATACATCTTAGAACAGTAAATATTCACCTTATTTGGAGACATGGGTAATAATGAAATCAGTTGATAAAAGGTCAACATAATTTCCCATTAATTTCATCACAATTAGCACCATTCTTAGTCATATCATACTTATAACCATTCTTCAAAACCAATGAAATGGTAGCTATGATTCCTAGTAAAGAAAAAATATAAAATATATTAATCAAATATCATATTTCAAAATATGATAAGTTTAATAAAATTATAACATCATCATAAATGACAATAATCATATGCAATCAGTCAAATATCATTAATCAAGAATCAAAGAATCGGTATTTCTCGAAACCAATACACATGACTTAAGATTAATGAATCATAAATAATCAATCTTCATCTATGATATCATAACATTATAATATGTTTTTGGTATATTCATTGGAATAGAAAATCATTTCCTCATTCATGTATCACTTCTTAGACTATCATAGTGTTTTGAGTTCCCTCTCTATTCCACCAACATTATATTCAAGGTTCACTCCAAAAAATATTTTATTTGAAAAATTCCCTTAATGAACATGGTTGACTTTTTATTTTAGTCATTATTTTTTAATAATATTTCCATATTTACCCAATGTAGAATATGAATATATAATCTTCTTCCTATCAACCAGATAATTAAAAAAATAAATATTTATACCACAAGATCATAGAACATTCAACATAACATCATATCATATACCATGAAAACAATACACATTTCATAATAAATTCATCATTATAATCAGAAACCGTCCAATAAAAGAAAAAATATCATAAAATTGGATCATATACCTATAAATTAATAATAATAAACAAGTTTTTTAAATATGAAAATAATTTTACAAGATCACAAGATCATTTACCAAAGAAAATACCCTTTTAATTTTGAACTCGCTTATATAAAAATTTCCAAAATATTATAGAATACTTATTATTTTAAATGAGCCAAATAAAAATATAAATTATGCTTCAATTAAATTTCTGTTGATGATCGTTGGTAAATATTTTCATGTAATGATGATAAAACGAAAATTGCATTAACATTATTATCAAAATAAAAAAAAGTCAATCATTGAAAAAATCACAAGCCAAATTAGTTAAAAAAATTTCATATAAATTAAGAAATGGGTAAAAATGACATTAATATGTCAATTGGGAGTATTAAAAATAAATTTGAAATATTTTTATACATAATATTTACATAGAGGAAATGTTTTAGACCAAAGAGGTAAATAATGATGGCTTCCCACAAAAAATTATTTCTATATCCTGAGTAGTTAAATTTGCTAAAATGAAATAAAAAAATTCATTTCTTTAAATAACAAGAAAATATGAAAATAAAAAAATATTTGTTTTTGGTAGATCATATATTTTAATTATCATAAAATTTAATCATAAAAAATCCATGTAAAAATGATATTATAACGTAAAACCCCTTTCTAAAAGATGTATTGCTTCATAATAACTCTTAAATACTCTATAATAAATTTATATTTATTATAATTATATATCAAAAAAGAAAAAATATAACATACAAGGATTATTTATAACATCTAATAACCAATTGATTGTCAATAATTCATTATCGTCATAATTTTAGGTTATAATGGCTACATTTTCCAGGAATGTTTTAGTTTGGTGATAATATTAGTTGAACATTAATTTTGGTTCAATAATCCCTAGAATGTTAATAAGGATATAAATACAATATATATTAATATTTTAAAAAATTCATGTAAATTATTTTTTCAGTATGTATTATATCACCACATGGAGACAATAGTCTATAATAACTCATGAGTAATGTTTCCATTTATCGATAGATGAAACAAAATAAATTAAAAAAATAATTCAAATTCAATAAAACATTATACTATTATAGATAATATATATGTATATATGAAATATTACATTATTACCATCCATGAAACATAGGTATGGAAAATAAAATATATCGATACATGGTGGTAATAGTCTACACGTGTGGATTATCTATACATTAACTTCTAATTTGATGTAGGAGAGGTGGTAAATTGTCATACCACATCATAAAAACATCTTAAAATAGTAATAATACATGTTTCATTATTTTATATTGATAAAAATTCATAGTGTATGTATAAGAAGTAATAAAATTAATGTTGCATGTGTAGAGATAGAATTTTTTCCTTATAAATGTTAGAAATATTTAAACATATATTTTCATAGCCTAATTCTAGGATGGTGTGTGATTTCAAGCACTTTTGTTCCCAGAATAAATTTTATCAACATATGAAAAATATATTATATTATGAGTGCACATTCTCTAAATGAAAAAGTGATAAATCTTAAATGGAATATCATATAAAGAATATGATACCATGATCGATTCCATAATGCCATGGTAACCGTATGTATGACCTAAAATAAGTTTACGTGGGACATTAAAATAAATGTTTCCATAGGTAGGCGAGTTGAGTTAAAACAATTTATATAATTCTGTTTTCTTTATAAATAAAATATTATGTTTCTTTTCCTAAGGTTATCCTCATATACATGAGACCATCTGAAGGTATCTTCTATTTATTTATTTAATGAATCAAAATAGGATGCTTTTGAGGCTCTATATTAGGGAGATCAATTTTATTTGAATGCAATTATTCATTGTATATATTGGATAGAATGTTCTTCAATAATGAATGGTTAAAAAATTAGGTAGAAATTCTCATTTGTGTATTCTCACATATTTTATTAAATTATTAAGAATTATCACCATTCTATCTTTAATCAACAAAAAATTCAAGACTTTTAATTAAATCATGTAAAAATTTAATTTATTATTATTTTCTTTCTCCAAATAGATATCCCCAAAGGTTTTTCCTGTCCAATTAATCTTCTAAAATGATCAGTTCACCTCTATTTCTGGTGAATTTCAAAAAAATTTCTTCATGTCAGTAATTTTTGGACCATGGGGTCATGAATTGAAAATTTCATGTGAGACCATGTCTGGTCAGACCACCTGAGTCATGATGTACTGACGTGTAATGAATGAAACAACAAATCATGTATCGAATTGGAAAATTTTTTAGTGTGGATGGCCTGTTTTTTGATCTAGGATCGAAATAAAAAAAATGAGTTAATAGGATTGGCTTAGTGAGAGGCATATGAGGCACTCGAGTTAGTGAAATATGAATTAGGATCTAATTTCCACAACTGAATGGCCAAAATTTCATAACGGAGAAAGATTTAATATTTTGGGTGTCTCAATGTCATGATCCAATGAATTAGAAATTGAAGTGATTTTTTTTAATATATATGTGGTTATATGAAAAACATGATCACACTCTATTTAGTCGTATAGACACAAGGAGTACAGAACCTCAGATGTGACAGATAGGGTTTCAATAGATTTCTACTATCACATGGCATTGGGTACCCCACCTCCCCCACACCTTTTGAACATGTGATTGATACATTTTGTGTACTCAATGATTACACAAGCAAGATGAATACAATGATCACACCATGTTCCAATGTATAAGTACACTATCATTCCTACTCATACATGACGACTAAGCATGGGCATGACCCTAGGGTCCTAAGGCATGGCGTGTAATACCACTACATTCCATTTAGTGCTACATGGTTGGTGGTCACTATAATTATAATCAAAAATAAATAATATATAGTTGGATCATACTTCATCAAGGTACCCTTACAAAACACGTACACCTTCCTCTATTCTAATGGAAATTTAACCTATCATTATTCTTTGTTTGGAAACTGATTTTGGCCACTGAGTAATCTACAATGATTATTTCTTCTATTAAAACATGATGGTGTTATCCAATGTGGATTTTAAGATACAATGTGACATTTTTGTGTGTGTGAAACATAATAATTTAGTGATCAACGATGTTAATGACCAGAAAGGATCATTGGAATGGACTCCCTAATAGAATAGGGTGAATGTACTCTATCTCTATACCGAGTAAAACCCAAAAACAGATCGAGTAGTGGGTCCTATACGTGTAGAGTATTATCACTATTTCATTATAGTGGTGGTCCATGATCTGGTGTGTGGTACCCCACAATCATATGGGGGTGTGGGTCCTCTATCTATATGTTGAGTGGTACCCCAGTGTAGTTATAGAGTGAGTTCTCTATCTACTGAGTAGTAACCACTGTCGGACAAAGGAATATGTCCACTATCTGTCTAATGATTGGTTCCCCTATTGAGTAGTGTGAGGTTTCTCTTTAATCTTGGTGGTACCAATCTATGGAATAATGGTGTGGGTCCTCTATCTTTTATCTGGTACCCAATATCAGACTAGGTGTAGGTCCTCTATATATCATCCGAGTGGTACCCACTAAGACATTAGGGAGTAGTCCTCTTCCCATTGAGTTTTACCCCTATCATATATAGCATGGGTCCTCCCTACATTATGTAGTTCCCCCTAACAGACTAGGTCGTGAGTCCTCTACTTGGATAGCTCAACCCAGTTGTGAAGAATGAGACCTCCCCATGGTAACATATTTTGAATAACACAAAAGATTATAGGAATCATCAATAAAAAATCTTAAAATATTGGCACTTTTATCCTAGTATGAACTTTGAGATGAAGATACCCGTGTCTATCACTTGGGATTATTTGGCATAATAGAATTTATATATCTATATAAATTTCATTATATTTTATACTATCTTGTATTGGGTTGATCTATTATCAATTTATTTTTTTATCATTTGTCTTACTACTCATCCCTTCATCGTTCATGACTCCCTACTAGGTATGTATATACTCACCCATGCATGGAATTTTCCTACATGTTACCTTTATTATACACAGACTAGATAGGTCAATGGTGACTACAATGGAGAATTGGGATACCTAGGTCGTTGAACTAAATATAGTTGTTAAATCAAGGAGATCTGGAATAATGATCTATATGTACCTTTAACATTCTTGTTTTTTCCAGGATGGGTCATATTTCTAGTTGTGTGTGGGGTTTTCCAATTAACTTTTAATTTCCACATTCAAAATAATATACACCCAAGTGGTTATTCATATATATGACTATATTATATATATTTCACCATTTCTTATTATTCCTCCTCAAATTTTCATTGAGATGATTGGTTGTGTGCATAAAGGTACAATAGGAAAATTCCTCAAATGATATATATTCCTTTAGAAACATTCTTCCAACCCCTAAATTATGGAGGTGGCCTTAGGGTAGTTGTGCCTCACACCCATCATGTCGGGACACGAGTGATTGGTATTTAAGGTGGATAAATTGTTGGGGTGGTGTTTGAAGTAATCTCATTATGAGATTTTTTTTGGGATATAGTTTTATAGTGTCTATGTCTCTTGGGTGTTTCACTCAGGAAAGGGAACCCAATGTTGTTGTAGCAACTGGCGTATCCCTTCACTTGGACCTTGACTACCTTTTTGTCGACTCTGAATACAGAGACATTGGTTGAAGGGATTAATGAAAATTTCATCATATAATATTTATACATTTAATTTTTTTATTGATTCATATCCCCATTATATATATATATATATATATATATATATATTAATTCTCATCTATCTTGGGTACGTATTGAATATGTTTTTAGTATGCCTTCGTGATTTTAGCAAGGCAGGTTTCTAATTCCAAACCATGATGAAGACAAGATGAGTGATAAAGACATAGTACTTGGTATATCCTATGAGATCTATCCACTATATGGATAGATATAATCACCCCCAACTATTGAAAAGTATATCATACCATCTAGACATGATAAGGATATACACATATTTAGCACACTCTGTGAGTTCCAATGCTAGAGGCCACTTAGGGTTCGTTGTGAGCCAGATCCCGAATTAGTGGAGGATTGGTTAGATTTGGTGGACCACATTTTAATGAATATCTTAACAATGAGGGATTAGTTAGTTATTCTAGAATCTAGAATTTTCCTTGGAGTAGCTGGGCATCCATAGAGACTGGTTACGTAGATGAATTATCATTTGAAACTATTATTGTCCAACTTCCACCAACTATTCTATTATGAGTAATATCAATATTATATGTGATCTATTTTGGATCCAAGATCTTATATATCTACATAGGGGAGGGGTTACATTGGATGTGTACAGTAAGAGGTTCAAATAACTTATGTGGTACACCCTTGACATGTTCTGTAATGGATACTTTTGATAATGAATTTTTGAGTTGGGTTAATGATGAAATATTTGTGCTATATTATTTCCCTTGTGAATTCCCCATATTATAGGGTGTAGGATAAAGTACTGGTGATAGAGTGATTCCCATAATTGTGACACCCATTAGATGGATATCAAACTAGGTGTTACAAGAATGGGTCATTTTAATTTTCTAGTAGGTGCTAGTCAACAAGACCTCAGTGTAAGAGACCTCCCCATGACAATACTTGTAAAAACATTCATGAGGAATTAATACATTGCATATTTACAAGGAATCCAGAAGAGGGTAGGTATAAAGTATATGACGTTCAAGGTCACATGATGTATGATTTATAAACCTAATCTGATGAGGTGTAAAAAACATAGCTGGAATATCACAATGGCAGAGGCATCACCTTGATTCGGGATCTCCCTAGAGAGGTATGTGTGGACCCCAATAGAGGAAGAGGAGGAAAAGGAGCTAGAGGAGTTCCCAGAGGGGGAGCATTTGGTGGTGGGTGATGATATGAGATCCTTCAACCACCAACACCAGGTTTTCTATGCTATGATAGGTGAGTTGGCAGTCTGGGCTACAAACATTAGATAGTGATGTATTCTAATGGAAGAGGAAGGAATGTGGTGACTATAACAATGATATTGGTTTATTCATTACATTAATCAGTGTTATTAGACAAAATTGAGATTAATTACTTTATATATTATATCCTCATGAATGATATAGTGCTACAATTTGATTCTTTAGCCTAGCTATTTTTATGAGGTTTCTATGGTGAATGATTATCTCATATATTTTATATACACTTAGTGTGATATTTTTGTTATTGGAACATTTTTCATTTCAGATGATTTAGTTGGTACAATAAAACCATATCACCACATCTTGGGTATGGATTGAACATCCATAGTCACATCCTAGATTTAATGTATTTATAGATGAGTCCAATTAATTTTCACTGATGGGATGAGATTCCGATTTTCAAGAGAGATTGATTTCAGCGAAGGATGATTAGATTTTGTGAATAAATGGTTTCATCCCATCTCCATTTAATGGGAAAGTGTATTCCATAGTGTAGAATGATCTCAAGGGATCTAGATTCCATCAATAATTGAATATTTTATAGGCATATTCCTTGAGGATGTTACAATACATCCTTCAAGGATAGAGATAACGTTTTTTATCAACTTGAATCCCAAGACCGCACTTATATATTCTAATTCATATCTGATGAACTCTATCATGCTATTTGAGAAATGGTTTTAGTTAGAGGACCATTTATAGAATGTTTTTATCAGGTTTTTTGTGTAACACAATGTGTCTCCATTGTTTTTTGGGAAAAGATAGGAAGTGATATTGTGTCTTTTCATGGGTTATCATCACATGAAACATGAAATAATAAAGAAAAATTACCCCTTACTAATAATTGAAAACCTCTATGATCTTTTTTATAGAATGAAATGTTCTCAAAAATTTATATCAGGTATGGGTACTACTAGTTATGAATTCACGAGGATGATTTTCAAAATATTCCATTCCAATATTTCTACATACAATCTGAGTTATTGTGGTTCCCTTTTGTGTGAATAACCCCCCTATTTTGTTTTTCATTGATGAAACCTATTTTCAAGCTGTACATGGCCCAATTTGTTGTTTTATTCATTTTAGACATACTCATATACTCTTTTTTATAGTATGAGCATGCATTGAACATGATGTTGGTTATAGATTTCCATTGGTAAAACCATATTTTTGGTATCTTTCAATGTTAGAATTATGGATATATGATATTCTTTTTACATGGAATGTCATTTTTTAGAATGTTTTGTTTCTGGACCTAGTTAAGGTTTATTCAATTAATTTTGGGGATCCAACCGAGGTCATTTCATTAGTATAGAGATTCCTTTCCTCGGTGGGGCGGTATAAGAGGTCTGTGGTAAAAATTTATAGGAATGAATTCTAGTTGGGTTTTCATCATTGAATGGTTATCCCTTTACATGGAGTGACACATTCAATACAAGATTTTAAAATTTGAATCTGATGCTAAGGAGTTATTTTTTTATACTATGAGAGGAGGTCATGAAATATATGGTTCATTGTGATTCTTTGGAGCAGGGCTCAACTTCTTTTTTTTTTTGAAGAGATACGTAGTTATCAAATATGGTTGTGCTCGTTGATACCCCATGAGACGAACTATGTGAATCACAACCTATTTTTGACAGTTTTAGTTTTCACCATGAGGATATGTTGTATGTATCTTCTTTGTGTTCCTATTAGGGTTTACATAGATCATATGTGTCTCAAGTCTGTCTTCACAAAGAGAAACATGAACTTCAGGAACTAATTATAGTTATATTTCATATATGATGATAATTCATGATATTCTATACTCTTGGGAAGGTAAACATGGTATTATATTCTTATAGGAAGAATTCACAGGCTTGTTTCATTTAGGAGGCGTCTATGCAGTTGGATTCCATGCTGGTAACCTAGGATGAGCAGTACGGTGTAACTCTTCTTTTGTTGATGGTCATGACTCTCACTCTCTTTTAGTGTGTCAGAGGGTCCTAATTGAGAGATATCAACTATGAGGTATTGTGTTATCATAAATACTTAGGAGTTTTAGGTGTTGTATTTTTTGATGGAGTGTCTCAAATTATCCTTTTCAAAGGATGAAAAGTGGTCCCAGACATGATGCATGAAGAGGTGGTGCAATAGTTCTACACATAACTTTTTACTATACATCATTGTGTTGGGAAGATGTATATAGACCTTCAGTTGAGGTTTTGGGGTCAAGAATGAGACAGATCATTGTAGATTTTTTCTCATGGTTCCTCGCCTATCTATATGTGAAGGATGACATCCAGTTTCTAGATGTTTTGTTTTAGCATATGGATACCCAAGAGAAGAAATGGGATGACATTTACACCATCTTTGTGAAAAGGAATAAACCTATAGAGAAGATAAATGATTACAATTAGTTTATATTTTCTAGACTCAAAAATTCATCACACATCATTTCTAATGGAGATTAGAGTTTTGGAGATTTTTGGGGGAAGATGTGTGTATGGGAGATTGTTCTCCATCATGGAGTCCCTTATCTATTTTATTTGAATGTTATTTTTGGATCACATAATAGTTGTGGGGTGTCATTAATGAGTCATTCAGGTCCCAAATGATGATGAGTACATCCTTTCATCCCATGAATTATGGGAAGACCAGGCACACTCTCTATGTGTTAGAAGATATTCTACAACATTATATAATACGTTGACTAGAGATGAGAAGATCACCATACATTGGTACAATTTTCATAATCTAATATATATATATATATAAAAGTACTATTATCATGGGACTATTAGTAGCCAACTGTGGGACACTATAATGGTCAACTTGGTGCTAGATAGAGAATAGTGTACCATTTCTTGTTGGTCCAGATATGTTGCTAGGATAATAAAGGAGGACCAAGTCATTAGTGATCAGATAATCATAGCTCATATCATTATGTAATATTTTGTAGATAATCATTGTATTCAACATGATTTTGGGATACGAATCCCTATATAAATTAAATTATCCCAACAATGAGTATTGTGGAGATTCAACCAAGGATAAAGCTATCTTTATTGTTTATTAGGCCATTTGGGATCATGTTGTGTGTTATTGATGTTGTTGACATAATTTCATTACCCTTCAATCTAGGGTGGTTTAAGAAGTCATATATGTGTAGCAAATGAAGAGATACATTCTTGAACTTAGACATGTTATGGACTAGGGTGATCTATACATTGAGTATATGTACACTTTTTAGGATAACCTATTGGAGATCGAGGATTGAGCTGACATGATTCTACATGGATAGACCATCCCATTGGATCATGTGTAGTAGAAGCATGGGAATGTGCATGAGAGATCATGGTGGTGGGAGATCCAAATGAAATCCTAATATCCCAAGATTTTTTTAATTTTTGATTATTCAGGGAGAAAATATTGAAGGAGGGAATGTTTTCGGGAACTATTTTATTTCTTGCAAGACATTCAAATATTTTGACACATATTTTCATTTCCATGAGCTATGGATACATGAAATTTTAATTCATGGAATGTAGAAAATTAATTTTACCAAAATATAAAATATAAATTATATTACACACATGCAATTTCATAAATAAATGTGATTACTCTTAAATAGAATCTCAAACATGGAATCTGATTCCACATTTGAGTCCAAAATGTGATTTTTACAGGATGTATAACCGAAAATATGTCAACATGACATGTTTGTATAAAATTGGATGTGTGTGGGTGATTTGAATTAAATAAATAATATTATTTATTTATTTTATATAATTAATTTAATTATTTTTTCACATTAAATACATAATTTTTGATATTTTATCATTTTTAACTACATAACATTGATACCATAAAGATGTTTTTCATTCCTCCTCTATTAGAAAATTGAAATCTAATGATGATGAGGATATAGATCAAGATATATTGAGTCATTTTGAGTGAAAAAAAAATCATTCTATTTATTAGAGAATGGATTATTTGACCAAGAATGATCTGAAATCTAGGTAGAAAACATCATTTATTGACTCATCAAAATTTATTTAAACTTTTGATAATTATCCCATTCCTATATTTGATATGCACCAATTTCCAAACTTTTCTTATTCCCATTTATATATTTTTATGAATATTAATTTGTTTCTCAACCCATATATCTTGTATTATGTATATTAGTGAAGAATGCTTGGAAATCAATTGGTTCACCACTTTTTCTACTGAATTTACCCCTTTGTTCTTAATGTTAGTGATTGTTGGACAATTGAGTCATGATTCAACATTTCCATGTAGGACTAATCCTTATCAAACATCCATATTCATTATATATTCATGTGAATCAAATTATATAATGATTCGGTGATGTAATCGTATCATACTGATGTTATGGGTGATCAATTTTTTAATATTGATTCCATATAAATTTTGAAAGTGATTAGTTTTGAAGGGTGTGACACATACGTGTTTCGCGGGTCTATGTAGAATGAAACAAAGGTTTTATTAAAACCCATGGATGGACATAATATCTAACAAGAGATATATCAACCATTTCATGTGGCTTTATGTCATGAATCGATGAATCATACCAAAATATGGGATCCTTGTAAAGACAATATTTTTTGAAAACCCTAACAATATACAATGTAGTCCAGTGAACACACTGTGGTAGGGTCTTGGATATGGTAGTTATGGTTAAATGAGATTATATGTATTGCATTTGATATGGTACCCACACATGCCATGTTACCTTCTTAATGAATGTAGTGTGTACTATGGGTGTACATCTGAATGTGTGTGGCCATTGGAAGGTTCTGTAGCTATATACAATGATAAGAGAAGACCTGCATGAACATGAATAGGGAGCATCGTCTGGACCCTTGGTGGATGAGGGAAGTCCTATAGTACTCATAAAATCCATGTAGTGCTACATGTTTAGTGATATATGTACTATTATGAAGAAGAAAAGGATACGGAGTAGGGACACACACATTATGTGGGTCCACTTATATGTTGTCAACCAATTCATACCTTGTTGTAGAACATCACCATCACATATGACTTTTGTTTGGATGTGAATTTTAGCCCATGAGTAGCCCATCCTATGAAATTTTATACAAATAATGTGGCAGACGACTCTATAGTTACTTGTAAGACACAATTTTATATTTCTCATGCCTAAAAATGATTTCAGGTCATTCTTGAAAAAATAATGATCATGTAGTATCATTAGTGTGGAAATCCCAAGATAGACCAGGGAATAATTCCATGATCTTTACACCGCGTTGTTACCCCTATTGGATCTGGGTGTGCGTCCTCTACATTTTTATCAGTACACCTATGTGGAATTTTTTAGAATTTGATCTATCTTCTGAGTAATACCAACCCTATCAAACTTGGGTTAATGTCTTATATGTATCTTATGAATGTTATACCATGTTGAATTAAAGCGTAGGTCCCTATTCTACTGAGTGATACCCACCTATTGAAATATGGTGCTGGTCCTATATCAATTTATAGAGTGGTACCCTCTATCAGATAGGGTGAATGTAGCCCTTACGCTGAGTGGTACACCCAATGGTATTTTGGTGTGGGACCTCTATTTTCAATATGGTAACCCCATATGGGACTCAGGCATGGGTCCTCTAACTATCTACAATGTGACACCCCTTATAGAGTTTGGGACCAAGTCCTCTACCCCTTGTGGTTTAGCCCAATATCAAATAGTGGGTGGTACCATGATATGTTGAGTATAATCCCTTCATATACTATGGAATGGTTCCACTTCTTGAATATTATTCCCCTCGACTATGTGGCACATTGGTGAGGATTGATCCCTAAATATGGATACTTCTTAAGGCTGACACGTGATATGAATGGAATCATGGATGGACCTTTTGGAACTCTTGGGGCTATTTTCTTCATTTGTGTTTTGTTATACCGATACCCTTATCTCATATTTTTTTCATTAGTATGAGAATATATATATATATATATAACCATGTTGTTGGATTTTGTACTCTCTTGCTTTGGCTTGATCTGTTCTCTATCTATTAATATTGTACCTCCTAATACTACAACCTTAATGTTTTAGGTTGTCCCATTGGGTATGTATATACTGACCTTTACATGTGATTTCCAACTCATGGCATACCTTTTTATAAGATTTAAATTTCATTCGACACTATGTTGGGGTATAGGGAATATGCTTCCTTAGACCGTGTACGGTGGTCGGAGCTTGGAGATCAGGGACTGAGATCTCTCATCAATATTTAGATTATAGTTTTTAAGGATGGGTCATATTTCTTGTTGGGTTTGTATTTATACCATTTACAATAATTTATAACTATTTTAATCTTTTACACCCTAGTGGTTTTTTAATATTCATGGTTAAATTCATGATATTTTATCTTTATCTTATTATTCCTTTTCACTTATTCAATGTGATGGCTAGTTCTGTGCATAAAATTATATTAGGAAAATTCTTTCCATACTAGATATGCATTTTAGTACAAGTCTCCATCCCTTATACTATGGAGGTGAGCATGGGGTAGTTATGGATCAATCCCTATCTAGTTGGGTCATGACAACATTGTTATGATATATACCTATTCTTTGGGATACGTCTGTTATCTTACTCCTTATTAATAAAAATAATATGTCTATGGAAAAGAAAATATTATATAGAATTAATTGAAGGAATATATGAATATTTTTGTGTATGTATATTATAATTTATAAGGCTCGGATAGTGTAAAAAATATAGGATAATAGGTTTCATTTTATAAATGATGGGAGGGACTCATATCGAATTTCAATAAATCAATCAATAATATAATCCTAATTTCATCATAAGGCGGCAACAAATTGACATGAGTTAAATATTTTAGTATTATAAATATTATATATCATCAAACCATAAAATTATACAATTGTGTGTGGAAATCCAAACCTTCAATCTTGGTTTAACCCCCTGTAAGCCCATTCAAACCTCAACAGTTGAAAGGAAATTTAACTTTTTTTAGTATTAATTATAGAAAACAAAAAATGATAATGCAATAAAATTAAAATAAATATTATGATTAAAAATATTTAAACCATTTTAGCTGTTTCAATTTCTATTAGTGGAACTATATAACTTTAAAAAATTTCACAAAGTGTAATGAAAACCTATTTTTAAGAAATTTATTTTTAAACAGAAAAATGAACTTACATCAATTAATTTACATATAAAAAAAATAAAATGTATTTTAAAATATATGATTTAATATATATTATATAATGTTTATTTAATAATTAATTAATATTAAATTAATTTATCAAGAAAAAATATATATAGGGAAAATAAAAAAGTGTTTTTAATACAAAAATCTAAACTATAAAAAACCATGTATGATGATGATTTTTATGTAACTAATAAATTTTTTATTTTTTTTAATAAAACCTATGTTATTTAAATATAAAATTAAAAACATACTGGGTCTTTTACATGAAAAGAAATGAACTTTGTTATAAAAATAGGTTTTTTTCCTTATACTTTAAAAAATAAATATTTTTATAAAATTACTAAAATTTAAACCTATTATAATATTGAAATTGGTATCTAAAAAAATTGTGGTAATTTCCAAAAATAAAATTTCAAATTTATTTTAAATTAATAATATTATTTTACAAAAAATTTAAATAAAAATATATTTTTTTAATAAAAAATATTTTTAAAAATTAAAAAAACATTATTGAAAACATTGTATTTATTTATTATACATATATAAATATATTTTCATTTTTTAAAACTACTATATATATTTATAATAATTTGGTAATAACTATTAAATCCATTTAATTCAATAGAGAGTTATAGAGGATTACTAGATCATTGTTGATTTACATTCATGGTTGGGTGTAGATAAAGTTAGTGAATACATCATGTTTATTTAAATGAAAAAATATATCCAATTTTGGGGGTATTACATTTAGATACAAAAATATGGATGTTTTTTGTTAAAAAATTATTACAAAAAACCATTTATAATCATCATTTTATGATACATATTAGTATATTTTGGTGTCTTACATTCTATCTAATGATCTTATTATTATGTTTGAAGTCCTTTACTCTTCAATGTTGTTTTCATGGAATTGTAAGGGACATAGTCATCTCTTAACATGGAGAAGATTTAATTACCTTTATCCACATGATATTTTGGAGATATTCAAGGAATTCATTTTCTGGCTATCTTATTTTATATCATATACAGTTTACATCAAAATGTGTGAGCATACATTATAGGAGAACCTTGTTTTCGTATTACACTTCCTTATAATAGAAATTAATATTTTAATTCAAAGAAATTCCAATAGAAAGGGTATGAATCATGATATCCCCAATCATTATTTTATGTATGTTTCATATCTATAAATGAAACGTATTACCTCAATAAATAAATTTCATTGTTCTTCTTAACCATTCTATTTTAACAAGTTGTATGCACAATTTTGAGATAAACTATGGCTTGTGATAAATAATGACATTTATTAATCAATTTTTTGAGGATGAAAAGTTTCCTCTTCCAAAGTGGTAAACTATTTTTTTAATCTTCCCAAGGCTCTAATAATATATTTTTTTTAACTTAATGATGGATTTTGGAAACATGGAATTATGTTTTTAGATAGAAATAAAATGGCATTTTTTATTCATTTTCATCCATTCCATTGGAATATTTTTTGTATTTTTCATAAAAACTACACCTCATTATATCTGAAGGATGTTCCATTGAGCTAATCGTGTATAATTTCTTGGTTTATATTTATGATATAATTTTTTTCTCTCCCAATATTTTTCCACACTCTGTTGTATAGTCAAAGATCAGTAACATTGTCTTGTATTGTGGAATTATGAACTCTAAGAAGACGATGTAGATTAGATAAAAAATATTGAAATTCGTTTAATTCAAATATAACAATGACATCACAAATTAAAATATCAAATTTCATGCAAGTTAGATAAGTCAAAAATAAAAGATTTATCATATATAAAAATATAATACATATATAAAATCATTAATTACATGACAAAATTTATCTATAATCTGGAAGAAATGTACTGAATAATTTTATATACTTTGATACACAAAAATCCCCCATGAATACAATGGTGTACAATGGTTGTGAAATAACTGAAAATAATTTAATATTATCATCTCTAATTGGTGATAATATTTTCTACTTAATGGATTCTCATAGAAGGTACTAGTTATTAATATTGGTGAAATGTCTATTTAGATGAAGGCAATAATGGGATAATACAGATACATTTTAATGAAATTGGAACCTTTGAAATAGATATATTCATTATCATTACACGTAAAATAAAATTTGATCTATGGGAATTTGTATTTAAAATTTTGAGACTAATATTATATGAAAATAATTATTCATCGAAATGTACATGTCCACATTTCTAGTAGTTATAAATTTTAATAAAAAATAAACACCTTCACTGTATGTATTTATGTGGTCAAATTAGATCTCCTAAAAAAATTTGATTCTAGGAATATTAAAAGGAATAATTACTTATTTCCAAAATTCATATCAAGAAATTATAGTACCATAACTATTTCTTTCCCAGTATAATAAACTTTGGAACCATTATTAATATCATTTATTTATAATGAAAATATATTGCATTATTTATGTAGATCATAATCCCAACAAAAACAAATGTATTTATAAAAAACATATGTAAAAATGTACTATCTTGAAGATGTAAAACTTATTGGACAACCGTTAAATTATTTTTATCCATTTCTAATAGTCAAAAGGCTTATTTCAAGATATATATTCCACATAACAATGGAATCGGTTCTTGTTCTATGGTATCAAGAAGAACACTTTATAATTGGAATTGTATCTGAGAAAGATCTATTACTTCACTATATTTTATACAGAATGATCAATCCAGTATATCAAACATGTTTACAACTATTGAAATGATTCTAACATTTAATATCCATAGAATCATGGTAATATGAGTTTCACATGGATTCATGAAAATTAATTGAATATATAATTTTATCATTCAAGATTACATTAAAAAATAATCGATGTTATAAGTTCGATGATGGTGAATGTTTTTCCGAAACAAGAAAATATAAATAATTCATTTAATAATTTTTTATAGGTGACTATAATTGAACTTATGAGTTTTTAATATAATTATAGAAAAATAATCCTTCTAATCAACTAGATCCAATTGAGGTACACCAAAAATTAATTGAACCTATTGAAATACCAGGAAGTAATATAGTTTCTTATATGAAATACTACATACATTATAATAAATCATGAATATGTAAATTCAATAGTTTTGGTAAAAATAATCTTAAAAATATAATATCTTTGTCAACCATTCCTATATTTCATCACTATATGTCTCCTCTTTCATTTGAAATATAACCCTTTTTTATTAGGGGAGATCACATGTATGAGTGATCCCTTTTTTAACCAGTGGGAGGAGCTGTATGGAGTAGGACATCTGCATATATAATCTGGGAACCCTCTAGCTATACAAATGTGTTCAATACTATTTGAGTAAAACTATTAACAGTTTAATATAAACAAAAAATATTATTATCATGTATGAAATGGTAAAAATATTTGTGTCAATCCAAATATACTTATCGATGAAGATGCACATAAACTACATGGTGTCCAATTTATAGAGCATCATATCTATGTTAACAAATCATGTGGATTAACCATCCATGTAATATCATATCATCATGGGATTATAGATGATTCATGGAATCTAATTTATGAAGAAATTTTATTTTTAATATTTATTATTATAAATTTTGTTTTAAAAAGTAAAATATTAAATTTAGTAAATGTTCATTATTAATGTTGTATATATTTGTTGTGGTGTGACATGTAAATGTAGGAATTGTTTATTAGAAACATTTTTTGACGTGTATTAAATTATATTTGATAAAGTAGATTTTGATATAACTTGTTTACCCAAAAATAAGTGGCCATTATCGTATTATTGGTTAAAAATTAATATTGTTAGGTTTGATTTTGATGGATATTATAGGGACACATGACTCTTTATCATTGAATAAGGTTCCTTAGACTCATACTGCTTGATCATGTGCTAAAAAATATTCATATAAAAATCATCTATGATACATACATTGAAATTCCCATGAAAATAAATGTGATCACTAAGAGGGGGAGGGTGTGAATCAAGGGTCCCTATTTAATTTCTTCCCTAATAAGTAACCTCTACATCCTATGAAAGGGATATGACATCACTAGAAAATATGAACACAAGAACTACCAAAGGAACACAAAATATAATGGGTTCACTAATCAATATGAGTTTATAGTTTATGAAATGTGTTGTAAATGATCCAACCACACAAGCCACTACAACGAAACGCGTTATGTGTAGTTCAAAAATAGAATATTCTATTAGACTTGTGAGAATCATTAGTTCGTGAATAGTTCATGTTGTCCCTGAACAACTGAATGATGTTACATAGATTTTGAATACAACTATAAAATCTTCACCTATATAATTTTGTATGATGTCATTATGCTCCTTATATTTATTCCACACTCACTCTTTCTAATAATGTACTTATTTATTCTTTAACAGTCATGAATAGTATCTACTAAGAATATTATTTACACTAATAACATAACCAATCTTGTCTGATATATATATATATATATATATATATATATATTAATTTTTTTTATGAAAACGTGATATTTTGATTCACTTTTTTACGAAATGTTTCCTCACTTGTGAAATTGAATGATTATCACATGATTTTTCTTTGATTCCCACATTACAATGGACACATGCTAGTAATGAATAATATACCTTAATTGTGAAATAATAAGCATGATATCACTATGAAAACATGTATACTGTATAGAAATCCTTCTTACATTATATACTCAATTATTGTGCACTGCACAACCGCATCTCATGTGTTCATCGTTAAATAAGAAATATAGATTGATTAATTTTCTATTAAATTTCATGATATACAATGATACATCATTCTTAATAGGCATTTACAACTTCACATTGGCAGTTTTCATAAAACTAAAGGCATTTCTAAAAAACATGATACATCACGTAAGTGCCTCACTTAATCCTAAATGGAATTTCAGAATCATCTTATGACATAACACATAAATTGTGGAACAATGGATTAAGGACCTAAAAAATTCTTCTTAATGACTTAATAGAAAACCATATCTTCTTCCCCATGAACAAAATATCATGTTGATATATTTTTTATGAGAAAATTATATACATTGAAAGATAATCACCATCCACCCGTTATTAGGGATCTCTTACTTTTAAAACAATGGGATCACATCCCTACACCACATCTACTCTACATTTCATGACATACTAATGACACATTTAAAAGATGAAGGTATTATATTTGAATAATTTAATTGTGGGTTTAATTGGTGATGATAAACAAATAATTATTTCATCATGATCATGATTATATTTTGTGAATATGTCATGCACATGAAATCATAAACACATTCCCATATCACACCTTAAACACAACCATGCCATATCATACATAAATTTTCTCACGAAGCCCAAATTTTACTAATCCAATGAATCTTTCATAGATATATTCATTCAATTATTCATTTCATGAACATACATTAATGTGTGACTAAAGATCTGAAAACACATATCCTCGGTTTCTTGGCCATTTTAGCTTTGTGTGATGATGGATTTAACAATATGAAAATAGTCTATTGTATAGACCATTTAAAAAGGATATTGGTAGAAGATGATATCTCATGACAATCAGATGTATGGGATTATTTTTATTTGTTAGCTACTATTTTATCATTATAAATTTAAATTAATGAAACTTTTATTTCTATCTATGTACCAAAATGGAGATCACATGTAGTTTCCCTAAAAATAATAAGATAAATCACAAATGATTCTTAATTATGATGGTGACTGGGGAACAACATCTATACACATCACCCACACTCTTCGGAATTTGTCCATGTGTGATTTTAGCCCAACCTTTATGCGCCTTCCAGTGTTTACACTCTTATAGGACTTACCGATGGGACAACTCTAGGCTTATACATGACCATCATCAAATACCACCTACTAGGATTCCCCTGATGACGTCCCAATGGCATGGTGGATCTTTATGTACCACAATTTTCATAGTTTATTTTCCATTATTATTCAGTGGGTTTACCACTTTTTTAGTAATTCACCTTATAAATTAACTAGAAAAATATATGTTTCAAACAAAAATCATACATTAAATTCATGGGACCTCTTCATTCCTCTATTATTTTTTATATTGATTCCATATAACTTCATAATTATTTAAATCATCATTATTTTCAGAAAAATCCTGCCTCAATTGACAAAAGATCATTAAAATTAAAACCATTTGAAAAAATAATCATAATTAAGAATATACAATATATACCGAATTGTGGTAACAAATTATTATTTATAATAAAAAGATAAAACTACAATAATATTCATAATAGTTCCAAAAAACCTGGTCACAAAAATCTACCCCTTTGGATCTTGATGACAACGAAGGAGCATAAATCACTGAAATTTGGAAACTCATGAAATGGATTACTAATCCAACAATTATAACCATATATGAGGAAACTGGGTTTAGAAAAAAAATCATTGAACTAAAATACGTTTTTATCTATAAGAAATTATTTATGAACATATTTCATGAACCTCCTAACAAACCATTCTTCTCAACTATTTATAAACAAATTTATCCATCAAGAAAAAAATTTCTTATATATACTTCAACAGACTATTAATGTCATTTACACATTCTCAAAATCAAAGAATAAACCTTTGTGAGATCTCCCAATAAATATTTTATTTCCCTTCATTGGTAAAACACACTCCAATGGATAGAGTTTTGTAAATTTTTATTTTCACATTCAATAAAAATCTATCTAATGGAATAATGGATGTGAGACTAAACACATAAATTAAACATGATTTAGGTGTGCTTTATTCATCCATGTTTAGACTCTTCTTAATTAATGTTTCCATTAAAAATGTATTGATGAAAATATCATCAACATTCAATATTGTTGGAATAAATTATAGAATCAATCCATTATTTTCCCATTGATCTTGGATTAACTAGGGTTTGATCTCGATATACATGGAATTCGAATGTTTTGTTTGTCTTTAGTGAAATTTAAATATATTTCATTATCACAAATAATTTTTACTGAAAACATAACATCAATAAACATATATTCCAAATGTGTATTTTCCCATAGAATATTGGTTTTATATTTAGTGGAAGAAAACATTTTCACCTCATATTGTACTAATATTTCCTAATTTATATTTAGTTTTATACCAACTGGAAGATATTTATCGTAACAGAACAGACACCTAGATGTATATTTTCTATTATATACTCTTCCTTGCAATCCGTATTTTTATATCCAAATAAATAAATAAATCCCTCTATTAATATCATATTTTTTCTTGAAATCAATTTTTCCTCTGATAGGTATGAGAATTATTTCTCCATCAATGAAACTGGATTATTTTTTGGTAATTTTATTCCTATAACAAATTATAACAACGTACACTATATCTAATTTAAACGATATGAGAAAAAATAGATTTATTATATGTTTTCTAAACAATATTCCATATATATTTTTTCCATCACTATATTTTGAAAATTTGTCTTCACGGGAATTTAGGGTGGAAACTGGCTATGAATATTCTGCTCCAATCTTCTTTAAAAGTCCCTTATAAACTATTATTTAAATTGGTAAATATATTTTTTATTTTGTGAGATTTTTAAGCTAGTGAAATATTTCATTTCAATAAGTGTTTATATCAAAAAGAATTATTTTTCATCTCTACAACAAACATCACAAAAGTATATTCACCATTTAATGAGAATATGATTTCATCATCATTAATAATTACAATGTTAGATATCTATTTTTTAATTATGTAGATATTTTTGTCAACACTTGTTTTATTTATGATCAACTTACTTAATTAGTATCCAATTTGGAATACCATTGTCTTGGTTATTTCAACATCACAAACAATTCTATATTCATCTTGAAAACAAAAATATAATATTTTCTATTTTTGAATGCACATGGATATTACAAAAAAAAAATTATTTGAGATATATATAGAGAAATGTTTGATTGAGAATCAATTAGAATATTTTATATATCCATTGAGAAGAAATAGAATGAAATATTCCTATAATTTCAATTATTATATATTTTAACAAGTGTCACAAAATTCTATAACATCAATTTGTGAGTCACCTTTTCAAATGATATATTCATCTTTTCTTATCAATTAATCATAATAATTCAAATGTTTTTGAGATGTTTTCTTTGTACTAATAAAATTACAATTGATTGTTTTAGGTACATGTTTCCGAGGTCCATTCTTCTCAATTTGATCTGGATCATTATTCATAGACTTCTACCACTATTGATTTTAAATGTATTCATAGATATATTTTGTCTCTACTTTTTAATATAATGAATTATGAGAAAAAAAACATGGATTTATTATAGTTTTACCCATTTTTCATTGATCATAATGATAATTTTAACCTCTATATTTTTTTCCAGCTTAATATGGGATGGGTGAAGTTGTTCTTAATTAATTGAAATATTTGAGTAAGAAACCTAATTTTGAGAATCCTCAACATTAATAATTCTATTATGAACCCTTTAAAATTTAATAACTATTACCAAATCATTTTATATTTATACCATATCACTATCTATCTATGAATAATTCTTTTGATCATATTTATGATCTCTCACATTCATAGAATCAAAAATTGTTTTTGTTTCTTTAAAACTCATGAATCCTGTGAAAGTGTGAGTGTATCCAAGAATGATTCCATCAATACCATTATGATGAATAATAACATGATCCACACTAATTAATTTTATAATTAATGGTCATTTGAATACCTTTAGGTGTTTTATAAATGAAGTTTTTTTGCAATACATCTCATAAGGGGTCATATTAGATCCTTGTATATAAATACATCGATTATGAATATATACTACATCTACAATATAAGTGCTCAAAAAATAACAAGAAGTGTCATTCTCAATCAGCATTGCCTATTCCCTCTCCAGAAATCATCTACTATTTATTTCAAAAACATTGTTCAGATGTGGTGTGTATATTGCAATAAAATCATGAAAAATTCAATTCTTTTAAAGACAATATCTGAATTTACCACTTGTATACTCTCTTCCATTATCTTTATAAATTTTATTTACAGAGTATCTATAATATATTTCTCACATATAATTTAGGGCATTAATATTTTGAGATCCATTGAAAATATTATTAATATAATAATATGCATTATATGTGTAAATTAATCAATTAATTTAATTAATTAATTTTCTTAGTTTGTGGACTACTAAATCATTATCCACTGAATGATAGTGTGAATCAAATCCACGTTATGAGTTTATTTTTTCTAATATTCATAAAAAATGAGTTTTCAATATTTTATTTCTAGGATATAGAACAACATTAGTATTTTTTTATGTTAGTAATGATTCAAATATTTATTCTCCTTATTATATTTCTCATATTACTATGAAATATATAACACAAAATTTTATTCCAAAACATATTATCTTCCATCATTCTTAGATAACAATTAAATTCTACATCACCAACATGGAAAAAAATTATAATGTTTTCTTGATCACTCAAAACAACTTTCCCATTATCAATTATCTTATAAAAAATAATCCTTACCAAAAAGAGAATTTTCAATGTCATCACATTATTGTGAAACACACAGGATATTATTTTTTATCCCATTAATAAATAATTAATTTCTTTAACTTTATCTATTCTACCACAATGATATAATATCCAATGCATTTGATTCTGAGTGACTCATCATTTCCAAAATTTATTCTACGTTTTTTATACTCATTAACATTCATAATCAATGTAAAATCTTTGTAATGTGTTGATAACACCCATTATAAAAAAAAATGGGTATATTTTAATGTCATTGATATTAATTTAAATAACAATGATTTTTTTTATTTTTTTCTTTTCTCACATGTTTTGTTAGAGTATTTTAGTATAACCTTTTTTGTGCTCATATCAATACAATACATATTTCTTCAAATTTTCTTGGATGATATCATTTTCAAAATAAGATTCCAAGGGTTCTAATTTACTATTAGTCTTCATAATATCTTTATAATATTGTCTCTATAGATTGGAATGAATCCATTAATAAATTTCTTATAGATTATCCAAAATTATTTGTAATGTTGAATATTAATCCTACTCATTTATGATTTATGAAAAAAATCATCCACAATTCCAATAGTAATTATAGAATGTATATATCAATCTGTATATTGTATGTGTCTTGATTTGTGAGTTGTATATTCATAAATACTCTTTTTTATAACCCTAGAACATTTTTTCCATGAAATCATTATCGACCACATCATATTTTATTCATCAATTTAGATTTATTCTAATATATAATAGAATTTACAACAAATTTTCACTCATTGATCAAAACCATATAAGTATATAGAATTTTATCTCTGATTTTTTTATCTACATACCTGATCTTCCTAACATGATATTTCTTCTAAAAATCTATATATTTCTTATAATTACACATATCAAAACGTTCACCAAATTTTATAACCATGTTTTGAATGTTTCTAATCTATTTATTATCATTAAAATCATTTTATTGAGATATCCCTAAACATTTTTCCATTTATTTAAAATTTTCATCAATATTGATATTAATGTTATAATTTTTCAATACAATTTTTTAATAAATCAACACGTATTTTTCCTCAAGAAAATATTGTTTATTCTTTTCTATAATTTTTTTTATTTGAACTTGTTCTTATCCCTTTCAGGTATTATGTTTTTTAGATGAAATTCTTTCATCTATGATTTTAGAATAAACCACATCTAATTCCCTACATATTTGGAGATACTTATTTTATTACTACAATATATACATCATTTATAATGGTAATTATATTTTTTTAATTTCTTGGTCAATAAAGTTATTATATAATTAATCACAATCATCATCTTCATCACACATAAGTTGATAGATTCTATATTTTGATTTAGGGAGAATTTATCATTTCCCCTAAAATAGTAATGGGATTAATATACATTATTTTAGATAGATTCTCAGGATTTTATACCATCTGCATCACTTTAATCATCATTCTTTCACTGAGGAAAATATTATTTAAAATTTCAAACATATCTCCTACCATAACACTTCATAGATTAATTTCCTTTTTTACATTATTGTATCTCATTGAATTTTATATGAATATAAATACAAAATTTAAACCATATTATTAATAACCACATATTAAATGTATGTCTCAATGAATTCATCCTTGAAAACACACTGATATAATCACTTCTTGACCACTTGAAAATAATTTTATCAATAATCCATTCCATTTTTCTTCGTAACCCTTTTTAATATCATCTCATAGATAGTAAGATCATGGAAAATATAATCTATAGATTTATTCTCAAGAACATTTTACTCTATATATGAATTAATGGAATAAAAGTTTTCAAGGGAATTACTAGAATATTTTCAATAAGAGTTTAATATTCTATCTTATCACCATGACATAATTGGGAGATCCCAGTTTCATTTTCCCTTGTAAATAAGTCAGCCATAGATACAATATCACCCATATTGAGATATTTATAGTTCCTTATCAACAAAATAAATTATATTTCTTTAATATTTTATTTATTTTAATTTAATTATGTTTTCAATTTATCCCAGATTATTTTTTCCATTCCAAATTCTGTTCGTATTATGAAACTCACTTTTAGAGAGAGAAGAAATTATATCATTTCAGGATTGGCCATCATTTTCCAAATTTTTCTTATTATCATATGTCACTCGGGAACCTTTAGTGTGAGGTGGAAAATTATATGTAATAACTTAATGAACAACCTGAAATATGGAAGTAATTTAATGTAAAATTTTATCATTCCAAATATGATTTATCATTCCTTAAATGATATGAATCCCTTTTTTATTAAATTATCTATGAACATCCCTTGAACCATCTCGTTCAAAAAACATTATAATTTAATCAGTGAAGGGAAGATGTTCTTTCAAAAAAATTCAAATTACCAACAAGATCCTTGTGATCACTGTTTGAGTTATGGGTTGAATCAATGATAACTTTTAAATTAATTCCTTTAGAAACAACCATCACCTCTGGTTACAGAGATATGTCTTCAATGGAAAACAAGTACCCAATCACAAGAACCAAAATTAATGAAATCAGAAGGCTTGAAAAAAAATAATAGAAGATACTCCATGAAGTGGTTTGTAAATTATAAAAACTACAGTAACTATAACACTTAGGGATTTGTGAATTATTATTTTTTGAAATATTTAATATATTGATATTTTTTATTTCATGAAATAGTGAATATATATTTTCTTATTCAAGTTAACTAATTATGGCTTATGTTATATGCAACACCAATAAAAATTACATGATAAGAAATAATTATATTATATTTTGGTATACCCAACACTATTTTCGGCTTATATTACACACAATATAGAGTCATTTTGATATATATTTTTACCCTCGAGGTCTGTTTCACCAAACTATAAGATACTATTAATTGTATTATTAAAATATTATTATAGCTACCACGAAGATATTGTAATGGATTTTAAAAATAAGAATAAATAGATTATAATGATATTATTTATACTATTTTATGAAATAAAAAATTTGGTTATAAATTAGTCCAAGTGAATGCCATAACTATTGAGGAATAATGAAATTACTTCTCTGAGAAAACAATTTTTTATCTTTTAAAACGATATTAATGTAATAAATTAAACAAAAAAAGCATTATTAATTTTTAAATAAACATTATATATGTTAAATAAATAATTTTTATACTCATATAATTGATATTAGATGTATAATATAATAGTAAATGTAATTTTATGAATAAAATGTTGTATTCTTCTAAAAGGTAATATTAGTGCCAATTAATTTCAACCACATTTTATATCAAATTTTTTAAACTATTTTAAATGTTATTGGAAAAAATAAAAATCATTTATTAAATATAAAAATTATAATTATAATTGGACCACTTTTGGGTTTTTCTTGAATTTTATTTTTTTAATGAATAGTGACACATTCTGAATTTTTATTCCAAACTAATTTTTCATCAAATTTATTTATGACAATAAATTAAACTTTAATTAGTTTTAAATGTAAATAAGATAAGTTAAACATAAATTAAAACAATTTATTTTATGGAAATCAATTTCACATTGAAATTGGATATAAAAACTAACCTACCTTTGGAACATTTTTTGCACTAATACCCAATTGTCGTCGCGTCCATAGGATTCAATTAAAATTATTTTCTACCATATATATTCTTAGAATTTATAAAAATAGATACCATGTTTGGAATAATAATAATTTACAATTTAGAATAAGGTAAAATTTTTCATTGAATTGAAATATCAGTTCAAGTAGTTAAAATTAATTAGAGTTCTTATGAGAAAAATTAACTTAATAAACGACTAAACATTAATCTAAAGGAACAATATGAGAATATAAACTTGTAAAAAATTAATTTTATGGAAATATATAAACACAATAATCTCTTTTTTCTAATTTAGGTCATTATTGTAGGAACCTATCATTGGAAAAATGTTATTGGAATTCCCTTTTTAAAGAATTCACAAGAATACCAACCATCCTCCATTATAAAAAGGTAATCATCCCCAACACTTATTCAAACAAATAAATCCATTTATGTCAAAAAAAATATACCTAAATTTCCTCCATAAATCCTTAACTTCTTTATTTATTCATTCCTTTTGGTGTAAATCCATACAAGGAATCCCCTTGGAGAAAATGAAATGGAATTTCCCAATGAAAAGACAACACAGTTCCTCAATATATATGGATTTATTATCAATAACCACCCACCAAAATATATATATTACATTATATAATAACAATATAAATAAAATAAATATACTAATATGGTTTTATTTAGAGTTTTTGACCAATAATTACACACACCTTCATCTAATGAGTATCGAGCTTACCGTTATTGGGTACAAAAAAAATAAAACGTCATGAAATGAAGATGTTCATTTTCCCTTTATCACTTCTCATGATTGGGAATTATGTTATAAAATATGTTTATATATGATATTTATAATATATTTATTATTTTTAATATAAGGTCCCAGCCTTAAGCATTACTTAATATTGAATTAATTGAATAATTTCCATTGATGATCTTTTCAGGTTTAAATTTTTATAGAATTAGATCATAACTATTACATATCAAAATATTACATGGTAGACACTTCTACAAAGTTTCATTTTTTTCAAAACATGAACTCTAAAAAAAGTCATTTATAGTTCCATGTTTAAGAAAGCATGACTTTTCCTTGATCCCATCCTTGACCTTATTCCACATTATGTCCTCTGAAAAACATTTCAAAAAAACCTTGGGTGAGCATAAAAAGATCAGTAATGGATACACAAAGAAAGAAAACTATTAGTTTTTTAAAACAACATCTAAACCATGAATAATTTATCATAGTAATACTTTTCACCTTTATGAATTAGTAAATACTCCTCACTGAATAAAATATCATTACTTACACTTTTGTAACCAAAATTTTACCATAAAACCCATATAAAGAACAAATAACAAAAAAATGTAACTTGGGACATAAACATACTTAAATGGAATAACCATACGGTCGAATTCCACACATATCACTTAATAGAATAACTATAGGGCCGACTTACATTCCCAATGCATTGGAGGTTATAATGTAACCACCCGTCCTGGTATTCACAACACCACCCATCATATAGATTATCACGTAACCACCCATCAAATGTCCAAGTACCATTATAAAATTAGAAGACATAAAACAAATATAATAGAAAGAAAAAATTTCCAATTTTCGATCACAATATATCACTTAAATATATTTACATAACAAGTTCATCATAAAAACAATTTTCAATACCAAAATACAAAAAAGAGTATATGGTATTTATTTCATTTTAAAAACATTACGGCTTGTGGAGGACGCCAAATACCAAATAATACTTGTGGCGGAGGACAAGGTCATTGTCCCCGTGTACATTAAAAGAAAAATTCCTTTTTTTCATTTAGTAAAATGCTTCGTGGATAAATATTCCTTTTGAATTAAAGTAAAAGTCAAAAGGGTTTATACATAGTATAAAAGAAAGCCTTGTATTAGAACAAAACATGCCTCAATGAAAGGAGATTGAGACAAGTCCCTGGCCTCGTGTCCGACGTGAGTCGATTGCTCTTTAACCTCCTAAATAATAAACTAAAGTTAATTTATACTTTCTTATGAACCTTTTTCAATATTACTATTCCTTTTCTATCACTTATTTCAATTTTATAAACATTATGTAAACATTTATGTTAATAAGGTCCGTTTTGTCGATATCTGGTTCATAAGTCAAAAATTGACTTCTTACAATTACATGTTGTTTAGGGGGCCAAAGGTTCATTATATCCAAGATTATATTCAGGATTTTGATATCATATATATCATATATATCCATAATATACATGTATTTATAATAGTACATAACATTTAGAGTTATGAAATGAAATGCACCGTTCATGGAGACGGTAATCCGTACTTACGCATAAACGCTACTTTCATTTATATTTCATAATTAATGGAGTGAAATCATAATGATATAAGGGTATACTATAATTACAGTATAACATAATATATAATAACATTATCTCCATCCTTTATACGTCCCACATATGGCATTAAAGAATCGAATCACTTTGAGGGGGCGGTAGTCCGCACTTCCTAAAATGAAATTATCGTGTTTACCCACAATGTAAACCATAAAGGTATGACACAAATGAAAAATACAGAAGCATAAATAAAATATAAACATAATATATATCATATATAAATATAGTTTCATCTTAATGTCCACTATGAAATGTGTTAAAAGAAGATTGAACAATCATCGTTTCGTGAGGTAGAAAATCGCCAACCACATAAATAGTATGTTCTCTAACCATTAGACGATAGTGTGTGTAGGTGTAGCTCTAATAATTCTCATAAAAACATCCTAGTATATTAAAGATACTGGTTTTGTTACAAAAGAAATGAATAAAAAGAGTTTAGGGGGTTGGAGAAGCAAAATAAAACATAAGAATACAAGGGAAGACACTACCTGTAAATCATGTAACCCTTTTTTATTTGAGCTCAAAGGCTTCCATGGAATGACTTATTCCCAAAGTGATTCTTCTAGGAGTAATATAGGGATGATTAGAGACAAAATGGGCAGTGGTTGGCCGAGTAATAGGCTTGGGAGGTGTGGGTAAGGTGGTATAGGTGGAGGCCTTTTATAAGAGAAGAGGAGTGGCACTCTGGGAATGTTATAAAAGGATGCTTTATTATAAAATTAATATCGGTTTTTAAAGGTCCAAAAATTATATATTTCAAGGATAAGGTGATAAGAGTTCAAAATCCACCCATCAATAGGTTTTTTACAAGTGTAGGTCTTAGATTTTACATTATCTTTTCATTTTATTTAAATCGTTAAATAATGAGGTAATTGTTGCATCATCATGGTGTCAAAAATAATTTACTTTATTTAAGGTCTAAAAATTATAAAAAAAATATCATTATGTAGGAAATATATTTATCTTTCTAATTTATATTTATTTTAAAAAATATGACTTGTATTACCCCATTTAATTTTTTTTTAGTAAAACAGTACATGTTTGTGACATTTTTATTTTAACATTAAATAAAAAGGTATTAATGTCATTTTCCTAACAAAGAGGCTCCATGGGGTCCCCAAGTTGAACAATGGATTTTTTGGGTCGTCCATGACACATCCATTAAGGGAAGGACATGTGTCGAGGTCATTTCAAATTATTAAAACATTATTTTTACCTTAAATTACACTAATTACCTCTAATCATGGTTAAAAACCTAAAAGTTACTGTTCACCAAAAATTATTTTAATCACATTGAACTACATTTTAATTCTTAAAGAAAAAAATGTATGTCGGATTTTTTAAATTCAAAACACAGAGGTGGTAAAATTTCATTTAAATGAAAAATCAATTTTTTAAGTACCACTTAGTGGTTTCACAATTCATCAAAAATTGATGTTTTTTAGAAAAATAAAAAAACATCACCCTATGCTATATTTGATATTCCGAATTCAAAAATGATGTTTATTTTAAAAAATTAAATAAATATAAGTTAAATTAATTAATTGAATAATTAATTCATGTTGTCAGGACAAATGGCATGTTTTTTTGAAACAATATATATCCAAAGATTGACACTAGTTTAAGTCCAATTTCAATGTGAAATTAATTCCAACAACCACTATTGAATTAAATGGTAAAAATATATTCTAATTTCACTTTAAGACCAATTAAAAAGATAATCTAATAATATAAATAAAATATATTAAAAAGAGGTTTTGAATTAAAATACAATATTTTTCACTATTCATTATAAAATATGAACTTTATCAGAAAAATACCTAAAATTCAGACAAAGTAAATTTTGATGTCCCGATTCTAAAGAAGAATTTTATTTGGTCTAATAGAATGTATAAGAGTTACAAAAACTATATTTAATGACGGTTCTCCACCGAAAGGCGATAAGTGGACCTTTAGTGAATATTAGAGTATATATGCCTAAAATTGAATTCTTTTCGTATTTTAAGCCTTTATCATTTATTGGATAAATGAAAAAACATTTAAAAAACATATATAATAATATTTATTTATTTCTATTCATTCCCTCCAATACAATGGCTACATGTTAACTACCATTTAAAATAATTTTATTTTACTACTAGTGTGCAACATAAGATTTCAAAGAAACTCTTTGCTGCGTATCAGGTACGATATCGAACATAGAAACCCCTTTAAAGTAAAATTAATATTTAATTCATAAATATTAATATATAAGAAAATGTTTTATTCTTTATTTACCTGGGATGTTACATCCTTCTCCCCTTTTGGGAATTGTATCCTTACAATTTTATTTACGTATCAAAATAAGTGGGAGTATTTATGCATCATAGCATTTTTAGATTCCCATATTGCCTCTTTAACCATATGGTTTTTCCAAAAAACCTTTACCTGGTGAATTACCTTATTTTGCAACACTTTATCTCTTCATTCAAGAATATGGACTGTTTTTTCTTCATAAGAGAGATTCTCTTCTAACCAAACTACCTCCGGGCTCAAAACATGAGATGGATCTGGCATATACATTATCAACATCGAAACATGAAAAACATTGTGTACATGAGATAAACTCGGAGGTAAATCCACTCGGTATGCAACTGATCCAACTCTCTCTAGAATATCATATGGTCCAATGAACCATGGACTCATCTTTTCTTTCTTACCAAATCGCATCAAAAATTTCGACGGTGAAACTTTGAGAAAAACATGATCACCTACCTCGAAAGATAGATCCTTACTCCTGTTGTTTGCATAACTTTTCGGTCTACTCTGAGCTGTTCTCATGTGTTTCTGAATCAACTAAACGTTTTCTACCATCTCTTCTACAAATTCTGGTCCCATCAGCTTCCTTTCACCCACTTCATCCCAAAAAACTGGAGTTCGACACTGCTTCCCATATAATGCTTCAAATGGATCCATCTATATATTGTAATGAAAATTGTTATTATATGAAAATTCAACCAAAGAAAGATGTTGGTCCCAACTTCCATGATAATCCATCGAATAATCACATAGCATATCCTCCAAATTCTGAATTGTTCGTTCTGACTGCCCATCTGACTGAGGATGAAAAGAAGTTCTAAAATTTAATTCAGTACCCAACGACTTCTGAAGGCCTTTACAAAAGTTAGAAGTAAACCTGGGATCACGATCAGATACAATGGATAGGGGAACTCCAGGAAACCTGACTATCTCTTTAATATACAATCGAGAAAGTTGAGCTAGGGAGAAAGTATCTCGAATAGGTAGGGAATGACCAGATTTAGTCAAGCGATCAACAATAACCTAGATTTCATTATTACCTCGAGATGTCTTTGGTAATCCCACAACAAAGTACATGGATATATTTTCCCATTTCCACTCTGGCACTGGTAAAGGCTGAAGCATCCCTTTCTGTAACTGTCGCTCTGCTTTAACCTAGTGACAAGTCAAACAGTTCACAGTAAAATCAGCAATATCTCTTTTCATTCCATCCCACTAGTAATACTCCCACAGATCTCTGTAAATCATTGTACTGCCAAGATGAACTGAAAATGGGGAACTATGAGCCTCACATAACAACTCATTCTTGAAATGTGAATCACCAGGCACACATAATCTCTTCCCAAACCTCAAAACACAATTATTCTCAATATTAGATTTATGCAACTTACCCTTCTGAACCAGCTCTACCTTTTTCTGCAACCCACTGTCTTTCTTCTGCGCTTGCTTAATTCTGTCTGATAGAGATGATCTCACTGATACCTGAAACAAAACAGAAAAAATTCTTACACCAAAAACATCTATACCAATGTTCATCAAATCAAAAAACCAAAGGATATCGTTCTAAATATAGCATGGTTAATGAGGCAATACTTTTTCGACTCAAAGCATTAGCAACTTTATTTTCTTTTCCTGAATGGAAATGAATTGTACAATCATAATCCTTGATTAATTATAGCGAACTCCTCTTTACCATGTTCAATTATTTCTGTGTGAATATATACATTAAACTTTTGTGATTAGTATATATTTCACACTTTACTCCATATAAATGATGCCTCCAAATTTTCAGAGAAAAAACAACAACAGCTAATTCCAAGTCATGTGTAGGGTAATTTACCTCATGAGTTTTCAACTAACGTGAAGCATATGCAATTACCTGATCATTCTGCATAAGGAAATATCCATTTCCCTTCAACGAAGCATCACTGTATATAACAAACTCACCAATCCTCGAAGGAAGTTCCGAAACAAGAGCATTCACCAATCATCTTTTCAACTTCTGAAAATAGTCATCACATTCTTTTGTCTAGATAAACATAACACCTTTCCGAGTTAGCTTGGTCATTGGACTATATAACCGTGAAAAATTTTCAACAAAACTTCAATATTAACCTACAAAACCAAAAAAACTATGGATCTCGATTACATATGTGGGTCTTGGCCATACTTGAACAACTTTTGTTTTAGCAGGATCAACAGTTATTCCATTTTTCTAAACAATGTGACCAAGAAATAAAATTTTTTGTAACAAAAACTCACACTTTCTTAATTTTCCAGATAGTTTCTTTTCTTTTACGGTTTGCAAGATAACCCTTAAATGACTTTCATGCTCTTATTTACTTTTAGAAAACACCAAAATATCATCAATGAAAAAAACCACAATCTTATCCAAGAACTCATGGAAAATTCTATTCATAAGGTCAATGAATTCAGCAGGTGCATTGGTTAACCCAAAAGGCATAACTACAAATTCAAAATGGCCATATCTAGTACGAAACGCAGTCTTCGTAATGTCTGCTTCTTTTACTTTCAACATATGGTACCCTGACCCCAAGTCATTCATTGAAAAATACTGATCTCCCTGGAGATGATAAAAAAAATAATCGATATTAGGAAAAGGATACTTGTTCTTAACAGTGATATTATTTAAGGCTCTATAATTAATGCAATGTCTCATTGAACCATCTTTCATTTTAACAAACAAGACAGGAGCAGCCCATTGTGATGTGCTAGGTTGAATGAAACCTTTATCTAATAACTCATGCAATTTCTTCTTTAACTCTAAAAGATCAACTTGATCCATTCTGTAAGGGGGTTTTGAAAATTGTCTTAGAATCAAGAACAAAGTCAATAGTAAATTTAACATCCCGATCATGAATAATACTAGGAAACATATCAGAAAAAACATCAAGATACTCATTTACCACTGGCACATCATTAATATGAATAGTTCCTTTATTTTCAACAATATGTGCAAGATAACATTAATTTCCATCTTTTACTTGTTTCCCAACTTCATGATATGTTATCAAACCCAAGGGTTCATTATTGTAGACAAACTGAAAATATATCTAAAAGGAAACCATATTAGCTCTGCTGTCAATATTAGCATGATAAACAGAAAGCCAATCCATGCCCAAAATAACATCAAACTCTACTAGAGGCAAAGAAATAAGGTTTGCAGGTAGATTCTTTCTGCACACAAGGATAGGGAGGTTCTTATATTTTTTTGTCTCAAAGTTTCCTCCAGGTGTTTTTACCATAAGTTTAGGATTCATATCTTGACATCGAATTCCCAATTTACTAGAAAACATCTCAGAAATGAAATAATGTGTAGACCCTGAATCAAAAAACACATTGGCCTAATCTGAACAAACAAACAGTGTACCTGATACTACATCATTCGATGGAACAACATCTACTGAAGTAGTTGTAAAGGATTTCACTACCCCTTTCTGCATATAGTTTGGATGCTTTACCCTAGTTGAGTTCTTCGTTAGACATTCATTTTCATAATAACCCATTTCATTACACTTAAAACATCTTTCTGCTGGCTTTTCATTGCCTTCTTGATCATCTTCCTTACAGTTATGAGCAATTAGATCTGACATACCACATCGAAATCACTTTCCAGACTTGGATAAACATTCTCCAGTATGCATTTTACCACACTTCTCACAGGATGAATATTTGGTTTTCTTACATCCTTGTTTCTTTGATGAATTATTCCCCTTTTCCTGCCAACTGGACCTCTTATTCTGTTGTTTGTCAATGAACACCTGATCATCGGCAAACTCCATTTCCACCTTCTCCGAACATCGAACAGGTTTTTCATAACTTTTGAACTCACGAGAAGCTAAAT
This sequence comes from Viscum album, assembly GCA_963277665.1. NCBI lineage: Eukaryota > Viridiplantae > Streptophyta > Magnoliopsida > Santalales > Viscaceae > Viscum > Viscum album. The sequence goes on along the minus strand of OY728133.1, from coordinate 1,406,282,524 downwards.
CCCTTCGATACTTTGGATTTAACCCTGAGTAAAAACTATTGATTTTACTATCATGATCTCGTATTAAGTTTGGAGCATACCTTGCCAGTCAAGTGAACTTTTCTTCATAATCAGCCACCGAGTCATCCTCCTACCTCGATTCTAGGAATTGTTTTTCCATCCTAAGATGAACCACATTAGGAAAATATTTCTCAAGAAACATACCTTTGAATTCGTCCCAGTGAAGATCATCAATCTCATCATTATCCCTGATATTTTTCATCATCGACCACCACTTATCTGCTTCACCTTCAAAATGGTAAACAACAAGACTAACCTTTTGATGTTCGGAACACCCCATGACATCAAAAATATTCTCCAGCGCTTTAATCCACCCTTCAGCTAGCACATGGTCAGATGATCTTCTAAATGATGGGTGATGTTGCCTCATGAAATGTTCCACCACTGACATGTTCCTCTGTGGTTGATCTAGTTGATCTCTTGCATGGATGCCACAACTATTTATAGCCTGAGTCAACTATTCCATCACTGCAACAAACTATTGAATTCGAATTCCGACCATCTCAGGTTGCTGATTTGGAAGGTTGTCTTCCTCCTGATGTCGTCCCAACATAGATGCCTTTTTTACTCTATGGAAAACCATTCTGAACACAGAAATATCTTAGTCGAAGCAATGTGGTAATCTTTAAATGCTATATCATTTCAATCATACCATAAATTAACTTATATTTTAACAATTTTATAACTCCTAAAGTTTTCTAAATCGACCTTTGATACCAACTATAAGGCCCTAGCATTAAACATTACTTAATATTGAATTAAATGTATAATTACCATTGGGGGTCTTTTCTGGTTTAGAGTTTTAGAGAATTAGATCATAACTATTACATCTCAAAAGAGTACACAGTAGAAACTTCTACAAAGTTTCCTTTATTTTCAAAACATGAACTCTAAAAGAAAGTCATTTCTAGTTCCATGTTTAAGAAAGCATGACTTTTCCTTGATCCCATCCTTAAACCTATTCCATATTATGTCCAATGAAGAAAATTTCAAAAAAACCCTGGGGTGAGCATAAACATCTCAGTAAGGGATACACAAACAAGGAAAACTGTTAGTTTTTCAAAACAACAAGTAAACCATGAATACTTTATCAACGTATTAATTTTCACCTTTATGGAGTAGTAAATACTCCTCACTTAATAAAATATCATTTCTTACCCTTTTGTAACCAGAATATTACCATAAAACCCATATAATGAACACATAACATATAAAGGTAACTTGGGACATAAACATAATTAAATGGAATAACCATACGGTTGACATCCACACATATCAATTAATGGAATAGCCATACGACCGACTTCCATACCCAATGCATTGGAGGTAATAATGTAACCACCCGTCCTGGTATTCACGGAACCACCCGTCATATGGTTTATCACATAACCACCCATCAAATATCCAAGTACCATTCTAATATCAGAAGACATAAAACAAATATAATGGAAAGAAATCATTTCCACATTTCGATCACAATATATAACTTAAATATATTGACATAACAAGTTCATCATAAAAAACCATTTTTAATACCAAAATACACAAAAGTGTATATGGAATTTTTTCATTTTAAAAACATTACGGCTTGTGGAGGAAGCCAATGACCAAATAATACTCGCGGCGGTGGAAAAGGACATTGTCACCGCGTACGTTAAATTAAATATTCATTTTTTTCTTCTAGTAAAACGCTTCGTAGAGAATGATTCCTTTTGAATAAAAGTAAAAGTGAAATGGGTTTATACACCGTATAAAAGAAAGTCTTTTATTAGAACAAAACATGCCTCAATGAAAGGAGATTGAGACGAAGTCCCTTACCTCATGTCCGACGTGACTTGATTGCTCTTTAATCTCCTGAATAATAAACTAAAGATAATTTATACTTTCTTAAGAACATTTTTAAGCCTAAAATTCCTTTTATATCACTTATTTCCATCTAATAAACATTATGTAAACATTTAAGTTAATAATGTTTGTTTTGTCGATATCTGGTTCATAATTCAAAAATGGACTTCTTACAATTACATGTTGTTTATGTGGTCAAAGGTTCATTATATCCAGAATTATATTAATGATTTGGATATAATATATATCATATATATCCAGCATATACATGTATTTATAATAGTACATAACATTTATATATAAGAAATGAAATGCACCGTTCATGGAGACGGTAAGCCGTACGTACGCATGAACACTACTTTCATTTCTATTTCATATTTAATGGACTGAAATCATAATTATATAAAGTTATATTATAATTACAGTATAACATAATATATATTAACATCAACCCCATCCTTTACACGTCCCACATATCGTATTAACGAATCAAATCACTTTGAGGGAGCGGTAGTCCGCACTTCCTAAAATGAAATTATCGTGTTTACCCACCATGTAAACCATAAAGGTATTCCACAAATGAAAAATAAAGAAGCTTAAGGAAAACATAAACATAATATATATCATATATATATAGTGTGACATATTAATTGCCACCATGAAAGGTGTTACAAGATGATTGAACAAACATCGTTTCGTGGGGCAGAAAATCGCCAACCACAGAAATAGTATGTTCTTTAAACATTAGACAAAGGTGTGTGTAGGTTTAGATCTAATACTTATATTAAAAAAATCCTATTATATTTAATATAGTGGGGTTGTTACAAAATATAGGAATAAAATGAGTTTAGGGGGTTGGAGAAGCAAAATAATACATAAGAACACAAGGGAAGACACTATCTTTAAATCGGGTAACTCTTTTTTATTTGAGATCAAATGCTTCCTTGGAAAGACTTATGCCCAAATTGAGGCTTCTAGGAGTAATAGAGTGATGTGTAGAGACCAAATGGGCAGGGTTTGGCTGAGCCAAAGGCTTGATAGGTGTGGGTAAGGTGGTAGAGGTGGGGGCCTTTTATAAGAAGAGAGGAGGGTCATTCTTGGAAAGTTATAAAAGGTTACATTATTATAAAATGATTTTCGAGTTTTAAAGGTCCCAAAATTAAATATTTCATGGATAAGGTGATTATAGTTCTAAATCCACCCATCCAATAAGTTTTGGACATGTGTAGGTCTTAGATTTTACATTATCGTTTCATTTTATTTAAATCGTTAAATAATGAGGTAATCGCTGCATCATCATGGTGTCATAAATAATTTAATTTATTTAATGTCTAAAAATTATAAAAATAATATCATGATTTATTAAATCTTATTATCTTCATAATGAATATTTATAGTAAAAAATATGACTTGTATAACCCCATTAATTTTTTTAGTAAAACAACACATGTTTGTGACATTTTTATTTTAACATTAAATAAAAAGTTATTAGTGTCTTTTTCCTACAAAAATGGATCCATGGGGTCCCCAAGTTGACCCGTGGATTTTCTTTATCGGAAATGACACATCCAATAAGGTTAATACATGTTTCATGGTCATTTCATATTATTAAAACATTATTTTTACCTTAAATTACACTAATTACCTCTAATCGCGATTAAAAACTTAAAAGTTACTATTCACCAAAAATTATATTAATCCCATTGAACCAAATTCTACATATTAATGAAAACCATGTATGTTGGATTTTTTAAATTCAAAACACAGAGGTGGTAAATTTTAATTTAAACGAAAAATCATTTTCTTAAGTACCACTTAGTGGTTTCACTATTCATCAAAAATTGAAGTTTTCCAAAAAAATACCAAAACATCACCCTAAGATATATTTGAAATTATGAATTAAAAATGATGTCTATTTAAAAAAATTATAGAAATATAAGTCACATTAATTAATTTAATAATTAATTCCTTTTGTCAGGACAAATAGCGTGTTTTTATGAAACAGTATATATCAAAAGATTGACACTAGTTTAAGTCCAATTTCAAAGTGAAATTAATTCCAATGACAAATATTGGATTAAATGGTAAAAATATATTCTAATTTAACTTTAAAACCAATTAAAAAGATAATATAATCATATAAATAAAATAGATTAAAAAGTGGTTTTGAATTAAAATACAACATTTCTTACTATTTATTAAAAAATATGAACTTTATCGGAAAAATACAAAAAATTGCAGAAAGTAAATTTTGATGTCCCGATTCTAAAGAAGAATTTTATTTGGTCCAATATAATTTATAAGAGTGACAAAAATTATATGTAGTGACGGTTTTCCATCAAAAGGCGATAAATGGACATTTTGTGAATATTAGAGTATATATGCCAAAAATCGAATTCTTTTCATATTTTAAGACTTTATCCTTTATTGGATAAATGTAAAAACATTTAACAAATATATATAATAATATTTTAGTTATTTATATTCATTCTCACCAATACAATGGCTACGTGTTAACTACCATTTAAAATAATATTATTTGATTACTAGTGTGCAACGTAAGATTTCGAAGAAACGTTTTGTTGCGTATCGAGTACGCTATCGAACATAACAACCCCTTTAAAGTAAAATTAATATTTTATTCATAAATATTAATAAATATGAAAACGTTTTATTCTTTATTTACCTGGTATGTTACATTTAAATTATTATATAACACATACTTTCTTGCTTTCCATTTTTTAAATACGATAATTTTGTTTGGGGAAGTGTGGACTACCATCTCCTCAAAGTGATGTTCTTTATTCACACAGTACATGGAATACATTAAAAATGGGTTTATTAAATATATATGATATATATGAAACAATAATTATATTTTAATGAATATATATATAGACATATATGTGATTTATATTTATGCATTCTATATGATCATTAAATAGAAATAGTGTTGTTGCATACATACGACCTACCATCCCCATGAGCAGTTTATTCTATTTAATATTTTTATCATTCATATTTTATTGTAAATAAATATATATTTCATATAAATTACTCACACACACACACAAATATATATATATATATATATATATAATTTATTAAATTATCTAAATCATTACATAAATACAAGGAAAAAATATATCAAGTTAAGACAAATGCGAAAAATAGGATATTACATGTAAAGAAAAATTAACATGGAACTGTTAATAAGTTGGTAATATAAAGCCATATTTGGTATTATGTATAAAAATTAGTTTCTTTTTTATATTTATATAATACTTATATTTATAATACAGGATTTTGGAATGACTATAACTGAATTCAATACTTAAGGTAAATGGATTTATTGTCAAACTTTTATTTCATTATGATTTAGGACTTATTCAACACTCAAATTGTTTTACTGGTGTATATAATTATAATGAAAATATTATATTATTATTAATTTAATATTTATGGGTATTTAAATATACATTTTATGATCTCAATTTCATGGGTTTTATGACTCAAAAGATACCAAATCAATAATGTTTTTTGGTCGCAATTTTCTTTATTTGAGACACATACCATGAATTTCAAAATCCATGATTTAAAATTGTTATCAATTTTTTTAAAAGATTATGTTTTAATAAAAATTTCATGAAAATGTGATTTTAAAAATGAGTCATGGTTTTCAAGCTACCATTATTTGTTTTCTAATATATTTTCAATGGAAAAATTTTTGAAATTATTTTTGTTTTATAAAGAAGTTTTCAAAGAATAAAGGATAATTTCCTAAAGAAATGTTTTTAAAAAATAAAAACAATTCATTATCCATCTAAGGTACCATCAATTGTTGTTACTCGTGCATTTCTAGAAAAATTATCCAAGGCTTCCATTCATTTTATTTCTCTAAATGGTTCAGATTTTGATGGATTTATTTTTATTAAACCCACTTATTTTTATGGGTTATATTCATATTAACCCCACATAATTACTTGGGTTATATTCATATAAAACTAGATTCTTCTCATGGGTTATTATTTGGTGAAATGGTTATGAAACCTATCATTTTCTATTTTTTATGATATGATTACATGTTTTCGACATATATTTCAATTCATTAGTAATGATATGATTGTTTATTATATTTTGGATCATCTATGTATGATTTCATTATAATATTGGTGGGACCTATATCTCCATCCAATGCATAGTTTAATGATTTATAAATCAAGAGATAATGATGATATTAATGTTGACAGGGTTGATACACTATGAAATATCAGGAAAAGTCATCCTCCATGAGAAGATGTGGAAACCCAATCTAATATGGTAAGATGAGGAAACATGATCCCTTACAAGGGAAGGATATAACTTGGGTTTGGTGGTGTTTCCATCCAAGTTGGTTTAGTCCCTATTAAGTGACCTATTATATTTTGTGAATGTGCCTTGAATTATAGGGAATGATACTACTTGTCTATGTTTTTCCACAATTCATGTCTAATATCAATGTTATGATTTAAAGGCTTAATCTCTTGTTTCCCAAATGGTTAATGTATTATGATAAACCAATGTTTATGGAATGATTAATATTTATTATCTTTGATATAAAGGGTATGATATTCAAATTTCATGATTACATTAACAATCAATTATGATATGATTTATACTTACATATCTCCCTTCATTATCCTCTCTGATCATCTTAGCTCATGCATATTTATTTTTCCATTCCCCATGTTATGAATACATGTATCATGAATTCTGTTTCTAGGAAAGGTTATATTCATGTAGAACCTAGTGGAATATAATGTATCTCACTTATGTACTACTGTTTATGTTTCAATATTCCCAAAGGAACTAAACTTATAAAGATATTTTTCACCCATTTGTGTAATGTTTTATATATTCAAAAAAATATTTAATAGTGTTTTTTTATAGAAAGAGAAGGTACCTATTGTTGGTATCAGATAAAACTTTTAGTTGTCCTTAAGAATATATTATTATAAATCCTTAGTTAAACAATAAAGAAATGATCATATATAATTCTATGGATAATAAAAAGTTTAAAAAATGTCATGGACTTTTTGTAGAGGATGGAGTGCATGTATTCTTATAAATACATACCTACATTGATACTAAATGTGTATGTGGATCTTGGATTGATGTAAATAGGGGTAACTTGAAAAAATAATATTGAGCTAGACTCAATTGCGAACTGACGCATGACAATGGGCCTTGTAGAACAACTAGTTTGACACTCTTGGGGGAAATTATTTGGAAATTAAAAAACTATTTATGAAATATCATGAAGGATTTAAATAGTATACAACTAAAATAACCTAGAAAAAACTTATGTTATAATAGAAATTTGTCTAAATTTTGACATCCTAGAGTTTATTTTTTCATGATTATATTGTTTATATATATATATGAATGGTCACACTATAATTTATAGTTTTAGTTAATAGAGGGAACATGATGGAACTAGGATAATATTTAATGTCATGGAAATTTTTTTGGTCAAAATTAATACGGGATGATCACTAGAGTGAAACATGTTTTGATCATTGATAATCAGTTTTAATAAAAAATAATTAATAATATGTACCTTATCTAACTTTAGAACCCACAAATGAAGAGAATTTAGGAGTTCTATGAGATTTTGGGTAATGGAGAACATGGATGAAAGAATATTCAGTTTCCTTTGTGTAAATATTTTGGAGATATTTAAGTAAGATAATTTATTATAGGATCAAGAAGTTGTTTTGACTATATAAAATAAGGACACAAAGCATGTAACTCGAAAATAAAAATGATTGGTTAGCTAAATCCAATCTATGGGAATATTGGAATCCACATGACATCATTGAATGTAAAATTATTAAAATTTATAATTAATGGTAAATATAAAAATCAATTCACTAACTGGAATTATACTAAAGACGTTCAGAAAGGTGGAACATGTAATGGTTATGTTGTTGATGATGATGATACTATATATAAAATTTGAAAGGAAATATGAATTATGTAAAATGATGATGTAGTCATCTTATTGATTAAGGATGAAGTGGAATAATTGAAGTTCTTTTTATTTATATAGAAATAATAATTATATTATATAAATGATGAAATATATATTGATTTTTTAGTTTGAATATTTCCACCTATTATTTAAAAAAAACAAGTTGAATGGTCCTACAACTTATTTCTTACAATAGTTTTTTAGCTTCATAATGTGATATAGTATTGTAGACATGAAATTATTCACAATAATTGATCACTGATAATTAATACATGATGGATGTAGTTCCCCATTTCTATTCATGATGCTTCGTTGATTTAGAAGTGATATAACACACAATACAGTTAACACTTTTATTCTTTTGGGGTGTCTATAGGTTGATGGGATTTTTTTATAGCCGCGATGCACTTTTGAAGTTTTCTGGAAACATTTTTTCTGTTGATGGATTAATGTTAATAATGATGGTGCATTAAAAGGAAATCAAGGCCCCGTGGAATGTCTCTCCATCTTTTGGAATCATCTTGGTCAGGTCCTTGTTTTATTTTTTGGAAGCTATGGTATTGACTCATATTCAGAGGCATAAATGATGAGTATGATCCAAAATATTTCTTCCACAACAAACCAGAGTTGGAACAAAATCTGTATTGAAAGTTATTTGACAACCATATTGCATGTTATTTTTAATGGTGTGATTTATCTGGCATGGCCGATTACTATTTTGATGGACTATCTGTGTTCTATCCAAGACATCATCCACACTACAACTCATATCTACCGTGCTGCAAATATGGTTGCAGTTGGCCTCTCCAATAAAGGAGTAAGTATGGATATTACTTGGCATGGATATCTCTCCAATGATGTACTCTCCATTTATGTGAGAGATTGTTATAGGATACCAATTTTTTGACTCATATAAGCTATTTTTGTATAATAAATTGTTCCTTGGTTTTTTGGCCAAGGCACCAAATTAAAAAAACTGTTTAATGATTCTAATAGACATGAAATGATATTTAATTTAAAGGTGATTTCAAAAGAAAAGAAACAATATTAAGGGAATGATAACACTTAATATGTTCATTATTTTATGTTAATTTTTTATGGATAAAAATTTTCCAGACATAAATAAGTAAATTGGACAAAACTAATTACCATAAAACTAATTAAGGAATTTTTTAAAAGTAGATTATTCTATCATCAAGGATGTTTAAAACATTTTTTGATTTATTAAATATATCTTATAGACTTTGTAATAAGGAAACATGCATGGTTTAAATAATTATTTTTAGTAATTCTGGTTATTACCATGTCTAAAGGAAATACATGAAAAAGGTATTCACATGGTTGGTATTGAACAACCAAGATATAATTTATGATATATGAACAATAAATGATAAAATAGTTTTTGGAAATTTAGTGACCTTATTTATGAATTTATGGAATTCCACCTTTATGAATGGTTATAAGGTTGTCCATTTATGGAATGGATTTTTTCAAAGTATTATCTCTTCCATATAAAGATTTATGAATATTTGATAACATGGGATTACATTTTTTTTCATAAAAATAGAGATATAATGACCTATCATTATATTTATGTATTTCATGATCTGTTAATACATCAAGAATGACTAATTAACCATCATTTCTGGATGTAGTATACGATGTGAATGTTGATCAAGACCATAAGGGTAATGTTTATTTTAAAATCATAAAATTATATAATTTCCTGAAAATAATTTATCCAAAGAAAAGGTGATCATGAAACAAAAAATTATATCCTAGTACCTTTGTTTCTAAGGAATAAAATGGCCCCTTGGATCACCACTGATTTATGAAATTATGGTTGTAAATTTTCAAATAACTATGTTTTCTATAACCCTCCATCAAAACATGAATGTTAGATTTCTCTTCCATATCTATTTTTTCACTCCCCACCTATGTTCTCTTATGTTAAATCCTACATAAATGTTACTTTGGGTAACCATTTTGTTTCCATATTTATTTTTGTAAACAAGTTTTTTTATTCATTTTTTAGTTGTGGGATTATATGAATCTAACTTAAAACTATAATAATTTAAATAAAAAATCGTATTTTGAGGTATTAAATTATTTTTATGTTGGATAATGTAACAAACCAATATTTTTTGAGTTATTATATTCATATAATTTAATATTTTGATGTTTTTCATTTCACACAAAACTGAATGTATATTTTAATATACAATAACACTAATTGTGTCTTGATTAATACACAACACAAATTCACAATTCTACTACTTCAATCACATATATTAGATTGAAATAATTCCAAAACTATGTTTTCATTTTTTAAACACAATTCAAAGTCTATTTGGTATCAGGTGTTACATGCAATGTCGAGTTTTAACAAACTATAAGATACTATTTATAATAATGTTAAAAAGATTTGTAGCTAAAACCAATCCATTTGAATGGAAGTTGTGAGTATGAATAATTAAATTGTGAATTATTTTTAATATAATTATATAAAATTAATAATTTGGCTACCAATTTGTACAATTATATATCAAAACTATTGGAAAATAATGAAATTAATTCGTAGAGAAAACTATTTCTATATGTACAGAAAATTGTATCATTATATTAAAAAACCCAATTTAGATTAAATTTTTCCATTAAATTTATATATATTAAAAAAAAGTGGATATTCATGCATTATTTTTTATAGTTCAATGATAATAATAAATACAATTTTATGAATAAAATATACAATCTTATAAAATGTACTTTTAGTGCCTTTTAATAAAGATACCATTTTGAATATGATTTTTGATATTTTAATAATTTGTGTTTGAAAAAATAAACTTAATTTTATATATAAGAACATAAAAATTATATTATGGTGTATTTTTGGTACTATTCTATAAATGATTATCTTGTTATTAATAGTGAATAATACTAAATTTTGATTCAAAACTGATTTTTTGTCTAATTAATTTATAATTTTAAATTATTTCTTTAATTGGTTTTGAAATAAAATAATATCATTAATACGTAAATTAATTCAATTTAGATCATTTTATTAAATTTTAATATCAAATTTGATAAATAACCATACCGATATTTTTGAACAATTTTACATTAAAATCACACATTCTCCTCCCATATTGAGGATTAAATTTAATTTTTTTCTTCAAATTCTATAATTGAATGTTTGAAAAATTGATTCAATATTATGAATCTTAATAATATTTAATTTTATTAATTTAAAATTATTTTTTAACAAAAATATTAATTATTGTAATAAAAATTAATTATAGTGATTATGAGAAATATTAGATTCACAATAAACAACAACATAAACATTAGGCCCCAAATGATGTTGAAACTAGTACAAAGACATTTTCATCCCATTTATAAACCCTATAATCTAATTTAGATAATATTTTTCATTTTTTGAGCAACCTTTCATAAGGAAAACATGGTTTTAATTACCTTTTCAAAAATATAAAAGAATGTCACTCCTCATCCACTATTATTGGGAAAAAATCTCTCAAAGTAACATTGTAGTATTTTTTGGTTGATTGTGTTTGTTGAAAAAGCAATTTTCCATGAAAAAATTGTTGAGTTCCAATGAAGTTGTTGACAAACAATTTTGAAAAAAGAACGATGACAAAGGAAAGGACAATCTGGAGGCGTTACAAAAGAGAAGTACAAGGTGGCGTCGTTTTCCAGTGTTTTCCAAATTTTTGGGGTCCAAAATTTGGATGTTGGTGAGCATTGAGAAAAGTGTATTTCCATGAAGATCATATTTTAATATGAAAAAGCATGAATTTCGTGAATAGAGGCTTCATGGTTTGGAATTCGCGAAGACCAGAAGAATGATGGCGGTGATTCTTCGCAATTACATCAAAGATTTGTGAACGGCAGAGTTGAAGCACATCTCAGCGGTGAAGGGATTTGAGAGGGAGCTTCATCGAGAAAGAGCGAAATAATGTTGACGGTGATTCTCCGAGATTACAACGAGCTCCACAATTGGAAAATTTCGGCGGTGCATTGCAATTTTGACATAATTCTGAAGGAAACTTCAGAGCTTTGCGATAGGTGATGACGTGGCACTGACTTCGCACGGAATGGTCAAGGGTTGGTGGAATTGCTTATAAATAGAGGCCAAACCCCTCGAGAGAAGTAGTGAGAGCTTCCAAAGAAAATTATTTTCTCTCGTTTCACGAAGGTGGTTCGTGAAGATAGTGTACTTCATGAAAGATAGGTGCTTCACGGCGGTTAATCTAGCTCCACAAAAGGCAGTACGCTTCGCGAGGCCGCATGCTATAAGGAGTGTACGTCACGATGAGGCAGGAGCTCTGTGACAACATAAGAATTTCAAATCCTTGAGCTTCTCGAGAGTGCTTTTCGAAAATGCAGGATCTTCACAAAGTCTTGTTTGAGCTTTGCGAAATTGGGAGCCTCGCGAAGTAGGGTTCTTTGGAAAGGTGTTTTCAAAGGTATTTTCCTAGCGTTTCAGAGGCAAAGGGTTATTCATCAGTGGTTAAAAGTTGGAATTTAACAGACCATCTATCAATAGTTGAGGATGCATGCATTCATGAAAATGAAAAGACCTACAGGTGTATAAAATGTGAGTGGATCCCTTCAAAGTGTTGTGAGCCAAGGAAGAGGAAGAAGGTTATCTTTTCTACCGGTAGTGAGCCAAAAAGAGATGAATAGGGAGTGACCCTTTGGAAGTAGTGAGCTAACCCTAAACATTGTAAAGGCAGTGAGCCTGGGCATAGAAGTGATGTAGCCCGAACATTATTGGCAGTGAGCCTTGGTGGATTTGGTACAACAACACATCGTCATTGTATGTTCCATGGTCATAGCCCAGTGATGGGGAACCAAGTAAAAATATCGGTGTCTTCCTGCTTGCTTCCCTGCATTGAATTTAAAGCATCATCATCAGATAAAGAAGAAAAGAAGTGGTCATAATGAACACAGAATTGTAAACAAAGTGACCCTTGTAACAAATATCTCAAGATCTAATGGGACAGGAAAAATTTAGAAAATAATATCTATACCCTGATTCACCCACCCTCTCAGGGTATATAGGCCCCTATTGGTCCTAACAATTGGTATCCGAGGGATAGGTTTCTTTTATTAGATTTTTTCCCTGACTTGGTTCAGTCAATCTGTGTGGTTAAATAATCAGTCTACTCTTGTCTTGGTGTGCCATGGGGAAGGGAAAAACATCAAAAAAGAATCAGATGCCAGGTAATATCCCTCAGCATGGATGTGTTTATGGAAAAATGTGATTCAACTAAAAGAATCAAACATCTTACTAAAGGAAGGCCTGGATAAATCCGACAGGGAAAAGATTGATTCAATCAATCCTGATGTAGGAATGTGTGAAGAACCTGATTTTCCATGTGATGTTGGAACCAATGATGATGAATAAACACCAAGAAGTCGAAAAGTCGATGTTGTCCAAAAGGATAACGAATTGGATCAGAAATTGGATGAAAAATTGAAATCTAAAAATATTAGGATCCATGTATTATAAATTGAGGTAAAAAAGATGAGAGGATTAAATAAAAGGCACATTGATATGGCTACTGACCTAAAGGAGAAGAATGATTCTCAAGGTGAAGAAATACAAAAGATGTCATGAATGAAAGGAAAACAAAAGGCGTATGATTATGAAGAGAATCAAATGTCAGATGCAGTTCGGAATCCTAAAGCTAGAAATGATGATCTAGCAACACAGTTGTCTGATGAAGTTCAAAATAGTCAAAGGATACAACAAGAGAATGAATCTATCGCTGAATATATTTCTCATGAAAAATTGAAAGTAATAGAGCAAGGTGAAATCGTATAAAATATCACACGAGAACTAGAAGATGAGATGAGTTGTGTAAAGAATCTCAAAAGATAACTCAATGCCCTATTTGAATCAAGGAATATGAAGATTCAAAAGTTGGAAGAAGAAATAGAATCAGTGAAGAAGGAAGTGGAGAAATCCAATGCTAGAGGAAAGCCTAAAATGAAGGATGCCTTGCACGTACTATTTGATTATTCATCGGCGAGTGATTATGAAATGAAAAGCAAATTTTCTATTTTCGAAAAGTTCCATGAACAAATTCTCTCAGCTCAAAGACCATATAGTTTGGGAAAAACTGGTATTGGATTGGATGAATCACCTCCAATTCATGGTAGAAAGAGAGCTGTGAACATTTCCATATGTGGAGAAAATCTTGTAGTTTCTAGAGACAGGCCGAAGAGGATAGTTACAATATGTAGTGACGACATGTGATATTTCTGCGGGATTCATGGCCACAAGTCAAGCTTCTATTCATAGGCTCTGTAATACATTTTAGGCTGTGAAAACAGAATCATTACTAAATCTGCAAATAAGAAGAAGAATCCTGAGAAATCAGTGTGAAGAGTCTCTCAGAGGAAAGAATTCATTAGATTCTATTACTGTGGAAGAATGAGACACCCCATGAGTATGTGTCAAGAAGCTCAATATTTCAATGTCAGAGGAAGAAATCAAGATGCATCAACATCTTGATAGAGAAATGATGAAATTTGGTATGCCTTTAAGGGAATATGTTTTATATGTTCTGATTATGGGCAATTGGGAAGAAAGTGCAGTAAGAAGAAAACAGGAAAGGAAAAGGGGCTTGAAAATAGATTCTCAACTGCATTGGTGTACAATGAGAGATCCTGTTATGAGAAACAAAGTGGTATGATGAAGAATAGGCTTAGAGCTTCAGGGGAATCATATAGAGATGAAGGAAAGGTGTATCTGTCATCTCCTCTATCATACTCACAACCGCTCTCCAAGAAAGAACCTGAACAAATATGGAGGAAAAAAGGAGGAAATGCTCCAACTGTGAGTAATAATAATGTAGGATCAGTGGGGGACTCACCACTGGTGAAAAAGAGTGTAGTGACTCAAATATATGAAAAAAGAAATATGAACACATAATGCATTGAAAAATTTGCAACTAATGTGCCACAACAAGAAGTGGAGGAAAGAAAAAGATCCCTACAATGGAGGAATGAGATAAGGATGATGACAAGAAGAGATATTCATGCTCATAGATGAAATCAAGGGAAATATAAGTTTTGTGTAACATCATCGATGTAAATGTGTACTAGTGGGTTTAAACCCCAACCGGTGAGAAAGCCCAAGCGTACATAATCTACACATCAGAAAAAGGCTCAGCATGTGGGTAATGAATGCTTAGTCATATGGCCAAAGCAATTGAAGTTGGCTAGGAAGTTAGTAGAATCAAGTAAGTAATGTGATGCTATGTAGGAAAGAATCAAAGGGTTGACCCATCAGGATCAACCAAAATTCTCATCTTGAAGATTACATAAGTTACCCCCTCTCCCTATGTATATAAATGTTGTTAACTGATGATTCAAGTGTTTCAGGTTTTAGGGAGATATGATCCGTGGTGAAGTTGGATCTAAATATTCAAAGTGGACAAGTGATATGCTTCAGATATTCAAATGGTTCAAATCAGCTAGCATAGTTGAAGAAGAAAGGGAGAAATAGAGCACAATAGGAAGTGATTGTCTTATTAAGTAGGATTAGTGATTCTGTTAATGGCTCAATGTTGAGTTCCAGATTAGAATAAATGATGCATGAGGAGAAGACGTTTTATGAGTCTAAATAGTGGGACTAACCCTAGGAAGTGTTTTATAACATAGGGGGAGTATTCAATAACAAATTCAGATGCAAGAGCCATCAATGCAAAAATCGGATGACTCAGCTCAGGTGTTGTCTATGGACGGAAGACATATTATAGGGGAAGCAGCAATAATCAAACATTCCATGATTATTTATTTTTCTCTATCAATGTGGCATCAGTTGACTTCTTTTAGGATACCAAGAAGATGCTAGATAAAATAAAAGGTGTGTCAACAAAAATTTTAGAGAAGATGTTCAAAGAAATGACATCATTGGATAATGAAAGAGTGAAAATTTTTCTATTAAAAGTGAGAAAGTAGTAAGAGACTCAGAGAGAGAATAAGTGGTAGAAGATGATTCAGAAATTGACACTTATGTTGAGTACGAGGAAGTAAAATCCTTATCTACACAAAATCCAAAGAGTTGAGATGAAATCAACAAGTAGAATACCATCAGTGATCAGTGAGTTTCTGTTCAGACAAGAAGAATGAAATAACTACAGTAGACATTGTTACTATCACAGGTTGAACAGAAATGCCTTGCTAATATAGTTGTAGATGAAAACTGGGTTCAGGACATGAATGAAGAGCTAAATCAGATTGAGAAGAACCAAACATGGGGGACTGTTTCGAGGCCAATAGATAAGAATGTCAACGAGAGTAAATGGGTCTTTCACTACAACATGAATGAAGATGGCACAGTGTTTCGAAACAAAGAATGACTAGTAGGAAAAGGATACTCCCAGATTTTGGGTATTGAGGTTGATTAGTCATTTGTACTGGTTGCCAGGATGGAGACAATCAGATTATTTTTTGCCATAGAAGTGCAAAAAAGTTCAAAGTGCTCTAGAGGGATGTAAAATCTACATTCTGAAATGGAGTTCTGGGGGAAGAAGTTCATATTGAGAAGCCAATTTTTTTTCTTATTTATGAGGATGAGAATAAGGTTTGTTAGCTGAAGAAGGCATTATATGGGCTGACACAAGCACCCAGAGCATGGTACTTAAGGCTTTATCAGTATTTGTTGAAACATGGTTTCCATGGTGGTGGAGTTGATTACAATATCTATTTCAACCAAAATACTAATCAAAGGAAGTTGGTACTGGTTTATGTCGATGACATAATAATTGGCAGATCAGATGAAGCACAGTGCAGACAATTTACCAAATTCCTGAAAAATGAGTTTGAAATGTCAATGATTGGTGAGCTAACGTTTTTCCTTGTTCTACAGGTGACACAAGGAAGGAATGGAACTTTCATCTCTCTATCCAAATATGCCAATGAGGTTTTAAGAAGGTTTGGCATGGATAATTCCAAAGAGATGAATACTCTGGTTGCCACCCAGATAAAATTATCCAAAGATGAGGATGGCATGGCAATTAATATCACAGAATACAGGAAAATATTGGATGTCTATTGTACTTAACTACAAAAGGCCTGATATTATCTTCGCCACATGCTAAGCTGTGAGATATTAGAGTAATCTCAAGGAAGACCACATGCTTGCAGTGAAAAGAATACTTCAGTATATTTAGGGCACAGTGGATTTTGGCTTGACATATACTGATAAATCTCAGACAGAGTTATTGGGATATACTGATGCAGACTAGGATGGATCAGCGGATGATAGAAAATCAACGTCAGGAGGTGCATTCTATCTTGGTGGATTGTGTATTTCTTGGATAAGCAAGAAGAAATATTTCATTTAATTGAGCACCGCAGAAGCTGAGTATATTGCAGCCACTCAAGCATGCACATAGTTATTGTGGATGAAGCAGCAACTTGAAGATATGGGAGTTGAAGTGAAGTCTCTGATCGGAATCCGGTGCGATATCTCAAGTGCTATCAATATTACCAAATATCCCGTCCATCACTCAACGACCAAGCATATTGAGATAAAGTATCATTTTATCAAGGATAAGGTTGAGTAGGGAATCGTGAAGTTGGAGTGTGTGCCTATAGAACTATAGGTTGCAGACATTCTGACAAAGGCCTTACCCAAGGATGGTTATGAAAGGCATCGACTGGCTATCGGAGTCTAGTCAACTCCCTGCACTTGAGAAAGTGTGGATGTGGGACCCCCCTCTCCCTGAGGTTTGGTGTGTGTTTTTCCATAATGTATTTATATGTGTTCTATACTTCGTTACAGACCACAAAGGAGTGCCCTTTGGGTTCTTTGACAAAGGGGGAGAAAAATAGTGATTGTTCAAGGGGGAGACAATGTGGCTGTTTGAGATATCATGAATGATATAGGGTGAAGCTGACAGGTGGAGCAACGAGATAGGGGTAGTGCAATGAGATAGGGGGAGAGTATTAAATATGACAATTCTAGAAGTGATCGATCAAAGGAAAGCTATCACGACAGCTGAGGATCATGAAAAAAGCATAATAGGTAGTTTTGAAGGGCGAGAGAAGGTTTCCAGATACCACCAATTGGTTTCGGTATGGTTAAACAATTTGTATCAATTTAGAAATTAGTATCAGTTTGGAATCGACAATTGGGGTCTCACATGAAGTGTTTCATTGATGAACTCTTCATACTACTCTTGTTTCTCACGTAGAGCATTGCTCATGTGGGCTTAGAGTACGTGTTATGTGATTCCTTGAAAGCTATCAGAATCGCAAGAGGTGAATGGCGGTAGCTGCTGGAAAGAGATTCAAAGAGGTATCAAAGTGCAGAAAATCATTCTAAGAAGAGTTATAAAGAGTTGTCAACAAACCCAAAGGGGAGATTGTTGGGAAAAAATCTCTCAAGGAAACATTTTAGTATTTTTGGGTTGATTGTTTTTGTTGATAAAGTAGGTTTCCATGAATAAATTTTTGAGTTCCAATGATGTTGTTGAAAATAAATGTTGACAAAAGAACAATGATTAAGGAAAGGACAATCTGGAGGCAGTACAAAAAAGCAGTACAAGGTGGCGTCATTTTCTAGTGTTTTCAAAAATTTTGGGGTCCAAAATTTAGTGGTTAGTGAGCATCGAGAAAAGGGTATTTCCATGAAGATCATATTTTAATATGGAAAAGGCATGAATTTTGCAAATAGAGGCTTCATGGTTTGGAATTCACGAAGACCAGAAGAATGATGGCGGTGATTATTCCCAATTACATCAATGTTTCGCGAATGGCAGAGTTAAAGCGCATCGCGGCGGTGAAGGGATTTGCAAGGGTGATTCGCGGAGAAGGCGCGAAATAATGTTGACAGTGATGCTCCACAATTACAATGAGCTCCGCAATTGGAAAATTTTCACGGTGCTTCGCGATTTTGACAGAATTCCGACAGAAACATCGGAGCGTCGTGATAGGTGATGACGTGGCACTGACTTCAGGCGGAAGGGTCGAGCATTAGTGGAATTTCTTATAAATAGAGGCCGATTCCCTCAAGAGAAGTAGGGAGAGAATCCAAAGAAAATTCATTTCTCTCGTTTGGAAAAGGTGGTTCGTGAAGATAGTGTTCATCGCGAATGATAGGTGCTTCACGATGGCTAATCTAGCTCCGAGAAAAGCAGTGCGCTTCACGAGGACGTATGCTCTAAGGAGTGTGGTTCGTGAAGAGGATGGAGCTCCGCGATGGCCTAATAATTGCGAAGGATTAATCTTCGCGAGAGTGCTTCGCAAGAGTGCCTCTTGAAAAAGGAGGAGCTTTGTGAAGGCTTGTTTGAGATTTGCAAAATTGGGAGACTCGCGATGTAGGGTGCTTTGCGAAGGTGTTTCCATAGGTAGTTGCCCAGTGTTTCAGAGGCAAAGGGGTATTCATCAGTGGATGAAAGTTGGACTATAACAGAGCATCTATCAATTGTTGAGGAAGCATGCATTCATGAAAATGAAGAGACCTACAGGTCTATAAACTGTGAGTGGATCCCTTCCAAGTGCAGTGATCCAAGGAAGAGGAAGAAGGTTATCCTTTCTACCGGTAGTGAGCCAAAGAGAGATGAATAGGGTGTGAACCTTGGGAAGTAGTGATCTAACCATAAACATTGTAAAGGCAGTGATCATGGGAATAGAAGTGATCTATCCCGAACATTATTCGCAGGGAGCCTTGGTGGATTTGGTACAGCAACACATCACCATTTTATGCTCCTTGGAAGTATCCCTGTGAGGGTGAACCAAGTAAAAATATTTGTGTCTTCCTTCTTGCTTCCCTTCATTTCATTTATAGCATGTTCATCAGATAAAGAGGAAATGAAGTGGCCATAATGAATATATAAGTGCAAACAAAGTGACCCTTGTAACAAAGAGGTCAAGATCCAGTTGGGTAGAAAGAATTTAGAAAAGAATATCCATACCCTGATTCACCCCCCCCCTCTCAGGGTATATAGGCCCCTATTGGTCCTTGCAATTGTTATTAGAGGGATATGTTTCTTTTTTCAGATTTGTTTTCTCTGACATGGTTCAGTCAATTTGTGTGGTTAAAGAATAATTTTACTCTTATCTCGGTGTGCCATGGTGAACAGAAAAACATCAAAGAAGAATCAGAAGTCAGCTAAAATCCCTCATTGTGGAAGTTTTTATGGGAAACAATTTATTCAGCTAAAAGAATCAAACATCTTACTAAAGGAAGTCTTGGATGAATCCTACATGGAAAAGATTGATTCAATCAATCGTGATGTAGTAATGGGTGAAGAACCTGATTTTCCATGTGTTGTTGGAACCAATGATGATGAAGAAACACAAAGAAGTCGAAAAGTGAAAGTTGTCTAAAAGGAAAAGGAATTGGATCAGAAATTGGATGATGAAGTGAAATCTAAAAATATCAGGATCCATGTATAAGAAATTGAGGTCAAGAAGCAAAGAGGATTAAATAAAAGGCTCATTGATGAGGCTACTGACCTAAAGGAGAAGAATGATTCTCAAGGTGAAGAAATGCAAAATATGTCCATAATGAAAGGAAAACAGAAGGCTTATGATTATGAAGAGAATCAAATGTCAGATATAGTTCAGAATCTGAGAGCTTGAAATGATGATCTAGCAACATAGTTGTATGAAGAAGTTCAAAAGAATCAAAGTCTACAACAAGAGAATGGATCCATCTCTGAATTTATTTCTCAGGAAAAATTGAAAGTAATGGAGCAAGGTGACATGGTAGAAAAGCTCACTTGAGAACTATAAGATGAGATGATTTGTGTAAAGAATATCAGAAGAGAACTCAATGCCCAACATGAATCAAGGGATATGATGATTCAAGTGTTAGAAGAAGAACTAGAATCAGTGAAGAAGGAAGTGGAGAAATCCAATGCTATAGGAAAGCCTAAAATGAAGGATGATTTTCACATACTATTTGATTATTAATCGGCAGGTGATGATGAAATAAAAAGAAAATTTTCTATTTCAGAAAAGTGCCAAGAACAAATTCTCTCAGCTCAAAGACCATACAGTTTGGGAAAAACTGGTATTGGATTTGATGAATCACCTCTAATTCATGATAGAAAGAGAGCTGTGAATTGTTCCATATATGGAGAAAATCTTGTAGGTTCTAGAGACAGGCCGAAGGGGATATTTACAAGAACTAGTGACCAAATGTGCTATTTCTGTGGGATTCATGGCCACATGTCAAGCTTCTGTTCAGAGGCTCTCAAATACATTTCAGGCTGTGAAAATAGAATCATTACTAAATCTGAGAATAAGAAGAAGCATCATGAGAAATCGGAGAGAAGAGACTCTCAAAAGAAAGTATTCGTTAGATGCTATTACTGTGCAAGAATGGGACACACCATGAGTATCTGTCAGGAAGCTCAGGAGCTCAATTTCAGAGGAAGAACTCAAGATGCATCAACATCACGACATAGAAATGATGAAATTTGGTATGTATTTAATGTAAAATGTTTTATATGTTCTGATTATGGGAATTTGGAAAGACAGTGAGGCTAGAAGAAAACCGGAAAGGAAAAGGGGCTCAAAAACGGATTCTCAGCTTCAGTGGTGTACAATGAGAGATCCTGCAATGATAGAAAAAGTGGTAAGATGAAGAATAGGCTTAGAGCCTCAGGGGAATCATGTGGAGCTGCAAGAAAGGTGTATTAGTCATCTCCTTTATCATACTCACAACCGATCTCCAAGAAAGTACATGAACAAATATGGAGGAAAAAGGGAGAAAATTCTCTAACTATGAGTAAGGAGAATGTAGGTTCAGTGGGGGACTCACCACCAGTGAAAAAGAGTGTGGTGACTCAAATATCTTACAAAAGAAATATGAAAAATGAATGCATTAAAAAATTAGAATGTCATGTGCCACAACAATAAGTGGAGGAAAGAAGAAGATCCCTACAATGGTGGAAGGAGATAGGGATGATTACAAGAAGAAATATTCATTCTCATAGAAAAAATAAAGGTAAATATAAGTTTGGTGGAACATCAAATATGGAAATGTGTACTAGTGGGTTTAAACCCCAACCGGTGAAAAAGTTCGAGCCTGCAGAATCTACATATCTGAAAAGGGCTCAGCATGTGGGTAATGAATGCCTAGTCATATAGCTAGAGCAGTTGAAGTTGGCTAGGCAGTTAGAAGAAGCAAGGAAAAAATGTGATGCTATGTAGGAATGAATCAAAGTTTTGACCCATCAGGATCAACCAAAATCCTCATCTTGAGGATTCTAGAAGTTACCCCCTCTCCCTATTTATATAAATGTTGTTAACTGATGATTCAAGTGTTTCATGTGTTAGGGAGATATGATACATGGGTAAGTGGCATCTAATCATGCAAAGTGTATAAGTGATATGCATTAGAGTTTCAATTGGTTCAAATCTGGTACCAGAGTTGAAGAAGAAAGGGAGAAAGAGAGCACAATAGGAAGTGATTGTCTTATTAACTTTATCTCGTGTTTCCTACACTGAGTTCCAACTCAGTAGGCTTAAAGATTCTATTAATGGCTCAATATTGAGTTCCATATTAGAATAAATGATACATGAGGAGAATAATGGATATGAGTCTAAACAGTGGGACAAACCCAAGGAAGTGTTTCATAACATAGGGGGAGCATTCAATAACAAAATCAGATGCAAGAGCCATCAATGCAATAATCAGATGACTCGGCTCATGTGTTTTATTTGGAGGGAAGATATATTGTAGGGGAAGAAGAAATAATCAAACATTTCATGCTTATTTATTTTTCTCTATCAATGTGGTATTAACTGACTTCTTTCAGGATAACATGAAGCTATGAGAGAAAATCAAAGGTGTGTCAACAGAAATTTGAGAGAATATGTTCAATGAAATGATGTCATTGAATAATGACACAGTGAGAAGTTCTCTGTTAAAAGTGAGAAAGTAGTAAGAGACTCAGGGAGAGAAGAAGTCGTAGAATATGATTCAGAAATGGACACTGATGGTGAGTACGAGGAAGTAAAATCCTTATCTACACAAAATCCAAAGAGTCGAGCTGAAATTGACAGGCAGAATATCATCAGTGATCAGTGATTTTTAGTTCAGACAAGAAGAATGAAATCACTGCAGAAGAAATCATTACTATCACAGGATGAACCAAAATTCCTTGCTGATACAGCTGTAGATGAAAACCGGGCCCGGGTTATGAATGAAGAGCTAAATCAGATTGAGAAGAACCAGACATGGGAGATTGTGTCGAGGCTAGCAGATAAGAACGTCATCGGGACTAAATGGGTCTTTCACAACAAGATTAATGATTATGGCACAGTTGTTTGAAACAAATAATGAATAGTATGAAAAGTATACTCACATATTGTGGGTATTGAAGTTGATTAGACATTTGCACTGGTTGCAAGGTTGGCGACAATCAGATAATTTTTTCCACAGCAGTGAAAATAAAGTTCAAAGTGCTTCAGATGGATGTCAGATCTGCATTCAAGAATAGAGTTCTGGGGGAACAAGTTCATATGGAGCAGCCAAATGGTTTTTTATTCATGAGGATGAGAATAAGGTTGGTCGGGTGAGGAAGGCATTATATGGGCTGAAACAAGCACCTAGAGCATGATACTTAAGGATTTATCAATATTTGATGAAACATGGTTTCCAGGGTGGTGGAGTTGATTACAATATCTATTTCAACCACAATACTAATCAAAGGATGTTGGTACTGGTTTATGTCGATGACATAAACATTTGTGGATCAGATGAAGCACAGTGTAGACAGTTATCCAAATTCATGAAAAATGAGTTTGAAATGTCAATGATTGGTGAGCTAAGGTTTTTCCTTGGTCTACAGGTGACACAAGGAAGGAATGGAACTTTCATTTCTCAATCCAAATATTACAAGGAGGTTTTAAGAAGGTTTGTCATAGATAATTCCAAGGAGATGAAGACTCTGGTTGCAACTCGGATGAAATTATCAAAAGATGAGGATGGAAAGGCAGTTAATATCACAGAATACAATCAAATTATTGGAAGTATATTGTAGTTAACTGCAACAAGGCCTGATATTGTTTTCGCCACATGCCAAGCAACAAGATATCAGAGTAATCCCAAGGAAATCCACATGGTTGCAGTGAAAAGAATACTTCAGTATATCCAGGGCACAGTGGATTTTGATTTGACATATACTGATAAATCTCAGACAAATTTTTTGGGATATACTGATTCAGACTGGGTTGGATCA
The DNA here is from genome assembly GCA_963277665.1 of Viscum album. Classification (NCBI taxonomy): domain Eukaryota; kingdom Viridiplantae; phylum Streptophyta; class Magnoliopsida; order Santalales; family Viscaceae; genus Viscum; species Viscum album. The sequence goes on along the minus strand of OY728133.1, from coordinate 1,406,258,371 downwards.
GCAGACGAAAGAAAATCAATGTCAGGAGGTTCATTATATCTTGGTGGATTGTGTATTTATTGGCTAAGAAAGAAAAAATATTGCATTTCATTGAGCACCGCGGAAGATGAGTATATTGCAGCCACTCAAGCATGCACACAGTTATTGTGGATGAAGCAGCAGCTTGAAGATATGGGAGTTGAAGTGAAGTCTCCGATCGGAATCCAGTGTGATAACTCAAGTGTTATCAATCTTAGAAAAAATAAAATCTATCACTCAAGGACCAAGCACATTGAGATAATGTATCATTTTATCATGGAGAAGGTTGAGTAGGGAATTTTGATGTTTGAGTATGTGCCTACAAAACTACATGTTGCGGACATTTTGACAAACGCCATACCCAAGGATATTTTTAAAAAGCATCGACTGGCTCTGGAATCCAGTCGACTCCCCGCACATGAGAAAGTGTGGATATGGGATCCCCCTCCCCGAGGTTTGGTGTGTGTTTTTCCCTAATTTGTGGATATGTGTTCTCTACTCCGCTACAGACCACAAAAGAGTGCCCTTTGGGTTCGTTGACAAAGGGGGAGAAAATTGTGATTGTTCAAGGGGGAGACCGTGTGGTTATTTGAGAAATCATGAATGATATGGGGAGATGCTGACAGGTTGAGTAGCGAGATAGTGGGAGTGTAATGAGATAGGGGTAGAGTTTAAAATATGACGATGCTAGAAGTTATTGATCAAAGAGATGATATCACGACAGCTGAGGATCATGATAAAAGAAGAATAGTGAGTTTGGAATGGTGAGAGAAGGTTTCCAGCTATCACCAATTTGTTTCGGTATGGTTCAACAATTGGTATCAATTTAGCAATTGGTATCAGTTTTGAATCGACAATTGGGGTCTGACATGAAGTGTTTCATTGATGAAATTTTCATACTACTCTTGTTTCTCATGTAGAGCATTGCTCATGTGGGATTAGAGTACATGTTAAGTGATTCATTGAATGCAATCAGAATCACAAGAGGCGAATGGTGGTAGATCCTTGAAGAAGATTTATAGAGGTATCAAAGTGCAAGAAATCATTCTGAGAATAGTTATGAAGAGGTGTCAACAAACCCAATGAGGGAGATTGTTGGGAAAAAATCACTCAAGGTAACATCGTAGTATTTTTGGGTTGATTTTTTTTTGTTGACAAAGCAGGTTTCCATGAAGAAATTGTTGACTTCCAATGAATTTTTTGACAAACAATGTTGAAAAAAGAACGATGAAAAAGGAAAGGACAATCTGGAGGCGGTACAAAAGTGCAGTACTAGGTGGCGCCATTTTCTAGTGTTTTTCAAATTTTTGGGGTCCAAAATATGGAGGTTGGTGGGCATCGCGAAAAGTGGATTTTTATGAAGATCATATTTTAATATGACAAAAACATGAATTTCGTGAATAGAGGCTTCATGGTATGGAATTCGCAAAGAACAGAAGAATGATGGCGGTGATTCTTCCCAATTACGTCAATGCTTCGCGAATGGCAGAGTTAAAGCGCATCGCGGCAGTGAAGGGCTTTGTGAGGGAGCTTCGCGGCGAAGGCGCGAAATAATGTTGATGGTGATGCTCTGCGATTACAACGAGCTCCGTGATCAGAAAATTGATGTGGTGCTTCGCGATTTTGACAAAATTCTGACAGAAACATCAGAGTTTTGCGATAGGTGATGACGTGGCACTGACTTCGCGCGGAATGGTCGAGGGTCGGTGGAATTCCTTATAAATAGAGTTCAACCTCATCGAGATAAGTAGAGATAGATTCCAAAGAAAATTCTTTTCTCTCATTTCAAAAAGGTGGTTCGTGAAGATAGTGTTCTTCGCGGAAGATAGGTGCTTCGCAGGGGCTAATCTAGCTCCGCGAAAGGTAGTGCACTTCTCGAGGCCGCATGCTCTAAAGAGTGTGCTTCACGAATAGGTAGGAGCTCCGTGATGGACTAAGAATTGTGAAGGGTTGAGCTTCGTGAGAGTGCTTCGCGAGAGTTCTTTGTGAAAATGAAGGAGCATCGTGAAGGCTTGTTTGAGCTTTGTGAAATTGGGAGCCACGCAATGTAGGGTGCTTTGCGAAGTTGTTTCCAAAGGTAGTTGCCTAGTGTTTCAGAGGAAAATGGGTATTCATCAGTGGATAAAAGTTGGACTTTAACTGATCATCTATCAATAGTTGAGGATGTGTGCATTCATGAAAATTAAGAGACCTATAGGTCTATAAACTGTGAGTGGATCCCTTCCATGTGCAGTGACCCATGGAAGAGGAAGAAGGTTATCCTTTCTACCGGTAGTGAGTCAAAGTGAGAGGAATAGGGAGTGACCCTTAGGAAGTATTGAGCTAACCCTAATCATGGTAAAAGCAGTGAGCCTGGGAATAGAAGTGATCTAGCCCAAACATTATTGGCAGTGAGCCTTGGTGGATTTGGTACAGTGGCACATCGCCGTTGTATGCTCCATGGACGTAGCCCAATGAGGGTGAACCAAGTAAAAATCTTTATGTCTGCCAACATGCTTCCCTACATTGCATTTAAAGCATCATCATCAAATAAAGAAGGAAAGAAGTGGCATTAATGAACACACAAGTGAAAACAAAGTGACCATTGTAAAAAAGAGGTCAAGATCCGATGGGGCAGGAAGAATTTAGAAAAGAATATCCATACCCTGATTCACCCCCCCTCTCAGGGTATATAGACCCCTATTGGTCCTAATAACTATAAAAAGGCAGTCACCCCTCACACTTATTCAAACATATATGCCTATTGGGATAAAAACCTAGATAAATATAATACCAAAATACCAACCATAACCTTATAATTATCCCATTATGTATAAATCCATCCAATGAATCCCTTTGCTGAAAACCAATATTTGTTACTGAAAGAATAGATAACATCTTCCCTCAAGTTCTTCTATTTTATTTTCATTATAAACCCCAAAAAGTTTCATATTCCATCATTATAAAATAATAATATCATCCTCAATAAACATATATGTTTTTAATTTCAGGGTCTTACATAAGTTTATACAAACATCCATGTAAAGGGTCTCAAACATACCATTATTGTGTTCAACGAACTACCACCTCACCAAAAGACGTTGTTAGTTTTTCCATTACCACATCTCATAGTTGGTAAATATTATAGTATCTCTATTTTAATATGATATTTATGATATTTATGATGTATTTATTATTCTTAAAATAATATATATCAAATACCTTCATGTTTTCTATTTTGTGTATATATGTTAATTTCATTTGGGGAAGTGTGGAATATCACCTCCCCGAAGGGATGTGATTCTTTCACAGTCTGCATGAAATGTTTTATGGAGGGGAATAGTAAATATATATGATATATATTACATAATATTTCGTTTTTAATTGTTATATATATTTTTATGACATTTATATTTATACTTTCAAAATGAAAATTTAACAGAAATAATGTTCAAGCGTTCGTACGACCTACCATCTCAATGAACGATGTAATCCATTTCATATTTATATCATTAAAATAATATTATAAATATATATAAGTGTAATATATATGATATTTATATCATGGTTCCAATTATTTAAATCATTATATATGTATGATGACAATAAATATTACAAATTGAGGCTTATTTGACAAACAAAGAGGATATTACCAGAAACGTAACCATAACATGGTCGTGTTTATAATTGGCTAACATAAAGACATATATGGTATTAGTAATATAAATATTCTTGTATTGTAGATTTATAATAAACTTATATTTATTATACAGGATTCTTGAATGAGTATTATGATATTCAAAAAATATTGAATTGGGATTTCTAGTCTCTCTTTTATTTCTCTGATATTTAAGCCTTATTCAAAACTCTAATATTATTGGTTTTGTATGTAAAACTAATGAATATATTCATTGATTATTATCTATAAATTTATGATTATTTACATACACATTTTATGACCTCTCTTTTATATTTTTATGTATTAAATGTTACTAAATCAGGAATGTATTTTTGTCTCAATTTTCCATCATTGAGACACACACTATAGATAAACAACAATGTTTCCAAAAAAATCCTATTTTAAAAACAATGTTTTAAAAAATGTTCTAAAAAATGTTTTTAATGATGATATTTTAAGGTCATTATCATGAAAAATGATTTCTAAATTTTCTTACAGTTCTTAACATTCCTTTATAAGTGTTCAAATACATTTTCGAATAATTTTTTAAAATGTTCTACGTTTTATAAATAATTTTTAAATAATAAATGATATTATCCACATGATATGTTTTTTAATTTTTTTCATGAATTATTTACCATCTATGATAACATCAAATGGTGTTACTTATGCCTTAATTGGGAAATGATCCAATGGTTCTATGAATATTCAATCTCTAAATGGTTTATGTTACGATGAAATGATATTTATGAAAACCATTTCTTATTATGGGTTATATTCTTATGTAACCTAACTACTTTCATAGGTTATATGGTTAAAAAAACCAATTGTTTAAATGGGATATATTTATTTCTAAAATTAGTATGAAATATTTATTTTTTAACTAGATTGTATATGTTTTCATTATTATGACACCTATTTCATTTTCTATGTTATGATATGATTTTTTATTATTATATGGAACATATATGTATGATTTAATTTTGAGATAGGAGGAACCTATATCATAAAAAAATTAATTGGTTAAACATTTATATTTCATGAAATAATGATGGTATTCAGGTTTTTGGGATTCATCCAATATGAATGTGGTGGAAACCTAATCCACTATGGGAGGATAGGGAAACCATGTCTACTATGGAAAGATGGAGAAACCTGATCCCTTATAAAGAAAGGATTTCAACTGGGGAGGGTTTTGTGTTTTTCCAATTAGGTATAGTCCCTATTATTTTACCTAAATTGTTCTATAAAGGTGTATTGACTTATAGGTAATGATGTTACGTGTTAATGTGTCTTCTATAACTAAAGGTCTTATTCATATATTATGATTTCATGGCTTATTTTCTTGATTGCCTTATTATTCATGTAGTATGAACTATTAATATTTATTCTAGAATCCATTTTTATGGTATTTGATATGCAGGGTATGATCTTTTATTGTAATGATCACATTCACATACCCTTATTCTCATTTTTATGATTACATATCACCACTATTTACCATCACTAATCATATAAGATCACCCCTTTTTATGTCACCATTTACCATGTTAGAGAGATATGTATTATTTATGATGAGTCTTAATAGATTTTTATTCATGAAGAACCTAGTGGGAGATAATGTAGCTCACATATGTAACACTATTTATTTATTCATGTTTACAAATGAAATAAACAATTACAGTGTTTGGGAATCTATTTGTTGAATGTTTTATGTATTCTGAAAAAATGATATAATGTTAATTTCAGAAAATAAAGGGTCACAATAAATAATATAAGAAATAAATCTATTACATGTGGTTATGAAACAATATGTCCCATTACAATTGAAATTACCTTTAATAAATTAACAATGAATGTTTTCATTGAATAAGAAAATTATGTAATAAGGATTTTTACAACAACTATAGAATCTTAAACAATAGAAATATGTACGTTTTCACTTTTCTTATTATATATCTTCACTAATAAATTATATTAAATTCAACATTTCTTATATCAAATTATTAACTAAAAAGTTTCATCTCATTCACTGCACTGATAATCTAATGAACATTTTCTAGAATATACACACACACAGAGAGATATATATATGTGTGTGTGTTTATTATCTAAAGTGCACTTCATATTATGTTTTGTGTTATCTCAAACATTTCTTCGCATGTTCTTGAGATTGATGATCATATGAATGTTTTCTAATCTCTAAGTAGGAATTTAAACATTATTACAGTGAAAAATATTACATCTCCATGGAATAATATACATGATATCACTATGCCAACTATTATACTATATACACATCCTTCTAATAATATGAATGTAATTATCATACACTACACAGTCGTATATATCTTCTTCTTCCTGAATCATGGAATATTTACAATATGTATTTTCTAATCAGGTTCATGATATACCAAGAAAGTTTCTTTGTGAAAAGTAGTTTATCATTCACATAAGTGGTTTTCACATTGACAATCGCCTTTACATATTTGTTTTATCCTTCATGTAAGTAGCTCATTAAAACATAAATCTAATAAAATAATAATATATTCACATAATACATCATGTTTGAAATCTAGGTTTAATTACGATAGAACAACTTCTTGACATCCTAATAGAGTTTCATATATTTTTGTTAATGAATCAAAACATCAATGCAATTTGTTTTGTCTGATAAAATAATAGATATTCCTAATTGATTGAAAAATATTCTTTATGGATGATATCCACCTTTTATAAGAAAGGGATAACAACCTTTACTCAAACATAATATTAATTTTTATACAATCCAGTAACCCTTTTAAGAGACTAAAATGTTGTCTTTTAATCAAACCAATACAGGTTTAAAAGATGCTGTTAAACATAAACTTTTTGCATCATGTTCAAGATTCTTTTTGCAGTGTTATCACATGAATTTGAACATAAACATATTCCCTTACCATGCCAAAAAAATAATCTGTGTAATATCATACAAATATATTTATTTAAAACTACATTTTCATTTATATGAATCATCTTAATTGTTAATTTGATTTTGAATGAGTTATTTCATGAAAATTATTTCCAATGTTCATGAAGATATGTGGAAACATCACCTTATATACTCATCCATTTAATATTATGTTGATTATGGTATTCATTTATTGTAATAAAAAATAGTTTTACATCACTCCAAATATAGAAAAATATTTAAGATGATCTCCCATGACCATTTGACATCCGAGACTTATTCAATCATGTGACTGTTGTTTTATCCATTTCATTATAAATGAATGAATAGTGATACAAATTCAACATCCCACATTGGTATATACATGATAATTCCATTTGATTTGTATGATAATGTGTTTCCTCTTCTCATTCGAGATGGTGGCAAGGATTATTATCATTACACATCAATCACACTCTATTGGTAGATGCACTGTTGGATTTTAGCCTAACCTCCGTGACCCTTTGGTCATGCACATTATTGTTGGCCTTATAAATGTTACTTCCCAAGGATCCTATATATTATTTATAATATTAATCTAATTAGGTATCCCCTACTGATATCCTAATAGAATGGTAGAAATTTTCGTCGGAAAAGTGCCATGGTTGAGTTTGGATTTTTAACTTGGTGAATTCACCAATTTTTTAATGATCCGTAGTATATATTACTTACTAACATCACTGTATAAAATTCGAATCCATTTTTAAATTCATGAAAAATATTCTCCATCTTAATAAAAAAATGATATAAATTTTTTCATGGTTTCCTTAAAATTATTTCCTTATGAAATAATGGCGTTTCATAAACATATTTACCTAATAATTTTTAGAATATTGTTTCCAAATAACTACTTAATCATTCATCCCATCCTTCTTTGTTGTAAAGAAAGTGTCAATATAGTCATATGTTCCTTGAAAATATAACATATTAAGAAACTTTTAGTGTTTTATTGTAATTTATGAACTCAACAAACTCAACCAATTATTGTTTAAAAAGAAAACAAAACCACTCAAGAAACATCAATATACTTCCACAAAAATTAGTCCCATCAAATTTAAGAGGCCTAATAAAAACATATAATACTTTTAAATCAATTCTATAAAATGAACACTACATATCACAAATAATCACACATTTATAAAATCTTAAGGATTTTTTTATTTATAGACTATCTACATATGACGATTTTTATATAATAGTCATGAAAATTTCCCTACAACTTTTAAACACTATATTCTCAGCTATACTTCTAGTAAGATATACTCATATTAAAAACATAGGGAATCAAATCAAAGTTAAAGGGTTATCTAAAAAATTCAATATGAGGATATAAATTATAAATTTTTTATTAAGGATTAGATCGTATATAGGTGGGAAAATGTTTAAAGGAGAGATATATCATATAAAAACACATTAAATAATAAGGGTTGTACAAAATTAGTTATATAAGAACAATTAATATAAAATGAACTAATATATAAAATTTTAATATATTGTGAGAAGCAGAAAATGATCAAATATACAAAATAATAGGTATATATAATTATGGTACGAAATTAAAACATGGTGTGGTAAGGAATTATGGAAAAAAAGAAACATATAAAATATTATGGGCCAAGATAACCACATCACTTTTACACAACATATAATGAAAAAATAAACCAACAACCCATTCACACAAATAACATTAAACAACGAATTTTATATAAAATTAATAAAACTAACTTTGAAAAAAATATACCCTCATTATGTTCACATAATTAACTATAAAAAATTGTACCCACATCATGTTCAATTAGCAATTCATCATATCATGTTAAATGAAACCTTAACCAATTCATTAGAGGGATATATAATACATGAACCATAAATAATACATACATATGTTTTCCACTTGAAATTAGTCATTCATGATAAGATAAATAAACATTGAAAAAATGGATTTCATTCAATTTATCAAAGAAAACCCATGGCAGGAAAAAGGGTTACATAACATTTACAAATGGAATCACAATAAAAATACTCCATGGATTATATCTAGTAATACCAAATGTTCAATAATGAAATGAATTAATATCAATGAATTTTATGGGTGATTCATAAATTATAACTGCAAATTTGATATTTCATTCATATATAAAGTGGTAATTAAAGAGACACCATGAAAAAATATCAATAAAAACACATCCTATCAATTATGTAGAGTTGAAATAATTAATCATTTTTTTGAATAAGTTTCATGAATATAATAATAAAATAAAATAAAAATTTAAGAGTAATTAGTATAATGGAACATTGAAATATACATAAATTGTTTCTATAAGTAATTTGGAGTCTATGATAAAAGAAATAAAATTGGAAGGGAACTTCTTTTTTATATTTTTAAAATAATATTATTTAATCCCACATTGTAAAGAGTGTGAAAATAATAATTTTTAAAGTAGTTAAATATATTTTTAAATATCACCAAAAATAAAATATTATTTTATTTACATAAAAATATTGAGAAATTGGATGGAATTGAAAACATGGATATAATCAATAATGATCATACTTTAAAAGGATGAAAATATTTGTTAACAACATTATAATTTTATGTGAAAAAAATTCATTATAGAAGGGGGTTTTAATTATAAATTCATTATTTTAGAGTATAGGAATATAAATTAAAATATAATAAAATTTATTGGGGGATAAATAGATATATAAATAAAAAGTTCTAGAAGAGAAATACTAAATTAATGAAATATTTTTTTTGTAATAATTATCCTTTATATATTTTGTATTATCTAAATGAAAAAACATTAAAATATAAACTTATAATGATTTTTAAATCCATTTAATTCAAGTAAATTTAATATAAAAGGAATCCATATGGAATTATATACACCACAAAATTAGAAACAAGTGGTTATTATGACATATGTATCAAATAAATAAATAGTGATGAGAAAATACCATACAAACATCATAATTCATGAAGAATGGACAATTTAAATTGGGTTTCATGTAATATATAATTATATACATAGAAAATAATAAATTAATAATAATATAATAATCGTTAAGAATAAACCTATATTATAAAATTAATTTCCATAAAAAACATTCATAATGTAATTAATTCAAATCTAGCTAACAGAAATGATTACCACAATTCATGAATTCCATGGGAGCACCTTAACCACATTTATAACAATAAATTAAAATCCTAATAAGCTAGTTATATACTATATTCATACTTATAAATTTTTATTAAACAATTGCAAAATTATTTATTACTGATTTATTATTTATATTCTATTAATACAATCGAATGATAACAACTTCATTTTAGTGATTGTTTTGTAATGGTGATGTTGTTTATTGTTTATAGATTCATTTTTTCATTAAAAAAATTAATGGAACTAGAATATATTTTTTTATTATTTTTAATTTTCAGTTTTAATTCAAATGTATTTTTGGTATAATATGTGATGATGAATTCAGTGAAGAACTTCTTTTGGTAATTTTGATAAGAATGGTGGTATATAAATAAAATATTATATATCACTATCAAAATTACAAAAGAAAACAAGAAACTATTTAATTTTTATTTTCTATTATAAGAATTGTTTATGTTTCTTAATAATCTATGATATAAATTTTTTTATTTATTCATATAGGTGGTTAAATAGACCATAACATTAAATGCTTTAATTAATGGGTGTGGATGGACAAAAATAATTCTTTTTGAAAATATCATTATCATAGAAAAATAATTGTATTATTATATGTTATTTAATTGGTAAAAAATATTTAATGATATTTTGGAATATAATAAATTACTATTTTGAAAAACGTAATATCTTACATTTATGGAGGTACTAGTCTGTAAAAATGCTTGTGAAACACATTAATTTTCAATACATCAACAGGATGATATGGAATAGTTTATAATTAAAGAATAATAATAATTTTATTAATATCATATTAATAAATTAAATATTCTTTTAAGAACATCCTTGTAAAGGGTTGATGAAAAATCAAGCACCTCATTCATCGAGGAGGCTATCCATAGGTCTCAATGATAACGTCTTCATCTTTTTAATTTTATGGGATGATTTGAAAAAAGGATAGTATATTATTATAGTAACGTTTAATAATATTATTAATACGAATGTTATAATAATTTTATGGCTAGAATAGTTTTTTGGCATTAGAAAAATTATAGAATTAATAGGGCTCGATTGAGAACATTACCACTCCCTTTGGATGTTCTCCATGGGGAAAGTCTATAAGGATCCTTAGTATGACCTTTTTGAAAAAAAAAACAATGCTTAAAGGATATAGAGATAGAGTGTATGGTATAGTACCAGATATTTTTGGTATATTTATTGAATTGTAATTTGTGGATAAATGGTGTTAAGTTGATATAATTTTATGTGTGGAGGGAATGAAATTTTTTAAATATAACTTCTTCATATAAAAAGGAACATGTTTTACGTGTAATTTTTAGTAAAAGTGGAAACCAATGGATTTTGGGATTATTTAAGGTAAATTATACTTCAACCATTCATATTTACACTTTTTTTAAACATGATTTACTTCGTTTACTCAAATATTTTCACCATTAATATTTCTTATTTTTATCATGTTAATTAATTTTTAACAATTTAATTTACTTTTAATTCCATTAAATTAAATGGGAATTATTACAAAATTTAGAAATAATTATTCCAAATTTAATCTCTATTTTAGCAATATAAATTACCATACATAGAAAGAAACTATGTTAACCTGAGCTCAAGTTATATACAGAAATATCATTTTATGAAAAGTAAACATTTATGCATAAAAACTATGTTTATGATAAAAATAATTATGTTAATGTTTTATATGAAATTAATTGATTTATTAATAAATTAACATGATTTATTAGTATTTCTATAAAATCAAAAGTTTCATTACACCATGTGGATATTTATTTGAAATAAATTGTCTAGAAAATTTTATTGTTAGATTGAAATATTATATAAGTTAAAAAAATTTAATACTAGTTTTATAAAATAATCCAATGACATTTAATTTCATTATTTTAATCAATTAAAATATATTTTTAATAATGATTTTTCATAAATACTCAAATCATTATTTTGTTAAAACAATGTCATAAATGTGACAATATTTTTTCATTATCCACCCAAAATTTATGATATTTTAAAAAAATATATAAAAAATTCATTCTAATCTTATTTAGAAATTATTAACTAAAAAATGAATTTAATTTTTAAAAATTAAAATTATCGTATTTATAAATTTTGTTTTCAAATCAAAATTCATAATATAACTAATTTTTTTATTAATAAAGACCTTCTGAATCATTATGCGTTCTATGTAATAAATCATATTAATATTTTATTTAATTACTGTTAATGTATTATTTCATATGTAAATATATTTTAAAATTTTATTATTTATTTTCTTATAATAAAATATATAACACATAAATACAGGTTTTTGAGAAAAAAAATATATTATTAATATTATATCATAATTATTTATTTATACTTTAAATATTTAAAAAATTAATTGAGTTATATTTTTTATTTATTAGAGGATTTATAATTTTTATAATATTTTTAAAAATAATCATCAATTTGCCATGACTCATTCTAGTTCACTATTTCATTTGGATAGAGCTATTAAAAATACATATTTATTTAAAGGTAATGTATAGAAGAATTTGTTGGAGTGTTACATTGGTCCTTAATATTAAAATCTCTTAATCTAATTTTTATGATTTAGTACCATGTGACTATAAATACTATTGCACAAGAAAATGAGGGAATCATCCTTGGGTATAGATATCCTCTTCCTTTTGTTTTTATAATATTCACATTTTCTATAATCTATGAGTATTATTTGAGTTCATCATTTAATTTTTGATACCATGTCCTTAAATATGTATAAATAATGTTGTTCATTCATGTACATCTAGAGTGGTTGGAATGTGATGATTTTTATAGACCCGGACAAGAATATATATAATGTGCAGACCTTAGGATGTGATATGTTTTTTTCCTATCAGAGTTATAATACTAATGGTATAATATAAATAATGAGGATGCTAACTAGAGAAAATACTGGGGGTGTATGGGGTTACCATTCAAAGTTACCTATAAAGGATTTTTCACAAGGACTATGTGGAAAAAACATATAGAAAATCATTTCGTTCTCAACAAAAGTGTACGGACCTGTTGGTTGTGAAATATCTAGACAACATTAGAGTTTGAACCATTCATGGAATCTAATTTTATTTCTAGGAGTTATTTATAGAATATATTATCATGTCATAAATTTCAATAATGAATAATATATCTTTACTAATGACTAATTATTTATGTTTTTGCAGGGTTTTATATATAAAATATGGTTCACTATTAGGAAAACTGTGTGGTGGAATGTCTTGTAATCAATGATAAAGTAGATGTTGATAAAGATGATTTTCCAACAATAATTGCTACTTTTATTTACATTTTTTCATAGTAAATTATATAACATATTTGTTATGGGATAATGTATAGACACATGACACTTCTCCATTTTAACATAGGATTTTATCCTTATCACCACATATTTTAGGTTTAACCATGTGTGGTTAAAAATATTATAGCCAATACAGAGGAGGAATTCACCATTTTAGAGTGGAATCCTTCTACCCTTTTAGTGTATTTATATTAAGTTTGTATATAATCAGTTTGTTTTGTGTATGTTATTTATTAAATATTATTTATTTATTCCCTTTTTTGATCACATAAGATTCAACAAGATAGTACCTCTTTTGTGGTTATAATATTTGTATTAGAGACATGGATACATCAATAACTTCATTCCTTTCCTAAAAAAGAATAAGTTGTTAGATGGAACTATGATATCTCCATATATATTCAATTTAGAGTATGGTATGTGATTTCCACTATTAATGTATAATCTATATCAATAATCATAAGTCTATAAGACGTTATTATTGGGTTTCTAATGCATTCTATTGTTTATTTTAGGATAGTTTCTAGTGGTAATTCAAGGGTTAAAGATAATATTAATATATAAAACATTAATGGGAGAGTTTGGAGTAATGATTATCAATCCATTCTATGAGTTATAAAAAATTTAGTGGATAAATATTTCATTTTTTTAGTCATGGTATGAATTATTTTAGACATTACCTATTTCTATATATGGTTGTTCCATGTAAGGTTTAACATAGTAATTTACAAATCCCTAGAAAATTCCCTCAATGGTTAATTTTATTTTAAAAAAAATATTTTCTAAAATTTATCCTTTAAAAATCGTTTGTATATTTATCCATAATATCAATTAAAATGTTGTTATCAGTGGTCTCAAAAAATTTCTCATTTTATAATGGTTTTATGAACTTCATCCATCCACAAAGGGAATGTTTTATAAATGACTTCTTGGTTTCACTAATTAGTATTATTAAAATATGAAATAGGATAATACCATTGATTATAATATTGATTATATCCTTGATGAAAAAATTGTCCAAATTATTTTTATCATAAATCCATATGATAATGTCCATAGGCCCTTTGGTTATCTTGTATTCCATAATCTCAAAATAACTCCCAATTTTGTTATAAACCCTATAGAGCATACTCAGTCTACTTCCACTGAACACAATATTTTTATGAAAAAAATATAAAATATCATTCCTATACAATTTTAAGAAACATATATTTTGAGGTGAAAATGTATAGGCTTAATTAATCTTCATTGTTTGTTTTTTAAAACTTCCCTTAACCATTATGGGTGAAAGGGACTCCCATTTGATCAAGGGGTTGTTTTTTTTGATATCCCTAATAAAATATATGTGGATAATAGAATAGTAAATTTTCAAATCTCTCCCAATTAACATGTAGATTATATAATGATCTACCCATATTACAATATTATTATAGAATATCCACACATTAGATAGAATCTATAGGCGAATCTTCAATTCATTATAACTCATTTGAGTGATGAAACCTATATTGATACATTATTTTTTTATGGAATTTAGATTCCGTAAAAATATCAGGGATATAAATTTTTCTAATTACATGTAATAAAAATTGTATCATAAATTTAAATATGAGAGTAATTATACCAGTACCCATATTCAAAAAAGAAAATTCAAGACATTAGAAATAGAATATTTATTATGATACATGGATCTACCATTATATAATATTAGGCAACCATAGTTAGTTGTTGAATTCTATAGAACCTTATTTATCAAAATATACGGATATAAGAATTGTGTTTACCCAAAAAAAATATATTCATCAGGTCCAACTATCACTTTCTGGGATTTATCTTATAAATTATCAATATAGTGTGTTTATCATTCTGTAACAATATTTGTTCCCAGTCATTCTATGAATAGGAATGGAAAATACACTATTTTAAAAATTTGAATTACATTTTCTTTTTCATATATGTATATTTTATTATAAATAAGAAAATTATGAATAAGTACCAAAATCTTTTGTAAATACTTTCTTATAAGCCTTTGAGATACCAATATCTAGCTGAAGATCCAACAGTTGGTCTTCTGGGAGAATACATAGCAATATTTTTTTATTTTTATGTTTTTTATCCTATAAACATTGGAACTATAATAAAAAAGATAATAATTTACCTAATAATTATTTTAATAAATTCATAATATAAAAGGAATAATCCTATCTCACTGAGGGATTCTGGTAAGTCAAAAAATCCTCCATGTACAACTACATCAACTCAACATAACGGGACAAATACATAAAATAAAGATAAGGGGATAAAACCAATCAGTTATTTCATTCACTAAAATATAAAATATATACCAATAAATTATTGTTTTCACAATTATTTATATATCCTTGATTTTACACTTATGTGATTAATAAGATGAAGATATCTCTATTCTCAAAATCATGTTTTATGTTGATGAAAATGATGCAGATGCTGTCTTTGTAGAATATTAAGCTTCTAATCATCATTAGGATAATCCATATGAAATACCTCCAAATTAATTCATTTATTTCATGTTTATATATTTTCCCCAAAAAAATGTTATTCAATGTGATCTGTGAGTTCTTGTAAAAAGTAATTATAACATAAAAAAAATAAAAATCCTTCTGAAGACGAAAAAAATTTATATTCTCATGTCATTGATGATCATATATCCGTTAAAATAAAATATATGAATAAGATATTGAAATTATCATGTACAATTATACTAATTAATATTATAAATTACCATATAAAAATATTACCATCAAAAATATTTTTAGCCTCTAGGATCCATGAATATGGATCTTTTAAAATGTTATGATGGGACAAAATCCAAATTATCCATTTCAAATATTGTTTATAAATTATCTAAATTGTCTAAATAAACCCTATATATATTAAATGTTTCATAAAAAAATCAATGAATAAAACAAGCTACAATAACATTTTTATTATCAGTCAACTATAATGATTTATTATGTCAAGGAATGTTTATTCCCCAAAATATGTAGAAAATAAAAATATTTCTCTATTATGTAAAGAATGAGAATATTTGAATTCATTATGAAGTATTCAAAAACATGTCTCTAGAAATTGAAAAGGTAATATAGAAAAAAATTTAACTACCCATGTTTGTCATACATGGAAATTACATCTATTGTGAGGAATGGTTAATTCATTACCCAAATATATTACCAAAGACCGTATCAATTTAGTGTCTTTGAAAAATTGTAATTTAATCTTATAACATTGTGAATGATCTTCAAAATATCCTATAAATATCATCCTCTTTTTTCCCAACTTAAAATTGTTCATTATATCCAAGGGAAAAAGAAACATGAAAAAGGTATGAGCTCAATTGCTCAATAAGGGTATGAATGAAAAATATCTTACAAGACATAAAAATAAAAATCTAAAAACATGAACATATCTTTTGAAACAAAATATACCACATTTATCATATACCAAAATCTTGAGTCATGAAATAAATCACTGTAGTTCATAAGGATTAAATCGTAATTGAATCATTAACCATGATAAAATAGCATTAGCATGAAAAATGGAATTGTGAAAAAAAAACAAGAACATAATATTGTTTCCATTGTATCCCAGGACTTGTTTCCAAGACCATCATAGTGGAAAAATTACATTACTGAACTAAGTTTACTTATCATTCCAACTTTGTATTACTGAACCAGATTATCCTTTTGTTCCATCCTAATATTACCAAACCATAGTTACATTTTTTTCAAGTCATGTATTTCTCATGAGTTATATATCATTACCCAATTCCTTGTAAGAAGATGTTGGTCCCACCCATATAATAATAAAATCAATCTTACTTCGTACACAAAAACATAAATCAATCATTATAGCATAACCTGTCAAAAAATTGGCTTTCATAAAAATAATCTACATAAAATATCATCCCCTCAATATAAAAATAAAATCATTGTAATTATTGGGACAGAAACATAACATTTTTTAATGTTCATCACCTTATATGTAAAGTAATTATGTTAAAACACTCAAACAATATTATGAAGGAAAATATTATTTCTTATTCAAATATGATTACATTTTTCAAAATGCCACAACATTTTAAAATAAATTAAATTAGTTGAAAATAAAAATTAAATAATTTAAATAATGATTCATTAAAATAAGGGTTCATGAATATTTAAAAATATTATCTTACTATACAAGTTAAAAAAACAATCTCCTCATGCATTTAACAGAAATGTCCAAAAGTACCTCATATAAAAAAACCAAAAGATACCTTTAATACAGTTTAATAAAAATTTACTGATCAGTAAAACTGTCTTTAAAAAATTGTATAAGTATAAAAATTATATTACATATTTACAAAACATGTATGAGAAAGATAAATATACACCCTCTAATACATACAGGTCAATAATCTCAAATAAAAATGAGACTCTGAAATTATCTGTTACCTTTTGTACAATTTATTCTATATGGGTCTAAAACTATGGTATAGTGGGTCTAAAGATAATATAAACTTGTAAAAACCCCATTATAATATTGATTACATAAAATATGATTCACTAATGACTTTATACTATCTTTTTATTTATCAATTCCATGTTAAATCCATATTTTTGGTAACAATCATTTTATTTATCATACGTTCTTTGACTTGTTATTCTTTATCTTATTACATATATAGTGATTTACATACTTATAAAATTTAAAAAATGATTTATATATCATACTTATTCCATATATAAATATTTATAATAGATAGATAAATTAAATAAAATACATCGTTAATGGAGATGGTTGGTCATACATACGCATGAACACTATTTTTGTTTCCTTATTTAATTGAATAGAAGAATGGAAATGATATATATATACATAAATATATTAGGGTGATTATATCATATATCTCTTTATTATATATTATATACTCTTTATAAAAATTAATTAATTCTTAACATGGACAATGATTCTCATTGCGTTGTGGAGACGTTAGGTCATACATACGCACGGGGGACAACATCATTCACTAAATAGATAAATGGTATTGAATTGGATGTTATATTAGTTATAATGAATAATTATAATGTTATATTAATTATTTACATCAATTATACTCATGATTATAACCATACAAATTAGTTATGGTTTAATAAAAAATTACCCCATAGCGTGGAGATGGTATGTCGTACGTATGCAAGCATGGTGATATTGTTATCTTTATGTTGGATAAAAGAATTGTATAAGCTTGTACCCTAACTATAATAACATCTCAGAATTTACAAGATAAATTATTTTTCACTTTATTATAGTAGCAACATAAGAAGTTGAATTAGAAGATTTTTTTTGAAAGAGGTGGTTAAACAATTACCTCTTTTTCTAGAATCTCCTTTTAATTTTCACAATGGTATAAATAGGATAAATTTATGCCCAAATTGTGAAATATAAAATGAATGGAGTGATTTTGGGAGGTTAAATTTCCAGAATTTGGACAGGACAAGGGGCTTGAAATCTGTGAGTAAGTGGGTAGATGTTGTGGGCTATTATATGAGGGGTGAGGAGAACATTATTAATGTTTTAAAATATTATTTTATTATAAATTTATTTTAGAATTATAATAGTTAAAAAGTGATACATATCATGGAAAAAATTAGTATGGGTCTAAATACCCCCGTCCAATAGGTTTAAAACAATTTTTGGTCACAAAATTAACACTATCATTTAGCATTAACCATTAGTTAGAATCCATATCTCTTACCATGTATTCTGTTATTTTTACAATATATAGTTACTATAGTTACAATAAAATGAAAATAGATTAATAATTTGATCATAAATTACATTTTTATAATTATATAAGTTATTTGGATGAATCTTATATTTTTATCACAATTATATAATTAAATAAAATAGTATTTGATTAAAAAACTCATTTATATCAATTTTGACAATATTTCGTAATTGATTTTTGTTAAAGTCATAAGAACTTGACTATATCAATCCAAAATAATTAAAAAATCTCTCACATGTCAATTTTATCCAAAACAAGTATTTTATGACATATAAATTTAAAATTACATTTTTTTAATATTTATAAAATCATTAATTTGAATATTTCATTAATAAGTAATCACTGCATCACCATTTTATCAGAAGAAAATTTTATATTTAATATCTAATTTTTTTTAATAAAATACTCTAATACAGAGAATATTTATATATTTCTAATAAATAAGTATAATCAAATAGATCATTTATATAAAACAATGTAAAATTGATTTAGTTAGAGTATAAATGATCAGGTTATAATTCCCTTTACTTTAAATAAAATATTATAAATGTTCATTATCACACCCAAATGATTTTATGGGGTCTTAAAATCGACCCAGTGAGGATCGTCGTCAGAAATATTTCATCCAACTAAATTATTACTTGTGGTAGAGTAATTTTAATTTATTTTAATATTATTTATTTACCTTATTTAATTGATTTACCTTTTAACCATGGTAAGTAAAAATATTTACTAATGTTACTATTCATAATATCAAAAAATAAAAGGAAACCATTTACAAAATATGGACCATATGATTCCAAATATGGAATCAATTTCTCTATATTAAAAACACAAAATTGGTATTAACTAATTTAAACACAATTTTTTTGTCAAAACCTAAATGGGGGGTTCTAAAAAGTAAAAACCTCTCAATTGAATAACATATGTTTATATCCAATTTAAAAGTGAAATTACATATAATGAAAACAATTATTAAATGATAAAAATAATAATTTAGTTACACTTTAAAACCAATTAAAATTATAATCTATTAATATGAATAAATTATATGAATTTTTTTTTGATTTATAATGCAGTATTTTTCACTATTTATTAAAATATGAATTTCCCCAGAAAAAACCAAAAGTTATAAAAAGTTAAATATTTATTTAAAAATTCAAAATAAGATGTATATTTTGTGAAATATAATATATAAAATTGTTCAAATCTATATTTAAAATGGGTGCACCATCAAATAGCTGGAATGCAATATTTTTTTGAGAAAATACTTATTTTATATGAAAAATTGAATTTCTTCTAAAATAATGTCTAGGTAATACATAAGATGAATTTTAATGTTATATAAAATTAAAATTTTGGGTAATAATGTTGATAAAAGCTCGTTTATATCCTATTAAATAATAATATTTTAGTATCATATCATTGTTTCGTGATGTTCGTTATTGTGTACATCACAAGCTATTGAGGAATGTCACTCTTGCATGTATAGAAATCCAAGTAAGATTTTTTTTCTAGTGAAAGCTTACATTGGTGTTACATAAAACATGATCCAAATATAGTTCTTTTATACATTGAAAAAAAATCAATACCTATTGTTGTGTGTATCATACTCCAACTCGGTGTTGCGTGTAACATATGACGAGTAAATTTAGTGTGAAAATAATGTTTGACATAGTGCATTTCATGATACAAATAAATACTTTAATTTATTAAGAAAAGGGTGTATAAAAACATTGGATATTAAATTATACCTCCCTTAAATTGAATTTCTCCCTAAAAATCCATCAAGGTTATAAAAGGTTCACTACTTTAAAGTTTATTTCATGTAAACCAACATTGTAAAAAGGAATAGTAAAACATAATTTTAAAAAGGAATGTTATAAACATAATGGTTAACCAAATTAACTCATCTATAGTTTTTCATATAATCGATAATAGGTGGGATTTGAAATCATGGATATAGAAGAGAAATATAATCATTATGTTTTGATGGATAGTGATAGGGAATGAGGATGAAGAATATTAACAACCAGAAAGACATAAATCTGTGATTATTTAAGGGACCATATAATTCAGTATATAAGAAGGAAATAATATATCATTTTTGGTATTCAAACTTCTTTCCCTAAAGCTGAATAATATGAGAATAAATACTTACTTCATTTCTGTACAATCTCCCCATTAGTCATTCTTTGAACAATTTCAACATCACCTCTTATTTAAAGATATGATGTCTAATTTTTCATTCTTGGAGTGTTAGAAGATTATGTGATTTAATGATATATCATTCAATATTTCTCAAAAAAATGTTATAAAAGGTAATAAAATATGCATATTTCTATATATAGTGAGAAAACACATTAATCTGTGAAACATCAATTGGAATATAACTTATACTATCCATAAATGCATAAAAATAAAATTCTTCCAAAAACTGAAAATATAAATCATTAAAAATAGGTGTACTAAATTGAGTTAACAATTATTTCTCTTATCAAATAAGGTAGTTGTTGGTTTTCACATTCCAAACATGTGAATTATAGAATCATTTATTTTCTAGAAATAAGATAATAACATGAATTACAATATAACATAGTGAAAATAAGAATTATATGAGAATTATATTTTTTTCACACAACAATAGAACTAATAATTCTATATACTCAAACCATGTCATCACTTTGTCCTTATATCAATCATAAAGTCATTAGTACTATCAAACATCTCAATATCTTTGTGTCCCTTCATTATGCGCATATCATGTGCTTTCCAAAAAATATTTCAGTCCGCATTTCATTGTTCTTGGAACAGTACACTTTTGGAAAACAACAATGGAACAATACTTAGATATACCAATTTTTTCCAAAACTATAAAAGATATTCTACAACACTATTTTGGAATCCCATTACATAAACACATAATCATTAAACCACATAATTGTCATAATCCACATATCCCATAGTGATCCCATGTGATTTTCCTGTTCATTTATTCCTTATGAGGTTGTTGGTGTCGATAGTCATGCATAATGTCATGAACCAGCCCGAGTCGACCCTGAACCGGTCACCCAGGCCAGCCCGCGACAAGTCCCGAGAGGCGTTCTCGATCCTCCCGGGATGGTGACAAGAACCAAGGGCATCAATAGAATACACAAGGAAACGTTTTCGCCCATATATAAACAATCAAACAAACAGCGGAAATAAACAGACAGCCCAAAATAAATTTATATATATATAAAATAAATATTATTTGTACAAGAGACTAAAAGTAGAACAAAACCAACAACTCAACTGAACAAACCCGATGAACAACTAACTCCATGCGACACTTCTGGTCACTCTCCAACACAATGATAAAATGTCCCCAAGGTGATCAAACTAAAGATGAAACCTGCACAAGGGCTAAAAAAAGAAGAAGACTATAGGTGTGAGTATTAAAACTCAGTAGGTTAGCCCGATTTTCTATTCCCAATGCACATTCCTTTAAAATAAAAGAAACATCAATTTATAGTTTTAAATTAAAGATTTGAATGTATGGTTTTCAACTGAGGTTCCATGCTATAATAATTATCAGACAAAAACCTGCATGTTTAATAAACAAAAATGCAAGTAACAATTTTTTTCAAAGAGGTGCAACTTCAAAATGAAAATAGTTTTCAAGAGGGCTTCTTTAAAGAATTTTAGCTTTTAAATAAATAACACATACTACTAAATTTACCAACCAAACACACCGTATTCCGATGGTGAGTACAAAATAGCCAATGAGCACTAGTCATGGGAACACCCTTAGCCACTAGTTTGTTGTGAGGCCCAGGTACCTCGTATCTCAGTGAAAGTAACCATAATAAATATCCATTCTCGTGCATGAGCCACTAGTAGGGAACATACCCATAAACTAGTGCTACCCAATCATCATCATCATCATAGTTTAGTTAGTGTTGTCATCATCAAACTTGCTTCGTGAAACAAGGGCCAACCCCCATAGAATCACTAGCATACTAGTACACGTCCGCCCACCTAGATACCCGGGATTCCCTTTAGTGATCAATCAAGTTACACATATTATCAAATACACATTTCACATCCACAATCCATTCCAAAACAATAAAAACACAAACATCCCATAATCTTTCTTCACATTTCTTACACTAATCAACAAACTGCTAAATAGTTTGGTAAAACAATTTCATGAAGTGTATTGAGGCTTTGCACAGAAAACTCTTTCAAAAACACTCTTTAAATTATAAAAACACATCAAAACTAAACCAAATAATATTTGTAAGCCCTAGTAACATTTAATAAAAACATTTAATGGACCATAAAAAAATCCCAATTTCACAACTTGGTATACACAAGTAAAACACTCCTTCATTTCTAAGAAATGCCAAACGAGCCTTTAAACATTTTCTCAAAACTAACCTTTGACGAAGGTATGAATTTTAATTTTATTAAGGATCTGTATAAAAAACATTTATATCAGAAAAACACATTCATAAATCTCTTATAATACTCAGGATACATAATCAAAACACAACCATTTTCATAAAGATGTGAAACGGTCCATTTTTGGGCAACTCGGGCCAAAGTATGTTTTAAATCAAAACCCACTTGTTTGTAAAAACAAATCCGAATTGCAAATCCATATAAGTACCCAAAAATACCATTTATCATTCTTAAAATTACTTTATAAATCCAAACAAATAACTTTTAAATCACTCATCAAACATAAAATCCAACCAGGCAATTTACCGAACACATGACATTCCCTTTTTAAACATAAAAATTTAATTTAAGTACATTAAAAGGAATAAAACACCAATTGAATGCCATATTTTCATTCAAGATACTGTAACATGTTAAAAATACCATAAACTATATTATAAACCTCACAAAATATTTGCAAAAGATAACGGAACATTTAAACAAACACTTGTTGAGCACTTTCATGCCAAAAAAACACTACCTTTCACAAAACAATTATTAAACAACCACTTTGGACACCAAGAAAATTATACAAAGGCTTAAAAACAATAATGAACATTTATATCAGTTTAGTAAAATATTAAAATGAAGAAACTTTAATGATAAAGGCATGTGGAAGGGATATGCTACCTCAAATCTTTGGCGTAATTGAAACGAACACGCGAAATCACCGGCCGCGGGTTTATATACCATAAAACTATAAAGAGCAGACCTAAACAAACATAAACCCCATCAAAAAACATTTTATAACAAAACCCTAGGTCTATCAATACTAGGGGACAATATAAATCAAAGAAATAATGAAAGGAGGGGAAGAGGAAGGAGAAAGGAGAAGGAATCTCACCTTTCACCCTAGAAAACTCTTCGTATTCCATTAGATCTGCAACCCTAGAGAGAAGGAAATGGCTTGAAAATTCCTTGAGAGACTCCTAAGGTCTGGACGAACCAGGGGAATAATATTGGTGGTTAAAAGAGTATGAATGGATTGATTTATGAGTGATAAATTTTACCATGGCAATTCTGGGCGATTTGAGGTTTCCTGAGAACTTTCGCCCACATCCGCGATACATATGAGCTCCAAAGAGGAAACAACGATATTGGGGGTGAGGATATGGATATTCGCTTCGGGTGGGAGGTGGAATCACCGAAAAATATTAAAAAATGAAAATGATATAAAATAAACGATTTTTTTAAACAGTAAATGGGCCCATGGGCTGGCCCAATACCAAAATATGTAACCCAAATTCACCATGATTATGAATCTATATGGGGTCCAAAAGGATATAGAAGTTTTAATATATCTGTATATGACAAGTGGTAATTTTAATGGGTGAAAGAATATGAAAAACAAAAGAGTTATAAAAGAAAAAAATTCGGTTTTTAAAAATGGAAATGGGCTCACGGTTGGCCCAAATCATGAAGTAACCACCCTTTCTTCAAAAAATCCTAAACAAGCAATGGAGATCCCAAAATAGGGTGGTTATAAATATATGAAGCTTCAAAACTCAAGATTTATCTCATCAAATACCCATGAAAAGGATCGTGATTTCTAATGGGCCGGATCAATACAAAGACAAAAAAAACCGTGTGTGACAATTCTCCCCCCCATTAAAGCTTTCCGCCCCCGGAAAGCCATAACACTTTCTGGATGAAAAAAACAACACCTAAGGATTACATAACAACATAATCCAGCCTCTAAAGATAATGAAATATCAATCACCAAAAAGGCAACTTAATACTCTTTCCCACACAAAACACAACTCAAATCTACGTCTAGACAATCAATGGAATGATGAAGCCACCACCTCCACAACCAAGCAAAGAACCCGATTGTTGAGCCTCCTCTCAATGAACCCAACCATCATACAAACCGAAGAGATTCACAAAAACAAAATATTCCAAGGGAGTCCAAAATGGACACCCCACCATTAAGAATCAACTATCACTAGAAAAGATCTTAGGATTAAAATCCAGGAGACCCATGGTGGGTCTCCCCACCATTAGAAACAAACTAGCAATGAATAGACAAGAATTGAACATGAGCTAGATTTGGGACTCACTTACACAAGCCCAAAAAAACCCTCCTACAAAAACCTACTATACCATTTTAATAGAGTTACAAAATGAACATATAAACCACCCACTCCCGAATGGAGGGGACAATAACTAGTTCGACACATTCAGCACAATTCTGGACCCTCGTCACTTGGGGATGGGAGGGAATGGCACCCAATAATTTGGCCACATAAACAAAAAAAGAAACAAAGAAACTACCCAAAACTCTCCCCTATGAATAGGTAACACCAAGACTACAACTGATTTTTATAGGCGGTCCACACAGGGACATTGATTGAAAACCCACATCCATGAAGGAATAACCATAGACACTGTGTGAGGGGTTATGTCCACCACGCTTGTTGCGACAAAGGGAAATTCATAAAAATGTGGAACAACAACATTGAAATAGTAACTAACTTACCAAAATAGAGGAGTAAGGATCATAATATAGCACTCCACACCTCTGTTGATTTCCTGATTGCGTGAAAAGCTTCACTCCGAGGCCTATGGCTGGAGCCCTGATTCTTGAAGCATTTGCTGCACCGCAGTAAGGTGATAAGGATCAAACCACTCAAAAAAACCACACTTGATCACCAAACAAAAACCTTCATCTAAATAGGAACTCATAGATACATATCTAAATTCTATCTCACTCCAAACGAGGGGCAGAATGGAAAAGGAATACGACGAAACACATCAACATCACCGAACACAACTGCTCTGTCCAAAAGAATTATTATGACCTAGAAGCACTTTTAATAGATCCCAAACAGCTCTCTATTCCAACAAACAGGTTGAGGCATCATCAAAAGAGGTGGATTTAACATTTTAAAGGAATTCTTAGGTTGATCAATAGGAAATATTTCCAACAGAGAACTATCCATGGCCACATCACAACATCAAACACATCTTTAAAAACCCAAGGAAAATTACTCTAAAAATAAGCCACCAACGAGATCTCATCTCTATATAGAACAAGATTATGAATTCTAGATCACATGGAAGCTAAACAAATAAAAAAAGTCTTCTAAAAAAATCACACCACAAAACCATTGGTTTTAAAAAAAGGCCACAATTTACAGCTCAAAACAATTTTGAAAAAAAACAAACTAACTTGGTGGGCTTCCACATTTACCAATGGTGTTTCATCAAGTCTCACCCATATGCACATTTCCATGCCACCCTAGGCACCCAAACACCATTCCATATAGGCCATCCTTCTAGATATAAATAAAACCATGCATGTGAGCACCCATGAAAACACCAAAGGCTAAAATTAAACATTATAATTCAAAAACCTACCCCTTTTCATTTTTAAAAACATTTTAAATAACCAATCCACTCCAAACAACCCCTTCCCATTTTTTTTGAAAAAAAAATTCAGAAAGGTATATTTTCATAATCTGAGGTCCATTGAGACCAATACAGTTTGTAGTAAAACACCAACCGATCAAAACCAATTGCCAAAACTAATTTATCCAATTCAAAAACTTTTTAACATCATAAAATAACCCATTTAAAACAAATATTCAAGAATCACCTTAAAATGATTAAAAATTTAAAAATATTTTATTCCAACAAACCACAAGTTTAGATTATGGATAATCCAATCCCATTAAATCATTTCCACTTCCCTCCAATTTTTTTTTCCAAAAACACAACTTTCCAAAACAATCCTTATATTTAATTTTTGAAATCCCCCTTTTCACTTTTCAAAATCCAATCCTTCGGTTAAAACCAATTTCCACAATTATCGCACAAGGATTTTAAAAAAAAAAATCCGATTTAAAGAAATGTTCAAGAGACCCAATAAAAAGGGAACTAGTTTCGGTGGGTGACTTGACCATATGGTTGGAGGCCATATGCCAAACACAACACCAACACAGAGAGACTTATTAGGACCATTCCCCAGCTCCACATGGCTTGCCAGGCCCTGCGAGCTCACGGAGGCCATTAGTCAGACTCCCCTTGTCATATCCCAACACAAAAAAAATCAACTAGAACAAAGGACACTAATAAATCTGTACACCCATGGAAACCTGAGGATTAGAACAAGAAAAAGTTTGCGACGCTCTTCTTGCACTTACCCCTCAAGTCCCAACAATCCTACTCCATCTACATTGACATCCCCAAAATAACAAGGGTGCTCTAAAAAGAAAATTCGGCTAAGAGCCAACCTGCCTTTGATACCATTTTTTCACGAACCAGCCCGAGTCGACCCTGAACCGGTCACCCAGGCCAGCCCGCGACAAGTTCCGAGAGGCATTCCTGATCCTCCCGGGATGGTGACAAGCACCAAGGGAATCAATAGAGTACACAAGGGAACGTTTTCGCCCATATATAAACAATCAAACAAACAGTGGAAATAAACAGACAGCCCAAAATAAATTTATATATAAAAAAACTAAATATTATATGTACAAGAGACTAAAAGTAGAACAAAACCAACAACTCAACTGAACTATCCCGACAAACAACTAACTCCATGTGACACTTCTGGTCACTCTCCAACACAATGATAAAATGTCCCCAAGGTGATCGAACTAAAGATGAAACATGCACAAGGGCCAAAAAAAGAAGAAGACTATAGGCGTGAGTATTAAAACTCAGTAGGTTAGCCCAGTATTCTATTCCCAATTCACATTCCTTTAAAATAAAAGAAAAATAAATTTATAGTTTTAAATTCAAGATTTGAATGTATGGTTTTCAACTGAGGTTGCATGCTATAATAATTATCATACGAAAACATGCATGTTTAATAAACAAAAATGCAAGTAACAATTTTTTTCAAAGAGGTGCAACTTCAAAATGAAAATAGTTTTCAAGAGGGCTGCTTTAAAGAATTTTAGCTTTCAAATAAATAACACATACTATTGAATTTACCAACAAAACACACTGTATGCCGACGGTGAGTACAAAATATCCAATGAGCAATAGTCATGGGAACACCCCTAGGCACTAGTTTGTTGTGAGCCCTAGGTACCTCGTATCTCGGTGAAAGTAACCATAATAAATATCTGTTCTCGTGCATGAGAAACTAGTAGGGAACATACCCATAACCAAGTGGTACCCAATCATCATCATCATCATATTTTAGTTAGTGTTGTCATCGTCAAACCTGCTACGTGAAACAAGGGCCAACCCCCACAGAATCACTAGCATATTAGTACACGTCCGCCCACCTAGATACCTGAGATTACCTTTAGTGCTCAATCAAGTTACAAATATTATCAAATACACATTTCACATCCAAATTCCATTCCAAAACAATAAAAACACAAACATCCCTTAATCGTTCTTCACATTTCTTACACTAATCAACAAACCGCTAAATATTTTGGTAAAACAATTTCATGAAGTGTATTGAGGCTTTGCACATAGAACTCTTTCAAAAACACTCTTTAAATTATTAAAACACATCAAAACCAAACCAAATAATATTTGGAAGCCCTAGTAACATTTAATAAAAACATTTAATTTACCATAAAACAATCCCAATTGCACAACTTGGTATACAGAAGTAAAACACTCCTTCATTTCTAGGAAATGCCAAACGGGACTTTAAACATTTTCTCAAAACTAACCTTTGACGAAGGTATGAATTTTAATTTTATTAAGGATCTGTATAAAAACCATTTATATCAGCAAACCACATTCATAAATCTCTTATAATACTTAGGTTACATAATCAAACCACAACCATTTTCATAAAGATGTGAAACGGTCCATTTTTGGGCAACTAGGGCCAAAGTATGTTGTAAATCAAAACCCACTTGTTTGTAAAAACAAATCCAAATTGGAAATCCATATAAGTAACCAAAAATATCATTTATCATTCATACAATTCCTTTATAAATCCAAACAAATAACTTTTAAATCACACATCACACATAAAATCCAACCGGGCAATTTTCCGAACAAATGACATGCCCTTTTTAAACAAAAAAATTTATTTTATGTACATGAAAAAGAAATAAAACACCAATTTAATGCCATATTTTCATTCAAGATACTGTAACATGTTAAAAATAACATAAACCAGATTATAATCCTCAAAACATATTTGCAAATGATAACGGAACATTTAAACAAACACTTGTTGAGCACTTTCATGCAAAAAAACACTACCTTTCACAAAACAATGATTAAAAAACCACTTTGGACACCAAGAAAATTATCCAAAGGCTTAAAAACAATAATGAACATTTATATCAGTTTAGGAAAATATTAAAATTATGAAACTTGAATGATAAAGGCTTGTCTACGGGATATCCTACCTCAAATCATTGGCGTAATTGAAACGCACACGTGAAATCACCCGCCGCGGGATTATAAACCATAAAACTATAAAGACCAGACCTAAACAAACATAAACCCCATAAAAAATATTTTATAACAAAACCCTAGGTCTATCAATAATAGGGGACAATATAAATCAAAGAAATAATGAAAGGAGGGGGAAGAGGAAGGAGAAAGGAGAAGGAATCTCACCTTTCACCCTAGAAAACTCTTCGTATTCCATTAGATCTTCAACCCTAGAGAGAAGGAAATGGATTGAAAATTCTTTGAGAGACTCCTAAGGTCTGGACGAACCAGGGGATGAAGATTGGTGGCTAAAGGAGTACGAATTGATTGATTTATAAGTGATAATGTTTATCTTGGCTATTATGGGCGATTTGAGGTTTCCTGAGACTTTTCGCCCTCTTCTGCGATACATATGAGCTCCAAAGAGGTAAAAACGATATTGGGGGTGAGGATATGGATATTGTATTTTTGTGGGAGGTAGAATCACCGAAATATATTAAAAAATGAAAATGATATAAAAGAAACGATTTATTTTTTTTAAAACAGGAAATGTGCCCATGGGCTGGCCCAATACCTAAATAAGTAACCCAAATTTACCATGATTATGAATCTCTATGGGGTACAAAAGGATATATAAGTTTTAATATATCAGTATAGGACAAGTGTTAATTTTAATGGGTGACAAATGATGAAAAATAAAAGAGTTATAAAAGAAACAAATTCGGTTTTTAAAACTGGAAATGGGCTCATGGTTGGCCCAAATCATGAAGTAACCACCCTTTCTTCAAAAAATTTTAAACAAGCAATGGAGATCCCAAATTAGGGTGGTTAGAAATATATGAAGCTTCAAAAATCAAGATTCATCTCATCAAATACCCATGAAAAGGATCAGGATTTCTAATGGGCCGGATCAATACAAAGACAAAAAAACCGTGTGTGAAACATAACCCATGGATTAGGGAATTGGTTAGCCTAATGCACCATTTTCTTGCACTTGTATCCTTTATGTTTGGTGGCATGTTCTCTGTAGTCTTATCTATATTCACATTGTTTGCAATATTTCTCCAATTTCATCGACACTCAATTGCTTGATGAAATTCGTTTCCACACTTAAAACATATTTTAGTCCCTTTAATTCAATCCCCACTATTCTTATTTCCACAAATTGAGAATAAGAAACAATCATCTTCTTTTAACCACTATTTTCTAATTTTCCCTTGAACTTCATCTTTAATTTCTTGTCAAAACCGTGAGATTGATATATAATAACATGTACAATTTCTACCATTACAATACAATTCATAATCTATTCATAGCTACAAAATTTTCTAATACTTAATGACGTTCAAAGACTTGGTTGTAAACCACTATAGGATAGATCAACCTTGCCTTCATGATGGATGATAAATCCAGAAACATACCGTGAAATTCTTATAAAATTTTACTTGTACATACTAGTGGATTATTAATCCTTATTGTTGAGCTCATGTAACACCATTTCCATCTTTTTTTTGTTGAATATGAGGAATGTACATATTGATAAATAATTTCATGAACTAGTCTCATTCCCTAGATTCAATTTCATCTTACAGGTGGTTATTCTTTATTAGTGTCACCACTGGTTTTCTTCTCCATATAAATAATAAATAAATAAGATTAAATTTTCATGTTTCAAATAGTGAAGGATGGAAAAAAATCATTTCAATGGTATATATCCATTTTTCTACAACAAGTGGATCAGAAGACCCACTAAAAATGTCAATATTTCCTCATTAGGGACTCAATAGATTATTGTTCCCTTCTTTTCTCATTTGGATGAATAGAATAATTCAAAGCTATTATAAGTATATAAATAAGATTCTGAATTCTATATCCCATAACATTATGTTCCCCATGATGAAAATAATTTCATTGACCAATGAATTGATCACTAACATAGTTCCTCCAGGTTCGATCCATTTTCTAAAACCCTAAAAGAATAGTGTATGATAATAAAATCATACTCGGAAAACAATATAATCAAGAGGGAGTGCTTTCAATATCTAACATATTAGGATTAATAATAGTTTATTCCTAATAGTTACCATTAATATAAGACTATACCATATAGTAAGACTTACTCTTAGGGACCACCCAAGACACACAATATAAATATCTCTAGGGATTTCACTAATGTTTTTGAATCCTCATTTATAAAGTCTAACTTAACTATCACTTTGATACCAAATCTAATGGTATATAATAATTTCTAGTGGACTAGAATTGATACCTATTAGAGTACAACATGGGCAGATAAACCCTAGTGGAATCCATTTTTAATGAATCCCTTGGGCAGATAGCTATGCTTTGTCAAACACTCAGACATGAGAGCTCCCAAATATCAGATTCATTCCTACCTATTTCTCTCTGATACCATCGCTAACAATCCAATCTTGAAGTAAATAGAAATACATTTCTTTTGGAGAAATCTTAATTCATTACACACATATACTCCCAAATAATGTATTATTTTATTGTCTTTGGAAATGTGAAACATAATCTTGAAACAAGGTTAATGATCTTCAACATCTCTAATAATGATCTTCCCCATTTTAATCACTATCAAAAACCTTTCCTTATATCCAAGAGAAATGGAAACATCAATAGAGGTGGTATAAAATTATCATTAATGGTAAGCATGGATATTATCTTACAAAACATAAACATAAGAATATATAAAATTAACATAAATTATGAATTAAAAACATCCCACAATTAACAAACTTTAAAATATCGATTCATGGAATAAATGTTGGTAGTTCATAAGGATTAAATCACAATGGAATAATGAACCATTAAAAATAGAATTTGAATAAAAAATGTAATTTTGGAAAATAAATAATCACATAATATTATTTCCATAGTATCCAAGGAATTGTTCCCATGACCATCATAGTGGATAGAGTCCATTACAGAATTGGGTTTACATTTCATTCCAGCCTTGTATTACTAAACAAGATATACATTAGGTTTCATCCCTGTATTAAAGAGTTGAATTTACATTCCATAATGTTCATTTTTATCTCATGAAATATAAATATTTACCCAATTCATTGGAGGGAGATATAGGTCCCACCCATCACATAATGAAATCAATCTCACTTGTGCCACAAAAACATAAATCATTCATCGAAGCATATCCCATGAAATAATATGGGATTAACAAACATAACCAAAATAAAATATCATCCCATAATTATAAAAATAAATTCATACTAATAATAAGGATATAAATATAACCCTATTTAATGAACATCATCTTATATAGAATATAATATTGGTAAAACACTCGAACTTAATTCTTAAGGAAAATATCATTTTTTGTAAAGTCTTGGTCTAGGTGCCACCGAGAGCTACCCCAAACCTGGTTGGACACTTAACCTCAAGCACATTTCCCCAAATACTAGATGATCTCGACTAGAAATGGGGTCCAAGGAAATACATTGTGGAAACTATTCCTTAATTGGAACAGTATACATAGATGAATGGAAAATAGTTAAAACTGGTCGGAGTACTAATACCATTGAATAGAAGTCAACAATGTAAGAGTGATAATATAAATAGCTAAATCATATATAAATAAATTATTCCTATCACATGTAACTTGGAAAGCATCCAAACATGTAACAATGCATCAAATACAATACTGAAACCAAATTACATAAAACAGTAAACCCAAATAGTGTCACAAGCCTCATCTTGGTCCCATTCTCTCCAACACCAATAGAGATCAAGTACATAGTGAAGAAGGGTGCATGCCCTTATTTATACCTATAGCCATATGATATATTTGTGTCTAATAAGATGACCCAAATAGGGTGTGAGACGAATCTTAGTAGGCAACCACCAAAATATATGTGACTAATAGTTAATGAATACGTATAGTAGGTAAAATGCAGAAATGAAGAAATAAACTATGATGTATTCAAAAAGTAAAAAATCCTACAGTTTTCATTTACAACCATTCACATTTATTAATTATTCAAACCATTGAAAAACACTACCTTGTGATATAACCTATGATATATATCCCCCATAATAATATTAATAATAGACATCTTAGAAGACCATTTAAAGAAACCAAACAAGATTGATTCCATGTTTGTTATTTGTCCTGGTATACTCGCCATAATCATTCAATAATTCATATGCAAACCTATAAGAATGATATGAAATTCTAACCGCTCTGGTTCAACATATCATTAATTCAATAAATAATGACCCTCTAGGAAATCCCACATAGTCTAACCCCTATTGTCCTAGATAGCATAAATCATTTACAAACTACCACCTTAGTTTATTTCATGGTCACTACCCCCTTAGTCTGCATAGAAAGAATAAATTATAATATCCCATGTTAGCTCTCATAATCATTTCCATATGGTCCAACTTTCATTTTATAATGACCCTTTGGACAGCTCTTATGGTCTAACCCCTATGGTATTTGACCACCCAATAACTCTCATAGTCAACACTTCTAGAGAATCATAATAGAAAGTATACAAGAAATGAACCTACCTTGGGAATCTCACCTAGTCAATTCCCCTTGTTAAAACATTCACAATGTGAAACACATGCATCTTAAATAAATAGTAACTTAATCCAATCAACCAGAGGAATGGAAAAAACGGAAATCCTAATAGGAAATATAGAAAAAATGAACATAATCAATTAAACATGGGAAACACACCCATAGTCAAGGTATAAACATTATACACAATCAATTTACCATTAATCAATTTACAAAAAATAATATGTAATAAACAGGGTTGAATGATATAATACAAAATACCAAAAACATGGGTATTTGGATCATTTGGAATATATAATTCAATAAAATAAATAAAAGGCCCAAACCACATATGATGATTTTGTACAATGAACAGTCTTGAAGATCAGTCCTTGAATCGTCCTATAACGTCGTAGATCTACAAAAAGATTAAAAACTATAAACACAGGATAACTTATTAGATAAGAGAAACAAAGAAGAGAGTCTCTAGGGAAAGTGGGAACACATTGGTGTGAATCATTTTCACCAAACAGAATCTCAATCGATGCTTGTATTGAGAAACATGAGGAGCTCAATGATCATCAACCAATCGTCACTCTCATGAATGAACCAAGGGCGGAACAAGCATTTTCCGGAGATTAGATTTGACCCCTAGATGATTAATCAAATAAAAATAAAATTACATGACATGTTCATTTAATGTACATGCCATGTACAAGGCTCACCCAGATCCCACATTAGGTAGTTAGTCTAGTCACCTACACGTCCATATACTTGGTCGTTACATGGAAAATACATAGCTACATGCAGAAACCTGGTACATGGTGTGTACTCAAAAGTACATGGAGTGTACTTATAAAATTTATATTTCTTCCATTTTCCCTAAAAAATCCAGAAATATATATATATATATATATATATATACATAAAATAAAGTTCTTGGTTCTTACAAAAATACCCCCTTAAATAAATTCATCCCTGAATTGTCCTTTCGTGGGTGTCGAAGAAGAAACATCAAACAACTCTGGCCACTATGATCATACACAGGCCTCCCTCTCCCATGTCTCATCTGGTACTCGTCTATGCTACTATAGAACCAATACCATAGTAATAGACTAGGCACAGAGAACCATCAGGATGCGATCCACAATATAAATAGGGTGCCTCTTGAAAGATGCATCCATTTCAAACTCCACCTCCTTGGGTAGAAAAAAATGAGATGGGTCTAAATATTGATTTTTTAGCTGAGAAACATGAATGTGATTGTGCATAGACCAATAACTCTAAGGTAACATCAATAGATTGGAAACTGACCTGACTCTCTTTATAACCTCAAACGGTCTGACGTATCTCTGTGAATGCTTCCCCTGTCTCCGGCTCCTCCTATGTCCCAAACATGATCTGAAAAATTAGAAAACCTAATCTCTAACCATAAACTCCGGAGGTCCTCTTTTTCAATAAAAATATGATTTTTGGTGAGACTATGTAGTATCCTTCCTCTTCTATCTCAACTCCACCAACTCAGTGGTCTTTGGGATAAGATGATATCACAGCATATCTTCCTCTCCTACCTCCAGCCAACATATTGGTGAATGACATTGACTACCATACAAAACCTCATAAGGTGTCATCTGAATCATCTCATGGATGATTTTATTGGAGGAAAAACCCACCAGGGGTATGTGTCTTTCCCAAGAACCCCAAAAATCTGGGATGCATGCTCAAAGAATGTCCTCCAAAACCATAATCATGTGCTTAAACTGTCCATAAATTTGAGGATGTTAAGTTGTATTTAGATGTATCTGTGTACCCAAACCCCTTTGTAGTTCTTGTGAGACACGATAAGTTACACGAAGGTCCATGTCTGAAATGATAGAGTTCGGATCCCCATGAAAACATATAATCAATGGATGTACAACCTTCCTATCTTATCAAAACTAATGTTTTTTTACATGCAAAAAATGTGCATCCTTCGTGAGCCTGTTGAGTCTACTCACACGGTATCGTGACAACAATTCCTCTAATATTGGAAAATCTCTATAAAGAACTCCCATATGCATTCCAACAATGCTACCATCATGTTTTACATTGACTGGGAAACCCTGAACACAACTGAGGTCATAACTGCGACCTTGCAACAAAGATAGGTCATTCACCAAATGGCACCATCAAAACTGGTCACTGAATATTTCCTAGAAAGACTATGTAGATTTCCGTATTGCACACACCCTTAACACGAGCGATGTTCAAACATGATCTCTCAAACCATAATCATTAAAAAAGTGTGATAAAATTTCAGACTTCAACAAGATGAATTATCATAGAAACACATTTCTTAGAAGGCCGACATATTGCAATGGAAAATGAACTCCTTTTCCCCCGGACCAATGTGCTCACAAGGAACGGATTCACCAAAGGCTACATATGTCTCTAGGTGACACTCATTTGTCACACCATCCCTTGACCACTAAAAAGGACATGCCACAACATGAACCAACACCTAATTCTAGATCCATCCCACATGAATTATTACCTCTTCAATCGTTACATATGAGAGTAACTAAATGTTTGGGATGACATCAGATGAATCAAACCAGATTCTAAGGAACTCACCAAGGTGGTCCATAATCCCCATAAAAGTGAGACCATGTTATAAATCACAAAATTACACATAATAAGTCTAACTGAACCCAGAACGGTATCTGCATGGTGTGAAGTCAAGGAAATGGTAAGCATAATGAGTCTGTCTAAGGTGTTCTTATATAGAAACTCAAGCATCACTAAAGATTAGCTAGGAATATACTGAAACCACACATCCAATGCACAATATTGAAATGGATCATGAAGTAGTCCATCTACTTCCAATTATAGAATGCTGTATAACTGATTTTCTCTTAGTGCACCCATGAATATGTCACAATAGGGGACATGTTAGAGTCTTATGAAAGGTCACACTAGCAGGACATCAAATATTACAAGAATTGGATCGCTGAACCAATATTGGTCAACCTATTAATAGAAACTCATCTTCACATGATGACGCTCCATCCTTTAATTGATTAGTACATCATTGTTCTTCCTAAAATTCACAATCATGAAAATATACTCATAGGCCTCAGAATAATTCATGTAAAAAATGACCATTTATGAATAGTCTTTTATTGTGATCCTTCTACCTGGAAAGAACACATTTGAACAGGAACTAATGTGACACTCCCCACCTACGACTGTCACATACATTTAGAAGGACTAGTCTCTTTCAAATAGCTTGTTCAAAAGAAACTTAAATGAACAAGTGTCGTTCCAAGAACCATGATCACCATGACACATCACTTGGAATGAAGATGAAAATATATAAATGGCCAGTTTGTCAAAACACCCTTGTCCTAGAAATTCGTCATGAGTACTGTGATGAAAAAAAGTTCTATAATGGTTTGGTCACTCTACACCGGATATATCCTAACAAAATACACTACATCTCAATGCTCAATGATGTAACTGAACACATCAACTCATTTAATCATCTAAAACGTGATGCGTATCGAATATGTTGACATAAATTACCCTGAGTTTACAAGATCAATGACACATTCTAGGGTACTAGGCATAGGTTTTCCAACCTATGCATCCTTGTACTAGATGGCTCACAATATAACTAGATCAAAACCACATCATTTATGCAACCAAAAACAAGGTTGACGATGTTCCAAGTCATCCATCACAAATAAAATTGAGGTTAACACGACCTCATAACATTTGACCATGCTCGTGGCTGGTCTAACATGAAGAACCAAGAAAACCTCAATCTTTTTCCCACATCAAATTTAAAGGAAAAATGACTACCCCTCTAAGTAAGGATGTAATTTGAAACTATAATTCCTAATAGAAATAACAATACCAAGACTACACGAATGTAAAAATTTCCTACTGGAAAACAAGACAACCAACACTATGAGTACTACATAACACATTTTAGCATATTATGAAGAATAATTGTCAAATTCTACTCCTATGTTAAAGAAAATACATTCAGTAGTCTCTACAATCCATAGGAAACTACTTTATTTCAATACATGAAATTAAAACAAAACATTCTCCCCAACATTCCTTTAAAACCTGTAACAACTCAAGCATTCCATGAAAAATAGTGAGTTAACATGTATGATACTTTTTTATCAACCAAGGAATCATAAAAGGATCTTGTTAAACCAACACGGGTCTTCAAAAAGGTGACCCAATAGTAATTGATTTACCCCACACGGTAGGAACACAGAATTTGTTCATTGTATTAAAACCCCCATCCAATGAACATAAGTAGAGGAATGCAACAAGAGATCTTTGAATGATAAACAATAAAGGAATCCTACCAAATGGATCCTCAGAATGGTACACATATGAGGGATCCTACTAGGGAATCCATATTATCAATAGGTCTCACATCCCCATTGTCCAGAAGGAACATCTCAAATAAGAAACATCATAAAAAGAAAAATGTCATGAGAGATAGATCACAACTCATCTTAGATCAATGGTCTCATCTATGATGGTCCAGACATCCATCCATTCATTTACACATTGGATCCTCTCTAATGAGATAGATGCAATGGTAACTAGAGAAAGAACCTCTCCATTTTGAAAAGACTCCCCAAAACAGATACTTGGAGTCCTCATAACACTCCACAGGTTCAACAATCGTGATCTATGGGGAAAAATAATTAGAATGGAATATTCATGGATCCAAAATTAACATCGGGGAATAAAACAGGAAAAGAACCTCAAAGGGTACAAATGATGGCTACATGGTGTATAGAAATCATACACGGCATGTACACTCATTCACTTACATAGGTATTTACCCTCTCATTCCTAGGAATGTAAACATCATCGGTACACAACATAACATATAGGAACATGATGTGCACACAATTCCATGCTCAAGGCCATGTCTGTCAACACAACCATCCCAATACGAGTTCAATCTCTAGAAAACAACACTGAGTGTACATAATCCACACAAAGTGTCCATAATAAGTCACAAAAACATGACTTTCACCCAAACTGTTGGAAGAATACTGTTTCTCCGTGTGTAACAGTACACATCATGTTCACCCATGACATGACCTGTACCACCACTAGTGCAGAAAACGTTTTTTACGTCGGTTATTTTTCATTTTTTACGTCGGTTTCTAGCCGACGTTAAAACGTGCGACCTTATAAATAAGGTTTTTGACGTCGGTTATTTAAAAACCGACGTCAAAAACATAAAATCACGATGTTTATCACGTCGGTTATTTTAGAACCGACGTGATAAAAGGCCTGGACAATGGTTTATCACGTCTGTTCTTAAACAACCGACGTGATAAACAGGGGAGAGGGGGTATATCACGTCGGTTCATATAGAACCGACGTGATAAAGTGGGGTGAGGGTGGTTTATCACGTCCGTTCTATAAGAACCGACGTGATAAACCGGGCTGAGCGTGGTTTATCACGTCGGTTAATATAAAACCGACGTGAAAACCCGGGGGAGGGGGGTTTATCACGTCGGTTATTTTATAACTGCCGTGATAAACCGGAGGGAGGCGGTTTATCACGTCGGTTATTGAATAACCGACGTGATAAACCATTGTCCAGGCCATTTAGCACGTCGGTTATTCAATAACCGACGTGCTAAACCATTCTCCAGGCACTTTATCACGTCGGTTATTAAATAACCGATGTGATAAACCATTCTCCAGGCCTTTTATCACGTCGGTTATTAAATAACCGACGTGATAAACCATTCTGCAGACATTTATCACGTCGGTTATTAAATAACTGACGTGATAAACCATTTTCCAGGCATTTTATCACATCGGTTATTAAATAACCGATGTGATAAACCCAATTTTTTTAAACAGAATGCAGTGATCTTCTCTCCACCAGAATCAACCAGAAAAAAAAATCAAGAAATCGTACCACGAAAACAGAAGTACATCGAAATTAAGCATGTACATAGATAACATATAAAACATACCCACTAGACAGTATCCACCCTCATTTATACCCCATGGACAGCCCTCCCCCACCCCGTTGGAGCCCTCACCCTCATGTATACCCCCTGGACAGCCCTCCCCCACCCCATTGGAGCTCCAACCCTCATGTATACCCCTTGGACAACCCTCCCCCACCCCATTGGAGCCCCCACCACACTCCTGGACTGCCCCTGACCCCCGGACACCGCCAAACACCCCTCGATAACCCCCACCCGCCTGAACAACACCTCCTCATCCCCTCACCCCACTTGACAGCCCCCACCACACCCATGGACAACCCCCCCCCCCCACCCCTGGACAACACTCCCATAGCCCTGGACCGGCTTCCCACACCCCTGGACATCCATGCAACCCCCCAGGACTATCCCCCCACCCCACCGGACAGCCCTCCCAGACCGCTGGACACCCCCAACCCCACTGAACACACCCCCACACCCTTGGAACCCCTCCCCCACAGACCCAAATCCATACCAGAAGAACCATCAAAAGTAGACCAAAACAAGAAGTAGAGAAAAATTAAACATTCACTTATATAACATTCAAAACATACACTGTCAACTTCAAAAAAAAACTAAATCAAACCTAAACAACTACAAAATACACAATTAAAACGACAATATTCAAAATTACATTTTACATTACAAACAACTAAAATTCAATCAAACCTGTAAAATAATTTGACCACTCCACTTGTACGTGTTTGATGTCTTCATCAGTATAGGGTTGAGGGTCATCAAAAAGCTACAAATGAAAAATAAGATAGTTAACATGAATAATGAATAAATCAAATTAAAATATGATGGCAAAGATTAAGAGGAAATCGTACCAGGTCAAAATTCACAACTGTCCCAGTTGTTATTATTTCATACATAAATCTTAACATATAATATCCGCATTCGTTGAGGCCTTGTTGTTCATGACAATTCTGTTTTGAATGAGTGTAAATTCAATATATTATTTTTATGTAATAAATCAAAAAGTACAAATTATAAATGGAAATTTACCTTCGCATTTACATATTTCATCTTTGCATTTCTTTTCTTTGTGTTTTTTCGAAAGTAGACCCATGCACTGTTAGAAAATATTACGAATGAGGTAAATTTAAAATTCATTATAATATATAAAACTATTGAGAAATTGAAACTTACTTTTCCAATATATTTTTAAAACTTGCCCGCACATCACCATGAACAGAGCATATCCAATAAAGAGCTTTCTCCCTTGGGAAAAAATCCCTAACATCCAATGATTACTGATAAAAGGAAATTTAATGTTAGTGTTTTTTTATGTTAAAAGATAATTAACTCTTTGAGAGAAATGTGTTTCATACCTCTCAAAAAAAGGCATCATCCAACATTGTTGGATTATATTCTTTTCAAATCTTTCAGCAATATAAACCATTCATTGTTCCTCAGTCAATGCACATGCTTCAGGGGAAATCAATTGCGGGTCCATGAATCCATATACTTCTGTCAGTTCATTCCTCTCACAAATTTTATAAAGATACCTAATACAAAACATATATAAGTATACATTTTTAATAAATATAACGCAGGGAAAAGGTGTTAAGACTTACATGGAAAAAATTTGCACCATGTTGATGCCCAACTTATCTCCAGTAACAAGCTCCATGATATCAGATTTTGTAATCCCCACACTTATTTCACATCCACAAACATGAGATTCCATTGGAAACTCATAAAAACCCAACAACAAATGTGAATATCTTGACAATCTACCAAGACCACTGGAATATGTATCTGATGTCATAGCCTGTTGTCTTCGTTGTTGTATATACAGTATTTCTTTACCTTTGAAGTATTCCTGTGAAAAAAAAATAAGAATTATAGTAGTTTTCAAATGATAAAACAACTTTAATAAAAAAATAAAATAAAAGATATAAGATTCATAAATCTATGGTAATGAGTCGAAGAAGTATGGATGGCCAAACTAAAAAATGGCCGATACTCTGTCCAACTGTCGCCACCTCATCTGTAGGTATTGGTACCCTAGCTGATCTATCTATAATATCCTGTATAGTGACCCTCTGATTCTCTACCTCTAATTGTTGATGATGAACTGTATCTCCTATTCAATATACCAACATGTATGCTACTATATGATGTTTAGAATCATCAACATACAACTCGCTATATGTAAGAAGCTGCGGCGGAGGTGTAGGATAAATAATGGGGTCTGCAGGCTGAGGTGGGGGAGTGGGAGCTACTGGCAGAGGTGGAGGATAAATAATGGGGTCTGCAGGGGGAGGTGGAGGAGTGGGAGCTGCAGTCTGAAATTGTCTTTGCATTTCTGCAAACATAGACTACACTGAATCTCTAATCTTGTCTTCCATTGTCGCATTAATATTTTGAACTTCAGCCTCCAAGGATTCTATTTTTTTTATAAACCCCCTCAATGTTAGAAGTTGAAGAACGTGGAAACACTTTTCTTACCGATACACCTGTCGGATATCCTCTTACACGACCAGGATGTTTTGGCCTTCCCAATGCTGCAAATAAAATATCTTCCCTCCCAGTAGCTGTAAATGTCCCCTCTGAACATTGCTCCTCAAGAGAGTCTTGTATTAATTAAATGAACATTTCTGTAATGATTGAAACTTATATGAAGAAAAAAGTTAACTTAAATAAATTAAATAGATATCTTACAATCCTCTCAGCTATGATTCTCGATTCTTCCGAAAGATATTTCCCTTTTTTCCCTTCCGAGCTCTCTTCCGTTTTTCATGTCTAGATGGAGGGGGTGGAGGGGCCACCTCTCCAGAGCTTGAAGACTCAACTCTTAGTTGTTGAAATTATTCCGCTATCATTTTTTCTTCCAATAATGTATACCCTCCCCAAGATAAACTATGAGGGTATAGATTTTTAGATTGGATATCCTGATGAGCTTTCCTTGTTTGCTGTAATTTAAGAATAAGAAATCATTAACAAAACATTAATAAAATCATTTATATAAGAAAGTATATAAAAGTTTACATTGCCCTTACCAGAAATGACTCTTTTTTTCTACTTTCAAAAAACTGTCTCCAGGTGTCTTCATCTATAAAAGGATATATACGACATGGATTGTCATTACTCCTATGACCATAAATGAAATCAGATGTGAGGGTTGATTTGAAATCCCTCCATCTTCTGGCAGCCAACGATAAGCATTTCTTCCTGACTCCTCCAGTGTCAGGAATATCAAATGTCATCTGATAAAGAGGTTAAACATATTATATATACCAGAAACATTAAAAGAATGCTCAAACAATGACAAAAGATCTTAC
Organism: Viscum album; assembly: GCA_963277665.1. NCBI lineage: Eukaryota > Viridiplantae > Streptophyta > Magnoliopsida > Santalales > Viscaceae > Viscum > Viscum album. The sequence continues at coordinate 1,406,214,653 of OY728133.1, read as the reverse complement.
CAAAATCGTCTCCCACAACTGAGAGATAATCGCTTTATCCGCACCTCTCCAATCATCATACAGAATGATTACTTTGGTCTTAGCCTGAGTTGCAACAAAACTCTTAAAATCTTTGGAATTCGGACCTCTAGGAATATCATCATCATCAAACTCAACTACTATCCTCTGATCCTGCGTACGGGCAAGTGATAATTTTGGTAAACGTGTGCAACCACGTTTACCAACATTTGAACTCTTTGTCATAATAGGAGCATGTGAATGATCATCCCCAGAGGTATGACCAGCAAAATGCTCCTCCCCAGAATCATGTGGTTGATCATCTGAATGATCTGTCATTATCCTTCAAATAAAAAAAACAAACGTCAGTTCACAAATATAAAAATTCAAATATTTTAATACTACTGTAATCAGAAAATAGAAAAGTGTACTAGGTTACATAATAGTAAACATTAGTAATATGGTAAGCATGTTAAACAATGGTAAAGATGGAAAAGATGGTCAAGATGGTCAAGATGGTCAAGATGGTCAAGATGGTAAAAAATGGAAAAAATGGTAAACCTGGGTCCTCCGGCTGACCGGTGGGCAAGAACCGGTTGGCCGGTGCCCAGACCGGCGGGCCGGTGGTCATCCACCGGTTGGCCGGTGTCACCAGGCAGTGGGCAAGCCTACTGCCTGGGGCCTCCGGCTGGCCGGTGGGCAAGAACCGGTTGGCCGGTTCCCATACCGGCTGGCCGGTGCACTAACACCGGCTGACCGGTGGCTCTGATAGAAAGCAATGCTTCTGCCAGAGACCACCGGCTGGCCGGTGGGAATCCACCGGTTGGCCGGTAGACTTAGAAATATACTTATTTTTTTTAAAACATGTTTTAATAAATAAAAAACTTAAAATATCTAACATTTATGGAAAAAATAAATGTAAACAAGAAATAAACATATGTTACCTGTAATTTTAGGAATGTACAGATGGTTTGTTTTCCCAAATTCCTTCGTCGTGATCATTCCTTATGGCACAAACTATGTCTTCAACATGATCGTCATTATGTTCTGTTAATATTTCCATTGAAGTAGGGATCTCACATAAATCAGCATATTCATCAAGTTCATCCTCACCAACATATTGTTTTTTCCCTTGTAAAACAACAGCCCACTGCATATCTGATTGATCTACTACATAAAAAAATTTGTTTTGCATGTGTTTCCATTCTAAAAGAATCAACTGTGTCTTCCAATCTATTCAGATTAACAAGTGTCATTCCAAATTCATCGTGTCTGACACTGTTTTTACCGTTAAACCATTTACAATTAAAAACGAGAACTTTAATTTTAACGTAATCAACCTCCCATATGTCTTCAATCACTCCATAATATGCATTTGATGCAGAAATTGGGTTTTTGTCCTTAGCACTCGAAAAATGCATTGCTTCTGCAAACACCAATACACCACTATTCTGAACTGCACTTCTGTTGTCCTGAGCTTTTGTATGAAATGTATAACCATTAATGTCATAACCAGACCATGTCATCACATTTAAACATGGAGCACCCACTATCCATTTTAATGTCTCTGATACATCTGATCTACCATGAAAAGTCTTTTTAATCCATGACAAAAAAGTTTTGTTGTGCTCATTCAAAATCCACATTTCTTTCTTCTTTGGATGACATTGTTTCAACTCATTAATGTGCAATGTGATATATGGTTGATCATCAGCTATGTTCTTCAAGATGTATGATTATAATTTCTTTATCTGTTCAGCTGACAATGATATGACTTTCACGCCGCGAATCCCCTTTCCCTCATTATTAACTCATTCATGGCGAGATGGAGGCAAACCTATGTGTTGCGCTGCAGCCAAGTAGCTCGTACAAAACTCTGCTACCTCCTCAGAAATATACTTTTCAATAATGGAGGCTTCAGGTCGATATAGATTTTTAACATACCGCTTCAATATTTTCATATACCTTTCAAAAGGATACATCCAACGAAGATATACAGGTCCACAAAGCTTTATTTCTCGAACCAGATGAATCATTAAATGCACCATTATATCAAAAAAAGTTGGAGGAAAATAAATTTCCAATTGACAAAGTATTAAAATTGCATCCTTTTCCAAAATGTTCAAATCATTCACATCAATATCCTTGCTACAAATTGAATTGAAAAAATAACACAAATTCATTATAGTCTTTCTGACACGAATGGGCAGTATTCCACGCAATGCAACTGGTAGAATTTGTTGCATCATGACGTGACAATCATGTGATTTCATACCTATCAACTTCAAGTCCTTTATTGAGACAATATTTTTTACATTAGAAGAATAACCTTGAGGCACTTTGGTATCATGAAGACACTGACAGAAGCTAATTTTCTCCCTCTTCGATAATGTATGACAAGCCGGGGGAAGAAATGTTTGTCTTCCTTTAGGAGTGGGAGCTAACTCCAAACGTATTCCCATTGATATTAAGTCTAATCTTGCATTCAACCCAACTTTAGTCTTTCCTTTAATGTCTAACAATGTTCCAATCAAATAATCACATATATTCTTCTCCACGCGCATGACATCAATATTATGTTTAACTTCATGATACCTCCAATATGGTAGCTCAAAAAATATTGACCTTTTCTTCCAAATATGTCTATCATTACCAGATTTCTGTGTCTTTCCGAATGTCACGTCAAGGTTTTTCACCCTCTCAAAATATAGATCATGGGATAAAGGTTTTGGAGCAGTATCAAATTCTTGTGAGCCATTAAATGCCTTTTTTAGTCTTCTATAAGGGTGTTCCATAGGAAAAAACTTTCGATGACCCATGTACACTGTTTTCCTCCCATGATGCAATTGACAATAGGACGTCTGTTGTTCGCAAATTGGACATGCCTTATTCCATTTAACACTGTATCCAAAAAAATTTCCATACGCTGGGAAGTCATTTATAGTGAACAGAAGCACTGCATGCAGTTGAAAATATTCCATTTTATAAGAATCATACACCCTAATACCATCAGCCCATAACAGTTTCAAATCATCAATCAACGGTGACAAGTAAACATCAATATCATTACCGGGTTGCTTTGGACCATAGATCATTGTGCTCAACATGAAATATTTGTGATTCATACAAACATCGGGAGAGAGGTTGTAAATTACCAATAAAACAGGCCATGAACTATGTGTGCTACTGAGTGTTCGGTATGGATTCATTCCATCTGTGCACAACCCTAGTCTGAGATTTCTTATTTCATTTCCAAATGTAGAATACTGCGTATCAATTTTCTTCCATTGTGGACAATCAGCTGGATGACGTATTCTTCCATCACATACCTGCTCTTCAGCATGCCATCTTAACCTTTTTGCATCATGTGAATTAGCAAATAAACGTTTGAAACGATTAATTATAGGAAGATACCAAAATACCTTTGAAGGGAGCTTTGTAATCTCTACATCACCCTGTGATTTTTCTTTCACCTTATACCGTGATGTCCCACATTTTGGAAACTCTGACAGCAATTCATATTCCTTCCTATATATAATGCAGTCATTCGGACAGGCATGTATTTTCTTGTATCCCAATCCCATCGGGCATAATATTTTCTTGGCTTTGTAATGTGAATCTGGAAGATCGTTATCTTTTGGAAGAATGTCTTTCATCAATTGTAGCAGCTATGTAAAACTTATGTCACTCCATCCATGCTTCGCCTTTAGGTTAATCAATCTTAACACTGCCGACAGAACCGTAAAATCTGTACAACCGGGATATAATGGTTTTTCAGCATCACCATATAGACATGCAACTGTCAGTTCTATCTCAATTTGTTCTGCTACAATATCGCGAATCATTTCTTCAATTCCATCGGAGTTACCATCTTGCGAATCATCATCATCAGTGACATTCCGTCCAGTTTCACCATGCCAAATCCAAGGGCTGTAACTCGGATTAAAACCATGACATATCAGATGATCTTTTATCTCTCTACTTTTCAACTTCTTCATATTCAAACATTTCAGGCGTGGACAAAAAAAAATGTCACTACTTGGAACTTTTCGTTTTGCAAATTCCAAAAAGGCATCAACACCTTCCTCAAATTAATTTCTCATTCGATGTGCCGTAATCCAACTTCGACTCATTATTACCTATTACAAATATCAACAAAAAATATATATTTTTAAGATAAGACAAAACATGTTTATATGAGAAAAATCATAATTTGAATGTAAAACAATTTAAAATATAAAACAAATCTTGAAAGTAGTAGTAGTTTTCATAAGTACCCAACACCAAATAGCTGTACATCGTAAGTGTCATGTTAAAAATAAGAATATAGACCATTTGTTTTATGTTTAATAATATTTTCATATTATCTGATCATTCTGATTATATATTAGAATTACTATATCCTTTTGATCCGATATATAATCTAAGGACATTAATATTTCTTTAGAAAAAGTAATGTTAATATCATGGTAATGTAAAAAATAGTATATGTCGAACTATATATATGTAATACCAATAAAAAAATACATATGTGTTTGGCCTGGGTTTCACACATAAATCAACTCATCTCACAGATTAAATTTTTGAATCATCCTACATAATACTTATTTTTATAACTTAGGGAATGAAAATAATAAAAGTTTTGATTTATGATACTCATTATGGGTAAACAAGACATATATAAATATAATATCTAATATCATAAAAAGATATCCATGGGGGTATTAGAGCATGTATACACAAAGCACATGATCAAAAAGATAAGTGAAACAGTTCTATATAATCATAGATCATAAAACTTGAGTCCAAGTATAACAATTTTAGCATAACATAAGACATGATTTATATGATAGTGGGAACACGATTTGAAAAATCTTATTCACAAGATCACAACATTGGTATGTGGAATAACCTAAGAGTGTGGCACAAACATAATAACCATTTGCAATAAAAAAAATCCACGAGATTCAAAAACGAACGAAAAGCACATCAAGAATCGAAACAAAAACGAACAAAATAAATTCGTGGAAGGCTTACTTGAATGTCGTGAGTTGAGATGATAGATCCGAGAGCAGTGAAGAAGATAAACAATGCAGCCAAAATGAGTGTAATGCAGGAGATAGACGAGCCGATTACGGTTTACCGCGCGAGAGAGAGACGAGCCGGCGACTGTCACTCGAAAAAATCGTAAATGACAGAACACGGGCTTTAATTTTTTTAAATGCTTTATAACGTCGGTTATATAATAACCGACGTTATAAACTATTTTTTTGTTTTTTTACGTCGGTTATTTGGAAACCGACGTAAAAAACCCCCCGAGGCTTTGGTTTTTTACGTCAGTTTCAAAATAACCGACGTAAAAAAACCCGATATCTACGCGTTTTTTACGTCGGTTATAAAATAACCGACGTAGGAAACCCGATATCGCGTAGATTTTTTACGTCGGTTATCAAATAACCGATGTAAAAAAACCAAAGCCCCCGGGGGTTTTTTACATCGGTTATAAAATAACCGACGTAAAACACACCGCGCTTTGGTTTTTTACGTCGGTTATTTGATAACCGACATAAAAACCCAACAGGCACGATTTGTAACGTCGGTTATTAAAATAACCGACGTAAAAAATATACTCTCCGCATTGTTACGTCGGTTATATATAACCGACGTAAATAATCGTGTCGTAAAAAACGATTTCTGCACTAGTGCACTTCTGTCCCCTCCACCTATGTCATTGTCCAGACGTCCAGATACACGGCTAGTAACTACATGACATGTAAAGGAGAGAAATGGCGTTTACAACCTATTTTTCATCCACCCAAGTCATTATTCACATGGTGAGATTCATTATCCTTATAACAGGGTGTATACTCCTAGTACATGGAATTTTCTACCAAAAGGTTTCCCAACCCTTTGTATCTTCACACAGAGTTAGTATCTTTGCCAAACACTACATGGAATGTACACACAAGACATGTTGTGTACATAAGAAAGGTTTTTCATTAAATATAGAATATAGAGACCTGGATTTTTCATGTAATTTTTTTAATTATATGGAATTATTACGAGTCTGAGAAAATTGATAGAGCTTGATTCTGATGACGAGAGTGCCCGGAATGAATTTCTGAACATTTTTTGGGGTTCATTCAGTAAACACATGAGAGGTATTTTATAACATTAAAACCATTGATTGGATTAAAAATATGATGGAATTGTAGAATTTTCAGCTCTAGGATTTCTTTAAGGGCGGTTTTACTTTGACCGTGGTAGGATCAAAGAAAATGTTACGTTTTGAAAATTTTTAAAAGAAAAGAAAAGAAATAATTATTTTATTTTATTTCATATCCTCTAGAAGAAAATCAAAAGGGAGGTTCTAGAAATGTATCAATCTAATAAATGGATTGACCTATAAACCCTAAGTAATGACTTCGTTTGAGAATTAGGTAGCTTTATAATTAATGAGCCCCATTAAATTCGTACGTCATTACATACCCTCCCACTTTCCTATATAAATAGATTTTGGGAGAATGTTCCAGTACAGCATCACAAAGAAATGACGTGCTGAGAGAGCTTCATGATTCCATACCCATAGAAGATGGAGCTGATCCCAATGGGAGGTGACAGTTGACACCGAACCGCGAACCGAAGGACGATGTGCGAGCGGTGACATTGGGAACCTATTGTGGGAAGGAAGAAAACCAACCCACCTTCAAGTCACAGATTCTATCCAATGGGTTACGAGGTACTGGTTTTATTCGTTTATTCGTTTTGAATGATTTCCTCTTCCCCGTTATTGAATAAAATGAGGAACACTGATCAAACGAATAATGGGTCGATCCGAGATTCATTCGTTTTTGCGGGAGGTTGTTGTGGGGTATCTTTGCAAGGTTTTAATAGTTGTTAAATTAAATTGATTATTAAACCCTTAACCCACATCATGTTTACGAGCTAATGTAGAGGGTTTGGGCCTAATGAACCTAGCTCGAACCCTCTGTTATCTTGCTATGCTTTTGCCTCCATGGAACACTGACAGTGTGGCGATACCGACCTGCAATGTTGGGGATAGTGCATCATAGTATGCCATAAGTAGAGGTCATGGAACAAAGATGAGGTGGTCATATGAATGGTTTGAACCATCCAATTACAGAGGACGCACGATGCGACGTCGCGTGCCGCCGATGAACAAAGCGGGTCACAGCTCGTCAGTCATGGCAACCGGAGAAAGGTAGTTGGCTCACAAGCGCACCGTCGTGTGCCGCTAGAGAGGTCAGCTGACACGCTGGCCGACCACGATGGGATCGGCAAGACCCGCCCCAGCGGGTCCCACGTGCAACTTGACGGTGCCACGTGGGGCAGACACTATGTAGAAAACTGAATGGACTTTAGCCTTTCGTAAATACCAGAGGTTTCTACCCTGATGGCGGTTATGGAAGACCCCCATGCGAGTTGTGCCCCATGTGGCTAGGCTACCACCCTCTCGGATTGTCGTCTTCCCAGGCTGCCATGATACCAGGATTCTCCCTCAAGGTCCATGCCCTATACGGGCCGGATTGCCCACCTTATGGGCTGGGCCGCCACTTACAGTCTGGGCCACCCTGTTGTAGGCCATGCTAGACCTCGACTCACGATCTGATCCCACAGTGGCTCGTCCCAGACCGGGTCGGGCTCGGTCGGCTGGACATGGTCAGACCGGAACTGGGCCCCACGGGGCCCAAAGACACTTAAATGACCTTAACTTGATAAAAAGACATCAATTTGACGAACCATCTCCAATATTGGGATCTATGGATTGTGACGATCCTTTTGAAATTCTTCATGAGGGTTTTGGAGAAACATGGAGTACAAGTGGGTTGGAATGCACCTGAATCCAATGGGGCCCTCAGCACTAAAATGAAAATAATGCACAGACCGGGCGTCTGATTGACGAGAAATTTGTTACTATGGAACCCTTATGACGTGGCGAATCATTGGGTTATTACATTGTTAGAATTTGTGCTAGTTGTTATACAACCGATGGTTTGAGGAGCAGTTCTCCAAAACAGGCTAGGTACAGAACCAAACGATTGGATGGGACTTGACGACTGGTGATTTTTTGATTCTGTGGGACTTGATGGCCTAGTGGGTACTTCCTATGTGTCACACTTCAGACCTATGGTGGGGAGCGCCTCTGTGTGATGCGGCAGACCCACCGTACTCGACAGAAGGAGTGCCTTAGTAGGCCATGGTGGGGAGCACATCTATATGACATGGAAACCCCACGGAACTCAACAAGAAGAGTTCCCCAGTAGTCCTAGGTCAGTGTGAAGTGACTATCTATGATGTGGAAAGACCACATTTCTTGATAGAGTAGGTGTTCTCTAGTAGTAGAGGTTTTCAATGTTGTGACTGGGGATGTAACATGTTACTATCCTTAGAGAATCCTGTGGATGGCTATCAGCATTCATAGTGTTCCTGTGTTGGTCAGCATCATAGTCCTATTTCTATGAGTTGTACACCTATTTTTAGCAGCTTCTTACCTATGGAACACTTCACCATCATGTTGTTACCTTCGTGGTGTTGACGTTGTGGTTTTTTCATCTGTGGAACTCAAGGAGACCTTCATGGGTCTCGGGGTCCCTAATGAGTATCGTTATACTCAACCCTACATTAGAAACACCTACCCCGTGTTGTTTCTTATGTAGATGAAAAGCAACTAGGATGAGGGTTTGATGGATCCATGACTTGGTGGTAGATAGAGGAGACATGCAGACGTGGAGTGTTGAGGATGCGATCTATACCTACCCTTCAGGTAGGTCCCTTGTAGGACGAATCGGTTGATGTTTTCCAATTTTCTACTATATTTTTCCGTCAGTTGTATTGTACTTTTTAGTTTTCCTCGTACATTCAGTTGGGCTTGTATTCCGACCCCCTTTACTATCAGCGCTCTTTAACTTTAGCATTTTACTTCGCAGTTTTTTTTGTGTTCTCAATTCATGTGTTTGTACATGTTTAAAGGAAATGCATTCACATTTTAGGGAATACGCCTTTGGGCGCTAGTTTCTTGCTCCAGGCCTAAGGATGGCAGACTTGGGGTTGTCACGACATGGCCCTAGGGAACAGGTCATCAAAAAGTTGTATCAGAGGAGTCAGTTCTACCAAAGAACTACGACTCTGATATTTTCAATGAAGAAATACTGTTAAGTGTTATGAGGGTGGTGTTCAGTTTGGGGAGTCCATTATTGGTGCATCGTTCAACGTATCTACACACTAGGACACTAAATTCTGATTTTCGACATAGTACACAGAAGCACTGATTGCGTGCATTTTTGATGATTTTTTCTAGTGATTTCATTGAGTCCTCTCACCAGGGATAACTATTTGATCATGGAACACTTGTCTTCTTCGAGGATTCCTCCACCAAGACATCTATTCAGGATTCCTGAGAGAGTATGTGACGAATGCCCACCGAGCAATGAGGCCTCAATGCGGGTCCCTCTTATGGCATTAGCACCGTTGGGTGGGGTACTAGTAGCACCACTACTAGTGGGACAGTCATTGCCACAGACCCCTCCAGATGAGGATGCACACCGACTGAGTGCACTGTAAAAGATTCAGCAGAAATGGCCTCCAAGGTTTTGAGGAGAGATGGATCCACAGGTGGATGAGCACTGGATAGAGGCTGTGGCACATGTTTTTCTCTTAGTTGGGACACCTTATGATTTTATGGTTCTCATAGGTTCTAGTCTCTTCCAGGTAGTAGTAGGGAGATGGTGGAGGCTGATGCTCAAGAAACACGTTGAGGTGACCCTTATTTGGGCAGACCATGAGAGCATTTTTAGGGCAGATTTCATCACAGTGACCTTATTCTCTATACATATACAAGAGTATTTCACTTACAATAGGGCTGCATGATAGTGGACCTGTACTCAGCGTGGTTCACTAATCTCTCCCACTACTCCATTAATATGGTACGAGACCCTTTCTTCAGGGTCTAGACCATTGAGAAGGGTCTCCAATGGTAGATCACAACATTGATGGTATCACTTCTAATACCAAGAAATTATGGGGTTCTAGAGCGAGTGATATTGTTAGAGCACTTCAGAGCTGAGCAGGCACCCATAGTAAGAGCCACCACCAGATGTCTAGTAGCAGAGTCGTCTGTGGTAAGCAGCAGGAAAATGTCACAGAGGTCTAAGCGAACAAGATCATCTATTGAACAACCCTGGGACATAGGGCCGGAGATGTGGGGATCCCGAGGACAGAAATCTAACAGAGGTCTATGCGAACAAGAACATCTATTGGAAGTGCTACATGTGTGGTGGGAAGGGTCACATGGCTAGAGACCACCCGACCCGCCGTTTGGACGGCTAGGACACGGTCGAGGGACTGCCGAGGTAGATGTAGTTATCTACTGAGGAGGCCCACATGCAGTATATAGATGTGTAAGAGGAGATGGCCATGCAGTAAGAGGTAGGTGGGGTCTCGAGGTACTACCACCACCACCACCAGATGGTCCACCGCATCAATAGGGAGCAAGATGATATGGACGAGCTCAACTCAAGGAAGCTGAGGCCTAAGATGATGGTTCTTTGGAGATGAATACGGTTACTATTTGTTTCTAGTCAACCTGAGATGCAGTACTTATAGACATAGGTTCCAGTCACTATTTTATTACCACGACCCTTGTTAGGAGCTCAGAGATTCCGAAGGAGACGCTGGCTCGATCCTTATGACTAGTGACTCCTACGGGAGCAGATTAGATTTTTTAAACACTTCTTCCGACACAGTGAGATTACTTTAGGAGGCGAGAGATTCAGTTTGGATATTCTAGTAATGGTGTCAAGGCCTTATGATGTCATCATGGGTGTCTACTGGTTATCTATAGTCCTTACTCTGATTGACTGTATTTAGCACAAAGTGTGGGATGTCTGCATGGATGGGACCAGGTTTTCATTCACCAACGAGATTGTAACCTTATCAGTACTGGATGAACATACCTAGAAGAGGATGGACTCAATTACTCATTAGTTTTCTATCCTTGCCCTTGGATTAGTTGATGTTAAGAGTCTGAGCTATCCGGTAGTGTTGGACTAGTATACCGATGTATTCCCAGATGTTGTTCATGGATAACCTCTATATAGATAGATAGACTTTTACATCGACCTATACCCCGAGATGGCACAAATATCTACATCATCATATAGAAAGGCTCCCACTGAGCTATGTGAGCTACGAGTATAGTTGGAGGACTTGCAGGGAAAGGGGTTCATAAGGGCTAATATTTCTCCATGGGTAGCCCCATATTTGTTATCCATGAAGGTAGATTTCTGTGTGAGACTCTGTGTAGAGTATATGCCCCTGAACTAGTTGAACGTGAAGAACAAGTATCCACTTCTGAGGATAGATTATATATTCAATAGCTAAAGGTAGGTCATTGGTTTTTGAAGACAGAGCTCAGATCCGGCTATAATCAGCTATGAGTATGAGATGAGGATGTGTAGAATATGACATTCAAATGTTAGTATGTCCACTTTGAGTTCTTTTTTATTCCATTTGGTGTGACCAACTCCCCTGCAGTGTTCATGGTACTCATGAATAGGTTCTCCAAGACATACCTCAATCGCTTTGTGGTGTTGTTCATCGACAACGTCTTGGTATACTCAGTGACGGAGGATGAGCATTCCTATCATCTGCAGATAGTTCTGGAGACACTCAGAGAGCCCCATATTTATAGTAATCCCTTGAAGTACCAGTTCTAGACATCAGAGGTCCATTTTCTGGGACACGTTATCTCAGAGGATGGAGTGGAAATTGATCCAGTGAAGAGAGAGGATGTACTTTCTTGGGATCCACCTAGGAGTGTGACCTAGGTGTAGAGTTCATTGGGGTTGGCTTGATACTACCATAGGATTGTGCATGAAATTTATACTGTTATGGCACCCCAGTCAACGTTGACATAGAATGAAAAAATCAACATGTGGATAGAGATATGCCAGCACAGTTTTAAGGAGCTGAGGCAGATATTGACGAGTGCCCCCATCATGAGGCAACCAAAAAATAGAGTTTGGTATGTAGTCAACTGTGACACATCAGTGACCAAAAATGGGTGTTCCCTAAAGCAAGAGTGAGTAGTGATCACCAATGGATCATGGAAACAGATACCACATGAGAAGAACTATGCTACTTAGGGCCTATATTTATCAGCAGTATTCTTCACCATGAAGGTGTGGTGATGTTACATTATTGGAAAAAGTTTTTCAGTCTACTCTAATTACAAGATTCTCAGGTATATCTTCTCTCAGAAGGACCTAAACCTAAGACAGTGGTGATGGATATAATTCCTCCAAGACTATGACTTTGAGGTAGTCTATACACTTGGAAAGGGTAATGTAGTATAAGATGAACTCAGTAGGAGGTCTGGTCTGTAGTTGCTGAGTGAGGCAACCATGAAGCTAGTTCCATTGTAGATATCCTTCATGGATAGAGATAGAGAAACACACCTCTAGTCTATTATAGTTACTCCCCCAATCCTTGAGTGTGTCAGGGAGGAAAATCTTGGGTCCATTGACTGTGAGTCTTGACGTGATCAGATATCTTTAGGGTAGGCACCTTATGGATTTTCTTAAGGTGGGGAGCATGTCATCCACTTTAGAGGACGTACCGTGGTACCTATGGCACAATGGGAGGGGGTGTTGATGGAGTTCCATACATCCCCTATAGCGGTACATCCTCGTGTGGCAAAGATGTACCTAGACCTCTGGAGTAATCACTACTAACGAGGGATAGATAAGACAATGGAAGAGTTTGCTTCATAATGCCTCACTTGTCAGCAAGAGAATGCCAAGCATCAGGTTCCATCAGGCATAGCCCAGTCACTAGAGGTTCATGAGTGGAAGTGGGCTGGGATCTTCATGTTTATTGTGACAGGTAATCCACATACATCTAGGGTACATGATTCTCTTTGTGTGATCGTTGACTGACTCAAAAAGTCATCCCACTTCTAACCTATCCGAGGGAAGGGTTCAATATTGGGCTTGGGATACCTCTATGTACTAGAGAATATGCGACATCATGGGTTACCATCGATGATAATATTTGACTATGAAACACATTTCACATCCCATTTTTGGAAGGGATTACAAGAGGCGTTCGAGAATTAGCTACATTTGAGCACCACCTTTCATCCTCATATAGATGGTCAGACAGAGTGGACCATTCAGATGCCTGAGTACATTTTTTATTCACACGTCCAAGATTTTGACTGCATTTGGGAGGATAAATTTCCCTTGTTGGAGTTCTCATAAAACAATAGTTATCACTCCACCATCGGTATGACACCATTCGAGGCCATGTACATTCGACCATGCAGATCACCTCTATGATGGACATACCTAGGGGAGTCAGCACTTATGGGTCCAGAGTTGGTATGGGCTACCACTGAGAACGTGCAGATCATCTAGGAGTACATGAACGTTTTGCAGTGTAGAAAAAAGTCTTATTCTTACTAGAGATGTAGACATTTGGAGTTTCAGTAGGGGGCCACATATTCTTGTGAGTATCTCCTCGATGGAGACTATGGTGATTTGGCTGAGGAAACATGTTATCATTGAGGTTTATTGGACCATTTCTGGTTCATCGGATGATATGAGGGTTGAATACCCCATGGAACTTACACTGCAGTTGGAGAGGGTGTATGACGTCTTCCACGTATCCCAGCTAAAGAGATATGTGTATGACCCATATCACGTCATCGACCATGGGGAGTAAGAATTAGACGATGGGGTGATCACTGTAAAGGATCCAATGGAGATTGAGGATCGATAGGAGTGTGTCCTTCGGGGATGATTGATAACTCTAGTGCATGTTTGGTGGTAGAAATGGATCCTCCAGGAGAGCACATGGGAGTGGGAGGCTCAGATTTGTTCTCAGTACCACCATATGTTCTCTTAGTCTATATTGTGGATTTTGGGGATGAAAGGACCTAGGGTGGGGAGAATGTAGAGATCCTGGATTTTACATGTAATTGTTTTACTTATATAGAATTATTATGAGTCTACGAAAATTGACAGCGCATGATTCTGAGGCATGGAGTGCCGAAAATAAATTTTTGAACATTTTATTTGGTATGTTTAGTAAACATGTGTGTGGAATTTACAATGATTTGAATCACCGCTCAGATTCAAAATATGATGGCACCATGGAATCAACAGTTGCATGATTCTCTTATAATAGGTTTTAAATTGACCGCACTTGGTCCAGAAAAAATTTATGATTTGATACTTCTTAAAAGAAATGAGTGGAAATAATTTTATTATTTATTTTCATATCCTCCAACAGAAAAGAAAATGGGTGGACCCAGTGATTTTTCATGCTAATAAATGGCTTTACCTGCCAACCCTAAGTAACAATGTTGTTTGGAAATTAACAAGAATCCTAATTAAGGAGCCCTATTAAATTCCAACATCATTACTTACCCTCCACCTCTCCAGTATATATGGATCTTGGGGGAATGTACTAGAACAAATTCACCATGAAATGAAGGGCTTAGAGGGCACTGTTATTCCAAACCCTTAGAATACAGAGCCAATCCCCGTAGGAGATGGCATGTGACACCGAACCACAAACCGGAGGACGACGTATGAGCATCAACGTTATGAATCTGTTGAGGGAATGAAGAACACAAACCCACTATTAAGCAGTAGATTCTCTCTAATGGGTTATGACTTTGGGGGTTTATTCATATACCCTTTTTAATGATTTTCTCTTCCACCTTCTTGAATAATATAAAGAATGTGGACCAACTGACTAATGGGTTGATCCATGATTCATTTGTTTATGCGAGTGGATGTTCTAGGGAATCATTGTAGGTTTTTAATTATTGTTTAATTAAATTTATTATTATACACATAACCCCCTAATAATTATGAGCTAATGCATTGGAAATAGGCCTACCAAACCCGGCCCGAACCCTCTGCTATGTTATTAACCTTGTGCCTCCATGGAACACCATTAGTGAATCAATACCGACCTACTACATTGGGGATAGTGCGGCGAAACATGCAACAAGAAGAGCCCATAACAGAAATCCATGAATATCATTGGAATTTCTGGAACCAGTCTGCTACAGAGGAAGCATGACGCACCATCCCACACAACCAATGAATAATGTGGATAGCGTCTTGTCAGCCGCGGTGACCAGAGGAAGGTGTCTGACACACTGACCGACCACATGTGTCTGTGCGGCATCCCATCACGATCTTCTAGAGAGGCAGAGTAGCACGCATGCTAGCATTGACGGATTGGTAGGACTCACCCATGCGTGTCCCGCGTGCTACCTGGAAGGGCCACATTAAGCGATACTGGGAAGAAAACCGAATGGACTTCGACCGTTAGGGAAAACTAGGGGTCGCTCCCCCCAAACTTAGATAAGGCGGACCCCCTTGGGGGTTGCGGCCCATGCAGCCAGGCAGCTGCCCTCCCGGAACGCACCCTCGTGGGCCCTGCCCTATATCGTTCAGGCCTCCCCCTTTACGGGCTGGGCTGACCCTTGCAGAACGAGCCACCCATTTGTTGTCTAGGCCGAACCACGACCCAGTCGACCAATCCCCCCATGGACCAGCACAGACCGGGTTGGGCCGAGTTGGTCCGACCGGGTCGGACGACACCCGGGCCCAACAGGGCTAAGAAACAGTTAGAGGGCCTTAATTTGAGAACCAGATGTCGTTTGATAAACCATCTACGACATTGGGATTCTTTGATCTATATAGTCATTTGGAATTATTCCATTAGAGATTTTGAGAAACATGGAGTATGGGTGGGTGGGAACGCACTCGAATCAAATAGGGACCTAGGCACTGATATGCCAATAACTCACAGTCCGGGTGTCTGATTGACATGGATTCTGTTGTGTTGGAACCATAATGACATGTCAAATCATCAGGTTACTCCTTTGTGGGACTTTTTTTGATTGGTAATATGAATGATGGTTTGATGAGTGGTTCTACAATGCGTTCTACATATGGAACCCTGCGATGGGCTGAGACTTGACGACTACTGATTTGTCGATTAAGTGCGACTTGACAGCCCAGTGGGGAGCGCCTCTGTGTGAAGTGGAATACCCATATTGGGGAGAGCATCTATGGGATGATTCAGACCCATGGAACTCGATATGAGGAGTACCTCAGCAGGGCATGGTCTGGAGTGCCATAGTGTAACATGGTAGACCCACAGTACTCGATAGGAGGAGTACCTAAGTAGTCCAAGGTTATTGGGTTGTGCCTCTGTGTGACGTGGAAGAACCACTATACTCGATAGATGAGGAGTTCTCCATCTTCCAAGGTGTTTGACATTTTGATTAAGGATGTAACTTGTTACTATCCGAAGATAATTTTGTGGCTGGATATTAGAATTCATAGTGATCCTGTGTGTGTCAGCTTCATAATCTTGTTTCTCTGAGTTTTTTTCCTAGATTCATTTGAGTCATACATTGGTTGTACTTTTCCTTTGTGGTATTTCATTTGTGGTCTTACCTTTTTTATATTTTTTCCTTTTTGGAACTCTAGGATATATTTGGGGGTCTCAGGTTCCCTACTAAGTATTGTTACAGTCACCCCAACATAGGCTATGATCGCCCCTTGTTCTGTCTAGTGTAGATGATGAGCAGTAGGTATGAGGTTTTAGGGTTCCAAGACTAGGATGTATGTAGAGAAGAAAGTCAGATCTGGAGTGCATAGGAGTCGATATGTACATACCCATCAGGTAGGAAACTCAGAGGACGACTCAGTAGCTATTTTCCCTTTTTGAGTAGAATTATTCCTTTTAATTGTATTGTAATTTTCGTTTGTACTCATACATTTTGTTGGACATGGATTCCAGACCCTTTACATTCAACACACTTTTACTCTAGTAGATTACATCATAGATTATTCTTATTTTTTTTCTCGAAACATGTGTTTGTATAGGTTTAAAGGCAATGACTTCCACTTTTAGGGAATACTTATTTCGGTGCTAGTTTCCAGCCCGTGGCCTATAGGAGGCCGGCTTGGAGTAGTTATAGAATGGGCCTTGGGGATGGGTCATGACATATAAGAACACATGGCACATGTTCATAACATCACACACCATGTTTTCTAGGATTCAAGTCAGTAGACCTCTAAAATATCTCCAAAAAACCTAAAAATAGAATATTTTGACAACGACATGACAAATTAGGCCCCATTAGAGCCCATAATATCCTAAAATCAGTGTTTAGCATCTTATCTAACATCATAAATTGAAAATTTATGTATTAAAGTTCAACATGATCCACTAGATTTTTATCAAAGAGGGCCCATATCACCTCAAGAACAAACGTTTGGCATCCATCCAAATGATACATTACACATTCCAATTCCCTATAAAATAGTAGTTATTGTATCATGAAATCTATCACAATAGAAGGAATATCATGCACAATATCTATCACAAAATACGGAAATTAGTAATGCACCCTAAATGCAATGATATGAATGCCTGACATGTGATCTATAACAAGTTACTATATGATGCATCAGATGGAAACCCCAACATTTCATCCGGTTTCAATAGAAATAAAACCACAACGACAAGAAAAATAACAGCACAAAACAAGTGTGTCACCCAATAGTGAAATCAAATCAATAATAACAATTGAAAAACCTAAAAAAATTCCTATAATCTAGGTAACATTACTTCTAACTGTACACTGGTTAACTACTACATAGAACATCATATTATTCACTACATATTCCTTCATTCCCTTTTTTATAGGCACCAAATTATAAGAGAAATCATAAAAGAACTTCCATTGATACCACTTTGTAACATCTCGATTCCAGGTGTCGCCCTAAGGTGCCTCAAACCTGGTTTGTCACATAACCTCAAGAGGAGTTCCACAAATACCAGAGGTTGTATACTAGTAGTGGGGTACCATTTAAGACATTAGGGAAACTATGTACTCCATTAAAGAGTATACACAACATAATAACATATTTTCATCAATAGCAGAAGTATGGATACCATATAACAAGAGTAAATAGTGGAAGATTGATAGTATAATCAACTGAAGCATATATAAATAAATGATGAAGGCCACAATTATCTCAAAAGGTATCCAATAAATTCAAAATATAGTAAATACAATACTGAAATCAAACTACAAAAAATAAACAGCAAACTCCAACAGTATTTCAAGCCTCAACATGGACATATTCTCTCTAGCTCCAACAACAGTCATGTACCTAATGATGAAATGAACATTCCCTTATCTATACCTGCAACTATATAATCAGTTTGTGTCCAAAATAATATCACAAACATGGTGTGATACAATTCGCAGTAGGCAACCACTAAATGATATATGCCTAATAGTTAGTGAATATATACAGCTGATAATATACAGAAATGAAGTAATAAACTAGGATGTACTAAAAAGCAGACAATCATAGAATTTTTTATTACATCCATTATAATGTTTTAATTATTCATATCGTTGAATAATGTACTCTTAAGAACAATCCTATGCTCTATATCCCCAAATATAATAGTAAAAACAGACGTCTCAGAAGACCATCTAAATAATCCAAGAAAGATTGATTCCATGCTTGGGAATTCACTTGGTAGACATGTCACAATCATTCAATCATTCATAAGCTACCCTCTATGAAGGTCCTCATAGTTTAACCCATCTGATTCAACATATCATCCCTTCAATAAAGATTTACCCTCTCAGAAATCCCACACATTCAATCCTCTTTGGTCCTATAAGAACAAATCTTTTTTCAAACGACCACCGAGGATGGATTCATGGTTAATACACCCTTAGTATTTATTGAAACAATACATTATAATGACCCCTGACAGCACTCATATCCAATACCCTATGGTCCAACATTAATTTAATAATGAACCTCTATGTAGCTCTCACTTTCTAACACCTCTGGTCTATCAAAACCTAGTTTCTCTAACAATCAATATCCCTAGGTCAACATAACAACAATTATACATAATAGAACAAACCTCAGAAGCTATCAAAATAAATTCTCCTTGGTCAAATGTTCACAATGAAAAACACATGTATCTAAAATAATTTGTAACACTATCTAGTCAACACATGTCATGGAAAATAATTAAAGTGTAACATGCATTATATACCAAACAACGATAATCAATCAAACATGGCACATACACCCATAATCATGTTATAAAACTTATGCATAAACAATTTCGATTTTATGAATTTACCAAAACATAACTAGTAAACAAATAGGGTCAAAATCAATAACAAATAATACCCAAAACATTGTTTTGGAACATTAGGAATATTTAATTCAATACAATCAATGAAAAGAACAAACCACCTACCTCGATGTTGTATGATGAACACTCTTGAACGTTGGCCCTTGAATCAGCGTAGAATGATGTAGATATACCAAAAGGGAAAACCATCAACCCATGATAACAGTTGTGAAATGATAAATATGGAAGAGAGGCTCTAGAGAAAAAGATAACTCACCGGTGGGAATCCAACGCACCTGGTAGCATCTCAGTCGGAGCCCAGGCGGCGAAATTGGAGGAGCATGAAGATCATCTGCCATTCTTCGCACTCTACTAAGAACTGAGGGCGAAAGAATCATTCTCTAGAGAGGATACATGATGCAGAGATGATTAATAAAAAAATAAAAATACATTTCATTTCATTTTAATTTATTATAAACGTCATGTAATAGTTTCAACTGCCTCCTGCTTTATGCGGTTAGCCAGGTCACCAACACATCCATGTGCTCAGTTGTACATGGCTAGTACATGGATACATGTGTAAACTGGGTACATGGTGTGTACTCAAATGTATTTGGAATGTACTTAATGAATTGAAACTTCTTCATTTTTTTCCTCAAAAACCACTTGGAAAAAAATATTCATACCCGAAATGAAGATCCATTCACTTACCCTTTCATCTTCAAAAATGATTTCTTTTTTCAAAATGACACAGAAATTTAAAAGAAAAATATTTAGTTGAAAATAAACATAAAATCATGTAATTTAAGTTTTATGTAAATAAGGTGTTATGAAGATGTTAAAATTTGATCCTGGCGTATATGTTAAAAAAATCATTCTCCACATAATTTTCCTAACAAGTACAAAAGTACCTCATATAAAAATACACATAAAGATTAATTTGAAACAATTTAATAAAAATTTTCCAATGTGTAAAATAGACATTAAAAATAATGGTAGAAAAAATAATATTACATATTTATGAAACATGGATGTGGATGATACATATACCAAAGTAAATACTTGAATAAAAATTATCATAAATAATAATGAGATTCGGAAATTATCACTTACCTTAGGTAAAATTTCTTCAATATGCATTGAAAAATTATGTATATTGGGATTAGATATAATATTAATTTATAAAATAACAATACTAGTATTTATGATATCATATATGATTCACTTATTACTTTATATTTCTAATTTATTTATCAATTCAATGATAAAACAACATTTTTGTTAATAAGCGTTGTAATTGTCATACATGTGTTGACTTTTAATTCAAAATATTATTAATTTGATCGTGATTTAATAAAATTTAGAATGTAAAACATTATTGATATATTATAGTTATTCTGTGTGTGTTTGTATATATATATATATATAAGATAGATTAATTAAATAAAATACATTTTCCAGGGTGACGGGGGGTTGTACGTACGAATGAACTCTGTTTTCATTTCTTTCTTGAATTGAATGGAAACAAGTAAATGATATATATATATATATACATAAATACGATATAATTATTATTTCATATATTTCATGTTTATTATATATAAATAATTTATAATCATTATTTAATTGTTAAATTTGAAAATGAATATTATCGCGATATGGAGATTGTAGACCGTACGTACGCACAAGCAACAATATCATTCACTTAATGGTTAAATTTTATAGAATTAGAATCTATAATAATTATAAAGAATAATTTTAATGATATATTAAATAATTAAATCTATTATTAATCATCATTATACCCTTCCAAATTATGTATGGTTGAATAATAAATTACACCATCGTCTTAGGACAATAAACCATACATACACACCAATTTTGATATTGTCGTTCAATGGATTGATAAAATGAGGTATAAGGTTTTACAATAATTTAAATAGAATATCAACATGTATATAATACTTTTATTTATTACTTAATATGGGAACAACATGTGAAGAGGTTGTGGAAGAAGTAAATAATTTTGAAAGTGGTGATAAAACAATTACCTCTTTAATGAGAATCTCTATTTCATTTTAAAAAATGTATCCTTAGGATGTCTTTTCACCAAATGTGTGGCCTCTAGGAGGAAGGGATGGATTTTGATAGATTAAATGATTTTATATTTTTCAATCAATGGGTCTTTAATGCTTTGTGTATGTTGGTTGACGTGGTGGCCTTTTATAAGATGGGGGAGGGGCACTTTAGGAATGTTTGGAAATATTATATTATTATTAAATTATTTTCAAATAATTATGGTTGAAAAGTGATATATTTTGACGATAATATGATAATGTGTCTAAAAAATCTCAACTAATAGGTTTTAGACAAGTTTAGGTCATAAATATAACCTTATAGTTTTGCTTTAACCCATAGTTATAAACATTAACTCTTACAATGTATTCTTGTATTTTTATAACATATGGTTACTATAATTACAATAAAATTACATGTGAACCAAAAGTGGATTATTAATTACATTTTTATTATTATATAATATATTTGGTGGAATATTTAGTGTTTATGACTATTTTTTCATTTAATAAAATAGTATTTTGTTTAAATACTCCTTTATATATATATTGACACTATTTTGTAATTGATTTTTTTCAAGTCATAACAACTTGATTCCTTCAAACCAAAGTAATTAAATCATCTATCTCATGTTAGTTTCATCCAAAAAAATTTATTTCACTAATTTTTTTATATTATATTTAATTTTATATTTATTATATCATTTATTTGAATATTTCATCAATAAGGCAATCACATCACCATCATTGGGTCATAAATAAATTTATTTATATAATTTTCAAATATTATCAGTAAATTAACATTATCTAGAAAATATTTTTATCATTATAATTAATATTTATATTCTAAGAGATAAATTATATAAAACAAATTATTTTTTTGAAACATACATGTTTATTTTATATTTTCCTTTACCTTAAATTAATTATTATAAAAGGTTATTATCACACTCAAGTGGCTTGATGGGGTACTAAAATTGACCCAAGGATGATCAGGGTTGGTCATTTCTAAAAAAATTGTGTTAGGACATGTTTTATGGAAAGTATATATAAATATAATATTACATGTCACCCTTATTTACCGGATTTACCCTTTAACCGTAGTAAATTAAAATAATTATTGAAGTTACTATTTATAACGTCCAAAAATAAAAGATAACTATTAAAAAAATTATTACATTATGATTATATATATACAACCCATTTTTCTAAAATAAAAACATATAATTGTCACGAATTGATTTAAAATTATTCCCCTTTTTAAAACAAGAAAATGGGTTTTTATGAAGTAAAACCATCAAAATATTGACATGTGTTTATAAAAAATATAAATGTGAAATTATTTACAATGAAAACAATTGTATTAAATGATCAAAAATAATTCAACAACACTTTATAATAATTAAAAATATAATATATATTTATGAATAAATTAGAAAAAAATGTAGGTTTGAATTAAAATGTAGTATTGTTCATTATTCATTAAAATATGATTTTCATCAAAAAAGTACCAAATTTCAAGAAAGGTTATTTTTTTCTCTATTCCAAATAAGAAGTTTATTTTTTCAAATATAATATTTAAAAGTTTTATAAACTATATTTAATATGGGTGTGTCATTATAAGGCGTCCAAACATCACTTTTGCAAAAAATACTTCGATTATCCAAAATATAGAAATGGTACTTATATAATGTCTAGAAAATACATATGATGAAATTTGATGTTATATAATATTAAAAAATTCACTAATAATAATCATAAAGGATATTTTATATCCCATTATTCAATTATATTTTAATAATATATCATTGTTTAGTGAAATGTGGTATTGAATATTATGCAAGCTATCAAGGAAGGTATCTGTTGCATGTAACACAAGCCTAGTTAGTGTTTCATGTAGTGAAAAGTTATTTTGGTGTTATATATGTCATATTCTAAGAAAATATTATTTTATACATTAAACAAAATCTATTGTCAGTGTTTCGTGTATCATAGGCCAACTCAGTGTTGCGTCTAACATACGACAGGTTAGTTTTGTGTGCAAGGAATGATTGACACACTACATTACAAGATATAATTAAAAAAAATTAATTTTTAAAAAAATGTTACATAAATACAGTAGTTGTTACATTATACCCCCCATAAAATTATTTTTTCCCTCAAACTTTTTTGGAGTTATAAAAGTTTAACTACATGAATGGTTCTTTCCTAGAAACCCACATTTTAAAAAAGGAGTACTAAAACATCAATTTCTGAAGGAAATTTAGAAACATAATGTTTACCCAATGTAACTAATCCCCGGGTTTTTACATATGAAAAAATATGTGGGAAGGGAATACATAGATAAGGAAGAGAAATATATCTATCATGTTCTGATGTATACTGATCGAGAACATGTCTGATGAAATTTAAAAACAAGAAAGCCATAAATCTGTGATAATTTATGGGACTGTCTAATTAATCAGATGAGAATGTACTATGATAACATTTTTTGGTTTTCAAAATATTTTCACTATTATTCATGAACATGAGAATAAATAAATACTTGATTTTAGTAAAATATCACTATCGGTTTTCCTTGAAAAATATCATGTTCACTTTTTATTTAAATAAATGATGTTGAATTTTTCATTCATGAAGTGTTAGTAGATTGTGCGATATAATGATAGGCCATTCCATTGGTTTTGTGAAAATTGTCATAATAGGTAATCAAATATGAACAAGTCCACCTATAGTGAGATTATACAAAAATCTAACAATATTCTATTGAAATATAACATATTCAATCCATAAATGGAAAAATTACAATTCTTCCAAAAATGTAAAATATAAAACATTAGAAAGAGGTAAAATAAATCAACATAACACTTATCTTCCATATCTCATAAGTTATTTCTTGGTTGTCATATTCCAAAAATGTGAATACCTTAATCATGTATTCTCTTGAAAAAAGATAATAACATGAATTATTGTAGAACCTTAGTGAAAATAAGAATTATATCAAAATTAAATTTTTACGCACACCAATATTACCAATAAATATATATACTCGAACCATGAAATCACTTTCTCCTTATATTAGTTATGAGGTCATTAATACTATCAAACATCTCCTTATATCATTATCCAATCATAATGCAGATATAATGTGCTTTCCCAAAAAATTTCATTCACTTTTCATGGTTACCAGTTCCATATACATATAAAAAACAACAATTGAACAATACATAGACATTAAAATATTTCATAATATTATGAAAGATGTTCTTCAACATTATTATAGAACCCCATTGCACAAACACTTAATCATTCCACAACATTATTGTCATAATCAACCTCTCCAGTAGTGATAACATGTGATTTGAATTTTTATATGGGATTAAGAAGTTTTTCACATCAATAATCATCCACAAATATTTTATTAGGTCATTTTTTACCATAATTCCCTATTTCCTTTCACTTGTAGTATTGAAGTGTGGGTGGTGTGTTGTCTATATCCTTTTCACTTTTCACATCATTAGAAATATTTTTCACATTACTTTGGTACTAAACTTCTCTATGAAATTCTTTTCCACAAATGAAACATTTTATGTTATCATTAATACCATCTTCACAATGTTTCTTTCCACACTTTGAGTATAAAAAAATTCATCATCATTTGACCATAGTTTTGAGATTTTCCATTGAACCTTGTCTTTCATTTCATGTAAAAACCCGGAGAATGAGACATAAGACCAACATCCATTACATCTCTTATAGAATAATGCATTGTATTACCATAGATAATAAAATATGTTATAGCTATGTACCATCTAAGTGTTGGTTTTATAAGAGTAAATAATTGATCAATTTTGATTTTAGGTTTCACAATAAATCCAAAATCATAGCATTCATGTCTTATAAAATTTTCCATGTATGTACCAAAAAGTTAATTTTCCTTTTTATTAAGCTCAATAGAATGATTTTAAGAAATTTTTTTAGAATATGATGAATGTACATATTGAAAATGTGTTCTTGAACTCATCCCATTATTTGGATTCAATTTCATCTTACTCCCTTGTATTGTTTATTAGAGTCCAACATTGGTCTACTTCTCTTTCTAAATGATATATATCTAAAATGGCCATTTCATGTACTGAACAAAATAGAATGTAAAATATAATTTCAATGGTACTGATCCATTTTTCAGCATCAATTGGATTAGAACACCCACAAAAATAAGGTGGATGTTTCCTCATGAATGACTCCATAAAATTTTGTTCCCATCTCAACTCATTTGCAAGTATAGTATTATTCAAAGCATGGGTATGTATAGAAATAAGATTTTGAATTCCATCTCCCATAAAATTTTGTTTTTTAAAAGAAAAATCAATGCATTGACTAGTGCATTGAGCCTCAACATGGTTCCTCTAGCTTCCAGAAATTTGCAAAAACCAAAAAATAATCATGTCAGGGGAAAAAATCTTACTCGGAACACAACATAATAATGTGGGAGTACATTCAATCTCTTACATCTTAGATTTAATCCTAGGTTATTCAGGATCATTACCATAATTCTACAGTTGTATTCTATATTATGTCTTACCCTTAGGGACATCCCTTGACACACCTCAGAAATATATCTAGAGAACTCACTAATTTTTTGCATCATAGTTTCTAATGGTTAAACAAACAATCGCTCTATTACCACCTATGATGGTCTGAAATTGTTTCTAGGGGACACAAATTGATACTTATCACATCACTCTATGGGTAGATACATAACTTTGGTGGGACAAAATAACATTCCTAGTGTCCTCCATGTCCTTATGAAGCCCTTGGATGGAGAGACATGTTTTGTCCAAAGTTCACAAGGGAGATTTCCCAAGGATCATATTCATTCAAACCTCATTTTATCTTATACCAACTCTAGCAACCAGGTCATGACATACATGAACATGAAATTTATTTTAATTAATATTTAATGCATTGAAAAAATTTACACCCAAATAATAAATTTTTTAAAGTATTTGGAATTTTGTATCATAATATTATTACTTGGTGAATGATATTCAATGTCTCCAATAAAGATAATCCCCTTTTGTTTTCCTACATAAACCATTATTTATATCCTCGGGAAAAAGAAACATGAAAATGGGAGATATCAGGTTATTATTAAGGTTAATCATGTAAAATATCTTACAAAACATATAGATAATAATTTAAAAACATTACCATAACTTTTGACGGAAATAAAGAAACATTTATCATATACCAAAATCTTGAGTCAGGAAATAAATCATGGTATTTCATACAGCATAAATCTTACTGGAATCATAAACCATGTGAAAATATTATTGGAAGAAAATAGTGAATTGAGGAAAACAAATAAACACATAATATTATTTTCATAATAGCCAATGTAGTGTTTCAAAGACCATCATAGTGAAAAAATTTCATTATTGAACTTGGTTTACTTGTTGTTCCAGCTATGGGTTACTGAATCTAATTTATTATCTATTCCAACCTTGTATTACTTAACAAAATTTTATTTTCATTCCAGCCATGTATATGTCATTAGATATAAATCATTACCTTGTTCATTGGATATAGATATAATTCCCAACCATCTCATAATGAAATCATTCTTATGTGTTCCAGAAAAACATAAATCATTAATCATAGCATAACCCATGAAATAAAATGGTGTTCTCAAACATAATCCATATAAAATATCATCCCATAATTAAAATAATAAATTCATAGTAATAATAAGAATAGATACATGAGCCTATTTAAATATCATCATCTTAGATGGAAAACAACATTGATAAAACACTCTAACATAATTTTAAGGAAAATATCCATTATTATTAAATAACATTTTCTTTCTCTAAATTCCAGGAAATTTTAAAATAAAAAATAATTAGAAAATAAACTTTAAATCCTATAAATGATGATTCCTAGAAATAATAAGTTGTGAACATGTAAAATTCAGACCATGTCGTATAAATTAGAAAACATTAGCCTCATAATTTTACTAGAAAAGTACAAAAGAGCCTTGTATCAAAAAACACTAAAATATTCCTTTTATACCATTTATCTAAATATTTACCAATGGGTAATATTGAAATAAAATAAATTTATAATAATAAAAAAAATATTACATATTTAACAAACAAGGATGTGAAAGATAAATACACCCCAGTAAATACTTACATGTCAATAATCTCAAATAATAATGAGATTGTTAAATTATTCCTTACCTTAGGTCTGATTTAATCTATATGCATCTGAGAATCCTATATGGTGGGTTTTTAAATATTATTAACTTTAAATGAACCATGATAATATTTTTATGATATCATATATTATTCACTTATAATGTTATATTACCCATTTATTTATCAATTCCAAGTCAAAGAAATATTTTGGGTAATAATCGTTATATTTATCATACGTGTTTGGACATGTTATTCTTGATTTTATTACATATATCAGGATTTACATACTTATAATATATAAAAAATGATTTATGTATCATAATTAATCGTCATATAAATATATATATAATTTATAGATAAATGAAATAAAATACATCATTCATTGAGAAGGTAGGTCATATGTACGAATAAGCGTTGTTTCTGTTTCCTTATTAAATTAAATGGAAGAAAGTAAATGATATATTTATATAATATAATTATTATTTCCTATATTTAATTCTAATTTATTATACATACATTATAATCATTCTTCAATTGTGAACTAGGAGAACGAAACTCATTGTGTCATGGATATGGTAGGTCATACATACACATGTGCGACAGTAAGAATCACATAATGGTTAAATGGTATGGAATTGAATTGTATATTACATATATAGAGAAATTATCATCTTATATTGACTTTTTAAATACATTATACTCATCATTATACAAATACAAATTACGTATTATTGAATAATAAATTACACCACAACGTGGAGATGGTATGTCATACATACACATGAATGGTGATATTGTTATTCATAGGATGGATAAAATGATGTATAAGGTTGTCCCATTAATATAATAACATATAATAATGTATAATATACCGGATTTATTACTTTAATATGTGAAAAACATAAAAATAGAATGTATAATAAGAAAATAAATTTGAAATAGGTGATAAAACAAATACCTCGTTTTCGAGTATCTTCTCTTGACATTCACAAAATGTAACACCCCGACCCCACTAGGCTTGAGATTTTTCATTACTAGTGATATTGGTATGGATAGAAGGAATTAAAATCCAAAAGGAACGATTAGTTTAGTAGTCTTGGAGAAACTAGATACATTGATTTAACATAAATTACTTTTGAATAGGTTACAAAATACAATACATAACAAAAAACTCAAAACTACATCCACAAGAACTCAAAATAAGAACTTCTCTTCATCATCTGTCGAAGGTATACAATACAAGGGGTGAGATCAAACACTTAGTAAGGGTTAAAAATAGCATAATCATGAGTACAATAATAAGTGAATCATAATCGATATGACATAATCAATATGGCATAGTGAATAAATGAATAACTAATGCCAATAATAAACTGAGAATGAAACTGCATCCATAGATGTTGCCATAGTGAATACCTCATGGATAATAATAATAACTCATAATGAATAAAGATAGTGCTTATTAATTGGACTTCATGTATCTGGCACATGACACCATAATACCATATAAACGGTTTACTATTGTGGGTAGAAACACGTCTGATTTTTTAAAACAAACTCGAAGGGTTTGTCGCAGAGCTGTTTTGTCTCATGAGACCTACCGATGCATTGAGGGGATATAGTGGGACCCACCCATCTTTACATCCAAATAATTATTTATTCAATGATTCAATACAAGTTCAGTTTGCCTTTTCAATATCCGTACAGAGTATAGAATACGGATTCAGCAATAACATCCCAAACATACACCGTATGTGAAATGGTATATGGTTTAGACAATAAACATATCCATGACATTAGATTATGGATATTTAATATAAATATAATATCAAATGAAAACTGATCTCAAATTTGAAGTAGGTACACCACATATGTATTATTAGGTGCACAATACAAAGTTAGTCACAACGAAGGGGATATTCTTGAACAAAAGTAAGAGAGAGGATCCCTTACCACAATGTAATCGGTCGAACCGTATGACCAGAACTTAATAACCATCAATTGAATCATTGAATAACATGAATATAAAGAGAATAATGTTTTTATATATCAAATGGATGTACACATATACCAAATATAAGGAATAATTGGTGCAAAATGGAAATCTTACTGAAATAAAAGTGAGATGAGAAACCCCTTACCTTATGCTTGAAGGTGTTCTTGTCTTGTTTTTTAAGACCTGAATAAACATATTAGGATTATTGAATCATAATTCCAGAACCACTTTTATATATAATTTATATTTTATAACCTTATTTAGTTCATTAATGACCTTTTTGATGGATTTAAGAGATTCAATTTTATTGTTCTGGAAGCATTTTCTTACTTGGTTTCATGCTTTGTTTACTTGTATTCATGAATGGAAGTTCATTTGAAACATGGTTAAACATCCAAAATTGCTAATACATATTATTAAAAAAATTATGGAGATATAGATGATATTATATTGATTTTGGGTTATATTACATGATAATTATTCCTTAGTTAAAACATTAATGATGTTCATTTAGATCGTTTTAGTGGATCTTTGATAATAACAACCTGATTTTTTTTATAAATTAGAACCATGAGTAAAAAAGAATTCCAGAACCATGGGTGTTTCATAATACAAATATTATAACCTGGTTCAACCATATAAATGGTTTCATGACCAGACTTGAAATAATTAAGGTGAATTGAAATCACATTGTCTATAATGTTGGTAATTCGACACGTCACAGACAATGTTTTTAATTCCTTGAACAAGTGGGGGGGGGGGAAAGAAGATTTATGAATAATTTCACATGCAAATTAGAACATTCATAATATACAGGATTATGAAGATCACATTCATCTTGGGTAAGAAGAGATGAATAGAAAATAAATAATGAACTCAAAATAAAAGAATAATTTTGAAATCGCCTTCAAAAATTCGGTAGCCTAACGGCTACGCAACATGGTTTTAGAAAATAATAAAAAGATTGGGGACAATGGTAATTTATCTATAAATTAATCATAATATATATTTGATCATGGATAAGAATAAAAATAACAACATGGTATGGAAACATGAATGATATATCACATAAAAGAGAACATGAAAGGAAAAAAGAAAGAAATTGAGAATTTTCTTACCTTGTAGTGTATCCCTTAGAACATGATGGTTGGGACCTTGGGGGCTTGAGAAAACCTTGTGAGGACTAATATGGAGGTATGTAGGCCATAACATCGTTGAGTGAGAATTGGGAATGAATTCAATTAAGGGAAGATTTGGTATTTAATGGAAAAGTGAGGGATTATTTTAATATTTTTCAAGGGACACCTCATGAGTGGTTTTTGCAAAACCATGGGCTTGCACATGGTATTTGCCCATGGTGTAAGCCAAATGGGACACATAAAATATCATGTAATGATAAAAAAGTTTACCATATTTGGGACATTATTATTATATCATTAATGATGTCATTAACACACCAAAAACTAAAAACTGTATTTTTAACTATTCACTGAAAAATCTACTGTTTCAGAAAAATTCCCAAAATTCACCCTAACCATTTATCGACATGTATATTTCAAAAGTGAAATCCATTTTTCAAAAATAATTTTCTAAATATTATTATATTAATTTTCAAATAAGATCACAGTTAATTCGAAAAATGACAATCTTAAAGTGCAACAAGTTTTAATTCTCATTGAAAAACTAATTAATATCTCATTATCTTATTTCCATAAGAAAATTAAATAATATTATTATTTACTATTCATAAGTTTATGTTACTAATCATATTACTATTTACATTACTATTCATATGGGTATGTTACTATTCATAAAAAATCATGTTTGTTCTATCAGACTTCAAATGACTTAGTGAACACAACTCTATATGACCATTTTTCGAAATACAAAACATGGAAGTGAAAAATTTAGGTTTAATGGCTAGGTTTTAACTATCTCATAGTGTTGTTGCAATGGAACACTGTGATGAATAGAGAAACAAAAGATAAAATGTTTGGGTACTACATTATTCTATCCTTCAGAAAATTTTGTCCTCAAAATTTACTAAATATTACCTAAAAAGATTCAGGTATGTCTTTAACATAAGCTCCTCATGTTCCCATGTTACTTCCCCCATCTTATGGTTCCTCCATAGTACCTTTACAAGACGAGTCATTCTATTTCTCAATACTTGTTCTCTAGTATCAAGAATCATGATATTCTCTTCACAGTAAGATAGATCTGGCTCAAGTTCTACTTCTTCATAATTGAGTACATGTGTTGGGTCTGGCATGTACATTCTTAACAATGACACGTGAAACACATTGTGAACCTTGGAGAGACTTGGAGGCATTGCCAAACGGTAAGATATGGCTCAAATTCAGTTCAAAATTTCAAAAGGTCTGATGTACTTGGGACATAACTTTCCCTTCTTACTGAAACGTATAATACCCTTCCATGGAGATACCTTTAGAAAACGTGATCACCTTCTTGAAACTCCAAATCCTTCCTTCGGTTATCTACATAGCTCTTTTGCCTACTTTGAGATATTTTGATATGGTTCTGAATATTCTTCACCTTCTCCATTGTTTCTTCAACATGTTTTGGGCCCACAATATTTCTTTCACCAACATCATCCCCGCATGTTGGTGTACGAAATCTCCTCCCATACAATGCTTCATAGGGTGTCATCTGAATACTTGAATGGAAGTTATTGTTGTAGGAAAATTTTACGAGAGGTAAATACTGATCCCACATGCCTTGAAAATCAAGAGAACAAGACGTCAACATGTATTTAAATGTTTGAATAGTCCGTTCAAATAGTCCATTAGTTTGTGGGTGGTAGGCAGTGCTCAAATGAAGATCAATATCTAGGGCCATCTGAAGACTTTTCCAGAATCTTGAAGTAAAATGTGGATCACGATCAGAAACAATCGATAGGGGTACTCCATGTTGTCTCACAACTTCATTAATATATAGTCTTTCTAGAAGTTCAAGTGGTATATCTTCTCTTATAGAAAGAAAATATGGGGACGTGGTTAGACGATCAACAATTACCCATATTGCATCATTCCTTCTAGGAGTCTTTGGTAGTCCCATGAAAAAGTCCATTTTGATATTATCACATCTCCACTAAGGAATGGGAAGAGGTTGCAATACTCCTCCAGGATGTTCCCTTCCATCTTTAACATGTTGACAAACTATACATATTGACACAAAAAATGAAATCGCTCTCTTCATGTTATCCCACCAAAAATGTTCCTTCAAATATCTATACATATTAGTGCTAACAGGGTGTATAGAAAAATTGGAACTATGGGCATCATCCAATAATTACCTTTTTAGATCAGGTATTTTGGGAACACAAAGTCTCTTACCAATTCTCAAAATTCCATCATCATATACGAATTCACTCAATCTCCCATCATTCACAGCTTTAATCTTCTTGTGAAACTCCTTATCATCAGCTTGAGAACATTTTATCCTTTCTAGTATAGATGGTTTGGAAAAAATTTGAAAACGCATTAATGTTTCACATTCCATGGTTATTCCCATATAAATATTTATTAGATCCATGAAAATTGGATCCCTTTCAAGTGTCATCATGTTCAAAACACCATGATCAATTTTTCTCAAAGCATCTGCCATCTTATTTTCCTTCCCCAAGAGGTAGTGTATCGTGAAATCATAATCCTTGAGTAGTTCAAGCCATCTCCTTTTCCTATTGTTGAGTTCTTTATGTGAGAAAATATATTTCAAATCTTGTGATCATTATAAATCTCACATTTTTTAGCATAGAGATAATGTCTCCCTATCTTCAAAGAAAATATTACAGTAGCTAACTCATGATCATGAATAGGATAGTTTTTCTCATGAACATTTAGCTAGCGTGATGCATAAGCAATAACACGATCATTTTTCATAAGGACACAACCAAGTCCTTTAATTGAAGCATCACTATATATAACAAACCCGTCATTCCCAGATGGTAGATTCAATATAGGATAATTGACTAATATACTCTTCATTTCTTCAAAACATTCTTCATAATCTTTTGTCCAAACGAATTTAACCCCTTTTCGTGTGAGCTTCGTTAGCAGGTTATCCAGTTGGGAAAAATTCTCCATGAAACGCTGATAATAACCTACTAAGACAATAAAATTGTGTACCTCAGTTCTGATTGTTGGAGTAGGACAATCTTGGAATGTATTTTCCTTTTCAAGATCAACTAGGATTCCATCCATCGAGAAAATATGGCCAAGAAATGAAACTAACTGAAGCCAGAATTCCCACTTTCTAAACATCGTATATAATTGATTTGTCTAAGAGTTCCTAGAATAACTCGCAAGTGACTCTCATGGTCTTCATTGCGTTTTGAGTATACAAGGATATCATTGATTAATATCACAACAAAGTTATCGAGATATTCCTTGAAAAAACGATTCATTAAATCCATGAAAATAGATGGTGCATTAATCAGTCCAAAAGACATCACTATAAACTCGTAATGCCCATAACTGGTTTGAAATTCTCTCTTCAAAATATCTTCCTTCCTCACACTCAATTGATGATATCCGGATCAAAGGCCAATCTTGGAAAAGTATTGAGCTCTATCAATTTGGTAAATTAAATCATCAATATGGGGTAGAGGATACTTCTTATTTATTGTAATAGCATTGATTTCTCTGTAATCAATGCACAACCTCATGGATCCATCTTTATTCCTTACAAACAAGACTGGGGCTCCCCGTGGAGAAACACTAGGTCGAATAAATCCTTTGTCACTCAACTATACTAGTTGTTTTTTCATCTCTAGAGGCTCTACAATGGCCATTCTATATGGGGTATTTGATATAGGTCTTGCACCGTGAATTAAGTCAATAGAAAACTCAATTTCCTGCCCTAGAGGATGTTCAGGTAAATCCTCTTGAAATACATCAATGTAATCATTCATTATATGCACATCTTCAATTTAAATATTTCTTTCCTCTCCCATATAAATTGGTTTATCTTACTCTCCAAGTATTTCATTCAGTAGAGCTACTAGGGGTGGTTCTTGATAAGAATCAGGTGGTGATGTTTCTTCCATAAAGACAATGGATTATACACAATTTTCAAAAATCATAACTTCCTTGTTCATATAATAAATCTTTACATCATAATTTGATAGCCAATCCAGGCCAAGAATTATATCAAATTAAGCCATTGGTATGATGACAAGGTTAGATACTAAAATACGTTTTGGTGACTAGAGGGGGACTAGTCGGCATGCCTTTATTGTAATGATACATCCCTTGGGAGTTTTTACTTACAACTCCTTTATTACGTCAAATTGAACATATCTAATTTTCTTGGCAAACTAAGAAGATATAAATGAATGCGATGATCCAGAATCAAATAAGGCGATGGATAAGTTTGAGGAAATAGTTAACGTACCTGCCACCACATCATTAGGGACTTCGAACTCCGCATTTGTAGTCGCATAAGCTCTCCCTTGATCTCTTGGATTTTTCTAAGTCATTTTTCCTTGGCATTTAGGACACTCATTTTCATAGTGTCCCATCTCTCTGCAATTTTAGCATTGAACATCATTGAATTTTATCTTCCCCTTGCATTCATCAGATCGATGACCCTTTTCTCCACAGTTATTGCAGACTCCCTTGCCTTTCAATCATTTCCTGAGATGATTCTTTCCATAGTTCTCGCATAATGGAAAACTATTCATTACCTTGATCTTATTATGTGCTCCTTTTCCATTGTTATCTGAGTACCGCTTCTTATCTTGGTTTCCATTTAAAAGATTTGATCTAGAAAATTCCCTCTCTATTTTGATGGCACATGATACAATTCCAATATATGATGAAAATGTTTGAGAAGCCAGTTCCCTCTAAATACTTGGCTTAAGACCTTCAAAGAAATGATCAATCTTTTCTAGCGAGTCACGTACGTAATATACATCATACCTGACCAGCCTTGTAAAAGTAGCCTCATACTCTGCAACACTATATTCTTCCTTTTGTTTCAAGCTAAGTAATTTCCACTTCATTTCAGTTCATTGCTCGCGAGGGAAATATTTATCAAAGATTATTTCCTTAAAATTCCTCTACTCCATATCTTCTACTTATTCTACCTCCATAGTATTCTGAATCAGTGACCACCATTGGTCAGCATCGCCCTTGAGACAATATACTGCCAGCACCACCTTTTCATTTTCATTGCATCTTAATGCCATGAATACTTTTTCAAGTGTCTTGATCCATTGTTCAGATACAACTGGATTAGTAGTCCCACTTAAATATGGGGGCTTCTGCCACATGAAACGATCCAACATATGTGTGGAATGTTTATTTGTTACAACTTGATTAAGTTGTCCCAATATAGTCATGATCTGATCTGCTCCAACATTGACTATGTTGATTTGATCAGTATGGAGATCCCTACCTTGCCCACGAGTATTGATTCCCCTTCTTCCATTAGACACCATTTCTAAACAATGGGATAATCTAGATTAGTTTAAGAATATAAAATCACTCAACATAGATTTAAATTCTATGCATAGCTAATATTATAAACATGGCTTCTCTAAGGTAAAATTTACATTAAAATCCTTCATAATGGCTTTTAAAGAAAATTTGAATTATCCTAAGCATATCCCCCGAGAGTATCGTAACCAAGAGTGCATCAAGGCCCATTTTCGTGTACCAGTTCCTGTTCGAGTGTAGCTCAATGCAGTGTTTTCTGGTTTTACCCCTAGATACATATGTGCCAGAGCCGCCTCAACCTTCTCGTATATAGAAAGGGATGTATTGCTTGAAAGATCCAAATAATCTATTCCTTACCAAAATACCAGGACATTCATGTAATTTTATCATCAAATGCTACCATAGGGCTTGGTTCCCTACTATATATTTCCTACTCTAGTTTCTATGTTTCCTACTAAACTTCCTTTGATTCCAACTATAACACCCCAACACCTCTAGGCTGTAGACGGTGCATTAATTGTGATATTGGATTGGTTAGAAGGAATGAATATCCCAAAGGAATGATCATTTTAGTAGTTTTTAAGAAACTAGATATATTGATTTAACATAAATTACATTGGATAAGGTTACAAAATACAATACATAACAAAAAACTCAAAACTACATCCACATGAACTCAAAAGAAGACCTTCTCTTCATCACCTGTCAAAGGTAGACAATGAAAGGGGTGAGCTCAAACGCTCAGTAAGGGTTACAAATAGCGGAAGCATGAGTACAACAATAAGTGAATCACAATCGATCCGACATAATCAATATGGCATAGTTAATTAATGAATAACTAATGGCAATAATAAACTGAAAATGAAACTATATCCATAGATTTTGTCATAGTGGAAACCTCATAGATAATAATTATAACTGATAATGAATAGAGAGAATGATTATTAATTGGAAATCATGTATCTATCATATGAAACCATAATACAGTAAAAACGGTTTACTGCTGTGGGTAGAAACCCGTCTAATTTTTGGAAACAAACTCGAAGGGTTTGTCGCCAAACTATTTTGTCTCATGAGACCTACTGATGCATAGAGGGGCTCTAGTGGTCCCCACCCACCTCTACATCCAAATAATTGTTTATAAATTGATTCAATACAAGAGAAATATGGATTTTCAATATCTGTATAGAGTATAGAATACAGATTCATCAATAACATCCGAAATATACATAGTATGTGAAATAATAAACGGTTTAGACAATAAACATATCCATTACATGAGATAATGGATATTTAATAGAAATATTATTTCAAATGCAATGTCATATCAAATGGGTTTTAGGTACACCACATAAGTATTATTAGGTGCACAAGACAAAGTTAGTCACAACAAACTAGATATTTTGAACAAATGTGAGAGAGAGGATCCCTAACCACAATGTAATAAGTAGAACCGTATGACCAGAACATAATAACCATAAAGTGAATTTTTGAATAACATGAATATAAAAATAATCATGTCATTATATTTCAAATGAAAGTACACATATAACAAATATAAGGAATAATTTTCCAAAATGGAAATCTCACAGAAATGAAAGTGAGATGAGAAACCCCTTACCTTATGCTTGAAGGTGTTCTTATCTTGTTTCTAAATACCTGAATAAATAAATTAGGATTGTTAATTCATAATTAACGAACATATTTTATATTTAATTGATATGTTATAACCTTATTTATTTCATTAATGACCTTTTGATGGATTTAAGATATTTAATTTTATTGTTCTGGAAGCATTTTCTTACCTGGTTTAATGCTTTGTTTACTTGTATTCATGAATGGAAGTTCATTTGAAACATGGATAAACATATAAAATTGTTAATACATATTATTAACGAAATTATGGAGATATAAATTATATTATAATTATTTTGGGTTATATAACATGATGATGAATCATTAGTTAAAACATTAATGATGTTCATTTAGATTCTTTTAGTAGTTCTTTGATAATAACAAACAGATTTTGTTTTATAAATTAGAACCATGACTAAAAAAGAATTAAAGAACCATGGGTGTGTCATAAAACATATATTATAACCTGGTTCATCCATATAAATGGTTTCATGACCAGACTTGAAATAATTAATGTGAATTGAAATCACATCGTCTAGGATGTCGGTAATTCGACACGTCACAGACAGGGTTTTTAATTCCTTGAAAAAGTAGGGGGAAAAAGAATATTGATGAATAATTTCTCATGAACAATATAAAATTCAGAATATACATTTTTATGGAGATTTCATTCATCTTGGGTAAGAAGAGATGAAGAAAAAATAAATAAAGAACTCAAAATAAAAGAATAATTTTGAAATCGCTTTCAAAAATTCGGCCGCCTAACGGCTACACAACATGGTTTTAGAAAATAATAAAAAGAAATGGGACCAAGTAAACCTATCCATAAATGAGTCATAATATATATTAGATTATGAATAAGAAGAAAAATAAGGACATTCTATTGAAACTTGAATGATATACCACACAAAAGAGAACAAGAAAGGAAAAAAAGAAATTGATAATTTTCTTACCTTGTAGAGTTACCCTTAGAACATGAAGGTTGGGACCTTGGTGGCTTGAGGAAACCATGGGAAGACTAATATGGAGGTAAGGAGGATATAAAATAATTTATTGATAATTGTTAATGAATTCAATGAAGGGAAGAGTTGGAATTTAGAGGGAAAGTGAGTTATTATTTTAATAATTTTCAAGGGACACCTCATGAGTGGATTTTGGAAAACCATGGGCTTTCACATGGTATTTTCCCATGGTATCAGCCACTTGGGATACCTCACATCTTATTTAACTATACACAAGTCGAACAGATTTATTAAATCATTATTATATCCTTAATGATGTCATTAAGACACTGAAACTAAAAACTGTATTTTTTACTATTCACTAAAAAATATACTATTTCAGAAAAATTCCCAAAATTCACCCTAACCATTTATCGACGTGAATATTTCAAAAGTGAAATAATTTTTTCAAAAATAATTTTCTAAATATTATTAATTTAATTTTTAAATAAGTTCATAGTTAATTCAAAAAATAACATTCTTAAAGTGCAAGTAGTTTTATTTCTCATTGAAAAACTAAATAAGATCTCATTATCTTATTGCCTTAAGAAAATAAAATACTATTATTTACTATTCATAAGGGTATGGTACTATTCATATTAATATTCATATTACTATTCATATGGGTATGTGACTATTCACCAAAAATCATGTTTGTTCTATCAGACTCAAAATGACTTACTGAACACAACTCTAGATGACCATTTTTTAAAATTCAAAACAAAGAAGTGAGAAATTTATGTTTAATGGATAGGTTTTAACTACCTCCAAGTGTTTTTTCAAAGGAACCCAATTATTAATAGAGAAACATAACATCAAATTATTGGGGTACTACACTAAATGGTTCCATATGATGGATTTCTTATCAAAGTGTATCCTCTATGAGGAAGGGAGAGATGTTATGAGATTACGTGATCATAATTTTGGATATCCATGGGACATGAAAGGTGTGAGTATGTGGGTAGATGTGTTGGGCTTCTATAAGAGGAAGGAGGGGCACATTAGAAAAGTTTTAAAATATTATTTAATTATGAAATGTTTTTAAAATTATATCAGTTCCAATGTGAGATATTTCAAATATAATATGAGTATGTGTATATATAATCTAAACCAATAGGTTTTACACATGTTTATATCACAACATTAACAAAAAATTTTAACTTTAACCCTATTTTATAAAACACTAACTCTTACCATGTCTTTCTATAATTTTTTAATATATGGTTACTATTGTTACTATAAAATTAAATGAGATCAAAAAATGGAGCACTAATTTCATTGGTAACATTATATAAGTTAGTTGGCCGAATCATAGATATATAGGGGTATTATATCACTTAATAAAATAATTTTATTAAACTCATTTATGTCATTTTTTACACTATTTTGTAATTGAATTTTGGTAAGGTCATAAACACTTGATTAATTTGAAAAAATGGAATTAAATCATCCCTAACATGTCAAAGTCATCAAAAAATTATTTTATGTCATCCAAATGTTAAATTACATTTATTTTAAAATTTATATTGTCATTTGTTTGAATATTTCATTAATAAGGCAATCACTACATCATCATTTTTTCATATGTATATTTACTAATTCAATGTTTAAAAATGTTAAAAAAATACCACGAAGTAAAAAATATATTTATATTTATAATAAATATTTATAGTCTAATTTTTCATTTATATAATACTAAATTAAATTGATTTAGTGAAATCATACATGTTTATATTATATTTTCCTTTACTTTAAATTATTTATTATAAAAGGTCAGTATCGCTACAAAGTGGCTCCATGTGCTCCTAAAATATAAACAAGGATTCTCATGGACGTCTATATCTCATCCATTGGTATTATTAAATGTGTTAGGGTAGTTTTATATTATTATAGTTTTACTTTTTACCCTTATTTACCTGATTTACCCATTATCCTTGGTAAATAAAAATAATCACTGAAGCTGATATTCATAAATCCAAAAATAAAAGGTACCTATCTAAAAAATTTGAACTTTATGATTCAAAATATTGAATTCATTTTTATAAATTAAAAACATATAATTGGATGAAATTAATTTAAAATTAATTCATCATGTCATAATCAGAAAGATAGGATTTAAGACGTAAATTATAAGGACCCTGCCTTAAAACATTACTTAATATTGAATTAAATTTAATAATTCACATTGAGGATCTTTTCATGTTAAGAGTTTTAGAGAATTGGGGCATTACTATTACATCTCAAAGATTAAAAAGTAGATACATCTACATAGTTTCCATTTTTTCAAAAAATAAAAACTCTTGAACAAAAAGGTACTGTCTAGTTACTTATTCTAGACAGAATGATATTTCCTTGATCCCATCCTTGACCCTATTCCACTTTATGTCCTGTGAAAAACATTTCGAAAATTTGGGATGAGCATAAAAATCACAGTAAGGGTTATAACAATATGAAAAAAACATAAGTCCTTGTATACATTAGAATCAATGAAATCATACTTTACTCATAAAACATAAGCACTTTAACATACCTCATTAAATCATAAGATTTATGAATAAGTCATAGAAATTATCAAACCTAAAGGTAACTTGTGGCATTCATAACATTTTTACGTAGGGAGTAACCCTCGTGGTTAAGTTTGGAATACCCATCATAATATATTCCTTAAATATCTTCAGAGAACCCTTTGTGTTTAACTCCTTTGCATTACCCAATGCAGTGAAGAGCTATTGCGGGTTCAACTGCCCTTAGTTTATCACGGAACCACCCATCTTCATAAACAATTCCAAGAACAATAACATAATCATATCACATAAAACATGCATAAAGGAAACATAACATTTCCACATTTCAATCACAAGATATCCAAAACACCATGATAAAAAAACATTATCAAAACCATTTTAAATACCAATGTAAAATATGGTATTTATTTTTCATTTTGAAAAATTTATGTCTTGTAGAGGAAGCTGAAACTCAAATAATGGTAATGGTGGCAGAGAAGTCGTTGTCGCCGCATACGTAAGACAAAAACATTACCTTTTTTATTTTAGTAAAAAGATTCATATAAAAATATTCCTTGTGAATAAAAGTAAAAGTAAAAGGGGTTTATACACCGTATAAAAGAAAGTTATGTATAAAAAAATATGTCTCAATGAAAGAATACTGAGATGAAGTCCCTTATAAAGACAATATCTTTAGATTAAGGTTAAATCAATTACATAATTTTGTGTGACAAATATAAATACACCCAATATAAGTGGATATTAGGTGTAAAACAATCATATTCATTCACAAATATTCATATAATGACATATTCAAGGAGTACAAGTTTAACCCAAAGAATGGAAAATGAGTTAAGTAGTTCCTTTTCAAAATTTCGACAGCCTAACAGCGTCACATTAAAATTCATAAAATTAGTTGATGAGAGAGAAAATGGTATCTCATCACTTGTACATAAAATTTACATCAATAAGGATATAGAAGAACATATCCCCCCATAACAAGATGTAAATTACAAGACATGACAGAATAAGTCTTTTAAAAATACGAGGGTGAAAGGTTCCCTTACCGATTTGGGTAACCTTCAAAACATACACCCCATGAAATAAGGGTCATAAAATTAAGTGGTAAATATCCATAAATTAGGTTATATTACACAAAGAATACAACCATGTTTAGTACATACAATATACAAAATCAAATAGTGGAAAAAGTAGCATGAATCTCACGGGAATAAAAGTGAGATGAAAAACCCCTTACCATGCTGTAATCAATCGATTCGTATATCCAAAAGATAATAACCACCAATGATTTATAGAACACCATGAATATAGATAGAATATTGATAATATATATCAAATGGAAGTAAAAAATAAACCACATGAAATAAATAAGTGGCTAAAAATGGAAATCTCACAGAATTAAATTTGAGATAAGAAATCCCATTATGAAAATTCGGCATCATAACAACGCCACATAAAACATCCAAAAATGGATTAATGATATCAAATAGGTTCTCTAATCATATGAACATATAATTTACAGTAAGAGGAATATAAAAGGACATCCCCTAAGATACGAAATAAGAGCTTAAAATAAGTGACATTAAAGAGAGTACTTAAAAAGAAAGAGAGTGGTAGGATCCCTTACAAAAATTTGGCTTCCTAATGGTGACACATAAAAAATATTAAAATAAATCGATGAGACTTAGAGAGGGTCTCTCATAATATGAAAATACTAATTACAGTAAGGTGAATATTAAATAACATCCTCCAACATAATAACATGGAGTGTAATGAAATTCCATAAAAGAGAGTACTTGAAAAGAAAGAGAGAGGTCAGATCCCTTACCTCAAGTCCGACTTGTTTTGTTCATTTCATTATATTCTTGAATAATAAATTTTTTTCAATTTATAATTTCTTAAGGAACTCCTTTAAAGTTTATTATTTAATTAATATCACATATTATAATGTTATAATAATTAGTTAATTATTTGAGTTCATATCAGATGTTTTTATCGATTTTTGGTACATAAGTCAAAAATGAACAGGTTTGAAAAGAATTTTCCATGTAGTTATAGTTAAATCATCTAAAGAATATTATTATTGATTTAAATATCATATGTATCCAGTACACATTCATTTTATACTATTCCATATTTTTTGGATATAAAATGAAATGAGATTCACTGTTCATGGAGACGGTAGGCCGTACATACACATGAACGCCACTTTCATTTCATTGTCATATTAATATAATTAAAAATAATTGAGAGATATATATATATTATAATTACAGTATAATATATATGTTATATAGGTCACATAAGTTCATTAATTTAATTCTATATACATTCCATGTATTGCATGAATGAGTCACATAACTTGAGGGGGCGGTTGTCCACACATCCTTATATGAAATTAGCGCATTTGGACAACATGAAAAGCAGAAATTAAAGTTTTAAATATAAAATATAGAAAAATATAAAAAACATAAATACCATATATATAATATATAAAATACATTGACATCCTAATTTCCACCATGAGAGGTGTTAAAAGAATATTGAACAATCTTCGTTTCATGAGGTTGTCATTGGCCAGCCACATAAACTGTATGTTCATTAACCATTTGATGGAGGTTTGTATAAGTTTAGCTCGAATAAATATCATAACAACATCCTAGTATATTGAAGATACTGATTTTGTTACAAATTAAGGGAATAAAAATATTTTAGGGGGTTGGAGGAGAAAAATAAAACAAAAGAACATAAGAGAATACATTACCTACAAATCAGGTAACTCTTTTTGATTTGAGCCCAAAGGCATACTTGGAAAGAATTATTACAAAAGAAAGGATTCTATGAGTAATAGAGGGATGTGGATAGAAAATATGAGTAGAGGTTGGATGAGACAAGGGCTTGAGAGTTGTGGGTAAGGGGGTAGAGGTGGGGGCCTTTTATAAGAGGGAGGAGGGGCACTCTTGGAATGTCATGAAATGTTTCTTTATTATAAAATTATTTTCTGATTTTAAAGGTCCCACAATTATATATTTCGAGGATAAGGTGATAAGGGTTCGAAATAAACTCTTCCAATTGGTTTTTTACAATTTTAACTCTTATATTTTACCTTATCTTTTCTTTTTATTTAAATCGTTCAATAATGACGTAATTGTTGCATCATCATTGTGTCATAAATAAATTTAGTTATTTAATGTATAGAATTTATAAAAAATTACAATGATGTAGGAAATATTTATAGATTTATAATTAATATTTATATTCAAAATGATAACTTATATAACCCCAAGTAAAAATTGTTTTAGTAAAAAAATACATTTAGTGACATTATTATTTTAACTTTAAAGAAAAATTTATTAATGTCATTTTCTTACCCTAGTGGCTCCATGGGGTCCCCAAGATGACCCATGGATTTTCTTGGTCATCCATGACTCATCCAATAAGGTTAGTACATGTTTCAAGGTAATTTCATATTATTAAAATAGTATTTTTACCATAAATTACAATAATTACCTTTAATCGCGATTAAAAAAACTCAGGAGTTACTATTCAACAAAAAGTATGTTAATCCCATTGAATCAAATTTTACATAATAATTACAAAATTTTACGTATTATTTTTAAAATTCAATTCATAGATGAGGAAAAATTTCATTTAAATGAAAAATCAGTTTTTGAACTACCACTTAGTGGTTTCACTATTCATCAAAAATTGATGTTTTTCAGAAAAATACCAAAATTTCAACCTAAGATATATATGATATTTTGAAATAAAAAATGATTTCAATTTTACCAAATTTATAACATATAATTTTAATTAATTAATTTTATAATTAATTTCCGCTGTCCAAACAAATAGCGTGTTT
This sequence comes from Viscum album, assembly GCA_963277665.1. Lineage (NCBI taxonomy): Eukaryota > Viridiplantae > Streptophyta > Magnoliopsida > Santalales > Viscaceae > Viscum > Viscum album. The sequence goes on along the minus strand of OY728133.1, from coordinate 1,406,169,668 downwards.
TTAGGAAACAATATATATTAAAAGATTCACACTTGTTTATGTCCAATCTCAAAGTGAAATTAATTACAATGACCACAATTGGATTAAATGGTAATAATATATTCTAATTTCACTTTAAAAACAATTAAAAATATAATCTATCCATATAAATAAATTAGATTAAACAGAGGTTTTTAATTAAAATAAAACATCATTCATTATTCATTAAAAATGCACTTTATCAGAAAAATACCAAAAACATACAGAATGAAAATTTTGATGTCCCAATTCGAAAAAATTATTTTATTTTGTCAAATATGACATATAAAATTGTCAAAAAGTGTATTTAAAAATGGATCGCCATAAAAAGGCTGCTAGTCAACCTTTTAAAGAATATTAGTATATTTATGCTTAAAATTGGATTCATTTGCATTTTAAGCCTCTAACATTAATTGGATAAATGTAAAAATATTTAACAAACATATTTAATCATTTTGTAGTTAGTTATGTTCATTACCTCCATTACAACAGCTAGGCATTAACTATGATAATATTTTTATATTATTAGTGTGTAAAGTAAGATTTCAAAGAAACTCATTGTTGCATATTGGGTACGCCATCGAGCACAGCATTCCCTTTAAAGTAATATTAACATTTTATTCACAAATATTGATAAACCTGATAATGTAATATTATTTATTTTCCTAGGATGTTACATCCTTTCTCCCTTTTGGGAATTGCGTCTTCGCAATTTTAAAATTGGGCTTGGAAACTTCATTGAAAGCCCCACATCAGAAAAAGAGTAAATTAAACTATCACTTTAAAAGAAAGAAAGAGATGTAAAAAGGTCACCCAAGTTAACACATTCTCGGATTCCATGTAAAAAATAATGGATAAGGAAGGAAAATAAAATGGTCATGATCTAATGGTGAGTGAAAGAAACCATTTTTAAGAGAATGTTAACCACTAGAAAATCCCAAAATTGTGATGGGTTAAACAGTATTTGATTCCCCAGTAGAAAAAATTAACAGACAACGTTATTGTTTTAAGTTACTTTTCATTGAGGAATTTATTTATGAGCATAACTAAAAAATAAGGAAACATACTTACTTGTCATGTTGACTTTCAACTTTTACTAGATTTGTTATACAAACTCATATTTTCTCCAAAAGACATGTATTTAGGATGACTTGTTCACATTAAGAGAGAAATAGCCAAATTTTAGAGAGCCACCTAATCCACAAAAAAGAACTATATTGTTCCCATGTAGTTAGACCAAATCCAAAACCAAAATAGTCTGTATGAGATCAGATAATATCCAAAAAGGATAATCCTTTATAAAAATAAATACTACTCCTAATCTCCAAAATTCGTAACAAATTATTAAAAGTTCAACAAAGACCATTCAATAAACATCTATCCATAAAATTATTCAAATATAAACCAAACTATGATTGAAACCCAAATCTTCGAAGGATTTAATCACAATGTATTCAAAGTTAAATATTAACATTTATCTCCATATAAAATCAGTTAGTCATTAAGTCTCATACTAGAAAGTAATTAAACTAATCACATATCTTCCATGATAGGTTATTAATTTCCATAGATTATCAAAAAAAACTTATTCCTGATTCATAAGATCATATAACAATAAAGAATTAGTCAAAATAACCAGAGACATCTAGTAGCCCAGTGGGAGGCGATAAATGCGAGTCGCACTTTGGTTATGGGTTTGATTCTCGTAGCTTTGTCCGACGCGACGAGTTGCCACACGGTCTGTGTGATGTCCTTTTTCCAAAAAATATAATTCTTAAAGCATTCCCCAAAAGAGATAAAATCATCAAAAATAACCGTAACATAATTTAACCTCAAATTTATCTCATACCTTTCATTTTATATAATACCATATAGTAACCCTTAATTACTACAAAATTAGGGATTATATAAACCCTAGTGGTTACCTTTATAATTATTACCTGAACATCCACATCGAGTTGGTTATCTCATACATGATGCAATATAGAACTCACTATGGTTCATGTTTTTAGTCGTGAATCCTCATAGTTTGTTGAGAATAACCACAATATTTCTCATTCCAGCTCCCATATCATTCAGTTGTTCTTTTAGAAAACCATCACAGTTTTCTTCACATCCACTATTACTTTGGTGGCTTCTAGATCTATCTATTTACTAAAACCCAAAAGGTCAGTGTGAGTATATCATTATAATCATCATATAATATCTTAATGAGGATGGTAAATACTAAGATATAATTATTCATGTTATCTCGAACTCATTCACTTTATCTAAAACTATGACTCTTTCTGAAATCCTAACCATTATTAGAATGTCACTTGTGCTTAAAGAATTCCCTAACCTCTAAAGTTATTTAAACCAACCTCTGATACCAACTATAAGGAACCAGCCTTAAAAAATTACTCAATCTTGAATTATATTGAATAATTCACATTGAGGATCTTTTCAGGTTTAGTGTTTTAGAGAATTAGGATATAACTATTACACCTCAATGATTACAAAGTTGACAGATCTACTCAGTTTCCAATTTTTCACAAAATAAAAACTATTGAACAAAAGGGTCATGTCTAGTTACTTGTTCTAGACAGCATGACATTTCTTTGATGCCATCCTTGACCCTATTAAACATTATGTCCTATGAAAAACATTTCATAAACATGGGATGAGCAAAAAAAGCTCAGTAAGGGTTATAACAATATGGAATGATAACATTAGTCCATGTATACCTAAGAGTCAATGACGTCATACATTACTCATAAAACATAATCACATTAACATACCTTATTAAATCATAATATTTATGAATAAATCATAGAAATCATCATACATAAAGGTAACACGATGAATTCATAACATTCTTATGTATGGGGTGACCTTCATGGTTACGTTTGGAATACCCATCATAGTATATTCCCTAAATCTATTTGGAGAAACCTTAGAGTTTAACTCCATCACATTACCCAGTGTATTGGATAGCGTTCATGGGCTCACCCACCCTTAGTTTTTCATAGAACAGCCCGTCTTCATAAACAATGCCCATGAACCATAACATAATCGTATCACATAAAACATGCATAAAGGAAACATAACATTTCCACATTTCAATCACATGATTTAAAAAAAACATTGATATAATCAAAACATTATGAAAACCATTTTCAATACCAATAAAAAACATGGTATTTATTTGTCATTTAAAAAAATTTATGGCTTGTAGAGGATGACGAAACTCAAATAATGGTCACGACGGCAGAGAAGTCATTGTCGCCGCATATGTAAGAAAAAAACATCCCCTTTTGTCGTTTAGTAAACGCTGAATATAAAAATATTCCTTTTGTATAAAAGTATAAGTAAAATGGTTTTATACACCATATGAAATAATGTTGTGTATAAAACCAAATATGCCTCAATGAAAGAAGATTGATTTGAAGTACCTTATAAAGACAACATCCTTAGATTAAGGTTAAATCAATTAAATAATTATGTGTGAAAAATATAAATACACCCAATATATGTGGATATGAAGTGTAAAACAATCAGATTCACTCAAACATATTCATAGAATGACATATTCAAGGAGTACAAGTTTTACCCAAAGAATTTAAATTGACTTATGCAGTTCCTTTGCAAAAATCTGACACCCTAATGACATCACATTAAAATTCATAAAATTAGTTGATGAGAAAGAAAATGGTATATCATCACATGGACATTAAATTTACATAAATAAGGATATAGAAGAACATATACCCACATAAAAAGATGTAAATTAAAAGACATAACAAAATAATTCATTTAAAATGAGGAGGGTGAAAGGTTCCCTTACCGACTTGGGTAACTTTCAAAACGTACACCACCTGAAATAAGGGTCATACAATGAAGTTGTAAATACCCATAAATTAGATTATATTACACAAAAAATACAATCATGGGAAGTACATACACCACACAAAATGAAATAGTGGAAAATTTAGCATGAATCTCACAGGAATAAAAGTGAGATGAAAAACCCCTTACCATGCTTTAATCAATCAAGTCGTATGAACAGAAGATAATAACCACCAAATGAATTAAAGAACACCATGAATATAGATATAATCATGATAATATATATCAATTGGAAGTACACAATACACCACATAAAATAAATAAGTGGTGAACAATGGAAATATCACAGAATTAAAAATGAGATAAGAAATCCCCTTACGAAAATTCGACAGTCTAACGACCCCACATAAAACATCCAAAATTGGATTGATGAGATCAAATAAGGTATATCATCATATTAAAATAAAAATTACAGTAAATAGAATATAAAAGAACATCCCCCAACATGAGAAATAGGAGCGTAAAATATGTGACATAAAAGAGAGTACTTAAAAAAAGAGAGAGGTGGGATCCCTTACAAAAATTCAGTAGCCTAACAGCACCACTTAAAAATTCATAAAATGAATTGATTAGAGTAAGAGGGTGTCTCTCCTCATAAGAAAATAAAAATTACATTAAGGTGAATATAAAATAACATCCTAGAACATAAGAAGATGTAGCATTAAGAAATGACATAAAAGAGAGTACTTGAAAAGAATGAGAGAGGTTTGGTCCCTTACCTCAAGTCTGACTTGTCTTGTTCATTTCTTTATATTCCTGAATAATAAACATTTTTAAATTTATAATTTCATAAATACCTACTTTAAATTTTATTATTAAATTCATATAACATATTATTATGTAATAATAATTAGTTAATTATGTGAGTTCATATCAAATGTTTTTGTCGATGTTTTGTACATGAGTCAAAAATGAACTTCCTTGGAAATAATTGTCCATGTAGTTATATGTACATCATCTTTAGAATAGTATTATTTATTTAAATATCATATATATATTGTACATATTCATTTTATACTATTACATAACTTTTGGAGTTAAAAAAATTGAAATTCACCGTTCATGGAGATGGTAGGCCATACGTACGAATGAACGGTACTTTCATTTCTTTGTCATATTAATGGAATTAAAAATAATTAACAGAAATATATATTATAATTACAGTATAATATATATGTTATATAGAGAATATAAGTTCATTAATTTCATTCTTTATGCATTCCATGTATTGCATGAACGAGTCATATCACTTGAGGGGGCGGTAGTCCACACTTCCTCATATGAAATTATCGCATTTGCACAACATGCATAGCATAATGTTATGTTTTAAATATAAAATATAGAATTATATAGAAAACAAAAATACCATATATATCTTATATAAAAAACAGTGACATCATAATGGACACCATGAGAGGTGTTAAAGGAGGATTGAACAATCATCGTTTCATGAGGCAGTAATTATCCACCCACAGAAACAGTATGCTCTTTAACCATTTGATGGAGGTGTGTATAAGTGTAGCTATAATTATTCTAATAAAAACATCCTAGTATTTTTATGATACTGGTGTTGTTACAAAATAAAGTAATAAAAGGATTTTAGGGGGTTGGAGGAGAAAAATAAAACAAAAGAACATAGGATAAGAAATTACCTTCAAATCGGGTAACACTTTTTCATTTGATCCCAATGGAATACTTGGAAATAATTATTCCCAAAGTGAGGCTTCTATGAGTATGATAGGAATGTGGAGATAAAATAGGATCATTTGTTGGATGATTCAAGGGCTTTAGAGGTGTGGGTAAGGGGGTTGAGGTGGGGGCCTTTTATAAGAGGGAGGAGGGGCACTCTTGGAATGTCATGAAATGTTTCTTTATTATAAAATGATTTTCGGATTTTAAAGGTCCCAAAATTAAATATTTAGAGGATAAGGTGATAGGGGTTATAAATAAACTCATACAATAGTTTTTTTTAAATGTTTATGTCTTATATTTTACCTTATCTTTTCATTTTATTTTAATCATTCATTAATAATGTAATTGCTACATCATCATGGTGTCATATATAAATTTATTTATTTAATATTTAAAATTTATAAAACAAATTCCATGATGTAGGAAATATTTTTATATTTCTAATGAATATTTATAGTCAAAATGATAACATATATAACCCCAAGTAAAAAAATTTTTAGTAAAAAAATACATGTTTGTGACATTTTTACTTTAACATTAAATAAAACATTATTAATGTCATTTTCTTACCCAAGTGACTCCATGGGGTCCCAAAGTTGATCCATGGATTTTTTTGGTCTACCATGACTCATAAAATAATTTAAGGACATGTCTAAATGTAATTTCATATTATTAATACATTATTTTTACCTTAAATTACACTAATTACCTCTAATCGCGATTAAAAAAACTCAAAAGTTACTATTCATCAAAAAATATTTTTATCCCATTGAAAAAAATTTTAGTTAATAATTATAACCATGTATTTCGTATTTTTAAAATCCAATTTATAGATGCGGTAAAATATCATTTAAATGAAAAGTCAGTTTTTTGACTACCACTTAGTGGTTTCACTATTCATCAAAAATTGAAGTTTTTTAGAAAAATACCAAAAATTCAACCTAAGAAATATTTGATATTATGAATTAAAAAATAATTTCCATTTTACTAGATTAATAGCATAGAAGTTTCATTAATTAATTACATAATTAATTCCCACTGTCAAAACAAATAGCGTGTTTTTGAGAAACAATATCTATCAAAAGATTGACACTTGTTTATGTTCAACCTCAAAGTGAAATTAATTAAAATGACCACCATTGGATTAAATGGTGAAAATATATTCTAATTTCACTTTAAAAAAAATTAAAAAGATAATATAACCATATAAATAAATTATATTAAATAGATGTTTTGAATTAAAATGCAACATCATTTATTATTCATTAAAAATGAAATTTATCATAAAAATACAAAAAACATACAGAAAGTAAATTTTGATGTCCCGATTCTATATAAGGATTTTATTTTGTCAAATATAACATATAAAATTGTCAAAAAGCAGATTTTAAAAGGGTTTTCCATCAAAAGGCTATTAATCGACCTTTTAAAGAATATTAGAATATTTATGCTTAAAAATGGATTCATTTACATTTTAAGACTCTAACATTTATAGGATAAATGTAAAAAAATTTATAAAACATATTTAATCATTTTTTAGTTAGTTCTATTCATTCCCTCTATTACAACGGCTAGGCGTTAATTATTATAATATTATTATATTATTAGTGTGCAACGAAGATTTCAAAGAAACTTGTTGTTGCGTATTGGGTACGCCATCGAGCATAGCGTTCCCTTTAAAGTAATATTAACATTTTATTCAAAAATATTGATAAACATGAGAATTTAATATTATTTTTTTACCTGGGAAGTTACATAAATATTGTCGAAATATTAACACATGTTTATATCCAATTTAAATGTGAAATTACATAAAATGACAAATATTTGATTAAATGATAAAAAATAACCCAATTACATCTTACAAACAATTAAAAATATAATCTAACAGTATTAATACATTATATTAAATGAATGGTTTGTATTAAAATTTAGTAAATTTAACAATTCATTAAAATATGATTTTCATCATAAAAATACAAAATATTTCAAAAAACGAATTTTTTTACGTACCAAGAACAAATAAGAAGTTTATCATATCAAATATAATATCTAATAGTGTTATAAAAATATTTAAAGATGGTACTCCATCAAGAGGTGGGAAAACATTATTTTTTGAAAAATACTTCTTTTGTTTGAAAATTTGGATTGGTTATTATTTCATGTCTATAAAATACATTAGGTTAATTTTTATGTTATATATAATTAAAAATGTTGTTAATACTATTAATAATATATATTTTATATACTATTAAATAATAATTTAATAATATATCATTGTTTACTGAAACATTGTATTGCGTACAATGAAAGCTATCGAGGAATGTCACTTTTTCATGTAACACAAACAAAGTCAGTGATTCATGTAGTGAATGATTCCTTTGCTGTTACTTATAACATAATCCAAATATATATCTTGTTTACATTGATCAAAATATATACTAAGTGTTGTTTTTATTCTATTCTAACTCAGTGTTTCATGTAATATGCAACAAGTCGGTTTAGTGTGAAATGAATGTTTGACATAGTACATTGCATGTTATATAAATGAAACTTTTAATTTATTTGAATGAAATTTTCCATAAAAACATAGGGGTTTTTCAATAATAATGTTGGTATTTATCAAAATAATATCAATAAAATATGGAAGTTTAAAACTCATGAATCATTTATCCAGGATAGTAGATGTTAAGGGTAATAAGCCAAGTGAAAAAAAAATATTTCTATATGAAAAAGATTTTCAGGAAGATGACTATGCTAGCTGTCTTTTACACAGAATCAATTTCATAGACTCAAATTGTATGTCCAACAACCTTGAATAAAAAATTTATGATCTTCTACTATAAATATGGTGATTAATTCTCAAATGAACCAAACAAAAGGTTGTACAAGTTAATTTAAAATCTCAAAAAACAGCCTACATTAGAAGGCGTGTTATCTATAATGGATAACAACATGGAATAATAATTAATAAATATTATGATCATATTATTATTATCCAAATTAGGATTTGTTTTCTTCGGATGTATTACAGTTGTGATTTTCCATTTTTTCTAGAATATGGTTGTTTTGATTTACATTGGGGTTATTTTGAAAAAAAGACACCATTTCAAGAATTATTTACAAAATCTTATAATAATTTTGAAAAAAAACTACATAAATGGATTTTTTTATTATAAATATTGATTATTGGATAAAAATTACAGTTTAGATAAATAACACCATAATTATTGCTAATGGTTTGATGGAATTAAATAATTTATATGAAGTGGCAGTCATTATAAAGAGAACTTTTGTGATGAACTCGTTATAAATCATGGGTTCTCAATATTAATTTTATTATGGACTAAGATATATTTGATGATATTCACTATATATTTTACTAAAATAATTGTTATCCTACCAACATCCCAACATACAAGGTTCAACTAGATTTACTACAATGGAACCCAAATGATAATCAAGATTTGCACCCCCTGACTTATTATTGATCTATACAGGAAGATATTGATCACTATATCATATAGTATAATAGAGACATCAAATATCATAAAAAACATATTCTATACCTTAACCAGATATAATCCCCACTATCATTTGAATATGAGTTATGTCCCTATTATGATTATTGATCTGACTCTTATCCATGTTATAAAACTAATAATTGTTATAAATATGACAATTTTTTGATTGGGGGGATATTATATGTATAAATAATGTCTCTTTTCCCAAGAGAGGAGTGGGGATAAAAAATTAATTTATATTTATATTCTATATACCCTCTAACATAACATGTTTTCTAAATCATTTCAGTGTTATAATGTTAAAACTCTAACATAAATATAGGATATTTGTATGAGGGAACATATATGTGGAACATGGGGAATCCATGATGAGAAACTTTTATTGGAAGTATAAAATAAATTACATGGTGTATAACATACAAGAATCATGTTCTTTTCAATAAATGTTTTGGATGTTCTAGAATTAGATCATCATGGAAACATCAAAGTGTTGATCATGTGAGAAATTTTCTTTATTTTTTTGATTTTTTTTGTTATCATGACATCCATTAGAATATTTGATGAAGTAAATTTAATAAATATTTATTAAGAAAGGAATTATTATGATTATATTTTTATATCATGTGTCTCTATTAGGATAGGTGTTCATTAGTCTATCGTGTAGGCCTTAATAAATTATCTTTTGAGAAATATGGCATACTAAAAAGTATTGGACACAATTGTATTATTGGTGATGAAGTAAAGTAGGTACTGTCTATCTATAAGGATAATGTTGGATCAAATGGAACACTCAAATTAGACCTTAATATTGAGTCTATATCATTTCATTTATAGGATTTAACATTAGGAAGCTTTAATTATTTCACCCTTGGAAGAGGAGGAACGAAACCTTTGGGAGTGGGATCATTCTACTGATATATGATAATAATATCATCTATTTATTATAATATTTGTGAGTTATTAATATTCATCAATCTATTAGCTTTTCACAATCCTTTCTATTCTTTACATATCCTTCTATGTGATTGTTCATCTTTTGTGATTGTAATCATAAGTGAAAGTGTATATGCCACACCATTTTTTGATTAAGGGGAGGATTTATGGCATCCCAAACCTAGAATCCACTTAATAGGTTCCCTGATCTTGGTGTTCCATATATCCTCAAACACATCTCCTCAAATGAAAGAGGATTATGACTAGAATTGATTACCTAGGGTCATTTTAGGTGGAGACTATTCCATAATTACAAAACTGTAGCAAAGAAGATAAATATATATAGAGGTAAATAGAGAAAGAAATATAAGTGAACGGAAATAAAACTAAAAAATAGATACGACATTAATAATATCTAAAATAATAAGAATAACATACAAAAATTGGTGATGATATTTCATGTTTCAAGAAATAATAGATAACATGGTTACAAGACAACATGCATAACATGTTCCATATTATTATAATGAAAATCAAAAGGCCTTTCTGAAGCATCTGAAGATCTAACTCTATCATCTTTTATCAAGATACATCCTAAACAGCAAGAAATAATGTGTTCGAAGATGTATGCTTCCCATTATCAACACCTGCATTCCTGTAATCTGCCCTGAGTACCAAATGTCTCTTGAGAATTGTGTGATATATATCTCAGTGGGATACCACAAATGGGGTCTATAACATCCAGACCCTATAATGTAAATGTAATAGTGTTAATGCATGCATATATAAAGTAAATAAGAACAATGTAGGTAAATATTCAGGTTTGTTCTTCATCCCTCACCTAGTGTCTGAGCATAACTATTCAGTTAAATGATTAATACAAGTTTATAAATATGTCACATGTTAACAATAGTTAAGGTTCCATGTTATGACAAGTAAACCAGTAATGAAATTTGTTAAAAAAATATTCAATGTAGTAACCGATGCAATGTAGATCACAAGGGTCACTAACTTAGTAATAACTACAACATTGCTAAGGCTAATAGTGTAATATAAAGAATATCTTCCATGGAATTCCACCAAAATATGCATACCAAATCCAAGGTGATCGTCCAAGGTAAAATGAGTATAAGAAGTGACACATCCATATGGTCATTAACCATTGAAGCAACCTTTCAATGATGGATCCAAAGAATGTATCCATGTATTCCTTCAATACTATGTGAGGGATCCTATAGTGTCATACTAGGCATCAATGAATTTACTATAATAATGATCTAGGTGGTTCTTAACCTAAAAAAGTTGTATCTTTGAAGTAGAATGGGGTTCCTGAGTTCTCAAGGCATTCCCCAATAAGAATACTTGGTGATATTGAGTTATAAAACTCTTATTAATTATTAATACATTTATTATTTCATTTGGATCAATCCTTTCTATTCATCGGTTTTATATGGTCAGGTTGCATACAACCTTTTAATTGTGTCAAATTTAATCAGTAGGTCGATTTGGTTCAAACCTTACCTTTTATTAATGTGATATGGATAAGTATCATTAAACATTTATTTATTCCATTTTAGAAATATTCAATAATTAAAGTTCATTCTGATACCTTACATTAATGTGGTATGGTTTTCTATAGACATTAAACCGATTAATCATTCACATTTAATCTGGTCAAGTAATTAACTTATTATACTTGGTAATTTTCATTTCTCATGTAATTATCAATTTGAAGCACTTACCTTATATGGGTAAAGTTTAATTTACATGGTAATTTATATTCTAAATTATATGATTCAAATGAATTTATGATAAGGATGACTACCGTTAATTTATTTTCTATCTCAAGAACATCCGTACAATGTCTCAAAATAGTCAATACACAAAAAAAATCAACTATGGAATTTCATCCAACATGGGATATTGATAATTATCGGTGTAACCACCAAAAAAGAATCCCATATGTGGAAAAAGAATAATCATACTACAATAAGTATTTTAATCATGACATATAAATTCAATAAACGTGACCCAATGCAATTGATGGGCCCCACATGATAATTCCAAAATTAACAAACTTCAAGGGATGGTATACAGACCACCAACCTTTGGGTTCCAAAATCCATATCCATTGATATCATCCATTAATTGGGCTTATAATGGAATATATTTAAGATAAATGGAAACAAACTCACACCACAGTAACTTCATTGAGTGAACGATAGGAGAAGAACAACTATATTGGACCTGAGTACTTAGAATTGTGGATCTAACAAGATGAATTGATGATTGATCGGATCTAGGATGAAGGATATCTTTCAATCACTATATCTGGTTTTAAAAGATCTCCAATATTGAATAAAATTGGTCAGTCATACCTAAACATGGATTAGCAGGAAAGTGGAGGCTAAAAAAGACAATTAATGGAAAAATAATAAAATTACCCCAAACAAGGAATCTCCACGGTTAGTCTTCACAATTTGAAAAAACCTACAAAAACCATACACTAGTACCTAGGTAAAAGGGACCCTCATATAGTTAGGTCACAATTTTAGTTAAATTTTTCAACAACCATGTGGTACGACACTTTCCAAAAGCATCTCATCAGCACTTTTTTCTCTAAAGGTGTGTCCTTACCACATAGTTTACTATAGACCTTACACCAGACCTTTTTCCCCAAAAATATGAGTTATTTCCTCTAAACATGCCCCAAATAACATTGGGACATTTATTAACAAATTAGGGATCCATAATAATTCCAAAATATATAATTGTACCAAATTATATAGGACCCATATGAGAGTGCAAATTGGGTTCTTACAGTATTCCCCCTTAAAAGAACGTGTCCACGAGTTCACCTTACAAGGGTGTAGAGACAGTATTTGAAACAAATTCTAGCCACTGAGCATATATGTTGGCCTCCTTCTACCAAGTTTCATCCTTCAGGTATCCATTCTTCCATAAAACCCATACTAGAGTGAGATGCTGGCCTCAGAGAACCTTCATTCTCATTTCGATGATGTGTAATGGATACTCCTAAAAGGTAAAATAAAAATATAACCAAATATCATAATTATCAAAGGTATGGGATTTTTCATCATGATACTTGAGAAGATTTGAAACATGTAAGATGTCATTAATGGCATGGAACGATTGAGGTAGTAGCAACCGATTAGTTACTAGGATGACTCTTTGTAGGATCTCAAACATATATTTGTAACATGGAGGTATCTTCCCTTGTTTCGGTCACCATATATGGAGTATCCTAGGAGATTACTAAAGGAAAACATTATTCTAACCTCGAACTCTATAAGTCATCATTGGTGATCAGAATATAATTTTTTATAGATTATTCATTAGTCATTCACTTTGTAATCTTCTAAACCTGTTACGATGTTTCGTGAATTGGACGAGGACGTTGTTATGATACCTCACATGACTCTATCCAACATAGGGGTGAACTAAATGAACTACCATATGTGGCCTCAAAAGAAGAAATCTAAATCACGTCTTGGAATCAATTATTATCAGTGCACATGATGAGAGAGATATTCTTCTCCCAGAAACCATATAAAATCCATGATATATGCTTGAAGCATGTCCTCTAGAACCTGTAACGTCTGTTATGATTGACCATCGATGTGAGGCTAAAAATAAGGGCAGTTAAGCACCTGTATTTCCTTATACCTATGAAATCCCTTCCAGGATCATAATGTGAAATAAGCATCCTTATCTTAAATGATAGTTTAATGGACCACCTAGAGGCATATGAACTCACAGACATAATGTTTTTGAAGATCCTCAACTAATAATGTATTCTAAATATGAATGATGATGGCTATTTTTTTTAATCTACCAATAATAAACCATGTAGATTCTATACCTCTAGCCGACCTAGGAATATAAACTACTAAATCCATACCAACATCTTCTCACTTTCATTCCGGAACTAGGAATAGTTATAACAACTCTGCAGGTCTCTAGTTCTCCATATTCACCTATTTAAAGGTGGAACACTTAGTGATAAATCCTACCAAATGACATTTCATCCTAGACCACCAACACTGATGTCACATGTATTGATATATATTTGAGATTCCTAGATGAACTGAACACTAATATATGTGAGAATCTTTCACCAACTCCTCTCTTATATCTGTAGGGACCCAGAGATGTCCATGGTTACATATGATGTCTTCTCTATCTACAAACCAATCTATATGCGGGTTATCTCCTAATAACCTTTCAAGAATAACCAAGCCTTTAGGATCTAAAAATTACTACCCTACACCTTCTCAATGAGACAAGTGATCACTACCAAATATGAGAGATAAGACTGCATATGACTATCCCGAAACTCTAGGTGGAACTCTGAGAAATTTCCATTAACTAAAATTCATCACTTGATTCGTGTACTAAAAGTGCCTAGGTCTTCTAGCATAGTGCATCAACAACAAAATTTCCCTTACATGGCATATAAGTAAGCACAAAATCAAAGGATTGTAGATATTCGACCCATCTCCATTGTCTAAGGAAAAATTCATGATAAATAAAAATATATTTGAGGTTCTTGTGGACTATGTACACCATAATGAACTCACATAAAAGATAGGGTCTCATGCAATATAAGGCATGGGCATCTGTTAATAGATCAAGGTCATGTGTATAACGGCCCATACATTACATACATTGTTATTAATTCAAAATTTAAGCATAATTATTAAAACATATAACAAAACCATGAAAGGACCGTATAGGTATAGTGTCTTTAGAAACTGGGAAACATAAACAACTGGTTCATAAATCATCTACTTTTTCTCACATTTATTTCATCATATCTAGAGTCCCTTTTTGTAATATCTTACTTAATATCCTTCTTCCTGACCTAGGAAAATGAAAACATACAAAAGGGTGAGCTCAAAATCTCCGTAAGGGTAATCAAAAGAAATATCAAACATATCAAATTCATAAGAATATAACATTTTGAAAATCTTATCCTGAAAAATAGATCATAACTTGGGATAAATAATAGATGTAAAATGTAATTACAATAATCATAACATAAAAAATGAGGCTTTGTGTCATACACACATAATCATATAAAATAATTTCTTAGTAGTCAAGACTTATTTCCAAGACTATCTTAGTGGACAAAGACATTTTCTGGACCAAGTTCACTCCTCGTTTCAGTCATGTTTCAATGAACCTATTTAACCTACCGTTCCATCCATGTCTATCTCATGAGATATAAATATTTACCCAATGCATTAGAGGGAGATATAGGTATCATCCATCTCATAATGATACAATTCTTATGTGTGCCACAAAATCATAAATCATACATCATAGCTTAACCCATGTAATAAAAATGGGATTCTTAAACATCATGACATCATAAAAAAATTCATATAAGATAATGGAATTCATAAAAATAATTCCATCACAACATAATCAAATCAATTTAATAATAGGGATTGAAACAGAGCCCTATATTATCTTAGATGGAAAATAATTTTGATAAAACACTTGAACTCCATTCTTGAGGAAAAATTCATTTCTACTTCAAAAACATTTTTCCTCTCTTAACATGTCATACCATTTTAAACTAAAAGAATTTGATTAAAATTAAACATGAAAATTTTTAAAGGAAGCTTCATGGAAATAATGTTCAAAAAATCCATTCATGCTGTATAAGTTAAAAAAACATTCTTCCCGTACTTTGGCCGAAAAAGTCAAAAAGTACCTCATACGAAAAAAGAAAAAAGATTCCTTTCATATATTTTACTAAAAACTAACCTAAGGGTAAAATTGGATTTAAAAAATTGAAGGTGGATGGAAATAAAATTACATATTGAGGAAACATGTATGTGGATGATAAATTTTCCCCAGTAAATTCTGAGGTATAAACAATCTCGGATAAAAATGAGATTGTGAGATTTTCCCTTACCTTAGGTCCGATTTTCTTTATAAGTGTCTGAACCTCCTGTATAATGATTTAAATAATGTCATCGACTTATTCCAGAATCATAATTATTTTTATTATATCATATATGGTCATATTCTTAGATTCTTATTAGTAATATTTTTTTCTACATGTTATTCGGGTGTTTATTGCTTTATGTTCGTATGTGTGTTTTGTCGAATAAATTCTTATTCCTATTTTTAGGTTATAGAAAACTCATTTATAGAATGGTATTAGTGTAATATATATCATATTTATTCATTAAATTAATTTATATAATCATTATGTAATGAAGATCATGTAGAACGAGTCGCATCACATCGTGGAGACAATATTCCGTATGTACACACGAGCGATGATATTGTTCCAATGATTGTGGAATTGTATTGGAGTATATGTATACAATTTCAGAATCAATATAAATTTACAATAATCATATATAGTCATTATTTTCACCATTATATCCATCCAAGTAAGGTGGTTGTGAAAAATAGATTACACCACGGCGCGGAGACGGTATTCCGTACGTACGCACGCGCGGTGATTTCTTTTTCCATATGATTGATAGATGGTGAAGTATAGTTGTTTCATAAATATAATAACATATCAGTATATGAGTGATACTGATGTCATTACTTCAAAATTAAACAACTAAAGAAGAATAAGTAGAAGAAGAAATAATGTTGAAAGAATTGGTAACAGACATTACCTTTTCTTTGAAGCGCCTATTTGAGACCTCCAATTATGGAACTAAAATTGGTCTTTGTAGAATAGAAGTACCTCTAGGATGTTTCTAGGGAAGTGGGAACATGAAATGGGCAGGGGTTGGCCGTGATTTAAGGCTCAAATTTGTGTGAGGAGGAGAGGGAGGAGGTTCCCTTTTATAAGGGAGGAGAGGGGCACTTTTGGAAATATAAGAAATATTTGTTTATATTAAATCCCAAACCCACTTAAAAACTTCCAAAATTACTCATATCCAAATATTAGATGATATAGGGTTGTAATATCATCAACAAATAAAATTTAGATATGTTAGGACTTTATTTTAAACATTATCAACCTGATTTATCCTTATTTATCAATTTAATTTTATTTGTGGTAATAATGTTTTAAATTTTAAATTATTATAAATAATTACATATGAGTTGTGAATTTTCCATAATTTGAATCATTATGAAATTTTAGACCATATAAATTTTAATTTATAATTTTTAAATTTTTCTTGTGGTTTTTAAACAATTTTATAATATGTTATTTTTATAAAATAACAATTGTTTCAATTATGACACTATTCATTTATTTGAATTTAAATAAAATATATACAGAAGGTATGATCAAAATAAAAGCTTTAATTTATTCATAAAATGTCATATGTATCTATAAAATTAGTGTATCACATTAAATATTTCATATAATATTTATTTTAATATTTTTAAAACCATTTATTTGATATTATAATTAATAAAATAATTTCAACATCACTATTATGTCATAATTAATGATACTTATTGAACCCCTAATAATTCTAAATAAATTCATATGATTTAGATAATTGTATTATATTTCTGTAGATTATTCATGTTCGAAGTTTCATTATGTTTATCACTAAATTAAAATTATTATACTTATAAGATTTAAGAAAGTGACATGTTGTCACTTTCTTTTGTTTTAATAATAATTAAATTGTTGTTATGGAAAAATTTCCATTAAATTAATCTAATCTTTTCCTTAGGTGATATGGGTCGACTTTTAGTCATCTAATAGGATTTTGGCAGGTGTTAGGGTAATTTTATAATCTTATATTTACCCTTAATTACCCGATTTACCTTTAACTATGGTAATAAAAAGTTGCCTATTAACATAATTTGGACCCACTGATTCCAAATATCGAATCCATTTTTCAAAATTCAAAACACCTATGCTGTAGTAATTAATTTAAAATTAATCCCATTGTTATGAAAACTGGTTTTCGATGTTAAAACATTGCCAAATATTGAAATTTTTTTACCTATGAATTCAAAGTGAAATTAATGCTAATGACATTCATTATGTTAAATGGTAAAAATATATTCTATTTATACTTTAAAACCATTAAATATTATAATTTAACCATATAAATTATCCCAATGAAAAAAGTGGGTTTTAATTAAAAATTGGCGTATTTTTACTATTCATCAAAATATAAAAGTTATTAGAAAAATATAAAACATTTATCCAAAGTAAATTTTTATATCCTGATAAAAAGAAGAATTTTATTTTGTAAAATTGAAATTATAATCATGTCAAAAACTAGATTTAATGTGGGTGTGCCATCAAAAGGCGGCAAAACTGCATTTTTTGAAAAATACTTATTTTACCCGAAACATTTATTTTGTTATCTTACCATGTTCTAGAAAATTTGTAAGATGAATAATAATGTTATAAAATTCAAATTGCACTTAATACTATTCATAATGTCTAGTCCACAATAATATATCATTGTTTAGTGAAACATGGTATTACGTACTACACACGCTATCGAGGAAGGTCGTGATTGCGTGTAATGCAAGCCAAGTCAGTGTTGTTTGTTGTCAAAGATTCCTTTGGTGTTGCCTATAACATAAGACATAAAAAATATATTTCTCATAAAATCTCAGGGTGTTACATTCTACCCCCCTTAAAATGAATTTCGCTCTCGAAATTCGTCGCTTCATTACAAACAAATGGGGATACCTCTACCTCATCATATCCTCAAGTTCCCATATAGCTTCTTCTAATTGGTGGTTCCTCTATAAAACTTTCACCAAGCAAGTGGTCTTGTTCTGTTGGAATTTTTCGCTACGATCCAGAATCTCTATCGGTTGTTCTTCATAAGAAAGATCTTGCTCTAGCAGTACAACTTCTGAGTTGAGTACATTTGAAGGATCGAGTATGTACTTTCTAAAGAGAGATACATGGAACTCATCATGAACTTGAGATAGATTCGGTGGAAGTGCCAATAGGTAAGCTACCATCCCAACACGATCCAAAATTTCAAAAGGACTGAAATATCTAGGGCTCAACTATCCCTTCTTTCCAAATCTAATTACCCTCTTCTAGGGAGATAATCATAAGAACACTTTATCACCCACATCAAACTCTAGGTCTTTTCTTCGGTTATTGGAATAGCATTTCTGTGGACACTGTGCTGCTATTATGTGTTGTTGAATAGATTTAACCTTTTCTACCATCTAATTAACAAGATCATGTCCTAATAGCTTTCCTTCATCCGCTTTATCCCATCAAGTTGGAGTTCTTCATTTGATTCCATAAAGAGCTTCATAAGGAGCCATCTGAATACTTGAGTGAAAGCTATTATTATAAGAAAATTCTACCAAAGGTAGGTGTTGATCCCAACCACCTTTGAAATCCATAGAGCAAGCTCTCAACTTGTCTTCTAGAGTTTTAATTGTCCTCTCTGACTGACTATATGTCTGAGGATGGTAAGTAGTGCTGTAACTCAACTCTGTATCTAGAGTATGCTGAAGACTTCGCCAGAATTTAGAGGTAAACCTCGGATACTGATCAGATATAATAGAAATTGGTACTCCATGAAATCATACCACTTATTTTACATATATCCTGGAAAGTTGATCAAGAGAAAAATCTTATCTAATAGCAATGAAGTGTTCCGACTTCGTACGACGATCAACTATAACCAAGATAGCATTATTGCCTTTGGATGTTTTAGAAAGTCCAGTGAAAAAGTCCATAGTGATGTTTTCCCATCTCCATTCTGGTATGGGTAATGGTTGTAACATCCCCTAAGAATTTTTTATCTCAACATTAACGTGCTGGCAAACCAAGCATCGAGAGACATATTCAGCAACATCTCTATTCATGTCATCCCACCAGTAGTACTCATTCAGGTCCCTATACATCATTTTACTTCCAGGATGAATAGAAAATGAAGATCTATGAGCCTTGTCCAGTAGCTCATTCTTTAATTCTGGGATGGGAGGAACACAAACCCGATTCCTGAATCTTATTATCCCATAACAATCAAGTCTGAATTCAAGAACATTTCTCACCTTCTTTTGAAACTCTACCTCTTCTTTTTGTGCCTCTTTAATCTTAACGTGTATAGATGTTTGAACATTCATTTGAGAAAGATAATATTTTTACCTTTCATTTATAATTCCAAGATCCATCATTTGTAAATCCATAAATATTGGATCTTTTGCGATACTCATCATGGATAAGCTAACATGGTCTTGTCGACTTAATGCATCTTCCACCTTGTTTGCTTTTGTAGGGTGGTAATGAATTGATCAGTCGTAATCCTTAATCAGCTCCAACCATCTTCTTTGATGCATATTCATCTCCTTTTGTGTGAAAATATACTATAAATATTTATGATCAGTATAAATATCACACTTTTCTCCATAAATATAATGCCTCCAAATCATTAATGCAAATATTACCGCAGCTAACTCCTATTCATGAGTTGGGTAATTTTTCTCGTGGATTTTCAACTGTCATGAGGCATAAGCTATCAACATATCATTTTTAATGAGAACACACCACAGTCCCTTCTTGGATTCATCACAGTAGATCACAAACCTTTCTCCACTACAAGGTAGTGTGAGCACATGTGCACTGGCTAACCTTCTTTTAAGCTCTTTGAAATTCTCTTCACATTTGTCCGTCTAAACAAACTAAACTCTATTCCGAGTCAACATGGTGAGTGGGTTAGATAACCTTGAAAAATATTTCACCAAATTTTGGTAATATCCATCCAAACCAAGAAAATTTCTGATCTCAGTTACTATTGCTGGTCTCGACCATCATTCGATAACCTCTTTTTTTGCTGGATCTACAGATATCCCCTCTTTTGAGATTATATGACCCAAAAATTCAACTTTTTGAATCCAAAATTCATACTTGGTAAATTTGGAATAAAGATTCTCCTTTCTTAGGGCCTTTAATACAATTCTCAAGCGATCTTCATGTTTTTTGTGCTCTTTGAATAGACAAGAATATCATCTATAAAGACTACCACAAACTGATCAAGATAGTCTCTAAAGGCTCTATTCATCATATCCATGAAGATAGAAGGGGAATTTGTAAGACCAAATGGCATCACTATAAATTCATAGTGTCCATACCTTGTACGGAAAGTCATCTTTGGTATATCCTCCCTTTTGACCCTTAATTAATGATACCCTGAACGAAGATCAATCTTGGAAAAGTATTGAGCTCTGCGTAGTTGGTCAAATAGGTCATCAATACGTGGGAGAGGATATTTGTTCTTGATAGTGATCTTGTTATGTTCTTGATAATCAATGCAGAGTATCATTGATCCGTCTTTCTTCTTAACAAACAGAACAGGTGGTCCCCAAGGTGATGCACTAGAGTGTATGAATCCCTTATCAAGATTCTCTTGGAGTTTCTTCTTCAATTCCTGCAACTCAATTGGTGCCATCCTATAAGGTGTCTTTGAAATAGGCAAAGCACCTGGTACGAGTTCTATTGAAAACTCAACTTCATGATTTGGTGGAAGACCCATAAATTCCTCCAGAAAGACATCGTCAAACTCCCGTACAATGGGAATATTCTTAATCATGAGTTTCTCTCCAACCATTTGAGATAAATAACCTTTATTTAGTGGAATCAAGACCCATAAGATGGAAGAAATTTCCATTGGAAGGTTATGTTCATCCTTGCATCGATAGATGATCAGAGATTGATTTGGAATATGAAATGTGATTTACCTTCTTTGGAAATTGATATGAGCTCCATATAGAGAAAGCCAATCCATGCCAAGAGTCACATAAAATTCCACTATAGGAAGGATCACAAGATTTTCAGGAAGCACTTTCCCACAAACATCAATCAGTGAAGAATTATAAACTTTTGATGTGACTCTTGTGCCATTAAGGGTTGTCACAGCTAACTCAACATCAAATTGTTGAGGTAATACAGTGATACCCTAAGAAAATTCTTCAAAAATAAAATAGTGGGTGGATCCAGAGTCAAATAAAACATTTTCTACTTTAGTGTGGATGGTAAGTGTACCTTTCACCACTTCGTTGTCATACTCCACATCGCCGATAGTAATTTCAAGTGACTTTCCTTTGTCTTTGGCCTTAAGATTTTGTTGACTTTGATCATCATCATCAACTGTCACGAACCAAATCTGGTCGCCTTCAAAATCAGCACCCGACCCGGTCCATGGAAAGACCCGAAGGGAGTTCCCGATCCCCACAGGCTGGAAAAAGTGCCTAGGTATCATAAAATGATAATTGGGAACGATTTACCTGAGTTTATAAAATTAAAACGACAAAAGAGTCCAATAAAACAAATCTGGATTTTTCAACTCAAACCGTCTTTTACAAAATTTCAGAACTGAAATACATAAGTTAAAACTATGTTTAAAGACCATTACAATGGTACATAACCAAATAAGGACATCCCAGGAACCTATACAAGGAAAGAGGCACCGCCCTCAAGCTATCTCCACGACACTGCATCCCAATGGACAACTAAAAACCTGAATCAATGGCATAAATCATGTACCCAAACCTGTGACATAAAATAAGAAAATCTACTTACACCCAAAGGTGTAAGTAGGGTGTGAGCGAGAGCCCAGTAGGATACCACCACTAATATATTCCATGTGACAAACATTTAATGACGAAAAGCATGCAAGTTTTCAAAGACATGAGATGCTAGTTAAAATTTCTAAAAGATGCAACATTAAATAAAAACAGTTTTCAGGTGGTCTAATTTATAGAATAAAAACATTTAAAATAAATACCATAGCTACTGAATTTTCCAGCCTCTCATATCGTATACCGACGGTAAGAACAAAGTATCCAGTGAGCACAATCAATGGGAAATAACCCCTAGGCACTAGCTAGCTGTGGGTCCCAGGTACCTTGTATCTCGGTGAGAGTAACCATCACAAATATTCATTCTCGTGCACGAGCCACTAGTAGGGAACATACCCATAACCTAGTGGTGCCCAATCCCCATCATCATAGTTTAGTTAGAGTTGTAAGAGTCAATCTTGCTAAGTGAAACTAAGGCCAAACCCCACGGATTCACTAGCATACTAGTACACGTCCACCCACCTAGATACCCGGGTTTTCCCTTTGTGCTCAAACAAGTTCAGAAATCCAAGAAGTATAGTTTTCACATGAAAATATCACTTCCACATCACAAATTAACCAAACATCCCCATGTACATCATGCAAGTCAAAAATTCCACTTTTCATTCAAATGAATTTTGAAATCAAACTCACTCCAAATTTCTTACAACACTTTTCACATTTCCTTAACACTGCCACAAATCCATTAAAAAATTTTATAAAACCATTACAAGATATTAAACTCACATAACAGCCCACACACATGTCACACAATACCCTTCTCCCCTTCACAATTCATTTTATAAATAAACTCACATGAAATATCCCACACCCGTGTTTCGCACACAAAACACAATTTAGTAAAACATTTCGACAATTTATAAAAAAATTATAAAAATGTTTAACATCTCAAATCACCACTTTACCATTCAAAAACCCACATTAGGTGAACACACTCACCCAAACAGTACATATACACCCTTTCCCAACTTTTTTTAACCAAATAAAACATTTGCAATTTTTATAAAACAAACCCAAGAGGTATAACCATTGTTTGCACACTAAACTCATTTCAAAACCCTCATTTAAAAGAAAAATCATAACAATACCAATTCAAAACAGAATTTTGCATCCCTAAAAAAATTATTAAACCACCCCCAAATGGTATGAAAATACATCAAATAATACCACAAAGATACACATGAAAAACACACATTTTCATAAATCACCTTCAAAAAGTACAACAGGTTTTACACCTTCAACTCATTAAAAAAACCTACTTTCAAGGCCAACATGAAAATAAGGAATTAACAAACCAGAATTGGTATCCCCTTTAAAGACTAATAAATCACTTTCATATGTTATAAACTAAACCCAAACATTACCCCAAGAGTCACGCATGAAAAGTACCGAATTTCAAGCTATAATGCAACTAAAAATTAAATGTTTAACCAAATCCATCAAAACTGTTTTCACAGCACATAAAACAGATTATAAACATGCTAAATTAATAATCCATGCAAGCTAACTCATCATAAAATGGCTACACATGGAATCACCTACCCTTTTGAGTCGAAACCCTCAAAACTTAGTGCGAAACCTTAAGCGCACCACCGTTGCACCAAAAGGAATATAAATCCAGACCTAAACCACAATAATTTACCCAAAAGACACCAAATCAGTCATTAGGATCGAACACCAACTTCTGGACATGAGGAACTTCAAGAAAAAGGAAATAAAACTAAAAGAGGATGGAAGGAACCAAGAAGGAATTCCCTTACTTGAAATATCTCGAAGGAATAGGCCCCAATACACCAAATAATGAATCACCAAGTACCCAAAACTGGTATGGAGGTTCGAAGGATTCATATTAGGTCATGTGGGGACTGAAATGGGGGAAAAAGGATGAAAAATGAAGGAGTTATGAAAGGATCAATTTACCTCTCCAAATCTGCCCGATTTTTGAAACCCTAATAAGTTCAGTACTAAATCACGATGAAGAAGAGCTCCAAAGAGGAGAGAGAGAGAGCATGGACACGCGGATGGGTTCAAGGGGCGCATATGAGGCTTTGAATCACCGAAATATACTTAAAAATTAATAAGTTATTAATTAATCAAATATTATTTTTAAAACTGGAATTGGGCTTTCGGGCAGGCCCAATCCCTTAAATAAAAACCAATATAAACATTGGTTATGGATTTCAATGGCTCCAAATTTTAATTGTGATGTTAATATATCAGGGGAGGACACTTAGAAGTTGTATTGAGTGAAAAATATTAAAAAATGAAAAAGTTATAAAAGAAATAAAATTTATTTTTTAATCTGGAATTGGGTTCACAGTTTGGCCCAATTCATGTAAACTCGCATATTCACCATAAAACCTTTGGAAACCCCCAAAACAAAGAATTAATGGAAATTAAAATAAAAATACATTTAAAATAATCTATGTATGTGACAATTCTCTCCACCATGAAAACTTTCCTCCCCGGAAAGTCACAGTAAGGCCAAAGTAACAACCAAACCCAACTGAGAAATCAAGAGGTACTCCCTTGTCAGGTTTCTCCCCCAAAGGCCAAAACACCTCCAGTGATCAATTAATGAAGGATTACTCTCACAAAAAAAATAACACCACTTTACTGAAATAATCAATCACATTCATAATTGATCCCAAAATAAAACTCCTCAAACACTATCCGAACAAGACTCAAGCAATTCACCCAAACGAACAATAACATTGAACAAGGTTACACTTACCTTACTTTAACTAATACATTGGGCACTCTCCAGTCCCAGTGGTTACCCAAGGAATATGTAAGTAGTTAGATATCTCCAAATGATATTACCTACTTCCCATACAATACCAAGGATAACATGAGTTACTTGTATGAAGAGACACAAATGAGCTCCCCACCATAAGAGACAACTTAATTTTTTTTCCCCGAGACAGAATCAAGACAGTAATAGGGGAAGGCCCAAACAGACTCCCTAGTACAAGGGGTATACATCCATTAGAAATTTACAAAATAATATGCATGATACCCATGGTGGGTCTTCCCACCACAAGAACCAACCATCTTAACCGACCGGCGTGGGCCGACACGAAAAGACCCCAAAATTAAGGAGTTGGGACGGTCACACGGTTAGTCTGCACAGTTTGAGAAACTGTGCGATAACTATGTGGATCCTTATATCTGCATGGTTATTTTTTTTGTTCATGGTTAGAACTAACCATGTGAAAACCGTTTGCTAAACTTGTCTAGCCAAATTTCCAATCATTCTCCAAAGACTCAATGGAAACCAAAGGGGGAGGGAATAACATTGTGTGATGACATGGGTACAAGACCCTCCACCTATTTCCACCGAAGAAGAACAACAGAAGAAATATGATGACACCATAGGTTTAAACTCTTCCTATCTTTCATACTGAGGATAGGACTTTGTACAAGGGTTTAAACGACACTGGGGTTTCCCCTGACTACGCGTCAGCTTCTATCTGGGACCTATGGCTGGAGCTCAAAATATTGAAGCATCTTCGGCCACGCAGTTTGGCTGTTGAAACCCCTATGTGGAACTTCTTCTTTCGGTGCCACAAAAAACTACACCACATACCCTGATGGGTTCATCAAGACATAACACACTCCATAACTCACTTTACCAAAACCATAAATTTCACTGAAACAAGGGATCAGAATAAGCACACACATCGCACCTTGTTTCTTTGGGTGAGAAACAACAGAAGGGTAGGACACGTATAAACACCATCCTCTAAGATAGAGGATTTGATGTTTTTCCCAAGGGATACATACTCCCAACATAACAGAGAACCTAAGAGGATTGTGTGACCTTGACCTTTACAGTCAAAAGAGCACACAACATCACAATGCGTCACCGAACATGACCTTTGTGATTGATAGAAAAAATACATGGAACATGACCATATTCCAAGTCCTTAAACAACAGACAAGTCCAAAAAGTGGACACAATATCCTATCAGGACCAAAATATCAAAATTGGTGGTTTAATAATAACTCTTGCTTCAAGGAAACTATGAAGATCCCAGATGCCCTCTTAGACACCATCATGACACTCATCCACACTAATAACCAAAGAACACTTCCACCTTTGATGAATCATGAAACTTAAGAAACCAAGGCCTCTTTCAACCTTCCACAAGAACTATCCCACTACAAGAGGATCTACAAATCAACTAAATTAATGGTTGTAGACTCAATCAAAAATGATCTATAAAATATTCCTTATATTGATCAACTGGAGGATTTTCCAATGGAGAAACAATACGGGTTGCACTTCAGTTGTTAACTAACCCTAAATGGGGGCGTACCTTATCCAACGAGAGAACCCAAGGACCCAACCAAGATGGTCCATTGGTCAAAAAAACCATAAACCAGATCCAAACACATGATGTTAACCACCATAAAGGTGTCCCGAAACATATCTCAGAGGAGACTACTAACCGGTCCTTCTACCTAGCTTACCGACCAAACATAATCCCAAAACACAGTTCAAATATGAGGTGTTGTTGGACAAAAAAAAACATCCCACAAAAACAACATCTTTAAAGACCCATAATACAAACCATCCCAAAACTATTCATCAAGACATCATGTTTTTTTTCTTTAAAACCATTTCTTTGAAATCAGCGGTTCAGCGGTAAGAGTATCGACCAATGGTACCCCATGGGCCTCACACATGCATGTTTTTGTGCCGCACCAGACACCCTCCTCATATCCGTCCCGGAACTCATCCAGTCATGCCATCAACCATCCATCATCCCATATAACCCCATGCATGTGGTCACTAATGGAAATACCAAAGGTGAAAACAAAAATTCTTTCCACTTTTCAAAACCAAAACGGTCAACAAATGCATCCTTTTTTTTCATAACCGCTAACCACGAGATCAAGATCCCAAATCACATGTTACAAAAATTTTCAGAAAGTCACAACCATTTAGAAAATAACTCACATTCAAGATATTCACATCAATTTCAAAACATCTCATCCCATTAAAACACACTCTAATTGTTTAGAAAACTCTATTAGAAACACTTTTCAAAACCCACTTCAATACAGTTTCTGCCATCAAAAGAGGTGTAATCACACCATTTTCTATTTCAAAATAATTCTGAATATTCAGTTCCAAAATTTCATAAATCATACCATTCCATCTTTATTTGAAAATAATTTCACAAAAACATTACACTTCTTAAAACCAAGTCACCTTAAAACCAAAGTTCCAAGATTTCAAAACTAAAGAACACAAGACAATGTGAGAGGAAACTAGTTTCAGTGGGTGACTTGGACATATGGTTGGCGGCCATATTCCAATCACTTCACTATCACAGAGAGTGTTATAGGGAATATCCCTAGCTCCACATGGCTTGCCAGACCCTGCGAGCTCATTGATACCATTAACCCAACTCTCTTTTCATTTCCCTTAATCATCATCAAACCAAGAAAACCAAAAGACATAGACAAATCCCAACTTCCCCTGGCGACTTGAATCCTGAAATGAGGTGTGGTGATCAAGAACACTACCCATAACCAGAATTCCATGTCCCAAAAATCATAACTCTATACTATCCTGACTATTTCTCAAATAACATGACTCAAATGGAGCGAACCTCCTTTGATACCATTTTGTCACGAACCAAATCTGGTTGCCTTCAAAATCGGCACCCGACCCGGTCCATGGAAAGACCCGAAGGGCGTTACCGATCCCCACGGGCAGGAACAAGTGCCTAGGTATCATAAAATGATAATTGGAAACGATTTACCCGAGTTTATAAACTTAAAACGACAAAAGAGTCCAATAAAACAAATCTGGATTTTTCAACTAAAACCGTCTTTTACAAAATTTCAGAACTGAAATACATAAGTTAAAACTATGTTTAAAGACCATTACAATGGTACATAACCAAATAAGGACATCCCAAGAACCTCCACAAGGAAAGAGGCACCGCCCTCAAGCTATCTCCACGACACTGAATCCCAATGGACAACTAAAAACCTGAATCAATGGCATAAATCATGTACCCAAACCTGTGACATAAAAAAAGCAAATCTACTTACACCCAAAGGTGTAAGTAGGGTGTGATCGTGAGCCCAGTAGGATACCACCACTAATATATTCCATGTGATAAACATTTAATGGCGAAAAGCATGCAAGTTTTCAAAGACATGAGATGCTAGTTAAAATTTCTAAAAGATGCAACATTAAATAAAAACAGTTTTCAGGTGGGCTAATTTAAAGAATAAAAACATTTAAAATAAATACCATAGCTACTGAATTTTCCAGCCTCTCATACCGTATACTGACGGTAAGAACAAAGTATCCAGTGAGCACCATCAATGGGAAATAACCCCTAGGCACTAGCTAGCTCTGGGTCCCAGGTACCTTGTATCTCAGTGAGAGTAACCATCACAAATATTCATTCTCGTGCACGAGCCACTAGTAGGGAACATACCCATAACCTAGTGGTCCCCGATCCCCATCATCATAGTTTAGTTAGAGTTGTAAGCATCAATCTTGCTAAGTGAAACTGCGGCCAAACCCCACGGATTCACTAGCATACTAGTACACGTCCACCCACCTAGATACCCGGGTTTTCCCTTTGTGCTCAAACAAGTTCAGCAATCCAAGAAGTATAGTTTTCAAATGCAAATATCACTTCCACATCAAAAATTAACCAAACATCCTCATGTACAACACAGAAGTCAAAAATTCCACTTTTCATTCAAATGAATTTTGAAATCAAACTCACTCCAAATTGCTTACAACACTTTTCACATTTCCTTAACACTGCCACAAATCCATTAAACAATTTTATAAAACCATTACAAGATATTCAACTCACATAATAGCCCACACACATGTCACACAATACCCTTCTCCCCTTCACAATTCATTTTATAAATAAACTCACATGAAATATCCCACACCCGTGTTTCGCACACAAAACACAATTTAGTAAAACATTTCGACAATTTATAAAAAAATTATAAAAATGTTAAACATCTCAAATCACCACTTTACCATTCAAAAACCCACATTAGGCGAACACACTCACCCAAACAGTACATATACACCCTTTCCCAACTTTGTTTAACTAAATAAAACATTTGCAATTTTTATAAAACAAACCCAAGAGGTATAACCATTGTTTGCACACTAAACTCATTTCAAAACCCTCATTTAAAAGAAAAATCATACCAATACCAATCCAAAACAGAATTTTGCATCCCTAAAACAATTGTTAAACCACCCCCAAATGTTATGAAAATACATCAAATAATACCACAAAGATACACATGAAAAACACATGTTTTCATAAATCACCTTCAAAAAGTACAACAGGTTTTACACCTTAAACTCATTAAAAAAACCTACTTTCAAGGCCAACATGAAAATAAGGAATTAACAAACCAGAATTGGTATCCCCTTTAAAGACTAATAAATCACTTTCATATGTTGTAAACTAAACCCAAACATTACCCCAAGAGTCACACATGAAAAGTACCCAATTTCAAGCTATAATGCAACTAAAAATTAAATGTTTAACAAAATCCATCAAAACTGTTTTCACAGCACATAAAACAGATTATAAACATGCTAAATTAATAATCCATGCAAGCTATCTCATCATAAAATGGCTACACATGGAATCACCTACCCTTTTGAGTCGAAACCCTCAAAACATAGTACGAAACCTTAAGCGCACCACCGTTGCACCAAAAGGAATATAAATCTAGACCTAAACCACAATAATTTACCCAAAAGACACCAAATCAGACATTAGGATCGAACCCCATCTTCTGGACATGAGGAACTTCAAGAAAAAGGAAATAAAACTAAAAGAGGATGGAAGGAACCAAGAAGGAATTCCCTTACTTGAAATATCTTGAAGGAATCGGACCCAATACACCAAATAATTAATCACCAAGTACCCAAAACTGGTATGGAGGTTCGAAGGATTCATATTAGGTCATGTGGGGACTGAAATGGAGGAAAAAGGATGAAAAATGAAGGAGTTATGAAAGGATCAATTTACCTCTCCAAATCTGCCCGATTTTTGAAACCCTAAAAAGGTCAGTACTAAATAGTGATGAAGAAGAGCTCCAAAGAGGGGAGAGAGAGCTTGGACGCGCGGATGGGTTCAAGGGGAGAATATGAGGCTTTTAATCACCGAAATATACTTAAAAATTAATAAGTTATTAATTAATAAATATTATTTTCAAAACTGGAATTGGGCTTTCGGGCAGGCCCAATCCCTTAAATAAAAACCAATATAAACCTTGGTTATGGATTTCCAATGGCTCCGAATTTTATTTTTGATGTTAATATATCAGTGGGGGAAATTTAGAATTTGGAATCAGTGAAAAATATTAAAAAATGAAAATGTTATAAAAGAAATAATATTTATTTTTAAATCTGGAATTGGGTTCACGGTTTGGCCCAATTCATGTAAACTCACATATTCACCATAAAACCTTTGGAAACCCCCAAAACAAAGAATTAATGGAAATTAAAATAAAAATAAATTTAAAATAATCTATGTATGTGACATCAACCCTTGGATTTGGGCATTGATTTTCTTAATGCCCCATCTCCTTGCAATTGAAATAATGAATTGTAGTAGATTCATTCTGTGTATCCCTTACTTTTTTTGCATCATTAGACATCTTCTTCCAATTATTTTGACATTCAATTGCCCGATGACCATCTTTTTCACACTTATAACATTTTATTGTCCCCTTAAGTCAATTTACTCCATGTTTCATTCCACACATTGATAATAAAGGAAAAATCATCTTCTTTTCAGTGTGGACTTTAGATTTTCCTTTGAATTCAGTTTTCCTCTTCTTATTAAACGCATGTGACTGATGGGTTACACCAATCTCCATCTCAAAATTGAGAGTACATCGAACAATTTCTTCATAGATATTGAAGTCCCTTATGGATAACACCCTTCGAAGACTTGGTTTTAATCCACTAAAGAATTGATCGATCTTACTCTCAGGTTGAATAATAATTCTGGAAGTGTACCTTCCATGTCTTGTAAAATTTGATTCGTAGGTACCATCAAATTCATCATCCATTTGAATCAGTTCAAGAAAATCCATCTCCATCTTTGTTCGAATAATACGAGGTAAATACTTATTTAAAAATAAGTTCTTGAACTTGTCCCATTCCATGGACTCAATTTCATCCCTTTTCCTTGTATTCTTAATAAGATTCTACCATTGATCTACATCACCTTCCAAACGATACGTTGCTAAGATGAATTTATCATGTTCAGAACATTGAAGAACTGAAAATATATTTTCTGTGGACCTGATCCATTGTTCAGCCACTAATGGATCAGAAGACCCACTGAATGAAGGTGGATGCTGCCTCATGAAGGATTCAACAGAATGTTGCTCCTTACTTTACTCGGTTGGAAGTCCTGCATGATTCATAGCTTGAGAAAGTTGTGTGAGCATGGCTACAAGATTTTTCATTCCAGCTCCCATAACGTTTGGTTTCTCAGGGGGACAATCATTACATTTCCCATCGCATTCCTCATTAACACAGTTCCTTCGGGTTCCAGCCATTGACTAGAACCATGAAGAATAGTGTGAGAAACCCTAATTATATTAGGAAAATCACATAATCAAGAATAAAATTTTACACTTAAGGTCTTATCATAGGTTGTTCATGGACATTTCTAAAACACTAATATTGGGTTCTATGCTTAGACATATCCTTAGGGTTTTTTATTAAGGATTTCACATCCTAGTTTCCAAAGGTTGACTATACCTTTCCTCTAATACCAACTACAACGACCCATACATTACATACATGGTTATTCCATCCAAATTGAATCATAATTATTAAAACATATAACAAAACCAGTAATGGACCGTATATGTATAGTGTCGTTAGAAACTGGGAAACATAAACAACTGGTTCATAAATCATCTACGTTGTCTCCAATTTATTTCATCATATCCAGAGTCCCTTTTTGGAATATCCTACTTAATATCCTTCATACTGACCTAGGGAAAAGAAAACATACAAAAGGTTGAGCTCAAATTCTTAGTAAGGTTAAATAAAAAAGAAATATCAAACATATCATATTCATAAGAACATAAAATTTTTAAAATCTTATCCTTCAAAAGAGATCATATCATGGGATAAATCAAAGAAGTGAAATGAAATTCCAATAATCATAAATTAAAACATGAGGCTTTGTGGAATATACATATAATCATATAAAATCATTTCATAGTAGTCAAGACTCATTTCCAAGACTATCTTAGCAGACAAAGTCCTTTTCTGAACCGTGTTCACTCCTCGTTTCGGTCCTGTTTCACTAAACCGGTTTAACCTGTCCTTCCAGCCATGTCTATCTCATCAGATATAAATTTTTACCCAATGCATTGGAGGGAGATATAGGTCCCACCCATATCATAATGATACCATTATTATGTGTGCCACAGAATCATAAATCATACCCTATAGCTTAACCCATGTAATAAAAATGGGATTCTTAAACATCGTGACATCATAAAACAATTCATATAAGAGAAAAGAATTCATAAAAATAATTCCATCAAAACACAATAAAATCTATGTAATAATAGGGATAGAAAAATAACCCTATATTATCTTAGATTGAAAATAATTTTGATAACACTTGAACTCCATTCTTGAGGAAAATATCCTTTCTACTTCAAAAGCATTTTTTCGTTTCTTAACATGTCATACAATTTTAAACTGAAAGAAGTTGATTAAAAATAAACATAAAAACTTTAAAAGGAAGCTTCATGGAAATAATGTTCTAAAAATCCATTCATGTCGTATAAGATAAAAAACATTTTTGCAGTACTTTCGCCAGAAAAGTCAAAAAGTACCACATACGAAAAACGACAGAGGATTCATTTTATATCTTTTACTAAAAACTCACCGAAGGATAAAATTGTATTTAAACAATTGCAGGTAGATGGAAATAATATTAAATATTGAGGAAACATGTATGTGGATGATAAATATTTCCCAGTAAATTCTGAAGTATAAACAATCTCAAATAAAATCGAGATTGTGAGATTTTCCCTTACCTTAGGAGCGATTTTCTTCGTAAGTGTCCGAAATTCTTGTATAATGATTTAAATAATGTCATTTACTTATTCCATAATCATAATTATTTTTATGATATCATATATGGTCATATTCTAAGCTTATTATTAGTAATATTTCATTGCTACTTGTTATTCGGGTGTTTATTGCTTTATGTTCGTATGTGTGTTTTGTCGAATAAATTCTTATTCCTCTTTTTAGGTTATAGAAAACTCATTTCCAGAATGGTATGAGTGTAATATATATCATAAATATTCATTCAATTAATTTATATAATCCTTATTCAATGAAGATCATGTAGAACGAGTCACATCATATCGTGGAGACGGTATTCCGTACGTACGCACGAGCGATGATATCATTCCTATGATTGTGGAATTGTATTGGAGTGTATGTATACTATTTAATAATAAATATCACTTTAAAATAATCATATATAGTCATTATTTACACCATAATACCCATCCAAGTAAGGTGGTTGTGGAAAATAGATTACACCAAGGCGTGGAGACGGTATTCCATACGTACGCACGCGCGGTGATTTCGTTTTCCATAGGATGTATAGATGGTGAAATAGAGTTGCTTCATACATATAATAACATATCTATATATGAGTGATACTTATGTTATTACTTCATAATTAAACAACTAAATAAGAACATGTAGAAGAATAAATAAAGTTGAAAGAATCGGTAACGGACATTACCTTTTCATTGAAGCTCCTCTTTGAGACCTACACTTAGGGCACTAAAATTGGTCTTTGAAGAAGACCAGGACGTCTAGGTTGTTTCTAGGGAAGTGGAGAAATTAAATGGGCATGTTTTTTCCGATCATGAAGGCTCAAATTGGTGTGAGGAGGAGAGGGATGAGGTGCCCTTTTATAAGGGAGGAGAGAGGCACCTTTGGAAATATAAGAAATATTAGTTTATATTAAATCCCAAACCCACATAAAAACATCCAAAATGACTCATATCCGAATATTTGATGAGATAGGGTTGTAATATCATCAAACAATAAAATTTATACATTTTAGGAATTTATTTTAAACATTATCAACTTGATTTATCCTTATTTATCAATTTAATTTTATTTTTGGTAATAATATTCTAAATTTTAAATTATTATTAATAATTACTTATGTGTTGTGAATTTTTCATAATTTAAAACTTTATGAAATTTTAGACCATATAAATTTTAATTTATAATTTTTAAATATTTTTGTGATTTTTAAACAATTTTATAATATGTTATTTTTATAAAATAACAATAGTTTCAATTTTCACACTATTCATTTATTTGAATTTCAATAAAATATATACAGACTATATGTTCTAACTAAAAGCTTTAATATATTTATAAAATGTCATATGTATCTATAAAATTAGTGGATCACATTAAATAGTTCATATAATATTTATTTTAATATGTTTAAAACCATTTATTTGATATTTTAATTAATAAAATAATTTCAACATCACTATTGTGTCATAATTAATGATAATTATTTAATCCCTAAAAATTATAAATTAATTTTATGATGTAGATAATTGTATTAGCTTTCTGGAGACTATTCATGTTCAAAGTTTCATTTAGTGTACCACTAAATTAAAATTATAATACTTATATGATTTAAGAAAGTGACATGTTGTCACTTTCTTTGGTTTTAATAATAATTAAATACTTTTCAGGGAAAAATGTCCATTAATGAATCTAGTCTGACCATTAGGTGATATGGGTCGACTTTTAGTCTTCCAATCCGATTTTGGCAGGAGTTAGGGTAATTTTAAAATCTTATATTTACCCTTAATTACCAGATTTACCTTTAACTATGGTAATAAAAAGTAGCTTATTAACATAATTTGGACCCACTAATTCCAAATAAGGCATCCTTTTATCAAAATTCAAAACACATAAGTTGCAGTAATTAATTTAAAATTAATCCCTTTGTTAAGAAAATGGGTTTTAGAAGTTAAAACATTTCCAAATATTGAAGTGTTTTTACCTATGAATTCAAAGTGAAATTAATGCTAATGACATACATTATATTAAATGGTAAAAATATATTCTATTTATACTTTAAGACCATTCAATATTATAATTTAACCATATAAATTATCTCAATGAAAAAAGTTGTTTTTAATTTAAAATTAGCGTATTTCTACTATTCATCAAAATATGAAAGTTATCAGAACAATATCAAAAATTTATCCAAAGTAAATTTTTATATCCTGATTCAAAAGAAGAATTTTATTTTGTAAAATTGAACTTATAATCATGTCAAAAACTAGATTTAATGTTGGTGCACCATCAAAAGGTGGAAAAACTGCATTTTTTTTATAAAAATACTTATTTTACCTGAAAAAATTATTTTGTTCTCTTACCATGTTCTAGAAAAAGTGTAAGATGAATAATAATGTTATAAAATTCAAAATGTTGTTAATAATATTCAT
Organism: Viscum album; assembly: GCA_963277665.1. Taxonomy (NCBI): domain Eukaryota; kingdom Viridiplantae; phylum Streptophyta; class Magnoliopsida; order Santalales; family Viscaceae; genus Viscum; species Viscum album. The sequence goes on along the minus strand of OY728133.1, from coordinate 1,406,133,450 downwards.
AATGGATAGTCCATAATAATATATAGTTGTTTAGTGAATCCCGGTATTGTGTACTACACACGTAATCGAGGAAGGTTGCGATTGCGTGTAATGCAAGCCAAGTCAGTATTATGTGTTGTGAAAGGTTCCTTTGGTGTTGCATATAACATAAGACATAAACAATATATATATTTGTCATAAAATCTCAGGGTGTTACAATGTGTTGTGTTTTTTCTCTCATGAGGCCTTAACTTCGGAGATCCATATGCTACAAATCTTTCCCCCTTCATTAGTACTGCTCCTAGGACTATTATTGATGCATCTCAAGAAGATTGTATAACAAATTATAGGATCTAGTAAAACTAGAATATGTTCTTAGAAAATACTCCCTGTTATCCTCGAAAAGGCTTTCTCGCATGCTTTTATCCAAAGGAACGTGACACCCTTCCTTGTAAGGATAGTAAGAGGTGAAGATATAAATGATAAATCTCGAATAAAATACTTGTAAAATACAACCATCCCCACAAAAAACATTATATTAAATAGTTTCTTAGGTTTCTCTAAGGATACTAAACCACTAACCTTACATGGGTAATCAAATACGGCTAATTATAAGATAATATTACTTTATAAGTAAATATTTTTGATCCATAAGTGGTGCATAGAAAGATTGTATTAAGGAATATTCTCTCTCAGTGTACTCAGAATGATCTCAAGGTGGTTGGTATAGTCGCTATGAGTGTTATAATACACCAAGATGTCATCCTCAAAGAACATGATAATAAAATCTAGATATGGATAAAATATTCATTTCATTAGATCCTTATTAAAGGATGGCATGTTCATAAGACCAAATGCAATAAAAAAAAACTCATACAGAATATACCTACTATGAAATTTTTTACGAGGTATGAATGATGAAATTACTCACACCTAATAATAACATTATCTTAGGTCGATTTTAGAGAATATCCTTGCCACTCAGAGCTGGTCAAATATATAATCTATTAGATGAAGTGAATACATGTTCTTGACCATAAGATGGATCAATTTTTTATAATCCATGCATAGAGGTATGGTTCAATATGCCTTCTTGGAAAAAATCATTTGTGAACACCAACAGGGTGCCCTAGTCCATATATGACCTTAGGAATATAAATCCAATATCATTCCATTGATATCTAAAAGCTCTATAGGTCCCATCCTATATAGAGGAATGGGAACATGAGATTCTCTTCGCAGAAGATCAATTATAAAATCTTCCTCTATCCTGAGAGGTAAGAAGAGTCATTCATCAGAAAAGACATCCCTGAAACGATCCACTAAAAGAGTAAAATCATCTTAAGATAATACCTGATCCTCTAGGATGATATTTTTAATCAAGGTGGAAACTACACCTAGTCCATGATTCTCTGGTCCATCTCTACAATCAAAGACATTCCACTTAGCCTTAAATAGACAACTTCTACCCTCTGGTGATGTAAATGATACCATTCAAGGATAAGAGTATAAAAAATCATGATATTGAGCCATAAAATCCATCCTAGGAATGAAATTGAATCCAATTATCTTCAGAATGAATAGGTCTGAACGTGGAGCTGGTGCGGATCAATTTCCACATGAATCTGGTGGAATGGTCCTGGAAAAATTGTAATGATTCCCCATAAGGCCGCAAGACTAACACTCCATTAGGTCTCTATCATAATTAGGCTTCAGGTGCCCCCATCAACCACACTGATGATATAGTGTGAATCAATATAAATAGGCACTCTGGTTTCCACTACCCTGATGTGAAGGCTCTAGAGAACACTTCCTACAACTAGAAGAACTACTGGTCTGACAAGGTACTGATCCTCTATGACTGATAGTATTGTCATCCACTATACTACACTCAGTGATAAGAACCTGATTGAATATTCGTAAAAAATGGTTGAAGGTGAAGTCCATTCAGCAATGTACATATGGAATATAAAGGCCCATCATAGAAACATATAGAACATAAAATCACATCACTGGGTAGAAGTCGTACACAGTGTTGCAACTCTGTTAAACGTGTTAAATACTCCTTGACTGAAATAGATCCCAGATCAAGATGCATGTAATATCCGGCTCTACCATATCTCAGCATTAGAGGAATGAATTGACCATATAAGGAAATATGATAATCAACACATAAAATTCTTTGATGATAACCATCCAAGGTAATCATATCCCTCCAACGCTTGGCAGAATCCCGATGCATGTATGTGGAAAGGATAACCCTCCAATTGGAGGTTTATCGAGATTCTCAAGGATATATATGGTGTCTTCAGTCCATGAATCAGTAAACTATAGACTACCATCCCCTAATAAAGTAAAAGGGTGATGTTTCTAGAACTCATGAGTCAGACCATCCATTATCGGTGAAAAACATAGAGCACCCTACAAGGACTCCATCAGATTTATGAAACTAGAAAAAACATGGGAATCAATGCCTAGATAAGGTACAACATGTGGTTCCTTGAGTGATATAGTTGGAGATATGAGTGGTGGCTCAGGTCAAACCACATCTGGAGTGTGGTCGTAACAACCATTCAAACATATGATACGAGGATTTTGTGGCAGCATTGGTCTGAAAATGCCGACCACATGCCTTATAACGTGATTAAAAAAATATAGCATAACTATACGAAGATGAATATATAAAAACTCACTAACCAAGGAATACTACCCTAACTACTTACTTAGATGGCTTAGTATCAGTAATTTCTCAACTATAATATTAATTTTTCTACATTTAATTACGAGGTTCAGTCATTTACCATTCATAAACTTGACATAGTTGGATAATAAACTGCAACCAATTCATTTTAGATGTCATATTTAACTTTATAATGGATAAAAATTATTGTTGATCAATTCTGATAAACCGTATCACATGAAATAAAATCCATTTATTGTTAGCATAATGGATCAAGTTGTTAAATTACACATTCCAACCCACTTGGTCCCATACAACTCAAAAATTGAGGCAAAAAATCATTAAAGAATTATCTAAAGTAATAAATGTATAAGCTATTATCTCAATGTAACTATACTATCATAGTCATATCATTCTATAAAAGTATTGAAATGCACATATATGGCATGTAAATTTGCATGAAATTTGAATTTTAGGTTCCTATAATGAGGCATGTCATAATACTCCTTAACATCATATCATCTGGATGAGGATGAAAGAAAATCCTCAAAGAGAATAATAAAAAACAACACAAAAGATCATCTTCATCTCCCAATGATTAAATAATTTCAAATATAAAAGGATAAATGGAATTACAATTATAATTTTGTGTATGGTGGATTTTTCCTCGAACCTGGGTTCACGATGCCCACCCAAAGCTTATGACCTAGTCTCAAGCATTATTAATTTGAACATATTTTCTCCAAATAGTAAAGAAATAATAATCCACAATTGATACCACATTGTGACATCCAAGAACATGATGCCACTTAATAGGTGACCCAATCCCAGTGGTCCACATGGCGTCAAGCTCATCTACCTATATGATAGAGGCTATTGACTAGCATCGAGGGCCTTTGGTGTGTCCATGGGGATATTATTCCTTCATTTCCAAAGTGTAGCATATAAAATAAATATAAATAATGTTAAATAAGTGAAAAATACATTTAAATATAATGAACAATGAAAATTAAAGACAATAGTAATAATAACTGAAATAACTGGAATATCATACAACAAAGGATGGTGATGTGAAAAGTATAAAAAATAGAAATAATAGAGACATGACAACATGAATATCAGGTTCGAAAATAGTAGGAATGAAAATAAAAATACTATCCCAAGAATCCCAAGATTAATATCATTCATATTATATCAAAATCAATCTGAGAAATATATAAATCAAGTTTCTAAACGCCTATAATTCACATTATCGACAACTACATTCATGTTATCTTCCCCATATGCCAAACAATGCTCAGAGAGGGTGTGAGATAAATATTGGTTGGCCACTAATAATAGATTATATAACATCTAGTCCATCTAATGAAAATGTATCAGTGTGGAAGCATTCATATATACAGCAACGTAGAACAATGTAACTAAATAGACAAGAATCTACTTCAGACCTCGGCTAGCATCTAAACATAACCAGTCAATTAATTAATTATAATATTTTTATATATATGTAACATGTTAGCAATATTGAAGGTTCAACTTTTTGACAATGAATCCTATAATGGAATTTAGTAATGAAGTTCTAAGGTTATAACTAGGGAAATATAGACCTAAAGGGTGGCCATAACAAAAATAACCATAGCCTAGATTAGTGTTGTAGTGTAATAAAAAGATCATATTCTATGGAATTAAAAAATTATTTTCCTACAAAATCAATGGTTATCATCGAAGTCAAAATAGGGATATGTTGTGACTGGGCTCTATTGTCTTTAATCATGGAACCTCCATATCAATGCTAGGACCAAAGAGTGTATCCATTTAATAAATTAATACTATGAGAGGGATCCTACAATGTCTTACTAGGAATAATAAAATATACAGGTATTTGGGGATTGGTAGGTCTCAACTTAATCCTGACGTATCCTTGAATCATAATGGGGTTCCGAGGAACTCTATGAATTCCCTAATAAAAATCCATGTCGAGATCATGGAACAACACTACTATTTAATTATGAGGTCAATTAATATGTCATGTCGTTCATTCCTTTCCATAGTTAGTGTAATAAGGTCAAGTATCATGAAAAATTTTAATCAAGTCATAATTAGTCAATAAGTACAAAAAGGTTCAATCCTTTGTTTTCATTGGCTTTTCAAGTACAAGTATCATGAATATTTTTTTAATTCCATTTATGGAATATTCAATAATTATGGTTTATTCTGATACCTTCCATTAATGTGTTAATGGTTGATATAGACATGAAACCTATTCATCATTCCAATTTAATCTGGTCAAGTAATTTACCTACTATAATATAAACTTTCCCTTTTACATTTAATTATCAATTTGAAGCACTTACCTTATGAGGGTAATGAAGAAGTGACATGGTAAATTTCATTCACCATCACATGATACAATCAAAATTTATTATTAGGATGCCTACAAGTAGTGTGGTCAATCTCGATAAAATCCAAATAATGGCCCAAAGGTGTCCGAACACTAAAAATTCAACTATGGAATTTCATCCTACATGGGATGCTGGGAATTGTGGGTGAAATACCAAAAAATAATCACTTATATTTAATTATAATAGTGATATTATTATAATTATTTCAATCATGATGTATAAATTCAAAAAACAGAACCCGATAAAATTAGTGACCCCACTCGACAATTTGAAAATCAATAAACCCAAGGGACGAGTTATAGACCACCGACCATAGGATTGTACAATCCTTATCCTCTAATATCACCCTACAATTCATATAAGAACGGATTATCTATGAGAAAATGGAAAAACTCTCACACCTCAATAACTTGGTCGATAGAAATAGAGAAGAAGAATGGGTAAAAAGGACTTGAGTACTAATGTTTGTGCATCCAACGTGATGAATGGATGTTCAAACCGCTCTTGATCAAAAGAGATTTTTCTATCCCTATCTTATTTCTTCAAAGAGGTCCAAAATGGATGAAAAATAGGTCAATCTAGAATAACCTCATAGTAGGATTAATGTAGAGGCATAATTTGACCATTACGGGAAAATGGTAAAATTACCTTGAAAAAAGGCATGTTCTTGATTTTTTCACCGGGTTTGACAAACCATGCTCAAACCCTGCCAGGGTACCAAGAGAAAATGGGAACATGAATAGTTAGGATTCATGTTTAGTTAAACCTTGCACCAACCATGCAGTAAGGATCTGTAAAAAATCATGCCACCTACATAATTTACTATAAATTATGATACATAGTTGTTTTCCCAAAAATATTTGTTTTGAGCCCAGAAAAAGTCCTAAAAACCTTCAAGACCATTATTAACAAATTACCCATCTAAAATAGGTCCAAAATAAGAAATTTGTACCTAGGTTTAAATGATCCATACCTGAGTGAAAACAGAGTTCTTACAGGAGTTGTGTGGACAATGATATGTACCCATAAAATGTGTGGTTCCATTTATAATACATGTGTTTTTTAGAGATATAATATTATTGGGGTTATAAAAATAAAGAACACGGATATAATGGAATCTAATAGTAGAACAAGCATAATTTTTTCATAGATACTTATCATGGGAGCAATATAAGACAACATAGTGACCCAATTATATGAAACCATATCCCCACCAATAATGAATTTGGACTATCTAGTGATGGGGAATCATTTCGCCAGTAGAGTGTAAACTACACTAGGAATCTCCTTTATATGAATTAGTTAGTTATACTAAGTATTTTTTTGTCTTGAGTTATAATAATTGATAATGTAAAATTACTAAAATTATTTTATTTATGTTGTAGAAATGATTTTCATTGTAAAAGGAGTCAAAATTTGGAAGGTTTTTTAGTGACATCCTATGTTTGATTTAAAAAATTAGATTTTTCTAAATATTCATTATGAAATAATTTTCCAGCATTTTAATATTGGGGCCAATGTAAAGTGGGAAGGACCTTTCTATCCATGTAACATTATCAATGTTATACGATCTTTTCTTATGTATCTTTTCTCATCAGAACACAATGTCTCTTATAAGAATTCATCAAATAAAAAACATCATAAATATCATCATAAATAAAATTACGATAAAAATGAAGGTATATATAATGGACCATGTTGAATCAAATATTAATAAAAAGAAATCACTCATAATAGATCGCTTGATAATGTTGTGGTCTTCAAAAAATCCACCCAAAAATTCTACACAATCAACTTTTATAGATGATTCATGTTCTAGAGTTATAATAATCAATCTAGTATTATATAAACTAAGTATAGACATAATTGTTTAAGAAAGAAGATTTTAAACATTCAATTTCTCATCAAATTTGAAGGATGATTAAAATTTCACATGTTGATGATGATAAGTGTATAAATTAATTTTTTAGGATTCCCATTTATGACATAATACTATATAGTCTAGCAAATAAATTTTTGAATATATAAAATAAAATATTAATATGGAATCTAATCCAATACTATAGGATCAAATAATGTCCAACCCCCCAAAATGGGATAATCCTTTTGTAGTGGAATCATTCTTTGAAATGTAGGTTTCATCAAAAATCATGATTCAAAATATTATCTCAAATTACCTCTAGGAATCATGTTATACGGAATTATAAGATTAAAATAGGGAAATATTATACTAAACATAGTTATAAAAACATTTTAAATTCATTATTTTCTTGTATACTTATTAAATAAGCATGTTTATGGATATGAATCTCTCAATAACGATCTTATTAGGGGGTTTTACTTCATTCACTCTTGGATGTGGGTTTATGGAAACTTAAGTGTGTTAATCCTAAAATCCTCTCTTACTTGGGATAATAATTCCAACCATTTATTCTATTAATTTTTTTGTTTGTCTTGGAAAACATATACATTAAATCTAGTGATGAGTCACTTATATATCTTCATAAAAGGTGTGATAATTTTGTATATAATGACCCAAATTTCATTATCAAACATCATTTCCAAAGAATTATTGATGTTAATCCAACAATGTAAATCCACAAGGGAATTAATACATACTACATGAACATTAATTTAAATAGGTTTATGAACTATATGATAATGTTATAAATTTGTAAATAAAATCCCAATGGGCTTGTGAATCTTTTATTATTGACAAGTATTCAAAACAATTTATATGAAAAATGTGGCCAATAAATAATTACCATCCACTAATTAATTTTTTCTAGGATGAAAAGTGTCAATAAAAAAATTAGGAATTTTTTTCACAATCTTCCAAAGGATTGAATATTCCTAAAAATTAATCTAAAGGGTAGATTCTGTCGACATGGAATTATGGTTGATGATATAATAAAATGGAGTTATTTATTCCAAGACATCATCTCAATTGTATTTTTTTCATTTTTCAATACATTTTAACCATTGTTATTTCATAAGGTTTTCCATCAATATATGAGCCCATGATTAATAATTTTCTTATATACATTAATTAAATGATTCATTAACATCCATATATTTACACAACAAATACTATGATATAAATATTCTATAAAATTTAATGGAAAAATATAGATTCTATCTTATATGAAAATTTTTATTATGAAAAAATATATTAATTTCTGTACCATACACATATAAAAAATTTAGTACCAATTATAACATCATATTTCATTCCATTTTGATAATACCCTATATTACGATTTATTTTTCATAAAAAATCAATCAATTTCATATAACTAATAATTACATATATATTGGTTTCTTTGATATATCAAATAATATTAGTAGTATGTTTTATAAATGACGATGAAATGATAACAATATTGAAAAAGTATTATGTAGGCTATGAAATATCTAAAATGGTTTTCATTGTCTCCTCCCCCATGAAGGTATTTGTATATGATCAAAAGTATGTACAAATCGATATATTTGTACTATATTGGGCAGTTGTGATATTATATGTAGATTAGAAAGGTTAAATAAAAATATTTGGATATAAATTTAATGATTTTAAATACTATGAGATTCATTATCATTCATCATAAAAATGATAATTTTGTCTTTATATGATGAATTGAGAAATTCTAGGTTAATCTTGATATACTAAAAATATGAATCTCTTTATATTAAGGTGAAAGTAAATTTCTTTAATGAATTCCAATAAATAACTCAAAAAATTATCTTTGTTTCATTCTCTAATTATCTGACCGAGGTTCCACACACTACTGTCCCAAGACGGCTTGTTATATGACCAAAGTTGTGCCTCCCAATAATCCCAAGGATACAGATTATCAACGAGGTTCTAATATAGATCATATAGAGACTATACCCTCTTCATCAAAGTAATACCATATCAGAAAATTAAATAAAATAAAAAAATAGTATACATAACAAGAAAAATAATCAATTCACTTGATGAACAAAAAATAAACTAAAATATCCATTCAATAATTTTATCTTTAGTTGTATAAAATATAATGTACAATAAATAATGATAAAAATATACATTTATTCAATTAATCTTTATATAACCACATCACTCTATGATTCTTGGGGATACACAATCTCTTATTAACTGATTTGATATGTACATGATTTTAAATTATCTCAAGGTAATATCATAAATCATGAATTACATACTTACCATTCAGAATCTCAATTCACATCACAACCAATTTAAACCATAGACCAAAGCCAACTCATGGATTCATAATGTGGGGTCTATTACCCCATTGGTTTTCTTAGCCTCAATCTTATTCAAAAACCACAATAATCATTATTCTCTTTGGAATAATCATTTTCTATCCCATATTCATTTATAAATATCTATGACAATGTTATTTTTATGTAGAATAAATTTCCACACAGACACATGTAAATATTTATCACTTTGGGTATTTGATGTTTATTAACCTTTACGACACAAGAATTTCAATATTTGTCACAATGGGATTTTGATGCAGCAGACAATGTCTTGCACATGAATTTCAATATTTATCACTATGTAATTTTTAATAGTAGATCAATTCCCAAAGAGAATTTTCACATATATTATAATTTCACAATTTCAACTCACTCAAAATATCACATATACCACAATAACCCATTGATTAATTCATCAATTCATTATTTAAATTGAAAAAAATGCATATTCACATCATTCCATTAATAAATTCAATAATTAATAATAACATCTATTGCGTTATGTAATTCGACAACTAATTAATCACTTCAACCCCATTAGTTAATTAAAATATTTAATTAATCACATAAATTAGATTAATTAATTAAATAATAAATTTATCACATAAATACCATTGATAAATTTAATAATTTTGTAATCACATATATTTAATTGATTAATTTTTGAAATACATCCCATAAATTAATTTAACACTGAATAAGTCCAATTCAACAATCCCAATACCGCCATAATGAATTAAAAAATTAATTTATTCAATTCAATCAGTTATATAATCAGAAAAATGTATATCAATTAGTTAAACAATGCATATGTATTATTCCACAATCTCAATACCACCAATTTAATAATCCCTTAATTAATTAATTTACATAATTAAATCATTCAATTGAATAAACTCAATCAATAATCATACAAAAGAAATTATAAAATTTTATTCAAGTAATTGATATAATGAATTTGGTATTTGATTAATAGACCACCTACCTCAGGATCATTAACAAACACTCACCATTGAAAACCCCCAATATATGTAGGATGATCAAGAGTGAGATGATGAACAAGATCTAGATCCAAAATCACACATCCAATAAAAAATGAATCAATATAAAAAATCCCTAATATATATCGATTAAAAAAGAGTAATAAATCCATCCAAAGCATGAGAGAAACATGGTAGAGTGAGGGAAAACCACATAAAATTAGGATCTCTTACTAAGAGGGGTGAATATCGTCAATCTGACCTTCAAATCGTCATGAATGGTGTTCAAATTCTTTAAGAGTCATTTATAATCTATTAATAATGAGGATATTTAATTAAGGTTGAGTTGGTCGAATTAGGGTAATTATTGGGCGTTTATAACTCTAAAATATAATTTTTTTGGTTAATTAAAATCCATGAACAATTTCATAGGAAGGGGTACATATTTTTGGAATAATGTTTTACTTAGCAGTGTGGCTCTTCTAAGGGGAAGTTTCTCCTATGTGGGTGCACATATTGAAAAAAAATCAACTATGAAAATCCGCTCAGTTTGGGTTCACACAGTTTGTTGGGATATAGTTTATGGTTTGGGAATACCATGCTCCATCCATGCACTTACTATCTTCCTTCTAATGTTCACAAATTTCACCCTAAAAGACCCCAATAAATGTCCCAAAAAAATATTTATCAATATATGTAAAACGTTTACATATAAATGAGCCTAATAAATATTCATGAATGTTTGTTATTTTATAATATCCCCACATTATAACTAGTTTTCTATGAGCTAAATCCCAGGAAATTCTATGATTCTGAGTAAAAAATCTCAGGGAACTGATCCCTCTTATCAGCATCTCTATCTCACGTTTTTTCTTAATCATGTACATTTTTTCCACAATACACAGACTATTGGAATGATCTTTCCTCGCTACTCTTTGTCACAGCGATCCAACGTGACTATAAAATTCTCCAAAAAGATGAATTTATTGGAAGATCAACTTCACCCACATTGATCGCATGAGAAGTGCAGGGTTGAAACCTCCAATACTATGAAAAATGTAAAATTACATGCGTAGCAGTGTATCTATGTGGAAGATCCAATCGTTTTTCAACAAGAATGATTCAATCCATATCTTCAAACACGTACACAAACCTATGAGCTAGCTTCCCCTTCCTTCTTATATATTCGTGAACCAATCATAGTTACACTAAAATCATTAATCGATTAGCTTATATAATTTCTTAGGGTAATTTCAGTCTATCAACATAAGACATCTGTCTACTCTGAGTATTATACATCCACTTTTGAATCAACTGAACTTGCACCAATGTATCATTCATGAGACTTGGACCCAAAAACTATAACTCATTAGCATCCATATATAAAAGAGGTGATCTTCATGATCTACCATAAAATGAATTATATGGTTCCATATAAATAGATTAATGATAACCTTTGTTATAAGAAAACTACAATAAATCAAGGTGACATTCCCCTAAACCACAAAATTCAAGGAGACATGCTCAATTAATTTTCTCATGTTCCTAAATAGTATCCTCCAAAATTGATATCAATCAATGGGAGGAATGTCATTATCAATAAAACATGTTTACCAAGAACCTTCTACAAGACCTTCCCTAAGTGAGAAGTAAAATGAGATTCAAGGTATAAAATTCTAGTCGGTGGTACCCTATAAAGATAGACTATCTCCACAACATACAAGTCTTCCAACAAATTACCTGATAATGACCTCTATACTAGTGTAAAATGTTACAATTTTTTTAAACAGTACACAATCACCCAAATAGCATCATTCTTCTGACATATCCTCGGGAGACCCACCAAAAAATCCATGGTAATGTTATCCCATTTCCATCCTATAATTGGAAATGGTTTTTAGTATCCACCTGGTTAATGATGCACTGTCTTCATTTGTTTACAAGTGTAACATCATTTCACTAACACATATATCTCATTTTCATGTCCGAACACCAAAACATTTGACATAGGTCTTGATATATTTTGGTGATAGCATGATGCACCACCCATTTCAAGGCATAAAATTATAATATCATCTCTTCCATAATACATTTAGGCATAAAAAACTAATACCTAACATAATTAATGTCATCTTCATCTATATTACAAATTGAGGGTGAATCGCCAAATTTAAGGTATTACCTCAATAAAAAAAATTCTAGATCCCCAGACTATAATGAATTAGGTTTTTCAAAATTTATTTTTTTAAATTATTTAGGAAAATTCCAAGACTAGGAGTTGAGACAGAATGTGATTCTGGGGACCAGGGTGCCCGAAGTGTTTTTTGAAAAATGTTATATTTTTAATAGCACGCATGGGTGAATTTTTTGAAAAAAGTGAAATTACTCCTAAATGAGGGACCTGACCAAAAATATGATGGCATCATTGAGCTCAATGTAATGGTTTTACTCTGGTCTTGACCAAACATTGGTCATCTTGGGTCATCTATAGAAAAAGTCACTAGGGTTTAACCATAAATAAAATAATTAAATAAAAATTATTTTATTTTAAAATCATAATTACTCATAAACGGAAATACATCTTACAAATATGATACCACCATTGTTTTTTATGGTGGTGTTTTCTTTAGGTAGGGCCTGACCTCGACTGGCATGGTTTGAGGGTGAATGTTTCATTTTGGACATTGACGTCTTTAAAATGAATAAAAAATATTTTATTGAAAGTTATGTGTTGATGCTGTGGCGATTTTACATTTTAATCATCCATGTCATAGGAATTCACGATTATCTCCATATCCCTAGAATTACCCTAACGTAAAAAGAAGTATGCTATATCCCAATGAAAATCATCAAAGAATCAAGGATTTTCGAAGACATGATCCTCCGTTCTTCGTTATCACGCGATCCAAAACGTGTGAGGGTGTTCATCTCTCCATAATCTTATTTAACCATCACAGAATCAAATGATAAACACACAACAACCCATGAGCCGTTTGATCCGAGGTTCGATCATTCATGTTATAGGGATAATTATTGAATTATTTAAGGGAATAGATCTAGATGATTTTTCCATTCATGGTTTCTTCATGATCCCTATAACATGAACAAATCAAGTCTGAAAGAACATGTTCAAGATCCTCACATGGAATATTCATGTGCTTAATCACTCCCCATTAATCTATTGCATTTGTCATGTGTTCTTCCACATTTGAAACCCTATGTGAATGATCAATACTTCCACCCAGAGTACATGGAATTAATATCTGAGACCAATGGTCTTGATCATCAATGACATTGTGGATGTGTGGTGAGAGTGAAATGGAAGCAGTACGGCTGGACTATGTAGGTCCAGAAATGATGGGAGCTGCTAGTAGTGACTAAAGGGACCTAGTAAGTGGTCGTAGTAGAGATGGTATGTGAGTAAAGTCCACATCATATGGATCCACATCGAATCTTTGGGTGCATGTGGGGAATGTGGTTCAACTGCATGAAACACAGTCTGGTATTGTGTTGACCAGATTGTTGTGGCCAGGGCATGCTACATCTTGCGCGCACACACCTGCCCACATGTGTCATGCCAGACCGAGGAAGATGGGACACTCCTGTGGCCCAGCGGGCTGAGCTGGGTCAGGTCAACCAGGTTTGGTCAGGTTTACCAGACCATGTCGGGTTATTCAGACTGGGTCGTGTCAGACCCAGACCAGACTGACCCTTTTTTAATAAATTTCCTATATCATTTAAAACAATTGTTTGTCATATGATCCATTCAATGTGTTTGGAATCTTAAGATGAGACATTGATTTTGAGTTACTATAAGTGTGTTTTTAAAGATTATGGTTTATGACCTAATGGAATATGGTGTATGTTATCCCAGAATAAGGGCGCTATGAGAAGAATCCTACAAATAGCTATAATTGTGTGATCAGAGTTACAATGTCAGTTGGTGGTTGTATGACCCATCAACACTAAATGCACCATAAATTCTCCATGAACCACCTCTGATTCGTGCACCATCAACATGCCATGCACCATCGATGCTCCATACACCGCGGACTCTATCTTCCCCCATCGATGCTTTTTGATCCATGATGCTCTGTGTTCCACTGATGCTCCATTCACCACTGATGCTCAATGCTCCATTAATACTTCGTGCACCATCGATGCTAAGTGTTCCACTGAAAATTCTATTTTCATAGTGATTCAAAAATATATGGACTAAAAAAATTAAATCCTTCTATTAATTATTTTCAATTTTAACTATATGAGATGGCCATATTAATTTTACATTATGTGTTTCCATTGTGGTGTACATCATTTGTTTCTTTTGAGGTATACTAAATGTATTTTTTAGTGGTGTTACATTATGGTTTCAAGGACCCTATTGAGAATTTTTTTGACTCACCCATGTATGAGCTATTCATGAAAATATAGTGTCTTGTGTATACGAGTGATTCTTTGACAATGTCCTTGGTGGACCGAGTCCTAGTGTTGCATAGAGAGAGGCCCTATATATGAGGATTGTTTTAGTAACCTAAGATGGTTGTACCTATAACTACCCTTAAGGTAATATTTTCAACATATGGGATTCATGATCTTGTACTTTTCCTATTGGTTGGGCATGCATTATATCCTCATTTACTTTTCAAAATTTTAATGTCATACTCTATTCTTGGTATCTTAGTGTTACACATGTTTGTTTACTTAGTGTTTTCCATTTGAGAATTTTGGGCTTGGAGGTGGGTGCAGGTTTGTAGGTACTTATGTAAATGACACCCATTTGTAGGATATGCCAACTTAGTGCTAGTCACCATCCACTAACCTATAGGAGGTGGGAATTGGGTAGTCACAACATAAGCCCCATGGGATGGGTTTTGATAGTTTTTTATCATTAGAGGATGGTTCTATCAAACGTACCTATATTCTATGAGATTTCTTTCGGGAAATAGTGTTATATGATTCAAGTAAAACATTCAGACAAGGGACTCCAGTTTTGGTGTGGCTACTAACATATCAATACACTAGAACTCTGAATTATGATTTTTGACTCAGTACATGAAAGCACCTGTTGTTGTGGAAAATAAATGGTACATGAATCATATAGGATTGAGTGTGTTCTACGTCCCTTCTTGAATATATTTCTTCCCACCTGGTATTGTTTATTGGACATAGTATATCATGATCTATTTCAGGATGCCACCATTTAGATAGCCATCCAAGATTATGATATATAATAAATATGACTATCTTCCTAGAGATAAGGCATCTGTACATAGACCAGAACGAGAGATAGAACCTTGAGGTGGTGAATCAATGATACCACCACCCATATTGTAGTAGTTACTACAAGAACTACTGATAGATGATTCACACAAGATAATTTGGTTGATTTAGTTCCAAAAGTAGTGGCCTCCTAGTTTCAGGTATGGGCAAGACATCCAAGCATCTGAGTATTAGATAGAGGAGGTTATGCATCTCTTTCCCCTTGTGAGGATTCCTCTTGATCAACATGAATTCATAGTCATGAGTCCCATACATGGCTCAACAAGGAGTTGGTGGGGGCATAGTTATCGAAATGCATGAGGAGATGACCGCCACTTAGACAGACTTTGAGCATCTCTTCAAGGAGGAGTTATTTTTATTGATGTTATGCTTAGTACACATACTTGATCTACTGCCTATGTGTCATGGAATCTAGAAATTAGTGGAGTAATCATCAAGATTAATAGATCTTTATCGCTAAATCAATTATATGATGCATGACATTGTTTTCATTTCCCAAAAATTATAGTAGCGAGTACATTGGTAGATCTGGGAATCCATGATATCCCTTAGAGTCCCTACATATTCTAGGGCACTAGAGTGAGCCCTGATCATAGAAATATTTGTAGTGGAGCAGACACTAGTAGTAGGATCTACCACCGTGCTTCAGGATGCTAAGTCATCAGTATATTGTTGCTGACAGTTGGTGCAGGGTTCCAGGTAGAAAAAATAGTATAGAGGAAGACTCCAGGACATGTGGTCAAAGGTGTGAGGATCCCATAATAGAGATAATTTTACTATGGATATGTTGTGTTAGTCATACTGTTGTCAGTGACATCTGGTTATAGATTGTTTGACCCTTCATACAACCTATCAAGAGACAGTCAAGGGACCATAGAGATAGAGGTGTGGACAAGATCATGGTGTTCCACAAGGCTGAAAATATGGGAGAGGAGATGGATGGGCTATTGGATGTGGGTGAAGGTTCGAGGTACTACCACCACATCCACCAAGTAGTCCCCTATATTCTTAGGGTTATGGTGGCTACAGAAATGACCACCTTCATGAAATAGAGGCTTATAAACCCGTAGCACCAAATATGATTATAGCTAAAATCTATAAATTTTCCAACATAGTTGTAGTTTTGATAGACACAAGTACCATTAATTTTTTCTCACCATGACCATTGTTAAAGACAAAGATATTCTAGTAGAATCATTGATTTTATCCTTATGCTTAGAGACTAATACAAGAGGAGATTTTATGATCAGACACTGGTACTAATAAAGTTCCCATCCTCTAGGGACGAGAGTATAGGTTGGGATAAAATGATGGAAACGTCTAGGCTTTATGATGTCATTTATGGTATGGACTAGTTATCCGCAGTTTATACCTAGATTGACTATTTTAGGCGCACAGTGAAGTGTGTCCCTAGAGATGGGACCATGTTTTCTTTTTTTTGGTCATCATTATAACTATATTTTACTGAATGGGATCTCATGTAAGAGGGTGAATCCAATCACACACTATTTGGATAGCATGACCCTTTGTGTAGTGTATGAGAAGAGTCCTCAATTTTCTACAGTTGTGGATGAGTATGAGGATGTCTTTTCCAAATATGTTCTAGGATTACCAACATATAGGGAGATGGAATATTTAAATATTTATACCTAGAGATGACCTAAATATCTACACCAACATATCTAATATATCAATTAGTGATTCTTGAGTTAAGGGTACAACTATAGAACTAGATAAAGAGGACTTCATAAGACCTAGGGTTTCACCCTGGGTGGCTCTAGTTTGGTTTTCCATGAAGACAGATGGGAGATTGAGGTCATGTGTGAAATTATGGTGCTTGAATCATGTGACTATGTATAATAAGTATCCACTGCCAAGGATTGATGAACATTTCAATAAGCTAATGGTAGTGATGAAGTTTTCAAAGATAGAACATAGATTTGGATATAACCATAATTTTGTACTAGATGAGGATGTACCAAATATATCCATCAAATGCTCTTATGTCCACTATGAGCACATAATTACTCAATTTGGTGTGAAAAACATCCAAAAAGTGTTCATGGGACTCATGAATAGTATCCTTCAGCCATACTTAGACATGTTCATTGTAGCACCCCAAGATTTCATAGTACAATATTTTTCAAAGTACTCAAATAACATGCAATATACGCAACATCGAGTTCTGGCACACCATGACATACCAAACTAGCCGTTCAAAAGTGGTTAAGAATAGTATTAACTGAATTTTGATCTTTATATGATACTTATTATTTTAGAATCCATATGATGAGTTTTTTATACATAATGTAAGAACAAATTCATTTTTCAGATAAAAGAAGTTTTTTTCAAAAAAATCCAATTTTACCGCCTTTTAATGGAAAAACATTTTTAAATCCAATGTTTCAATATTTTATAAATTCATTTTGACAAAATAAACTTCTTCATTAGTATCGGGACATAATAGATTAGTTTTAATAAATGTTTGGTGCTTTTCTGATAACTTTCGTTTTTGGGAGAATAGTGAACAATATTATATTTTAACTGAAAATAAGTTCTTCTAATAAAAATAATTTAGAGTTTCAAATTATACATTTTAATGTTTTGGATGTATAAATAGATTATATTTTTTTTCCATTTAATCCAATTCTAGTCATTGAGAGAAATTTTACTTTGTAATAGGATATAAACAAGTGTGAATCTTCTAAAAGTATTATTTCTTAAAAATACACCTTTTGGTTTTGATAATGGTAATTCATTTTAAATTAATAAATGAAATATCTATGTTTTGAATTTGGTAAAATATACTTTAATTTTGAATTCGGAATATCAAAATTAGCTTAGGGTGAATTTTTGTTATGTTTTTGAAAACATTCAATTTTTGATGAATAATGAAAAACATTGGGTTATTGGTTAAAACCGACTTTTCATTTAAATAATTATATATTTCATTTAAATTTATTTTAGGTCAATATAGACAAATAATACCTATATATGTTCAATGTAATTCATTTGAGTAATTTTATTATAAGAATAGATATATAAAAATGTTATTGAAATTTTACCTTCATTTACCAACCTCCTATGAGCTTTTGAAAATTTGTATAAAACAAAATTTCACTGCTTCTGTGAATTGAATTTCAAAAATCTGAGATACACGGTTGATATTATTATGTAAAATGTTATTTAATAAGATAAAAATCATTTTTGGTGAATAATAACTTTTGACATTTATTTACCACAATTAAAAGTGAATATGGTAATTAAAGGTAAAATTGATATTCTTATTACCCTCACACATGTCCTAATTATATTGGTTATGTGTAATTCGACAAAAAATAACCTTTGGAATAAAATATTATTATTTAGGTCTACTAGTATTAGATTAAGACATTTAATATTAATTAATTGATAGAAGAGTTATAAGAGATAAATTTAATGTTTAATAACTAAACCATTTTTAATACAGGGTTGTACATAAGATTAATTCAACAATAAAAATTAATTATAAAGACAAAATTATTGATTCGATAATGTTACTTTTTTTTTATTTTTTAGACATTAAATAATTTTATTTGTTAATGAAAAAATGATGATGCAGTAATTACCTAATTAACAAAATATTAAAATAATTGATATTGTAAATATCCAAATAAATGTAATTTTTGAATTTTTATGAATTCCACTAATTTTATAGGTTAATATGGAATATTAGTGTTAGTTATATGAATTTTTTTTGATGTAATAATGCTGTTATGAATTTAGAAAAAACAAAATACAAAATACTGTCAAAATTGACATAGAAGTGTTTTTAAAACAAATGTTATATTATTTATTGATATTATATTCCTAAAAATGTATGTTTCATCCAAAAGACTTATATAATGATAGTTTTATCACTAATTATCCACTTGGGGTTCTCTTAGAGGTTTATAGTATGTTTATTAAACATATAACATAAAAATAAAAGAGACATGGTAAACGTCAAAATATTTAACTAAGAGTTAAATCTAAAATATAATGTTAATATAGTAACTCAAACCTGTCTAAAACCTATTGGATGAGTATTTTTGGACTCATACTCACCTTATCCTTTAATAAATTCATTTTTGAGCCATTAGAATTCGAAAATGAATATATTATAGAATAATATTTTATGTTTTTCCTAACCCCTCTTATAAAAGGGAACACCCCCTTCTCTCAAATTCACACCTCCAAAGCCATTTGGATCGGCCAAACCCTACCCAAATATCATATCAACTATCCTAACTTCATACTAGAGGCATTATTTTGATCATAATGTCAACATAAGGTGCCATTTTGATCAAATCAAAAAGAAGAATCAGAAGAAGAGGTAATGATTTCACCACACACTTTCACGTTATTTTATTATTCCACTTAATCTTTATTTTTATTACCATACCAAAATAATAACTCCAGTACCTTATATATAGTTTGATGTTGTTATAAATATGGCACAACCATATTCATTATTCTGTCCATCTTATGAATGATAATGTCACCATTTGTGCGTACGTACGGCTTACCGTCTCCACGCCATGGTGTAATTTGTTATTCAACAGTATGTTATTTGGATGGATATAATGATGAGTAATATGTATATAAAAAATGAAAATAAAATGATAATGTCTCTTTAAAAGTAATATACCATCAAATTCCCCAACTTTAAGGAAATTATTTTGTCGCTCGTGCGTACGTACGGATTACCGTCTCCACGAATCGATTAGATTAATTTCCATGTTAACCATTCAATGATGATTATAAAATATTTATCATTAGTAAGTATGTAATATATGACATAATAATTATATGGGATATATATATATATATATATATATGTATATATGTACTTACATATATCTTATTCTGTTAGTTCTGTTGAATAAGATTTGAAAACCGAAAAAGCATTTTTGCATACGTACGGCCTGCCATCTCCATAATTGGGTTTTTCCATTTCATTTATCTATCTATTTAAAATATTTATATTCTAAATATATTTGATATATGAATCAATATTTTTATTCTAGAAGTATTTAAATCATGATCTAAATTATACGGTCAAGAATAAAAAGTTAAAATATGTACGATAATGAAAGCGATTATTACCCAAAATGTTAATTTAAAATGGAATTTATTATTAAATCGGTAGTATAATTTCATAAATGAATAATTTATGATATCATAAATATTAATATGGTTGTGGTATAATTTAATAACATACTACGGTCTTTATACAGGAGGTTAAATGAACCCTCGACTAAATGAATGTGCATGGTAAGGGTTAATTTCTCAATCTCATTATTATTCGCGATTGTTTATGGGTATGTTTTTAATGGGACATATTTATTAACCATGTCCATGTTTCCTAGAAGAGTATTCAAATGGATTCTATTTATGGGACTCATTTACTAAAACATCATTTTAATTTTTTTAAATATTTATTCTTCTAAATCATTCTCATTAATGTCCATATTTTCAAAATGGTTTTAATGATTTATTTATATGGACATGAATGTTTTTAAAATGTGAATTCCTTTAAAAAGTTTCAATTTCATATGAGACACTTTGATTTAAAAATGTCTTTAAATGTATTCCTTTCAAAATGGTGTGACTTTTAAATGTTTTCATGAAAAATGGTTATTTCTCTCAAAGAGTTTTACAAATCATTTTCATCTATGTCAACATCCTTTGATGGATTTTAAACTTCTTTGAAGTTGATTTATTATGATACAAATCATTAATATTTTATTGAAGGTTTTGTTATATGTTTGAATTTGGATGTATTATTTATATACCATTCATGGTTTATGGATAAAGTATTGACATTTATTATTCTAGTTTTAATATGAATGTTTTTGTTATGTTTAAACAATTTCATATGATGTATGCATTGGACATAGTAAGTGACGGGTGGAGCCTGATATAGCTCCTCGATGCATTAGTAGGTCTCATGAGACAAACTAGTGTCTTGGCACAAGGCTTTTCCAAAATCTTCTTTGTAGTCAGGGAAGAAGGCCTTGACTATGTGGTTCTGAAAGTCTGGCATTATTCATTCCATCATTATGAAAGTGGCTATTTATATTGTATGTGATTATTCGACTAGTAGAATATCCATGTGAAAAGTAAATGACATTATTTGATTTTATTTTGGCCATATTATGCTGATGTTTAAGTATAGAAGGCCTTTGATTTATTGTTATACGTTTACTTAAATGTTTATACTTAATTATGAATGATTCAGCTATTTCTTTATCTTTACTGATCATCTGAGCTCACCACTTTCTATGTTTTATTTTTCCCAGGATTCCAAGAATTATATTGTGATTGATATGCAGGGTTATGCTGAGGGAATAATGAAATTCATACAGGATTATTTATGACATGTTGTATGTTATAAAGTGTAATGTAACATTCATAGATGTAATCTATTTTCCAAGACTGCTAAACTGATCGGTCCTTCAGGACTTGATTCTTTTTAATCATGACAATGTATTAAAATAATGCACTAACTCTGGGTAACTGGGGTCAGGGTATTAAAGTTGGTATCAGAAGAATTTTAGCAACATCCATGGAAATATATTTAGTTAAACTCTGATTAGATAACAATACCCTAAGATAAACATTAAAGATTAGTTTAGAATAACTTTCTAGAATATTGGTACTGTCATTATTTTTTTAGTTTTCCATGAAAATACATCCATGTCTAGATACGAGCAGGTATAGGTGGCTCTGAAACATATTTACCTAGGGGTAAAACTCGAAAAACCCACATTGAACTAGACATAAATGGGAACTGGTGCATGACAACGTGCTTTGATGCACTGTTGGTTACGACACTCTTGTGGGATATGCTTAAGATAATTCTCATTTTCATTACAAATTATTATGAAGTATTTACAAGTATATACCTTCTCAAAGAAAATATTTTTATGATTATGGATCAAATCCATAAACTTTTCAATTTATGTTAGTTATTTTTCAAGTTTGGAATTATTCATTGCAATTCATAAACTTACCTAGTGTATTCAATTGTATAGAAATGTCACCGGATTGAAGGAATGAGAACTCCAACAATACGTATGATCTAAAGTGTAAGAAGGATCATATTTTTCATGGTATTAAGACAACATTTAGAAGGGAAATAATATCCCATGTATTCTCATCATATGAAGAAATAGTATCATGTGTTAATAAAATAAGTACTGAATTTTCTGAGTCCTATGGTTTTCATGGGAAGCCAGAGATGAAGAGGATGGAAGAGAGAACAATGGATAATGGGAAGAATGGAAAGAATGATTTTCCCGTATGTGATAATTGTGGAAAGAATCACCTAGGTAAATTCTTGAAGGGAATGCGAGTTTGTTATGAGTGTGGAGAAAAAGGACACCATGTACGTGATTGAAAATATAAGAAATAGGTTTCATGTGAACAATCCTTCATAGGCAAGGAGTTGGGTCACTATGCGAATCGATGTCCAAATCATCAGAGTATATAGAAAATGAAGCTATTGCATAATAATCAAGTTATGATACTACCACAAATAAAGAGCAATGACTAGTGTTATTATGTTGTTGTTAAAAGATTATGTCATTTCAGTGTTGTATCAATGATATACCAGTAATATGAATTATGGAAATAAATAAGGATTGTACTGTAATACTATTTCGTTGAGGATTTTAGATTACAAGGTTTTATTAAAGGTGACTCAAAAAAAGGTAAATTTTTTGGAAAATACCTTGTTGGAGGAAAGATAAACAGTATTATGGTCCTGATACTGAGGTAGTAATTTGGTAATAAGAGAAGGATGATTTGGTTAAATTATATTGGATATTCTTAAATATCTTGAAACTGATAATTTTTTTATTTATTTCATCATTATTGGCATATTAAAAAATTTTGGATATAAAAAATATAACCAGTATTATAGAAAGGATAAGGGAGCATTTATGTAATCAATAAGGTATTATGGTACTTCATTTTGTTACCATGTTTTAAAATAATATAGGATGATGATGTTCACATGTTATTACATGGTAAAAAGGATCTTCATTGTGTTTAAGTTCCTTATAAATTTTGGACTGTGGGTTTGGATAGATTTATTGTGGATAATTATAAAGGTTGGAATGGATTATGTTTGAAATTGGATATTATTGATAAAGTTATTTTTGGATTGTTATAAAAAGTACAACACACAGACCATGTGACAATACGTCGCATCAGATAAAGCTTTGAAAATCGAACCCAAAACTATAGTGAGATTGGGATTTATTTCCTCCCAATGGAATACATGAATTCCATGGATTTTATAATAAAATTTTATTAAGGGTCTGATAGGTGAATTAGAAATTTTTTATTTTTGGAACCGTATATGATTAGGATAAATATAATTCTTTTGAAATCTTTTGGTGTGAAAGATGAGTTTGTGGTTCAAATTAGTTGAAGGATGAAACTCTACTTGCCAATTATATACATATAAAAATAAATAAATATATATACATATATCCCTCTTATTATATGGGAAAATTAATTCATAATCTTTAGGGAAGGTATCTTCAAACAAGAAATGTGTTATCCTAATAACTTATGTTGAACTGATGGTATTTTAAATCATCATAGATTAATGGATTTGAGGCCCACAATTTTAAACTTGTTTATGATTGATGACCTCAATCACTCTCTTTAAATATTGATGTTTTTACTCTAATTATGTGTCCATAATTTCCACCAATGATCATAATTTTGTGGTGACCCTTTCATTTCCCTTTTCCTCTTATCAAGACTAAATTTTATTAACCCAATTTTCGGTGTGGGTTTTTCGAAAAATTTATTTTTTATTTTCAAACTTTTATTTTTGAAAAAAAAAATTCAAATTGAGAGGATGCAATTTATTGAATGATTGTAGAATGTAACACCCCCATATTTCATAGTATTATATTTCTTCAAAATAATCCAATAACATGCACTACACGCAACACCGACTTCTAGTGCACCAAGACTTACCAATGTAGCAGTTCAAAAGAGTTTATGAATAGTATGAAATGAATTTTGAACTTTATATAATCCTTATAATTTTAGAATCCATATTATCAGTTTTTGAGACATAATGTAAGAAAAAAATAATTTCATTCAAATAAAAGAAGTATTTTATTAAAAAAATGAAATTTTAAAGCCTTTTAATGGAGAACCATTTTTAAATCAAATATTTGAAACTTTTATATATTAAATTTGACAAAATAAACTTCTTCTTTATAATCATTACATAACATTGTATTTTTAATAATTTTTTGGTGTTTTTCTGATAACTTTCATATATTGGTGAATATTGAAAAATACTATATTTTAACTAATTTTTTTTATCAAAAACATTTATAGTAATAAATTATACATTTTAATTTTTTTATGTATAAATAGATTATATATTTACCATTTAATCCAATTCTGGTCATTTTAAGTAATTTTACTTTGAAATTGGACATAAACAAATGTCAATCTTTTTATAGTTATTTTTTCATAAAAATACGCTTTTTTGTTTTGACAACAGTAATTAATTTTAAAATAATAAATTAAATATCACTAATTTTAATTTGTTAAAATATACTATGATTTTGAATTTGGAATATCAAATTTAGCTTAGGGTGATTTTTTTGTATGTTTTTGAAAACATTAAATTTTTTATGAATAGTGAAAAACAATGCGTTATAGGTTAAAACCGATTTTCATTTAAATAATTATTTAATTCATTTAAATTTATTTTCGTTCAAAATATATATATATTACCTATTTAATTTCAATTTAATTCACTGGAGTAATTTTATAATAAGTTTAGATTCATAAAAATGTAATTGAAATTTTATCGTCATTTTTCCACCTCCAAGGAGAAATTGCAAATTTCCATAAAACATAATTTTACCACTTCTGTGAATTGAATTTCAAAAATCCATGAGACATGGTTGATATTGGTAAGTAAAACGTGGTTTAATAATTTTAAAATAATTTTTGGTGAATAGTAACATTGACTTTTATTTACCACAATTAAAAGTTAATGGGGTAATTAAAGTTAAAATTCATATTATTATTATCTTAAAACATGTCATAATTATATTGGAAAAGTGTAATTCGACCAAAGAACCCCGACGAAAAAAATATGATCATTTAGGTCCACTTGGATTAGATTTGGATATTTATTATTATTTAATTCAAATAATAGTTAAAAGCATTAAATTCAAGGTTTAATAACTAAACCATATTTAATATAGTGTTAAATATAAGTTAAATTAATCTATAAATATTCATTATAAAGATAAAAATATTTCCTACATAATGGTATTTTATTTATAATTTTTAGACCTTAAATAATTTAATTTATTTACGACACAATGATGATGTTGTAATTACCTAATTAATGAAAAATTAAAATAGTTGATATTATAAATATACAAATAAATGTAATTTGAGACTATATATGAATTAAAATAATTTTCAATGTTAATATGACATTTTATGGTTGGTTAGATTAATTGTTTTCTAAGTAATAATGCTGCTATAAATTTAGAAAAAACAAAATACCAAATAGTGTCAAAATTGACATAAAAAAGTTTTTAAAAAAATACTATATTATTAATTGATATAATATTCCTAAAAATATAAGGATTATCCAAATGACTTGTATAATGATATGTGTTTCATTAATGAACCACTTGATATTCGCTTGGAAGTTTATAGTATGTTTATTAACCATAAAATATCAATATACAAACAGACATGGTAAATGTTAAACTATTTTACTAAGAGTTTAATCTAAAAGATAAATTTAATATAATAAACCAAACAGATCTAAAACCTATTGGTTGAGTGGTTTTCTGGCCATTCACACCTTATCTTTTAAATAATTCATTTTTTAGCCATTATAAATTGAAAATTAATTTATTATAAAATAATATTTTACGTTTTCGTAAGATGCCCTTCGTCCATCTTATGAAAGGGAACTTCACCTTCTCTCATATACACACCTCCAAATCACTTTGTCTCGGCCAACCCATGCCTGAATATCCTTCCAACTATCCTAACATAATCCTAGAGGCCTTCCTTTTGTCAGAAATCCATCCTATGGAGCTCTTTTAATCAAATCAAAAGGAATAACCCGAAGAAAAGGTAATGATTTCACCACCCTCTGTCAAGTTATTTTATTATTCTAGTTACTCTTTATTTGTTATTACCATAACCAAATAATAAATTTAGCACCTTATATATACTGTTATGTTATTATAAATATGGAGCAACCATATTCATTATTCTATCCATCATATGAATGATAATGTCACTATGTGTGCGTGCGTACAGCTTACCGTCTCCACACCGTGGTGTAATTTTTTATTCAACACGTGGTTATTTTTTTGGATATAATGATGAGTAATATGTATATAAATAATAAAAATAACATGGTAATGTCTCTGTAAAATTAATATACCATCCAATTCCACTACCTTAAGGAAATGATATTGTCGCTCGTGCGTATGTACAGATTACCATCCCGACGGTGTGATGAGATTCATTTCCACGTTCACCATTAAATGATGAATATAAAATATATATCATTAATGTGTATGTAATATATGGAATAATAATTATATGAGATATATATATATATATATATGTATGTATGTAGGTATTTACTTACATATATCTTATTCACTTAGTTCTATTCAATACGATATGAAAATAGAAACAACGTTTATGCGTACGTACGACCTAACGTCTCCAGAAATGGTGTTTTCCATTTCATGTATCTATATATTATAAATATTTATATTCTAAATATATATTATATATGAATCTAGGTTTTTATTCTATAAGTATTTAAATTGTGATCTAAATGATACAGCCAATAAAAACAATTTGAAATACAAACCCTAAAGAAAGAGATTATTACCCGAAATGTTAATTAACAAGAAAATTATTCTTAAATGGGTATTATAAGGTCATAAATGAATCATTTATGATATCATAAATATTAATATGGATCTGGTATAATATAATAACATACTAAAGTCTTTATATAGGAGGTTAAACATACCCTCGACTAATGGAAAGTGCATGGTAAGGGTTAATTTCTCAATCTCATTATTATTCGCAATTTTTTATGGGTTTGTTTTTACTAGGACAAATTTATTACCCATGTCCATGTTTTAAAAAATAGTTTTCATAGTGATTCTATTTATTGGACTCTGTAACTAAAACATCATTTTAAATGTATTAAATATTTATTCCTCTAAGTCGTTCTCATTAATTTCAATGTTTTCAAAATGTTTTTTAAGGATTTATTTATCTGTACAAGAATGTTTTTAAAATGATAATTCCTTTAAAAAGTTTCAAAGAGGTATGGGACACTTTGATTCAAAAATTTATTTAAATGTCCTATTTTGAAAATGGTTCTACTTTTAAATGTTTCCATGAAATATGGATATTTCTCTCAAAGAGTTTTACAAATCATTTTCATTTATCTCAACATCCTTTGATGGATTTTAAACTTGTTTGAAGTTGATTTATTATCAGAAAAATCTTTTATATTTTATTGACAATTTTGTGATATGTTTGACTGTGGATGTGTTATTTTTATACCATTCATGGTTTGTGGATAATTTATTAACATTTTGTATTCTAGTTTTAAAACGCATGTTTATGTTATGTTTAAACCTTCTCATATGAGGAATGCATTGGACACAGTATGTGACGGGTGGAGCCTTCTATAGCTCCACGATGCATCGGTAGGTCTCATGAGATAAACTCGTTTCTTGGCACAAGGCCTGGACAATATATAATTTTTAGTCTTGCCAGAAGGCTTATACTATGTGTTCATAGAAGTATGGAATTATGCATTGCATCATTATGAAAGTGGCTATTGATATTCCATGTGATTATTTGACTAGTAGAATACCCATGTGGAAAAGTAAATGGAATTATTTGATTAAATTTTTTCAATATTATTCTGAAGTTTATGTTTAAAAGAATTTTTTTTAGTAATATACATTTCCTTAAATTTTTATGCGTATTTATGAAAGATTCTTCTATATTGTTATCTTTATTGAGAATTTGAGCTCACCCCTTTCTATGTTTTATTTTTATAAGGATTCCAAGAAGTGTATTGTGATTGATATGCTAGGTTAAGCTAAGAGAATCATGGAATTCATAAATAGTTATTTATGTTGTCTTGTATTTTTTAAATAGTAATGTAACATTCATGTATGTAATATATTTTCCAAGACTGATAAACCGATCATTCCTTCAGGAAATGATTCCTAATAATCATGGCAATGTATTAAAATAAGGCACTTACTCAAGGTAACTACAGATGTGGAATTGCATTCATTATAGTCTTCTTTGATGACATCTTGGTGTACTCGATGTTTGAGGAGGAGCACGCGATACACATGAGGATGGTCCTGGACACACTCTGAGAAAACCAACATTATTTGCAGCTATAGAAGTGATACTTCATTATTTAGAAGGTCCACATTCTAGGTCCCATCACATCAAAGGCTAGAGTTGCATTACATATAGTGAATATAGAGGGTATACTTTCATGGTACCCAAAAGTGTTACATAGTCATGGTGTTTCGTGGGTTTGGTTGGTTACTCTCAGAGATGTGTACCAGATTTTTCAAGTGTAGGAGTACCCCTGAAGGCCTTGACATAGAAGGGGTATCCTTTATTTTGGATAGAAAAGTTCCCATAGTGATTTTAGGATATAAGGTAGATATTGAAGAGTGCTCTTATAATGAGACTAGTTGAGGATGGTGTTGAGTATGTTGTGTAATGTGATGAATTATAAAGTAGGATTGGTTTTGTCCTAATGTAGGGGAAAGTGGTGATTTCCTATTGTTTACACTATTTGAGGAAGAATGATCTAAAATATGTTACCCATGATATTGATCTAGCAGTGGTTGTTTGATCATTGAATATGTGGAGACACTACCTGATAAGCGATAAGCTTACTGTATACTCTAACCATAAGAGTATCAAGTATATCATCTCGTATTTTGATCTAAACATGAGACATAGATGATGGATAGATTTTCTAAAAGACTATGAAATTATGATTTTCTATACTCAAGGGAAGATAATATAGTGATAGATTCTCTCAGTAGGAAATCTAGCTTGCAGTTACAGAGTGAGGCCTCAGAGTAGTTGTTCATGTAATAGATATCCTTTGTAGATGGATGTGGAGTAACCTATTGTAATGCCCCAGCCCCAATTACCCAGAGTTGGTGTGTTTACTATGTAACATAGGCCTGATCAGAAATTATCATGTCTTGAAAGACCGATTGGTTTAGTATCATTAGAAACACTAGATACATTCTGAAATGTTACATTACATCATATGGTGAAAATCTACAGTAACATAGTCTCCACAGTCCACACTCATATCCCCTTCAGAATATCCCTTCAAGTCAGTCAAAAATATTTCTTCACATCCTAGGAAAAATAAAACATAAAAAGGGTTGGGCTCAGATTCTCAGTAAGGATAAAAATATAGAAAAAACATTCATAAATAAGAATAAACATTTATGGAAATGTATAACTAAAAAAATCCCTTTAAACATGATCTTAAGTATAATATGGGAAACACAAAATGAAAAAAATTCCATTTACTTATTCACATGGATACTCTACTAGTCTAATAATCACATGAAATATCAATAACCACTTTCATATTGATGGATTCATAATGCCAGAAAATCATAACCATATAGTCAAGGCCTCATGCCAAGACTACAAATAAGATTTTGTCAAAGCCTTGTTCCAGGACACTAGTTTGTCTCATGAGACCTACCGATGCATCGAGGAGATATAACGGGCCTTACCCGTCACTTACTAAGTCCAATGCATTCCTCATACGAAAAGGATTAAACATAAGATAAAAATTTATATAAAAACTAGCATACGAAATATCAATACCTTATCCATAAACCATGAATGGTATAAAAATAACACATCCACATTCAAACTTATCACAAAACATTCAATACAATATGGATGTTTTGTATCATAATAAATCAACATCAAATAAACTTGAAATCCATCAAGGATGTTGACATAAATGAAATCAAAACCTTTTTTTATAGAAATATCTCTTTCAATTTTGAAATCATTTAAGAGACACATAATTATAAAGAAAACATTAAATTTTAAAATATTATTATAATAATGTAAGGTAATTTTCGACGATGTTATATTGGTGGAATATAGATGCACCCGCCATATAAGTTAAAAAAACATTCTTACCTTAAAATTATCGAAAGGTAAAAAAGTTACTAGTTTGGAAAATGAAGGAACGATTCCTTTCAGAAAATTATAATGGTATAAATAACTTTAACACATTTTTAATTTAATAGTAAATATGTTTTGAAAGACATTTTTAAGAAACATGGATGTGGATGATAAAGAGGTCCCAGTAGATAATTACGTATAAACAGCCTCGAATAATGAAGAGATTGTGAAATAAACCCTTACCTTGTAATTTTCCTTGGATGGGGGTAGTATATAATGGTGAAATAATTGATACTCTATTATACAAGAATCATATACATTAATATGATATCATATATGATCTTTTAACATTGATTTGTTAATAATATCTTAGTATTATCATCGTTTCGGGTGTTAACTTTCTCATTTTCATTTATATGTTTTGTTACATAAGTCATGTTTTTATGGATAGGTTGTATATTAGCCATATCCATAATGATATAAAGTCTTAAACATTATATTTAATCATCAAATGAGAACTAGTCTTGAATGGATATGAAGGAGAATGATTCTCATTGCGTTCGTGGAAAAGGCAGTCTGTACGTACGCATGAGCGACAATATCATTCTATTGATATTAAAATAATATATAATTGGATATTATATCATATATACAGAATCATTATCATGTTATATTTATTATTTACATGAATTACACATCATTATTATACCCATCGAAATAATAGTGTATTGAATAACAATTACACCACGACGTGGAGACGGTAAGCCGTACGTACGCACGTATGGTGACATGTCATTAAAAGTATGGATAAAATACTGAATACGGTTGTAACATATTTATAATAACATCTCAGTATATAGAATATAGTGAAGTTATATTTTTACAATGGAAATAACAAATAAATAAGAAGCTGAAGAAGAAAGCAACACGAAAGAGGGTGGTGAAAACATTACCTCTTCTTCGAGTTCTTCCTTTTGACTTGATCAAAATGGATCCATAGGTTGGATTTATGAACAATATAAGGCCTCAAGGTTGAAGTGATGGAATAGGAGAGAATAATTCGGCAGGGTTTGGCAAAACCAAAAGTCTTTGAACGTGCGAATAATTGGTTAAAAGTGGTGTGCTTTTATAAGAGGGAGAATGGCCTCTTTTGAAAAAACTAAAAGTATGAATATATAATAAATTAATATTCAGTTTCTAATGTCTCGAAAGTGGATTATTCAAATTCTAAGGTAGGGATGGATCGAAATCCTTTCATCCAACAGATTTTATACAGGTTTGGGTCACTATATTAACCTTATCATTTATATTTAACTCTTAGTAAAATAGTTTTACATTTACCATGTCACATTGTATTTTTATATTTTATAGTTAATAAAAATACCATATACATCCAAGAGAACCCCAAGTGATTCATTAATGATACACCTATAGTTATAAAAGTCTTTTGGACGAACCTCATATTATTAGGAATTGAATATCAATTAATAATATAATATTTGTTTTAAAAACAATTTTATGTCAATTTTGACACTATTTTGTATTTGGTTTTTTGTGAAAATAATAACTGCATTATTACTTCGAAAAAACATAATTAAATAAATAATAACTTGTCATATTAACCTATAAAATTAGTTTAATTCATAAAAAGTTTCAAATTACATATATTAGGGTATTTATATTATCAATTATTTTAATATTTCACTAATTAGGTAATTACTACATCCCCATTGTGTCATAAATAAATTAAGTTTATTAATGTCTAAAAATTATAAATAAAATACCATTGCGTAGGAAATCTATTTATATTTCTAATTAATATTTATAGTCAAACTTATCTTATGTATAACCCTATATTAAAAATGTTTTAGCTGTTAAACATTGATTTTAACTCTTTTAACACTTCTTTGAATTAAATATTAATAAATGTCATAATCTAATCCAAGTAGACCTAAGAGGTTCATATTATATTCCTAAGGTTGTTTTTGGTCTAATTATACTTATCCTATAGAATTAGGACATGTTTTAGGGTCATAATAATATCATTTTACCCTTAATTACCCTATTTACTTTGAACCGTGGTAAATAAAAGTAAAAACTTACTATTCACCAAAATTTATTTTCATCTCATTGAACCACGTTTTACTTAATGATATCAACAGTATCTCTTGGATTTTCAAAATTCATTTCATAAAAGCGGTAAAATTATGTTTTATGAAAATTTTCGAAATCTCCTATGAGGTGGGTAAAAGAAGGTAAAAAGTTCAATAATATTTTATATTTCTAAAATTAATATAAAATGAATCCGATGAATTATATTGAACATATATAGGTAATACATATCTATTTTTACCTAAAAAAAATTAAATAAAATAAATAATTATTTAAATAAAAATTTGGTTTTAACAAATAACTTAGTGTTTTCGCTATTCATCAAAAATTGATGGTTTTTAGAATAATAACAAAAATTTACACTAGGATAATTTCGATACTCCGAATCCAAAAATGAAGTCCATTTTGAAAAATAAAATATATAAAATTTCAAAAAGTGGGTATTACTGTTCATAATGGTTATTTTGATTAGTTGTGGAGTGTTAGAACTCGATGTTGCATAAAACACATGCTACTGTATTATTTAAAGGGAAATGTACCGTGGAAGCTTGGGGTGTTACATTCTCCCCTCCTTCAAATAATTTCATCCTCGAAATTTCTAGAGTATTACTGCATAAAAAGAATCGGGTGGTTCTTCATCATATGTTTCTCGAGTTCCCACATTTCCTCTTCCATCTTATGGTTTCTCCATAGAACTTTTACCAGACGAGTCGTTCAGTTTCTCAACACTTGTTCTCTTGTATCAAGAATCCTGACAGGCTCTTCGCAATAAGACAGATAGGGTTCCAGTTCTAATTCCCCGTAAGTGAGGACATGCGTTGGGTCAGGCATGTATTTTCTCAATAGTGATACATGGAACACATCGTGAACTTTGGTGAGACTCGGCGGCATTGCCAAATGGTAATCTACATCCCCAATTCGTTCAAGAATTTCGAAAGGACCGATGTATTTGGGACTCATTTTACCTTCCTTACCAAAACGTATAACTCCCTTCCATGGAGATACCTTCAGGAAAACAAGATCATTAACTTGAAATTCCATGTCCTTCTTGTCGGTTATTGGCATTAATATTCTGGCTACTTTGAGCTACTTTTATGTGAGTCTGTATTACCTTCACCTTTTCCATTGTTTTCTCCACAAGTTATGGGCCTACGAGTTTTCTTTCACCAACATCATCCCAAAAGGTTGGTGTTCGACATAATTTTCCATATAACGCTTCATATGGGGCCATCTGAATACTTGAATGGAAGCTATTGTTCTATGAAAATTATAACAGAGGTAAATATTGATCCCATATACCCTGAAAGTCAAGTTAGTAGGACCTCAAAATGTCTTATAAGGTTTGAATTGTTCTTTTTAATTGTCCATCTGTTTGAGGGAGGCAAGTAGTACTCAAACGAATTTCAGAATCCAGGGCTTTTTGAAGACTCTTCCAGAATCTTGATGTGAAATGGGGATCATGATCAGAAACGATCGATATGGGTAATACATGAAGTCTCACAACTTCATTAATATATAGAATTGCTTGATGCTGAAGTGGTAGATCCTCACTTATAGCAAGAAAATGTGCTGACTTGGTATGATTCTAAACAATGACCCATATTGAATCGTTCTTTCTAGGAGTCCTTGGTAGTCCAATGGAAAAGTCCATCATGATATTATCCCATTTCCACTTAGGTATGGGAAGAGGTTGCATGACTCCTCCAGGCTGTTTCCTTCCATCATTCACTTGTTGACAAACCATACATCTTTACACAAAATCAACAATCTCTCTTTTCATGTAATCCCACTAAAAATGTTCCGTCAAATATCTATACAATTTGGTTCTCCCAGGGTGTATAAAGAAATTGGAACTATGAGCATCATCCAATAATTACCTTTTTAGATCTGGTATATTGGGAACACAAAGTCTCTTCCCAAATTTTGAAATTCCATCTTCATACACAAAGTCATTCGATCTCCCATCCTTCACAGCTTTAATCTTTTTTTGAAATTTTTTATCATCGGTCTGATAACACTTTATCTTTTCTAGTAAAGAAGGTTTGGAAACCATCTAAATAATCATTGATGTTTTACCTTCCATGTTTATTCCCATATCCAGATTTACTAGATCCATGGATATAGGATCCCTCTCAACTCTCATCTTGTTCAAAACTCCATGATCTTTTCTACTCAAATCATCTGGTACCTTATTTTCCTTACATGGGTGGTTGTGTGTCGTGAAATCATAATCCTTGCGTAGTTCAATCCATATCCTTTGCCTCATATTGAGTTCTTTTTGTGAAAAAATTTACCTCAAACTCTTGTGATCAGTATAAATCTCACATTTTTCACTATAGAGGTCGTGTATCCATATATTAAAAGAAAATAACACAGCTGCTAACTTGAGATAATTAATAGGATAGGTTTTCTCATTAATATTTAGTTGTCGTGATGAATAGGAAATAACTCTATCCATCTTCATAAGGACAAAACCAAGTCCTTTCTTCGATTCATCACTATAAATAAAGAACACATCATTCCACGATGGTAGAGTCAATATAGGAGCATTGACTAATCTTCTATTTAGTCCTTAAAAACATTATTCAAACACTTTTTTCCGAACAAATTAAACCCATTTACGTCTGATCTTTGTTAATGGGTTAGCCAATCGGGAAAAATTCTGGACAAAACTTCGATATTAACCTGCTAATCCAATAAAACTGCGTACCTCGGTTATACTCGTTAGTGCTAGCCATTATTGGATTGCTCTTATCATAAAAGGATCAATATAGATTCCATACTTAGGGACAATATGGCCATGAAAAGAAGTCTCCTGAATCTAGAATTCACACTTTCAAAACATCCCATATAAATCATGTCTTCTTAGAGTCTTCAACATAATGTGCAAGTGATTTTCATGATATTCATAGGTTTTGGAGTATACCAAGATATCATCAATAAATACTACTAAAAAATCATTGAGATATTCCTTGAAAACTCTGTTCATTAGATCCATGAAGACTGAGGGTGCATAAGTCAATCCAAAAGGCATTATTGTAAACTTGTAATGCCCGTACCTGGTTCGGAATGCCGTCTTCAGAATGTATTCCTTCTTCACACACAACTGATGATATCCAGATCAGAGGTCAATCTTTGAAACATACTGAGCTCCATGCAATTGGTCGAATAATTCATCAATGCGAGGTAGGGGATACATGTTTTTTATTGTTATAGAATTAATCTCCCTATAGTCAATGCACAACCTCATAGATCCACCTTTCTTCTTAACAAAAATTACAGGGGCTCCCCATGGAGAAACACTAGGGTGAATCAATCCCTTATTACTGAATTCCTCTAGTTTTTTCATTAGTTACACTAATTCCACAGGGGCCATTCTATAAGGGGTCTTCAAAATGGGCCTTCAACTATGAATTAGGTCAATGGAAAACTCAATTTCTCGTTTTAAAGGATGTCCAGGTAAATATTCCGAAAACACATCAACAAATTCTCTCATAATAGGTACATCCTATATTTGAACATTACTTTCCTCACCCAGAGTTATTTCATCATCTTCCTCCCCAATAATTGAATTTAGTTGAGCTACTGGGGGTGGATATAGATAAGAATTTGGTGGTGGCGATTCTTCTCTGAAGATAAGGTTTTCTTTATCATCATCATCAGAAATCGTAACCTCATTCTTCTTACAATAAATATTTTCATCATGGTCTGAAAGCCAATCCATACCGAGGATTATATCAAATTCATTCATGGGTATGACGAGGAGGTCAGCAGATAAAGAACATTTATATGCCTTAATGGTAATTGATTGAAAAAACATTGTACCAATGATACTTCCCTTAGGGGTTTTTACTGACAACTCCCTTGTTAAATAAAATTGGAAATATCTAATTTTCTTAGAAAACTAGGATGATATGAAACAATGAAATGATCCAGAATCAAATAATGCATTGGATAAACATGAGGAAACCATTAAATTACCATCCACCACGTCTTTAGGAGCTTCAACCTCAGCAGTAGTGATAGCATAAGCCTGGCCTTGATCCATTGGCCTCTTCTGAGGTATGTTCCCTCGACGATTAGGATATTCATTTTCATAATGACCTATCTGCCTGAAATTGTAGCATAGAACATTGGTAGCTTCCTTATTCCCCATTCAATCACGAGCTTGTTAGACTTTTTCAACACACTTGTAACAGACTCTCATTCCATTCAGACAAGTACCAGGGTGTTTCTTCCCACATTTACTGAAGGATGGATATTCAACTTTTCCCCTCTTCCCCTTATCTCCACTTCCAGACCGATCAACAAATCACTTCCTCTCTTGATTTTCTTTAAATTCATAATACTTAGAGAATTCCTTTTCCATATTAATAGCACACGAGACAATATCTTCGTATGATGAGAAGGATTGTGAGACTAATGCTCGATGAAGAAACAGATTTAACCCATCAATGAAACGATCAATCTTACTCCTTGGGTTACGTATATAATCTATTTCATGCCTCGATAACCTTGTAATGTTAGCCTCATACTTTGCGACATTCTCATCCTCCTTTTTCCTCAGACTCAAAAATTTCCTTTCCATATCTTCTCGATGGTCATGAGGAAATTATTTTTCTAAAAAAGATATTTAAATTCCGTTCATTCTATACTTGATACTTCCTTGTCATACATTGTGTTTTGAATCAATGACCATCATTTATCAGTATCTCTAGTAAGGCGGTAAACTGCCATAACAACGTTTTCCCTTTAACTACTCCCCAAAGCATGGAATATTTTCTCTAAGGAATTTATCCATGGCATAGCCACTAATGGATTTGTACTCCTATTTAATGTCGGTGGTTGTTTTCTAATGAAGCAATCTAACATTGATCCTCCACTTTAGGGATCAGGGTGCTCCATACGAGTAATGTTATTATTCATAACTTGTGTGAGTTTCCCCAGTATGGTGATAAGATGATCAGCACCAGTTGTATCACCAGCTCCACTATAATTATCTTGAGCAAGGAGGGCAATCCCTACGTGGAGTGTGTGTATTGATATGGTTTCCATTTCTCCAACTAGGAGCCATTTCTAAACAATATCATAAACTATATTAGTTTTTGAATATAAATACATAATTCTAAAAATACAGAACATTTAATATAAATTGTACTGTTTATGGGTATAATCCATAATCTTCTTGCAAATCCTTTTTTTTCATAAATCCGGTTTAGGATAACCGGTAACCTCACAACCAATCAACAAAACATCACAAAGAAAAATAACTTCA
The DNA here is from genome assembly GCA_963277665.1 of Viscum album. Classification (NCBI taxonomy): domain Eukaryota; kingdom Viridiplantae; phylum Streptophyta; class Magnoliopsida; order Santalales; family Viscaceae; genus Viscum; species Viscum album. Next base: position 1,406,095,191 of record OY728133.1, on the reverse strand, counting down.
AATATTAAAAATTCAAAAGACCATGTACCGCGAGTCCACCTCGAGCCGCGCAACCACATCGGAAAGTGAATCCCTGTGAAATCACCGCCATCGAGGCAACCCGGAACACCAGGTGCCACCATTCAAAGCAGGACAACGGCGAAGCTATCGTTGGAGCATCAAGAAAATCATGTCTGACCACTGTCTTCACGAATATGCAGTTCACATGAACTCAAAACACCGGCGTTCCGCATAGTTTCCAAATAATAGAGCCACAAAATGTTGACGTGCTACCGAGAAAGACCCAAAACGCTCCAAAGAGTATGCCAGTGAATACTGGTCTTATGCCCGTAGGTCCGACCAACAGCGCCGTTAAACTTCACCACAAGAGTAGAGCTAGAGAGGCCAACCACCGGGAAGCGTTTTACCAGGAGAAAAGATCCAACCACAATAACAAAAATCAAACGTTCAAAAATCAAAACTCAAACCTTCAAGCCCTACGCGATAGAAATATATACCATTCAAAACACAAGGGAGCAGGAAACCACTGTAAGTAGAGGAAACCCACTACCTAGATCCCATCGCCGCCATTCTTTTCGACCTCAAGATCCACCGCAAAACACCAACCGCCCACACTGGAAGCAAGGCCAAGACCTTAGGCGAATGGATCTAGAACTTCAGTCTCAGTCCAACACCATGCCGCCAACGAAAACCCTATCCAGCGAAAGGAATCGACCAAAATCAATGGTGAGTGAGAGAGACGAAGGGAACCCCAAAGCCACTGGAACTAAGGAACTGACAGGACTATCCGAGCAGATGGAAGGCTGCCGCAAAAACCCTTAAGAGGGAGGCGATGATGAGGAGAGCGCCTGAAACCACTGTGCCCCTTACGGGCCCATCCATATAATCCATAACCATAAAAAGGATATCTTTGAAGAGGTATATACTCATAAATCAATCACAATGGTTTGTAAATATATCATGATTTATCCTAGGAATATCCCCCGGGAGTGTCATAACCAAGAGTGCAGAAAGGCCTGTTGTCGTGTACCAGGACACCCCAAGTCAAGCCTGAAACTCCTTGTTGGAGTTTTCACTCCTTGGTACATCTATACCAGAGCTTCCTCTACCTGCTCGTATCCAGAAATGGATGTATTGCTCAGAAAATCCACAAAATCTCTATTTTACCAAAATTCTTGGATGTTCTTCTATACTAATCCTCAAAGATTATCTTAGGGCTATGTTCTCTAATCAGAGTTTACCTAAATCTAGTTTCCAAGGATAGTACTGAAATGACTCTGATACCAACTGTAATGCCCCGAACCTAGTTACCTAGATTCAGTGCGTTTGCTACATAACATAGGCATGATCACAAATTATCATGTCTCGAAACACTGATTAGTTTAGTAGCCTTGGAAACACAAGATACATTCAGAAATATTACATTACATCATAAGGTGAAGAACTACAAAAACATAGTCTCCAAAGTTCACACTCATATCCCCTTTAGACTATCCCTGCAGGTCAGTCAAAAAATATTTCTTCCCATCCTAGGAAAAATAAAACATAGAAAGGGGTGAGCTCAGATGCTCAGTAAGGACAAAAATATAGAAGGAACTTTCATAAATAAACATAAACATTTAAGGCAATGTATAAATAAAACAAAAGCCTTTTAAACATGAAATTCAGAATAATATGGAAAATATAAAATGAAATAATGCCATATAACTATTCACATGGATATTCTACTAGTCGAATAATCACATTCAATATCAATAACCACTTTCATAATGATGGAATGCATAATGCCAGACTATCATAACCACATAGTCAAGGCCTTGTGCCATGTCTAAAAATAAGATTTCTTCAAGGCCTTGTTCTAATACACTAGTTTGTCTCATGAGACCTACCGATGCATCGAGGATCTATTACGGGTTCCACCCGTCACTTACAATGTCCAATGCATTCATCATGCTAAAAGGTTTAAACATAACATAACTATTCATATTAAAACTAGCATACGAAATGTCAATACCTTATCCATAAACCATGAATGGTATAAAATTAACACATACATAGTCAAACATATCACAAAACATTCAATACAATATGGAAGTTTTGTATCATAATAAATCAACTTCAAATAAACTAAAAATCCATCAAAGATGTTGACATAGATGAAATCAAAGCCTTTTTTTAGAGAAATATTTGTTTCTATTTTGAAATAATTTAAGAGCCACATAATTATAAAGAAAACATTAATTTTTAAAATATTATTATAAGCTTTTAAGGGAAGAATTGATGATGTTATAACAGCAGAATATAGCTACACCCACCGTATAAATTAAAAAAAACATTCTTACCTTAAAATTGTCGAAAGGTCAAAAAGTACCTTGTTTGGAAAATGATGGAAATATTCCTTTCAAAAATGTATTTGGGTATAAATTAAATTAACCCATTTTCTATTAAATAGTAATTTTTTTTTGAAATACATTTTTGAGAAACATGGATGTGGATGATAAAGAGGTCCGAGTACATAATTACGTATAAACAACCTCGAATAATGAAGAGATTGGGAAATAAACCCTTACCTTGTAATTTTCCTTGGTTGGGGTAGATTAACCTCTTGTATAATGGTGAAATAATTTTTACTACATTATTCAAGAATCATATACATTAATATGATATCATATATGTTCTTTTGACATTGATTTATTAATAAAATCTTATTATAATCATTTTTTCGGGTGTTAGCTTACTCATTTTCATTTATATATTTTGTTACATAAGCTGTGTTTTTTATGGATAGGTTGTATATTATTCATATAAATAATTATATAAGTCTTTAATAATTATTTTTAATCATAAAAGAAGAATTAGACTTGAATGGATACAATGGAGAATGAATCTCATCGCGTTCGTGGAGACGGTAGTCCGTACATACGCACGAGCGACAATATCATTCTATTGATATTAAAATAATATATAATTGGATGGTATATCATAAATACTGAATCATTATCATGTTATATTTATTATTTACATGAATTATACATCATTATTTTACCCATCCAAAATATAGTGTATTGAATAACAATTACACCACGAAGTGGAGACAGTAAGTCGTACTTACACACGTACAGTGACATGTCATTCAAAGGATTGAAAGAATACTGAATATGGTTGAAAAATATTTATAACAACATCTCAGTATATATAAGATACTGAATTTATTATTTTATAATGTAAATTAATAATAAATAAGAAGTTGAAGAAGAATGAAACTTGAAAGACGGTGGTGAAAACATTACCTCTTCTTCGCGTTCTTCTCTTTGATTTGATCAAAAGGGCTCCATAGGTTGGATTTATGATCCAACTAAGGTCTCTAGGTTGAATTAAGGAATGTTGAGAGAATAATTGGGCAGGGTTTGGCCGAAATAAAAGGCTTTGATGGTGTGAAAAATTGGTTAGAAATGGTGTCCTCTTATAAGGGGGAGGAGGGGCTCTTTAGGAAAAATGTAAAGTATTAATTTATAATAAATTAATATCTGGTTCCTAATGGATCCATAGTGGATTATTAAAAGGTGGTTATGGGTAGAAATAATTTCATCCAATAGATTTTAGATAGGTTTGGGTCACTATATTAACCATATCATTTATATTTAACTCATAGTTAAATTGTTTGACATTTACCATGTCACGTTGTAGTTTTATATTATATAGTTAATAAACATACTATATACATCCAAGAGAACCCCAAGTGGTTCATTAATGATAGAAATATAATTATATAAGTCACTTGGCCAAAACATAGATTTTTAGGAATTTAATATCAATTAATAATATAATATTAGTTTTAAAATATCTTTTTTGTCAATTTTGACACTATTTGGTATTTGATTTTTTGTGAAAATCATAACCACATGATTACGTAGAAAAAATATAATTAAATAAATACTAATATGTCATATTAACCTATAAAATTATTTTAATTCATATAATATTTCAAATTTCATTTATTTGGGTATTTATATTATCAATTATTTTAATATTTCATTAATTAGGTAATTACTGCATCACCGTTGTGTCAAAAATAAATTAATTTTTTTTAATGTCTAAAAATTATAAATAAATTACCATTGTGTAGGAAATATATTTATCTTTCTAATGAATTTTTATAGTCGAATTTATCTTATGTATAATCTTATATTAAAAATGTTTTAGTTATTAAACATTGATTTTAACTCTTTTAACTCTTGTTTGAATTAAATAATAATAAATGTCCTAATCGAATCCAAGTTGACCGAAGAGGTTCATATTATATTCATAAGGATTTTTTCGGTCGAATTATACTTATAAACTAGAATTAGGAATGTGTTAGGGTAATAATAATATCATTTTTACCCTTAATTACCCTATTTACTTTTAACCGTGGTAAATAAAAGCAAAAAGTTTCTATTCACCAAAAATTATTTTCTTCTCATTGAACCAAATTTTACATACTGATAACAACAATGTCTCTGGGATTTTTTAAAGTCAATTCATAGAAGTGGAAAAATTATGTTTTATGAAAATTTGCAAAATCTCCTAGGAGGTGGGTAAAATATGGTAAAAAGTTCAATAAAATTTTATTTATCTTAAATTAATATAAAATTGCTCTAATGAATTACATTGAACTTATATAGGTAATATGTATCTATTTTTACCTAATACAAATTTAAATAAAATAAATAATTATTTAAATAAAAAGTCGGATTTAACTAATAACTCAGCATTTTTCACTATTCATCAAAAATTGAAGGTTTTCAGAAAAATACCAAAAATTCAACCTAGGCTAATTTAGATATTAAAAATCCAAAAATGAAGTCCATTTTGAAAAATATAAATTATAAAATTTGAAAAAGTGGTTATAACAGTTCATAACAGCTAGTTTGATTAGCTGTGGTGTGTTAGAACACGAAGTTGCGTACAACACACACTACTGTATTATTCAAAGGGAAACATACCATGGAAGCTTCGAGAGTGAAACCTATCTCCAGTTGATGGTGGATACCCCCTCTAATAATGTATACCTTCAGTGAGGCACATCTCATGTACACTGATTTTGAGACTTTACATGCTCATATGTCAACATTGAATACCCCTGATGGATATTCGAAAGGTGGGGAGCATGCCATTCTCTTTAGAGGAACCCCTGTGATTCCAGTGATGTTGCAGGATGAGTTCATGATGGAAATCCATACTTACCATTTATAGGTACATATAAGATGGTAAACAGTGTATCAAAACCTCTAATGTTAGTTCAGGTGTCTGGGGATGAAGAATTTAGTGGTAGAGCTTGTTTCTAGATGTCTCACTTTCCAGTAAGTGAAGGATGAGCACCATATTCATGAGTGCTTGACCACACCACATAAGGATCCAGAGTGTAAGTGGGATGGGATATCAATAGACATTATTATGGGTTTACCACACATTTATAGGGTATATGATTACATTTGGGTGATCATTGACCAACTCAACAGGTCGGCCCACTTCCTAACAATCCATTAGAAGAGTTAAGTAGAGCCCATGGGAATCCTCTATGTCCAAGAGATAGCTGAGTTTAGTATAGTTCTATCAATGATTGTCTCATGTCATGAAGATCATTTCAAATCCTGATTTTGGGAGGGAATTTTGAAGGCTATTAGGACCCAGTTGTGCTTGAAAACATCATTTAATCCCCAAATGGATTCCAAGACCGAGAGGGACATTTAGGTTCTAGAGGACATTCTACGAGCTTGAATCCTAGACTTTGTCCATAGTTTAAAGGAACAAAAACCTCTAGTGTAGTTTGAATATAACAATAGATACCACTCCCTCGTTGAAATGACACTATTCGCTCCCCTATACAGGGGACTATGTTGGTCACCTATATGATTGGTATACCCAGAAGAACACTACTCATGGGTACATATTTTGTATGGACTACCAGTATGAAGGAATATATATTCAGCGAGCAGATGAGGACTACACGAGCTGTAAGAATTCATATGGTGATAGGAGTTAGAGGCCTCTGGAGTTTGAGGAGAGAAAAAATGTGTTCCTTCTAGTCTCACCATGATAGGGAATGCAAATATTTGGCTGAGGGGACAAGTTATATCAAGATACATTAGCCTATTTCAGTTTTAGGGCAGAGATGGTGTGGTGGTGTACCTCTTAGATCGAACCCCATTTTTCACCTCTATCATGATGTCTTCCACGTGTCACAAATGAGGAGGTACATGTAGGATCCATCACAAATCATCGACTAGGAAGAGCTGGACCTTGATGATAGGATGGATCTTCTGGAGTACCGAATGGAGATCGAGGATCGATAGGTGTGGATCATTCATGGGTGGTCGATTACATTGGTGAGAATTTATTGTCAGTATAAGAATCTTTGTGAGAGCATTTGGTTGTAGGAGGCACTAATTCATTCGTAGTACTCGATCTTTTTGTTTTGTATCCCCTGTTTTGGAATTCAAGGTTGTAAATCCCTAAAGTGGGTAGAATGTAAGGACTCGGATTTTCTCATTATTATATTTAGAAATTATGTTTGAAAAATATGAGACCATTCACAGAGACGAGGTCTCACTCTAAGGTAAGGGTAACATGAAATGTTTGTTTGAAAATGATACATTATTAATAGAATGTGCATGTAATATTTGTAAAAAAGTTAAATAACTTTTTAGCAATTTACCGGATCAGAAATTTGATGACAACATTCAACTATGAATTGTGGTTTTACCCTAGTAGTGAACTAATATTTTTCAACATAGGTTATCTATAGAAAAAGTCACCGTGGGAGTAATCATAAATAAAACAATTAAATAGAAATTAGTTTATATTTAAATCTTAGTAACACTTGAATGGAATAACTGATTTGAAATCTAAAGCCACCATTGATATTGTAAGGGGTTTCTTTTTCTTTTGGCGAGGAATAATATAAAATGGTGTAGGTCAATGATGAAAGCTTGTTTTTGGATTTAGACATCAATAAAATATCTAATGAAAATATTTTATTAAGATTTTATGTTGATGCAGCGGTGTTTCTAATTACTAATAAACCATGTAATTGAAATTTAGGGTTATCGCTATAACCATTGAATTCCCCAAATTCCAGGAGAATGAAGCTATCTCCATGTTTTTAATGCTAAAGAATCGCGGATCAACGATGGAACATACCTTTGTTCTTATTCAGTGAGTGATCCCAATTGAGATACAATGTCAATATCATCATGATTTATTTTCAACATCATAGAATAAAATAACAAATACGAACCAACCTTTGAATAGTTTTTCCACATTTTGATCGTTATTGTAGGAGGAAGAATTCATATTGGGTTAAATGGAATAAATCTTGGAGATTTTCTACTGTGGGTTTTTTCATGATCCCTCAAAAATGAATGGATCATGGTCGAACGAACAAGGACAAGGTCAAATATTGGGTTGTTTGTGTGCTTAATATCTCCCCATAAATCTATCTCATTCATCTCACGAGGTGGTCCGAACCACGAAATCCATTAGGCTGAGCGGTTTCTGGTCGTGCCGAACTGGGCTGGGCTTGGCCGGGTTAGGTCAGCTAGACCAGGCCTGGTTGGAACTAGACCAGATGAAACACTCTTACTAAATTGTCTATTTAATTCAAACCGAGTGTTTGTTTCAAAAAAATTCTATGGTGATGGGATCCTGCAACGAGATATTCCTTTTGACATTCTCTATGTGATTTTGTGTGGATGTTGGTTTCTGACCTACTTAATTAAAGAGTATGTTCTCCCAAAACAAGATCTCTACAAGTAGAATCATGCAGCTAGTTGAGAATATATGATTATGGTTACTATGTGATCTTGGTGACTATGTGACTTAGGGGATGTATGACCCGTTGAAACTCTGTGGGTATTATCAACACTTGATGGAACATAAATTCTCCATGCTTCAGCAATGTTCTATGATCCATCGATGATCCAGTTGGAACTGATGCTTTGTGCACCATTGGAGATCCATGATCCACTAACACTATGTGCACCACCAACGCTCTGTGCACCACTGATGCTCTATACTCCATTTATGCTCCATGCTCCATTGATGCTTCGTGCTCCACCGACACTTCTATTGTCATAGATACTAAGAATTCTATGGACTAAAACTTGAAATCCATATCTTCATTCTTTAGTCTTATACATGTGTCAGCTGAACTTAGTGACTCTACTTGGTGTGTTTCCATTATGGCAGACTTCATGTTTTCCTTTTTTGTATACATTGTTTTTTTTCATAGTGGTGTACCTTTTTTGTTTTGGTTTCCAAATGAGTATTAATTTACTCACACTTACATGGGCTATTCCCACACATGTCTTGTATTGTGCAGGTGATCGATTCATTAATGGATTCCTTGGTAGACTATGGCTATGTGGTTCTTAGAGAGTGGCCCGATTGATGATGCATTATTAAATAATTTTGGATAGTTTTTTTATAAACATACCCTTCATGTAGGTTTTTCTATAGATGAGATTCAAGAGATTTCACATTTCCTTTTGTCTGAGATTGTTTTTTAGCCCTATTTACATTTCAAGTTTGTATTTTCATTCTATTTTGTGGTATCATTGTGGTATGCAAGATTGTTTACTTTCTGTTTTTAGTTTCATCATTTTAGGCATGGAGATGGGTTCCTATGTGTAGGAACTCTGTAAAATGCCTCCCATTTGTGGGATATTCTTAATTAATGCATGTATCCTTCCCCTTTCCTCTTGGATGTGGCAATGGGGTTGCCACGACATAGGCCCTGAGAGATGGGTCTTCACACATTCTATCTATCCTAGATATTCAGAATGAGTATAGACTCCACTAAAGCAGATATTTGTGTCATATTATCTTTTTTCACCAAAACCACGACATGCTTCTCAGCAGGTGATTTCATCATTTTCTAATGAGTACTAGACTCAAGAACTACACAATTTTTTGATTTCCTCCAAAAATCATCAGAAACACGGCTTCCATTACATGGAATATATGATAACTCAATGTCTAATGAGTGCATATACTCAACCCATATCTACTACTATAGGTTCACGTGTCACTAAGACATGATATAATTTAAGCTCTTATAATAAGTATACACATTAAATTTTTTTCCAAACTACTAATACATCCCACATATCAATTTATTAACCACTATTGTTAACTCGTGGGTGTGTGTTGGGTAATCCCAATAATTTGGCCTCTATCATTACCCTGACATGACAACAAAATCTTTGTATATCAATAATGCTTCATGAAAAATCTCAAAATACACACAAAACACCATATATTAATCAAATTGGTTGAGTATGTTCAAAGTTAGTTCTACCGTCTAGTGCTTCTTCAACACGTGGAATGAATTCCTACATTCTTCCAACTATTTAAACTTTTTTACCTTTTTAAACAATATAGAATTATGGGCACTTAAATGATAATTGTCTTTGAAAATCCTACAATAATATCATGAAAATCATATAAAGCTGTGGAAATTGAGAACATTAAGGGGTTTCTCCTAGGAAACAACCACCTGAAAATTCATTTGGCTTATTGACCATACTTCCTCCATTACGATGTGATCTAATAAATGTATCCAATAAATTAATAATTGACTATTTAATAGCATGAAATATAGATAATTCTCTCTCATTGTATTCAGAACAATGTTATGATGTTGGGTATTATCGCCACATGTATTGGAGTACACCAATATATCATCTATAAACACAACAAAAATATGAACTTGGTATGGATGGAAGATTATTTTCACCAGGGCCATAAACACTTTATGTGTGTTATTTAACCAATAATATATCAGAGAGAACTAAAAATGTTCATACCTACATCTTAATAGAGTCCATTGTATATTGAAGGTTCGAACCCTAAATTTATGATACCCTCAACTCAAGTCAATCTTCATGAAAACACAAGATCCTCCCAACTACTCAAAAAGATCAATGATACAAGGAAGATGATATCGATTCATTATAGTCATTTGGTTCTACATCTAATAGTCAGCACACAATCTTAGAGGCCCATAAATGATGTTAAAAAAAACTAAAGAACCCAAAGGAGAATTACTCATATAGATAAATCTCTTATGGTGGAATAGAAATAAGCTCACCATAAATCACTTATACTTGAATAAATCACATTATTATTTTCAAGATATATGTTGTAATAGAAACTACCTTATCTCCTAACATGAGATCAATTGAAAATTATACATCTCACTCAGTTGGAAGCCCCAATAAGTCTTCAAGAAACACTTACTGAAACATATCCACTATGGGTGAAAATAAATCCTATTTCACACCCCTATCATCCAAAAGTATACTAGAAACCAAGGAGGGAGGCTCCTTACATTTCTAATGAACTAGACCTTCATGGCCAATCCGAATATCCTATCATTCATGGTGAATATATTTATCACCCTATGGTGATCTAAATGTTCATATCCTATTGTAATAATCAATTTGGGGTTTGTTTGATACAATCCAATCCATATAAATAAATAGGTTTATTCCCTATATATCAAGGATTTACATATCCCATGCTAAATGATACTCCCTAACCTTAAGAGAAAACCAATTAAAAAATAGATATATCAAGATTTTATTCTCAAAGGCTTATCTATGATCAACACCCCACTCAAAAACATCACCATAGGGGACAACCCATTCACATGTTGTGCAGAAAAAAAAGGATGAGAGGAATCTGTATAAAATAAGGCAATATCTGTCATAGAAGCAGTAATAATAGAACCTCTATCAATCAATGTTCTAGTATCACTATCAACTAGCGTATGATAAATGAGTAGAAATTTTCTTACCCATATTCCCTACTTTAGGGTTTAAGTCCCTTAAGCTAAACCACATGAATGATATATATTATCTTTCTCAAAAAAAAACCAATCCATTACAAAAACTACCCTATCATATAGACCTACAACATCCAAACTAATATGGTGTATAACACCCCTTCCTATAATTTTTCTTTATTTTCACACCCCATAATTACCCATATTTTGTGGGTTCTTTCAAAACATTTATAGATGTCACATCCATCCATAATATTGGCACTCTTCTGGTGGTCGGAGAATGTGTGTACGATAAAATCATGGCCTAAAAAAATGGTGGAAGAACAAATTCATAACCCATGGTGAAACTATATCAAAAAATAATATAAAATACTAATAAAAACAATCCCAACCTAGGTACTTGGGTTTCCTCCATAAATGGGTTAACTAATCCCATGGCCGATCTCATTCCAACAGACTGACTTTTCTTAATCTCCTATCTAGCTTTCACAAATAGTTTTCAAAAATATATAAATTAAAGTACCACTTATACCATTCGAAATGTCCTGACCGACACTCCTCAAACCAGTTCCCTAAGCTAGTTCAATACATATCATCTTGGACACCTCCCCATACACTATAGGCTACTGACTAGTAGCGAGAGTCTAATATAGATCATGGGGAGACAATAACCTATTTTCCAGTGTAATAACATAGATGAAAATAAAATTGAAAAAAAAATTATATAACCATATCCATAATAATACTAGTATAACCTGATGGCCAAAACTGGAAATACAATTTTTAGTCCAAAATAGTGTAAACATTTTTGTAATGAAAAAATTACAAGAAATGAACTAATCAATTTAATATTATTTAATTAATATTTATTTAACTAAATAACTATGAGGTTCCCGAAGACACACTATCTCTCAATGCATGATTCCTATTGTGTTAAAGTATAAACAGTCCTCAATGAATATCTTAAATAAGAATCCAATTAGAAAAATTCACCATCTCAATTCATATCACTGCTAGTTAGAACCATATTCCAATTCCAACTCATTGGTAAAGAACTTCATGTAAATCACCTTGTGGTTATTTAGTGCCTTAATCCCTATCCCACACCACAATAATAATTATGGGCTTTTGAAGCATCAGTCCCTATCCCCCAATAATTTATAAATATTTATTACTATTGAATATTGATGCATCATATCCAATCCCACACACGAATGTCAATATTTAACAATATGAGATTTTTATGTAGTATAACGCTTCCCATAAATGATTATATATATTTCTCACTATTAGATTTCGATGAAGTAGACCAAGTCCCATGCACAAATGTTAATATTTATAACTATGTACTTCTGAGATAGGAAACCATGTCCCAAACACGATTTTCACAAATATCACAAAACCAAAATATAGCATGTATAATAATATGGAATGTACAATGAAAAATAATTAATTAATTAACTAATTAATTAATCCAATTCAACATTTTCATTTTCATATTCATACAATTCCATTAATTAATATAAAAATTAACTAATCACATCGATTCCATTAGTTTATTATACAATTTATTAATCACATAAATAATAAAATTTTAATTAAAAAATTATGTAATCACATTAATTCCACTAATTAATTCCAGAATTAATTAATCACATCAATGTCGTTACTTGATTCTACAATTAACTAATCATGTCAATTAAATTAATTATTTCTAAAATTAAATAATCCTATTAAATAATATGAATATCCCAATAGTTAATTAAAAATATAATTAATCTAATTGAATCTGTAACATAATAAAAAAATATCCAACAATTAATCCAAAAATTATTTAATCCAACTCAACAATCTAAATATCCCAATTTGAAAAAACTTTTGTTAATTAATTTACCCATTTATTTAATTCAAATTAAGAAACTCAATAACTAATAATCACATAGAAATTCATCAATTATATAGATGAAATTGAAATCAATAATTTGGAATTTTAATAATAGACCACCAATCTCATGTTGGTTTATAATGGCTCGCCAACAGAAATACCCTATTCTTATCGGAACGATCAAGATCATGACAAATAATGAGATCAAGATAAAAAACTATTATCCAGGATTAAATAATCTAGATATATGGAACCTAGATATGGATCCAAAAAAATAGATATAATCATCCTTCTAAAGGATGTGAGATAAATTGAAGAGAGGGAGGAAACCATAGAGGATTGAGATCTCTTACTAGGAATGGTGAATACCTTTAATATGATATCCAAATAATCATGAACAGAGGATATGTGGCTTAGAATTCATCTTAGAGCCACTAAAATGATAGGAATAATCTATGGTATTGTTAGGTCGAATGTTTTTAAACTCTAGGGTGTTCATAATTTTTAAAATTTAATTTTTCATTGTAATAAATAACCCACACATAGCTTTCTTGGCAATGGTGCGATTGGTTGAACCAAGCATCTTAATCATGTACCTCTTCTGGGGGGGACTTCTAACAGGGTAAATAATTTGACGTATCAATTGTTTTTATCATTCATTTTATTTATCTCAATAAAATACTTTTCGACCTGTTCGATTATTATTTATTTAGCTTCTAGTTAGTAATAATTTATGTCCATGGAGGCCTTGTGAAGGTTCTCTAATTCACCGAATAATCCATTTAAAATATTTTTAGGAACACCTTTTTAACCCATAGCTCTTTGAATATTTTCACTAAAAAAATATTATCTTTCATATCAAAAAAATTCTATAATGGATTTTACTAGCTTAGTGATATTATGTTAGGAAATGACCTTCTCTCCCAGTTCTTCTTCCTTAGTATCAACCTATTATTTCATATATAAAATTTCATTATAAATCCTCTTTAGGATTTGGAAGAAACATATAACTACATTAAAGTGGACTTTCTTTAGAAAATTAACTATCTCTTATTATAGGTATTTTGATATTTTAATTTAATTGCTATAGAAAAATAGATTATATTCACTAAGGGAATATATAATAAAAGATTTAACTAAAAAATATAAACTATTATAATTACATTCAATTAATGGTGTTTCCTCTTATATATTTTTTTTTATATTTTTTTTATGGAATGTCTCTTATATCAGTTAATTAGTGTCATATACCATAAAAATATATCTATTTGGGATGACATTTATGTATATTCCTCAATCAGGTGTGTTTTTTCGTACACTTCAAAACTGCACTTCATGTGTTCAAAAAATTAGAACTAGTAAAAAAAATTAGTTTAACCAGAGATACCATTGGTCGTTGAGGTTAAAATAGATAGTTAAATTTAAATAAATAGAGTTAACATTCACTTTGATACAACATGATGTTTCTTATGTAATATATATAGGAAAATTGGGGAAGGTGTTGAATCCGGTGTTCTACAATTTTTGATAATTAAAATTTATTATATAATTTCATTGACCATTATTTGAGGTGAACCATTAGAACTTGTTTAAATTTAATGATCTATTGAAATAACTAGAAATAAAACCCTACATGCCATAATTTAATGTAAGAAAGGACTCCATTCAATATTTACAATGTTCAGATCATCCTGAAACATGTACTCATTTCCATAATTTGTATTTCCTAGTTACACATTCTCTATTAGAAACATATCACGACTATATGTGGATTTAGGCAAGTATTATCCTAAAATATAATCACACCATATTATAGAGGTTTTCCATTTATAAATTAAAAAATTGATATTATTATTCTTATGTAGGTTCTTTATACTCATACACCATGAGTTCTTACTTGGATTATTTTTTATTAATGCATGTCACTATCTATCACGAGATGTCACTTCACGCTAAAAAAAATTATCTGATATCTCAATTTAATATTTTATTTGACTTAATTTTTATATGATCACACCAAACATGTAAATCTTTCTCATTATATTCCAATATTCTAATTCTTCTTATGAATCTAATTAGTCATCCATAAACTGAAATTCTTTGAGACCCATAATTTTTATATGATCAATACTCTATTATTCACTTTATTACATGTTTTTTATATTCGTATAATTATTTTTAGGATAACTATTTATCACAATATCTTATTTATTTATACTATGAAACCACAATTCTTACATAATCTAATTCTTCATTTTCTTCTTATCAAACATCAAAAAATCACATATATATTTGTATATAATAAATTTTTTTATCCTATTCTAAAATACTATAAATAGAATTTTTATAATCCAAAATAGCAGCTTGAATACGAAAAAACTTATATAATACCCATTTTAGGTTCCCATGATTTCGGGTCCAAATATTTCCTAAATCAAAGAGTATTACAATAATACTCTCATTAAATGATCATCATTTAAAAAAATAAAGAATAAAATATTATCTTATTATTCTATATTCATGAAATAATGTTCTCAAAAGGATACAAAAAAAATACACCCCACATCATCACTTATATATTAAATATACAAAACATAATTATTTTCCATAGAATATATTCTACAATGTCCAGATTTTTATAAAAATAGTAAAACATTTAATCATGAATATATACACAACAATAGCACTATGCTTCATACTCATCTTCAGACATGCTAAAATAGATCAGTATGATGATGTCCATAATAAAAATATATATAAATATTTATGGAACTTAATCTGCATTATTCTTAAAAACCAAATAAAATTAACTTTAGCATCAATAAACACATAAAATAGTACTCATGGATTGATCATAATAATAATAAGTACATATCCTGGATTAAAATATCATCTGAATGTTTTGAACTCAAATTGACAGCCACATGTTCATCCTTGGAGGACATACATTCAATAGAAAAAAATATGATTAGTATGTAAATTCATATGTACATGAAGCATCTATTTTTCACGCATTCCAAAATCATTATTAAAACAATTAGCTTCAATCTAACTTATTTTTTCTTCAGGGATTCTATGTAATTCTCAAAATAT
The DNA here is from genome assembly GCA_963277665.1 of Viscum album. Classification (NCBI taxonomy): domain Eukaryota; kingdom Viridiplantae; phylum Streptophyta; class Magnoliopsida; order Santalales; family Viscaceae; genus Viscum; species Viscum album. The sequence goes on along the minus strand of OY728133.1, from coordinate 1,406,079,385 downwards.
TCTCACCACATATTCTATTGATTATTTGAATTACTAAAAGAAATTAAAACTCCATGAAATAAAATTATAGTGGTTTTTATAAAACAGAATACAAAAATATAGGATTTTTAGTGAATAAATTTATTAGTTCATGTGAAAATACTTTTTAATCACCCCCATGTCCTATCTACACAACATACTCAATGGAAAATGACCAACTTCAAATAAAAGTGTAAAAACACTCAATTTATTAATAAATAATCCTTCTACTCTTTATGTTTTTTCTAGTTAACTTTATAATTAATTTATACATATTACTATTCTTAGACCAATGACCATTTTATTATACATTTATCTCTTATGTATATAAATCTAATTACATGTTTTGGATACACATTTTATCTCATGAGAGATCACCTTCACTTGCACACAAATCACTTGAAAAAAAATTTACAATATATAAAAAAATTATTAACATCTTGACATGATTTGTAAAGCAGGTGAAACAAGGGAGTAACTCTACATTTGGACAAATACAATTGATGAATGATGGTAAAAAATTTGTTCCCAAAGAGGTAATAAATAATTTAATTTTTTAAAGACTATTATAAATAAATAATAATATTTTTTATAAGGGGGCACACCATATACCAATGATATATATCAATGAAATTCATGAAATATGTGTGAAAACTAACGAAATAATTCAAAAATTCAAGAAATAGATATCCAAATTAGTTTGGATAATGACACCCCCTGTGTAGAAGTTGAGAAGTTACCTAAAAAGGGTCGTTGAATTCTAATAATAATTTATGTGGAATTCACATAATGGAATGACACATTTTTTGTGTTAGTATGAAGTGGATATTTTAATAAGAAGCATGCTTTAAAAATAATATGAATTAAAAAATGAGATATCCTTTCAAAATGACTTCTACTAAAAATAAACTTCTACTCTAGAATATGTCTATAAATGTGACTAATGAATGTCTAACCATATGGTTTGATTGGTTAGAGTTGTATGGGAATATATTGAATGATGAATATAAATCTAGTGCCCAATTTCTCAATAATATAATCCCATTAAATCAAATATATAAATTTAATATAAAGTGTTGTCTATAATTACAATGCAGGAACTAATATACTAAATCCAAAAAGAATATTTCATGATGTGTTAAATACATTTTAGATCAATAATAAAACAATTCTTAGGTTATGAAATTTATCTAATCCCAATTTCATTAATTGGTATGTTTCTTAAAAATTCACCCTTAACCCAAATTTTTATTGGTAATTAAATTATGGAAGAAGAAGTGATAAAAGTTGGAGATAATCCGTTGAGAGGTTATTTTAATAATGTCAAATCTAAGTGATATTTACAAATACTACTAACTATGTAAATATATATTTTCCATTCCAAACACGAAGTATGAGTAATGATTTCATTCTCCCGTCACTAGTTTTCACATTTTGATGTTATTTTTATCATGGTGGATTATTTATCTAGAACCCTGGGAAGACCCCACACATGATATTTTTTATGTATGTTTTTATCTGAGTAAATTGTTTCCAAAATTTCATATATTTTTTTGTTCTACCCAACAGAAAAATGATTAAAATTGAAATCACATGTGAATATATGGGAACAAATTTCTTATTATTTACATAATTGATTTATAAAAATATATTACCAATATAGAAGTAGAGTTAATTTTTTTCATGAAACATTTCTCATGAAAATGGGATTCCAATTTTATTTTTACATTAGTCTTTGAGGATTTTTAAATTCTAAAGTATCATGAAATTAGGAACTATTAATTATTTTTATTTTAATAATCATATGATGAAGTTTATTAGATCTATCAGGAATAGATAAAAATAATTTGTCGATGATATTTTTTGATAAGATCTTTCTAGATTGAAATTATAATGGTTATATAAATTATATTATATTCATCTATATTCATCTAAAATAACATTTCACATGGTATCAATCTTAAATTTTTTTATAAATTAATGTGGAATAAAAAATATAAGTTTGACCTTATGGTATAATAAATGGAGATAGAATACTACCCAATTCATTTATTAATATAAACAGGATAGAATATAAATAATTTTGATATTATATATGGTTTTCTAAAAAAACAAAGGGGTAGATTGAATTATGAAAATTGCACATTTTGTATTTGTTCTCAATGATCAGTTTAATGATATGAGTTTTAAGTGACGATGTAGTATAAGGTGAAGAAATGTGGATCCACCCATTTTAGAGGAAATTCTACAATTATTAATAATTAACAATGATAATAAAATATTAACCCCACATGTAAGAGGTGTTTCTTCTATGAGGAATTAATTGGAATAAATAATATCAGAGTCAATGGAATATATTGATGGATAGATTTTTTTTGTACTAAATAGAGTGGCCATATGGGGAGTACAATGAATATTAGATACTAGAATCAATTATTATACACTATTATTTAATGAATTATGTTGAAAAGATATGGATAAAAAAATTTCAAACAAGAGTAACAGGTTATCTGATATTTTCATTCACCAAAATACTATACATTGTGTAAATTATTTTTTATGGAAAAATAAAAATTAATTTTAAGTGGTTTGGAATTTTTTTAATAAATAATATAAAAATGGGAATATGATTCGAGATTATATAAATATATATGGAGAATAAAGAGACTTTAAATAAGTTATTTATAAGTTACCATAGGAAATTATGTTTTGGAGTTCATCAAAAATATTTGAGTTGTAATTGTATATATTCTTCTATAAATCATAAGTCTTTTTTTCAGAATGTAATACCATTGGTTATATAAAAAACACAGTAAAGTTATCATATAATATTTAGTTCCATTTTTTTCTATATAGATCATAGTTAATTTCCTATTGATCATAAATATTTTTTATTGAACATAAGACTCCAGGTTTCAAGAATAATGATTATAATCAATCATATAACATTGAGTTCTATCATTTGAATCTATCAATCATATGTATTTTCCAATTTCCTTAATTCAATATGATGATTCCAAAAATATTCAAATTATTTAGTGACTATTTTAAATTTAAAAAGTAATAACCATAATAATTCATCAGAATAGTGATATTCTTTATCATAAGACTGGGAAAACATAATTCTTTAATGTTTTTAGTATAATGTTTTTGTTGAGTCAAAAATATGAAACACTTTATTATTTTTATGAGATACATTAGTGTAAAATAAAAACCTATTAAAAAACATAATACTTCATTATAAGGCTTTTAGAATATAAGTCTTTCATATCTCGAAGATAAAGTTTTTAATCTTAAAAAATTTTATAGATCCACTCAATGTAAAACAGTGTTTCTAGATTTTGAATATGATAAAGATAAAATAAAATGGGATGAGGAAAGTTTTTTTACTTCATTGAATAAACATCTTTAAAATCTAAATTTTTTTCCTATAATATATTTAAATATATTGAATTTTTTATTTAACCATGAAAACAAATGATTAATGAATTAAAAAAGTGTGAGTTTATAGAGTTATTAAATTTACAAAAATACACTGTTGATAATGCTTTTTTGTGTTCATGACATAATAAATTTTATCTGAACAATGATATGAGACTTTTATAAATAATAATTCATAATGATAACCATGGTATATATTTCTTCTTACTGTGATTTATTTTATTAGGTCATCAAGAATAATAAATATGAAGTTCCATCGAATCTCATGGTGCTATTAATTCTAAACTACGTCATTGTGATATGAGCTATCCCGATTGAATATGAGTATGAAGTGGATAATTTTTGTTGTGCCCAAATATAAAATTAATGGATTCAATTTTTAAATTTAATGAATAACACTATATAATGGGGTTAATTCTATGTAAATTTCTTTTGTATATTTTATAAAGATATGATTATTTGATGTTTGATTTTGAGGAGTATATTAATAAAAAAAGATACACATATTAAAGAATCAAAAAATATTTTCCTTAGTCTTCTATAATAATTTACTTTTATTTAATAATTGTACTCTTGGATTATGTTTTGATTTAAAGAAGGATCCCAGAAGAAATAATGAAAACTTGAAAGGGGCTTTCTATAATAGTGATTTTTTATAGTGATTACTTTTAATATTATTATACCATTAATTCTATCAAGATAATGATTAGAATAATTATTGTAACTAGTAATTTACTTGAGTTTTACAATATTGAGAAGAATAATTAAAAAATTATAAACTGTTGGAATTATGGATGAATAGTATTCAGAACCAAGATATTGGGAGAACCAACTCTCTCTATATCTCAACCTCTATCTCGAAGATGAAATATCCTTAAATGAAGTCAATAATTTAATATTGATTGTTTTCAAATTACTAGGCCTTATAGTAGATGACATTTAAGAGTATTCTAGTTGTTTGGGATATTAACTACAAGATAATAATGTAATATGATTGATTTTCACATCTAAGGTGATTATACTATTAATTAAGAATAAACTCACTATTTTTGAGGAATTGGATAATCATTGTGGATGTAGCGAATTATTTGGATAGATAGTGCTCTAATTCAATATGATAATATGTTGAGAAGGATGTCCTTGGATATGTGTATAATGAAACCACAGGAGGATAAGAATAATAGTTGTGTAATATTATTATAATAGACCTCAGTAATATGGCCTATTACTATTTTAGGATGATAACTATCTAAATACACTTTTAACAATTATATGTTCTTAATGGAGGATGATTTACATGGACATCCTTAGTCTGGTGTATGGAAGGTTTATTAGTAGGGTCCAAACCATATAAATAATATTCACCATATTTACATTATTTCCATGATAGAAAGTGTTTCTTAAAAATGGTTTAAAATAATAGATTTATAAATATTAACAAGATATATAGTTTCAAGTCATATTCAATTTGAAGTGTTTATATAAGAAATTGGATTTGGTATAAAATGGGAAATTGTTTATTTAACTTTCCCTATGTGTGTCTACATGATCAAATGTGCATCTCATGATCCAATAGAGGATACACTCCAACAATGTCACCATGATAGAGTAGAAATGAAAAATAAAGTTACATATCCTTTATATTGTATCTTTGATATTTAATCATGCATCTATAAAATAATAATAGTGGTAACAAACCTTCTGAAAAATATCATTTCTCTAAAAACCATGCCTATAGTAACTCACCAAATGCTCACTATTTGGTTAGTTGGTGAACCCTTTTTTATTTAGGGGAAGAGAAAATATATGTACAATTCTAGTTATAACTAGAGGAGGAGTTGTGAAGAAGAGGGTATGTATATATATAATATGTATACCCTCTAAAATGATAATATCAACTTATCCAGATAGTGTTAGAATATTAATGACGTGATAGAAATAACGAAGACGGATATCAAGAAGCTATAGGTGGAAAAGGTGGAGTCTATCAAGAGAAACATTTCATGGAAGATAAAAATAGACTATATTGTTTCCAATATACATATAATCACATCCAAGATAATAAAATTCTTTGACTAACATTTATTATAACATCATGTTTCAATTGGAGCATAGACAATACATGGAATCAATTATATATTTAAGATTGATTTATACAATATATTAGACATTCATTAATTGTAGGAATTTGAAAATTAATTTTATGAAACTTTATTTTTTTAAATATTTTCTTGTGATTGTTTTTGTAAAACAGGCGTAACTATCCGCATAGGTGTATGGTGGCGTGCTATGTAAATTTTGAAGGCATATATTTTGATAATGCTACATTAAAAAAAGTATTGTCCTCATTTTTATGATTAAAGATAAGTTATACGAGGTTATTTTCAAGGATTATGATATAGAAACATTGAACACTTCCATTGGACATTAGAACTGTAACCATATCTTTGCATTTATAAGAGTCAACCATATTCGGCTATAAATATTACATCCCGGTCGGAGGAGGAATTAAAATTTTATGTGATGAATCTATTAATCCTTTTTTATAATGATATTATCTGATTCCATAACATCTATGTGTTCTTAATTACATTAATTTACCTTTTGATATTTTATACATACATTTATGTTCATAACCTCCTTTTTGATTTTACATACAATAAGGATATAATCAATCGATGATGTTTCACATACACTACTTGGTGAACATTTTAAAATTCACAATGTTTGTGTCAATAAATCACATGGATCTTCTAGTGATTTTTCACTCTTATAGAATTAGAGAGTGGAATGTTCCATTAGTAATTGTTATAAAAACGACTTATTTTTATTATGATTTATTTGTATTCTGTATTAATCATGGATAAAGTAACATCAATAATGTTTCTTTATTAATGTTTTGTTCAAGGTTTTTTTGTGTAAATATTGGCATCTCTAATAGGAAATCTACGGTGTGGCATGTCTTATTATATTGAGAAAGTGAATTTTGATGATGCTTCAGTACCAAAAACATTTTCCACCATTTTACAATTGGAGGAAATGTAAAGTATAGAGGTTTTCTGTCAAGGGATAAGGTTAAGGAACATGGTAGTATAATTTTGGCCTTTAGGATTGCAGAATTAAACCTATTTTATTTGTGTTAAGAATATCCTCATACTAATATTATAACCTATATAGAATATGGACTCTCTCTCAAGTAGATGAATCCATATTACCTTTGTGATAATAATATTATCTATTTGCATAACCATTTAGTATTCCATAGGGTTTTCATTCCCATTTCACCAGTATGTCCTTATGTTTGTTCAAATAACATTCATTTTGGTTATACATTTATGTGGTTGTAATCTTTCATGAGATATTTCTTCCAGGATAGTTAACTATATAGAATGTGGACAATATCTAAAGACAAGGGTTCCCTTTTATTTTGATTTATAATATTATTAGTGTATCAAATATAAATAACATTCTCATCAATGAAGATATATATGTAACACATGATAGCCTCATAATGATACTTATTGAGGAATATGCACATGGACTATGTGGAATCCAAATTGTAAAGCATCACATCTATGTTAATAATGTTTGTGGACCAGCTAGTGATAGAGTTTGATAGAAGCATAAGAGCATGATCTATGCAAGTAATTGACGTTATTATATGGAATTATATTTATTGTTTATTATAGTGTATCTTGTTACAAAATTTGAAAAAGTACCTTTAATAAAGACTCATAATTAATGTCATGATAACTGATGAATTTATAAATGTATTTTTTTCTCTTATGATAGATTTGGTATGTGGTGACATCCAAGAATTGATGATGAATATTTTAATAAAGATACATTAAAAAATTATATATTCATTGTTGTAATATTGGTTCAAAATATAAATAGGAGGGTAAATTTTCATGCGATAAGTTACGAACACCTATTTCTATACCTATAGAACATAGGATTTCAACCTTATTACCTCATCTTTATGAATCTTCCATGTACGACTACAAGTATTGAAACCCAATTAGATGATGGTCACATACATTGGTATTTTAATCCTTATCCCATTTATGATAATAATATTATTTTTTATTCAATAAAATAATTTCATGTTTCATGTTTTCATTATCATTTTCTATGTTTTACATATAATTGTTTAAAAAACATCATTTATGTTTATACCTCCTAAAAGGGTATAATTTTCCTACTAGATCCATGGGTATGGAATAATATTCATTATTTCCCATTGTAAGTTGGGTCCACCTAAAGTCTTTCAAATATCTTTACCCTTGGTCAATGGATTTTATTCTCTATCCTTTCCTCTCTAACAGTTTTTTTACACAAAGGAAATCATGTGACTACAATTCATTATTTATTTTCCTCTTGTGACTTATCATGACTGGTGTTAAGTGTTTTTCTAGGATATAAGATATGTTTTATACAAATTATTTATATTTCTGAGGTTACTAATTGGGATATGATTATCTAATATATCCCTTGTTTTTTAATTCACATTATGGATAAAATATTCATTGTTATTGATGTGGTAGGAATTATTTTATTCGTTACCATATGATACAAATTGTGGTTTTTAATCAATGTTATCTCATTAGGTTTTTAATCTATATAGAAGTGATGAAATGATATTTTTTTATCATATATTATTTTATATCATTTGTATATTAGTTTTCCATTGTGAGTCATTGTCTTTTGTGTCATTTCAATCAAATAGATATTATGGTTTTCAAAACTATTTGAAATTTTCATAGGTTTGTGAGAATTCATCCGTAGATGATAAAAATATTTATTAAACTATGTATAATATTTACTTTTCCCCTCATTAACCTATTCTATAACATTGAATAGTCGCTTGGACATCGATTTTTTTTGAAATATCAAATAGACTCTCTAGTCATAAATATCTCTAAAATGAATTATTTGATCTACTACATTAATATAATCTTTTGTTATAATAATTGAAACTAAACAAATTATTCGTCTACTTATGATGGAATCAAATAATTTGAGGTGGAAATATATGGGCTTCACACGTATGAATTATGGATATGTCAGAATTTACATTATAATTCATGGGTCTTAGAGGATCTCAGTTAATTAAAGTCTTTTATTTCATGATACAAATTACAATAAATATCACTATTCATAAATAAAACATATTCAAATAACTCTCAATACATGTAGGTGGGTTTTCATGATCCATTTATATTATAATATTCTTATAGTTGATACACACATCATTGAGAATATATACATGTAACATCATATCATTATATTTCTATTAAGTAGTTAATTCAATATCATTAATCTGAATCATCAGATAGATTTTAGAGTCTAGAACTATATCCTAAACCAAAAATAATTAATTAAATATAAAAAAAAATTATATATCCATTTTATGATTTATAATAATTTTATGTATACACAAATTCCATATTAAATTCCATGACATGGGCCATGAAATATTCTTTCAAATTAATGGATATTCCATAATGAGAAATCCATATAATAAATCCATATGATTCAATAAAAATTATCGTAATTCACATAAAATAATTATGGAATCATTTATTCAGTATTTTTAGAATAATATCATTAGGCCACAATATCACATTCTGGGATTAATGTCAATAAATATCATTTATACACAATTGGAATTTGTAGAACTTGTATTCTAATCAATCCTTTCAAGGACGAAAAAAATATTTCTACTATGTAATTGAAGTATATCACATGTTTTTTTAAATATTATAACTATTTTGAGTGTTATACGTTATTTTGTGTTGAAGAAAAACTATTTAATGGATGAAAATGAACATATATATATATATTGAGAGATAATGCTAGATTTTAAACTATTACCCATTTTGGAGAATACATGATTAAAAATATTTATTACTATGTTCATTATCCTAGAGACCCTGTAAATTATCTTAAATATATAACCATTTCTCTAAACATTGATTTCTTCAAAAAATAATATGAATTGAAGAATCCTCTCGCACCTATGTGTACTTATAAGTCACTAAAATATCTCGGCATGTCAACTTCTACTCAACATATAAAAATGAGTCCTATCGATGATTTGTTTATCCAAAATTAAAAAGGGATGACTAGAAATATATATTCACTTTCGAATACTAATACACACTTATAGTTATATGTTAATCAATTCGGAATATGATTATATTTCAATTATTTTGAATCATATTAGAAGATCAGGAATAAATTCATTCATTTTTTGTTGAAGGTAGAACAAAAAATCATGAAGATGATAATTCATAAAAATTTACCCCCCAAGAATTCATTTATACCTTATTATTTTATTTTCCCCACCATAAAATGTAGTTCCCAATAAGATTAGAGAGATATTATTATGAAAAATCTAGATGACCACTGAAGAAAAGAAGCATTCTAAGGAATATAAATATTTGTAGTCTCAATACATTGATGAGTATATAACAATTATGAACCACATTGATGAACACGATTATGAAATCCTTAGGCACAACTCTAGTGACTAATATGATAATGTTACAAAAAAGGATTCTACTATTAAGAATTTTTTTGACATTATTAGTTTAAAAAATATGGATTTGATGAAGGTTAATCCTGAATATACTAGTAATACTCTTCTCAAAATTTAACATATTTATAGGAAAAAACTATTAAACGAGTAGATATGCATCAGAGAAATTATTGAGTAAAATAAAACCTTATGGAATGATTTTTATCACTTTGAAATAATGATAGATATAGGATGTAACTCTAATCAACAATAAATAGTAGCAAGAAAAAATATTTCTCTTTTAATTCATTAAAGAAAGGATGGAATTTGTAATTAGGTAGTCATCTATATTGTACCGGAAATCCATTTGGTATTAAACCTATAGAACATAAAAAAATTTCATAATAATAATTCTTATTTATATATTCAAGTTTTGAACCCATCAATCGGTTTTTAAAACACAATTTAATTGAAGAATATATGGAAATTAAATGAATAGTTTTAACACATGCAGAAAATGATGTACCAAATGATGACCCCCTCTAATTTTATTTCACCAAGAATAAATATAGATCTATCGTTTAGTAAGACTTATGATGTTGAAGAGGTTGTTATGGAATGTCCTCTAGAAACCTGGTTGGAAATTCTTGAATGAATAAAAGGAAACTATTATCCAATATAATTTATAATTTCAAAAACATGCCTAAATTAGATTATATAAGATATATACTTTTCTAATTAAAGGAATAATATTCCAGCAATATATTCATATAAATATATTCTATAAATAAATATTCCTTTTTTTCTATTTTCTTCTAGATTAGGTTTTCTATAATTTATAACATATAATAGATGTTAATTATCATGGAATTATTTTTTATAAAGGCTAGAGTTGTCAATAGGTTTTTAGTTACACTCATGATCAAATAAAAATAGACATATATAATGTTATTTCATTCATTAAAGATTGTGATTATAGTTAGGGTGTCTTTAAATTAAGAGAAATACCACCATCTATTTTATAAGTGCTTTTAATGCTTTCAAGAATATATGAGATGGTTTTTTCATTGAGAGATGAACTCATGAAAAAACAAATTATGATTTATGGGGTTTCAATATTAATTTATTATATATCACTAACTAGTTGTATAGCATCCATACATCTACCAATAAAGTAATATGCATCCCACCAACATTCTCTTCTGGCTATTTATATAAAATCATCTACATTGGACCACAAATGATATTCAATGTTATCTCAAACAATTTTCTTTTAAATTAAAAGAAGAGGATAATTATTGTTTAATTATGTATTATAAATGGTATTTAGATTATTATAACCTTTTATTTCAATGCCATAGCCTGAAAAAACCCCACATTCATCTCTATATGATGTTTTTCCTAGTTAGTATTGTATTATAAACTATGTTTCTTGTTAAAACTCTTATTATTGTCATCATACTATAAATTCTTTTAAGGGGAAGTGAAATTTTATATAGACAGACATTTTTTGATATATTGGTGGTGTTTTAAAACTAATAAGTCAACATATGTATTGTGAAAACCCGATACCAAAAATATTGCTCGCCTTTATGATAGAGTTATAATATTAGTGGTGTCAAACAAAAGAAATAATTTTTGTGTGTGGAAGATATAGTATGAACACAGATAGAACCACACGTATATATAGTATTAGTACCCCTTAAAAAGATATGTTTTCCCGGTCATTTCATAGTTATAATATAAACTGTAAAATAATATGTAATAACATTATAATCATGGAAACATTAAATGAAACTAATTGAATCCATTAAATCATATTTTTTTATGATGTTTCAAAAGGAATATAGGGTTGGGAAATTATGGATCATATTTTTCTTGTCAATAAAGTGTGTGAACCAAGTAGTGGTGTAATATAATGAAATCACCAGAGCATAGGACATTCAGGGGAACTACAATATGAAATGGATTGATTTATACTAGTTATTATTATGTATTTTTTTATAATCTATGATAAATTAATATTTCCCAAGAATAATTTTTAATGTAGTGTTCATTATTGTATGATTAAATATAGATTCTAGTATTAGGACATTCTTATGGTAATGTGTCATCTAAAAATTGATAATGTTTTTTTAAATGACATAAATTTACCAAAATTGGTGGCCATCATTGAATACACAGTAGAAAAGTAATGTTGTAAGGATCTCTATTAAGGTTTATGGTTGGGACACAAGTCAATCATAAATTAAACCATAATATTATATAATGATAACCTCATCTATAAGAGTTTTCCTTTCAAAACAATAAATATTTTATCTAACATAGAAGATGAATCAAAACCATTGGGAGTGGAATCCTACATCCCTTATTTTATAATAATATTATCTATTTCTGTAATACATGTGTGTTATTCATGTACTTTACTCCATTTTACGTAAAAATTACTTCAATGAGTGAACTTAACCTTCCATGTGAAATTACCTATCATATAATTATATTCTTGGTATCATATCCATCATTATGTAGTAAACAAAATGCCCTCTCACTGATGCAATAGTCTTCTCGATGGCCATATGATATCTCTACACTTATTTGATGGAGAGTATTCTTTATAGAACCCTATTTGAGAGGAACCTACACATCAAAAATAGTGACATATAATTTCCTTCTTGTTGGGTTTTTCTCAGTGTCCCTTTTTTTGATATTTATAAGTGTTTCTGTGGTGCTATCCAAGGGTTAAAGTATTTATTTCAATCTTTACGGTGGCTAAGAGAGCTTCACATACCAAACATTAATCAATTTCATAGTTTTAACTCATATAGTGGTTGTAGGGGTCATTTTATTAGATATTATATTTAAATATTTCAGCGTTACATTAAGTTAAATTTATTTTTTTCAAGTTATGATTGTCCTAGTATGTTAAAAAAAACCCAATATATTATGAAACGTTCCTTTCCAATCTACGTTAATTTTCATGAATTTCACCAATAGTTATCCTTTTGAAATATATATTCTTTTTGTAATCTTTTAAAAATATATATTAGGGGTTTCAAAATGGTTTGGTACTACCAATGTTGCAAAGGACCATATCCAACCATAGTAAAAAAATTCAGAAAACCTATATTAATTTTAGTGAAACCCATTCAAAAAATCCATATTCATATATGGATAAGAATTATATGGTTGGTTATCTATAGGATAATAAAATTTTATTAAAAAATATTTCTCTCTTATGCCATAAGATCTCACTTATATTACCTCTTGTATTCTTTCATTTAATAAAATCAAACAAACCTCACATTCTACTATGTCTATGAAATACCATATTGCATCCACTGACATAAAATAATGTATTTTGTTCGGTAACATAACTAAAATAAATGATTTCTCTACATAAATTCAGAATCATATATTCAATGTGGAATTCCATGGGATTTACACTAATTCATCATGTTGGCCTCAGTGTTTCTCTTACCCTTCATGGGCATATGTGGGTATTAGTTGTTGCATGTATTTATTATCTAAATACTCTTTTTATGATATTTAACCATTAATTCATAAAAAATGTAAGAACCCAAATCTTCGTTTCAGGTACGTTGTCCTTTTTCTGTAGTTTTTAAGAAAAATGAGCTTTTTGGAAATTTTCGAAGTACACGCAATGTACTTTCTGAGTACAGGTCATGTACTCTTCTCCGGCATGAAGTCGTGTGCTGGTCGTGCCCGGGCCACACACACGGTGTGTTGGGGTGACGTGGAGGCCGTTTTTAGCAGAGTATGTAAAACCCCACCACACTCCGTGTACATTAAAAATACACACTGTGTACTTTTTTTTTCAATAAATGGACCGGGGTCGCTCATCATTGTGATATTAATCTTCATCTAGGTCGGGTCCATCTGAGAGCGATCCGTACGGCCGAATATTCCCCGAGCTCCCGCCTCTCCGTCCATTCTCCAATTCAAACACAGTCGATTGTGTTGGAAGCACAACGGTGAGCTCTCTCTTCTGATTTATCCTTGTTCCATGATTCCTCCTCATTTTCGAGTTATCAGGGGTTGAGCGTTTTGTGTGTTTTCTCAGATCTACGATGTTCTAAGGGGAATCAATCTTCGTGGTTCACATAAATCGATCTCCTAGGATTGAGGTAGGTGGTTTGTGCCTTTCTGTTGAAATTTGATGATTATTTTGGGAAAATTCTAAAAATTCCCTTGGGTGGGGAATCTTGGGTTTCCTATTTTTCCCCTATTGTTTACCTTCTTTGCTTGATTGTTGTATTATAGGTTTATTCTTGTGAGTAGAGTAATTTGTTTTGTGCTCAGTTTGTCTTTCCATTCTTGTTTTACTTTTGGTGTTTTCCAATTTCCATTCCAAGTTGTAGGATAGTGGAACTATTTCTTATTTATGCTATTGAACCTTAGAATTATAGCCACATAGTTTTTGAGATTTACTCGGATGATACACGCACTCTATGCATGTTTATTTTCACTCAAGACTGTGAGAACCTAGAGTAGTATACCAAAGGTAGAATTAATGTAAGGGCTTCTCCAGAGTGTCTTTAAATAAGATTCTTGACCATAGGGGGAATTGATGATGAGTGCTTCCTCAGAGAGTCTGTAGTTCCTCGACACGGGACATAGGTGGAATGAGATGTTTAGTGCTTCCCCAGAGAGCCTTTTGTACGATACACGACTATTCGGGGAATTAATGGTGAGTGCTTCCAAGAGAGTCTATTATGTTTCATAGCTGAACAATAAGGGTGAGACTATGTATGCCTCCTAGAGGGTTTCTAGTACTTATAGGATAAACCATAGGGGTTAGGATGTGGGAGATACCTAGAGGGTTGGCTTTTTCCTTATTTTTGTTGGTTGTTTACTTGTGTACATTGTTTGTTAGAACTGTGGATTGTAGTTGCTTGTGAATTCCTGTTTATTACTTCTTGTTTTATTGCTTCCATGTATTCAATGACTGTTAGGAACAAATATTTGGGTGATTGCCTACTTTTATTGTATCTCACACACTATTTGGGCCATGCTTTTGGGCCAAAGAAGACTTTGTTGATGCAGGTATAGATAAGGGAAAGCGCCCTTATACATCAGGTTCTTGATTGCACTGGAGCTGGAGAGCATGGGACCAAGCCGTGGCTCGCAATTCTGAGGAGTTCAATTTGATTTCCTTTGCACATTGTTTTTCAGTTGTACTTCATCACATTGGTTTTTTTCTTCATTCCATTGACATATGTACCATGTTGCATCATTATTATATTATCTATTGCTTTCGTTGTTCAGTTCAATTGTTGTATGTTATTTATTGTACTGTTATTGTGTCTGGTTGTTTTTCCGATGCATACTTTACCTAATGAGGTCATAGTTTCCCCACCGACTCACAAAGGCACTCGCTTCTAGTCGGAAGCCTCTAGAATTTGGGGAAACGTGCTTGAGGTCATGTGGCGAACCGAGTATGAGGCACCAGTGGAGGGGCTCCGGACTCGGGTTGTTAAAAAGTGGTATCAGAGGAGTTCTTTTCTCTTGATTTAATGATTGGTGACATTAGGCATGGATAGGATGGACATGGTACTTGGTATTAAGTTGTGCTCGGGAGTAGCTAACCAGTGTACAGAGAAAATCCATACTACCTCGTTAATTGCAGTTCAGGTTTTGAGATTTTATGGTTGATCTGATTCTACCTAGAGTGATTCACATGACTTGTGCTATAATTAATTTGATATTTCTGTTCTATTTCTGTCGCAGCCCAATGAGATGAGGGTATTCCATCTCATGTATCATATAAGAACTTGTAGAAATCAAATTCCATGAATTCTTGCTATTCCATCTAGGGTCCATTAGCTATTGCATGTTGTTGTGATAGACTTCGTGTAGATTATGCATGCTGTTGTGATAGATGCATGATATAATCCATGCTGTTATGTTAGAGATCTGTTCATTTTCCCTTGTATGTAACTGTAGGAGATTCCAATATTTGATTCGCGAGGAATATGGGCCCTCACGAATCGGAATTTGGAACCTTGTTTCCTTGTGTTTAGTGTTTCTGGGATTCTGTGCTGTTTCTGAGCAACTACCGAAAAAAACCCAGAATACACGGCATGTACATTTTGGATACACGTTGTGTAGTCTTCAGGCCATGTCACTGACCGTGTGAGCAGAACATGGTGTCGTGTAAGTAACTTCGAGAACACGCCGTGTATGTTCAGAGCCATGTACCTGGTCGTGTCACTAACAAGACGGGTTAGGGAAGATCGGTTAGAACACATCTTGTCCATAGGTAATACGCCATATAGTCCTATCTAGGTACCCGTCCGTGTCACAAAAAATACGGTCCGATGTTCATTTCCTTTCCACACACCGTGTTTGTTCGGAACACTTCGTGTAGTCATGTTCACGTACCCGGCCATGTCACGAACAACCCGGGGTGTTGTCACCTTTCTTATACATGTCGTTTTTGTTCGGAAAACGTAGTGTAAGGTTCAGCCGTGTAGACGGTCGTGTGTATAACAACACGGGCCGCCGAATCTTTGTCCACTACATGTCGTGTTTGCAAGGAACACACCGTGTAGTCTCTGTTTAAGAAAACCGTGTTGGTCAGCCGTGTAAGAGGATCGGGCAGGGGAATAGTTTCCAGTACACGCCATGTGTGGGGTCAACACGCCATGTAGTTTGACATGTACACGACTTGTAGGGAAGGAGTTCATGCCCATGTCAGTGGTGTAAAAAGACATGTCGTGTAGTTTTTATACACGTCGTGTAGTCATGTTTTCTAAACTTCTGTGTTTTCCTCCCCCTGTTTCCATTTTGTACACTTATGTTCTCTGTCCTTATTTTCCTGATCTAAGTCAGGATTTTGATCTTTCAGAGCTATGTATTTGAGACGTCCTCCGGTCGTACGACTGTCATTAGGAAGGGATCAGATGCCAGACATGGCTGATCAGGGACTTCCTGCTGATCCTCAAGTCAAGACAGCCTTCGCACCGGCTGTTATACCAGCTATAGGCACTGATGCGCAGTTCAGGTAAGGTTTCATGAGGATGATGCATGCCTTTCATGGAGCGCCACCTCCTTCCACGACCATGGAAGACATGATGTGAGTTTTCCTGTAGAATAATCCTCCTGCCTTCTAGGAGGAAGGAGGACCATAGGATGTAGAGTCATGGCTGGAATCCATGCTGACTATATGAAAGCATCTAGAGACACCTCCTGAGAGGTGGGATAATCACACCACCTATATGCTCTGAGATTCCACCAAGAGGTGGTGGGACATGATCTCACAGGCAGGTCATCAGCCGGTTATGGATTGGGAGGAGTTCCAGCACGTGTTCTATGACTACTTCTACACAGAGACCCTGAGGGCCGACCGAGCCCGGGAGTTCATGAGCTTAGAGCAGGTTACTCTTTATACAATGGAGTATTCCTCTCGTTTCATCGAGCTACATCGTTTCACACCCCTCCGAGATGGGAGTGGGGTGTTCCTTGCAAGGATGTTCGAGGATAGTCTCAGGCGGGAGATCCGCTCGCAGGTGAAAATCTTTCAGCTGACTTCCATCACATCCATAATCAATCAGGCACTGATTGCGGAGCGCAATATGAGAGACTCTGGAGCTATAATCCAGGGCAGTTCTACTTCCAGATCTCGTTTTCCTCCAGATGATAGCAAGAATTTCCGTAGGGAGTCTACGCACGGTGATATGAGGAATCGAGATGCATCGTCAGGAAGCCAGGTGACATGCTACCAGTGTGGCCGGTCAGGGCACACTTGGCTGCAGTGCTAGAGGGACCCCTTGGAGTGCTGATCTTGCGGTAAGATGGGTCACCTTCAATGTTTCTTCCAGTTTTTCTCACCAGCAGCTGGTGACAAGGGGTATTCCATAACTCCTTGTTCAGGAGAAGCACCACTAGTTTCTCACCAGTCGGGGAACTAGATTTCTTCCGGCTATTGGGGATGAGGTGGAGTTCAAGGCCGTGGCGGTCAGCCACCAGTCCCTCAACCCCAGCAGGGAGGTTCAGCTCAGAGTGATCAGCCAGGGGCGCAGGGCCACGGTGCAGGCTAGTCTTTCGTCATGGAGCAGATTTATCCGTAGCATGACCCCGACCTTCTACAGTTCAAGGTACGATTTTGGTAGCCTCAGTTTTATTATCAACTTTTTTCGATACTAGTGCTACACATAGTTTTATCTATGTTTCTGCTGTGGAGAGCGTTGGGCTCTGTGTCTTCTCTTCTGCCGACTCGTTGACCCTAGACACACATTTTGGGAAGAATACATCTAGTGTACGCTAGTGTAGAGAGTGCCCTGTCAAGGTTGCAGGGTATCATTTCTTATGTGATCACTATGTCCTAGAAATGACGGGATATGATGTCATCCTCAGGATGGACTAGTTGGTTCTCTTCCGGGCCGTCGTCGACTGTTATCGCCACAGAGTGAGTTTCGTTTCACCAGAGGGTGAGTTTTTTCTTCATAGAGGCGAAAGGGACGTTCGGGCGAGTCGAGAAGGACTCGGGCATCATGGGCTAGGAAAGGTGACAGCCCAGATTTCACGTCATTATCTAGATGATCAGGGAACTCCAGAATTGGACATTCCTCCAGTGGGGGATCAATTTAGGGATGTCTTTCCAGAGTACTTTTCAGGTTTGCCTCCGGAGTGTGAGGTATACTTCTCTGTTGAGCTCATGCCAGGAGTGGCACCAGTGTCCACCCCTCCCTATAGAATGGCCACACCTGAGTTACAGATTCTCAAGAAGTATTTGGAGGAGTTAGATGCAATGGGTTTTATCTGACCTAGTACTTCTCCTTGGGGGTCGCATGTACTGTTTGTGAAGAAGGTAGACGATACCCTTCGGATTTGTGTCGACTATCAGAAGCTGAACCAGTTGACGGTCACGAACCGATATACCTTGCCGAGAATCGATGACGTCTTCGATCAGCTTCGAGGAGCCCGGGTGTTCTCGAAGATTGATTTGAGGTTCAGTTATCATCATTTGCGCGTTAGATCATCAGATATACCTCTGACGGCCTTCAGAAGTAGGTATTGCCTATAGAAGTATACAGTCATGCCGTTCGGTCTCACGAACGCGCCAGCTGTTTTCTTGGCACTGATGAACCTAGTGTTCCATCCTTATTTTGACTCCTTCATCATGGTATTCATGGACGATATCTTGGTGTACTCTCACACTCAACACGGCCATGACAAATATCTTGAGATCGTTATGAGTACACTGAGAGAGCATCAGCATTATGCTAAACTCTCGAAGTGCCACTTCTGGATGAATCAGATTCACTTCATGGGTCACGTCATCTCAGAGGCAAGAGTATCTGTGGACCTAGAGAAAGTGAGAGATTTAGTTTCCTGGGAGTATCCAAAGAACGTCTCTGGGGTATAGTTCTTCCTAAGGCTGGCTGGATACTACAGATGCTTCATTCATGACTTTTCTCATCTAGCAGCACCATTGAATGGTCTGACCAAGAAGGGGTCGATGTTCTAATGGTCATATTCCTATGAGTCTGCCTTTCAATAGGTGAAAGGGAGTTTGACTTCAGCACCCACACTAGTCTTGCCAAGGCCAAGCAAGAGCTACACTATTTACTATGACGCTTCAGGTATCGTGCTGGGAGCTGTGCATATGCAGGGAGATGGAGTCGTTTGTTATGGGTCTCGGAAGTTGAGGCCACATGAGAGGAACTACCCGATGCACGATCTGGATTTGGCAGCTATTGTCCATGCCCTACGTTGTTGGAGACACTACCTGCTGAGAGAGTACTTTGTGGTCTTCACCAACCACAAGAGTCTCATGTATATCTTCACTCAGCGTGATCTGAATCTAAGACATCACAGGTGGGTCGAGTATCTTCAGTCTTTTGACATCGAGCTTGCCAATACTCCAGGAAAGGGCAACGCAGTGACAAATGCGTTGAGCAGGAGAACTCAGGTTCAAGTGGTTTAGGAGGCCAGCAGTGACTGGAAGCTGATGGATCTATTCTCTGAGATGCATCTAGAGGTGCACTATAGATAGGGACACACTTTCCTTTCTTCTATTTCTATTACCTCTATACTTTTTGATCGAGTACGGATGATGTAGATATCAGACTCAGAAGGATTTGTTCCGCGGGAGAGTGTGTTTGGAGAGGACCCTCTTCCAGGATGGGTAGTGGGCGAGGATGAGATCTTGCATTTCCCGGGACGCGTATGGGTTCCAGTAGACATACTTGAGGAGATGATGAAGGATTTTCATTCCTCTATTTTGGCAGTTCATCCTGGCATCACCAAGATGTATCAGGATCTTCATCGCCAGTACTAGTGGCCAGGTATGAAGAAGGTCGTTGTGATTTTTTCACGAGATGTTCAACTTTTCAGTAAGTGAAAGCAGAGCATTAGCGACCAACAAGCCTTTTAAAGTAAAAAAACCATTCCAAAGTGGAAGTGGAACGATGTTGTGATGGACTTTTTGACTGAGTTTCCAAGATCGCCTCGAGGGAACGATGCTAGTTGGGTTGTCATCGACAGGTTCACGAAGGTTTCTCACTTCTTGCCGATCAAGGATACCTTTTATGTCGATGATCTGGTATGACTGTACATCAGGGAGATCGTTTGTCTTCATGGAGTTCCACGCTTTATTGTTTCAGGTAGGGATGCGTGCTTTACCTCTCGGTTCTGGTAGAGACTTCAGAAGGATTTGGGTACAAAGGTACCTTTTATAATAACATACCACCCCCAGACGGATGGCTAGTCCGAGCGGATGATCAAGGTGCATGAGGATATGCTCCGAGCATGCATCCTAGACTATGGAGGTTCTTGGGAGAAACATATTCCTATAGTGGAGTTCGCCTACAACAACAGTTTCCAGGTGACCATTTAGATGGAACCATACGAGGCTTGGTACGGTAGGCCATTCCGATCACCCTTATGTTAGCTGGAGGCAGGAGAGGCAGCTTTTCTTGGACCTCGTCTTGTTTACGGGACTTTAGAGCAGACATAGCTGATTTGGAAGACAATGGATATAGCACAGTCACGACAAAAGTCTTATGATGATCAGCGGAGATGACCTCTAGAGTGTGAGTTCGGGGATCAGGTTTTCTTGCATGTCGCACCGAGTTTGGGAGACAAGAGGATTCAAAGATAGGGTAAGCTTTCACCACGGTACGTCGGTTCATTTGAGGTCTTGGAGAGAGTGGGTCTGGTCGCCTATCGGTTTCATCTACCACAGAGGTATCGGGCCATGCACGCCGTCTTCCACGTCTGTCAACTCTGACGGTACTTTTCAGACCCATCTCATGCCATTCAACCTGGGGAGGTTGAGCTTGAAGCAGATGCATAGTTTGAGGAGCATCTTATCTGGATTTTCGATCGTAGTATGATGGTTCTCCGCGGGCGGTCTGTTCCTCTGGTATTAGTTCTTTGGCAACACAGACGAGTACAGTCCGAGACTTGGGAATGGGAGGCCGATGTACGATCACAGTGGCCAGAGATGTTCGGGGATTCCTCTTCTATTCCATGCTAGGGAAATTCGGGGATAAATTTCTTTAAGGGGGGAAGTTTGTAAGAACTCGGATCTTCGTTTTAGGTATGTTTTCCTTTTTATTAAGTTTTTATGAAAAATGAACTTTCTAGATATTTTCAAAGTACACGCCGTGTACTTTCTGAGTACAGGTTGTGTACTCTTCTCCGGCTTGAAGTCGTGTACTGGTCGTGCCCGGGCCACACACACGGTGTGTAGGGGCGACATGGAGGCCATTTTTAGCGGAGTACGGAAAATCCCACTACACGCCGTGTACTTTAAAAATACATTTCATGTAATTTTTTTTCACTAAACGGACCGGGGTCGGCCTCATCGAGATATTAATCTTCTTCTAGGTCTGGTTCGTCTGAGAGCGACCCGTACGACCGAATCTTCCCTGAGATCCCGCCTTTCTGTTTGTTCTCCGATTCGAACACGGTCGATTGCGTTTGAAGCACATAGGTGAGCTCTCTCTTCTGGTTTATCCTTGTTCCCTGATTACTCCTTGTTTTCGAGTTATCGTGGGTTGAGAGTTTTGTGTGTTTTCTCAGATCTATGACATTGTAAGGGGAATCAATCGTCGTGGTTCACGTATATCGATGTCCTAGGATCGAGGTAGGTGGTTTGTGCCTTTATGTTGAATGTTGATGAGTATTTTGTGCAAATTCCACAAACTCCCTTGGGTGGGGAATTGTGGGTTTATTATTTTTCCCTTGCCGTTTACCTGCTTTTCCTGATTACTGTAGTAGAGGTTTATGCTTGTGAGTAGAGTAATTTGTTTTGTTCTCAGGTTACCTTGTCATGCTTGTTCTACTTTTGGAATTTTCCAGTTTCCATGACTAGTTGTAGGATAGTGGAACTATTTATTATTTATGTTGTTGAGCCTTAGAATGATAAACAAGTAGTTATTGAGGTTTACTTGGATGATACACACATTCTATGTATGTTTATTTTCACTCAGGACTGTGAGAACCTAGAGTAGTAGACCAAAGGGATAGTTGACGTAAGGGCTTCTCTAGAGTGTCTTTAAATATGATGTGAGACCATAGGGGGAATTAACGATGAGTGCTTCCTCAAAGAGTCTGTAGTTCCTCGACACGGGCCACAGGGGGAATGAGAGGTTGAGTTCTTCCCTAGAGAGCCTTTAGTACGATACGAGACTATAGGGGGAATTGACGGTGAGTGCTTCCTCAGAGAGTCTATTAATTTTCATAGCTAAACCAGAAGGGTGAGACTGTGAGTTCCTCCTAGAGGGTTTCTAGTACTTATAGGTTGAACCATATGGGTTAGGATATGAGAGCTACCCAGAGGGTTACCTTTTTTCCTTATTATTGTTGGTTGTTTACTAGTGTACTTTGTTTGTTAGAAATGTGGATAATAGTTTCTTGTGCTTTCTTGTTTACTGCTTCTTGTTTTATTACTGCCATGTATTCATTGACTGTTAGGAACAAATATTTGGGTGATTGCCTACTGGGAGTGTATCTCACACCCTGTATGGGCCATGCATTTGGGCCCAAGAATACATTGTTGCTGCAGGTATAGATAAGGGAAAGCACCCTTCTACTTCAGGTTCTTGATTTCACTAGAGCTGAAGAGCATGGGACTGAGTCGTGGCTCGCGATGCTAAGGAGTTTACTTTGTTTCCCTTTGCACTATGATTTTCAGTTGTACTTCAGCACGTTGGTTGTTTGATACTTTCCATAGACATATGCACCATGTTGCATCATTATTATTTTATATATTGCTCCCGCTGTTCAGTTCAATTATTGTATGTTATTTATTGTTCCGCTATTGTGTCTGGTTGTTTTTCTACTGAATACTTTACCGAATGAGAGAATAGTTTGCCCACTGACTCACCAAGGCCCTCCATGCTAGTCGGCATCCTCTGTGGTCTGGGGAAACACGCTTGAGGTCATGTGGTGAACCGAGTATGAGGCACCAGTGGAGGGTCTCTGGACTCGGGTCATTACAAAAAACATTAAAATCACAATCAATATAGTTACAATGTTTCTAAAATTCCTTCCATATTATAATATTTATCTACAAGATCCAGTCATCATGGTGGTTCTATATGTGCAACCTCAAATAATTGGAACCCATATGAATGGAGAGACAAATATTCTTGTTTGGTATCATCAGAAGATATATAGATTATAGGACCATTGAATAGATCACAATTCATATAAGAACATAGAAAAATAATTGTACCATCACGTCTAATATATTCACTACCATATTTCAAAAATTATTCCAAATGAAATTCCAATACATGTGTTGGAAAATATTCACCCTGATGCATGGATCACTCATTATTTGAAATTAAGAGAACAATGATACCTGATCCTATAAAAAATTATTTCTTTCTTATGATATAATGTTTTAATTATTTATTTTATATTAATAATATAATATCATGAGTTCCTAATATCTCTTTTTGGGATTAATAATATAAATGATCATCAATGTTATACTCACATTTTATAACCCAATATTCATGTCAACAATTTCAATGAGGATGAAAATCCATTCTAGAAAATCAAGGATGGAGATAAAAATTTCATAAACCCCTATAATTGTTCATATTTTCCTATATTAGATAGTGATGAAGAAATCAAAATAAAGGGTGAAAAATATCATCTATGAATTCCTTGATAGAGCAATATAAATATGGAGATACTACTATCATCCTTTTGATAGAATCCTCAAGTATGAATTTTTATTACCATATTATTTATCTTGGAGACCATATGGATTATCTTCTATATATAAACACGTTCTTACCCATTCGATCAATTTATCAAGAATATAAATGGAAGCTGAGATATTCAATGTGGGATTTCCCTAAGTTGAAAACACCTCCATTTATAAAATATTCTACTCAAAATATATTAATTAACCCATTCAGTGAGTTCCATATACAGTAAGAAAAATATAATCTCATAAATAAAGATTCTTCTACATTTCCTCTTACATCCCTACTGGTCCATGTTTCTGAATTAGAAGATGAAGATATATCCATTCCTACACACATTTTAAATGATAATGGAAATTATACATTTGAATTATTTGTGGATGTATCAAAACTAAATATAAGGGGAGGATAATTTATATGAAATTAAACCCAATTAATTAATTTCGAGTACATAAATATATTTTACACCAAAAAATGTGTTTCCCAATTTGATCAATGATTTTTTTAAATAATGTTATTGGATCCTTAAAGTCAAGAAGTCTACTAAAGAAGAAACTACTATATAGACCGATGAAATTGCTGGAATTATTATTTTTAGGAATAACAATCACGTAAAACATCATGGAATCACCATTTATATATTTCATAAGGAATCTAATAAATTTCCATGAGAGGGGTATGCCATGGAAATATATTTTGAGACACATGCGTATAATAATGTTGTTATATAAAAGGATAAAATTTATAATAATAGTATTTATCCTATACGAAAATTATATATGAATTCTATTATTATTTGGAAGTAAATTTGTAACTAGTATAGGTAATACAGACAAGTCAATGGGGACAAAATATTCCTGTTAAATACATGTGATTACACAAGATTAAAGATGAAATATAGTAAGTAACTCTCATTACAATAATGAAACAACATGAAGAAACATAATCTAGTCTGTTAATAATTAGATAATGGATGTTATTAATGAGTAATTAATGAATATGTAGTATGAAATATCTGGTGTATTACACTGATGGGAAATTAGTTATTTTTTTAATCAATTGCTCAGAAAGGATGCATGTTTTTAACTCATTGGTTAATTTTTACCATATATAATATGTCAAATATCATGAGACACATTCAAGAATTTTTTTAGATTTAGATTAAAATGATGATCAATAAGATTACCCCTTTCAAAAGGACTCTTTTACATAAAATCAATATGGATAATTCATCTAGTAATCAAAAATATCACAATGAAAAAATTTAGGGTATTCCACTTGTAATATAGAAAGAAATACAAGAAATAGAAACAGAAAGTCCTATCAAATATTATTTCAAATTCAATAATTATCCTACCTTAGAATGTATATAATTTAAAATAGCCTAATATAAATAATACAAGTTCATCTATATTATTATTGACATTATTGGTTCATGTGGAAGATATATAATTTTGGTGAATTGAGACACTAATTAAAAGATATATTTTAATGAAAATTAAAACTAAATATTGTGGTTAATAAAAACAACCAAATTATCTAAAATAGTAGTAATTATTAAATTAAATTTTTAATATGTTTTTACTGGATTAATCACAATCTTTCTAAAGCAATTAAAAAATAAAATTATCTTTTGAGTCAAATATAATGTCATAAAACATAGTATTTAAATAAAAAATATTTCTAACTATTATTAATGTATGAAAAATAATATAGTAGAAATAAATATAATAGGATAATTTTAATTTTGAGACATAATACTCTTCAAATTATAGTATCCCACTTCTAATCATCTTTATTAAATTATAGAAAGATCCAAAACCCGGATTATTTTTTAATATTACAAATAAAAACAATGAAATCTGTAATACAGACAAACTCTTCCAAATTTATTCATCAGATATCATTTTTAAAAAGTAAAATTGGGAGTATCTAGTAATCTAAAATATAATATAGACACATTTTCTAAAAAATACATAGATTATGGTAAACAAAGATTTATGGTAAGATAATAGCAGATAGAGAAATAATATAAAGACATAGAGTTTGAAGTAGCTCAATTTAATAATCTTTTCTTATTCAATTATCTATAAAATATATCATTTAAAAGGATTCTAATGGATATTATAACTAATAGGTTATAATAATGTGTTGTTGAAATAAATAGTAAATTTTACCATCTAATTAGTATTTCATGATAAGTCCACTATGTTTAGTTCTTGGAGTGTCTATTCTTCATAGAGATAACACCTTATTTAATTATCCATTGAATAATATTTCTATATTATCCCTCATACTCATTAGTCATGTATGGTATTATTAACATCGTTAAATCACATTTAAATTATTTAAAATATATAAATTAGAGTTTTAATGTATACACTCTACTTAAATTAGACCCTTTCATTTAGAATTTACTTATGAATGATCACTCAAGATTTTGGTTACTTTATCTTAAGGGTACATGATCTTATTGTCACTTGGCAAGGTCACATGATTGTGATCACTCAATATGGTGAATTTCATGATGAAACATGACATGGTAACTTTCTTGTAGTCAATTGACATGATTACATTATATGGTCACATGATTCATTCTCATGATTTTCACAAATTCTCAATTCAATACGTCATTGGATGATTTATTAATTTTCCAAAAAAAGACTTATATTATCATGATCACTTGATGTCGTCATAGGATAAGTTGTATCCTTAATGTAGTCCCATTAAAACTCTTTGTGGTCAGTTTAGTATAAATGATGTTTGTTATGATTTTGAGAAAAAAATTTCATCTGACACATGGTTACCTATTTTTTCATACATTCAGTTAGGCATCAACCTTCGATCACATATATAAAATCACCATTGATCATGTTTTGATTTATAAAATTTGTTCTATTGTTTTTTAATTTTATGCTCACAAACACCAATATTTATGTTACTAATAATTATTCAGTTATGTGAAATTCAAGAAAATGTTATTCATTATAAAATTTATTCTTGAAGTGTATTCATGTCATTTATACATAGAATAAATATTTGATTATTTATTTTGGATGTGTTATAGAAGCACTGTTCATACCCTTCATTTGTAAGTGTATCATATGGTTCAGAAAACAGAGGTTTGGAAATTAAATATAATGATAACATTCCATTCTCTATTGGAATAGTATAGATTAAAAAACCTAGATTTGGAGGAAACCCTATAAATGATAAATAATATAATAGTTCATCTAACCTATTTTTGAAAACAATTTTATGTTGTCAACCATACATTTAGAATTTTTCTGCACGTTAAGGAACCCTATGTTTGACAAGTCAATAATAGAGTTTCAAATTAATGATATTATCCATGTTTCTTTCAATGGTATTGAAGGAAGTAAATATATTTTTAAAGCTACTTTAATGCCAATGGATGAGATTTTAATCAATGAATTAAATATTTCATCTTTCTAAGGGATGGAAAGATTCTAATAAAATGATTTAAGTTATAATATTCATGATTCATCATGCAATATTTCCAGATATTATTTCAAATAGAGATATTCAACCTAAAATATATATATATATATTTTCCTCTTCTGAGTGACAGAAGAATAAGTTATATACATAGATAAGGATGTGAGGTGTTCTTTAAATAACAATGTGTCATTGGATTCAGATCTATACTTTTGAGACATATAATTTTTTATCCATTCAATTGACTCACAGGTGATGCTATAATTAATTCTTTATCATAATGATAAGTCATCTTCTTATGTTCAAAAAATTTTATTTCAAAGTTACACTTTGTAGACATATATTTTTATTTATTTTTCTGGTGTTTTCTTAATAACAATATAAGAAAATCATTTGCTTCATTAATGTTGTGTTTTCCACTAATGAATGACATTGATACTCAAACACTCTATCAATTGAACCTACAAATATTATTGATAAAGGATTTTCTCACTCAAATAAATATTTATTGAGTTCTTAGACTATATAATTAAAAATATATGTTGTGGTGTTTAATGTGTATCAGTTTCTCAGTCAATGACGTATATTTATTATTCCATATAAAATAATTAAAAGTAATTTTAAAATTATTATTGTAAAGGTAGTAACTATATTTATTAAGTTGTATATGTCCCTAGTATGTCTAATTGTATGAGAAAAACGCCACGTTTATTGATATAGTGTTAGTGGAGTGGATTGAGGGATCTTTTTTCACTAAACCACTATAAATCACTATGCTCTTATCTTTATATAATTTCTCTTTTACTTGAATTTAATATATAAAGGACTAATCACAACATGAAATGATGAATGATTTGAATTCATGAATTTTTTTAGATGATCACAACTAACCACCCACTTGTATCATCATCATATTAAATATAACACAATAAATGGTATCAAAGGAAGGTAATTAATATAATATTTCTCATGTAACATAACATTGAATATACTATTGCTTCTATTTTGATTCAATCATGTATTATAATGGAATGGATCTAGTGGCTTAAATATTATATTAGGAATCATTTAATAATTTATTCATTCTATCTAATTTAAAGAAAATTAATTTTAGAGAATTTTGTATCATAATAGGTATCAAAGAAAAAAAATACTAGAATCTTGAGTGATATAATAGTTTTTATATCATATGAAATTTTTTAAAAATTCGTTTTTGATCTACCAATGCAAAGATAAATATTTTGATGATGTAAAAAACTTGAATGACTATTCATAAATAAGGTATGCTAGGGATCCATTCTCCTTAAATTAATGGTGATAATTTTGGATACTCGAAAGATGTCATTATTATAAATTTATAAAATCATGGAATATGAGTGTATTTATTGGGTTTAAGCCGTATGAATTTTCATATGATTATCAGAAAAAATAGTATAGTGATCCAGAAAAAGAATATGATCTAAATTAAAAAGAAATTAATGTTATTGCTTGTGTATTTGGAACTAATGAGTTTGATAGAATATCTAAATGTTCAATTACCTATAAAATTATAATATCAATTTATGTTTCGAATGAAGGCACTTACTCTGCATGAGAATTATTGTGCACTAATAAAAATTCATAATTTTATAATTCTAGAATTATTGATGATGAAAGAATCACTAAATTGAATAGAAGACTAAATGAAATATTCAAAAAAATATATACCTTCGTATATGTAATTTGAAAACAATACCAAGAGTGAAATGTACAGAGAGTTTTATATACAAAATGGAATTGAAATATCTACTAGTATATGAAAATACACATTGGTTATACAATTCAAAATGAATGAATTTATTGGTACATTAATTATTTATGATTACATGGTGAAAGATAAAGTATAAAATAAAACCTCCATTAAAAATTCTAAATCTAGTCTTAGAACTACTATGGAAGAATCATAAGATTATGGGTATATAGATTCCAAAAATTATTTAAGAGATATTTTTTAAAAGATATGAAAAACTATATAACAGAAGGATGAAATGTATAAGTATGGTTGATCTATGAATGAATGGATGGACACACAAAGTCTAAATTTCCTTTGATTAATGATAAAAGTAGAGATAAATATAATATGAATTGAAATTATGTTATTAATATAATCTATATTGCTTCTTTTGGTTCAAATGATAAACCTACTATGGAATTAGAGTATTGGAATAATAATAAAATGGAAAATCTATTTCTTATGGCTCATGATGCTAAGGTACAATCTTAATACACTCAAAATTAAAATTTAGAAAAACATACTTATGAGGAATAAGATAAGTATTTTTTCATGCTTTAATATAATTATAAATACTTAAAAATAGATCAAGAATACAAAAAATAAAATTTATAAACAATTATTATAGATAAAGATAATTTTACAAATCCTCTTGAGAAATTGTGATCTAATACAACCAATGCTTCTAAGAAACTTCTTGAAGATAAAATTAAAGATTTTTATGGATATCAAAGGAGAAAATTATATAAATCAAGTTCCTAGTAAAACGAAAATGCATATAGGGAAACATGGAATAAATATTAAAGGTTAAAGACTAAAATTATATTGGAATTATATTGGTCATGTTTCAAATAGAAAAAGCATGTCAACTTTAATTTTTTTTATTGTGACATAAATGCACATTTTGCATATTATTTATTCTTTAAAAACCAAAATTAGTTTGTATTAAAAACATTCAATGTTCAAAATAGTTACCTAAAATTAATAATAGAATATTGTCTCAAAATAATCAGTTTTATTTACTCAAATCATTAATTACGAACACTTTTAGATCCAGAAGAATATAGAAAACCGAAGGCTCTTATATTTGATGTTTTATATGTATTCACCATTGTACTACATCATTATTTCAATAAGTGGTCATCTGATTTTTATATTGAAATATCCACCTTAAAAGGAGTGATCAACTATTAAGTATCTCATTATAAGAAATACACAGAACTAGAACCAATAATTTTTAATGTATTTTTTTATTGTTATAACATAATTTTTATTTCATTGTATTTTTTATATATTGGGAGAGAATGTATTATATGTTTAATTGATATATATATCTTAGCCTTTTTAAGGATGTTGTTAAAAATTAGTATATATAATCTCATAATTCAATAGTTATGTCTTCAAATATCAATGAATATTTTTTTAATAAAAAAATACAGAGAGAATACTTTTATTTTTTAAATGTTCAATGGATTTTAAAAAACTATTTTACTTATATAACATTATTAAGCCATTATATTCAATTTATTTTGCGTTTTATGAAAAATAAAATTATGTAAAATTTTTAATTAAAAAATATAACTTTTGTTAAAATATATTTTCAACTGTTAAAATCTATAATTTTTATTCTATATTTTTGTTTCACGAATGTGAATCATCTCTTAAAAAAATTTAGAAATAAAAATATTTCATATTAAAACAACCCAGAATATTCTTTTCGAAACATATGCAATATTATCCTGTCCTTCTTCAAAATATATTTTTCAAAATAATTTGAGAACCCATTAGATAATGATGAAGCAATGATGAACAACATATTCAAAGAAATATCTTTCTCAAAAGAAAATTAAATGTAATTATTCAACTGATCTCATAATATATCAGATACATTCATAGGTTATGGATTTATTTTAATATAATATTAAAAATAAAGGAAGACAATGGTACTGAAGAAAAATATGATTCATCATCTCAAAATATTAAATGTAAATTTCTTATAATGAGAATAAATTTAAATTCATTACATTTCATGAAGAAAAAGTAATGTTTCATGAATATCTAAATGCATTTTGATAAAAATATGAAGTGCTATGAGAAACACCTTTTTTCAAAAAATGAATTTAGATTTAGTTGAAATGAATTATTATAACATGAAATAATGTTCAGTTTTTGTAAAATAAATTCAATAGTTCAATGTAAAAAATGCCAATTCAACTACAGTAACTCTGAATTGAATCCTTTAATAATATGGATCTTTATATTTTGATTGAGTTTTTTGACAAATGATTTCAATACATTTCGATGTATCGAAGATATACATATGATTAAAGAAGAATAAAACATCTATCTAAAGTTTCAATAGATTTTATTTAAAATGTTTATATTTTGGGAAGTTCAGATGAAGCATCTAAATCATTCAACAATGACAACCTTAAATATTTTTTTGTTTAAATATTAATGTATATTTATGTTACATTTTTTAGGAAAAATACATGTTAATTTTTTTTATTCCTTTTTAAAATTTTATAATCTTAATATTTTATTATCTTATATGGAATTAGATGATTACAATTTGAATATTTCATTTCTTTTTGAATATTTACCTATGACTATAGGTAATAAATAATTCTATTTATAAATTATAATTCTTTAAAAAATTAAGGCATGTGAAAAATTATCAGAAAGTCTTTTATTCCTTGAAAATACATTAATTCTAATTATCTAGTTAGAAAATAATCTTTGGATTTAGGGGAATATTTGCAATGTTTTTTAAATATTTTTTAATAACTATGTTAATTAATATATTAATGAAAAACCCTTATTATTTATTGAATTTTTTTATAAATTTTGGGGGAGTTTATGGTGCTACATTATATTATCAACTTTTTGATGTCACGTTACAGGTGAGAAATTTATTTTAGCTTAATATTTATGTGAAATTTGATATTTATTTTTTTTGGAAATTTATCATTCTTTTTTTATAAAAATAATATTTAGTTTAAGAAATTTTTTAAAGGATTTTTTAATCATCAAAAAGGGGGACATTTTTTAGTATCTATCGATTCAAAATAAAATTATTAATTTTTTGATTTAAATTGTCCCGAAAACCCAATGGCATGTTATTAATATTTTTCATTTATGTGAATTTATGAAAAAATATTTTTTAGAATATTTTTTATAGGAATGTATTAAATTCATTGGTCCATGGGAATATAGTTTTTAAATTATGTTGGGCGTCTATGGAATAATTGTCTATACCCTTTGTTTATATTAATATCATAGGGATTGGAAACTATATATTGGGATGGAATTTTATTAGTCAAATACCCTATGTTGTTTGAAGTGTGTGGGTAAAAAAAATAATGTCTGAAAGAACTCTTGTGTTTGAGGTGTAAATGTATTGGTCATCAACTGTAGTTTTGAATACAATTATATGTATTCATATCTACTATTGTAGTTTTTCTATACGTGAAGGGCCCTATATTTGACTATAAATTTCGAAGTTTCAAAATATTGTAAAATTATATGTTCATCACAATGGTATGGATGTAAGTAAATATCTATTTAAATATGTTTTACAACTAATTAAAAGGTAAATATTCAATGAATTACAATGCTCCTATTATTAAGGAATGTTACCACTCTTATTGAATGATTTAGATTCAAATATGCAAAATTTATACTTTTCATTATATTTAGAACATATTTGAACTTGATTTGTTAAACCTAAAGTATATATATTGATATGTTTAATTTATGAGATAGAGATGAAAATGATATATAAATAGAAAAAGAAAAGGTTCGTTTTTTAAAATAACAATGATTCATTGCCATCAGATCAATAGTTTTATGAAATAAATGATTTGATATATTCAATTGAATCTCTACGGATTATGACTCTAATGATGAACCTTATTGATTCATATTCTTCTACTTGTTTGAAAAATCTTTTTTAGTATTACACATTAGATACATACTTGATTATTCTTTTATCTAGTTATTTTTCTCAATATTGTTTTGAGAAATCATCTGCAACATTGAATATTATGTTTACTAGTATTGTATGACATTTTAGAACAAACACATTTATCATTTTCTCCTAAAATATTGTGTGAAACCTATTTTTCTCACTGAAATCAATATCTATTGATATATTGGAGTATGTGTTTCATGGAATCATTCATTGTGGGAAAGGAGTAATAAATTATTAGACTAATCTGTGGATTTATACTTCCGAAAAAAATTAGAATCCATTGTAAAAGGATTACTATATTGGTATTAACAACTTTTACCGAGTTATAGAAATACATGGTAAAAGAAATTACTATTTAAATGAACAATTATCATGGAGAGAGTGTTAAGTGAGTTTTCTAATGGAATTGTGTTCCCTAAACAACTACGCATTGATGTGTTCTTATACATATTTATTTCCTCTACAGACTAAACCATAATAGATAAATGAATAATCACTACATGATACCTCAGATGATTTAAATTCAACAGTGTGGTCAAAGGATCACAATTCACTGCCCTTTGTATATTTATCATATTATTATCTAACACAATGGTTATAAGGACATCATGTTTAGTTGAAGTTCATGATATAGTTTATTGATACAGATAATTCAAGAATATCATTTTTTCTTAGTTTTTCTAATTTTTTACTATAATAAAATATAATCATCATAAATAAATAATTAAGAACGATTTTTGAGAACTAAAATTATGGGTTTATGTATTATTTTGACATTCTCGACCTTATTTAATATAAAAAACATTATATATTATAAGAAATGAATGGAAATATCATTTCCCCCTTTTGGTATTATAAGAAATATGCTAGAGGTATGAGATAATGAAAACGTAGACATCAAAAGAACATTAAATTGTGTAATTAGTAATGACATGAAAATTGATGAAATTTTATACATGAAAGAGGTAATGAATTACATTTATAACACAAAAATGGTTCAAAAAATTCCCTACAAATACTATAATAAGAATCTAACCTAATATATACAATGATAGAAGGGAGAAATGAATCTTTTCTTTTGAATGTGAAGGTTGTGGAAGGAGTAATGAGTTTCTTTGATGATATGAAATATGGTTCTTGAATAACCAAAAACCAATGAATATGTAGAATATATTGAATAGTATTTGTTGAATACAAGACACAATTTTTATTAGATTATGTTTTATGATAACGAGAAAAAGAAATATGTATTGTTTGAGGTTCTATATGGTAGTTTTAACATTATAATGGTTTTGTTGGAGTAGTATAGTAATGTTAATATCATCTTAGGAACAATTCACCATGTTATATAAATAGTATTCCTTATTTTCCAAAATGGATTACATAATAAGAGTAAGACCTTTTAATTTAGCATTAGTTCATTTTAATGCCCAAGATAGAAAGTAATCTAGTGATTAGTGGAAATGGATCAAAACATGATGTTCAAATACGACATAGTAAATATCCTAATGGTATAAAAATTTCCATTCGAATTATATCTTGGTCACTTGTATCTTTCATTACCTATATTTTAATGACTTCAAAAATCATTAGATTAGGTTTTTAAATCCATTGAACAGTATTTATATGGGATCATTAATCTCATCCAAGATCACATAGATCTAATATATAATACTTTTTCTGATTTCATCATTACTAATAGAACCTTGAACATAAGCATGAGTGGAAGGTGAGGAGAATGTATGAGAAATAGCTGATTTACAAGGATGAATAAAATATATTTTGAAACCTCTTGTATAATAAAAATATCATTTCATAAGGATCTACATATAATGAACATCCCTGGTATTTTAAATCATCATTTAAATTTTCCATAAGATACATCATGTAATAAATATTTGGTAATAAAATAGAGAAAACGAGATAGTCTATCATAGAGATATCCATTTCACTAATGGGTTCCACAATGGTACAAAAAACACTTTCAAAACAACCATAAAATCTAATTTTAAATAATTACAATATTCATTAATCACAAATAATGTTAAATAATGATAATAAAATTTGTTTATAGATGGATCAAAAGGGAACCACATACCAACCATAATACCTTAAATCACCACATGATCTGGTCTCAAAATATGAATTTTCCAATCTTTCATGAGCTTCATCCACATCAACGTCAACAAGATCTGTATGGGTAGATCTAATATAATTTTTATATTTTTTCATGTTATTTATTCAACAATTTTAGTATTGGGAAGATAAAACATCCCTTTTATAATATTTTCTACTATATATAATGGAGGATATACCTCAATTATTTCATTAAAAAAATTCAACATAATTAGATGCCCCTAATATACAATTGGTGTATAAGAGAGAGTAGGCCCACTATGCCTTGGTGTATTAATCCCATGATTAGAACCATTATTATATTCTTCCCGCTTAGGTTTTTCTTCATCAACACATTATTTTAGAATATTTCCAATAATAGGTCTCAAAGTCAAAAACATGAATGAAATATTTATTTATTTCATCTATACTAGTTTCATTATCCTCGCACAATATTCCCTTAACAAAATATTCCATGATATTTAATTATCATCATGTTACTCATCTCAATGTTATTTTGTTTGATATGGTATTGGTAGGGTAGAACATGGAGATCCATAAAATAAAGTAGGAGATAAATCCCTAACATCCCAAAGTGTATGTTTCAAGGTAGTATCCATGTATCACTGATAGGGGGAGGGAGTTAATTAGAGATTTTTTAATGTTTTCATAATAATGAAATAACTTTATCATCGCCCTAATGATTAATTTACCTATTGAAAAATATAAAACACACATCTATAGGAAGAGGATAATTTACAGGGGCCACTATTAGACATGTGTCACTATTTCCTTAGTAAGGTCTGGGAACATTCCAATACTACACATTATATTAGAAAGGAATCCTCTTGTGTGGAATGAAATTAGTAGGATATTACCATACACTCATATAGGACTATGAACACATTCCAATACTAAATGTGATTCTTCTATCACAAATTAAGCAATATAATTTTTGTAACATACTTTATATGGTCATTCATGATAAATTTCTTAAAAAATATATGGAAAAAAATCATCACTTTCTTACCTTGTTAAAGGTACGAACATCTAATACACATTATAATAATTATCCGCCTGATTTTCCAATATGATTTCTTTGTCTAATTGATCAATATGATAAAATTTCTATGTCATAATATCTCTAAAACAATTATGATATTCTTCCTCCTCAAACGCAACATCCCAATATGATTTCTCGTTCTGATTATCCTTCTCAAAACAATAGCCATATAAATATTATCTTCTTCCTCCTTATTATTATTATTCTATATTGATATGTTCTTCATGATATAAAATCATGAAACATATTTTTTCTAGAATTATCGATATTTTCGTTCCACTTTCATAGGCATTGTAGGTCATAGAACAGATAAAATATTATCTTCCATTTATAGAAACTACAAAATAGTTTTAGCGGGATTATGAAAAGGATTTCACTATTAACTAAATTTAATAAATCTTTAATCTTCTATAGATAGAAAATATATCTTTGACTTCATCTATACCATTAGAATCCTCATGCCACATTTATTTTCTTATCTATCTTTCACTTCATCAACACCAATAAAATAAAAAATCATCAGAACAACACTAATTATGATTCTGATTACGAAATATGATTTCTTCATTTTAGTAAATGAATATTATTAATCTAGTTTTTTTGACCCACAAACAATCAAGTTAGAACTGAAGACATATCATAATATTTATCTTCACTAATATAAAGAAAAATCTATCCATATTGATCCTATCATGATGATGATGAATGTAGTTTCTTAAATAAATTTCTCTTTATCAATTGTGAAAAATGTAAACCATATGTATTCACCTTATGATGCTCCATAAGAACTAATAAAAAAGAATCCAATTTCTTCGATTTTTATGAAAGATTCTTGTCCCCCTTTATCAACAATGTGGAAATGAATTTAAACAGGATTCTTATTCTTTTTATATATTATTGTCCCACTTGTTATAAATTTTCAATAATTTCTTTATCACTTAACATAATCAGAAAATCATCTTGATGGAAAAATATTGACTACCCTTTTGATCATTATCGGTCTCATAATACAATTAGTATTCAATTGTCATACAATGCCTCAATATATTTAATTATAAATACATTTCTTCTTTGTTAATTTTTTTTGTCATTCAGCCTCATATTTCATAAGGATATTAAAAAATTAAATGACTAATCGGTGACAGAGTAACTCTGGTTATTGGTGTCATATAATATATAATGGACTATAATCATTAAAAAATTACTCTTCTTCTGAGTATGATACTCCAAGACATATCGGCACAAATATTTCAGAATAAGGTGATCCCATACCAATGAGGTTGAGACCAAACAGTTTTTCCTTCTGAAACAATTATTCATCCAAAATCTCATGCATGTATTATGACTTCTTTATGACTTTCAAAATATTTACAATTAGCTTCAACATCATCGGAATTACCATGTAATATATTGTTTCTTCCCATTCTTCCAGTAACATTTTTCTATCGAGTAAAACTTGAATGTGATTCATATCACCATTAAACACCTTTCCTTTAAATGGATTGCATAACACGTCATTCAAAAAATATGATATTTGGTAAGTACAAATCCCTAAAGAATCATTAGATGAAATTATTGGATGTTCTATTACTTCCCATCCTTTGGGTCTCACTCATCATCATTAAAGATTAATTCTTCCTGATACTAATTTTCCACAATATCTATCTTTTCATTTTTGACCAAATATTTCATTGGAGACGAAATATGATTTCAAGAAAATTCCAAAATTTTATCAACATCCCAATATGATGAATCTTATTGACATAGGATGATGGGTTGGATATGACTCTCTTGTAGATATTTTAGATATGATGTAGATGGTTTTAGATATAATCATAGATTCAATTGAAAACTTATCACACCCATTTCTACAATCCATATTTCAATTAACACCTCATCATACATTCTTTTCATCCAAATAATCATCATATTTTTCTATTGAATAAATACAACCAAAACATGATTGCGCTCCAATAATACCCCCTTTGTTATTTTTGTCAACTCCAACATAAATAAAAAATAATCCCTTCTAAATAATAATTATTTTTTTAATATATCCCCTTTTCTTATTTCTCCACATTTTAAAATATCTCTAAATATTTTATATCTCACCCCTTATTGAAAATAAAATAATATGGGTCTATCATGATAAGTTTCTATCTTGTTGAAAATTGTTATCATTTTAAAGGGTTTGACATTTTGAACTCAAAATATTAAAATAATTCTTTATAAGTATCACATGAGTCTCTTAAAAATTATATTTAGTATAAAAAATATACGTATATGTGGGTGGAACTAGTGTAGAAAACAAGGGTGTATAATTAAGGTTATCCAAATATTCCATTACACGCATTTCATGAAATACCTTTTCATGTCCCTTTCAGCATTATCATGACAGGGGAAATCCTAAAACTAATTTTTTTATAAAATAACTAACATGAACCCATCTTAGCAAACAAAAATGAGTTTTCAGGTGTATAAAAACAAAACTTTTTAAAAATTCCCATTTTTCATTACCATATTACATTCGTTTTCATAATAGTAACAGAATAATCAACTCTAGATTTTTTATTTTGAATCCATTAATTATTTTCAGGTTAGTAAAAATATAAAGTAATTTTGAGAATAAAGATGAAAATCAGTTTTTCCTTAGAAGCATTATTCAAATTGAGTGTCCTCTCCTAGTCAGGAATTTTTATTCTTTTCCATTTATTCATAATTGGATTTGATTCCATCTTTCTCTTAAAACTTGTACATTTTTTTAACAACATTTTTTTATCTCTAGACACCTCGTCCTATAATGGAATGATAGTTAGACAACATATAGTAATATTAGCATATCACTCATATCTCTAGTTTATTTTATGATTAATAAAATCTTAATCTGTAGATATCTTCTTATCAAAATTATACTCAATATTAGAACACTTTTCCTTCCCATATAATTCAGCATATTTTTGTGGTTATTCCAAATTCCTATAATTTTTACTCGTTCGGTACAAATAACTAAGAACTATCTATTGATGGACATAATATGTTTACCTATATCAACATAAATATAATTCTCCTCATAATTCTCCATAAAATCATTCATAGGATTATTCCATTGATATGATTGATTCCCCTAAATGTTTCACTTCCATAACTCATGGAATATTTGTAATTTTTTTGGTTCAACCAAAACAGATTAGACATGTTTCTGAATCCACAATAATGCCTACAATACACATGGATGGAGAACCATCTTAATTAATTTACATACCATCTGGGATTATTTACATGTGTCTTAGAAATATTTTATTCTCTGACAACAGAACATTTTTGTACCACCAACTATTTTATTATAAAACACATTTTTTCATTTAATTTTATTTTTCCTTTTAGAAACATTAGAAACAAATGTAATAGATACTATCTCAGAATCAGTATTTTTTCGAAAAATATTTACTCATTATACATATCTTTTCAAACCATTGATAGTCACTTTTGATTATCCTTATCAGGTTTATACTTATGGGAACTTTCAAAAACATCAACAATAAAATAATAAAAACTTATAACACTCTGTTCAGTATTAAAAGTTTTTGTTAGACATGTTACAACTCTTCTCTTTTTTCCAACTACAATACATTTTTATGTTCATTACAATTTTTACATTACTCTTTATTTTTCTTCATGTTGTCAATAAATTTTATTATATTTAATTTATGGTCAAAAAAATTCATTATTTTTTGTTTATGTGTATTCACTTTTCAAAATGATGACTTTTTACGGAAGCCTCCAAATATTTCTTTCAAAATCCCTCTATAATTATTTAGATGAAATTATCATATATTTTATTTTTATTCTTCAAAATAACTTCTTCTATTTCTTTAATTATTAAATTCCAAAATGAATATATCCTCTACATCATTCAAAATTTATTTTATATTTTTTAATTCTCTTTATTCATCAATAGAATAGAGTTATTCATTTCTTGAAATCCCCTTCCATGTTAACTATGAAAATAATCTTGTTCAAATTAGTGACATTGGTAAATTCATAAATATCATCATATTCGTGAAAAAATAATATATTATGTTATTTTTAGAACTTCATTCTTTTCCTATTAGTATAATATTTTCCCTCATCACCATTTTTCTCATATGATCATCATATACTTATTTATTCATCTTCACTTTCTTCTTTATATATGTCTTCTTCATCTTCTCATAGAGTTAATTTGGTAAAATAGAGACCAATAGATCATTAACTAAAACAATTTTAGGGGTTTTTTACTTTTATACCTACTGGTTACATTTTTTTCACATTTTTTCAAAACAAGGAAAAAAATTTAATCATGAATTTTACATTGCTCATTTTCAAAGTCAAACTAAGAAATATAATATTATTCAAGATCCTACATAACCTATTCATTATTAGTGTCTTTGAAGGAAATTTTACTACCAATATTTGTTATTCCTTTCATATATTTTTTTTCCATACGTCATATATTTTTTTAAGACTGTGAAAATGATCCTTAGAAAATGTATCAGGATCTATATCTTCTAATAATGAATATTTGGAATGAAGACAATCAAGATTAATTATCATGATCTTTTAAAAAAATTGTATAGTATTATAACAAGACACTAAGTCATAAAATAGTGCAAACAATGTCAATAACTATGCTAAAGATGTCACTAATGGATTCATATTCACCCATATTCATATCTTCATACATAGATATCAATATTTGTAACATTCAATTTTTCATTTTTTTATTGCCTTCAAAAATATTATTCATTTTATCGTAGAATCCTTATGCAGTGGAAACTCTATTAACTCATAGATAAAAAATTTTATATAGTTATGAGAATACTTATTTTATAACTATTCCATCATTATCAAGGTTTTCCTTATTAGCATTTGTAAGAGAATTATTCTTTGAATGAGGTGGAAAACCCTCTGTTAAAGCTTTCAAAACATCGTAACCAAGGGAGAAAAGATATAGAAACATTATACAATTCAATAAGTTATAATTAATATCAATTATGATTGGAATCAACTTACAATTAAAATAAATGAGATTATTTATCATAACTTCTTCTTCAAAACATCATCAAAAAAATGAATGGAATGATCTCTTAGATACCACCCATACATGCTCTAGTAGGATCCATGTATCACTGAGAGGGGGAGGGGGGAATCAATGATATCTTGTTATTTAATGTTTTATTCTAATGAAATAGCAATCACATAATATTAAATATTTCATTCCCCATTGAAAAAAATGTCAAACACACATCCACAATAACATAAGAATTTACATGGTTTACTACTAAACACATGGAGCTACATCAATGGAATGGTTAAGAAATAATAAAATAAAACTAGAACCACTATGAAAAAATATTTTTATGTGGAATACAAATAGTTTTATATTCTATTACACTCATGTATAACTATGAAAATAATCCAATAGTTAATTTTTCTTCTTCTTTTACAAAGGATGCAATAATTTTTTTAAACAGACATGTTACAATTCTTCTTGATAAATATTTACAAATAATATCTTTATAAAAATTCTTCAATTTCATACACATTAGAAGGTAAAATATTCCTTTATCATTCATAATAATACTAATTACAACTCTCATGTTTGATTGATCAATATGATAGTCTTTCATTATCTGAGTACCACTAAAACAATAATGAATTTCTCCTCCCAGTACAAAAATCTCAATATGATTTTGTCTCTCAAATTATCCTTCCTAATATGATATCTAGATGAATAAGATATTGTTCGTCATTCTTCTTTTTGTCTATATAACTAAATTCATTAATAAATTGAATTCTAATAACACCTTATTTCTAGAATTGTGGAGATTCTCAATACCCTTTCTTGAGGGATGCATGTAACAAAACACACATAATATTACCTTCATTTTTTAGGCATGTTAAAATGTTTTATGTAATATTATGAAAAGGGTTTTTCTTTTCAAAAGAAATCTAGAATCTTAATTCTTCCTTGAAACAAGGATCACTTATTGACTTATTAATCAACTTTTTGAATCACCATGTCTTCTTTATTTTTAGACATACCTTTAAATTCTTCAATACATCATAATTTTGAAAAAATATTCATTCTATTTTTTATTACAATTATAAATATCATATACGATTTTATCATTATAATAAAGGAATTTGATCACCCTGATTTTCTTGACCCTATTGCAATGAAATCATAGCTGAATCCATCTCACAATGTTTCCATACATCAATTTGAAAACTAATCTAACAATTTTTATTTACTCTTTATGATGAAGAAATATGTTTCATCAATATGTTTCTCTATTTAAATTGTTATAAATTTCAATAATATGTATTCTCATTATGATGCTCTGTTCCAACTAATAAAAATTGATGCAACTATTTTCCTTCAATGTCAATCAATATTATTTCCCCCCTTTTTCAACAATTTCAAAATGTATTTTAACAAGATTCTTCTTATTATTATTTCCTCTTCACCTCCTTGTTAGATATATTAAAGAAATTATTTATCACATGACTTAATCAAGAAATACTCTGGATGAAAAATAATTAACTATATTTTTGATTGTTTTCTATCTCAAAAACATTTCTTATTCAATTATCCCAATATATACAAAGACAATTCATGTTAAAAAAAATTTAATTCAACAGTCTTTTCTTCTCAATCATCATCCAATGTCACAAGAATACCAAACAAATGTGATGGCTAATGTTTGTCTGAGAAACATTAATAATATTTTTCATAAAAATCCTGATTTTCCAATATCATAACTTACTTATTTATTCATTTGAATACAATACTCCAAAACTTTTATTCATTAATAAATTTTAAATATGGTGATTTCATATTGATGAACTTGAGACTAAAATATTTTCCCTTCATCAAACATTCATCTTCCAAAAACTCACATGTGTATCATGTCATCCTCAATACATTGAAAACAATAGAGATCATCTTCATAATTGTATGAAATAGAAAATAATTTTTTTGTAACTTCCCAATATTTAATAAATATTTTTATTTCCAATAAAACTTGAATATGACTTTGAGCTACTTCTATCTCATTAACTTCTTAATTTTACATCATAAGTCATCCAAACCACATGTGATATTTTTGGAAAAAAAATTCAATAATAATAATTACAATTAATACTATTATCTTATATTATATCCAAAAATGTTGGTCTCACATGGGACCTTTAGACAGTGATTCCTCATGAGACTAATTCTCAATTTTTAATGTGTTTTCATTTGGATCAAATCATTCATTCCAAAATCTATATAAATTCCAATAGCCTCTTGATTTTTATCAGCATCCCAATCTGATTGATTGTACATTATCATGTAGATTTTTTGGATTTGATTCCCATGGAGATGGTATGGAGCTGATATTTTTGGTTCTGGATACAATCCTAGATTTGATGGACAACATCCATCATTTTCATCTCTAATCTAGATTTCTGTTACATTTTAAAAATACTTTATTTTCATCAACCTAATCGTTGAAAAACAATTACAACCAAAAATAGGTATGGTTCCAACATCAAGTGATATGAAAAACATCAACACTAAATACACCCATCCCTATTTCTTCTTCTTGACCATCTTAAGTATTTTCACTCACATCAGTAGATTACTCAACTACCACATTAGGTTTTAGATAAGGATACACTTAGTCTCTTGTTAAATCATATTTTTTATCAAGATTAGTCCAATCATAAATCTTTTAATTATCCTCCACCCAATATTTTTCTAGTTTTCCTATTTACCTTCATATTCCAACAGATATTCTATTTTATGAAAATATCAACATAAAAATATATTATTACTACCCCTATTGAAAAAACCCTTACAAATAAAATAGAGCTATATATATAGTAAGGTTATGAATTAAATATGAAGGAGGGATTGTAGAGTTTAACAATATACCTCATGATAAATTTTGAAAAAATTATTTAAAGTATATTCATCATCAAATTGAGTAAAAAAATTCCTTATGAAATAAAATACTAAAATTCCCTTTCCTTGGAATAATCAAATATTGGATAAACATTACCAAAAAACTACATTTCCAATTTAATTCCATAAAAGTGGGTCTTATATGAGTCATTATTCTATTTATCTCTTCAAGGGAATTAAAAAACTGAAAACGAGTATGATTTAAAATATATTTACTTTGATAATTGTGATACTCTTCTATATGAGGCTCATTCATTCATTGATCCTTGATATATGAATATAATACAGTATTTTACCAATTCATGACCATTTTAATGGTGTCCCTTGAGTAAAAAGAATCAAATTTCATTTTAAAAAAAAATCATTCACTAAATGAGGATAAAA
Organism: Viscum album; assembly: GCA_963277665.1. NCBI lineage: Eukaryota > Viridiplantae > Streptophyta > Magnoliopsida > Santalales > Viscaceae > Viscum > Viscum album. The sequence continues at coordinate 1,406,034,453 of OY728133.1, read as the reverse complement.
TGTGTTAGAACTACCATTAAACAAATTACTACTTACTTTAAATTGAATTGACGTCCAAAACAGGGACCTTCATGACTATATCCATTTAACAACAACAGATTTTTCTATAAAAATAGTTAGATCTAATAGATGTTAATTTAGAGTATTTGATATATCACTTGAGTTATATTCATCCTTCATTGATCTATTTGTACAAGGAGAACAAAAAATAGATGTGATAGAATGAGATCTTATCATTTTAAACTACTTAATACTACAATTCAAAAACATTGGAGGCATTAGTTATATTTTGAGAGAAGAATTTGATTTGAAAAGATATATTTCATAGATTCAACATCTATTTATTTTACAAATATAATGGATAAATTTTTTTTAACGATTATAATTCATATTTTAATTTTATTACATCATTTTTCGAATAAAAAAATATGTATTCTCAAAATATTTAATTAAAATGTCAAAATGAAATATTCATGATATGTTAACTAACTACACAATCTTCTTCCACATTTATATGTAATTGTTTGTATACATACCATAATACACAACTTGCAACAACTTAGATGGTTCAAAATTGTTCAACTAACGACATGAAAAATTTGTCATCGTTACGTAGTTGACCAAATGAACAAAGTCGCATGGTTACCTAACATCAAGAGCAGTAGAGTCTTAAAATAGAATTTATATAAAGGGAAATACTATAAAAAATTATTGTAAATAATATAACGTAATTAAATAACTAGAACAAAACAAACACACTAGATATAAACTCAAAAAATATTAGGATTAATTAATCATTCATGAATAATTAATTATATAATTTAATATCTATATATTTATAGGTTATATAATGATATTAGAAAGCTGATGCTCATTTCCTATGAACTCAAGAGTAATATCTCAATTTTAAAAATGATTTATGAAAAATTGAAGAATTATATCAATATGATTAGTATGGGAATGAGATATAGTATTCTTATAAATATTAATTTCACATATATTGATATTATTTATTGTGACTTGTCAAAATTTATAACCATTTCCTTGTAAAGCGTGCTTAATCCAAATATTTTTTCAACAAGACGTTCCTGCAGCTATATAGTAGTATTTTTTTTGATAATGAAGTCAAATTATTTTTCATTATTCACTATTATACAATTTACTTTCCTAAAATATGACATAATATATAAGTATTTTATATTTTACTATTTGTCTCGAAAATCAATGTTAGAATAACTAACTGATTCAAATGAATGTCCTATATATTAGAATATTCTAAAATATGTTGTATTCATTAGTTATTTGACAATATTTTTAATAACATTTAAATGAGATTACTTTAGGATTGTTTAAAAATATAAAAACAAACATGCACTAAACATAATATTAGGTTGACTAGTAGTTAGGTATAGTAAAATTATATTAAGACCTCAATAAGTTTTCAGAACGTTTCTAAGTGGGTCTCGTGTTGTGACTACCTCAAGACCACCTACGATGGGCTATAGTCTAGAGACTAGAACCAAGTAGGAATATTCCACAAATGTGAGGTGTTTCCTTTTTTCATTTACACATGCACACATATCCATGAAAAAAATGATGAAACGAAAAAACACCAATTAAGAATACATGAATACTATATGATTCCAACCAAAGAGTAAAAAATTTGGAAACTCGAATGGAAATAAGGATAAAATAGATTCCTAAAAAAAGTAAGAGTCTGTAAAATTGAATGCACAAGTTCCAGAAAATCATCTACATAAATTCCTACATAATCGGTAGGTGTATGATCGATGTATGAAGATATATGTTCACACATTTTCTATCTAATCTACCTAAGAACCATCTAGTCAGGGTAAATCTAGAACATTTTCGAAGAAAAAATATTTTTCACAAGACACAACATGTGAGGGAAAATATTGTGTATGTAAGAGTAAAACAATACTCAGTAAGACACCCCGAAACCACAAAAGAAAAGACACAAAAGAAATACTTCAAGGGAATAATATATCAATCTCTACAAAGGTATATTTTCATAAAAAATATACTAATGATATAAAGGTATAGTCATAACCATCCAAAATGTAAAGAGGTATGTCAATAAAATCACTACCATTGGGTAATGCTAATTTGGGCACCTCACCAAGTGAATGCACATGAGAAAGATCCTAACATACAAATAGGGGATCCATCTTAGAGAATAACAACAAGTTAATCTGTATTAACCCACAACATAGAAGAACCTTCAATGAGAATAGAAGCCACCCTACTAATGTAGCTCATAAAATATGGGATCCTTCATAGATAATTCCTACAACCCTATTGATATGTCCCACTAGATGGAGGACTGATTAACTACACTTGAATGTCTCGTCAATTCCTTCAAATCTCTATCATGGGTGATAGATGATTGCCCCACACCCGTAGAGGGGTACCATAACTCAATAGGGGACTAAGCCTCCATATGGGACTACTACCCACTAATGTGGGAATAATACCGTACTAACCCCTTGGGGAATGAAACAAGGGAAACTCCCCACCTATACTTGTCTATGCTAAAACCCCACTAATCTATCCCAAAAGGACTACCTTGTCGCAAGGGTACCAACACCATAGATGAATCATGAAAAGAACCTTCCAGGTGAATGTAAAGACCATTTTTGTGAAAATATCTTACCCAGCTCTAGTTCAGGTAAGACCTGGCCCAACCCACCATGCCTACCCTATTTGATTTACTAGACCAGGACCTCTGGCCAGTTGGACCACTGGTCCCGACCCTTCAGTCGGTTGAAGCAGCCTGATCCATCCAACCTGTTCTAATGTATGTGGGTTTCAGCCCTTATTTCACATGAAACAGACACAACTGTGTGGCCCTAGTCAATGTGGCATCATCACAGTCAATGCGGACAACTATTGTGTCTGTCAACCTCCCCCAGCCTCCGTTATCGTAGGCTGCCCACATACCCCATCTAAGTTCTCTGGATCCCTCATGGTACCGTTCAGACTGCTAAATCCAATGCAGTACATCCTGGACTTCCCTGGTGCATCGTCTAGTCCAGCCCCCTCTAGTAAGTGTAATGTGCTACAATTATCCACCCTACTAACGATGTGATTTCTACCTCATGATTTTTATCAGCCATTCACTTCACCTGAATAGACCAGAGTCGCTACTCTAGACTCCACCATGCACCACCACCTTTCACTAACTCAATCCACTACAATGTTTGATTTGTGATTCGCCTTCGCCATCACACCTTTGTGGTGTTATTTTAGTGTCATATCCATGGCCATAGATAGTTATGCCATGAATCAAAGGTACAATAATCATATCTTCATATTTTCTGAAGAACAATGAATTCCAAGAAATATTTAGGGAGAGAGAAAATAAATCACATAAACAACTGCAGAATAGATCATATCTATCATTCATGTCAACCATGATACCTTCTTGTTATCAAGATCACAAAAAATTAAGTAACACACAGATCTATCTCCCATTAAAATTCCATTGAACATAAACCCACACCATGAGCGATCAAAACAGGGGTCAACCTATTTGTTGGTTAATCGTCGTTCATCATTAGTATTAAAAATGGTTAAAAATAACTTCAAAAATAACTCTCTACCCTATTGGGTTCAAAGGGAGATGAATAACAGAGTATCACTATGGTCGTTGGAAAGATAATTTTATTTTGTCGCATGCCTATCATATATCCATGATAAAATTGTCGTTCACCAAGGTAAATCTGAAAATCTATCCCATGAGATTCTCTGGTATTACCTGGGATATGAAGCTAACCCTTTTATTTCAAAATAAGGATTATTTTAAAAGAAATCATCATTGTGTCAAAAAAATATCATTAAACAATTTAATGATGACTCTCCCTTTTTAGGTTATTCCACAGAAGACTAGTTCCATCTAAATTGAAGTCGCACATATGGAAAACCCAAAATTATAAGCTAAATAGTTGTATCATCATTCCAATCTAAATCTCCATTAATGAGTTATTAATAATTGAAATAAAAATAATTATTATTTAATTATTTTATTTAAAATTACGTCTAAAATATTTCAATTATAGCTGAATTTTTCAAGTTGATATTATGGCTTAACTAAGGTAAATCTAACGCTCTAAACAGAATGAATACCTTATATTTCAGATCTGAGAACCTATTCAAATGTTATTCCACATTTTCATGAAAAACACATGCTTTCTTTTAAAAACATATCATTTTCAACGAACTATTCTGGTCACACAAGGTCTCAAAATTTTGCATCCTCTCAGAAATTGGTCTCTTTATTTTTAAAAATAATTTATTAAATTTTTTTTGAAAATTAGATTCATTTAATTCTACCCATCTTATGAATTTAAATTATTAAAATACATACAAGTGATAAAAAAATTGTTTAGGGTACTGAGTATGAATCTGATCCTCCTGCACACATGTGGTCTCCTTAAGATTCTTATGCCACCACTAGATGAACACTAAAGGAATCAATCACCCATAAAGAATCCTCCCAACTCCAAAAAAATTGACATGCAGGCTCGTCACATTCCCTCATGATTCGAAATGGTTCAACCAGTCTAGCTATCTGTATGTGGTTGAAATGTTGTGCTCAAGTGCATCTTGTCTCGAAAATGTCCTGAAATCCATTTCAAAACTAGGATGTAATTAGAGCATCACTATATGAAACTATCGTCGAAGGGAGTTCATGGAGTCTAACTATCTCTTGCACATAGAGGCTTCCCATGCTCTCTACTGAACATTGCTTGTGAATTGCTAGGATGTGGGCAAACATGGTGAGTTGATAAAAGATAAATCATATTTCATAATTTCCCCTATATTTATATGGTAAATGTATCATGAAATCCATAGATATCCCATCCCACTTTCTTTTGGAACCTTTATGTGTTGAGTGATCCCACTAGAACCTGGTTCTTGGCCTCTACATGCTACAGGTGAGACATCAATAAAAAAACTATGTAACTATATTATTTATTAACCAGAACTAGAACTAAAATTGAATGTCATTGTACATATTCACCTCCCATGAATTTACCTTGAAAGGGGATTTTTGGAACTCCTCGCATCCCTCCTCTTGAAATTCCACTAGTACCAATGTGTGACCTCTAAAAATAATGATGTGCTCCCAAACATTATATTATACATAATGGGAATTCCCAATAGGTATTTTCCCATGTAAAGTCCCATAGTCAGTATATCTATGTTGTGCCTCCCTAAATAGTTGTAAGATTGGAGGGGTGATAAATGTTGACTGGAGGTAAGATGTTCTATCACAATCCATAAGGGATATCTAAAAAGAAGACAATTTCTCTTATGCCTCATTAATTAGCTTTGAGAAACACCTTCTACTAATAGAATCATCCACCACATTATCCATCCCATGTGTATAGACAATCTAAAATTCATAATCCTAGAGGAACTCTTGCTATTTCCTCTATCTCATGTTTTGAACATTTTATGTGAAGATATACATGAAACTCTTGTGGTCAGAGTATCCGATAAATTGCCCACCCATCAGGTAGTGTCGCAACATCATCAATGTGAAGACTGACAATGATAACTCAATATCATGGGTCACATTGTTCTTATCTCGTGGTCTCAACTATCAGCAACCATATGCAACCACCACTTTTCCCTATATCATGACACAAACTAGCTCGATTTCTGATGAATCATAGAACACCCCATAATCAACAACCTCCTCCAAAAATATCAAGATAGGTGAGTTAATCAACCCCTTACTAAACTATTGAATACACTATTATAAAATCTATAGGAACATTAAAGGTCCTCCCTTTCCTGTCAAATCATTCAAGGATGCATCTACTCATGAAAAAATAGGTACAAACCTCTGACAGTACCCATCAAAACCGAGGAAAATCTACACCATGACAACACTCTTGGGTGGCTCCATGGAATGCACAACCACACTCTTTTCTGAATTCACTACAAACCCTCCACCTGAAATGACGTGTCCTATAAATGTATCCCCTCATATCTAGAATTGACACTTTGAGATATTCTTGTAGAACTTGTTCTCTCAGATAATGTCCAAGACCATCATTAATTGTATCACATGCACCTCCTCAGACAACATGTACCCTAGGATGTCATCAATGAAGACCACCACAATCCAGTCTATGTATGGATATAAGATCCTATTTAGGAGTCCCATGAACATTAATGGGGGGTTCATCACCCCAAGCCACATCACAATGTACTCTTAGTTGTCATATAGAAAACTAAAAGTGGACTTGGTTTTCCCCCATATCTTACTGGGTGTTGGTTATATCCAAATATGAGGTAAAACATCGAGAACCAAGACATCCCATTCATTTCATAGAATTTGTTTTCAATCCTCAATAGTCGATACCTTTTCTTCATGGTTACATCATTTAGGTCTTGGAAGTCCACTGATAACCTGAAATTCTGGTATTTTTTCTTGGAAAACAAAAGTAGGGCTTCCAATGATGAAAAATTGGGTCCCATAAATCCCTTCATCTGTAAGTCTTCAAACCATACCCTCAGCTCATGAATCTCTGAGGGAGACATATAATATTCTGGTGTATATATCGGTGTCTTATTGAAGTATAGATCAATGTTGATGTCTAACTCCCACTAAGGAGGTAATCTTGTAACATCCTCAGTAATTATGTCGTTGTATTCTTCCCCAATTATAGGACACTATGGACACATATCATCCACTGCACTAAGGGTACGACTATCCAGCAGATGTTTTATTGGATACACCCTCTTACGTGTGATTCCACCCTGTGCTTTAGGGGTTATATTTTCCCAAATAAAGAAAAACATGGTCTCATCCCTACAAAAAAACTACATTCTATGCCTAAAAAATTTAATCTAGGAAAGGACTATGGATGACCATAACATACTACGGATGACATCGTAAGGCCCCGAAACCACTACCAATTGATCTAAAAGTAATATCCTACCTCAAAAAGTAATGTCACACTACCCGTACCAGTGTGTGAAAATTAAATAGCTTCCCATATGAGACTCTAAATGTAAGGGTTGAGTCAACAGTTCCACAAAAAAAAATTAGTTTCAAAGAAGTTTCATGGAATGAAATGAATGAATTGTATATGTGTCTATTAAAACATAATCTAAGGTGGAAAGGGCCCATATCATACATTATATCTTCCATAGATCCTTAACTAAATAATACTTCATTATCTAATGCTAGCCTCATCCTCTTCCACAAACTTCATGAGACTATTATAGATAACCTAGGGGTGATGGTGTTAAGATATTAAAACATGGACCAACTCATACTACACTCCCAACACCTTTCCATGTCCACTACCGTTCAAATATTCCATCCCCTATTGTTGTCTCTCCTTATGTGGTACCTCGAACACATCTACATAATATGTACGATGGGTTGGGAAATCTCTTACAATGAGTCCCATACCATGGAATGAATAACACATTCTATCACTTGATTTTCTCAAGCCACCCTCATATCACCCCTAGAGGCACCTCACTCACTTGGATCATTTTTACTATTATCGACTACTTTATGTCAAGTTATTTTCACCTGTATGCCCATCACTATCTACCACAAGTTATATCTATCCACCCATGGAGAACTCAACTGCTAAGGATCAATCTAGAACCCCTTCATATGTAGGAACACAAAATGGATTATCACTATGTAAGATTTCCCTATGCATCCCCTGCTCGAAGGTCTGATCCCTGATCTACCTATCTTGTTTCAAATCCATTGAGTACTAGAATATTATGGTATAAATCGATGTATACTCAGATACTGACATGTCACCCTTCCAAATGTTTACATTCTCTTGAATTCACCTATCCCTCAGCTCATATGGTAAAAAATTATGTTTTAAAAGTTTCTCAAACTCCTCCCATAAAATATTTTCCATATCAAAATATTAGGTAACAAAACCCCATAATCTCCTTGTTAAGCCATATAGAAGGCTTGCTTCTATGACCACCATATAATGTGATATATTTCTATCTAGATGAAAAACTCAGTTCCACACCTCACAATAGCCCTTATCCACATGTGGGTTGAGCTCGCCTAAGAATATAAGGGGCCTCTGCTACTAAATCTCATGATGTGATGTCCTAATATTCTCTTCACTCGCTAGTGTTTTTGTTCCATGCAATGATATACAGGTGGTGGTATGGATGTTTCTCCATTCCAAAGTGCTATCTCTGGTACAAATCATTCTACAGATGTCTCTTCATGATAAGGATAAACCTCGTGATCATGCAATAGAGTCACAGATGATTATCTATGTGGAGACATCATAAAATAAAACAAGGTGTACCATGGTCAATAGAGTATACCAAGTGAGAATACCCAAGAAGCGCATGAGAACTCTCCCAAATCTTATATGATGCATGTACCACTGTTTTCCATATAAATAGTGTTCTTATGTATTGATTCAAAAACCAAGTGTCCAGTGAACTATTGTATGGATATGTTAGTTACAACACCAAAACTATAATCCCTTTCATGTAATCCGTACTCGAAAAATTTAACATTGGTGTACTGAACTATCCTCGTTGACTCCCAGTCCTTATGTATAACCTACCCCCTCTGGATCCACTCTATTACGACTCACCACTGATGGTCTAGTGTCATGACTACCCCATGCCCTACTCCGATAGGATAGGGTCTATCGACTAGCACCGAGGAGCCATATCCCATAAATGGGAGTCATTTTTTAATGTACCTGTACACAAGAACACATCTCCAAACCCAAAATAAGGAAATGTAAAAATGAAAAGTAAATAATGAATACATACACTATGATCCCAACAATAGAGTACATTTGTAGGAAAATGGAATGTAAATAGGTTTATAATACAATAACACAAAAGTAATGAGTCAATAAATGTGAGTTCACACGTTTCGACAACTCGTCCATAGTAAACCATACCTAAATGGTAAGTGTAGGACATATGTTTGATGTTATATGAGCACACCTCATCTGTCTGATCTCTCTTAGTAATCCATAGTCTAGGTCCACCTAGATATCCGTCAATTAATCAATTAATTGAACATGCCATGGCACATACAGGTAAATCCAATTTAGGAGTGGTTATAACAATACATAGTAGGACACCCTGAAACCACAAAAGAAAATAAATAAAGGAAATACTACAAAGTATTAGTATAGTAGGATCTATTAAGTTATATAATCATAACACATATACCATAGATATCTATATATTCTCATTTCTATCAAAAATGTAAAGATGTATGTCACAAACAATCACCGCAAAAGGGTTCTGTTAATTTGGACCCATCCCTAAGAGGAAAACACAGGTCAAAGATCATAACATACAAAGATCAGATCCTTCCAAGAGAATACCAACAACACAATCTATATTTACCCACAATGTAGAATATCCTACAAAGATAATACTAATATCCCAACTGATGCATCTCGTAACATAAGGGATCCTTTTCTAAGAAGATTGATAGACATATTTATACTCCCCATTGGATGGAGGACTAATTCCCTACACTCAGAGGACACCTCAATTGATACAAAAATCCATCAAGGGTGATAGAGGATACCTATCATCAAAATGGGGGATACCATAACTCTATCCAAGACATGGCCTCTTGAGGGTACTCTTAACCACTAATGTGGATGTAATACTATACTGAACCCCTGAGGAACAAACCAATGGACACTCTCCACCTATACTATTTCAAGGTAAAAACCTACAAATCCATCCCAAAATTCCACCTTATTTAATGGGCTCCAATTACATAGAAATTTCATCCAATAGACCATGAATTTGAATGTTATTACATTTTTAGTGAAAAAGTCGGACCCGTGGAGGGTCCGGTTCCTACCCATTTCGACCTGCTGAACCGACAATGTTCGATCAATCGGACCTAAAACAGTCTGGATGACTCAACCCGGTTAGGCCCAATTGGTTCGGTCCAGCCCGACCCATTGGTCTTCTTCTACTAAGCCAGAAGACCCACCCCTCAGAGCTGTGGGTGTAGCATGTTCCATCCATTCTTTCGAGCTACCAGGGGGTTGTCTCCATTCACCAACACACGAATGACCTATCCACATGCTCCCAGTCAATATTGTGCCACCACGATCAATGTGGATGACCACCACATTTATTGTCCTCCCTCGTGGCTTCTGACACCACAAGATCCTTATGACACCACACCTGTGCAGTATCCCATGGGATCCTACCTAGACTATTGCCACACACTTCGCTTGGTCTGCCCCCACTGGGATGCAAGCTGGCTCCAACACTGTCCTCCGAGTTAGTGGACTACTATCTACCTCACACTCTGCATGAATTGGTGAAACTGATTCTTAGGTCACCACCGCGTGCCACCGTCTTACACCGCCACATGAAAATTACTTGGATGATTTCCATTTTTCATTCAACATCACACCTTTTTGGGGTCATTACGGTGTTGAATCCCTTGTCTCTTATCATTCTTCCATGGATCGAGGCCACAATGAACTTCAGTTCATATTTCGAGAAGAATGAAGAATATGAGTAACTTTAGGGGAGATAAAATATATCACATGAACACCAAATTATTGTTATTAGCCTTTGTTTGTGTCATAATTGATTTGTTCCTATTCGTATGATGATAATTAACCAAGGAACACTTATATTGATCTCCCATTTAAATTCACGAAAGCGTAAACCCATCCCGCATGTGATCAAACCCTGGATCAACATATTCATTTGTTGAAAATCATTTGTAATTTGTTCTATGAAAGGGGAAAATAACATAATATATAATTCCATACCTTGTTGGGATAAAATTAGATGATGAATAGAGATGTGTTGTGATCATTGGAAAGATCCTCTGATTTTCTCACGTGTCGATCATCGACCCATGATCTGGTAGTCATTCACCAAGGTTAAATCACTTGAGCTCTTCCTATCGATTATATGGAATTCCTAGGGTTAATCAGAAAACCATAAGATTTATACGTAAGGATTTATTAAAAAGAAATTGTCGATGCATCCACAAAATAAATTAACAATAATTTATTTAATGGTGATTATGCCATATTTGGGGTTTTCAACAGATAACCCTTGTGGTCTAATGTTAAGTATTTCCTATGGAAACACTGCAATACCAACTCAAATGTGGTATCATATTTTCATTAAGTGTTTTGGTTCATGGGTTGTCTAGATATGAATATAAAATAATTTAAATGTAATTATTGTTTTACGATTACATCCAAAAACATTTTTAAGAGTCGGCCCAAGATGGCTGTGGTTATATCTCGGCTATGGTAAATCCACTGCCCAAACACAATGGTGCACTTATATTTCTTATCTGGAAAAATTTTAAGAGTTATTTCACTTTTCCTATAAAAAAATGTGTGCGAGAAATTAAAAAACATAACATTTTTCAACAAATTGTTTTTCTCTCACCAAGCCTTTGAATCAGACACTATCACAGCGCCTAGTCTCAGAATTTTCCCAAAAAAATTGAAATCAATTTCAGGAAATGTTGAGTCAATAAATAATTAGTTTTGTTAATTATTTTTCTAGTCACTTCAATATGTAAATTATATCTTGAATTCATAAGAGTATCAATACCTTTGGTGTTATCCATGAAAAACATTTTTAAAGATACATTGTGTATTTTATATGATTTAATTCAACTTATCCTTTGTTTAAGAAAAAATTTAAAATGCAAAATGAATTTTAACTAACCCATGAAAATAATTTCAACTTCATATTTTTTAATTTTTTGATGTTAATATAAAATTATTTTCTTTAGGAACATGTGTTAATATCATAAATATATATTAGAACTACTAAAACAATAGTCGATATTTTATTATAATGAGTGAAAGGACTTAAATTCCTTTGTAAAATTTATTTTAAATCAATAAGGATCTAAGCCTATCATACAATTCTTTATAATATTTTTTTAAACCATTAAAATATTTTAATAGTTTAAAATAATGATATGCAAAACTTTTATTTTGATATATAATAGTTTTCTCATTAAAACATTCCTCATCAATATAACCATTTAGAAATTCAATCATGACATCCATGTGATGTATTTTGAAATTAAGATGTGTTAAAAATAAAATTACTATTATAATGTATTTTGGAATATAAAATTTTGAAAAATATTTTTATATTTAATACATTATTATTAACTATATACTAGTATAAACACTCTAATTTTATTTTGTAATAAGTGTTCTAGAATATTTAATGGTTCATCTATATAACCACTCAATGCTAATGGTTAGGTAGTTTTTTTGGTATATATACTATTTTGAATAATATTTTTCTGTCAAAATTATTCAATAATTATTTTATATAAATTATCCAATGTTTATTATTGATATCTTATGTAATGTTACCATGTTTAATCTATGATAAAAATGATATATTTTTTAACTTGGTTCCTTTGAGTGGTTAATGTGTCAATGACATAATCCTAACCTCCTGTGAAAGTATATAGGGGATGGTTTTTAGGGTTATATTGATCCTAGGTATTGATGTATTCTTTTATTGAAGGTCATCCTTTTGGTCATAAATGACTTCATCTCATCTTCTATAAGATTTATTAGGTAAATAAATAGAATTGTCAAATGACATAGAGGTATTATTGATATTAAAATTTGATTTATAATCCTCAATATTTTATATAGCAGGAATGAGTTTATGTGGATTTGTCTCATCATATGTTATATGATAAATTTTCCCCCCACATTACACTTATTTTTAATTACTCAATTAGCTTTTATAGAAGTTGAATAACTAAGAAAAAATCCATCAAAGCTTTTTGGTTCAAATTTTTCAATATAATCTATTATATATAGAATAAGGAGTTTTTATTATAAAATAAAATAAAATATTAATAGTGTTTTTTACTATTACATAATTCATATGGAGTGACTTTTAAGATATATCGTATCAGAACTCTATTAATTACCAAAAAAATATGTCCTAACTGAATTTTAGTAAAAAATATATCATTCTATGATTTTCAGTAACCATAGTTATGGAATCATCTTGTAGACTTATATTTCTTCTTTGAACTACAAAATTTTGTTTAGGTTTTCAGAGTGAATTGTAATTTTGAGTATATCCATAATTGGAGAAGAGATAGATTAAAACTTTTGATTCTCAAATTGTCAACTTTAATCAATTATCAATGTTTATATGGTTATTCAACTATAGTTCCATACTAATTTTTATAATTTTCAAAACTAGAATGAGATTTTGGTTTTTCAGAAATTAAAAATACCCATTTATTCTTTGAATAATTATCAAAAATAACATATTGAATGTTTTTCACTACAAAAATAGAAGATAAATAGGTTAAATATAAATCTATATATACAAATTCAAGTGGTTTAAAGGTAGATACCACTTATTTTTTTAGAATATATATTTTTATTCCCATTTGATAGGGATAGAAAAAATTCCCTTTAAAAAGTTTGATATTAGGTTGATTCTTTAATATACCCTTCTTATTCATATTTATATGATTGTATATACTCTAGTGAGCTAGTCTCCTATGAAACAATAACGAATATCTATAAAAATAATGTAAATAAGATATTTTTTGAGAGAATAATGTATCATAATTTATAACATTTATATTATCTTTTATTAATGAACTCAATACTAAAAAAATTCTTGGAATTGTAAATCATAAATTCATTTGTTTCAAATTTAACATTAAAATCTTCATCAAAATAAAGAAAAATAATACTCAGGTTATATTTTGAACCCTCAAAAAATAAAAATAAAGAAACAAATATAGATTCAGATTTTTGAATTTTCATAGCCTAATAATCATTAATTTTTTAAAATCACTAATAGTGAAGTTCCAACCATTCAATTTTATAAGATTATTTATTCATGAAATTTATCAGACAGAATGACTAGAAAATTTACTATCCTGGTACAGTATATTTATTAAATAAATTATCCAATATTTTCCCTATGTTTAGTCAAACAAAAAAAGGATTTGTTACCTTGGTTTTCAAGGGTCAAGGGAAGTTAGAAAATAAATCATTTGGAATCCACATTTATATCATAGTATTTTATTCAACATAATTAAATATTTTACAATTAAAATATATATAAGGCTAAATTTTCAGTAATTATTTCAAAAAAATAATAGTTTCCCTAGAAACAAATGTCTTGTTTTTTAACTTAGAATCAAATAGTTTTTCATATAGCTTATATTACTGTACAAATACATACCCAATTCCATATTTCGATTGAGTATTTTTTTATTTACCATGAATAATATTCGATGTTTGTCTTCTAAAAAAAAATTTCCAAATCACTTTTCAGATAATCATTAACTATTTCTCAATAACATTTCATTTTAACATATTATAAATTTATTATTCTTCTATTCCCAGATCCAATTTACCTAAAAGACATATTACAGAGACCTTTGTCATTTTTTATATGTATATTTTATCTCATTTATGGTATCATCCTGCATATCACAGTATTCTTCAAATTATTAATTTTAACTTTTAGAGTCATTAGATATTTGAATAGAAAAAAGAGATTTCAACTATGTAGTAGTATCCTAAAGGATATATTTTCATTTTCATTTTCATATTCTCTACTAGAATCCGAGTTTTTAGATCGATCATAAAATGCACTCCAAGTAGCCTCCAGTGTTTTATTGGACATTTTATGTTTTTTCTATTGTAATTTTTATTATGCTTTATAGTAATATTTTCATATCTTATATGTATTTTACTCATACATTCATAGTAAGTAATCTCCTATGATAAGTAATTATTTTTCCAACTATTCCTCTAATTTTTCCTTTGATCATACTTTCATTTATAATTTGAGTTAAAAATATATTATTTATATAAAATATGGTAAATCTTCATGATAGCTAAGCCATCTAATTATCACGATCTAAATAAAATTTACAGTCATATGTATATTCATTTTTAGAAACATCATTGTCTTTTGACTATGATTCATTAAATGAAATAAATTTTTCATGATTTGTCAAATTTATTTTTCAGTTTTATCTCTTCTTGATACATCATTAGCTTTCTAATAGGCAATTTAAATGATTTTTTTATAACATCACAAGAAAATAAAATAGTGAATACAATAATTCTATAAAGATAAGGTAGACATATCAAGATCCTTAGCACATGATCATTATTATCCATATTTTGTATATGTGTAGAAACGATGTTTATGATCTCATTTAACCTAAGATACATGTCATAGAAACATTCACCGTGACTTATTTAGGACTTATCATACAAAATTGGATATTTAATTTTCCATATTTCAAAAACATTATATATGACTTGATGATACATAAAAGGGTATCAAAAATTTGATAACTGGTTTCACAAGAAGATATCTATTTAAAATCATCCTCTCTAAATGCACTAAATAATGCATTATAGGAGTGAAATATTAATCATAATAGGATTTGGTTAGAACCACCCATTAGTTTTTAATAGTTTCATTTTTCTACATTGATCTTCTATAGATACGCAAATTTCAACCCCCAAACTCTAAATATGAATTTTCATTTTAATTTTTTCTGAAAAAAATTATTAACATTAAAATAATAAGGAATATTTATAGCATAACCATAAATCTTAATATCAGTAATAACTAATTATAGAAAAATTATAAATTAAAAAAATATTTCAAAATCAAGATCAATGTCAAGGGTATGAAAAGATATAGAATAATATTTCATTTGATATAAAATGTTGTTATGAGTGGATAAATGATTAGGGGGATTTAAATTCAAATAAATATTTTATTTTAAAAATAATTTAAAACAATATCCACCAGTTTATAAGAATATAATAGTTATGTAAAATAATACAAATATACAATTCAATATTATTGAAATCTTTATTAGTGTCTCTATCACATCCCAATTAATTTTTTTTTTCAAAATGACATTATATTTTGTAAAAAATTTATTTCAATAAATTATATATTAAAAAACCTTGATTATAGCTATCTTAAATAGTATTGATTTGAAAATAATTTTTAGAAGGAATCAAATATTATTTAAAAAAACTATTATTAAAAAAATCAAAACACATTGTAAATAAATATTATAGTTTTAGTGTCAATATAAAAATCTAATTGTATCTAGTTTTTATTCACTTGGTACCAAAAATTTTAATTAAATAATATTCTATTCTATAACCACGATCAGGTTTTTTAGTTACAACAACCTATAATACATTCTGGGATTCACCAAACCTCTTCCATAGTTATCCATGGGATAAATGGTGTTCTAAAGTGTTAGATACAATATCTAGTACTCTCAAATACTATAAATTATCATGTGATACAAAATATTTAATGATATATAAACATGGTTTGAAGGTAATATAAAAATAATTAAAGGAAATAAATAAACAGAGCTGGTTTGATGCAGCTCAATATGAATATCATTGATTAATCAATTTTTATTTAATATATCACCAAAAATTCATCAAATATATATTACATTAGGATTTTAAAATATAGTTTTGTGTTAGTGTATAGAGATGTATTCCATTTGATTATTATTTCAAATTATGTCAACTTTATTTTCGACAATGAGTGAATATTATTCTCATTTATAGAACCATATCTATTTTTCCCATGGTGAATTTTGAAAAATTATTCCTCTTAATAATTATTATGATTTATAATCACTAAATGAAATATGACTTTAGGAAATTCAATAAAAATATATATTTTATTTTTAAATATTCCTCACACATTATGTTAGAAAGAGTCTCATAGACATTTCATATGCATGATGGATCAATCTTGAAATTAAATGATCTTGTGGTTATATGAGATTGTGGTTAGTTTACATAGTAACACACGTTTGGTCACTTTACTTGACCATAGTATTATGGTCAGTAGTCATGGTTACTTCTTACAGTCACTTCACATGATTAGTTGATATGTATACTTGATTCCCAAATGATATAACTTTATTTCATGTTTTATTAGGTCCAATAATTTACTAAAAATAATTTTCCATCTACATGGTCACATGAATTAATCATGTTTGTAGGTTGAATCATTTTTTCCACCACTTCTACACATAATGTGGTTGATTAGTTATACATGCATCCAGATCAAGACATAAATAAATAATCCATTTGAAACATAGTCACTTGTTTGTTAATGTGATCACTAAGACATAAACATGAAATCTATTAAATACAATCATTTAGAATTGAATTTATTATTAACTTATTCATTTGGTAGGTTGACACCGTCATATAAAACCATAATAATTTTTCATACGTATGTCTAGAAAAACAATTTATTATTAATAAAATTAATAACATAAGAAACATAATTTGCGAGACTTATAATAGGGAATTTATAGACTAAAAATGGAATTTACGTTATTCGAAAAAATAGTTTTTTTATTTATGACATTGAGATTTATTTTTTGGGTTTTCTACAAATTTCATTCTATAATTAAACCTGAATTTTTTTACCAATACCATAATTGAAAAAAAATTATTCACAGACACCTATGATTGATGCGAAAAAACCCACATCAATGGATTTCATTTTGTATAGTATAATAATAATTTTCCGAAACATTATATGATTGAGTAATACAACCATAACATTTTGAGGTGGCCTTTATTCTTCTCAAATTAAAAATATATCTAGTTTATCATTATATAAACTCGTGTATAGAATTAATTATGAAGTACTAATTCTCAGTATTTATATCTTTACCGTTCATAATATAGTTGTAGTTATTATTTATCTATATCTACAATGTAATATGTATCCCACCACCATTCACACATTAATATTATAATTTACCAAACTAGAATCCAATATAATATTTCCCTATGATGGTGGGTTACACGGCCTCATGTGTGCCTCCTCGTTCGAGAGAGGTTGTTTACTATCAACAAAGGTCGAAGGTGATAAGGTTGGAAAACTATAACCTCATATCATATTTTCAAAAAGGTAATAATAAATACATTGATATAGAGGGAGAATGATAGAACATATAGAATATATGAAATTGGTATGATATTGAATAGTAGAAGCATAAAATTCTATGAAACTATAATAACAGTCTAGCCATAGGCTGATCCATATAAATATGATGTCATGTAATGTTAATATACAAAAAAGAAAAATATAGGATATTAAACATATGTGTACACAACCTTCTATAAAAAATTAAGAAAAATACTGAAATACATATAAACGAGAATCGTGAGAATATTCCCTATTCTATTATACCTTGCTCTATGCTATTAAAAAAATGAATCAAGAATTCATGATAGGGATCTAACCCTTATCCACACTAGATGTAATAATGTCTACATGTGTTAGAAGGGCAGTCCGATTTGGGATTGATATAAAATCAATATTCCCCCATAAATGATGTATAAAATAATTAATTTATCTCATATAGAATATTAGTGTTAATGTTTAACAAATAGAAAAAAATGTTGAAAAATAAAATCCAGTCAACTAAGAATTCCCAATGACTCTTCGAAGACTCTACCTGGATCAACAAAGTTCAAGAAAACTGTGATCAGTTTTCCATATATATTTAATCATAAATATGTATATAATTTTTATAAATTTTTATGTACTATTTACGAGAGGAGTTATATATTTATATACAAGGATACTTAGTTCATGTTAGAGTCGTGTTGTAAATCGGGAATCCATGTCAAGTAAAATGAGTTATGTCCTTCAACATGTGCATGAGCCCCAAATAACATATGAATGTGATATGTCATGGTCATCAATTGAGATAGTGGGGTGAGTCTTCATGCCCGACACCTGGTTCATGCGAATGGAGAATTTCATTCCTATCATCCATGTAAAATATACATGGTTTGAGCAACCTTTACAATCACCCAGTGTAAGGGAGCATGAAACTCCATGCTCTAAAAATCACATAATTGTTCTCCAATAAACAATATAATTTTACTTATAATAATAAACATGGAAAATTACCTCCAATTAAGTGAAAATAATTTTACCCAAGATAATAATGGGTTCTATAGTTCATAAAATTATTTTATAAAAATATATAATGGGTGGCCTGGACATGCCTATAACTTCATTTTAATTAAATTAAATAATTTGATTTTTATGGAAAGAATAATCCAACTTGTTTTCAATTAATCAACTCAGGATGTGGTTGGTCATTTTAAAATATTCATTAAATATATCAATTAACTCAGTGTACACAAATGGGTGGGGATCAATGAGGTATACTTCTTATGTCGTTTTATCATGGTTCTGTGGGAGTTCTATGACATGGTAAATTGAATTATAAAGGTAAATCATTTTTTAATAAAACATGCTATAAATTTTCTCATATTAATTAGTTGAAAAATATAAAAAAATAAATGGTACAATTCCATAATAATATTGAATATTATCTTACACCAAAAGAGGACATGATATGTGAATATAAATATAGAATGGTAGAAATAGGATTGTTGATCTTACCATTTCAGATCAAAAGAAAAATAGATAAAAAATTTAGATTGGATGAAGAATTTATCAATGAAATAATATTAGCATTGGGATAAATAAAAGGGAGTGTAAAATGGGATCCATAACCTTTATAGGTGGAATAAAAAATGGGAGACGGTAAAAAATGTTTCAATTATGGGAAACATTCATCTTCCCTTCATTAAGGGGTTATATGGTTTGGCGGAATTGTTAGAAAAACTATACACCAACTATTTCCCTAACACTATCCATGAACCCCCTCATATGGTCTAGACAGATAATGTTTCTAACCATGATGAGCCAATAAAAAATGGATCTAGAATTTTTTGAGACAAATTTTTTGGAGTCACAAAGTTAACTCTAAATTTGTTCTAAACATGCCAATCAGTCAGCCTCCCCAATTTCTAGACCTTCATGATACATAAAATCCCCCGACGCTCCTAATATTTTGTTTAAAAATTAAATAATGTTTAAAATGAAAAAATTTAATTCAGAGTGCATAAATGATATGTCTTTTACTACATTATCAGGTTGTTATATCCTCCCCCAATAAATAAACAAAGATCGAAGTTAGACATGTGGTGGTAAATAGGAATCATATGAGAACATATATTTCCACTAGGCTAATATATTAGACTACAACTCCTAGGTATCATCATGTACTCAAAAACACATCCATATCACCCATTCCAATGGAATTGAACTTCATCAATGATTCCATAAGATATGATCCAAGAAACCCATTAGGTAGTCCTAAAAGGAATAATCCATGTCAAAGTAAACCTCATCAGGCTGTAGAACATATTATGGTTATGGATGATATTTTTGAATCTTAGATACATGAATTTCATCATGAATAGAATGATATCTTTGAGAATGAGATATCTTTTACGAAACTAGTCTAATTTCCTAAAAAATCCTAAAAAGGTCTGATGAATTTATCCAAAAGCATACCCTACATCAGAATACATTGGTGAAAAAACATTGGAATAACAAAAGAAAAACCAAATACTAACAAAAATCTCTAGAGGTCATCAATGTCATGATTTATAAGACTGCTTCATGGACTTCCCTATCAACAAGTGTTTCCTGATTAGTTTAACCTACTCTATGTTATCTTGAATGAGATGTGGCACAAACATTGTTACATCCCATGTGTCTTACTATCATATATCTGATTGAAATTTACTACCATATATGTAACCATATGTATCCATATAGATGTTAGCCTAAATTTAGTTACTGTAAGAAAATAAAACAATGGGTATTTTGTTTTCCTAATTACCCTTAAAATCAAGGAATCATGGAGGAATAATTTCATTTAACACCTAAATCATATGATCTATATGAATATTGTTTTTATGGTGATAGGACATGAATACAATCACCTATATACCCAATTACTTCTCCATCCCCTACCGGAAACATGATTTGTAATGAGTTTCCATTTTCAGATATAATAGGACAATGAGCTCAATGATGATGTACAGCCTATCTGATATATACCCTTCATATCTGGTATACTGAGGTCTATCTATTAGATAATACATGTGACACCTTATTCAAATGAAAAATGTCAACAAAAATATATCATTCCTATGAGATGATATATGTATTAATTCCAAAATTTCCTTTGAGATATCATTTAATATCCAATTGGGAATAGAAAAAAATTGAAAATTTTATAACAATTGATAGGGTTCTTCATTATCCAACTAAAAGGTGGAATACATTGTGATAATACTCTAAATAAATCTCTTCATAATTGGACACCGATACAAATGATTCATATCTCAGTGCATCTAGGTAATTCGATAGTTAATAGACCAAAAATTGGCATGAAATTCCCACATTTACACTTATTGTATGTTTAATGGAACATAGATACATATATAGAAGTACGAAATGTCATCCCCATAAAAAACAAAAACAAGTGGTGGGCCCTCACCTAAGACACAGTCACATTGGACTAGGTTATTTGGATCCTAAATATGTCTAATCCACACCCCTTCTCTAATAAAGGATGATACACCCAAAGATACAAAAATATGTTTCATATGAAATTAATTCTCCTCAAGTTGAATCTCTCCAAACAATTCCATGAGCTACAATGACCACTGGCCTCTTGAACCACCTGTTTTTTGAGTCTTCTATCTCATAGCATTAGTTAATTCATTTCCTTTTCTAGGAGAATTAAAATTTTCTAAATCAAAGGAATGTAGGTAGTAAACACATCATCCCTATTGAAGATTTAAATCATAATTTTGAAATGTATAATTTATGTGTTATTAGACTATGAACACAAAAAAATTTCACCAATAAAACGATTACTCAAAAAAATACATTTCAAGGAAAATGAATGTTAGATCAAGATTTTGTATCAAGTAATTTTTCATGTGAGGCCTTAAAATACAAGACATTTATGTTACAACATTCTCATCATACATCAAAACAACCATCATCTTGATTCCTAATACATATCCATACATAGTATATCACTTTATTTAATCCAAAAGATTCAGGATTGGTGATAATATCAAATGGAATTTCAACTCCTACAAGGATATATCAAAATATTTTGACTACTCAAATTCTAAACCCTTCTTATGCAATCCCATACGAGGATCTTCTCAGCATGATAAATCCTAAATGTGGTCTATATAATACACGTATAGCCGCATGAAACTATATATATCCAATTTGATCTTGTAATAGTCCAAGGAAACTGCAGATCTCACAGTTTATGGGTCTACATATAACATTGGATCCAATATTATGTGACCCAAGAAGTTGATATTATTGATCCTTATGTTGAATTTGGTGAGATTTGAGTAAATATGGATTTATCTTAGTGTATTGAGAACAATATATAGATTATGGACATGGTGATGCGGAGTGAAACGATACAGAAAGATGTTTTTCACAATGACTAGAACCAATTAATATAGATACTGGTGGAAACATGATTCATCAGATCTATGAAAATAACTATCATATTTGTTAGGAAGAATAAAATTACAAGGTATTCATAAGGAAATTACATACTATGGACATTTATTAGAATTATGTGATAATACACGACATGAACATGATGGTAAATGTACCATAGATAAATATTTGAGAAAACCCACTCTCCTCAAATCTTATCAAAGAGGTTTCCTATTTGAGGAAATGGATATTAATTCATAACTATGAATTGGTTCAAAAAATTCTAATCCATGAAAATACTAATGGAACCATACGACGTCATGAAAAATGTTAGAAATAAACCCCATGGAATGGTACATGGTTGGATAAAACCTGTATCCGCTATGTCATTCAACTACTACTTGAGCTTGAGTATCCCCATTGCTAACATCCCTTAAAAAGGAATGTAAACTAGTGATACTCTAAACATAATATCAATAATGTTTTATACATCTCTCATAGAAGGTATATCAAACAGGTTAATATAGTATATATAGATAAAACAATCTACCATCAAGGGAAAATTGTAGTCTATATTATTTGATCATTTAATAAAAGGTCGGTGATCAGGGTTTAAACTCTACCCTTCCCCAAAGGCTGAGGTCCAACTTCATATGCATGGAAATACAATTCACCGTGATGAATATATCAACTATACTCTTGTGATGTAAATACCACCTTCAGATTGTTAAATCAAGATGATGTCGATACAGACGTATTATGTCCATATAACAAATTGAATCTGTCATTATCCCTTGAAGGATGAAAAGAATCATTATCAAAAATATCTTCATATCTTTAGTGGACATTCCTTTCATCAGTGTAAACTCATTTATTGGATACATAATATGGTATTGAGTATCATAATTAAATAGAATTACTCAATATCGAGGACAATGATCTCTATAATTTTCATAGATATAAAAGAGCATGACACACCTTCTAAATTAGTACCTCAAACTATAAAAGTCATCATTCACCACTCCATTAGAACATGCTTCACTTCCTATATTTTTCCCATTCCACAACCCATAGATATAAAAAAAAAATTAGAAGGCCTTCAATTCTTATTCTATGAAGAATGGGTATGATTATCTCTACCACAACAACCTCATTTACCTAAATAATAGATGATATTCCAGAATTAATCATTCAGAGGTACAACTGTACCATGTCTAAAATATGGATCCAGTATAGATCCCATACTACTAATAACATGTGGTCAATTTAGAAAGAAACACTTAATATAGACAATCCTTCCATAGCCTCTACACTCAAGTGGGTCTTTCAGACACTGGTGTTTCATGTGTCTCAATTTCTTAAACTATTTTAGTATAATTTATTTATTTGAATGAGGTTCATGACTATTAATGCCTTTTTAGAAACCATGATGTGGTGTTTACTTAAACTAGAGGAACAACTTCCAGGCCTGGGTAATGGACTTACATGGCTTGGACCATAATCTTCCTCAAATCCTTGACACTAATGATGGCCTAGTTGATATTTTAAGAAATATATATCAATCCTAAATAATTATCCTAGGCTCGGATAGAGTATACTATTACATCATCAAATTACCACATAGTCATCACCTCATCACCAAATAAGGTTTGAGATAATCAGTCCAAAAGGAAAAAATAGGTGGATTACTCCTTCACAGACACATCACTATACTATAAGTTCATGAACACTATTACTCGATCATCCCCCGTTGATTGTAGAAAGTAGTTACCCTATAATATTTTTTGAAGTCCCCCTAGATAATATCTCGATGTATTTATTCCTAGGTAATGACATACCACTAATTGATTGTAGAACCATGTAGTATATAGGTAATGGGAATGAACATACACTATAGAGGAATCACTAAATATTTGACTATAATAAGTATAAACTCCAACCATGACTTAGTATAAGTTGGACGTCCATCCCATGATAAAGTGGGAGGATTCAAATATTTTTATTTCCAAGATAAATCAACCATAATTTATGTATTTTTGGCATCTC
The DNA here is from genome assembly GCA_963277665.1 of Viscum album. NCBI lineage: Eukaryota > Viridiplantae > Streptophyta > Magnoliopsida > Santalales > Viscaceae > Viscum > Viscum album. The sequence goes on along the minus strand of OY728133.1, from coordinate 1,406,009,937 downwards.
CTTTCACGGAATACATCATATGAAAGAAACCCCCCCAAAATTGGTTGAAACCCCAAATATTTAAAATAAAAACTAGTTCAATAGCTGTCAATACAGGATGAATTATAGGATGTCGAGGCTCAGCACCTCAATAGCATGGCCATCCCAACCTTGTAGTGTGTGGGTCATGTACTTCATGGTTGTATGATTGTATAATTAAAAACATACATGTCATAAAATAATTAATTATTTGAAAATATTGTACATAAACAACTATGATAGGTACATATCCTTCTTATGAAAATTTTCACAACACCCTACATACTCTAGAATCCATGTCATTTTGATAAATGAAATTAAAAAAATATATATATAAGGATCATAGGAGGAACCACAAAAAACACAATATTGTGGCTGGGTATGTTTACAGATATCCTATAACAAATTGATGGTTATTTTATATGAGGATTAAATTGAGTTTTATAGAAGAAAATTCCCTTTTCATTGTAATTAGAAACCACGTTTATGGTTAACCATTAAATTTATATAAATTAATAACACATAATCTCATGCATATATATATATATATATCATGGTGTAGTTATATGAATCTTCATTCTTTATTTATAAAATCCATACTCCTTATAAATTATAATTCACGGATCATGTAATGAAAACCTGGAACTTACGTCCATTGTCAGAATGTAATTGGTAAAATGAAATGCTTTGGTAACATATATTAACAATAAAATTTTCAAAATGTATCTTCATCATAAATTACAACTATAATTAATGTAACTAAATCCAGAAATTGATTCATCCCATTAAATGAGTGGTTCATGGTTCAATCATGGATTCAATGGGTTAATTAATTTTCCATCAATTATCTATATGTAAAAAATGATTAGATTTATGTATTAAGTTTAATTAATCCAATTATATTCTCTGTTTAATAAAAATTAACACAATACCGTATATAATAATCCAAGACTAAATATATTCAGTAGAAAAGGAAAACAAAAAAGTAAACACGCCATGGAAAAATAAATGGAATATTAGTCCTAAAATGTTTATGATGTTTCATGAATAACTGTTCATTAGGAAACCTAGAAAAAGTTGAAAATTTCTTTAGTAATAATAATAATATATATAATAATAATTTTAGAAATAATTTGTGACACCCAATGGTGAAATTAATGAAACTGTAATAGGAATATTCTAATAACATCAATATCCTATACTAGTTAATTTCATTTTCCACAGTATGATGGTTAACTACACACATGAATAGGATAATTAGATATTTCCATAACTTACTACTCTCCGTTTTTATACACAAATAGTATGACAATAGGAATAGGATATTAGATTCATCTTTGTAACACCCCATCCCTCAATCCACTAAAATGTTTCCCCAAGTATGTGGGTAATATGGACTCAAGTTCCCTTCCATGATTTCCAAAGGCTATCAACTAGAAGTGAAGATCCCATGCGGTATGGTTGGGATACAATACCCTCATATTTTAGTAGCACAAATGTAAATATAATTAGGATTTATTGTGTTAGAATAATGTAACTAACACCTCATAGGATGCTATTATAATTTTAAATATCATTTGAATAAACATATAATAGACTATAACAATAATCAAGGAATATGATGAATCATATTCAATATGATGTCATGGAATACTGATATACTATATGGGGACAAAGGGGATACAATGAAAAACATTATATTACATGCTATAAAAAATATAAGACACTAAAAGATATCTCTCATAGAATTAGGATAATACAACTGATCCTCTTCTCTTATGCTCTATTATATATAATAATCATATCACACATTCATTATAGGGGATTTATCTTAGTAACAAATACAATCATTAAGTATACTTGGGTCCAAAGAGGTGCTCATGTAGGGTGTGATATAAACTATGTATTCCTCCTCCAAAATTGTCATTAGAAACAAAATTCATGTAAATATATTAATAGTGTATATATATAAATAATTATAAATAATGATTAAAAATCAATACTAGTCGGATGAGGTTCTGGTACGACACATGGTAGACTCTACTTTCTTCGGCATAAGTATTGATATTTCTGAACACTTTAACTTATAAAACTTATCATATATATGTTTATACATGTATATGAACTATATATGTGAGGAAAAATATAGTAATATACATGGATAAAAGGTTCTAGCTTGACCCAGGGAGAAACACAAGTGTCAAAATCTAGTCAAAGCTTTGATAAGACTATTATCCATGAATCACATCTAAAGGTGAGACATCATTCTCATTATTTGGGATAGAGGTGTATTTTTTCATGCCCAACAACAAATTATAGGGATTGTAGAATTCCATTCCCATCATGCAAGTAAAATATAAATGGCGCGACACACCATTCCTATCACCAAACATAAGAGATTTTGAAACACCATTATCAATGAATCCATTAACCATTGTCCAATAACGAATATACTCAGGATAATAAAAATATTATGACGAATTAACTCTAATTCATCTATTATAGTTTATCCCAATCTAACTATGGGTTTCAATGTTTAAATAATTAATTTATAAATATATATAACACTTGGTGCGGCCTTTCCACCCACATCCTTTAAATTAAATTAAACTATTTTATTTGTAAGCAATTGAAAATCCTACTATAGTTCATGCAAAATCCGCTTTATAGGTTCTTGTCATTTAGGAATTTTTAATTAATTGATTATTTAATTTCATGCACCCAACAAGGACATTATCAACAAGGGACACATCCTACAATGTATTATCAAGGGTCTATGGTATTTTAATGATGTTGTGAAGTTAATTAGAAGAGAAAAATGATATTTTTAGGTAACATGTTGAAATTTACAGCACACAACACAAGTAATAATTCAATAAAATAGCTAAAAACATAGGGAACATTGTTACACCACCTAACTTGGGACCTTATATGACTCCTCATTTGATATCATCTTTAGTATTGACATATAAAAAAGAAAATATAAGAACAGAACAAATACATAAAAAATGGGCATATAAACACACACAAAATAGCTAAATCGATGAGATGATTAACAAAGAGTTGAATAATGAGGAATAGAAACTATACCATTGAGGATTCAATTTACCCCAAATAATGAAAATATAGATTAGGTAAAAAAGTTATTGATGAAACTTGTGTAGTCTAGGGATAATACCAAGGGATTAGAAAAAGGGATACACATTCCTTGAAGTATGAAAGAAAAGAGGGAGAGGGTTTAAAACATTTCACGATAAAAAAAATATTTAACTATTTATTAAGGGGGAAGATGGTTTTTCTACACATTTTTGACAAATTATGTACCAACATTGCCTTAAAATTATTTATGAAACCCCCCTCCCACATGGAATTGTTTCATAGTTGGTCTAATCATTCCCAACACTTGAAAAATATATCTATGATTTTTTCTAAAAAAAATTACACAACCATGTGGGATGGATCTCTCAGTTTAGTCAAATTGTGCAATGAGTGCCCCATATGGTTGGCTCCCACAATAATCACATAGTGTGTGCTAACCATGCATCATAGTTTGCCTCTCCAATTTCTAGATATCCAGACTCTGAAGAAGCCATAGATGCTCCAGAGACCATCATTATGAATTTAGATACCTTTACCAAGATTAATAAAGAACATTAATTTAAATAAATATGATATGTACCTTCATGAAAAATATGGTCATTATAACTGTTTGTGAAAGATCAACTACCATGTATCTCAAATGATATTCATGATTATCTCTCTCCAACCAATTCAAAAACCATATAAGTGGTTCATAATATATTCATCTGATAGTGTGAATATTATTTTTATCATCCTAACCATCCCACTTAATGAAACAATAAGAAGTTATGCTTACAATCAGATCTATCTGAGTTTTACAGTGGTTATGGCAATGGTCTATAATATGTTCTAGGTTATAACATCATTTTCTTTAATAAAACCCTTTTTACTAAGTGGATGATCAAATGTATGTGAAAATAATTTTTTTTCATGATGATGAGTTTTAAAGACTATGACATGTATATACTTAATTATTAGAATCTCTAATAATAAAATTGTTCCCAATAATTTTAACATTATAATATTTATTACAAATAATAAATAGAGAATATATTTATCATGGAGGGTATAGTTCGAACACGTGGTAAAAATATGAAGATACAAAAAAATTGATATTTAATATGGAATATACAAAATCCACCTTATGGATAACCACGTACGTGTCAGAAAAGGTTTAGATCATATAGTAGTTGAACTTCATGAAAAAATAGAGCATGGACGATATAGGTAATATTATATAATAAAAGGAGTTATTTTTACTAATTATTTACATATATTGAGTTGTATTCATTGGAAATGTAATTTCGAAAATTTTTCATTATTAATGATTTGGTAATAGTTGTCTTTATAAATGTAGGTGTCTTGATAAGGAATGTTGTGTGGTGTTATGTTATATAATATTTGATAATGTCCCATTTTATAATGTTAAATTAAAAAAATAAATATCCTCCATTTCATGATTGGTGTAAAAAAATTGTATGTGGGGTCCATGATAATGTATAATATAGGGACACATGGTACTCTCTTACCAACCCTAATGATTGTAACCTTACTTCCTTATCTATAAGGGTCAACCCTATATGACTATAAATATTGTAATTTGGGGAAATGATGTACTCACCTGCTAGTATTGAGATCTATATACTATTATGTTATAATAATATTATCTATTTCGACAATATATTATTTTTCATCATGTTCTTCATTCAATTTTCCTTATTTTTTCCTTTTGATTCTTCATGTAACCTTCTATGTGATTCTTCTTGTTACATGGTTGTAATATTGTAAGAAAATCGAAGGTTTTATTGTAAACCTAATGCCTTTACATTGAAGTTATAATCTTCCCAATGCCTCAATTATATATCTAAACATTATTAATAGAGATTATGGTATGTGTTTTCCTATATAAGAGGATCCAATACATAAAAAATCATTGTAATAGAACTTCATCTATTTAGGTATGCATTGTGTTAACTTTGTGAGTTATATTAGGTGTTATTTTACGGTTCAAAAATAGTGTTAAATCCCCAATTTCTATTTTTGGGGTGACCATGATAACTATTAGTATCAAATATCTATCCATTTTACATTTTTTAATTCATTCAGAGGATAATGTAATGATTTATTAAACCACATTATGAATTGTTTATATAATAAATGATGATTTAAATACTTGTTTTCTGTTAAGTATATCCTAGTAGATTATAAATCTATAGAAAATTCCTCAGAATATCATTTTTATATCCTTGTTTATTTTTTAACATTCATCTTCATTCGATAATATGTGAATCAATATACATTATATCACATACAAAATTGATGTATGAAAGGTTTATAAATGGACTTATACTTGCAAGAGTGGAATCTAATTATATCCCAGGAAATATCATCACATCTCTACTCTATATTCTTCTCACTTTTCACCCTCTAAATATTAACCTATCAAATCCATTCCATGATACTTGTCTAAATATATTTTTTATGACTAACCATATCATCTTTATAAGCATGTTCATACTAAGTATTGGGATTAAGATAAGTAAGGAACTGTATAAATATTTATGTGTGAGAATCATACACATTCACAAAGATAATCTCATTTATCTTTTCTATCTATAAAATAAAATCCCATGTATTCTTGTGATATGACTTTACCTTTGTATCTTATATATTAATGATTTTTTTAATCTATATAGTAGTGATATAAAAATTAAAAAATTTAATGAATTATTATCATTCAAGACTTTCTAATGAAATTTACAAATCATCCATTCGACATTCATTAAATCCAAGAGATTATATCAGAGAAAAATATACTAGAAGATGAACTATAATTTTAATAGTGATAAATAAATGAAGAAAACCGTAAAAAAATAATGATAGAAGTGAAAATCAAACGTGGATACAATGATCCTAGATGAATCGAAAAATATTTCATTTCATGATGCTATGTGGGGAAAGTAGAAAAAATATGAATCCTGTAAAAAACAAAAAGATAAATATGTTCCATCAGAAAATTCTTTAAAAATAAATAATTTTAATATGAATATACAAGTCACTCTAGAATGATAAGTACACCAAATTCATCCCAGTATGATGGGATGATGTTGGTTATGTGGATGTTTTTTTATACATGTTTCATTAGACATAGATTTTTAGATTGAGTTGATCACACCAAATACATTGGTTAAAAAGAACGAATGTTTCCATTAGTTTTGTTTCAAAATTATTTGGAAAAAGTATTGTTATTTGAAAAAAAAAATTATCATACAGAGGGAAGCATACACAGTTCTATCATATGATGGGGTTTTCTATGGAGTGTATTTGGTGATCGAAATTAGATCTTCAGAAAAATCATTTCTTAGTTGATGTTCATAGGCTAAACATAGGTGGATACACATACTTAGTCGAAGGGTTACCTATATATGGGTTGAGGTAACTTGTTTCTAAACTTAAGAAACTACCTGATTACTCTTTCACTAGTACAAATTAGTTTTTGAAAACTATAAATTGATAGTTGTAAAGAATGATTCGAAATTTTATACACTATTTCTATAATTAATGGATTTTTTTACAACAAAATTTGAATTTTTATAAAAAATAATTTACTATAAAAATACATCTATAAATAGGTGGTGGCCTTGATCTATGGTTATGGAAAAGAACTATATGAACCATTCATGTTTTTTACTTAAATAATTTTCATACATAAATGAAGAAGTAATAGTTAATTTTTTAATAATGTCATATTTCCCATATTGAAAAATACTTATAGTTTTTCTTAATGGATGCACAAAATTCTATAAACAATGTAAAATAATTTTGTTTAAATATTGATTGTGTGTGTTGCATGATCATTGAGCTTATATGTGTTTATTAGGCTGTTATAACGCTTCCATATTCCAATTCATGTAGCTCAATTGGGGGATTATCAGAACAAATATTTATACAATAAAAAATTGTAATGTTATTACACTATATTAAATGAATATTCCTATTGAACATATCAATTTGGGGAAAATTTTCTCCCTAGGTCCACACATTGGATCGAATAGATGAATGATCATGTTTTCTTCTAGTGTGTCCCCCCCAAAACGTGGAATAAAAAGGATGATATGTTTTGATTCTAGTTTACTCAAATAATTATTGGGATTTATCCCATTTTATTCTAGGATATTTTATTTTATTGGGTTTAATGGTATCATAATAGTGAATTCAGCGGATCTAAATGCTCATATTATCAATTTTAACAGAACAATTATTCTCTTTTAAAGAATAAAACTAGAAGATCTTCTTATATATAAGTATTACGATGTTACATTATCTATATTGAGTCTTAAAAAGGATGAATCAGAATCATAGTGGTTGGATAGGAAAATATTACCACAATTAAGATGTCTCATTCTATAAAGGTTTCACTCAACATTATACGGTATAAAAATACTAAAGTCTTTCTGAAATCATTGGATGAAATATTTGGTAATCTAATAGCTCTTAGTAAATCTTCCATATTATATAGATTTTTCAACATGAGATTACTATATAGAAGACCTATTTGATAATGTGAAGGAATTTAATATTTTATCAAGAATTCTTAAATATGTGAAGATGAATTTTAGAGATGATATTTGGGATTTTATTATTAATTCATCACTTCTAATAATGATTAATTCAAAGGTAATTGTGTTTACAGACAATAGTAGGAAGTTATATATTTCATTTTATTAAATTAATAACGTCATATTGAATTAATATTTTAGGTTAGAAGAAGTTATAACAATATTTAGAAGTGATCTAAATAACAACACATATAGGTGATGTTTTCATTGTATATACCTTCAAAACAAGAAATCTTCGAAAAAACTTATTTGGGAATATGTCTAAATAAGATGATATAATTAGGTCCAATATAAATTCATTTTTTGAATAAGGGATATATTAAGGGGTAATTTTGTAAATTATTAGTGGAGTCAAGTTTTAAAGAGAAGTACATGTCCAATATAATAGAGGAAGGGTATAACATGAAACAGAGTATGATCATTATGGATGAGTATTGGATTATTGAAAGATGTGTAAATTTTAATTCAAAATGTGATTGAGGGTTCATGGATGAACATCTAACATGATTACTAGATTGATTTCATTTTTTCTATGATGAGTCATGTGATATATTTGTGAGTGATTATGTGTACATTTATTTGAAAATGGACATTTCATGAAAATAAATAATATTATACAGATTCTAGGTCTCCAGAAGAAACTCATATTAGTAGGAAAACATGATGATTCATTTTTTTTTGATAACTTATTTTAATATTTTATGGAATGTCTACATAGGTTCCATAGTGATATCTCATGTAGTAAAAATTTGAACCATATATCTTACTAGATGAATTAATGATTTTCACCTATTATAATGATATCCTCGGATGATATGGAAATGTAACAAAATAATTTTGGTATCCTTATTTAGATAATATTAATGTTATATTGATTAAGGGAATATATAAAATCAATCACATTCAACTTATAAGATGAGAGTTTTGAATGTTGGGAAAAGAGAAGATCGATTCCATCAACTAGAATAAAGGAAATCTGAGGAATTGATTATTGTAACTTTTTCATTTTGTTGTTTGGAGACTGAACCTTATTTTCTCATATAAAGGATAACATAATTTTTGTGACCTTAATATATGGTTCTACTTGAACGGTCTGAATTTACATATTTAATATTAAATTATATTTGTTATATACCTTTATTTAGTAGAATGTTATTCATGAGAAAGAGTCGTAAAGAACGTTGAAATGAATCCTAATATAAAATTGTAAGAAATTCATAAGACACTAATTTACATATTATATTTGAAGAGCATTAAGAATGATTATATTGTATAAGGGACACCACAAAAAACTAGAATAACATTGTTAATCAATCAACCATTTATAGATAAATCATAAAGTATGTGGATTTACTTTAGAATCCCTCTGAGAGTTTGGGTAGTATCCAAGAATTAAGTTTCTTACCGAGCGAATTATATGATAACATCAAATGTTTATGAAAAATTATTTTTGAAGTATATTATAGTAAGATACCAAAGTCAAATATAACATGAAATTAGGTACCATCACATATGTTCTCCATGATTCAAAAGATAAGGATAAGTTAATGTTCAAATACAAATATTATTTCTTATTATATATGGTGGTGAAAAAGATGGTTAACTACTATGGGATAATGAAATTAAAAAATGGAACCTGCATATATGATATTATTTTCCATGAATAAACTCTATGTTATGATTTAAATCAGTATGAGAAATAAATTGAGCATAGAATATGTCACAAGCCAACCAAGGACAACCACAAACCAGTCTCCTGAGCCGTCCCTTGATAAGGCCTTAGAGTATTTCACAATAATAAGTGCACAGAAATAAAGTGGTAAGAATTAGACATAACATAGTTGTGATTTATTTTTTCTATAAATCAAAGATTATTAAATATAAATCTAATCAGAAAACTAATCCAAAATTTATACATTAGTTGTAGAAAATAAATAAATAACAACCACACATACAACCATTTTAGATTAGGGGTCACATCCATCCATAGATATACACTTGATCAATGAATAGATATGAGATGGGTGAAAATTGAAAATTATAAATGATAATTAATGTAGGAAGGAGAACTGATATTCTCATTAGGGATAACAACAAGTTGAAAAAATTCTTATGAATATAAAATAAAACCAATTCATTCATTTTTTGGAATGACTATATTTATAATAATGATTCCATTACCTTTGTAAAATATGTTACATGATTATAGTTTCTAAAAATAATTTTCCTTTATATTTCTAAAAACAATTACTAAATAATAAAAGACATTCCAAAAACCATTTATAAGATAAAATACCCATTTTTATGGGATGTAGTGGAAAAATCCCATATGTTCTAACATTAGAGTTTCACCTGGAAGGATAATGGTAAATTTTTTTTTATAAAAATTGTTACACAATTTGGGAAATTATAGTATATGTGAAATAGTTTTCAAGGTATATAACTAGTCCCAACGAGGAGAAACCCTAGTTTTACTTGGTTTGTATCCATATGATGGCATATTAATGTGATCCTAATTCAATAACCAACTAGAATTCTTTAAATTATCCTAAATGGTGTCATATCTCACATGGGAACTCTATGTTAATCTATTATATATAATCTATAATAAATAATATCCATCTCTTTACTCACACTATGAAACATAAGATCCAATTTCTATAGAAAACATGTTAGGTGAGGATGAATGCGTGCATACAACATCTCATTCATGAAAGGCCACCATCATGCTAAGGAACACCTCTAGAAACCATTCATGTGAATTCTACCAATAATGTAGTGTTTCCATATTGGTTTACTATTTTCATAAAATAATACGAGGATTGAGCATAAGAATAATATTTTGAAATCAATATTTTACTAATTGAAACACCACTTTTTGATCTTATGAAAAAAAAATATTTCATTAAACTTTTATGGAAGACCATTTGAATGTCTAAAACGTATATGAACGTTTATAAATCAAGCTATATAAATCAGTTGGAATACTATACCCATTATTAATACACATTTAATTTATATATCCTTCCTAGAATCATTTTTTAACTAGAGAAACATATAGTGTAGTAGGAGAAAAGTGTTGAGAGTATTTGAATAAACAATTTTTTTTCAATAAAAATTTATAAAATTTATAAACATTGTAATATAATGAAAAACCAAAATAAACATACAATAACTTAAATTTTTTAATTTAAAATGTTGGAAACTGTGTGAATAAACTCAAAAAATGCTTCCATTGATAGTCTCACTTGAAATCACCCCTTTATGATTACATAAATATTAACCGTCACAAATATATATTTATAACCTTTGACCCATTTACATATTCTACCTCTCCATGAGATAATATGTACAAAATATATCATATTCATATATTTTTTTGAATATCCATGAATTTCACCTTCTAGAGACCATAAGTCCACTAAAAAACCAGGTGGAAAAATCACCAAAAACCAATAAATTAAAATTGGGGAAAAAATTAGTAAATGAAAAAGTACCTCTAATAGTAGATAGATAACCAAAATTGAATTCATTTTGTGGAATACATCACAACAAACATTATGTCTTATGGAGAGGTTCTTTTTCATTTAACATCAATTTATTAAAATACCAAAAATTAGGTTAACCCTCACCATATGGTTTGGACTAATGAAGAGAGGTTATGGGAGATTAAATATCATTTAAATAAGGATAAATAAGGGAGGAAGAGGTCTTAAAATGGCGCCTTTACCTGAAAACCCAAAAAATCATTTGGAATTATTGAGATGAGAGGAGGCCGATCAGAGTGGTGGCATGAACGACTGTAGATGAGAAAGGGGAGGTGACTTGAATGGCGGGAATGGGGTGGGAGAGAGGAAAAAAATAAACTAATACAAATAATAAAGCTAATAATAATAATAATAATAATAATTGATATTAAAGTATTTATAATTATAATGATACTAATATGAAATCAATCATTTTAATTTTTTTCCAAAGATGGGAATCAAAGTACTGTTTCGACACACAGTTTTCTAAACATTGTTCCAACTATGCACCCTTATTAGAGTCACTATACACAAATCCTGGGTAGGATTCATATTTAGGAAAACTATGCGCCGACGATGTGTCAACTCTACTAAAAACTAAAAACAGAAGCCAATTTTTATGCTTGGTTTCTTCTAATAATGAACTACCAGTTCAATATATAATAAAATCAGAAAAACTAAGTTCTTATAACATAGAACATCCTAGAACTCAAATTTAACAAATAAAAAAATAAAAAAATTATCATTATAGTGTCGGTATGTTACAACTATCCCACCCATGAAGCATTAAGCCCCCAAAAGTCCTAATGATTCAATTGATCACAACATTAGATGAAAGCACAACACATCATGAGACTATGTTTAAAAAACATGAGGACTATGAGATATTATGTTCCCTTCATGTAAAAATATTATCAATAAAAGTTACTATCGAGGTTATATTACCAAAAAAAGAACCAAAATTGAACATGAAAATGAGTGATATTGGAGAACATCCACCATCCAACAAAAGACCAAATGGAACAGACTCAAACTAGAGAAAATTATAAAAACATGGAACACAATGAACAATATAACTCATTATACAAGTAAACTCACTACATTTTTTGAGATCTCCATGAGCATCCATTGCATGATCCATCATCTAATTTATTGAACTACCATGTTTAGGGTCTATTATGGTCAAATCAAAGAATCATATAGAAAATGAGAATTTGAAATTACCATGAGGAATAGAATAAAAAATATAGATCTATGTCCACCCCATGCTCCATGAGGGTGTTCTTCTTACTCTTTAAGAAGATATGAAGAATATTAGTTTACCAATCCTAAACAACCAACAGATGCATATAAACCTCTAACACTTTTGTGACCTCATAATATTCATAATTAAACATTTCCAGTTTAAGAGAAGACATTACTGAGAACCTTAGTTGGAATCGCAACCATAATTGTACCAAGTAGCAGTGATGAACCCCAACACATTTGGTGTATAAATAATGAGATTAAATTAAACACTATACCAATACAAAATGTAAAATTCCCATAATATACAATAATTGATAACAAGAACTGTTCAAAAACTAAAACCAATTAAAAATAAATAAATGTACTGAAACTACAAATATTGGACACTTCTAGGTATAAAACTGTAGGAAGGGAAAATAAAAAAACCTTTTTGTAGATATTAAAGATAAAAAGTTGGATTTAATATTTTTACCAACACCTGAATATTTCATAACAACATGAAAAATTCTAATCTAGGACCTATGGATAGAACCATGATGTTTTTCACCATTAACTACCCTGTAGTTAGAGACATACTATAATGACCCACAATTGAATAATGTATAAATTAAAGTGATTTTGTGAAAAAATTAATACATTACCATATTATACACCCAAATACATTATTAGTTTAGTGTCCTTGGAATCTCATAACACATTCATCAAACATGTTTAATGATCATCAACATCTCCCACAAATATCTTACACATTATTTTTTCTACCTAAAAGCATTAATAATATCATGGTTAAGAGAAAAAATTAATAATGTGAGATCAAATTCTCAATAAGCGTAATCATGAATAATTTCAAACAAAAAATAAACATAATAATTTAACAACATGAGAATAAATTTTGAATAACAAATTATAGATTCATAAAAATAAATCTTGGATGTAGGTAAGGCATAAATCCTAATGGACCATAAACCAAGAATAAATATCATTGCTATAAAATATGGACTTGTGGAAAAAAATAAAAAAATTCTATTTCTATAGCAGCCAAGGAATTTCTTCTAACACCATCATCATCAAAAAAATCCTATACTAAACTGATTCCAATCTTTTTTCTATCCATGTATTACTGAACTGGATTTTCATGTCGTTTCAGCCCTATATTACTAAAAAATATTTACATTCTGTTCTAGTCATGTATATATCATGAGAGATATATCATTGCCCAATTAATTTGAAATAGATTTAGGTACCACCAATCATAGAAGGAAATAATTATTATGTATATCATAAATACACTAATCATTTATTATAGCATATCACAAAGAATAAAAATGGGTTTCTTTAACCTCATTAAATAACAATTCATATTAACAAATGCATTTAAAAAATAAAACACTATAATAAACACAATAAAATCATAGTATTTATTGGTATAAAAATATATCCTTATTTAAATAATTCCATCATAGATGGAACATAATTTTGATAAAACAATTGAAATTAATTTGGAGGAAAATACCATTTACATTCTTCAAAAATGTTTTCCTTTTTCAAAATTCTGAAACATTTTAAAATAAATGAGTTTATTTTAAAAAAATCTTCAAATCATGTATATTTTTCTTATATTAAATAAGGAATTATGAGAACATAAAAATCCATTCATGTTGTATATGTAAAAAAAAATTCTCCTCATGCTTTTGCCTGTAAAGTCAAAAAAGTAACTCAGAGAAAAAATGACAAAAGGTTTTTTTAATACCAGTTAATAAAAATTCAACATTGGAAAAATGGACTTTAACCAATTTTATAAGGATATAAATAATATCATGGAATACACATTTTAGTAACATATATATGGATGATAAATATTCCAATGTAAATACTTATGTGTAAACTATCTCAAATAACAATGAGATTGTAGAATTATCCTCTACGTTTGGTTTAATGTGCTTCGTATGTTTCTGAAAATACTTTATTATGATTTTAATAATTTTATTGAATTATTCCAGAATCATTTTCATTTTTATGATATCATATATGGTCATATTCTCATCTGTTTCTTTATAACATCTCATTATTACTCATTATTTGGGTATTAACTATTTTTATGCATGTTTTTTCAGATAATATATAGTTAACCTTATTATGTAAAAGTTTTATCATTCCAAAATGATATTTACATAATATATATTTCATATTTATGTTTTATTTAATTTTATATTATAAATATTTAATGGATATCGGGTAGAATGAATTTCATCACATCGTGGAGACAGTAGGTCGTACGTACGCATGAGTGATGATATCGGTCCTTTATTTATGCTACTGAATTGAAGTAGATTGAATAAATATTATTAAATAATAAATACCTAGTAATAATAATAATATATAGTTATTATTTCCATCATTATATTCATCCATTTCACGTGGTGTTGAAAAAAACATTACACCACATGTGAAGATGGAATGCTTTACGTACACATGCATAGTGATTTCGTTTTTCATAGGATGGTAAAAGGTGTAATATGGTTGTTTGAAAATTATAATAACATCTCCGCATATATTTGATATAGGTTTTATTACATTATTATGAATCAAATCATGAAGAGGATGTATAAGAAGAAATATGTTTGAATGAATCGGCTGAGGAGATTAACTCTTCTTCGACAAGAATCCTCTAAATCACCTCTTAGAGAACGTGAGTATGTTGTGAAAGAAGATCATAACAACTAAAATTTTACAAGGAATGTTTAGAAGGTTAAAGAGAATGTGATGGATGATATTTAAGTCCCAAATATATGTTAATAAGTGAGTGAGGAGGTGCCCTTCTATAATTGAGGTGAATGACACTTTTGGAAACCTCCCAAACACTAATTTATAATAAAACCAATACCAATCCAAAGACATCAAAAATTACCAAATATTAAAAGATAATATTATATAATGTTTTAATTTCATCAATCTATATTTTTTCAATTATCTATGCCAATTTAGTCCTTATCTTTTTAATTATCACATAGTTATTCTATTTGTTTTTTAAATATGATAACAAATAATTCGATATTTAAATAGTGTAATATTTATTTATTTTAGGTCAATTAGAACATAAATAAGTAAACTAGTAAATTTTATTCCATATAAGGATTAATATATATTTTTTAAAAATATTTTGTGATTTTTAAATAATTTAATAACACATAGTTTTGAAAAAACAATAATAGTGTCAATTTTGAAACTATTTAGTTCATGGGTTTTTAAAAAATATCAAGATAATATGTTATCATAGACCCAATTACTTTATATATCTCTATGGGTTATAGGTTATCAATAAAAATTAGTTTACATATTAATTTAGGAAAGTTTTGTTTATTATAAATAAATTTATTACATTAATTTGATATTTCTGTTAATAAAATAATTAAAACATTAGTTTTGTGTAATTATTTAATTTTCAAATTTATTGGGTAAAAATTAAAAATAAAATTACTTAAATTAAGATTAAAATAATATATTTAATAATTCTACTTTTAGTTAAATTTTGTTTTCTAGAAGATTTATTATTTAAAATGTTATTCTTATTAAATTATGAATATGAAAACTTTAACATCTCTTTAAATACTACAATAATAGTGTTAAAATATCTTCCACATGTCTTCAAATGATATATAACTCATCCATTATTTGATTATGGTCACGATAGACTGAAAAATTTATTTTTTCATGTTTTTGGGTACTTTAATGTTTATTAGAAATTTAGTAAATTTTTTTTATCAATTTCTCCTCAAGGAATTAATTTTTACCTCATAAATGTATATGTCATTAAAGTAATTAATTATATCTGAAAATTTAAAAATAAATTACCATGATGATGAAAAAATTTACTTCATTTGAGTATTTATTATAAAATTTAAATTGTGTATAAACTTATACAAAAAATGGTTTCATTATTAAAATTTGAGTGTGACTTATTTAACATTTCATTAACTAAAATATATTAAATGTACTAATCTCATCCTGGTAGATTTGAAAGGGTTTAATTTCGTCAAAATGATGGTTTAGTTCAAAATCATCATCCAATAAAATTTTGATAAGTGTTAAGAAAATTTTATAATATTATATTTAACCTCAATTGACTGATTTACCTTTAATCGCGTTAAATAAAAATTACTATATTTACTATTAATAATATCAAAAAAAATATACCAATTAACATAATCTGGACCCCCTAATTACAAATATATAATAAAATTAAAAAAACACATAATTTCATGAAATTAATATAAAATTAGTCTTGTTGTCGGAATGAAAAATAGGTTTTTAGAAGATAAAACATTGAAAAATATTGACATGTATTTACTTAAGAATAAAATTTAAAATTATTTTCAATGACCTACATTATTTTAAATGCTAAAATTATATTATATCTTTACATTGAAAACATTCAATACAATAATTTTACCTTATAAATTATTTGAATGAAAAAAAGATGTTTTCAATTAAAATGTAGTGTATTATTATTATTCATCAAAACATGAATGTTATCAGAAAAATATAAAAAAATAACCCAAAGTAATATTTAATATTAATATTCCAAATAAAATATTTATCTTTTTAAATATAATATATATAAGTGTCAAAAATTATATTTAAAATGGTTGCAGTATCCAATTGCTGCAAAAATGCATTTTTAGAAAAAAATACTACTTTTATATGTAAAATTTAAATTTTTATTTTATCATTTCTAGAGAACATATAATATTAAAATTAAAAATTATATATAAAATATAACATATATATTTACTTTATAAAATTGAATATGATAGAGTTTTATAATTCTATAAACTCACTTAAACATAGTCTTGCGTGAAATGATTTCTATCAAAATAAATTGTGTGTAACGCAAGCCAATCATAATTTTTCATTTACCAAATAATAATCGGGTGTTTCATATTTATAAGACATATATTTAGGTATAACAAAAAAATATCAAAATTAATGATAAATAATATATATCATAAAATCATTGGGTTTTATATTCTATATCCCTTAAAATAAATTTCTCCCTCAAATTTCATCGGGGTAAGAAAAATATTGAAACACACATCACAAAAAAAAGAATAAAAATTAAATTTAAAAAGGTTTAGTTTGGAAAAATAATTCCTAAATTAAATCATGACTAGATATCTATGAAAGAGAGAATATTCGATGATTTTGGAATAGTGGAAAATCAAAAATAATCATATAGATCAATAATGATCATTGACCATAAGAATGTTAGTGATCTAGAAAAGGTTAACAAAACAAAAAACAATAAAATGACGATTTAGGAAATATATCACTTATATCATCAAAAATAATTACAATAAGAAAACATTTTACGTCATAATCCATTTTTCATAATTTTGAGTAAATTTTATGAGAAGATATGCTTACTTATTTTCGCTACACACTCATAGTTTAATGTGCAATGAACAATTTTCACTTCATATAATATTCAAATAAATGAAGTTTAATTTTTCATTTATAATGTGTTATTTAATCATGTGATACATAAATTGAATGATAGTTAATTCCATTTGACTTTTTAATAAAAATGTTAGAACAAGTTATATAATATGTATAAAAACAAATATGGTGAGATAATACATTAATAAAAAAACATCATCTGAAGTTTAAATTATATGTTTCATAAATGAATAACATTAAAATCTTGATAACAGTTGAAAAACATATCTTTAGAAAAAGGATCACTAAATATAATTAAAATTTATCCCGTATATATTATAAGTTATCTCTTGTTGGTCACATTTGAAAAATGTGAACATCGTCACCATGTGATCTCTTAAGTCATGGTAATAACCTGAATGACCATATATACTTTTTGAAAACATGAATGTTTACTTATTCCAATACGTATTGGATATATAACATATATCCTGAAATGTTTTATACTTTATCAATTATAGCATAACCCTCATGTCAATAACTCCATAATTAGTTCCCAAGAAACTAACATCATCTAATTTAATTTCTTCAATACAACAAATCATTATAAAACATCACTATTTAAACATATGGTTGATATTAATTTTAATATTACTTTTAATAGTTATTTCTCCAAGTATATTACCTTACCCTTAAAAACCATTTTGGATCCTTAAAACTATTCTATCTGTTTCAATCCTTAATGGAAAACTTATATTGAAAAAAATTATATATTTCATTATTCAAATAACATTATCTTTGAGTGCAGAATCATATACATCTCAATAATCCAAATTTATTCTTAAATAATAAATTGGGATCCATAATAATCATATTTCCTAAAATACGTTTAATTTATTAACATTTCTCAACCATATTCTTCTTAGGATTAATGTAAAAAAACTGGAACAACATAACATACTTTTCGCATGTCATTTACCAACACTTTATCGTCAATAGTACGTCCATTTTTTTATAATTGTCGTGGTTCTATTCATGATATAGATCTTCATAATTACCATACATTAAATATATAAATCATTCATTGGTTAACTATATACTATGTAGCACTGGATACTAGTTATGACTAGAAATAAAAGTGTGAGAAATACATATTAGATATTAGAAACACTTATGTAATGTAAATTACATATAAAATTTCAATTATGATATATCAATTTAACACTATGTTTATCTGGATTTCCACAAAAACCATCGTATTTTAACCTATACATAGAAGTATCATTTGGAAATTCCTATACATATAATTTAAAATATCATTAGGGATCTCACCATTTTTATTCCATCCTAGTTTCTAATGGTTAAATAAACCACCACTCTCATGACAACCCTAATGACCTTTGAATAATGTATATAAACATTAATTTTTTTAAAAAATTAATACATTACACAAATAGATTCCCACATACCATATTAGTTTAGTGTATTTGGTAACATGGAACACATTCTTCTAACATGGTGTTATATGTTTAACATCTCATATAAATATATATCCCTTTAGCTTTCCGACATAAAAACATTCTTTATATCCATGGGAAAAGAAAATATCATATTGGTGAGCTCAAATGCTAAGTAATGTATACATGAAGAAAATCAAACAAAACATGAATATAAGAATGTAAAAACATGAACATAAATTTTGAATTTCAAAATCTCGTGTTATGAAATAAATCATGTCAGTACGTAAGGTATAAATCATAAATGAACATGAACCCTGATAAAATGGAATTAGACTAAATAATATAATTATGGTAAACAATTAATCACATAATATTATTTACATAGTATCCAAAGGAATTTCTTCCAAGACCATAATAGTGTAAAAAGTGCTATACTGAACGGATTTCACTCTTCATTCCATCCATGTATTACATAACCATATTTTCATGTCGTTCAACCCTTGTATTACTAAATCATGTTAAATTATCATTATATTCTTGTCTATCTCATGATATATAATTTATTACCCAATAAATTGGAGGGAAATATGGATCCCACCCATCTCGTAATGAAATGATTCTAACGTGTCACCGAAGAATCATAAATCATTAATCATTGAATAACCTAAGAAATAAAATTGGGTTTATTAAACATAATTCCATCATAATCTATATAAAAATTTTGATTCATAAATAGAATTATAATATAAAAACAATAAATTCAAAGAAATAATATTGATAATACAATTTCCTATTTAAATAATGTGATCTTCATTGCCACATAATTTTGATTAATCACTCAAAATTAATTCACAAGGAAAATTTCTTTTCAATCCTAAAAAATTGTTTTTTTCTCAAAATTCCATGAAATTTTAATAGAAAAGAATTTATTTGAAAATAATTTTCAAATCATGTAAAATATGATTCATGTAAATAATGAATTAATAAATTGTTAAAATCCATTCATGCCACATTAGTTAAAAAACATTCTCCATGAAATTTTTCCATAAAAATAAAAATAGTTCTTCGTACTAAAAATAAAAATAGATTTCTTTTATACCATGTAATAAAAATTCATCAATGGGGAAAATTGATAGTAAATAATTTTATATGAATAGAAAGAATATTTTTAAAACACATTTAGAAAGCATGGATATGGATGAAAATAAACAATGTCGAATAGTAATGTGATTACAAAATTATTACTTACCTTAGGTCTCATATACACCATATGTATCAAAAACTCGTTTATAATGAATTAAAAAAAATGATATTTACTTATTCAATAATAATAACCTTTTTAGGATATCATATATGATCATATTCTCATTCGTGTGTTAGTAACGTCTCATTGTTACTCATTATCCAAGTATTAACTATTCTTATGCATGTTTTTTCAGATTAGATCCTGTTATCTATATTTGGAAATTTTTATGACATTACAAAATTATATTAACATAATATATATCATATTTATGTATTCAGTAAATTTATATAATCTTTATTTAATGGATATCATGTAGAATGAATCACATTGCATCATGGTGATGGTATGTCGTACATACATAGGAGCGATGATATCGTTCCTTTAATTATGTAATTTTATCAAAGTGGATGATATATATATTATTCCATAATAATTAATTTTTTTTAATAATCATATATAGTTATTATTTCCATCATTATACTCATCCAAGTCAGGTGGTGGTGAAAAATAGATTACACCATGGCGTGGATATGGGAAGTCGTAAGTATGCATTCCTGGTGATTTGGTTCATCATCTGATGGATAGAAGGAGGAATATGGTTGTTTAAAAATTATAAAAGAACAATTGTATATATTTTTAATTGTATTTTTTACTTTATAATTAAAAACCTGATGATGTGGAAGTATAAGAATAAAGATGTTTGAATGAATCGGTATGTGAGATTACCTCTTGTTCGACATCCTTTCTCAAAATATCCGCATAGAGCACTGTAGTTTGTCTTTAAAGAAAACCAGATCCTTTGTAATATTACTAGGGAACATGATAAAGTCATAGGTAACGATATGGGTTAGATTTATGGCTAAAATTTTTGTGAATAAGTGAGGGAGGATGTACCCTTTTATAACTGTTGTGAGGGGCACCTTTGGAAACCTCACAAATATTAATTTCTAATAAAAGTAACCCCC
The DNA here is from genome assembly GCA_963277665.1 of Viscum album. Classification (NCBI taxonomy): domain Eukaryota; kingdom Viridiplantae; phylum Streptophyta; class Magnoliopsida; order Santalales; family Viscaceae; genus Viscum; species Viscum album. Next base: position 1,405,988,337 of record OY728133.1, on the reverse strand, counting down.
ATAAAAAAACATATAAAATGTCAAAAATTATATGATAGTATATTAAAAGGTTTAAATCTAAACACCAATAATATTTTTACAAGTATACTTATCAATTTAAACATTACATTTTTTAATTAACACTTAGTTATTCAATTAAATTTTAAGGTATTGTAACAAAAAATTTAATATTAAAATAGTAAAATATTTATTAATTTGATGTCACATAGGACATAAATAAGTACATTATACAATTTTATACCATTTAATATTTATTATATTTGTTTTGAAAAATGTATGATTTTTTTAAAATTTTAAAAAAACATATTTTTGACAAAACAAGAATAGTGACAATTTTGTCACTATTCATTTATTGGATTTTATAAAATTCAAGATAAGTTGTTATCACTTTGAAATTTATTTTATTATATCTGTATTTGTTCTAGATAACATATAAAAATAATTTTACATATTAATTACCTAAAATTAAATTTATTTTTATAATTTTAATAACATTAATTTTATATTTTTATTAATAAAATAATTACTACATTCGTTTTGTTTAAATATTAAATATAATTATTTGTCGAGTAAAAATTAAAGTTAATATACTAAGATGAATATAAATATAGTTTCTTTTATAATAATAATTTTATTATAATTTACCATATTCAAAATTTGTAATAAAATTTTTTATACTTATTAAATTATGAATTTGAAAACTCTAACATAACATTAAATAAAATAATATAAGTGTAATAGTCTCTTCCATATGGATCCAAATTGTCAATAAAATGACCCTTGGAAGATTATGGTTTATATATAATCTAATAATAATAATTGAAGCGGTATTTTTTTCTTTTGATAATTATTATAATTTTAATAAAAAATGTTATATTTATTTCTCACAAAATAAAAAAAATTTACTTCATCATAGTATTCGCATTTATTGTAATTTTTTTTATTAGAATTTACAATAAATTAAAAAAATAAATTAAAAAATTTTAGATTTCAAATTATTATTAATATTTAAATTTATCTTCTGTATAACAGTATATAAAAAATGGTTCAGTTAACAAAATATGAGTGAGACATATTTATCATTTATTTTAAAAAGATATATAATCTCTTAATTTCATCCAAATGGATTCCTAATGTTTGAATTTTGGCCCAAAGATATTTTAGGAAGAAAACAACCATCGAATAATATTATTATTGGTTTTAATTTAATTTTATAAAAAAATTTCCATTCATTACACTATTTACCTATAATTATTTTAAAAAACATTACCGTAGTTACTATTCATAATATCAAAAAAAAATAATTAACTTTTTAAATTAATTTGGAACCACTAATTTTTAATATGGAATCCAATTTTTTAAAAAATATAAAATAAATAATTTTTATAAATTAGTCTAATATTAATCCTATTATCATAATGAAAAATAGGGTTTCAAAAGAAAAAACATTGCAGAAGACTTAAATGTTTTTACATATGAATTGAATTTAAAATTAATATCAATGAATAAAATTATATTAAATGATAAAAATATATACTATTTTTTACATTAAAACTATTTAATTATATAATTTTTCAATATAAATTATTTCAATGAAAAATGTTTTTTTCAATTAAAATTTAATATATTTGTACTACTCATCAAAACATAATGTTACGAGAAAAATCTCAATAATCCATCCAAAGTAAATTTTTATATCCAGATTATATAGAAAATGATTTATATGTTAAATATAATACATTGAAGTTTCAAAAACTAGATTTAAAATTTTTGTGCTATGAAAATGTGAAAACCCGCATTTTGTGAAAATAAAATAAGTTTTTAATCTGAAAAAATGAATTTTTTCTTGTGTCATTTATATAAAACTTTTAAGAATAATTTTAAACAATATATTGAATATATTACATATTTATTTCATTAATAAAATCCATTTAGAGTGATTTTATTATTTATAAAATTTATTAAATTTATTCATCCGTGAAATAAATTATATCAAAAGAAATTTTGTGTAACACAAGAGAATCATAATTTGGTGTATACCAAAAGATATGTCATTAATTTATTTCAAGAAATATTATCATGATTTGTCATAAAAAATAAGTGATTAATTAAATTAGTCATACTATATATCATAAAATATTTGAGTGTTATATTCTACCCCCATTAAAATGAAATTCTCCCTCAAAATTATTTGGGGTTATAAAATGAAAGAAACCCACATAGTAAAAACAAAGATTGAATATTTCAATCTAAATTTAATATTTGGAAAATAAAAATTTAAAAAATTAAATTATGAATATATATTTACATAGGAGAGAATCGTTGATGATTCATGAATAGTGGAAAAACATAAACAATCATTGAGATTGATAAAGATCGCTGATCAGTAGAAATTTAATGATCCACAGAATGTCAAATTAAAAAAACTATAAAAATAAAAAATCTTAATAGATGTCATTGATCTAATAAAATATTATGATAGTAAGACACACCATAAAATCATGATCCCTTTTTCATAATATTGATGAATTCTTATATGATGATATACAGAATTCTTTTCGGTACAATCTCATCATTGGTCGTGCGTTGAACAATTTCCACTTCATCTCATATTCAAAGAAATGAAGTTGAATTTTTCATTCATGATGTGCAAGTTGAACATGCAATCCATAAATTGTAGGATAGGTCATTCCATAATTCTTTATAACAAACAGTTTATCATAAGTTATCAAATATGCATAAGAACTCCTATATTGAAATAATACATTCATCTAAAAAACATCATCCAATATTTATCATATAATTTCCTTATATGGATAACCTTAAAATATATATAAAAGATAAAAAATATTTAAAAAAAATTCACTAACTCAGCTGAACATTTATACCATATATATCATAAGGTATCTCTTGTTGGTCACATTCCAACAAATGGAACAACTTTATCATGTATTCACTTTTGTAATTGTAGTAACCTAAATTATCATATATACATATTGAAAAGATGCATGATGCCTTATTGGAAATCTTATAATATATATTCCTTATGTCGCAAGAAATTTTATACTTTATCAATGATAGCATAACCCACTTATCAACAACTCCATAATTTGTTCCCAAAAAATTAGCATCATCTAATTTACTAATTTAAATCCAACATATCTTTAACCAAACCTCTTTATCATATCATAAAGGGCATATTATGGATTATTATCCCCGTAATCATGGGTTCACCATGTATATCGCTTAAACCTTAAATCACTGGTTTGGATACATAATACTATTAAATATATTATTTCTAATCCATAATAAATACCTTATATTGAAAAAACATATATATTTAATGATTAATATAACATTATCTTTTAATCTGAAAAATATTGACATAAATAATCCAACTTTTTTTAAATAATTACTTAGGATCCATTATCTTCTTCATTCATATAATATTAATCAGGACTTAGGGGTTCTCAACCTTATTCTTTATATGTTTAATTTAAAAAATACTAGAAGAACATAACATACTATTCCCATGTCGTTTACAATTTCATTATCCTCTATAGTATAGACAATACTTGTAGAATTTTCAGGATTATAAATATGATATCGATCTTCATAATTACAATACTTTCTCCATCTAAAACATTCAGTTCTTTACTATGTTCAATGTTGAACTAGTTACAGACTAAGACCATAATGAAAAGTGTGTGAAATATATATGAGATATTTGAAACAAATATGTAATGTAAATTACATAAAATATATCAATCTATGATATATTTAGTTGAACCCTAGGTTGTTCATGATTATAACAAAAACTCTAAGATAGTGACCAATACATAGACTTATCCTTAGAACATACGAAGGCATATCCTCTGAAATATCATTAGGGATATCACTAAGGTTTTAGCATTCTAGTTTCCAAATGTTGACTAGTATTCACCTCTGATATAAACTCTAATGACCCTTGAATGATGTACATGAACATAACATTTCTTTTGCAGAAAATTTAATACATTTCAAAAATTATCACCCAATGACCGTATTAGTTTAGTTCCTTTGGAAACTCGTAAAACATTATTCTATCATGGTGAATGATCTACAGCATCTCCATAAAGATTATCGCCTTTTGTTTTCCTACCTTAATTCATTATGTCATGGGAAAAAGAAAATATAAAAAGGGTGAGATCAAATATTTTGTATGGGTAAACATGAATAAAATAAACAAACCCAATCATAAGAATTTAAAAACATGAAAATAAATTTTGAGTATCTAAATATTGAGTAATGAAATAAATCATGGCTTTATGTAAGTCATAAATCATTAATGATAATGAATCGTGTTAAAAGAGTCTTGGTTTAAAACATGGAATTATGGGAAAAAATAAGCACATAACTTTATTTTTTTAGTAAACAATTCATTAATTCCATGATATTGTAGTGGAAAATGTCCTCTACTGAAACATCTTCACTATTTGTTCCAGCCATGTATTAGTGAGCTAGATTTTCGTCTCATTCCATCCTTGTATTACAGAACATGGTTTACTTATCATTCTAATCATGTTTGTATCATAAGATAGAAATCATTAAAAAAATACATTGGATGGAGATCTAGGTCATATCCATCTCATATAGAAATCATTATTATGTATCCCACAATAACATAAACCATTTATCATTGCATAACCCAAGGAATAAAAATTCATTTCTTAACCATTTACCATCATAATCCAAATAAACAATTGGATTTAATAAAAGAATTATATCACGAACAAAAATAAGTTTTAGTAATATTAGGGGTAAAAACATAGCCCTATTTAAATAATTTCAGCTTATATAGAACATAATTGTTATAAAACACTTGATAAATTTACACCAGTATATACCTTTGTATAAATAATCTCGAATAACAATGACATTAACAAATTATCCCATAAAATAGCTCGAATCTCATTCATATGTATAAAAAATCTTGTATATGGATTTAAATAATGTTTTTCACATATACCAGAATAATATAAATTTTTTATCATATCATATAACATCATATTCTCATCTGTTTTTTTAGTAACATCTCATTGTTACTCGTTACTCGGGTATTAACTATTTTTATGCAAGTTTTGTCAGATATGTTATAATTATTCTTCTTATATCATATTTATATCATTGAAAATGTTATTATCATAATATATATCATATTTATTTATTTATTATATTTATTTAATCATTCTTCAATAGATATCATGTTGGATGAATCACATCACATCATATAGACTGTAGGCCGTACGTATGGATGAGTGATGATTTCATTTTTTTAATTACAAAATTTTATCAATTATATATATATATATATATATAATTAAATAATAAATACCATGTCATAATAATAATACATAGTTACTATATCATTAATTATTCTAATACATGTCATGTGGAGGTGAAAAATAGATTACACCATGGCATGGAGACAGTATGTTGTACGTATGCATGTGTAGTGATTTAAATTTTCATAAGATTTATAGAAGTTAGAAAATCGTTGTTTAATAATTATCAAAACATCTCATAATATATTTTATACTGGATTAATTTCATTATAATAAAAAAACACTTGAAGATATTGTATAAGAAGAAAGAATTTTGAAATAATTGGTAGTGGATGTTATCTCTTCTTCGACGTGCTTCCCGTAACCCTCCAATTGGATCACAAGATATTGTATTTGTATAAGAAAATATTCATTATAATTATACTAGGTAAGTGTATAAGGGAAAATGGTACGTAATGGATTATATTTGAGGCTCAAATTGATGTAATTAAGTGAGGGAGGAGGTTCCCTTTTATAATTTAGGTAAGGGGAACTTATGGAAACTTAACAAATAATAATTTACAATAAAACCAAAACCCATAAATGTATCAAAATGAATAATATTCTATGATATTATTAGACACGGTTTCAATATCATCATCAAATAAATTTTTTACAAGTATCTCAATCAATTTAATCATTATATTCTTAATTAAAACATAGTTATTCAATTTCATTTTTAACAAGGGTAAAAAAAGATTCAATATTAAAAGAGATAAATATTTCATTATTTGATGTCAATTGGTACCTAAATAAGTACGTTATATCACTTTACACCATATAATTATTATTATATATTTTTTTAAATGTTTTATGATTTATAAATAATTTTATAAAACATTTTTTTGACAAAACATAAATAGAGACAATTTTGAAACTATTAATTTCATTGATTTTTATAAATATCAAGATAAAATGTTACCATCAAATAAATTGGTTTATTTTATCCTTATGTGTTATAGGTAATAAATTTAAATCAGTGGAAATATTTATTAACTCAAATTATATTTATTTTAATATTTTTCGTTACATCAATTTAATATTTATAATAATATGATAATTACTACAGCGATTTCGCGTAATTAATTAATATACATATTTTTGGGTAACAATAAAACATAAAATACTATGATGATGAGAAATATGATATATTTCATATGAATACTTGAGTTGAATTCATATTTTGGAAAATTTAACATTAAAAATGTTACAATTATTAAATTATGAATGTGACAACTTTAACATCACTTTAAAAAATTAATATAAGTGTGACAATCCATTTAATATGGCTAAAAATGGTTTATAAATAGATAACTGGATAATTATTGTCGATATATAATCAACCAATAATAATTTTTCTAGTTTTGGGTCTTTTAATAATTATTATAATTTTAATAAAAAAGTAATATTGATTTCACATCAATTTATTAATTTTTACACCATCAAAGTATAAGTCCTTAAGGTAATTATTTATTTCTTCAAAATTAAAAACAAATTAACATGAAAAATAAAAACATTTATGATTTTTAATGAGTATTTATAATCGAGTTTGTCTTCTTTATAAACTTATATAAAAATAGTTCAGTTATTAAAATTTGAGTGGGACATATTTATCATTTTTTAAATAAAATATATTAAATGTCTAATCTCATAAAAGTGGATTATAATGGGTATCATTTTGACCCAAGTATAGTTTAGGTGTAAAATAACCATAAAATAATATTTGGAAAAGTTTTAAGTAAATTTTATAATATTATATTTACCCTTAATTACCTGATTTACGTTTAACTGTGTTAAAAAATTACAGTAGTTGTTATTCATAATGAAAAAAATTTAAACTAATTAACCAAATTTGGAACCAACAATTGAATATATGGAATCGAATTTTCAAATATCAAAACAGAGAAGTTGAAGAAATTAATTTAATATTCATCCTGCTCTCAGAATGAATTTTTTTTTTTAAAAGTTAAAACAATGCAAAAGATTGAAATCATTTTAAATATGAAATCAGTGTAAAATTAATTACAATAAACTACATTAAATAAAATAATAATATATTCTATTTATACATTGAGATCATTAAATATTATTATTTATTTATTTAAATTATTTCGATCAAAAACAAATCTCTATTACAATTTGTTGTATGTTTACTATTCATCAAAACAAGAAAGTTATCCGAAAAATATCAAAAAATCAACCAAGGTAAATTTTTATATCCTAATTCCAAAATACATTTTTTTATGTTAAATAAAATATTTATAAGTTTTAGAAAGTAGATTTAAAATTTTTGCGCTGTAAAAATGCCGTAAATATGCATTTTTTGAAAACAATATTACTTCTTTTATCTAAAAAATTGAATTTCTTCATTTATCATGTATAGAAAACATTTAATATTATTTTTAAACATTAGATTGAATATATTAAATATTTATGTATTTAATAAAATCCATTATGAGTGATATTATTTTATTATAAATCCTCTTAAATATAGTCTTCAAGGAAATGGATTCTTTCAAATGAAATCGTGTATAACAAAAGCCAATCATAATGTTTCTTACACCGCAAGATAATATAGTTCTTCATAGATAGAAAGCTTATTTTGCTGTATCTCACAACACCAGATATCAATGGAATTTAAAATAATATATATCATAAAGTCTTAGGTTGTTACACTTATAACCTATAACCAAGTAACCCTCTTCTGGAAAAAAAATACTTAAATATTCTCCATAGCCACACAATCAACAAGACTTCAAAACATATGTAAAACAACTTAATGAGTCTGAAAAAATCACATATGATGAAAATGAGTACATGGGATGAGGAATTATATATAGGAACTGAAAAAAGGATATTTCTGAGGAAGGATACCTCACAAGAATATATATACATTCTACAGATCACCTGAAACACTTTCCAGTGAAAAATAAAATGTATCCTTTATGATTTAAACCAACTCCTTCACATATTGTTTTCACTATTGATCTCCCATGGTCCCAATAATCATATAACCCCTAAAATTCTTCAACTACCATGGAAAACTAGTAATAAATGAAAATAACAAAACCTCATCACTCTAATTAGAGTTTGAAAAAAAATTAAATAGAATATATCCCTCAAAAATGTTTGTAATTTTGTAGGAATCATAATCTATGTAACATTAAAACACTTATCCAAATAAACATAAATCCAAAATTCTTCCCAATACCATTTCAAAACAAAAACCAATACCTTAAACTAACTCATAGAATAATGAAATCAATAACCAAATAAAATCTCAAATAAAATTAAACCACAAGGCCAACACATAATAATCCAAAAACCATGTTTTAAAAATAACCATTTCCAAAACTATCCCAATTACCAAATTCTATTTCAAAATCCATTTTCTATTTAAAGTCTCCTTGAACTAAAATCATTCCAATCCACCAAAGATAACGAAAATAAAAAATTTAGAAAATGGAAATTCAAAAAACTCATGATATAACATCATCAATTACACATTTACCTATAAAAATATTGAAATCATCCCATTTGAAAACCCTCTATAGAAAACATAAAAATGTTAAAAAAAATAGACAACCATACACTGGTATTCCATGAAGTCTTGAAAATTTATATATATTTAAGATATCTTAATAAATCATCCACAAATACTAATGAACATATTATTACCACATATATATACACCCAAAATCATATCTAAGAACTCATAGGAATACCATGTTCAGAATAAAATAAATATTATCACTTTATAACCCACATTAAAAACAACACAACCAATTTTGAAACTACCCCTTATCATAAAAAATTATCAAATTCCACTTTCATTCAACAATATCATATCCTACAAAACCATTAAATAACCCCTATAATGATTTCCAAAACAATTTCATTTAAAAAATCCCATTTCATTTTCAAACAACCCATGTTTTTCATTTTGGTAACCAAACATTGATAAAACAAATTATATTTTTTATATCCAATATTAAAACCAAACAAAATCAACTCAAACAAATACATGAAAACTAAAACTGATAAATCAATGAATAAAAATATCAAAACATAAAAATAACTGATACTACACCAAAGTTAGTTCCATTATTAGCATTCCATGCACTAACCTAGTGAGTGAATTGGAGTGTATTTATGAATTTTTTGTTGTATGTTCTTTGTTTTCATGACCGATAATAGAAACCATTATCCCATTTAAATTCCATTAAAAACAATATTAGACTTATAATTTCAAAAAAAACCCCACCAATTCATACAAAAAAACAAAACACCCCATAAAAACCAATATCCTTGAAATAATATAATATCCATGGATAGATTTTTAAGCATAACCCTCTCAGAACACCAAAAACATTCATGATTACCTAAAAATATATGGATGTCAAGATCCTAACCATGACTAACCACATGTATCCTGGCAATTATATCTCTAAAATACCATAAAACCCCAAAATTACAAGAATTAATTTCTCTAAATAAAATTTTCACCCTGAAAACCAGTTCATCCCCAAACCAGTAACATTATAGGGCCCACAATGTGTCCTGATAGAAATTCACAATACACCTATGTTAAAAGGAAGTGTCATACATTAGACAGAACTCATTTTGGAATGATTTTTCAAGAAAATTATATATTAATAAATAAATGGATAAACAAAAATGGAATACAAATGTATGATATAGAAATATAAATGCAATAAATTGATATAACATGTACCGCCATCTGACCACATGTGTCACCTCCAACCATAGAACTGCACATGATCCATGAGATAATCATATCTTGGTGGAAACAAAGTAATGAAAATGATACTTGAAGTAGGTTTTAGAATTTATATGCTCAGTAAGGGTGTCAAAAATAAGTATCACACTTTTATCCATAACATTAAAAAGAAAACCATTTAAAACTAGTTTGAAATAAATTTAGTTTTAATCTGTTTTATATTCCCTCTCTAAAATACATAACAAGCTAATAATTACAGATGACCATTTTCCATTATATTTCTAAAAATATTTTCAAACTACTATTTGAATATCATAAAAAACCTTTTTATAATATAGAACATGATGTGAAGATATATTTCAATGAGAAGTAGTGAAAAACATAAAACAAGTTCTAATGTAAGAGTTTTCAACATTAGAGTAAATGTTAAAATGATTTTTAAATAACTTTATAAAAAATTGATATTATATTACTTGTTTAGAAATAATATTAGAATTTACCTAGACACTAGGTAAAGAGATAATTAAATTTACTTAGATCAGAACCATCTGTTATCCTGCCAACGTTATCCAATTATTATAACCAACTCAACTACTATATAATATCCTCATTATTGGTGCATCCAAAATTAATTCCCTGTGGGGATCTAGTTCATCTAATAGAAAAAAAATAGTTACTATATCTAAAATCTCTCTATGTTTCCTATGATCCCAAGGAAATAGAAAATGTGGGAGGTGAGGAAGAAAGAATGAATAATACTCTCAATAATGAAATTCAATAATAAATTCTTAGTCCCAACCCCCGACACCATCCAAGATAACTCACCTTAAAATGGAGAGTATCCTAGGAGGTGACCTATTTTCAAGAATGAATACAAAGGCACATTTCATTCCACATTAAATGAAAAAAAAAATTTAAAATTTGATAAACTATTATAATGAACATTAAAAATTCAAATATGAAATAAAACTTATATATAATCCATGAAAAATGACAATAAAGATTATCATATTTAAAACAACCTTGTATAAATAATTATGAAAACCAAAAAAGAACTCAAGATTTATGAAATTTTTATATTTATCATAGAATCATTTATTACGATGGAAAAATTGAGGAGAAACATGGGGAACATGATTAGAATCATTTAATAAACAAATATTTATCAATACAACATTTTTATATGATTCTAATTGTATATTATAAAATGAAAACAACCAAAAAAACAAACATGAAATTATTCTTTTCAATTTAAATTCTCCAAAATATATTGACCAACCTCCGATCATGCTACTTTTTACAATGGTCACTCAAATATATGCCTTTATACATACACACATATGCACCTTCATATATATTTATTTATACTATTTTACTCACATGTATATTCCCCTTTCAATGATGGAATATTTAAAAGAGTTAATATTTATATATGTTCATACCTATGAATACATGTGCAATTCTTCTTAAAGGGACTTCATGACCTCCAAAACAAGCATGGAGAAGCCAACAATCACCCAAAACCCATAACCAAAATTGGAGAAATCAAATGATAAATGAAATCCTTTCGAAAATGGTGGTGGGAAACCAAAATTCAAATCCTTCAATGATAGATGACGAAACATGCATCAAGTCATCCTTTAGGGCCCTTCACATTCTATAATAATGAAATAATGTACATAGAATTGTCTCATCCTCCACCCTCATGTTTTACTGAAGTAAGAGGATTGAATAGAGAGTTATTATTATATGAACAAAGAGAAATGAGATAGGTGGAGGTTATACCATGGTGTCTTGAAAAAGAATCATGAAGAAATTATATGAAACAAGTGAATAGATAAGAGGCTGATTAGAGGTGTGTTTTGAATGAGTGTATAGGAGAAAGAGAAAGGTGGTGTTTCATGGTGGGTATGGGTGGAGAAAGAATTTAATTAAATAATAATAATATGATTAATAAATTATTAAAAAAATATTATTTTTAACAATGAAAATAATAATAATAAAACATTTTTTTTTCTGTACTTCAATTTTTGGAATCCTGCAAACTGTGCATGATTTTCCCACACAGTTAAACAAACTGTGAACTAATTATGTGTCCCTACTAATGGCTATAGAAACCTAGAAAATATAGGAAATATTCTTAGGGAATCCCTTCGAAATCCATATGGCCATGTCAACTAAATACTACAAACACCTTTGCATGGTGTATACAGACATATTTTTATAATTATTTTCTAATCATGGGACTCTATTAAAAAATGGAATAAAATAAAAAATTTAAAACTTATAGCAACGTAAAACTTAAAAATGAAGATAAATATGATTAAATAATTAAAAAATAATGAACATTCTATGGTTGGGGTGTGAAATTTCTACTAACAATGTTCGTAATGATCAGATGTATTTCATCAGAAAACTATCCAATATAAAAAAATTATGGGAAATATCATAGGATTGAACGGAATGATCCAAGTTACTAGATAGAGGAAGATAAAAATGAAAATAGTTATAAAGTGAATGTTCAAAAAAAAAATTTAATCCAAAAAATAATGATTATAATTACTATTACCGGATGAATGTATTCTAGATAGATAGGTTCAAATAGAATAAACTTGTTTTCTGGATATCCAATCATATGAAAAAAAATCTATTGAGATGGTTGGGGTTGATATGAAATACATAATTATGAAAAACTTTAGGGAATGAGAATGTTCAGATGAATAAGATACTTTTATAGACTCTAAATAGATATATTCAACCATGGAAGAGGATTTTATTTACTAAAATCTCAACAATACATGGAAATTGATTATGATTCCAGAAGGAAACATAGCTCTAAAAAGTATTGGGTATTTTATTTTAAATAGGATGTCAATTAATGTAAATAAATATGAATCTAGGTTGGTTACGGTATGATTTTATTAAATTTAATTAATTGGTATTTCTGTAATTTTCTCAACAATGGTGATATAAAAAACCATTTATATGTCACTTATCATTGATGTTCATAAATATAAAATGACGTCATAGATGGATGTGAAGATGGAGTTTATCCATAGATTATTATAGGATGAAAATTATAGATAGTAGCCCATGTTTATAGAGGTTCATTAGAAGAGTTATTTTTATTGTTTTCTGAAATAAATTCTTTAGTTCCTGAAGAAAACTTCAATGTAATGAAGTACGAATTTAATAACATTCTTACTTGATAAATGTTTCAGTTGTTGTCAGCACTATAACTATTTTTACAAAATAAAATTGTAAGATAAAATATATCTAATACATATCTTATATCTTGATTATATATTGATTGGTGGTCTGGTTTTTTAACAAATTAAAGAAATTAAGAGAATTTAGTCAAGAAAATTTTAGATAATGAATCTTAGAAAATCTAAAAAAATATTTGTGATAATAATTAATATGGATAAGAATAATAGATCATTATTTTCATCCCATAAGGAATAAATTAATATATTCATAAAAACATGCATAATTATTACTTGTAAACATAACTAAAACCCCCTCTCAATAAACATTAAAAATGGTAAAACTCAAGAAATAGTAATGGATACAGATGTTCCTGGAAGGACTAATATTCATTATAATTAATCTATATGAAATTATTTTGTCACAATATACTTCACAAGACTATATATTACTTTATATTTGGAAGATCTAATCCATTTCATTTCAAATCCTCGATGGAAACAATAGGAAGCTAATAAATTGATCACAAGATAGTTGAATGTCATAGATTTTAAAATTATGTATTTTAATGATTATTATCATGTGAATATTGTTATAGATGATTCTTTTTCAAAAAACATTGATTTATATAGAATTATTACTGATTTTTATTTACATTTATTTTTTCAATGTTAATTTTGATATCTCTATTGCAACTAAATGTAAATTTATATACAATTGAAGTTAATTATGTTGTTTTAACTACAGTAAGGGAAAATATTTGGTGGGTAATGAACATTCTTAACAAATCAGGAATGGGATCTGACAAAGGTTTATTATTATATGACAGTAAAAGTGTCACCCATCTTACCCAAAATCAAGTGTTTAATGCATGGAAAAACACAATTATTTTAAATGTTATTTAATTAGATGTTTTCTAGAAGAAATATTATTAAATATGAAAAAGAGAACATGGAAGATAAATAATGTAGATATATTTTCCAGGGTGATAATCTTGGACGACATGAGTAAATTTATTCCTTATAGGACTCAAATGATCATATATGAAGGTTGTCACTATATATATTTGATAGATGAATAGTTTAGGTGAATAGAAGATGAAAAATGATTAAATAATAAAAAAATTTGAATATGAGAGATTTTTTTCTTCATGGATTTTTTTAACATCATGTTTCATTGGGAATATGTTACCAACTTATGCTACTAAGATTTGGATATTCTACCTTATCATATGGATGTTGCCGTATATTTTATTTCAGGGCATTTGCGAAATTTTTTTTCCTGCAATCTAAAGTCCCATCAAAAAGAGGTGGGTAGAAAAATGTCATCAGATTAAGGATCTTCTAAGGGATAGTATTTTATGAAAAGAAAAAGATCACATAAAACAATTTTTCTCACAACATGTTCATAGTTTACACATACATTGGTACCCAAACCCAACAGTAAGGTTTCACCTATACAGGTAGAGGAAACTAATTTCTACCCTTACTAAACTATCTAATTTCTCTATTACGGGTTTTTACTATATCATGATGAATGGACATTGAATGTTTCAATGTAATATTTAAATGAATATATATTGTTTATCAAGATAATGTATGGTGGAAAAGTACAGTCAGAGGTATGTGAAAAGTTGTTTTCTAGACAAATACCTCTAAAAAGATGTGGTGGAAAATCTATATGACTATATTTGATAACCCTACGAAAAATTAATGTTTCTAACATAAAGTAGTTTGATACCAAATATCTGAAGTTATAAAAAGTGTTTTTCATTTATTTTATCTACCATAATTATTTTTTTTGTATTCCTCACACATTTAGGCTTTCTTTTAAATAAGGCTAAATCTCATTTTTTATAATTTCTTATTTTTGGTGTTTTGTTTGAATTGTGATATTTTATACTGCTTGTTTTATTTATATAGTTTCTAATAATAATAGTTGTATTTTACCTGAAAATTGAGGTTTAATTTCATAAAATCTCCATATCTGATATAACATTATTATTATTTTCTACTTTATAGGATGAAGTTTCAAGACATAAATCTCCATTCAATGAAAATTTGTTTCATAGTTCCATCTATTGGATTATATAGAATGAGGGTAAGTTTGGATTAAAGGGTGTTACTCAAAATATATGACTTATTAAGTCACACCAATGAAATATTAAATGAATTATAAAGATAAAAATTATTTGGCCCATAATAACATCTTATAATAAATTTCATGTTTTCCAGATAAACTCCATCGAGAAATGGATTATGTATCAATTAATACCTACTAATTTTTCAAAACTATTTTTATCCATTACCTTCCATCTAATAAAATATACCAAATCCCATTAAAAATGAATTATTTTAAGGAAAAATAGATATAAAACTAAAATCATCTTGATAACCTTTTGAGGGGAAAATTAAAAATTATGAGAGGCCTATGATACATCCTTCAGCATATTATGATATTCCACCATCACCTCATCCACCAATTTGTATGATCTCTTATCCAACCAAACATATGGTTATGAACACTATATGTGAGAATATTTTTCAATAAACCTATAAAACACTTAAAATGAGTACATTACATTGATATATCAATAATTGTTTTCGGTCCAATTATATAATTCGTAATATTGTGGATATATTTATTCTTAAACTTGTTATAGAAGACGATGATGAAAAAAAGGATAATATAATTAGTATATACTATTTAGTATATAGTCATAAAGTGAATTATCTAGATGAAATTCCATATAAAAAATTTAGCTCTTGGAAATATAAAACTGAATCTCATAACACAATCTATTTTGAGAATATTCATTAATCTAAATGGAGAGATACAATCGTTGAGATACATGAATAGTGTACTACCACGTTGCTCTATCCAAATGAACCATTCACCCAAATAATCACTAAATTTATTATCAGAATTCTTGATTGAAAGTGACAATGGTAGATTAACATTGGAGAATACCAATAACAGAAAATGAATGATGTACTAATTATTGATTCACTAATCAAGTCCATATACATGGTGTTTTTTAGAAATTATGATCAATTTAATTGATATATCCATAAAGAATATAGTGAAATTAATTATTTCTCATTTAATTTAAAATATATGAATATATATTATTTATAAATATCATATAGGTATTGTTATTTGGGGTTTCATTTTTTGTTAATATCAAATAGGCATATATTAACTCATTTATACACCCACTCAATGTAATGATATTAGACCTCTTAATAGTTAAATATATAATTTTAAGAGGTGTTCTACATGATGAATTATGAATGAAATATATCATATGTTTTTATAAACTACCTAAAAAATAGATATTTTTATTCTTAATTAAGGATGAAAAAAACATCTACAGTGTTCATGTGATCATCAAGAGCTAAAAAATCATAGGAATGAAAATTCATGAACATGTTTTGAAAAAAATAGTACAGTATCAGGTAATCTTATTTTATATTTTCATAATGAAAAAATAATGAATTCAAATGGATGTTATTTATTATAAATATTTTCTAGGTATAATTAAATGAACTAGATGTTATACTTAGAGAAATATTATAATATTATCTAAATAATTTTAAATAACAATTCTAGTATTAGAATCTTGAAACAACACTAAAAATTTGTTGACTTATAGGATGATTATATTTAGAGGTGATTATCTCTAGACAAAGTGTCTACAAAAGAAATAGTTTAAGAAACTCCATGAGAAACATGAAGGAAACCTCATCCTATATAACATTCATTAAATAAAACATAAATACATAAAAAGGTATGATATTAATAGAGGAACATTATAGGGTTACAAAATCACACCCATATAATCATCTCTAATTTCATTAAGTGACTGAGGAATTTTAATAATTCCTTCCAAAATAATCCTTTAACTTATTTTTCATCCCCTCAAAATGATGTTTTATGGGAATAATTTTTTTTACAAACAAAATTTTTTTAATTAGTGGAATGATAACTTGTATGTGAAGTTCAATTATTCATTAGGTGGTGTTTTGTAGTCATGAACATATACATAAAAAATTTAAAATTTAATAAGATAATATTTTCCCAGGAAATTCATGTTATAATATTTATATCAATATGTTATTAGTGAATATTCATATCAATAAATCTATATGTGGAATAAATGGAATCCATGTCGTGACACTTATAATGGATGATATACAATGTGTAATGGGGGAATACCTATATAAAATCATGTCCATGTTAATAAATCACGTGATTGAGAATGATGTGAAGAGTCATGTTATAATTATATTATATTCCATTTTGGGAATAAAATTTATTTTATGAACTTATTCAAGGTGTGAATTTTCATATATAATGTGTTAAGATTTGATAATGTAACATTTCTAATATTGATTAATAAAATATATGGTTATTATTATCATCATAAATAAGGGGTTACTATTAGGTAATGTGTGCCATGTTGTATCATGTAATCATTGATGAAGAATATTTTGATAAATCTATATTACTGAAATAAGAGAACAATGTTGCATTATAGGAACAAAATGACATAATCAGAATTCATGTTAATTAATAAGTTATGATAACATTTTAATGTTCTATTTACCATTAGTATTGAATCTATATAACCTTTTTTGTAATATTTCATCTTTCACAAATAAAAATATTGTAAACTGTGCATAGGAGGAACTCAACATTTAAGAGAGAAATCCATCAACTCATATAGATAATAACATTCTCTATTTCAAAAATCCTTGAGTGTTATACAAGTTCTTCAATACCTTTTCTCTATAAAATCATTATATTTTTTACACATAACAAATATCATGGTGATATCATGTATATATTTTATATCTCAATTGGATTATATATAATACTGATTCCAACTGTAGCATTTATTCTCAGATAATCTCTTTACATAATTTTATTCTTGCATGGGTGATTCTTATGTATATACCAAGTTATATGGTTCTAATTTCAAATGACCACCCCCATATAATACATTATTAAAAATATTATTCTACAAATGATCTAATAATATGTAAACCATCCACGACAAACATTTTTCTGATGTAGTTATCCCCAATCATTGAAACAAGATTCACTTTTGTGTGTTTCTCCTTGTGGATACATTAATAAAACCCTACATTAAATTACATGGCTTCACTATGAAGTTCACGAGGTTATAAATATCTATTATCTTCATTAGTAGCACTATAGGAATTTTGGAATACAACCTTGTATTTTTCCTCCCCTTTTCTCATTTCATCCAAAATTTTAAAATGCAAACCGATTTTGAAACCATAAAATAATGTAGTGAAAAATATAAATTATTTTTCCCAATGGCCATAATTTTACAATAAAAAAACAAATGTGAATATAAAATTAGAAATAAAATCCCCACAAATATACCGTTTATTTTTCCTCTAATAAAACATATCAATAATGATTTTTTATGAAAGATAAGGCGTAAATGAGAGTTAATGTCTCTAAGAATAAAACTAAAACATGTAATGAATTAAAAATACTCTTATTTTGATATACATATACTTATTTGGAATCAAATAATATTTCGTCATTATTTTCACATCCCAATATATCTTCTTTTCATCATAATTTTTCAACATTACCTTAGAAACCCATTCATATTATGTGAAATAACATCCTGTAATTTTCATTTTCATCATTTAAGATCATTATAAAACTAGAGTTCTCTTCAATCACGAGTCCACACAATTTATCAATAATCATAAAAAATATATTAGTATCCTCATAAATATAATAATACAAAATTATTTAGGAGGGATTTTAGCGAGGTTAAAATTACACTAAAGCATAAAGGTTTTTGTTTATGATGTCAACATTCAGTTTTGAGAATTGAAAATGAGGTATGATTATTTATGAGAAATACATTATTTTTTAATTTTATCACAGCAAATTAATTATACATAATTATTTACAAAGAAAATAATACCCATTTCTTCCCCTTCTACATCTTGGAAATTCATTTTCTAATAATTCAATGTTTATTTATTTATTTTTTCACGACCCGTCGTCGGGGCCCGTGTCGTAACTACCCCATGCTGACCTTCCATAGGCCAGGGGCTGGTGACTAGCACCAAAGTCGTAAATCCTTATGCTGGGAAGGCATTTCCTTAATGAAAGCAAACAAACACAACACAGTATGCAATAGAAATTAAACACTAAGTGAATACTATTTACAAATAGTAGTGCTGAATGTAAAAGGG
This sequence comes from Viscum album, assembly GCA_963277665.1. Lineage (NCBI taxonomy): Eukaryota > Viridiplantae > Streptophyta > Magnoliopsida > Santalales > Viscaceae > Viscum > Viscum album. The sequence goes on along the minus strand of OY728133.1, from coordinate 1,405,968,775 downwards.
TTAGAAATACTATCCCAACAGAAAAGTACAGGTACAACGGACAGCAAGTACAACTGAAAAAGAGAAAACACCTAAATACGGTGGCTCCTGGAGTGTCCACAGAGTTTCCTACCTGAAGGGTAGGTACATAAGTCCACCTCAGCACTCCACATCTATCAGTCTTCTCCATGTACCGTCTTGTCGTGTGGTCCACCTTCGGGTTCCGTCCGGTCTTGGCTCACCCTCGGCCTCCGTCAATGATGTCTGTCATCTGCATCCCACACAACGAAGTGCGAGCATAGCCCGTGCAGGGGTGAGTATAACATTACATAGTAGGGACCCTGAGACCCCCTTTGGTATCCCATAATCCACAAAGTACAACCATATAAGAAATTTACCACCACGAATTATCAACCAAACCTACTTAGGTATATGCCCATACATATACCGATGTTATGAATCTCTGTTTGGCTCCAACCCTCGAGCCTAAGCACAACACAGTCCACATAGGAAGTACAGTCAATCACATCGATGATAATGATTGAATGTCACGACTTTGCTCACATAGGTATATATATAATGTATAGTGATAAAGATGATTAGATGTAGTCATTGATTCATCTAAGTTGTCGGACCCACACAGGATACAAGACAAGCTATGCTGTCAGACCCACATAGGATACGAGACCATCTACTCTGTTGGTCCCACACAAGATACAAGTACAGAGGTCAATACTTCTGGACCCACATAGGATAATGAATAGTAGTAAATACAACCAGAACCACACATGATACAATAATAGTAGTCATCGTCATCTAACCCATGGGGGATCCCAGTAAGGTAATCATCGCTGTCGAACCAACAAAATAACCCAGTAGAGTAGTCGTTGCAGTCGTAGCCACCTCTAAGGTTCCCGCACAGAGCACTATCAATTCCAAGAGGATCTGATCCTCAAACAAAGCTTTCAATACATCAACCATCACGATGTCCATAGTGGATGTATCCTGAAGGTTCGTCTCATCAAAAGGAAACCGATTCGATAGATGGCCCATCAATCGGATTCCTGGTCTGAGAGTTATTGCCTTTTCCGTTCCAAGGGCCCGGTTGAAATTATGCTCGTTCCAAACCTAGTCGTCTTCCAATGTTTTCCAAAACTCACTTAGATTATCGCAAATGCACAATCTCATCATAATAATCCCAGTGTAGTAGACGGCGTGTCGATCAGATGTGAGGTCTAGAAATTATTCACGTTTAAGTGAAACGGGCCCGGCCCATCAAGCCCAGTGGGGTGGCGGTTTGACCGTCCTCACTCGGTAGGTCCGAACTAGATGGGGGGTTGTTCTGGCCTGGAAGGGTGTGACCTGGCCCGACGCAGTGGCCCGACATGTGCGAGGGCGGCACGGTCCGTGCAAGGGGTGGTCCGGCCTGTGTAAGGGCGGCCCGGCTCGTGGCTAGCCGTGGCTTGGCCAGCTGGTCGAGCGGAGAGGGGGGGGGGGGGAACCCCAGTTCCTTGTAGCGACGGCGATAAGAGGCACTGCCTTACCTACCCTACTGGCCAAAGTCGGCCAGGTTTTCAGGTGCGAGCGTCCGACTTTGCGGGCTGCGGATCCTCCACACGCAGCACCCTTAAGTGTCGTAGTTTCTTCCACCTGACAGGCAGGAGACTGGCTGGTTTAGACGTTGAAGGGGCCCACCCAGTGCGGGTGTCGGTCCCTCCGTAGTGTGGAGCCTCATGGAGCCACAGTATTATGCCCGACCGGCAATAGTCTGCTGGTTCTTCCAGCCCAACCGGTTCTTCTTCGGCCGAGCAGCCTGCTGTTGCGGTCTGTTGTCTCCCCTCCAGGCGGCAGCCAGTGTCGCGGTCCTCTAATGGGTCGGTGCACGGCCGCCGTTGCTAGCGCAACCTTCTGTCATCACCCCTAGTCGTCGTCATCTCCGGTCGCTACCACCTCTTCCATCAATGCCTCCATCGTCAATAAAAACAAGAATCAATAGAGGTTCGTCATGCTGTGTTTTTTCGGCCTGCACCCTCCGCGTTAGGTGATAGAAAAAGTCCATAGGTGATCCATGATATTCAATGATGATCATGGTAAAATTTTATTCAAATAAATTTGATCCTAACCCCTACCTAGAAACATGTCATTGAATGTTATCGAGTAGCAGAAATAGGGCGGACGTCGATTTCGTTGACGTCGGGTAGCATTTGAGGATGAAGCATTGTCAACATTCCCCACTGGTGGCTCCTACTCCTTTAACATGGTAGAAGGTCACTGAAGATGTTCTTCATGTTCTTCGTGGGAAGAACTCCTCTTCTCAAATCCTATAAAGGCTTTCCAACGATTATGCCAACCCCAAATAAAGGTAAGGCTTATCTTATTTAATGTTTTCATAATGTTTTCAACATTCAAAAACATAAATTAATTAATTAATTGTGGAGTTCAAATAATTAATTAATGGTGTTGGAATATTAGTGACAAGAAGTGGGAGGTGGAGAGGCTCCACCTTAAGTAATGTGTTGGCTCCAAATATAATATGGACGTTCAAGGGGTTTAAAGGGAGTTTAAAGAGGAGGTGAAGAGTTAGGTTCTCGTGTGGGCCTCATGGCATTTTATCGTCCCATTGGAGGTTATGTAGGTTTGGGCCCCACGACCAACAATTATTTGGAGATAATAACCACTGACAAAGTAAAATTTATATAGCACATAAATTATTTTTAATTATCAGGATTCCCCAAAAATTATCATTCAACCTGTACAAAACGCAACTGTGGTAAAGGTACCCTTAAGAAAATACCAGTGCTACGGGTTCATCAGTGTCCTCAGATTTAAATTCTGAGCACATGTTCAAAATATAGGAAAATCCACACGTCTGTTGACTGAATGTACACGAACATAAATTCAGAAAATGATTGCGGGCACACCGAGCCACGGAATCTGGCGTCGTCAGAAACTGCAGATTCGTAAAATTTCACAGAATGTGGCAAAAAAATTTCCTTGAAATTTATGTGTCTTTAAATTACCACCTCATTAGGGTTTGACATCCCCGTAATGCTGGAACACACACTAGGGAATCAAATGGGGTTACTGAGCACGCATCTGATCCTCCCGCTCCCATGTGCTCTCCTGGAGGTTCTCGTGCATCTTGAGAAAACGCACCATAGGAATCGACAATCCACGTAGGACCCACTCCTATCAATTCTTGATCTCCACCAGGCCCTCCATGAATGTATCACCTTCATCGATGTCTAGATCTTCGTGGTCAATGATGTGATACGGGTCATGCACACATCTCCTCAGCTGAGATATGTCGAAAAATTTATGCACCTGTTGCAACTGAGGTGGAAGGGCCAGGTGATAAGCCACCTCGCCTACTCGGATGAGAACCTGGAACGATCCAATAACTCGTGGAGATAACTTTCTGCCTTGGACAAATCTCCATAGACCCTGTTGTGGTGAGACTCGTAGGAAGATGTGGCCACCATCCTCGAACTACAGTGGTCTCCATCTCCAATCGGTATAGGACTTCTATCTATTATGTCCTGTCTTCATCCACTACGGGATGATTTACACCTTCTCCGTCAAAGCCAGAACCATCTCTGGTCCTACAAGTGCTAACTCCATTGGGTCAGTCAAGCATAGAGGTGATCTGCAAGGTCGGTCATACAGTTCCTTGTATGGTGCCATCCCGATGGTGGAGTGGTAGATGTTTCTGTACGCAAACTCCACCAAGGGTAGGTGATCCTCCCAGCTGTGACCAAAGTTGCGGACACATGCACAGAGCATGTCCTTGAGAGTCTCAATAGTCCTCTCAGTCTGACCATCCTTCTGAGGATGGAAGGTGGTGCTCAAATGAAGTTGTGTCCCAAAAAGCCTCCTACATCCCATTCCATTGCCGGGAAGTGAAACAAGCATCTCAATCGAAGACGATAGTCGATGTCACACCATGAATCCATCCGATATCTTGATGGTAGTGGCATCCCAGGCTCTCCAATGAGCCCTGTTCTCATATCAGTAAGACATTGGCCGACTAGGTGAGTCGGTCAACGATCACCCAGATAGAGTCGTTCCCTCTGGATCTATGTGTAAGTCCCATCACAAAATCCATGGATATCCGGTCCCACATCCACTCTGGGACCTATAAGGGTTGTACTAAGCCTGCTGGTACCTGGTAATCCACCTTCATTTGCTAAAAAGTGAGGCATCGAGAGGCAAACTCTACTACCGATTTCTTCATACCTATCCACCATTGTTGTCGTCTTAGGTCCTGATACATCTTCTCCACTCTTGGATGTACCACTAGTGGGGAAATGTGGAACTCCGTCAATAACTCCTCCTGTAGTGAAACTTGTACCATGGTACATCATTTGAGGAGGATGACGTGCTCCTAACCTTCAAAAAATCCATCATGTGCATGTCCTGAGGATATCTGAGCACGTTGCGTCTCATAGTCAACGTCCCCTTTCTATGCCTCCCTGAATCACTGAATATGTGGAGGAGTGACTGTGAGAGACTGAAGAAAAGCTTCTCCATTTCTATCCACAATGGATATCTGCAACACATCTAGCTTCTTCATTGCCTCTCCTAGCAGTTGAATGCCCAATCTTTTACTGAGAGCATCTACTATAAATTTTACCTTCCCAGAAGTATAGACTCTCTCAAAGTCATAGTCATGGAGGAACTCGATCCATCACCATTGCCTCAGGTTCAGGTCCTTATGTGAGATGATTTACATGATACTATGGTGTTCAGAGTAGATAATAAAGTACTCTCCCATCAGATAGTGATGCCACAGCTTCAAGGTGAAGACCACTGCTGCTAACTGCAGGTCATGGGTAGAATAGTTCTACTTGTGATGTCACAACTTCCATGAACCGTACGTGATCACTTCTCACTCTTGGATTAGGCCACATCTAAATCTGTTCCCTGATGCGTCGTAGTAAACTTCGTACCCTACGCCCTCCTCTGGTAGCCTCAATATGGGCCCATTGGTCAATATCATCCTCGGCTCTTGAAATCTTTGCTGGCACCTCTGTGACCACAAGAAGGATTTATCCTTCTTTGTCAATGATGAAAGCGGTGATGTAACTCTGGAGAAGTCTGGACCAAATCTCTGATAGTACCCATCTAGACCCATGAAACTTCGAACCTCCATCACACTCCTAGGTGGCTCCCAAGAAAGTACTACATCGATCTTCGTTGGATCCACTACAACACCTGACTCTGAGATAACGTGTCCCAGAAGGTGAACCTCTTGAATCCATAACTGGCACTTCAAGAGATTACCATAAATATGTTGCTCTTTGAGTGTGTCCAGCACTACCCGCAAATGGTAGGCATGCTCCTCATCAGTATTCGAGTAAATCAGTATGTCTTTGATGAAGACTATGAGAATTTGATCAAGGTTAGGCTGGAAGATCAGTTCATGAGAATCATGAACACTGTTGGACCATTGGTTATGCCGAAGGGAATAACCAAGAACTCGTAGTGGCCATACCGACACCTAATGGTCATCTTATACACATCCTCATCTCGAACACTGAGCTAGTGATAGCCTAACCTGAGGACTATCTAAAAGAACAATCATGCTCCCTTGAGATGATCAAAGAGGTCTTCAATCCTTGGGATTGGGTACTTGTTTTTCATGATCACCTGATTCATGTTATGGTAGTCAACACCCAGTTGCAAGCTCCCATACAGCTTTTTGGCGAACAAAATTAGAGATGCCCAGGGTGAAACACTTGGGCTGAAAAATCCCTTCCCCTGCAACTCTTCCAGTTGTACCCGCAACTCATGATGCTTGGCGAGAGCCATCTGATATGCTAGAGTAGATATCTGTTTTGTCCCAAGATACAAGTCAACATATAAGTCTACCTCTATGTGAGGAGGTAGTCCTAGAATGTCGTCAGGGAAAACATCTGCATACTAATCCACCACAATAGGAAAAATCGGACTTTGAAAATCAACCGCTCTGAGAATGAGACTATCCAACTGATGTGTGATCGGCTGCCCCCTCCTCTGCGTAAGTCCATCCTATGGCGAAAAGTCTCCCTTCTTGCCGATGAAGGTGATCTTGGTCCCATACCTGCAGAAACGATGCACATTGCACCTAATATAGTCAATCTGAGCATGAAATGTGGAGAACCATCCAATACCCAAGATGACATCGTAAGGCCTCAGCGCCGCTACAAGAAGATACTAGCCTAAGCTCTATGCATCTAGAGTAAGCTCACACTAACTCAACCAGTGCGTAATCATTGAGTCTACTCCTGTAGGAGTCTCTAGCTGTAAGGATCGATCCAATGGCTCCGTCAGAATCTCTGAGCTCCGAACAAGGGCAGCAACAATAAAATAATGACTCGCACCTATGTCTATAAGTACTGCTGCATGTTTGGAGTAGATATAGTTAGTACCTCAAATCATCTTAGGGGCACCGTTGTCGTAGGCCTTGACTGCCTGGAGCTGAGCCTACCACTTTCTGCCAACTCCCTATGGTCGGGGATGACATCCTGGTGGTTGAGGTGGTAGTGCCTTCAAACGTTGTCCACCACCCGCTGTTCATCCAGCTCCCCTGCCACATCCTCCTACTCCCGGAAGACCACCACGGTCAAACCTCTACCTCTTCCCAGGAGGAACCTCTACTATTTTCTGCTCATCCACATGGTGGGTCGGGTAGTCATCAGCCATGTGGCTCAGCCCACCGCATTCATAGCACTACCTGCTCCTCATAAGGATGGCTCTGTTTTTGGCGAACAAAATTAGAGATGCCCAGGGTGAAACACTTGGTCTGAAAAATCCCTTCCCCTGCAACTCTTCCAGTTGTACCCGCAACTCATGATGCTTGGCGGGAGCCATCTGATATGATAGAGTAGATATCTGTTTTGTCCCAAGATACTAGTCAACATATAAGTCTACCTCTATGTGAGGAGGTAGTCCTAGAATGTCGTCAGGGAAAACATCTGCATACTAATTCTCCACAATAGGAAAACTTGGACTTTGAAAATCTACCGCTCTGAGTATGATACTATCCAACTGATGTGTGATCGGCTGCCCCCTCCTCTGCGTAAGTCCATCCTATGGCGAAAAGGCTCCCTTCTTGCCGATGATGGTGATCTTGGTCCCATCCCTGCAGAAACAATGCACATTGCACCTCATATAGTCAATCTGAGCATGAAATGTGGAGAAACAGCCAATACCCAAGATGACATCGTAAGGCCTCGACGTCGCTACAAGAAGATACTAGCCTAAGCTCTATGCACCTAGAGTAAGCTCACACTAACTCAACCAGTGCGTAATCATTGAGTCTACTCCTGTAGGAGTCTCTAGCTGTAAGGATCGATCCAATGGCTCCGTCAGAATCTCTGAGCTCCGAACAAGGGCAGCAACAATAAAATAATGACTCGCACCTATGTCTATAAGTACTGCTGCATGTTTGGAGTAGATATAGTTAGTACCTCGAATCATCTTAGGGGCACCGTTGTCGTAGGCCTTGACTGCCTGGAGCTGAGCCTACCACTTTCTGCCAACTCCCTATGGTCGGGGATGACATCCTGGTGGTTGAGGTGGTAGTGCCTCCAAACGTTCTCCACCACCCGCTGTTCATCCAGCTCCCCTGCCACATCCTCCTACTCCCGGAAGACCACCACGTTCAAACCTCTACCTCTTCCCAGGAGGAACCTCTACTATTTTCTGCTCATCCACATGGTGGGTCGGGTAGTCATCAGCCATGTGGCTCAGCCCACCGCATTCATAGCACTACCTGCTCCTCATAAGGATGGCTCTGTTTTGTCTTTCCCACACAACCAAACCTATATCCTAAGGTCGCCCACCAAATGGCCTGGTCAACTTGGACCTCTTCATCAACTATCTACTGCCGGCTGTAGCAGACTCCGCTACTTGTTTCCCTGTGGTGTGTCTCACCGCTAGTGACTTCTCAGCGAGAAAACTCTCTTCTATAAGGGATCTCTCTAGAAACCATGCATGCATCGGGATGTTGAGGGAAATCGTCGAAGCACTGATCTCATACCTAAGTCCATTACTGATGGTCTGGGCCCTGATGAACGGGTCCTGTACCATATCCATGAAGTAGCGTGAGAGGTCAGTGAACCACACTGATTACTGAGCTATTGTCATGATTCTAGGCTACAGAGGAAGTAACTCGGGAATCCGCACCGCACGAAGGGTGGCTGGAACAAACTCCGAGAAGAAGAGACTCTCAATGTCTGTCCAGAGAAAAGATACCATGTAATGCACATCTATCATCAAGATCCACCATCTACCTGCTACTACGTAGAGGATAATCACGGTAAGGATCAGCATAAGGTCAGTTGGTGTTTCTACCAATCTGAAAACTCTGACAACAGCCTCCATCCTAACTTCAACTGCATGTGGGTCCATCTCTCCTAGGAACCAGGGCGGCCTTGGGCCCTGGAACTCATGCAACAAACTCAGGTGGTGTGCACTCTCTGTTGCTAGGGTTGGTGGTATCAGTGGTCAGCAGGTAAAGGTTTCTCCAGTACTTCCGTTGGGTTGGGGCCCTTCACCGAGGCCTCGTCGCTCGGTGGGCTACCATCTCGTACGTAACTTAGAACCCTAGTTGGCTGCCTTCGTGGGGCCATCCTAAAAATAAACCAGTGCACCAGGGTCAAACAGTATACTTGGTGAGATGACACAAATTAATCACAATGAAAACATTTCATAAGAAACACACATGCAATCAGTGTTTTTGAGCACTGAGTTGGAAATAAGAGGTCAGAATTATGGTGTATGGATTTGTTGGCCACTACACCAACACTGGACTCCCTGGACTAAAAACCACACTCAATACTCTTAACACTATTTCTTCACATAAAATAATGATCATAGTACTGAGTTCTACAGTATAACTGACTCCTATGATACCATTTTGTCATGACCCATCCTCGGGACCCTGCCGTGACTACCCAAAGCCCGCCTTCCAGAGGTCAGGGGTTGGCGACTACCACCAAAGGCGTACATCCCTAAGCTGAGAATACATTTCCTTTATGAATGTAAGAAAACACTACCGTGTATGCAACAGGAAGTAAACACTAAGAGAATACTATACACACAATTTTGTGCTGAATGTAAAGGGGCTAGAAATACAAGGGCAACAGTATAGTACAGATACAACGGAAATCATGTACAACTGAAAAAGGGACAACTTCTAAAAAGGACATCTCCGGCAACATCCTCCATGTGAACTACCTGAAGGGAAGGTACATAATTCCTCCATAGCACTCCACATCTATTGTTCTGCTCTGTGTACCGTCTCGTCGTATGGTACACCTCTAGGTTCCGTCCAATCCTGGCTCACTCTCGGCCTCCATCAACACTATCCTTCATCTGCATCCAACACAACGATGTGCGGGCATAGCCCATGCAGGGGTGAGTACAGTGTTACTCAGTAGGGACCCAGAGACCCCAGAAAGTCTCCCAGAATGTAGAAAGGATAAACCACAGAAGCAATATACAGCCACGAAGTATCAACCAACCCGACTAAGGTATATGCCCATACATATACCTATGTTATCAATCTTTGTTCGGCTCCAACTCTAGATCCCAAGCACAACCCAGTCCACACAAGAAGTATATTCAATCACATCGATAGATAATGATTGAATGTCAAGACTCAACTCACACAGGTATACATCTTTTTTATAGAGATAAAGATGATTAGATGTAGTCACTAATTCAACTAAGCTATATGACCCACACCGGATACAAGACTAGTTACTCTGTCGGACCCACATAGGATATAAGTACAGCAGTCAACACTACCGAACCCACATAGGATACAAGAACATTAGTCATCTCCATTAATCCCAAGGAGGATCCTAGTATGGTAATCATCACTGTCGAACCCATGAAGGATCCCAGTACAATAGTCGTCGCAGTCGCAGCCAGCTCTATGGTTCCCGCACACAGCACAATCGATTCTGGGAGGATCCGCTACTCGATAAAAGGGGTTGATACATCAACTATCAAGAAGTCAAATGTTGATGTATCCCGAAGTTCTGTACCATCAAAAGGAACCCAACATAACAGGCAACGCGTCAATTGGATGCCCGGTCTGAGTGTTATTGGTTTTTCCGTTCCAAGGGCCCAGTTAGACTTATGAACATTCCAAACCAAGCCATTTTCAAAAGATGTCCAAAAACTCACTTAGAGTATCGAAAAAAACCATCTCATCACGATAATCCCAGTGCCGTAGACAACACGTCGATCAGACGCGCAGTCAATAAGTTATTTATGTTTAAGTGAAATGGGCCCAACCCATCAAGCCCAATGGGCCGACAGGTTGGCTCGTCCTGGCTCGGCGGGTCCGAACCGGTTGGGGGGTTGTCCCAGCCCGGCGGGGCATGACCCAACACAGCTCTGTGCCCCGATCCATGCAAGGGCGGCCTGACCCACGCTACAGGAAGCCCAGCTTGTGGTTTGCCGCAGCTCGGCCAACTGGCCAAGTGGAGCAGGGGGCGCGGAACCCCAGTTCCCTGTAGCGGCAACACCGCCTCACCTGCTCATCCAGCCGAAGACGGATGGATTTTCCAGCGTGAGAAGCCCGTTGTGTGGTCTGCGTAACCTTCACATGTGGGGTCCTTATGTGTCATTGTTTCTACTGCCCTACCGGCAGGCAGCCAGACGATTTAGCCGCCGAAGCGGCCCACCCAGTGCGGGATGTGGTACCTCCACAGTGCGGCGCATCATGGGGCCACGATCTTCTGCCCGGCCGGCCATAGCCGGCCGGTTCTTCCAGCCCAGCCAGTCATGAGACCTACCGGTTCTTCTTCGGTCGAGCGACCCGCGGTTCTGCGCCGCAGTCTTCCCTCCGCGCGGCACCCAGTGCTGAGGTCCTCTAATGGGACTGCGTGTGGCCGTCGTTTCCTCCACTTTCTTTGGTCACCCCCCCTGATTGTCATCAACTCCATTCACTGGAAACTCTTCCATCAGTGCCTCCATAATAAATAAAAATAAGAATCAATGAAGGGTCACCGGTCTCTGCTCATTCGGCATGCTCCCTCTACGTTAGGCAATATCAAAAGGCTATAGACGATCCATGATTTTCAAGGATGATTGAGGTACAATTTTATTTAGATAAAATTGATCAGAACCCCCTACCACGAAACATGTCGTTGAATGTTGTCGAGTCACAGAAAGAGGGAGGACATTGATTTTGTTGATTTCAGGTAGCGTCTGAAGATGAATCTTTTTCGACATTCCTCATGGGAGGTTCCTACTCATTTAACGTAGAGAATGGTCGTTGAAGAAGTTCTTCATGTTCTTTGTGGGATCAACACCTCCTCTCAAATCCTCCAAAGGATTTCCAACTATTATGCCAACCCCAAATAAAGTAAATGCTTCATTTATTTAAAGTTGGCATAATTTTTTCAAAACTCAAAAACATAAATTAATTAATTAATTATGGAGATCAACTAATTAATTAATGGTTTTGGAAAATTAATGACAACACGTGGGAGGTGGAGAGGCTCCACCTTAATTAATGGGTTGGATCATAATTTAATAAGGATGTTCAAGGGGGGTCAAGAGAGTTTAAAGAGAAGGTGAAGAGTTTGGTGATCGTGTGGGACCCACCACATATTATCCTCCCATGGAAGGTTATGTGGGTGTGGGACCCACCACCAACCTCCCATTGGAGATAATAACCACCAACAAAATAAAATTTATATAAGAGATAAAATTTATTTAATTATCAGGAATCCGCAAAAATTAACTTTCATCCTGTACAAAACGCAACTACGGTAAGGGTCTCCTTAGGCAAATATCGGCACTTTGAGTTCATCGGTGTCCTTAGATTTCAATTCTGAGCACCGGTTCAAAATATATAAAAATCCGCATGTATGTTTACTGAACACACCTAAACAAAACATCTGAAAATGATTCAGGGAACACAGGGCCTCAGAATGAGGTGCCGTCAAGAAACCGCAGACTCGTAAAATTCCATAGAATTTTAGTAAATATATTCCTTCAAATTTATGGTTATTTAAATATTTTCCTTTCTCCAATTTTAATTATCTATTTATTTGTTCACTATAATTTTTTTAAAAAAGATTGCACCAAGAAATTGTTTCACACCCATAAAAGTAACATTGTTAGATCTCATCCTAACACTAATTGTAAATTTTTAATAGTAAAAAAGTTTGAATATGGGTGATCTTCAATGAAACCAAAATAAAATCTACGATTTTATATTTTTTATTCCAAATAGTAGTGAAACCATGTAATAAAAATGTAATGTACGTTGATAAAAAATAAAAAATTTAGGGAAAACATCTCCATCTTTGATGTTCATAGAATAAAAAAAACACCATGAATAACTAATCTTCTTCAATAACCATGAAATAAATTCATGTAATTACAATCAATAATCTAAGGTATAAAGGATTTATTTTCTTGTAATATGGCTTCAATATTAGGCATCACATTGTTTCTATAAGCTAAAACCATGTTCTAATATAGGGAATGATCAATGATAATTGTGATAGAAAATAACATTAATCATGCTAAAAAGGATTATAAAATATGATGGTTTGAAAATATTAATTTGAAATTTTTTTTGTTTTCAATTTCCCAAGTTCTACCAAGAAATTTGATATTAGAAAGAATATGATAATGTGGTCCTATAAACCTATTTATAATGTAATTAGGATATTTACACAATCACTCAAGACATAAAAAATAAGTTAATATTAAATTAATAAAATCATCAGAAAATAAAAAATAGATGTATTATTCATGTAAACAACCATTTGGATTTTTAACCTACAAATTTTATAAGTAGTTGATTTTTAATGATTTAAAATATGATATTCCAATTTTATTTATATTTTTTTCTAAAATAACTCAATTTCAATGAAAATATACTAAATTTAATTTCTCCTAAATTATAGATCCCATGATAAAAGATTGTGGGTGTCTACTGTATCCCACACAACCCAAAATATCAAAAAATGTGACCACTATTTTGAATGAAAGTGATGAAATTCACTAGTAATATAATATTGGAATAAAATGAAAATGGAATGATGTAAATGATAACAATACACCCCTAAATTGAAATACAATTTCACTTGAGTTGGTGGTGTATCTTGGGGTGGATATGCTTATAAAATTTCATAGGAATCATGTTATAAATTTAGATAATCTAATTGGATGTTATAAAGGAAAAAAAAAGAAATGAATTTCAATTTTTATGTTAATGGACAAATAATATGTATTTTTTCATTAATTATGTTATTTAAAAGTAAATATTTTAATATAAAATAATAATAATTTTTTTTTAAAAAAATATCAATGACAAAAACATCATGCATATCTTTAAGAGGACTCTGGGTATTTACCTCATCTACCAAGCCTAGGAAGCTACCTAGGAATAAAAAAAACTAATAATAAGTGGAATTATGTAATTAATTAATAAATAAGGATATAAAATTTTAAATATTAATGACCCAAGCTAAAAGTTAATGTAGTTGAAAATGATTTGATTATTATAAATTATTTTCTTATCCTAGAATGGTCATAATAACCAATTTTTGAGTTGAAAGAAATGAAGTAAAAATACCATTTTATATATTTCAAATTTTGGGACTATCCATTATAGTTTAAATGGTATATTGTATTTTCATCTGGTTTATCTATTTAATTGATAGATCATTAAATACAGATCTAATATTAGTCTTTTGTGAAAAAAAATAAATTTTTTTCCTTTCCAAAATGAATCCTCAAACATACCGTTCTCCTCCTCCTAATTTATTTTTTATTAGAATTCCTTTAATTACAGCATGATATTATCCGATGAGATTTTAAAATAATTAAGATAAAATGATTTTTTTTATAATATACAAGGGAATATGATTATAATTTATGAATAAGGGAATAATGGATTGAATATACATAATTTTTTTGGATCTACACCTATGATGAAACCAATACCAAAATTCATTACTCTATGGGATAGACAACACCATGGGATGTTTTGGAGATCAATATATAAGGGGAAAAATAAATAGTAAAATGAGGTGGTGCAATGATCCCACTCACAATCCCAAAAAATACATAATGACACCACGTTGGGAAAAAGTCTAGGGTGAAAATTTTCATGATATGTCGACTTCAAGGGAATGGGCCTTGGTAAAAGGCCAAACATGTATTTCTCACTAAACAATGAAATATATTTCATATCCTAATCTAATATATCGACCATATAATCAACATTATTCAACAACCTGATAAATAATCCCTTGGTCAACTCTAGTTGATAATGTAAATGATGAATGTGTTGGGAGATGGTTTACTTGGTGTGGCTCCTAAACTTACTCATCCCAAATATAATATAGATGATCTCTAACCATAAATATAATATAACTTCTAATAATTATGATAATTTCCATATTTTTTATTTTTTATGTGTTTTTGTACTGTCATACCAAATTTAGTGTTGGGGTGAAAACCATCAATGACCCTCATAACTTGAAAATCCTAGTCACAAACAAGAGACCAAATAAATTTCACTTTTATATCCTTTAATTTTTATTTGGATCTATATCTTCATATAATTAATCCTCAATCATGGACTATCATGAATAAAATATAAGATATTTACATCCAGATTGTTTACCACCTCATTCCTATCAGCCTTTGGTCAATATTATAAAGTATCTTCACTATGAATGAGTCTTAAATTCTGGTCTTTAATCTATGAACCCGTAATGTACATAAAAACATGTTATGAAATTCTTTCCTATGTAATAAATCTCATATTTTGTACAGATTTTTCCCTTGTGGGGTTATAGATAAAAATCTCATTATTCTTAAAATTCATGAACCACTTGGTGTTCATTTCATATTTCCAACTAGATTTAGAAAATTGGTGATGTAAATTTATACCAATGAGTAAAAATAAATAACCCTAATGATATGACGTAATCATGTTTTAAAACACAATAACCAACATTCATTATATCTCTCCATTTACATGAATGATTTCCTTGATCTAAAATATCCTTATGTTATCTAGAATGGTGTCAGTAATGAAATAATTCCAAAAATATAATCATTTAAACTTACTACCTATTTCTATATAACATATTTATAGTTCAATAAATTATTCTAGTTAGATACTTTATGAATCCATGGGGTCTTATTTGGTTTCTATTTGTTGAGAAGGTGTGGATTCACGCATGTCCTCCCAAGTTGTTTCAAATGGTTTGACAACTGGTTTTTGGGAAATCTATAGATAAATAGAGGGTATGGGTGAATGTAGGTGTGTCGGGGGGAGTTGTTTATATGATTACGAAAATCCATAAGTGATTGATTTAGGTTTTTTATGAGATAATTAGATATTGGGTTGTCTAGTGGTTGAAATATATTACAAGTAACAAGATTTATTTATGATAAAATGGGATAGGGTTGAGACTTATTAGTACACGGGATGCACTCATTGTAATATCTTTAGGATGTATATAATAATGATCTAATGATGATATAAATTAGTTTAGAGAGTGGAGGATTAGTGTTTTGGACTAAAATTAAAAAATTTGGTTATGGGTGAAGTAGTATAGAAATATTTGTGGAATTTTTGTTATATATTTGATGTGGTGGGGTGTAAAATGAGGATGATTGAGTAAGAAATATCAAATCAAGGTGATAAACTAGGGTAAGTGGTTTATTTTAGAGAGTGTATTCTAGGTGTAGTGGCATAAAATAATGAAGCTGTTCTAGGTACGTCATTAGATAAATTCTTGAGGATGTTGTGTATGATATTTAAAGTTGTAGGGAGTAAAGTGAGGATAATTTAAGGAGTAGATTTGAATCAGGTCGAGGAACCATAAGAAGGAACGTTAGTTGGATTATTCTTTTTAGAGATATATGATGTATGTATTGTGGTTTTAAGGGTAAATGGTTGTGATAGACTATATAATTTTAATATATTTTTCATATTGGATTGAGACCACACTATTTTCCCCATAATTATTCATTGTGGTTAATAACATTGATAGTTTAAAATAGAAATCCCCAAGGTGTGGTCAAGATAGATTAAGTGTTTTGGATATTTATGGGGTTCAAAATTAGAATAGTAAAATAAATTGGTGACTTATCCATTAAACAGTGACAAATATTTCATCTGTAAAAATTATATATAATATGAATCCTAACATTATGGTCATTTTTATTAGAGTTGTGTAGCATGAAAATATCTACCCAAAACACACCATAACTAATATAAAGTGGTCATTGTGAGTTGAGGCTATGAGAATTGATAGATAAATTTCTGATACCACAGTGGAATAAAATTAAATGAGATTATTGGGATAGGCATGACATAGTGAATAACATGACCAAGTGGTAAAATCCACAATTGAAATAATGAGATAAATATATTCTCATCATCCTATATTAAAATATTTGGATGGTCATGTGAATTAATTCTTGAGACATAATAAAAAAATCAATCACTAGACTTCAACACATCTTGTATATTCCCTTCAATACTTCAAATTTAGATGTTTTGCTGGAACCATGATATATTTTATTTAATTATCAGTTAGCTTTGATATGTCATATTTCATGGGTTCCAATAGTGTGGTGTCAATTTATGATCTAAATTGAATATTTAAATTAATACTTACATTTCTCATATTTTTTACTAGCCCTCCAGTTCATAGACATTAATTATGCTTTATATATCATTTTCATATAATATCTCTCAATGATAAATTATATTTATAATTCAAATATTCTAAATAAAAAACATAATAAAATATTAAAGAAAAATATTCTTTTTGAAAACATACATGAGTTGAATATAAGTGTAAATTAATTTAAAGTCAAAATTAAGACCCATAATTAATTCATTTATTAAAAAATTTGAGAGATAATTCAATGATATTATAATGCGCCAATGTAGATCATTATCATTTTTATATTATCTTTTAATGAGGGATAATTCTCCCTTTAGTTCTCAATGGTTCAATAATGATATAATTTTACTACCCTGAAAGGCCCCAAATATCATGACCATAATTTCATATATTCAATTTCAAACATTACTTAAAAAATATTTAATTATCACTAATTGATAAATTTTAATTACATGATTCCCGAGTCGCGCCACTTCTTGGTTATTTTCATGTAAAAATTATCATTATCGTATTCATATATTTTAATTTCATATAATTCATAAGTCTATATTATTAGTAAATTTTCTACTTATATTAGGTTCATGTTTATCTTCGTTAATGCCCATTATGATATCTTCTCAATATATAATTATAAATTGAATGGAATCCAAAAAATTATCATAAATATAGTCATTCCAATATATTTTTTAAAATACTATCATGTATTCCAACGACAGATCCTAAAGTTTTATATTATAATATTTCTACATTTATTAAATATCTTTTCTAAAGTTATTTTGATCATTATCTCAGATAACTATATTTTTCCAATTGTTTTTTGATGATAAAGGGTTATAATGTTTTTCTCGGAACACTATAGTTTTTTTTAAAAAAATATTTATGTGATTAACGAATCTTATTACCTGATGCCTTATGGGAAAATAAAGGATTACAAACCCATAAATTATGTTCAATTTAAAAAACATAAAAATATTTTTTTTGAAGTATCTTATATTCCAAATATTTTTTATTTTTAATCCATAAAGACTAATACATATTTTTCATTAAATAATTTATTAAGGGGAACATAATGAAAAATCCCCACACATCAACAACCTCAACTATTAGAATACAATGTTGTGTAAT
The DNA here is from genome assembly GCA_963277665.1 of Viscum album. Classification (NCBI taxonomy): domain Eukaryota; kingdom Viridiplantae; phylum Streptophyta; class Magnoliopsida; order Santalales; family Viscaceae; genus Viscum; species Viscum album. The sequence continues at coordinate 1,405,950,998 of OY728133.1, read as the reverse complement.
ACCAATGCAGTTTACAATATTTTTATTTTATCATCATTGTTAATATATTATCACAAATTCACTTATTCATTTGGGAATATTAAACAAATAATATTCATTTTTTATGATATTTGACACAATTTTATTTGGTGAATGGTTTTCTCATGTTGGTGATGAATTATTGAATCAAAAAAATTCTTTTCACCATTTATTTTGGCACACATGTGCAAATTTATCCAATATATATTACATGAAAAAAGTATATCATCCCATAAATAAGGCTTTGTCTAAAATATAAATTTATTCCATTATTGATATGAATACATGGATAATGTCTCCCATTCGAAAAATAATTTTATATATATAAAAAAGGTGGTGATATTTTATATTAACAAAAAAATATTCTAATCTAATAGTATATCGATAATGGACCTATAATCCTCTTTGTAGTCCACATGATTAAATGGTAACCTTGAATAATGATATCCCACCACATTATTCAAACACATGTTTTCATTGTACATAATCTCAAAATCTTATAAAAAATATACATCTGATCATCCATGCATGAACCTATTATTTTTAAAATAAGTACCTAAGAGTGACATGATTTGTGTGAACAAACACATTAGAGAGTATAAAATATGATCAAAAGTTTTCCAAATAAAAATTCAATATAATAATATCCTTTTATATATTAATGTAATATATATTTTGGAATAATTTTGTCTATGGATAATATATTTTATGTTTCAGAAGATGTTATTCTCCCATTTTCCTAGATTAGGTCATAAGGTTAAATTACTTTCCCCACACATCATATAGAAATAATTCTCCCAATTTAGAGATATCATAGTCAATTTGGAAGAAATAAATTATTTTCAATAAAATGAAGGCTTTTATATCTGATTATTCGATGATTAATAGAACTTCCATTAATAAAGGATGAACAATTTTCTATGATATCATTTATAACCCTTGTAACAGATGTGTCCAAACCCCACAAGACCAATATATATCTTAATATAATGTAATTTAATAAGTTGAGGTAGATTTTGTATCACCATTATCATTATCATATGAAATTTAATTCCATTCAGGGTTATTGAATTGCTAATGGAACTTCCTCTTCCCACACAGAGGGTACACTTTTTCTTATTTTGGATATGGAATTTTTAACCACAATTATTGAAAAGAAAGTCTAGGTAGTGAAAACACACCTCAAAATATATCTTATAGAATGATAAATAAACTATTAATATTTATATAATTTCAATCAACATTTCATTAAAAATATGTTTCTTACAGCATTGAAATGTTTTTGGTTCATTGTTTATTACAAATGACATAAGATAGAAGAAAAAATTTCCATATGGGAATGTGAATGTTTACATCAATTGATTAGTTAGGTCCACTATTATTTAATTGTAACATTATTAGAAAATTAAGAAGTAATTAAACTATATACTACCTAATAATTCTATAATTGGATTCATTAATGAAAAGATGAAGTTCTATTTTCTATTGGATTCATTCATCATATTATAATCAAACAAACATACCATCCCATAATAGATCTTGTGGGAAGAATATCATTCCATTCATTATTTAACATGATAAAACCTCACTACATGGGTTGAAATTTTAATGGTATAAGACATTCAATACTTTAAATGGATATGATAATTATCATATATAATAGTTTTATAACATCTATTTTGAAAAATTCTTTTATGAGTGGAATGTGTCTCCTCTATAAATAATTAGTTGTTTTATTATCTTATTCTATCTAAATTTTGTGTGTTCAGGTATTTATATTATTTAACTTGATTTTTACCACATCCTAAATGATTAATTTAATTTTTCTCTTAATGACTTGGAATATATTATTTTCTAGTGAATTAATTAATTTTATGTTACATACCATTAATAATGCGAGTTTATATCCAAACAATGATAACATTGATGTATTTTGTACTGTATTCAAGTTAAGAATCGTTGTACTGATGATTTCTGAAAAATAATTTAGTTTAAATTTACTTATCAACTATTTTCAACTTTAAAAATTACACATTATTTATAACCTCATTATAAATATTAACATACATTTCTTCTATCATCTCATGATTTAGTTGAATCATGGTTTCAAATTCTTATAGTTGTATATTCATAATGAATGGGTGTTTTACAAATGAAAAAAATATATTAAAAATTTTATTATTCAACTCTATATTTTACATCCTTAGTTTTACTAGGGATGTTTTTTCATAAACAACAATAGAAATTATTCTTCTTCAGTTGATATTACTCACTTATATTTTTGTTTATAAGAATAATCTTCCTAGAATGATGGGGACATCTCCTTACTCAGAGATAATGGGGATACAAAATCTAATTGAAAATATGAATTTCCCTAAAGTAATTACAATATCTTCAGCAATTACTCACGGTTGCATCAAAAACTAGATTATATGTTGCAGAGCTACTCATGTTGGCTTTAGAACATCCAATTAAAATTTTTGAAATACACATATTGGTAAGATATCAACACTAAAACCCCAATAAAAAAGGTTATTTACAAAATATTAATGATCAAATAGTTCATGGGATGAAAAATATCCTATTATTTCTTATTAATGGTTGTATTTTTCATTAATGAACCATGACCTACTATTTAATAAGACAAATATTTCAAAGAAATTAAATATTTTTATTATTTGAAAACACATCCTTTTATATTTTTACAGAATTAGTCTTTTTATAAATTTTTTAGTAAATGGATATTTTTTTATAACTAATTGATAATGTCTATGAATTTATTGTTTTGGCTATGAAATCTCCCTTTATTTATCCTATTTAATAAATTTATAGTTGTCTGTATGGTTCTTTATTCATTTACACTACGTTAATTATTACCTTTTAAACATTATTTTTAAATCCTTAATTATATACAATATTGTTTCCATTATTACTATTCTATTCATGGGTATTAACATCATTCTAAACACCCTCCCTTAATTTTTTATTCATCTCAAAATACTTCTCAAATTAATTTTTCATCTTTAATTATATATTTGTATTTACAATGTAATGTTATAACCTTATCCCCTTCCATTGGAATCATCTCTTTGTCACATGGTTATATAATGAATAATCACCCTGATATTATTTCCAATATCTACCCCACATGATGTTTTAGGTTTCATATAATGTATTCAATTTCATTGTAGAATCTTATTGTGTATTCATATAATGTTAGACTTTTGAAAGAATTATTACTACAAATCACCAATATATTATTTTATTTCTTGGGTAGGTGGTTGAAGTTGATGTTGGAAATTATCTAAAATATAATCTGGTGAGGAAAATGAAGTGGGAACAATTTAAATAGATTTAGATCTTTTGGATAGCATTGGTATCTAAGTGGTTCATCGTTTTTATTAAAATTGTGACCACCTTATTATTTGTTCAATAGTGGGTTTGTTTGAGGATGGTTTTTAACCTAGTTCCATGTATTATGTCGATATTGTTACTATTTAGAGATATATTATAGCTCATGTAGTTATAATAAATATAGAAATTACAAAATTATTGAACATTACATTATTATTTGAAATTATGAGCTATTCACATTTCATATGATTTTGATTCTTGATTGTGTATTGGTGATGGAAGATGCGATGGACTTGTGTCCTCCTAGTTTTGGAAATTATTAAACTTCTATTTGGGTGAAAAAATGTTTAGTCTCGCCAACATGATTAATTCATTGTCTTGGTAGAAATATTTTTCATTGTGAAAGAATATTGTTTTGAGATATTTTTTAATGAATCCCTCATATGACCTAAATTGTTTTCAAAATTAGTCCATTTTCTACCGAAGTATCATCCATGGCTCAAACCTTAAGATATAACTTATTATAAAATGTGTTAATATAGAGGAAAATGATGATCTTATGATTTTGGAATTTTTAAATTAACTTGTTAAATCTATAAAATTATTTAATTATTTATTCCACATATAGTTTAGAAATGTTTGGGATATCGCGTCATAGAATCCATTTTGTAATATGTGGGGTGTAATTAAAAATAATATCTTCTCCATTTTATCCATTTTTCGAATTAATCCAACTAGTTGACTATTTTTCCAGTATCTCTTCTAATATTTTAGTGAGAATGATAATGATTTTATCCGAATATATTCAAACTATACTTCATTATATCTAAAAGTGTTTAATAATTCACTAAAATTTGACATGTGGTGGTTTAGATCTTCTCTATATACTGTGATTGATTTCCCCTGGTTATGGATCATCTGAATGATTTTTGAGTTTTTATAAAACATTTATCCCAAAATAAGATGATGAATAATTCTTGAGGAAGCCCCACCAATGTATAACAAATAAAAATCCATGATATTTTTACCATAAGGTATTGGTGTCACTCTGTCTTGTGGGTTTACATTTTTTAATTTAATGATTAATTTATAGGTTGATATATTAATATGATATGGATATTTCATATAATATTATTGACGTGGGAATAGTAACTTATCGATATTATGTTTTAAATCAAGTGATTCTTAATAATAGATAGTAAAAAGTTAGTTTCAATTGTCCCACTCATCCACTAGTCTACATAATAGTGATAGAAAATACACACATATTGTATGAATAAATATTCCAGAAAATATATATATGGTCTGAAGAAGAATAAGTTAATCCAAATAAGTATTTTAGATCTTAATCCCATTATGCTCCAATGAAATTTTTCAAAAAACATGGAAGAACCCTATGATGTCATTACCTATGATGGGATAACAAGGATTATATTTTAGGGTTTACTCAATAATTCAAAAAAATTCGAATGTGTATACTAATAGGGTTTTGGGGCCAGTTCTGTGATAAATACATGTGATCCCCAAGATATTGATTATTTTAAATGTTATCCCACTTGATTAATGAAATCTTTTGATCGATCAAAACTAAAATCATAAAATAAAAATGTTGAAAACATATTGTTAAAAAAATAGAAAAATATTAACTTCAATAGATATTAACAAATGATATTTTATTTTTCATTCATGAAAATTTTGATTCAATTGGATTTAATGTCATTATAAGGTTATAAATTGTTATATTCATTCTCATTGATTTATCCTAGATTAATCCAAATATAATTATAATAAAAGTGAATTACCCAATGTCCATTATGTTCAATATTTTTTGAAAACATATATATCTGAGCTACTTGTAATCAACTATTTGGATCAATCACATTTGAGATCCATCATTAACAAAAAATTTGTCTAAATACATATTAAGGAATGATATATTTTTTATTATAAATGTGAATATTTATCAGAATAACAACTCATAATAAAAATTTTATTGAATTCATCATAAAAACATTATACTCTTAAACCCTAAACCCTTAAGCAACTACAATAAAAATTTTATAGGGGAACACTATCTCTCTTGAGTAAATCATGTCAAAAATTGTGATATGGAAAAAGTTTATAAAAATAAATTAAAATTAAAATTTTCAATAAAGTAAAATTACATGATTTTATTTTTAAAGCATTATATATGATTTTGTAGAATGGAAAAAATCTTAAATGAACTCATAAGTCAGATAAAATTTAGAATTAGTGATAAAAGTCACCTGAAAACATTATGAAACCTTCTATTTGAAAAAAAACCCCACTAATATATGGACACTCCCAAAATGGCCATGATAGATTTTTATTTTAAAAAAACAACATGAATGATTCATCCTTGATATTTAAAAACAAAAAAACCCCATTATCTATGATTTAAAATGACAACTGAAATGGGCATGGTGGATTTTTCTATGTATGGGGAATTAGATTTCCATGTTTTCATGAAATATGAAATATATTCAAATATCATATCATTATCTTTAAATTTATAACACGATCCTAAAATTATGATGATAGAACATACCACGATATAGTAAATTTAGTGGTTATTTGAGTGTTATGGATGGATTGTTCACAATCCTATCCTCCTAATAATTAATTTAAATATGATTTGATCTTATCACATAGTTTGAAATGTAAATTCATTCCCGAAAACTCCCCTTATGTAGTTTTACCCCCATTTGGATTATTGTTTCACAAAATAAATGTGGTGAGGTTCTATATACTTTAGTTGATAACCATGCCTTTTATTCAAACATTGTTAATATAACACACAATTTAATAATTTATGAACCAAACACCACCCTTGTTAATCTTACATTGGTGTTCCTCATATCTGAAAGGTATATGACATGTACATTGATCTCCCTGTAAAAAAAATTAAAAATTACTGATACTAAATGTCATAGATACTCCAAAATATATAAAAGGTTGTTTCTCTATACTTTTCATTATCAGTAACAGTACATTTTTATTGGAAATATCCATTTCTTTATAGATTGCACTATTGTCCATTTTTCATAATGATCAAATTCAGATCCATTTTCTAAAAATATAAACAATTAACATAAAATTAAATTTAATTAATAATATTTAAAATGACTTTATATTTGAAATGAAATGAAAAAGGGTATATGAAAATTTTATATCATATAACTGATGAAACAATTAGATTTTATTGAAAAAGAACCCAATAGTAACTATCCCCATACCATTACATAAGAGAATCTCCACTAACAAAAAAATATCTACACACTTATTCTTTAAGAACATTGATCCACAACTCCTCCACCCATCATATCAATTGTGAATACATTATCATGTGGAATTAGAAAAAATCTACTATTAACTTATTTCATATTAATATATAAAAAATAAAAGCATCTAACATTATTCTATAATCTTTTCTATCTACTTGAAAAAGATCATTGTGTATTATTATACTAAGATTATCAGCTACAAAATTCCCTTTACTATGTGTAGCATATATTAAATTCACTATCCTGAAAGAGATCGATTCACTTTCTCTACTATTGATTATAAAAAAATTATGATAAATTATATCCTAAGATATTGTAATCAATGAAGAAAAAAATTAATCCTCAATAATATAATATTTCTATAACATAAAAGAAAATAGAACCACTATATTCTATGTATCATGGGTAGCATAGTTACATTCTTGATAAAATAACCATTGAAACCCATAAAAGATAACTTCTCCCAATAGTATTAGAACACAGACAAGTCCTTGATGATTAATATCACATAAGACATCAGAAAAAAATAACTTTTCAATAAATACAGTATATAAATAATTATTGTATTCTATTTTTAATATCTTATTTGTTTCAAAAATCATCCATCCAACTGAAGGATTATTCCTTCATGGTCGAAGTAGCTAAATTATCCACAATCATAGGATAATTATTCATGAAAAACATATAATTATAAATTATAAAATGGAAGAGAAAAATATATGTATAACTCTTTATTTCAACCCATGAAACACATACCATGATCCTAAAAGAATCAATATATACACCATACTATAAAATGATGTGTACATGAAAATGAACTTCATAAACCCAAAAAATTATTATTGTATTGATTCTAATACAATTTATATTGTCTAAGGTCTTCCAAAACCATATATAAATGATCAACATGATCCTCCATTATACATGAATAAATTATCATATTGTCAATGAAAACTACCAAAATATGATCAAAGAATTCAGCGAACAATGATTTTTTTAGGACAATGAAAACAATATCAGAATTTATGACATAAAAATGCATTACCATGAACTCATAGTTTAAATAATGAAAAATAAATATAGTATTCAAGATATTTCATATATTAAACATACTATTATTATATATAGTCAATTAATAGACCTTTAACAATGTGTTATCTACCTTCAACTGATCTAAAATAATGTCAATTTTCGAGGGAGGATAGAGGTTTTTCACGATCTTCCAGTTCAAATGATTGTAATTGTTACCATGATATGAAATTAAATCCACAATAATTGAGAACAAAACCAATTTACCCTAATGTACAAAATTGGTTTTATGAATTCCAACTATAATAGTTCCTCAGTTTTAATTCAGAAACCATTTTACTTAGAATGTTTCACCCTATACATAAAGATATAACTATGAGAGACACTAGGTTATTACCCCATATTAAAATACATATCAAATAGATGGACACTATCAACAACTACTATATATAAAATATTGGAAACTCCTCATAGATACTCATAACTACCACTTCCCAAACATCTACTAAACCTAACATCCTATTTGATAAGTTCAAAGAAAGAGGATATAGAAAACTACAATCAATTTGATACTCTCACCCAATAAAAAATATCACACTCCTTTCTTCTTCATTAAATACACCCATAATCCACAAAAATTAATCAATATTATTATATTATAAATACGAAAAATCTAATCTAGGTACAAAATCATATGACTAAATTCTGAGTAAAAGAAACTAACCATTTAGTTGATGTTTCCCTAATATCATCTGAAATCCATGAGACACGTCAAACTGTATCCCACGAAGTAAATAGGTAATTCAATGCATGAAGTGAATTATAAGACTATATATACTACCTAATATCACTCGGAATATTGTAAGAACAAAATTTTAGTACATAGATAAGGAATTAAAAAAAGATTAATTCTTCTTAGAAGATAAAGAAATGGTGTCTCAAAAAATATCTATCAACTAAATTTTATAAAATATATATATTGTATATAAATAATTCTATATCCTCTTCCACCCTAACATTAATGATTACCAACACCACATCCATGATGGAACTAGGTATATGAGGATGGGGAGAATCTATGGGTTATAATATTTCTACATTATCTCCTCAATTTGTTATGAAATTCTAAGAACCATGTAGTTTCTTTTTATATGGTCTTAATGAAAGCTGTTATAAATAATGTGCCTAAAATGGGGTGTAAAATTCATGATGGCCACTAATTAATGACATATACTGTATTTGTTTTAGAGAAACCAATCACAGTTGTAGAAGACAACACTAATTCTCATGTTATAGTTTTGAGAATCATTAACTATAGAAGAATGCGAGAGGGAAGTATGTTGCCAATATAAAATTTATTGGAACTTCTACTCAATATAAATTATAGAATTCACCTCAGGATATAAACTATTCATTCAAAACACCTTCTCAATAACATAATCATTTAACTATAGATTATGATATATTGACATCATGAATGTAGTAACTTGAAACTGGATCAATGAATGTAACAACTATTCAAAATTTATCTCCCATGTATCATCATCTTGATGAATAATATGAGTAGATGGAGTCAGAAATAGAAAAAAAAATCACATTTTTCGACACAAAAAATCTATCTTGATTCAATGTGATGGTCTCCTACCTCCTAGAAACATTTACTGTTAAATTATGAAACTTATCTCATAACTATCTATGAATCATTTCTAATGTATACTAAAAAAACTCACCATGAATAAGAAAATTAGCACACCACTAAAAGGAGGTTCACCACAATAAAATACAATCCACAAAAATAATTTTCTTAAATATAAATAATATATAAAAGAAAGAAATATCAAACTTCTCTAATAATATATTAGTCTCCTCATTAGAGACAAACACCGCATTTTTTGAAAAACTGTGATGTTGAAACTTACATAGTTATGTCCTCCAAGATTAATCTTAATCTAGGTCAAACCCCATGTTATTGGGAAGATAATCCAACATCATTACATCTTCCTAAACCACATTATGTCATATAACACAATCTATATGATGAAAGAAATCATGAACACCTAATCCCAATATACAAAAAAATATGATTTTGTGAATATCTAATTAGTTTATTGTAAACACCCAGAATCACATCAATTAAATTTCGAGAATAATAAATCTGATTCATGTATAAAACTTACATATCTACCCAAAAATTAGTATAATATATCTTTATTAGGTTTTATATGATTTTTTTAAATTTTATAGAGCATAGAGGGACCTAAAATATCTATTTACTGGTCATATTCCCTTTATCAACATCACATTTATGTTTACATGACATTATTTACCTACCATTCAAATACATTATTATTGAATTAATTACTCTAAGATCTAAATTACCTCTTGTCCAAATATATAATACCATTTCATCTTAACAAATTCCAATTAAAACCACTCTTATATTTGTCGAAAACATAAGTGTGAAAACTAAAACCTTCATATTATAATATGTAGTTTGGAGACAATTACCAAGGGAATAAAGAACATATTTGGGTGTTATTACACATATAATTCTAGTGGAAATAAAAATAAAAAACCAATTAAATATGTAATATATTATAAAATTAATCCCAATATATGAATAATTATTAGTATGTCATATATAACCAATATTTTCAAAATAGATTCTCTATAAAATGGTACTGCTGTAGCGAATGTAATCCTAAAACACCACTCCCCAGAGATAACAATGTCATGATTTATTACAATCAATGAATTAAGTCGTATAAAATAATTATATGTACATATACTGAAATAGAAGTGAGAATACATGTATACATTATAACTTCACACAAAAATTCTCTCATTTAAATACGAAATAATATTTTTAAAGACTCCATGAGTAAATAATTGAATAAATTAATTAACCATTCTATGTAAACTACCTTCATTCCTAATAAAGGTTCACTCATAATTTCTATATAAAAGGATATTAATATAACATTCATAAAAAAAATATATTGAATCCTCATATCCAATTCCCAGCTGAAATAGTAACCCTTTCACCGAATAGATTATGACCTTGCTCTACCATATCATCCATATCTACATAATGATATATCTTATAACCACATAACAAAAATAACATTCCACATACAAAAATCATATTATATCACATCTACATGTCACATATCACCATACTACTATGATGTATGTTGATGAAAATAAATGTAACACACCGAGTTTTATGAAAACTATTCTTTTAATTTCATTTATGTATTCTATTATACACCACACCATGTTTAGCTTGTACTATACGCAACACCGTATTAGCTTTCAGTATACGCAACACTATTCTTGGCTCGTGTTACTCACAATTTCTTGTTTGTTTGATAGAAGTTATTCCACAAATCATTGAGGGTATATATATATATATATTCAATTTATAAATATAATATGGTTGGATTCTGTTATACACAACAATAATGGAGTCTTTCACTACACGCAACCCTAACTTGGATTTCATTACACGTAATCGCGACCTTCTTCGATAGCATGTGTTGTACGCAATATCGGGTTTCACTAAACAATGATATATGGTTATAAAATTATTATGAACTAGATATTATGAATAGTATTAACTAAATATTAAATTTTATAACATTATTATTCATCTTGCACATTTTCCATAACATGGTATATGAACAAAATAAAATTTTCAGGTAAAATAATAATTTAACAAAAAAATGCAGTTTTACCATCTTTTGATGGCACACCCACATTAAATCATGTTTTTGACATGTTTTTAAGTTCAATTTTACAAAATAAAATTATTCTATGGAATCAGGATATAAAATTTTACCTTGGATACATTTTTCATATTATTCTGATAACTTTCATATTTTAATGAATATTAAAAACATGCTATATTTTAATTAAAAAAAACATTTTTCATCATAATAACTTATGTGGTTAAATTATAATATTTAATGGTTTTAAAGTATAAATAGAATTTATTTTACTATATAATATAATTTATGTCATTTTCATTGATTTTAAATTGAATTCTTAGGTTAAATAAATTCAATCTTATGCAATGTTTTAAACAAAAAACTCGTTTTCATTCGACAACAGGATTAATTTTAATTTAATTTCTGCAACTTATTTGTATTGAATTTGGAAAAATGGATTTAATATTTGGAATCAGTGGGTCCAAATTTTATTAATAGATTACTTTTTATCTTTGGGCTTTATGAATAGTAACAACGGTAAATTTTATTTACCACAGTAAAAGGTAAATTGGGTAATTAAGGGTAAATATAATATTATAAAATTATCCTAATACTTTTCTAAATACAATTGGATGATTATAATTTGTCCTAAGTCATATTTTGGTAGAAATGGATTCCATTAGATCCAACTTGGAGGTGATTAAGACCTTTAGATTATTTTATTTTAAGGAAATTGAAAAATGTCTCACTCAACATTAATAATTAAAAAAAATTAATATAAGATTATACAGAATATAAATTCGGTTATAAATAATAATTTGAAAGATAAAATGTTTTTCTTTATCATTTTAGTTTATTTTTCATTTTTTAGAGTTATTTAATTACCTTATTATCTTATACATTAAGGATGCAGAAAGTATTTATTTAGTGAAAAATCAATAATATAGTTTTTATTGATATAGTAATACATATAAAAAGGACCAAAAATCTGAAAAATACTTATTAATAGTATATATATAAACCCTAATCATCTACTGGCCGAATTGTTGACCATTTGGATTCTTATTAAGGATATTATGACACTTATATTATTTTATTTTAAATGATTCTAAAGTTGTCACCTTCATAATTTAATAAATACAACAATTTAAATATTGTGATTGTAAGATGATAAATTATAGTAAAATTATTATTGTGAAAGGTAATAGATATATCTTCATCATTGGATTTTATTTTTAATTTTTATGCAACAAATAAGTATATTAAATAATTATACAAAAATGTTGTAGTAATTATTTTATTAAGAGATAAACCAAATAATGTTTTTTACAAATACTAAAATAAATATTATATGAACTATTTAATGTACTCCGCTAATTTTATAGATACATATCACCTTATATTAATCTATTAAATCTTTTATTTCGAACATATATTTTGTATATATTTTATTTAAATTCGAATAAATGAATAGTGTCAAAATTGACACTATTGTTATTCTATAAAAAGTACATATTATAAAATTTTTTAAAAATCACAAAAATATTTAAAAATTATAAATTTAAATTTATATGGTCTAAAAGTTTATAAAGTATGCAATTATGGGAAATTCACAAAAAATAAGTAATTAATTGTTATAATTTAAAATTTAGAATGTTATTACCACAAATAAAATGAAATTGATTAAATAAGGATAAATCAAGTTGATAATGTTTAAAATAAATTACTAACATGTCTAAATTTTATTTTTTGATTATATTAAAACCATATCTCATCTAATATTAGTATATGAGTAATTTGGGATGTTTTTACGTGGGGATGGGATTTAATATAAACTAATATTTCTTATATTTCCAAAGGTGCCCCTCTCCTCCCTTATAAAAGGGAACCTCCTCCCTCATCTCCTCACACAAATTTGAGCCTTCATGCTCAGCCAACCCCTGCCCATTTAACTTCCCCACTTCCCTTGAAACATCCTAGAGGTCTTGGTCATCTTCAAAGACCAATTTTAGTGCCCTAAGAGGAGGTCTCAGAGAGGCACTTCAAAGAAGAGGTAATGTCCGTTACCGATTCTTTCAACTTTATTTCTTTTTCTACTTCTTCTTATTTATTTGTATCATTATTAAGTAATAACATCAGTATCAATAATATAATGATATGTTATTATAAGTAAGAAACAACCCTATTTCACTATCTATCCATCCTATGTAAAATGAAATCACTATGCGTGCGTACGTACGGAATACCGTCTCTATGCCGTGGTGTAATCTATTTTCCACCACCACTTTACATGGATGGGTATAATGGTGTAAATAAGGACTATATATGATTATGTAAAGTGATATTGATTATGAAATAGTATACATACACTCCAATACAATTCAATGGGACTGATATCATCACTCGTGCGTACGTACGGATTACCGTCTCCACGACGCGTTGAGATTCATTTTCCATGTTAACAATTCAAGAATTATTATAAAGTTTATATAATAAGTAATAATAAAATATATGACATAATAATGCTACTGGATTTATGTATATATATATTTATGTCATATACTTAATTCCATTCAATTCAATAAGGAAATGAAAACAACATTCATGCATACGTACGACCTACCGTCTCCATGAACGGTGTATTTCATTCCTTTTATCGATCTATAATATATATGTATATGATGAATATATATTATATATAAATCATGTTTTACATTATTGAATTATTTAAATCAGGATATAAGTAATAATATCAAGAACGACAAGTTGATACACATACGATAAATGAAATGATTTTACCCAAAACGGTACTCTTACATGGAATTTACAAAAGAACGGGTAATATAAAGTCATAAGAGAAACATATATGATATCATAGAAATTAATATGATTATTTAATAAGTAAATGACATTTTTTAAATCATTATACATGAGGTACAGATCCATACGAATCATATTGAAGCTAAGGTAAGGGATAACTTTTCCAATCTCGTTTTTCTCCGAGATTGTTCATTCGTAAGTATTTACTGGGGTTATATTTATCACCCATGTCCATGTTTTATAAAAGTTTTTTCATGTATATTTAAAGTCCTTTTAACCATTTTTGACTTTTACTACATGGTATGTAAGGAATCATTTTTTACCATATGAGTTACTTTTTGAATTTTCCGACAAAAGTGTGAGGAGAATGTTATTTTTAATTTATACGAAGTGAAAAGATTTTTACGGTTTCATAACGCCTCATTTTCATGAAGCTTACTCTACATGATTTCATGACTATTTTCAAAAAAATCCTATTCTTTTAGAATTGCATGACATTTTGTAAAAAGAGAATGATTTTTAAGAAGAAATGATATTTTCCTCAAGAATTCATTTCATATGTCTTATCAAAACCATTTTTCATCTAAGATGACATTATTTCATATGTTTATGTTTCATGAATCATGTCTCTATGATTTAAATGGTTTTACTTTTCTTATTAAGAAATGATATCCATTTCATTTATATGGATTATGTGATGATGGGATGATGTTTATGAAACCCATTTTATTCGTTGGGTTATTATGGATGATGTATGATTATTTTGTGGCACAAGTAAGAATGATTTCATTATGAGATGTGTAGGGCCGATATCTCCCTCCAATGAATTGGGTACAGATTTATATCTCATGAGATAGACATGGATGGATCGGAAAGTTAATCCAGTTCAATAATATAGCATTGGAACGAGGAGTGAACTCGATTCAGAAAGGGACTTTGTCCACTAAGATGGTCTTGGCAGAAATGCCTTGGCTAATATGGAAATCATAACATGTGCTTAATGGTTTTCCACAATATCATGATATATTACCATGCTATTTTATCGAGATTGATGTTCCTTTATGATATATGCCTTACGTACTTCCACGATTTATGTCTTTGCTCAAGATTTTGATGTTTAAATTTCATGTTCAAGTTTTTGTTTTCAAATGTTTATGGATTGTTTTATGTTCTCCATGTTTGCCCTTATAGAGCATTTGAGCTCACCCTTTTTTATGTTTTATTTTCCCCAGGATATAAAGAATGTTTTTAGTTAAGGAAACAAAAAGTGGAAGATAATTATGGTTGTTGTTGATGATATTTCAACATGATTAGAAGTTTATATTCCAAGATTCCAAAGACACTAAACTATTATGATCCTTATGTGTCTGTTTTTTGTTATGTATTTTGTATTCCGAAAAAGTAATGTAATGTCCATGTATGTCAAGCTTTGGGTCTCTACAGTTGGTATTAGAGGAAAGGTTTAGTCAAACTTTGGAAACTAGGATGGGAAAACGTTAGTGAGATCCCTAGAGATATTTCTAAGGTATGTCTAGGGATGTCCTTAAGGATAAGTATACATATAATATATAGTCCTAGAACTACGGTAACAATATTAGAATGTAACCTAAGATGTTAGATATTGAGGTTACTCCCACATTACTATGTTGTTTTCCCTAGAATGATTTTTTCCTCTCACAATATTCATTTTGGGTATTAGAAAATGGTTGGAAATTGGAAGATTCACGATAATGGAGGATATGGCGGACAATGGAATGATATTATTCATGAGCAACCAAATGAAACGGGATTTGAATGTCCAAACATCATTATTATTCCTAATTAGCAATTCCATAATATGATCAATAATGTCTACTTTGGTAAGTTTCTCGACTCAGATAATAAGAGAATGATGGAGTTTCATGATGATCATAGAGGAAAGAAAGTTCAATTTCCCTCATGTAAATCATGTGGGAAGAGGCATCAGGGAGAATGTTTCAAAGGATCTGGAAGATGATTTGGGTGTGGAAAAGAAGGACCCAAAGCCAGTAAGTGCAAAGGAAAAGGTTCAGTTAACACCATGAAAAGGATAATGGTATTTCTATGACATCAACAATGATTAGATGTTTTAAATGTGGAATGTATGGGAATTATGCAAACCAATGCCCTAAGAAAAAATCTCATGAAGAGAATCAACATGGTCATGTGAGTAGTATTTATGTGGATAATGATGAAGAGACTACAAATGAAATATGAGATGAAATAAATGATGAAGCTCAGTCAGTGGTTTAAGAAGTTAGTGGAATGATTGTATGTTTATAAAGAATAATGTATGGTACTATGGAATAATGAATCATCTAGGGATTGTTACACTATTGTTTTTCTTGAAGTATTTGAAAGTATATGTTGAATTGTACCAGTAACCATGTAAGGTTATTCAGA
This sequence comes from Viscum album, assembly GCA_963277665.1. Taxonomy (NCBI): domain Eukaryota; kingdom Viridiplantae; phylum Streptophyta; class Magnoliopsida; order Santalales; family Viscaceae; genus Viscum; species Viscum album. The sequence continues at coordinate 1,405,934,341 of OY728133.1, read as the reverse complement.
TATATTTGTAAAGTAGATGATATGCGCATAATGAAGGGATAAGAAGATAATGATATGTTTGATTGTATTCATGAGATCATGATTGATATAAGGACTAAGTGATATCACGACATGAGTATATAGAATTTTTGGGATTTTGGTATGTGGAAAGAGTTAACTTTTGACAGCATTCATGTTGTCACTAAGGTTAAATGGGTATTTTGTTTCAAGATAATACATGATTAAGGTGTTCACATGTTTGTAATTTGACCAAAAAGATATATCTTATGATATATGGGGGATAAATGATGGAATTCACGTGATTGTTATGTTACATTTCAAGTAATCATTTTCTTTATACTATGATCTTGGACATAGGTATTTTGGATAAGCCTAAATATTGGAATGGATTATGTTGGATATAAGTTAGTATTGTTTAAGGATAGAAATATTTTTGAAATTATTGATGGGATGTTATAGTACTGTAGTTTTAGAAAAAGGACAACCTACAGGATGGGCGACAACCCATCACGTCGGACAAGGATGTGGGAATCGATCCCACAACCAAAATGCGACATGCCTTTATCGGCTACCACTGGCCTACAGGAAGTCCCTGGTTAGCAGAAACTAGTTGTATTAAAAAGTATGATCTATGAAGTATAAGTACATATATGATTAATCTCACTATAGACAGACATATGTATATTTGATAACTTTTGAGACAGATGGAATGACCCATCATTCTATCACATGATCTGTTAGCACATCACAAATAACATATTCAACTTCAATTCTTTAAGAGATGAAGTGGAAATTGTTCAATGCACGAACAACAGTGAGATTTTACCAAAATCAAGAAAGTATTTCTTCTAATTCAGAATTTTCAACTTTAGGGAAATGATATTGAAAACCAAATTTTTTTCCTAGTGCCCTTATATACGATGAATCAGATGGTACCTTAAATAATCACAAATTTATGGCTTTGTGATTAATTGCTTTTTCATAGCCATGTTCTCTACCACTCTCCATCAGAACATGATGGTTATATTTCTCTTCCATATCCATAATTTCACCTATGTCCTCCTATGTGGAAACCCAGTGATATGTTTATTTGGGTAACCGTTACTTTTTAGACATTAGTTTTTAAAGTTATGATTTGGTATTTCATTTTACGGTGTGGGTTTCAATTATAGAAACATTCAAGTAGAAACCCATGTATAACCCCGGCGAATTTCAAGCGAGAATTTCATTTTAAGGGGGGTAGAATGAAACAACCCGAGATTTTATGAAAAATATTCTTTTAATTTCATTGATGTCTTCTATTATACACCACACCAAGTTTATCTTGTACTATACGCAACACTGTATTAGCTTGTAGTATACACAACACTATTCTTGGCTCTTGTTACACAGAATTTCATGTTCGTTTGATAGAAGTTATTATTCACAACATTGAGTGTATATATATATATATATTCAATGAATAAATAAAATATGGTTGGATTCTATTATACGCAACAACAATGTATTCTTTCACTACACGCAACCCTAACTTGGCTTGCATTACACGCAATCACGACCTTCTTCGATAGCGTGTGTTATACGCAATATCGGGTTCCACTAAACAATGATATATGGTTATAATATTATTATGAACTAGACGTTATAAATATTATTAACTAAATATTTAAATTTAATCATTGTTATTCATCTTACACATTTTATATAACATGGTATAAGAACAAAATAAATTTTTCGGGTAAAATAAGCATTTTTTAAAAAATGCAGTTTTTCCGCCTTTTGACGGAACACCCTCTTTAAATCTATTTTTTACATGTTTATAAGTTCAATTTTAAAAAATAAGATTATTCTTTGGAATAAGGATATAAAATTTTACCTTGGATAAAATTTTAATATTATTCTGATAACTTTTATATTTTAATGAATAGAAAAAACACGCTATATTTTAATTAAAAACAACTTTTTTCATCGTAAAAACTTATGTGGTTAAATTATAATATTTAATGGTTTTAAAGTACAAATATAATATATTTATACCATTTTATATAATTTATGTCATTATCATTGATTTTACAATGAATTCGTAGGTTAAATAAATTCAATCTATTGCAATGTTTTAAACAAAAAAACATGTTTTCTTTCTACAATGGGATTAATTTTAATTTAATTTCTGTAACATCTGTTTATTGAATTTGGAAAAATGGATTTCATATTTGGAATCAGTGGGTCCAAATTATATTAATAGACTAATTTTTATTTTCGGGCTTCATGAATAGTAACAACGGTAAATTTTATTTACCACAGTAAAAGGTAAATTGGGTAATTAATGGTAAATACAATATTATAAAATTATCCTAGTACTTGTATTAATACAATTTGATGATTATAATTTGTCCTAAGTCATATTTTGGTTGAAATGGAATCCATTTGAACCCACTTGGAGGTGATTAAGACCATCAATTTATTTTATTTAAAGGAAAGTGAAATAAGTCTCACTCAACTTTAATAATAAATGTGTTTTTAATATAAGTTTATACAGAATATAAATTCGGTTATAAATTCTCATTTTAAATATAAATTTATTTTATTTATCATGGTAATTTATTTGTAATTTTTAAGAGTTATTTAATTACCTTATTATCATACACATTAAAGATGCATAAATTATTTATTTAGTGAAAAATCAATAATATAGTTTTTATTGAAATATTAATACATATAAAAGGCCAAAAAATCATCAAAAAGCTTATTATTAGTATATATATAAATCCTAATAATACACTGGCCGAATTGTAGACCATTTGGATCCTTATTAAGGCGATTATGACACTTATATTATTTTATTTTAAATGATGACAAAGTTGTCACCTTCATAATTTAATAAATATAACAATTTAAATATTGTGATTTTAATATGATAAATTCGAGTAAAATTATTATTGTGAAAATTAATAGATGTATCGTCATCATAGGATTTTATTTTTAATTTTTATGCGAAAAATAATTATATTAAATAATCATACAAAAATGTTGTAGTAATTATTTTTTTAAGAGACAAACCAAATAAATTGTTTTAAAAATAATAAAATAAATATTATATGAACTATTTAATGTACTCCACAAATTATCTAGAAACATATGACAATTTATGAAGATATTAATACTTTTATTTAGAACATATCTTTTGTATATATTTTATTTAAATTCAAATAAATGAATAGTGTCAAAATTGACACTATTGTTATTTTATAAAAATAACATATTATAAAATCGTTTAAAAATCACAAAAATATTTAAAAATTAAAAATTTAAATTTATATGGTCTAAAATATTATAAAGTATCCAATTATTGAAAATTACCATCAAATAAGTAATTATTTATTATAATTTAAAATTTAAAATATTATTACCACAAATAAGATAAAATTGATTAAATAAGGATAAATCAAGCTAATAATGTTTGAAATAAATTCCTAACATGTCTAAATTTTATTGTTTGATGCAATTAAAACCCTATATCATCTAATATTCTTATATGAGTGATTTTTGAAGTATTTATGTGGGGTTGAGATTTAATATAAACTAATATTTCTTATATTTCCAAAGGTGCCCCTATCCTCCCTTATAAAAGGGCACCACCTCCCTCTCCTCCTCACACAAATTTGAGCCTTCAAGCTCGCCCAAACCCTACCCATTTCACTTCCTCACTTTCCTAGAGACATCCTAGAGGTCCTGGTCTTCTTCAACGACCAATTTTAGTGCCCTAAGAGGAGGTCTCAAAGAGGCGCTTCAAAGAAGAGGTAATGTCTGTTACCGATTCTTTCAACTTTATTTCTTCTTCTAATTCTTCTTCTTTTGTTGTTTCATTATGAAGTAATAACATCAGTATCACTCATATACTGATATGTTGTTACAATTATTAAATAACCCTATTTCACCATCTATCCATCCTACGGAAAACAAAATCACCGTGTGTGCATACGTACGGAATACCGTATCCATGCCGGGATGTAATCTATTTTCAACCACCACCTTACTTGGACGGGTATAATGGTTTAAATAATGACTATATAAGATTATTGTAAAGTTATATTTATTCTGAAATAGTATACATACACTCCAATACAATTCCATGGGAATGATATCATCGCTCGTGCATACTTACGGATTACCATCTCCACGACGCGATGAGATTCATTTGCCATGTTAAAAATTAAAGAATGATTATAAAGTATATATAATAAGTAATAATGAAAAATATGTCCTGATAATTATACTGTATTTATGTATATATATATTTATGTCATATACTTAATTCCATTCAATTCAATAAGGAAACGAAAATAGCGTTCATGCGTACGTACGGCCTACCGTCTCCCTAAACGGTGTATTTCATTCCTTTTATCGATCTACAATATATATGTATATGATGAATATATATTATATATAAATCATGTTTTACATTATGGAATTATGTATATCAGGATATATGTAATAATATAAAGAACGACAAGTCGAAACACATATGATAAATGAAATGATTTTACCCAAAACGCAGCTCTTACATGGAATTTAGAAATGAACTGGTAATATAAAGTCATAAGTGAAACACATATTATATCATAAAAATGAATATGATTATTTAATAGGTCAATGACATTATTTGAATCATTATATAGGAGGTTCGGATCCATACAAAGTATATCAGACCTAAGGTAATGGAAAACTTTTCCAATATCGTTTCTATCCGAGATTGTTCATTCATAAGTATTTACTGGGGTTATATTTATCATCCATGTCCATGTTTTATAAAAGTGTTTTCATGTATGTTTAATGTCCTTTTTAACCATTTTTTAATTTTACTACATGGTATGTAAGGAATATTTTTTTTACCATACGAGATACTTTTTGACATTTCCGACAATATTATGAGGAGAATGTTATTTTTAACTTAAACAGAGTGAATGGATTTTTACAGTTTCATAATGCCTCATTTTCATGAAGCTTACTCTACATGATTTCATGACTATTTTCAAAAAAAATCCATTTCTTTTAAAATTTCCTGACATTTTTTGAAAAGGGAATGATTTTTTATAAGAAAGGATATTTTCCTCAAGAATTCATTTCAAATGTCATATCAAAACCATTTTTCATCTAAGATGACATTATTTTATATGTGTATGTTTCAATTATCATGTCTCTATGATTTAGATGGTTTCACTTTTCTTATTATGAAATGATATCCATTTCTTTTATATGGATTATGTGATTTTGGGATGATGTTTATGAAACCCATTTTATTCATTGGGATATTATTAATGATGTATGTTTATTTTGAGGCACAAGTAAGAATGATTTCATTATGAGATTGGTGGGACCTATATCTCCCTCCAATTTATTGGTTAAAGATTTATATCTCATGAGACAGTCTTGGCCGGAACGACATGTTAAACCGGTTCAGTAATACAGGACTGGAACGAGGAGTGAACTCGATTCAGAAAGGGACTTTGTCCACTAAGATGGTCTTGGAAGCAATGCCTTGGCTAATATGGAAATCATAACATGTGATTAATGGTTTTCCACAATTACATGATTTATTCCCATGATATTTTATCAATATTGATGTTCCTTTTTGATATATTCCTTATGTACTTCCACGATTTATGTCTTTGCTCAAGATTTTGATGTTTAAATTTCATGTTCAAGTTTTTGTTTTCAAATGTTTATGGTTTGTTTTATGTTCTATATGTTTGACCTTACTAAGAATTTGAGCTCACCCTTTTTTATGTTTTATTTTCCTCAGGAAATAAAGAATGGTTTTATGTAAGGAAATAGAAAGGGGAAGATCATTATGGGAGTTGTTGAATATCTTTCAACATGATTAGAAGTTTATATTCCATGTTTCCAAAGACACTAAACTATTACGATCATTATGTGTCTGTTTTTATTATGTATTAAGTATTCCGCAAAAGTAATGTAATGTCCATGTACGTCAAGATTTAGGTCTCTTCAATCAACATCATTTCCTCCTCCCCATGAATGTATTTTCCATAAAACCATTACATTTCCATAAAATCATCACATCACGATCACATAATAAAGAACCATAAACTATATACATCAAAACCCAACATTTTTTATAATAGAGAGTGAGGAAGTGAATGTAGTTATCCATACGTATCACTTACATCCTACAAGTGGTGGAATGAACCTAGTACCCAAAAACTCAAATGGGTGTTGGTTACGTTACCCAACTCAGGTTGTTGGGGATAAGAAATAACATAAAACTATATTGAATATAATATAATAAAAAACCCATCCTCTTGTTTCCTATATTACATAAATATACTATAAAAACTACTATCATCTCACTATTTACACATCATATTGACAATGACCACCACCTCCATCCATAACAATTTCCAATCAAACTACTATTACACAAAAGATATTCAATAAATACCCATAAATTCTCATATAATAACCCCATTCATGTTTTCTATAATGTTATCATTAATAGCATTAATTTTTTATATATATTTAATTCCATAAATAAGTCATTTACAGAACATTTTTCAAAACTCATTATTTACATTTTAATTACAACATATTCATTTTACACTACAATTTAATATATACATCATACACACTAGGGTCTGCTAGGTTTGTGGTAAGCCAAGAATGATTACCTAAGAGGCCCTCCAATATGGTAGGGGTTGTCTAATATTGTTGACTATTCATGTAACACAAAAGGGAGGGATTATACTAATATAGATGAACACACAAAAACACACATATTTATAGAGTAGTATAATTCATAAAATATAAATAGATGATTCGAAAAATTCATGCATAAAAATAATCCAACATACAAGAATCAAATGGTCTAGGGAAAAGAAAATATACAAATACAATCCCACTATAAACAAAAACAATGGCCCCACCTGTTAAAAAAGGGGATTGATATCATGATGCACTATTAGAACCCTCTATGTTCCATGAATCACGACTATTCTCCATCGGTTCATGGCCCACCTAACAATACATCAAATGGCATGTAATATTTATAGTACATGACATGTGAAGGTAGAGTCCATGGTTGGGTGATCATATACAAACCGTATAGGACATCCCAAAAACACATAACAAAATAAATCAAAGCGGAAGTTGGCTATATAAAACCATACTAGGGAATAAAAAAGGTAACCCAAATATTATCAAAGGAAGACTCCAAGCCTTATATTAGGGTCACATTAATAATTATAGCCTATGATTCTATTGGTCTACCAAAGGAAAAATTATTCTGAAGGAAATCACACAGTAGGTTGATCCAAGCTAATGTTACCCATTCAAGTGGGCACTCTAAATAGGAAATTACATGAATAAGAACATATAAAACAAGATGGATCATCTATAGAAATATCAAAATTTTGATACAACACATTATAAGATTGTATATGTTCATAAATGAAATATAGATCATGATCATGGCTTATGGGGGATGTATAACCCTATCAGAGATATCCACAAGAAAGTGGATCATGCTTCCTTGATGTGGAAAATGAGATACCTAGACAAACATAGAAAATATTGATAAATGACCAAACCCCAATAAATATGGAGGTATATGCAACAATATCCAAAATGAACCTATAAAGGAGAGTTCTATTCCTATTCTTACAAATGGATACCTCACATTACATCCAATGTAATTGAACAATGGGAAACCATTTGATTTACACAGTTCAAGGGAACTCACGCGCAAATCATTACATATATAGTATGAGAAGAAAAATTCATTTATAATTCTTTATAAGGAGTGTAAAAGTTGTCTACAAGGGTACATGGCATGTCTCACTATGTATAAAACATCTTGTTTCCTTATTCCATACATAAAATTCTTTTCTTTATATATATGATGTTGTATTATAATAAACTGTGTGTAGAGGTTGGGATGAAACAAAATGTGTGTATTATACCCAATACCAAACACTTTCTGAATTAAACATGGTGTTCCCCCTAACATATATATTTTTCGGTCACTTGGATTCTTGGGTGTTTACTCTATGTAAACAACGATCATGATGGATGATGGTGACAAATTTTTTTTGGGTCCCATGCATTTCATTTGATATTTAATAAACTTCATAAAACATATCTACCACACAGAGGATTTTCAAGATGTGTGTTCTTATAAACTACAAATCGTCTATTTTTTGTATTCAAACGATATTTTTTCTATTTCACATGCCTTTATTACCCTCCCACCAACCTCTGTTCCACCGTGAAATTCACCTATATTCTCACAAATCTGTTGAGAAAACTCAATACGATGATTGTGGCCAGATTTTGGTGACCCTTTCTATGAAAATGCCTCCTTGAGCATTTTTGAATGTTTCATCCCTTAAAACACAGATAGTCAGAAATCATTGATCCACCATGGGAATCTGCCATCATTATTGATAATACACTATTTCAAAACTACCTGGTGTTGATACTACAAAAATATTCAAAAATACCCATAGTCATACATCAAATTAGGTTCTTAGATCATGATAAATTTCTCGCCACATTAAATATTGATGGACATCAAAGAAAGGTGGGAGAAAATCATTGAACAAAATAGTGGAAATGAATGTTGTTCATTATTCATTAGACCATACTAAAAAAAATTTTGAACTATGAGAGATTATAAAATAATAAATTATAAAAATTAAACATAAACTCTTTTTTATATTATTATGAATAACCAACATCACATCATCAATCTTGAACCATGAATTAATATATAAATAATTTATTTTAATTCCCTATATAAAAATAGAAAAGCTATATAGTATGTTAATTTTAAATTCCATACCATTAGATTGGAGCAATTTATACTGAATAACAATTTACCAATCATTATCATTGGTGAGATCTATGAAATATGATTAGGAAGAAAAACTATGTGGTATTCTAATCACTTATTGATAATCTCACTGTCAACCCTCAATGAATTCATGTATGTACTTATTCCCTAATATAAAGGGTTATAAAGATAACCATAGATATGACACATAATATTTTATTAATATAGGTTTTCTAATTTAAAACAATAATTAGGAAACAAATAAATAAATTTATTTTAATTTATTTATTTTACCCAATGAATCACTTATGAATATATTATGACACTAATCTCGATGATGATAATGCTTATATCTCTCTTGGCGTAAAACCCTCATTATAAATTTATTGACCGCCATAGTTTTACCATATGATACAATTCATAGGATTTATTTAATTATATCCCAAAATACTATCTGTGAATGATATATTACATATTATATTTTTGTCATATCAATAATGAGGGTCGACGGGCCCCAAAATCTCACTCTGACTCCATGACTTACATACAAAATATTATTTTATATTTTACACAGTGTTTAAAAATTATGAATCACTAATTTCTCCCCACCATAAAATATTTTATTCCTATAAAGTCAATTATTACCTATACTGATTATGAAACGTAGCTCTCATTTGGTAGTACCACTCACACAATCACTCTTAGAGGTTTATGTACTTTATAGTAATACACTCCAAGGGAAATAAAGTAACAATTAATTATATTATTTTGCATATTCCTCAAAAATATATGTTACCCCATATGGAAAAATCTATCCTCAAAGTTTAGCACACCCTGATTGATAATGTATGATGGTTTATACACATATTGCCTATATTGTAGCAAATATAATACAATATGAACCTGAAATTACAATGGTGGTATAGATATGTGTAATTCCACCTTTCCAACGATATAATGAATTTGTAAACATCCAATGAATATTACCAATAACTTTACCCTTCATCCAAGTCTCCATAGTCTCTATAGAGGGTATACCTTTAGGGACATAAGGTCTCCCTTATTGAATTTCCATGAACTCTATTATTGGACCCATAAGAATTATTATAGAACTATGAAGTTCATATCCACTCTTGTATGATCATTAATTTATCTAAATAACTTAGACTAACTCTATGACAATTAGAATTTTCTCCATTAGCTTCCACCAGTTTTGTGGTAACTAGATGTATCCTTTATATAAGGCCTTAAATTGTGAAACCCTGATGGGGAAGTGGTAACTATTGTTAAAAAAATAAACCTATTATATATGATCCTCCCAACTAAGACAAAAAATAAAATGAAATAACAAGGAATGACCTCGATAAAATAAATGAAATTCTCAATCATGATGCATTTCTAGTGTTGGAATGCCATGATCAACTCAAATTAAGTACCAAATACTCTTGTAATTCTCTCCATAACCATGACATGTTGTGGGAAACATGATTTTAAATTACCATAGAGAAAATTTCATGCATTCAGTAAGTATTTTATAAAAACATTCACTCCAAAATCTCCACTGAACCCTTATATTTAATGCATATGAATTGGGTCGATTTGGATAGTCGAATTGCAGTCACCCATATAGTGTTGGGACCTCTAGATGATGATGGAAGCCCAATAAAAATCCATATAGATACCATACCAATTCCACTCCAATCATTTTACATCATCCTTCACATATCATTAGGTGAGGAATTGGGAGATAAACTAGGTAAAATTCCTCTTAACCCCTGGATATCAAAATTGATATCCAAGAACGTTTCACATATTCACAACACCTTGAATAATTAATAATATGAATGTACGAGAATAACAAAAACCTCATATAATTGTGAAACTAGTACCATCATCCATCATAAAAAATGATGGCTTTCCATAACTATTTGAAAATTACATTAGGATCATGTCTTGTGGATATTAGGTCACATAAGATCTCATAATTGATATCCCCAAGTTGTACCTCCCTAAAATGATGCAGAGGTTTAAGGGTGATAACCATCAAATGGAGGTACACTGATCAATACAAATCTATAATATTCAACTATAATTAGGTTAAATAATTTTACATTTTTCTCAATAATGATAATTTGAAAGCCATGCTGTATAAATCAATAACCTAGTTCCCCATTCAATGAGTATAGCCTATCTAAAATCTAAAAACCCGCAAGAATTTGATCCATCTCTTCTACCTTATCTTAAAATCCATCAGTTAAATGATTTAACTATGTCTCATTATTATGAGTAAATATATTAAATCACTTTTCAATAAGATATCGTAACTATGGCTATAGTGATGAAACTGCCACAGACTATTCTATGTCGTGGAATGCAAATTTCAACTCATTTTTTCTCTATATTAGGGACCTATAAGCATTAGTTTTCATATACTAATCAAAACACATTCAAGTAAAATTTTTGATGATAGAAAGAACACAATGCACTAAACACCATCATGTAGAATTATCAAAATGAGCGGCCTTATAAAACAATGTAATAGAGATTGATTATCATGATGTCATGTATCTATCCTCATAATAGGATTCCCCTTTTAGGTCAGTATAGTCAAAGGTGAAATAATCTTAAATAAGTTATGGTAAAATATTTGAAAATGGGTTTTCAACCGAAAGAAGGTTAACACCATGGATATGCTCTTTGGTGGCTACCATGCTACGACCACCCATCCAATGTTGTATATACCTCCAATATAATTTGAAATGACATGTTCTAGTAACTGAAACTCAAAAATCCAAAACCAACACTTTTGAGATAATTTTACACAACTGGTTCTCCATGTGTATTCCAAGGATCATCCTAAAATATATATCATTAAAATACATTGATGCTATGTTCATAGGGATTTCATTTATGAATGAAAACATTAATGGGTCTATGAATTGTATAAGGATCACGTTCATGATTTCCATGTACTATACTACAAAACAATCTATGTCAGAGAGCATCACCAATCACATGAAGAAGGTGATAAAATTACATGAGGTCAAACATTATAAACAACCGCAACCCCATAAAACCATTAAAAATATTATTAATTATCATAATAGGATACATACAGCTGGTAGTCACTTGGTTTATGTTATGAAAATCCATGAATAAACTATCTATTCCATCAAAATTATTGCACAACATAATTGTTCTAGCTAGGAGAATACAATGGGTCTAATAAACCCCTTACTTTAAAAACCCCAAATTATAACATTCTATCATAACTCTATGGGGGTCATCAGATATGTGAGCAAAAATATTGGGGTTATACCTATTGTAGATATTATTTAAATGTTGACACTTTAATGGGTATGTATGCCTAAAAAATCATTGTTGATGAAATCTTCAAACTAGTCCATCACATTAGGGAATGAATGATCAATTTTCAAGCCAATCCAAGGGTCAAACAAACCAATAAGTGTTTAATATGCATAATCCTCTAGTATATAATGTCTTCATTATATACAATAGATACATTCTTGATATTGAAGGAAAAATCATCCAAATAACTCGTAGAAACTATCTCTTACTGATAATAGTCATAATGAAATGGGTATGAGTTAATTTAACCAAATCAAATAAAACATTTTATGGAGTCACCACCTCCATTGATAGATCCCATATGAATAATTATAATCTATGAGTATGGTCTCACAATAAGAAAATATGTTTGGTCATCAAATCTCCCCCAATATGAGTCTCTATTTGTAAGGGTGAGAAAAAGGGTCCATTAGAGTATTCATGTCTCCAACAATGGATTCAATTAGAAAAATGTTTATTGATACTATGTTGTAAATATATAGATAAATCATAGAAGATACATGTTGTACCTTGCATTATACCCAGAGCCTAGAATTCAAAATCATGTCCTATGATATGTTATCCAATTCCTTGACCACATGTTCTCTACATCTAGGGTTTATTCTAACACCATAAAAAATAATAAATCGAACAAAATTCACAAATCAAAGGAACTCATCCACCACACATCAATTCTATCTACTATAGTAAATAATAACATTTTGGTAGGACATTAAACTGAGTCACAAGATTGTGCATCATGGTGGGGGAAGTGTACCTCTTCCTTTCGGGTCCAAAACTACATCAAAAAACACCATGAAAATGCTCCACCAACAACTTGTGACACATTAAAGAAGGTTATCCCCCATGAACACCATCAAGAGTGTTCTTGACCAGGAAAAATTTCAATCCCACATACTCAAGCCAATCCATTATCACCCGGGGGTATAGATCACTCTATATATTGGGAATTCTCTTACTATGATACTCATAAAGCACAATAAACTATGTTTATTTATATGATTCTTCTACCATAAACAAATACAACATAACCTGATGGGGATCATCAAAATAAACCATTTTAAGAGGTTCAAAACGATTCTCAACTTGTGGATGTTTCTCCTCATGTCCAATCAGAGGATATTCCCACATTAATGGAATATAGAATTAATCCTCATTACAAATAAGATCATAAACCCCATCTTTCTTTAAAATCCTATTTAGATGTTATCATTGAGTAATCCATCAATAGATGAGATGAATCCTTATCAATAAAGAACATATATATTTATAGATATGTCTTTATAATGAAATGGAATCAAAAACCCATTCCTATATAATTATTGTACCAAATATTACCCTTCAATCGATGGAATCATGTTTGGAGTCAATAAGATTTTTATTACTATAATATGGAATGGGAATTTCAAAAATCAGACCACAAATGGGTTCACAAGACTAACAGTCAAAATCATGACAATTTATCATTCTTTCTCTAGATCTTCAATCCAAAATCTAACATCTATACTATCTCAAAATTATATTCCTATGATTAACTACATTTAAAAACATCATATCATGAAACAACATACTTAATCCTTCCTAGAAAGATGTAAGTAAGGAATAACACCCCAAGGTTTCCTCCAATATGATTGGGGATAATGAATAACACCATGTTGGAATATCACACACATGTGATGCTTTAGAGTAATTTAGCTTTTCACACACTCACACATCTCCAAACACCGTATAATGAATAAATGATAAAAATAATACTCTAATTGATATTATAATCATGAATCCCACATCAATGTATGAAAACATGTACAAAAAAACAAAAGGTAAAAATAAAATCCCACCATAACATAGAAAAGAGACCAAGATACTTAAAATTTGGATTTACATCAAGGTGAAATTCATATAAACCAACAAAGAACAGTTATTTCAACTAAGATTCCCCTACATTTAGAACTCCTATGAATTCATTTAATGTCCTTTCATTTTTATATGATGTGTCATGTGTGGTTGATCCCATGCATGAGTGAGTATAAACATACCCAATAGGATACCCTAAAAATATCATACCAAAAAAAAAAATAGTTTCAGGGATCTCTAAATCAGTAGAAAATGGAATGAAAAATATATCCTTGATATTCTCAATGGAAGACACCAATACTCAATGTGAGGTCACATTCTCAACGCTAGCCTAGGATTCTATGAGAGGCCCAGAGGGTTAATTTTTCCTAAGGGAACTCACTCATTGTGTTTTTAAAAGATAATGGAAATAATCTAATAGGACACTCTTCGTAGGTGTTTACATGAAGAAGTACATAAGAACTGAGGCTAATCATACAGGTTATGCTCTCGACCACACTACACCACAACAGAAGAAAATAGATAAATGATCAAACATAAATCCTTTCGATGATACATTATCCTACATAGGATAACCCATAAAGAAGAAGATCACACAAATTGGAATTCAAAAATGGTATACCAATTCAACAACTTGATGAATGATAGAGGATCCAACATCGATGCACACAATGTGATATATTACGTTATCCAAAACATACACTGTATGGGGATCCTTCATTATAGGATTCAGATGGGATACCATAATGTAGCCTATTATAATGGACCAATGACACCAAACCACATTGACATGGTTCCAGGGAACTCACCTAACTCATATTATATATTTTTGGAGAATATAAATTGATTTATCCTACCTTAGAAGAATCACAGTGCATGTATTTTATGGTATACTGTGTGTCACAATACGTCTAGCACTTCCTGTGTCATACTCTCTTACATGAAAAGTCATTCTTTGGGAACATGACATTCTATTATGATACACCACATTTATAGGTTGACATGACACTCAATGTGTATCCTATTCCCATATTTTTTCACTTTAAAAATAACACAAGATGTTCCCTATAACACATGTAATGTTGGGTCATAGGGATACATGTACATGTACTCCCTGTACAGTATCAGCTGGCTAGATAAAGGTCACATTGAATTTGTATTCCTATTACTGTGATTTATTATTATATCATTGTGTATATGCAAGATACTACACATATGAGTCATCATAGAATGTGTTCATTGAAAATACAATTTATGTCTATTTGTTTTTTGTAGGAACACTAATATATTTCATACATATTTACTATGACATAACCAACTTCTATTTTCCCATTATCTAGTAAAAATATATTGTATATGGGTAATTCATATCTTGAATGATTTCAGTGGATGAATTATGACCACCCCTTATTTAGAAACACTAATACAAATATGGAATTTAAAAGCGTGAGAAACTGCTTTTAACTGTGATAAAAAAGCACAGTTAATCACGACAATGATAAGGGGGGATCCCTTTTAACATTACTAAAATTGTGAAGATAATGTTGTCACTTTATCCATCGTGAAAATGTATTGATATTGTTACCCACCATTATCAGCACTATTTTGATCACTGATAAAGGTTAGATGCTTGTGATGTACTGTTTATTTAATAGCCAAGCTAGCACCTACACAGCTGGAAAAAATTTCACCTGCACAAAAATGAAGCATAGAATAAGGAAACAGTGCACACAAGAGTTTTAAAAAAAGGTATATACAATAACTTGACAATGTTAATAAAAAAATATAGACTACTATATACATTTCAAACAATATTTTATATGGTTTCAATTACAATTATCCAACAAACAGTTAGTATCATTAATGGTTTATCTTTTGGTATTTGTGAGCCCCTCTAAAAAAATTTCATCCATGGTATTAGTTGCTGAACAAAGCATCTGAACACATGAAAAAAATTCTACCAATAAACGAAAGAAAATTTTAAGTTAGTATTACAATAATTAAATAAATTATACATTACTATGAAATAATTAATAAATAAAATGTCTAATTTTAATAAAACAATACACATTTGAAGTTATACCTGTCACACCATGCATCATATTTGGGTGGGGTTGACTACTACACATCAAAAATTATTCATAGACTGTTGTTTTGAACTATTAAAACTATACAAGTGGGTTTGATCGGTTTTGAGTATGTCACTCGTTAATTTACTGAAATTAATATCAAATTTAAATGGCACATTTCGATTTATATATGTAACATCATTCATTTTACTAATGTGTGGTTGATTCCTACATGTAAAAAATGACTGATGGATCATTTTTCTAAAGTATCAAGACAATCCGAATGTGTTTTCTCAGTTTGTATTATGTCACTTGTCTTTTTTTCAAAAATTAATGTCAATTTTAAATAAAAATATTCACTTTGATTCATACCAGTCACATTGTGAATTTAATTGAGGTGAGGTGGATTCCTACATGTCACAAATGACTTATGGAACATTTTATTATTGTATGAAAACAATCCTACTGTTTTTCTCAGTTTGTAGTACGTTAGTTTTTCATTTTACTAAAATTTCATTCCAGATTGGAAACACGCATTTTGAGTCATAAGAGTTTCATTGTTCTTGGGTTTGATATGAGACTATTTCATACACATCCCAATGATATTATGAATCATTATCATAAATTATGACAAAACCTGTACTGGTTTTTCATGGTTTGGCAATGAGTGACATGTTTTGAGAAAAAAAGTCAATTTTAAACTAATAAAAGACACTTTTTTTCCATTTAGGTCACACCGTGCGTCGTATTTTGGTGTAATAGATTCCTAAAAATCAAAAATGACTAATGTATAACTGTCCAAAATTAACAAAACCATATTAATGTGCTTTCTTAGTTTGTTGTTTGTCACTTGATTTTTTTTCTAAAATTAATGTCAATTTTAAATTAAAAGATACACTTTGTGTCACACCAGTCGCATTGTGCATCGAGCTAAGGTGTATTTGATTCCTACATGTAAAAATGACTTATGGATAATTTTCGTAATGTATCGTAACAATATGAATTTATTTTCTCATGTAGTAGTTTTGTAGATCTGTTGTATTACTAATATGACATTTCAAAATGGAAACCCAGATATTGAATCACACAAGTCACATCGTTCGATGGATTGATATGAGATTACTTCATAAATGTCACAAAGAACATATTAATTTTCATGAAAAATTATGATTACAATTAGAGCGGGTTTTCATGGTTTTAATTGAGTGAAACATTTTAAGATAAAATGTTAATTTTAAACAAATAACATGCATTTTTAGCCATACCGGTCACACTATGAGACAAATTGGGGTGTGGTTGACTTGCACATGTCAAAAATGAATCATGGATCAAATTCTTGAATTATAAAAATAATCTGAATGTGTTTTCTTGGGTTTTAGTATGTCAGTTGTGCTTTGTTCTAAAATTACTGTCATTATTCAATAAAAAAGAGACAATTTGAGTCATACCAGTGAAATTGTGCATTTAATTGATGTATGGAAAATTTATACATGTCACAAATTACTTATGGATCAATGAATTAATGTATCGAAACAATATGAATATGTTTGCTCAGTTTGAAGTATGTCAGCTGTGTTTTTTTACTAAAATGTCATTTCAAATAAAAAACATGCATTTTGAGTCTACTGGTCACATTGTTTGTTTTTTGGATATGAGACTTCTTCATACACGTCAAAAATCAATAAGAAATCATTATGATAAATTATGAAAACAATTGGAGTGTGTTTTCTTGGATTTCGGTGAGTGACATATTTTGAGCTAAAATAACAATTTTAGACAGCTGACAGACATCTTTAGCCATATCTGTCACACTGTTCGTCAGATTGAGGTATGGTTGATTCAAATTCGTAAAAAATTATTAATGGATCACTTTACTAAAGTATAAAAACAATTATAATGAGTTTTCTTAGTTTTGAGTATGTCATTAGTGTTTCTTTTCTTAAATTATTTTCAATTTTAAATAAAAAAGACACTTTCAGTTATACTAGTTTAATTGCACATTTAATTGATGTGTGTTCAATTCCTACATAGAAAAAATGACTTATGGATAATTTTACTAAAGTATAAAAAGAAGATGATTTTGTTTTTTCATTTTTTATTATGTCCGTTTTTTTACTAAAAGGTCATTTCAAATAGGAAGCATGCATTTTGAGTCATACCATTCACATAATGCGTTGGATTGACATGAAAATGCTTCTTACACATCACAAAGAACATATTATGTTTTATACTAAATTAGGAAGAATATTGGATTAGGTTTTCTTTCTTATCAGTGAATGACACATTTTATACTAAAATTTCAATTTGAAACTAAAAACAAACACTTTTATCCATACAGGTCACACCGTGGGTCGAATTGAGGTGAAGTGGAATCATACACGTCAAAACTGTCTCATGGATAGTTTTTCTGAAGTATCAAAACATTAATAATAAATTTTCACAATTTTCAATATGTCACTTTTGTTTTTTTATCAAAAAAATAATTTCAATTTTAAATAAAAAGAGAAACTTTGAGTCATTGTAGTCGCATTGTGCATTCAATTGAGTTGAAGTTGATTATAACTAGTCAAAAATTACTTACAACTCGTTTTCCTGATCTATCAAAACAATGTTAATGTCTTTTCTTATTTTGTAGTATGACATATGTGTTTTTTTAATAAAATGTCATTTCAAAATAGAGACTAGCATTTTGAGTCATACCGGTCACATTGTTCATGGGATTTATATGAGACTTCTTCATACATGCCACAATGAACATAGGAATTATTATCCTAAATTATGAAAAAATTGGATTAGGTTATCTTGAATTTCAATGAGTCACATCTTTTGAGCTAAAATGTCAATTTTAAACCGATAACAGACACATTTAGCCATACCCGTCACACTATGTGTCAGATTGGGGTGGGGTTGATTCAGACACATCATAAATGACTCATAGATAATTCTCTTAATTTATCAAAACAATATGAATTCCATTGATCTGTTTTCTGTTTGTCACTTATATTTTTTTCAAAAATTAATGTCTATTTTAAATAAAAAGAGACACTTTGATTCATACCAGTAGAATTGTGCATTAAATTGATGTTAGATCTATTTCTATTGATCAAAAATAAATTATGGATTGTTTCCATAAAGTATCAAAACAATCAGAATTTTTGTTCTTAGATTTATGTATCTCAATTGTTCTTTTTACTAAAAATAATGTGAATTTAAAATAAAAAGTGATACATTGAGTCATATCGGCTGCATCGTGTGTCATATTGATGTGGGGTAGATTCTTAAAAAATTCAAATGACATATGCATAATCTCACTAATGTATCAAAACCACTAAATGAATTTGCACAATTTTTAATTGGATAGTTACTCTGATACAAACTATAATGACATAATCATTTCAAAAATTGAAATCCCAAATTAGTAGAATAATATTCCTTACATAAATGAAATAAATTAATCATAAATATACAGAAATTCATTAATTATATGGAAAATTATTTTACTGTGAAAAAATCAGGATTACCTATGTGATTGTGCAAAAAATGCATCATTTCTCTTTCTGTAAAGGCATGTCACATGGAAAAAAATATTCTAAAATAAACAAACCCTAAAAAAATAAAGAAAATCAAATCAACATTTCATTATATAATTTTTTGTTAAAATATAGATATTATATTGTAACATTACCTTTACATCCGTCCAAATTGTTCTTTTGGTCTCGATATAAGATAATAACAAAACTGAAGATTCATTGTGCACTTTATTACTATTGGTTAACTACCTCTAATCATAGAATCTGATCTAAACTTTTGATATGGCATTCCCATGACGCTCTCATAGGACACCATCTGTATGATATCATCATTTATAGTTTTCTTTTCTTTCTCTTCTTGCACCCATTTACCTATAAAATGGGTACATGAAGAGAACGAAAAGTGAACAATGAATGATGATAACATAGTGATTTTTTTGGATGAGAGCATTAAGGGGATTTCAGATTATAAGTTCAAATTAGATACTATCAAAATAGATAGTAAACCTACAGTATTGATGAATCCTAATTTTTTATTCAATTTATGAGTGATGCACAACCAATTTTCTTCCAACACCCTACATCAGATGAAATAGTATCATAAATGTTGAAAATAATGAATAAAAATGATCCATTACATTATAGTTTTGGTCTAGTGCATTTGAAAACCTGTAAAAATATTGAACATGTTCATATGTGTCTCTAATAATGTTATTATTTAGTAGAAACAAAACTCATTTCTAATACCTTTTTTCATAACCTAAGGATATAAAACCTAAGAAAGGGAGATTGTAGATGTTCATTAAGTGTAAACAATGGAGATATCAATGATCATATAAGGATAACATATGTAGTATGAATTCAACATCATTTTATTTGTGTACAAAAATCCATTATATATTCAGCCCATTCATTTATAAACACATCTATATATCTTACGAATATGAGTTTTTTTTGAAATTCATGGTAGTACTGAAAAATATAAATACACAAAGGATTAATAAATATTTTAAATTTACTATTAATTATTTCTGAAAATACATCTTCTGGGATGCTAGTTTTTTAATGAAATACAATATATTCCATATCTTTACAAACAAAATAACCACAGTATTTTTTGTTTATTTGTTTTAGAGACTGAAAAATCACTGATAATAATAGGTAATTTTTTTGGCATGTATTTGGAATGTTCAATCTTATTATATATACAATGATACATGTCATGTTTTAGATCTTGTGGGCATTCATGTTCTTTGGACCTAGATTCATTCCATGAATTAGATGATAATGTTTGACCGCCCTATCATAATAGAATATTCATTAAAAGATAATATAAATTATATAACTATAATTTTACTTCTAAATAGTTGGATCAAGTGTATTGCAAATTGAAAAACTCTATCATGTGTGGGGAGTTTTTTTGGATATCTAGGCATTAAATCAGAAAAATAAATCTTTGGAGTGTCCAAATTGACTGTAATAAAAACCCGATGGTTACATAAATAAAAAAACAATTAAGACATGAATGAAATGAAAATATAGTTTATATGATTAAATTTTATAGTTTTACCCCTACATCATTGGTATTAAAAATATTATGTCATCCATAATTTTGTTTTCAATTGATTTGAGCAGTGATGGAAATATTTCAACATCCTTATTAAAATTTATTTCTTTTTTTGAAGAGGTGAGTTGAGGACTAATGATTCCAAATTATTTCTAATGGGGAAATCCGTTAATTTTTTTTAATATATACGGCCAAAAAATATGAAATGTATCTAGTCAAAATTATCATAATATATACTATTTTGTAAAATAAAATTCTACAAACATACCCCATGTATACATTCTCAACATTGGTGCCTAGCCATTCATACTTGAGGATATCATCTAAAATGTTTGCACTAATGTGCTCTGATTCATTCCCCCGATATATATATTTTTCAAAATAAATTTTGTGAGTATATATATTTATCAACATCGTATCCACATGAGCCTGCAATTATATTATATGTGGATATAGAATGGGCAGGTTGAATGGGCTCTCAGTTGATTGTTTCGATCGGTTGGTTGATCCAAGAGATATTTTTGAGTCGATATTTTCATTCACCACCTTTATTTTTTTATTTTGTAATAAAATTCATAAATTAATACCTATTTATAATTAAATTTTAAAGTATCATCTTGAAAAATAAATAGAAAATGGATTCCGCTTTATCAATATGTTTTTTACAACAATTGACTTCCATGTGATTAATATTCCAATAGCTAGTTCAACTATATGAATGTTGTCATTGTCATTTGGAACAGGTAGATCAGCGCTCGGATCATGAGGTACATTAATCGACACTCTAACATGACTTGTTGGAAGTGGACTGTTGGGTAGCATGTCATTCATCATATTAATCATCGTAGCTCTCACTACAAGGTGATAGGTGGGACTCGATAGATATAAATCAAAAACATTTCCCCCTTTATAATATCAGTACATGAAATGTGTCATTTTCTATGTAATTCATATTTCATATAAAAAATTATTAGATCATTTATTAGTTCAGATATTTCATGGTTTTTTAGGGTAATGGAATGCTTCAAAATTGGTGGGGGTGGGGTGGGATTTTCATGCACAGGTTGTTCTTGAGTTTTCTTCTTCTCTATTCCTCCACTATAAAACTTTCTATAAGATCTATCTAGTATTGTAATTCTACATGAAACAAATCTGATTCTTATATCATCTTTTTCATTTCCTCAGTTTGATCATCTTCATGTTTTTCATTCTAAAAATATGTTCGCTGTGTGACCCAAAAACCCACACCTCTAACGTGGACATACTGTTCATACTGCTACAAGGAAACTGAATGAATGTCTACATCTAAATCTTGTGTTGTTGATTCCTAGGACTATGTTAGATAGAAAATATAGGAAAATAAGTAATCAGTGTTATGAAAAAATTATTTAAAAAAAATATATTCTGTCAAACTTACCAATGTTTCCCACAAATTTTGTATGTTTTAATTTATCAGTATCCAGTCATTATTTATTCAAGAGTCCTTCCATAATAAATAGCATGGGATGGAAGTGGATTTTGATTTCAATTCAAAAGTTTTCATATAAATAAAGGAACATGGTTATGGTTTTTTTGTATTACATAAAAGTATTATGGTAGATTTAAAATATATTAAAATTTTTTCTCAAGTGAAGTGTACCCTATCATTGCATTACGGTAGGGGTATGCTAGTTTTTCTATCCATTTCATATTTTCAGCACTCAGTTTTTGTTTCATAAATAAAAACATTCAATCAAAGTGATGAATAAATGAAACAAAAAACAATGTATTACCAGAATCAATGTACCTGAAAAGTCTTCTCTGCACAATGGTTGCTAAATGCTTCCAAAGCTCCATCGGATATCAAGTGTTCCAAAAGGGGAGAAGGGTGAAACATGATTTTCCCTTCATCATATTTAAGATTATATTTCATTAAAATTTAATGGAAGCCTCTATGAATCCTTCTTGGTACTCTTAATACATACTTCTTGTGCAAGGAATCTACTATAAATGTAGTTTAAAAGGGATGATGAAGAGTACTTCAATGTTTTAATATTTTATTTTATTTTAATATATTAATAAAATTATATCATAATTTTATTGTAATCTCTACACACATTCGAATATTAATATCAGTGACAAAATTGTCCTACTACTTTACATCAATCATAATTTGTTGTTGAGTGATGATTATAATGTATATTATAAACATGGATTTATTGGGGTTAACATCCAGGCCTCGCTTATTCCATCCCTTCTCAAATTTGATTCATTTTTATTTCCCTATAATTATTTTTGTCTAACACAATCAATATATGATTCTCTTGTTTCTTTTGCAACATCAGGGTTTCATTGCCTACCATTTCATCAGTTTCAACGTCGTCATTATGTTTCTCCATAGTACTAGAATTGACACTAGGACCAGCAACAATAAGATAAGAAAACTATTATACCTTAGCACATGGATGTTTAGCAATAGGTTGAGAGACCTGTTATTCCACTAGAACGGGAGAAACAATAATAGGTTCATAGACCTTTTGTGAATCAGAATTGGTACATCAATGGGTGAATAAGTCCTTATCTGTAGATGTGGTTTAACATTTAATTTAGATTACATAATATAAGAAGTGAGCAAATAATAACAAAAGGTAACACAATGTATATTTCAACAATGAATAACCAGATTATTGAACACGTTTTTTTAATTCTAAAGAGATTTAACCCCTCTATCGACTATATAAATATCATAATGGTGGTATCCTATGACATAAAAAAAATTTACATTGGGAGAAATGAGAAATGGTTGTGATTACCCAATGAAAGGGTCATCATCCATTGAGTTTTCATCTGACCTATCCATTTTTTTGGTCTATAACAAAATAATTGACTTGTTTTGGTTTACAGGATCTTGAACATAAAATACATGTACTGATAGTGACCTCATTATAAATAGTTTGACATTATCCCATTACTTACAGAAATTAACTTTCATGACTCCTAATTCAACTTTTATAACAACACTCATGTTATCTACCCTCTTGAATTAAAAAATCGACACTAGGAATTTTATGTAATCTGACTCAAATATCTGATTGAAGATGCCAAAGTATGACATATTCACATAAATTAGATTTCTATTCCTAGCAACAAAAACATGAATCACTTCAGCCATGATTTTAACCCCATTATTCTACATGGGATTGTCTTGACCATGATCATTAGTATAGAATTTATCAATTTCAAAGGGCATGGTGGCTAGATCACCCTTCTTGCAAAGATGTCCTAAATCTGATGCTGTGGAGCCTGGCTCCCCCCTCTCGATCGGAGGGGGGAGGTTCACGACCTCAACATCATGGAATGAGGAATGCCTTCTTTCCCTCCACAAATCCCTAATTTCTTCCTTCCTTCCCAAAGATTCAGATCTCCCCAAAAGTCCATGACCTATATCAGGGTGTGCCTCAACTCTTGCTCTCTCCGGTGGAGCTAAATGGTGCCACAGGCCTATGCAATCTCACGATGGTGGCTCGATTTCGTTTTAGCGTCATTCGGTTGAAGATTTTGATCAATTTTTTTTCAACTCATGGGATCTTAGAGAGCATGCAGTTGTCAGATTAATTGATAAAAGGCATTTAATGGTTCGGTTTGAGATAGAGGATGATCTGATTACTACTTGGTCCCATGCCCCTCGAAGACGTCATGGAGACCCTTTTCTACTATTCCGTTGGAGCTTCGACATCCACATGCGGAGGGATCATCTGATGATGGCGACATGGGTAAGTCTCTCTGGTCATCCAATCTCCTTCCAAAATCCCTCAATTTTGTGTGCTATTGGAAACATGATTGGCCGGTTTCTATGCTCTGATCGCCAAACGGAAGTTGTATGTCATCCAATTTGTCCACGCATTTGTGTGGATATTGATGTGGGGAGGCCGCCTTTAAATTTTGTTTGGATCACGGATGGGAAGGAGTTTAGGTGGAATCATGAGGTTTGTTTTGAAGCATGGATGTCGTTTTGTGTTTCTTGTAGCCGATTTGGACATGTGGAAGTAGCTTTTCATAGAAAGGTATGGGATGGGGATTCCTCGGGGTTGAGGAGAATGGATAAGGGTGGATGTGGGAATTCGGGGCTGGATTTTCCAGTGAGGGATCCAAAAAGGAGTAATCTGCCTCGAATTACTTATACTGAAGATCTGCAAACTGACAAAGTATGTGTGAATGCGAACTCCACTGGTTAGGATATGGAGGAGGAGCTTTTGCAGGCAGTAGTGGTGTCTACTGTGGAGAAGAATGGTCCCGAAGTCACAGTGCACATCAACTATCATAAGGAAGGGAAAAGGAGGCCAACGAATCCAACGGTAAAGAAAGATAATGAATGATTAAATTGTGATCTTGGTATTGAGAAGGAAATTATTTTGAGGAATTCTGGAACTGAGAAAAATAGCACAGTGGAGAACTCTAGTTCCTTGCGGCTAGACACTGTGAATGAGCAGTTTTTTGAAACAATTGTGTCAGAGGATGGTGTCTTGGGGGCTGGGGATGCGGATGCTAAAGGTGGGGCTAGAGGTGTGCTAATCACAGTCCCCACTGGTAACAGATTTCAAGGGCTTATGCATGACATGGACTCTTTTGCAGAGGAGGGGTCTCCAATGAAGGAAGGTGGTAGGTTGCAACATGCTATTCAAGATGTTGAAAATGTAGAAGGTGCTTTGAAGGGGATTGTGGATCATCCACATTGCCTTTCCATGATTGACTAAAACAGATCATTTCAGAAGGATAGGGGAGTGAATGAGGGTTACCAGGAGGTGCACATTTCTGGATAATGGGGAAACATATCTGATAGTGATAAAGAAAATGATGGTTGCATCCGGGCATCCTAAAGTGATGTTGTCCAGGGTGGGAGGAAATTGTCTGAGAATGAAAAGTCAGGACCAACACGAAGAAGGATGGGAAAAGGCTACACTTCTCTTCCAAATCCAATGCCTACAAAGTCTTCTACTGGGAAAGAGGGATGGGATGCACAGTCCTCTAAGGAGTTTCTGTCTTTGGAAAAATTTAATCTTCGAAGGAAGTATGCCAAGATTCTAAAGCACTATGAATTTTCGGAGTGGGATACTGCCACTTTGGAGGATGTTATATCTCATGGATGTGGTGATGGGTATGATTTTTATGATATGTAGCTGTAATTTCCTTTTTTCTATACTTTCAGGATGTTTTTCTTTTATTTTAATAAATGGTTAGAGGACTTGCCTCTGACTAAGGTTTCTGTGTATAGAATGTATAACCAACAACTACATAAGAATTTTAAGATAATGAAAACACAATTGGTCCTCCAACTAGCCATCAAAGAAATTATGAAATTGAATCAGTATATTAAACTGTATTCTTAAAAATATTATCCCTATACCATCTATAATCTATTTTTTAGGTGTATATCATATCCATATTCATATCTAGATTGATTCAAATGCATAATAATTTCATTGTGGGTTTTAACGTACTAGTCGACGTAAAAAAATTATGCAAAACATAATGGTTTGCCTACTTTGGATGAGCCCATATGGGGCATATCATGGCATGGGGTTTCCTCATCGCTGCATATCTCCTCGGTTAGGCTACAATTCCTTCCTCGATCTCCCTGGCATGTTCGTGGTGCGGCGGTTTCTTCTACGGAGAGGGTGGCCATGTCTTCGAATGGTTCGAGGTTGGTTTCCAGGTTCTATGTGGTGTCGGGTGTGACCCGGTGTGGCATCGAGGTCATGGTCCTTCTCTGCAGCAATGGGGTCGTGATCTGGTGCGTTGAGGCCAAGATCTGGTGCACGTCAGGGTCTTTCATGTTCTTTTCATTTGGGTTTTGAATCAGTGGTTTCGGTCTAGTTCTTGTCTCTCCGTGGTGTTGGGTTTGTGCTCTGGTGCTCATATGGAGTTGCGATCTATGCATCATGGGGTTGATCTGGTGTGGCATCGATCTGGTGAAGTTTTGAGGTCTTGATCCAATCTCTTGGGCCTTTCCATCTTTTTCCATGGTGGTGGGGTAGCTTGTTATTCTGTGGTGTGGAGTCGTGATTCGGACATCACAGCGATGGGGGTCGTCTTCCAGTTTTGCAGTGAAGGGGTTATTCCGTCAGATTCATCGCGTCTGGCTGGGGTTCCTTGGTTGTGTTGTGGTATTTTCTTGCAGGATTGAGGGCAGCTATGGGTGTTGTGGTGATGTTCGTGGTTGTTTTTTGATTTGGTAATTTCTATGAGATGTTTTATTGTTTTTTGAAGTCGGTGTTCAACCAGTTCTGTGGTGGTTTGTTGTTGGGGGTCATATGGATGGTCATTGGGGAACCTAGACAAACTAAAAGTTTTTCATTAGAAGAGGATATAGCTGATTGTCTTCACTGTGCCTATCTTTTCGGACTTGGAAGATTGAGAGGGTATGGCGTTTCCATCGGTACCAGGCCTGTGCATTCTTGCATGTGACAGCACGCTGAGTATCCATGCTTTGGTGGAGGCGTGACTTAATGATACTGATGTTGGGATGAGGAATTACTTTGTTTCTTGTTCTGGGTTGCAACCATCTTGTTTTTCGAATCTTGTTAATTTCTGGATGTCTTGATGTCTTGGATTTCCCATCTTTACCCTTAAATGGGGGCTTATCCAAAATGAATAAAAAAATTCGGCCTTCGGGCCTTTCATTCATAATGGTGTGCCTACCCCCAATTTTTAAAATTTACTGTGACAACCTCTCTTATAAAAATTGCTTCACCCTCAAGCCACCCAGTGTGACAAGATTTTGGTAGGCCAATGATTTCAACACTAGAGAGGTATTAGGTATATAATTCAATGACTTCCTCAATAATATATCACTCATAAATACAATGCTCTGTTCGACCTATATTTTATGACATACCCTTTCAAAATAATCATATACCATTCAATGGGGTATTTCTATCTATAATTTATAGGACCAAATTGTCTAATATATCTTACAAAATGAACCATCATATCAACGAATGTTGGTGGGAAGAACATTTCTGTTTCACATAATATTATTGAAATTTGTCTTTCCATAGTTTGAAATTTCACAGGGTCTATAACTCTGCAACATATAGCATTGAAGAAGAAATATAGCATCTCTAATTTATTGCGGTTATTATTAGGAAGAATGCAATGTAAATCTATAAGAATTAGATCTTTCATCATAACATAGTAGTCATGTGATTTTAGATCCTTTAACATTAAATATCTCATTGACACGATGTTCTAGATATTTGATGAATACCCTTCTGGAACCATTACATCATTCAAGAAGATTTAAAACTGATATCTCCCCTATCTGGGAATAGTGTAAGCAAAGGAGGAATAAGTTTTCACTTTTCACTATTCACTAGTGTGAAATCTTCTCCTATTCCAATCTCAACCATGTCCAATCTAGCATTGATTATATTCATTGTATTTTCTAATGAATTTATAAATGTGCTGATGACACTATCACATAAAATTTTTATCAACATGCATAACATCATGGAAACATCTCACATACAGACAATTCTAGTATGGTAATTCAATAAAAAATGACCCCTTTTTCCAACTAGTTTTCTAATGTTTTTTCGTAAACAGTTTACCAAAAGTAGTGTCCAAAGATTTCACTTTATCAAATAATTGATCACAAATTAGTAGAGACAATGTTTTACGTTCTTCTAAAAATCCATAGAATGATGTCGTCCAAGATCGGTACATATGTTTTATGGGTAGAAATCTGTGATGTCACTGAAACATGGATTTCGATGAATGTTTCATCATAATTCACTATGTGCCATGTTTTCAAATAGGTCACCCTTTACTTTTATTTATACTATATCCAAACAAAAATCAATAATCAGGGAAATAATTTATCGTCCTTTAATATAGGTATCTCAATGTGAAATCATAATTTTTGTAAGCATCATACAATGTAACGCATGAATCCCGCGATAATTTCAAATCTTCAATCAATGGAGAAAAATAAACATCAATATCATTACCCGATTGTTTTTGTCCTGATATAAGAATATATATCATGATGTATTTTCGTTTTATGCATAACTATAGTGGTAAGTTATAATTTAGAAACATAACCGGCCATAAACTGTGAATATTTATTTGAAAACCAAAAGGATTTACTCCATCTATAGATAATTCTAGATGATGGATTCCAGTGAATTTTCAAATCTAGGATACTCATGATCATTTCTCTTCTACTGAGAAGAGTCTATCAGGTGATATTTCAATCCATCTTTAATTCCTGTATCTGCATTCAATGTCAATTGTCATGTAATCTTCTCCCTTCCACATAGGTTCATAATCCTTGGAATTATTGGAATGTACCATACTAATTTTTTATGACTAGATTCATCATTATTGTATCGAGAAGTGCACATTTTTTCATTCTTTAAATGATTTTTGGTACTTGTGAAACATTATACATTATTTTAGTAAGGCTTGTTTTCTTTCAGATAAAAAACCCATTGAGCGTAGAATTCATTTGGAAATGTATGTTCAGCTCGGGAGCACATTATCTTCTGTGATCATGTCATTCAAGAAAACAAGTAGTTTTGTAAAACTGGTGTCACTCTACTTGTTTCCATAATTCAAAATTATACAACTTTTGTATGGTTGAAAATTTTGTATATTTAGTGAAACCTGTAATCAATGGAATATTTTCATACCTATTTAACTTCTCAAAAAATTTTCAGCAATCATGATGTTTATCATCAACTTCCCTTTTCATTTCATCAATAAAATATTCATCATCATTGGAATTTGTTAACACGCCCTTTATATGGTTTTCTTCAATGTTCACTCTTTTAATCATACTAGATGATCCATAAAAGTAAGTTATATCTTTGCCACTAACTATATTCATCTTTTTCTCCATGTTTGTTAAATCATTTATAACTTTGATCTATTATGTGATAGATCATGTGTTCATCCAACTCTTATAGGCTAATTTTTCATAACTAACAACATCATAAACAAGAAAAATGTATTTGAGAAGGGTCATATGGATGATATTTTTAAAACAAGATAATGTATTTCAAACCATCTTTATACACTTTTGTCAACCTATATTGACTCATCTATTCATTATTCATGTTCATCCTATTTGATTCAGTAATATTAATATTTGATAAAAAAATACTCAAAAGATGTTCAACTATGGTCATAATCGAATTAAAATCAATGGAACTCGATTTGGTAAACAATACATCTAAATGTCCATGTATTAGTCATGACCAATGTAGATCACACCTATCGTCCCTACCACCTGATCAATGGAACCAGCTATGAGAAGCCCTTGCACTAGAATGTTTTTGTATCTCACATTTGATCTATATGCATTTCTGTAAACTAGATATTTAGTGTTTCTCTAGAAACATAATGTCTTGAGTCAATAAATATGGCACTAAACTAATAGATGGTATCATATTTTATCAATTGATTGCTGGTGAAATGATTCATTACATGTGTTGTTATGGTTATTTGAGAAGGGTTTCCATAAAGTGTCCCATATAGTTCTCTAGTGAAGGGGTTTTCTAAGATTAAGTGGAATTTCACTAGTAACAAAGTGGTGGTTCCATTGAAATGGGTATGTTTTGGATTGATATTAAATGGTGGAGGAACTACAACATGGAAAATAAATGGAATACCAATCATGGCAACAACCACAACACCATAAAAACACACAACCATGCTCACAATTGAAACACCATACCAAACAAACAATCACAATTTAAGATTTTACAAATCATCCATTATATAATATTTATTTTTAATTCAAGGGTTATAATAGAATATTTATCATCTCGGGGATTTAATTCATTATCCAAGTATTCAAAAATTTCCAATTTCTATATTTAAAATTTCAATAGAAACCTACAAACATGCAATTTATTTAGTGCGCAAATAAATACCACCAACGACCACAATTTCCAGTTGGGGATTTAGCCTATACAACTCAAAACATAACCATAAATATCAAACATTATTAAATTTAAAAAAATAGGAAACTAATGAGTAAGTGTTGAAAACACTATGAAGGTGTTGTTCAGAATGCGGAAGAGGTGTGTTCTTGACGGAGGAGAGGTGTGTGATAGAAGATATTTCCAACTGAAAAGAAAACATAAAATGAGAAATCTTAAGTTATAACTAACCAAAATAGGTACAATAAGATTTATGAATGGGGCATGTTTTCTTAAACAATTTTTTTGATAAATAGTTCAATTTTATTTTTCATATAAGACATATGATTCATGTTTATTTATGTTATGTGTATCTACTATTTTAATAGATGTTCAACTTATGAATTGTACATGTCTAGTTGTTAGGAGAAATATCATTTTTAATTTATACTTATATAGGGGTAAAATATTCCATCTCAAATTTATCTTTTTCCCATTGGATCATTACAATCCCTTATAGATCATGAACACCTCTTAGGTTATTTGATAGTCAGGTCTATAGTTGTTTATGATACCATCATGGACCGTATCATTATATTTCCAATTGTAACTGACATATGACCATTTAAATATATGATGGGGGTTAGACACTAATATATTCCCTAATTCACTGTATTTTCTATTGGGGTGGGTCATAATTGTATCATATCTGATAAATATTTTATAGATTGGACATTATAGTAGTCACATCTAAGGACTTCATCATATGTATAGTAGTAATTTTTTTTGAATCTATTGTGTGAAGTAGACATCAGAAACTAATAGGTGATTAAATCTTAGGTAATGACTTCATAACCTATGGGATAGTATATAGGGAATAATTTACAAACCTCGTTAATTCTTAATAGGTTTGGCTAAATTCATCATATATTTAAAAGTTATTTGAAATTTATAAATAATAATATTGGGTGGATGAATGATGTGAATATGTTGATGGAAATGATGATGTGGCGATGTGTTTAAATATTCATTGTATTATTTTCATTAGACTGAGGTTGGTTTATGTAATTATACTTAGTCCAGTTGTGTTTTTCCATCATAAGGTTCAATAATAAGAGGTGCATCAAGAATCTAGGGATGTGTATCATATTCTAAAAGTACATGATGGGAATGTAAAACACCCAAAGTATATAGCTATTCCAAACAGGCCCTTGAGTTTTAAATTCACACACATCCAAACATTTCACAATTTCCAAAAGGTCCCTTATCCATTACAAAGACCCACTCAAACATTTCCATAAATAATCCATCAAAACACTAAAATTAAGACACATTTATAAAAAAACCAGAAAAATTATCAACAATTGTAAAAACAAACTAAATAATTTGTAAAAAATTATATAAACAACTAATGCATTTTATAAACAATTATAAAAAAGGGAACCTGTTTATGAAAATAATAATTTGTAGGTCTAAAAATTTGTGAATAATTTTATAAGAAACCCATGACAATGTGAATGTTACTTTGAATTATAATGGCCTTCATGATAGAATCCACTAACACGAATAATTTTTTTATGGCCACAGAATATTGCACCATCAACCACTGAGTTTTAGCATTAATTCACAATACTAATATTTCACATCCTTTATTCCCTCTCACAATAGTTCCATCATAACACAAATGCATCAGATTCATTTTTTTAGTCATCTGATTTCTTATATGTCAAACATCAAACATCTATAGCTTAAAACTATACACACATCCCATAACCCTGAATCCCCCCATGTGAAACTCCCACAAACTTCAACAAAACCCACTACATCTAGAAAATACTCTTCTAAATATTGTCCCATACACATTCATATCTTTTTTCCATTTTGATTTATCACATATGAACGATTCTGAAAAAATGACACCAACATCCACTCAATTGTATCACGACACATTACTATAGAACTAGGATACCTCCCCCTTATATTTTCATGATAGATGATAATTTCAAATTGGAAATTGGTCTGAAGAAATGGGTAAGACTAAACTCGGCATTATTTTCCATGTGTGTACCAATCTGAATCAACTTGAAAAATATTTTATAATGATTCATACAAAACCTTTTGAAATGATTTAAATTTCTTATCCCAAAATCAAAAATATTATCCAAGGAAAACATTTTTATGTACAAAAAAATAATATCCATTATTAGGAATAGCTGCATTTTTTTCAACCCTCTCATCATGCATTATCAGTTGAAATTTCAATACTCATGGGGGATCCATCATTGATCCACTAATTCATCACAATGTAAAAAATATCTAGGTTCCCTAATGGGGAACTCTTCTTATTGATGGTCATGTGCAACATATAAAATCAGACCAATCTTATTTTACATACACCATTCCAAATAAATCAAAAAAACGTCCTCATTTAAACCACTTAATCATATAAATTACAAGTGTCAAAACAAAACCATAATTTTTAAACAATAACTAAAAAACTATATAATAAAATGGTTTTTTAAACACTAACCAATTTTTCCAAAACCAAATAATGAGAGATTTACTTCATGAATCATAAATGTTTTTCCCCAAATTTTCAATGAAATTATTTAGTCAAGAAAAAAAATTAGTGTAAAAGAGAAATGAAGGTTATTAGGAAGCAATAGACCTAACAACAGTTTAAAAAAATTGAATAATTACATAAGAAAACATCAATATCTATTCACAAACCATGTTATAATAACAATATCCAACAACATTACATCAAGATCCACAAAACATAAAAAATAAATATCCCCAATAGACGTTGTCTATGATTCTAATACATGGAAAAACAATGGATATATGGAGGATGAAAAATAGTTAGATCTTATTGATGAATCCAGACAGAGGAGGAGGATGAGGATGTAGCAGTAGTAGTGGAGGAGGAGGAGGAGGTAGCGGTCGAGGAGGATGAGTCGATGAAAATGGAGGATGAGGAGGAGGAGGCATCGATGGAGGAGGAGGAGGAGGGGTCACATCGGAAGATGGATCGATAGTGCATGGGTTCACATCTCCAATGGTTGGAAATAGTGTGAGGGAGGAGGATCCTATTAGGTTTATTTTAAAAACCCACTAGATCCTTTATTAGTTATAGTTAAAATCACTAAAAAATGTATGTTTTATCAGCTCTAAAATAATAAAGTGATGATAAAAATACATTTATCTGTGGATTTTAGTGCTGATAAAGATGGCATGTATCAGTTCTAAAAAAGAGCTTATAAAAGATGTCTTTATCAATGCTAAAATTATAGCACTGATAAAGACTAGTTCTATCAGCTATTTGTTTATACGGACGAAAATAGGCATTTATCTATGCTAATAAATTACTTATAAATACATCTTTTATTAGAGATTTTTTAGCATTGATAAATTCCATCTTTATCCATGCTAAAAAGGGTTGATAAAAGTAGAATTTTAATAATTTATTTATATTATTATATATTTATTTAAAATGATATATATGATAAATATATATTTATTTATTAATAATTATAACTATAAATTGTATTTTTTTAAATATCTTTATATAATTGGTAATATATAATAATATATTAATAAAATTATAATTTTATATTTATAATTTTATAATTAATTAAATATATATTGTTATAATTATTATTACAATTGTATTTGAAAAGTATTTATATATATCGTTAAAAATATAATAAATATATATTTATTATTTAAATATATTTAATTAACTATTATAAGTACATTTTTTAGAACATATAGAGATCATATGGGTGACAACATGAATTAATCAATATACCACATCATTGGACAACGTGATGTAATGT
Source organism: Viscum album (assembly GCA_963277665.1). Taxonomy (NCBI): domain Eukaryota; kingdom Viridiplantae; phylum Streptophyta; class Magnoliopsida; order Santalales; family Viscaceae; genus Viscum; species Viscum album. Next base: position 1,405,899,357 of record OY728133.1, on the reverse strand, counting down.
ATAAATGAGCATTCATGAAAGATTCATAATATATATGCATGATCAATATTATTATTGACCAAATTCAATGGAAAACACATATATATTCTATAATTTTAATTATAAATATATATATTAAAATATATTATATATTTATAAATAAAATAAATAAATTAAATAAAATAAATAAAAAAATATAATAAATATAATGATTTAATCAAATAAATTTAATAAATCTAATAAATCAATCTAAAAATCTAATAAATATCAATCTAAAAAATATCAAATAAATATAATAAATCTAATAAATATATTTAGTATTTAATTTAATTTATTATAATATTATAATTATTTAAATATATCTATATATAATCTTAGAAATTACTATTTGTAATTAAAATAGTATATTTATATATTTTTATATATTTTTTAATTATTATAAAATGCATATTGATTATAAACATTATTTTTTTTAATGTATATAAATATAAATTAATTTTGAATATAAATATTATAATATTATTTAAATAATTTTTTTCATTAAAAACATTTAGTAGCACTTTTAACTATCATTGATAGAAGCCCACCCATTTGTCAGTTCTTTCTACGTAGTGATGATAAAAGATTGTGCATCCCTTGGCCTATTTTCTAGTAGTAGAAATTCATCCTCATTAGTCCTCTAACGCCCCACACATCAAAACAAGTGTAGTCAAAAAAATGTTAAACTGCCCACATATTTCATCACCATTATCAATAGCTTTAAATTTCAAAAAATCTATGTTTTTGATTTTATAAGAAAACCATATTTCCAGATAATCAGACATTGAATTGGGTTCCTTTATCAAGTTAAATAATTTTCAAGTAAAGTAGTAATAATGAAGGACGAATGGAAGGAAAAAAACCACGAAACAAAAAATATGACAATGACTGTTGGTCATTGTTTATTAATGAATAATAATATAAAATACAAAAATAAAGTATTACTAAGATAATAATTATTACAATAAATATATATTTCCTTAGTCTATATATGGAAATATCAAAGGATTATTAAACAATATCGATTCACCAATAAATTTTAACGAAATTAACTCACATCCCTCATCGGAATACAAGGTCGTGGAAATAATCCAAAAAAATAAAATACCCTATAATATGTTTGGATTACCTTTTGAAGGATAATGATTTGTAAATCATTACCTTTGGTGAGATCTAAGTTATCCAACTATGATAACAAACTATACAGTATTCCGATCATCATTCCATGATCTCACCATTATCTGCCAATGATTTCTTTCATGACCCTCTTCCTCTATCTCATAGGTAAAACACAAATACATATAGAGTACTTATATCTTGATATTATTGGTGGTTGTCTAGGTTATCATCATTCATTAGAAAATAATTTGAAAACATAATTTAATTATTTTACCAAACACATTAGTGGTAATTTCATTGATCCACAATTACTAATTCTAACAACGATTATACCCTTCTAACAGTATAACCCATGTTCCATATTTAATATAGGCGATAATTTACCATCTATGACACTAGGCACTAGTTATTCCACTACTTCTGCACAAACTAATTGATTGTGTTATGTTATATATTTGATATCCCAGGATTAAATTACATGGAAATTACAACATTTTAGATGAATATTTAGTACATCATAAAAATAAATGCCTGAGGAACGTAATAGTTCAGTGAATTTAGAATCATGGAAACAAAATATTATATCATGGATAATTTTATCCAACATCACTCATAAATATCTCCACCATTATTTCAACTTCTTAAACAGTTATTTATTTAATTGGGAAAGGAAATATAATAAAGGTTTGATCTCTGATGCTCAGTATGGGTAAATAAAGGAAATGTGAAAGAATAACATGAACAAATGGTATGGAACATTAGCATAACATTTGAATAAAAAAACCTTCATATTAGGGATCATAATAATGATTAGATGTTCATAAGATATAGATCAAAATAAAATTAAGAGAATAAGTCATGAAATTATAATATATGAAGGAGGCTTGGAATTTGAGGCATGCACATAAAAATAGAAAATATTATGTCAAGGATACCTACAAAGACCTTTATAAAATGTTAGGAATGCTCTGCGAACTGTGTAGTTTCTTCAGGATTGGGATAAAAACTCATTCACCCTATTAATTTTACGCTCAACCCATAAACCGTTCTATTATCAGGAATGTAATACAACCTATATAACCTTTTTATTTTAGTCATGGAAAACATCCCATGTATATTATTCATATTGGGTTTGCCCATAACCCATTTAGCCTATTACTTATAGTATTGGGCTACAATCCATGTAGCTTCTTGTTTTTGGGCTTGGTGTCCAACCTGTGTACCCTCTTATATTTTGTTTTGGGATACAACTGATGTTCCTTCCTATTTTTTCACTGGGTATACTACTCTTTTACCGATTTATCTTATGCAGAAATTATCATTACCCTAGGCATTGGAAAGAGATATGTGTCCCACCCATCTCGTAATGAAATCATCCATACATGTTCCACCAAATAAAAAACATTCATAATATCATGACCAATAAAAATAGATAGATTTTATAAACATCAAATAATATCCCATGAAATAAAATGGGCATCACTAATATTTTACCAAAAGATAACCTATGAAAAGTAATTGGTTTCATAATCACATCTGGAAAGCTAAACCTGTGAAAAGATATGGGATTCAAATTCATAATACCCATGGGCCAGAAAATTTGTATTCTATTACTTGGTAATTTTAGAAATTATTCTCAGTGAGATAATGAATCATGATAAACGATGTTCAATTTTTGGATGGATAGAATGTGGGTGGAATCTAATTTTATGATGATCCTAGTTATATGATGATCGTGAGATATATCATATCATAAGTAATCATACAAATTTTATAGAGGAATAACAATTTAATTTTTGCAATGAGTTGATTGACATATATGGGAGTGGTCAAGTATTTAGTCATTTTATCCTAGGAATGATGGAATGAAACTCATTGACGTGGGTGTAAGTTTATGAGATTGGGTGGAGTGAGAGTGTAACAACCCAATATTTTGGACCCTTTATAATAAGGATATCATTATTATATTATGTCACATGGAACCCAAGAATATAAAACACAAAACTAAAATAATCCAATATATATTATAAATGTATGAATAATATAATAAATAGTGGATTGAAGGATAATAATATATTAAAATAATTAATTTTTATTATTCTCTTCGATTAAAATTTTAAAAAGGAATCCTTCTAGGGAACCATTTAAATAAATGGGCAATATATATTACATTAATAAATTAAATTTATAATAGTAAACATCATATAATTATATATATATATTTAAATTAAAAATGTATAAATCAATATTAACTAATTTATAATTCGATATGAAATATATTTTAAATCACTTCATGTGTAATTTTTTTTGGTAAAAGCAGTTTTGGATAATATATTAGAATTTTATTTAAAATAATGTTTATAAATTTTAAAACCATAATTTTATAAAATAAGTTAATTTTTAAACATATAAATATAATATTGTGATTAATTTGTAAGATAATTTAAAAATTATTAACTTTTATGTGAATAGTGAAAAGTTATTTTCTAAAAAATAATACAACTTCTGTGAAATTATTATTACATAACAATGAATATAAAATTATGGAAAGAATTTTATTAAACCATATATGTATTTTATAACTGAATTTATAAATTAAAATTTGTTTTTTAATTTCAAAATCCCATACGTTTCAATTTCCAATTTAAATTACATTTTTTAAATAAATAGTTTTTAAAATATTCTAAATATTTTACATTGAAATTAATTTTTATTTATTTTAAGAATTTGGATCCAATTAAATGAATTTAAAATGAGTAATTTTTAGGTCGTAATTGTATATTAAGGACCATTATATTTTTGGAAAAAATAATAAATTACCAAGTAAAAAACGAGTTACTCTAGTGAAAAATAAAATGGCCAAAGTGAATAACCATAGAGGTAAAGGATATAACATGTTTTAAAAAATAAAATATCAATAATAGAAGTTTGTATTAAGCTTATATACACTCTAATACCTTATAAATCAATTTTTTTGTCTCGTTACTAATGTTTGAATTCCAATTATTTTTTATTTTCTTGCATTTAAAAAATATCTACTCTATTTCACTTATAAAATGGGATCATTTAATATTAATTATCCACAAACCTAATCCCATTAATATCATAATAAAATCTATCAAAAAACTCTCCATCATACTCTTATAACCCTTAATTAGGGTTTTATTCCCAAAATTTCACCACTCAAATGTTTAATAATTATTTCATATGTCATAATCCATGAAGTGGGGTATAAGTTCTTATCCTCTCATTATTCTTTCTATTTATTAAAATAATTATATTCTTCCTAAAATTTATTTTCCCCATCATATAATGATAAAATAATTAAAATTATTATACTATTATTATATTGAAATTATAGAATAATCACTAACCACACTCCCTTTTTTCTATATTGTAAAATGATAAGTTGAATCATGTGTTGTGCAGACTACTACCTCAACAATGTAACATGCTTAATTTTGAATCACCACCAAAAATGATTGTTATAATTTATAATTTGATATATCAATATGATATGTATGAAATATTTTAAAATTTAAAATTATAAACCATGTTATGAATTTTTCAAGATCCATGGTTTAATGAAATCATTTGCCATGGGTACATGTCACCTACCGCCTCGAGGGAACGATCAATTTATATTTTTCGTGACTTAAAATATTTACATAAGTAGTCATTAGAGTATTTTTAAATGTATAAATAGTAAATTTAAGATATTAATAGGGTTATGGTAATATAAATTGATCAGTCCTTCTAATTATATAAATAATAAATAATTGATGTAAAATATATTGTCTTCAATAATCAAACTGAGAAGAAAAAATTTTATCCACACAATGAAATTGTTTCATATACATTATTTCCTTTTATAATTCATTATAATTATAATATACCGTAATAAAAAATACTAACTGATATCGTTATGCTACTTTTATAGTGGTATTACAAATAAATCAATCCATAATCATCAATAATCATGGTATGTTCTTGTTTAGGACACTTTGGCCACCAAATTGAATAATTCGAAGACCTGATAGATTAATTTAGCGCAATACATGGTATAATACAATATAAATTTTTGAATAATGATATATTTCTATAAAATAATACACCATGTAATATATTCCATGAATTTAATCTGTATTTATTTACAATAGAAAAATATGTGTGTTGGAATCTTCATAAATCATGTATGATATGGTGAAAATATAATTTCTTATAGAACATGTTGAAGATGAAAAAATTATATAATTAATTGTTGGGGAATTTTTTATTAATAAATAATATGAACATTTTATTTTTTTGGACATAATGATTCAATGACATACATGTGGGCATTTCTAATCAATGGATGATTAGTCATTTGAAAAATATGTAGAGGTATGATGAATGTGAAGATCAAGGATCTTGGGTATAAAATTAAAAAAGGAGCCAACATGTCCATGTCCATTACCTAATAGTGGTTTTTTGATGGGATGAATAATAATACAAGGTGTTCAAGAACTCATTTACATTTTTGTGTTTAGAGGAGAATTAGAAAAAATTAGTAATTTATAAGTGTCCAATCATTTATGGTCTTTGTAATGTGTTTTTGGGGTACCTAGATAAAATGAGTAAAAAAAATATATCACACCCATTATAATGAATCCCTTATATAAAAAAGGTTGTAGGAAAAAATATGAAGCTTCCCATTTAATATTCCAAGTTGTTTCTCATTTTATTGGAAAATTTCACAAATTATCAATTTATATTGTTTGGTGAAAGTTAAAGTTGATATTAGGTTCAATATTTCAGACATATAGTGTAAATGAGTCTAAAAAATTATGGACCAAAACCACTGTGGGAGTGGAAACTATTTAATGGTGGATTCTGAATACAAAATGGATTGAAATAAGAGAACATCACCATATTGGTTTGTATATTGAATGATAAATAAATTAGGATCCCGCATCGGGCAATGGTGAATGTCATGATAGAATTTAGAATGTGAATTTAATAGGAGACCATGCTAGAAATGTTTAAAACAATATTAAAATTTTAATAAATACTTGATCATCTATAATTTTCGTGATTCTATCCAGTTTTGATGGTTTTCATTAAAAAATTATATTTTTATATTTCTTTTGACTAAATCCACACTAGAATGCAATTACTAAGGAATTTCAAGGGAATTTTATTGAGATTTGATGGTTGTTGTTATTATAAAATAATTATGAGTTTTTTTGGACACTTCATTATCTAAAATCTCCTTTTTCTAGAGATATATAGGGGTAAAACTAGAGTGAATCATTTAATATATATGAGTATCTATATTTTTAAGGGTAATACGGTGTTTTTACAGATGAGTGGTTGGAAGATTTAATATTTCGAAAAAACTGAAAAGACTTCAATGTGGATTTTTTTAATTTATGTATCTATATTAGGGAGAATATTTATTCTAGATTTGTTCATGAGTTCTATAAATAAGTTTTCTTATGGTTTTTTCACATATTGTGAGTGAGATACAAAAGTTGATTCAATAGATTATCAAAAATTATTTAAATATGAATTCTACAATTACAATAAATAGAACTAAAAATATATAAAATGTGTGGGGATCTTGATTGGAGTAGTTACGAAAGGATATGGAATAATTGGAAGTGATTTTTTAGTGTGACTTTAGAAAAAGTGATTCCAAAAAATATAATTAATTAAGCCAAACAAACAGAGTGACCCCCTGTGAAGCATTATTTATGTAGTGATCACTGATATAAATGATCCCTATGGATTATTTTATTCTATGAAAATATAATTATTAATTCTCCTTAGATTTATTTTAGTGAGGGTGATCCATGTAAATACATGTGTCTCTGTTAAATTGATTCATGAAATCTAAAACAAATCAGTCATTCTAAAGCATATCTGGTAAACGTTCATAACAAGGGACCCCCATGGTTGAGTGGTCAATATCCTTTTAGAAAAGTGAATCTTTTTAGAGAATGTGTTTTTAAAATTCAAATAATTTTCATAATCCTCTCCACACCAATGATATCCTCACTCTAATCCCATTTAGGGATTTAAAAAATTTATATAAATGGGATAGGATCAACATTCATTGATTTCTATACTCTAACAAGAAATGAATATATTTCAAAAAATGGAATCCATAGGGAAGTATAATCCACTTGACATAAATAATTTCAAGACATGGAAAAAGGAGTTCATATAATTCATGTAAGATTATATTAGAGTTCCACAAGATGTTTTCAATGGTGGAACTATTCTGTTGAGAAAACATAGAGTTATTTGTGGTTAATTGAAAATAAACGTTTCACCAAATTATTCAGAAAAATTCGAATTTATTGAAGATAATGGGGATAAATTTAACAAAATGATAAATCATTTCTTATTCTCTAAACACATGTGGATACAATTGGATGTTTTTTTGGAAGAGAACAATGTCTAAGTGAGAATATCCTAATTTCCAAATAGACCATTATAATTAAAAATAGAATTACCTCCCAGTAGATAGTTTCTCTAATAGAGATAATTTATGAATATTTTGCTATAACAGATTATAACATTATAATAAAATAAGGATGTGGTGTTTTGGAATCTATTACGAAGTTGAGTGTAAAAATGTTCTAAAGAGGAAAAACATTCGTTTTCTATTCCCAATGGTTCTCAAGATGTTTCAATCAAGATAAATTGTAATTAATTAATAGTTTTTACAACACAATAATTGAATATTTGTCTAAAAACAATATATTGAAAAGGAGGGAAGTGTACATGAGTCCCATCCCAAGGAATGTAGGTGAAAATATGAATTAATAAATTGAAATTATTAATGAAATATTCTAATAGATCATGAAGTAAATGGAATCAATGAAGGAATGCAATTCTTAAATAAAACCTCTCAAAACAAAATATGATGAATATAGGTAATCAGTTATGGATAGAGTTTAAAATTTTAATATGATGTAATCCATACACTTGATGATGTATGAGGAAATCACAGGGTTCTTGTAAAAGATAAAAATATTCAATGGAATGAAAAACCTAAAATATTTTTAATATTCTACATGTATTTTTATTTATGACATTAAATATTGTTGAAAATAGTTCTTCCCAGAAAAATCTAGAAGTTTGGTTCATAAAAAATATGTAAAAACAAAAGAGTTTTAATTATAGAGCAATTGGGAACATAACGAGTACATATTTTAAAGCCATCTAGAAGAACTATTCAAGACAAACACCATATGTGACAATATATCAATCAAATAGAAATGAAATGAGTTTTTTATTCTTATTATGAAGATTTTTTTTATCCAAACATGATCGTATGAAAAGGTATTACAATTGAAAAAATACATCAAATGTAAATTAATCCATATGGATTCACCATACGCCTATAACACATAAAGTGAATTAATATCCTGGAAAAAGGCCCACTAAGATTGAAAATTGGATCATTGATTTGGAGGATGGGATGGAACCTCAATAAAGCTTTTATGAAGCACCAATATCATTGTAATTACAAAAACATTCTAGGTTTAATGGAATACATATATGGATGAAAAATAATGATGTTTTTTATGTTATGAATGTCGTTTGACAATGCGGTTGAACTAGAACCCTTAAGGTGAAAAATAACATGAAATGAAGTGTAAATTCAGAGTTAGATATACCAATTATTCTTCAAAAGTTGTAACTTCTTCAATTTTTATTGATTCCAAAATTTAAGAGAAGAGAAATCCTATGATTAATGAAACATTTCACATATCATTTGGGAAGTCTATGAATGGTAATAGATAATGTAAATCCATTGAAAATAGGTTGAGTTATATGACATAAAGTGAAAAAGAAGAGCATGAAATGATGATCACATTACATTCTAGTAATTTCAAAAGGATAAAATGAAAGAAAAAATGATGGGTTTTTTCATCTTAAATAGCCCCATACCTCAGCTTGAGGAATGTAAAGGTTCCTCTATGCCCAAATTATTTATCATTTCAATCATTTCATGAAGTAGTGTGGTTTAAATGGAGGAATTATCAAACGATGTCAATTGTTCATGAATATAAAATGTGGATGGAGAAGGGTATAAATATTAACATTTTTCAATCTACGTAAAAACTAAAAATAATAATGTTTAATTGGTTTTATTTATTCAAATTGATCATCTCTTGTTACCTATGGTGTAAAATTCAAAACAAGTGGAATAAATTTCTTCATCCTGTGTTATAATTCTCAAAACCATGTGAATTTAGTTTTTTTACTAATGGTATTCTATTATGTAATTAAAATTATAGGTTTTTTTCTATAAGATATAAAATCCAAATATAGAATTATATTTAAATTGAATAATCAGTTTCATGAATAAAATTTTTACTATTTCAAAAAACGCATGCTTCAACCACAAAGAACTATCTCTAGAGATGTATAAGATTTATTGACATCTCATAGAATTATTAGTAAATTATCTCCATGAATCACTTGATTTTGTTGTAGATGTAATGGAGTTTAACAAAAAGGAGAGATGAAATATTATCCTCCTCATCATTATATTGGGTTTTGTTTCCTATAAGGAAACAATATTATAATATAATGAAAAAAGGAGGGTTCATATTTTTTGAGGTTTACTACTATAAATAAAGGGGGATAATATTTAAATATTATTGTTCTAGAGAATGATTTATTGGTACATTAACCAAGAGATGTTCTACGATCATAGTTAATAGTGGTGAATAAAACCAACAAATAAAATTCCACAAACTATTGGTGGATGTAGTGAATATAGATAATAATTTCATAAATATCCATAGAAATTTCCTTGAACATGTTTTGAAGTCATTGTCCCAAAATAAGAAAATAATAAGGGATAATTCTGGGGTTGTCTCCATAGTATATTTCTATTTTCAATAGATGAAACTGGTAAGGTGGCTGAATGACACCCATAAAATTTAATTTATTGTGTAAATTTAAGGATGTAGACCAAAACAACCATCTTGATAATGGTTAATTCCATGTTTTTAGTCATATTAGAGGAAAAAATCCTAATATAATGAACTATACCATATTATACAATAAATTGAAAATGTCATTCTCTAATTTTAATAAATGAAGTATGGAAGATGTAGAAAATCGACGCACCATGACTATAGTTCATGTTGTAATGGTCAAAAGGTTGTCCAACATGCCAAAAAATATTCAATTAGAATATAACACCCAAAGTTATTTTTCATAGGAGGAATAACAACTTACATTCTGGTCTTGGATATAGTGCAATCTGTGTTGGGCCTTAGCATAAACAATCTGGTGGATGCCACTCTTGAGATGAATGAACCATCTATGATAAACCATAAATAATGGATCTAAAATTAAGAAAATTATTCCCACAAAGTTCGATTGAGTATATCTTATTTATGTTAGTAGATTTAGTATTGTTAAATCCTGAGTATAAATTTTCTTCCCATTTTATAAAAGGTAGTGTTGGCTTTGGTTGTTGAGAAATTCATAAAAAATGTTCACAAGGGATTATGAAAAAATTTATAATGACAATTTTTTTAAATGTGGAAACTTTCTTATATTAGTATATAGATGTTAAAATATAAGATATATAGGGAGATAATAATAGACTAACATTTCACATTCATGAATATCTGAATTTAATTGGAAGATGATGGTGTTTTTAAATAAAATAGATGGAAGCATGAATATTTGGAAAACATTGAAGTCTTATATAAGGGAATATTTTGATTGATGTGTATATAATAATGAATTGATTTATTATACACTCATTTCAGAAATTCTTGAGGTAGTTTTTATAAGTTTTTCTCAATTATTGTGAAGGACTTGTAAATGTTACCTCAATTGAGAATCAAACATTTCCTAAAGATGCATTTTATAATTATGAATAAGTGAAATAAATGTGTAGAAAATAATTTTGGATCCCACTATAAGAAGTTATAAAAGTATTATGATGAAATGGTGGTGATATAATAGAAAACATTGGTAAATATCAAGTCAACCAAAATTATTTTATTTTAGTGAGCCTGGGTAAAGGAGTAACATATCATGAATCATTGTATTTGGATTGACCAATGAATTTAGTGAGCTGTATAGTTGATTTTATTGTATGAAATAATTATGATGTTTTCTCTCCAAACATATCCCAGTTAGGGTAAAGCATGTAATAATTCATTAATATTTTTTTACATTATGCATGCTCTCCCAAATTGATTTGGAAACATACATCATATCTGATAAAAGATAATATCATGTGACCATAAATTTTGAGAATAAAAAATCCTTTTTGCAATGTGATCCTTTTTAGATAAACCATTAGAATGTAAATGAAATTTCATATCATGATTCACCACTATATCATGGTACTCTTACTCTATGACCATTATTGGATTCATTCACATCATTATTTAACTCATTAAAAAATGAACAACCTTCTTTGAATATTGATCAAAAAAATAATTTTTTTGAATTTGAGTTCTATATTGAAGGAAAAAGTAATAATTAATTAATATTTAAACATAATAAATAATTATAAACCTTAACATATTATATGTTTAATTTTTTGGAGAATATTATCTTGTTTAATGAATTAATACCAAAATCACTCTAATGAATCAAGTTTAAAAAGATCCAGATTCCTTATACCCATCATCCCAAATAGGTGTTAACTAACTAATATAAGTAAATATAATTATTATAAATTCTGGTTATAAAATGTTATGTATATGAAAAATTTCTAAAATATGTGATTATGGTTTATATTTTTGTTTTAAATAAGTTTAAAGCTCATATGACTATACATGGAATCAATGTAATAGTTCATTGATTCATTTTTTTATACCTATTTTGTTGTATATATAACACCTATTTAAGATATAATATATTGAAGTATCATTAAATAATTTGATTTTATATTCAATTACATGCACTGAATTTCATGGGATTTTTATATTACTAAACCCTAAGGGGTTATTTGACCAAAATTTGAATACCCTGATACAAGTTTATGTTATTCCCAATGTTTTGTTTATTTGTAGGGGAATGAATCTGAAACATCTTTTTTCATCATTATTAGCATATACCTAATTATTTTATTTTTAATTGTTTTGGGAAAATGTTTCTTTTGAATCAAATATTCTGACTTGATTTTTATCTCTCACAAAAGAAAATTGTTATCACAAACAAGCATATATCTCTTAATTAGATCATAGTTTCAATTAAATTTCATACATCATGATAATTTAACCTATATTTTGGGAAATATAATTTTGAATATTTTTAATGATTCCAAAATTTTATCATTAAAATAATTTAAAATCCAAATTTAATACTATTTTTACTATGTGAATTTTCAAAAAAAATGATATTTGAAAATAATTTCTACCCAAAATTTTATCATTTTCCATATATGCTCATTTTCCACCTCCATTTTAATTTTATATGAATGTTTTTTAATATTTCTTATTATTTTTGAAAGATAAATTAAATTTATTTTATTTTTTAAAAATATCTACTTCAAAATTATTTCAAATAATTTATAATATTTTTATTTCTAAATATATTTTATTTACAGAACTCATTAATATTATATTTTATCTAAGTAAATTTTTTTGACATATCTTATGAATGATTGAGGAAGTTTTTAAAATATAACTATCAATATTATTTTTATTGTTGGATTATTTAATTTTCTTCACTTTTGAATAAATTATTAATTAAAACATTCTTCTTCTCTAATTTGGTTTTGATTTATAATGAAGGTTTCATTCAATTCTATTCCAATGTGACTACCCTATTTTATAGTTCTTTTATTGAAGTGTGTTTAATTAGAGTAAATTAATTGACTAATTTGGTTATGTTATATAATTTAACATATTTCCTTTATCAATATAGTTTAAATACAATATAATTTATAATCTTTATTCAATGGTATTTGACTAGATAATTAATTGAAGTCACTGCATACCAATTTATTTTCCATGTGATTATCATGTTAGGATTATTTATCAAATTAATAATGTTTTACTTATGAAAATCCCTATGAAACCCATTTAATAAAAATAGAATATTTATTATATAAAATTGAACTATTTTAATTTATAATAAATTTTGAAATGAATATTATTTTATATATTCATTTTGATGTTATAAGTGAATGATTTAAAGAGGCACACAAATATTTGAATTACGAGTTAGTGGGACCTATATATCACTCCAAATTAATAGTGGTAAATTTTTATATTTCATGAGTTAGTAATGGTATCAAACATTAATATCAACTATATTTTTTCCAAATGGGTTAGTTTGATGGTGTTTAGATCTATAAGAAATTTTACGAGTGAATAGGTTGGGGGGTAGTCATGTTCACAATGTTGTGAAATCAGTTGCTAACAATTGTGGTGGATTCCTTACTATATTACAAGGGTTATGATTTATGCCTCCTTTTTTTATAAATGTATATATTCTCCTTTAATTCATAACTTATGTTATTCAATTTCACATTCCATGATCTATGTTGGAATGCTTTCATGGTATGGAATTTCATTATTTTTCATGATTATTCCAATATGTTCATCTTCTACTAACTTGGGATATTTGATTTTTATCTCTTATGATTACCCTTATAGGTCATCTGACAACACGCATTTCTTATTTTTCCATTTACCATGGTTTTAATGAAATATAAAATATAATATGTGTCTATAAGGGTTTAATATGAGTAAAAAATTTCAAGTTATCTTTCAGAAATGTTATGTATTAAATATTTTATTATATAGTGGGAAAATTTCCATTAATAGAAAAAATACACGAGTTTTAATAGTTAATATTTTATATTAATTATATAAAACTATAAGCATAAATGGTATTCGGAGTTTATTGTATTGAAAAAAATTCAATATGTTTTGAATTTATGAGATAATTAGTCATAGGCTATCATATATAGTGTCATATGAGGTTTTAGAAAAAATTAGAGATTACGTTATTTATTATTGAAGATAAATTCAGAATTAGAAATTTCATCAATGTTTGATACGTTATGGATAACTATAATTGTAACCATTTTGTTCTATTGAGGAAGTATTTTGATAATTAAGATAAGAGAAATTTTATGAATACCCTATGGATATGTCAAAAGTTTATGTTTGTGTGGAGGATAATGTAAAGACCGCAATCCTTATAGCACAGAGCGAGTGATTACTTTATTAAATTTCCATTTGATACAAGAATCCATACCCCCCAAAAGTCTAAATAGTTAATTGGTCTTGTAAAACTAGATACAGACATTTATTTCACATTTCAATTTAAAAGGAATATAAAACATTGTATTTTCATGGAGAAAGATATTATTCACATTAACATATCCCAGAATATAAGTCATAATACACATACTAATATCTTGGGGAAAGGAATCATAATAAAGGGTAGAGTATAGATTTTCAATAAGGGTATTTATAAAATAGATACTAATATGGTATGAATAATATATACAGAATAAATGATGCTAAAATACTTACTTATAGATAATCACATTTGACATAAACATATAGATGATTATATAAAATTAAACAATCACAAGTAAATTATTTACTGATTAAAAAATAATATAATTCTTAATACTAAATATTAGAATCTAACCATCAATGACTCATTCACATACATTTTATATAATTGTGTATGAAATAAACCAAATAGTCAATATAATTTTTCTCAAGAGGTTAACTGATTGATCGAGGGTATATGTAATTATAGACACACCTATCTTATAATAATTCATATTTTTTCAATATATTAATATTCAATTCATCATAATCATCATGACTTAAAAATAAATATAATCCAATATTGGATAAACTATCATAAAAAATATCAATATTTTCCCAAAAAAAAGTGATTTTAATAATTTTAGATAAATAAATTGGATATTATCAATAGAGTATATCCTTAGGATAAAATTAAATAATTTAAGTAGATATATATGAAAATGATTTTAAAAACTCACTATAGATTTTCATTCGGAAAATATCTTATTAAGATTGAAATATCATTTATAAAATCTAAAATATTTCCAAAATATTGAGGTAATATTTTTCTTTGAGAAGAGACATGAAAAATATTAATTAAACACTAAAATTAATATGATTTAATAATAGTGTTAAATTTCATTTATTCCATATAAATTAATAAATATTCATTTCACACTATTTTACAATAAAAATAATAGAGTACATTGTTTATAAAATGGAACCTGGATTACACTAAAACCACTTTTTAAAACTAATAAAAAGGTAATAAATTATTTTATAAATAAATTTAGAATTTTAAAATCATCATATTATCAATTTAAAGTAATAATTGGGCATGGAAGAAATGATTCAAGGTCGAGAAAAAATGCATGGTTTATTTTCCGTTGAACAATAATTTTGGTATATTGAGTATATAATGAGAGGAAATGGAAATGATAAAATTTATTTCAATGAAATAATCATAAGAGCATAAAATATATTGTATTTTAGGTTGAAATTTATAATAGTTTCCTTAATGGATACATAGAAATGAACAATATTGAATAATGGTGAGATTACAAAATAAAACCTTAACACATGTTCAAATTCATACATATATGTATGAACCTCCATTGTAATAAATATAGATTTATTATAAATATACTTGAAACTATAATTATATATAATATTATATATGATTTACTTATAGTCTTTTATCGCCTTTTTGTTGATAACTCTTTGCTAAAATATCTCTTCTGATACATCATTTATTATGAATGAAATTGTTCAGTAATATTATTTTGTGTACATAAATCATGGATCCATAATAAAAATAATTTTAGTCATGATACTAATATCATATATATTAATTATATATGTATTTTTGAATAATTTATTGAAGTTAGTTATAGAAAGATTAATTATATCGTCCGTGGAGACGGTGGTCCCTATGTATGCGTGAATTCTATTGACATTTTTGATGGATGTATAAATGTAAAGGTAAATAAAAATAATAATTTAAATATTCATTATTATTATATATTAATAATATGTATTAACAAAGTCGATCCTTATTTCTAGTCATGTAAAAATAAAATAAAAACAGTCATCACGCTTGATGGATGTGTTAGTCTGCACATATGCATGAGCAACATTATTATTTACGAATAGATTGGAAAGAAAGATGGTATATGTCATATAATAATTTAATATTTGTATTAAATACATAAATATGATTTATAAAAATTAAATATATCATTATATGCATCAGTGAGAGGTATTGATGAAAAATGATTTTTATTAGTTTGTGAGGTGGTAATTCTCTACACATGAACCTTAGCCCAGTTGGTGAGGTATCTTTAAGTGAATCCAAAAGACCCATGTTCAAAACCAGCTAGAGGAATATTTTTGGGGGAACTATAGGAGTACTGTAGCAGGCACTGTAGAAGACTGTACACATTGTGGGTACTGTAGCAGATCTATACACTATACAGGTACTGCAGCAGATTGTACATTGTGCGGGTACTATAGTAGGCACTATAACAGTTACAGTAGTAGGTATTGCCCTATCCTGTAGCAGCTGGAACTATTCATCTTGAGCCACCGATTTGGAAATTGAGTCTTTAAGGCTTTCGACCCACCCATGCCTTCTGGTCAGTAGGGCATTCGGGCCACCTTTATATCCTTCCGACCAGATTAAGGACTTCAAGCCACACGAGGTTTCCCCAAACAAATTACAAAAAAAGTGCAGCCCCAGAAGAGGATTTAGAGAAGGTGCACTCACCCGAGTAGAGCCAAATTGTTTTTTTTCAGAATGAGAGGGTATTGATATTCGATCAGGACCAGCCTGTCCTTGCATGGGAAGCCTAGCTAGACGGTCATGCGAAAGTGGAGAGCTACTATCATGATGTAGATGAAGGGGAGGGTCAGTTACTTGTAGATAGTCTTGTTGAATTCCCTAAGACGTTTGGGTCATGTAATCTCTAAAGCCCACATCCCATGTAATATCAAAGCCTACGGGCCTTCTAAGGGTCGCCCTCATCCCTTGAAATGTGGGTTATCAACAATCAATAAAAATTAAGGCCTTTGGGCCATTCGGGTAGGTGGTCATCCACTGAACACCTAATTAATGGTTTCATTTCCCATCTGATCAAACACGAGATGGATATTGGTTATTAAAATAACCAAAAAACATTTAAGTATATGGGATATAATAATGATAATATATAATAATAATTGAATAATTTTTTATAGAGATTGAAGAAGAAATAAAACAAAGAAAATGGTTAAGAATTGTACCTTTTCATCAAACCAACTCATATGGATTATAAGAAAAGCCTTCTTATGATGGTTTTATAATAAACCAAGGTCTCTATGTCATGTTTTTGGATTAAATTAAGGGTTTTTGGATTTTATTTTATGAAAAATTTCATTTATGGGTGAATATTATTGGAGATGGGGTTTCCCTTTATAAGAATGGAAGAGGACCCTCTATAATATTTCTTAAAATAATACAAATGATAAATTAATTTTGAATAATAAAGATTTAGTTTGTTAAAAATTAAAATTAGGTAAACCATAAGGACTAAATATTTTCATCAAATAAGATTTAATCATTTTTAATAGGAAAAAATGTCCATATATTTTGGTTTAACCCCTGAGTAAATGACTTTCAACATTAACAATGCTAATAAATCTTTAATGCATTTAATATTATTTATGAAAAATTAATAAGTAAACCTTATTAAATAATATTAAATATAATAATTAAAATTATGGGAGAAAAATTAAAATTAAAATTATTATAAGTGGATAAACTATATTAAAATTAAACCTTCAATCATGATTAAAAGTAATTTTTCAATGAAAGCATTTTCTTAAGTATAAAATTTTTTATATAACAATTAAACATATAATTGGAAATTTTTTTCTAAATTGGTTAAATAATAATATAAATAAAATAATTTAAATTTTATTACAATTATAAACAAGTTATGTTTTTTAATTGATTATAATAAATGAGGCGTTTTCAAAAAATATCAATATTTTTCACTATCCCTAAAAAATAGAGCGTTTTATAAATTACTACCAAATTCAGTAAAAGTTAAATATTAACTTTTTATTAAAAATTAGATAAATATTTTTAAAATATATTTTCAAAATGTGGTCTACAATAATATTAATATAATTTTACACAACATGATGAAACCAATTTTTAGAAAAATACAGTTTTTAAGCATAAAAAAGAAATTACTCATATCCCATGCATAGAAAAAATATTATACAAGTGATAAAACAATTGATATGATATATAATATATAAATTTCGTTAAAATAATTCCAAAATATTTTTTAATTTAATTTATAATGATAAAAACACTACTCCCATCTAAATTTTTTATAAAAACCTTTTTTTAACTTTCACAGGATTTTTATTTTCATTTCTAACCAATTGATAACTAATGAATTTATTTTACACACTTTTTTCACATATTCCTTCCATAATTTAGTTAATATTATTCATACCATCCAATTTAATAGATATGATATAATTACGTATTTTTTCCAATTTATTTATACTCAGGGTTTCATGTATCACAAGCTATCAATGAGATTAAATTTCTTTAAAAAGAAGAATGTGATAATATATTGGGGTGATTTATTCTACCTACCATTAAATTAATTTTTCCCATAAAATTGAATTACTAAAATTCAAGAAAATCATGATAAATCTTCATCATAACATCCTCTAGTTCCCACATAGATTATTCAAGTTTATGATTCTTATAGATAATATTAACTATAGAAGTAGTCTTATTCTGTATTACTTTATCGTTGCAATCAAATAATTATATTGGTTGTTCATCATAGGATAGAGAATTATTGAGTTTTGTAAAATTGGTTTTTAGTATATGTGAATTTTTAGGTATTTACATTCTTCGTAGAGATTGATGGACTTCCTTGTGAATTTGATTACCTTTTGGTAGAAGCAGCATGTGATAATAAACATTCTATTTTTGTTAAAGAATCTTGAACAAGACAATCTACCTAGGTATCGACATTCCTTTCATCCCAAATATTAAAAATATCATCCCTGGGGAAATTTCTATAAATCCTTCTCACCAATATCATTCTTCAATTCCACTTAGGAATTACCAAAATAATATTTTTTTCAGATTGACAATTCAATGATGAGTTGTGGAATGGTTTTCAATTTCTCCACCATTTCCTAAACTAACATAGGTCCGAATAGATTTCAATCTCTAACTCCATCCTAGAACACTATAGTTCAATAAATATTTCCATGTAGGTCTTCATTAGAGACCATATTATATATTGAGTGAAATATATTGGTTTATGAAATATTGATGAGGGGAATTTTTTGATCCCACGAACATTAAAAAATTAGAGAATAATATCTAAAAATATTCTTTGGGACTTGGATTTTTATCCAAAGCTGACCATCTATATGAGGATTGTAATAGGTACTGAAACATAACATTGTATCTATAGACCACTGAAAACTTGTCCTGAACATTGAGGCAATCCTCAGACCCTGAGCAGTTATAATATAATATGGTACTCCATGAAATGTTCAACTTCCATAATTTATATTCTACAATACTTATCCATAAAAAAATAATCTCTGATAGAAATGATATTTGGTGACATTATAAGGTTATTGAATAAAACCCATGTAGCATTATGGCCTTTTGATGATATCGGGAGACTAATGAATAAATGCATATTTATTTTCTTATTTCCATTATTTAATGTGTAATAGTTTAAACAACCACTTAAATTTTTATATATTACCCTTAAATTATTGAAATTATTGGAGCCTTGATACATACTCAGTAAAATATATATTCTTATTATACAACTTGAAATACTTTGTAAGATATCTGTATATATTATTACATCGATGATGAATATATAATGATGAATTATAAGCCTCACCAAATAGATCCTTCATCAAATATTGTATGCATGAAACACATTAATGGTTCACGAACCATATAGTCCAATCAAAATCAATTTAACCATGAGAATTTTTCATACCATCATTTACATATCTATATATTCCTTATATAACTCTTCAATATTCACATGGAATGATGGATGGACACACTTTTATAAAAGGTAATATTTCTCCCCTTTAATATTTCAATACTATCCTTTTAAAATATGTAAAAATTCGATCTTTTGTGATCTACATCATAGATACTCAATCATGGAAATTCCAAATTAGTTTTACATATAACCATTTTCTTTACCAGGGAATTAATGTATTAATTTATCACAATCACAGATAATCTCGGCCCATCTTATTTATATAATACTAAATATATTTTATATAAATATATAGTTTTGGAATTTATAAATAATATAAACATTATAACATTCTCTATAATAAAATACCTTTTTATCCTTAATAAATAAAATTACTACCAAATTCAAATCATTTGTTAGGTAATGTTTTAATGAATTTTTAATTGTTGAAATTAATATTATATCACATAATCATTCTGAAAAATTACACATTCCAATACCTTATTTGATGCATCCTGATAGTACAAAACCCTTTCTATATTATATGTTAGTATTGGCACAAGAATGGTACCCAATTTTATATTCATTTCATTGAATCCTTCTTCACATTCATTTAACCAGAAGAATTTAACACCCTTATGGGTCATCAAATTGAGTGGATTAAATCCTAATTATAAATATACCACAAATAAATGGTTTTATACATCCTACAAAAGAAAAGTATGTATTTCAGATACAGTGGATTGTCTCATCCATTACTCAATAACATTAGTTCCTTAAGGATACACTAATATAAACAAAATTGAGATTATGATAATAAACAATTAATGTATCAGAATCCAAAATTCACCCTTCGTAAATTTATCATACATATTCTCATTCCTTGGGGTCATAAGAACAATTATGAAATATTCGTCATGCTCTTCAATGATATTTGAATATATAGGAATATTTTATATAAATACTAATACAATCTGATCTAGTTAATCTCTAAGGATTCTATTCATTAAAACCATGAAGATAACAAGATAACTCAATTGTACAACTGAAATTACTATAAATTCATAATGAACATTCATCATATGAAAGAATATCCAGGGTATATCTTCCTTCTTAATCCACATATGATGAGTCATAGATCGAAGATAAATCATGGAAAAATATAGAGGACTAGGTAATTAGTAAAAACAGTCACTGATATGGGTTTTGTGATGGTTTTCCATTATAGTGATCTTGTTATTTTATCAATAATAAATATAAAGGAACTTTTTCCCATCATTCTTCATAACAAAAAGAATATGTGAACCCCTAGGAGAAGCTCAGGGATGAATGAATCCCAAATATAGATTCTAATGTGGTTATTTCTTTAATTTCTTATAATATTTCAGGTCCATTTTATATAGAACCATTTGAATGGATGTATCACATGGTATGAGTAATATTTAATAATCAACTTCATTATTCGGTGGAAGAATAGTCAAGTCCTCAACAAATAAAATAGTATATTCCAAAAAATATCCACATTTTCAATGTATAGATTCCCTCTAACCAGTTGACATAATTATACCTCATGAATTCTTAGAAAACCCATATGATTTTAGTAATTCCCATTAGGTGATTAAGATCATCCATGTAATGATAAAAAATTAATGTTGGATTCATAAAATCTAATTTATATTCCCTTCCTTGATAATAGATATGGTATATATACTACTAGATCCAATCCATTAACAAAAAACCAATTTAAAATAGAGTAAGAATAATAATATTTATTGTAAGTACCATTCAACAAACTTCTATAAAATATCTGTTATAGACATGTGATTCATTCTTCCTACCAATAATACATTTCACCACCAAATAAATATAAAATCATTGAGGATATGTATTATCATTCATAGATATGTTTCATTATAAAAATAACTTCATAAGAAAAATATCAATTAAGACACTTCAATTGTTTTGTATTTATATCACAACCAAAACTTCCTCATTCTATCAAAATTCATTTTCTAAAACCAAAATTCCTACCATGAGCATTAAAACCCATTTGAGGAACCTTATAGTAATGAAAAATAATTTATAGAGAGTATAATTAATGAAATATCATTTCCAGTAGATGAAATCATAGAGTTATCCATGTTCATACATGGTTAAAATATTTCCATATCCTTTATAGTGGTCTATAAATAATAATTGAATCAATCAATGTGTGTTATTATGAGTTTCAAACCAAGAGAAATGCAAAGGAACACATACCATGCTCCAGAATGGTTGTAAAAAACCATGAAAAAACTCTTTTCCAAGATATTACCCCTAAATAACAGTATAAAAAACTAATATACACTTATAGTATCTATATAATGATGTATATATATAAAAACTAAATAATATATACAATCAAAATATTTTCAGATGTTGTCCTATACTTATAATTATCCTCAAATTATATGATACAGTTATATTACCTTATAATTTTTTAAATCATGTTTCTAGGGTTTAAAAAAATTAAAATGATACTAAATATAAATCCCTTGAACATATTATATGATTGTTAATGGTAATATTTTTACATTGGAACTAAATAAATTGATCTTCATCCTAATAGATTTAATGGTTTATTACACTTTTAAAAAATAGATAAATACTTGAATTTCAAATTACATTCAAAAATGTAAAATAATATATAGTATTTTCATTGGGAACATGATTACTACATTTATAATATACATTGAAATCAATCCAATAATCCTAGTGAATTAAAACAAAAGAGAGTGGTGATTTCAAAAGATCAGTAATGGTATGCATACAATAAAAGATTACATGGAGTGTATAATATGATATAAAATAAATGATGATCAAATATTTTAAAACAAATAATAAAATGATATTGAAAATTATCCATTTATATAAAAATAAAAATAATCACATGGGATTTAAAACAATATTTTTTAATCATGGAACACGTAATGATAGATATATGAAACTTACTATCGAGGTATCATGATAATACATCTAACATAAATAGGTAATGCCTTGAAAAAATACACAAATATTTTTTGTCTCCTGACACCTATTGATGCATCATGGGGATATGTTATTTTAGTACCTACTAGTAGCTTAATATATCCAATTCATTAATCATATGAATAGTCAAAAAAAATTATCAAAATTCATTAAAAACCTAACAAGTATCGGTATTGGAAGAAATAACATATAAGATATTAATAAATTACATAATAAAACTAATCATAAAGATTCTATATTAATAAGATGGATGTTGTCAGTATATTATATCCTCTGTTTATGATTAAGAAAACGATTTTTACATTGATGAGTCGACATTATAAAACTTACTATAAAATTTCTGGAAGAATATTACAGTTACACTTCAAAATCAATTTTCTTCCAAAATTATTTCAGAAATATTAAAGGGAAATCTATATTAAATAATAAATTAAAAAAATGGGATGATTCATTTAAAAGATTATTCGTCATGTTGGGAGATTCTGTTCAATCTATATATGTTAAAAAACAATCCTTCTACTTTACTTTTGTAAAAATTCTTAAAAGAACAATATTTAGAAAATGGTTGGAAGATAACATTAAAAATATTTAAAAGAAAAAATTCATTAAAAATTTATTCAATTATTTCTTTAATAATGTAAAAAAATCATTCTTTTATACATATTAAGGTTTTTAAGGACATTCAATAAAAGATTCCTACCCATGTATAAAACAAAAGGATTATTTTAAATAAAAAAATATTTAAACATCAGGATAACATAATGATTGGAAATTAAATGGAAAATTTTAAGATATATAAATAACTATAGGGGAATATAATATATTATGTTTAATATTTATTTATATAATAATTCCCCATTTGATACATAAAAATTAAAATTCCAAAATACTGATGAGATCGTGAAATAAACCCTCTCCTAAAGTTTGATTGCCTTCAAATCTTTTTCAACCACCATTATAATATATATAAATTTATTATAAATATATCCCAAACCATAATCATATATATCATACATTATATTATTTTCTTAAAATATTTTATCAGCTCTTTCTTAACAATTATTTTCTAAAATCACTTTTCCTGTAAATAACTGCTTCATTTGTCATGTATGTTTTTGTTTAGTAGTTTAGATTTATCTAAATTGATCATGGTTTCATTGAAATCATTATTTTAAAAATGATATCAATAATATATATATATATAGGATGAATTAAATTGGGGTAATATATAAAATAAATATGTAGAAAAATGAATTACAATATTCCTGGTGACGGTGGGTTGAATATACACATGAATTTTGATTAAAAAAATTCATTGGTAAGGAAAAAAGAAAGATAAATAATAATTCAACATTAAAATATAATTATAATATAGTATAAATCATAATTACTCATTTAATTCTACCTTATTATATAAAATTTAAAAAATAAATAAACAATTCACATCCTATTATGGAGTCAATAGTCCACATATACACACGAACCATATTAACTTTTTTGCAATAAATTAAATGTTAGAAGGTATATGGTATATTATAATTAATAAAGTTTTATTATATAAAAAATACCTTATATAAATATTTTTTCAATCACTATATGTATCAATAATAGCCGGTGATGGAAAATGAGTTACATATGTTAATGAGGTGGTACTCGAACATAGTCATGGTCAAAGGTAACATTTAAAATTTTATAGAAGAAGAGATAAATATATGTTATTCCATTAACATAAAAACATATAATTACACGGGAGAAAATTTTACTACTAGTAAAAAATATTTTAATTATATTTGAGGGAGGTATAATAAGAAATAAAATGAAATCACATGGTTAATAACTATACCTCTTCTTCGAACACCCTCTTTAGGTTAATATATAATGATATCCAAGGATAATTTTTTGATCTATCATTGGAATCTATGTATTTTGAGGTAGGTATGTACATTTCTTTATAAGTATTTTCTTAACCAAATGGTTCTTCATGTATATAGAAGCGAGGAGAGGTGGTGTCATTTTTATAAGTGATAGAGATAACCCACATAGAAATATCTAAAAAGAATTCAAAATGATTATGTAATTAGAAAAAAATCATATAAATAGATATATAATTGAATTTGGGACTGTATAAGGTCATAAAATTTAAATAAATTGTGATTTATAAAATTATAATCGGTTAATCAATCAATATGATAGGGTTTAACCCCTAGAAACCCAATTTTAAACTTAATAGTTGTAATTAATTTAATTTTATTATTACTATTCATTATGATTAAAAAGTAATTTTATCTTATTATATTAAATTAATTATTATGATTAAAAATATCTAATCTCTGTTTAAAAATTAAATTCACATAATATGAATAAATAAATAAATAACTAAACCTATAATTTTAATAGAATGTGTTTTACTAAAAAAAAATTCATAACTAAAATATTTTTTATATAAAATGTATAAATAAATTTTTTTATAATTAAATAAATTGGATTAATTATATTATATTTGATAAAATTTTAGTTTAAAAAAAAATGTAGCTTTATAAATTAATTAATTAACATGGATGCATTAAATCAACATCAATATGATTCACTATTAATTGTAAATAAATAATTTTAGAAAATTCTCAAAAAATACACACGATAATAATTATTAATTTTCAATCAGAATTTTTATATATTAATATTCTAAAATGGGTAGAAACTATTTTCAATATATTCATAAAAAATCATATGAAATTTCTATTTATAAAATATATAGTTATTACCTGTAAAATTTTATTTAATCTTATCCCCCACAATGAATAAATATTGTATATTTGATAATTTTTTAATGAATTTATTATATAAAAATTTAATTAAAATCATTCACCAATATTTATATTTTTAATGTAAAAATATAAAATTAAATTTCAAGTGTCAATGATGTTTATCAAAAAAAAAATTATTTTACATAAAATTAATTTTTTACTTCCAGTTGTTATCAATTAATAACCAATGAATTAATTTTATACATGTTCATACAATATAATTTTTTATAATCTAGTTAGTTATATTTATACATAAAAAATTAATGACATGGTATTAATGATATAATATATTAATGTTCATTTAGATTCAAAGTTATGTGTATCATTAGATATCAAAGAGATTAAATTTAATTAAATATAAATATATCTTGAAATATTGGGTTGTTATAGATAATATCATATATTTTGAAAAGAAGAGATTATGGGGATTTCCCTGAAGTAGAATCTTTCTATGGATACTACAAGTGGATACAGGGTCCAAAAAAATTACATAGGGGAAATAAAAATGAAAAATGAATATATGAAATTAAATTATGAATCACCAAGTGCTTGATAAAGAGGCCAAGATAAAAACAAGGTTTGACACTCTAAATGGATATGATGTGGTAAATAACGTATTATTTTAAAACCATTATGGTTCCTTTATTTCATAATTAATTTAGGGATTTAGTTTAGAAGTATTATTGAACGAAACATAAGGTTTCTCATGAATATCCAAGTGAGTTATAGGTTTATCCATGTATGAAATTGTTGAAATATAAATATCATAGGTTGAAATAAAGATGAATACATCGTTGTATTGTGATTTAATATTTATATAATAATATTATATTTTCTATTATCATAACCATTTTTGTTTTAGTATTTAGTTGAAAGAGGATTATGATGATGAAGCTGTGAAATATATGTATCCCAAAACTACTATGCATTATAATTGAATAATATAACAGACATAAATCGATGGTAATCATCATATATTCTTTCTATGATAGAAAATTTTAGTATAATAGTCTTAAAAAATTTATTTAATATGATACCAACATAGAAATTAGTTATTTTTATTTTCATTTGTGATTGATATTTATCATTGTTATTATAGTATATTTTAAATGTCAGGAGGATTATGAGGAAAAAATAATGATTATTATTTAGTATTTTAGTGTATGTTTATATAAAAATTATTAAACCATATCAACTACCTGGAAAAGTGATTTTATGAAAATATTTTATTTTGAGGAAAAATATAAATTAACACCTGATTGAGGAATGATAAACTATTACGGTTAATAAATTCTTGAGGTTTAGGTAATAATGAGTTTCACTATTTTGAAAAAGGTTTTTATATAGTATTGGTAACCATGGGATTTTAGAATTATTCCTGATATTTTATGTGAGGTTTATAGAATTATTTGTATTATGTAGACCACTATGTGTTTTCATGTATTATTGGTTGGTCATAAGAGTTAAGCTCATAGAAATATTTGATTTGACTATGTTTTGATGTCTTGGAGATTAAAATGTTTTTTAGAATTTTATACTCTAGATAATACATACTCATGGTATTAACGATCAATATTGTTTGAGGAATTATATATACATTGATCTACTATATGATAGTAAGATATATGTTAGATTAGAAGATAAATTTATAATAATAGAAATATTAATAATAATCTGTCATATATTATTTTTTTTAGTAATTAAAATTTTGTTTATTAAATTTATTAATGTGGGTAGAATGTAATGGTATGAGATTTCGGGACATTTAAATTAATAATATCTTTTATAGCTCATTTCACATATAAAAAATTATTTTATCCACACATATTATAACAAACGACGATGTACTAAAAATACATGAATAATATATGAATTAGAATATAAAAGAAAAATAATCAGTTGAAATAATTATATATTAATATCTGACTTGATAAATGGTGTAAAAATATTATCTTTTGAAGAACCATTATTTAAAATATGTATCATATTTCAGTTTAATAAATTACACTGACCATTGATTAAAATTTATCATAATATTCAATATTTACATATTTAATATCATACATAAATATTCAATTATTTATAAATATTTAAGAAATATGATTTAAAACTTTTGATATTTAAAAATGTAAATTCTAAATAAATTATTTTTTCCATTGTGTGTTACGTTTTAATTTTAAAAATAATCCATAAATTTTTAAATTTTATTTTTTTGAGTAGTCTAATATAATCATAAGATTAATTTTTTGGAATATTTCTAAATATATTGAAATTTTATCTGAATAGTGATAAATACTATTTTTATTAATAATATGACCATAATAGAATTACAAAAATATAAGTATAAATTGAAATGTATGGAAATATTTTTATAAGATAAATGTTTATTATGTAAATGAATATATAATTTTTTATTTTTTATATTTAATTTACTAACCCATATTTGAAATTTTAGAATTCATGATATATATTTCAAAAGAATTTTTTTAATATATTATACATTTATTTTTATAAATATATTTTTCATTCCATTAAAAAATTTGATCTTGTTAAATTGATCTAAAATATTGCATCATTATGTTAAACTTTCATAAAAAATACAATTTTAATTATAATAATAAATTATATATTACCTAGATAAAACTAGTTATCGTGGAGAATATTAAAATCATAAAAATGAAAAACCATATAGGTAAAGAGAGTAACTTTTTTAAAAAAATATTTCCAGTTGAATAGTAGTGGATTTTATAGACATTATCTACTCTCTGATACATTAATTATCACTTTTATAGGATATTTTATTATGAGTGAAATCCAATTGTTTAAAACATTTGGGTATTTACTAACATCCCACTACATTTTAATTATAAAATGGTCACACCTCTCCTGAATCATCGTCATACAAAAAACCCACTAGTTCTTACCAAACTATAACCAGACCACTCATTCACACTCTAATACACCATAATGATGTTCTAGTCTTCTCAAAATACAACCCCTCAATGGTTTATCCCCATTATAAAATCTAGTAATCCAATAAGGGAAGTATATGTTCCAAACCTCCCCTTTTTTATATTCAATTTCATTATATTCCTTTTTTCATACTCAAATTTATTTAACCATATTATAATGAAAATATTAATTTTATTACTATACATGTATGTTATTACAATGATGGTAGAAGAACTAACCATCCTTCATTTAATAAATTAAGAAAACCAAAAACCTGAATTGTGTCTCAAGGAGACAACTACAACCTTTTTACAACATGTTTTTTCCATCACAACCGTAGAATTATTCTGATATATAATAAATTAATATTAAATTATTAACATTATGAAATTTAAGAAATATTTTAAATTATGATATGATAAAACATATTACTTTTTCCCACATTTTACGAAACAATTCAATCTGTATCCATGTGTATGTGTGAACTACCACCTACATAGAACGATCAACTTATATTTTTTATTACATGAATAACGTATCGGTATTTTCATGAAAATTGTTCAAAAATGATAAATATAATATTTATGATGTTAATTTTTTTGTGGAAATAAAAACAGATAAATCTCTTTAAATTTATGAATGCTAAAAAATCATTATAAAATTAACTTCCTTAAGCAAGTCAATTAAGCATAAAATACATTTTTATCACTACGAAATTATTTCATATACATTAATTTTTCATATATTTAATAATAATTATGATATATAAAAATAATTAACACAAATTTATATCATTATACTTTATGTGTAAATATATAAAAACTAAATCACCTTATAATCATCAATAATCATGGTATTTTCATGTTTGAGAAGGTTTGGCCCCATAGTGGAAAAATTCAATGATATTATATGATGGATTATTATGATATATTTATTAATGGTATTCTATTGTAAAATATTTAAATAATTATTATTATTTTTATATAGTCTAATTCATTATTTAATTTCTTGAATAACAAAGCACACTATATAGGTTAAAGTTCTATACATATTTCATGTTTTCTATTTCAGCTTCTAGAATAAAGATGTTCTTATTGATGTAAGGAAATATGAACATAAAACTCATTATAAATCCACATTTAAGTACAAATAAATTGTTTGTAAAGGGTAAAATTTGGACGAATAAGGAATATTTAAACTAATATAAGAGAACTTGTTCTGATCGATCAAGATTACCAACATTTAAAATAAAAAATATGTAATAAATATCTTGTTCAAATTGATAGAGTTTTTCCACAACCTTTTATCATTTTATATCACTATTTACTTATATATAATGATTTTAACTAATATTATTCTTCAAAAAATTGTATATTTGTATTCAAATATTTCTACATGACTTTTACATCGCCCAAAAGTATAATTTAATCAAGAACAATCCTCCATCTATTAATTGGATAGTTATATAAAGTCTATGTCTTCTTCCCACCATTGTCATAATCACTTCATAGAATGGTAATCTGTGAATGTTTTGTTGATTTTGAAATTTTTCATTACCCCATTGTACAAATAAAGAATCAATACTCTTTTTATGATGTGGGTTTTGAAATAATGGTCTTTCAAAATATTTTCTAGACCATGTTCCTTATGATAATATATATGGTTTCATCCTGTAATATATTATTGAACTTTGTTTTTTTAGGGTAAATTTTATCGAATGATTTAATTTCAAATTTTTTAAAATAAATTCATAATATTACTAATAATATTATTGTCTTTTAAAAATGTTAAAAAGTATCAATTTTAATGTTTTCTCTTGGAATACATCATTAAAACAACTTTGAAATTTTATATAAACATTTTCCACTATGTATTTATGGATTCTAAAAAATTATATATTTTTACTGGATTATATTTTTTATTAAACATTAATATAAAATGGCATGGATTTTATTATTTCTAATGGTATTTTCTTTTAAAAAATCTAAAATATAAATTTTTATCTAATTTACTATCATTTTACATAACAATTTCATGATGTTGGATGTTTTTGAAATGAAACCATCAAATATATCTCTCTATGTAGCTTATTTAATTTCATTATCATTTATATAAATGATCTCTTATATATTTTTTCTTCTTTATTTGTATTCAATTGAAAATGGAATTTTTATTTTAATATATTTTCTTAGTGAGTTCCCTATTTTTATTCCTATTATACAAGGGTGTTCCCATATATGTCATAAATCAATTTTATAGTGATTTTTTTCTTAACCATATACCATATGTCTTTATTTTTTAAATAAAATAAGATTTATATTAATCATTGAATGATTTTTAGCTATAATGATAATTAATGTAATTTGATAAAAATTTATTTTTCATGGTTTTATTATGTTTTGATTATTGATGGAATTACTAATGATATCCATCTATGAATCCATATGAAACCAAATTTATTCTAATGGGTTAATTATTATATATTTGTGAATGATTTTTATTTTTAAATGTTTTATAAAGTCAATTTTATTTATAAGGATTATTAATTTTGTTATTGGTTATAGATTTTAAGTAAATCATAAAAAATGGATTATTAGACATGTTGGACCTCCACCACCATCCAATGAGTTAAATTAAATTATTATATATAATAAGATTGAAATTTTATATTAATATTTTTTAAAATATATAGGGTCAGAATGGGTGAGTGTTATACCGTTTAGTTATAACCACTATTTTATTAGTGAATGCACTGGTGGGTATTTTGGGTCACAATGTTATGAAATATTATGTTTCTGATTATTACAGTTTTTCCCTATGCTCCATGGATCATGATTTATGCTTAATATTTGTTAACTCATGTTTCTACACTTTATTGATTCATGTAACATGTCATGAAAATATATATACCATGATCAGTGTTATAATATTGGTTAGGAATTAATTTTCATATGTATCATTATTAAATCAATATGATCATCTTTTTATCACTAAATATATTTGATTTTTCACTCTTATGTTTACCCTTATTGAGAATATTGGGTCCCCCCTTTATCATGTTTCCATTTCCCAGGGTCTTGAAAAGAAATTAAAATATAATATGTGTCTATAAGTGTATAATAAGAGAATAAATTTTTGGGGATTTTGAATATTTTTTATGAAAGATCAACTTTTTTTCTATTCTATGATATTTTTCCATTAGTTTAAAAGTAATGAATTAGATATTTTAGTTAATATTTCACCTATTTATAAAAACTCAAAACATTAATTATGTTTGTAATTTAATACATTAATATATTTTATGTATGTGATGTAATGACCATGAAATTATGTTTGGACTACCACAGATTGAGGAAATAACCATTGGGATTAAATGAGACTAAGGTAAAACATGCTGGTTAAAACTATTATCATTTTAATTATGAATTAGTGAATGATAATGTGAAATCTAAGGATATAAAATTTTGATAAAAATATCTGGTATTAGTTTAATGGGGATTTAGATAAAAAATAATTCCTATTATGTGGTAAAAGGATTTTTTTAATCCATGATAAAAATAATAAAACGTACCTGATCATGCAATATAATGAACACCTAGTGTGGATCTCTCGAGGTGTTCATTCACAAAAAAATTATTTTAAATTGACATTATTAAAACTAAATTATAATTTTAAATCTAATAATAATATAATATAGTACATAGAATTTAATATTATATTTATATTCATGAAAATTAC
Source organism: Viscum album (assembly GCA_963277665.1). Lineage (NCBI taxonomy): Eukaryota > Viridiplantae > Streptophyta > Magnoliopsida > Santalales > Viscaceae > Viscum > Viscum album. Next base: position 1,405,866,633 of record OY728133.1, on the reverse strand, counting down.
AAATAAACAAAACATAAAGACGTAAATAAGAAATAGTGGTTGTTTGAGAGAGTTCAAAAAATAATTTTCCTTTGACTTTAAATGAAAATATCAATATTATACATAATTTTGAGATAAAACATTTCACACAAAACAATCAATTTTTTTACCTCATTCTGACCATCTATCTATGTGGTAATACTCCTTCTAATTTCCATTAGGAGACCTATTCACAGAATACCACTATCGTTGACACACTAAAAAATATTCCTAAAAGTGATAATTATGTGAAGGAATATGAATATATAATAAAGAAGAACAAAATATATTTTAGTACAAGAAAAAAATAACAATAATTAAGGTAAAAATAATATAAAATATCATCACACAATAAAAAAATTGATTGAAGTGTAGAAACCCAAGAATCCATAGTTACATTACTTCAAATATGTAGAGAAGATAGTTATCTATTTTAATGGTGGTATAATATAGTAGGGTTGTAATATAAAAGGGAATAAAATAAAATAGAGGAAGAGAACTAATCTAACATATATTGGAAATAAATAATAATATTAGAATATAAAATTTCATTTTATCCAATAAAATTTTCTAACACTTTTGAAAATATGTGGAGGTACAAATTTATAGGAATGACAGGGTGAAAAATTAGCCTTTACATTTATCTTCCATATTATCATGCATGGAATACTAATTTAATGTGTGAATATATTTTTGTGTTCAGACTAATAGATTCTTATGTCCATATTAAATGTTAACCCACAAAAAGTTGTATTCATTAGTCTTGTATAGATGATGTTATGTCCAGATTATTAATGTAAAATTTTCAATCCTTATGGACTCCTTTAATTAACATCAAATAAATTCCCATTAATTTAAGTATTTCATGATGTCTAAATAACATGAATCAACAGTTGTAGATTTTTTCTTTGAAAAATTTTATATCTACATTTAATATGTGAGATTATTTAGACAATATATCTATTTTATATTTTCCAATTTTCATATTCCTCAAAATTGGGAAAATATTCCAAGGAAACACTTTCAGGATTATTTTAAGAAATTTTTAGTTTGATCAAGATCACTTATTTGTCAAATTAATTGTATCACATAATATTTTAAATCCTAAAAATGGAATTTCACTATTTAGATAATTTTTATATATTTATGTTCGAAATACATAATTAACATAAAAACATAAAATTACAAAATTAATCCACTTTCAAAATTATTCTCAAATTATTCTAAAATTCATTAATTTTTACAATTAAACATAACCTAATAATTTTATTGGATTAAAAACATAGATTTTTATAATATGGTGTAGGAAAATATTAATTTATTTTACCCCACACTCTTAACCATTTCACTAATTAGAAATTTTCCATAATAAGGGGAAACATCAATATGAATAATTAGATACAAAAAATTATTATCATACAAAAATAAATTATAATGCCTTATGTATTGATCCACATTCGTTAACACCTCCCTAATAATAATATTTCTTTTAATATTATATATATACTAATGTAATATTCATACCTACCACTTTAGAAATGTATTTCTATATTATTCATTGTTTTAAATAAATATTATCACATTCCCAATCACATATGTGATCAATATAAGAGTTTTAAAATTCTTATCTCTATATCGGATTATATGTAAAAATGATGTGAATCATCAGGATCTTTCGGTTTTATTTGTTGGTTATGGGTTACTAGTTAACAAAAGTAAACAATTTAAGATTAAAATGATGATATTTAACTCTTATTTATATGGCATGGATATTATAGTGAAATCCTAAGAAATTTTCTTCATTCAATTCCACTAATATATGTGAACCACCATAACATTTTTTGTATGGCATCGACTATGAGTCAGGCAATTAATGTAATTATTTAAATCATCCCAATTATCAATTTTTTTAATTTTAATTTATTTTCCTAGAGGATGAGAGGGAAATAAAAGAAAACTAATTAATAAAAATTCATATAATAAATTTTTCAAAGGGTCATGATTCATAAAATTAAGAATAATGATTAATTGAATATTATTCCATCTTTTTAATATTATCAAATTTTTCATAGAAAAAAGGAAGAAATGAATGAACTAAAATAAAAAATGATTCATTTCTATCTCTATCTCCCTCATTTACTGAAATAATAACATACACATCACATTAACATAAAAAAAACTAATTACCAAATATCAAACATGAAAATCCCATAAACCACACACAAACATGAAATATTGATTAACAAAAAATTAGTGCTGAGGGAAAAAATGGGTTGCAATATTGATTATACCTATAAGTAAATTCTTGTATTTTAAGGGATAAAATGGTGATTGTGAAGGGAATGTATCAATTTATATATTTGTAAATTCAAAGAAACCCAAAAATCATATAAAATCATTATATGAACACTATATCATTGATAGATAAAAAATAATGTTTTGGACCACATAAGATGACTCAAGAATCTCATAAAAATTGGAAATGTGAAAAATATAAAAATATTTATAAGCCTCTCATGTTAGGAAATGAATTCATTTTAATTAATATTACTGCACATGAGTTATAGATTCAATAAAACATAATTAAATGTATACATAAAAAACTGGGAAGTAGAAATCCATTTAGAATTCATTTAAATCCCAAATGTTCAAATCGTGTAATGTGTCAAAATATAAAGATTTTTCAGATTTTTTAAACTAATCAATTCATCTCAGGCAAACTAATAATCTGTAAAATAAAAAATTAAATACAAACATAAAAGATCATAATAAACATGAAAAATGTAAGAAAAATTGCTAAAAATGTGTTCACATTCTCCAGTAAAAAAAATTTATATACCCAACATTTCTGCTTAAAATATTTTGTATTATAAGGGAAGACAAACTAATGAGATGAAAATACAAAAAATTGAATTTATTTAGAAAATTGGTATCATGGAATATTTCTTCTAGAATCCAAGATATTAAAACTAAAAAGAATAAGGAAAAATCATAACAAATTTAATAAAATAATAAAAAATACAAATAGATAGAATGTAAAATAATAATAAAAATAAAATTTGATTTGGAACCACCAAGTGGGTGTTAGGTTTTTTACATCCCCTATTCATACAGTGGAAACACATTACCCCCAATATAATTGTATATGGGGTTTAATTATAATGTACTACCACATATTATTTATCTTAACATAAATTATTTAATTCCAAGAGTGGGAACCCAAAAATAAGATAAAAAATGTCACAAGCCCTAGTGAGTTGAGATATAAATGTATAATTGTGTATTAGTGGGGAAAATATATAAGGTATCCCCATATAATATAATAATCTCCTCATTCATGTGATATTCATGTTGATTTAGAGGAAGAAGTCAAAATACTAAAAAATTCACATGATCTTCTTATAAATCGAATTCCTCCAATACCTACTCCTCCTTGATATTCACATTATTTTCATCATCCACTTATAAGGATCCACTATAAATGAATAATGTAAAATTTTAAAAAAGAAAAATTCAATCATAATATCATTTCAAAATGATTTAAAACATGATAAATCAATATAATATAATTTCCCAATAGGTAATTCATCCTAGAAATTGATCTCTTCAGAAAAGGCCCTTGTGTACATGGTCTAACATTATTTATAATATTCTTATTTATTCTATAAGGAAATCCATGTGTTGGATGAATATAAAAATTTAATATAATTATATACAATTATCAATTCATTTTAAATAAAATTTAAATGAATTTATTTTAAAAAAATTATCTCTCTGGTTTGGTTTAACATTAATTTCATTTTTCTATTCATACAGATAATTGGAGTTAGATTATAAGTGTTAAATATTGGTAATAAATATACTGTATCAAATCATAAAAATACACTAAAGGAGTGGTATACTAGTCCAAATAAAGAGATCAATATTGTGGAAGTGTGTTTTCATTATAAAAGCTGGGATAATCACATGCCTTTATATCATAAACAAAATCATCCCAATATCTTTCTAAATATTCTTGATCTCCCACATAGATATCAGTTAGAAATTATTCTTCTTTAACCTATTATGAAAATGATATAGAAACATTTGATAATTAAAATTATAATTTCATCCTCAAAGAGCTCATCATTTTACATATTTGTATCAATAATCATTTATTATTCCATTTCTCAAGCTACTCTCAAAGCTTCTAATGATGATGATACGCCTTCTTCACTAAATGAAATAAAAAAATATATGACTTTAACATATAAAATTTAGCGTTTGAAATTTATATTTTGTTTTTTTTCTCATGAAAATTAAATTGATTTTAATTTAATAGAATCCATATAAATAACTTCAAATTAATATTAGGTATTCCCATGATTTATTATTTAATAAATTTTTACTCACATAAGCATGGAGTGTATTACACAATTTGGGCCGATCAACTACGTAGGCCATTTAAAAAAACTAAATTTTAGTTGTTACAATTGAAAATAAAATAATCGTTAGATTTACTTATAATAAAATGGGTTCTATATAATTTATATTATATATATATATATATTAAATTATATAATAATAATGAATGAAAAAATAATAATTAAATCATTGAAAAATAGAGGTTTTCATCGGAGTTCAGATCAATGACATGAAAGTTTTTGGAATTTTAATCTCAACGTTATAAATAATGGTAATATCAACCTTGCCAATAAAAACCCATTAATTTATATTTTATTACGCTAAATTTACCCACTATATTTGGGGGAATACACTTCTAAATGTTTCCAATTTCTTATTCAACCAACAATTTCCAGTCGGCAATCCAGCGTATGCATGACTAAAAAATAATGACATGTAATACGAATAAAGAATGATGGATAAAATAGTTGAGAAAATGGTGAAAATTATTACTACAATTTACCGATTTTTTTTTTTAATTTTTCAAGATAAAAAAATGGAAAATATTTAGGATATAAAACTCAAGAATGTACTGATGGTTTTCTTTGAACCTGAATTGAATATTGTTGTTTATTTGCATGGAGATAGAAAACAATTATTGGGGAAAAATATAAAACAAAATAAATGATAGGAATAAACCAAAAGAAATATATATTTAAATATATAAGACTATTACAATATCTAATATCTTCATTACATTCTAAAATTCCTACCTCTTCTAAAATGAGGTGGAATAACTTATTTATAATCTTAGGGGGTGCGATTTTTTTTATAAAATTTCCCTTCGAAAGTAAAATCACGGTATGACCATTTAATTGTTCAATAATGGAAGTATTTCCTCTTTAATATTTTTTATGTATGTTATTACTGTTCACCCAAAAAATTTAATCTTTATTATAATTTTATATATGATGTTATAACATTATTACTAAAGTAATCCTTTTTACAGATCTATACTATTTTAATTTGATTCCATTAATTTCCCAAGAATTTATAACCACCATGATATCTAAAAATTTTAATTATATTGGTAGTTAATTTTTTTCATTTATCTATTTAATTTATAAATTTAATATTCTTTCTCATTTGTAATCTTTGATTGTGAGATGTGATCCCATATTTATTATTTGTTAAAATGAGACACATATTCTGGGTCCCCACTTCCACGATTTCATCATGCACGAGTATTTTTGATTCATCCTGATGTTTATAATAATTAATATATAACATAATATATTTAATATTATGAAAAAAATAATTTCATAATTTTGACCAATGTAAAAAAAATTTATGGTAGAAACATAAAATTGATTTACAATATATAAAATTATAAAAACATATTTTTTAAAATCACGCTGAAATTATTCCTAAAACATAAAATTTTGAGAATTACCTATAACATAAGGATGAAGATTATTTAATTATATAAAAAAATTTATAAAATTATTAGATTCACATGGATGATTGCAACACCATGAATGGATTGTGTCTAAGGTGGACAATGTCGATAATCGTGGTTTGGGAGCGAAAAAAATCATGTGATGATATAACCATTTGGTGTTAAACTAAATGAGAATTATATTCAACAATATATGGTAGGTATTACACCATTGGACATTTTAGGGAGTTAAACCCTTTATGGGTTAATTTTGGTTGGTGGTAAGGATATTGTTAAGGGTGAGTTGGGAACATGAAGTGGTTGATGTTTTTCTTAGGCCATCTTGGTAATGTATTGGGACTTGTGAATCTTGGACATCAGTCCATGTATGGTCCTTGTTCCATAGGCCTACGGGTCATGTAAGGGTTAACCCTCAACCCTCAAATGGAAGATAATCCAAAAATAAATAAATCTAATCTTTTAGGGATTTAGGGGGTAATAGTAAATTCTTGTAATGGGTCGCGTCATGGTTTGATATCAGCCAATATGATTTATGTATTAAATTTGGGAATACATAATCACTGAGATGAATTTATTAATGACCTCATGGTGTGTAAATTTGGTAAATTTTATTGAGAAAAATATTCATGTTTCATTGAGGGATATGATAAATGGATCGATTTTTGATAAACAATGTGCCTTATGTTTGGAGTTACACTATTGAAGCTCTAATTTCAACCTCAAAAAGATGTCAAAAACAAATTATGAATTGATGGACAAGATAAGTCAATTATTTTATTGACCGTTGAAACATCTCATGGATGAGATGTTCTAGGGAGGTAAAATTGTATAACCACATTCCTTTATAAATTATGATATTCATAGAGAATTTCTGTTATTGATTTGGACAAGGTGTTTTTTAGAATCAAGATTTGGAATGGAAAATCAAGTTCATTATCTTCTCAAAATGATTTATTTATATGTGCTTCAAGGATATGGAGGTGTTTTAGGGGATCAATTCAATGTTATGGAAATTATTACTAGTCCTACAACTCAAGATTACATTTGGTTCACCGCCATAGTCAGGGCCATGTTGGGGTGAAACCCTTAGTGGTGGTGAAACAATCATAGTGAATGTGGTTCCAGAAATGTTTTTAGGTTATATAACCGAGTTGATCACATGTATATTAGTTCATGTACCTATTATAAACATTTATTGGAAAACACATGTATCCATGGTTGTGTCTTGGTGGAAAACAGTGAAGGTAGACCCTCTAATCCATGGAGTTTAATGTCAGGGGGTTGATTGTGGTATGGGAGAATCATCTTGAAGTAATTTTGTGGTTGGAAATTAGATATTTTAAATGAAATATATGAATATATATGGTGTTATTTTGTTTGGGTTTTTGTTGGACCATGGGGAACAACATTACATGGTGCATTTAGTGATCTAATTAAAGATCCTACTTGGGAAAATGGTCAGCAGGGTGGAGGATATCTTTATAATATTTATGGGCATGTCAGGATTTCATATAGGATTCCCATAGGGGAACCAATAAATATTTTAATTCATGATTCGTGTTGTGGATAACACATCCAAAACTACATTAAAATGTGGTTTTACCATTTTACACCATTCTGTTTTCAAAAAACCTATCCTCCCTTGTATCCCTCACTTGTATCTAGAGTAGTGGAGCTCAATTGAACTCCCTATAATACATTTATTCCTTTTATTTATCATGTTATTATTATTTAATTTGGTTGAATATTCTTCATCCATTGAATGTGTGTTCCCTTATTTTCTTTTCCTATATCACATTTTTATTCTCTCTCTAATTTTTGATGAGTTGGATTATGGATAAACTGATGATTCAATCAAAGAAGTCATAATTACCAATATAGTATGTGTCTTTTAGGTATCATAAATCTTTTATATCTCAATAAAATATGAAATTTTTTCACAAAACATTTCATTGATGGAACATTATCATGATATTTTATTTAGCGTTTTCACCTAAATTATGTGAATCTTCACATTGAATTAGTACTATATGATATGGAATTTGTAATGGATAGTGGTGGGATTATTCCTTGGGCCTTTCATGATTTTATCTTTTCAACGTTAAGATTTTATGAGATCTACTAGTGTTGGTTATAAAAGTATATGTAACTAATATAAATTGAAAAATAATGATAAGTAAAGAAAATTAGATTTAATAATCAATTATAAAATAATAATAATTAAATTATTCTATTTTAGATTTATATAGGTTCATGGAATGTTTTTTCATGAATTGATGGGTCACAATGAGGTTGTCCGTGCATATTTTGGAGGGAAATGGATTTGATTAGGGTAAGTGATACCTAGGGCACACCACTATATAAATTTAAATTGACTATATATGTTTGAAATATGATATTTTGTCTCATTGTTGATGGGGATTGAAATATTAAATTTAAATGAATTATTTTTTTAAATTTACATTTTGTAGAATGAAATAAATTATCTACCAGGGGATACGATGGACATTGTTCCACTAACATGATTCCACAACCACCGATGGATGAATAATTGATTATAAATGTTTTCATTGAAATGTGATAACCCTTGGGGTTTGATAATTATACGGTTTAAAAGTTTATATATTTCCTTAATATATTTTTCCTTGATTTCATCTCATATAAATTCATGTTGTATTTGAAATGGACGGCCTGACTATGCCATGAGAGAAACTTGAGATGATGTTTATCTGTTTGGTGAGTAGAGAGGAGATGGGTGTGAGTGTTCCTCCAATATGGTATTTGAGAACTATGGTTGGATTCCTTAGTTGGGTTATGTATTGGTTGGGTTTTTATGGAATTACCAAGGGTGACATGGAAATTGGATGGTCTTGAGGTCATCTCCATTGTGTTTCACTGATATAGGACTACATACTATACTAATAATGCCATGTTATGATTATGATTATGTTTAGGGATACTAATTCCTATAAGAGGTAACTGTTTAATTAAAATATCATAGTGGGACAATAGATCCCATTTAGGTTTTCATTCATAGATATGACCTATGGGACATCAGTGAACACCATAATGATGTATTGAAAATCTAAGTGTGCATGAGAGAATTGGTTGTGATGATTGTGGTGTTACCTTTTAATCTAAATACATATTGATATGTTATATAATTAGTGGTATTTTCCATCATATTTATATGTATAAATGAATTTATTGTACTTCCAGGGTGTATAGGATCATCTTTGTAAGCCTAATTATAGATGAAATGTCTTGGGTTATCGCCATGGATTTAGCTAGATGTTTATCTAATCATAAATTCCTGAAAAATATCATTATATTATACAGAATTTTAATATTTATGAATAATTTTTTACAACTTTTGATTGAATCAATGTTCTTACTGGCTGAGGAATGATCATGGGATTTTATAATATTTGACTTATTCTTGATGATTATTGAAAGCCTAGAGGATCCAACGGGATTTAACAGTTGGATTTTGATAACTATGTGATTTCCAAGATTTTATTAGGATCCAAGGAGTATGCCATAATATTTTAGATTCCATAGGGTATTAATCTAAGGAATTAACTATATGATAGATTAAACTACTACTTTGACTATGTTCATCCCCTTAAGAATTAGATATATGCCCTATATGATATAAATTACTACGGATTTAATCCAAGGAACTGGTTCAGGAACCATTTACAAAATTTTAATTAGGATATAAACTTATTGTCATATTTATGTGATGTTAACATAGAAACTCTCTCACTTGAAAAAAAAATATACTTAATCGATATTGTCAAGTTCAAACCTGAGGATTGCTGATAAGGTTATCTATTATTTTATAATAATTTGTGTATTATTTTGAGTATAAAAATGAACATAAATGACATTTTATTGGATATATTTGACACCCCATTATTTTTTCTATACTATGATACACTCACATACTACTAGAGATGTTACCAATCAAGGGAAACCGAATAGACTTCAGGGATCACAAGTTTATGTTTGGAAGATTTCATGGGTTACTTCATCATTCTAATTGCCCATATGTTTTTTGGATACCATATGTGACTGTTCTATGTTATTGTAGTATAGAATATTATTTTATTCATATATTAACCATTTTTATGTTATACTCATAGTTGATGAAAATATGATGTATTATAATATCATATTTTGTGTGTATGATTTCTTGCATCTGTATTTAATTTATTAATTTTATAGTTTTGTTTTATGTATTATTTGAACATTGATTGACTATCATTTATTATATTTCCTGATTTTTAAATTTTTTTTTATTAAATGATGTTAAATTTTATTTACATTATCATCCATGACTCTCAATACTAGTCAATATCCTTTGGAACATGGGTAGGTGTGTCATAGGTTACATGGTGACATTGTCTTGAACACTATTTTCTGGTCTGTGACTAGGGGAGGTTTAAATATTAAAAGGATTATATAAAACTAAAATTAAAATATATGAATACAAAAATAGGTACTATAAATCTAAAATGAATAAAAGGGGACCATATTTTAGAATAAATCTTCGTTCCATAATCTTATAGTATCCATAAAATATTGACAATTTAAAAAAACACATGGGACATTTTTGAAATCAAATCCTATAATTATGACTTGATATTTAGAAAATTAATTTTAATTTTAATGGTACATTTTTTAACACACTATATTAGTGGTTATATGTCACGATTATGGAACCCTGAGTAAAATGAATTTGAATCCAATACCTATATATTCCATGGAGGCATTTCAGGATATAATAATTTCTTATAGTTCTTCTTGAAAATAGATTGATGAAAGTGTGTATAAATTTTACTATAATAAAAAATATGAGATAATATATAAAACTGAGTTCAAATTAACCCAATTTCCTTTAAGGAGAAATGTTCAAAGAAGAAAATTTATTTCCAATGACATATTATGTTGTTGAATAAGAATACTAATTTTAATAATAATTTTACAGTTTGATATAATATTTATTTTTAATATGATATTCAATTTCATGAATAATTAAATTTGGAAGCTTTTATCACCACATTAAGAGGACACTCACATCTAAAATTTGAATTGAAATATAAATACACACATATTTAATAGGATTCTTTCATGTCCACTTTTTGAGGATTTCAAGTGCAGTGAATTCAGTATTAATGGAGCATTTATTTGGAGATGAGGAGTTATAACACATAAGTTCCTTATAGTAATTAAGAGTAAAACTACAAGTTTATGAACTTTTCAAGAGAAAATAAAGTACATAAACTGATGTGGTATTACATGAAGTACTGTATGAATTTAATGAAGTGTTTGATTTCCTCATGTGAGGTGTATCCATTCCATAAAAATTATAATGGTAGTCATCCTTAGTGTGGAGTGATGTTTATCAAATTATATCCATTTATTATTGAATGATAGTGTATTTTAAAACATCATCACATCATCAAAATTTGTTGCCATGATATATATGTTTCATGAAAATTCTTCATGTGATTTGGGATTTAATTTATAAATTTATGAATGTTTTTAATGAGTATTCTATTGATTGTGATAGAATGAATGAGTTCATTCTAATGTGGGAACAATATTCAAACATAGAGTTAATGAGATCAAATAGAATATATTAAATTTCTAAATAATGTAATTTAAACCTCTCTTAGTGTTTAAATATTTATCATGGACCAAAATATTTATGTTATTTCTATATTCTATTTTGAGGTACAAAGATTATTGTTTTTGGATTTTCTAATGTAACAATCTATTTTTAATTATTCCAATTATAATGGATGGGGGATGGAGATTCATGTATTACTACTAGATTTTAGAAAGGAAATCATAGAGTATAAATAATTACATATTTTTATTAGAAACTATATTGAATTAATTGGTGTTTCAAAGATCTAATAGATCAGGGTGATATTAATCTTTTCTACATCTTTTGAATCCAAAAAACAATAGATCTTTTTTAAAAAAATTAAGTGGAAGAAATGTTGGTTGTAATTTCATCCATATTCATTTAAGAGTATATTATTATTTCAAATAGAAATAAGTATAGGGGTAATAAGATGAACGAACATGAGAAGAAGAACAAATCTGTTGAGGTAAGTGAGATTTTCATCATTGTTAAATCTAATTGTTAATTTGTTCGAATATACTTGAAAATACTGAAATATAGATTCCAAAAAAATGATTGATGTGTATTTTAATTTCTTGTAAGAAGTAAAAAAATGACTAATTATTGATCTATTTAATGTTTCTATGGTGATTATGAAAATCTCCAACCCCTGTATGAGAAGGATGATCAACTAGATATCCATAATTGGGTGTAATATGTATTTTTAAAAACATTGTTTAGGGATAATTGAATATTTACACAATAATATATACTCTTGAAAGAAAATATCAAAATAATATGTTTAAAGATGAATGGGATAAGTGACTTACTTAGATATTTTTTACAAGAAATTGTGGTTGATAAGACCATATAGATATAGTCAAAAGCATGTACTATTCTTATCCAATATAACTTGTGTAATGGATAAATTTGATAAATGAAGACAACAATGGTATGGAACAAATGGATACCCAATTAAAGGATATGGATTCGATTATTGAAGCGATTTTACTAAAATAATTGTCCTTAAAAAGTACAGAGAGGATGAAAATTTCTCTAATGTAAGCCTTAATGATTTATGAATGAGTACAAGAAAATATTGAATCTATGAGTAAAATGAATATTCATTATATATATATAATGGTTGGATTAAAAGGATTTTTGGATACATAGGTTTTACTTTTCCGAATTATGAGTAACATAATTTATGTGTATCTAAAACCCAATGAGAACAATGGATGAAGAAAAGTCCTATAATATATAGATCTAAAATTGATTACTTGGGGTATGAATTTATATGAATATTATTTATTTACAGTATAGATAATTATATTAAATTGTATTATATCATGTAAAATAATAGTTTTTTTAATGAAAAATCTATTTACATGTAATGGGAGAGGTAATAATGAGTGTAAAATTGATCTATTAATTTGAAAAATATATTCATTAGCTTAGAATAATGATTTTCTGGAGTATAATAGAGGTCTCGTTAAATATAAGTTATATATTATTTATAAATACCCATTTATTTGGAATAAATGAGAATATAGAGAATAAATAAAGAGGCCATAATTATTTTATACATGGAGGATAAACATGTTAGTAAGTATTCATCAAATACCATGACATGTAAGGTGACTCTAAGCACTTTTCAAGTGAATATACATGAAGAATACCTATGTGGGGTCAATAATTTTACCACAAGGAATGTGGTTAATGATAGTGGAAGATGAAACCAACAGTAGAGGAAGTATGATATAGGAAGAACTGATAATTCATTGAAGGAAGATATAGACATAATTGGTATTATTCTCATCATGGTGGTAATTCTCACGACCAATAAGGTGGAGAATTGTAATCCAATTATCCAGAAAAAAACATATTAATGTTTTATTTTGATTAGAAATAATAATAAGGATTATATGATAGTTATATGAAATAAGTAACTTCACCATGACCTACCATATTACATATATTTATGAGGACCATAGATTATACCTATACCCATTCACTTTTTTGTTACTATTGACAATGTACTATATAATGAATGGGGTGATAGGATTCCATGGTTCTTCATATTGAATGACAACACATGTAACATGTTATTTTAGATTAAAATATCTTGTTATAATGGATTTATCAAATCTAATAAGTTTTTTTTTTGAATCGAATATGTACATCAAAGATAAATCATGAAGTACAAGTCGAGATAAAGAGGTATAAATGGTATAGAGCATGATTTAAAGATAAAGTAATTTCAAAGCCGTATATTGAATTGTGTAATGGAATCAAGAAAAATTTGGGGCTAAATAATTTATATTAATCCATATTTCAAGTAGTATGAGACCACTAATAGGGAGAATACAACATAATAAAAGAAGAAGCAGTATTAAGGGAAATTATTTTTGCTTATTTATGAGCTAACAATGTGAAATCCACTTTTGAAATTTTTTTATTAGTAAAATATTTTGACATGGACCTCTAATGGTGTTTATAAATAAATTCATCTATATATTATAATTGGTATCCAGATTTGAATAATTTATAGGGAATGTTATGTTAATTATTATATGGAATCATAGCTTATATGGTAGTTGTGAAATAAATTATAATTGAAAGAACATGATTGACCACATTTTGAATAATATGATTAATAAAAAAGTCGTATGGTTCAGAAAAATATATAATGTATTTTTTTATGAATAATTGATTTGAAAAAGAGTAATGTTCATGGAAGAAAAATGTTCAGGTTACAAGGAATTTATGAAAGATTTTGAGCAACATGGACATAATATTTGTTTCTATCATTGAATATTTTTTTCTACAACATGTTATTACACAAAAATTATAGATGAATAATTAATTACTCATTAATATTTTTAAAATACACTCAATATTACATTTTAGGAAACCATTATTCCAATATATAATCATATGTAGTTAAAAATTGTCTAAATAGATCAAATCTTTTGAAGATAACATTAACATGGTATTTAAATGGATTCTAATGTGTTTCATTTATAAAGGGGTGTATAAAACCAATAAATTTAATTTATAAAAAGTGGTGTTTGAGAGTGAAATTAATTGAGTTGATAATTATATGTCAAATATAAAAATAGTTCACTATATATTTTTTCTACAATAATCCATTCAAAGTTAATTAACGTTTATGGAGAGAATTCCAATGAATATAGTGACAAAGTGGGAGAAAATGAGGGGTAAAATTTTAAAAATATAGTGAATAAAAAAAATTTATTTTATTTAAAATAATAAAATTTTAGTCTATGAATTTATATTATTTATGTAGGTTGAGAATCACCTAAAATATATTGTATAAAATACATGTAATTATAGACTACTATCAACAAAATCCAACATAGAAGAATTCTATAAAAAAGGAATTTGTTATTATATACATTTTTAACTGGAAGAATTAATTTGTGATAAAATTGTAATGCTTGGAGGATGTAATAATGAAATTATGATACATGAGGATGTTTTAGGTGTTTTATGGGGAATGATATATATGAATAACAAGACTATCATACATACATTTGCAATTTTAAATATTTCTATATCATTTTCTTATTTGGTGAAAATGTATTTCATGAAAACATGTAGTTTTATATGAAATAATTACATATAGATGTTTATGTGTGGAACTTGAAGAATAATATTGAATAAAATAGATAATTAATTGAGTATATATGAATATTATTTGGATAAGTCTAAAATTAAATGACGTTGTTTAAGATATATTTTCATTAATAGATAAATCGTTCCTAATCTATAATTTGGTAATTTTAAATATATTTACATTATTATGAGTACCAATTGATTATTATGATTATATATGGATTTTTAGTAGAGTTTGATACATTTATATAATTATGGAGTAAAATTTTATAAAATATGGACCTATGTAAATTATATTTTTTTCTTAATTGGATATATATGAAGAACATATTTCATTCTATATTTATAAGTGAAAATTAAATTTTATAATGGATTTTTTACAATTCGATTGAATTTCTAATGATTAATGAGATTGAATAGTTTTTTCAGTTGTTGTATTACATAAAGTAGACACATATTAGTCTATATAAGTTTATCTTTGTGTATTCTAATTTGATTTAAGGTAAACTCTATATATTCTACCATTTTAATATAATATTTTGAAGGATACATTCTACTATAATATAAAAAATCAAGTAAGTGTAAACATTTAGTTTCTATGTAGAATAAGATTAAATATAAAATTATGAATCCTTTTTAAGATAAATCACACTTATTACTATGTATACAATGGAATCATTGATGTATTTTTTATGACACATTTAATATTGACCCCAAGTTACACGATATTAAAAAATTATTTCCATCAATATATAATAATAAAATAATCTCGTGGAAGATTAAATTCAATGGATCAAAACATGAGTAAAAAAAATTAAATACTTTTATGGTCATGGTTCATTTAAATGGATTTATATGATGATATTTAAATAGTTATTTTAATTAAAATTATTGAAGAATTTTTTATTTCAATTATATTGGTGAAGTTAAAGTATATTTTTTTTATAATTATATTTTTAATTCTTTGATGAATTATTTGATAATTTACTTGGTCGATTTCAATGGATATAGTTTGAGAAATTTATAATGATATTTTTCAAATAGTAATTTGTTAAAATTATTTCAATTATTTCTAACTCGGTCATTTTTTGAAATTTTAATTGAAATATGTATTTCTATTATTAAAGATTCATAAAGAATAATTTGTGAGGGAAATTATAATATATGTGTTATATTATTTTCAGGGACTATTATTTCTATATTTTTCATAATATTCAATGTAAGAGAGAAGATAGATAACCTATTAGTCAGAAAAGACATGATTTATTATACATAGTTAATATATTATATGTGATCACATTGAAAAAAAAATGTTTTCATTATAATATAGTAGTTGAAAAAAAATATTAATGATAAAAACAATAAAGAGAAACTTCTTGAAATAAATCCAAAAATTATGGAGTGATATTGATAACAATAAACTAAATAAACTAATGAAGTTTTTAACCACTTTGATATACTAGAAACATGAAATTATTTTGAATATTTAAGATAATTAAATTAAAAAAATACATTAATTAACTATGGAGTATTTTTAGAAAGTATAAAAAATTATAATATTTTTTATTCAAATTAGAATATTGAAATTATATTGATAATTATATTACAATTTATAATGAAGAGAAAAGAGACACAATAAATTAAATTGATCATATATGTTTTCAATGGTAATGGATAAAATAAGAACATAAATTTTCATTAATATATATATTTTTTAAAAAATATTATCGATCACAAATAGATTTTCCTTGTTGAGGATAATATTTAATGGTAATATGTTGAAAACTAATGTAATTATTCTGAAAAAAAGATTTAATAGTGATATTAATTGGATTCTATATTATGGAATTTTAACGGGATTACAAGGACTCATCTCTATATAAATATTTTGTCTCAACTTGTTTTGGAGTATATGAAGATTAATTATTTTGTTATTAAGGTAGTTTCTATTTGCTGATGAAGATGTGAGGAACAAAAATTTATTAAAATTATTTATATAATACTAAAATGATCTTAAAATATTTCAGAAACCCAGAAGTCTATAAACTGTAAAGTCTTACAATTCATTTGATCACGAAGTTGATGAAGGTGTAATATCTATTTGGTGATAAGTAATATATCCCTAAACATTGTAATGGTAGTGAAGCATAGTGTTGGGAGATCGTGACTAAAATTATATCAAGAATATAGTGTATTATAGTATATTTTGGAACATCAAAACATGATTAGCATATAATCATTGGATTTAACCAATTTAGGTAAAAAATAAAAATCATTATTGGTTTTCTCATTAATTTTCTATATATAAGTATGTTTTTCTGAAAGACTCATGAAGAGATTGAGAATGAATGATTTCCTCAAAATTATAGAATAATATTCACTAATAAGGGGAGTGAGATCAATGATTAATGTTTTAATTAGGAAACACATTGATTCAACACCTCTTAAGGTTCACAAATTCAATTTTTTTCTAACACCTTTAGTGGTATAAAAACAATTTGCACTAAATTATTGATATAATAAAAACATCAAACAATTAAGTAGTGTAGAGTTTTTATAAAAACTATTAAATATGTTATATAAAAACATATTTCTATATAAGTATTATAAAAAAATATTTATATAATCAAATCATATTTTATGAACATTTTAGAAATGAAATAAAAAATATTGTTCGCCACACATTCAAACCCTTTTTTTGGCTGGCTATGGACCCAATTCTCAATAGACATCAGTATCTAGGGTAATCTAACACCATAGTAAATTTCCTTGTGATGTCATGAGAAAGAGATTTAGTATCATCCCATGAAGTGTATATTTTCAGGTATGCTAATTTCATGTATATTAAATATGTTATAGTGAAATTCTACATAGTAACATTACCAATTATCATTTTGTGAAAGTGATATCTTGAATCGATGTGAAATAATATATTCATCATAGGTTATAAATTTAAAGATATAAGTGGTTCTCCATATTATATATAATTTTTAGTTATGTTGTGGTCAAAATCTATAGCACACAAAACTCTAAAAAAATCAACCTATAGAGGAGAATGGTGTTTTGGTGTTAGGATTTCAACCATGAGAATAGTTATGTACATATATTTGGAGATGGAATATAAAACACCATTTCAATACAAGAAATCATACCTACACCAACACATCTATACTAAAGGTTTATAAAAATTATTGGTATAGGTCTCCATTCCCAACAGTTCTCCCAAACCCTTGAGAAAATATCACTTTATCTCCACTTTTCCAAATGATTTAGAAAAATTGTTCAGAAAACCCCACATTGACACAACATTTCCTAGTAGTTTGGAAGAAAAATTGGGAAATGGTATGGCTTTCCAAACGGTTTTTCCAAACCCTTGTATGAATCCCACTTTAGGACAACTTTTTTCAATGGTTTTGCAAAACCTCTATGAATGGGTATGGATTTTCCAAAGGTTTTCCTAAACTATTGGTAAAATCCAACTTTCATACATATTTTCCCAAAGTATTAGAAAAACCATTGGGAAAGGAACAGTTTGGGACCACATTTCCCAATGGTTTGGAAAAACCATTGGAAAAGGGTTTGGATTTCCCAAAAGTTTTTCTAAACCGTTTGGAAGCCCCATTTTGAGACCACTTTTCCAAATGGTTTGGCATAAACATTGGAAAAGGGTATGGATTTTACAATGGTTATTTGAAACTATTTGGAAAATCCCACGTTGGTACCACTTTTCCTTACCATTTGGCTAAACCCTTAGGAAAGTGTGGGTTCCTATCCAAACAGTTCTCAAAACCTTTGAGATAGGTACCCTTATTTTTTATGAATTCTTTGGTCGAATATCGTCAAATAAATCAATAAATAAATTACTTATAAATATATATCTAAATATATTCACAAACCTAATTGTAAAACAGTGGTAATGTATTTGATATATAAAAAATATATTGTGGGTTCAATCTTTCACTATAATTTTTTTTAATTTTATTTATACCAACGGTTTTGGTAGCCTTTGGTAGATTTTTCATGGGGGTAGAGCTATCCCAACGACTTGGGGAAAACTATTTTGAAAGTCCGATCCCAACGGTTTAAAAACTGTTGGTACAGACTTATCCCAACAGTTTGAAAGCAATTAGTATAGACCTATACCAATGGTTTTCAAGCCATTAGGATAGGTCTTTCCCAACAATTTTAACCAAACTATTGGGATATATCGAGACTCGCACCAAATCACCCAACAATTTCCCATACAATTGGTATACGCTATACCAACAGTTTAGGGACCTATAACAAATGTTCTAAATCATTGGTATTTGTAATTTTTACATTTGTGTTGTTTAGTTCATTTTAATGAATTATTAAATAATTTTTTATGTTATGTTATATAGCCTATTATATTTACTTTTAAAATCATGCCTCCATGAACCATGAATTTAATTTTATGGTCGAATAAACATGACATATACAGTGAATTTTAGGTCAATATATCAAATAAAAATCATATATTATAGTTTATAGGTCATCGGAATAGACCTATTTTAATCTATTTAACAACATTCATAATAGACTAATAGGTAATAGATACATCACAATGTATCATGTGGGACTTACACATGTGAATAACTTTTTGATTTAACTCGATTGACATTAAAGGTGACATTAGGTTTTTAATTACATCATATTGGAATCCCAAAAATAGTCATATAACATTGATCAAAATTAAGAGTATATGTAAATAGATTACTAGGTTCATGGTGATGATTTTATTAGTTTAGATAAACTAATTTAGGTGACTAGATAAAGGTGGTAAAGAGAATATTCAACCGTTCATCTAAAATATGGAGCCTTCTTTATGAATGGAATTCTAGAAACAATACCTCCAAACATTCTTATTGATTAAGGATAAAAACATGAAGAGATATCTCACAAGATACTAGATTCATGATATCAATGTAATATATGATTATAATAGAACAAACAGATGTGAATATCATAATTGTGAAAGGTAGAAGTATATGTAGGAGGCCTCGTTAGAGAATCCTTTTGTGGGTTTGAAATAAGTAAATTGGTGTTCAATAATTATCGATGGTATTTTGAGATGATTTATTAGTTTTATATAGGGAAGGGGATGAAGGTTCCTATGAATCCATGGATAGTAGTCTAGGTTAATTGAAGGTCCAAATTTGGTCATTGAAATTTCCCATGATTAGTCCATGAGGGGATCTGAACATCTAAATTCTGATTGATATGCATAACCATTAATAGTATATGTAAACATAAGTGTTCTCTCTTTGGGGTAAAATTTAGGATCATTGTTGTAATTTTACCCTTACATGACTCCGTAGGTGTACTTGGTGAAACAGTAATGTAGTGAAATTCTCTTAAAAGACTGAGTGAATTAGAAGCCTAGTGATATGCTTTGGTTGGACCAGTTGAACTAGATCTCAAATATTCATGATTAGAGGTATGGGGATAATTTATAACATAGTTGGCCCATTTTTATTGTGTTTTTAAATTTTCTCATTTGGTGGAATTTAAGAAGGATGTCTTTCCGTAGCTGTAGCTAGCTATTAGAGAAGTTGTATTTAAGGACTTTTATGTATTGAAAACCCATTATGTGACATAAATACCTGTAATTATTATTATTAATCTTTGGTTTTGACTTATAGTAACAAGTAAATTATATTTTTGATATTTCATATAAATGCATTAGTTTAAAAGTCACCTGATGGAAGTACATATCATAAACCCCTATAATGGGTTGTATATGTGCATTTATATATGTAAAATGAAATTTGGGAACATTAAATGGGGTGGAAAAATCTATAACTACATTAGAAATCCGAATAATATGAGTGGGTGTGATTTTAGGCACATGCGTATTCAGGTGCGAGGTAATCTAGGTGAAATGATGTTTGAGTTTGGAGATGTCTTGGAGGGAGAGAAGACATGATTGAGGATGGATGTGAGATAAGCTATGCATGAAACAATATGTGATATTGGATGAATTATAATTAGGGAATAAAGTAGAATTGGTGATAAATAGTATGTGAGGAAGTTTGGGTACGAGGTGGGTTGTGAGATAGGACATTCATCAGAAATAAGATTTAAATGTTCTATTCCCCTTTAAAAAACATAGAACTAAATTCTTTCATAACTAATGAATAATTTTGAGTTATAGAAAATACCCTCCTAGAATTTTATCTTTTTCGATCAAATATTTTCAAATTATATGGAAATTTGGACTTAGGTGAAATGATACTCCTATAATGTGTTCACGAACCGAGTTTCGTGTGGAAGGTTGTATGGTTTTTCTTTCCTACGGTTATTCAAATAACTAATGAAATTGGGGCATGTTATGCCTCAATGATTTGAATTCACCACAAGATATTAGTGAAATTTTTTCTAATGTTTGTACATGACTAAAAATTTTTCACCCTTCACATTTATGGTGTAACCTCAAGGTAATGATATACATATTTTTAACTTGGTATGTCTTGTTGAATTTTATATTTATATTCTCATCTGAGTGACTCCATCACACACCTTACTCTAAATTAAATGTGCATTATTGAGACTAAATTTATATTACAGGTTTGTTGGTAAGATGTTGACATATGGACTCTATTAGTGGGGACTATTTTGGTCTCGATGATGCTGGGAACCGTGATGATGAATAATGATTACTAGGAAATCATTTTGGCAGAACATCCTATACATAGAATGATATTGTTAAAAATATTATTTTTTAAAAAATTTCTAATATTAAATTTTATTCATAGTTCAATCGTTTTCTCCAAGATATATTTCACTTCACCAATTTAAAGAAATTTTTAATAATTATTTATTGAGTTCATTATATGAAAATGGATATATTTTAAATTATAATTTTAGAATAAGTTTTTATGAGTTATTTTTAATAGTTGATTAATCATATGAAACTCAGATAGTAATTCCATATCTTTTTGTAACATCATATAATATCATGTACTCTTGAAAATTTTATCTAAATTACCCACTATCAAATGTGATAGCAGTTTTATAACTTTTTCTCCCCATATGTTTCATATTTCTTGAATCATATACTAATATTTACAATATAATAATCTCACTATCACCCACATTAAGTTGGATAAACATATTTATTTGAAGAAAAATTCAATTATAAATGAGGCGATAATAATCCATGCTACAAAGAACACACCACTGATATGATTAATAACAAAATTTACGTTTAATAACTGAATATTATTAAATATTTGACTATCAAATAATCATCTATGTAATGTTAGTGAAATGGGTGAGTATTTAATATAACATTCACCATGGGTTGTGGATTTACATGATGATTTTTCATAAAATATTGGTTTAATGAACCAAAATTTTATCATTGAATTTTCACTTCTAAATATATATTGATATCATTTTCAGTAACACAATATTATAGAACACAGATTAATCAAAAGATAAAACCAACTACCATTTACTATATTTATTTCAAAAGTATACTTATAGAACAAATATGGAAATTTAAATAAAAATAATTTCAATTTGATATAAAATCTAAAATAAGATAATAATAATATGAAAATTTAGATATTCTTTATCCCCTAGAATAATTAAACAAATAAAAAAATATATGAAATAGAAAAAATAATAGGAGTAATTATTTAAAAATAAAATATATACAATCATGCTATAAACTACAAGTCATTGAATATTGATGGAAATATGATGTCTTTATTAGATGTGATGAAACCATTTAACTATTATGAATCTAACCATTAGAATTGTAATCATACCATTTCAATATTAACATAACTGTTGAGATATAAATTTTGACATTAGTATTAGAAACATAGATTTTAGAATATTATACTCAGCCATGTTATTTTAATAGAATATTTACGTATCATATAAATTAAAAACGTGGAATATTTATATCATGAAACAAGTGACTACTTTTTTAAAAATGATAAAATAAGTGTTTGTATTTTATAAAAAAATATTTTTTATTTTTATTTTTATAATAAATATAATGGATAAAATTAATTTCAATTTTTAAAACATGCATTTATAAATTAATATTATATTTTATTAGAAAGAAAAAATAATTCTTTGAGACCCTATGTAATTTTTCAATGTTTAGAGAAATTGATCACAGATTGAACATTTGAATTTTAAAAATTAATGGGGATTGTGTTTGAAAATTAAAATTATCATATTAAGAAAATTATTTAAATTATATGGATTTTACTTTTTTGATTCTATATAAAAAATGGCTCGGGTGATATTTTTTTTGTTTTTCAAAACTATTTAGTTATTAGTGAATATTTAATTTTGGTAAAATATGGCATTTATCATTAAACGCTAAATACATGAGTTTTTTGTCATGGATGATGTAATCATCAAATAGTTTTAAATAAAATTATGAATTTAATTTATATATTAACATTAATCAAAAATAACATAATTATTGAGCCAAAAAATAGATTAATGAATATAATATTATAGAACATATCTCTCCAATTTTTATAAATACCACCCCTCACCTCCCATTCTCCTCACAGCATATAACCCCATGATCATTCAAATTTTCTAACCATATATTTTCAAAATCTTATCCCCTGCACAATAGTGCTAGTTTTCTTGCCTAAAACCCATTTTGAGGAACCCTACCGGTAGCATAAGAAGAGTTGACAAGTTGAATTAGAAAAATTATCCACAAACTCTTTATATTTTATTATTATTTTATCACCATAATATGAGATCCATATACCAAAAAATATTAACATTAATATCCAAAAAATATTGATATGTTATTATTATGTTGAAATAACACTCTTATACCCTCTTTAATTTTATTTTATAAATTAACATGATATTTACAATGTGGTCCATTCAACACCTCAATGAAAAATGGACATTGTTTTTCTTCATCACTTTCAAGGATGGATACAAAAAACATTAAATTTAAATTATTTTATAATAATCATCTTATAACTTATTTAATTTTATATAATGTTATAATATAAATTTAAATAAATTGAAAAAAATATTATGTGATAGTCATTAATAGGTTCTAAATAAACTAAACACACAACATTGATGTTTTTACAGAGTAAATAATCCATATTTCAGATCAAATTAGAGTATTTTTAGCCATATAAAATTAATAATTATATTAATAGAACAACATTTAACTTCCTGAGTTGTAGTCCCATTTCAGAAAAGAGATTAATAATTATCCACTAGGAATGTGACATTGGAATCATGAAAATAATTCCATAAAAATGAAATTGAACATTATATCTCATTAATATAGTTATAAATGAATGTAAAATAATTAAAATTATCTAAATATATATATATAAAGTTATTAATTAATTAATTAAATAATATATTTAGATTATATAGAACATTAATTTTAAGTGTAAAAGGATTATAGAACCTATCGTAAGTCATATCTTCGTGGCACTGTTTTTTTCATTGGGTTATGAATTTTCTATTATAATGATATTTTTGAATGAATATCAATTCAGTATATATTTCTCTTATATGTATTTCTAGCTTATTCTAACATCTGTTGAACTTGTAATACATTCCTTATGTTCATTTGTCAAATGATTTCTTTAAATTCAATCTTAATTAAGGGTATGATTTATATACCATAACACTTTTATAAAACACTCATTTAAATTACTAATTAACATTAATTATTTTATAATACAATTTAATATTATATGTATAATCATTATTTTTTAGAATTGGTTTTAAAATTAAATTACATGTTAACTCTTTCTCCAAAAATCATAAATAGATACCAAAAACATCATTTTAAAAGTTCATTTCTATACCAAATTCTCTATCATTTTTCCTGATATATATTCAGTATTAACACAATATTTTGTAATATATACAAATTATTATAGATAAAAACTTTTATATAATTTAATTCATTAATCTATTGGGATTTATATTGAAGTCCCCTTTTATTATTGTAGAATGAAATATTACAAAACAATTATATTTCCATGTGTAATTATTATTTTTATTCCATATGATTAATCTATATTGGTGGAACACATAATAATGTACAAGTTATGATGGTTGAAACTATATTCATCTCTAATGTATTGGGTAATTTTTTTGTCTCATGATATCTTATACATGAGATTTGAGAGCAAACCAAACCCATGATGTGACTCTATCGACTATGTGATGTTTTCCGAGATGTAATCCTTGACATATTCTTAAGTCATGTTATATATTACAACTATATTTCTATATTTCATTGATATTCGGGTTCTGTGATATTTATTTTATTCTCCCATAAGATTATTTATGTTCTTGTATGTTACATTATCACACCATGACTTATGACCCACATTCACTGCTTCTTGATCATGTTTATTACCAAACTATTTTTTTAGCTCACCATTTGTTCAATGTATTCACCAGATTATCCTATACAGTTTTAAGAGTTCCATTTAATTTAATATCTCATTATTTAGAATAAATTATTGTTTTTTAAATCAGTTTCATTTTGATGTTTTATGTTCATATTCTTTCAAATAAAAAAGTCGTGTTGATCCTTTTGTTGAAATTATTGGCATATTTGCATAGAAAATCATGTAATAAAATATTAGAAAGGGTATGGTTTCTGTAGTTTTTTTTAAAATAATTTCTTGATATATATTGAATTATGAATAGAAAAAATTAGTCATATACCTTATGATATTTCAATTTTCAAGATAATATACTAAAATTTTCTTGAAGTATAGAGTGCATGGTTTTAAGGAAAATACATCCTAGTCTGGAAAGTACTATTGGATTTGTATTTTTCATAGATAATCCATCCACATAATATTGTACCAATATTGGATAAAATCCAAGAAAACCCTCTGTACTGGTAAAATTTTAGTGTGTTGCACATTGAATGGTAGAGATCGTCTTTCCATTGTGGAAGGGAGGTGACGTTGGTTGCAGAACATGTGAGAACATACAAGACTTGAGTTTTGTATGAAGTATTTAGGACTGGTGAAGAATTAGTTTCATTCAATGGGTTGCATTCCTAGGCTTCGAATATGAATAAATCGTGGTGATGATATGGATGCTTTTGATTATGTTATAGTATACTTGGGGGACCATGTTGTATTTTTTACAGAGGATACAGAAAGTGTAGGAATACCCAGAACGATCATAGGAAGGCATTGGTGTAGGTCCCAATAGGTTTATCATAAGGAGATGAAAATTTAATGACTCTTGCAACTGGACAGTCCATATGAGAGATAAAAGGCCAGTTATAGGAGGTGTCCCCAGATTTTACAACATAAAAAATGGTTTCGGGATAATGGGATTATTGTGATGGTGTTTAATTACCCACGGGTACATAAACGGACAACTAATGGGATCCATCTTAATATAAAAAGAATATATATATTTCATTTCAACAAATATGGGGACATTAACCTTACACATTAAAATAATTAATGGGTATTAACATGATCCTCCAATGGTGCAAGACAAATAGGCCTTTCTGACAAACTAGTTTGGCACTCCTAGGTCATATACATTTGGAAGATTCATAAGAAAATTATGCACTATTATAAGGACTTGAATAATATTTTGGATATAAAAAATGATATTTTAATGGGTAAATTATATTGAAACCTAGATAATCAATCATTTTATTTAAAAGTATTGTATAATTTATTCCTTCAATGTTCATAGTTTCACTTTTATATGTTTACAATTTTTGGTATTCCGATACATAATTTAAATTTGGATATAGTAAATGAATATAACATGATTAAAATATTGAATGGTGTATTATTTTCCATTAATTATCTTCATAGGTCCTATATGATATTAGTTCTACGCATTCTTTCAAAGATTATGTGTTTTAAAGAAATATTATAATACATCTATAAAACATGCTAGAAAAGTATTATATAAGAATAATAAATGAGAGAATTATTGAATCTCAAGTATATAACTCATCCTCAGTCAATGTCTGTTCATAAGAAATTTAGTAAAATTTCTTCTCACTTCTTTTAGTGGAGTGATATTTTATATTGGGCATATATTTCATGACCCTAAATAAATTTTACATTAACTTCCATTAGAGGGAGATCACTCTTCCAAACTCAAGTAATCTTATGGTTTTGTAAATGTGTAAGTATGATGATAAATATCATATGGAATCAACATATCATGTGAGAATATTATTATCATATGAAAGATATTATCTATCTCAAATGATTGAAACAGTGGAGTCAATCATGGTTGATGATATAACCATTGAGTGGGAGAACACAGATATATGCCTTGCAGGGTTTTCAATTTATCTTCATGAACAATATGTTGAATTCTCAATTAAATTTAATTGCAATATAAAAAAAATCAAAGACTCCATAAAACATAGCTACCATGGAGATTAAAGAACTAAATTATTGATTAAAAAATAATCTAGACAAGGGTTTTACATGCCGATGTTTATTGTCATGGGAAGTGATGGACTTATTCATAAGGACTAAGGATAGGAAAATATATTATTTAATTTATTATCATTAACTCAAATAAATTTTTTAAAAATAACAAGTATCCACTTCTATTAATATATTGCGTTTTCAATAAACAACACGGGGCCAAAAATTTCTTTATGGGGGACCTTTGATTAAGATTTGATCAATTAAAGGTGAAGAAGGAAGATAATCCCAATACACCCTTTTCAAGATGGTATTTCCACTATGGTTTCATAGTTATTCCCTCAAAACTAATTAATTATCCAAAAATATTTTAGTATATAAATAATAGGTAAATTCTTGATTACCTAAAAAACATTTAGTAGTATGTATAGGTGATATTCTTATATACTCTATACAAAAGGAGGAGCATGAGAAGAATTTTATTATTATGAGAAAGTATTTTATAACTAAGAACCATTATGAAAATTACATTCAATTTATATTATAGATGGGGGATTTATAATTACTGGAAAATGTTTTCACTGGAAAAAGGATATATGTGGACCCCTATAAAAACCACATTGAGGAGTGGCTTAGAACAACATTTTTAGTTGACATGGGTAGTTTAATTGGGGTAGAGGGGTTTCAAAGATGATTTTTGAGGAATTTTTCATTATTTTATAGCTCACTAATAAAGAAACATCATATGTGATTATATTTTTTGGGTTACAAAATGTGACGAGACCATAAAGTTATTGAAAAATTGACATATAACAACATCTTTCCTCAGGAAACACTCAATTAGAGATTTATTTTGTCTATAAATAAAAGATTCAAATAATGGACTAGGATCTGTATTGGAAAAAAAGGAATTAAGTGATAGCCTATTCATACAGAATATAATATTTTAATGAGAAGAACTAAATAACGCATGATCTACTTGTGACTATTGTAATATTCATGATGATAATATTGTGACATTATCTATATAGGGAGAAGGCTGAGTTGTATAAATATCATAATATCCTAATATATATATTGAAATATAAAGAAAATAATTTCACCAACAGTGTTGGTTAAACCTGTTCATGTACTATGATTGTTCAATCCACTACAATTAGGGGAAATAAAAAATAATGTGGCAGATTCTCTATGTATAAAATATCTGGAAACCATATAAATGTTGGGAATTGAGAATGGATCAATCATTTTAGGCTATTAAAGATTGAAAATAGATATCATATAGAGAGACAGATCATCATTATTGTTCTCAAGTAATTTATAAATTATCCATTTTAGATAATAATATTGATTCTTTAAGATATTATGTTGAATTATATAAAGAATGTAAAATCTATAAGAAAAAAATTTATATTTTCAAATTGGTGAAGAATGAGTTATAAGATTTGGGTCACAACTAGTGTACTATCATATATCATGATAACGAAGGATATTTTGAATTCTAAACATTTCATAACCATATCCATACATCGAGAGAGCATAATGATATATAAATATCATGAACAGCATTATTTGTGGGAAAATATGATGAAAGAGACAACTAAATATATATCAAAATGTCTAATATGTCAGAATATGATTGATGAATGGAAATATGACATAGGGATGATGATAGCATCATCAATACCTATATGAATATCATAAGGCATCCACAAGGACCCTATCCTTAGTATATCGAAGAAAAAAATATGACATAATCCTTGTGGGTTGTGGTATATAGTCTTATAATGAATTCTCTTCTTGTTGAAATTCAATAGTACTTATCACTTGATCAAATTGGAAGGAAATACATCTAATAAGTATTAATACATCATGAGAAACCTCAATCAATTATATGTGATCATGAATTGAGACTTACCAATATTTTGTAGAAACTTTTCCATCATTATGTACACAATAAATAGAACATAAATATGATATATCACCCTAATGTTGTGGAAAATATGAGAAGAATATCCATAAATAATAAAACATGTGGATAGAATTATTAATGGGATTTAGATGAGTATGTGATCAATTTTTTCCTTTGGTTGAGTTTTCATCAAACAATATCATTTACTCAAGAATCCAAATCGATCCATATGAATCCGTTTATAGGAAGATATATAAGACCCCTACATTATGGGATGATGTCTATGAATGAAAGCTTCTTGGATCTAAAATTATCATCGAAATTTCAGAAAATATAAAGGCCATTCAATAGAACAACACATCATTCTAGAGTTTACATCAGTTCTATATTTACAAGAATTGATGAGACAATGAGTTTGAGGTTGGAGATAAAGTGATATTCTATATCTCCATATAGGAGAGTCATGAAATTTGTATGGAAGAGAATGATAAGTCACATGTACCTCATCCCTTTCAACATACATTGTTGTATTAATGTTGGGGGTTATTACATATATATTCTACAAAATGGGGGTCAAGTATATGAAAAATTCCACATATCCCACTTGTGGAAGTATATACGAGATCAATCACAAGTACCAAATTTAATGCTGGTACTGACAGTAAATGATATATATTATCATTAATTTTTGGTTAATGTATGAGTACATTGAAATAATATTATACACAATAATACATCTTACCCAGTAAAATTGCATTAGTGAAACCATAATTATTAGGAGGTGAATAGGGAACTGGAAGAATCTATAGAGTAGAAGTACCCTCTACTATTTTTACCTCTCTATGTAATATAACATTTTCTAGGTGGAATTTCTTACGGGTTAATAAATTAAATAATATATAAATATATCAATAGATATTCCCATCAGAATATATCAGTACGTTATATTCAGTAATATATTATTTTATAATGCACATAGACCATATGATAATTGAAACTACATTATATTAATATTAAAATAATCAAAAATATTATACAATTAATATGGATATAAGAATTGAAAGAATTATACTGGTATAAAAAATTTTCAAACATGATAATAAAAATAGGGGATAATGGGTCAGCATGATCCCCCCAAATAATTTCATTAACAAAAATCATCTTATAAATGAGGCAAAATGTTAATAATATTCCATATCCATCATTGTCTCAGATATTCAGTACAATGTTAGCCAATCACATATACTAAATTTTTATCCCATCACATGTAGTGAAATTATTAATGAGACCATGATTGATTTGAGTCCACGATGTAATTTTATACCCCAAAATCTTATACCATATCTTGTACTAAATTTTTTATGCCATCAAAAGAACATGAAAATTTTCATATCCATCACAAGTACTAAAGTTCATGACATGAACGATCATTCAGTATGGCCTAGGTGGGAAGAAACATTGTGTGACCTATAAGTTCCATAATAAGGAAAGACTCTGTGTGAATCGTCATACCCATGAGTCTCATTGGGGATCATTACCATAGCTGTATAAGGTTAGAGGTAATTGGCTTCTATGTGACCCGTGATACCCATTGCACTCATTAAGAAGGATATCTCCAGCATCTGGGGTATTTGATGAATTGATGGATAATTCTAACATTGCTACACCAGATTTTATCTGGTGTGAGTTGTCTTGATTCGTGATCATGTTTTTTTGGTAAACTTGGTAGATTGATTTGTGGTATTTCTTTTGTGTTTTGCGGTCTGAATTGAGTATTTTGTTACTCACCCTAATAAGGGCTTCTCCTATATGTGTTGTATCTAATGCAGATGATCACCACCTTGATGGGGGGACTTGGTGGTCCAAGACCCAGTGGTGCACTATGAGACCAAGAAGTCATGGCATACTTCAATAGAATCCAGCATCTATTGTGCACTTACGCATCATGTGGGTTTTACAGTAGATGAATTTCAGAATTATCCTTGTACTTTAATATTTTCAGTTTATATTTTTTTTTTGTATTCTGTCCCATTTGACCAATAGATTTTACTTTGACTCACTGGTTTTTTAGTGGTATGCATGTTAAATTTTCTATCATTGAGATGTGGTTGTGTGTGTGTGCATAAAGGTACTCAAGAAAATGCCTCTAACTTTTAGGTTGATGCCTTCAGTGCTGGTCGCCAACACCTAGCGTTTGGGAGATGGTCTTTGGGTAAGTCACGATAAATGCCCTAGGGGACGGTTCATGACTACATTGTTGGCTAAAAAATTTTCTTTCTAGGAGACATAAATTGTCTGTGGGAACCCCCTTATAGAGGCTCATCACATGGTTTGACTTACCATGCACATCTAGTGAAAGTTACTTCTTCTATGGGGTCTTTTATACTTGCACAGACTTTGTGACTTGGCTATGAATGACCATGCATCCCTAGGAAAATAATTTGAACATAATACAAGGTTGATTTAAAAATTTATAACTAATTATTCCCAAATACTTAGACTATGTCTGCCATTCCAATTTTTGGAGTTCCTATCTTGGAACAATCCTCAAAATCTCCCCAACCACTCATTCTCCACTAGAGTAAATTACTATGATAATATAAGATGGGTATAAGATTATATTATGTTTATATACCTATTAAAAAATCCAATAAATTACACCTACAACATATCCATATTTTCTTTCAATGATTGATAAATAAAAACATCATTTTTCTATACAGAGGACTTCTACCTTACGAACCAATATAATTAATTTCCATCACGACCACATATGGATTGTATAGATTAGGAATTATATATATGTGTGTGTATGTGCGTTTCATTTACAATACATTTATTATTCTGAAAATATAATTTATCATTTACATTATTTTATTTCTATTCACTAAAAATCATAAATTCGTTGATGTGTTCTTCTATTCTTCTACCTACGTGAAGTGATGTGATTCATTTTTCATGACCATATAACATGGATAATTTATATTAAAATAATTCATGATGTAATATGTTATTTATTATATAATTATCATTGTGTAAATATAAAATAATAATTACCTTATTTCTCTAAAGACCGTTGGAAATTTGTATGGTTACACATGCATACTTACAACTGACAATATCCATGATTTTAAAGTAGTTAATTTTTCATAATAATATTTCATGGTTGGTTTTATGGGTATTAATTATGTATAAAATAGATTTCTATTTCATGTAATTATTTTGGATATTGTTGAATAATGAAATATTTGACCACACATATCCTACCATAGGCTGTTTAGATATATGAGTCAAATATTGTCAAAATATTCAACGTGAATTTAGTTTATTATATAATTTTATATACCAAGGTATTCGTGATCAATTGTATTTTTTATTTTTTTTGTTCAAACATGGACGTGAAGATACTAAATAATTATAAATATATTTTTTATCTAATTATCTATGTCTCACATTAAGTTCTATTATTGAGGGATTAGATATTATTTTCATTCATCATTTAAGGATTTATTTTTTTGAAACGTATTATCTTGTGATAAGAATTTTTTAATGTCAACTTATAAGTGGAACAATTTTTTACCACTTATTGGACTATATTATCAATTAAAGGAATGTTTAAGTACTTATTTCTTGATAAATTCGCCTTGAATACTCATACATTAGGGAAAAATATTATATGAAGTTGTAAATTAATTTAATAATGGAAATATATAGTCAATTATGTATATTTACTTATATTCCTAGGTATATGGTAAATAAATTCATCAAATCTATGTAAAATGATAATGAAATTAATATGTTATCATATTGTCATCATTTTTTATAAATTTATGTTATTTTTCACACCTCATTGATTTTCAATATTGTGGTCATTAACTTTATTATGACCATCCACTTCATTATGTTAAGTTTTCCATATTACCCACTATAATTTTTTGGACGTTAAACATTTATTTCATGTCAATATTTTCACATACCACTAATGATCTCTTATTTGGACTCATAATTATTTGTTATTCAAGATAACGTTTTTAATTTTAATTTTTCATTTTCAGGAGAATGTTTTATTAACCCTTTTTTATATGGGATTTTAAAAGGGACATTTCAAAAGCTAGAAATTTTATTTCAGAAGATACATTAAAATATTGGTCATATATTTTATAAAATGGGGGAGAATGTAATGTCCAATCATTTTAAAAATTAACTATATGTCCAATATAGTATAAGATACAAAAAAAATAGATTAATCAAACCACCAAATATTATATATATATATATATATAATATTAATAGGCTAACCATTCAATTAGTATGTAATAATTTTATTAACCAATATATATATATATAGTGGCCTAAATATATAAATATTTATTTATTATTTTTTCAGTAAATAATCACTCAATTTTTATTGAAGTCATTTTACCCATAGAAAATATATTATAGTCAGTAGTAGTTTTTATTTATTTTTTTGTGATTATATCATAATTAATTTAGGTAACTTATGAAAATTTTATTTTATAATATTTAATAATTATTTTAAATCATCATACAAAAGATATATTATGGTTAAATATTTATATGTTTATAAAATGTTAGATTATACAATGAATATTAAAAAAATTAGATTTCTATTGAATAATGTGTTTTCTATTAAACTATTTACAATTAAAAAATCTATAAACGATTTGTTTTAGTATTTAATAACTCCATTTTATTATAAATAATCCAATTATAGTCTCTAAATTTAATTTTATATTTGAATTTTTTATTAAAAAAATTTTATACTTGAAAACCCATTTTCTGAAAAATTATATTCATTCAGTCTTTGAAGGTATATATATAAATTAAATTCTATATTTTTTTGAACATAATATTGAGTAATGGATTCCATATATGATATTATGAGGTCTAATTATAGTAAATATGTTTCCTTTTATTATGGTATTCATGAATTATAACCATTGTAATCTTTGTTACTATCCATCCAATGACCCAAAGGCCTTAGAATTTTATTATTATAATAAGCTTACCCCC
This sequence comes from Viscum album, assembly GCA_963277665.1. Lineage (NCBI taxonomy): Eukaryota > Viridiplantae > Streptophyta > Magnoliopsida > Santalales > Viscaceae > Viscum > Viscum album. The sequence goes on along the minus strand of OY728133.1, from coordinate 1,405,832,125 downwards.
TTTTAAGGGATGAAGGGGGAAACCCAAATAGACTTAAATACATAACACATAACATGACCCAAATGTCTAGAGAGACAAAACAAACTGACTACATGTAGATCCCCCTCCCCAATATTAAATAGTGAAAATGTTGTCCACCAAAGCAAGACTGTATGACAAGAAAGTGTGATGTGTCCAATCAAATGATCGGTCTGATGGCTGATGCCATACCCTCTCAAAGATCCAAATCCTTAAAGCCTGCAGAGAAGTACATCTATATTTGGAACCACCTCTGGGGCTTGTTCCATGTGTTCAAGTTCAGGTGCAATTCCATTCTAACAGACACAAATCATCAATTAATCAAATCAACAAAACACTAAATCAACCATCTCAAACCAAGAGAAACAACACAGTAGGAACACACTATAACAATCAACTATCTCCACTATATGAACCACAACACCCATCACCGCCCTCATAACCACAAGCAGAGACAACAATATTCCAACTAGATTACCCCTACAATAACATGATTCAATCGATGGTTCACCCCTTCACTGTGGAACTGGAACATGACCTCCGTGACTGGATCACAATTCATCATCGTGGAAGAAGCAGTTACCACCAATGTCACGGAAGAAGAATTTCACAGCCTGGATGACCATAGCACAACCCCCATACCAAATTATAATAGGATCACTAGATCCGGGCCGCACCAAATAGACCCCATTCCACACTGGATTGAAACCTCAACGTCACACCGCGGCATGCCCCCAACCACGGAAAACCAGGACTCGACCCCAATGATCCATATTGAAATACCTTCATCACAGAGACGATGCACCAGATCTCGAAATCGACGGACCAGATCTAGAATCTTATGATGCATTGAAAGACCATGACCTCAACGTCATACTAGTTCTCAACCTCACACCACAGAGGATCTAGAAACCTACCCTGAACACATAGAAGAAATTACCACCCACTCCGCAGAAGAACGAACCCCATGCATGTGAGCCCTCATTTTTTTGTGGAAGAAGATGCGACACCACTAACACGTGAGGGATACCGAGGAAGAGGCTACAGTCCAGATGAAACAGAGGAGAAAGGCAGCGATGAGGGAACCCAAATCTACTATCGTGCCCCTTATGGGATCATCCCTAAGGGTCTACAATTATACATCCATTTCACATTTTTAGAAAGATAAAGAGAAAAGGTTTTAATTACGGGTAAAGCTAATGAGATACTATCTAAAAAATTAAGTCGAAAACTCACATTAATTTTAATAGATGAGTTTATTTTTTCTAGAAACATCTAAAATTATTACCTATTTCTATTTTTCATGGGATTTGATCATTATATTAATATAAGAAAACATGAGGTGTAAAATGTCATCCTAATAAATTTAATGCCTCTAAAAAATTTACATAATGTAAACAATAGGATGAGTTCATGTATAAATATTTATATTAAATATAAATTATTTATTTGTAATAGAAATTTATATATAGATTTTAGGGATGAGATAATTTTCTCAAATTCCTACACAATAATGATGAATTATTTATCAAATTAAAAGAAAAATAAAACAAATGATTTTGCAGAAAATAAATATAATGTGATATTAATGGATTATTATATTCCATGATTTTTATATATAAAAATGAAATATTGTTGATATATTAATAGATTATATTATAATTTAACTATTTCATTATATTATTAAAAATTTAATTAAACTAACAGAGGAGAAATTGACAGTAATGTTATTTGATTATAGAAAATATTTGATTAATATATTTTAAAATAAAAAAACATATGTTTGTCTAAGTAAAAATTATATTGTTTAAATTCTAAAACAAGTTTAATTTTCTGTCAAATTTTACCTGTATATTTACAATATTGACACCTCTATTGTAATTGTGAAAATACATTAAACATGTTAAAATAAAAGGAAAATGGTGAAAACACCGCCTAAATTTTCCCAATTTTTATTAGATGATTTTATTTTGACTCATCCTCATATTATAAATGTAACTACCCAAGCCTCTATGGTATTTCTCACTTTTTATAATTATGTAGCTTGGGTTATACGCAACTTGGATTTGTAACACACCTTGACCAATAAATATAGGCATTATGAGTAGTAATACCCACTTTTGGATTTTTTTTAAATCAGACCACATTTTTGGATTGGGAATATAAAAAATATCTTTGGGTGAATTTTTGGTATTTTTCTGAAAACATTAAATTTTTTATGAATAGTGAGAAACACTACATTATTGTTTAAAACCAATATTTTATTTAAATAATTAATTACTTTATTTAAATTCATTTTTGGTAAAAATAGATACAAAATACCTATATATATTCAAGATAATTCATTGAAGTCGTTTTATCATAATATTAGATATATAATATTTTATTGATCTTTTTACCGTCTTTTACCTACCATCTAGGATCATTTGAAAATTTTCATAAAATAAAATTTTACTGCTTCTATGAGTTGAATTTGAAAAATACTAGAGACCCAGTTGACAAGATTCAGTAAGATGTGGTTCAATATGATGAATGTAATTTTTGATTAATAGTAACTTTTGACATTTATTTACCACGATTAAAAGTAAATAGTGTAATTAAATGTAAAAATGATATTATAATTATCCTAACACATCTCCTAATTCTATTTAATAAGTGTATTTAGACCAGAATCAACCCTTGAAATAAAATATGATTCTTATAGTCCACTTGGACTAGATTAGGACATTTATTATTTTTTTATTTAAAGAACTGTTAAAAGTTCTAAATTCAAATTTTCATAAGTAAAAAATTTTTAATATAGGGTTGTACATATGAAAAATTCAACTATAAAAATTCATTAGAAATATAAATACATTTCCTACATAATGGTATTTTATTTATAAATTTTAGATAATAAATAATCAAATTTAATTATGACACAATTTTGATGCAGTAATTACCCTAATAATGATTGATTAAAATAATAGTTATTATTAATATCCAAATTAATTTAAATTGAGAATTTTGATGAATTACATGAATTTTATTAGACAATATTACATGTTATTGTTTTTTAAATAATTTTTTTTTGATGTAATCATGTTTTTAGAACATTAACAAAAAACAAATAATAAATAGTGCCAGAATTGACATAAATGAGTTTTAAAATAATACTAAAATTTTATTTGATTGACTAGTCCTAAAATCTATGGTTCAAACAAAGGACTTATATAATAATACATATGTCATTAACGAACTGATTCATATTCTTTCGGATGTTTATAGTATGTTTATTAACCCTATAATATAAAAAACAAGGGGCATGGAAGATGTTAAACTATTTAGCTAAGAGCTAGATGTAAAAGATAAGGTTAATATAATGACTTAAACCTGTCTAAAACCTATTGGTTGAAAATTTTTGGCCCCATCCCCACCATATCCTCAAAATAAATCCATTTGGAGCCATTATAAACAGAATATTCTTGTATAATAAAATAATATTTCAATATTTCCTAAAGTGACCCTAATCTATCTTATAAAAAGGTAATTTTATTTCTCTCAAAATCACACCTCCAAATAAATTTTCCTCATCCAATCCCTATTTAAATATCCACCCAACTACCATCCCTTTGACATAGAGGCGTTACATTGATCACAAATCCATTCTATGGATCACTTTTGATGCACTCAAAAAGAAACATTTGAAGAAGAGTTAACTATAGCATAACCTCTTTCAACATTCTTTTCTTCTTCCACATTATCATTATTTATTGTTTACATTGCAAAATAATAAATTTAGTACCATATACATACTGTGTTTTTATTATAATTATGGTACAACCATATTCATTATTTTAACCATCCTATGAACGATAAGTCACCATATGTGTCAACGTACGTCTTACCATCTACACGTCGTGGTGTAGTTTGTTAATCAAACACTTCATCATTTTAATGGGTATAATAATGAGTACCAATTATGTAAATTATAAATATAAAATTTTAATGAATCTTTATATATGATATACCATCCAATTACATACTATTTCAACATCAATATAATAATATTGTCTCTCATGTGTACGTACAGATTACTGCCTCCACGAACGCGATGAAATTAATTCCCCATAATAACCATTCAAGAATAATTTTTATTTTATGATTAAAAATAATATTTAAGAACTTAATATGATTCTGTATATGAATAAAATACATCCTATCCATATCAAACATGTCATACATAACCAAGCATATAAAGGAAAATGAATCACTTAACACCCGAAAAAATGATAATACTGAAATATTACTAACAAATAAATATTAGAAGATCATATATGATATCATATTTATGTATATGGTTCTTGTATAATTTATTAAAAATTAATTAACTGTCATACAAGAGGATAATGTTCCCTCGGTCAAGGAAAAGTATAAGGTAAGTGTTAATTCTACAATCTCTTCATTATCTGAGTTTATTTATACGTGAGTATCTACTAGGACCTCCATATCATCAACATATATGTTTCTTATAAGGGTATTTCAAAAAAAATTACTATTTCCTAGATTATGGGTTAATTTCATTTATACCCATGATTTATTTTTTGTAAAATGTTAATAAAAAAATCTTTCCATCATTTTCCAAAAAAGATCATTTACGACCTTTTAGAACAAATTAAGGAATGAATGTTTATTTAACTTATACGTCGAGTACGATTATGTGTTTTCATTATAATTCCTTCAAAGATTCTATTACAAACTAATAATAATATTTTAAAAATAATTTTTTTTTATAATTATGTGACTTTTATATGATTTCAAAATAGAAAGAAATATTTTTCTCAAATGGTTTTGATTTCACCTAAGTCAACATCATTTGATTGATTTTTCACTTATTTTATATTGATTTATTATGATACAATCTTCCATATAGTATTGACGGTTTTGTGATTTGTTTGTCTATGGATGTGTTATTTTTATACAATTCAAGGTTTATGGTTAAAGTATTAACATTTCTTATGAAAGTTTAAATAGGAATGTTTATGTTATGTTTCAATATTTTCAAATGAAGAATACATTGGACACAATAAGAGAAGGGTGGAGCCATCTATAGCTCCTCAATGCATCGGTAGGTCTCATGAAACAAATTGGTGTCTTGGCACAAGGACTTGACAAAATGATATTTTTATTCTTGGCAGGAGGCCTTGACTAGGTGTTTATATTGTCTACCATTATGCATTCCATCATTATGAAATAGTCTATTGATATTTCATGTTATTATTAGACTAGTAGAATATTCATTTGAATATATAAATGGCATTATTTAATTTAAATTTTCCATATTATGTTGAAGTATAAGTTTAAAAGGCTTTTATTTTAGTCTTATGCATTGCCTTAAATGTTTATCCTTATTTAAGAATGTTTCCTCTATATTGTTATTTATACTGAGCATCTGAGACCACCCCTTTCTATGATTTATTTTTCCAGGGATGTAAAAAGTATTTTATGGATGACCTACAGTGATAACCTAAGGTGTATAAGTGTTTTCAAAGAGGAAAAATGTTTTTTTTACATCATGTAATTTAAAACAAATGAATTTACCTACTACATCCATGACTACTAAACTGATTAGTATTTCGAGACATCATTGTTTGTATCATGTCAATGTTATGTAATAATGCACCGTCTCTGGGTAACAAGGGTCAGGCATTACAATAATAAAATAATATAATTTTTAATAAATTTAGGAATAAAATAATGTAATATTAACATAATATTTTATGAAATTCACAGAGTTTCCTTCCACACAATTACAAAATGTAAAATCCAATCCCAATTTCCTCAAAATTATATTCTATTAGGTTTAGTTAATATCAACACAAATAAACTCCATACATCAATCACTAAATTATCGATCCCTTATTAATTATAAAAATAACCTTGTGAAGAATTTTGTGTAAACCATAATGATTATATAAAGATGTGGTAAAAATCATAACCAAACTAATATTTTTTTTCTAACATCTTCAAATATTCATCATCCATGCATAAATTATAACAATATTATATTCCATAAAATTATATTTTATTGTGATTATTTCATAACCAATATCTATATTCTATTCAATTTAATTGGAATGGAATCTATCTTTGATGTGTACGAAAGTCCGGTACTTCAAAAAAAATGTGATTTGTTTTCAATCACATCCATTTACGACTATTTATAATGATATATTTAATATTTATAAATGTATATAACTATATATACATGATATTGATGAAATATTTATAATTATTAAAGTAGATTATATAATTAACATTCGTACCATTCCATTCACTGAATATTGGTGACATCATTCATGCGTACTTGTAGACTACCACCTCTGAGAAGGGATATGATTCAATATTCATCACCCCATAAAATATCTCATATATAAAATTACATTTAACTGATTAATAAAAAATTAATTATATAATTATCATTTTATAAATATATATACCTACCTTCTTTCAATAATGATAATTTAAAATTGGAAACATTACTTATGCATGTGTATGAGATACTATCTCCATTATTGTAAAGATGTTTATTTTTCATAAAAATCATTCATGTTATGTTTAGAATAATAATTAATGCATTAAAATATAATTATATCTTAATTATGTTTCTCTAAATGATTGAATAATGGCCAATTAGACCATAGATATCCCATTAAAAATAGTTTTGACCTATTAGATTGTAGGGTCCTGAAAAAAATACGCAAAGGAAATTTTACCCAAATCACCCAAAAGAATAGGGGGAAATAATCAAAGAAGAGATACAAAAAGGACATGATCACGAACCAGTCCATGGAAGAGCAACGCAGCCAGACACCGCGTGGCATCCCCTCCGCAAACCATTGTCGTTCGCGAAATGGAGGCGGAGAGCCTCTGTGGTCACAAGGAAGGATGGGCGCCAGTTCGGTTCACCATCACAAACCGCCCCAACAGTGGACCGTGTCGACTGGTTCAATACGCACCCTCTGTCATTCGTGGAATAATGGCGGAACCCTCCACAGCCGCAGAGCACTCCCTGAGTTCGCCTCGCAGAGGAGGGGAGCGATCAATACCCACCGCGAATCGCGGATTTACCAGGTCAGTTGTGAATCAGGTATTTGGTTATGGGACTCCGTAAAAGGTGCCACGTGTCCATAGATACATTCTTTTCCCCCACTATATACAAGGAGACCGAGGGGGAAAGAATAGCGGATCAGAGAACTAGAATCAGATTCGAAGGGATAGAATATCCGTTGAAGGAAGGATTCATATTTTGAAAACAGATAAATTTCCATCCGCGAACCACATCATGTATATGACTTAAGAAGGAATCAGAAAACTCATAAAAAATTGGTGAACCGTGAGCCTAAAATAACAAAAAGGAGAACCGAGAACAATACTCCCCCTCTACGGATGACTTCCCCACGGACCAGGGAGTTTATGCCTCTTTTACCATCTGTCGTACCGCGGAACACCTCCCTCCGCAGGGGAATCTCCGACCGACAAGCCTCTGATCGGAGCTACCCTTGGCCGCCGCTTCCCATCTTTAATCCTCCGCAAACCACCCTAGTTTTCTAATTGAACCCAAATCCACAAACCTCCCTGGTTCACAGATTGAACCTAAAGCCGCGAACCACCCTGGTTCGTGGGATGCCAATCAGTCCACGGACAACCCTGCTTTGCGGACGGCTTCTCCAGCCGCTTGGCACTTCCCCACACGAAGGGCTCCACCACCCATACCTCTAGGTGTCTCGCCAAATACATCGGTGTTCTCATTTCTAGATCCAGGTAAAATCCTTCCGATCCAGCCAGGTCCTCCGTGACTCGCTCATTGGCCAATTCATCGGCCCCGAGCCGAGGCCTCCTCTAGAGTCACCGGATCTACATGGTATAACATTCAGGTGCATCAGCGCACCATTTTGAGTTCACATCCCCATGGTAAATAGGGGAAAAGTGGTTTCCCTGACCCTTGTGCAGATTCCCGAAGCATTCATGGGTTCACATTCCCACGGTAATGTAGAGTCTGAGCTTGAGAATCCCTTTTCTGCCCATACACTTTTTGAAGGTTCCTCGTAGATGGTAAAATACCCATCAAAAGGAAGCCCTCATGCGCTCCAAGAGAGAATATGGGCACAAGAGCACCCCCTTTCCCTCTCTCGCTGGGATTTGTCGCCCCGAGCATCCATCTCGGACTATGCCCAACCTTCCGGGCCTCCTCAGAGTGTAAGCCCCAATTCATCACCCTGATCTGCCTTTATGCATAAGCCCCACTCCGCTTCTCACGGACGCACCTTTCACGACGTGATCCTCTGGTCCCTACTACCTCTTGTTTCTCACACCGAGCATGACTCACGTGGTCTTAGAGTATGCATCGACCATGACATCCTGTTATGGGACTCCTCGGAGTGTACGCCCCAATCCATCATTCTAGGCTTCCCCAGAGCGTAAGCCCCAAGCCAATGTGAACTACGAGGACATTGATCCCTACATCCTAGATAGGGTACGCAGGAAGCCTCCAGGAGGTTCAAGCCCACCACCAATCGGACCACCTGGTCTCTCTTCACGTCGGCTCTCCGACACCTAATCTAAATACATGGACATTGATCCCTGTCTCATAGACAGGGTACGTAGGAACCCTCTATGAGGTTCAAGCCCACTACGCATCGGACCACCTGTTCTATCTTCATGTCGGCTCTCTGACACCAAAGCGAACTACGTGGACTTTGATCCATGTCTCCTAGACAGGGTATTTAGGAAGTCTCCTTGAGGTTCAAGACCAACAATCGGTTGATTCGATCATCCCCACATCAGTTCACCGCACCACTACTAGTGCCGCCTCAAGCGAGATCCAGCCCTTCGGGGTCATTAATCCAACGAGGGATGGTAAACCTCGAGCATAAATGACTCCAAACCCCTGCGTCCAGTTGACCGTTTCCCTCCAGGGTCAAATCCATGGATACTATGTTTGGGAATAAACCAAATATTTTGCGAACATATGAATACGCCTTAAATCTATAAGTGAGTCCTGGATCATGCTATAATTCCCCCCAAAAAGTGTGCGATGAGCCCAACATCCAATCCTCTCGACCAATGTGAGTTCTTAAGAGTTGCTGGTCAGACCATCCGGTGAACGCCTACCGTTGGAAAGCAGGTCCATCAATCATTGTATATGGAGCCGTTGGGAGTTTCGTGGCCAAAAACCAGAACGAAACAAAAAATGGTGAACCCGATGTGAATCTTTACCCAAACATGACGAATTCAACCTAATCTCACCCAGTGCCCCATATGCCCTAAAACAGGGCCATGAAAGGTCATTAATTACGTATGGGATTATTAGATGCTATTTTCACGGGTTGGATTCTTGTATTTGCTAAAATGTTTTGTAAGAACTACTATCATAACTCCCTTCGATCCAATGGCATCTCAAAGGAACTCACAAGTGTACGCTTCCAACAATGCAAGGATGGGACATCCTCAACAACGGAGGACCCCTTCACCCACCCAGCATCTTCAATGCTGGGTCTCGGACGCACTGATCCGATAGTACCACATGAATGGTAATCTCCCAATGGTGGAGGCGGCCATGCCCGCCCTCCAATATGTCAAGGTTCGACGGTCGCCTGCCCAGCAACGACCGCAAAGGCGGATCAAGATAGCCCCTATCGCTGTCTCCAACCGTTTCTGGAGTCTATCCCCGGAACGGGACAATGCGTACCTCCCTTATCGTAGGGAGGCATATGAGGTCGATGTTGAGGACTTCATCCCCGTCGAATGTGGGTTCCGCTCTCAGGCCCCCATCGGCAGACGTCCATGTGGTCACATCATGACCCGACATCCTCGCACCGATGGGGATGTCTCCCCGAGGATTCAGGCCCATGCTCCCCGAGCTCCGGCCCCTCGGACCGCCTGACCAGGGCTGCAAACGTACGGTCGGGGACCGGTCATCACCCTGGTCCTTGAGGAGGAGCTCCGCTACCCAGCCATAGAGACCTACCACGAATAGGCACCTATAGCTGTTTGATCGTCCTAAGCCCTCCATACAGACATGGAGGCATCATACGAGCTGGCGCACATCCCCGCCGAGCTCCATCAAGCCCATCGCTCAAGCAGGACGGCCCTTACCAGGCAGGCACATCTCCCTGCCCAGGTTCGTGAAGCACACCGGCTTGACATGGTGGTGACCCGGTACCTACATGACCATCTCCTTACAGTTACTTCAGATTCCTGCCATCCTGATATGGTAGAAATCAACAAATCCCGCCACCCAGATGAGGCGGAAAATCATAGGCGTGCACGTCTCCCCGCCAACAAAGGTCGCCAACTCAATACGGTGGGAAACCAATATATGCAGGGCCACCTCCCAGCGGATGCAACTAAAGTCTACCGCCCCCATGTGACAAAAAACAGAGAGAGAAACCTATGTATCCCAGTACAGTTGCATATTCGTTCACCAGCCCCGATACCGGATAATTGTCAGTACACACTGACCACTAGAAGACCGGAGCAGGATATTCCTACTCTGATACTGGAATGGGCCTTCATACCCGTTCCAGCCAAATATGTCTCTCTACATATCCTGGCAATGATGGAGGAGCTAGTATCGATCCCAAATCATATCTTGCAGACTTTCCAGCATGTAATTGCATCGGCGAAAACAACAAGGACTCGGCTAATGAGCCTGTCTCCCCAATCGAGGCGTCTCATCTAAGAGAGGAGATAGCCACCTTGGAGTAGATCTGCATCCCTGCTTTAGCCCAGCAGGCTCTCCGGCTAAATTTCGTGATGCAAGGGCAACCGGATTGAGCAGCTTCACTCGTTCCAACTAGGGGACACCCGTCCATCATGGTGGATGACCCAGAGAAGGAATATATCCCTGCTAGATGTCACGATGTTCATCGGGATATCTCGGAAATGTCACAGGACTCAATTAGACAGGGACCCAAAGGTGAAGGTCATTGTCAACAACAGAAAATCCTGACTGCCCGCAAAATAGCGCCCCGAACGTGCCGAAGGCAACCAGAAAATAAAGAGAAGGATCATGAATCTGCTCTGCTAGAAGTTAGGGTTCCCAATGTCGCTAAGCACACATCAAAGACTATAAACCCTTCCCACCAATTACCATATTATGGGAGTGGTAGTAGTAGTTTTGAAGGTCCTCCCCGCAATGTCTCTTCCAGCAGCTCTGAAGGTCCTCCCCCGCGGGCATATAACGATCGGTCATGAGAGCTTCTCTCTTGATGCGAGTCATGGAATCCTTCCATGTGACCAGAAGATCGTGTAACAAGAAGGTCCTCTACTTGCTGCAGTATACCCTGAAGGTCCTCCCTGGGGTATACACTGCAACCACTCTCCATGCAGTGGGACCACAAATTATGATGGTTGTCCTCGCTATCATAGTCTTAACTACGGAGGCCCTCCCCATAGTGACGTCTCATCATGACAAGAAGGCCCTCCCCTTGTCGTGACCTACCCTGAAGGTCCTCCCTAGGGGTTACACTACAATTTAACTCCACGCAGCCAGGCATCAGGTCATGGTGGTAGTCCTCGCCACCCTGATAATGGAGGTCCTCCCCGTAGAGACATCAAGCAACAAGAAGTCCCTCCCCTCATTGAAGTACATTCTAGGGGCGCTCCCCATGATGTATCCAATAGATATTCTACATCCAGCAGTAGTAATGGTAGTCCTCTCTATTGCCACAACTGTGATGGTAGTCCTCGCCACCACGACCACCATTGTGAAGGTCCTCCCCGCAATGGCCCCAAGCGACAAGAAGGTCCTCCCCTTATCATGGAATGTCCTGAAGGTCCTCCCCAGGAAGCGTGTCGAACGTCAATCCATGATGGTCATCCTCACCATAATGACAGTTGTTTCAAAGGTCCTCCCCTTAACAACGCTACGCAGACAGAAGGTCCTCCCCTTGTTACAACATGCCTTGGAGGCCCTTTCCAGGGTGTGCACTGCAAAAGTCCTCTATAAAGTGAAGCATCAAGAAGTAATGGTAGTCCTCGCTATTACGGCCGTCATTGCGGAGGTCCTCCCCACGGTGACATATTATTTCAACAGAAAGGCCCTCCCCTTGCCGATTCAAGAACTCAAAGGCCCTCGTATGCTGAGGCACTCAGAAGAATGGGACCGAGCATGTTAGATTCCCATCTTGTCACTAACGACGCCCTTCTTCGATCAAGAGATGGTCAGAGGCCACATTCATCTTCTAAACCACCTCGGAATCGCTTACATAATGATTCAGTACCTACCTGTCCCACTGCCTCTGATCACACTAGCGGTGGGTGCCTCAGCTGGGCTGACCAGGTAGAATAATCACAGGCGGGGGAGTATGGCGATATGTTGCACCTGAGGAAATGACTGGCCAGGAATGATATACCAGTTATGTTTTGGCCCACGACCACCTCTCAGTACGACATAACCAGAGAGTTGTTGGAAGACTGCATGCACAACATCCGCCATAATATATGGACAACCCTCTGCCGGCTGAAATCGATATTCCTGCCCTATGATGGGTATGTAGACAACGTCAAGACGATAAGGGACCTCCTACATCACATCGACCTAGAGGCCCTTTCCTCGACGTGACAACAACGCCCCGAGAGGTGCAAAGGGAATATGGAGTCAGCTTGCCTCTGCGCACTGCACCAGTTGTGCCGCCTCATCGGTGATGCTCCATCGGGAGTCCATATCTGGGGCTGGGGGGAACACGGAGCTCTGCATTTCACTCTGATCCCCGCCCAGAAGAACCCGTTCGGTATGTTGTCTTGCAACATCGTCACATCGAGATGGCAATCGGGTGGACCCCATGTTCTGGAAAGGCAACACACCCAACAGAGTTGGACCTCGTGTAAGTCCCAGAAGCGTCAAGCCCGGCGGAAACGAGCCATTCAAAAACTCATGAATCAGGCCACCGAGAGCATACAGTATGCCTCTTGCCTAAGAGAGGCCAATCAACGATCTCTGCATGCCTCCACATTAGGGACTTATCCACAGGTGAATTCAGAAGCAGATTCGGATCACCCCCAGATGGGGGCATGCAAGATCAAGCAGGTCGCGATAGCTGCAACCACTACTGCAATCCAGGGTTAACCCCAACCTACAGGGATGGTGGAATTTTCAACAACAAATTCCCCCGTAAGACCAATAAAACTGGGAAGAGACTCAACATCCAGGGAACAGAGCCAACCCCAGCCCTCAGGGCTGGGGGCATTATTCCCCCTTCAACAGCAACCTCCCCCACGATATTTGGTATTCTCTCATATAGGGAGGACAGTCCGAAGAGGAGGTTCAAATCCAATCCCTTCATATGAATCATCATCCCCTCTAAGAGGAAGGCTCGCCATGAGGTCGCATCAATGAACTCTCCACGTCACCCTTCGTCAAGAGATCCGAAGGCAATCCCAGGTCATGAAAGGGAAGGCATGTAGAAGACACTGGAGATCTTATTCCTATTTGGAAGATGAAGTCCACTGCGCCCTGCAATATGTGTTCATCAACGCTATAAATTCTAACCCCGTGGGTGACACCGGAGAAAACGCAAATCCGGACGGATTAGGAGAAGACAGTACTGGTCAGGCTGTGACTCATAATGAACCCCCAGGTGTGCACACCTAGAACCAGAGGGCTTCTTTAAATATGGCCGCCCCTTCAGCTGACCTCCCTCCGCCTACCCAGGGAGCTTCCGACAAGGACAATAACAAAGGAACGGTTACCCTTAACCTGTCCCCTCTCTCGATAAAAACGAGCCACTCACGCTCAAAGAGAGGTTCGCTCGACAGGAAGAAGAGATGAATGAATTGCGGCGACTTAACGCCAATCTACTCCGTAGGAACTGCCTTATTGAAAGTGCGTCCTAAGAAGAGCCACATCATGCACTCCCATCATGTGCACCTCAAAGGCTAAGGCTTGCCCCGGCAAACGAAGCACGATCAGGGCTCCCGCCCAATGAGGGGCATGGCCCATCCAACTACCTAGATGTGGATCCAGACAAATACCAGGATTTCTCTCCACTTATGAGACTATCGGAGCAAGTATGCCCGAACCCTCCGAGGGTACCCCGAATGGGATATGCATCCTTGGTGCCTGCCAATTCGGATCCTCAGGCAATGCCTCGGGCTACACCTGCCCAAGACCGGGCACAACAGGATGTAAACCAGGGACTCACCAACACCATCGAGGAAATAATAGCTCGATTGGAAGCGATGGAAGGTTGACGCGCTCCGATACAGCCGGAGCGGAAACCCTACCCATATTGGGTGACCAACACACCTCCTCCAACCAATTTTGGGATCCATGTATTCCCCATATTCAATGGATCAGGCGATCCGGACAAGCATTTGATGCACTACGCATCCTATTGCCACCCTATGATGGGGACTCCAGAACAACAAGAAGCAGTGAAACTCAGATGGTTCGTGCAGATCACGCAAGGATTCGCCTTCTTCTGGTATACGAGTCTGCCGTCCCAGTTGATAAATAGCTAGGAGGACCTTCAGCAACAGTTACTATTCCACTTCAGCACAACGCTGCCTAAAACAACGGTCAGCGATCTAATGAACTGCAAGCAGAGGGAGAACGAGAGGGTCTCATATTTCATCTCCAGATGAAAATATCCGACCTATTCGCTGAACAGGACAATGCCTCAAGATGATATTCTATCCATATTAATAGATAATCTTAGAGATGAGCTGCGAACACCGCTCATACCGGTGGAGTGCATCACTGGCTTCCACCATCTCTCAGCCATTTCCCAGAGAATTGAGGACTCCCTACAGCAGACAAATTCAAATTCACGAATTTCTTCGCAGGCTCCTACTAAGAGAGCTCCTAGAGTTGAAGCGTCTGCTGTCACACTCAAGCCGGCCCCTGTTCCCGCTCCACTGCTTAGGCCTCCACCAAATCATCAAGGGCCACCTTCATATTAGTGGTCGCCCCCGCCTAAATGGGACGGTCAGAGAGGACCGAAGCGGAACCAGTTTGAGGAACGAAGACAAAAGGTATACTCGTTCTGAGATGATCAAGGTAGTGGCTACTTTATTTCCTCCATGAAATGTAACTTGCTCCACCTCTTGGAGCCAAGGAAACCGGAAGAAGTCGGCCGTGATGACAGACCAGATAACTGCCCTACCATCGGATGTTGGGGAACAGTATCCGAGAATGCTTCTCCTTCAAAGACCTCCTATAGAGGATGGTATATTCTGGAAAAGTCAAGATGGGACCACCCCCAGCACATGTGACATGTATCTCTACCACCGACTCCAATATAGAGGAGGGGTGGCAGAAGGTCACCAGCAAGCAAGGGAAGAAATTTGATGACTGGATGACTTGGAAGACTATCAACCGAGCCCAGGGAATAATTTGAGGTCAACTACAACAGCCAGTGTTGCCACCAGTAGCCCCTGGAGCCGCAATTCCAACCACATCAGTCTCACAACCCTCCACAATCCGGTCATCTAGACGGAGTCAAAGGAAAATGAAATGACAAGAGGAGCAGTCCATAGCAAGGCCAAAGTTAGTCCTGACCCTGGCGGATTTCATGCCCTCAAATTTTGCACAATGGGAACTGACCCACCAAACTGAACCATCAGAGACAACCGACCAAGTTGACCTGTCAGAGGATGAAGAGACAATATTTGCATCTATAAATGTCATCCATCTCATGAAATCATTCCCTAAAGAAGGGTATGATTACAAACCCATGTTTCCTACACGAGGAGCTGGGAGGAGGAATCACAGAGGCAGGGGATACCAGGGGAGGTGCAGCCGCGGCCGAAACCAACCCTACGGTTGGACCTCGTCCCAAACCGTTAATACCACGGAAATCCTTGGGAGAGCCCTTCAGCGGACTCAGAAGGAGAGAGAATGCCCCTCCACCTCCACAAGCAGCCAATATGGCCCTATTATTCTGCGATACCCAACAGAGGAGGAGCAAGTGTCTGGCCGCCTAGTGCATACAAACAGACCGTCCAAACCAAGTTCTCAAAACGTGGGAACACCATCGACATCCATCCCCCCGGCCGGTCCCTCCTCGTCGAATGTTGCATCTCCCAAAGAACCCGCTATAACTCTCTTTCCAACAGGGAAGCGTCGACCGCAGGAGCAAAAATATGACATCCTTAAGCAGCTGGCATCTATACCAGCCAAGTTGTCAATCTTGTTTTCCCTGGGTTTGTCAGCCAACCTTAGGGAGGTGCTTATCGAAACATTGATCAGACCCCATGAATTCCAAGCTGAGGTAGCTGCCGATGAGATTTACCAGGCGGAGACTGGCCCAACTGAATGCAATCCGGTGATTTCCTTCACCGATCAGGATGAAGATTCTATCATGCAAGGACACATGAAACCACTATATGTGTCTAGAACACTGAATGGTATTGAGATCCAAAAATTATTTATAGGAAATGGCTCTAGAGTTAACCTCCTTCCTGTACAGACACTCCGTATGTTGGGCTACAGTGAGGATGATCTAATTCCATAATCCACAACTTTGTTGGGTTATGACAAGAGTGAGAAGAAACAAATGGGATAGATTAAGCTAAAGACCCATTTCGGTGACCTGGTAGCCTACATGGAATTCCTGGTGGTTCGGCAGAGCACAACATTCAATGCCCTGCTGGGAAGGCCTTGGATCCATAAGCACATGGCCTTTTGCTTCATCATACAACCAGTGTATCAAGTACTGCGTCAATGGACACAGCAATACGTTGCACGCCGACAAGGCCCCTTTCAAGCTCTCCGAGTCACATTACATCGATGTCGGGTTCTATGAGCAAAATAAAAAGAATCCTTTGATCGACATCATCGACTGGATCCCCGCTCAAAATGGCCTGGAAATGGTCCCTGATGACCCCCTCAGGCAGCTTGGCAGATATTATGTCATGCCCATCAACCATGTTGAGAGTAGGAGTTCGAGTCCGGACACGCATTCGGATGTCCTCATGACTTCAGCCATGATGGTCGAGCACGACAATGAGGGAACATCTACCAACCCTCTATTTAGGGACGAATACTCATGCAGGGACACCCATGATGCCTCTCCCTCAAACCCTCGGTGGATCAGACCAGAAACTCTCCCCTCGTCAAATCAAGAGGATGAGGACTTGGTAGAAGAAGAGGGGGAAGATCTCAGATATGCACCTCTAGATTTTGAGGAGGGTATCTTCACCACTGTGGACAAGATCAGGGAAATAAACATGGGTATCGAATAAGACCTGAGGCCCACTCTCATTAGCACGGCCATGTCTCCCGTGGAACACGAGGTATATACCTCCTTCCTAAGGAAACATCGGGATGTCTTTGCATGGAGTTATACGGAAATTCCAGGACTCGATCCTGAGGTAGTGACGCATCACCTGGGTCTTCCAGAAGACCACTAGGGCTAAAAACATGGTGCTAAAAGGACACACCCCTCACATGCTACCAAGATAGAGGCTGAAGTCGATAATATCATTAAGGCAGGATTCATTAGGGAAGTCCAGTACCCCATTTGGTTGGACAACATCATCCCTGTCAAGAAAAATAACGGGAAAACCCTGTCTCCATTGATTTCAGAGACCTTAATTGTCATTGTATGAATGATGACTTCTCAGTTCCAATCATCGAGTTGTTAATTGATGCAATGGATGGGTATGGGGCTCTATCCTTCATCGATGACTATTCTCGATATAATCAAATCGGGATGGCCCGAAAAGACGAAGAAGCCACTGCCTTCAGGGCCCCTCAAGGGGTATTCTGTTACAATTTCATGCCCTTTGGTATCAAGAATGATGGCGCCACATATCAGCGTGCCATGCATCAGATCTTTAAGCCATTGCTAGGGAAATTCGTTGAATATTACGTGGATGACCTAGTGGTCAAGTCCAGACAGCGCTCGGATCCCCTGTTAGACCTTGAGACTATCATCAACAAGCTCCAACATCATAGCTTCAAGATGAACCCCTTGAAATGCGCCTTTGGGGTTACCTCAAGGAAATTTATTGGCGTCATCGTACGCCATCGCGGCATCGAAGACGACCTTGAGAAGACGCTGGCTATCCTGAGCCTATCCCCCTTGAAATATCACTGATCTGAGGGGATTCCAAGGACACCTAGCCTATATTAGGCGGTTCATTGCCAACCTGGTAGGCAAATGTTTTCCCTTCACTAGGTTGATGAAGTAGGGGTCCACGTACCAGTGGACGAAAGACTACCAATAGGTGTTTGAAAACATGAAGAAGTACCTCTTAATCTCACCGGTTCTCATTCCCCCGGTCGAAGTAAGACCTCTCATTCTATATGTGACGGCCCTAGAATGGTCATTGGGAGCCTTCCTCACACAGAAGAACGACTCTGGCAGTGAAAACAGTCTCTGTTACCTCATTCGAACTGTGATTGATGCTGAGACTTGATACTCAAAAATCAAGAAGAGTTATCTGGCCTTGGTCTTCACGGTTCAAAAGGTGTGACATTATCTGCAGCATTATGAGGTCAATTTGATCTCACAGACTAACCCGCTCAAGTACATCCTCTGTCGCCCGATGCTAACTGGACACCTATCCCGATGGGCAGTCATCCTGCAACAGTTTGACATCTGGTTCGTGCCTCAAAAAGCCATCAAGGGCTAGGCATTAGTAGAATTTTTGGAATAGCACCCTTCAACAGGGACCACTACACCGGATGCTGAACTACATGATGAAGATATTGTTGTGAACACACACTTCCCCAAGAAGATCTCAAGTAGGGAAGCTGAGAAGACCCAGGATTTTAGATCCATGAAATTGAAGGGTCATTCATCCAAAAGAAACACTAAGTGGGATGAATCTCATATGAACCCATGTGGAAGATCTAAACCAGCTGCAAAAGTTCCAAATGACATATTGGTCATCTGGCCAGAAGATTTGAAACGAATGAGGAATCTTGAAGATGAAAAGGCCAGGGCTGGTGATAAAAATAGATGTGTCATCTGTCTCTGCATGTGAATGTTTAATTGCTGATCATATCCATCATACAGGTTTATGTAGTTCCTACCAAAGTGGGAACAAGATCCACAACTAAAAGAAGAAAAAGTTGCCACCCTGATTCACCCCTCCCCTCTCAGGGTGTCCCGGGGTCCTACAAGTGGTATCAGAGCCAGGTTAACGTATGTTGGATATTCTCCAGTAATTCTATTGAGAAGAGGATTTGTGTTTCTTTCCTAAAGTCAACAATGAAGAGCAGTCTTTATGAAGTTTCTGAGCAGACGTCTGCATCTAGCAAGACCATGACAAACAGGAAAAAGAAAGAGAAAAAGCAGCTGAAGAAGTCCCTCATATCCAAAGAAGATGCAATGTCTTGTTCTCCATGCCATTCAAAAAATGAAGAAACATCAGGCATGGAAAGTATCGAGTATGTGACTCAGAATTCTTCCAGAGGAAAGGATGACACCCCCAATTCATGCTTTCAAGAAAAACTCAAAACATATCTGCATGATATTCCAGAAGAAAGGGTTGTTATTATCTGTAGCCTATTTCAATCTATGCAGGTTGAGATCACTAGACTTGAAAGGGAAGCGGACAATATGGAAAAGGGGCTGGAAGGAAAAATTATGGAAAGTATGAAACTCACCAAACGGGTGAAAGCCCTTGAAGAAAATGGTGAAGTCAGCAATACTCTAGAAGAACGGATCCATGCACTTGAAGATGAGCTGAAGAAGAACAATGAAGTCAAGAATTTTTGTCTGGAAGAAACGTCCATTAAATTCAGGGAACTTGACTCTTTGTTACAAAACAAAGTTAAGATGCATGAAGATGAGGTTCAAAGGTTGAAGAAGAATTGTGAAGAGAAGATGATCACGATTGAAGATCAGAAGATCATCCTCAATATTGTGGGTCCAAAATTGGAAGCTCAATTGACCAAGATTGAGAACACACATATTGAGACTTCACAAAAGAATGAAATGAGTGATGCTTGCACTCAATGTTCGTTGGAGGAGTCTAAAGCTGAAATGCCTCCAACATGTGACAAGAAGATTATGACAACTCTTGATTATCCACATCAAGAATCAGTTGCTGCCGGTACTCAATGCTCAATGGAGGATTCTATTGTCAAAAGACCTCCAACATGTGATAAGAAGATCATGACATCGCTCATTGATCTATCACAGGAAACTGAGAAAGTGAAGGTACCATCCAGACCATCTTGTACTCATGTTTCTAAATACACTCCGACAATCAGTGCAGGTGGGAAGAAAAGCTCTAAACAAGTATGGATGAGGATAGGTGAGAAGAATAAACCTACCACCATGACTAGGGTGGATAGGACGAAAAAGGAGGAAGCTTCTTCCTCAAATAGAGCACAAACTATTAAGCAGATGGCCCAACAACTTAATACTGAAGAAACAAAGAAGAAAAGATTTGTGGGCCAATGTTGGTACTGCAATAGATTTGGGCACTGTGCACTGGATTGTTTTTATAATCCCTTTCATGGAAAAGCACAGGGAAAGCCTATATCAAAGGGGAGGAAGCCAGAGAAGAAGAAGCAACATCCGCAGGTCCAGAAGCATCTGTTTACTGCAAACAGATTTGGAATTCTTGATAACATCTGTGATGTGTGCAAAGGCAGCGGTCACAATGCAGGCACATGTCCACATCAACATGCTTTCACTGTTGAAAAGAAAAGAAGACCCTTGATGGGGGATTGATACCCTCCCTACCATGTGCTTTGTATTTCTTGTCAATAAGGGGGAGAGAAAGTGAAATGCAGAAGATTCTCATTTTGACATTGACGGATTCATTTTAGAAGATGTTTAAGGTATTGACAAAAAAATACAAAGGGGGAGATTGTTGGAACCACTTTGTGTATAAGGTTGTATTTGTTGTCAATAGTTGTCAATGAAGATCAAAATGAAGGAGATCATGAAGTACTCCGATGAAGTAGAGGAGTGGTGATTCAGACGATTGTTGTACTGATCGGAAGTTCAAAGAACATGTGTCAAAGGTGATACATTGTTTACAACAATGCAGAATGTGAGGTATAAGCCATCCAAGGATGATCAAAGAAGAATGATGTTTTTGGATGAAGTTCTTGCAATTACTCATGATTTCATGAGAACCATGCAAGAGACTTCCTGACGAATTGAATCGGTTTGCATGAAGTACATCATACTGGTTGATGAAGAAGACAATGTGCAATGATTGGACTTCTGAGATAGTCATGAACATCACATTGTCATAGAAGATGATGATGCTAAAGCTGTTCCTTCAAAGACTACATATCACAATAGTGGAGGTTGTGATAAAAGCAGAAGAGTTGTTGAAGTATACAGATCACCAAGATGAAGCGCTGTTGAGGTGATCGTCCTTGTCGACAAAGCAAACAAACGACATACAAATTTGTTGGCAAAAGAGTTTCTATGGAGGCAGGTCGAGTTCGAGGACTGTGGAATAATGATCCATGTTTTTATTCAAGGAACGTCGACAAAGGAATGGATGATCTGGAGGCGGACTAAAAGAGCAGATACAAGGTGGCGTCGTTTTCCAGTGTTTGCCAAATTTTTGGGCCTCAAAATCGGAAAATGAAGACATGGATTGTCTGAAAAAGGAGGTTCGCACAAAAAGGAAGTGGTGCGCGAAATATAAGAGGCTTGCGCGAAATACTTAAGTTAGGCGCGAAAAACAGCGGGATGCGCGAAATAGTTTTTCGCACAAACAGTGTTTCGAAATCAGAGAGGTGAAAAATGGCAAAGGCATGGGCTGCGCGGAAAATCAGGGATGTGCGCAAAATACTTAATTTGGGCGCGGAAAACAGCGGGATGCGCGAAATAGTTTTTCGCGCAAATAATGTTTCAGAATCAGAACGTTGAAAAATGGTAAAGGCATGGGCTGCGCGAAAAACCAGAGATGTGCGCGGAAAAATGGGAATGTGCGCGAAAAATGTTGTGCGCAGAATAGCTGGGTGAATTTTTCGCGCAATCAGCGTATCGAATCAGAAATACAGAAAATCGACAAAGGCAAGAGGCGCGCGAAAAATCAGAGATGTTCGCACCATGTGCGCGGAAAATCGAACTGGTGCGCGTAAAGTTAGCTGTGCGCAAGAAGGGGGGTTTTACGCGCAGGATCACAAACGTCTATAAATATGAGGTGAACCCCTCTCATTCGCAGAGGCTCGACACTTAGACAAATCCTGAGCTCCGGCGCGCGGAAAAATTAAGGTACAGAGGGTTGCGCGAAAAAGAAGGCGTTGCGCGAAAAAGGGAAGTTTTGCGCGAAAAAGAAGAGTTGCGCGAAAAGCCTTTTACGCGACAAAAGTTATTTTTACGCGCAAGGTTTGAATTTTACGCGCAAGCCCCCGGGAAGGGTGCGCGGAAAATTTGGGGGTCCCGCAAGCTTTTTGACAGGTGCTTAGCACTCTCAAACCTGCTTTGCGAAGAGAAGAAGAACGATCGTGCAACCAAAATCTGATCTGCACAGAGAGAGAAATATATCGATACACTCAGGTTTCAGAATTGGGAATTGAAGGAAGAGATGGATATTTAGTGCATTCATGTATTGCACTGAAGTAGAAGATTGATTTCAAAAGAGCATCAACTCAGGACTCTGATGCAAGCAAATTCTCATGCTGAACAGGAGACAAAGACTTCAATGCATATCTATTGAAGAGACCTTCACGTCTATAAACTAAGTGAGACTTCACCAACGGCAGTGAGCCAAGGGGAGTCAACGGGAGTGACCCGAGAGAAGCAGTGAGCTATCCCTAAACCTTATGTAAAGGCAGTGAGCCTGGGACAGAGTGTCTGTACCCGAACATTTGTATCCGCAGCTAGTGAAGCATAGTGGATTTAGGTACGACCGGCAACATGTCGGCGTATACTCCTTGGACGTAGCCCTTAGTGGTGAACCATGTAAAAATAGCTGTGTCATCTGTCTCTGCATGTGAATGTTTAATTGCTGATCATATCCATCATACAGGTTTATGTAGTTCCTACCAACGTGGGAACAAGATCCACAACTAAAAGAAGAAAAAGTTGCCACCCTGATTCACCCCTCCCCTCTCAGGGTGTCCCGGGGTCCTACAGATATCTTCTTGGTTCAAGAGGGGTCCCGTCATGGGAAATGTAGATTGACGGTGCGTCCCGAAGCCCCACTGGGAAGAGGATGGATGATCCCAGATTCAAAAAAGTGGGTCTATGGATAATACTCGTGTTCCCAGAAAAGGTAGATTTGTCATATTCCTTCCCCCTTTCAGAGGGATGTACGAACAATGAAGTGGAATATCAAGCCTTCATTGCAGGCCTGGAACTCGCACTCTAGTCATGAGTACAACACCTTAAGGTAAAAGGTGACTCATAGCTAGTCATCAAGCAAGTCAATGGTGACTATGATATTAAAAAGAAGGAGTTGATCCCCATTTTTGACCATGTATGAGGGATAATGGTCGAGTTCTCCATAGAACCGAAATTGACTTATATTCCTCAGTACCAGAATGCTTAGGATGATGCATTAGCCAACGCGGCCACAGCCCTGGCCGACCCCGACTGGGATGAAACAGTCATTAGTATTTCTCACCGTTGAATGGTATTTCCATTTGTTCAAGTTAAGAAGTAAGAAATACACAAAATCAGTATTGTCCTCAAGTTGTGTGCTCCTGCCACCGGCTGGATGATCCCTATCATGAACTACCTTAAATGGGGAGAGCTTCCATCAGACAGGGCAGAATGAGATCAAATGCAGAGAAGGGCAATTAATTTTGTCTTATATGGAAGAACGAGTTAAAAAGAGGTCCTCTAAAAATGAGTCCTCGATAGAGTTCTCCTCATATGCATTGACGGAGAAGAAACTGCCACCGTAATGACTAAAGTACATGCATGAGCATGTGGAACACATCAACCGGGGACCAAGCTTTCCCATCAGGTTCAAAATCTTGGGTACTACTGGCCCACAATGTCATGAGACTGTGAGAATTTTACCGCAAAATTCCACTCATGCCAGATCCATGACAACTTCATACACCAGCCCCCAGAGTTTCTTCATCAAGAGAAGTACTCCTTGCCTTTTTCTGTATGGGGGATGGACGTCGTGGGACTGTATCCTCCCGCCACGGCCAAACAGCTGAAGTATATCCTCATGGAGACCGACTTCTTTTCTAAATGGGCAGAATCCATACCCCTCAAGGAAGTCGGGGATCGAAATATTGTCAACTTCGTGAAGGCTAATATCATCACCAGATTTGGTGTCCCTCATACTATACTGACGGACAATGGCACCAATTTCTGACCTGCTATGTTTGAAAATATATACCACGAGTATGGTATCAAGGCTAGCCACTGATCCCACTACCATGTAGTGGCCAACAGATTGATATAAGCTTTCACAAGACCCTGTCCAACAACCTCCAGAAAATACTGGACAAAGATAGGAAGTGATGGCCAGATAAACTCCTCTATGCATTGTGGGCTTATCGAACCACAATATGAACCACTACTTTGTCTACCCCGTACTCATTGGTGTACGGCACGGAGGCGGTCTTGCCCATTAAACTCCATCTTCCTTCACTCTGTGATTCCATCTGTGATCGATTATCTAATGATGAGCAGTCAGAAAACTGGCTAGGTGAATAGGAACGGCGAGATGAGAAGGGGTTGCACACTCTGTACCACATGGAAGAGTACATGAACCAGATTTCACGAGCCATCAACAAAAATGTCTGACTCCGGTCTTTCATGGAAGGAGAATTAGTGCTGGTCCTCTGGACCCCAATGATACCTAGCAAGAAGCCTCCATAGTTGGAGCCCAAGTGGGAGGGACCATATGTTGTACACAAGGTCTAATCCAACGGAGCGTATGCCCAGATTTCCATGGACGAACAATCCACCATGGATCCAACCAATGTGAGATTCATAAAGAATTATTTCGCATAGAGACAAATAACACTTCTTCTGAGCTATATAACACTAAACTGCCAAGCACTCAGTCCTAACTGCATGATGTTAAACTGCACGAAATCTTATAATTCCCCCTTTTCCTAACCACAAGATGTTAAACTTTATGGATCGCGACCTCACCGCATGAAGTTAAACTGCACGGATTTCACAGAACTATGTATGACTTGATTCCTGCCCTTGCAAGATACGTAGCGATGTCGAGATTCCCTATCCTGGCCCATGCACTTCAAAAAAAATTTGTCCCCTTTCCCCCATGTGCAGACCAGACCTGCACGACGTTTATTTTTCTCATCCTCACTGCATGGCACTAAATTTCATGGACATGGTGATTTAAAAACGCCCTCTAACCCCGTGTACAAACCAGACCTGCATGGGGTGTATCATCTTTATAGAGAACTACGTGAGGCTTGATTCCTGCCCTCACAGGATATGATGTGATGCCAGAATTCCACACCCTGGCCCAGCCACTTCAAAAAAAGGGAAAAGAGAGGTGGCATTTCCCCCGTGTACAGACCAGACCTGGATGGGGTGCATTCTTCGTCCATACTGCACGACGTTAAACTGCACAGATAATAAGAGTAAAGAATGCTCCCTCCCCTCATGTATGGACCAGACCTGCATGGGGTGTATTCTTCGTCCTTACCGCACGATGTTAAACTAAGAAGACCCCCTTCTTTTTCTTTTTTCTTTTCACGTCGGGTCACCTATGTCTTTACCGCACGACGTTAAAATGCACGGATTTCGTCCGATCTGCATGGCGTTAAACTGCCAAGAATGCAACAATCCAAACTCTATGACTGTAAACTAAGAGTATTTCATCCTCACCACCTGACAATAAACTGCATGGACATGGTGATTTAAAAACACCCTCTTCCCTTGTGTACAGACCAGACCTTCACGGGGTGTATCATCTTTTAGAGAACTACGTGATGCTTGATTCCTGCCCTCACATGATACGTAGTGATGCCAGAATTGCACACCCTGGCCCAGCCACCTCAAAAGGAAATACAAAAATTCCCATTACCCCATGTACGGACCAGACTTGCACGAGGTGTATTCACGTCCTCCCCGCATGATGATTAAACTACAAGGAATCCAATAATACCCCTCGTCCAAACCACATGACGTTAAACTGTATGGACCTCGTCCTCATCACATGACGTTAAATTGTACGGATTTTAGAGAATTACGTACGGCTTGATTCCTGCCCACATAGGATACGTAGTGACACCGGGATCCCCTATCATAGCCTTGGTTCTCCTTAATAAATGCCTTATTTCCCCCCCTCGTGTATGGACCAGACCTGCGCTGGGTGTATCCCTCGTCCACACTGCATGACGTTAAACTTCACAGACATTGATTTTTAATAATGCCCCTTCCCTCATGTCCGGACAGGCCCTGCATGGGGTGTACATTTTTCAGAGAACTGCGTGCAGCTTGATTCCTGCCCTCGCGGGGTATGTAGTGACGCCAAGGATCCCTATCCTGGCTTAGCCCCCAGAATAAGAAAATAATAATTACCTTTCCCCCCGTGTACAGACCAAGCCGGCATGGGTTGTACTTCCCGTCCTTACTGTATGACGTAAACCTACACGGATAGGAAGATTTAAAAATTCTACATTTTCCCCATGTATGGGTGAGACCTGAACGAGGAGTATTTTTTTGTCCTTGTCGCACAATGTTAAACTTCACGGACGATAATGTTTAACTATTCCCCTATCCACCGTATACATGCCAGTCCTACACGGGGTGTATAATTCGTTCTTACCGCACGACGTTAAACTGCACGGAATTCGTCCTCACCGCCTGATGTTAAATTGCACGGACTTCGTCGTGACCCACCCAAGACACATGGCGATACGATATGGAGATACTCCTTGCACATTTGAGAGGAATCCTTTCCATACATCAGAATCCATGACCCAGATAATTATGGATCTTCATGACCACTCATGGCCATCAGAAGTGGATGGTCGTCGACCCATGGACACCTTTGCATGACTATGCATACCATGCCCTCAGCTGCTCTGCATAATGATAGCCTCTGGATCGTCTACCAAAGGCAATATTTCCATAGGCGACACTCTTCCTAGATCCATATTCTTACCGACCTTAGAGACCCCATACCATACCTTCTGATCCAGATGTTTATGGCGAAGTGGTTTACAAGTTCATTCCCCTTTTCACATCCAGGCGTTTCCAGGGTATCCCTATCTAGCTAGCCTATGTGTCTGTCAGTGGTTCACATAGCGACCTGCATCAACAAACATCAATCCAGGACTAGGATACTTTGACTCAATGGACAATTGCAATGAAGATGGTTCTTGTATACCCAGACGACATTTTCCCCACATGTCGAACACTGCACTGTGAGCAATCACGGATTTTCATAATCTTTCATGGCCATCGGAAGTGGAAAGTTATCAACCCGGGGAAACCTTTGTATGACTATGCATACCATCACCTCAGCGGCTCTACATAATGATAGCCCCTGGCTTGTCCATCAATGGAAAGATTTCTTCGGGTGGTACTTCTCTTAGCTTCGTACGCCTACTGGCCTCAGAGTCCCAAC
The DNA here is from genome assembly GCA_963277665.1 of Viscum album. Taxonomy (NCBI): domain Eukaryota; kingdom Viridiplantae; phylum Streptophyta; class Magnoliopsida; order Santalales; family Viscaceae; genus Viscum; species Viscum album. Next base: position 1,405,804,618 of record OY728133.1, on the reverse strand, counting down.
AACATACCTCCTGATCCGGGAAAGCTCAAAGTTGCAGTTTACGAACATCATCCCCCACCTTGTTCCAATTATATCATAACATCCTAACAAAATTATCATTTGAGTGATTGCAACAATATTCACCCAATGGTCTGAGCGCTATGACCGATAAACTAGGAGTACTTCGTCCTCACCACACGACGTTAAATTTCACGGAGTGAAGGCACACCCCCGTGAACAAGATAAATCAGTACAGGGGGGCTCTATAAGAATTGAAAACAACCAGGGAAGAATTTCCCTAACATGCCTAGATATTTCTCACCAGATTACAGACTTCGTGGACCAGACAATCACGAATCCTCATAACCATAAGTGGAATGTTATTGACCCGTGGACACATTTGTACAACTATGCATACCATGCCCCCAGTGGTTCTACATAATGATAGCCCCTGGCTCATCCATAAAAGGTAATATTTCCACAGGTGATGCTCTTCCTAGATCTGTACGCTTACCGACCTCAGAGTCCCCATATCACCTCTCCTGATCTAAGAATCCCTGAAACCATGATTTACACCAATCAACCCCCTTCCATGTCTTCGGAATTTTGAGGTATTCCAGCCCAGTTACATTCTGATGAAGAGAAGCCTTTGCAAAAATCCCCCCGTCCTCGCTGCATAACGTTAAACTGCATAGTGACCTTTAAAAATGTCCCTCATCCTCGCCACCAGACGTTAAACTGCATGGCTACCTTTAAATATATTTCTATCTTTACCTCATGACGCTAAACTGCACGGAATCCGTCCTCACTACATGACGTTAAACTGCATATCAACCTTTAATAATGCTCCTCGTCCATACCTCATGATGTTAAACTGCACGGTCAAACCCATCATAGGATCAGTAAGAAACAAAGGCTTTTATCTATCTTGCAGTGCATGGGTCAGACCTACACGAACCACCGCCTCACACCAGCATGAGAAAGAATTACTTCACCTATTCTCAGGAAGTTTAGTCTATATATTTCCCCCGTATTGAGGCGCCCTATCATCATAAATCATACTCTGTACTCAGAAAAAGGCGAACTCTCATAAGCCACCCCTAGTGGTTCCAAATCTCAACTTACCTGAAGTTGCTCAGCTATCAGAAGTGGATGGTCTTTGACACACCTTTGTAGGAATATCCATACCATGCCCTCAACGGCTCTGCATATTGATCTCCCCTAGCTCGTCTACCAATGGAAAATTTTCAATGGTCAATGCTTCTCTCCGTGCACCTCTTGGCCTCTGAGCCCACATTTCTGTCCCGGGATTCGGAAACCCTCTGAGCCACAGTTTACCAACTTATTTAACAACCCTGCCTGAATATGGTGGAACGTTTTTGACAAGATTGCAGAGAACCAAGAGAAGTCATTCCATTTTAAATGATGTTCCAGATGCATGACTTTAAACTGTGTCAAGCCTCAATCATCCTTTATGCTAACTAAATGCGTAGGGAGGTGGTTTCCGGACCACGCTCCTGATTAGTACAGATGTTCCCAATACCCTTTCAGATGTTACACTCCCCTTCTGATCCACCCCTGGTGGTTTTTATTTTTTTTCCATTCCACCCATCATGGTTCCCATAAGCTAGACTTCTATGAAGTCCCTTGGCCATCAGAAATGGAAAAGTCTTTTACTTAAGGACACCATTGCATGACTATGTATACCATGCCCTCAACGGCTCTGCATATTGATCGCCCCTGGCCCGTCTACCAAAGGCAAGACATCCTTTGGGGACCATGTTTCTAAGCCCGAAATCGGCTGGCAGAACCTTTGAGAAGGTCTCACTAGGACCTGACACCACAAGGTCGTTCTCATCCACGCACAAGAAGGATGAATTTTTCCGGACTACGGCCACTGTAGGGTTGGGAGAGGGAAGTTCTCTGAGTCGCTTTGATCGATGTGCCATTAGTCGGTCCTCCCCAAAAACTGATGAATAAGGTGTAGTGGATGCAGCAACCACCATACCTCTTGAGTTGGGAACCTTCCAGACAATCTTCACTAGGATCCCATCAGGATAGTATATTATCCATGTTTTTTCATACTCCATGGAAAGGTTGGTAGCCACGCCCATATCAGGCTGGGGAATGCTTTCATCAGATCCCTCCTGCGTTAGCATCAACCACCACTGAAAAATTATGGCTGGATGCAGTCCTTGAGCCCGAGAAGGGGGAAGAGAAGCTTGGACATGCATGCACCCGAACTGGCGAGATAAGTGTTACGGGACGTACAGCTCGCACAATGAAACATCGTCGATCCGTGCGGACTGAAACCCATATTGTAGGGAGACCATGTAGGAGAGAACCTCTATGCTCCCTCAGCGGTTTTCAACTAAGATGCTAGAAGGGGTGGGGTAGGGAGTGAAGATGAACTGGGAGAAGTCGCTCAAGAGCTCGAGGACTTCACTAGAGTTGAGAGACTTCAAGCGAACTACAACTATATTCAGTAGAGTAGGACGAAAGGTAGGAATCGGTATGGCCGTGTTGTGACGATACTCATAACAGTGACAGTGATCCTCCACCCAACCATACAAAAATTGAAATGGCCCGCTTAGATGGATGGGTGACCCACCCACCTGCATGTGGCCTAGTAACTCATAGTTATGGGCCAAAGTGGGTACGACTAAATTCACCAAGCGACCCTCTGCTAACTCGGCCGCCATCATCAAAGAGCAGACCCGAACACCTGGGTTAATGTCCTGGGATGGAAATAGCCATCTGCTCAAAAAATAGCAAACAGACCTACCAACTGGAGCATAGGTGACACACTAGGGTGTACCTCGTTACCCCATGAAGGGTAGTTGCCTGCTTCCAGCACCGCCCAGTAAGATCCTTGAATGGTTCGTGACTATGGGGAAGGATGAGTCATGGGACGCTTAATCTTGGGCGTAGGACTGGTGGGGTTTAAAAATAACCATATCCAAGTGCTATAAGGAATAAGCGAACGGGCACGCACGGCCTGACCCAGTGACTCCTCCACCATGGTCAGCAGCTCTTTCTCCAAAAAAGGCACATGTTCAATGTCATACCATGTATCAGGAGTGGGAATAAAATTTTCATACATCTCACCAGCAATCGGCAGTCCTCCTATCTGGTAGATTTCCCACAGACTGATGTGAACTACACCGTGGGAAAGGTGGAAAGTATTAGTACCTGAACATTAGTGGCTGAACAGGTCTGGTAGGATTGAATATGGTGGGTAAACAACAAATTGGGAAGCCCACACTGCGGAGTATAGGAAGACTGCTTCCTGTGAATCAGGAGACTCCCGAAAATGATGATGGACCCAGAAATCCCAAGCCCAATCATTTGAGAAGAGCCCGCCGGACCGAAGATCCCACATGGGAACCCATCCCACGTTAGGATCCCTTAGAGCAAGGTTGATAATGGAGGGTTAGTCCTTAAGGATAGATTTCTGAGAGATTTCTTGATTTCACTGATCGCTTTGGGTCCAGACAGAGCCCGTCAGAATAAATGTGTCTTTAGGTCCAAAATTAGAGATTATCTCATACGACTGGGTAAGGTTTTCCTGAATGCATTTCGAAGGTGCTTCCAGGAAAGGAGAAGGAAGACCTGTGAAAGTAGGGGGGATGGGGACGCCATCATGAATACCGAAGCCACAGAGCGGGAGCCGATTGGATAATGGATAACTCAGAAGCTCCAGAGAGAGAAGGTTCTTCAATGCACCGTCATCATGAATGATGGACTGACTAGGGTCCTATTTGACGCCCTCCGCTCTGTGAAACATAGATGAACATCTCTCTGATCTAGTCAAGAGGGGCTCTGCAGCAGGCCTCGGTGCAGAATGAGGGGGAACAATATTTTCTCCCTCCACAATGAGATCCAACAGTTGGTTAGTCCGGAATTAAAATCTGTACAAAAATAACCAAATGAATGGTTAAGAAGCATTCATAATCAAAATCCGCAAGGAGGCCTTGGAGGATGGTTCATGGTGGCCCCATCCCACGAACTAGACCTTTTCAAAATTAGTCGGCGAATCCCTGGCCCGCGGAGCGTTGGCCAGGAAACCGCGAACCATGTCGCTCTGCGGAAATACAATCCTGATTTTATTCGGATGACTTAGATACTTCTTAAAGTTCAAGAGATATTTAGTCCGCGGAGCATCGAAACTGTGAAGGAAGTTCCTCTGCATCCCGTCATCAGTTACATTATAATTAATTAAGAGTAATTGTTCGCAGATGGAATGTAGGTTCGCAGGAGAAGGCGACCACGAAGAAGTAATGGTTCGCGGAGGCTACTGCCAGTTCGTGGACGGGGCACATCACGAAGGAGAAAACACGTGGAGGGGAAGGAGCTCTGGTTTCGTGAAGAATTTGGTAAAGGAGAAGTGAGGGCTCCCCATATTTATAGGTGTGGTCCTCTACTAGGTCCACCTTTCTTCTACAAACCATATTTGTTTCAGGACCACTCATAATCGGATTGGACTCCTCTTCATTCCGATTGGACCCCATTCTGATGGGGACATTTGTAGGGTCCTGAAAAAAATCCACAAATGAAATTTTATCCAAATCCCCCAAAAGAATAGGGGAATATAATGAATGAAAAGACATAAAAGGACCGGTCTGCGAACCAGTCCATAGAAGCGCAACGCGTCCAGACTCTGCGAGGACCCCCTCCGCAAACCATTGTCGTTCGCAAAATTGAGGCGGAGAGCCTCTGCGATCGCGAGACATGATGGGCGCCAGTTCGGTTCACTGTCACGAACCACCCCAACCACGGACCGCGTCGATCGGTTCAAGCTGCACCCACTGTCGTTCGCGGAATGGAGGCGGAACCCTCTGCAGCCACTGAGCACTCTCTGAGTTCTCCTTGCGGAGTCAGGGATCGATCAATACCCACCGCGAATCACGGATTAACTAGGTCAGCTGTGAATCGGGTATTTGGTTATGGCCTTCCACAAAAGGTGCCGCGTGGCCACAAATACATTCCTTTACCCACTCTATAAAAAGAGACCAAGGGGGAATGAAGAGCGGACCAGAGAAATGGAATTGGATTCGAATGGATAGGATATCATTTGACGGAATGCTTCGGATTTCACAAATAGCGAAATTCCCATCCGCAAACCACAACAGGTATATAAATTAAGAAGGAATCGGAAAAACGCATAATAAATAGAAGAATCATGAACCTAAAATAACAAAATAAAGAACTGAGAACAATACCCCCCTCTGCGGATGAAATCCCCTCATACCAGGGAGTTTTTGCCTCTTTTCCCATCTATCGTACCGTGGAGCACCCCCCTTCGCGGGCGAAGCTCCGACCGACGTTCCTCTAATCGACACCACCATTGGTCGTCATTGCTTGCCTGGAATCCTCCACAACCAACCCGGTTCGCGGATTGAACCCGAAGCCGCGAACCACCCTGGTTCATGGATTGAACCTGATTTCGTGAATCACACTGGTTCGCATGATTCCAATCAGTCCACCGACCACCCTGGTTCACGGAGAGCTTCTCCAGCCGCATGGCACTTCCCCACGCGGAGGGAGCCACCACCCATACCTCTCAGTGGCTCACCAAATAATTTTGTGTTCTCATTTCTAGATCCAGGTAATATACTTCCAATCAAGACAGGTCCTCTGCGACTCCCTCATTGGCCTATTCATCGGCCCCGAGCTGAGGTCTCTACCAGAGCCATCAGATCCACTTTGTATAACTTTCAGGCGCATCAGCGCGCCATTTTGAGTTCACATATCCATAGTAAACATGGGAAAATGGGTTTCCCCGACCCTTGAGCAAATTCCTGAAGAATTCCTAGGTTAACAATCCCACAGTAATGTGGAGTCTGAGATCGGGAATCCCTTTTCTTCCCCTCCACTTGTTAAGGGTTCCTCGAAGATGGTAAAATACCCATCACAAGGAAGCTTCCGTGCACTGTAAGAGAGAATATGGGCACAGGAGAACCCCCTTTCCCTCTCCTGCTGGGCTATATCACCCCAGGAATCCATCTCGGAGTACGCATCGACCTTCTGGGCCTCCTCAGAGTGTAAGCCCCAATTCATCGCCTTTGGGCCACCTTCATGCGTAAGCCCTACTCCACATCTCATGGACGCACCGTTCACGATGTGATCCTCTAGTCCCTCCTGCCTCTTGTTTCTCACACCGAGCATGACTCATGTGGTCTTAGAGTAATCATCGACCATGACATCCTCTCATGGGTCTCCTCAGAGTGTAAGCCCAAATCCATCAGTCTGGGCTACCCCAGAGCGTAAGCCCCAAGCCAATGCGAACTACGTGGACTTTGATCCCTACCTCCTAGACAGGGTACGTAGGAAGCCTCCATGAGGTTCAAGCGCACCACCCATCATACCACCTGGTCTCTCTTCACATTGTCTCTCTGACACCTAAGCGAACTACATGGACTTTGATCCCTGTCTCCTAGATAGGGTACGTAGGAAGCCTTCATGAGGTTCAATCCCACAACCCATTAGACCACCCGTTCTCTCTTCACGTCGGCTCTCCGAAACATAAATGAACAACGTGGAAATTGATCTCTATCTCTTAGACAGGGTATGTAGGAAGTCTTCCTGAGGTTCAATCCCAACAACCGGTCGATCCGATCATCCCCACATTGGTTCACCGCGCCACTCCTAGTGCCGCCTCAAGCGAGTTCCATCCCTTCGGGGTCATTAATCCGACGAGGGATGGTAAAAATCGGGAATAAATGATTCTGAACCCCAGCATCCAGTTGACCATTGGACACTAGGGTTGAATCCGTGGATACAATGTTTGGGTTTAAACCAAATATTCACGAACATATGATTACAATTTAAATCTATAAGAGAGTCCCGGAACGGGAAATAATTCCCCCCAAAAAGGGTGTGATGAGCTGAAAATCCCATCCTCTTGATCAATGTGAGTTCTTAAGAGTCATTGTTCAGACCATCCGGTGAAATCCTGCCTATGGAATGCAGGTCCATCAATCATTGGATACGGAGCCGTTGGGTGTTTTGTGGCCGAAAACAAGAACGAAACAGAGATAAATATCATCAATACATTTAACATGAAAAAAATAGATTTAGTAATTTTATATAACATGTCATTAAATAAAATAAAATGAATAATGAATATTAATATTTTCTTATTAATGTAAATAACTATCATAAATTTTTTAAATATAAAGATAAATAACTTAGGCGATGAGTTGAATTAGTGGTAATGGAATCTCTTTTAAAATAATATGTCTAATAATTTCCCTTATAACATTTTTTCATCCATGTCCATATTTATTAAAGTTTATTTAGTAAATATAGTATTATAAAAATTAATTAATTATAATAAAAACTATATGACCCTTTTTAAAATTACATCAATGTATTCGAAAAGGCAATGTATTTCATTTTATAGATGGAATTTTTTGAAATTATTTACAAAAACTAAAAGGAATGTTATTTTTTTATATATGTGGTTATGATGAATATTCCTATAGTTGAAACCATTATTTTTCTTCCTTTATATGATTATATGTTTTCATCAAATAAATATCCTAATTATTATTTTAGTTTTTTTCAAAAAACCATTTCTAATTGAATGAGTATTTAAATATCCAAAAAATTGTTATGGATGAAGAAAATATTTTGGAAACTCTAACCTTTTATCTTTTATGATTATGTTATGGCTAATAGAAATTATTGATGATGAATTATGGTTATGTTATAATGAAATGATGTGTGGTACTATTATATACATGAAATATATTGAGTAATATTTTTATTTGGATGTGGACTATGATGGTTATTCCATGTGTAATTGTAATGATTATTCTATGTGTATCGTTGAATATTATTCCATGTGTAATGAAGATGGTTATTTAATTTATTACCATCATTTTTATTTAATATCTATTAATAATGTGAAAATAATTACTCATGTTACCTATATGATTTATTTATTAATTTAATGGTTTTTACTAAAATATTTGTATTTCATAAGATAATTTGAGGAGGCTGTGTTTAATGAAAAGTATTTTATAATTATTATAGGTGAAAAATATAACTCTTTAAATATAATTTAATGATTTTTTTAGGAAAGGAAATAATTTTATATGATTTTCTTTTTTCTTTATGATTTCTTATGAAATATTTTAGGAAAATCATTAGGAATAGAAGTATCTTTTTTGGGTATGAACATTCTTATTTTCATCACAAAATATTGTTTTCATCATGGGCCATTTTGATGAGTATCTAAGTAATAATAGTTAAATTTAATTATTTTTATATTCCTTACTGACCTCTTTGTTCTCCTTAAAAATTTTAAAATGGTTTCACAGGTATTTGGAGATTATTGTGGATAATTACAAGGGAATAATGAAGATTGTGATAATGTGACATGAAAAGATAACTAGTCACATTTAAAAAGTGTTAAGATATGGAAAAAATTAATTCTAAATGGTTTTGTCCATTTTTTATTTAATATTTAATTATGTAGAATGATAATATAATTATATAAAACACTAAAATAAAAAGATGATAAAAATGTATGAACTTGACATCTTGATTAAAAATAAATATTATGAAATGTTTTGAAGATTAGATGTTATAGGTATTATAAACAATTTTATTTTCAACAGGTAAATGAATAGAATATAAATTGTGTTCTATAATTTTATTACCATTTTATTAAAACATCAATAACTTTCCATATTTGATCAACCATGGAATCATGAAATGAATAAATTCAAAATAGAAAAATTGAACATTATATCCCATTAAAAATTTTATAAAGAACATAATATAATTATAATAAATTAAATAAATATGTAAACTATTTTTAATTAAGTAAATAATGAATATAATTACAATATATATTAAATTATAGGTATAAAATGATTAATTTTAGAACCAATGGTAAGGGGTCTCTCCGAAATTTTTTTATAAGGTTATGAAATTTATCTCTAAAAACAATTATATCACTCTTTTTGATGAAATGGGATGACTATAATTTATATATCTATGTCTATTATTTAAAAACAAATATTTTTAAATTGAATTTTATTGAGTTAGTTAATTCCATATGTTCATTTGTCAAAATATTTCTTTAAAAACAACCCCAATTAAAGGGAACATTTTTATCCATTAACACTTTACTATAATAGTCATTTATGCTTAATTATTATCTTTATCGATTTAACTTAATAACGATTTTTTTATATTACCTTTTTTCATCTAGTTTTTCATTGAAATTCAATATTTACTATTCCTTTACAAATCATTAACTATTTCCTTAAAACACCATTTTAAGTGCTCATTTCTATACCCAATTCGTCACCCTTTATCATAATATATTTTCCCAATGAACACCATTTTTTATATATATTATTTTATACTCAAATATGATCATCCAAAATATTTATTTCATTATTATATTTTAAATATTAAATAATTATCCTTTAACTATGATATGGGGAATTATTATGTATCCCATTTAATTACATGGGTAAATCTTGTGTTTATAACATATGATTTATTTACTTTTGTTGAACCCATAAGAATGTACATGTAATAATGGGATCACCTAGATAATAGACCAATTCATTGGTAAATGTTTTTGCCTCATGATAATTTAGGTATGAAATTAGGGAGTAAAGAAATTATATTATATAAATATGTGCATTGTGTGATGTTCTCTTGGAAGATAGCCTTGAATCATGATTATGTCATGATATATGTTGTTTCCACATTACTATGTTTCCTCTATCATATAAATTTATTTTATTTATGTTATTCTCCCACATTATTTTTCACAATCCTTCTATTGTATAATATCATTATGTTCCTTCTGACAGTCATTTATTTCCTATTTATAATTTTTACTCGCTTACTGATCATTTTAGAAACCCCGATAATTTTTTTATTCCAATGGTTATCCAATACAGTATTCAGAGTTAAAAGGAATTTAGGATCTCATTATTGATATTAAAATAATGTCGTTTCATTTTAGTTTCATATTTATATTTTATGTAACTAGTCTTCTATAGATACTCATCCTCCCAATCCTTGGTTGAATTTGTTGATATTTTAATGTAAGTAATCGTGTAATAATACCTATAAAAGTCATTTCCACTATATAATAGGTTAATTGGAGATGAATTTATTTCAAGGACCATAATAGTACTATCAAAATATATAAGGTGATTGGGGATTCATAGTAAACGGTCTACAATCATTTGGACCTCATCATTTAGTTTATTAATTTGTGCTAATTAGATAATACTAAATGCTTCCAATTTACGGTGAATTTATCTTGATTCTGGGGGATATTTAAAAAAAGGGATAATATCAAGACTAAATGAGATGTATGATGAGATATTATCTTTAATAAGTCGTGAAATAATTAAAAGAATTCATTCCAGTTTGGGTTTTGTTAATGATGGTGAAAATTAATTTAATGAAAGAAAATCATTTTTTACATAATATTACAAAAATAAATTGGAATATTATTATTTTTGTATCATGGATCAACACCTAAGTTGAAGAGACATTTGATATTTCTAACAGAACATGAAATGAAGACTCATAATACATATTGGGAAATTTTCTACAATAGAGAATATAAAACACAGGGTAATCAAACAATATTTGAATAAAATGTCGGAATTTAGATAATAACTATTACACTAATATTTATTATGAAATGTTTATTACCAAAATGATATCCTCACGCTACAAAAAACAGTTCCACCATTATGATGGTTGACATGAAACTTTAGGTATAAAGGATAACCTTGTTTCACCAAACTTAGAGACACTCCACACAATGATAAGTCAATTCTAATGGGTGAATCCCCTCATAGAGTATTCGTCACCATCAAATTATTATATGGTTGGATGGTGGTTAATCATGATATCATTGTTCCCTAGAAAACTATTTTTGGCCATTACTTTATATTTATATCAATATTTTTATATATTATGATTGTATATACAATTACTAATTTGGTAAAAGCCATGAAACATATTGTATGAAATAATTAATATTTTAAATTCACTCCTTACAATGTACTCTTTGGATTGGTGATGGATGGTAGATATGTAACATTAAATGGTCACTCACACATAATATTTCTCAAATATGGTGTGACTAAATTTGTGTATGTCCCTATATATGATCCTCATATTCTGTACTAATTGATATATTAATACTGATGTATACAGATGTTGATACCATTGAATTATTTAAAGGTTGGTGATGAATTATATGACATAATATAGTTGTAATCTGGTTGATGTTGACTCATAATGTCATAAATGTCTTAATCAATATCACATTATTCAATGCTTTGATATGTCTTTCCATAGATCTTTTACAATTATTTATTGAATTACGAAATGGTAAAAAACTTATATTATATTTTATTTTAAAAATAACCCCCCTTTAGGGATAGTTTTGATGTACCGATAGAGTTATTGTGTGGAGTTTATTTTGTCAATACAAATTCAATAAATCATGTGGTAGAGTCATCCAATAATATTACTGAACAATGATCCCAATATTTCATTTTTTTATTCCTAACAAATTCTTTTTCTGTCACATCTATTTATAAAATTTAAAATTCTTAATTTTATAGTACAAATACAGTATATGAATGTCTAGAATAGAATACACAAACACCATCACTGTTGGTTTTTACTTTCAAACATTCTTATGGAACTCATGTCAAACAAATTCATTCAATGTTAGACTATTCTAAAATACAAACAATAGATAAAATTATTATTTCATCTTGATCAACCTTAAAAACTTCATTAATCAGTGCCCTAATCAAAAAGTATATTCAACTCTCTAATAAAAAATTATTCTCCACCTTCAAATATATTTCACTTAATTTAACTACTCTTGAATGTGAAAAGATAAATTTTAATTCATTAAGGAATTAGAATATAATATATTAATTGGAAAATGAAGAAAATAACATTTTTCATATCATTTTGGGTATATGGGTTTGAAGATTTAACAACCTTTTATTTTACACTATAATTCATAAATCTATAGACACAAAATAATGAATTTACATAAATAAAAGATATCTTAATGTATTCAAAATAATAAGAAATCATTTGTAATCATGGATTGGTCAATTCAAGAGATTAATCAAATAATTATTGATGATTGTGAATTTATAACAATATATATATATATATCCAGAAAATAAATATTGATGAAAAAATGTTTTTTATAAATAATATAAAATAATAATTATTGTATGAATAAATTGGAATTGATATATTCAAGAGGAAAATTCAAGAACTAACCATCTTAATTGAACAGTCATATTTATTCGATGAGACTAAGGTCTCTATGGAAGAATATCACCAATTATAAATTGATGCATCATTTAAAATTCTCATTGGTTTGAAATTCATCCGTCGAAATCCTATAATGGTTTTCTTCATACATGTGATTAATATCATTTTCTTCTAATTCATGAACGATCCTCTTTATGAATGTTATCCCATATTTTTTATTATCATTGAAAAAAATAAGTTTTAAATAATTATTTACTTCATAAATTCTATCATTCTCAACTTATTAACATTACTATCTTATAGAAATATCAATAGAAGAAAATTCCTAATATGTTAATCCCCCTGAATAATAAATGAAAATGGGTAGGCTAACCCATAATATGAAAATAACGTGGTCCAATTACATAGAGGGGAACAATCAATCATATTCATGTAATGTGCTCCTATATTGACACAAGAAATCCAAATATACAATTTACCTATAAAATAACTATATGTAAAGGTGAAAATTTTGATGAAAATTTTGTAGTTAGGTTTACATTAAATTTTTTTCTCCCATACATATATATTTCAGATATAAACCCATTTATTTTACCATCATTGTAATCCATGGATATAGAATTTATATATAAGATATTGAATAAATAAATATTATTAAATTAATAAATTTTTATTGGGGAAGTATCAGTTCTTAAGAGGTATAAATTACCCTAGAATTGAATTCCTATGCACCTTACACAAATCATCTAAACCAATATATACCGGAGGAACATATATATTATTTCACATGTTCATAAATATATAGAACTATCAAGAGAAGCTGAAAAGTTTTTATTTTCATATTGTTCTCTCTAAAATAAAATTTATTTATTTCATTAGTTGTATGTTTTTATTATGTCATGTGAGGGAAAGAATTAGTGAGAGGAAATACATATCTTTCGCATGTCTTCCATTATGGTATTTCAATTTGATAATATTATTGACTTCTTTTATTTCACACCCTCTGAATATTTCCTAGGTTATAAAAGATGAATGACTATTGAGTAAAGATATGAAATTATATTATTTTTTAATTTAGGTGATTTCAAATATAGGAGTACTATGTAACTTTTATTTGGAATGATAATTTTCTATAAGTCTGAACAATAAAGGAGTGATGTTCAAGGTCAAAATATATTAATTAAAAATGAAACTGATGATCGAGGAGAAAAAAAATTGAATCGAATATGTGGAATTATATATAGATACATTGATAATGTTTAGTCGACATGAATAAAGAAGCTTAATATTAGAATAGAAGGACTCACAGAAAGGGTGTACATATTTAAGTGTCTTAGTGCCTTAACCAATGGAATGTGTGGCCCTAAGTGTGATTTCATAAATATATAATCATTTTTGTACTTTCTTATTAGGAAAGTATGTGATTTAATTAAAAAATTTAGTTTATTAAATTAGTAAATGCTGTAATGAAAACGGATAATCTTGAAAAAATATGCACCATTATTGGACAAGGGCCTCAAATTTATGTCATTGAACAAAAATAATGAGGAAATGTTTTTTAAAAAAAATTGAATGATGTGTTCAAAAAAAATAGTAAGGGTATATGATATTAGATTATATTATCTATTAGAAGTAAACATGCCTCTGGTTAGTCATATAAGTAGATATTTGGTGTATATTCCATAAACAATTAATGTTTCCACTGATTTCTAATTAACATGGTACTTTCAGCCATAAAATATTTGTAGTGTTTCAGATAATAAATCTATTGAGTATGGAATATGGGAATATAGTATTGAAAAGTTAATTAGAACACATAAAAACAAGGAATCTAAGACCGTGTCATTAAAGAATGTTACATAGAAGTGGATGAGGATGAGGATTAGTGTATGGGTGTTGGATTGACGGTTTAGAAAAACACATTTATAAATAATATAAAAAATATAATCATGTAAAATATATTTCTATTTGAAAACTATATATTTTATAGTATATTGAAATATATAACTACCCATCATAAATGAGGAGAACATATGAATGGTGGGGGTTTGGTGGTGATGAAATTTTATATTGGGTATATAGTAAGTGGCCCATATATCACCGTGTATTCTAAAAATAATTGAAATCAAGAAAAATGTTGTTATACAATAGAAGGTTTATATAAATATTCTACTATTTCACAAGGTAATGTAAAATGATTTCATCAAAGAATCAGTAAATAGATGGGGATCAAGATGTGGACTGTGGCAAAAACCTAGGGTGTTATGGGTTCTAAAGAGGATGACCATTCTGATTTGTTAAAGATAAGGGGTTTTTTATCACTATATATCCAATAATAAAATAAGTCATTAAATATGATGTTATTAATTATGTATATACATTGAACTAGATAGTATAAAAGGGAAAAAATAATGAAATTTATGAATATCTAGGTGATATAAATGAGAATAAAACACGAGGTCAATGGAGAGAGATAATGAAACCAAGGAAAAATTAACTTTTTCCTAATGTAATCCAATTAGAATACATGACATGAATGAAGATAAGTCCTAAAAATATATGATATAATGGGGATGTGATGTGAATGTGTACTTTTTGGACAATTTCATGATCGTTTTTTTTTTGGAAATATCTATCTATTGTATAATAATAAGTTTCATGACACATAGTTCATGCATAAAGGGTAATTTAGATCATATCACTGATTATATTTAGGGATAACAATATTATAAGGATTTTATATAAATAATAATCAATTGTAATTAAACTAATTAATATGATATTGATTTCTCCTGAAAGATTAATTGTCATGTGTGGTTGAATCAATTATTTGATAGATGATATATTGTCATGTTTAATGAATTAAAATTCTACAAAACCCCATAATTGTACCCAAGTTAATTTCCCTTTATGTTTTATGATGATCATATTTATGTTCTCAAAATGATCCTTGTTTTATATTTAATGTGGAATTTGAGATGTTTTAAAGGGAACATAGGAGATGAGAAAGAAAAATGAAAGTGGTTATAAACAATACTAGATATGCTAGAGTGACACTATCTAGAAAATGGAACTCTAGAATAATTTTCCCCAATAAGAGACCCACTGGCCATCCAAAGGGGTTTCTGGTTGGGTAGCCACACTGGTAGACACCACATAATAGATACTGACATTAGGATAAGCATGAATAATAATGGGAATAATAATATTTCTTCCCCATAAATTATTTTTATCATTATAATCCCATATAACTTCTATAATTAATTTTTTTGAAGTTACTATATGACTCTTATAGATTTTCTAACTCCTCTTCTTTTCCATTTTATACATTCTGAAATCTGGTGATCTTGATTTATTACCCCCTCTTGGTTTTGTTGAATTCCTCTCTTTTCCTACATCAATATTAATTTTCAATCCATATAATAGTGTTGTAGTCTTTATCCACATGGTATCATGTTGTTACATAATGAATTGGATTCTTTAACTTTTGAGTTTCTTCACTCTTTCAAAATGTTGGTTTTCTAAGCCTTGTCATTGTGTTTTATATTGTCCTTTTAGATTGTGAAAAATGTCAGATCACACTAAAACACCATGTCTGTGACTTATATTAATTGGCAACCTAATTTATTTTTTAATTATTTTTTATTATAACTATAATACTTATTATTGATTCTATTTATTATGAGAATGGGACTTTTGGAATGTTTAGTTGTGTACCTAACCATGAACATATGATAGAATGTGGAACATATGATATTGGAAACATATTTTGAATTGGAAATTTTTATGTAATTTATTCAGAAATTCTTTGGAAAATTACGTTAATTAGTGTAGGTGAATTGTTAAATAATCAGTTGTAATGTATGTGGTTAATAGGCATGAAATAAGAATTTCTATAATAGCATGATGGAATAAAAGAATATATGACATGATAAATGGTAATATGGAATTAATGTAAATAAAAATGGGGTTTTTATAATTATTAAAATAATTAATAATTTAGAAATGAAATTTTAATTAGCATACTTAAATGTTTTGATAAGAAATATGTTTTTGTGTAAAACAAAATAATTTAATGTTGATAATTTTGGGAAGGCCATTCCAAATTAGATTAAAAAATCCAGAGTCTCTTATTTTTACATGTTTATCATATTTTCTAAATTGATATTCATTGCTTTTGTAATATACTGTTGATGTTTTTAATTGGATCACTCATGGTAATTCACATAGATTCAGATGTCATCAACTCATGTAAGTGGTCCTAGAATTGGAATTCACACTAGATCAAGTGAAACATTTCCCTCTAGTGTGGTCCTGATACTTGTGAACATGCAAGAGAATCTATAACGAGAATCAATGTAGTCCAAATTAACTCTAATGGGTGAGATGCATGGTTACATAATACCCAATGGGGAGATGTATTGTTACTTTATAGACGAGGGAAAGATGTTCTGTTACATGATGCCTAAGGGAGAGGTACACTATTACATGATTCAAAATAATCATAGTCTTTGTTACATAGGGTGGGAATCATCTAATACATCGTGATGATATATATATATATATATATATATCCAAAATTAGGACAAATCATATTTAGATGACCCTAGGCATAAACTAATAGATCGAATGATTGAAAATTATTTTCTGGAATTACTTAATTAGGGTATTAATTCCATTATTTAGTTCACTATTTAATTATTTTTTATTATATACTATATTTTTTAGACATGGTGTCTGTCAAAATACATTGTTTTACTCAAAATCTATTTGGGCTTCTGTTTGGAACCCAAGTAGACATCATGGCTGAAGGCCTAAATAAGTATAACAATCTTTGTGCTAGATTCCTTTGAATTTTTGTCAGGATTGGATATTATAGATGGGACCATACATTTGGTTTAAGACTAGGCTTTTTGTGTTCTTATTTGGATGCTATCACTTAGATTTATTTTTCTATAAAATTCAATAGAACATTTAGTTCACATTCTACTTGATATGACATTGTTTGATATATTTTTATTTCAATGGATCACTATATTGTTTGTTGGTGATGTTGTATGTGTGATTGGTTTATTTTATTTTTATTTTTATTTGAAAAATCTTCTCAATGGTATATTTTTACACAATGATTTTTAGACCCTCACTATTAGTCATCAGCCTCTAGAATATTGATTATCAAACATGAGGACATGTAGTGAAATATCTTAGTCACATTGGGGAGAACCGGGTTGGGGTTATTAAAAAACGGTATTTAAGAATAGACTATTCAAAATCATTAATTTTTCGGAATGATGGAATAGGGAATCTGTCATGTTGGGTGCTTGGAAATATTCCCACAAATGAGAGTATAAAAAAACATTTGTGGGTGAATCCCAAAATTCCAAGGATATAATTATTTTTCATGATGATCATTGTTATAGTTGTAATGTTATTTCTCCTTGGATGATGCACTTATCGTTCTGATGTTTCTTTTTTTAGATTTTTCTACTGGTCCAGTTTAGCATGTAGTGTATAAGAGTGCATCAAGATATAAAAATAGGTAAATATGTTGATATGCATAATTCCTATTGGGAATGTATCTAACACACTAGATATATCTACATATCCAATTAGAAAAAATGAAACAACATGTAATATGTGTTAAAATAGGATAATGTAAAACCTAATTACATGGTAATTCAATTTTTATGACACATTTTGGAGTAACCAGGTATCAGTGGTTATCTATTATTATCCATGATTCTTATTTCTATCTTTTATTATATCATGGAATCTAAGGAGTGTGAGGAATTTTTAAGGAATAATACCTCAACATAATCTACCTATTAAGTATAGGGAGTGTAAAATTCAATAAAAATCACATTCTAATGAACCAAAACTTCTCATGTATCTATGAACCTGGTAGATGATCATCTAAATGACATTTTAATGTGGGTCACTCACCAGGGTGTGGTATTCTACTCATGTCATGTCTTTAATATCTAACCTGACTAGAGAGTTCATGATGCAACACCAACTCATGTTCACTAGGGAGGGAGTCCCCCATATATATGAGTTTTAGATTGTGTCCTCCCATTCAATATTCAAAAACATAGATACACCCAATGTGTGGAAGGTGAATCATACTATCTAAATTCTATAAGGACTAACCAAACACTTGAGGTATGTATTAGAGAATGTTTGATAGTTGGAGTTTTTAATATAGAAGGACTTTGAATATAATTTCTTGAGTCACTTCTATCTAGAAGAACTAATGGATGAGAAGGCTCATGCATTCATTCAAATCATATAGGGGTCATCTTAGTGAATTATTATAGTATAAATTTTAATGACCTGTAACATTTTTCTCATTCATTGATAGATTATACGATAGTCATGGATAAGTGATTCTAGGATGAGAATAAGTATAAGATAAACTAACATTTGAATGTATTTTTTTATAGAAACATATAATATAGGATGTATCAAGGACTCATCACTAAAGGGGTTCTGAAAGAGTCCATGATTAGTGGGTATGTTGTATCAACATGAAAATCAAGGATCTAAAATTTATTCGAAAAAATATCATGTTTGAGTGTTACTTCTATAAAAGTAGCGTAAAAAATAGATAGGTAGTGGAGAAACATCAAAAGGCCACAGCTAGGGGCATTGATTTCTGTTTGGTAGGGATAACCATGTGTGCTTATTTAATCATTTCCATATAGTGGAGTGAAGTTCTTATGCTAAAATGATTTATCTAACGAGGTTCTATAGGATTACACCATAGTAAAATTGTGTTAGGTGGTATATATTGGAACCAAAATATTGAGATGACATAGATACACCTCAACATATTGGTATTTAGAGTGTTATAGGTCACTCAATATTTGGTAGAGGATGAGGTACTCTGATGTAGGAGTAGTATTTCAAGATGAAGGTATTATCTCATAGATTAACGGAAAAATACAAGGTTAGAGAGGAGATTTATATTCACTAAATGAAGTAAGAACCTACTAGTCTTCATTTTGAATATCCAACGTCAGGTGTATGAAACTTATGCCATCTACCCCTTCAAGTCTCTTCTTTGATACAAGAGAATCACATTCCCTCATGTCAGCTCAAATTTCTAATGGATATGGTTTGGATGAGGATTGTTTTCTAGGTGATGACTATCGGGACACCTTTATTGATGTGATCAGAGGTTATATGGCACTATAAATTATGTTCAATAAAAAATTAGCATCTATATATTTTCCTTCAAGAATTTTTTATAGGAATTAAATGATTCAATTTTATTGTAGGTAGAGATTTTATTGTTATGTTCTGGGATCATATCTACTACTATACAAGAATGATGAAATTTATATTTCTATAAGGGGTAGGTATATCCATCATGGTGAGATAAATATTATTTAAGGATAGGTAAGAACAATTTAGTGTATACTAGATTATCCCATGGACTATGAAGTATGCCACATTTTTTCTAAAGTTTACAAACAATATTATGTATTTCCTCTTATGATATATTTTTTAGAATGTGATTCCAAAATATTTTTCTTACTTGATACCCATGTAGGATATCAACATCAATGTTTAATTAGTTTAATGAGTTGGAAAAAAAATTATCCCATGATACAAGATGACACCAGTAGATCATTAGGATTTGAATATAATGTTATAATATCTAGAAGATAAATGATTCATAGGGCCTAGTAATTCACCATGGGGTTCTTGTATTATTTTAACAGATAATGATTATAGACATTTCACTTATTTTTAGAATACAATATTATGAAACATTTGATGTCAATAATCAATTTCCAATTCATAGAAGTAATAATAACATTGATTAGCAAAGAGGTATCCAAATTTTATCCAAGATTGATTTGATGTAATTGTACCATTAGTTGAGAGTGACACTATCTAAAAAGCATCATGTCTATTTTTGTATTAAGTATTACTATTATATGTTCATGGTAATGAATTTTGGTTTGATTAATTCCCTTGTGATATTACTATAATTTATAAATCTGATCATCTATCAATTTCTGGATTAGTTCTTTGTGGTTTTTGTTGAAGAAATCATAGTGAACTATCAATTTAGAGTTGATAATTACCAAAATATTAAAGTTTTATAGTGTAAAATTATAGAGGAATGGATATAAACTACTCTATCTAAATTTCATTTTTTGATTGAAAATGTTCACAAATTAAGTCATGTTATCTTAATGGATGGAGTATCTGCAGGCCTAGAGAATGTTGATACCAAGGTATCTTGGGAATAAATCAAAAGGTCATTTATATTAAGAGATTCCTTATTCAGGAAGTCTGTTATCAACGATTCACACAACCCCCCCTCCAAAAATGATGATTTTTAGATGAATAAAATTGTGGTTATGTTTTATTCATAAAATTCATTCATGGGGGATTGGTAGTATTTTATGTGTATGTTGAAATAATCACTAGTCATCTCCTTACCTGAGTTGACTAAATATTATTTCATGTTTTATTTTGAATTGGCTGTTAATAAATTTTAGGTTCTAATGTAGAAGGATTTAATTATTGTTTTAGTTCCACAAAGTTAGGGTTATATGTGTGTAATTACACCACACATGATCTAGATTTAGTGATATTGGTACACACCTTTTCATGCTGGGAACAATATATCTTAGATGAAATGTTGATGGTGTACAATAATAACAATATCCTAATGTAAATATTTTTATAGTTGTACGAGAACCCTCAAAAGGGGAGTTGGGTCATATACCTACAATCTTTTGAATTTGATTTGATATACACTATATGAAAAGGGTATTGTATTTTACAACACCATGATTAGAGAAAGTGGATATAAGTAGTTGTAGGATATTATTAAAAGTGGTATATTATGGTTATATTTTTTAATAAACGTATATATATTAAATTGTCTCAAGGATGAGTGACTTTGACATTGAGAATTACTGTACCCATACATTTATATTTGATCAAGACATGGCATCTACCTAATCCATATAGTTTTTCCTTATGGATAATCATATATGGTAAGGAATAACCATTTAGTTGGTCTCTTGATAGAGATAGAATTATTATTATCTATGATAGAATCATTGTACGTATTAGAATTTATGATGAACTACTATGGGATTTTAATGATTTTTATAAGGAGTTACATCATATTTTGAAAATGATATATTATGATCTATAAATAAAATAATAGTTTTTTGTCATGAAGAAATAGATAGAGGGGTTTTTGGGGCGATGATTCACCTGTCAAAATGTGAAGACCTTCACTTAGATGAATACAAGGTTAAAATAGACTTTTCTCACTCTTTAATGGAAGAGGGATGATACACCAAGGATATTGTGATTGGATTACCCATGAAACATTAGTGAAATTATGTGGTATGAATGATCATATATAATATGAAGAAGGTATCTCAATTCCTTACTATCAATAAGACCTTCATAATTGATGATGTGAGTAACATATGTGAATGAGAGGTAGTTCAAAAGAACAATTTTCCATTTAATATATTTTCTGATTTAGTTCACTAATTCTTTTCACTATTCTCAAAGGGTCATCCTAATGTTCTATGACTATGTGTTTCTCCGATTACATCATACCTTCATCCAAATGATGACAAAAAATGAGTTCATTTTTCAAATTTTTTATGACCTATTGCATGAAAATGTTCTAGATTTTGGTAGTTATTTGGAGAATTGTCAAACGATCATCAATTTTACTTATTTTAATATATTCTAGACATTTATCCAAATGTTTAATTTATGGTATTTTTATCGAAAGACATGGAATTAATATTTATATCATGGTTAAGATGGTGAATCGATGATAGTTAGACCTAGTATCAATTTAGACATGTTTTTTAGTTTAGTGGATCTGTAATTGGATGGTAACCAAGAATAAGATGCAGAAATATTATTCTAACAATCTGCGATGACCCCAAATATTGAGGAAAATCACTGAATTTTTTTGGGTGACAATTAGGAAATGGTAACTCTATATAATTTTTAGGGAAATTGTCACCACGGTTTGTTAGTATATTTGATGTTACAGATACAACCAATCTAGTAGAATACTGATTGGACCATCAATAATACTATAGTTCCTTTAATTATGTGTTCAAAATTTCATAGCTTCATATATATGATTTTAACACTTATCATGTTATATATTCTATTATTTTGAGTTTTGTGTGGATGAATAATTTGAGGTTCAATTGGTCCATATTTTACATTGTTAGAAGAATAATATTTGAGGAATGACTGTTCCCATAGTGTGTGTATAGTTATAGAATAGTCATGTGAAAAAGGAGGCCTAGGGGAAGGATACATATACCCTAGATCAATTTACCATCATATTAATTGATAACCCATACTGATGAATAGTGGTACAAGTTGTGGAAATGATTTTATAGTATGGAGATATTATAAGAACCTATATTTTACCATGGAACATTAATATATCCATTTTGGGTAAAACTAATTTATGTTCTACAAATGAGAATTTTTCATTGATTAAAGTGGTGTTTTAGAGGTGTAAAGGGAATCAATGGATCCATCTTGTTAATGGATTTATACATAATTCCAAAGTAGACATAGTTTTGTTAAACCGGCTAGCTGGGGAAGTCCATCAAATTACATTAGGGATATCTATTATCATGGTAGTGATATAAGAGTCCCATTATCCTAAAAATTAAACTATACTAGAAATGGACCCCTGTAAGGGAACCATTTTCCAAAAAATGTAGACAACATGCATGTTGGTGTAGACCACTGACCAACCAATTGATTTTCCATCCTAATAGCCACACTGGATTACAACACCAAAAAGCCATTGGTATAGGTCTTTTATAGAATAACAAAGGGTAAAATTATATTTATACCTCAATACCCCCCCATTTAGGTCGTTTAAAACCCTCTCCATAACATAACTATTGTTTTATTATTTGTGAATGTTCTATAAAACTCATTTGGATTCACCCAAAAATATCATTGTGATTTTGATTCAATATTAAATATTATGGTCTACAATTTTGGTTTATATCTTGGTTATGGTGAAATCCTCTTTCATCCTCCTTTTATACTCTTCTTTCATACTTGATAGAGTTCTTCTACCATTTTCCATATGCTATCATGGTGTCACATGTTATTTGGGTTTCTTGATCCTTACTGTTTCTTCTTCATTGTGTGGGGTAGGTGGTTTATGACATATACCTATGGTATTACATTTTCTTTATAGTATGGGAACCATTTTCAATCACACTATCACACCATGTCTATTACATATTTTAATCGTATTCCTATATTAATTGTTTATTTCATCTTGATTAGACCTCTAAAATATCAAATAAAATACATTAGTTATAATAATCTAACCTGCACTGACCATAGGTGTGTTCTTACACTGACCAAAGGATATAACATTGAATTTATGAACCTAGAGCCCTATGTTGTATTATAATTTTTTATGGAATGGAATGACATTTTTTATTGGAATTATATTTGTATTCACATAATGTTATTTTTAATGAGTCACTTGGAATGTAAGTGATTAATTGGAATTAAACATGAATATTTATAGTGGAATGATGGCCTAAAGAAATTACTAACATGTCTATTGGTAATTTTGAATAAATGGAATGAGAAATGGAATTGTTATAGTTATTATTATAAATAGTCACATGAAAAAATGGAAAATGGATAATATTTGGAACATTGTAATGAAATTAGTTTTTCAGTAAATTTTAATAATATAATGTTACTGAAGATTTCATGATAATTGGTAATTGTATTGAATTAACTAGAGTTGACTAAGTTATCATTTTTGGTATGATTCTTAATATAGAATTCCGTGGATCTTGAGGAAATTTTATGTAAAATTGTTAAATTGACTCTAGAAAGGGAATTATGATAGTGTCTACTATCCTCTTAGATTATAAGGGGTCCTATCATTGAAATTTACATATGTCCATGTGATTAATTTGACCTTGGTATGGCCTTATGTATTAAGAATATATATGTTGAACTACCATGGGAATTAAAAATGATTCCATTATTAATTACTTTAGAAAATATGTATAGATACATGATTCCCAATGGAATGATATATATATAATAGATTTATGAGGTTCATATATTTTTTAAATGATGACTATGGGTGAAATAGAAAATTAGATGATTCATAATGGTGAGATGAATTATTATATTACATGAGAATCAATCATGATTTAGTGAAAAAATAGATAAATACAGCTGGCATTGGGATGATGTATGTCTGCAGGACCCTGGATGCTGTCCATGAGATTGAGGTTCAGCATATTGTTTTATGTTGTTAAATAATTTATGTATTATTTTCCTTATTTATCAAAATATTCCACTAACTATTATTCCATAATGAATCATTTTTACCATTCGTGTCATCCTACTATGTTTTACTCACACCCTATTTGTTCAACCATTTAGTACTCAATATGATTTCATAGATGATTGTATTGAAAAGGAAACATTTTCAATCATTTTAATGTAATGATCAATTGATTTTACATAACCCAAATGTGAAGTTTTATTATATATTTCATGACAAACATATCATTTGTGGTAGGCGTGATACACTCTCCATACATTGTGATTAGGAAATAATATTTTTTAGAGTATAAATTGTGTATGATATTATTCTCTTACATATTATATTTAATTTTTGAGGGTTTATTTATAGGTGTAAATAAATTTATTAATAAAAAATTATCCTTACATGAAAAAAATTATTATTTTGAAAAATTATTGATAAATTTTTCTATAAATATTTTATGATGAAGTTCATGATTTTTTTAATTTTCATAACATGTTCTCATTGATTCATTCCAACTCATGAAGTTGGAACAAAAAATGCACTTCAAAAATTAGATCACATATTAAAATAAAAGATAAAAAATCTTATATCTAATGTGAAATACTACTTATATCCAATATATTATAATGTATGATATCACCCATGTGGAATAATGGGTCATGGTGTGATAGGCCAATAAATCATGTTGTATTTTACCCAAAATATTCTTCTCCTCCATTTTCTCAATAATTTAAATGATATTTTAGAGAGTTTTATTGATGGTTTCAATATTTCTATTTAGAACTACAATATGAAAAGATAAATTATTTGAAATAATATCATATTCTAACTATATTTTAATTTTTTCCATGGAACATATTTTCTCATCATTATTATATAAGAGACTCTAAATATGTCAATCACATTATAAATGATAAAGTTAACTATAATATTTCCTTTAAAAATTTTATATGTAAAACATTATCCAATTTTTAGAAGTAGTTAGTAGAAGATATGGTAAATGTAAATATAATTATAGTGTCTTGAATATACAAACCAATGAAATCTGTCCCCCATAAAAAACTGGTTGTAATGTTCTTATTCCACGGATTTGAAAAATATTTATCCTTATTTAATATTTTTATAGATTATACATTATAATAACGTTTATATATAATGAAATATCCATGTATCTTTATTTTTTGAAAGATCATATTTGATGAATAATGACTCTTAAAAGTGTTAGAATATAAATTTGAATTAATATTGAGGGGATCTTCTCCTTCCTAGAATCTGAGACGAACCCCATCAAAACCTAATTTTAATATATTTTTATAAAATTAGGGACATTATAAAGAAAAAAATTTGATTCACAATGAGATATTTTTTCCTTCCTAGATTTATCCAATGAAAGGATCCACATTTATTTATACACCATAATCTGAGACAAAAAAACACTATGGAGTCAGTTGGTGAGGATGAATTCTCACATTGGTGTAAGGTATCATTAACCATATTTACCTCCTCTATGTTATTATTGATAAATAGAGAGACCAATTTTCTATATGTAATTAGAATAAGTATATCAAAATCGATTATGTTCATCTAGCTTGGTATCTATATTTGAAAACAAATTATCTTATGTATATTATGAGTGATCAATGGGGATTTGTTTCATATTTAAATTAAACTATGACATGATATCTGTTAAATAATTTTTGATAGGTATGAGTTCATCCTTCTTAAATACATGGTCTTTATTTATTAAAATCTATACCAATTCCTTGGTTCACATTATATTTTAATATGAAATATATATTTGAATATTCAATTTTAAACCTATGATAATATATTGGTTTTATCGCTCATTTCATGTACACCCTTTTGAGAGGATGATGGATATTCTTGGACAACATTTTTTATGGAAATAAACACAATCGATTATCTATCCTAGTTCATTATCTACTCATCATTCATTATCCTAGTTTGAAATTGGGAGGAACCATTGAAATATATTTCACCTGGTTGGATATATTGAAGGATGGATAATAATTATTCTTCAGAGAGTCCAATTTCTAATGTAAACTCTTCTCGAGTAAGTTATATTTCATGTTAATAAAAAATTTCTAGTCCCTTAATCATATTTTGAACTAAAAATAAGATGGTTATCTATTTTAGGATAACAGTACATAAAAATAATATTCTAATGAACATGGATTTAATGAAAATATATTTTGGTTATTATATTGGTGAAATAATGTGGACTTTATGTTGTAGTATATAATGTTAATTTTTTATCCATTTGATTCTCAATGAATGGAATTTAATTTTAATAATAATGTAAAATGTCTCATCTATTGACAATATTCTACAATGATAGTATATACATTCCCCCTTACATACCTCACTCTTATGAGTAATGATACCACCAAATGATCATTCAATGGTATATACGTATATATAATGGATGGTGGTTTTATATTCTATAAGAAACATCATCACATGGAGGCTATAGAAGATATGTCACACAGTCATCAAAAGTATTCTAACAATCATTATCATAATGATTTGTCACACCTTTATTCATTTGTTTCATGATTAAAGGTTATTTCATTACATTTTTCTGTAAAGATATTGATATATGAATGATATATGTGGATTCATCTCAATTTCTGTTGGTTTTGATGAGGGGGAATATCTTGTATCACCTTGGTTATCATATTAAAAACATAAATTACATCATGGATTGAAATAAAGTAAAATAAATTTAATTATGTAAACCAAAGGTTCATTATAATGGGTTCCTTTACAAGATATATTTGTTAAATTTATTAAACACTATCTCAACTACATCAAGGTGATCATAATAACTATGTGGTCTTCCAAAATTATCTTCCACATAGTATTATATATTTTTCATATAAGATATTTACATATACAGTTCTTGAAGTTTTGGTATGTATCACTAATATTTTTCAAGTGAAAGGAAATAGTGGGGTATAAATATTCCCATTGGGATAATCTAAATAATATAAATTCAAAACCATAATGGAAAATTTAGATTTTTTATAACCAAAAAACCCATTAATGGATGAGAGGGATTTAAAATTTACCATTATATTTATAAATAGTTTTTTAATTGGTAATATAAAATCACCCCTTGAGAAATTAAGACCATATCAATTAATTCAATATAGAATAGAATTTTTTGAATAATGTTCTAATGGGAATTTTTTTTGAAATTGATAGAGGGTATGTACTTTCAAGGATGATGATATCATGGATATTTTTATTAATTTAAACTTCTACCATTATGGTATGAGTTAGATGCTTTATTCTTATTTCTTATAAACAATCATAGTTCTTATCTGGTAAATCCCAGTGATGAGTAGCCACTTGGGGAGCTAATATTGTCATATTTTAGTATTTCAACTAAATTATATCTCAATTACACTTAATAAAGGAGTTATATTTTTTCCTTCAATTTAGGTATAATGTCTAGAAGGATTAATATTTTTTGTGGGCCCCCTTCATCTTTGAAATTAGCCTACTAGAGTTCTTAAATACTAGTCCCTTCCTCACATGACATAGAAATCTTCTTAATACCTTCCACTATTTTATTATTTAATGAAAAAAATATATACTCAATGAAATTGATACACAGTAGAGACCCAGCCCAAGTATACTTGGAGGAAATGTTTACTAGCATTACATTTGCACGATTACATGGAATTATATCCTAAAGGATCAATGATTTTAGTAGTCTTGGTAATGAATATACATACCCGAGAATTTTATTATAATTGACTAAAATAATTACAAGTAAAATTCATACAAGGAAAACAATATTACTTTTATTGTATACATATATATCTTTCATAGTGAACTTCCTAGACAATAAGGGAAATAAAAACAAGGGTGAGATAAAACTCTTAGTAAGGGAAATGTACAGTGGAAGAAATAATGAATAAATAATAATAATCAAATTTTAATATAAATAAATTTAATCACATGCCTTTAAAATAAACAGATAAATATAAATTAATATATAACTGTATGAAAATAAAAAACATGTCATTGAATCAATAAGAATGGAATGAAATGAAACCAAAAAAATTTGATGCAAAATCCCATGTAAAAATATTAATTGATTATTAATGAAGAATATTCATAATTATTAGACATTGTGTCAATGTCACAAGAATACCTCCTCTATCAAGATCTACCCAATAGACAGTTTATAATTATGGGTAGTTTCCCATCTATTCTACTTGTAAACAAAAATTATGGGTTTTTCTCCAACTAATTTCATCTCATGTTACTACCGATGCGTTGAGGGGATTATGTTAACTGGTCCCCAAACCATATGTAATTCCTTACATAGTTCCTAACATATTTCCTTCATGTCCTAAGGATTCATTGTATCTAATAAACAATATTTCCAATCATAAATCGATATTGAATAAATGATACAAATTTATCAATATTTCGTATAATAATAAAATTACCTTCAAAGTGAAAACTATAGGATCTAAATATGAATATAGATTCTCAATATACATGAGGAGGTTGAATTTTATACTTTAAAAATTCGATTTTAACATTTAATGTTGTTATAAAACATTCATTTTTAACCATGAGAAAAATAATGTTTGACAAAGTTAAACAAGGTAAAATCACCGGACCTTTTAGTTCTTCAACCATCCTAGGTTCCGGAAATATGGTTCTGGAAATGAAACATAAGAATAGTTCACATAGAAAATATTATACCTTAAAGAGTATAGAATCTTACTATTTAGATTATACAATTAAAAAAGTATAAGATGGTTATACCATTCTTATTAATAAAAATATAGTGAAAAATAAACTTGAAACAATACAACTAACAAGTATGAAATATTTTATCCAAACAAAAAGGGTATCCAGTAACCTTGGATAAATGTCCCTTGATTTATACATTCAAGAATATATGCCTTACCCACACAAGGGTAAGCTCCTGATAATAATATCAGAGTCTCTCTTGTTTTCACCGCAAGCCCTTGAACTTCAAGGTAGTCATCACCTCTATCTTCATTATCACGTATGTCTTCAAAATTTAAGGTAGTTAGCATCTATATCTTCATATCACCGGAAGTCCTCGATTACACACAACAACAACAAGAGTCAAATGAAGCAAGATGAACAAGATGTTCCATATGCACAATGAAGGACATTCTCTATCTCTATAAATCCCTTTAGCATTATGTAATCTCTAGATTAATTTATCGGTTCTCTATTTTTGTTAGTTGTATGAGCTCATTCAAATGAGCTCATATTTATAGGAATTTTTCCAATGGTCGGCTCCCTCCTCCAATGGTCATATTTTTTCTTGAATCCTGAAGGGACCTATACATGTTTCACACAAAAAATGGTTTGTTAGAAACAGATTGCATGCCATCGTTTCACTACTAAAACATGGGTAAGAAAAATCTGGTTTCTTAATCAAATCCAAATTTTGGTGTCTAAGGAAAAATATTTTTTAGAGTCTAAGAAAATAAACATTCGTATTCTATATTACTTTGATATTCAGATTCGGTTTCAGTTTTTCAAAAAATTCAAAAAATGAATTTTATAGATTTTGTAGTCTGAATTCTACGGAAATATGAGTATAAATTTTAAGGAATATAGAGATTCAATTCTGAGGAATTCCGTGTCTGAATTCTAAGGAATTTAGAGTCTGATTTCTAAATAATACAGAGTCATAATTCTGAGGAATTCGGAGTCAGAATTCTGAGTAATTCAGAGTTTGAATTCTGAGTAATTCGAAGTCTAAATTCTATGGAATTCGGATTCTGAATTATGAGGGATTCAGAGTCCGAATTTTGAGGAATTTGGAATCTAAAATTTAGGGAATTCAGAATCTTAATATTAGAGAATTCGGTATCATAATTTCAGAGAATTTGGAATGTGAATTTTACTGAATTTTGAATCTGAATTTCAAAGAATTCAAAATCTGAATTTCATAGAAATTCATAGTAAAAATCACAGAATTTGGAATTTAAATTTAGAACATAAAAATGGAATCCTCTAAATAAATATATTTATTGGATTCTGAGCTTTTAGATATAAAATCATATTTTACACTTAGAACTAAAAAGAGTTAGATTTTGAGAAACTATAACATGAACACTGAAAACAAAGGTATGGAGAAAATATCCTTGGGAAAGGAAAATTTCCATATTAAGATAAATATTTTGTGAAGTAAAAATTTCTATGATATAGAGTGTTTACGATTTTCAATACATAAAGGAGTGGAAAAGTTATTAGTAAACAATATTGACTCAACAATAACCCCCTATTTCAAAGGCACAGACATCCTTAGTAACAAAAATACAAAGAATTAGAACTGTTATGGACTTGAAAAAAACTTATCTCCCATTCATTATGGATCAAAGTGAATATGACTAACTCCCCCTTAGGCTTCAATATCACTAGGGATTATATTCTCGATTTCTGGAATAAAATTTTTCATTTTCTTGCATACGAAAATCTTCTTTAATATGAAAATACCCTTAGATAAAATCCCATTTACATAGGGAAATGTCTTCATTGTTAAAATTATTTTCATCATTCTATTCTCCCCCTTTGTGATTTTCAAAAATACATAGATAGAATGAAATAAAATTAATGGTTCCAGAAAAATTAATACAAAACAAGAAAAAAATTGGAGGACAACCAGTATTTAATTAATGATTTATCAAATTTGTTAAAGGAAAAATACCACAAAAGATCGGAATAGAAAGAAATTATCCTTATTTCTCCATTGGTATCATCTACTTCACAATGTTTTTTAACTTCTTGAGATCCTTGTGATATTCTTCCATACGCTTGAGCAGCTAATCCTGATCTTTATTCTTATTCTCCTAGGTTTTAATTATTACTACATGATCCATAAGACAATTTTCTTGTGCTTTCAACACTTCTTCTTACTTAACAGGATTTTCTTCAATCGTAATTCTGAGATCCCTTTCATTCTTCTAATACATTGCCACAGAATTAAGATTTCCATTCAGATCCTTATCTTCATAATTTCAAGTATTCTATTATAGGCTTAACTTTTCTTCAAAACTATTTGTAATATCCTTGATCATCCCATATTCAGTGTCAAAAGCATCTTTGAAATTATCTAGAAATTCTTCGAAATCTCTCAGGTCTTCAACTATCTTCCTTGACCAGCTTTTAGTTTTCTTAAAAGATCCTTTATGAGCCTCATATCCAATGATGAAGGTTTTAAAATCTACCTCAAGTGCAATACATTTGACCATAACCATGGAACTAAAAGTGATTTCTGATTTATAGTATGCTAAAGCACCTGGCATCTTGATTATATGTTTGGTAATATGGGAATATTACCACTATCTTTTTCAAATATTGAATGAAAAAATCATGTCCATGGGAAGATGATTCTGAATCCGAATGTTTGGATGATAAGGATTATTCTTATATGTCTTAAGATTTCTTCTTTGATGAAGCATCAACATCTTCCATCATCATTATAGATTTACTAGGTGAATCTACTACCACCTTCTTTCCCTTATCTGCTGTCGGAATGATGTATTGTGATTTGGGAGATTCATGTTCTCTATATGATAGTTGAACAATCAACTCTCCATTTACTTGTTCTTTCTCAGCTTCTGCCTCGACATCCTTTGGATGGATAAAATCATGATTACTACTTTACACTTTAGATAACATATTGACTTCTTATTCACCCTTCTCATATTTTGGTGGAGTAGCATGTTTTGAAGACTCATCTTCAAAAATTCATATTGACAATTTCCCAGAAAGAATTTCCTTCTCATAGTAATTTTCTACTTGCCTAATTATGTCTTTAATATCACCACATCCTTCTTCTTCTAATTATTCTTCTACTTTTTCTTCTTCAACTATTTATTCTTCATGATATGATTCTGGAATCAAAACATTCATTCCTAGAGTCACAGGATCTGATTCTAGGAAAAAAATATTCCATCAATGGAATTTGTTCAAATGATTTCTCAGAATCATTATGAAGAGATTGTACTATCTCAGCCTCAGACATCTTCTTCTTTTGATTATTCTCTTTTTGTTGCTTCTCATGTTATTTAGAAACATTTATTCTTAAGGAAATTTCCTCATCAAGGTTCAAGTCAAACATAGGATCCCCTTCCTTCTGATTTTTCTTATCCTCTAACCCCTTAGCCACTACCTCATCAGGATAGGATTTTTTCTTATTTGGCTTCGGTGGTGCTGAATGATTTTCCTTAGTCATAGAGGTTTTTTATTTCTCTTCTAGCTCCATATAATTTCTCTTTGTTCATCCTTTCATAGAAGTTTCAGCCACTTCTTTTTTATTTGACAATGTTTCTACTTATTCATCAGATAGACCATAAAACTCTCTGGATTCACTAGAGAAGCTACACTTCCTCATTTTTAAGGTGTCATCACTCAACAACATTACCTTGTAATTTCCTGGCTTGGAACTGCATGGAATTCTGAAAGACTCCAAAAAAATAACGATAATCATTGAGAGAATAGATAAATACATGATGATATGAGATTTTATATTTCCATTCTTGATATTCTAGATCAAAACCAAGATTCACATGACAAGGTTAATCTTTCTGAAGTTCACCAAGAAATCAGATATATAGATATCACTCTTTTTCAATATATACTTTTCACCTATCATTGTAATTATAAATCCATGAACCCATAATTCATGAACTTGTAAGTTCGTAGATAGATGAAGAATCTTCAGAGTATTCACTATTTTCATGCTATGAAACTCTATTTTCTTTTCCTTATTAAAAGATCATGAAACATCAGTTATTTATTGAGTGAAAAATTATGGTTCTTCATTGTAATGAATTCCAATCAGACGTACTACCTTGGTGTAAGAACACGAGTAGGTATTTCCATAGCACTTAAAAGACAACATGTCTCTGCCTTGTTCCTTGAAGAAACTTGATGTATTATATAACTCAATCAACAGTTTTGGATACACCAGATCATATGCCTTTGGTTTTGAAATACAGTGAATCCCCCATCTATTCTACATAATATTCATGGAGATATTAGAGTAACACTTATCATATATCACCATATTGACAAACCATTCTCATTATATATTTCACTAAGATATTTCCATTATAGTCTACATTTCTTTCTGAGGAAGGGATTCATAATACATTCGAAACTAGAGAAACTATTGAAAATTAGGCATGGAATTAAGAACAGAGACAGAGCTTTTGCATGTGAATTATTGAGAACCCGATGTGAGGTAATCATTGGAGGGGCTTTATTTTTGAAATTTGATGTGAGATTTCAACTTCCATGGTTCATCCAATGGTTGAAAAACATATGTTTAAATCTGATAGTTGAGATAATAACTGAAAATTAATTTTTATATGTTCCGATCATTTGAGATTTTAAGAAAAACATTCATATTTTGGTAAAAGTGAATCTGAAAAATTTAAAACAAAATGAAAATACCAACAAGTAAAAAATTGATTACGAATACTTATTAAAGGATACGTACCTATCAGATTACTTAGGAATATTTTTTCTAATGAAGGAAATTATTATTGAAGAACATTAAACACTAGAAAAATTTTATTACGAAACATTTGATTACGAAAAAATTTAGACTATGAAAAATTATAGATTACAAAAAATATAGAACATGAAAAATTAAAACTATAAATCATTTTAGATTAAAAAATTTAGAATAATAAAATTTTTAACTATGAAAAATTTTACAATATGAAAAATTTTAGATTAAGAAAAATTATATATTACAAAAAATTTTAACCAAGAAAATGTACCCCCGCTAGGAAAACATGTTTCTTACTGTAAGGAGATTTGTTTCAACAAGATGTTAATATGGAATATTACCTCACAGTTCTTATTTCTAAATCTTGTTTGATGAATTAAAATCTATTAGAGGGTAATGATTTTGAGAAAATATTATCATGGTGATCTTGCGTTTCAATCTATTGAATAATAGTATCTCGTTTTTGTGTGTGATCCCAAAGAAAGTGATTCCTAATATCAATGTGTTTTTATAGATGGTGGTGTGAAAGATTCTTACATAAGGAAATAGAACTAATATTATCACACATTGTTTTTGTTTTGGTAAAACTCATACTATAGTTTGTGAGTGTTTGTTTCATCCACAATACTTGGGGACAAAAACGTCTAACTGCTACATATTCAGCTTCATTAGTTGAAAGTGCTACTGGGTTCTTCTTTTTTCATGACTAAGAAATTAATGAATCTTATAGGAAATGAAATTTTCCAGATGTAATTTTATTATCCATTCTATATCCACAATAGTTAGCATATGAAAACATTTTTACGAAAAAATCATTTTTAGAAGTATAAAACTGTCCTAAATACTTGGTTCCCTTTATGTACTGAAAATTTCATTTCACTTCCTTTGAATGAGATTACATAGGATTGGATAGATATCTTTCACAAAATCATACTATAAAAATAAATCTAGATGATTAATTGCCAAGTATAGTAACCTTCATATCATACCTCTAAAAGATGGTTGATCTACTAGGTTCATAGCTTCATCAAGATCAAGTGAGTTTGACGTTTCAATGAGAGTTATAATACTTTTAGTGTTTTCATATCCTTACATTTCAAGAAGATAATTAATATACTTATGTTGGGATATATATATATTCTTCTGTTTTTTGTAAAATTTGAAAACCATGGAAAAATGTTAACTCACCCATCATAATCATTCCAAACACAAATTTCTTAACATTATCAAATGAAAAAGTTAAATATTGCTAAGTTAAACCAAATATAATGTAATCAAAATAAATTTTAACAATAAAATTTTTTTCTTATCTTTATTTATAAAAAAGGGTTGGATCATCTTTCCCTTAACATGATTTATTTGTAACAAAAATACTATAAGTCTATCATACCATGCTCTTGGGGCTTGATTAAGACCATATAATGATTTTGTATGTTTTTTAACATGTTCAGGATGTTTTGTATCATCAAAACAAGAGGTGGTTCATCAAAAACTTCATCTTGAACATAACCATTAAGGAAATAAAATTTAAAATCCATTTGAAAATTTTTGAAGATAAAGAATTTTGCAGCAAAGGCCAGCTGAATAAAAATAGATTTTATTCTAGCTAATATAGAATAGGTTTATTCATAGTATATTCCTTATTATTTATTATAGCCTTTAGAAAATAATCTAGCTATATTTCTTACTATGATTCCATTTTCATCACATTATTTTTGAAGACCCATTTTACTCCAATAATATAATATTCCTTAAGTCTTTCATCCAAGTTCCAGATTTTATTTCTTTAAAATTAATTTATATCATCTTGCATAGCTATTATCCATTCATCATCACTTAATGCTTCATTGGTGCTTTTATGTTTCAATTGGGAAAGGAATTATAGATGTTCTACATCATTTCATAAGGAACATATAGTCATTACAGGTTGATTTACATTACCAATAACACTATCACTGGTATGATTCTTGAGAAACAATTGATTTAGGGTTTTTAATACCTGTTTATCAACGTATTGTAGGAAATATTCTTGGGTGAATGTCTCAGAATCATTTTCTTGAACATTTTCCATATAAAGAGGATTTTTTGTCAAGTGTTGATAATCAGTTTTTGAGAACACATCAAAAGATTCAGGTTGAGGTTGTTTAAAAACAAATGGAACAGTTTCATCAGATTTTACATGTATTATTCCTTCAATAGTATAAGTGATTTTATTGAAAAAACTATAAGCCTTATAAGTTTTGTAGTAGCCAAAAAAATTCCCTCATCTGATATGGGTGAGAATTTATGTAAATTATCTTTAGTATTCAGAATGAATACTTTGGAACCAAATACCTTGAAGTATGAAAGTCTATGTTTTATACCATTCCATAACACATAAAGGGGTTTTGTTAAGAAAAGGTTTAATCAAAACTCGATTTATAGTATAACAAGAAGTAATTATAGCATCAGCCCAAAAATGTTTATAATCGAATATTCACTCGTAATGGTTCTTGTCACCCCTTGATGAATTCAGTTTCTTTTTTCAACAACACCATTCTGTTGATGAGTTCTTGTTGTTGAGAAGTTATGAGTAATTCCCTTTCTACTACCTAAAGTTTCAAAATTGGAATTTTTAAATTCTCCTCCATGAACAATATATAGAGATTTCAATGGATGGTTATTCTCATTTTAAACTTGGTCTCAGAAAAGTTTTGAAATAAGAAAAATCTGCATACGTCGTTCCTAGAAAATCGAGCCATGTAAATCTAGTGTAATAATCTACTAAGACAAATACATAATATTTTCTTTCAATGCTTCTGTTTTGTGTTGGACCAAAAAGATCCATATCAACT
The DNA here is from genome assembly GCA_963277665.1 of Viscum album. Lineage (NCBI taxonomy): Eukaryota > Viridiplantae > Streptophyta > Magnoliopsida > Santalales > Viscaceae > Viscum > Viscum album. Next base: position 1,405,767,600 of record OY728133.1, on the reverse strand, counting down.
AAATGAAATGAATCAGTTGTTGAGACTTCACCGACTGATTTAAAATTTGATTTATGTTGCTTCCCATATTAAAATGGATCAAAAAATTTCGATGAATCAAATCTAAGTTCTGGTAAATCCTTAAAAGGTCTTTTTTTAGATAGTTTATATAGATTCCTATGGTTACAATTTCCTAACCTTCTATACCATAACCATGGGTGATCTCCCATTGCACTAATTCAAGGTAGGTCTTGGCTCCTAAGGTCTTCTATGTTTAGTGTGAACACATTCTCTTGCCTATGGCCAGAAAGAATAAACTCTTCCTTGGAATTGTTAAATAAATATGTATCATTCCTAAAATTCACATGGTAACCATCATAACATAAATGAATTATGCTAATAAAGTTTTTCTTAAGACCCTTAACAAATAAAACATTGGAAATAAAAGTTTATCCAAGAAGAAAAATATTACCTATACTAATAATTTCTCCCAAGACATTATCTTTAAACATTACTATTCCTACTTTCATCATGACAATATTTTCAAAGAATTTTTCCTAACCATTCAGGTGCTAGGAACATCCACTATCCTTGTACCAATTATTGATGTTGGTACTATCTTTAATTTCCTAAAAATAATAGAGTTAGACTTTATGAACCCAAAATTTCATAGATCCGAAAACTTCAGAAAGAAAAAGTTTTGGAAACCACATTTTCATAGAAAAAATGATTTATGAAAACCTAAAGACTGAGTTTTTTTAAGGAAAAATTTTTCACCCAATGTACACTACACTAACATTTAGTGCCTAATGGATCACCTTGAGGAACAAAATTATTATAACTAGAAAATGGTTTAGAATAAGTATAACCAAAACCAGAATTATTCCATAGAGGTCAAATTTGGGAATATATCTTATCAAAAGTTTCCTTACCTAAGGTACTGTTTGAAAAAGACTTCCTCAAGGAAAATATTTCTTGACATCAGTTTAATGACTAAGTTTTTATCCTAAAAAACAATTTTTTTAGCACTAGAGTTAGTCTCTAAAACATATTTCTTAGAAATTAATTTTTCTAGATCATTACAAAGGTAGTCCTATTCAGAATTGACTTCCTCATGGTTTTTTGAGATGCTTTCAAAATCATTAATTTTTTTATCATGTTATATATAAAGATAAAATACTTTTTTAGTAAGAACAAAAATTCTAGAATTTTTCTCTATCTATCTTCTTCTTGAATTTATAATTTTCATTATAAATAAGCTTAGAAATTCTAGAAACTTATCTATATGTTTGTAAAGTATTATCTTTATCAAAGGAAGATTCATTATCAGAAGAATCATAATATCTATTTTCACTATAATTTTCGTTAAGGAATCATTGGTTATATATTCAGCATTGTGTACCTTAGCCATTACACAATGATTTTCAATAGGTGATCTTGATGGTAAACTAATATTTTTCTGATCAGAAGATTCATACCTAGAGGATTCATCAGAAGAGTCTCCTCCACCTGCACTCTTAGTGTCATTAGCTTTCAAAACATTATTTTCTTTAGCTTTGTAGTTCTTCTTTCTGTTTTTATCAGAAATTTTTTCCTTTCTATGTTTTCTCATTAGCATAGGACAATTAAACCTTATATGACCTTCTGTTTTTCATTCCTAACAATTAACTTTAGAGCCTTTATGGTCATTTCATTCATTATTATTAAATATATACTAAAAGTATTTCTTCCAACCTATCTTGTTCATCCTTTGAGAAAGATTAGCTAGCTTAATCCCAGAATGTTCACTTTCATTAGATTTAGATAAAATAGTTACATTCTTGGACTTATATCTTGTAACCATATTAGAAGTGTTGTATTTTGTAGTAGTAAAGGGTACAATTATATTTACATTATTTTTCTTATTCAAATCATCATCTCTTTTCAACCATCTTTCATGTTGCAGAAGAGTTCCAAAAATCTCATCATGAGTAATCTAAGATAGTTTACTATTATCATCAATAGTTGTTCTCTAAAATTCCCACTCATTAGGCTTGATATCTATAATATTGTCCAAAACTGCCTCATCATCTAAACCTTTGTCACCCATGGATTGTAAGCTGTTAATAATATCCATAAATCATTGTTGTATCTTGAAAACTGGTTCTCCATAAGGAAATAAAAATCTCTGATATTAAGCTCTAAGAATCTCTCTTCTAGTTTTTATTACCTTGGCTATACCGAAATGAGAAACCTCAAATTTCATCCAAATACAATTTCCAGCTTCACAATAAGAAATCTAACTATATATATTTCTGGTCATGGAACACAACAAAGTATTGTGTATCTTGTAGTTTATTTTATATTCTAATTTTTCTTGATTAATAAATGTTGTGACTTGCTTATCAAGAATCTTATAATATATAGTAAGAATAACAATGTTGTTCACACTGGTATTAAAAACAAAAAGAGTCATACGATCTAAAAAATATTCATAATCATTCCCATCAAATATAGGTGGTCCATTGGGATTTAGATTTCCCGTCGAACCAACATTCATTCATTCCATTTAAATGAAACTATCATTACACAAAAACTTGTTAATAATAATGTTAGTAAAAAAGGATAAATATCCTAAGCAAGTAAAATATATAGGAAAATAAAAAATTGAGAAAGAAAACCTATATGTGAATATAATTTTTTCAGATACATCCTATGATACCAGTTGTAGGATATAAATATGAATTTAGATGCCCAATATACAAGATGGGGGGTTAATTAGAAACTTTAAAAATTACATTAGAACCATTAAGATTATTAAAAAACATTTGTTTTAAACCTTGAGGAAAACATTGATTAACAAAGTTAAATAAGTTAAATTCACAAGACCTATTAGTTCTAGAAACTTGCTAGGTTTCCGAAATGGGGTTCTAGTATTGAAACATAAGAACAGTTCAGAAGAAAATGATTCTCCCTTAAATCATATAAAATCTTACTAATCAGAGTATACAAGTACATGAAATTATAATATAGTTATACATTCCTTATTAATCAAAATCTAGTGGAATACAATCTTTAAACAATACAAGTAACATGTATGAAATCTGTTATCCCAAATAGAACGGTATCCAAGAACATTGGATAATGGTCCCTTGATTTATACTTTCAAGATAGTCTATCTTACACACACAAGGGTATTCCCTCAATAAGAATATATGTGTCTGTCTTACTATTCACGCAAGCCCTTGAACTTCAAGAGAGTCAGCACCTATATCTCTTATATCAAGGAAGTCCTTGATCATTAAGGTAGTCGCCACCTCATCCTTCCTATCCCTGGAGGTCCTTAATTGTACACAATAATAATTAGAGTCGTACGATGCATTTTGAACAAGATGTTTAGTACGCACAGAGAATGGGAGTCTCCTTCTCTTGAAATTGTTCAGTATCATGTAATATCTAGATAGATTGATCGGTTCACTGTTGTTGTTAGTTGTGTGAGCTCATTCAAATGATCTCCTATTTATAGGCATTTCTCGAATGGTCAGCTCCCTCCTCCAATGTTCATATTTTTCCTTGAATCTCATAGGGTCTTATACAAGTGTCACTCAAAAAATGGTTACTTAGAAACAGATTACACTACATAATTCCACAACAAAAAGAGGTTAAGATAAATATAGTTTCTTATCCAAATCAATTTTTTGGAGTTTTAGAAAAAATATTGTATAGAGTCTAGGAAAATAAACATTGGGAGTCTATATTACATGGATATTTGTTTTCTATTTTTAAAGTAATTTGGGACCTAAATTCTATAGATTTTTTAAACTGAATTCTAAAAAATTTGGAGTCTATATTCTCCGGAATTTGGAGTCAAATTCTAAGGAATTCGGAGTGTGAATTCTAAGGAATTTAGAGTCTCATTTATCATGAATTCCAAGTCTTAATTCTATTCTATTTGGAGCCTGAATTCTGAGGAATTGGGAGTATGAATTCTCAGAAATTCATAGTCTGAATTATGAGAAATTCGAAGAATGAATTTTGAGGAATTGAGAATCTGAATTTCGAAGAATCCAGAATCTAAATTATAGAGAATTAAGAATCAGAATTTTAGAGAAGTCATAATCTTAATTTCATAGAAATTTGGAGTCTAAATTTAGTGAATTTGGAATTTGAATTCAGAACCTGAAAACAGAATGCTCTATATCTATGTATTTATAGGATTCTGAGTTTTTATATATGAAACATTATTTTACACAAAGAACTAAAAAGAGTTAGATTTATAGAAACTATTACAAGAACACTAAAAACAAAGGTAAAGAGAAAATTTCCATCAGAATGGAAAATTTTATTATTAAGATAAATATTTAGGGAAATAAAATTGTCCATGAGATTGAATGTTTGTAATTTTCAAAACATAATTAAATGGAAAAGTCAAAAAGAAACCTTATTGAATCAACAAACACATTATTAAAAGTTGAAAATGTTTTAGAAAATAATAATTTCCATGAAAAGGGATATTGATATTAATGAGAAATTTAATGCCAATTGATGAATATAAATTTAAAATTTCATGTGGACTAAAAGGAATCATGGAAGTAAATCGGAGTACTATAATTTTCCCAATCAATCATACAATATCTAAAGGAAGATTATGTATAGAATCAATAGAACATATCCACAGTGGAGTAAAATAATAGGGATGTATCGTTGTTGAATTAAAATATAAAAAAACTATATTGAGGATAATATCATTTTTATTTGGAAAAAAATATGTAAATATATTTCTTTGAAAATTACATTTAAGAACATTTAAAAAAAATATCATTTCAATCCATCAAAAGAAACATCAAATAAATGATTTAGGGTAAATCCATATCAATCATATGAGGAAAAACATTACTTTTGGATGATAAAATAATTGAAATATTCCTTGTTCAGAAAGTGACAAGAAGATATCTTTGATGACATGGGTAAAATAAAAAAAGGGTAAAAATTTATTTAAAAATTCTTTTAAAATGTATAAATACTTTATGAAAAAAATTATAAAAATTTTAGTTTAGAATAAAATTGGTTCATCAAATAAATAGACAAATGAATTTTTTTTCATTAAAAAATTTTCAATAAAAAATTCATTACTAAATAGTGGACAAATGGTAAAAAAAATTGGAAAAGGTAAATAATAACTACAAGTGTGTAAAATAAATGTTATTATAGATAAATTGTTATATATGTTCCTTGAATAGAAATTAAGGGTCATTAAAATTATTCTTAATGAAAATAATATTTAAATATTCCAATGTCTCTCACCCCTCCTTTAAACATTATTATTTATTTTACTCAATAAAATAGGTTCTTCTACCAAATATAGAAATGAATTTTGTTTTTCATAAAAACATTTTCAAAAAAAATATTATTACCAAATAGTTAGAAAAAAGTAATAAAATTTTGAAAAGGTAAATAATAACTAGAGGTGAATAAAATGAAAGTAATTATGTATAAATAGTTATATTTTTTCCTTGAATAGAAATTAAGGATCTTTAAATTTATTCTTAATGAATGTAATATTTAATCATTCATATGTCTCCCATCTCACTTTGAAACCATATAAATTATTTTACTCCTGAAATAATATCATTGAATGGATGTTTTAAATAGAATGGAGACGAAATAATTAATGATATAATATATAAAAAGGGGAAAAGACACACTAAATAAAATAATTATGTTGTGAACAGATATTTATCTCATCGATGTAAAATGTGGGAAGAAAATACTTTACATTGAGTCAGACTTATCTTTTGTCTTATTATATTACTGAAAAATAAAGTTATTTTTAAATTATAATTTACTTATAAAATATTACATGTTTATAATAACTTATATTACACTTATTATGTAACACCCCAAGCTTCCACGGTATCATTCCCTTTGAATAATGTAATATCTTGCGTTGTACGAAACATCGAGAATCTCACACACCACAACCAATCAAACTAGCTGTTTTGAATAGTAGTACCAACTTTTTGAAATTTTATAAATTTTATATTTTAAAATGGACTTCATTTTTAGATTCAGTATATCAAACTTAACTTACTATTAATTTGTTTTTATTTTTCTGAAAACATTCAATTTTTGATGAATAGTGAAAAACACTGAGTTATAGTTAAAAATCGATTTTTTATTTAAATAATTTTTTATTTTATTTAAAATTATTTTATGTAAAAATAGATACATAATACATATATAAGTTCAATGTAATTCATTGGATTCATTTTTTAATAATTTTATATATATAAAAATTTTATTGAACTTTTTAACCTTCTATTACCCACCTCCTAGGAGCATTTACAAATTTCAATAAAACTTAATATTTATGCATTTGTGAATTGAATATCAAAAATACAAGAGACATGGTTGATATAAGTTTGTAAAATGTGGTTCAATAAGATAAAATTAATTTTCAGTGAATAGAAACTATTGACTTTTATTTACCACGGTTAGAATTAAATATGTTAATTAATGGTAAAAATAAAATTATTATTATTGTAACACATCTCCTAATTCTATTGGATAAGTGTAATTCGACCAAGAACAACATTAGGATAAAAATTTAATCCTTCTGATATACTTAGATTAGATTAGGACATTTATTATTATTTTATTCAAAGAAGAGTTAAATGTGTCTAATTCAAAGCTTAATAGCTAAACCATTTTTAATATAGGTTTGTACATAAGATAAATTATATTATGAATATTTATTAGAAAAATAACAATATTCCCTACATAATTGTATTTTATTTAAATTTATTAGACATTAAATAATTTTATTTATTTATGACACAATGATGATGTAGTAATTACCCACTTAATGAAATATTAAAATATTTGATATTATAAATATCGAAATAAGTGTAATTTGAGTCTTTTTATGAATTCCACTAATTTTCTAGGTTACTATGACATGTTAGGGTTTTTTAGATAAACGTTTTTCTAAGTAATAACACTGTTATAAATTTAGAAAAAACAAAATACCAAATAGTGTCAAAATTGACATAAAATAGTTTTTAAACCAAATATAATATTATTAAATGACATTATATTCCTAATAATCTACGGTTTGTCCAAAAGTCTTCTATAAAGATTTTTGTATCATTATTTAACCACTTGGGGTTCTCTTGGAAGTATATAGAACGTTTATTAACTATATAATATAAAAATACAAAGAGACATGGTAAATTTTAAACTATTTAATTAAGAGATAAATATTAATAATAACGTTAATATAGTGACCCAGGCCTATCTTAAACCTATTGGGTGAGTGTTTTTGGACCCATCCCCACATTATCCTTTATATAATTCATTTTTGAGCCATTAGAAACCGAAAATGGTTTTTTTTTATAAAATAATATTTCTTGTTTTTCCAAAGGTGCCCCTCACCCCTCTTATTTAAGGGAACCCCCCCCCCCCGCAAATTCAGACTATAAAACCCTTTTGTCTCGTACAACCTCTGACCAAATACCCTCTCAACTATCCCCAAATCATACTAGAGGCCTTAATTTATTCATAAAGCCAACCAATGGAGATCTTTTGATCAAATCAAAAAGAAGAACCTGAAGAAGAGGTAAATATTTCATCACCTCTTTCATGTTTTTTTCTTCTTCCACTTCCTCTTTCATTTTTTTCCATTATAAAATAAAAACTCCAGTATCTTCTATATAATATGATGTATTATAAATATGGTACAACCATATTCATTATTCTATTCATCATTTTAATGGAATGTCACCATACCTGTGTACATACGACTTACCGTCTCCATGTCATGGTGTAATGATTATTAATTACATTATTATTTGTATGGGTATAATAATGATGTGTAATTGATCTAAATAATAAATATAACATGATAATTATTCGGTATGTATGATCTAACATCCAATTATATATTATTTTAATATCAAAAGAATGATATTGTAGCACATTCATACGTACAGATTACCGTCTCGACGAACGCGATGAGATTCATTCTCCATCATAATCCATTCAAGAGTAATTTTAATTAGATGATTAAAAATAATTCATTAAGACATAATATAATTTTTAATATGAATAAGATATATCCTTTTTATAACAAACACTACTTATGAAACAAATCATATAATGGAAAATGAATCAGTTAACACCCGAAACGACGATAATATTGAAATATTATTTAAAAAGCAATATTAAAAGATCATATATGATATCATATTAATATATATGATAATTTTATTATTTAATAACAATTATTTAACCATTATATAGAGGTTAACATACCCTATACTAAGGAAAAGTACAATGTAATGGGTTTCTTATCTCACTTTTAATTCTGTTTGATTTCCATTATTAGCCACTTATTTATTGAATATGGTGTACTGTGTACTGCCATCTGATATATATTATCATGATTCACTTTATATTCAAGGAATTTTGTGATTAATTTTGTGGGTATTAATTTTTGGTCATACGAATCTATTGATTACAACGAAGTAAGGTTTTTTCATCTCACTTTTTATTCACGTGAGATTCATGCTATATTTGACACTATTTTCTTTTATGTGGAATATGTATTGTCCATGATTGTATTATTGGTGTAATATAATTTAAATTTTGTATATTTAAGTCATAATTTTATGATATTTCTTTCATGGGTTTCATGTTTCATAAGTCATCAAATCGGTAAGGGAATTTCAAATTACAATTTTCATTTAGTGGGCTTTACGCATACTTCAATGATTATTTTACCCCAAGATTGTGTGTGGAGTCACTATATATTATTTATTTAGTAATTTCCACTCCCCTTTGCGTGGATATATGTTTGATACACCTAATAACTCCATTGATAATTTCACATGTCATTGATATAAATTACATCTTAACTCAATTTCCATTCATTGAGATAAACATCCAAGTCATTGGTGTTGTTTTTACAAGAATATGTTTGAATTTCCTCTGATTGATATACACTTAATATCCAATCATATTGAGTTTATTTATATATTTCACACATAATTATGTCATTGATTTATCCATTACCGAAATATAATATCTTTATAAGGGGATCCATCTCAATTTACATTCTTTTGAGGATTCTTTGTTGTTAGGCACTAATTCAATTTTATATGGTGTATATACAGTCCTTTGACATAGTATATCATTAAATCATTTATTCTTAAGATATTATAAATTTCTTATTACCTCAATTATTTTTATTCAATTGTATCTTATTTGGTTAGGAACTCTAACTAAAATATCATTTTAAATATTTTAAAATTTTATTCTTCTAAAATTTTCCCATTAATGTTCACATTTTATAAATGTTTTTAAGGATTTATTTATATGGACATTAATGTTATAAAGTTAAAATTAATTTTAAATATTTCAAATTGTTATGGGGCACTTTGATTCAAAAATATATATTTAAACAGTTTCTTTAAAAATAGTGTGACTTTTCAATGATTTCAAGAAAAATGGGGATATTTATCTCAAATAGTTTTGATGATTATTTTCATCTATGTCAATATCCTTCATCATTATTGATTGAGGTTAATATGTTATAATACAATATTCAATATTGTATTTAATGAGTTATGTTTGACAGTGGATGCCGTATTTTTATACCATTAATGATTTGGGGATAAAGTATTGACATTTTATATGCTAGATTTAGTAATAATGTTAATGTTTTGATTCAAACTTTTCATATGAGGAATGAAATAGACTTAGTAAATTACAGGTGGAGCCCGCTATAGCCTGTTGATGCATCAGTTGGTCTCATGAGACAAACTAGTGTCTTGGAATAAGGCCTTGACAAAATCTTATTTGTAGTCTTGGCACAAGGCCTTGACTATGTGGTTATAAAAGTTTGTCATTATGCATTACTTCATTATGAAAGTGGATATTGATATTTCATTAGATTATTCAACTAGTAGAATGTCCTTGTGAATACTAAATGGCAGTATTTGATTTTATCTTCGCCATATTATGTTGAAGTTCTTGTTTAAAAGGCTTTTGTTTTAGTCTTATACATTACCTTAAATGTATATGATTATTTATGAATGTTTCTGTTGTATTTTTATCCTTACTAAGAATCGAAACTCACCCCTTTCAATGTATTATTTTTCCCAGGATGTGCAAAGAATATTATGACTGACCTACAGGGATAGTCTATGGGATCTCAGTGTTGTCTATGGAAATAATTTTGTTGTATTTTTTCATTTTATTATGTAATATAAACCTTATAAATGTATCTAGTACATCCATGTCTACTAAACGAATCAGTATTTTGAGAATTTATCCATTGTGATCATGCCATTGATATGTAATATTGCACCGACTCTAGGATTTTAGGTTCGGGGCATTACAGTTGGTATGAGAGGAAGTTTAGTACCAACCTTGGAAACTAGATTTAGATAAACTCTAATTTTATCACATATCCCTTAGATAAACCATGAGGATTTGTATAGAATAACTTCCTTAAATTTTGGAATTATAGAGATTTTTTGAGTTTTCCAAGCAATAAATCCCTATCTGGATATGAGCAGGTAGAGGCGGCTCTGGCACAGATGTACCTAGGGGTAAAACCAGAAAACACTTCTTTGAGAGAGTCTCGAACAAGAATGGGTGCATGATAACAGGCCTTACTGCACTCTTGGTAACAACACCCCTGAGGGATATTCTTAGGATAATTTTCATTTTATTTACAAACCAATTTAAATTATTTTAATATTAGAAGATAATAAATGATCTTGGATTATCCTAAGGTGTTTCAAATTAAAAATATGGCGTCATGATATTATCTAAAGGATTTTATGACTACTGTTACTCACACAATGCTTTCTAGTTTTAGTATATGTCCGGATTCCAAGGAAGTCATAGTAACATTTATCATGATGTAAATGGTGGGAACCATGGTGGAAATGAGCAAAATAATGGAATTTTTATAGGTGTAAAAAGATATCGTGTTCATGCCAAATCATTATTCGAAAAATATGATCAACAACATATATATTAACCAACTCCCTGAATCATGAAAGAAGATAAAGGTGATGAATGGTAAGAGATATAGCGGTGGAGACCCTGGAGAAAATAATCCTCAATTTCCATCATGTTGGACATGTAGAAGGAGACACCCAAGAAAGTGTTACAATGGAATGAAGAAATGATTTATGTGTGGGAAGGAAGCACATAAAGTAAATATTTGCTGAGGAAAAATGAAGAGTATTGTGGAAGAAAATAAAAATGGTTCCAAGGATCCATTTACAGTCATTTTCTATAAATATAGGGGTCCTAGCCATCACCTTAGTGAATTCCCATTTCTATAGGATATTTTCTTGGTCAAATACGATTCTATGTGGAAATAAATGGTCGGAGAAATGTTTTAATGTATTATTACTCCATGTGGATGAGATTACTTTGGAATAATTTTCACTGTATTTGTAACCCTACAGTTTTTATGTAAAAATGATATTTGAGGAAGAATTATCTTTTCTATTGTGAATATAGTTATAAATAACCATTTGGTTTTATACGATCATTGGGCTTAAGGCAATTTCAAGTTATTATATTTTGGGATAAAATTGAAATGTATGAGATAAAATTTGATTATAAACTATGTTATGGTTATTTTGAGGAATTTATCTCATTTTGGTAATGTTATAAAATATATTTTTTGAAAAAGGAAAACATGCAGACAATGTGACAACCCATCGCGTCGGACAATGTTGTGGGAATCGAACCCACAACCAGAGTGCGATTTGGATTTATCACCTACCACTAGACAATGTGAAGTTCGTGGTTAGTGTGACTAATTATATTTAGTTAAATGATTATATTGATCAATAATAAGTTGACTTGGGACCTTATGTCTTATCAAATAACTACCCTTAGTATAGGAAAATGAATTGGCCATTAAGTGATAAATGTTATCTTGGAAGATGTTCACTCTATGGGGAACACTATATGTATAAGGAAAAATAGAATACTATGGGATTTAATTTGAGGAGTAATGGTGGTTTTTTATCTATGTTTTTATTGTGGATTTATAGTGATTTGGGTTATTAATGGAAATGATTATCTTATAATAGAGAATATGTTATTAGGATAATTAGTTTTAAGTATGTTACTTTAAGAGTAGTAGATGTCATTTGGAGATACAATTTAAAGTGGAAGACTACATAACCCAATTCTTCTATGTTTTGGGTTTCAATATTTTTTGGGATTTTATTTAAGTATTTTAAAGACAATTGTTTATTTAATGGTATTTATTAAACTTTGGGTTATGATGGATTAATTTTAGAAATTAGGATTAGTATTTATTTCTCTAAAGGAATGTCATTTTGGAGGATCATCGAATCTTGTACTAATTGTTTTGGTTTTTATTAATCTCTAAAGACAAGGTAAATATATAGTTTATCCTTTATGGATCATGTGATTCCCTAGAATATGATTCTAGATCTTTTTGTGTGACCATTTCATCTTGAATACTCATCGTTTGAAAAAAAAATATGAGTTAGTGGTTGAAATTTATTAAATAATGAAACTCTACGTAACATGTAAGTATGTCTCATTATGTTCTTAGTCAATATCATAAATAAATTCCTCATCTTTATGCGATGTAACTTAAAAAACGTTGTCCATTTAGTTTTCCTACTTGGAAACTAATGACCATTTTTCCTATCAGAATTCTGTTGTTTTCTTATTTTTAACTTTCTCTTGATCACATTTTCTATTCCTCTCCATCATATCTTGACACATATTTTATCTTCCATGTCCATGTTTTCTTATATGTAATCCTCGTATGGGTTATCTCGTGTGACCTTTGTAATTCTCTTTATTTATTTTAAATTCATAGTTTAATTGAATCCGTTTCTGATGTGGGACATTCAATTATATTCCCAAGACCAATTTTAAAAAAATTTAGGACACAATTTCCAAAAGGGGGGAAGAATGTAACACCCCAAGCTTCCATGGTATGTTTCCCTTTGAATAATGTCACAGCTTGCATTGTACGCAACTTCAAGATTCATACACACCGTGACCAATCCAACTAGATATTATGAATATTAATACACACACTAAGAAATTTTATAAATTTAATCATTCTAAATGGACTTAATATTTGGATTTGGAATATCAAAATTACCTTAGGGTGAATTTTTGGTATTTTTCTGAAAACATTCATTTTTTGATTAATACTGAAAACCTCTGAGTTATAGTAAAAAGCTGAATTTTTATTTAAATAATTATTTATTTTATTTAAATAAATTTTAGGTCAAAATAGATACATAATACCTATAGAAGATCAATTTAATTCATTGGATTCAGTTTATAATAATTTTAGATATGTAAAAATTTTATTGCACTTTTTAAGCATCTTTTACCTACCTCCTAGGAGCATTTAAAATTTGAATGAAACATAATTTTACCACTTCTGTGAATTGAATTTAAAAAATCCGAGACACATGGTTGATATCAATTAGTAAAATTTGGTTCAATAAGATCAAAAAAATTTTTGTGAATAATAACTTTTGACTTTTATTTACCACGGTTAAAATTAAATAAGGTAATTAAGGCTAAAAATGATATTATTATTACCCTAACACATGTCCTAATTCTATTGGATAAGATACATTTGACCAAAAACCAACATAGGAATAAAATATAATCCTTTATGTCCACATGTATTAGATTAGGACATTTATTATTATTTAATTCAAAGAATAGTTAAAAGTGTCAAATTCAATGATTAATAACTAAACCATTTTTAATATAGGATTATACATAAGTTAAATTCCATTATAAACATTCATTATAAATCTAAAACTATTTACTAAATAATATTATTTTATATTTTTTTTACATTAAATAATTCAATTTATTTATGTCACAATGATGATGAGGTAATTGCCTAATTAATGAAATATTATACTATTTGATATTATTAATATCCAAATAAATGTAATTTGAGATTTTTTAAGAATACCAATAACTTTCTAAGTTAATATAACTTGTTAGGGTTGGTTAGATTAATTTTTTCGAAGTAATAACTTTGTTATCAATTTAGCAAAAACAAACTACCAAATAGTGTCAAAATTGACATAGAAGGGTTTTTAAAAAAAAATATTATATTCTTAATTGATATTATATTCCTAAAAATATATATTTAGGACAAAATACATATATATTGATAGGTGTATCATTACTAAACAATTTTGGGTTTTCATGGAAGTATATAGTTAGTTTTGTTAACCATATACTATAAAAATACAAAGTGACATGGTAAATGTAAAACGATTTAACTAAGAGTAAAATATAAAAGACAAGGATAATATAGTATCCCAAACATGTATAAAACCTATTTTTTGAGTGGGATTCAACCCATACCAACCTTAGACTTTAAATATTTTATTTTGGAGCCATTAGAAACCGAAAATTATTTTATTATAAAATAATATTTCAAGCTTTTCCTAAGGTGCCCCTTAACCCTCTTATAAAACGGCACTCCCCCTTCATCCTAGAGGACTTACTTTTTCCTCGTCCAACCTTTGATAAAATACCCTCTCAACAATCCCCTTTACATACTAGAGGCATTACATTATCCAGAAATAAAACCTATGGATCCCTTTTGATCATATCAAGAGGAAGAACCCAAAGAATAGATAAATATTTCATCACCGCTTTCAAGATTCTTTCTTCTTCCAAAACCTCTTTCATTGTTGTTTCCATTATAAAATAAAAAATCTAGTATATTCTATATACTATGATGTTATTATAAATATGGTATAGACATATTCATTATTCTATTCATCCTTTAAATTTCATGTCACCATATGTGCGTACGTATGGCTTACCATCTCCAAGTCCTGTTGTAATTGTTATTCAATACATTATTATTCGGATGGGTATAATAATGATGTGTAATTGATGTAAATAATAAATATAACATGATAATTATTCCTTATATATGATATAACATACAATTATATATTATTTTAATATCAAAATAATGATATTTCTGCTCGTGCGTACGTATAGATTATTGTATCCACGAACGTGATGAAATTCATTCTCCAACGTAATCCTTTCATGAATAATTTTTATTAGATGATTAAAAATAATTCACAAATACTTAATATCATTCTGGATATGAATAAGATACATCCTATTCATAATAAACACTACTTACGAAACAAATCATATAAAGGAAAACGAATCAATTAACACCTGAAATGATGATAATACTGAAATATTATTAACAATGAAATATTAAAAGATCATATATGATATCATATTAATTTATATTATACTTTTATAATTTAATAACAATTAGATTACCATTAAAAATAGGTTAACCTCCCCTCTACCAATGAATTGTACAATGTAAGGGGTTTTTTATCTCACTTTTAATTCTGTGAGATTTCCATTGTTATCCACTAATTTACTTAATGCAGTGTACTATGTACTGAAATTTAATATATATTATCATGATTATCTATATATTTATTGTATTTTGGTATTCATTTGGTGGTTATTAACATTTGGTCATATGACTAGATTGATTACAACAAAGTAAGGGTTTTTCATCTCAAATTTCATTCATGTGAGATTCATGCTATATTGGACACTATTTCCTTTTGTACGGAATATTTATGGTCCATGATTGTGTTCTTCGTGTAATATAAATTAATTTATGGGTATTTACAGATAAATTTGATGATCCTCCTATAATGGGTTGTACTTCTCATATGTTACCAAATCGGTAAGGGAATTTCAATTTTCAATTTCCACTTAGTGGGATTTATGTATACTTCATTGATTATTTTACTCCAAGATTATTTGTGGAATCACTATGTATTATTTATGTAGTAATTTACACTACACATTGTGTGCATATATGTTTGTTACACATAATCAATCCATTGATAATTTCTCAAGTCATTGATATAAACTTGATCATAACTCAATTTCCATTCACTGAGTTAAACATCCAAGTCATTGGTGTTGTTTTTACAAGAATATGTGTGAATGTCCTTCGATTGATTTACAATGAATATCCAAACATATATAGTGTATTTATATTTTCCACACAAAATTATGTCATTGATTTAGCCATTACCTAAGGATTCTATCTTTATAAGGGATTTCATCTCAATTTACATTCCTTTGAGACTTCTTTGTTGTTATGCACAAATTCACTTTTATATAATGTATATACAGTCCTTTGACATAGTATATCATGAAATCATTTATTATAAAGATATTATAAAGTTTTTTATTACCTCAGTTATTTTTATTCAATTGTCTTTCATTTCATTTGAAACTCTAACTAAAATATCATTTTAAATGTTTTAAAAATTTATTCTTCTAAATATTTCTCATTAATGTCCATGTTTTAAAAATGATTTTAAGCATTTATTTATATGGATATTAATGTTTTAAAATTAAAATTCCCTTTAATATTTTCAATGTTTTATGGGACACATTGATTCAAAAATCTATTTTTGAACGACTTCTTGAAAAATAGTGTGACTTTTAAATGATTTCCAAAAAGGAGGGTATTTCTCTAAAATAGTTTTGATGATTATTTTAATCTATGTAAATATCCTTAGTTATTATCTATTGAGGTTAATATGTTACAATAAAATCTTCCATATTTTATTTATTGAATTATTTTTGATTGTGGATTTGCTATTTTTATACCATTCATGGTTTTTGGATAAAGTATATACATTTTGTATGCTTGTTTTAATACGATTGTTTATGTTATGTTTCAAACTTTTCATATGAGGAATGAACTGGAAATAGTAAGTGATGGGTGGAGCCCTCTATAGCTCCTCGATGCATTGGTAGGTCTCATGAGACAAACTAGTTTCTTGGAACAAGGCCTTGAAAATTTTTTATTTGTAGTCATGGCCTAAGGCCCTGACTATGTGGTTATGAAAGTATGGCATTATGCATTCCATCATTTTGAAAATGACTACTGATATTGCATGTGATTATTCAACTAGTATAATATGCTTGTGAATAAATAATGACATTGTTTTATTTTATCTTTTCCATATTATGCTGAAGTTCATGTTTAAAAGGCATTTTTTAGTCTTATACATTTCCTTAAAAGTTTATGCTTATTTATGAAAGATTTCGAAATATTATTATCCTTACTGAGCATCTAGGATCACCCCTTTCTATGATTTATTTTTCCCAGGATGCGAAGAAGTATATTATGACTGACATATAGGGATATTTTATGGGATCTTCGTGTTGTATATGGTAACAATGTTGTTTTATTTTTTCATTTTATGATGTAATTTAAACCTTATAAATGCATCTTGTACATCCAAGTCTACTAGAATAATCGGTCTTTCAAGACTTGATGCATTGTGATCATTCCAATGATACATAATAATGCAATTACGCTGGGCTTCTGGTGTCATGTCGTTACATATTACATTGTTTTATACAACTACTTAATCAATTGAGTTTTCATTTAGCATTTTGTCCAATTTCAGTTTCTATGTCAAAAAAACACTTTAGTTCAAAAATAGTCAAATATTCCATTATATAACAGATATATAATAATAATAATTAAATAATTTTTATATTTTTATTTTATTTATTATTTTAAAACCAGTCATTAAATATGGTTATAAACAATGAACCTTCATTATAATCAATGAAATGGAAGGATGTACGTTTGGATGAGAAATGTCCCCATTTTTCAAATATTATTATAGAAAGAATACATGTAATAATATATATCTAAATAGTTATATGTATATCATAAATACCATGATATTTAATCATGTATACTTATAAATATAATTATTATGATCTAACATCAATGACATCATGTTGAGGACACAGTAGTCCACACATCCTTGACCGACATTATCACTTTTTGGTGTGTGAAAGGGTAATAAAAAAATGATATATATTATATATCAAGAAAAATTATTTATTTAATTAATTAAATATTTTTATGTAATATATTAGTACGTAAAACCATAATTTATACATTTCATGTATCAGTTGATCAAATAACATAACTTTTAGGAGGAAGTAGTCCACACTTCCACAAATAATGCAATCTTATTTATTCAAAATTTAAGTATAGCAGTGTGTGTTACAAGATAATTATAGAATCATAAATTCATAATATATATAATATATATCACATATAAAAAAATTTCCATCATAATATCAGTCCATTAATTGTGGTAATGGAAAAAATGAACAACATCGTTTTGTGGGGAAGTAATTTTTCGTACACATAAACAGTCAGTTCGTTGAAAATTATATAGAAGTGTTTGTAAGTGTGGGTATAAAATCATTAAAAACAAAATATAATTATATTATAGATACTAATATTTTAATATAATCATGTAATTATGATTTTTGAGGTTTTGATTAAATAAAAAAACTGAAGCGTATGAGGATGGATGTTTTATTTTCATTGGTAACTCCTTTGGTATTTGACCAAAAGGATTACTTGGAAGAATTTACCGAATAGATAAGTATCCAACAATGATGGGAGGGATTTTTAGGATCTATATATGTAGAAATTGGTCAATCCAATGATTCTTAAAGGTGTGGAAAAGTTATAGGAGAGGAGGTATTTTTGTATTGGAGGAGGAGTGACACTCTTGTAAATTTTAGAAAATGGAATTACACCGACATTTTTAAAATTTAATTTGGTTCCAATTTTGTTAATATGTAGTTTTATTTTATTGTAGTGACTTAATATGACAATAAAATGGATTTTTTACTTGTTTTAGAGTCATTTTTTATCATTATTTTATGGATTAGTCCTTTGTTAACCTAATTTTTTCATTAATCGTTGTAATTAATATAAATAATGTTCTCTAATATTATTGGTAATGAACTATGTTTAAATTATTTTGAAATATTAGTTATGATGATTCAAAAATGGAAAAAATTATTCCAAATTCTACTGAAATAAGTGGATGAAATAAATTTAAATTTAATTCCACTAAAGGGAGAAAAATACTGGGTTTTAAAAAATATTTAAAAGTTTTCAATATTTTCATAAAAAAATTTAATGTGAAATTAATTATAATGTTATAAAATAGTTTAATTAATACAAATTATATAAAATAAAAAAATTAAAGCTAATTTAACTTATTATTTTAGAATATATCAATATTATATGAAAACACATATTTGAATTAAAAATCATAATTTTTCATTATTAATTAAAAATGAATCATCCAAGAAAAATACCAAAAATTCATCCTAACATGATATTTGGGTTTTTATTTAAAAAATTAAGATTATTTTTTCATATAATATTTATTAAAGATCCGAAAAGTTGATATAAAATAGGTTCCCCCTTAAAATCTGGTACAAGTTCATTAATAAAAATATAGTATTTTATGTGTAAAATTGGGCTCCTTCCAATCTATTTCTATCAAATATTTTGGGTGGATATCTAAAATATTTGGTTGAATATATAATATATATAATATTAACATCAGTATATATTTTTAAATAATTTAATTTATTATTATAAAACATCATTGTGAGCATAAAAATAGTTTATCCTAAAAACATTCCATTTATATTAAATAGGATCTTATATTAAATTCTAATTATTTCATGACAAATGAATTCATTTTATATTTTTCTAAATATAAATTTTCATAAGTTAGAAAATATTATTTATAACATTAAATTTAATTTCTATGCAATATAATATTATAATAAAAAATATTATTTTAATAATCTATTATTATTTGGTCACACTCAGTCTTTCGTGTAATTCACTTCATCAATGAAATTATTGTTGAATAAAATGTACACTTAATCAGTGTTTCATGCATTAAAAGTTAGAAATAAATTTTAATTTATTTAAATAAATAAATATATTATTAATTCATGAGATATTATACACCCTGACTCACTTGATGTGGTGTGTCGTACATGCTATTGAACAAAATGTTCAAAATTTAGATTTTACAAAGCATTAGATTATCCCTACCTTAATTAAATTCTTTCCTGTAATATTGAACATTATATTTATGGTATATTTTTTGATTTTTTTATATGTTGAAATCCCATGACTTGTGAAGGGTCTATAAAACATCCTATTCAAAAGGGAGAGCTGTATGTACAAAGGATACATGGAAAATCATATTACTATGTCTCTAAGTACAAGAAAATTAGTGGAATGTAGAGATATATACTTTGAATAAAGCATAAATATTTTTATAATGTGATTTAGGTCATTAATACAAAAAAAATTGAATGGTCAATGAGAGGTTGAGGGCCTAACATCCATTGATCAGTGATGATTTAGAAGACTATATGTCCAACAATCATTAAATAATTAGGACCAGAAAAAATTTAATATCCTTTTACTAATAATGAGAAATTCCATTACATTATAATATTATTATTAAATTGAATTGCCTGATATGTTTTAATTTCATATGAAGAATTCCATATTTTTATTTTTCTTAAATCAAATTTGAATTCATCATTTAAATAATGAAATGGGTTTAGACAAATTAACCTTTATATCAAAAGAACTAAAATAAAAATTTAACCGACCATAATGCCCCAAAAATATTAAAATATCATTAAATTTGTCTCTATCTATTATTAAAATGAAATATAGTTAATACATTAATCCCTAAAACTAAAAAATTAACAGTACCATTTCATAATAATTATTTATTCATCAAATTATTTAACTAAAAATAATGAAATTTTAACTGGGATATTTTATAGGTTAGTAGATGGCATTAAACCCTTATCGTCCTTAGATTATGGGCTTAAGTCACATGGGTTTACCAAATTTGATTGGTTGTCACCTAACATGCTTATTGTCCTTTTATAAGACCATATTAATTTAATTTGAAAAATAAATATGATGAAAATCGTTTATATAGGGTTAATCACTAATTATCAATTAAAATATGGTGTTCAATACAACATAAATACACAAAAACATAATATATTTTATTTAAACTGATATCCATTATTATTCGAAGGTTCAACCACAATATCATTTGAAGGATTTATAAATTGTGACAACTTATCTTCAATATAAGTAACATTATGATTAACATAGGTCATTCAATTCCAATATCTATTAAAATACTTCCTTATTTTTTGTAACGAAAATGTGAATTATCATAAGATTATCCCCATGGATTTTTAAAATAGAGGAACAATAAGGCCCATTTTCATGTACTAGGTTACTTAGAGTCAGGGCTAATGCATTTTTTGGAGTTGATACCCCAAGGAACATCTGTTCTAGAACCACATCCACTTTTAGTATCTCGACATGTATTCATTGAATGTAATATTGAAATAATATATATATTACCATAATTAATGTTTGTTCATCTATAATTATCCACAAATTATACCTTATGGTTATGTTCATTAAGATATGTTTTCCTAAATATAGTTCACAATATTGCTACTAAACATCATATTATACAAATCTCTAAAGACCCAAAACCTATAAGAATAGATCTAGTGTCAACTAAAATTACATTGGAATGATCATAAGGGATCAAATCCCGAAGGATCATAGAGATTAGTAGTCTTGGTAATCAATATAAATATCTGATTCTTTTATTACAAATGAAGGCATTAATTAGAATATAATTTTTTTCCATATAGGACAATATTATTCCATCTAATAAATACATTCATATAATTTATAGAGGAAATATTGGATTCTTAGTGAAATGAAACAGAATAAGGGTGGGAATTAATATTCAGTAAGGGTAAACTAATGACAAATAAAAAATGAATAAATGAGATTAATCACATGTCAAGGTAATGAATTAGAAACACATTCCACTAAAATAATTAGATAAGGAAATGAATGAAATGAAACCATAGATATGACATTGGAAATTACCATGGAAAATTAATAACTTATTAATATGAAGAAAATTAATAATTATTGGAAGCCTTGTTTAAGGAAATTGAAAACCTATAATGTCATTATCTATCCTCAAAACAATTTAAAACCATGATATAAACCACTATATTATTCTTGGAAACAAACATTAAGGACATGTTATATATAATTTCATCTCATAAGACTACCGGTTCATAGAGTGATTAAATTAAGAGATACGCAAAATATAGAGAATTCCATAAATGGTTCAGAACCCTTGTTCTTCATGACCTAAGAATTCATCACATCTAATAATAAATATTTTCTTTGTCAAATTTCATAATTTAATAATCTATACATATTTATCAATATTTCCACAAACAATAAAATAAAATTCAACATAAACACTCAATAGAAAATTTTATATTGTACAGGAAATAATCCTATCCATGAAAAAGGACAAAATTATTTTGGGTAATCTCAATGTGAAATGATCATATGAAATTGAATATTTCAAGGGGAATAAAAGGTATATTGGATGTAAATGTGAATAATATACTTTTCCAAATAAATAATAAACCATCTATGGGATTATTAATGAATGTATTAAAAAATATATACAATATAGAGTAAAAAAAGGGGGTAGCTTTCATTTATGAATGGTAATATTTAGAAAATATTTCGGAGGAAAATGCCGTTTTTTATGAAAAAACAATATGAAAAATATTTTTCATTGAATATTATTATTGAAGGAATTTTATTTAAAAAAATAACCTTTTATAAATTAAAATTTAAGATTATAATAAATAATGGAAGTTAAATCCTTACATCTCGTTTGAGGTTAAAAGAATATTCATTTTACATGGTAAAAGGTTTGAAAAATTCCTTTTTTGGTAGGTGACAAAAATATTCCTTTTACAATATTGGTCTAAAGGGTAAAATGTCTTTAAAAAATAATTTTGAGAAGCATCAAAAATTTGAAAACCTTTTAAAAAAAATTTAATTTTATAAGAAAATAGATACTCTAACTAAATAGATAAATGATTTCATTTTTTTATAAAAACATTTTATAAAATACATGGAGTAACAAATAGTGGAAAAATAGTAATAAAAATGAAAAGGGAAATGAATAACCACATGAGAGGAAAATTAATGGGATTTTAAAATAGTGGGTAGTATGTTCCTCAAATACAAATGAAATATCCTTACAAATATTCTTGAAGAAAATAATTTGTATACATTGTAAAAAGTCATATACCATTTTGAAACATTTTAAATTATAATCATTATTATGAAAAATTATTAAACTAAACATTAAAATTGAATAAATAAAACAGTATTATTGATATAATATAAAGAAATTGCCAGAATATACAATACACAAAATAAGTATGTGTTGAACATTACATTTATCTCATAGATGTAAATAAGTGAGATGAAAAACCCTTACACTGAGTCTGAAGTATATCATGTTCCTTTATATTCCCAATTAACAAAATTATGGTACTCTTTCCTTTATTCATAATATTTTCCATGTTTATAATAAATTTTATTTAAATTATTACCATGTTTTATACATCTACATAATCAACTATATTTAGGTTGGGTGATTTGACCTAATTCAGTTTATGTGTCAAAAACAACTTTGGATTGTTAAATATTGTGAAATGGGCCATTATATAATATCTCCAAAATAAATATAACGACATTGTTATTATATTAATATATTAATTATACATATAAAAATATAAATTAAATATTATTATGATAGATTTACAAACATAACAATCATGAAGACGGTTGTTCATAAGTATGCATGAGTAACATTCACATTTTGTCAATGATCATTATGAAAAGAATGTAACTGACACAATATATTTAAATAATGATCATTATATTATAAATAACATGTTATTTAATCAAATATAATTTTATATAATTCTTCTTATGTGAAATGAATACCATCAAGTTGAGGAGTTGGAAGTCCACACGTCTATGACCAACATTGTAACTTTTTAGTGTGTGAAAGGGTAATAAAGAAAATGATATATACTAAATTTCAATAAATGTAATTATTTCAAGAATAAAAAAAATTATTTCATATATGTTATATTAAAGAGATCCTTTATACATTCCATGTATTTTGTGATCTAATAACATCAGTATTTAACTCATCCACAAATGGTGTTATCATATTTACACAAAATGGAATGTAAAATGGTATGTGATATAAAATTATTAAATAAGTTTGAAGAAATAATATGTATCATATATATAATATATAAACATATCGTCTCTCAGAATTACAATCATGAATATTGGTAATAGAAACATTAACATATCCATTTTGTGAGGTAGTATTTTTCTATACACAGAAATGGTAAGTTCATTACCCCATAGATAGAAGTGCTTGTTAATGTAGGCCTAGACAGAGTATAAAATCATATCAGTGTGTTTTGGATAATATTTTTATATAATAATTTAATAATTATATTTGAGTAAATGGAGAAAGAAATAAAATTCAATAGCATGAGGAAAGATGTTACCTTTTCTTTGGTTAACACCTTTTCATTTTTACCAAAGTGATTTCTTGGATTGATTTATTCCCAAGGGTAGGATTATAGGATGATGGTTGGTATTTTGAGTTTCAATTTAGACTGAATAGTTTCTATTAAATGTGCCTTTTTTGGTATGAAAAATATAGATGATGTGGGTCTTTTTTATAGTGGAGGGGGAGTAGCACACTTATATATTTGGGAAAAAGGAATTCCATCCACATTTTATTTCAATTTAATGTGGTTCCAATAATGGTCAAAAGTATATAAAATGGTGTATAGGTTCGAAATAAGACCATAAAAGGTTTTTTTATTTTAAAGGTCACCTGTACCCTTATGTTTATGGTTTAGTCCCTTATTAAGATAAATTTTACCTTAATCGTTATACGTATTTTAATCCACTTTCACAAATATTTTTTGTCAAAAACTAAGATGAAATTATTAGAAAATATAAATAATTATTATTAAAAATATGTAATATATTTCTTCAAATTCCAATCACAAACATGAAAAAATATAATTTAAATTTAATCCCATAGCTGGGACGACAATGTAGGATTTTAATATAAAATCATTCAAAAGTTTTCTATGTTTTTATATACAATTAGAATGTGAAATTGATTCCAATGTTCTAAAATGAGTTAATTAATGAATAATAAATTTAATTAAACTTTTAAAAAATTAAAATATTATTTTACCTTTTAATTAAATTAGATGAAAAAACAGATTTGAATAAAAATTTAGCATTTTTTGTTAGTCATTAAAAAATAAAACATCACAAAAAAATTCTATAAATACACACTAAAATAAATTGTTTGTTTTTATATTAGTTATTAAATTTAACTTTAATATAATGTATAAAAATGTTCAAAAAATGAGATTTAAAACATGTTCTCTATTAAAAGGTAGTTAAAGTGCCTTAACAAAAATATAGTATTGTTTGCATAAAATTAGGTTTGTTCTTATCCAACACACAATAAATCCATTGGATGAATATAAAAATTAATTAATTTAATATAATATTTATATATATGAAAATTTAATATAAATCAAAAAAATTAACTAATTTAATTTATTAGCATTAAATAACATTCTGAGCATAGAATGATTTTTTTATAGTAACATTCAATTAATATTAAACTATTTATTGAATTCATTTTTAATAAATTTTTAATAAATTAATTTATTATATATTTGTTTAAACCGTAGATTTTTATAAGTTACGTAACCATATTAATATATGCTAATTTAATTGTTACGTTATATCTTAATATAATAAATAGTAATATATTAATCCTATATTATTGTTTAGTAACACTTGTAATTTCAGGTAACACAAGGCATGAAAGAAACTCATTTATTCATTCGACATATGCTGAGTTAGTGTCATGTGCATTTCATCCTATAAAATATATTTAATTTATATAATATATTAAATATGTTATAAATTCTTTTAATGTGATATCAATTCATTTGAAAGGTGTTGTGTGTCATTCATGATATCAAATATAATTTTTTAATTTATATTTTTAGGTTTTATAGATATGGTTCCAAAGTATAATTATTTTCATATATAAAACATCCATAAAAGTATTATGATGTTATATTTAGCACAAATTGAACTATATAAAGTGATAAAATGGATACTAAACCCATTTTTCAGCTCAACTATTGATATAAAATCAGACAAAGATCGTTGGACGTAACACCTTTAGATTTATAAATAACACTATGTTTGATATCGCATATAAAACACAACATTGAGTTTGAATGAATAATGTAATATTAATATGGTTGTAATACCCTTACAATTATATTATTATATATACATAATAGTAATAAGATTATGAAATATAAATAATTTTACTAATAAATAAAAAGTTATAAATAAAAAATTTGTAAATAACTACATTTTTTTAGTAAAGGAATTTTTCCTTAAAATATTATTTATTGGAACATAGTTTATATTCTTTTTTTGAATATTAAAATTAATGTATATAACATTTTTTATTTTTTTTAAATGAGAATAAGCATTTTTTAATTATAATTTCATAATTATATTAGAGTAATATTCTTGGAGTATTCTAGAAATATCAATTTTTCAATGAATAGAATTAAATTAAATTATTTATTAGAAATTGAATTTTATCTAAATAATTTAAGTAGTTCCATTTATTTAATTTCAATGTAAAATTATTTTTATTATATTATAAATAATTAAATTATGTTTTTCGTATCAATATTATGGTTTAAATTTTTATAGAATAATTTTTTGACATAAAAATAAATTTTTCTGAGAACACATCTTTCATCTTCAATCACGAATTTATAATTAAATTAAATTCCACCACTTCTATGAGTTAAATTTGAAAAAATTTCATACATATTTTTGATTAAATTAAATAATATTATCTAATATGGTCATCTTAATTTTTGTTCAATATGAATAGAAACCATAATAATATTTTGTTACCACTATAAAAGAAAAATGTGTTAACAATTGTTTAAATTTTTTAATATGGCTTAAAATTCATTACAAAATATTACATTTTTCTATCTTTTAGAATATAGAATATATAATCATAAAAATATTAAAATAATCTCATTTTATTTCCATTTGGATTATATTTTTAACTTTATAATATTTAATTAAATGCTAATGTTGGACATTTAACATTCTATGAGTGAATATTTATAACATTTTACGATAGGGATAGAAAAGAAATATGTTCAGTTATAAATTTTTTTAAATATGAATGAACATTTTAAGATTATTTTTTATTTTTTATTTTTAATGATGAAATAATTATATAAAAAGATTAAAAAATGTTAACAGAGTGCATGTGAATGTAAAAGAATAATCATAAAAATGGTTTTAGAAACTATAAAAGTAATATTTGTTATGATTTATAGATCCACAAAAATTACTGATTATTTAATCCTATGGATTTTTGAATGGTTTATATTAAAATTAAATAACTATCATGATATTTTTAATGTCAAATTATTTGAATTGTGTGAAATGGAAATTAATGATATTTTATAAGAAATATTATGTTATTAAATTTTTTAAAAAATAATAAAAATAATTAAATGGAACAATTATTATAATACATTGTTTTAAATTTTAGCACATGAAAATTTATCTACCAATTATTATCTTATAATTAAAATTATAATAATCTAAAATTGAAAAAGTCGTGGCCACGGTTATGGAAACAATCATTTCACAAAGGGGCTAAACAAAATTAAAAAGTTTAAAAAGAAACCAGGGAATAACTAAATTTCATTTTATCATGATATTTTGACAAGAAAACTCTTATTGTTCAAATCATTTCCTATTCCACCCCATTATACATCATATATACAGTAATGATATTTAAATATTTAAATTAATTTCATGTGTGTCCTTTACCTCCCTTATACAAGGACACCCATTACCTAATTTAATCACTCCAAATTGATACAAATAACATCATCAACAACAAAAGAATATATTTTAAAATTATTATACATGAAATAGATGTTATGTTATTCATAATATACCACCTAATAGTTCTTTAGAAATGGATCTATTGGAGACTTAATGAGGAAGAGGTAATCATCCTAACCTATGAGTTTCAATTTTTTTATTCTACAAAATCATATAATTCTATTGTAATAATAGAAAAATATGTATTTAACTACATTAAATTTTTTTATTGAAATACCATTATTCAACCACTTTTCCCTCAAATTGGAATGGAATGTGTCACTCGTGTGTAAGTGTGGACTACAACCACCACATAACAATATAATTCATTTTCCTTCACCATATTTCATGGAAGGTTATTATAATGAGTATAATATTTATATATAAAATTTATAGTAATATTATCCATCTATAATTATAATATCATATATACCATATTATCTTTTTATCCATTGGAAAGTGATTAAATCGATCATTTGTACACATGGACTACCGATTACATGATATGGTTTGATTCATTATTCATTTCCACTTTACATGGATGATAATAAATATATAGTATAGTAATAAATTTTATTTATATTAAATATAAATTATTTAAAAAATATGAATTATAATTTAAATTCTTTCATTCTACGCTTCAAAAAGTATTGAATCATTTATTCGTACTTATGACCAACCATCTATGTGAATTGTTTAATTCACTTTTATTCCTCTCTAATTTATAGAGAAACATATGTATAAGGAATGAAAATGTATTTTATAAAATTATTAACATTATGGTAATGATTTTAAAGAGATAAATTTATATGTTTTGGAACTATCAAACCAAAATTTACTTGAAAAGGGAAACAATTAACTCCATGAAACAACTATTTTAATAAATAATTATTAACAAATGTATGTAAAACATACATAAGTGAATCATATTTGATAATATAAGTATATAAATAATTATATTATATAATTATAATAAATTTAAATTAATTATATAGTATATATATCACTTTCACATAAAATGTAACAAGAGCTACTTGATTTATGTTACGTTCTCATTATTTATTAAGATTGTTTATGTTTACGTTTCTAATGATGAAATTTTATAGCATAAATTGAAATAATCCCATAAATTATATTATAATATATTTATTTATTCATATTTTATTTTTTTCTTTTAATTTTCTTCTTTTTATCTACTAAATATATAAAAGGAATAATTCTAGTGAAATCAAATAGTATTTCCCTTTTCAGTCAAAAATCCTTTTTCTTCCGTGTCAATGCTTACTATAAATTTTTACAAAAAAATATTACTAGTATCATATTATTTTTTAAAATCATTATATACCAATGATTTATTTTTAACATTATGGGTTACATTTAATATTCTAGTCTGTTCACAAATGATGTACTTGCGAATTCACTTTAGAAAATAAGAAAGGAAACATTGTTATAATTTACTTTAAATTTGGGTTCTTTCCCTCTATTATGACCAGTCAGTCTTTCAATGATTCCATTATAAGTTTAAATATTTCTTTTCAATTAATATTTTTGGCTAATATTTTTAATTTATTCATATTATAGTGAATTTAATTCAAATTTAAAAATTTATTTTAAATATAAAAAATTGGAAATGGTGTTTTAATGGAATTCTAATCAAAGTAGACATACATTGATATTGCTTATGCTTCACTAGGGATATAATCCAATATTACCATCCTTATTAATTCTCTTTATGTATTAGGATTATAATTTTCAGATGTTTATGAAAGATATTTTTTTCATTTCTTTTAGGATGATGCATAATATAAATGATTCTCAAAACCATTTACATTAAAATATTTATGATATATGACGAATTATTCATGATCATGTGTAACATAAAAATGCCAATTGTGATTTTATGAAAATTTCACCTAAAATTATATATCCCTCCAATTCATTTAATGAGGATATATATTTAATGATATAATAATTTCTCTATTAGGGATTGAACCAAGTATAGTAATGGAATATTACCTCAATCATAGTCTTTGAAGTATGCCCTAACTAATAATAGGATGGAATGGGTTGTACACCTAGTCCACAGTGATAGTAATAAATTAAATCCTAAACTAAATAAATGATTTAATATTATTATATGTATTTTGAAAACACATTTATTAGTCTAATTATATTATTTTATTTCTCAAGTTATTTGATTAATTTTTGATAAATACCTCCTAAACTGTTGTGAACCAACATAGTTCAACCTCAAACCAGTCACCTGATACAACCCACGATAAGTGCAAACATGTGCTCCAAATCTTAATCGACTGTAATTAAATTCAATGCATAAAATGTTAAATATTATGAATTTTTTACTCCAAAAATATATTAAATAAATTAAACAAAAACAAAAAAATATGACTAAATGGGAAAAAATTAAAATAAAACATTATATACCTCTATCTAATCACATGGGTCACCTCCAACCATAAAATCTGCATTGTTCCCTGAATACTATGACCAATCCAAAATATACATCCGAAAATAAAAACAGATATTAGTATAGCTGTGAGTAATAAAAATCATTTGGTGTTCCTAAACAAATTATTCCCTATTCCTTAACATTGGATGAAAAAACAAGTCATCAATTTTTTAAGATAAGACATATAAAAGTATTTTTTTCTCAACTCTTATATGGGAAACAAGTAACAAGATTCCATTTGATAAAAAATGTGATATATTATTTTAGAAAATTTAATGTAATAAATATCTTTCAGAAAACAATTTATACAAGATAACCTATGTTAAATAAGTGTTTGAGCTTGGAAAACAAAAAAAAACATTCAATTTTATAAAGAAACTAGAAGAAAAGTGGAACCCAAAAATATTAATATTTCAAAATAGTAATATATAAAGTATTATTAAAGAGTGAATTCCAAATGGTATATACCATTGTAGCTATGTCAATAGGGTCATATGATTCTTATACTCTTGGTGACTACACCATATAATCAATTTTCAAACATGATCCCTTAGAGCGGTCCCGAAAAAATATCTAGTAGTTCCCAAAGCACAATCATATTGTTTTATTAGTATTATATATTAATCAGGCTATGGAACCTATTATAGTGTTCTACCGACTCAACCAGTGCATTATTCATTAAAACACAGCATAGGAACCCGTGGTCCCTTAGTGATTCATTCAAATTAAGGTGAGTTCTTTTCAATCTTGAATATGTATAAAAATAAAACTGTTTAAAGAACAACCCCTACACCTTATCACATACTATGTCCCTCTTATTGTGAATCCCCATTCTCAAAAACACATAAACAAGACTCTACCCATCATCATATGGACATTTCAGACCACTCATTTAACACTAAAATGTCACATTTTCATTTTAATTTTCATACCTTAAGGGGTTTTTCCATTTACATAAAACGAATGAATGTTAAAATAGATACATACCACAAATAAATAAATTTCATTTAGTAAAATTATTGAACATATAAAATACATTAAATTTTCTAAAAAAGGCTGAAATCATATTTTTACACCAAAACCCCATGATGGATGCTTATGTAATATTACATAAAACATATGAAAAATAATTTATTTGTGCCAAAAATTGTTTACATAGAATATATATTTCAAACATAACATTAAAATCACAATTTTAAAACCCCCAATAAATTTGAATTTAATATTAATGTCATACACACTGGGATCCTACCTCAAAGAGCGCTTCTTTTTATGATGAAAGAATGAATCCACACTTTTATATAAACAGACACACGCGTTTACACACAAACACAAAGATATATATATTTATATATATATTTAAATACCCCAAAATTAAATGTAGATATTCCCCTCTAAATGAAGGAATATGTACAAATAAGGTATAAATATATATACTCATTTCCCATGCATATGTGTGTTGGTCACCCTCACTAAGGATGCTCCATAACACACTAGAGAAAAATTTCAAAAAATCAAAAATCACAAAAATTAAAAAATTTATGTTTAATAAAATGACTAATTATTGAATATATTTTACGCAAAATTGGGGGTAAAACCAATTCCTTCAATGGCTATGAAAATAACTAGATATAACAGAACCTATGATCCCTTAACATTAATAATGATCAAGTTGACCTCCAAAAATTAGTTTAAGGTTCACCCTAGATGTATTCACCATGAGGAAGAGAAATAAAACAATGAAAAATTGGAATGTTAAATAATATTATGATATGAGATACTCACTAGATAAGATTTTACACAAAATTAAAAGGAAAACAGCCACTAGAGGGAGAAGAGGTGGGGAGACCAGGTGTCTGGGATCCCTCCAGGTCATGGGTCTTGTGCGGCCTAGGGATGAAATTGTGAGGGGAATAAATAAGAATTATTAATAATATGAATAATATATATAATATGAATAATATGAATAATAATAATTATTATAGTAATAATAATAATAACATTAATAATATTTATAATAACAATAGTATTAAAACTCGATTTTTCAGTTTTTAAATTATTGTCCTCGAAGGCACTCAATTATGTTACATAATCTACCATACCATGCCCCAATTATGTGGTGAATTTTTCCATGATTTAAAATATGAAACATGGTTTTTGTGGCCAAGTGCATGGTCAGGTGCCTGAAATTGATTACTCAGAAGAGATAATGTTTCTGTCGCACTGTTTCCCCTAGTCTGGTGCATATTTTATTCTATGTTTTTACCAGTTGTGTACCTTATACCATCCCTACACAAAAAAATTCATTTTATTAGAAAACACCAATAAAATAAATATAATAATTTTAAGATTAAATTATAACTATGTAAGATTTATGCATTCTATAACACAAAATAATCCCAAAAGAGGTACTACAAAAAACATAAACCATTCTTAAAAATTTCCACCATAATAATAAAAACTGAGGGGGTCTAAAATTGAAAACCGAAGGAAGAGAAAACTAAATTGAATTATCTCTAAAATAGAGTAAATAATTTGTTTGTATATCCCTCAAATATGGAATATCCTAATCTACATGAAATGATTTATACAGAGATAGATGTCTAGATACCCATTTCTTAATGATTCTATTTCACCATAGTCATGTTTCGATAATCCTATACAATAAATCATTTTAATCATGCAACATGATGGTCATATTAAGTTATCGAAACTTCTAAAACTATTAAAAAACATTGTATAGTTATAAAAATATCGATTAGAGTACCCAAACTGATCTAAATGGAAGAAAACAACTTTGTTTTCTGATGAATGAAATGTAGTAATAGACAACATAGAATTTTCCATATAGATTTCTTCAAGTTTAGACTCTTCATCAGATTGGGAACCTCTATAATAAATTAATGAAAAAGAACTATATAATACCAAAAATATTCCATATTAGAATTTCCCAAATTAATAAATATTTTCTTTTATCTCTTTATTCATACCCCACATGATAATTAGAGTATAAAACTAATTTATAAACATTTAATCTAGAGAAAAAAACACATTCATTAAAATATTCAACATTACCCTTCACCATTTTTTACCTTGTAAAGAATCAATGAGTTCTAGAAATTCTATCTCTATAAATTCCACATAAAGAAACAATTGGGTGAAAGAGGCCATAATTATTTTCAAAGACATCACAAATCACAATGGGGGTGGAACGATCTCCTTCCTCTAGTCTAGTCCTGATCCATAAAATTTAACCAACATAAATTTCATTATCAAAACATCTAGAGTTACAAAAAACCTGAATAAATTATCAACAACCTCAATCCACTCAACAAACTCTCACAGAATTTAACAACTATAAAGGATAGGAAATTATTGATAAGATATTATATCCACCACCCCACTTGAAATTTGGGAAGGTATTAATACATAAATATAATCCTTTGAAAATTTATATGTTGTTCTAGTTTCTATACTCTAAGGAACATAAATATTAAAACTAAATCCTTATTGAACCAGAATGACACCAATTATAATTTTAAACCAAACCGTATGTTCATAAATTAAAAAATCTAAAATCTAAAAAAAACAATTAAAAATATGAAATCTCAACTAAAACAAAAGTACAAGAATTTTCCAAAAATAGTCAAATAATCTTATTTATTTAAAAAAAAATACCTTTTCCAATTTGATGAGTTTTATATTCAATTTCCCCATTAAAAATAAATACCAATGACTACTTCAAAAAACACCATAAACAAAAAATACTATTTTTAAATTTATTCTCATTTTTAATGTCTCATTTTCTATATTCTATTCCATCGTATCCAATTTAAAAACCATAGAACTATAAAAAACTCTTATCTTTATTAGAAAGTAATTTATAATTCCTTACATAAAATTACACTTAATACAACCCAAAATATCGATAAGACTATAATATTTTTTAATATTGTACATTGAATAATAACATGAACCTTTTATATAAAAACATTATTAAAAACATCCATATCATGCTTCCAAAATTCCATGTCTTTCAAAACTATATCGGATAACCCAGGGACAATCATAAGAAAAGGGAGAGACATAAAAACCAGTAATGGAATAAACATGGATTGACATGAAGAGTATAACTAATGATACACAATAGGAATATCAATGGAGAAAAAAATGTGTATGAATAAAAAATTGGAACAATGAAACATGATATTTCTAGATAGTTATAACATGGGAAATGTAGAAATTATATAAAACAGAGAATCATAAAAGCAGTTCATGGATAATCCCACAAAATAATGTTAGTGGAAAATTTACTATGAATGAATCATGTTCCCCACCTATTCCAATATGATGTATCATGATAATAAACAATACCCAATTCATTGAAGTGTTATCTTGGTGCACCCATTATAATCATTTCATTTTCATGCATAAGTGTTCAAAATTGATCACCCAACATGGACAAGTTCATCATCATGAATTATTAAAATATTAATGAGTGTGGAATACATATATTCAAGTCCATAAATACTATATGTACATAAATTTCAACACTATATAGAGGAAATGGGAATGGTATTTACTACAAAATTTTTTTCCATGGTAGATCGTGCGAAATATCTATAACATAATAGTGTCACATAATGATTCATAAAATAGAGTTGATGGGAGAGAAAAAGATATCACCTCACATATAACTCAAATTTGAAGTATTAGGTATATGAAAATGAATAAACCAAAATTATAAATTTGGATATTGAAGGAATAATATTATGTATAATCTTGAATAGAAAAAATATGTTCAATATTTTTCATGGTGACATGCTTGCATAAAAGATAATGGGAAAATTAACGAGTGGTAAAGGGGGATATGAACATTTATACATTAAATATATAGTAATGGAAATATGTAGGATAATATCACAACATAAGAAAATTAAATTTGAGAGAAAAAACTTAAAAGATGTTCGTGAGTGGAAATGAGGAGAGAGAAACCCCTAACGAAATATTGGCATAGTAATGGCTTTTGTAAGGATCAAAATGAGAGAGTATAAATCCTATTTCATTAAAATAACATGAATTTTATAGATTTTAATGATAATAAATGAATTACAATATAACTAAAATAAAATTATAATTACTAATTTCAATGAAGGATCTTGTACTAAAAGTTGTAGAGGAATGTGAGAATACTTTACATGAATGTATGCCCCCAAATTATTAGAAGGGCATTCTTGATATTTGGGGGTACCTAGGGGGACACTATAGACTATAGGGAAGAGTATGGATGTTCTCTAAGGATCTTTAGTGAATCTAAATTTGTTCTTGAGAGGAATTTTGTTAATTTTTATGCTCTTGACTCTACATAATAAAATATCCCAAATCTCATACCATATATTGGTCTTTACCTACGGCTTCTATCAAATGGAAGACATTTTTATTAATTTATAAGTATAGGGTCCAAACATAACAAAATATCATCCTTGGTTATATGGATGTGTTTCATACTCTTAAAAAAATATTTTAAATACATAAAATATGTTACATGTTTTGGAAGATTCATAATGGCTTTATAAAATAAATAAATTACCTTTATTTTAATAGGAAAATATATATTTGGTCATGGATAACCATTATATTATTTATTAAATCTCTTGTTGGTCTTTATGATGTAATATTCCACAATGTTTATTTATATGGTATTTAATTTTTACTTGAAAATTCTATTGTCTCATAAAATTAAGATAGAGTCACCATGGGATAATTTCTAATTTATGAATCTAAAAATTTTAATAATTTCATAAAAATGATTTTCTAAATATGTTTATTTTATTTGTTAAAATAATTTCATGTTTATTGAGAAATTATGGGTTTTAAAAAAAGTTTTCAAAAACATATTAAATTTACATTTGACCTCATAAAAATTATTTGATCATTTATATTTAATGAAATTGTTTTAGAAAAAAATTTTATTAAAATTTTTTCTCTAAAAAAATTCATTACTCAACATATCAAATTTCTTAACTAAAATTTAATATTATTGAAAACATTAAATTTTCTGTTATCACATAATTATTTTTCAAACATATTACTAATTCATTTATAAATTTAAAATATTAAAGAATAAATATAATCAAAATTTTAATGAATATAAAAAATTGAATATTAATAAAATTTGAGTTACATTATTTCTACTCATTGTTAAATTATTTTTACCCTTAATTAACATATTTTCATTTTAATGTGTTAATTAATATTTACTACAAATACTATTCAAATTGATAAAAAAATTAAATGGCCTTGTAACCATATATTAATTAATATGATTCTAAATATGGAATCAATTTTTTAAAAAATAAATTAATTTATGTGGAAGAATATATTTTACATAAAACCCAAAAGCACGATGGAATGCATTTTTCTATAAAATTCAATTTTCAATGAAAATATAATTTATCCTTAACAATATAATCAATTATTCATTATATGGTTTAAAATTAATAAATATAGATATATTATCTAAAAATTAATTTAAAATAGATTCTCATCAGCGGTTAATTTCATTAATTTTAATTTATATTCATTTATCATTTTTAAAGAGACTTCAAAACAAATGCATTTTATGCTTAAAAATATAATTATATTAAAAATCTAGTATATTTATGGTTTAAAAAATAAATTAAATAAATACAATTAAATTATAATTATATTGCCTTGAAATAAAATTAAAATAATACTTTTACTTTTACATTAATTAATTAATCAATATAAAAGAAAATTAAAACTATAATTTTCACTATTAACTAAAAAATATATATCCATTGAAAAATTCCATATTTTTTCCCTTTCTAATTATGATATTATGATGTTAGAATTTGTGTTCATTAAAAAAATCTAAATGTTATAGAAAATAATTTTAGTATATTTTAAATAAAAAAACTTAAAAATAATTTTTTGAAGAAATCATAAAAAAGAAATTATCAAATATTTATTTATTATTTTCTACTATTTTATCAATATATTTAAGATATATATATATATATATATTAAATAAATTTTTTATTGATACTCATATAGAAAATTTTAATCGAAATTTTAAATTGATTATATTTATATAATCAATGATTGTTTGGGTTCTGTGTTGCATGTCACTTACTCTGAAATCTTAAAGGCCTTATATTTTTATTGGCTTCATTAAAATACCTATGTTATGAGTTTAGGGGAAATCCATGCATGCCCCATTAGACCAATGTGTAAGGTTCATACCTGACCTGAAGTCACATAGATGTAATTCCCTTTACATAACCATGAATTCCAATGACCTGACACACATGAAACAACCCCCCTAGCATCGGCATCCTGAAGTAACCAAGCTCCTGACCTTGCATGGATGATCCACTAGAATTTCCATGTGAAGAGATAAATAGTACTCAGAACATATAGAAGTTGTCACACCATTACATTCTTCTAATCTAGTTTTCCATTCATTGGTGGTTTCTACTTTTCCGTGATTCTCCTTCTGGGTATGCTCTTGTGTGGTATTTTAAGGAAGATACATTGTCACTACATCCTAAAATCCTTGTGACCTATAGGCAATTTGTGGCTCAAAGTCCCTATGCCATAAAGGAACTAAGTGGCCCAAAATCCCTATGACCTGATGGCCTTTGGGGATACAAAGCCCTTGAGACCAATAGGCACAAACATATGGTACTAAGGCCCACATTAGAATAATATTTTCGGATTCTATATTACCTCATAATACCTTCTATAGTATAGATACAGTACCCAAACATTCACCCCCACAAGTACTTGATCTGCGTTCATTTTGATGCAAAACGGAGCCACTATCACATAGGTATAGGCTCATTGGATTGCATATGGAATAGGCTATCAAACTATGTTTCTTATTAAGAAAACTTGGGGAAATATATTCAACCCCAAATTTAAAATTGGTGTTGTAACTAATCAGACCTAGATTTCACCAGAAACACTACCCCGAGTCCGATTGGTCAAAAGGCCTCAAGCGTATCTTTCCAAATGCCAGAGGATTTCAATTAGCAGTGAGGGCCTAGGTGTGTCAGTTGGGAGACTATGCCCTCATTACCAGGGTATCATAGCAGAATTCAAATATATAATATTGTGAAAGTAAAATAAGTTGCATAAAAATGAATTTAAGATAATCAGATCACAATACGTAACAATTACCAATAATATTTCATATAAAAAATGACACATATGGTATAAGTATCTAGAAAACATCCATAACAATATATTGAAAATCAGTACAATACACATATCCCAAAAAGTAGAAAAAAATACCAAAATGGTATCCTAGCATCACAAACCTTAGCTTGGTCATATACTCCCCATCTTGAAGCCACAATCAGCAACATGTACTAGGGGGATTCCCCCTATCATCCCATGTAATCATATAATATGTTTGGGACCCCAAGGAGTACCATACAGGGTATGAAATAAACATCACATTAGGAAAACACCCATATATATATAGTACTAACAGAAATTCTACCAAGGTACTAGAACATGTAGACAACAGATTAGAATGTGCATATTCCCCTGGAATAAGTTTACTGTAAATTAAAACTGAACATTCCTCAAGGATACATTTGAAAAAGTGGCAACTCATTACAAGGAAGATATAACAACTAAATTGGAACGTCACACGAACACACCATACTTCCATCAGTATCATGTAACCCAACATCCATGCTATATAAAGAATATAAGTATCCCATGTCCATGCCATTTAGGGATGTATTATTCTACATCCACTTCATATATTGATGTGAGGTCCTCAAGGTCTGGATCCAAGGTCTCATCAAACCAAGGAATCAATGTAATAATATCTAGACCACATAGGGCTAGATCCAAGGAGCATGTCTAAGGTATCCCATCGATTCCCATGGGAAGCCATGGTGGAAACCTTGTTAGGAACTGGTTGGGGTCCAAGGAGCATGGAAATAGAATGTCTTATGCGAGCCCAAGAAATCCAAATCTGGGGGGTAGCAAGGCACAATGCATCCCACGGAATCAAGACCCAAGGGGTATTGTTAACCCAAAGAGTCCACTACCGCAATCACATTCCACGTAGAGCTATCCAAGGAATCATTAATACTATTCAATCTAGCATTAAAGAATTCAAAATTAATCATTCATAACATGTGATTATACCCACTCACATCACCAAGCATCGGCCATGAGTATACCCACTCATGAAAACCATTTACCATTTACCTAGAATTTGGGCCTACCCGCCCATATAAACCATTTAACCTTCCATTAGTCATTTAATATATGTATACCCACCCATATTATACGTTTATCATGACAAACATTCAAAATAGGTAGGGCATAACATTATATTAAAATTTTAAAGAGGTAGTAATTCTCATAAACAAGCTACTATAACTATCAAGTTATTTACAAGCTTCCTATTACTAGAAAACCACATGCACAAATTCCTAAGGTGTTATAAACTGGAATAAACAAACTATTTTCCTTAAGGATCTCCCCTTGGGTGACCTTGAAACATGTAAAGGGTGTCAAATCACCTAAATGGAACCTATGAGCTTCATCACTAGGTCTTTCTAAAGCAACACCAAGCAAATCACTCAAAAACATTGCCTCGTCAGAAAGTACGACGAACAGAATATCGTCCAAATTCCAAAAAAGTACAAGAAATGATGAAAGAATGTATAGACCACCTTCCTATCCTCATTTGTAGACATGTTGTCCAATATTGAGTCTTGGTTTGTCCTGGTTTCGATGAAATATGAAGAACATGCGAAGAACAGAATATTAAGGCATATGAACCTAAATCCAAATTGTGCAGTCGTTGTTCTGAAGAATCAAGAATGAATAAAAACGTATTGAATACTAACCACATGGTTCCAACGTGACAGATGGTTCTCGAATCTTAGACAACATGGATTTAATATTTGAAAAAATAGAATAGAGGGTTTTGGGTTCAAAGTGAGCGGAAAACATACGTGTATCAAAATATGAGATATTGTCTCTCTTATAAAAAAACCATGTTGGAAAGTGAATTTTACCTAAAGAAAATTGTGTGTACTCCAAATTATTTTTTTCTGAGCCAGATTGGATACACATTGTGACGTCCAAGTACACGACATCTAGACAAAGTACACAACATGTAACTATCTTGCTGCATGATTTCATGTTGGTTTCCACATTCATTCCAAAAAACAACCCAACCGGCCCATGACCTTGCCTAGGATCTATTTCAAAAGTAAATTGACAACATTAACATGAAAATATATATTCGTACCTATAAAAATCCTACGATCTTACAATCTTCACCCTTACATAATTCTCCCCCAAATTTATCTCAGAAGGGTGGTCAAGATTCTTTTGAAAACAAATATATAAATTGAGAATGTATGTCAGCCTCCATCTCCCATGTCTTTTCTTATAAATGGCCATGCTTCCATAGAATCTGTACTAGAGGAACTAATCTTCATCATAGAACCATCACGCTCCTATAAATGATATGAATCATATACTTCTCAAAGGATGCATCAACCTAAACCTCAGCCTCCATGGGCTGAAAAACATGAGATGGTTCTGAGTGATAATAGTGTAGCTGAGATACAAAGAATACACCATCCATTGATCTGTACCACTAAGGTAACTACAACCAATAGGAAACAGAACTACTCTATCTAGAATATCAAATAGAATGATATATCTCAGTTAATGTTTACCCTGTTTTCTAATCCACCTGTGTCCAACCTCTTTGAAACATGCACAAAAACTAGATCCCTGACCATGAACTCTAAATGTATTCTTCATTGAGAAGATTATGATTTTAGATGAGACTATACAATATCCATATGCTTCAAAATCATCTGGACATACTCAGATATCTCATACACAATATGTGGTCCCAGTAATGTTTCCTCACCTTCCTCTAACCAGTACAGTGGAGAATGGAATATACTACTGTATAAATCCCTGTAATAAGCCATCTGTATCATTTCTGGATAACTATTATTTTAGGTGAACATTACCAGGGGAATGTGCCTCACCCACGATACCACAATATCTAAAACGCAATCTCATAGAATTTCATATAGCACCTATATCGTACGTTCTGATAGACTATTAGCCTATGGGTGGTATCCTATGCTCAGAAGAACCTGTGTACCCATCACCCTCTAAAAAATATTCCAGAAAAGAGACATAAAGTGGCCATCCCTATTAGAAATTATAGTTTTTGGGACCCCATTAATTCATAAAACATGTCAGATATACAAATTTCTATGATCATCAATATTGAATGTCTCCTTGATCGGAAATAATACTGATACCTTCATAAGACTATCCACGACAACACACACTGCATCATTAACTCAAGGCGATATTGGAAATCCATCATGAAATCGATCGTGACATATTTTCATTTCCACTTTGGGATGGGTAACTGCTGTAAATGCCATTTTGGTCACTAATGTTCTACCTTCAGCTGTTGACAGCTTGAACTCCTCCTAACAAAAATATTTACCACTCTTTTCATTCCCGGCCACCAGTACTAACGTTGCAAGTCGCGGTACATCATGGAACCCCTAGGATGCACTAACCAAGATGAAGTATGAAACTCTTGAATCAAATACTAACATATTTATACTAGAAAACAAACACATACAATGATATATATGATCTCGTAATCTCCTACCATCCTCCCAAGAGTGGGTCCTCACCTGCCACACATTCTCGTTGAGTTAGGCCTTCTTAATTTGATAGATTCCTCATCCTAAATCTTTCCAAAAGGGTATAGGTAACAGCTATGGATGAATGAAATGTATAACCCTTTCTATCATGAACCTCTAGATGCATCTCATAGAACAACATAATAAGCTTATACTCTCTACTAGACTCATAAAATGCGTGTTTCTAAGCCCTCCTACTCAGTGCATCGGCTAATGCATTATCCTTAGAAGGCATGTAAGAAATGCTAATATCAAAGGACTATAGGTACTCCACCCACCATCACTACCTCAAATTCAAATCACACTACGTAAAGATATATTTGAGACTTTTTTTAGTCTGTGTACACCAAAAAACTCTCTCCCAATAAATACAGCATCCAATAGAGGAACACAAGAAAAAATTCAGCTAACTAGAGATAATGCTCATGGTAATTCTGTTCGTGATTCCTCAACTTTCAAGACCCATATGCAACTACTTGATCTCCCTGAATCATCACTAACCCTATCCCAATACACGAGGCATCATAGTACAATGTGTATCTCTGGCCCTTCTCTGGCAGTATCAAGACTAGTGTTGATGTAAACCTCCCCTTCATCTCTTGAAAGGCTGTCTCACATGATTCTAACCACAAACACATCAACCCGTTTTCATTACTGCACATTAACTGTGATTATAAGCATGGGAAGACATGTATACAATTCCTATAGTAAATAGACAACCTCAAGAAACACCATATGTAAAAAACCATCTTGGGGTGTTATTAGAAAACTATGGATCACACCTTTTATGGGTCCACTAACTCTCTCATCTCTAATATTATGTGACACAAGAAGTTAATCTGACCCATCAGAGGGAGGCACTTTAGGTTCGTAGAATATAACTGATGATCTCTTAGTGTATTCAAAATGATCTCAATATGGTTGTAATGGTCATGTAGATTGTTAGAATACACCATGAAATCGTCAATAAAAACCATCACAAAAGATTCTAGGTAAGGATGGAACACTTGGTTCATTAAAGACTTGAAAATTGCTGGCGTGTATTGGAAACTGAACAACATAACTAGATACTCATATAACCAATACCATCTATGGAAGGATGTACGAGGTATGTTTGTAGGTTGAACATGCATGTTGTTAAATACTAACATCAAGTCAATCTTAGAGAACACCTGATCTCCTCGAATCTAATCACATAGGTCATCTCTGATATCAGTTTTGAACCATCATCAGGTTCAATTTCTAATATTCAATTTATATCCTAAATGTAAAAATTTCTTATTTTATAAAAATGAAACATAGAACCCCACCAATAATTATTGGTTCTAATTATCCTATTTACTTCCAAATCCATTAGATGTGTCATTATACCTTGTAACTTTGTATTATCTATCATGTAAGGAGGAATAGATACTATTTAAGCTCTCGGTACTAGATTAATAGAGAACTCCACCTCTCTCTCAAGAGGTAAACTAGAAAATTCATCAAGAAAGGCATACATGACGTGCTAATTCACTAGATGAAGTCCTCTTGAATCACTCCATAGTCTTCTAGAAACAAAAATGAAAACAAGATGTTTTCCCACCAAGACCACGATGTTCAATTCTGACTCTACTTTACTGGATATACCATTCATCCTAGTGAATAAACACTACACCCTATGGTGATGTGTAACTCACCCTCCAGTGATAGTAGTCAACATATGCTCGATAAGAAATGAGCCATTCCATTCCCATAATGACGTAAAACCTTTCCATCTCAAGTACATAAATACCTTAGATGAATTGACAACCTCAAACCTCAAGGGGACACTCCATGCACTGTTGTGCATCACTTATTCTAACTCCCAACAGTGTGTTTAGAATCAAGACACCCTCATAAAGAACAAAAAAATGCCCAATAATCATTACACTCATGTAGATATTGAGCAATGACAGAAACCTATGTCGGAAAGAGAAGATGCAATAGTAGAAGCTATTAAGATCATAACTCTCATAATAGATTGTATGGGATCCTTCTCCCATTGGGTCTATTTCACTACATAATGCTGGAATGTACCATGGTCTTGTGACACAATTTTGTTAACTGGAGCTTATCCACTCTACTTTCTATAAAATCTCACTGTTTGGATACAATGACCATGACCATAAATACTATGTCATGACTGGCCTACACTGCTCCCACTTCCATCCTGATATGGAGCTGAAGAAACTACCCCTGAACCTG
This sequence comes from Viscum album, assembly GCA_963277665.1. Lineage (NCBI taxonomy): Eukaryota > Viridiplantae > Streptophyta > Magnoliopsida > Santalales > Viscaceae > Viscum > Viscum album. The sequence continues at coordinate 1,405,723,256 of OY728133.1, read as the reverse complement.
AGGTCAGAGCTGACCCCCTACAACTCATAGTTGGAGGTAAGGTCCTACAAAACCTCTTCATGTGTCCCATCATCCCACAATATCATCACCCAAAACAGTTGCAGACACAGTAATTTTCATTGTGGCCTTGCCTACCACACTGATGGAAAAACACCAAGATGTAAGAACCCATAGCCTAACTAGTAGCCATATTAAGGGAAGCCTCAAAACGAAACTTACTTTTTGAAGACATAGATCCACTGGGGAAAGAAACAACACTAACCTAGTCTATACCCCTAGCTTCCATCACATTATACACTATAATCAATACCTAATTCATAATCTCCATGATATACGGAAACCTGAACACATTTACCTGAGATCTGATAGCATGTATGAGACCTTCTTCAAAGTGCCTCACCCTCGACAGATCATCATTACGTTACATTGGAGAAAAATGCTACAGCTTTGTAAAGCATGTTGAGTATTCCATATCTGTCATAGTTCCCTACTCCAAATGCATAAACTCACTAACCCACTCTTATCGTAGATTCACAGGGTAAAATTTGTCGTAGAAGCAGGTTTGGAATTCATCCCAACCCCTATTTTTTATCCCATCAACCTTGTTTAATACATCACACCTTCACTTTCCTACTCCTCATAGCATATATTTCACGCGCATTACCCTCCACTATAAATTCATCTCCCGGTTATAAAATTTTGTTAACGTTGTTTCTATCCACTTCTCTGCACCATGTGGTCCTCCATCCCCTGATAAAATAGGAGGATGTTGTTGTTGGAACACCCATGTCATCTCATCCATATTCAAGGATGGATGTGGGGCTACCTAAAAATTATGGATGTAAAAAAAGTATCCCTGATGGAGCTATACCTCAACACCTATGTCAGGAAAATCCTTTTGTGCCACATTTCTCACTATAGGAGTACCAAGCAGTCACCCATGGCCAATTATCTCTAAATTATGGTCATTGCCTCCATTGCTGCATACTAGTGGAAGTCATCATGGTGGCATATCTCAACAATCCCAAAAGCACACATCAAAAAATAAAAACATCAAGAAACAATGATCAATACCGTAGGATAGGTCAAAACCCTCATAAAATTCAATTCAAACCACCGCCTTCTATTAAAATGTGCAATGTATAATGAACATCCAATGAACCACTTAAAAATATGCCTCTCATCCACTCAAAAGATGTGTCTAGGTCAAGCCTTTATTCACCATTTCAATTATCCATTTCAATTTCACATTTAATTATTTTGGAAATTCCACCTTGTGTTTACCAATTCATGAATACATGTGGACTCATAACACCTCACAACCCCAAAACTTGGTTCCCATTAAAACCATACCTAAAACAAGTTCATTCACCATTTTTATTCCATTGGTGTTTCATTTCCCAATTTATGTGGGCCCGTACTCCATAGGGATGGAATGATGGCACCACACCCTTATCTACTACACCCAACTAACTCAACAGTATGCACAATAATGATATAAACAATCACAACAACATGATATATCTAATGAATCCTAGATGGAATGGAATAATGCATGGAATGTGATCCTGTCAATTTTCTATATGATCCATGAGATGGAACAACAACATATCAGTGGGTTGTAACTAAAATTAAAACAAAAAAAATGCATCAATAGTAATAGAAGAAATCAATTGTGTCACGAAAATTTTTAATCCAATCAACTATAATTTTCTAAATACATAAAATCAGAATTCAATTTGACTCAATTCGAGGTAATTTGGATCCTCCCTATAGGTGGGGTAGTGGCTCTCAGTCCCTGCTTATTTCTAAATTCATTTTCTTTCCTATAACTATCTAATGATTCCAGGCTATAAGTAAAACTTTGAAATAAAGCACCTTTGATATCACTTTTTAATGTAAAAACCCAAATTCCAACCATAACATTACCCCGATTCTAGTTGGTCACAAGGCCTTAAGTGCATCACCCCAAATTCCAGAGGATGCCAACTAGCTGTGAGGGCCTAGGTGAGTCGGTTAGGAGACTATTCCCTCATTACCATAGATTCACAATTTAATTTAAATATATAAAATATAGGAAGTGAAATAAATAGAATAAAATTTAATATATGGTAAGAATATTGAAGTACGTATCAATAAAAAAAATATTTCATATAAAAAAATGATGTAGATGGTACAAGTATCTAGAAAATATCGAGAACAGTACATAGAAATATAGTACAATACAAGTATCCAAAAAGAAGAAAATACCCAAATGGTACCCCTATATCGCAAGCCTCATCTTGGTCTTATGCTTCCCATCTCCAATCTAGAATCAATAACTTCTACTAAGGCACTTTCCCCTATGGCCACCTGCAATCATATAATCTGTTGTGGTCCCCATGGAGTCCCAAATAGTGTATGAGATAAAAATCCAAGTCGGAAACCACCCTGGTCAATACACATGATACAAAAAATCTACAAAGGATCTAGAAAGTGTAAAAATGTATAAATAAGAGAATATGACCCTGAAAAATATTTACTGTAAAGTAAAATTGAATTGCCATCAAGGATTCCTGCAAAAGAGAGTCATCTCCATACAAGGGAGGTATAATCACTAAATAATCCTTGTCACATGGCCATGTTGTGCAACCATCTATATGAATAAATCCACATCTACACTGTATTAATATGATAGGATTCTTGTGGAAATGTTGTATTGTGAAGTAGTATTCCACGGCCACACCATATAGGGACGTTTCTAACCTTAAGGGTCAGATCCAAGGTGTCAGCAGACCAAGGTATCCATGAAATAATATCTAAACCAGAGAGGGACGGATCAAAGGAGCATGTACAAGCCATCCCAACAAGTCCCATGAGTGTCCATAGTGGAAAAAAATTGGAACTGGTGGGGTCCTTGGATCCTGGAAATATCAAATCCTGCGTGATCCCAAGTATGCCGGATCAAAGGGGTAGCAAGGCCCGAGGAATCCCATAGAATTGAGACCCAAGGGGCAGAGTTAACCCAATGCATCCACTATCACGTTTCAGATTCAAGGAGAGTAGTTCAAAGCATATATCAAACCTTTCAATCAATCATTCAATAAATCAAAATTATACATTCATAATATGTGAGTATACCCACTCACATTACCTAGAATCAGCCATGAGTATACCCACTCATGAAAACCAGATATCATTTACCAAGAATATGGGCCTACCCCCCCCCCCATATAAAACATATAAAATTCCATTATTCATTTAATATAAGTATACCCCACCCACTATATTACACATTAATCATGCCAAACTATCAAAATAGACAACACATAATAGGATATTCAAAGACCAATAAGGCAGTACTTCTCTTATACAAGCTTCTCATGCTATCAAGTCATTGAAGGGATTCCTCTAACTACGAATGCGCAAACACACACCCCATGGGTGTTTTAAACATGATAAAACAAGATATTATCATTAAGGAACACCCCTTGGGTGGCCTTTAAACTTTTAAAGCTGTCAACATACCTAAACTGGGACTACGGGTATCCTCACTAGGTCTGACCACTACTACGACAAGCGACTCTCTAAAAAATGAGGTCTCAGCAGAAAAACCGATGAATAGAATATCAAACAAACACCTAAAATTTAAATGAATATCTGAAAGAAATTATAGACCACCTAACTCACTTTGGTACAAGAATGATCATCCATTATAGTGTCATGATTCATCCTGGTTTGGAAAAAAACTAAATAATAGTTGAAGAACAGAATATTAGGGCATGTGAGCATAAATCAAAATAGCCGATTCGTTATTCCAAATAATCAAGAATGACTAAATTGGAAATTATTACATACCAATACAGTTCCAACGTGACATAAGACACTCGAATCAGAGTCCAGACAACTCCAATACTATAAAATCTTGAATATAGGTTTTTTGGGTTAAAAAATGAGAGGAAAACTTTTGTGCGTCAAAAATATGATCTATTGACTCTTTTATAAAAAAACACACTGGAATGGTACACATCATGTACCTCAAGTACATTTACTATTATAAAAATTATGTTTCTATTGATCAAGACGGGCTACATGTAGTGATGGCCAAGTACTGGGCATGTAGAGCAACTACACAACATGTACCTAGCCTCCAACCAAATCTCAGCATGTTTTCCACTTTCTTTCCCAAAAACATCCCAACCATCCCACAACCTATAATATGGACCAATACAAAAAGGAAATAAAAAACATTAACCTAATAAGAGATATATGTACAACATGAAAACCCCAGGATCTTATAATCATCCCCTTTATAAAAATTCCTCGCCGAATTGCACTATGAAGGGTGGCCACAATTCGTCTAAAAACAACTCTGGCCACCGAGCACGTATGTCAGCCTCCCTCTCCCAAGTCATTTCCTATAAAAGGACATGGTGCCATAGCACCCATACTATCGGAATTGAATGGCCTCAGATAACATTCTTTCTCCTTTCAATGATATGAATCATATGCTCCACAAAGGATGTATCAACCTGATTCTCAACCTCCTCAGGATGAAAAACCAGATACGAGTCTAAGAGATAGCGGCGTAGGTAAGATACGTGGAAGATGTCGTGCTTGGATTGGTAACTTTGAGGTAACTGGAAATGATAGGAACCCGACTCGAATCTCTCCAGAACCTCAAACGACCTGGCATATCTTGATGATAGTTTACCATGTCTCATGATCTACCTCTGTCCCAACCGCAGTGAAACATGCAAGAAAAATAGATACCTGACCACGAAATCTAAAGTTCATATGTAGAAATCAGCATATTATTCCTCAAAAGACTATATAGTATCTATCCACTTATGAATCAACTAGACCTAATTAGAAGTCTCCTACATGAGATGTGATCCCAGTAAAGTTGTCTCACCTGCCTCTAACCCACAAAGGGGAGAATGACATGTCCTACCATATAAAGCCTCGTAAGGTGCCAACTGTATCATTTCAAAATAACTATTATTGTATGGGAACTCAACTAGGGGAATGTGCCTCCCCCAAGAGCCCCCAAAATATTGGATGAATGCTCACAACATGTCCTATATGACCTTTATTGTACTCTTTGATTGACCATCAGTCTGAGCGTTATATTTTTTTCTTAGAAGCACATGTTTACCCAATTCCCTCTGAAAACATTTCTAAAAATGAGACGTAAGGATGGTGTTTTTATCTAAAACATTAGTGTGTGGGACCCCATGAAGTCGTACCACATCTCAGATTTACAACATTCCAATATCTTCAACAATGAAGGTCTCTAAGATTGAAAATAACTGTGTGACCTTCTTATCAATTTCCATGAAAACATACAAAACATCATTACATAAAGGATACCTTGGATAAACTGTCATGAAATCTATCATGAAATCATCCCATTTCCACTCTGGAATGGGTAACTGTTGTAAAATACTAGCTGGTTTTTGATGTTACTCCTTCACCTACTGACAGGTGGAATACCTCATAATAAAACATGCAACCTCTATTTTTATTCCCAACCACTAGTACTAATGTCTCACATCACGGTACTTCTCTGTAACCCCAGGAAAAACTAATCGAGCTAAATAGTGAAACTCCATCATCAAATCATCTTATATGTCCCTTGGAACCCTAGACATTTCCATGGATATGTAGGATATCGTCATCGTCTACCTTCCAATACTGAGAAGGTTCCTCACCAGCCACACCTTCTCAAAGCACTATGCCATTTGAATCTAACAGATTCCTCATCATAACTCTATGCAGTAGGGATGAGGTAATAGCTATGGATGAAAGAAAAGTATCCCATTATCTATCATGCACCTCCAGATGTATCGTTGAGGACAATGACATAAGCTGCAACTCCCTACGGGCATGTTTAACTCCATGTATCTGAGTCCTCTGGATCGGTGACTCGGCTACTGCATTTCCCTTACCAGGCTTGTAGGCAAGCACATAGTAACAGGAATGAAAGTACTCCACCAACCTTCACTGCCTCAAATTCAGATCATGTAGCGTAATGATATACTTGACGATTTTCCGGTCTTTGTAAACCACAAAATAGTCTCTCAATAAACAGTTCCTTCAAGAGCACAACTCATGAACAATTGTAGATAACTCAAGATTTTGCGTACGGTAATTATTCTCATGATGCCTTATCTGTTGAGACCCATATTCCACTACTTGATATCCCTACATCATCTCTACCCCCAACATAATACCTGAAGTATCATTGTACTCTCTGTAACTCTAGCCCCACTCTAGCAGTATCTGGACTGGTACGGATGTCAACCTCCCCTTCAACACCAAAATGGTTATCTCTTAAAATTATTACCACACCAACTTCACACCCTTATTATTCAATTCCGTAAATGGTTCTAATATGAATTATAATTCATGTATAAAATTCAAGTAATAACCATCTATCCCTATAAAACTCTTTATGACAAAAACGTTCTTGGGATGTTATAGGAAACTACAGCTCTCACCTTCTTTGGGTCCACTGAAACTCATATCTCAAAAAATATGTGACCCAATAAGTGAATATAATCTATCAAAAAGTAGGAAATTATATGTTTATCTTATAAATTATTCTCCCGAAGTGTATTCAAAATGGTCTCAAGATAGCTGGCATGGTCATGTTGATTTTTTTATACACTAAGATATCATCCACAAAAACCACCACAAATGAATCTTGGTAAGGATGTAACACTTGATTGATCAAATCCATGAAAACCCGGGGCTCATTCATGAGACCTAATTGTATAACCAGATTATTTTATAACCCATACCTACTACAAATGGTTGTATAAATTATGTCTGATGGTCTAACAAGCACCTTGTGATATCCTAACCTCAGGTCAATCTTTTAGAACACTCGAGCGTTTCAATGTTGATAAAACATGTGGTCTATCCATAGAAAATGATATCATTTTTTTTACAGTAAACTAATTTAGGTTCCTATAGTCCATGAATATCCTAAGGGAACCATTTTCTATTTTTGCAATACTGACCAGCAAACCATGAGGAGAAGTAATGGGTCTAATAAACACCTTCACCTCAGAATCCTGTCGCAGCCTCTCGAGCTCCTGCAACTCCGTCATAGCCATCAAGTAAGAAGGAATGGATACAAAACCTACTCCTAGAACTATATCGAAGGAGAACATTACCTCCCTCTTAGGAGGTAATCTAGAAAAGTCTTCAGTAAATACTTCTTTGATGTGCTCAGCCACTAGAAAAAAGTCCACCTAACTCGCTCCCTAATCATCTAGAAAAAAAACTAATAGTCTCGTATATCATCCCAACAATACCATGATGCTTGGGTCCTGCTCTACTTTCCTAGACATACCATTCACCCTTGTAAAAGAAAATTAGACCCTCTGGTGATGTAAAAGTCACCCACCAGTGATATCGGTCATCATAATCTCGACAATCAACGAGCCAGTATATTCTGAGAATGATGTCAAACCCTGTCCTCACATGGACATAAAGATCCAAGATGAATTGACACCCTCTTACCTCAAGGGGGCACTCCATACACTGGAATACATCAGCAGTTCTATCTCTAAAAGGTGTGAATACAGTCGAAACACCATCAAAAAGGAAAAAACCCAAGGCTCAATACCACTCATGTAGAGATAAATCTATGAGAGACACCAATATCTAAAAGATAAGGCGAAATGGTAGATTATACTGTGATAGTACCTATCACCATAGATAGTTCATGATCCTAGTCATGTTGTGACTATTGCACTACATAAGTGTGGTGTGCACCATGCCTCTATCACCCTTCCTAGCTACCTTGAGCAGATCTTCCCTGCTGTATATGAGAACTCGGTGTTTGGATACCACGACCATGACCACACATCCCAGGAGAACCTACTCCTGAACACAATGTCAGAGATGACCCCCTACAACTAGAAGTAGGAGGGAAGGTCCAAAAAAATCGTTGCATGTGTCCCATACTTCCGTAAGATCGAAACTCGATTGGGTCATAGTTGAAAAAATTTATCATATTCCCTCACATACCACAATGATAAGAAAACACCATATCATCTAAACACAAATCCTGACTGGCACTTAGGTAATGGGAATCCTTGAAACGGCACAGCTTTCCTGAAGACATAAATCCGCAAGGGCGAGAAACAGAACCCCCTATTCTCTACACCCATCTTCCCATAGGTCCCGCTCTGTAATCAGTGCCTAATTCACAATATTATTGATAGAAGGAAACCTAAACACATTGAATAGAGATCTGATATCATGTATGAGACCTTCCTCAATCCACCTCATCCTCAATATCTGATCAATAAGATACATCAGTACAAAATGCTGCAACTCTATAAAGTTTGTCGATTATTCCATAACTATCATCGCACCATGATCCATACACATAAACATACTAGCCTGCTCTACTTTCGGAGCCACGGTGTAAATATAGTCGTAGAAGCATGTTTTGAATTCCTCAAAACCCATATTATGTATCCCATCATCCTCTTTCAAAAAATTGCACCATAAACTTCCCTCTCAATATAGAATATATGTCGCAATCCTGACCCTTCGCTCTGAAGGTATCTCAAAATGCTCAAAAATCATTAACGTGGTCTCTATCCACAGCTCTACATCCAATGGTCCACCATCCCTTGTGAACGTAGGAGGGTTCTTCAGCTAGAACACTTGTATTAGTTATTCCATAGTCATGTCTAGTTGTGGGTTCCTAGAAAGTCTACATATTGAAAATTTATAACTCATGGAACTGTCCCTCAAAACCTATTTATGGAATAGCCTCAGGTGCCACATCTGGCACTATAATAGGATCAAGTTGTAGCCCACTATCTACTATCTCTAAATTATGGTCATTACCTCCATCGTGGCGTACCACTAGAGGTCATCATGGTGGAATGCCACTACAATTCCAAACACATGCCTTATAAAAGATCAACATCATGAAACAAAGATCGAAATCATAGGATAGGTCAAAACCCTCTTAGTTACTAAGTGTAACCCACATCATGATCCTACATCAAGGACTGTATAACGAACAACCAATACATATCTATAAATTATGCCTCTCTCCCACTCAAAACCATGACAATGTCAAGTCTCTATTCACCATTTAAAGTTTCCATTTAAATTTCACATTCAGTTATTTGAGAAATTTTTCAAATGGTTTACCAATTGTTGAATCCATTAAGTACCATAACACCTCAAAAACCTAGAACATTGTTCTATTTCAAACAGTACATAGAACACGTTCATTCAGTATTTACATTCCAATAGTGCATCATTTCCTAATTCATAAGGGTCCATACTCTTTGGGGATTGAAAGATGACGTCACACCTTTATCTACTTCACCCAACTAACAAAACAGTAGGCACATATACCACATTAAATTACTCAATAGTAAGAAATATCTAACAAATCCTTGTTGGAATGAAATAATTCATTGAATGTGATTCTAATAAGATTCTATATGATGCATGAGGTGGCACACCCACATCTCATTCGGTTTCAATAGAAATAGAACCCAAAATTTCATCAACAGTAACAGAAAAATTGTTGTGTGTCACCCAATGGTGAAATCAAATAAACTATAATAGTCAAAATACAAAAAATCAGTAATAATTTGAAGTAAATTTGGCCTTTCCCTGTATACGGGGTAGCTAGTCCTAGGAAAAGTTTGTTACCAAGTTCAATTTCCTTTACTTCCATGTATATTATCACAAAATAGTAATTCAAACCGCAAAAATACTCCTTTGATACCACTTTGTAACATTATACACTGGGATGAAACTTGAAATTGTGCCCCGGTCTTGGTTTCTCATAAGGTCTCAAGAACATCTCCCCAAACTCCAGAGACTGGTGACTAGTAGTGAGGGCCTAGGTAAGTCAGGTGGAAGATTATGCACTCATTACTAGAGTATCATAGTAGAAGTCAAATATATAAAATATTTGAAGAGAAATAAACATAAAACAATAGAATGTAAGACAAGTAGACATGAATACATAATAATAACCATAAATATTACATATACAAAAAAGATGCAGATGGTACAAGTATCTATAAAATAGCTAGAATAGTACATTGAAAAACAGTACCGTACAAGTATCCCAAAAATAACTAAAGACCAAAATTGTCTCCCAGCATCACAAGCCTCATCTTGGTCCTATAATCTAATGATCCAATGAATATTCAACAAACTGTAATGAGGAGATTTCCCCTATCATCGCCTCCAAACATATAATCTGTTTTGATCCCCTATGATGACCAAATAGGGTGTGAGATAAACATCCCAGTAGGAAACCACTGAGGTCTACACAGTTTTAACATAAATTCTAAATAGTTTTTAGAATGTGTAAACAACAGGTATGTAAGTGAATATTCCCATTGAATACGTCTAAACTATAGTAAAACTAAACAACCCTCGATGAAACCTACAAAATATAGTCATCTCCAAATAAGGAAGCAATAATAAGAAAACAAGACAGGCGAACGTCCATGCCGTACATCCAACTGTATCAAGAAACCCACAACCACGTTTTATAAAGAATGAAAGTACCCCTAACCACACCATATAGGGATGTAGAATTCCACGACCTCATTGTATAGTGTAGTAGCATATCTCAAGGGTCAGATCAAAGGTGTCAGTAGACCAATGCATCAATTTAATAATATCTAGCCCACAAATGTCCATATCTAAGGAGCATGTCCAAGGCATCCCATAGAGTCCTATGGAAATCCCTGTTCAAAACTCGGTTAAGCACTGGTTGGGGTCCTTGGAGCATGTCTATAGTGAGTCCTACGACATCCCATGAAAGTTAGATCGAAGGGGTTGCAAGGCCCCACACATCCCACATAATCAAGACCCAAGGGGAAAAGTCAACCAAAGTCATCCAATATCATTTTCTAGATCCAAGGAGTGATGTCCAAGGCATATATCAAACAATTCAATAAACTATTAGAGAATTAAAAATTAAGAATTCAAAACATGTGAGTATACCCACTCACATCACCAATCATCAGTTATGAGTATACATACTCATGCATACTATTAAACATTTCCCATGAATACCGGCCTATCCTCCCTTATAAACCAGTTAACATTCCATTAGTTATATCAAATAGGTATACCCACCCATGTTATCCTATTAAAATTTCAAACTATTAAAATATATAAGGCACAACTTGATATTTAAAGAGCAAGGAGCTAGTACATCTCCTAAACAAGATACTCAAGCTATCAAGCCCTATAAGGGATTCCTCAGACTAGAAAATCACAATCACACACCCCATGGGTGTTTTAAATAGGAATAAACATGTTATTTTCTTTTAAGTGCACCCCTAGGGTGGCCTTGAGACATGAAAAGGGTTTCAACGAACATAAATGGAACCTACAAGAATCCTAACTAGTTTCACCTATAGCTTCGAAAAAAGACTGACTCAATAACGAGGCCTAGTCAGAAATTCTGATGAATGTAATATCTGCCGAAATCCAGAAAAGTAAAATAAAATCTAAAAAAAAGTATTGATCAACTACATTGCCTCATTAGTAAATAGATCATCCAGTATCGTGTCCTGATTCATCCTGGTTTGGACAAAATCTGACGAAAAAACAAAGAAATGAATATTAGGGTATATGAGCATTAATCTAAATAGTGAAGTAATTTTCTGAGGAAGAAAGATCAACTAAAAATTAAACAATTACTTTCCAATACAGTTCTATCTTGATAGACAGTTCTTAAATAGGTGTGTGGATGATTTCCATACAAGAAAAGCAAGTATAGATGGTTTTTGGGTTTAAAAACAAGCGGAAAACTTATGTGCATCAAAAATACGTTCTACTGTTACTTTTATAAAACACAATTCCCACTAGTAATGTACACAACTTGAACCTCATGTACACTACCTGTACTCCAAATTTTTTTGAGCTAGACTGACTACATTCCATGATGGCCAAGTACACGTAGTTTACTTAATGTACACGACATGTAGACCATGTAAACGTGGTGTACCTGACCTACAACCATATTTCAGCAGATTTTCCTCTTGCATTCCCATTAATAACTCAACCAGCCCATCGCCTGGACAAGTGTCTAAGACAAAAAATAATGCAACAATATTAACCCAAATATAGATATATGTACCTCAATAAACATGTGATATTACATGTTTCCTCACAATATAAATATGAAATCAATAAAAAAATTGTGAAATATGAAAATATATTTATTAAATACCGACCTCTAAACAATGGTTAATAAAACAAGTATTTAAATCAGAGAAAAGGATGTAAAAAATTCATCACATAACAATGGTTCCAATTATTAGAACTTTAGTGGGAAGTGAGAACCTAAACATGAAGAGAAAACTAAATCCAAAGAACCAATTTAGTGTGATAAAGAAAATGGTCAACATAATGTTAATGAAAACAAAACCCCTAATTCTATGATGTATTAAATGAGCATCAATTCATCATAATATGAAAAAAAATTAGATTCATGATTATTTCTCTATTTCTAAGTAATTAATTTGTCAATTAAAATTCAAACATAAAAAATATTCTTTCTTGAAAAGTATAAAAAATTCCCCCTAGAATCACAATCTTGTATCCCAATAACAAGATCTCAAGATGATTTTTTATTCTTGAATCATTATTATAATCTTAAAATAAATCACATAATACACCAAACATTACAAGATATACCCTCATATAACACATTAGTCTCCAAAAATTATTAACACCCCAAATTTATAAAATTGATTATTCCTTAAATATATAATGATTTATAACACTTATAATCATAAAATCAATGTGTGATCAAATATCAAAAAATATCACATAAATTTTTTATTACACCTACAAAAATGTAATATAATTCATTGCTAACAATCCGAATGGTTATATATCCCATAAAATAATTAAAACATGTCTAAAAAATGGTATAATAGGGTTGATCATTTTTTACTGTAATATGTTTTTGAAAATCCCATACTAAACACCCATCACATAAATATTCCAATATTTTATCAATTCTCTGAATCATTAGTTTATCCTTACAAATATATTCCAATGAATAATTATTTTTTCCCATGACCAATAACCTATTAATGATTATGAATCCATGAATCATGTGTTTTCTAAAATATGACTTTATCATTAAATATAATTTATAGGTTATTGGTACATTTCTAAATAAATTTCTAGTCCTTATACAAAAAACACTGTTCAAAAATACATATATGCTTGTTGATTCTTATATCATGAGTTTCATAGATATTCCAATTTTGTAACAAAAATCTAAAATGACGATGCATAAACACATTAATATTTACATTGTGATAGTTTTCAGGATATAGGTCCTTCCTTAGTCCCAAATATTTGAGATTGATATTCTTTCATGTAGTGAAATAATATCCATGATATAGTATATTTTGCCTCATCCATATACATCTAAATAATTCAAAGGTTATTCAGGATATAGATGGTGAATTCATTCTCCAGGTAATTTATATTGAATTTATAAGAGGACAACTATTCTATAACTCGGAAAACACCAAATTACAGTAAAGGATGGGTGAAAATATTTCCTCAAAGAACATTCATATTAACATTAACATGGTATACATAGTCATTTTTGATGATGTCATCTCATTTTTGAAGGTGAATTGAAATTGTTATAGAATATACAAGTCTTATAGTAGGTCCTAAATTAAAATAAAACATAAAATACACTAATCTAGAGTAATGGTTACATGAAAATTCATCATCATGGTCCATCCCAACATTATATTTTCCTTATTCTTTTGATTATAGAGACTATTTATTCTCATCATGCCTCTCAACCCATCAAATTTATTATTTTCATAGATAATTCACAACATATGCTTATTTATGATAGGTAATGTTATAATGCATTATAGAATGTTTTTGATTTTAATCCATAACCTTATCAATTTTTCCATGGAAGTTATATACCTTAGGACCCATCTTCCCAATGTTTAAAAATCCACTAGTCCCTTTTTGAAATTTCTCTTTGTCCCTATTTAGACACTTGTTTCACAAATGATTTTTTTTTTCATATTTCTGTTATCGCATATATAAGATGAATTTCAATGAGATATTGTCTTCCCATTTATTGACTTCTATGGGAATTATATAGAAATAAAAATAAGAATTATGATTTTTTATAGTTAGTTTTATATAATTTCAATATATTATACTTGAGACCCCATCAAAATGGGCATATCATTTTGGAAATCATGACATTTACATACACATTGGTTACTAACTTGGTCATTCCAATTTTGGGCCATCATCTGGAATAATGGAAAAAATACAAAGATTAGTATCTTTAAACACCTAAATGATAATCGAACGAAATTAATGTGATAACTTATAAATGAAATACATTTCATTAACTTATTCAATTCTAGGATTCAATCTATGTTATCCCTGATCAGTTTTCTAACACTGACACTTATGGTACTTGTTGATCCGATGATAATCGTTCATAATGATTTTGTGAATTTTCAAAACCATATCCCCTAGGAGTTTGAAACTAAGTGTGCAGTAAGTCTTATTTTCTTGTAACATGTTACACCAAGTTAGGCCGAAAACTCTATGTCGGGGTTGTTACCCCTATGTAGATCTATTTAAGAACCACATCCACTTATTTTATCCAGAAATGGATTTATTTTTATTATAAACCTCTTAATCAGTACTTAATAAAATTTAGTGATGTTTTCTTATTCTTATTCTTATCCCTACTGTTTTGGTTAGAGTTTTCTAATCCTAATCGTATAAATAACTTATATTTTTGTTTAATAACTAATATAAATAAGTTGCACAGTTTGCATATTAATTGACAATAATAATAGTATTAGTCATAAACATGAACAATGAGACATGATATACCATGATAACCATAACATGGGAAATATGGGAACAACATAAAACATTGAATCCTAAACACAGTTAAAGGATAAAGAATTCCAACACATTATGGTGGAAAATTTAAAAAATGGAATTTGGTTCACTCCCTATCCCAATATGATATACCATTATAGAAAACATTACAAAAATGAATTTTAGCACAATCTAGGTGTGTCCATCATAATCATTTCAATGTCAAACTAAAGTGTGCAACATAAATCATTAAATATAGATTCCTTAATCATTATTATTTATACCATGATTATTGATTGTTTAATAAATATATGAAAGTCACCAAAAAGATTATATTCATAAATGTAAACACCATTGAAAGGAAATGTATATGATATTCAAAACACAATTTTTTGGGCATCGAAGATTGTGGTAAAACATTTTCAATAAAATGACATCACTTAATGATTTATAAAAATGTTATTATGAGAGAGAAAGGGATATATCATCAAAAAGACCTAAAATGGGAAGCAATAGGGACCATGGTAAGTATAAAAAAAATTTAAATTTTTAAATATAATGAATAATGTAATAATGGATCCTAAATATAGAAAATTATATTAACTATATTTTGGAGTGGTAATGGGTGAAAATAATAGATCATGGGAGTCTTAAAGAGAGGTAAAAGAGGGTATTATCATTTATAAATTCAATTTAAATAATGGTAAATATGTAATAAAATAAAAAACATATGAAAATTTAATTTAAGAGACCTAACTAAAAATATGATCCTAAATGGAAATGAGGATAGAGAAACCCCTTTTGAAATTTCATCACATTAACCACTTAGTTATGCTTAAAAATTAGAGAGTTTAAATTGTACATAATTAAACTAAAATCAACTTGACAATATTTTAATTATAATAAATTAATTAAAATATAACCTAATTGACAATAAAAATAATAATTTTATTGATGTTTTTTGAATTAAAATAATGTGATGATGCTAGGAATCCATTACATGGGTGTGTGACTCCAAAATCATGGGAGCATAATTTTGAGAGCATTAGGGGAAAATTGGAGGCATATATGTAGTTTAGGGCATAGTAGGTTAATTCTAAATTAAGTTTTATTGAAGATAAATTGGATCAAGGATTTGTTTATTTATGAAATGAGGGGGATTTGTTTTATTATTTAGTTTTAGACTCAACAAAATAAAATATCAAAAACTTCAATCCATAACATGGGATTTTGCAATTTTTTCTTACAAATAGGATTTAATTTCATTATTTTATAAGTGAATGTTCTGATATTAAAAAATTAATATCAATGATTATTTTCTGTTGAGTCATACTCTTAAAGAATTGATTTTAAAAACTTAAAATATATTACATGTTTTGGAGGATTCATATTTGATTTCAAAAATAAATAAAATAATCATAAAATCACATTATTTTAAAGGAATAAAATATATTTGGTCTTTTATACCCTTTATTGTATTTATTAAATCACTTTTCGTCCATTATGATGTCATATTACATAATTGTTATTTATATTTTATTTAATTTTTACCAGAAAATTTGACTATCTTAGAAAAATATAATAAATTCACCCTTGGATAATATAGAAATTATGATTTCAAAAATAATTTTAATTTTATTAAACTACTTCTATAAGTATTTTAATTTTGACTATTAAAATAAAATCTACATTTTTTGTGAAATGATTTGTTTTTTGACATTTACTATTTTCAAACCCTTATAAAATGTAAATTTGATGTCATTAATGTTTTATTATAATTTATATATAATAATCCATTTTAATAATAATATTTTAATAATTATCATTTATTAAAAAAAGTAACTTAATTAATCTAATGAAATGTCTTCATTGAAATGGTGTATTACATAAAAATACTATTTTAGTTTTATCATATAAATTTTTTACCAAACATATTTCCAAATAATTTATAATGTGAAAATAGTAATTAATAAATACCATAATAAAATAGGAAAATGTATATTTAAATATTCATTATTTTAGATTTACATTTTATCTAGTATTTTTTAAATTACTTGTATCCTTAATTAACAAATTTTCCATTCATTGTGCTAGTTAATATTTACTACAATTACTATTTATATTCTTACAATATTTGGTTGAAATTATTACCAAAAAATTATTAATATAATTGAATGTATGGAATAATTTTTATAGGAACAAAAAAATGGGTGTTATAAGTCAATTTAAAATAAAATTTGCATGTAAGATGGAAAGTAGTTTTCCCCAAAAAAATAATTTTTCAATGAAAAGATCATTTTTCTTTAATAATATAACAAAATATTCATTACATTGATTTAAATTAATAAATATATAAATATAAAATAATATTTTAATTTAAATAATTTCTTATCATGGGGTATTTTAATTAATTTTAATTGAGAGAGATTTTTCATTTTCAAACAGTTTTCCAAACAAATTCATGTTATGCCTACAAATATACAATTACTAAAATTATAAATAAAGATGCATAAAAATGTAATTTAGTAAATAAAATTAAAAAGAATAAATCTTAAATTGATGTCAAATTAAAAGAATAATTATAATGTTACATTAATTAATTTATCTATATAGAAGATAATAAAAATGTATTTTGAATTATTCACTAAAAAATATATTTTTTTTATAAAATTTAACACGTTTACCATAGGATAGTTATTATATTATAAAATAAAAAATGTAGTTCATTTTATAATTTTTTTTTTTAAATTATACAGAAAAAATGAATATATTTGTCATAAAAAAACAAAAAACATATTTAATGAAAACATAAAAAAAGACATTTCAAAAAAGTGATTGATTATTTTACAAAAAATTATCATTATATTTATTATATATATATATATATATTTCTTAAATATTTTATTCCTACTCATATAGATAGTTTTAATAGAAATGTGTAATGGTTATATTTAAATAATCATTGTTTTTTTGGGTTCGGAGTTGCGTATCACATAGGTTTTCAGGAAAAAAAATTATTTTAAAAACATGGGGTGTTTCAAGAACCACATCAACATACCATTTAAAAACAAAAATTTTACCATAAAAGATGCATTTTCTTTTTTAGAACTCATTTTCACTTTAAAATCCCTTTTCAAATAACATTTTATTTTCAAAATCCACTCCATCCAACCAAAATTAGAACAAAGAAACACCCCCACAAAAATAACTCAAATAGGGAATTAGTGGCCAATAGTAACCTGAAGTTGTGATTTATAAAATGATGAACTAATCATGTACATACAACTAGAGAAATATTGAACATTTCACTCACCCTTTTCATGGTAGATAAGGCCATTTAGTCTCACTGTGTGGCCCCATATCACATCCATTGTCATCCACTAACATAAAAAAGATCCTTTAACCAAACATTGAGAAACATATATTCCCAAAACCAGAAACAAATACATTTAATACAAATATGAGTGGTCACTCAGGTCACAACATGAGTGGTTGTGATTAGTACTTAAACTATAACCTACCATATGGGGTCGAAAAATTCTATTTATGATGTACCTAACATCCCAAATAATAATGGTCTTTTTTGATACCATAATTTCATGAACCAACGTTTTTCATCCTCAAAATGGTCACCCTATCTAGTATGTGACAAGTCCTAAGATGTGTTCCTGATACTCTAGAGGTGCAAACATGTGTTTGGAGTCAAATAAAAAAAATTGGGAATTATTTATTACATAATTAAAATAAAAATTATTTAAAAATTCATAAATTTTTTTACTAAAAATGAATAGGACAAGAAATAAAACAATACATACTTCTACGTGACCTTGTGGGTCACCTGCATCCAAAAAAAGAACATCGTGCAATGGAATCCATGAATAATTCATAAGTTTCACCACATGATAAATATATGTATATATATAAGGGTGAGTATTAAAACATGATAGATGTTCTGAAATAAACCATTACCTATTCCACACCATTCTAAATGAAACCAAGTTATTCTAGATTAAACATAGAATATTTAAAAGTATGGGTTTCTACTATATTAAAGGAAATATTGAACAAAATTCCATTTTATGAAAGACATCATTTTTTATTATATAATCAAATAATTTTTTATAGCATCAATGATATTTAATAATAATCTATGTTTGAGATAACCTATTCAATATAGGTGTTTCAATAGTGAAAACAAAAAAAATATTCAATTTTATAATGAATCATGGAAAACATGGGGACCAATAGGTAAGATAATTTTAATATTGTTTTTGTAAAACAATAGTAACAGAGAGCAGACCCCAAAGGTGCTCCCTACATTTTTGTATCAATAAAAGTATCGGATCCTCATACTCTTAGTGATGAAAAATTTTAATCCATTATAATGTGATATCCACTAGAGAGGTATATGGAAATTTTATAGTGTTACCAAAAACTATATATATTTTTTAGTTTTACATAATAATCCTACTGGGAATCTCAGGTTAGTGCCCTACCCAATCAACCAGGGTACCAGCCATTGAAACTTTTATAGGTACTCAGGGTTTTGAAAGATTCATTTATATGGAGTTTATGTTTTATCATGTCATAAAATACATATATAAAACATTATTTAATAAAAAACAAATCTACATAATCACCTCTGACACCATCCTTCATCTCATCCCCATACCATGTGTTAAAAAATCAAGGAACTATCCCATTATCAAGAACATGTTATCTAAAATAAAATTAAATCATTGGTGTTACATTTTCATTTTGAGGGACATTCCGTTAGGGTGATTTCCATTTACATAAAATAATCGATGGTTCCGTGTAGATATTTCATCCATTAAATAAATATCATTTTTAA
Organism: Viscum album; assembly: GCA_963277665.1. NCBI lineage: Eukaryota > Viridiplantae > Streptophyta > Magnoliopsida > Santalales > Viscaceae > Viscum > Viscum album. The sequence goes on along the minus strand of OY728133.1, from coordinate 1,405,703,503 downwards.
AACTGTTACAAATTTTAAAATAAAATATGTTTTCAAAAATAATTTTGTTAGAATATTATAAAATGAAAAACTAACATTGGCAGCTAACATTGAATTATTTAAAACAATATAAATACAATTTACAAGATTAAAATAAAAGTTTTCAAAGTGTATATATACAATAAATTGTATTTAAAAAAAATTAAACAATTAATCCATAATGAAATTCAAAGTAGAGTCTCCTGAATAGGGAACCTACATCAAAACAAGATGCTTTTGAAAATGGATATCTGAATCAACTATTTTAAAATTAAACACAAATTAATTAATATAAATATATACCATAGATTAAATGTAAATATTCCAATCAACAATAGGTAATATGAAAAAAATTTATTATTCATATTATTTACACATGCATATGTGTTCAAGTCTCCCTCACCAATTGTACTGTAAAACGATCTAAAATAAATATGTGAAACTCAAAAATAAAAAAAGGCAATATATTAAAATATAGTAAAATTTTACTCATATAAGAATCCATAGAAAAACATGATAGTTAATACACTTTCAATGAATGTGGATGGAACCAACCCTAATGAAACCCAAAAACCTATACATCATAAATTAATATTATGAACATCCACAATTTTGTAATGGTTATCCTTAGGCGAGAACACCCCATTGAAGAGAAATGAAACCAAAATATCGAGGAAATAGAATTAAAGTGAGGAATTTAGAGACTCTCTATTATTGAACAAACAATAAGGAAGGAATAATGGTCTATTAGAGGGAGTGGAGGATGAGAATATGCTATCCAAGGAGGCCTTCATGGCATGGGTGTCGTGATTTGAAGGGAAGAATTAGGGAGATTAAGGAAAGAATAAACCATAATAATAATGATGATAATGATAATAATAAAATTATTAATGAAAATGTTAATAAAATTTATCATAATAATAATATTTAAAACCTTTTTTCCTTTTCATTTTAAAGAATTGAAAAGCCACAGAGTTTGGCGTCATAGTTTTCTATACAATTCTCTAACTGTGTGAAACCTCTTTCTAATAAGGAGGAGTAGACCAATGATATTTTGGGATTAGATCACTGTTTTTTTGACTTTGTTTCTTAGATATATCCATTGTCATGGTCACATGTTTTTTCTTATGCTACCAACAGATTCATCTAACCATGCTCTAACTGTGTTCATTGTTCTGTCTACAAAAATACCACTATTTTCAAAGAAAAATTCACTTGTATCGATTGAATAAATTTAAGAAATAAAATATATAAAATAATAATGTATTTTTGGGTTTGAGAGTTGAATAAAAATCCTTGATTTATGAAATTATTCAAGATTATGATTTATGATTTACAGGGTATGTTTTTTTAATGTTAAGCTCATTCTCTCAAACCCTTATTCTCGTGTTATTATTAAGCTTTCTTTGATATATTCCGTGAATTTTTATAATGATTATTTCATCCATCCCTTTCTTATGTTTCCATCACCCATTTTATAATAAATAGTTTTAATTGGAATATATAAAAAAATATTATTGTTTTTAAAAATATTTTTTAAATATGTGGAAGATATTTCATGAAATATAGGTTTTCATATTTAGTCTCCAAAAATTATAAACTTTTATGGTCATGATATGTATTATATTGTAATGTATGTAATATTATTCTAAAATGATGTTTTACATGTATGGATCCAAATCATTGTCATCGTAGAATGGTTTAGTCAATATTTTGACAATAGGATTATAGAATATTTTTTGAAATAACATGGGATGATTCTATGTATTTGATAATGTAAAACCATGTTATTACAATAATGTTTATGTTTTTCTATATTAGTACATCAATGTATGTATAATACATGTTCATATAGTTTTTTAATTGATAAATCATTTAGTAATAATTCCAATAGAGTTGGTCGAGTATATGTTGAATATAATTCACATGCCTGGTTATTATTCCCTTAGTATAAACCAAGGTTTACAATCATAGGTAATATTCATGGGTTGAATAAATTTTTCCTGATCAACCATTATTATGAATTTAAATATATCATAACAATATATGGACATGGTTAAGACAATACTTTCATATATTAAAAATAAGGTTCCATGATTTAGACATCCTATGAATGATTTCCATGATTATATGATTACTCACTATGAAATTTTTTTCTCACAAAATGATTATTGGAATTATGTAATGACTCGATACTTGAAAAATCATTTTAAATAAAAATATGATAGGTAATGGAATGATATTACTTATCTAAAATCAAATATTAAATGAGATGGAATGTAAGAAATTGTGATTATACCTAATAAACTAACTTATTATGTGATTAAAAATATAAATTTTTCTGAGTTTTATGACACACCTAATAATAATAAAATATAGATCAAGGATGACCATGTAAGTAAAAATAACTATCTTTTTTCGTATCAAATGTGTGGGAAGAAGCAGTAATGGTAGTGGGTTAGAGGAACAAGAAATAGATTTAAGCCTTGAATATATGTGAAAATAGAATCTAATCTATATGAAAAAATGGAATTCTTAATAAAGGGAAATGATGTTAATCATAAGGATACATTTATAGTCAAATGTATTATATTGGGGGAATTTGGGAATTGTCCAAGATAATTCTCTATTCTGAGGATTTACTCAAAGACCAATAAAGGACCTATGTTATAACAATAAATATAGTGAAAGGATTGATGTTTTATGTATTGGGATTAAATGATTATATTTTATAAGTTCTATATTAGTGGTATTTTAGGTATAGAAATATGAAACTTGTATGTATTGTTCTATAGTAGTTTATATTTTTATGATTTTAAAATATATTTTGAATGCTACCAATAATGAAGAATAGTTATTTATTAGTAAGGTAATATTGTTTAGTTATAATTAATATATTATTTTAATTTATGATATAAATGTGATTGTAATGATAACATCAATTATTTTATTTAATGAAAATGTGAATTAGGTAATATTTGATGAATTATATCTCCTTTTTTTTATTAAATATATTAAATAGTCTTTGATATTATTTTTCAGAATAATGATTGTCTTAAGTATGGAAAGCACATATGTTTTATTTTAAGCTTAAACTAATAATTATAGATACAATCATGGTTTAAATGTTTATGGTTTATCATAATTTCAATGTCATAGGTTCACCTTTCTTGGTTTTGTGAAATGGGATTTTTAGTTCATTTGAAAAAAATTCTGGGGATTAGGGAGAATAATATATTGAATAATAAATAACAATTCTGGGTTAAAATTTTATATCATGTTAATTTAATTACTATATATTTGTTATGGGGATATATTTAATCCTGATGGTTGAAAATTTATTCATTAAAAATGTTATAATTTTAGAGATTTTTTTTGTTAAACTTACTATTACCTTTCAGGTTATTATCTAATTTTGATTCATGGTATTTTTGTGAATTTCACTACATTATATGATTATATATTGATTTATCATGGGGATTAATGATATTTTGATTATTATTGATTGGGATAAGTTATATATAAATATTTTGTTCAACATGTTGTTTAATATCGTATGTTCTTAGGCAATATTGATACTAAATTTTTGTAGGTGTATTTTGAAAGTTATGATATCACATTTCCTGAAAAAAAACATTATGTAATGTTGACATAATTGATGTTAATTTTGATATTGGTATATTTATTAATGTAATAATCAATGATTCACCTTTTGTGTGGCAGTATAAATTTTAATGAAAATGTATAGTTTTGATATAGGACGGTTTATAATTATTGTATAATATATTACCATGTGGTTACCATTAACGTTTTTTTTAATATTAAACGATATAATGAATAATCTATTGACGATTTATGGAATATTTGATTTGTTAGAAGGTGATTTTACTTGATCAATAATGAAAAATTAATTTTCAAAAATCATAATTTCGAGTAAAAAAATATTATATTATGGTGGGAAATTACTAAAGGATGTTATTATACATTTTATGTAGGTATATTTATATATATTAATAATCTAGATGGTAAATGAATTCTATAACATTCAGAAAATTATATTGAAAAAAATTGTCATCTATGTACATTCATTTCTAATAAATCGATGGAATTTTTCTCATCCCATGGGTTTATAATTTTTTTTTCATTAATATAGTCATGATCATTCATGTTCTTATAATCAATGTTATATATCAATCTCTATAATTATTTGTACAGTAAATATTTCCTCCATGTGAATATTTTAACGTCGTACTACTATTTTCATATTTGCAAACTAAATAATTTTTTTTCTAGATAAAAATCATATTTCAATTTCTTCATTTCAATTTTATTTTTTATGAGTCCCTTTTATTATTTGTGTTTTCAAAAAACCCATTTTCAAGTATAAGAACATTTTTTTCATGAACGTGTTCAAATTTTAAGGACATAATTTATTATGAGGTGGGTAATGTGGCGCATGAGCCTCAGCGAGATTGGGGAGGACTCCTTAAGTGCATCTAGGTGAACCGTGATATAATCCAGGCAGAGGCATAATCTCTAGTACTGTAGCAGCACTATAGCAAGTATTGTTTGCAATTGTAAGAAGTTGGAACTATTCCCCCATTTGGGAATTTGGGCCACTAATCCCCCCCCAAGTCCTTTAAGGCCTTCAGGACACCCAGGAATTTGGGTCAGTAAGGCCTTCAATACACCATAAAGACTTCACACCACATTAATTGTAGATGAAAACAAGACAACCTACAAGGAACAATCCTTAAAAAGAGGATGAGCAAGTATCTTTCATCGTAGCAGAAGCTAAACAGATTGAAAAATTGAGAGGGTACTGAACCTTCCCTTGAGAAAAGCATGTAAATTCATAGGAATGCCTCGACAAACAGCCATGTGAAGGTGAAGAGATGATTTCATGATGAAGATGTTGGGGATGAGAATTTCCAAGTATTTAGTCTGGGTTGCATGTAATGTTTGAAGACTATGGGAAATGAATTCTACTACGGCCTACAAGCTATGTATTAATTATGCCTACGGTCCTTATAAGGGTTCCACCTCATCCCTTGAAATGTATATTATAAAAAATCAATAAAAATGAATCCGTTCAGGCAATTGGAGGATGGTGGGTAATGTGAATACATGATATTTTAAATGAACATTGTGTTCGATGGAATAGGAAACAAATGATGCCGATATTAAAAGAACCATAAAATAGTAATAAGATCATTATAACAATGCTATTGATTTGGTCATTTATGAATAAAATTTTCTAAATAATGAAATATATATAAAGGTACTAATCATGAAAACTGTATTGATAATTTCTTAGGAAATAAATACTAATTATTTCTATATAACCATTATATACATCAAAATAGGGTTTCTTAAGAAAATAAATTTTATTGGTTACTATGATAGAATATTATAATTAATTCATATAAATTTTATAAATATAATTTTATTAAAATAATTTCAATAATAAATATGTATTTAAAAATAATCTAAGATTTATTTCATGATAATATTTTAAAATTCTTGATTTTTAAATTGATGATGAAAATTGTTTTTTTAAATACCTTCTATTTCGAGAATTTTATATGTACCAAGTTGTTTTATAGTTTAAAAGTAACAATAGTTATCATATATTATGAATAAATTATAATATTTCTTTGGAATAAATTTTATTGTTTAATTTTGTATAAATAATTATACTAAAAATGATATTTTATCAAAAAACCATATTTCCTCCCCTTTAACTAATATAATATTAAATTAAATTCAACCAATTATATGAATTGAATTTAATGAAATGATTCCTTATTTTTAGTTTTCATAATTAATATTATATAATAATTTCAATTTTAAATATTGACCAATTCGAATAGTAACCATATTAAATTGTTTTCGCCAACAATAATGGTAATGTTAGTTAATTAGAGTTAAAAATAATGTGATAGGGAATAAAACTCAGTAAAACACTTGAATCTATTTCATTGAATGAGTCTATGTAATTTATAATCACAAAAAAATGAAACCTTATTCTTCTATATTTATAAGAATTTTAACTTTATAATTTTTCAGTAAAATATTTATTCCAAATAATCACTATATAGTTTGTAATATTTTTTATATTTTATGATATAGATAAAAAAAATTTAATTCACTTAAAATAATATATATTAAATATGAATTAATTTTTTTATTATGGTAATGAATTTTCTAATTTTTTATGACATAATAACTATCTTTAATTCATACGCAACACCGACCTAGTTATGGTTCAAGTTGTATAAAAAGAATGTAACTGATATCACAAACAACCAAAGAAATCTTTTTTGTAAGTGATATAATACATAGAGAATTTTATAAATTAATATAAATTATTATGAATGTTTTAATTTTTAAATTTTATTTACATTAGAGTCACGATTTAATTATTGTAAAATAAATTAAATATTTTAAAAAAATTAAATATATTTCATGAAAAATAATATTTTATGAAATTATTAAAAAATTATAAGAATCATGAAAGAGGAATGTTATGATTATAAATGATATAAATGACATAAAAAGTCCATTTATGTTCAATTGTTTACTTATAATCAAAATTAAAACACTTTAATATTTCAGGATTCATCATACTTCTTATGGTTAAAACTGATTAACAATTTTGTTAAACTAAAAGAAACAGTTTTAAATCAAACAAAAACTAACTAAATTTCGTCATGTGAAGATATTTAAGGGGAAGTGAATCATGTTCATGTCTATTTAGAATCATTACACGTGAGAAATATATTATTTATATTTAAATCCTTCATGAAATTCCATATGTGTCATTTCTCACCCATATAAAAAGAGACCCATTATCTCTCTTCATTACAACTCCTTGAGAAATCAATCTTGACAATAACCGAAAAAATTCTGTTATAAAAATTAATATACAATAATAGATATATTTTTATTCTTAAAATATCATTCAATTATTTCTTAAATTGTTATTTAGTAGAGCCCTACTGATGAACACATACTCTTCCTACATAACCACTATCAATTTATTTCTTATTATACTTCTTCTGAATCTCTTTTATAAATCATAAAATAATTTTTTTTATCATATATTTACTTAAATATTATTATGATTATTTAACTCCCCTTATCCACAATCTTTTCAGTCACAATAAAATTTAATGTATCGCTCGTCTCTTTGTGTGGATTACCACCTCTATATAGTCATACAATTCATTTTCCATCCGATTTTTCATGGGTGGTTATTATAATTGATTAAATTTGTATATATGATAATTATAATATAATAATTATTTAGGAATTATAATATCTTATCTTACTTATTACATTGTAATCTTTTGTAAAAGGATAAATTTTCTTTTTAATACAAGTAACACCTTGATATTTTTAAAATATAAAACTTTGTTCGATAGCGTATATAACAAGTAATAAAATGTATATATAAACAAATAAATAATATTCATTAAATATGATCATTTTTAACTAGCTATTAAAATTTTGGGAGTAAATTGGATTAAATACTTTATATAAAAATTTTAATATTTATAATCAATATAAATAAATATATTAATTATTTTTAAATAATTACTCATTATTTTTTAATGTAATATTATTCTTCAAAATATGTTTCCATAAAAAAAATTATTGATTTTTGTGAAATATTATCATTATTTTTTTTAACTTTTAGAAAATGTATTTGATAAAATTATATTATTTTATTCTAATCAAAATATAAAAAATTAATTTAGGTTGAATTTTGATTCAGAAATTAATGATTTTCAGAGAATATTTTAAATTTCTAATTCTTATGATTCTCACTTTATTTTAATAACATTATTAAATTCAAAAGTTGAATTATATTTTTTATTGGGTGTTTAATTGAAATATGAAACATTTTATTTTGAATAATCAAATTAATTTTATTTGAATAAGTAATATTCATTATGTAAATATAATTTATTTTATGCTTAAGAACACCATTTTCTGAAAATTATTTTTATGTTCCTATTGTTTCTACATTTTAATTAATTAAAATACACAGAAATAGTAAAATATTTGAATGAAATTATTATATTATATGAATTTTTATTTAAATTTTAATTAATTTAATGTGGATTTATAATCACTGAGAAAATATAAGATCATCAATTACTGAAAAATTATTATTTCATTAAAAAAAATTACCCCCCGTTTTATAGGATTATAATAAAATTAATTTAAAGAAATTATTAATATTTAATTTTTAAACAAAGATTCCATATTTAAAATTAGAATAATCAGTAAAATTTAATAAGTTTAATTTAATATTTTTCAAAATGTGTTTTAAAAAAAGATAAATATTTTTAACCCCTTTAAAAGTGTAAATGAGGTTAACTTAGGTTAAAACTAATTGATAAGGAAACTATTTTTCATCTTCAATATTTTTGGAAAAATTTGTTTTTACCCTTACCATCTTATTCACTAGAATTAATTTTCATTGGACACTTGTTGATGAAAATGACCAATATAGTTTTTTATACAATGAAAAAGACAAAACTGTCACTCTCTTGATTTTAAATATCTATTATGTGTTCCCAAAAGGGAAAAAGAAAGAGGAAAATTAATATTAATGATTGTTTTGTGAATAATTAAATATTTCTATTGTATTAATTTATCTATAATTATTATTAAATAGTTAATAAAAATAAATTCTTCAATAATGCCAACACAAAATTTGGTTAGTTTATAAAAAATAAAAGAAATAAATTTGAAAACGATTAATATAATGTACATTGAGTGAGTTATTGTTTTTAAAAAAATTTATACACGTATGAAATATAAATTTTATTTAATATATTACATTCTAATTATATTGTTTTCTTATTTCATTTAATGTCATGATAAATGAATAGTTATTATATTGACATTACTAATTTTTTTAATAAATAATATTTCATTAAATGATTTTAAATTAATAAATATCATATCATTGAAATAGTGAATATAATGTGTTTCAAAATATCAACAATTTTCTATTTATGATTCATTTATTCAATTATTATATAATATTTAACCATTTATGGTTGAAAACAGATACCACAATAATAGTTAAAAATGGGTTTTATGTGTTTCATTATCTTTTGTCATAACAAAATTTACAAAAACATAGGATATTATTCGAAATATTACTTTTATATTTATAATTAAATAGTACATATTAAATAACATGAATCATTTTTTATCATCACAGGAAAATTTTCATAGGTAAAACAACTAATTTATGTGGTAAAAACTAAATTGGTAGAAGTTTGTAACCTTAGAGGTAAAGATAATAAATTGATTAAAACATGTATATTTTTTTGATTTGGAGCTTTCGGTCAACCTTATACTGAAAAAATAAATTAATTATCAGGTTTTTAGGCACATAGTTTGAGAGTAATATCCCATTATTGATTAGTTTGTGGTATTTATGAAAATGCCACTATTTCATACTTATAAAAATATATATAGTATCATTTTTTCTCCAAAATATATAAAAATATTTTTTTTGGAAAATACCATGAAAATAACTTCATTACATATCTAACCACTTCATGAAATACTTATTGATAAAAACCAATCCTATGAACTAATTTTTTAACCTTTAAGGGGTTTCTTGAAGAATAGGTATTGATTTTAATCATAAATTTTCATTTTAGTTATTCTTATAACTCATCATGAACTTATTAAACCATGATGAAATAATATCATAATTATCTTATATATAGTGATATTTTATTATGATTATTAAATGACCAATATCAATAATATCTTCCATCAAAATGAAAAAAACATAAATCCTATATATAGGAAACTACGACCTCTAGAAACTAAAGTAATTTATTTTTTGACACCGCTTATTATGACTATTTTTAATAAATAATTTAATATATATGTATATATATGATAATTATAACATTTTTATAATCCATAAAAAATAGTATATCTTTAAATTTATAACATTACAATTCACTAAATATGGATAACGTCGTTTGTGCTTATATGTGGACTACAGCCCCCACGAAGTGATGTGATTCTTTTTCATCAACAAATTAAATATATGATATATATATATATATATTAATATTTATGAAAACAATATTATATTTATGATATAATGGAATTTTTTGATGATAAAATAATACATTACTTATTTTTATATTGACGGTTTATAAAAATGAAATATTATTAATGCTTATTAATGGCCTATCGTCTCTCTGATTGGAAGATAGTTCATTTTTCAAAACTATTTTCCATAAATTTTTTTAAAATTTTAATATATGAATAAGTATTATAATTATTTAATTATTATTATTATGGAGATGTTGAAATAATTAAATTTATGACCATAATCATTGTACCGAAGACATTTTGGATATATTCGACGAATTTCATCAAAACATTCGACGTAAATTTCATTTATTAATTAATTAATTAAAAATGAATAATTAATAAGAACGAGTATCTAATAAAAGTATATAATTTAAATAATTTAATTATTCTCCAAGAGAAATAATGTACATGACATCTCAAACTCAAGGTATGTAATATTATTTTAAAAAATCGTATTTTAATGTTTTTATTACAACTCTTCTTCTTTCATATCCATATTTTGGGAAATGTTGCAAGAAAATATTTATTTACGCTAGAAGGAATGAAAATTTTATTTTGTAAAATATTTTAATTTATTCATAATGATTTTGAAATGAAATATTTTCAGGTTTTATTTTATGTACAGATTACATTAAAAACGTCATTTTAAATAATTTAATGGTTTATAATATAAATATTTTTATTTAATATACATGATCATACAATTGTTTTAGGAGGGTTTGTAGTATTTTTATCCAATTATATAAGATATTCTGAAATTATACTATTTTTATGTAATGTTTTAAATTTATCCTTATTATCATCTTCTAAACGAGGTACTTTTTTACATTAAAAAAAGGTAAATAAATCAGACATTAACATACACGAAATGAGAAAAATTACTACCATCACGAACAATCAAGGACATTAAGATTCCTTTCAGATTTACAATGAAATTTTCAAAAACATAGTTTATTTTATATTTTATAAATTTATATATTATAAATATTTGATCTCTCTAAACTTTTCTTTTATTTATGTTATGTCCTTTCTATCTCTATCTCACATTCTATATCATTAATGTCATGGAATGCTTCTAAATTTTATATATGTCTCTCACATATATAACTATCTAATTTAACCTTGTATTTTTTTAGTAATGAATCCTTATTTTCATTAATATGAATCATTATTTTAATAAATATATTTTGATATTATTATTTGGAATGATATGAACCCCATTTTCTTTCCATGGACAATTATTATTTTAATACAGTATGATTGATATAATTTTTATTGAACACATAATTATGGTAATTCTATAATGGGTCACCAGAATAGTACTCAAATGCATTGGGTAAAGATTTATTCTTATGAGATGTTATATATAGGATTAGGGAGTAATCCAAATCCACTACAAGACTCATTACATCAAGTGATATTATCTTTGTAGTCAACCTTGACTTATTCTTCCGTCATGTTTTGTGTTACAAAAAAAATTTACTATATTTATATGATCATATGATACCATATTTTTTGTTGTATACTTTAATTTTATTAGTCAGGTTATTTTATTTAAAGGAAATTTTTGTAAACTTCATATGGGGGAAATGTATAATTTTTTATGAAATTTTTTCTATCCATCTTCAATAATTGCAAAGGAACCATTTTGAATTTATTTTTTCCTTAAATATTCATTATCAAAATAATTTTTAAGAATATTTGAATTGAAAATTATTTATATATGGTTGTAATTTTTATTTCAATTAATAAATTTTATAAAGAAAAATCTTGAATATGTATTCATGAACTAACATCTTTCCTTATTTATTTTTATGTGTCTCTTATAGATATTTTTCTGCTCATATATAGATTCAAAATAATTATCATAATGATTTAATGGTGATTTGGTAGAAGAAGAGTTTAATATGAAAATTTAGAAGATATCTTATGAAAGGAAACAAAGTATATCATTAATGGTTATTCTTTGGGGAAAAAAATGATACTTAGTGTTATATTATAGAATGTGGTATTATTGTCATTTATCCAGGGGTAATGGCATAATTCAATATAACCATATACCATAATGATCCTAAAATATAATAAAATGAATTTTTGGCTTAAAAATCAAGATTATTTAAATTTTATAGACTTATTCATATTGTTTTCATTATGGGAATGGTTTAGATATCTTTGAAGATTATGATGTTTTAATATGTGGTTAACAAAATGGTTATGGATACCATTAGTGTTAAGAGTTTATATTTGAACATAAGTTCCATTTCTTAGAGTACCCCTTTGGGTTTAACATGATGGGGTATTATTTGAGGAGTAAAGGATCAATTTTTTTGGAATCATATAAGATAATAATGTGCCTTCTTATATATTTTTGTTATTTATGAAAATGTTTAGCATATCTTGAGGATTATATGATTAAGGAATAAATAAATACAAAATGAGGAATTTATATTTATTTATATTATTTTGAAATAATTTTTAAATTTATATTTAATAAATATATGATCACGTTGTTATAATCCTTCGTTTTTAGTCACAGTCTAGAAAATATTGAAATATTTTAAGGATAATTATTAATAGAATGGTCTATATAGAAATTTTGGTGTTATTGTTGAAGTATTTGTAGTTAATGTTGTATTTATTCATTTTATGGTTTATTCATTTTGATTAATTTTTTTATTTAACCATTTTTGTGTTTGGTATTGTATAATGAAACCGGAATAACTTTTTAACTTTTTGTGGAACTATGTGATCCATTTGAAGTAAATTGTAGTGCTTTAAACCAAAAATTCATGTTGAGTAATCATTAATTGGATAAAGATATGGGATTGTTGTAGGGATTTTAAAATTTGAAATTATACTTATATATTATGTCTATTTTCCTTATATTCTTTCTCTAGATGGTATGTTATTATTAAATAATAGGATAAAGATCTTGAAAGAATAATTTTATCTAATTATCCTCATGTCTGATGAATCTATGGCCCTTTTTACTACTCAACAATTTATGGTTTTGGGGTCAATATATATATATATATATATATATATCAATCATTAAATTTCATGTTATAAATGATCTATATAAATCTAAATAATTAAATTTAGATTAAATTAATTATCCATGTCTATATTTTAACACCCACCAATTCTATACTATTTGTAAACATAGTTATGTGATGTGCTTTTCATTTTCTATTACCTCTTTTCAATAGAATGTTTTATTAACCCTTTATACAATGTGGAATTTAAAAACACAATATATAAATTTAAAACCATTTATTACTGATTTAATGATTATATTTTGTGGACGCACTTTATTATGTTGGGGAGAATATATAACCTTGTGATTTTAAAAATGAAATCCATGTCTGTTAGCATAGATGACTCATAATACAAAGCCAAATAACCCTTTAAATATTATTATTTAAATATGATAGTTGTAACCTTGAAATTGTATTTTATGATATGAATATAATTTATAATTTTATACAAAATATATAAATTTCAATGTCAATATAAATTTTAGGAAGAATTCCTAGAAAATAATCACTCATTTTTAGTAGAGTCATTTTATTCAATAAATATATGTTTTCTTAATAAATTATTTTTATTGAGTTTTTGTGAAAAAATATTATAATTAATTTATGATACCATTATGAAATTTATTTTCATAAAATAAAATAATTTTTGAAATAAATAGTCCAAAAGTAACATAGGGGGAAATTTTGGGATTTTATGGAAATTAATGATTTCTTATGGAATAGTGAATACTACCGGTCTATTAAAAAAATCATTTATATTCATCAAATCATATAAATTAGCTGTAAAAATATATTTTTTGATTTAGTATTAATTTATAATATATACTATTTGATATATAATAATATAACTTATTTCCCTAGAATTGGTAATTTTTATGACCATGATATATTTTTTTGTACTAGAAAACAATTTTTTGTAGAAATTATTTTTATGTGCCTAAATATTATCAATATGATAAATTAAAATAACCCTAAAAATTGAATATTTAAACAAATTTAAAAAATTATATGTATCTCAATATGAATGAAATTTCAAATAATAAAAATTTCTAGTCATAATGATAATGTAAGATCTTCTACTGCTTTAAAATTGCAATTTCCTTAAAACCCACTTTTCCTCATACTTTTCATAATTATTAAAAACAATCCTCTACCTCTTATATAAATTGAATTTATTAAAAAATGTTATATATTTTTAAGAAGAATAATTTATATTATTTTATAAGGTAAACCTAATTTTTTTACAAGATGAACATTAAAAACATAATAAAAAATTCAACAATATTTTGAAAGGGTAAGTCCTATAAAATAAGGTCAAAGATAAGTGATAATTATTTCATTTTTCATATTCTATATTGTTAGATGCGTTTATTTTTACCATTACCAGCTTATTATTGAGATTTAATTATTTATCAGACACTTTTATATGAAAATGACATATATATTTTAATTAAATAAGGTGACCAAAATGTCACTTTGTAGTTTTTTAAATATCTTCGGCAATCACATTGGAAATAAGAATGTAATAATTCAATAAAAAAATTAAATTAAGAATAAAGAAACAATTTTTATTATAGTTATTATTTTATTATTTTGAAATTATCTAATTATCTTAAAAGCATTCACTAAAGTGACATAATATCTATTCAATTTACAGTAAACTAAAATAAATGATTTTACAAAACTAAAATTAATATAATTTTTGTTAGTATAATTGTAAATAATTTTTTACATACATCTAGGAGATAAGGTATTTTTGAAATAATATATTCAAAATCCATATTTTTCTTGGTGAACAAAAAATTAAAATTAAATAAATAGTGCTGAAATAGACATTAAGGATAATTTTTAATAAAAATAATTTTTTAATTGATTTAATGTTAAATAATATTTTGTATAAAACAATTATTCAAATATGGTTTATAATATAAAAAATGTACAATTTATTGGTCACTTATTATTCTATGATAAAATTTTACCTAATGAATATTGAAATATTTATTACATCAATTATGGTTACAACCAGGTTTTATGTTACACCCCAATATTTCACAGTGCGCTTCTCTTTTAATAATACAATATCTTGTATTGTACGCAACTGCGAGTTCTAACACGCCACGATGAACCAAACCTTCCATTTTGAATAATAATACCCACTTTTTTATAATTTAAAATTTTTATTTTTTAAAATTGAATTCCTTTTTTGGATTCAGAATATCAATATTATCTTAAGGTGAATTTTTGGTTTTTTTCGAAAAGTTCAATTTTTTAGGAATAGTGAAAAACATTGTGTTATTATTTAAAACATAATTTCTTTTAAATAATTAAATATTTTATTTAAATTTATTTTTGGTAAAAATATATATATAATACCTACATATTTTTAATGT
Source organism: Viscum album (assembly GCA_963277665.1). Classification (NCBI taxonomy): domain Eukaryota; kingdom Viridiplantae; phylum Streptophyta; class Magnoliopsida; order Santalales; family Viscaceae; genus Viscum; species Viscum album. The sequence continues at coordinate 1,405,687,911 of OY728133.1, read as the reverse complement.
AATTAATTGGAGACATTTTATAATAATATTAGATATATTAAATTTTATTGAACTTTTTACCATCTTTTACCCACCTTCTTGGCACATTAGCAAATTTACATAAAACGTAATTTTACCATATCTATAAATTTAATTTAAAAATTCTGAGAGACACGGTGGATATCAATAAATAGAATGTGGTTCAATAAGATCAAAATTATTTATTGGTTAATAGTAACTTTTGACTTTTATTTACCATGGTTATAAGTAAATAGCATAATTAAAGGTAAAAATTATATTATTATTACCCTAACACATGTCCTAATTCAACTTGATATGAGTATTTCAACCAAAATAGACCATAAAAATAAAATATGATCCTTTTGGTCCACTTGGATTTGATTAGGTCATTTATTATTATTTTATTTTATGAATAGTTAAAAGTGTTAAATTCAAATTTTTAAAACTAAAACATTTTTAATATGGGGTTATACATATTATAAATTAGTCTATAAATATTCATTAGAAAGATAAAAAATGTTCCTACATAATTTTATTTTATATATAATTTTTATACAATAAATAATTCTATTTATATAAGACACAATGATGTTGCAATAATTACTTTTTTAATGAATGTTTAAAATAGTTGATGCTATAAATATCCAAATAAATGTAAATTGAAACTTTTTATGTATTACAATAATTTAATATATTAACATGAAATTTTAGGGTTGATTCAATGAATTTTTTTCTAAGTAATCATTCCTTTATTACTTCCAAATAAATCAATTACTAAATAGTGTCAAAATTGACATATATGAGTTTTCAAAACAAATACTATATTATTAAAAGATATAATTATCCTAAAATTTCTTCGTTTCAGCCGAAGAACATATATAATAATATATATATCATTAATGAACCACATGGGGTTCTCTTAGAATTTTATTGTATGATTATTAACCATCTAATATTATAATATAATATTACATGGTAAAAGTTTAACTATTTATCAAAGAGTTAAATCTAAAAGATAAGGATAATTTGGTGACATAAACATGTATAAAACCTATTTTTGAGTTTTTTTGGACCCATTCCCACCCTATTCTTGAAATAAATCATTTTTTATCCATTATAAACTGAATATGATTGTATAATAACATAATATTTCATGCTTTTCCTAAAGTGACCCTCACCTCTCTTATTAAAAGGTATTTCCCATTCTATCACAATCACACCTCCAAAGACATTTGGCTCGGCCAACACCTACCCAAATAACATCTAAACTACCATACCTAGAATATAGAGGCCTTAAATTGATTCTAAATCCATTCCAAGGATCCCATTTGATCAAATAAAAAAGAAAATGCATGAAGAAGAGATATGAATTTCACCACCTCTTTCAATTCTTATCTTCTTCCACTTCCACTTTCATTGTTATTCCCAAACCAAAATAATAAATAATGAAACTTATACATAATGTGATTTTATTATAAATATGGTACTACCATATTTATTATTCTATAAATCCTATGAATGACATGTCTCCATACGTGTGTACGTACAACTAACCATCTCCACATCATGGTGTAGTTTTTTATTCAAACACTTCATTATTTGAATTAGTATAATAATGAGTATAGCTTATGTAAATAATAAATATAACATGTTAAGGATTCTGTATATATGATATACCATCCATTTACATATGATTTCACCATCAATAGAATGTTATTGTCGATCATGCGTATGTACATATTCCCATCTCCACAAATGCGATGAGACTCATTACCCGTCATAACCTTTCTAGAATAAATTTAATTTTATAATTAAAATTTATTTTTTAAAAACCTAATAAAAATCATGATATGAATCAAATAAATCATATCCATAACAATCATGGCTTACATAACCAATCATATAAATGAATACAAATCAGTTAACACCTGAATCAATGATACTACCGAAATATTATTAACAAAGAAATATTAAAAGATCATATATGGTATCATATTATGTATGTGGTTCTTGTATAATTGAATAAAATTTATTTAACTATTATATATGAGGTTAATTTACCTCTACTAATGAAAATTACAAGGTAAGGATTAATTCTACAATCTCTTCATTATCTGAGGTTGTTTTTAATTGAGTATCTACTAGGACCTCTCTACCATCTACATCCGTGTTTCTTAAAAATGAATCTCAAAACAATTTTACAATTTCCAAGACATTGGGTAAAAGTAATTTATATCCTTTTTTATCTTTTTATAAAAAAATTAAAAATTAATCTTTTAATCATTTTCCAAACAAGGTCTTATGTGACCTTTTCGACAAAATTTAGGAAATATTTTTTTTAACTTATATGGTGAGTGAAGCTATTTTTAGTTGTTATAACACCATTGATGCATCCCTTACAAGATTATAATAATATTTTAAAAATAAATTTTTTCTTTTATAATTATTTGATTTGATATGATTTCCAAATAGAAGGATATAATATTCTCAAATAGTTTTGATTTCATCTATGTCAACATCCTTTGATGGATTTTACACTTGTTTGAAGTTGATTTATTGTGATATAATATTCCATAATGTGTTAAAGGTTTTGTTATATGATTGACTTTGGATGTGTAATTTTTATATCATTAATATTTTATTGTTAAATTATTAACATTTTTTATGCTAGTTTTAATATGAAAGGTTATGTTACGGTTAAACATTTTCATATGAGGAATGCATTGGATTTAGTAAGTGACAGGTGGAGTCCACCATAGCTCCTCAATGCATCGGTAGGTCTCCTGAGATAAAATAGTGTCTTGGAATAAGGGAATGACAAAATCTTCTGTGTATTCTTGGCACGAGGAATAGACTATATGGTTATAAGGTATGGCATTATGAATTCCATCATTATGAAATTGGATATTTATATTGCATGTGATTATTAGACTAGTAGAGCATTATTTTGAATGAGTAAATGTCATTATTTGATTTATATTCTCCATATTATGATGGAGATTAAGTATAAAAGTATATTTTTTTACTCTTATACATTTCCTTAAATGTTTATACTTATTTAAGAAAGATTCCACTATATTGTTTTTTTATTGGGCATCTCATGTCACCCCTATCATTGTTTTATTTTTCCCATAATGTGCAGAAGTATTTTATTGTTTCACTATAGGGATTTGATAAGGGATATAATTATTTTTAGAGGGGACAAATTGTTTTTTTTTTGTTTTTTTTTCATGATGTAATTTAAAACATATGTATGTACCTAGTACTTACAAGGTTACTAAACTGATCAGTCATTCGAGACATGATTCCATGTATCGTTCCAATGATATGTAATAATTCACTAATTCTGGATAACTAGGGTTGGGGCATTATAGTTGGTATTGGATGAAGTTTAGTATAAACCATGGAAACTATATTTTGAAAAACTCGGATTAGAGAACATTACCCTAAGATACTATTTGAGGATTAATATAGACTAACTTCCTAGAACTCTGGTAATGTAGTGATTTTTTATATTTTCCTAGAAATATGTCCATGTCTTCATATGAGAAGGTGGAGGTGGCTCTAGAACATATATACCTTGGACTGAAAACTTTGACATGGAGTTTCGGGCTTGACATGGGATATTCTGGTACATGAAAATTTGCCTTGTATCATTATTGGTTATGACATTCCTAGGGGATATGCTTAGGATAATTCAAAATTTCATTATATAACATTACGAAGGATTTATGAGTATATACCTCCTCAAATAATTTTTTTATGATTATGGATTATATCCCTAAACTGTTCAATTTATGTTATGTGTTTTAAAATTAATGAATTATGTATTGCGATTCATAAACTAATCTAGTGTATTACATTGTCTAAAAAAGGATCCTAGTGGATGGAATGGAAACTGTATCAATGAAGATAATCTATGTAGGTATTTCCCTCCTATACAAGATAATTATAATGAAGCCGGTGATGAAACTGGTTCTGATCATATTATCACCATACTGGGTCAACACACAAAGGTTATGAATAATAACCTTACCCGTTTGGAGAACTTTGATCCATAACACGGAGGATCAATGTTTGGCCGCTTCATGAGAAAAAAACCACCAACATTAAAAGGGATTACAAATACATTTGTATTTGAGAAATGGATAAGATCCTTATAGAAAATGTTTCATGATTTGGGGAGTAGTGAAAGGGAAAATGTTGTCATTGCAGTTTGTCTCCTCATAAGAGATGTAGATCAATTGGGTTCATTAATTCAAAACAAAATGGAAGATAAAGAAGTATAAAATATGTAATGGAAGGAGTTTAAAGATATTTTCTTAGAAAAATACTTTCCTCTTCACCATTGAGCATATATGGAAAGAAAATTTCTATGTCTGAGGAAAAAGGAGGATGAGAATGTCCTAAAGTATGAGGCTAACATTAAAAGCATAGAAAGGCATGTATCATATTTTATATGTAACCAAAGGAGTAATACTGATTGATTCTATGATGGGTTAGAACCATTTCACTATCAACCATTAGTCTCACAATTATTCTCATCATATGAAGATATTGTATCATCTACTATCAAGATAGAAAAGAAACTCTCTATGTCTTACAACATTAAATCAAAGCAAGTGAAGAAGAGATCTACTTAACACTCTAGAAATGAAAATATGGGGGAGATGGGAAAAGTTGAATATAAATGTTGTGGTAAATGTGGGAATAAACACCCCAGTACTTTCCTAAAGGGAATGAGAGTCTGTTATAAGTGTGGTGAAAAAGGCCACCATGCTCATGATTGCAAGGGAAAAAAAGGATGTCTTTGTAGAATAAAACATTTTTTTTTGAGAAAATGGGAATTATGAAAACAAATGTACTATGCCCCAAGGAAAAATGCTTCATAAAATGCCAAGGGAGCAAGAACAAGCTTTTGTTATCACTACAGCTGAGGTTTAAGCACTAAAATACATGGTGGCATGTAATTTAATGGTTTTTTCAAGTTTAACCAATGATTTATTTGATTATAGATCATCACATTATTTCATATCTTCCCAGTTTGCTAAGAAATTTAGATATTTTAAATTTGATTTAACAAGGGAGTTTTTAGTCAAAACTCTTAAGGGAAGTATGATTGAAACAATATTTTTTTGAATTATTTCCCATTATGGCATATAAATTTTCTTAATTTTTCAATCTCATCATCATTCCATTGATTGAATTTGACATAATCCTCAGAATGGATTGGCTTTTTGACCCTGAAGAAAGAATTTATAGTATGAAGAAAGTGGTTACAATTTTTGATGATTTTTAGGTGTACCTTATCTTTAGAGAATAAACATCACCACCTTATTCTTATTTATATCCTCCCCCAATAGCTCTACTAAATTCAATTATTGGAGAAATGAGAATCAAATAACTATGGGTGAGGAAATGAATGTTAAAATATAGGGAATACCTATAGTACAGGAATATGTTGATTTGTTTTCAGTGTATTTACTTGGAAATCCTATAGAATGAGGAATTTTAACACCACAAGATTTCATAGTGTGTTATTTATTCAAAATAATTCAATAACTTGTACTACACGCAACACCGAGTTCAAGCACTCCATGACATACCAAACAAGCTGTTCAAAATAGGTTATGAATAGTATTAACAAAATTTTAAACTTTATATAATCCTTATAATTTTAAAATCCATATTATGAGTTTCTTAGACATAATGTAAGAACAGATTCATTTTCAGTATTGCACTTTTAACAACTTTTAATAGTGAACCCTTTTTAAATGAAATATTTTAAACTTTTATATATTAAATTTGACTAAATAAATTTACTTTTTAGAATGGGTACATCAAAAATTTACAATGAAACATCCCAAGATTCCAAGGTATGCTTTCCTTTGAAAAATACAGTAGCGTGTGTTGTACGCAACTTCGAGTTCAAACACACACCACAACCAATCAAACTACCCGTTATGAAAAGTAATACCTACTTTTTAAAATTTTATAAATTTTATCATTCAAAATGGACTTCATTTTTGTATTCGGAGTATCAAATTTTTCCTAAGGTGAAATTTTGGAACTTTTCAGATAACATATATATTTTGATGAATAGTGAAAATTACTAAATTTTAATTAAAAACAACTTTTTTAATCGAAATAATTAATATTGATAAATTATCAATTTGAGTGGTTTTAAATTATATTTAGGATATATTTTAACCATTTAATACAATTTTTGTCATTTTACATAATTTAACAATTAAACCGGACATAAACAAGTGCCAATCTTTTGATAATTATTATCTCTTAAAAACACGCTATTTGTTTTGACGACGAGAAATAATTTTTAAATTAATTAATGCAACTGATATGTTTTGAATTTGGTAAAATAAACATCATTTTTGAATTCATAATATCAAATATTTCTTATGCATAATTTATGGTATTTTTCTGGAAACTTTCATTTTTTTGATGAATAGTGAAACCACTAAGTGGTAGTTAAAAAACTGAATTTTTCATAAAACATAATTTTACCTCCTCTGTGAGTGGAATTTAGAAAATCCGAGAGACACAGTTAATATCAAGGAGTAAAATTTGGTACAATTAGGTGAAAATAATTTTTGGTGAATAGTAACTTTTTACTTTTATTTACCACGGTTAAATGTAAATAGGGTAATTAAGGGTAAAAATAATATTAATATTACCCTAACACATGTTCTAATTCTATTGGACTAGTTTATCTCGACCACAAACAACTTTAGCAATAAAATATTATCATTTAGGTCCACTTGTATTAGATTAGGACATTTATTATTATTTAATTCAGTGATGTGTTAAAAGAGTTAAAATCAATGTTTATTTACTAAAAAAAATTTAATATAGGTTTAAACACAAGATAAATTCGATTATAAATATTCAATATAATTATATAAATTTTTCCTACCTAATGATATTTTATTTATAATTTTTAGACAATAAATAATTTAATTTATTTATGATACAATGATGATGAAATAATTACCATAATAGTGATAAATTAAAATAATTGATATTATAAATACCCAAGTAAATATAATTTGAGACTTTTTATTAATTGAACTACTTTTATAGGTTAATATGAAATGTTAGGAATGATTTAATTAAGTTTTTTAGAAGTAATCATTCTGTTATGATTTTCATAAAAATCAATTTTCCAAATAGTGTCAAAAATGACATAAAAGAGTTTCTAAAACAAATATTATATTATTAATTGATGTTCAATTCCTAAAAATCTAAGGTTCGGCCGAGAAACATATATCATGATAGTTGTATCATTAATGGACCACTTGGGGGTCACTTTGAGGTATATAGTATGTTTTTTAACTATATAATATAAAAATACAAAGTGACATGGTAAGTGTCAAACTAATTAAGTAAGAGTTAAAACTAAAAGATAAGGTTAATTTAATGGCCCAAAACAGTCTAAATTCTATTGGTTGAGGGGTTTTAGACCATCCCCACCATAACCATTAAATAATCCACTTTGGATCCATTAGAAACCGAATATGAATTTATTATAAAATAATATTTCTAGCTTTTCTAAAGGTGCCCCTCACCCGTCTTATAAAAGCGCACTCCCCCTTATCATTAATTCACACATTTATAGCCTTTTTGATCGGCCAAACCCTGCCAAAATACTCTCTCAACTTCTCTCACTACAACCTAGAGTCCTTAGTTTGATCAAAAATCCAACATAAGAATCCCTTTTGATCAAATCAAAAGGAAGAACCCGAAAAGAGGTAATGTTTTCACCACCCTTTTTTAAATTCATTTATTCTTCAGCTTCTTCTTTATTTGTTATTCCCATTCTAAAATAATGAATCCAGTATATCATATATACTATAATATTATTATAAATATGGTACAATCATATTTAGTATTCTATCCATCCTTTGAATGACATTTCACCATACGTGCGTATGTACGGCTTACCGTCTCCACGTCGTGGTGTAATTGTTATTCAATATATTATTATTTGGATGGGTATAATAATGATTTTTAATTCATGTAAATAATTAATATAACATGATAATTATTCTGTATATATTATTTACCATCCAATTAAATATTATTTTAATATCAAAATATTGATATCGTCGCTCGTGCCTACGTACGGACTACCGTCTCCACGAACGCGATGAGATTCATTCTCCATCTTATCCATCCAAGTATAATTATCATTTGATGATTAATAGTAGTATATAAAGACTTGATATCATTATGGATAAGAATAATATACAACCTATCATGACAAACACGGCATACGTAACAAAACATATAAAAGAAAACGAGAAAGTTAACACACGAAACAACGATAATACTAAGATATTATTAACAAAGCAATCTTAAAAGGTCATATATGACAACATAACAATGTATATGATTCTGGTATAATTTGATAACAATTATTTAGCCATTATACAGGAGGTTAACCTACCCCCAACCAAGGAAAAGTACATGGTGAGGGTTTATTTCGCAATCTCTTCATTATCCGAGGTTGTTTATACGTAAGAATCTACCGGGACTTCTTTTTAATCCACATCCATGTTTCTTAAAAATGTATTTCAAAACATTTTTACTATTTACTAGAATATGGGTTAATTTCATTTATTCCCTTGTTGACATTTATAAGTGGTTTATTGAGGAATCTTTCCGTCGTTTTCCAAACAGGGTCATTTTTTTCTTTTTGACAGAATTAAGGTAAGAAGGCTTTTTTAACTTATACGGCGGGTGCGGCTATTTTCCACCATTATAAAATCTTCTAAGATTCCCTTATAAGATTATAAGAAAATTTTCAAAGTAAATGTTTTATTTTATAATTATGTGAATTTTAAATGAATTCAAAAAAACGGATATTTTTCTCAAATAGTTTTGATTTCATCTATGTCAACATCGTTTGATGGATTTTAAGCTTATTTGTAGTTGATTTATTATGATACAAAACTTACCTATTGTAATAAATGTTTTGTGATATGTTTGACTGTGTATGTGTTATTTTTATACCATTCATTGTTTATGGTGAAAGTATTGACATTTTGCATGCTAGTTTTAATATGAATGTTTATGTTGTGTTTAAACCTGTTCATATAAGGAATACAGTGGACTTAATAAGTGACGCGTGGATCCCATTATTGCTCCTCAATGCATCGGTTGGTCTCATGAGACAAACTAGTGTCTTGGCACAAGGCCTGGGAAAAATCTTATTTGTAGTCTTGGCATGAGGCCTTAGATATGTTGTTATGATAGTCTGGCATTATGCATTCCATCATTATAAAAGTGGTTATTGATATTGCATGTGAATATTCGATTAGTAGAATATCAATGTAAATAAGTAAATGGCATTATTTCATTTTATTTTTTCATACTATGTTTAAGTTCAAGTTTAAAAGGCTTTTGTTTTATTTATACAATTCCTTAAATGTTTATTCTTATTTATGAATGTTTCCGCTATATTGTTATCCTTACTGGGAATTGGAGCTCACCCCTTTTCTATGTTTTATTTTTTCCAGGATGTGAAGAAGTAATTTATGAATGACCTGTAGGGATAGTATGAGGGGATAAGAGTGTGGGCTATAGATACTATATTGTTTTAGTTTTCACTTTATGATGTAATGTAAACTTTATTAATGTATCTAGTTATTCCAAGGATACTAAACAAATCAGTCTTTCAAGATTTGATCATTCTTGCGATCATGCCAATGTCATGTAATAATGCACCGACTCTAGGTAACTGGGGTCGGGGTGTTACAGTTGGTATCAGAGATGTTTAATACAAACCTTGGAAGCTAGATTTAGATAAACTCTGATTAGAGCACATAGACCTAAGATGGAATTTGAGGATTAGTATAGAAGAACTTCCTAGTATTTTGGTATTGTAGAGATTTTGTGAGTTTTCCAAGAAATACATCCCTGTCTGGATATGAGAAGGTAGAGGTGGCTCTGGCACAGATGTACCTAGGGGTAAAACCCGAAAACACCGCTTTGAGCTGGACTCGAACGGGAACTGGTGCACGACAACGGGCATTGCTGCACTCTTGGTTACGACACTCCCAGGGGATATGCTTAGGATAATTCTCATTTTCTTTACAAACCATTATGAAGGGTTTATGAGTATATACTTCCTCAAAGGAGACATTTTTATGATTATGGATTATATCCATAAACTATTTAATTTATGTTATGTGTTTTACAAGTTTGGGATAAGTTATTGTTATTCATAAACTAATCTAGTGTATACCATTGTTTAGAAATGGCGCCCAGTGGAAGGAATGAGAACTCTAGCAATGCACATGATCCAAAGAGAAAGAAGGATCATATCTTTCATGGTCTTAAGCCAGAATTTATAAGAGAAATATTCTCCCATGTATTATCATCATATGAAGAAGTAATATCATGTGTTGATAAGATAAGTACAGATTTTACTGAGACCTATGGCTTTGAAAGGAAGCAAGAGAAGAAAAGGATGGAATAGAGAAAGATGGATAAAGGAAAGAGGGAAAAGAAGAATTTTCCCATATGTGATAACTATGGGAAGAAACACCCTAGAACTTTCCTGAAAGGAATGGGAGTTTGTTATAAGTATGGAAGAAAAGGGAACAAAGAGCGTGACTGTAAGGGTAAGAAAATGGTTTCAAATGTACAATGCTTCATCTGTAAGGAGTTTGGACACTACACGAACATATGTCCCGGTCATCATACTATGCCGCATATAATTCTATTGGATAATAATAAAGTTAAGATACTACCACAGATGAAGAGGAATTATTAGAGGTCTTATGTTGATTATGTCATTTGAGTGTTGTATCAACAATTTACTTGTTATAATAATTACAGAGTATATAAGGATTTTACTGCAGTACTATTTCATTAAGGACTTGAGATTGTGTGGAACAAAGAAAAGTGACTCAATAGCAGGTTAAATTTTTGTAAAATATATGGTTGAGAGAAAGATTAACCATAATATGGTTCTGATATCGAGGTAGTGATTTTAGAATAATACATGATTGATTTGGATAAATTATATTGGATATTCTTGACTACCTTGATAATAATTAATGATTTTTATATTCCATCACTGTTGGGGTTTACAACATTTTTGGATAGAAGGAGTATATCTATTATTCTTTAATGAATAATGGATCATGAATGTAATCAATACAGTTTTATGGTAATTAAGGATGTTGCAGTGTTTTAAAAGAATACATGATGAAGGTGTACACATGTTATTACGCGGAAAAAAGGATATTCATTGTGTTTACCTTCCTTATAAATTTTGGACTGAAGTATTTTGGATAGTTCTCTTTTGGATTATTTTGGATTTCCATAAAAGGAAAACTCGGAGGTCAGGCGGCAACCCGTCGCGTCCAACAAGGCCGTAAGACATGGACCCACAACTGAAGGGTGACAAGGGTGTATCGCCTACCACTGACCCACGTGATGTCCTGGATTGAATAATGTCGTTTTTAATGGTTCTTCTAGATGAATTATAAATTCATTTTTTATCCCTATACGAATATGATAAATAGAATATTATTTTTAAGTTCTTTTATCTTTTAGAGTGAAAGATGAGTTTGTGGTAGAACTTCGTTAAAGGAAGATACTCTACTTGTAATGCATATATTTTTCTTCTTACCTTATTCCATGATGAAATCAATTCTTATACTTTATTGAAGGGATAATAAAACAAAAAAAATGTGTTATTGTAATACCTTAAGTTTTGCTGAACCGATGGTATTTTAAATCATCATAGATTGATGAATTTAAGGCCCTCTATTTTACACATGTTTGGGATTGAAGACCGCAATCACAACCTATAAATATTTACGTTTTTCCTCAAATTATATGTATCTAATTGCCACCAATGTTCTCCGAATAGAGATCATAATTTTTTGGTGACCCTCTCATTTCTCCTTTCCTCTTATTAAGACTAAATTTTATTAACCCAATTTCCGATGTGGGTTTTCCCACAATGATATTTTCTATATTCAACCTTTTATTTTCAAAAAATAATTTCAAATTGCGAGGACTCAATTTATTGAAAGAGGGGATAATGTAACACCCCAAGATTTCATAGTGTGTTATTTCTTCAATATAATTCAATAACTTGCACTACACACAACACTGAGTTCATGCGCACCATGACTTACCATACAAGCCGTTCAAAAGAGGTTATGAATAGTAGTAACTAAAATTTAAACTTTATATAATCCTTATGATTTTTGAATCTATATTATGAGATTCTTAGACCTAATGTAAGAACAAATTCATTTTCAGTGTTTCACTTTTACCAACTTTTAATAGTGAACCCTTTTTAGATCCATTATTTTAAACTTTTATATATTCAATTTGACTAAATAAATTTAATTTTTAGAATGGGGACATCAAAAATTTACAATGAAACATCCCAATCTTCCATGGTACGCTTTCCTTTGAATAATACAGTAGCGTGTGTTGTACGCAACTTCGAGTTCTAACACACACCACAACCAATCAAACTAGCCGTTATGAATAGTAATACACAATTTTTGGAATTTTATAAATTTTATCTCTCAAAATGGACTTCATTTTGGTATTCGTAGTATCGAATTTAGCCTAAGGTGAAATTTTGGAACTTTTCAGATAACATTTATATTTTCATGAATAGTGAAAATTGCTAAATTTTAATTAAAAAATACTTTTTTAATCGAAATAATTTATATTGATAAATTATGAATTTGAGTGGTTTTAAAGTATATTTAGAATATATTTTTTCCATTTAATACAATTTAGGTCATTGTACATAATTTCACAATTAAACCTGACATAAAAAACTGTCAATCTTTTGATATTTATTATCTCTTAAAAACACGCTATTTGTTATGATGAAGGGAATTAATTTTTAAATTAATTAATGCAACTGATATTTTTTGAATTTGTTAAAATATACATAATTTATGAATTCATAATATCAAATATAGCTTAGGCCTAATTTTTGGTCTTTTTCTGGAAACTTTCATTTTTTTGGTGAATAGTGAAACCACTAAGTGGTAGTTAAAAACTGAATTTTTCATAAAACATAAATTTACCACTTCTTTGAGTGGAGTTTCAAAAATACGAGAGACACGGTTAATATCAAGGAGTGAAATGTGGTTTAATGAGATGAAAATAATTTTTGGTGAATAGTAACTTTTTACTTTTATTTACCACGGTTAAAAGAAAATAGGGTAATTAAGGGTAAAAATAATATTAATATTACCCTAGCACATGTTATAATTCTATTGGACTAGTGTATCTCGACCAAAAACAACCTTAGGAATAAAATATTATAATTTAGGTCCACATGGATTAGATTAGGGCATTTATTATTATTTAATTCGAAGAAGAGTTAAAAGAGTTAAAAACATTGTTTATTTACTAAAACATTTTTAATATAGGGTTACACATAAGATAAATTTGATTATAAATATTCATTAGAAATATAAAAATATTTCATACATAATGATATTTTATTTATTATTTTTAGACATTAAATAATTTAATTTATTTATGACACAATGATGATGCATTAATTACCATAATAGTGATAAATTAAAATAATTGATATTATAAATACCCAAGTAAATATAATTTGAGACTTTTTATTAATTGCACTAATTTTATAGCTTAATATGACATGTTAGGAATTATTTAATTAACATTTTTATAATTATTCATTCTGTTATGATTTTCACAAAAATCAATTTTCCAAATAATGTCAAAATTGACATAAAAGAGTTTTTAAATCAAATATTATATTATTAATTGATATTCAATTCCTAAAAATCTATGTTTCGGCCAAGATACTTATATCATGATATGTGTATTATTAATGGACAACTTGGGGGTCGCATAGGGGTATATAGTAAGTTTATTAACTATATAATATAAAAATACAAAGTGACATAGTAAGTGTCAAACTAATTAACTAAGAGTTAAAACTAAAATATAAGGTTAATTTATTGACCGAAACCAGTATATATTCTATTAGTTGAGTGGTTTTCGATCCATCCCCACCTTAAACTTTAAATAATCCACATTGGATCCATTAAAAACCAAATAAGAATTTATTATAAAATAATATTTCTAGCTTTTCCAAAGGTTCCCCTCACCCCTCTTATAAAAGGGAACTCCCCCTTCTCATTAATTCACTCCTTAATTTCCTTTTTATTTGGCCAAACTTTTCTCAAATACTCTGTCAACTTCCATAACTACAACCTAAAGGCCTTAGTTTGATCAGAAAGCTAACTTAAGGAGCCCTTTTGATCAAATCAAAAGGAAGAACCTGAAGAAGAGGTAATGTTTTCACCACACTTTTTCAAATTCATTTCTTCTTAAACTTCTTCATTATTTGTTATTGCCATTATAAAATAATGAATCTAGTATCTCCTATATACTATAATATTATTATAAATATGCTACAACCATATTCAGTATTCTATCCATCCATTGAATGACATGTCACCATATTTTCGTACGTACGGCTTACCGTCTCCACGTCGTGGTGTAATTGTTATTCAATATATTATTATTTGGATGGGTATAATAATGATTTTTAATTAATTTAAATAATAAATATAACATGATAATGATTCCTTATATATGATATACCATCCAATTAATTATTATTTTAATATCAAAAGAATGATATTGTCGCTCGTGCGTACGTACGGACTACCGTCTCGACGAACGCGATGAGATTCATTCTCCATCATATCCATCAAAGTATAATTATCATTTTATGATTAATAATAGTATCTAAGGACTTGATATCATTCTGGATATGAATAATATAAAACTTATCCATGACAAACATGACTTACGTAACAAAACATATAAAAGAAAACGAGTAAGTTAACTCCCGAAACAACGATAATAATATGATATTATTAACAAAGCTATGTTAAAAGTTCATATATGATAACATAAAAATGTATATGATTCTTGTATAATTTGATAAAAATTATTTCACCATTATACAGGAGGTTAACCTACCCCCAACCAAGGGAAAGTACAAGGTAATGGTTTTTTTCGCAATCTCGTCATTATCTGAGGCTGTTTATAAGTAATAATCTACTAGGACTTCTTTATCATCCACATCCATGTTTCTTAAAAATGTATTTCAAAACATTTTTACTATTTACTAGAATATGGGTTAAAGTCATTTATACCCTTTTTGACTTTTATAAGTGGTTTATAAAGGAATCTTTCTGTCCTTTTCCAAACAAGTTCCTTTTAAACATTTTCGACAGAATTAAGGTATGAATGTTTTTTTAACTTATACGGTGGGTGCGGCTATTTTCTGCCATTATAAAATCTTCGAAGCTTTCCTTAAAAGTTTATAAGAAAATTTTCAAAGTAAATTTTTTATTTTATAATTATGTGACTTTTAAATGATTTCAAAAAAAGGGATATTTCACTCAAATAGTTTTGATTTCATCTATGTCAACATCCTTTGATGGATTTTAAGCTTATTTGAAGTTGATTTATTATGATAAAAAACTTCCATATTGTATTGAAGGTTTTGTGATATGATTGACTATGGATGTCTTATTTTTATACCATTCATGGTTTATGGTGAGAGTATTGACATTTCGTATGATAGTTTTAATAAGAATGTCTATGTTATGTTTAAACATGTTCATATGAGGAATGCATTGGACTTAATAAGTGACAGGTGGAGCCCGCTATAGCTCCTTGATGCATCGATAGGTCTCATGAGACAAACTAGTGTCTTGGCACATGGCCTTGGAAAAATCTTATTTTTAGTCATGGCACGAGGACTTGGCTATGTGGTTATGATAGTCTGGCATTATGCATTCCTCATTTTGAAAGTGGTTATTGATATTGCATGTGAATATTCGATTAGTAGAATATCCATGTGAATAATTAAATGGCATTATTTCATTTTATTTTTTCCATACTATGATTATGTTCAAGTTTAAAAGTATTTTTTTAGTTATACATTTCATTAAATGTTTATTCTTATTTATGAAAGTTTCCGCTATATTGTTATCCTTACTGGGAATTTTAGATCACCGATTTTCTATGTTTTATTTTTCCCAGGATGTGAAAAGTAATTTATGAATGACCTGCAGGGATAGTATGAGGGGATACGAGTGTGGACTATGGAGACTGTATTGTTGTAGTTTTCATTTTATTATGTAAGGTAATCTTTATTAATGTATCTAGTTATTCCATGTCTACTAAAAGAATTGGTCTTTCGAGATTTGATCTTTCTTTTGATCATGCCAATGTTATGTAATAATGCATCGAATCTGGATAACTAGGGTCGAGGCTTTATAGGAATTATGTTTTCCATTGATTTAATTCTTGGTTAAAGGCCCGTATCGAAGACCCATAATATAATGGACACTTTGGAATTTGTGAAACTAAATAAACAACATGAGGAATTGTGTAATAATGGATTTATTTTCCATAGTGTTTCTCCATGGCTAGCCCTTGTTCTTTTTATCAAGAAGAAATATGGATCTATGGGGTTTTTCATTGACTATACTGGGATCAATGATATAATAATAATGAACAAGTATCCCTTACCTTGCATTGATTATTTTTTCGACCAACTTCAGGGATCATAATTTTTTTCAAAGATTTACCTGCAATATGGATATCATCAGTTGTGTGTTAAGAATGAAGACATTTTGAAAACAATATTTCAAACCAGTTATGGGCATTATGAGTTTATAGTAATTGTTTTTGACTGAATAATGAAAAAAATATTTTCATGGATATAATGGATAGTGTTTTTCTGGAATATTTTGATGAATTTTTAGTTTTATTTATTGATGACATCTTCGTTTACTCAAAAATCTATGAAGATCTTGAAAATCACATGGGCACTATTCTGAAAACCCTTATAAGAAATGAATTATATGAATGATTATCAAGTGTGAATTCTCACTTCTGGAGATTTATTTTCTTGTATATATTATCTCTAAAGAAAGAATATATGTTGATCCTTCAAAGGCCAAGCAAACCAAAGAATGTACAGCACCGACGAATATAACTGAGGTATGAAATTTTATTGTTTTAGAAGGTTATTATCAGAATTTTGTCCAATGTTTTTCCTGATTGGAAAACATATTATCCATGATCACACGTAAAGGGGTTAAATTTGTTTTGAAAAAGAGATTGAATATTTCTTTGAAAAACTTAAGAGAATATTAGTCAATGATCCAATTTTTACTCTACCATCGTGGAACGATAGGTTTGTTATTTATAGTGACCCTTCAATGAAAGGATATGGTTGTGTCCTTATATAGAATTATAGAGTAATCTCTTATTCATCACGACAACTAAAAATTCATGAACAAAACAATCCCACTAATGATATTGAGTTAGTTGTTGTAATATTTTCTTTGAATATTTGGAGACAGTATCTCTATGGTGAAAAATTTGACATATATACCAATCAATAGATCTTGAAGTATATTTTCGCACAAAAAGATAACTCTACATGAGGCAAAGGCGATGGATAGAGCTACTCAAGGATTTTTATTGCGTTATACACTACCACCTAGGGAAGGAAAATAAGGTGGAAGATGCATTGTGGATAAAGGATCATGATGTTTTTTACAAGATGAGTGTTGAAAGGGATCATATTTTTATCGATCTAGTAAAGATGCATCATAGAATTACCATAGAAGGTGAAACATCAAAAAAATTCCATATGGTTTCCAAACAATATTTACAAGAAAGGATAAATAGTTCTTAGACTCAAGATGAGGAGTTCAAAAAAATAAAATCTTTGAATGATGGGAGATTGGTCGACTTTGTATATGAATATGGGATTTTTGAAATTTGGAAAGAGGCTTTGTGTTCATGACTTATCTAATCTAAAAAGGGAATTTATAGATGATTCTCATAGCTCCAACTTCTTTATACTACCTCATAGCACTTATATGTATAGTTATTTGACAGAATATTTTTGGTGGGACATAATGAAGATATAGATTGTTGATTATGTGTCACGATTTATTGTTTTTCAACAAGTGAAAGATGGAAGATAACATCCTTGCAGAGTCATGAAACCTCTTCCCACACATGAGTGGAAATGGGATCAGATTATGATGGAATTTCTCATGGGACTACCAAAGACTCATAGAAGTAATGATGAAATATGGATCATTGTTGGTCATCTTACCATGTCAATATATTTTCATTATATAAGAGAATATTTACCACATGGATGTTTTGGGAGACTATATATTAATGATGTTTTAAGACTTCATGGAGTACCTCTATTTGTTTTTTCTAACTGTGATCCCTGTTTTACATCATGATTCTGAAAATTTATTTTAATGGCCTTGGTTACTGAACTTCATTTGATCAGTGCCTACCACCCTCAACTTGATGGACAATCAGACCGGACTATTTAAACCTTATAAGACTTGTTGAGATCTTTCTAACATGATTTTCATGGTATGTGGGATCAATATTTCCCTCCGGTATAATTTACCTATATCAATAGCTTCCATTCATGTTTTTAGATGGCACCATATGAAGCGTTATATGGTAAGAGATGTCACCCACCAACATGATGGGATGATGTTGGTGAAAGAAAAGTTTTAGGCTCAAAACTTGTTGGGGAAACCATGGAAAATGTGAAGGTTATCCAAACACACATCAAAGCAGCTCAATGTAGGAAAAATATCTATGTCGAAAACCAAAGGAAGGATTTGGAATTCCACGTTTGAGATCATGTTTTCTTGTAGGTTTTTCCATATAAGGGTGTTAACAAATTTAGTAAGAATGGTAAATAGAGTTAGTGGTACATCAGACCTTTCGAAATAATAGAATGAATTAGAGTTGTAGCTTATTTTTTGGAAATTCCACCAAGTCTCTCCAATGTTCAAGATGTGTTACACATATCACTATTGAGAAAATTCATTCTTGACCCAATACATGTACTCACATCTAATGAAATTTAACTGGAACCTGGAATATCATATTGTAAAGATCCTGTCAGAATTCTGGATGCTAGAGAACAAGTGCTGAGAAACTGTACGACTCGTCTGGTGAATGTTCTATAGAGAAACCATAAGATGGAAGAGGAAACATTGGAACCTGGGGAAATTATGATAAAGAACCACCTAAATCTTTTTTGTAAAGTAGTATCCTATAAATATTGAGGACACAATTATTTGATATAGGTAAGAATGTAACACCCAAGGTTCCATAGTACACTTCTCTTTGAATAATACAATAGCTTGCATTATACGAAACTTCGAGTTCTGACACACCACGACCAACCAAACTAAATGTTACGAATATTAATACATAATTTTATAAATTTTATAAATTTTATTTTTTAAAATGGACTTCATTTTTGGATTTGGAATTTCAAAATTAGCTTAGGATTAATTTTTGGTATTTTTATGAGAACTTTCAATTTTTGGTGAATCGTGAAAAACACTGTGTTATTGTATAAAACAAAAATTTTATTTAAATAATTAGTTATTTTATTTAAATTTATTTAATGAAAAAATATATACATAATACTTATATATGTTAAATGTAATTCATTGGATTAATTTTATAATAATGTTAGATATATAAAATTTTATTGATCTTTTTACCATCTGTTACCCATCTTCTTTGCACGTTTTCAAATTTGCCTGAAACAAAATTTTACCACTTCTATGAATTAAATTTAAAAAATATGAGATACATGGATGATATAAGTAAGTAAAATTTGGTTTAATAAATGATAATAATTTTTTTGTGAATCATAACTTTGGACTTATATTTTCCACAGTTAAAAGTAAATCGGGTAATTAAAGGTACAAATGATATTATCATTACCCTAACACATGTTATAATTGTATTTGATAAGTGTATTTCGACCAAAATAAACCTTTGGAATAAAAAATTATCCTTTTTGTCCACATGTATTAGATCAGGGCATTTATTTTTATTTTATTTAAAGAATAGTTAAAAGTGTTAAATTCAAAATTTCATAACTAAAAATTTTTTAATATAGGGTTATACATAAGAAAAAATAGAATATAAATATTCATTAGAAATATAAAATAATTTCTAGATAATTTTATTTTTTTAATGTTTTTAGTCATTACATTATTAAATCTATTTATGACCCAATGATGATATAGTAATTACTTTTTTAATGAATAGTTAAAATAACTTCTGTCATAAATGTCCAAATTAATGTAAATTGAGACTTTTGTTGTAATAAACTAATTTTATAGATTAAGATAACATGTTTGGGTTGATTGAATAATTTTTTTTCGAAGTAATCATGATGTTATGACTTCCACAAAAATGAATTACTAAATATTTTTAAAATGGACATAAATGAGTTTTTAAAACAAATACTATATTATTAAATGATATAACCGACCTGGAACTCTATTTTTCATGAAAAAGAATTACATAATAACTGATATATCCTTAAATAAACACTTGATGTTATGTTGTTATTTTATTGTATGATTATTAGCCATATAATATAATAATACAAGAATAAATGGTAAAAGTTAAACTATTTAACTAGGAGTTAAATCTAGATGATAAGGTTAACATGGTGACCTATACATATATAAAACCAATATTTTGAGAGTTTTTATACCCATAACAACATTATCCTCAAAATATATCATTTTGGAACCATGATAATCTGATTATGATTATATAATAAAATAATATATCATGCTTTTCCTAATGTGACCCTCACCTCTCTTATAAAAAGGTACTTCCCCTTCTCCCAATGTCATAACCCCAAAGCAAATTGGATTGGCCAACCCCTGCCCAAATATCCTCCCAAATACCATCCCATATACCTGGAGTCCATACAGTGATAATAAATCCATCCAAAAATATCCTTTTAGATCAAATCAAAAATAAAATCCAGAAGAAGAGGTAATGATTTCAAAAAACTCTTTCAAAGTTATTTTCGTCTTCCACTTCAAACATATTTGTTATTACCATACCAAAATAATTAATCAAGTACCTTATACATACTGTGATGTTATTATAAATATTTTAAAACCAAATTTAATATTCAATCCATCCTATGAATTACAAGTCACCAAACATGTGTACGTATGACTTACCGACTCCACGTCGTGGTGTAGTTTGTTATTCAAACACATCATTATTTGGATATGTATAATTGTGAGTATAACTAATTTAAATAAAAAATATAACATGTTAAGGATTATGTATATATGATATAACATCCAATTACATATGATTTCATATTCAATAGAATTGTATTGTCGCTTGTCCGTACGTATGGATTAATGTTTCCATGAATACAATAAGATTCATTCTCCATCATAACCATTCAAGAATAAATTTCATTTTATAATTAAAAAATCATGTTTAATAACATAATATTATTTTGGGTATGAATCAAATACACCTTATGCAAAAAAACATGGTTTACGTAACCAAGAATATAATGGAAGAAGAATCAGTAAACACCTGAAACAAAGATACTACTGAAATATTATTAACAATGAAATATTAGAAAATCATATATGAAATCATATTTATGTATGTGTTTCTTTTATAATTTAATAAAAAACATTTAAATATTATACCAGAGGTTTAATTACCCTCGACCAAGGAAAATTACAAGGTAAGGGTTAATTATAAAATCTCTTCATTATTCAAGGTTGTTTTTATGAGAGTATCTACTTGGACCACTTTATCATCTACATATGTGTTTCATAAAAAGTATTTCAAGAAGTTTTAAAAATTTTCTACAATATAGGTTAATTTAATTTATACCCTTGTTTTAAATTTTATAAAATATTTATAAATGAATGTTTCTTTTGTTTTCTAAACTAGGTCTTTGATGTCCTTTTTGAAAAAATAATGGAATGATTGTTGTTTATAACTTATACAGTGAGTGAGGCTATTTTCAGCCATTATAACACATTCAACGCATCCCTTACAATATTATAATAATATTTTCAAAATAAATGTTATTTTTATAATTTGTGACTTTTAAATAATTTAAAAATAGAAAGAGATATTTTTATCCAATTGTTTTGATTTAATATATGTCAACATCCTTGGATGGATTTTAAACTTGTTTGAAGTTGATTTATTAGGAAAAAATATTCCATATTTTATTAAAGGTTTTGTGATATGTTATAATATGGATTATTTATTTTTATATCATTCATGGTTTATGTGTAATGTATAAATATTTCTTATTCTAGTTTTAATACGAATTTTTATGTTATGTTCAAACATTTTTATATGATGAAATGAATTGGACTTTAAAGTGACTGGTGGAGCCCGCTATAGTTTTTCGATGAATCAATAGATCTAGTGATATAAACTAGTGTCTTGGCAGAAGGCCTGGAAAAAAAATAATATTTTTAGTCTTGGTACGAGGCTTTGACTATGTGGTAATGAAGACACTAATTATACATTCCATCATAATGAAATTGGATATTTATATTGCATATGATTATTCGACCAGTAGAATAATCAAGGGAAAAAGTAAATGGCATTATTTTATTTATTTTGGTAATATTATGATGAAGTTTATGTTTAAAAGGTTTATGTTTTAGTCTTATACATTACCTTAAATGATTATTATTATTTAAGAATGTTTCTGCTATATTGTTATCCTTACTGAGCGTCTAAGCTAACCCCTTTATTTGTTTTATTTTTCCCAGGATGTGAAGAAGTATTTTATGGTTGACCTACAAGGATAGGAAAAAGGGATATAAGTGTGTTTAATGGGGTAAAAATGTTGTTGTTTTTTTATTTCAAGATGTACTGTAAAACATATATATACCTAGTACTTCTAGGGTTACAAAGCTGATCGGCATTTCAAGACATGATTCCATTTATCATGCCAATTTTATGTAATAATACATTTACTCTCGGTAACTAGGGTCAGGTCATTACATTTGCGCATTTCTAGTGTTTTCCTGAAAATTAATTTTCCAATTAAAACAGGTTTTTAGTTAAACGGTTTTAGTGCAAATTTATAATTAGTGGATCTAGACAATATAATATGGTTTCATTTATTGTTATGTTTAATGGATAAATTACCAAGGTTAAAAAACTAGTTCCCATTGTAAAAAAAATAGTAATATTGAGTAAACATATAGGTAAAGAGAATAGTATTTTTATAACATGTTTGGTTTTTATTCATTGTATTGTGTAATGAATTTATCATAAATAAAATACATTATTTTTCTATTTTTAGGACATTGTATTTATAGGGGATTCCAATTATTGAATATTTTTGTGTTATTTCAAAAAATCCAATCCAACTCACTTAGGAAATGAATCCTCCTCTCCTATTTTATTCACATATTAAAAACATGCATCAGACTAATAAAAATAAAATATATTCCTTAAATATCTAACCAAATCCTATATTTCATATATTTACTATAAATCAAACCATGGGAAAAAAAATTAACCATATATTGTGTTTTTAATAAAAGGTATAGTTTTTAATCCTGGTTTTTTTATATCTCACTATAAATCCATAAAACAATTTTATTAAATGATTAAATGATAAAATAATTATAATATATTTACTAAGATTTTTATATGTATATCTCTAGACCTATATGAACATCATATTATATAATGTGAGTAATGAAACCATCAGTTGTTTTTGTGATAAACCACCATCATGGGAACTGATGTAACTCGTTTTCCATAACCATTTCATACTACCAGTTTTAATGATATATTTAATGCATCTATACTATATTTATGAAATATTTATCTTTATTATATGTTTAATATAACATTCAATTTCTTATATTTCCATTCACTAAAAACGGTAATTGTATTCCTGTATACTTGTGGACCACCACCTTTATGAAGCGATATGATTAATTTTTCAACCCCACATCACATAGATTGTATATGTATGTATATTTAAACAAATAATATGATATTAATGATATTATTTTAATTATTTAATGATATAATAATACTTACCGTCTTTTCATTATGATTGTGGGAAGAAATAAAGATGTTACTCATGCGTACGTACGTCCTACCACATCTATTTTTATAATATATTGCATTCTTAACATCCACAATTAATGGTTGATTTTAGATGAAAAATTTATGTTTTAATAGGAAAATAATTTCGTTATTATTATTTAGTACATATTTAAATAATGACCACTATGACCATAGTGAACATTCTTATTTCATTTTGGACATATGATCTGAATTTCATCAAAACATCTGATTTGTATTTAATTCATTAAGTGACTAATAATAACATGGAAATAAATTGAAAAATTAACAATAAAAAGTTTTATATGAAATTAAATAACTAACATAAAATTATTATTAATGAAGACAAAAAATTAATATGTTGAGTCCAATATATAGTTAGGGAATTTCTTTTATAATAAATTCTCTTATAAAGTTTCCCTTACAAATCAACATCATCTTTAACCATGATCCTATATTTTTTTGTTTAATTTTTTATTCATGATTTCATAGTTGGTAAATATTATTTTATAAAATATTTTATTTTGTAAAATATTTTATTTAAATTATAGTTATTCAAAAAATTAATTATTTTAATTTTTACATGAGGGACACTTTACATAAAAAATAATGTTTTAAATGTTTCTAAGGATTATTTTCTAAAAAATATTATTCAAAATAATGTTTTTTAAAAAACGTTAAGAATTTTTGTAAGATTATTTTGGTATTTTAAAAATTAATTTTAACCTCCTTTTATTTTTTTAAAAATGTTATAAAATGAACCTTCTTTTGAAATTATTAAAGAGTTACTTTATAATTTATACTGAAATTACAATTGAAATATTTATTTAATTTTTCATGGAATAAATGGAATTTCATGCAGTTTTGACAACTAATTTATTTAAACATATATAAAATTTATTCATGTTTATTTTAAAATAATTTGTTTCTTTTTTATTGGTTACTTTTTTAATTTTAAATAATGGATATATCAAAACATCCCTCTTCTTTTAGTTATAACCTTCCTCTCTCTATCTCATATTCTACTTCTATGTAACGTTATGGAATGAATCTAAAATTTTAATATATGTCCCTCAAATATATACATAGATTATCAATCCATTATTTAACTAGGTAACATATGCCTTATGACCATATCTCAAAATTCTTCTTTAATAAATATCATTGGATTGTGATCTGAGTCCTAATTCTGAAAACCATTTTATTTTATCTTTTAAATAAAATGTTTACCCCATATGATTTATTTCAAATTTATGGAAAACGTAATAATGATAGTTCTAAGATCGGTTTCTGAGATAAAACCTCAATGTAATGGGTAAATCTTTGGTCTCATGAGAAATTCAGTATGACATTATAGAGTAATTCTAATCCACAATGTGATTCATTCCACTATGCAATGTAGTCTGGGATGCCATCCTTGATTTAGTCTTATGTCATATTTTTTATTGCTTCCTCATTTCCAATGTTTCAGGGAAATTTTAATAACATGTTATTTATGTTATCATTCTTTGTGATTAATCATTTTCATATTTATTTAATGAAATTATTTTATATATCCTAATGGTGAAACGTATAATTATTTTTTGAAAATGTTTTCCTATGTATTGAATAATTAGGAAGGAACACTTCTCAGTTTTTTTATATACATTAATATTTGTATTGAATATTTTTATTAAAATAATTATCTGGAAACTAGTTTTCATGCTATGATAATCATGCATAAATATAAAAAATACAATTCATGCAAATTTTTTAAAAAAACAAACATATTTGTTTAAATAGTTTTATAAATATCTTCCTAATATTTTTATGTTCATTCCATGTGTTAGAATTTTTATATGGTTTTATAGATTGTTAGGTACAAGGGTGATGTTATGATGAAAATTGTGAATATATGTTTTGGAAATAAATCATTTTATATCATAAAAATATTTCTTTATGAGAAAAATTGATACAAAGTGAAAGATTCAAATTTCTGGTGAAATATTTTTCTATAAAGGTTATGGACTATTTATATAATTATGTAAACCACAATGTTCCTAAAATTTATGAAAAATATCATCTTTCATAAATATATGATTATTTTATTTTTAAGGTTGGTTTCTCATAGTACTTGTGGGATACCACCTCCACGAAGCGATACGATTATTTTCCATTTCCGCATTATATAGATGTTAATAAGGATATAATTATTGAATGTTTATGAAAAAAATGAAATAATAATGAATTTTTAAAACTAATATTTTACCTTTCATTCATTCTATTTATCAAAATGTGTATACATCATTCTTATGTATGTACGACCTACTGTGTCCACAAACTGTGTAATTCAATTTGCTATCTAAATCATCTATATATGACTATATATATATATATATATTTTATATATATGATAGTTATTATGATAAATATTCTTGATACTTTGGAAACATTTTCAATTTAAATGCACCTAAAATACCTAACAACAATTCTCAAGAAAAAAACAGTTAAAAAGCAAAAAAGGAATTCAATTTGGAATTATTATAATATGTTTATTAAAATTTTATTTTTAGATCAAATATGATATTATAGGTATGTTAATTAAACTATTATATATTTATAATAAATATAAATTTACTATATCAGAGAGTTGAGAACATTCAATGCCATTGGAACAAGAGGTAATATATTTATTTTAATATATAACTGTTTATCAAGATTATTTATGATTAAGATTTAATTTGTTAAATTGTAGTATCTTTCCCCTTATAATACCATGAATGTTCTCCTCCTATGTCTATTTTTTTGTATATTTCATGTTTTCATTTAATATTCCTTTTATTATGTACTCAATAGCCATATGGAATTTTTTAACAAATCCATATTTATTTTTCTCTTCTGTCGAAAATCTATTTTCATTCTTTACAATGTTCTAAAAAACATTTATTCAATTATTTTACTATAATACTATAATTATTAAAAATAATTTTACCCATTATTAAATTTTTATTAAATTATTTAATGAGAATGATTATGTTATTTTCTAAATGAGGTACTTTTGATCATTTTTCTAAAAATTTGTAATGAATATTTATTTTATTGTAGACAATGTCAATGAAATTTCCCACCATCATGACAATTTTTTTAAAAACATCATTTAAATGTTTCAATGTTACTTTTAAAATAAAATATTTCATAAATTTATATATTTTAATGATGTTATTTCAAAAAGTTAAAGTTCATTTTCCACAATAAATATTTCAAGTGATATTTTAATAGAATTTTCATCTTAGATAAGATATTTTGATGTTTGGTGGATACGCTCAAACTATATCATCCAAATTATTTATTTAAATGGTTTATGATTATAAATATGGTGTGTTTTTTGAAACCATTTATTTTACATGCTTTAATTTATGATAAATTATTGAAATGTTTATAAAACACATTTTTTCCAGGGGTTATGATATAAAATGATTGATTTATGAGATTTTGGAATTCATATGAGTGGATTATGTTTATGTGATGGGTGTTACCATAATTATATATCTCTCAAATTAATTAGCTATATATTTCTATCTCTTGAGATTATAAGAACTGAAATCGGGGTTCAACCTACTTTAGTATGGGACATTCTACAATATGACAGTCTTGGGAGTGAACCATGACTAATGATATGATTGCATATGTATTTAAACCAATTCGAAAAGATAGTATTTACATACATCCTTAAATAAATAAAATATTTTCAATGATTACTTGTATTAAAAAAACATATATCCCATGTTTATTTTGTGATCTCATGGATCATATTCTATGAATCCATTATGAGTCAGGTCTTCAAAACTATCCAAATTTATGTTATTATTCTAGATTATGATTTATGATATCATGGGTATGGTTTTAAAATGTTATGATCATGTTCGAGTACCCTTAATCTCATGTTGTACTTAATTAATCATTGATATATCCCTTACATACCCTTAATGAGTATTGGAGGTCTCCCTTTCTTATATTTTATTTCCCAAAATTATGAAGAAACATTTTTAGTAGAATAAGTATGATGAGAGGAAAACATAAGATGATATTGTTTGGAAAATTTTATATTTATTTTAATAAATTGTAATATTGCGTATCTAGTCTTCAATGACCCCAAACATTTATGATCATCACATACATTATAATTAATGTCATTAATATTCATATAAAATTATATATGTGAAGTATGCATCACTATATTTTATGTGTTTAATAAATTTTAGTGAATACCATGTTCAAGTATAAATTCATAAGAGTATGATTTATTTTTTAAAGATTACATGGGCGGAACATTCTCATTTTATGAATAAATTTTAATATATTCACCAACATGATGATTATAAGAGAGGATGTTGATTGGGGGTCTATTTAATTATCCAAATTATATTTAACCCCTAATATGGTGTTGTTACCTAATTAATATTGATGTCTACAACAGTATCATTACTAATTCTACTAAATGGATTTATTGGTGTATCATTACAGCTATTAGGGAATGCAATTTATGTTGCCACATTTGATATTTACTGCTTACCGTCCATTTTTCAATATATTAAATTGATTTATTAATATTTTATTTTTTATAAACATAAATTTTCATCATAGAGTACTTATACCTACCCTTCTGTAAGATATTTCATGCATTAGTGATCTGATGGGAGAAATTTTCTTATATAGATGAATCCAAAAACAAAGCAATAATGAATATAATTTTTTATTTTATTCAAAAAATTAGAATTATGAGTAACACAAAGGGTGTTTGAATTAGGTTCTTACCTAAATCAGTGCAAGGGATCTCTACTCAGTCTTATCATATATATGGTTTTTCAAGTTTTAATGAGAAAATTAAACATTAATATATGATAAATAAAAAAAATTATATATTGGTAATTTTTTAATTTGAGACCCATTATTATTCATGTTTTGGAAAATTTCAACATCATCATGTTTTTTATAAACATATATGTTTCAAATGTATCAATTTAAGGTTGTTTTCCAGTGTCGTTCTTTAAACAAAGTGATTTCATGACACTCATCAGAATAAAATTTTTCTAACATGTGTATCATTATCATCAATATTTCTCTCAAGAATTTGGTGTATCTTAAGGGCCTCAATAATAGATTTCTCCATCGTTGGAATGGATATGTTCGTATAGAATTGAACACCTAATATAGATGAACTATAGATACTTCAAATTTTTGTACTTTTGAGAAAAAAGAATATGATTCCTACCACATGGTAATTCTTGAAATTAGAGTTTAGTGGCATTGGTTTCATTTAATAATAGTCCGTCCCCTAGATAAAATTTTGAGGATTTTTTATGATGGGTTAAATTATATTTCACATATCATGAGTTTAACTGATATTCTTCTTTCTTGACAACTATCCCACTAATATAGTTTTATTGGGACATAAACTATAATACATCAAATCAGATTAAAGATCACGTTGAGTTGTTCTGATCAATTTTTTAAATTATTATCCACATGTATTATATCATCTTGAATGATGACTAAACACTAGGGTTCACATTGGACATGCCTTACTTGCCACTGTATCGTCCACTATGATTGCTGGTAGAGAAATATGCTTCAAAAAAACACTATTAATTAGAAAAAGGATTTTTTATGTAAATGAAATTTATAGTAGTATTATTTATCCTCCTTTACATGAAAATTACAAATGGTGGTGGGGTTATCATTCTATTAATGATGGGGGAAGGAAGACTCGTAAGGTTTTGAAAATTTTAAGACCATTTTTAAATCCTCTTCATGTTATTTTTCCATTGATATAAATTTTATCTTAATTAATAAAAATATAAAGATATATATATCACATAAGGTTTTTGGTGGTGAATTTGGTTCATGATTATATATTCCAGTCATGTCGGGATGATTTCATGGGGAATATTGACTGATTTTATATTCTTATAATCTATAAATTTCTATTCATTTTTTCATTGGTCTTCAAACCACTCTCTTTATTTAATCAATGGAATAGTATTCACATGATCCATATCACCTGGGGGATAATGAAACATTACATTCCTAGAGTCTATCATTTTTTAGGGAAATAAGTTTTATTATGAACTATCATATAATGGTAAGTAAACTGATTGGGGTTTTCATTAAAACCTACCAAATGAGACCTCTTGATCATTAGAAACATTAATAGGTTCATTTCATAATTATAAATAAATTACATTGGGAATTTCTAATTTCAAATTGTATATAGTGACTATTAATAGAGATGTTTTGTAAATTAAATGTTGTTGTGTGCATTTGAGGTTTGTTAATACAAATGAGAGTTATCACAATTTTGAAGATGGAGAAGAATAATTTTAGAATACATAACATGGAAATATTTTATTTTATTTCCTTTTAATACATAAATAAATATCAAAATAAATCACAAAATATTGTTTCTTTTTTGGTGAAATTAATTTAAATATTTTACAGTGATTGAAATATTTATTTAATATTTTTCACAATGAAAAGTGGAGCTCAATTTTTTTTGAATTAGAGGTGAAATAATTTCTAAATTATCAAAATCAAAACAAGAATGGTACTATATTGTGATGTGAAACAAATTGTTTCCTCAAGAGATAAGAATTTTTTTTAAATGGTTTTTAAAAGAGGACATGACTATGACACTGTGTAGTGAAGAATATTTTATATCCAATATAAAATTATATCATATTCATAATTTTTTTTAAAAGGTGTTTTAATATTGGATTTTCATTATGATAAATGGTGATGAAAATACTTGATGTTGTAATATCTATGGTTAATCATGTACGGTTTGTTATATTATATTAATTTAGAGGAATGTAAGAATATGGTGGAAGTAGTTGTAACTCATATATGATTGAAATATATGCGACTAATCCAAATTATAAAAGTTATACATTAGATTAACCTAGAGAAAACAAATTCTGTGTGATTGATCAAAATTAAGTGGGAAATAATATATATTGTGTAATGACCATTAAAAATGGTGAGAACTTTTTTGGAAATCAAAATAGAATCCAACACCCCATGGTTATCCTATGATGGGTTTTTGATAAGTCCATGAAACAACATGGAGGATTTTTCATCTAGAAGTGAAACAAAATATATATTTTCTAATGTTCAGCTATTGGTGTCCCATGTTTTCTAATATACAATGATTTTAGAATAATACCCCTATATAAAAATATAGGGGTAAAAAATTCAATGGAAAATTAATTATAAAACAGGATTGAAATTAGTTCAAATAATTTATTCTAAAACTGTGTACAACACATCACGATGAAGATTGAACATGTCATAATCGGTAATGAAAATAATGTTTTGAGTGGATTTAATGAAATATATCATTTTGAGATTCATCGGTTACTCATACTTAATATTTTTTGTCCTTAAATAAATTAGTGGAATCAAATATTAAATTAATGATATACAGTATCAATATGAATTAGGATAATGTGATGAGAAGATGATGAAATCATGAGTTGATATACAAATTTGAAACTCACATTTGTATTCAAAGAAGTGTGTATTGTTGTGTAAGTTTTTATAATTGAGTAATAGAGTGAAATTTATTTATAATGTGAGAGGTAGAGTAATATGTAATCAATAATAGGAAGGAGAATAATAATATAGAATAAGAAGAATGGGAAGATTACATGTGATGTTTGTTCTTTTGAAAATATTATATTACCACATTTCTTATTTTTGTATAGAAGAAAAGTGAAATAAGTCACAATTATTCGATATTAATGAAGTGTAAGAGGACTCTATATTATTGATATAAAATACAATTTTATTAAGGAGGATAATTTCATCCACATTGATAAAAAACTCAACTGTGAAACATACTGAAAGATACCAAAATTTATATTCTTATATTATAATTCCTCGATATGGTCAACTCATTTAAATCAAAAAATAGTAATTCCATTATAATGTGAGATTATAGTTTTAAATATATAATAATTATGATGTGAATACGAATTTTTATTGTTTATCCTTATACATATTTTGTTCTATGAATGTATTATTTTCATTGTTGGTTAGAAGTTCAACAGATATATTGTTATTTCTAATAATTGTCAGAGGAAGATTTCAAAGGACATTATAAAATAAAAGATAGAGGTTTTTATAATAATTCACCCCCATATTAGCGAACCAACATTTTATAAATGATCCATTACTTGTGTTGTTAAATAATAATAGGTTCTCATCGAAGACGATCTACTATTTTGGGAACGATGTCCGTTTGTGATTATTTTTTGGAGGTTTGAATTTATATTTTTAATATGGATAACATTTATTCAGTGAGAAAAAAGGGGGTTATCAATTTTTATGAGAAAAAGTATTAAATTTAAAAATATTATATACATTAATATCTTTTTAATCAAATAAGATTTTTTTAAGACTACGACTAATTTTTATTTTCATTATGCTAATGGGGTTTTAGTTATTTTTTTTTGATCAACTGAATCTGATGAATTATATTCATGATTAAAATAACAACATGTTATCTATTTTAAAAAATTAGTTTCTTAAGATCAAAAAGATTAAAATGAAAAATTTATTTAGTTAATGTTTTAAAATATTTATAAATTAGTGTAAAATTTAATAAACCATGTTAATAGATTGGAAATTTAATTATAATGACCTAAAAATTAATGATGAATAAATTATGCATGAATAATATAATAGATTTAATTTAGCTGTTAGTAACATTAATTAATTTAGAAAAAATCAATATTATATTACAATTTTGTTGATTATTATACATATGTATCTAAAAAATATGACCTAATTATTTTAAAAGATGAAAAACATTATCTTGGTAAACTTCCATTGCATTATTTTAATATCACTGTGGTTTCTTATAAAATATAAAAATAATTTTCCTTTAATATGTTGAGTATGTTTGACTGAGATTTATCATTTAATTCTATAAATTAAGAGATGTTTTGGAATTAAATTAGTAATAATGAGTAACAATCAATTGATAAAAAAATTTGGATGTTAAAAAAATAAATATTAATTATTTCATTTAAATAAGTGTGAGAATAAGAAAGAACATTTTTTATGGTATATTATAAATAAAATATTCACGTGAGAATCTATTTTAAATTTCAAAATAAATAATCCTGTAATGATTAATGAAGATAAATTTTATAATGAGGATTAAAGGGAATTATGTTCCTAAAAAAAGAGACCACCAACATATTCTTTGAAGGGAAAGGTAATTGATTATCAAAATTATAGAATACAAATTTATCATCTCTTATAGAATATGATGATAGATGTAGGAATGATAATGAATATGAGAGTTATAGTAAATTTATTAAAATATTATAGATTACCATTTGATAATAAATCAGGTTCACTCATGATTAAATAAGTAATGTCTAAAGAGAAATAAAAAAATATGGAGTTTATTCCAAAATAAGTGTTATAGGAGTGTCTCTTGAAGGACTATCTATTATAAAAAATGGAAACAGTCATAAATAATTATTCTAAACTATGTACTATATATTCTATGTTATTTTCTGAAAAAAAAATCAAATTTAACATTTGTGATTTGAAAATTAATTAACTCTATTATTCACATTGAAATAAATGTATATGAAAAGTAAAAAATAATTGAAGTCATTAAAAGTAAATTTGTATACATGAAAAGAAAATTGGAAAAAATTAGAAGCAAATCACATAAATTAATTCATGATGTTTTTGAATTATCAAATAAATATATTTGTTCAAATTACTAATAAAAATACTCAAAATATGGAATAATGAATTTTTATAAAAGAAAATCATTGCTCAAAAACCATAAATTATTCTATAACTAATAATAAAGTAAAATATTCTAACAATCATTATTAGAAATGTTCAGAAATAATTATAATGGTGATCAAAATTCTCATACTCTTTTATATTCATGGTTTGGAGAGAGGATCCAGTGTAAATGGTTTGTGTTTGAATGTCAAACATTAATCTACATTTTGAAAACACGAATTATATAAATAGATGTTTTACTTTTATATTAATTTATAGTATTTTAGAGTTTATAGGAACATGTTACAAAACTTTTTCTCCAATTACCATGGTTGGTACTATTATATTTGTTTTAATAAATATATATTTTCTATAAATCAACCCTCTCAAAAAAATGTTTCTATAATTAACAAAAAAAAATTATGTATTGATGGTTGAGAACATGTTAGCACAACATAATTTTACATGTAGATTATTTTAGTTGTTAGGTGTTTTTAAAGAATATTGTCACACCATTTAACCACCAAGAAGAGTATTATTCACAACACTCAATAGTCATGGAAGAAGAATGATAATAGAGAGTAAAAATAATTGGTTATTGATTTCTCAATCAAGTAATCTAAAATATGAAATTGTATGATCTTGTACATGGAATATTAGTTAGATTTGTATAGATATAATATTTTCATGAAATATGTTAAATCGTTAAAAATACGTGTTTTGGGATTTTTGAATTGTGGTTCACCCAAAATAATTATATTTTATTGATATTAATTAGAGAGGACATGATAAAGACATAGAAATATTTTTTTTAAGGTTTCAAAGGAATTTTTCTGAATGTATGTAAATTAATTATTTAAGGTTATTTAGTGGTCTATTGAATAATAAATATTTTGTTAATATAATTAAATATGGATTCAAAGTGGTAAAATTATTATGAACATGGGGAAGTTTTTTCAATTTTGTTATGTAGAAAACTCCTTCTACCGGAGTTTGAAATATGAAAATTAGTTGTGGAATTGAAGACCTAACCCCTGGGTTAGTGAAATCTAAGTATGTTTATAAAATTAAAAAGGTTATTTGGTGTTACTATACCATGAATGTATTAGAATTAGACATTATCCATATTCTAAAAGAGTATTATTTTTAATTACAGACATTAGAAAGAATATATTCAATTATCTCAACCATTTGAGCTTATTTAGTCATATATTTATGAACTTGTGATGCAATAATCAACATTTAAATATTATTTTTTATTTCCTTTATTGATGAAACAACTCATATTTCATGTATAATGTTTATGAACCAAAATTATTTAGCCTTGAAAATGATCAATAATATTAAAAGTATTGAAAATATTATGTGTATTCTCCTTGAGTTGTTATTGATTCATAATGATGTCGATTGCACTAGTGTATAGTTTAAATAACATAATTTAAATCTTTGGTTTCACCATGAATTTAGTCCATTTTATACCCCAAAAAATTATTGTGATTGAATGTATGAAATTTTGTTAAATGGAATTGTCTCCCACCTTATTGGTGGAGTATGATAATTATTTTTTTTGAGTTTGTGAATATGTAGAACGGTTCAGATTGAAAATTATTTTTTCATAAAACTAATTTAGATATATATACAAATGATCTTTGATATAAGAACACCCAATGCTTCAAATACTCCAAGGTATTTGGTAGATCGTATATTATCAATGTGAATGGTGAAAATATAGGGATAGTTGAAAATATCTTATTTTCTAGTGTCATCCTTTATTATCCTCAAAATAAAAGAGGATATCCTTGATATAAAAAGGATACCTAGATGATTATGGATAATTGAAATGTTAATTTATTGTAACAATTAATGAATGAAGTTAAATATCACAAATAAATATCAAGAATTTCGTATTATGAAGTACAATTTTTTTAAAAGTAAACATTGTTTTTGAGAATGATATGAATTCAGATGAAGTAAATTTTTATGAAAATTATTATTAAATTCTAATTGACAATGAGAATAATTTCGTAAGTTAGCCAAGATTGAGATTATTTTTTTGGAGGTATAAAATATCATTAAATTAAATTATAACTGATTCCAAGTTATATAACATTGAGCACATCAATTGATAAATCATTTGTTTACCAGATTAAAACAAAAAATGTGAAAAAAGGATATGGAGGATCAAGATTGGGTCAATTATATAATTTTGAAGATAGATAATATTGAGAATGTTGAATATTGGATGATGGTACCCAAAATTAGAAACATTAATATAATAGGAATATAGTGGGTGTATTGTAACTAATTGATTGAGAAATGAGAGGCGTTGTGAAAGAACTGAAGAATGATGTGAAAATGATATCCACTAGATGAATGAATTTATTATGATAATAATTTCACCACCATATTCAATATCATAAATATTAGTATTTTTCTTGATATCATAGTGAAAAGGTGAAAATAATTAATCCAAATAGAAGTAATGTTTTCATTTTTAGTGTACAATTGTATGAAGGGGAGTATATTAGGAAACATGATTTATTCATGCTTCAAAAAATAAAATGTATAAATTTACATGTTGAATAATTAGTTTTATGTATTTAATAAATCCATTATATCTTGGAATTCAGATACGGATTCATTCTTTACGATTTTGAATTTTAAAAAAGTAAATGTGAACTACAGCCTCTATATCAAATAATATTATGTGAAATATTTGATTATTACCTTCCATCAAGATTATATCAACATTAATAGAGGAAAATAATGTTATTGTGATGTATTTTAACTAGATATAAAGAATATATTTTATATTTACATGACCAGAGAAATATTAAAATTATTGAATTTTTAAAATTCTCAACCAAATAGATGATATTTCTTTATCTCAACTAAAATTTTCTTGAATATTTAAATGGAGTAAAGAAAATAGCACTAAAATTAGTGTCTTTAAATAATTTTAGTGGGATAAAACTATTAAAATTTTATGAATTATAGGATTTTTATTCCATGGAATTTAGAAAGCATATTCAATGTTTACTAAATAAAATAGCATCACAAATAAATATTATGGGTGAGGTGGTATTTTTTCAATTATTAGATAGTAATCCAAAGGAATAAAATAATATTTATAAAATAAAGAAATTACATTATATGAAAGGAACAAATATTTATGGGTTTCTATATGACATCGATATAGGGATTTATCTATTTTGTTAAATCGAATGAAATTGGGATGAAAATTTTGTTTATATACAACTTACATTTTTTGGTGTTTTGTTTCTATGATTGAGGTTTTTTTATGGAATAGAAATAAGAAATATTCATTATCATTTGTTAATTCTAATGGGGAGTATATTTCAGTAAAAAATTAAATAATCCAATTGAGGTGGGTGAAAAATATGTAGGATGATATCAAGGAAAATGTGAATTTTTTCTACTTTTTTGTTGTGATAATTAAGGTGTTGGAAATATTTTAAATAGTTTAGCTCAACATTCCTGATCAAAAAAAATTTATATAAAATAACTGTTCATTTATTATCTTTCATGGAAATAAATGTAAATAGTTGGTTTTTTTTTCAATAAAAGGAATTAATAGTAGATATGTTCACTTAAACCCTGTAAAGGATATATTTTAGGAAATTAGGTTATGGTTATATTTTCATCCATTACACTTTTATTGATAATGTTTGATATATCACTCCCCAATATTATTTTATTTATATATTTTCATTATCAATGTTGGATAAGAACAATAATAATTAGAATATTATGTCTTTCCTTATGATGGATTACATATTTAGGGGATTTTTTGAGAGGGTTAAGTTGTCAAGTCCACCCATGTGAGTCTCTGAGATATGAAATATTATAACATTTAGTTCAGGAATTAACATTGTAAATTTTTATACACAACTTAATATAACATTTTTAACATGAAATAATAGTTTTTGAATAAAATTTATTTCACATTAATAAAAAGTATTATATTATTATTAATTATTCTTATTTTATACATTTAGTTCCTTCATGTTGCTTTAAAATTATATTATAATGATTCTCTTATATTATTGATAATTGATTTATGTTCAATGGTTACAAAAAAATCAAAATAGGGCTATTTTTTAGGCCATGTATCATGTAGATTTTGGGATATGGTGTTTTTGTGTCCTATGATATGTTATTGATATTAAAGGAGAGTTTACTCAGTATATAAGTTGAAAAATAATTATAAGAGATGTACTAAATTGAATATGGTTCTTATGTCGTATTTTGTAATAATAAATAATTCATGTTCAATCATTTATGAAACATGTTGTATCACTAGAGGTGGAGTATTTTCCATGATTTTGGAGTGATTGAATAACATTGAAGGGGTTTGGATATTAAAGAGTTATATATCATGTTGTTTGAACTATGGGTGATATAATCAAATTTCCTATAAATTCCTTATAAAATTTTTCAAAATTATATGAGATGATTTTGAGACCATGCTCTAAGACGGTACGTGTTTCCGAGGCCTAGTGAGCCTAAAATAAATGTTTGAACATTTGTAGTTATTTTAAATAGCACTAACGTGGTGTTTTGGAAACATCTAAATGGATGGTCAGATTAAAAATATAATGGAACTATTGCATCTGGTATGAAAACTTTACAATGTAAGGACCTAACATTGACTGATGCGGGTTGAGGGTAAAAGTAAATTTTAGAGTGTTTTAAAGAAAAATAATATAAACTTAATATAGTTTATTTTATTAAATTTTTTTCTGTTGTGATGAAACATCAAGCGAGATGTTTCATTTTATAAATGAAATAATGTAATGAAACATTAACTCAGTGTAACAGAAATTCTAAAATACATTTCATAAATTAATAGTCTGAAAAGGGATACAAGACCGTCGAATTGATTCTGTAATTTCTCTATGGCTTTAGAGGGGTGGTGTAGGCGATTAGGTAACGACGATGAATGATGAATTGCAACTAGTTCCTTCCTTCCTTCCCCTTCAAAGAATCTCACCATCTATCAGTATTTTAGATTGATAATTGACAAATTTTTCCAGAGAAACTCTATTCTTCATCAGCAATAAATCTAATTCCAGGTAAGTTTTTTTATTTTTCTTTGGTCCCCCTTCCCATATTCATTCATTCTAAAGGAAAAAAATTGTTCAATACACTAACAGATTTATCTGCATAGTGGTAACCTTTGTGAGAATTATAATTTTCATACAGTAATTAAATAATGGGGATTATTACATAGTTATTTTTTGAATGTCTCCCTTATAACATGATAAATGAATACTAGTAGGAAAAGGCCAATATTAATTTTTCTATGTGTTCTTTGTTATCCCAATATCTCTCTCCATGCGTTCTTCGTCAATGGACCCTGTGGTTACATCAAATTATTTTTGGGTAGTTACAAATTTTGATGGATCCCTAGATATATTGGGTTATGGATTGGAGCCCATGGTAGAGGAGGTGACAACACAATCATCATGACGGTTCATCTGGATCAGAAAATGGACCACTGGAGTGAATCTGGTGACCCGTAGAAGAAACTGAAGTCATACGGTGGTGGACGCTTGTGGGAGGTGATGCCCCAAGTAGGTAGATGAAGATTGAAGCAGTGTCACAGAAAGTGATAAGGGACCATCAGAAGGTGGATTTCAACATGCCACGATAGACACTACAGGCGAGCCACAGTCTAGCTGGGCTGCAGAGTTGACGTGCGGCAATGGCTACAGGTGGGACCATGCGCCTGTTGTGTCCCTAGGGGTGGAGACCATACCACAATAGTGGGATAATGTGTATAGGATAGTTATCCCCGAGTAGAGCCCAATGCATCTGGCCATGCTGATATATTGTATCGGGTCAGACCCATGTCGGGTCGGGTCGGTCTGACGAGGTCCGACCAAACCGTTACCCGACCATCCCCATTCCACTAGAACACCCATATCATCTAAGTTGTAGATTTGATTGATGATCACTTTATATTGTTGAGACCCTAGGGATGAGAAGGTCATTTTGATATACTCTAAGTGGGGTTTCATGGATTTTGAGATACGACTTA
Organism: Viscum album; assembly: GCA_963277665.1. Lineage (NCBI taxonomy): Eukaryota > Viridiplantae > Streptophyta > Magnoliopsida > Santalales > Viscaceae > Viscum > Viscum album. The sequence goes on along the minus strand of OY728133.1, from coordinate 1,405,648,016 downwards.
AGGCCTGATGAGTAAATTCATCCAGAATCAAGAACGCTACGAGTGTGAATCCTATAGATGGCTATGAAGAGAATATTGGGATGACTGTGTATATGGGGCCTACTATGCATATGTGAAGAGACGTTCTAGGTGAACCAGCATTCATATATAATGAGAGGTTCTAGGTTACCTAACAAGCCTAAATGGTGATCGGTTCTTAGTGACCCAGATGGCATAAATGACTCATCAGGGATGAGTGCCTCAACAGTACGAGGTGTTCTGTGTATACAACTATTAGAAATTCTTTTCATATTTAATATTATACCTATGTGAGATAACATCACAATTTTCATACTTTACATTATGGTATTACCATTGTGTTTTTGGGTTTTTATTGAGTATTGTGTTACATAACACTACATGGGATCCACCCACATGTAGTGTGTCTTTTGATGACTATAGATGTTTTGACAAGGACGATTGTGGTCTGAGACTAGGTGGTACCCAGTGAGATACAAAATAAGAGGTTTACTCCTAGAGATTCATGTGCAACCCCCCTCAGCTACCCATCAGGTTGGGTTTACCACAAACGAACCTATGAGTTGAACATGTCTTTTTTTGGGCTTATATTTCCCCCCTATACATTCAAATTTTTATTATTACCCTTCGTGGTTGAATTAATGGAATGCAAGATTACATTTTATCATAGTGGGATGGGAATGTGTGTGCATGTGTATAGGTACATGGTCCAATGCCTCCCACAAGCGGGATAATGCCTTTATTTCTCATCACCAACCCCTGGACATTGGGAGGTGAGCTTGGGGTGGTCATGACATTGGCCTTGGGGAACTGGTCATGATAGAGTTGTATCAATGTAGTCTGGTTCTTCCTTAAGGAATGAGAGTTTTTGTTTTTTTATTTGGGAAATGGTTTTGAATCTCTCTAGTTTGACTTTAAGGCTCAGGGAGTCCAGTGTTTGTGTGTTCGTCGACGTATCCATGCACCCGGACCTTGAATTATTCTTTTCAATTCAGTATATGAAAAAACAAGTTGCATGCATCATATAGGAATTGATAGTGTTCTCATTCCCTTCTGAAGTCAGAGTCATCTGACCAGTTAAAATCTATTGATCATGGTTCATCTTGATCTGTTATAGGATGTCACCACAAAAATATCTAGGAACTCTTCTAATGTGTGATTGTGAAGATTGTATGTCTTTTGATGAGGTTTCAGTTCAGGGAGTTTTACCAGAGGTATCCCTACATGGTGGTTCACCCATGTTACCCATACCCGTCGATCAACAATTTCTACCAAATCTAACAATAGAGGATGTTTTAAACAATAGTTCCTTACATGATTTCTAGAGGCAGAGATATCCTAGGTTATGTGGTGATACTGACCAGCCAGGTGGCTGAGTATTGGCTTGAGGTGGTTACATGAGTCTTTTGCCTAGTGAGGACAGCTCATGACCAGATGGAGGTCTTAGCCGTGATCTTTCTTCAGGTCTTGTCAAGTGGATAGTGGATCTTGATGATCCAGATTCATGACGAGATAAAAATCAACTAGGAAGACTTTGACCGCCTCATCAAGGATGAGTTCTTTCTAGAAACATTATGTTCATTGCGTATACATAAGCTACATCACCTATAACGTGGTACCGTGACAATATCAGACTACTTTGAAAGAGTGACTGATCTTTTTCGCTAATCAATAAACCTGATGTGAGACTCATTCTTCTGGGATTAGGCTTTTGATCATGGACTATGCCAGAAGATCAGAGCGTCCATGTCATTACTTATCATCCCTACTGTAGAGACCCGAAGCTTATCGTACATGGACATTACATTACTTTTGCGGAATACTTAGTACATAACAAAAACACACACACAAGGATCGTAATAGTTTAGTGTCTTTGGAAACTCGGAACGTAATCTTCTAATCGTGGTGAAAGATCTTCAATATCTCCCATAAAGATCTTCCCTTTTTTTTACCTAAAACCTTTCTTTATATCCTGGGGAAAAGAAAACATAAAAGGGTGAGCTCAAATGCTCAGTAAGGGTAAACAAAAGAAATATCAATCACATCATATACATAAGAACACAGCTTTTGGAAATCTTAACCTGCAAAAGAGCTCATAATATCATAACATGGGATAAATCATAGAAGTGAAAATGAGATCCCCATAATCATAACATAAAACTTGAAACTTTGTGGCATGCACACATAATCATGGAAAATCATTTCTTGTTAGTCATGACTCATTTCCAAGACTATCTTAGTGGACAAAGTCCCTTTCTGAACCGAGTTCACTCCTCGTTTCAGTCCTGTATCACTGAACTGAAATAACCTTCCATTCCAGCCATGTCTATCTCATGAGATATAAAATCTTTACCCAATGCATTGGAGGGAGATATAGGTCCCACCCATCTTATAATTAATCCTTTCTTATGTGTGCCACATAATCATAAACCATACATCATAGCATAACACATGTAATAAAAATGGGATTCTTAAACAACATGACATCATAAAAAAATTCATATAAGATAAAGGAATTCATAAAAATGTTTCCATCACAACATAAACAAATCCATGTAATAATAGGGATAAAAACAGAACCCTTTTATTATCTTAGATGGAAAATAATTTTGATAATATACTTGAACTCCATTCTTGAGGAAAATATCCTTTCTACTTTAAAAACATTTTTCTTTTCGTAACATGTCATACAATTATAAACTAAAAGAAGATGATTAAAAATAAACTTGAAAACTTGTAAAGGAAGCTTCTTGGAAATAATGTTTTAAAAATCCATTCATATAAGTTAAAAAAACGTTCTTCGTACTTTTGTCGGAAAAGTCAAAAAGTACCTCGTATGACAAAAGATTCCTTTCATACATATTACTAAAAACTCACCGAAGGGTAAAAATGGATTTAAACAATTGTAGGTGGATGGAAATAATATTGCATTTTGATGAAACATGGATGTGGATGATAAAATACACCCCAGTAAATACTTACGAATAAACAATCTCGGATAAAAATGAGATTGTGATATTTCCCTTACCTTAGGTCTGATTTGCTTTGTTCGTGTCCGAAGCTCCTGTATAATGGTTTAAATAATGTTATTGACTTATTCCAGAATCATACATATTGATATGATATCATATATGGTCATATTATTATCTTCTTGTTAGTAATATTTCATTGTTACTTGTTACTCGGGTCTTTATAACTTTTTGTTCTTATGCGTGTTTTGTTGAATAAATTCTTATTCTTATCTTTAGGTTATAGATAATTCATTTCCAGAATGGTATTAGTGTAGTATATACCATATTCATTCATTCAATTCATTTATATAATCATTATGAAATGAAGATCATGTAGAACGAGTCGCATCACATCGTGGAGACGGTATTCCGTACGTACGCACGAGTGATGATATCGTTCCTATGATCGTGGAATTGTATTGGAGTATATATATATATTATTTCAGTATCAATATTAATTCATAATAATCATATATAGTTACTCATTACACCATTATACCCATCCTTGTAAGGTGATGGTGGAAAATAGATTACACCACGGCGTGGAGACGGTATTCTGTACGTACGCACGCGCGGTGATTTCATTTTTCCGTAGGATGGATAGAAGGTGAATTAGGGTTGTTTCATATTTATAATAACATATCAGTATGTAAGTAATACTGATGTTATTACTTTATCATGAAACAACTAATGAAGAAGAAGTTGAAGAAGAAAGAAATTGAAAAGATCGGTAATGGATATTACCTCTTCTTTGGAACGCCTCTTTGAATCCTCCACTTAAGGAACTAAGAGTGGTCTTTGGAGAAGAACAGGACCTCTAGGACTATTATATGGAAGTGGAGAGGAGAAAATGGCAGGGGTTGGCCGAGCATGAGTGCTCAATTTGGTGTGAAGAGGAGGGGGAGGAGGTGCCCTTTTATAAGGGAGGAGAGGGGCACCTTAGGAATATCTCGAAATATTATTTTATATTAAAGTCAAAATCGGTTTATAATGGTTCGAAAGGATCTTATTTCGAAGATAAAGTGGGGAAGGGTAGAAATCCTATCAACCAATAGGATTTAGACAAGTTTAGGGTATTATTTTAACCTTATCAATTAGATTTAACTCTAAGTTAAATAATTTAACTTTTACCATGTCTTTTTGTTTTCTTTCACTATATGGTTAATACACTTACTATAATATGCCAAAAGAACCCCAAATTGTTTATTATTAATATATATATCCTCATCTAAGTCATTTGGCCGAACCTTAGATTTTTAGGAATAAAATAACAATTAATAATATAATATTTGATTTAAAAACTATTTTGTGTCAATTTTGACACTATTTGATATATGATTTTTTTGAAAGTCATAACAGAATTATATGTTCGAACCAAGTTGATTAAATAAACACTAATATATCATAGTAACCTAGAAAATTAGTGTAATTCATAAAAAGTCTTAAATTACATTTATTTTGGTATTTATATTATCAATTATGTCAATATTTCATTAATAAGATAATTACGGAATCATCTTTGTGTCATATATAAATTAAATTATTTGATGTCTAAAAATTACAAATAAAATACCATCATGTAGGAAATCGTTTTATCTTTCTAATGAATATTTACAATCGAATTTATCTTATGCATAACCCCATATTAAAAATGATTTACTTATTAAACTTTGATTTTAACTATTTTAACCCTTCTTTAAATAAATTAATAATAAATGTCCTAATCTAATCCAAGTGGGCCTAAATGGTCATATTTTATTCATAAGGTTGTTTTTGGTCGAATTAGACTTATCCAATAGAATTAGGACATGTGTTAGGGTAATAATAATATCATATTTACCCTTAGTTACCCTATTTACTATTAACCGCGGTAAAAAAAAGTAAAAAGTTACTATTCACCAAAAATTATTTTCATCTCATTGAACCACATTTTACTTACTGACATCAACCGTGTGTCTCGGATTTTTGATATTCCATTCACAGAAGCGGTAAAATTAAGTTTTATGAAAAATTCAGTTTTTTAACTACCACTTAGTAGTTTCACTATTCATCAAAAAAATGAAGGTTTTCAGAAAAATGCCAAAATTTCATCCTAAGCTATATTTCATATTCCGAATTCAAAAATTAAGTCTATTTTACCAAATTCATAACATAGAAGTTTCATTAATTAATTTTATAATTAAATCCCGCTGTTAAAACAAATATCGTGTTTTTAAGGAACAATATCTATCAAAAGATTGACACTTGTTTATGTCTGGTTTAAATGTGCAATTACATCCAATGAACAACATTTTATTAAATTGTAAAAATATATTCTAAATATACTTTAATACTACTCCAATTAATAATTTATCACTATTAATTATTTCGATTAAAAAAGTTGTTTTTTAATTATAATTTAGTAATTTTCACTATTCATCAGAATATGAAAGTTATCTGAAATGTACCAAAATTTCACCTTAGGCTAAATTCGATACTCCGAATCCAAAAATGAAGTCCATTTTGAAAAATAAAATTTATAAAATTTCAAAAAGTGGTTATTACTATTCATAACGGCTAGTTTTAATAGCATATTGTTATTTAGTGAAACTCGGTATTGCGTACGACGAAAGCTATCGAGGAAGGTCGCGATTGCGTGTAAAGCAAGCCAAGAAAGTGTTGTGTAGAAAAAGATTCCTTTGATGATTTATATAACATAAAAGTCTCGGGTGTTACATTCTACCCCCCTTAAAACGAATTTCGCCCTCGAAATTCGTCACTTTGTAACAAACAGATGAGGATACTTCTCCCTCATCATATCCTCAAGCTCCCAAGTAGCTTCTTCAAGTTGGTGGTTCCTCCATAAAACTTTCACCAATCGAGTGGTCTTGTTTCGTAGAACTTTTTTCGCTACGATCCAGAATCTCTATCGGCTGTTCATCATAAGAAAGATCTTGCTCCAGCGGTACAACTTCTGAGCTGAGTACATGTGAAGGATCAGGTATGTACTTTCTCAGGAGAGATACATGGAACACATCGTGAACTTGAGAGAGATTCGGTGGAAGCGCCAATCGGTAAGCTACCTTCCCAATACGATCCAGTATTTCGAAAGGACCGATATATCTAGGGCTCAACTTCCCCTTCTTTCCAAATCTCATAACCCTCTTCCAGGGAGATATTCGTAAGAACACTTCATCACCCACTTCAAACTCTAGGTCTTTTCTTCGGTTGTCGGCATAACTTTTCTGTCGACTCTGAGCTGCTCTTATGTGTTGTTGAATAGATCTAACCTTTTCTGCCATTTCATCAACGAGATCAGGTCCTAATAGCTTTCTTTCCCCAACTTCATCCCACCAAGTTGGAGTCCTGCATTTCTTTCCATAGAGAGCTTCATAAGGAGCCATCTGAATACTGGATCGAAAGCTATTATTATAAGAAAATTCCACCAATGGTAGGTGTTGATCCCAACCTCCTTTTAAATCCATAGAGCAAGCTCTCAACATATCTTCTAGGGTTTGAATTGTTCTCTCAGACTGACCGTCTGTCTGGGGATGATAAGCAGTGCTGAAACTCAACTCTGTATCCAGAGTATGCTGAAGACTTCGCCAGAACTTCAAGGTAAATCTCGGATCCCGATCAGATATAATAGAAAGTGGTACTCCATGCAATCTTACCACTTCCTTTACATATATCCTGGCATGCTGATCTAGAGTGAAATCCTCTCTAATAGGAATGAAGTGTGCAGACTTTTTAAGACGCTCAACTATGACCCAGATAGCATTATTGCCTTTGGATGTTTTAGGAAGTCCTGTGACAAAGTCCATAGTGATATTTTCCCATTTCCATTCGGGTATGGGTAATGGTTGTAACATCCCCTTAGACTTCTGTCTCTCAGCTTTAACTTGTTGACAAACCAAGCATCGAGAGACATATTCAGCAACATCTCTTTTCATGCCATCCCACCAGAAGTACTCTTTCAGGTCCCTATACATCTTCGTGCTTCCAGGATGAATAGAGAATGAAGAACTATGAGCCTCATCCAGCAGCTCTTTCTTTAATTCAGGGATGGGAGGAACACAAACCCGATTCTTGAACTTTATTATCCCATCACAATCAAGGTTGAATTCAGGAACATTTCTCACCTTCTTTTGTAACTCGGCATCTTCTTTCTGTGCCTCTTTAATCTTCACATGTATAGATGGTTGAACATTCATTTGAGAAAGATAAGATTTTTCCCTTTCCATTATAATTCCAAGATCCATCCTTTGTAAATCCATAAATATTGGATCTTTTGCGATCCTCATCATGGATAAACTAGCATGGTCTTGTCGACTTAATGCATCTGCCACCTTGTTTGCTTTCCGAGGGTGGTAATGGATTGAGCAGTCATAATCCTTAATCAGCTCCAACCATCTTCTTTGACGCATATTCAACTCCTTTTGTGTGAAAATATACTTTAAACTTTTATGATCAGTATAAATATCACACCTTTCACCATAAAGGTAATGCCTCCAAATCTTTAATGCAAATATTACCGCAGCCAACTCCAAATCATGTGTTGGGTAATTTTGCTCATGGATTTTCAACTGTCGTGAGGCATAAGCTATCACAATATCATTTTGCATAAGAACACACCCCAATCCCTTCTTGGATGCATCACAGTAGATCACAAACCTTTCTCCACTACAAGGCAGTGTGAGCACAGGTGCACTGGATAACCTTCTTTTCAACTCCTTGAAATTCTCTTCACATTCCTCTGTCCAGACAAACTTAACTCCTTTCCGAGTCAACTTGGTGATTGGATTAGATAATCGTGAAAAATATTTTACAAAACATCGATAATATCCAGCCAAACCAAGAAAACTTCGGATCTCAGTTACTGTTGTTGGTCTCGACCATCTTTCGATAACCTCTGTTTTTGCTGGATCCACAGATATCCCCTCTTTTGAGATTATGTGACCCAAAAATGCAACTTTTTGAAGCCAAAATTCACACTTGGTAAATTTGGCATAAAGCTTATCCTTTCTCAGGGTCTTCAATATAATTCTCAAGTGATCTTCATGTTCTTCCTTTCTCTTTGAATAGACAAGAATATCGTCTATAAAGACTACCACAAATTGATCAAGATAGTCTCTAAAGACTCTATTCATTAGATCCATGAAGATAGCAGGGGAATTAGTAAGACCAAATGGCATCACTATAAATTCATAGTGTCCATACCTTGTACGGAAAGCCGTCTTTGGTATATCCTCCCTTTTGAACCTTAATTGATGATACCCTGAACGAAGATCAATCTTCGAAAAGTATTGAGCTCCGCGTAGTTGGTCAAACAAGTCATCAATGCGTGGGAGAGGATATTTGTTCTTGATAGTGATCTTGTTAAGTTCTCGATAATCAATGCAGAGTCTCATTGATCCATCCTTCTTCTTAACAAATAGAACAGGTGCTCCCCAAGGTGACGCACTAGGGCGTATGAATCCCTTATCAAGATTCTCTTGGAGTTGCTTCTTCAATTCTTGCAACTCAATTGGGGCCATTCTATAAGGTGTCTTTGAAATAGGCAAAGCACCCGGTACGAGTTCTATTGAAAACTCAACTTCACGATTTGGTGGAAGACCTGGTAATTCCTCCGGAAAGACATCATCAAACTCTCGTACAATGGGCATATTCTTAATTGTAAGTTTCTCTCCAACCATTTGAGATAAATAACCTTCATTTAGTGGAATCATGACCCATAAGATGGAAGGAATTTCCACTGGAAGGTTATGTTCATCCTTGCATTGATAGACGATCATAGATTGATCTGGAATATGAAATGTGACTTCCCTTCTTTGGCAATTGATATGAGCTCCATGTAGAGAAATCCAATCCATGCCAAGAATCACATCAAATTCTACTAAAGGAAGGATCACAAGATTTGCAGGAAGCACTTTCCCACAAACTTCGATCGGAGAAGAATTATAAACTTTTGATGCGATTGATGTGCCATTAGGTGTTGTCACAGCTAACTCAACATCTAATTGTTGAGATAATACGGTGATACCCTTAGAAAAGTCTTCAGAAATAAAAGAGTGGGTGGATCCAGAATCAAATAAAACATTTGCTACTTTAGAGTGGATGGTAAGTGTACCTTTCACCACATCGTTATCGTACTCCACATCGTTGATAGAAATTGCATGTGACTTTCCTTTGTCTTTAGCCTTAAGATTTTGTTGACGTCGACCATCATCATGAACCCTTGGATTTGGGCATTGATTGGCATAATGCCCCATCTCCTTGCACATGAAACATTGAAGTGTAGTAGGTTCATTCTGTGTATCCCTTCCTTTGTTTGCGTCATTAGACATCTTCTTCCCATTATCACGGAATTCAAATGCCCGATGACCTTCCTTTCCACATTTAAAACATTTAATTGTCCCTTTAAGAAAACTCCCTCCATGTTTCTTTCCAAACTTTGAGCATAAGGGAAAGTTCATCTTCTTTTCCGTGTGCTCATTAGATTTTTCTTTGAATTCCATCTTCCTCTTCTTATCAAACCCATGTGACTGATGGGTTACTCCAATCTCCATCTCGACTTTGAGAGCACATCGAACGATTTCCTCGTAGATATTGAAGTCCCTTATGTCTAACGCCCTTCGAAGACTTGGTTTTAAGCCACTAAAGAATTGATCGATCTTACTCTCAGGTTGGATAATAATACCAGAAGCGTACCTTGCAAGTCTTGTAAAATTTGCTTCATAGGTACTAACAGATTCATCATCCCTTTGCTTCAGTTCAAGGAACTCTTTCTCCATCTTTGTTCGGAGAATACGAGGGAAGTACTTATTGAAAAATAAGTTCTTGAACTCGTCCCATTCCATAGACTCAATTTAATCCCTTTGACTCGTATTCTTAACAAGATTCCACCATTGATCTGCATCTCCTTCCAAACGATACACTGCTAGGATGAATTTATCATGCTCAGAACATTGAAGAACTGAAAATATCTTTTCAGTAGTACTAATCCATTGTTCAGAAACTAATGGATCAGTAGACCCGCTGAAAGAAGGTGGACGCTGCCTCATGAAGGATTCAACAGAATGTTGCTCCCTTCTTTGTTCATTTGGAAATCCTGCATGATTCATAGCTTGAGAAAGTTGTGTGAGCATGGCTACAAGATTTTTCATTCCAGCTCCCATATCGTTTGGTTTCTCAGGGGGACAATCATTGCATTGCCCATCGCATTCCGCATTAACACGGTTCCTTCGGGTTCCAGCCATTGACTAAAACCAAGAAGAATAGTGTGAGCAACACTAATTATAATAGGAAACCACATAATTCAAGAAATAAAAATTTTCATGCTTATGGTCTTATCCTAGGTTATTCATGGCCATTTCTAATATTGTGTTCTATGCTTAGACTTATCCTTAGGGTTCTTACTAAGGCTTTCACATCCTAGTTTCAAAGGTTGACTATACCTTTCCTCTAATACCAACTGTAGAGACCCGAAGCTTATCGTACATGGACATTACATTACTTTTGCGGAATACTTAGTACAAAACAAAAACACACACACAAGGATCGTAATAGTTTAGTGTCTTTGGAAACTCGGAACGTAATCTTCTAATCGTGGTGAAAGATCTTCAATATCTCCCATAAAGATCTTCCCTTTTTTTTACCTAAACCCTTTCTTTATATCCTGGGGAAAAGAAAACATAAAAGGGTGAGCTCAAATGCTCAGTAAGGGTAAACAAAAGAAATATCAATCACATCATATACATAAGAACACAGCTTTTGGAAATCTTAACCTGCAAAAGAGCTCATAATATCATAACATGGGATAAATCATAGAAGTGAAAATGAGATCCCCATAATCATAACATAAAACTTGAAACTTTATGGCATGCACACATAATCATGGAAAATCATTTCTTGTTAGTCATGACTCATTTCCAAGACTATCTTAGTGGACAAAGTCCCTTTCTGAACCGAGTTCACTCCTCGTTTCAGTCCTGTATCACTGAACCGAAATAACCTTCCGTTCCAGCCATGTCTATCTCATGAGATATAAAATCTTTACCCAATGAATTGGAGGGAGATATAGGTCCCACCCATCTTATAATGAATCCTTTCTTATGTGTGCCACATAATCATAAACCATACATCATAGCATAACCCATGTAATAAAAATGGGATTCTTAAACAACATGACATCATAAAACAATTCATATAAGATAAAGGAATTCATAAAAATGTTTCCATCACAACATAAACAAATCCATGTAATAATATGGATAAAAACAGAACCCTTTTATTATCTTAGATGGAAAATAATTTTGATAAAATACTTGAACTCCATTCTTGAGGAAAATATCCTTTCTACTTTAAAAACATTTTTCTTTTCTTAACATGTCATACAATTATAAACTAAACGAAGTTGATTAAAAATAAACTTGAAAACTTGTAAAGGAAGCTTCTTGGAAATAATGTTTTAAAAATCCATTCATATAAGTTAAAAAAAACGTTCTTCGTACTTTTGTCGGAAAAGTCAAAAAGTACCTCGTATGACAAAAGATTCCTTTCATACATATTACTAAAAACTCACCGAAGGGTAAAAATGGATTTAAACAATTGTAGGTGGATGGAAATAATATTACATTTTGATGAAACATGGATGTGGATGATAAAATACACCCCAGTAAATACTTACGAATAAACAATCTCGAATAAAAATGAGATTGTGATATTTCCCTTACCTTATGTCCGATTTGCTTTGTTCGTGTCCGAAGATCCTGTATAATGGTTTAAATAATGTTATTTACTTATTCCAGACTCATACATATTGATATGATATCATATATGGTCATATTATTAGCTTCTTGTTAGTAATATTTCATTGTTACTTGTTACTCGGGTCTTTATAACTTTTTGTTCTTATGCGTGTTTTGTTGAATAAATTCTTATTCTTATCATTAGGTTATAGATAATTCATTTCCAGAATGTTATTAGTGTAGTATATACCATATTCATTCATTCAATTCATTTATATAATCATTATGAAATGAAGATCATGTAGAACGAGTCGCATCACATCGTGGAGACGGTATTCCGTACGTACGCACGAGTGATGATATCGTTCCTATGATTGTGGAATTGTATTGGAGTATATATATATATTATTTCAGTATCAATATTATTTCATAATAATCATATATAGTTACTCATTACACCATTATACCCATCCTTGTAAGGTGATGGTGGAAAATAGATTACACCACGGCGTGGAGACGGTATTCCGTACGTACGCACGCGCGGTGATTTCATTTTTCCGTAGGATGGATAGAAGGTGAATTAGGGTTGTTTCATATTTATAATAACATATCACTATGTAAGTAATACTTATGTTATTACTTTATCATGAAACAACTAATGAAGAAGAAGTTGAAGAAGAAAGAAATTGAAAAGATCGGTAATGGATATTACCTCTTCTTTGGAACGCCTCTTTGAATCCTCCACTTAAGGAACTAAGAGTGGTCTTTGGAGAAGAACAGGACCTCTAGGACTATTCTAGGGAAGTGGAGAGGAGAAAATTGCAGGGGTTGGCCGAGCTTGAGTGCTCAATTTGGTGTGAGGAGGAGGGGGAGGAGGTGCCCTTTTATAAGGGAGGAGAGGGGCACCTTAGGAATATCTCAAAATATTATTTTATATTAAAGTCAAAATCGGTTTATAATGGTTCCAAAGGGTCTTATTTCGAATATAAAGTGGGGAAGGGTCGAAATCCTATCAACCAATAGGATTTAGACAAGTTTAGGGTATTATTTTAACCTTATCAATTAGATTTAACTCTAAGTTAAATAATTTAACTTTTACCATGTCTTTTTGTTTTCTTTCACTATATGGTTAATACACTTACTATAACATGCCAAACGAACCCCAAATTGTTTATTATTAATATATATATCCTCATCTAAGTCATTTGGCCGAACCTTAGATTTTTAGAAATAAAATAACAATTAATAATATAATATTTGATTTAAAAACTATTTTGTGTCAATTTTGACACTATTTGATATATGATTTTTTGAAAGTCATAACAGAATTATATGTTCGAACCAAGTTTCTTAAATCAACACTAATATATCATAGTAACCTAGAAAATTAGTGGAATTCATAAAAAGTCTTAAATTACATTTATTTTGGTATTTATATTATCAATTATGTCAATATTTCATTAATAAGATAATTACGACATCATCTTTGTGTCATATATAAATTAAATTATTTGATGTCTAAAAATTACAAATAAAATACCATCATGTAGGAAATATTTTTATCTTTCTAATGAATATTTAAAATAGAATTTATCTTATGTATAACCCCATATTAAAAATGATTTACTTATTAAACTTTGATTTTAACTATTTTAACCCTTCTTTACATAAATTAATAATAAATGTCCTAATCTAATCCCTGTGGGCCTAAATGGTCATATTTTATTCATAAGGTTGTTTTTGGTCGAATTACACTTATCCAATAGAATTAGGACATGTGTTAGGGTAATAATAATATCATATTTACCCTTAGATACCCTATTTACTATTAACCGCGGTTAAAAAAGTAAAAAGTTACTATTCACCAAAAATTATTTTCATCTCATTGAACCGCATTTTACTTACTGACATCAACCGTGTCTCTTGGATTTTTGATATTCCATTCACAGAAGTGGTAAAATTAAGTTTTATGAAAAAATTCAGTTTTTTAACTACCACTTAGTAGTTTCACTATTCATCAAAAAATGAAGGTTTTCAGAAAAATGCCAAAATTTCATCCTAAGATATATTTCATATTCCGAATTCAAAAATGAAGTCTATTTTACCAAATTCATAACATAGAAGTTGCATTAATTAATTTTATAATTAAATCCCGCTGTTAAAACAAATAGCGTGTTTTTAAGAAACATTATCTATCAAAAGATTGACACTTGTTTATGTCTGGTTTAAATGTGCAATTACATCCAATGACCAACATTGTATTAAATTGTAAAAATATATTCTAAATATACTTTAAAACTACTCCAATTAATAATTTATCACTATTAATTATTTCGATTAAAAAAGTTGTTTTTTAATTATAATTTAGTAATTTTCACTATTCATCAGAATATGAAAGTTATCTGAAATGTACCAAAATTTCACCTTAGGCTAAATTCGATACTCCGAATCCAAAAATGAAGTCCATTTTGAAAAATAAAATTTATAAAATTTCAAAAAGTGGTTATTACTATTCATAACGGCTAGTTTTAATAGCATATTGTTATTTAGTGAAACTCGGTATTGCGTACGACGAAAGCTATCGAGGAAGGTCGCGATTGCGTGTAAAGAAAGCCAAGAAAGTGTTGTGTAGAAAAAAATTCCTTTGATGATTTATATAACATAAAAGTCTCGGGTGTTACACCTACTCATGATGGGGTGCTAGAGAGAGCACTACTTGTAGATAGAGTCATGAAAGAGCAGCTTCCAATAGCATGAGATACTAGTAGTCACCAGGTTATGGAGTCTTCCGTAGTGGGTAGCATGTAGCCAAAATAGATACCCATGTTTTTCTATCCTTTCAGGTATCAGCCCCATGACACAGGGTTAGCAGTATGAGGCTCCTAGTGTAGAGGAAGTCAACATAGGAGTAGGGTGTTCTACTCACACTGTAGTTAGGGGAACATGGCTCGTGACTACTCGACTCATTGTAAAGATGAATAGAATATGGTTGAGTGACAACCAAGGTTGAGGTAGAGGGTTATGATGGGTGGTCCGTAAGGTGGAGGACCTGGCAGCAGAGCCAAAAGAGTAGAAGGTAATGGTCGAAGGCTCTAAGGAAATCTACCACCTCTCATAGGTTGTCCACCACGGGATCTGGGAGCCACTGGAAAGGGTTGGGATAGTCATTAGGAGATAAATTCCAGTGATAATGATTCTCTAGAGATGATTAGAGTAATGATCTATATTTTCTCAACCTAAGCTGATGTTCATATACACACAGGTTCTAGTCACTCTTTCTTTTCCACAGACCCTGTTTGGAGCTACTAGATTCAGGTAGAGCCATTGGCTCGATCATTATTATTATACAATCATATGTGAGGGGATTTTATGATCCAAAACTTGTGACAATAGTGTGAGATTACTATTGGAGGCGAGGGTTATGGTTTGGATATCCTTGTAGAGGCAGCAAGGTCTTACAACATCATTCTAGGTATGGAAAAATTATCCAAATTGCATGCCTAGTTTGACTATTTAAGGCACATAGTGATGTGTTTTTTAAGCGATGGAACTAGGTTTTCCTTTACCAGTGAAAAGGGAATTCTTATAGTGAAAGATGAAATTTCTCAGAGGTGGGTGTAACTGATCACTCACCAGTTGGTTAGCCTTACCCACAGTGCGGTGGATGAGAGGAGTCCTAAATTTCCTATAGTGGTGGATGAGTATGAGGACATCATTCATATGGATGTTCTGAGATTACCTCCTTGTATAAATGTTGTCCTATGCATTGAACTATACCTAAAGATGGAACCAATATCTACACCATCATATCAGATGTATCCCTTGGAGATTCATGACTAGAGGGTACAGGTAGAAGACCTATAAAGGGAGATCCACATGAGGCCCAATGTTTCACATTGGGCAACCCCAATATTGATTACAGAAAGGAAAATGGAAGTTTAAGCCTATGTGTGGACTATTTTACCCTCAATCAGGTTACCATGAAGGCAAAATATTCACTACTAATAATCAATGATCTCTTCGACTAACTGAAGGGAGCAAGGTGGATCTCGATGATAGGCCTCAGGACTTGCTATCATCAGCTTCGTGTAAGGGATAAAGATGTTCCGAAGACACCCATTAGATGTTGGTATGGCCATTATGATTTCTTAGTGATGTTATTTGTCATTCCCAAATCCCCAATAATGTTGAATGGACTCATGAATATGATATTCTAGCCTTACCATGACTGGTTCATCGTTGTTTTCATTGATGACATCCTGGTTTACTTCATTTCTGATAAGGAGCATGAGACACACCTAAGGATGGTCAGGGATACACTCTGATAACACCAAAATTATCAGCGGCTCTCTAAGTGTCATCTCAAGATTTAGGAATTCCACATTATAGGAAACATCATTTCAGAGGCAGGAGTTGCAGTGGATCTGGTGAAGAGAGAGGTGGTGCATACATGGGAGCCAACTAGGAGCATGACGGAGGTGTGAAGTTTCTTGGGTTTGGATGGATACTATATGAGGTCTATGCCTGAATTTTCCAGTGTAGATGTACCATTATTAGTTTTTACATAGAATGGATAGCCCATTGTGTGGATTGAGAAATGCTAGTAGAGTTTCCAGAATATCATACGAAGACTGATGATTTCCCCCATCTTGAGATTACCAATGGATGGAGTTGGATATGTAGTGTTCCTTGATGCATTAGGGATTGTACTGGATTGATTCCTAAGGTAGGGTAAAGGGTTTTTTCCTATGATTCCCAATATTTCAGGCAGCATGAGCATAACTAGATGACCCACGATCTGGAGCTAATAGTAGTGGCTTCTCTTTGAAGATGTGGCAGTACTAATTAATGTGTGAGCAGTTACCATATAATCCAACAACAAAATTCATAGGTATATCTTCTACTATAAGGTCATGAACATGAGTTAGTGGTGGTTTCTAGAGTTTCTCTAATACTATGACTTCGAGATAGTTTATATTCACAGGAAGGAGAACATGGTAGCAGAGGCGCTCACTTGGAGAAACAAGTTGCAATTTTCTGAGTGAGGCATCACAATATTTAACCCCAATGCAGATATCCTTCATGGATGGTTATGGATACAACTACCATCAGTTAATTTTTGTCACTCCCCCACTCTTATAGTGTTTTATGGAGGAACAACATGGGGATGTCGACTGTGAGTCCCAACATGCTCAGTTATCCATAGGAAATTCCCCAGATGGATATTTAATAGGGGGACCTCGTCATCCTTTAAATAGGGATCACCATTATACTAGTGGTGTTACAAAAACATTTATGAGGGAGTTTCACCCACATGATGAGAACCAAGGAGTGGAAAAGATGTACTCAGATATCTAATGTCACTACTGGTGGCTAGAAATTAAGAAATAAGTGGTAGAGTTCATTTCTCGATGCCTCACTTGTTAGAAATTGATGGCAGAGCATCACCTTCCAACTTGCTTGTAACATCCACATGAGGTGCAGTCCTGGAAATGGGATGGTATCATGATGGAAATCATGATAGGTTTACCACACACATCTAGAAGTCACTATACCATCTATGTGATTGTGAAATGAATCACCATGTTGTCCAACTTTATTCCTATTATAAAAGTAGGGTTCAGTAGAGGGATTGAGGCCCCACTATGTTCAAGATATAGTTCAGCTTCATGGGGAACTTTTGATGATTATTTCTGAATGTGATACTCAGTTCAAATACTAGTTGTGGAAGGGACTCCAATTGGCGTTCATGACTCAACTGTGTTTGTGAATGATATTTGACCCCTAGACTGGTGGCTAGAGAGAGAGAGTACTACCCTCATTTTGGAGGACACGATTTATTCTTCAGTCCTGGACGTTGTTTGTAGTTGGGAGGACCACCTACCATTTGTGGAGTTTGTTTAAAATAACAGATACCACTCCACCAGTGGTATGACACTGTTTAAGGCACGGTATGGGTGACTGTGTTAGTCGCCACTATACTGGAAATATTCTAGGGAGTAAGCACTTGTGGGTCCAAAGTAGCTACGAGAAACCATTAAGAAGGAGTAGATCATCCAAGAGTTGATATGGACTACACAGTGTTGACATAAATCTTATGCTACCTAGATACGGTGGCCCATGGAGTTCATGGAAGGATACCATGTGTTCCTTCAGGTCTCACCTTAATGGGGATTGTAGTTATTTAGCCAGGGTGTCTAGTTGTCCCAAATATTCATCAAACCATTCTAGATTCTGAGCGGGTTTGGAGAGGTGATGTACTATGGAGCTCTACCCCCAAAGATGTATAAGGTGGAAAATGTATTTCATGTGTCACAACAAAGGAGGTAAGTGCATGACCCATCACAAATCATCGACTAGGGTGGATGGACATTAAATATTGGGAGAAATTATAAAATGATTCTGGTAGAGATAGATGATCGATAGGAGAAGATCCTACAAGGATGGTCAATTCCTATGGTGTGTGTTTGGTGGAAGCATTTCAATCCCCTGGAGTTCCAATGTTAGTGTAAGGTTAGTATTCATTCATATTACACCCATTTTTTTGTTTTGTCTTTGTTTTAAATTTTGAGAACGTAAAGCCATAATGTGGGGAGAATGTAATGTCTTGAAAATTCCATGTAAAATATTTGAAATTATATGAGATTATTTTGATACAAGGTACTGAGATGACACTTCATTCCACGGAATGATGAGCCTAGAATAATGCTTTGAAATTTTTTTGTTAATTAAAATAGTGTGCATGCATAGTTTTGGAAACATTTAAATGGATATCTGGATTAAAATTATTGGGGAACCATTTCATTCAAAATGATGACTTTACCTGTAGAAGGACCTATCCTCGACTAGCTCAGGTCGAGGGTAAAAGTTGTTTTTTTAGCATTTTAAATAAAAATAAAATAAATATTAAAAGAATATTTTATTGAAAATTTGTCTCTTGAGATGCAACATAAATCCAGTAATTTCATTTTTTAAATGAAACAGGGTAATGACACGACGAATAAGTATAAAAGAAGTACTAAAACAGTTTTCATCAAATAATTTTTGTACAAACTATAGAAGAATATTGGCATGATTCTAGAATTTCTATGAGGCTCTAGAGGGTATCATTAAAAAGTAGTAAACCATGATGAATGTTGAATTTCCACAAGTTCATTTCTTCCTTTCCAATTGAAGAATATTTCCATCTATGAGAGTTGATGATAGAGAATTGACGAATGTTGTCAGAGTGTCACTGTTCTTCATCAATGAATGATCTGATTCTTTGTAAAGGGGTTATGATTTTCTATAAGCTATCCCTTACCTACTTCATTATTTCTAAACCATGAACACTTGTCAATCAACCAATAGATTTTCATACAGATCGGTCGTATTTTCTGGAATGGGAATTGAAATGTGGGAATTAACAAAAGGGGATTATAACTTAGTGATTGTTTGAATGTCTCCATTTTTCTAATGCGATGAATAAAGTCCAAATGATGAAAGATATCATTCATTGTTTTGGAAGTTCATTAGGATCCATCCCTCTCTCTCCATATATTCTTAGCTGATGGACCCACGTGGTTGTCTCATATTCTTTTTAAGAGTTTTTGAACATGCGTGGACCCCTGATTTGATGGAGACACATCTCAGAGCATATAGAAGTGGTGGTGAAGAACAATGGATCACAATGGGCCTCCTAGATTGGAAAACAGACCACAAAAGCGAGTTGAGTGGCCTGCGGTGATAGAAGAAGCTCGTTGTAGTGCCGAAAGTGATGTGAAGGGCCTGCAGACAGGTGATATACATCACATGGCTAGTTTTCAGGGTCTAGTTAGACCACATAGGTAACCCATGACATTTTTAGTGGGTTGGACATGGAACCTTCTATGTCCCGGGTGGAGCAGACCATCCTACTCCAACGGGATGGCTTGGATCGGTGGGTAGCCTCGGTCTGGGCACAACACATCAGACCAAGACAACCCCAGGCCATGCCCAGTGCATCAGGATGGGCCAGCCATGGGTCTAGTTGGTAGACCAGGGTCGGCTTGGTAAACCATGGTCTGGTTCGGGTTGGGTCAGACCAGAGCTAGATCACACTAACCCTTTTCACTAAAGCACCATTATTATCTAAACTGTACATCCAACTGACAAGCCTTTTATGGTGTTAGGACCCTTGTACAAGTAGTTTCACTTCATATACTCTAATTGGGGTTTTTTAGAAGTTGAGATATGACTAGTGGATGATTGTTAGATTCTCATAGAATCTAGTGCACTACAATTGGGAATCCTACGGCTAGCTATGAATAGAAAAATGTGGTGAGTGGGTCTAGGTGACCTAGTGGGCCTAAGTGACGAATGGGTGTAGGTGACCGAGAAGGCCTATGTGACGAGTTGGTCTAGGTGACCCGACATGCTTAAACGATGAGTAGGTCAAGGTGACCCAGTTTTCCTTGGTGACTCATTGGGGAGGAGACCCTCAAAATTACGCGGTGTTCAGTGTATATAACTGTTAGGCTTTCTTTTCATAATTTAAATCATACCACTATGATCTAAAAACAATTTTTGAATTCTTTTAATTATTGTATTATATTTTTTTAGTGGATACATTCTGAGTGTTGTGTTTTTACCCCTACACGGGATCTGCCCTCACGTGTCATTCCTTGTGCGGATGAAATATCTTTTTACAGAGACCTTGGGGGTTTAGGACCAGCTAGTCCCTAGAGAGATATGATAGATGAAGCGTACTTTTAATACATCCGGCATCATCCCCTTCACCTTCCATTCATGTATGGTTTACCATGAACATAAATTATGAGTTATACTTGTCTTTTTTGGGGATTTTATTCGAACCACTTTACAATCAAATTTGTTACTGTTTCTATTAGTGTTTTTCTTAGTGGAATGAATGTTTTCTTTTTAATATTGTGGTCTAGGAATGTGGGCGAGTGCATACGGGTACGTGGAAAAATTCCTCCCACTTGTGGGATAATTCCTTTCATGCTAATCACAAGCCCCTGGACTTTGGGAGGGATGCCTTGGTAGTAACAGCATGGGCCCTGGTGGATGGGTCATGAAACATCACTATAGAGTGATCAAACTCAACAAAATTATGAAATTTGTTTTTGAAGTGTAATCGAATGGATACTAATAAAATGGTTATTTTGGTTAGTTGTGGTTAATTGAATGAGTTTTGAATACATCATGGAGTAATGAAGTACATTACATATTCAAAAAATGGGGATATAATCATTTAAATGAGTATTTAAATAGTATTTTCTATTTAATTTCATTTTGATAAATAATGTAACTCAATCACACTATGATCGATGTTATGGTAAGTCATTTAAAGTCTCTCATATAGGATTAATTTGATGGAAGATAAAAATATGGTTTCCCACATGAAATATCTTATATGATTCACCTAATTGTGATTAACCATGAAGAATAATACATTGTATGATATTAACTAAGAGGAATATTACAAATATAAGATTGATCCAAAATAAATCATAATGGATGGTGTAATATCTAGTAAAAATGATGATTGTTTTTTGGGTATAAAAATGACATCAAAAACACTATACAAAAGCTATGGTGCCCATTTTGGGAGTGTCTTGAATCATAATGTACACTTGTACCATTATATGTGAAATGACGTTGTTATTTTATAAAGTTCAATATGAGGATTCCCACACCAAGGAAAATTTTATTATATAAGAAGAAAATACTTATTTGAAAAATTATTGGAGAAGACACCTTAGAATAAGGCATTCTAAAATTTGTGTAAAAACATTCAATAATTTTACCCTATAACTATGTTGAACACACCATGGGGATGATTGAACAAGTCATGTTGAATGTAGAGTTCTTGATTTTGAGTGGATATGATTATGAAACTCATTTTATGATTCATGATGTACTCATAATATATCACTGATGCCTCTAAGTAAATTACCATTGATATATGTATTGAATTATCCAGATAAGAAAAAATAATTACATAATATTGAGTTGAAGTTGAAGGGATTTTCGAGATTAATATTTTCTTTTCATATTTAAACAAAAACTAGAAGAAGTGTCTCTTATTTTGTATGATTCTCTAAATAGGATTCTTTGCTGAATGATAGTTAGAATTAAGGGAAGATAATTAAGTAAATAGTAAGAGAAAGTAGGATATAGTGGTATATTAATATGAAATAGAATAGTATATATTGTGGTTTGTGTTAGAAGAGAGTTAATCACACCATTACTTATGTTTGTTTAAAAAATTGTTAAAGAATTCATGCATATTCTCTAATGATGAACTAAAGGATCACTATATGTTATTCAATAGAAAAATATTCTCATAGTTTATATGAATGATGTGAATTATAATGATATATTTTTCAAAGGAAACTAAATACTAGAAATATGGATAATTTATACCTCATCAAAGAACTAGAGAATAGAAGAACTTTTCAAAAATATTTTTTGGCGGTAGAATAACTGATATTAATTTATTAAAAGTCCTAGATCAACCCTTTTCATTTATTCCCACATTGGTGATTCTGGTGAAAAGTGTGATCATAAGTTTTTAAATAATATACCATGTATTTGACTACACATTTTGAGTATTGAATCATTTATATTAAGAGTAATTTGTTTGTCTTCAGTATTTGGTGAATGGGAAGTTAATTATTGATAACATTCACATTATAAATTGATAGATATTAAAATCTAAAGAAGATATAAAATGGAAAAGTGATTATTCACTAATTCCCCATGCCACTCATATTGATGAAGCATTATACACCACATCATAAAAATTAGGATTTCCCTATACAGGGCTTCATCAATACAAGAAATTAATAAGTTGTTTCTCCTGGCCTCATGATTCATTGAGTGTGGGGATTTTTCAATTATCATGGTTATATAGTGGAAGAGCTATATCTTATGTCTTGGGATATGTAATCTTCCTTAGCTTCACCGGTTCTTTTCATCATTATTTGGCTTCGATCTGATTAAAAATAAATTTAATCAGTTAAATATTTTTTTCTACTATTATTGTAGGAGATGGAGTTTCTGTGAGAATTTTCAATGAAGCTTGACGTGGTTAGTTATTTTACACATATGGATGATATTAAGTGTGATTTTCCCTAATAAAACAAGTAATAAGTTGTGCCTATTATTTCCCCAAAGGATGAAATTATTAATACATATTTAGTATTAGGTTTTGGTATACATGGTTTTTGAAAATATGTTAATTGGATGACATGTAATTTCCCTTTATAGTTGATAAATTTACTCATTTTAAATTTGTTCATCTCGTGGATTACTTATAAATCTATCCTATGAGTTCAATATATTTTGAATATTTCTAATAAGTAATTGGGAGTTTGGTCACATGATCTTCTCTTATTAAACATTATACTTGGATATAGTTTCCTCACTAAAAATATTCTCAAATTATTCTGGTGGTGGGTTTGTTTTGGAAATATCTACACCATTACCCTATTCTCTGATTTAATCTCTCCAAGTGTATGTTTATGGAATTGTGTTGGAGATCCAAAATCATAAGTCTACATTTTATTTCGAGTTTGGACACCATATTATCATGCCTTAGTGTGGACCATTTTTTGATCATATACGCATTCATCATGTTTCTCAATATCAATATTTTGATCTATATTATCTGCAGGTTTCACATTGATAACATTATCCCATAGAAATCATGATTTTTGAATACGATCTAACAATACATTGAAATAGTAATGAGATTCTATATCATCTACGTTCCCTTTTAAAGACAACTACTATTCTTCATTAAATTTTTATCTATATTAATATTTATTATACATATAAATAATTTAATGATTAAATTACCTTCCTTATCACTAATGTTGTTATCATTTAATAAAATACTTATGTATCATGAATATGAGAAATTTCTATTATTTTCATGAATCATAATATCAAAAGGATTGATGATTTGAAAAATACCAATGGGGTAAAACACATAGGACTTTATTTTATAATTTCTCTTTGTTTGTGATAGCAATGGATTTCATCTTAGATGAGAAATAATTTTGAATGGTATTTTAAACCCATTTCGTGAGTAAAATATCACTTCTTCATTAAAATACACTTTTTTAAACTAAAAACATTTTTAATATATTTTTCTTAAAAAATACCTTTAAAAAAATTAAAAGAATATTTTAAATCCATGAAAAATATTTAAAATATTTTATCCATGAAATTTTCTTATTAAAAACAATTATGAAAACATGGTCTATGATATAAAATATATTTCTAACTGGAGAGAGAAAAATACATTATGATTTTTCTAAAAAACATTTCATTAATCATATTAACTACCAAATAGTGGAAAATCATACCAATGCATGGAAATATATTGAATAAATAGAGGATAAGAAAAATCTTGATTTTTCTTGATATATGGATAATAATATTTTATCAATCTGATAATAATAATAAAATCAAGATAAATGATGAGATTTTTTCAATAAGCTCGTATGTCAAGGTAACATGGGATAATAAAATCCATGTAAGAAAATGAAATTAAATGAGGACTGAAATATACATATAAGTAGTATATTCATTATATAACATGTCAAATGAATGTATACAAAACTAAAAACATAATATTGGTGAATAAAAAAATGTGTGTCGTAAATAAGGTGAATCGAGACAAAACTATCTTTCTGATTTTGTACCTCTTGGAACATAGACCCCATGAATTAAATATCATGTAATTGATATGTAATAAGACATTAATTTAATAATATGAATAATATAATATGTTAATTATCATCATATATACCTCAAAAAAATAGTGTTGGGCATGGAATGCATCTCATAGATATAAAAAGTGAGATGAAATTCCCTTTCCCTTTGGCATGAAACTCATCGTACTGATAAAAACTTCTTGTATAACAAATAAAAGTATATTTTACATTATTCACATAACCATGTTATTAAATATAATATCATTCATGTTTTTATTATTACATTATATTACCCTCTTGTTAACAATTTTAAGTTAAGGTTTCACCTTTGGTAATACCCACATTGTTCTTCACATGTGTCTTATTTTGTATATCCTTTTTCATTATACATAAACCATATATTACAGAATATAAAAAATGATATAAACATCATGTATATTATTTATATTTTTATAAAAATAATACATAATAAATATATGTATGAAATTAAATTCAATGTTAATGGATACGGTAGGTCATATGTACACAGGAATGTCATTCGTGTATTATTATTGTATTAAAAGAATGAAATAAATTTACATATATTTATATACATATATAAATTAAATAATATAAAATTATTATTTCATACATTTCATAAAATATCACAATAAATTTCCATAAAACATTCCATGTAATTTTTGAATGAATCACATTTCCTTAAGGGCGTGGATGTCGATAGTTCCTCCAACGACATTATCATATTAACACAAAATGAAATGTATAATAATTTTTGTTTTAATAGAATTAAATAATCCTAAAGAAATAATATTTTTCATTTATATCATATATAAACATATTTTCCAAAACAATTCCCATCCATTAAAGGTGGTAATGTAAAGAAGAACAATCATTGTTTTGTGATGTAGTAGTTCACCACACACATAAATATTATGTTTGTTTCTTATTAGATTGATGTGGGTGTAAGTGTAGATGTAACCATTATCATAAAAACATATAACTATAATTAGTGTGCTGGTTTTTTTATTAGCATGGAATAAGGATGATGGAGGTTGTTGAGAAAGAAGATAAAATTAAAGAGCATGAAGAAAGTTATTACCCCTTCTTTGGGTAACAGCTTCTGGTTTTCACCAATGGCCTTACCTGGACTGATTCCCAGAAAAGGTGTAGAATATATGTTGAGGGTGGTATTATTAATATATATTTAATAAGATATTTGTAGGGACAATGTTTCTTTAGGGTTTTAAAGAAGTGGTAGGATAGGAGGCCATTTTATAGTGGAGGAGGAGTGACAATCTTGCATATTTTGGGGAACGGAATTCCACCCAAGTCTTTCCATGTCAAATGGATCCAATAATTAGTGAAATTATATCAATTTGTTGATAGGTTAGAAATATATAAATATATTGGATCTTGGAAAAGTTAATAGGTTGTTTTGGGTCTTAAATTTATGATTTTGTACTTCGTTAACTAATTTTTTCTTTTAATCGTTGTAATTAATTTTAATAATGTTCACTAATATTATTTGTAAAAAAATTAACACAGTAAAAATTATAAATTATTATAATTCCAAATATGGAATATATTTTTCAAAATTCAAATCACATATTTTAACGAAATTAATTTCAAATTAAACCTGGAGATGGGGTGAAAATGGATTCTTTTAATGTAAAAAAATCATAATGTTTGCTATGTTTTTAAAAAAAAATCATAATGTTATTGATAAGAATTATATAAAATGAATTAATATCTATAAATATTATATAATTAATCATTAAAAAAAAATTTAAAATTTAATTTAACTGTTTAAAAAATTTATATTAAAAAGAGGTTTGAATTATAATTCGGTATTTTTAACTATTTATCTAAATATGATGTTTATTAAGAAAATCCAAAAAATTAGCCCCAAGATAATGTCAACATTATAAATTATAAAAAATTATTACTTTAAAAAATTATATTTCTATGTATATATAAAATTAATTTTATTTTTTCATAGTATGACAAGTAAAACATTTCAATTTGAGAAAATAATATTTTTTAACATATAAGGACTTTACCATAAAATATATCCTTCATTATCAATATTTTTTATTTATATGTAATTAGAAAAATAATATTTTAAAATTATTTATTATGATTCATATTAATAATTATTATTATTCGGTTAAAATTATCACATTAAATTATTTATAAAAAATATTATGTTTCATAGAAAATTAGTGTTTTGTGTTACGTATGCCAAGTCGGTGTTGAATATAACGTAGGCCAATTGGGTGTTTCATGTAATGTACACAAATTTGAACAAATCATGTACTTCAGAGAGATCTGGACGATGTGTCAAGTGAAAGTATACTATCATGATACGATCATGAATCTCTAAGGGACTGATATACCTAGGGCATGGTATTAATTTCTTTCTAAAGCTAATAACCATATTATAGGGAGATTTTTATAGAAATAACTTCTCTCTAACTTCAAAGTCTAGTTCATGCATTTGGATAATAGAATATCTTTTCTTCCAACATTGAGCTACCTAGATATGTTTTCTGAATAGTTTTAACTTATCTTCCACTAATTCAATGATCATAAGACCCAATAGATTTCCTTCTAAAAATTCATCCCAATGTTTTGGATCTCAACATTTCTTCCCAGAGATGGATCAATAAATTTCCATCTGAATGCTTGAGTGAAAGTTATTTTTTTAAGAGAACTCATTTTGTGGAAGTTTTTGATCCAAACAAGATTTGAAATCTATATAACAAGATCTAAAAATATCCTCTTGAGTTTGAATTGTACTTTCAAACTAACCATCTTTTTATGGATGATAATTAGTGTTGAAACTCAGTTCCATATGAAGTTCTTAATGAAGTCATCACCCACACATATTGTTAAATCCTAGATCCTAAACCTATTTAATATAATGTGGTAGTCCATGCAATCCGCCAAGTTGTTCCAGAGATAAGTCTTCTCTGATAATGATAATGTGGGATGAATTTGTATGCTGATTAACTACCAACCATATAGAATTAATCAAAATATTTTGTTTGTAGTACAATGAAAAAATAAATAGTTATGTTATCCCATTTTTGTTCTACTATGGGTAATGGATGCAATATCCCCTTTTAAAATTTTCTTTCAGCCTTACGTTGTTTGAAAACTAAACAATGAGATAAATACGCTGTGACATGTTTCTTCATTCCATCCCAAAAAAAACTATTATTTCATGTACTATTATATCATTGTACTTATAGGGTAAATAGAGATTGATGAAATATGAGATTCCTTAAATATATACCTATTCAAATATGGTATGGATGGAACACATCCACCATTGATAAACCAAATCATTCTATAAAAACCATTATTAAACATTGGGATGTTTCTAACTTTATTTTTCATATCTACATCTTCCATTTGTACCTCCTTAAACTTCACTTACATAGAGTTCTGAAAACTAATTTGAGAAAGATAGTATTATTTTCCATTCCATCAATATTTTCAACTCCATACTTTCCAAATCTAGAAATATTATATATTTTGTGATCCACATAATGGATAATCTAGCATGATCCTTTCGACTCAAATCATCATTCATCATGTTCCTTTCTCATAGTGGTAATGTATTGACCAGTCATAATCCTTTAAAAACACTAAGCATATTATTTATCACATGTTAAACTCCTTAGGTTTAAATATATATTTCATAATTTTTTGATCATTTTATATATATATATATAATTTATAAATAAAGATAATGATTCAATATATTTAATATAAAACTTACAGTTCCTAACTCCTAATCAGGAGGTGGGTATTTTTTAGTAATAATCATCAACTCCCACAAGTCACAAGTGATATCCTTGTTATTTTATATAGGAAATCATCCTAATCCCTTTCTGGATGCATCACCATAAATTAGAAACCCTTTTCGATTATAGGTTAAAGTATGAATTGGTGCGCTGAAAAAAAATTCAATTTAGTTTCTTGAAATTTTCCTCACATTCATCTATACAGAAGAACTTAGAACCCCTTTGCGTTAACATGGTTATAGGATTAGATTGTTTTGAGAAATTCATGAAAAACTAGTGATAATTTCCATCTAAAACAGAAAATATAGGAATATTAGTTTTTGTGGTTGGTCTATTTTTTATGGATCTACTACTATACCATCTCAGGAGATTATGTGACCAAAAAATGTAATCTTTTGCATCTAAAATTTTATCTTTGTTAATTTTTTCATATATTTTCACATTAGTTAGTGTATTTAATACAATTATCAAGTGGTTTTTTTTTTCTGTTCCTTTTAAATTTAATAGATAATAATATGATCTATAGAGACTACCAAAAAATGATAGAGGAAATATCTAAAGACTATATTCATCAAATCCATGAATATATCGGGGGAATTAGTAAGACCCCAAGGCATCAATATATATTCATAGTATCCATACATTGTATTAAATTCTATCTTGGATATTAACTCTATATTGACCCTCAATTGATGATATCTAGAATTATGGTTAATCGTGGAAAATTATTAAGCTTTGTGTAGGAGATCAAAAATATCATCAATATAGGGCATAGGATGCTTGTGCTTGGTCATGATCCTATTCTACATTGAATAATAAATACAGAGTCCCATTGATATGTATTTCATTTTATCAAATAAAATATTTTCACCCCAAGGTGACAAAATTTGTTGAATGAATCCCTTATTATGGTTTCTTGGAAGTTTCTTCTTCAATTCCTACAACTCAATTGGATATATTCTAAATAGATTCATTAATATCGGTGTAAGACTTGGTATGAGTTCTATAGATAACTCAAAATCTCATTCATCTAGAATTATAGAAAACTATTCAGGAAATAAATCCACAAATTTTCAAAAAATAGGCCTAACATCGATGTCATTTTTCCCCACAATCAATTTAGATTTAGAAACCCCTTCTGAATGGGAATCAATTCCCATATACTAGATGTAATCTCTATTTGAATTTCATTATTATCATCAAATTAATTTATGATCATAAGAGGGTTTGTAATATCAAACATAACTTTGGTTACTTTATAGTTGATGTGGGATTTACGAAGAGAAATCAAATCATTTCCCAAGATGACATCATAATAAACCAAAGAAATAATGAAATGATTTATAAGAATCACATTCCAAGAAACATCAAAAAAAGAGGAATAAAATTCTTGTGATGCAATCATCCTACCATTACGAGGTTTCACTAATAATTCCATATCTATTAATTTTAGTGGAATCTTAACTCACTTAGAAAATTGTTTGGATATTAAATAGTTGGTAGATCAAGAATAACATAAGATATTAGTAGTTCTAGATTAGATGTTAAGAATACCTTTCAACACAATGTCAGCACTAACCTCCCCAATAATATTTATTGAATGAGATTTACCATTTCCCTTATCTTTAGAAGTTTCTATCTTCATAAATCTTCAGCGGCCCATTGGTTTGGATAGTGCCTAGCATAACTCTTATTCTTCTTACAGATATAGTACTGAATCGTGGGAGGTGCATTCTATGACTCTTTTTTTCTATTCTCTACATTAGATTAATTCTTCCAATCACATCTATAATCATATTCATAATGGTATTACCTGTAACACCCCAGGTAAATAAAGAATATGACATTTTCATATTTATCCCTATTTGTGAATAAAATATTAATATGACATTAATGGGGACGCTACGCTCGATGGCGTACCCAACACGCAACAACGAGTTTCTTGGGAATCTTACGTTGCACTCTAATAATATTATTTTAAATGGTAGTTAACATGTAGCCGTTGTATTGGCGGGAATGGATAGAAATAACTAAAATATGATTATATATGTTTTTAAATGTTTTTACATTTATCCAATAAAGGATAGAGGCTTAAAATATAGAAATAATTCAATTTTAGGCATATATGCCCTAGTTTTCACTAAAGGTTCACTTATCGCCTTTTGATGGTGAACCATCATTAACTATTGTTTTGTTCACTCTTATACATTCTATTTGACCAAATAAAACTCTTCTTAAGAATCGAGACATCAAAATTTACTTTGTGTAAATTTTTGGTATCTTTCCGATAATGTTCATTTTTTTAATGAATAGTGTAAAATGTTGTATTTTAATTCAAAACCACTTTTTAATCTAATTTATTTATATGATTAGATTATATTTTGAAATGTTTTTAAAGTGAAATTAGAAAATATTTTTACCATTAAATCCAATAGTGGTCGTTGGAATTAATTTCACTTTGAAATCAGACTTAAACTAGTGTAAATCTTTTGATACTTATTGTTTTATAAAAACACGCTATTTGCTCTGACAACGGGAATTAATTATTAAATTAATTAATGTGACAAATATGTTTTGAATTTTTTAAAATGGACTTCATTTTTGAATTCGGAATATCAAATATTGCTTAGGGTGAAGTTTTGGTATTTTTCTGAAAAACTCCAATTTTTTATGAATAGTGAAACCACTAAGTGGTAATCAAGCAAACTGATTTTTCAGTTAAATGAAATTTTACCACTAATGTGTATTGAATTTTGAAAATCCAACATAAATGGTTGTCATTAGTATGTAAAATTTGGTTCAATGGGATGAAAATAATTTTTTGGTGAATAGTAACTTATTAAGTTTTTAATCGCGATTAGTGGTAATTAGTGTAATTTAAGGTAAAAATGATATTATAAGAATGTGAAAACACCATGACACTTGTCCTACACCTATTGGGTGAGTCATGGCCGACCAAGACAAGCCATGGTCCAACTTGGGGACCCCATGGATCCACTTTGGTTGGGAAATGACATAAATAACTTTTATTTAATGTAAAAGTAAAATTGACACAAACATGATATGTTTTAATAAAACAATTTTTACGTAGGGTTATACAAGTCATATTTTTGATTATAAATAGTCATTGGAAAGCTAAAACGATTTCCTACATCATAGTAATTTTTTTATAATTTTTAGACATTAAATAAATTAAATTATTTATGACATCATAATGATGCAGAGATGACATCATTATTTAATGATTAAAATAAAATGGAAATATAATGTAATATCTATGAACTAAACATGTCCAAAACTTATTGGATGGGTGGATTTAGAACCCTTATAACCTTATCCACGAATTTTATAAATTTGGGACCTTTTAAAACCGAAAAACATTTTCAAATAAAGTAATATTTCCTTACTTTCCAAAAGTGCCCCTCCTCTCCTCTTATAAAAGGCCCCCACCTCTACCTCTTTTCACACACTCATCAATCCTTGGCTCAGCCAAACCCTGCCCATTTACTCTATCTCTATCCCTATCCTCATCCTAGTGCATTCCATTTGGGCATAATCCTTTCAAAGGAAGCCTTTAGTCTTAAATCAAAAGGAGTTACACTTTTAAAGGTCATTCTTTCTCTCATGTTCATTTGTTTTATTTTGCTTCTCCAACCCCCTAAACTCTTTTTATTTATTTTTTTTGTAACAACACCAGTATCTTCAATATACTAGGATCTTGTTATAATATTTATTCGAGCTACACTCTCACACAACTACATCAAATGGTTAAAGAACATACGGTTTCCGTGGATGGTGAAATTCTGCCTCCCGAAATGATGATTGTTCAATACTCATTTAACACCTTCAATGGTGGCCATTATGATGTAACTATTTTTATATATGATATATAATATGGTTATGTTTTCCTTATGTTTCTGTATTTTTCATTTTTGTCTTACATTTATGGCTTCCATTATGGGTATACGCGATATCTTCATTTAAGGAAGTGCGGACTACCGCCCCCTCAAAGTGATTTGATTCGTTAAATACCATATGTGGGATGTATAAAGGATGGAAATACGATATTATATATGATATTATACTGGAATTATAATATACCTTTATATCATTATTATTCCATTCTATAAAATATGAAATAGAAATGAAAGTAGCGTTCATGCGTACGTACGGCTTACCGTCTCCATGAACGGTGCATTTCATTTCTTACCGCTAAATGATTATGTAATGTTATAAATGCATGCATGTACTGGATATATATTACATATATGATATATACATCATGAATACAATTCTGGATATAACAAACATTTGTCCACACGAACAACATGTAATTGTAAGAAGTCCACTTTCGACTTAAGAATCAAATATCGGCAAAACAAATATTATTAACTTAAATGATTACATAATGTTTATGACATGGTAATAAGTGGTATAAAAGGAATAATGAACCTGAAAAAGGTTCTTAAGGAAGTAGAAATTAACTCATGTTTATTATTCAGGAGATTAAAGAACGGTCGAGTCAAGTCAGACCCGAGGTAAGGGATCCTACAACTCTCTTTCTTTTTAAGTACACTCTTTTATGTCAATTATTTTAAGCTCATATTTCTTGTTATTGGGATGATATTTTATATTAATCCTACTGTAATTTCTATTTTCATGTGATGAGAGACCCTATTCTCTCTCATCAATCCATTTTGGAAGTTTTGAGTGGCGTCGTTAGACTGCCGAACTTTCGTAAGAGATCTAACTTCTCTCTTTCTTTTTAAGTACTCTCCTTTATGTCACTTCTTTTAAGCTCCTCATTGTAATGTTGGGGGATGTTCTTTTATATTCCTCTTGCTGTAAATTATATTTTAATGTTATGAGATACCCTATTTGATCTCATCAATCCATATTCGGAAGTTTTATGTGGCGTCGTTAGGCTGCCGAGTTTTCGTGAGGGATTTTTCATCTCACTTTTATTCCCGTGATATTTATGATACATTTTCCACAAATTCCATTGAGTGGTGTATGTACTGCCCATTATTCTACTCTTTGTGTAATATACTTTCGTTTATGAGTATTTACATCAATGATCTATTGTCCTTCTTTCATGGGGTGAATGTTTTGAAAGATACCCAAGTCGGTAAGGGAACCTTTCACCCTCCTTTTTTTAAAAGACTTCTTTTGTTGGGTATTTTAATTTACATATTGTTATGTTGGGATATGTTCTCATATATCCTTATTGATGTAAATTATATGTCCAAGTGATGAGATAAACTTTTTATCTCTCATCAACTCATTTTGATGTGATGTCGTTAGGCTGTCAAGGGAACTTTTTAACCCAATTTCGATTTCTTTGGGTTCAACATGTAGTCATTAAATATGTCATCCATTGAATATGTGTGAATGGCCTTTTATTGTTTTACACTTAATATCCACATATATTGGGTGTATATATATTTTTCACACATATTTTAGAGATTTATTTGTCATTAATTTAAGGATACCTTCTTTATAAGGGATTTCATCACATTTGACATTTCTATTGAGGGTTCATTGTTGTTATGCACCAATTCACTCTTATATGGTGTATATACTGTCCTTTGGAGTATTATATCATGAATCCTTTTATTCTCATGATATTATAAAGTTCTGACTAAATGTAATTCCTTGATTATTGTATTCAAGTGTCTCTAATTTTGGTAAAACCCCTTTAACCAAAATATCGTTTTAAATGTTTTAATAATTTGTTCTTATTAATATCCATGTATTCAAAATTGTTTTAAGGATTTATTTATATGGATATTAATGGTTTAAAATGTTAAAAGCTTCAAGTTGGTATGGGACACTTTGATTCAAAAACCTCTTTATTAAATGTTTTAAATGGTTTTGGAAATGGTTTCTTTTTGAATGGATTCATTATTTCAATATCCTAAAATGTTATATTGTGATTGAAATGTGGAAATGTTATGTTTCCTTTATTCATGTTTATGTGATACGATTATGTTATGGTTCTTGGGCATTGTTATGAAGAACGGGTGGTTCCGTGATAAACTAAGGGCGGGTGAGCCCGATATAGCTCTCCAATGCATTGGGTAACGCGAAGGAGTGAAACGTTAAGGTTTCTCTGAAGAGATTTAGGGAATATACTGTGATGGGTATTCCAAACGTAACCAAGAGGGTTACTCCCTACGTAAGAATGTTATGAATGCCTCAAGTTACCTTTTTGTCTTATGATTTCTATGATTTATTCATGTTTTGATGAGGTATGAAAGTGCCTTTGTTTTATGGGTAAAGTATGATTTCATTCTTATGTATATATGAACTCATGTTTCCCTTCCATATTTTTATAACCCTTACTGAGATTTTTATGCTCATCCCAAGTTTTTAAAATGTTTTTCACTGGTCAAGGGAAAGGTACATGATGTGATGATTGTGTCAAGGATGTGTCAAGAAAGAATCTGTGTTTAATTTTATATAGGTTTCCGTTTATGGGAAGAATGAATATTGTCTTTTATGTAACCACTTTGTTTAAATGTGGAATGTAATGAATGTTTCATGATCTAATTCTCTAAAACTCTAAACCTGAAAAGATCCTCAATGTGTAATCTTGTAATAACTCAAGATTAAGTAAGGTTTAAGGCTAGGGCCTTATAGTTGGTATCAAAGGTCGGTTTAGATAACTTTAGAGGTTAGGGTATTCTTTAAGCATAAGTGACATTACCATAATGGTTAGGATTTCAGAAAGAGTCCTAGTTTTAGATAAAGTGAATGAGTAAGTGTATCTTAGTGTTTACCTTCCTCATTAGTACATGATGGTTTTGTTGATATACTCACATTGACCTTTTTGGTTTTAGTAAATGGCTGGATCTAGCAGGCACCAAAGTGACAATGGGTTTCAAGGAAACTGTGGAGGTTCTATGATTAAGATACTAGATGAGATGGGGGATTCAATGAGGAATCTCATAGTTGTTCTAAACAAACTATCAAGGAGTCAGGATCAACCACTTCAACCTTGGTGAGTTCTCTAATGCATCATGTACGAGATGGCCAACTCGATGTGGAAATTCAGGTAATAATTATTAAGGTAACCATTAGGGTTTATATGATCCTTACTTTTTAGGTAATTGTGGGTTACTCTATGATATGATGGAAAATGAAAGGAATGAGACAAACTTGTGGTTAAAATATGTTATGATTATTCTTGAAGATTTTATCTCATTTTGGGGAATGTTTTAAGAATTATATAGTTTTGGAAAAAGGACAACACGCAGACTGTGTGACATCCCGTCACATCGGACAAAGCTGCGGGAATCAAACCCACAACCAAAGTGTGACTGGTATTTATCGCCTACCACTGGACTACGTGAAGTCCCTGGTTAGTTTGAATGATTCTTTCTGGTTATATGATTTTATGAGTTAGGAGTAAGATGATTTTGGGTTATTTATGAAAATGATTAACCTATCATGGAGGATATGTGATTAGGTTAATTACTTTTCAATACGGGACTTTAGGAGCAACTGATGTTGTTTGGAGATAAATGTTACGATTTAACTTGGAAGAATATGTGACTAAATCCTTAAAATGTTTGGGTTTCAATCTTATATTGGTTTACTTTGAGGAATTTTTATGGACAAATTTGTTTATCGGATGGTCCTCGTTGAACTTTGGATTTTGTTGGACAAATTTTGGAGATTAAGAATAGATTTTCTTTTTATAAAGGGTCATCCTTTTCTGGATTATCTGACCTTGTACTAACCTTTTTGGTTTTGGTTATGGTTAAGGTCTAATGATATGGGAAGTATATAGTTCTCTTTTGTGGATTAGGTGATTCTCTAGAAGTTGATTATAGTACTCTTAATGTGAACAAGTCTTCCTAAATACTCGTCTTTTGGAGAAAATATGAGTTTGTGTAAGGAATCTAATAAAAGATGAAAGTCAATATGATAAGTGATTATGTTTCCTTATGAATAAATTCCTTAATAAAAAGTAACTTAAAACAAAAATGTTGTCTATTAACTTTTCCTACTGGGGAATCAAATACCGTTTAACCCATCACAAGTTTGTGATTTTCTCATGGTTAACATTCTCCTAAACATGTTTTCTATCACTCTCCAT
The DNA here is from genome assembly GCA_963277665.1 of Viscum album. NCBI lineage: Eukaryota > Viridiplantae > Streptophyta > Magnoliopsida > Santalales > Viscaceae > Viscum > Viscum album. Next base: position 1,405,611,635 of record OY728133.1, on the reverse strand, counting down.
CAAGACATGACCCTTTGTTTTTTCCTCCATGTCCATATTTTCATACTTGGAATCCTAGTATGGGTTAACTCGGGTGACCTTTATACTTATCTCTCTTTATTTTAAAGTGTTTGTTCCGATGTGGGACTTTCAAGGATGTTTCCAAGCGCAATTTTAAAATTGCGAGGACGCAATTCCCAAAAGGGGGGAAGGATGTAACACCCCAGGTAAATAAAGAATATGAAATTTTCATATTTATCCCTATTTGTGAATAAAATATTAATATGACTTTAAAGGGGACGCTACGCTCGATGGCGTACCCAACACGCAACAACGAGTTTCTTGGGAATCTTACGTTGCACTCTAATAATATTATTTTAAATGGTAGTTAACATGTAGTCGTTTTATTGGCGGGAATGGATAGAAATAACTAAAATATGATTATATATGTTTTTAAATGTTTTTACATTTATCCAATAAAGGATAGAGGCTTAAAATACGGAAAGAATTCAATTTTAGGCATATATGCCCTAGTTTTCACTAAAGGTTCACTTATCGCCTTTTGATGGTGAACCATCATTAAATATAGTTTTGTTCACTCTTATACATTCTATTTGACCAAATAAAACTCTTCTTAAGAATCGGGACATCAAAATTTACTTTGTGTAAATTTTTGGTATCTTTCCGATAATGTTCAGTTTTTTAACGAATAGTGTAAAATGTTGTATTTTAATTCAAAACCTATTTTTAATATAATTTATTTATATGATTAGATTATATTTTGAAATGTTTTTAAAGTGAAATTAGAAAATATTTTTACCCTTAAATCCAATAGTGGTCGTTGGAATTAATTTCACTTTGAAATCAGACTTAAACTAGTGTCAATCTTTTGATACTTATTGTTTTATAAAAACACGCTATTTGCTCTGACAGCGGAAATTAATTATTAAATTAATTAATGTGACTAATATGTTTCGAATTTTGTAAAACGGACTTCATTTTTGAATTCAGAATATCCAATATATCTTAGGGTGAAGTTTTGGTATTTTTCTGAAAAAACTCCAATTTTTGATGAATAGTGAAACCACTAAGTGGTAATCAAGCAAACTGATTTTTCAGTTAAATGAAAGTTTACCACTAATGTGTACTGAATTTTGAAAATCCGACATAAATGGTTGTCATTAGTATGTAAAATGTGGTTCAATGGGATGAAAATAATTTTTTGGTGAATAGTAACATATTATGTTTTTAATCGCGATTAGTGGTAATTAGTGTAATTTAAGGTAAAAATGATATTATAAGAATGTGAAAACACCATGAAACGTGTCCTACACCTATTGGGTGAGTCATGGCCGACCAAGACAAGCCATGGTCCAACTTGGGGACCCCATGGATCCACTTTGGTTGGGAAATGACATAAATAACTTTTATTTAATGTAAAAGTAAAATTGACACAAACATGATATGTTTTAATAAAACAATTTTTACGTAGGGTTATACAAGTCATATTTTTGATTATAAATAGTCATTGGAAAGCTAAAACGATTTCCTACATCATAGTAATTTTTTTATAATTTTTAGACATTAAATAAATTAAATTATTTATGACATCATAATGATGCAGAGATGACATCATTATTTAATGATTAAAATAAAATGGAAATATAATGTAATATCTATGAACTAAACATGTCCAAAACTTATTGGATGGGTGGATTTAGAACCCTTATAACCTTATCCACGAATTTTATAAATTTGGGACCTTTTAAAACCGAAAAACATTTTCAAATAAAGTAATATTTCCTTACTTTCCAAAAGTGCCTCTCCTCTCCTCTTATAAAAGGCCCCCACCTCTACCTCTTTTCACACACTCATAAAGCATTTGGCTCGGCCAACCCCTACCCATTTACTCTCTCTCCATCCCTCTCCTCATACTAGAGGATTCCCATTGGGCATAATCCTTTCAAAGGAATCCTTTAGGCTCAAATCAACAGGAGTTACACTTTTAAAGGTAATTCTTTCTCTCATGTTCATTTGTTTTATTTTGCTTCTCCAACCCCCTAAACTCTTTTTATTTTTTTTTTTGTAACAACAACAGTATCTTCAATATACTAGGATGTTGTTATAAGATTTATTCGAGCTACACTCTCACACAACTACATCAAATGGTTAAAGAACATACGGTTTCCGTGGATGGTGAAATTCTGCCTCCCGAAACGATGATTGTTCAATACTCATTTAACACCTTAAAAGGTGGCCATAATGATGTAACTATTTTTATATATGATATATAATATGTTTATTTTTTCCTTATGCTTCTTTATTTTTCATTTTTGTCTTACATTTATGGCTTCCATTATGGGTATATGCGATATCTTCATTTAAGGAAGTGCGGACTACTGCCCCCTCAAAGTGATTTGATTCGTTAAATACCATATGTGGGATGTATAAAGGATGGAAATATTATATTATATATGATATTATACTGGAATTATAATATACCTTTATATAATTATTATTCCATTCTATAAAATACGAAATAGAAATGAAAGTAGCGTTCATGCATACGTACGGCTTACCGTCTCCATGAACGGTGCATTTCATTTCTTACCTCTAAATGATTATGTAATTTTATAAATGCATGCATGTACTGGATATATATGACATATATTATATATACATCATGAATACAATTCTGGATATAATAAACATTTGTCCACACGAACAACATGTAATTGTAAGAAGTCCACTTTCGACTTAAGAACCAAATATTGGCAAAACAAATATTATTAACTTAAATGATTAAATAATGTTTATGACATGGTAATAAGTGGTATAAAAGGAATAATGAACCTGAAAAAGGTTCTTAAGGAAGTAGAAATTAACTCATGTTTATTATTCAGGAGATTAAAGAATGATCGAGTCAAGTCAGACACGAGGTAAGGGATCCTACAACTCTCTTTCTTTTTAAGTACACTCTTTTATGTCATTTATTTTAAGCTCATATTTCTTGTTATTTGGATGATCTTTTATATTAATCCTACTGTAATTTCTATTTTCATGTGATGAGAGACCCTATTCTCTCTCATCAATCCATTTTGGATGTTTTGAGTGGCTCCGTTAGGCAGCCGAACTTTCGTAAGAGATCTAACTTCTCTCTTTCTTTTTAAGTACTCTCCTTTATGTCACTTCTTTTAAGCTCCTCTTTGTAATGTTGGGGGAGGTTCTTTTATATTCCTATTGCTGTACATTATATTGTAATGTGATGATATACCCTATTTGATCTCATCAATCCATATTCGGAAGTTTTATGTGGCGCCGTTAGGCTGCCGAGTTTTCGTGAGGGATTTTTCATCTCACTTTTATTCCCGTGAGATTTATGCTACCTTTTCCACAAATTCCATTGAGTGGTGTATGTACTGCCCATTATTCTACTATTTGTGTAATATACATTCGTTTATGAGTATTTACATCAATGATCTATTGTCCTTCTTTCATGGGGTGAATGTTTTGAAAGATACCCAAGTCGGTAAGGGAACCTTTCACCCTCCTTTTTTTTAAAAGACTTCTTTTGTTGGGTCTTTTAATTTACATATTGTTATGTTGGGATATTTTCTCAAATATCCTTATTGATGTAAATTATATGTCCAAGTGATGAGATACACTTTTTATCTCTCATCAACTCATTTTGATGTGATGCCGTTAGGCTGTCAAGGGAACTTTTTAACCCAATTTCGATTTCTTTGGGTTCAACATGTAGTCATTGAATATGTCATCCATTGAATATGTGTGAATGACCATTTATTGTTTTACACTTAATATCCACTTATATTGGGTGTATATATATTTTTCACACATATTTTAGAGATTTATTTGTCCTTAATTTAAGGATACCTTCTTTATAAGGGATTTCATCACATTTGACATTTCTATTGAGGGTTCATTGTTGTTATGCACCAATTCACTATTATATGGTGTATATACTGTCCTTTGGAGTATTATATCATGAATACTTTTATTCTCATGATATTATAAAGTTCTGACTAAATGTTATTCCTCGATTATTGTATTCAAGTGTCTCTAATTTTGGTAAAACCCCTTTAACCAAAATATTGTTTTAAATGTTTTAATAATTTGTTTTTATTAATATCCATGTATTCAAAATTGTTTTAAGGATTTATTTATATGGATATTAATGGTTTAAAATGTTAAAAGCTTCAAGGTGGTATGGGACACTTTGATTCAAAAATCTCTTTATTAAATGTTTTAAATGGTTTTGGAAATGGTTTCTTTTTGAATGGATTCATTATTTCAATATCCTAAAATGTTATATTGTGATTGAAATGTGGAAATGTTATGTTTCCTTTATTCATGTTTATGTGATACGATTATGTTATGGTTCTTGGGCATTGTTATGAAGAACGGGTGGTTCCGTGATAAACTAAGGGAGGGTGAGCCCGATATAGCTCTCCAATGCATTGGGTAACGCGAAGGAGTGAAACGTTAAGGTTTCTCCGAATAGATTTAGGGAATATACTGTGATGGGTATTCCAAACTTAACCAAGAGGGTTACTCCCTACGTAAGAATGTTATGATTGCCTCAAGTTACCTTTTTGTCTTATGATTTCTATGATTTATTCATGGTTTGATGAGGTATGAAAGTGCCTTTGTTTTATGGGTAAAGTATGATTTCATTCTTATGTATATATGAACTCATGTTTCCTTTCCATATTTTTATAACCCTTACTAAGCTTTTTATGCTTATCCCAAGTTTTTGAAATGTTTTTCACAGGTCAAGGGAAAGGTACATGATGTGATGATAGTGTTAAGGATGTGTCAAGAAAGAATCTGTGTTTAATTTTAAATAGGTTTCTGTTGATGGGAAGAATGAATATTGTCTTTTATGTAACCACTTTGTTTAAATGTGGAATGTAATGAATGTTTCATGATCTAATTCTCTAAAACTCTAAACCTGAAAAGATCCTCAATGTGTAATCTTGTAATAACTCAAGATTAAGTAATGTTTAAGGCTGGGGCCTTATATTACCTTCCAAACATAAAACAGTTATTATAACCCTTGAATAATTTTCTAATGATTCTTCCCACAGTAATACCAGAATGGAAAGATCGTATCCACATATTTATGATTTTTTTATTCCACTTTAAATTCCATCATCATTTTCTAATCAGAACCATGGGATCGATACATGACTCCAACTTTTATTTCAACTTTTATTGCACAAAATAAAATCTCTTCATATCTAATAATGTCTCTAATAGACAATTTCCTTCTAAGACATGGCTTTAAGAAACTGAATAATCTATCAACATTTCATTCAGGTTGGAGGATGATTACTTTAGAATACCTCAAAATTCCTATAAAATTATCCCTATAGGCAGTAGTAGATTCATCATCTATTCGCTTCAACTCTCATAACTCTTTCTTCATCTTGGTACCAATAATCAGTTGAAATGAAATATTGAAAAATAATTTCTTGAACTCATTCCAATACATGTGAATACTTGATTAACATCCACCACTATTATTCATCACCTTCTAACTAATAAATAACCATATTGAAATTCTCATGCTTCAAACACTAGAAAACATATAATCTCAATTCTATAGTATTAATTCATTGTTTCGTAATATGTGGATCATAATACCCATTGAATGAATGTATATGTCATCTCATTAAGGACTCAAAAGAACATTGTTCCCTATTTTTATCATTTTTTAAGTCCTATATGATTCATATATTGGGATATTTGAGTCATCATAATAACAAGATTTTTCATTCCCACTCCCATCGCATATGGTTTATTAGGTGGAAAATAATGGATTTTTTTATTTCAATCAACAATAATGTTGAACCATCAGGTTCCATCCATTGACTAAAACCAAAACCATAGAGTAATGAATACGTATCATAATGAAGAAACACATAATCATGATAAGTCACTTAAATAATGTATAAATTATAACACTTTATTTAATCTATGACACTATAGGTTTATCCTATGTTATTAATAGCCAACTTTTATTTAAATCCTTCTTGATGGTTCATGAGGTGCTTATTAACTCCCAAAGTAAATCCCCCTTGGGTGTTAAACCAACTATTCTACAAGGCTCATTTTCATGTACTAGGTTACACTGAGTCAAGACCTACACACCTTGTTAATTTTTTTACACTTAGGAACATCCGTTCTAGATCCTAATCCACTTTTATTAACCATGTATGGATTAATTTATATAAAACAGCTTACTCTATCCATTACCAAAATTCTAGGAAATTTCCCTTTACCTTTACTTATCCTTGGTTATATTATTAGTCATGTCCTTAGGGTTTGAACTATGGTTTACTCTTCCCAGATTACAACGATTTAAAAAACATTTTCTATTATTGCAATTATAGTGATCCTCTATTTTTAAATATTTACAATACATAACTTTTGCAGAATACTTAAAACACCATACAAACTGATGGCCAAAGACCTTGTTTTCTAGTTTATATTGAAACATGGAATACCAAACTTTGATACATAAGTGAACTATATTGTCTCCCAATATGTTCTTTATGACTAGAATACTTATTATAAACATCATACATAATACATATATTTAGAGTCTGGGAAATGAAACATAAATTGTGGTGAGATCATTATTTTAGTAAAGGGTAAATACTAGAGACATGTATGAATACACAAGATAATATGGGCATGAGGACATGCTCATAAAATTATAATATGTTACTAAAATTCCCCGACCCCAGTTACCCAAATTCGGTGATTTATTTTAATACATTGGCATGATTACAAGGAATAATGCCCCGAAGGACCGATCGGTTTAGCAGTCTTGGAAAATAGATTACATACATGAATGTTACATTACACTTCATAACATACAAAAAAACATAAATAATCCTTTATGAACGCCATTATTCCCTTGTCTTAACTCTGCATATCAATCATAATACACTTATTGAAATCGTGGGAAAAATAAAACATAGAAAGAGGTGAGCTCAGATGGTCAGTAAGGATAATAATATAGCAGAAACCTTTATAGAAAATCATAATCATTTAAGGCAATGTATAACTAAAACAAAAGACTTTTAAACATAAACATATTTATAATATGGAAAAGATAAAATGAAATAATTCCATTTACTTATTCACATGGATATTCTACTAGTCGAATAATCACATGAAATATCAAAAACCACTTTCATAACGATGGAATGCATAATGCCATACTATCATAACCACATAGCCAAGGCCTCGTGCCAAGACTACAAATAATATTTTGTTAAGTCCTTGTTCCAAGACACTAGTTTGTCTCATTAGACCTATTGATGCATCGAGGAGCTATAATGGGCTCCAGCCAACACATACTAAGTCCAATGCATTCCTCATATGAAAAGGTTTAAACATAACATAAAAATTCCTATTAAAATTAGCATATGAAATGTCAATACTTTACCCATAAACCATGACGGGTATAAAAATAACACATCAATACTCAAACATATCACAAAACCTTCAACACAATATGGAAGATTTGTATCATGATAAATCAACTTCAAAACATGTTTAAAATACATTAAAGGATTTTGATGTTGATGAAAATTATTTGTAATAATCTTTGAGAGAAATACCCCTTTTTCATGAAAACATTTAAAAGACACATAATTTGTAAAAGAAGTCATTTAAATAAATTTTTTAATCAAATTATCCCATACCAATTTGAAACTTTTGAATGGAATTACATTTAAAAAAAATTAATTTCCATATTAATAAATCCTTTAAAACCATTTCGAAGACATGGACATTAATGAGAAAGATTTAGAAGAATAAATATTTTAAATATTTGAAATGATGTTTTAGTAAAAATTCGCTTAAAATAATCCCTTTGAAAACTATTTCATAAAACATGTACATGGATAATAAATATGTCCCAGTAGATACTTACGTAAAAACAACCTCAGATAATTAATAGATTGTGAAATTAACCCTCACCAATTTGGTAACTTATGAAACATACACCCCATGAAAGAGGTATCATACAATGAATATGTAAATACACATAAATTAAAGTTTATTACATAAATTATACAATTATGGGTAGTACATACACCACACAAAACGTAATAGTTGAAATATGGCACTAATCTCACGTGAATAAGGAGTGAGATGAAAACCCCTTACCTTGCACTTTCCTTTAGTCAAGGGTACGTTTAGACTCCTGTATGAAGACTATAGTATGTTATTAAAATATACCAGAACCATATTAATATTTATGATATCATACATTATTAATTTATGACCATTTACTACACATTTAATAATAATTTCCATGTTATATTAATAATTCGGGTAATAATCGCTTTCGTTATCGTACGTGTTTTAACTTGTTACTCTTGATTATATCACCTAGATCATGATTTAAATATTTCTTGAATATAAAACATGATTTATATATTTATAATATTAAAATTTATAATAGACGTATATATGAAAAGAAAAACACCGTTTATGGAGATGGTAGTCCGTACGTACGCATAAATGTTGTTTCCGTTTTCATATAGAATTGAACGGAAGTAAGTGAATAAGATATATGTAATTACATAAATACTTATTTATATAAATATATATATCCAGTATAATTATTATTTCATATATTACATACTTATTTGTAATATATATTTTTTATAATCGTCGATGAATGGTGAACTTGGAAATTAATCTCATCGCGTCGTGGAGAGGGTAATCCGTACGTACGAACGAGCGAAAATATCATTCTTTTGATATTAATATAATATATAATTGGAATGTATATTATATATACAAAACATTAATCATGTTATATTTATTATTTACATCAAATACACATCATTATTATTCCCATCCAAATAATAATGTACTGAATAACAATTACACCACGACGTGGAGACGGTAAGCCGTACGTACGCACGTATGGTGACATGTCATTCAAAGGGTGGATAGAATAATGAATTTGGTTGTACCATAATTATAATAACATCACTGTATATATAATATACTGTATTTATTATTTTATAATGGAAACAACAATGAAAAAGGAAGTGGAAGAAGAAAAGAACATGAAAGAGGGTGGTGAAATCATTACCTCTTCTTCAGGTTCTTTCTTTTGATTTGATCAAAATGGCTCCTTAGGTTGGGTTTCTGATAAAACTAAGGCCACTAGGTTTAAGTTAGGATAGTTTAGAGGGTATTTGGGCAGGTTTTGTCAGATCCAAATGGCTTAGAAGGTGTGAATTAGAGAGAAGGGGGAGTGCCCTTTTATAAGAGGGGTGAGGGGAACCTTAGGAAAAACGTAAAATATTATTTTATAATAAATTCATATTCGGTTTCTAATGTCTCAAAAGGTGATTATTTAAAGTATAATGTGGGGATAGGTCTATAACAACTCATCCAATAGGTTTTAAACAAGTTTAGGTTACCATTTTATCCTTATCATTTAGATTTAACTCTAAGTTAAATAATTTAACTTTTACAGTGTCTTCTTGTATTCTTACACTATATGGTTAATAAAATCACTATATACTGCTAATAGAACCCCAATTGGTTCATTAATGTCATATATATTATTATAAAAGTTCTTTGGCCAAACCATATATTTTTAGGAACATTATATCAATTAATAATATAATATTTGTTTTAAAAACTATTTTATGTCAATTTTGACACTATTTGGTATTTGTTTTATGTTAAAATAGTAAGAACACGATTACTTTAAAAAATAAATTGAATTAATCCTAACATGTCATATTCACATTGAAAATTTTGGGATGTCATAAAAACATTGAAATTATATTTATTTTAATATTTATAATACCATTTATTTTATTCTTTCATGAATATGGTAATTAATCCATCATAATTGTGTCATAAATAAATTTATTTTATTAATGTATAAAAATTATAAATAAAATACCATAATGTAGGAAATCTTTTTAGATTTCTATTTAATATTTATAATTGAATTTATCTTAAGTAAAACCCTATATTAAAATGTTTTAGTTATAAACATTGATTTTAACTCTTTTAACTCTCCTTTGAATTAAATAATAATAAATGTCCTAATCTAATCCAAGTGGACTTAAATGATAATATTTTATTCCTAAATTTTATTTTGGTCGAGATACACTTTTCCAATAGAATTAGGACATCAGTTAGGGTAATATTAATATCATTTTTACCCTTAATTGCCCTAGTTACTTTTAATCATGGTAAATAAAAGTAAAAAGTTACTATTCACCAAAAATTATTTTTATCTTATTGAACCACATTTTACTCCTTGATATTAACCGCGTCTCTCAGATTTTCGAAATTCCACTCACAGAAGTGGTAAAATTATGTTTTATGTAAACTTCCAAATTTGCCTATGAGGTGGGTAAAAGACGTTGAAAAGATCAATAAAATTTTAATATATCTTAAATTATTCTAAAATAACATCAATGAATTACATTGAACTTATATAGGTATTATGTATCTATTTTTACCTTAATTAAATTTAAATAAAATAAATAATTATTTAAATAAAAATTTGGTTTTAAACTATAACTCAGTATTTTTCACTATTCATCAAAAATTGAATGTTTTCAGAAAAATACCAAAAATTACGCCTAAGCTATATTTGATATTATGAATTCAAAAATGGTATCTATTTTACCAAATTCAAACCATATAAGTTTCATTAATTAATTTAAAAATTAATTCCTGTTGTCAAAACAAATAGCGTGTTTTAAGAAATAATAACTATGAAAAGATTGACACATGTTTATGTCTAATTTAACTGTGAAATTACGTAAAATTACATACATTGTATTAATTGATAAAAATATATTCTAAATATACTTTAAAACCACTCAAATTTATAATTTATCACTGTTAATTATTTTGATTAAAAAATTTGTTTTTAATTAAAATTTCGTAATTTTCACTATTCATCAAAATATGAAAGTTATCCGAAAAGCACAAAAATTTCACCCTAAGAGAATTTCTATATTCCAAATCCAAAAATGAAGTCAAATTTTAAAGATAAAATTTATAAAATTTCAAAAAGTTTGTATTACTATTCATAACGACTTGTTTGATTTGTTGTAGTGTGTTATAACTCGAAATTGTGTACAACACACGCTACTGTATTATTCAAAGTGAAGCGTACCGTGGAATATTGGGGTGTTACATTCTCCCCTTCTTCAAAAAATTTCATCCCCACAATTTGAAATTGTTTTTAGAAAATAAATGGTTGAAAATAGAAAATATCTTTGTTGGAAAACCCACATCAAAAATTGGGTTAATAAAATTTAGTCTTAATAAGAGGAAAATAGAAATGAAAGGGTCACCACCAAATTATGATCTCGATTAATAGAACATTGGTGGAACCTAGAGAAATTTAATTTGAGGGAAAAGTTAAATATTTATAGGGAGTGATTGAGTTCATCAATCACAAACAATTATAGAAATGTGGGCCTCAATGCCACCAATTTATGATGATTAAAAATACCATTGGTTCAACAAAACGCAAGGTATTATGATAACAAGTTTTTGGTTTTAAGATCTCTTCCCTAATGTTTAATAATTGATTTATCCATAAAATAAGTGGAAATATATATATATATATATGTGTGTGTGTGTGTGTGTTTTTATATATACTTGACAATTAGTGTTTAATCCTTCAACTAATTCCTCCTACAAACTCATCTTTTACTCTAAAAGATTTAATATATATATATATATATTATATTATATTTATCCTAATCATATTGGTTTTCAAAAATAATGAATTTATAATTCACATATCAGACCCTTTGTTAAAACTACATTATTTAATCCAGGACATCACGTAGGCTAGTGGTAGGTGATAGACCCATGTCGCCCTTCGGTTGTGGTTTCAAGTCTTGCAGTCTTTCCGGACTCGACAGGTTGCCGCCCAACCTCTGCATTTTCTTTTTTATGGAAATCCAAAAAAAATCTCAAACTAGGATTATCCAAAATAATTCTACCCAAACTCACAGTCCAAAAATTATAAGGTAGGTAAACACAATGAATATCCTTTTTTTCACATAATAGCAAGTAAACACCTTCATCATGTATTCTTTTAAAATATGGTAACACCCTGGATTACCATAAAACATTATTGATTACATTCATGATCCCTTATTCTTTATAGAATATTAGATATATTCCTCATATCAAAAAACATTGAATATTCCAACAATAATGAAATAAACAAACCCTTAATCAGTTCCAAGGTAGTCAAGAATATCCAATACAATTAATCCAAATCAACCATCTCTTATTCCAAAATTACTACCTTAGAATCAAGACCATATTAAGGATTACCTTTCCTTTAACCATGTATTTTCAAAAAAAATGTTTAACATGTTGTTTCATCACTTTTCATAGTACCATAATATCTCAAATCCTCAATGAAATTGTACTTCAGTACAATCCTTATTTATCTCCATAATTCATATAACTAGTACATCATTGATACAACACTCCAATGAAATAATTATTTAATAACAACATAAGAATACTAGTCATTCCTCTTCATCTATTTTAGTATCATAACTTTATTATTATCCAATAGAATCATTTGGTGCATACTCTGATGATTTGGACATTAGTTTCCATAGTATCTCAACTCCTTGTAGATAAAGCATAGTACATTTGAAAACTTTTTCATAACCTTGAAATCATGTGTATGGTGTCTTTTTTCACCACACTTATAAAAACTCAAATTCCCTTCAATCAGTTACCATGGTGATCCATTCAACTTTTGTCACAGATTGGAAAATTATTCTTTCCGTTATTCCCTTTATCCATATTTCTTTCTACCATCCTTTTCATCTCTAGCTTCCCTTAAAAGCTATAAAATTTAGAGAGTTCTTTACTGATATTTTGATACTATTTATTCATATGATGATAACACATTGGATACTACTTCCTTTATAAATGTTGTCTTAATACCATGAATGATATGACCCTTCTTACTCTTTGGATCATACGTATTGCTGGAGTTCTCATTCCTTCTACTATGAGCCATTTCTAAACAATGGCATACAATAATTCAGTTTATGAATCACAATTCAAAATTCCAAACATGTAAAATATCTAATATAAATTGAATAGTATATGGAAATCATTCATAATCACAAAAATGTTTTCTTTGAGGAGGTATATACTCATAAACCATTCATAGAGGTTTGTAGAAAAAAATAGGAATTATCCTAAGCATATCCCCCTAGAGTGTCGTAACCAAGAGTTCAGCAAGGCCCGTTGTCGTGCATCAGTTCCCATTCGAGGATATCTCAAAGCAGTGTTTTCGGGTTTTACCCCTAGGTACATCTGTGCCAGAGCCGCCTCTACCTGCTCGTATCTAGACATGGATGTATTGATCAGAAAACTCACAAAATATCTACCATACCAGAATTCTAGGAAATTCTTCTGTAACAATCCTCAAAGTCTATCTTTGGGTAATGTGCTCTAATCAGAGGTTATCTAAATATAGTTTCCAATGATATTTCTAAACTTCCTATCATACCAACTATAATGCCCTGACCCCAGTTACCCAGATTCGGTGCATTATTTTAATACATTGGTATGATTACAAGGAATCAAGTCCCGAAGAACCGATCAGTTTAACAGTCGTGGAAAATAGATTACATACATGAATGATACATTATTCTTCATAAAATACAATACAACATAAATAATCCTTTATGAATTCCATTATTCCCTTGTCTTAACCCTGCATATCAATCACAATACACTTCTTAGAATCCTGGGAAAAGTAAAACATAGAAAGGGGTGAGATCAGATGCTCATTAAGGATAATAATATAGTAGAAACATTCATAGAAAAGAATAAACATTTAAGGCAATGTATAACTAAAACAAAATCCTTTTAAAATTGAACTTCATCATAATATGGAAAAGATAAAATAAAATAATCCCATTTACTTATTCACATGGATATTCTACTAGTCGAATAATCACATGAAATATCAATAACCACATTCATAATGATGGAATGCATAATGTCGGACTAGTTTGTCTCATGAAACCTACTGATGCATCAAGGAGCTATAGTGGGCTCCACCCGTCACTTACTAAGTTCAATGCATTCCTCATATGAAAAGGTATAAACATAACATAAACATTCATATTAAAACTAGCATATAAATGTCAATAATTAACCCATAAAACATGAATGTTATAAAAATAACACATCCACATTCAAACATATCACAAAACCTTCAACATAATATGGAAGATTGGTATCATGATAAATCAACTTCAAAACAAGTTTAAAATCCATTAAATAATTTTGACGTTGATGAAAATGATTTGTAACACACATTGAGAGAAATTCCCCTTTTCATGAAAACATATAAAAGTCACATAATTTGGAAAAGAAGTCGTTTAAAGTAATTTTTGAATCAAAAGTGTCCCATACCACTTTGAAACTTTTCAAAGGAATTAATATTTAAAAATAATTCATGTCCATATAAATAAATCCTTAAAACCCATTTTGAAGACATGGATATTAATGAGAAATATTTAGAAGAATAAATATTTAAAACTTTTGAAATGATGTTTTAGTAAAAATTCCTTTAAAATAATCCCTTTGAAAACACTTTCATAAAACATGGGCATGTATAATAAATATTTCCCAGTAGATACTTACGTAAAAACAACCTCGGATAAAAAAGAGATTGTGAAATTAACCCTTACCAATTTTGTAACTTACGAAAAATACACCCCATGAAAGAGGTATCATACAATGAATATGTAAATATACATATATTAATGTTTATTACATAAATAATACAATTATGGGAAGTATATACACCACAAAAAGGTAATAGTGGAAATTAGGGATGAATCTCACGGGAATAAGGAGTGAGATGAAAACCCCTTACCTTGCACTTTCCTTTAGTCGCGGGTACGTTTACCCTCATGTATGAAGACTATAATATGATATTAAATTATACCAGAACCATATTAATTTTTATGATATCATAAATTATTAATTAATGACTTTATACTACACACTTAATAATAATTTCCATGTTATATTAATAATTCAGGTAATGATCACTTTCTTTATTGTATGTGTTTTAACTTGTTACTCATGATTATATCACATATATCATGATTTAAATACTTCATGATTATCAAAAATTATTTATTTATCATATATATTTATTATATTAAAATTTATAATATATGTATATATGAAATGGAAAACATCATTTATGGAGTTGGTAGTCCGTACGTACGCATAAACGCTGTTTCTGTTTTCATATAGTATTGAACGGAAGTAAGTGAATAAGATATATGTAAGTACATAAATACTTATATATATAAATATATATCTATAGTATAATTATTATGTCATATATTACATACTTATTAGTAATATATATGTTTTATAATCGTCGATGAATGGTGAACTTGGAAAGAATCTCATCGCGTCGTGGAGACGGTAATCCGTACGTACGCACGAGTGAAAATATAATTCATTTGATATTAATATAATATATTATTTGATGGTATATAATATATAAAGAAAATTTATCATGTTATATTAATTATTTACGTGAAATACACATCATTATTATACCTACCCAAATAATAATGTATTGAATAATAATTACACCACGACGTGGAGAAGGTATGCCATACGTACGCATGTATGGTGACATGTCATTAAAAGGGTGGAGAGAATAATGAATTTCGTTGTACCATAATTATAATAAAATCACTGTATATATAATATAATGTATTTATTATTTTATAATGGAAACAACAAAGAAAAAGGAAGTGGAAGTAGAAAGGAACTTGAAAGATGGTGGTGAAATCATTACCTCTTCTTCTGGTTCTTCCTTTTTATTTTATCAAAAGAGATTCTTAGGTTGGATTTATGATCAAAATAAGGCATCTAGGTTGAAGTTGGGATAGTTTATAGGGTATTTGTGCAAGGTTTGGCCGAGATAATTTTCTTAGGAGGTGCGAATTAGAGAGAAGGGGGGGGGGGGTTCCCTTTTTAAGAGGGGTGAGGAGCTCCTTAGGAAAAACATAAAATATTATTTTATAATAAATTCCTATTTATTTTTTAATGGCTCAAAATTTAATTATTTAAAGTATAATGTGGGGATATGTCCAAAATAACTCAACCAATAGGTTTTATTCAAGTTTAGGTTACCATTTTAACCTTATCATTTAGATTTAACTCTAAGTTAAATAATTTAACTTTTACTGTGTCTTCTTGTATTCTTATACTATATGGTTACTAAACATTATATATACAGGAAATATAACCCCAATTGGTTTATTAATGTCATATTTATTATTATATAAGTCTTTTGGCCGAGATTTAGATTTTTAGTACCATTATATCAATTAATAATATAATATTTGTTTTAAAAACTATTTTATGTCAATTTTGACACTATTTGGTATTTGTTTTTTGTTAGACTAATAACAACATTATTACATAAAAAAATACATTTAATTAATTCTAAAATGACATATTAACCTATACAATTCGTGGATGTCATAAAAATTTTGAAATTATATTTATTTTAATATTTATAATACCATTTATTTGATTCTTTCTTGAATAAGGTAATTACTGTATCATCATTGTGTCATAAATAAATTTATTTATTTAATGTATAAAAATTATAAATAAAATTCCATGATGTAAGAAATATTTTTATATTTCTAATGAATATTTATAATAGAATTTATCTTTTGTAAAACCCTATATTAAAAATGTTTTAGTTATTAAACTTTGATTTAACTCTTTTAACTCTTCTTTGAATTAAATAATAATAAATGTCCTAATCTAATCCATGTGGACCTCAATGATAATATTTTATTCCTAAGGTTGTTTTTGGTCGATAGACACTTTTCCAATAGAATAAAGATATGTGTTATGGTAATATTAATATCATTTTTACCCTTAATTACCCTATTTACTTTTAACCGTGGTAAATAAAAGTAAAAAGTTATTATTCACCAAAAATTATTTCTATCTTATTGAACCAAATATTTCTTTGATATTAACAATGTCTCTTGGATTTTCTAAATCACATTCACAGAAGTGGTAAAATTATGTTTTATGTAAATTTCCAAATATTCCTATGAGGTGGGTAAAAGACGATGAAAAATTAAATAAAATTTTTATATATCTAAAATTATTCTAAACTAACTTCAATTAATTAAATTGAAATTATATAGGTATTATGTATATATTTTGTCTTTAATTTAATTTAAATAAATTAAATAATTATTTAAAAAAATTCGGTTTTAAACTATAACTCAGTATTTTTCACTATTCATCAAAAATTGAAAGTTTTCCGAAAAATACAAAAAATTATGCCTAATATATATTTGATATTATTAATTCAAAAAATGATGTCTATTTTTCCAAATTCGAAACATATAATTTGCATTAATTAATTTAAAAATTAATTCTCGTTGTCAAAACAAATAGCGTGTTTTTAAGAAATAATAACTATCAAAAGATTGACACATGTTTATGTCAGGTTTAAATGTGAAATTACGTCCAATGACCAACATTATATTAATTGATAAAAATATATTCTAAATATACTTTTAAACCACTCAAATTCATAATTTATCATTATTAATTATTTCAATTAAATTTTTTTTTTAATTAAAATTTAGTAATTTTCACTATTTACCAAAATATGAAAGTTATTCAAAGAGCACCAAAATTTCACCCTAAGCTAATTTCAATATTCGGAATCCAAAAATGAAGTCCAATTTGAAAGATAAATTTTATAAAATTTTAAATAGTGGTTATTACTATTCATACGGCTAGTTTGATTGGTTGTAGTGTGTTATAACTCAAAGTTGCGTACAACACACACTACTATATTATTCAAAGTGAAGCGTACCGTTGAAGCTTGGGGTATTACAGTTACCCTTTGTATCATAATATTATTATCTTGAATCGTGGAAAAGTCATGGTATTTCGTATGACATGACTTGTAATGAAGTAGAGAACATAATCTTTGAATTAATAAAATTGTAATAAGACATAGAATTGTGTAAAACAAATAAGAACATAAAATGATATCTATAGTAGTCAAGGAATTGCTTCCAATACTATCATGGTCATATGTGATAACTCTCTATACTATATTAGTAGTCATGGTTCACTACCATGACCATATTAATAGAATTAATTAAATCTTCATACCATCTTGGTAGTAATTGTTCACTCTCAAGGCCATCGTAGTAGTCAAGGTTCACTACCAATTCCATTTTAGTCTATCTCATGAGATAAAAATATTTATCCAATTCCTAGAGAGAGATAAAGGTCCCCCACCCCATATCATAATGAAATCATACATATGTGTTCTAGAAAGAATAAATAATCATATTAAAACACATGAAATGCACTGGGTATCATAAAAAAGTAATCATATCACAACCTATGGAAAAGGATACAAGTTTCATAATTATTTCAAAATCATAACCTATGAAATGAAGTGTGTTTCAAAATCATATAGCATTTGAGTGAAAAATAGATTTCATAAACATCATTCTATAAAAATATAATTTATTCAGATAGAGAATAGGAATTGTAACATTGAATCATTTCCCCAGAAAGTCATGAGTAACACAAACAGATTTCATATTATATGGGAAATAATTTTGAAATATCTTATCGAAAAACATATTGAGAAAAATATCATTTCTATATGGAATTTTTTATTAAAACAACAAAAATTTTTGAATATATTTTTTTTGGAAAACTATATTGAAAACATTTAATGGGACCATTGAAAACCAAAAAACATTTTTAAAATCCTTTTCCATTAATTTTTTTAAGAACATTTTTTTAAATAAAACATATTTCTGAATGAATAGAGACATATGGTCACATGTTTCATAAATCATTTTTTTAATAATATTAAAAACCAATAGTTGGAAAATGGTAGTAATACAAGGTTGTATATTGAATAAATATAAGATAAGTAAAATAATGATAGTTCTTGGTGGATATATCACAATATTTCATGAATAGGAGAATAATTATAAATAATTTGGATAAATGGTGACATAGTTTCAACACACTCTTACCACTCGTAACATGGAATCATAAAATCCATATAACAAAATTAATTTCAATGAAGCATGAAATATTATCATAAGAATGATATTCCTGATATAAAATTTCAAATTAAAAGTATATACAACTCTAAAAATAATGTAGGTGCATAGGAAAACATGTGTCTCAATGAAGGAAAATTGAGGCCAAATCATACTACCAATTTGGTAACTCTTGAAACATAAAACCCATAAAGGAAATATCATAGAATAGATATAATAATAATTGAATATATTCATTGAAATTATATAAACCAAACTGAAGAAAAGAGTTGTGAATATTGTATATATCTCACAAATATAAAAAGTGAGATGGAATTCTGTTACCTTGTGTCTTGACTCTTATCATACTCCTCAAAATTAAGTTAAAAAAATATATATGATTATTAAAAATTTTAAAAATAACTATTGTTTTATATATAATACCATATGTTTTTATTATGTCTTTATATTACCCAATTTTTAACAATTTAATGTTAAGTTTCACTTTTGGTAATATCTTATTTGTTCTTCGCATTTCCTTAATTTGTTATATCTATGGTCCTTATAATTATATAATTATATCCCTATTTTAAAACAACATATAAATATCAATTATATTATTTATATTTGTATTACAATAAACCATATAATAAAGATGTACAAAATACAATTCACCAATCATCAAGATGGTAGGACGTACGTATGCATTAATGTTGTTTCTCTTTTATTGTCATATTTAATGAAAGAAAAACAATTAAATATATTTATATCTTTATATAATATCATTAATTTATTATTATTTTGTTTTTTATATTAAATATTTTCACTAAAAACATCCTTAATACATTCCAAGTAGTGTGTGAATGAATCACATCGCTTTGAGGGGGCGGTAGTTCATGCTTCCTCAAAAAACATTTTTGTATTTACACAAAATGAAATGTATAAAGATATGTGTTGTAAAAAGTTTATATAATATTAAATAAATAATAATTATCATATGTATCATATCTTTACAGTATTCTGTAATAATTCTGAACAATGAAAGGTGTTTTAGGGAAAATGAACAGTCATTATTTCGTGTGGTGACAGTTCACTATAACATAAACAGTATGTTAGTTTCCCATTTGATGGGAGTGTGTATGTGTTTTGGTTGAAATATTATCATAAAAATTAAAATTATATTTATGAACTTTTTTTATAATAATGAAATATGTAGAGTGGAGCTGGTGGAGATTGATGTTGAAAAAAAAGGAGGTTGAGGAATTATGTTACCTCTTCTTTGGGTAAGCCTGTTTGGTTTTCACCAATGGGATTCCTTGGATTAAATTATTCCAAATGTAAGGATTATAGGTTTAGGGGAGGTATTTTGAGGACCAATTTTGTAGATATTGTTTGATTCAAAGTGTCTTTCTTGGTGTGATGATTTGGGTAGAGAAGATACATTTTAATAGTAGAGGAGTGGAAGTCTTGTAATTTTAGGGAAAAAGAATTCCACCCATGTTTTTCTAGGTAATATAGAACTAATAATATAAAAAAATTGATACAAGGTATCATAGGGTCTAAATATTTCCATAAAATTGATCTTGTAAAATTTTATAGGTCATTTTATGTCTCAAATTTATGGTTTTTCACTTTCAAAACCTAATTTTTCTATTAATCACTATAATAAAATTTAATCAGATTCACTACTATTTTTTTCAAAAATTGTGTTCAACATAAGTGAAATTATAAATTATTCTGATTCGAAATATTAAATACATTTTTCCAATTTTCATACATATATGTTGTAAAAATTAATTTAAATTTAATCTCATAGATAGGATGACAATGCATGCTTTGGAAGTAAAAACATCCCTATGATTCCTATGTTTTTATACCAAATTTGAAAGTGAAATTTATTGCAATGACCAATATTGGATTAATTGAAAAAAATAGTTTCTAATTAATCCAGAAAAACAATTAAAAATATAAAATTTCATTATAAATAACTTAGAAGAAATGGCAATTTTGAATTAAAATACGTTAATTTTCACTATTCATCCTATAATGTTGTTTCTCAGAAAAATCCCAAAAAATCACCATATGTTAATTTAGACATTATGAATTCAGAATATAAGTTTATGTTATCAAATTATATTTATAAAAGTTTCTAAAATTAAATTAATTGTTTTTACATATTGAAATGAAAATTTTTTCATTTATGAAAATATAATTTCTATATAAATAAAGGCATTTCAAAAAATTATATCTTTCATTATAATGTTTTTTTATTTATATAATAAAATTTTAAAAAATATTTTAAAATTATTTGTTACTATTCATGTTACTATGTTTAATAGCTAGTTTATAATTATATAATATAAATAATTATAACACAAAAAGATGTTCCCTATAGTCTTTGTGTTGTATGTAATGTATGACAAGTCAGTGTTGCATATATTGTATGCCGAGTCATTTTTTCATGAAATGGATTCCATGTTGGTGTTTTCTAATGCATGTGAATTCGATTCTACGTGAACAAAATCATTTACTTAGTTCTTATCAACATATCAATGAAAATTTAATTTCTTTAGAAAAAAAGTTCTATAAAAACTCATTGTGTTACAATTCCCCCCCAAGATAACATCTCTAATTCTAGATTTTCCTTATAGGAATAATTCATGACTGTGGAACTCATTCCTAGTTCCCTATCATTGGGGCCCCTATTTGATTACATTGATTTTTTCATGGTAGGGAACAGACCTTCTATCCTGAGAGTAGTCACGATGGGCATCCTTATGCATGTCAGGATATTGGGGATATCTATCACTTTTGAATATTTCTCTTAGGATGTCATCTCATATGAGAGTGATTAAGAGTAGAACCAGAGGCCCCTAGTGTAGATCATGAGATTATTAATTCCAATAGAGAAGTCATCCAAGGGTTTTTAACTTATAAATCATTTGTTTTTCAAGAATATTTTTTGATTCATTTTTACAAGTTCTATGTCTAATAGATAGAGTTCATAATTTCTTATAGTTATGTATTGGGTCATGATTTTAACAACCTATAGAGATGGGTACCAGTTTAATGTATTTTGGGGAATGTTTGGATGGATTAGAACTCCGCTTGAGGAAGATCCATAAAAAATGGATCAGTATGCCCCTTGAAGGAGATATGGAAGATTTGATCAAAATGTCACTTGATAGTTATCAAATAGATGTGTCCCTAGGAGGAAAAATGTATCACCTAGATGTTTTACTAATGGGTGTATCAAAACACCCATTGAAGTTGATGTGGGATGTGTCTCTATGTGAGGGAATATGTCAGACATTGATGGTTGGACTAGAAGTTTGACTAGAACACCCCTTGATATGGATCAGGGAGGTATTTCCCTTGGATGTGATATGTAATACCATGATGGTTGGAAAAAAATTTCTCCTTGAGGAATATCTGGATGGTGTATCACAAGAAGGGAACCCCATGAGATTACCATTCTCAGTATTGAGCCTCAGGGAGGCTTCCTATGTACTGTGTTTTGATTATATTGATCAAAATAGATTTAGTGTGATTCTAGAGTCTAATTACATGTGGTAGGAATGATCCTTGTAGTTTAACATCGTGCAGTAAGGAAACTAATGTCATATAAGGAGCATTGATGATTGATGATGTGGGGCTTACACAATAAGGCTTCCTAGAGTATTTCTTTCAATGAGAGTAAAACCTGGGGTATCCTATGCATCTGGAATAGGGTTTGTGGGTCTTACAAAAGTATTATACCCTTCTAGGGACTCATATTGAGTGGTGGGAGAGAATGCAGAATCCTATGATGATTCAACATGGGGAATATTATATTTCCCATATAACGAAATGATACCATTTTATGTCTATCATTGTGGAAGTTGTTATTCAGTATAACCTCATAGAACTAGAGTGTGTACATAGGAATATTTATGTCATGCAACATGGACAAGTGGGAACTCCATCTTCCCCCTTATACTTATGTGACAACCACTCATGCGCCTTCTAATGGTGCATGTAAGTACAATTTTCAGGGAGGAGTGGTCAATCATAGGTTCCATGTTATGCTTCCTATGCAAAGAAGTAGCATGGTTTACATTACATATGATAATGAGAAAAAAGGTGTGGTAATTTCAACAATTGAGGTATAGAGGATTCCAATGAAGGGACCAAGAAATTGTGGCTCGTATGTTTGGGTTGTTCTATATAAGAACCTGGGGTTTTATGATGTCTGAATCCTTTCGTTTTTGGTTAAAATGATCAATTATAGACTAAGATGAAAACACTTTATGGTCACCAGTGCTTCATGGTTGTTTGAGGCTTGTTTATAGCAAAAATCTAGACTTTTGGGACGAAAAGAATAGTCTCATAGTCATTAGAAATCATGTGAGTTCGGTCAACTGTTTACGATATACCATGGTAAAATGGATAGTAGCCCAGAGGTGCCCACACATTATTATGAATCTATGTAGGTGGAAGCTCATTCCCATATGAGCCACCAAATTTTTTTATCAGTGCTGAATTACACAGTTTCTGTATGATTAATAAAACTGTGCCCAATGACTGTTCAAGGTTCCCCTATTTATTATAGTTTGTGCATGGTTGGTGAACTATTTGTCCAATCGTGAAATCAAATAATATTTCCCTTTATTTATGGGTATATTAAAAAAATACCTCTTAAATTGGTTAAAACAGTAACCATATTTCTAGTTTATATCCTGTTGGATAATGGTGACATTTGGGACCTCATTTGATTCTTAAATTCACATTTGAGAGATTTCAACTATCCAGACATATAATCATGATCTGTTTGTATTATTAAATCCACATCAGGGTGTAATAAATTATCATTCATATGTTAATAGTTCTTATTGTTATTAGTTGTGCTATTTAGGATCAAGATTATTTTCCTTATTTTTAGGGTTATCATCAGTTCCCCATTTTTCTTCAATCTTAGCCTAATCAGATGATAATATCGGATGATCACTCTACTGAGGACCTATTGTAGGTGGTCTATTCCCTTATCTTGAGGTTTAGTGATCTATAGTTCTAATTATTATTGTTACACCCTCATACTATCCAGTGTGACCATGAAAAAAATTAATAAAGCATTGAGTCAATTGAAATTGAACATGATAGGGAGTCCCTTTAGTTCCCTTCTTATGTGTTAGTGGTTGTTTCCCCATCCAAGTCCATCTATGGGTTGTTCCAACTGAATTTATTTTCATAAGCTTTGTTATACCGCCAATTTGGTGAGTTGGTGATTTTTTTATTATAGGATAACTGTTAATACATGCTTTTAATTGAATTAATTCAATATTAGATGGTTTACCTCCATTGGTATGTGTTAACATGGTGTTGTTTAATTGAATTTCATCAATGGATTATATAGAAACAATGGAAATGAGTGGGAAAACAAATGTGATATGTTTTTTATGAATTTATTTATTATATGTTTGGGTAATCATATGGTATGAAATATAAAATTAGGTCAATTTTTAGTAGTTACATATATGAAAATGATTGAGCTATGACATGGGTAATGGAAATGGTGGAAAATTCCATGGACCTAAATACACTTTGAATTATGATTCTTTATGATTCCTTGGGCCTTGCTACCATATGTATCATGTTTATTTATCCTCGTAGTGGACATGGTTGGTTTACATTCTCATTGGAACCAAATTCACACCTAACTAAGATAAAATTGAGATGCTCATGGGACTCGATAGGGATTACTTAGTCTAATATACCATGGATTTGGATTTTCAGGGTCTAACATGTTTGATTATATGTATCATCCATGGTGAATGTGAAATTATTGGTTGTATGGCACGACCATGATAGATTGTGACACTCTTGATTATATAGCTCAACCATGAATGATGTAGTTTTATATGGTATATTTATAGGTCATGTGTTACACGAGATGATGTGAATACATATATTTGTGGTTCATACATTAGTTTAAATACAACTACCTTTTTATTGGAGCCATACCATAGTTTTTCAGGGACCCTCATTAGGATATATAGTATCTCATGTATTATTGTATGTATGTCATTGGGACTTTATATTTTTTAATGATTATTTATGATAAACATTTTGAACTCTACTATGGCTTATTATATAGAACATAAATTATTATTATAGTCCTTTTGGTGTATTACTAATATGATTATATCTCGCAACTTGTTTGGGATACATTTAGGTTGAAATATTTAATATATGGATGCAGGTAGGGACATGGGAATACTCCCACAGTTTGATTATTTACTTTTTTCTATGCATAGGATCATGAGAGAATGGGAATGAGTTAAGTCATGTGATACTACTCTGTAATTGAACATTTTGTAAATTCTTTTATACATGTATTGTATTGTACTATTTTCTACTCATTTTGGATGCTCTATAGAGACGTTACATGTATCATCATCATCATATATATATGATATTAATACATGAATTCAATAAATATTCATATCATTTTTATTTATCACTGTCTAATTATATATCTTCTTCAGCTATTAATTTATATCACTATTTCTCTTTGATACACTATGGTAATGAGGGAATAGTATCTCCACAGACACACTATAGGAACTCATTGCAAGTTGGAAGACTCTAGAATTTGGGGAGATGCTCTAGAGGCCATGTGTCCAAACTAGATCTTGGAAATTATGAGTGGAATCCATGTTCGCGATGTTACAATGTTATAACAACCCTACTCTTTATGACACAATAAAACATAATTTATTACATAAACTCTTCACTTAATACAACATGGATGATCGAGATGTCTAGTGTATTTGTGGTTTTGGATAATTACATAACAACATAAAACATAGAATAGAAAATCTTATTGAAAACATACTTTACTTGACTACTACATTCCCTCATACGTAGCATTCCATGGGATAACCCAAGGACATGCATAAGAAAAGGGTGAGCTATAAATACTAGTAAGGGAATAAAAATGGAATAAAAAGAGAAATAAAATAAATTTTAGACAATAGGTATATAAATGGAGCACAATAAAAACATGAACATAAATACATGATAAATCATGAAAAACATAACATGGAGATGTGGAAAAAACACTTTACAAGGAATTAGCATAAGCCAAAGCTCATTGCACGTAGAGCATGAGTAAACCCTCATTTCACATGAATTATGAGTAAAAACTTGTTTTAGTAGAATTATAATGATTCAACACTCATTTCACATGATTTATCATGATACAAAACTTTACCCAATGCATTAAAGCGCTATTAGGGCGCACCCTTCTTAAACATTTTATTTCATGCATAAGTGTGCCACATGGATCATAAAACATGTATTAATTTAACATCAACATTTATTCCACGACAAATGAATGTGTAATTCATAGAT
This sequence comes from Viscum album, assembly GCA_963277665.1. NCBI lineage: Eukaryota > Viridiplantae > Streptophyta > Magnoliopsida > Santalales > Viscaceae > Viscum > Viscum album. The sequence continues at coordinate 1,405,585,083 of OY728133.1, read as the reverse complement.
GAAACACTATAATAAATATTTAATTGTGCATAAAGGTGAATACCCTTGATAGAGAAATGGGCATGTTATTCACCACACAATGATTTTGGCTTGAAAAAACATGGTGCAATTTTGACAGCACAACGATGCGACATAAAAATTCATAAAAATGGTTAATGAGAGATAAAGGTGTATCTCATCATGTGTATAAGAAATCGAAGTAAGGGGTAATATAGGTACATTTTCCAAAAAATATAATGTAATTTAGATACGTAATACAATATAATTGGTTGAATGTGAATGAGGAGAGAGGAATTCCTTATGGAATTTCGGCATGTTAACGGGTGTATATAGGAGGAATTAATGATAGATAATAGGGATATCTTGTTATTCAAACATGAATAGGTCAGTATGGGGGTGGTGTTAAATCATTCCCCAACATATATAATTGAAAATAAAAGTGAATAACAATATATGAAAACATTGACATAAATAAGGAAAGTGAGAATCCCTTACTTGAAAGTGTGATCCCAAAAGCTAGGGAGAGGCTTGAGAGTGGCATATTGGGAGCTTGGGGAACCTTAGAAAGATTATGATAAAAGGAGGGAATGGGTTGGTCGAACTCCAAAGGCTTTGAGTGAAGAGGATGTGGGAGCTTGGTTGTGTAACACCCCAAGCTTCCACGGTACACTTCTCTTTGAATAATGTGATAGCGTGTGTTGTACGCAACACCGAGTGCTAACACACCATAACCAATAAAACTAGCCGTTATGAAGAGTAATATTTACTTTTTGAAATTATATATATATTATTGTTTAAAATGGACTTCATTTTTGGATTCGGAATATTGAATTTAGCCTAAGGTGAAATTTTGGTACTTTTCGGATAACTTTAATATTTTGATGAATAGTGAAAATTAACAAATTTTAATTAAAAACAACTTTTTTAATCAAAATAATTAATAGGGATAAATTATTAATTTTAGTGGTTTTAAAGTATATTTATAATATATTTTTACCATTTAATATAATTTTGGTCATTGTACATAATTTTACAATTAAACCGGACATAAACAAGTGTCAATCTTTTGATAGTTATTATCTCTTAAAAACATGTTTTTTGTTTTAACAACGGTAATTAATTTTAAATTATTTTCTGCCAATTCTTTGTTTCAAATTTGTAAAAATGGATTCCATATTTGGAATCAGGATGTTCAAATTTTGTAAATAGTTAACTTTTATTTTTAGACATTTTGAATAATTATTTCGGTAAATATTTTATTTACCATGGTTAAGGGTAAATCTGGTAAATAAGGGTTAGAAAATTATATTAAAATAATACTAAATTACCCTAAAACGAGTCCTAGACATATTGGTTGATACATGTTCGACCATAGGCATCTTTGGGTCGATTTTGGGACCCCATGGAGCCACTTGTAGGTGATAGGGACACTTTATTTTAATTAAGTTAAAATGAATACAAAAATGACACAAGCATATATCTTTTAGAAAAAAAAATTTACATAGAATTATATGTGTTGGATTTTAGACTATAAACATTCATTAGAAAGATAAAAGGATTTCCTACATAATTATAATTTATTTATAATTTTTATAGATTACTTAATTTAATTTATTTATGACACAATGATGATGTAGTAATTACCAAAATTGTGAAAATTTAAAATAAATGATATTATAAATACCCAAATAAATATAATTTGAGACTTTTAATGAATTAAAATAATTTTATAGGATAATATGACATATTAGTATTTATTTAATTTACTTTTTTCGAAGTAATAATTCTGTTATGAGTTTCACAAAAATTAACTTTTGAAAAGTTTCAAAATTAACATAAAAGAGTTTTTAAAACAAATATTATATTATTAATTGATATTAAATTTCTAAAACTCTAAGGTTCTGACAAGAGACTTATATAAAGGTAGTGGTTTCATTAATGGACCACTTATGGGTCGCTTGGATGTATATAGTATGTTTATTAACTATATAATATAAAAATACAAAGTGACATGGTAAATGTCAAACTAATTAACTAAGAGTTAATACTTAAAGATAAGGTTAATATAGTGACCCAAACCTGTATAAATTCTTTTGGTTGAATTATTTTCGACATATCACCACCTTAAAATTTAAATAATCAACTTTTGATCCATTAGAAACCGAATATGAATTTATTATAAATTAATATTTCTAGCTTTTCCAAAGGTTCTCCTCACCCCTCTTATAAAAGGGAACTCCTCCTTCTCATTTCTTCACACCTTCAAAGCCTTTTGGTTCAGCCAAAATCTGCTCAAATACTCTCTCAACTTCCCTCACTACAACCTAGAGGCCTTAGTTTGATCATAAAGCCAACCTAAAGATCCCTTTCGATCAAATAAAAGGAAGAACCCGAAGAAGAGGTAATGATTTCACCACCCTTTTCCATGTTCCTTTCTTCTTCCACTTCTTCTTCCTTTGTTATTACCATTCTAAAATAATAAATCCAGTATCATATATATACTGGGATGTTATTATAAATATGGTACAACCATATTCAGTATTCTATCCACCCTTTGAATAACATGTGACCATACGTGCGTACATACGGCTTACCATCTCCACGTCATGGTGTAATTGTTATTCAATATATTATTATTTGGATGGGTATAATATTGATGTGTAACTCATTTAAATAATAAATATAACATGTTAATGATTCTTTATATATTATATACCATCAATTTATATATTGTTTTAATATCAAAATAATGATATTGTCGCTCGTGCGTACGTACGGACTACCGTCTCCACGAATGCGATGAGATTCATTCTCCATCGTATCCATTCAAATATTATTATCATTTGATAATTTAAAAATAATGTTTAAGTAATTGATATCATTCTGTATATGAATAATATACAATCTATCCATGAAAAACATGGCTTATGTAACAAAACATATAAAAGAAAATGAGTAAGTTAACACCCGAAACGACGATAATACTAAGATATTATTAACAAAACAATGTTAAAAGATCATATATGATATCATATGAATGTATATGATTCTTGGATAATTAAATAACAATTATTTCACTATTATACAGGAGGTTAACCTACCTCAACCAAGGAAAAGTACAAGGTAAGGGTTATTTCACAATCTCTTCATTATCTGAGGTTGTTTATACGTAATAATGTACTGGGATATCTTTATCATCCACATCCACGTTTCATAAAAATGAAATTTCAAAACATTTTTACTATTTACTAGAATATTGGTTAAAGTCATTTATACCCTTTTTTGACTTTTTATAAGAGGTTTATAATGGAATCTTTTCTTCGTTTTCCAAACAAGGTTCTTTTTAGCCTTTTCGACACAATTAAGGTAAGGATGTTTTTTTAACTTATACGGCAGGTGAGGCTATTTTCTGCAGTTATAAAATCTTCAAAGCTTCCCTTACAAGCTTATAAAAATATTTTCAAAGAAAATGTTTTATTTCATAAATTTAAGACTCTTAAATGATTTCAAAATAGAAAGAGATATTTCTCTAAAAAGAGTTTTGATTTCATCTATATCAACATCCTTTGATGGATTTTACGCTTATTTGAAGTTGATTTATTATGATACAAAACTTCTATATTGTATTGAAGGTTTTATGATATGTTTGACTGTGGATGTGCTATTTTTATACCGTTCATAGTTTATGGTGAAATTATTGACATTTCGTATGCTATTTTTAATACGAATGTTTATGTTATGTTTAAACCTTTTCATATGGGAATTCATTGGACTTAATATGTGACGGGTGGAGCCCGCTATATCTCCTCGATGCATCGGTCGGTCTCATGAGACAAAGTATTGTCTTGGCACATGGATTTGAAATAATCTTATTTGTAGTCTTGGGACGAGGCCTTGGCTATGTGGTTATGATAGTCTGGCATTATGCATTCCATCATTATGAAAGTGGTTATTGATATTTCATGTGATTATTCGATTAGTAGAATATCCATGTGAATAAGTAAATGGCATTATTTCATTTTACTTTTCCCATACTATGTTGAAGTTCATGTTTAAAAGGATTTTGTTTTAGTTATACATTTCCTTAAATGTTTATTCTTATTTATGAACGTTTCCGCTATATTGTTATCCTTACTGGGCATTTGAGCTCACCCATTTTCTATGTTTTATTTTTCCCAGGAAGTGAAGAAGTAAATTATGAATGACCTACAGGGATATTATGTGGGGATATGAGTGTGGAATATGTAGACAATATGTTGTTGTAGTTGTTTTTCACATTATGATGTAATGTAAGACTTATGAATATATCTAGTGTTTCCAAGGCTACTAAACCAATCGGTCTTTCGAGATTTGATCTTTCTTGTATTCATGCCAAAGTTAGGTAATAATGCACAGACTCTAGGTAACTGTGGTCGGGGTGTTACAGTTGGTATCAGAGGAAGTGTAGTACAAACCTTGGAAGCTAGATTTTGATAATCTCTGATTAGAGCACGTAGACCTAAGATGATCTTTGAGGATTAGTATTGAAGAACTTCATAGAATTTTGGTATTGTTGAGATTTTGTGAGTTTTCCGAGCAATACATCCCTGTCTGGATACGATCAGGTAGAGGAGGATCTAGCACAGATGTGCCTAGGGGTAAAACCTGAAAACACCGCTTTGAGCTAGACTCGAACATGAACTGGTGCACGACAACGGGCCTTGCTGCACTCTTGGTTACGACACTCCCGGTGGATATGCTTAAGAGAACTATCATTTTCTTTACAAATCATTATGAAGGATTTATGAGTATATACTTCCTCAAAGAAAACATTCTTATGATTATGGATTATATCCATAAATAGTTCAATTTATGTTAAGTGTTTTATAAGTATGGGATTATGTATTTTGATTCATAAACTGATCTAGTTTATGCCATTGTTTAGAAATGGAGCCTAGTGGAAGAAATGTAAACTGTATCAATGCACGCACTCCATGTAGGTATTTCCCTCCTGCTCAAGATAATTATAGTGGAGCGAGTGATTCAACTGGTGCCGATCAGCGAATCACCATACTGGGACGACTCACTCAGGTTATGAATAATAACCTTACCTGTATGGAGCACCCTGATCTGCAGTGTGGAGGATCAATGTTAGATCGATTCATGAGGAAACAACCACCAACGTTCAATGGGAGTACAAATCCCTTAGTAGCTGAGTAATGGATAAATTCCCTAGAAAAAATATTTCAGGCTTTGGGGTGTAGTGAAAGGGAAAAGTTATCATGGCAGTTTACCGCCTCACTGGAGATGCTGATCAATGGGGGTTATTGATTCAAAACATGAAGGAAGATGATGAAGTATCAAATATGGAATGGAGGTAGTTCAAATATCTATTTTTAGAAAAATACTTTCCCCACAACCATCGAACAGATATGGAAAGGCAATTTCTGAGTCTGAGACATAAGGAGGATGAGAATGTCGCAAAGTTTGAGGTTAACATTACAAGGTTAGTAAGGTATTCTGGAGATTATATATGTAACCCAAGAAGTAAGATTGATCGTTTCTTTGATGTGTTAAAACCATTTCTCCGTCAAGAATTAGTCTCACAATTCTTCTCGTCGTACGAAGACATTGTCTCATGTGCTATCAAGAATGAAAAGGAATTCTCTAAGTCTTATGACTTTAGAGAAAAGAAAGAGAATAATAGACCTGCTGATCAATCTAGGATTGGAAATAATGGGAATAAGGGAAAGGTTGAATATCCATCCTATTTTAAATGTGGTAAGAAACACCCCGGTACTTTCTTGATGGGAACATGAGTCTGTTACAAGTGTGGTGAAAAAGGCCACCAAGCTCGTGATTGCAAGGGGAAGAAGGAAGCTACCAATGTTCAGTGCTACAATTGCAGGGAGATGGGGCATTAGGCAAATGAATTTCCTATGCTTCAGGAGAACATACCTCAGAAAAGGCCGAGAGATCAAGGCCAAGCATATGATATCACTACTGCTGAGGTAGAAGCTCCGAAAGACGTGGTGGAAGGTAATTTAATGGTTTCCTCAAGTTTAGCAAATGCATTATTTGATTCTGGATCATCGCATTGTTTCAAATCTTCCCAGTTTTCTAAGAAAATTAGATATTTCCAATTTGATTTAACAAGGGAGTTGTCAGTTAAAAATCATAAAGGAAGTATAATTGCAACAAAGTTTTGTGAATCAGTCCCCATTAGAGCACATAAATGTTCTTTATCTGCTGATCTTGTCATTATACCTGTTATTGAGTTTGATATAATCCTCAATATGGACTGGCATTCAGATTATGATGCGAAGATTTATTGTAAGAAGAAAGTGGTTACGATTCTTGATGATGATGATAAGGAACACCTTATCTTTAGAGAATAATCGTCACCACCTAATTCTTATCTAGATCCACCCCCAGTAGCTCAACTAAATTCAATTATTGGGGAGGAATATAATGAAATAACTGTGGGTGAGGAAAGGAATGTCCAAATAGAGGACTTACCTGTTGTGAAAGAATTTGTAGATATATTTTCGGAAGATTTACTTGGACATCCTCCAGAACAAGAAGTTGAGTTTTCCATTGATTTAATTCCTGGATCAAGGTCTATATCAAAGACACCTTATAGAATGGGCACTGTATAATTAGTTGAACTAAAGAAACAACTAGAGGAATTGAGTAATAAAGGATTTATTCTCCCTAGTGTTTCTCCAGGGCGAGCCCCTGTTCTTTTTGTTAAAAAGAAAGATGGATCTATGAGGTTATGTATTGACTACAGGGAGACCAATGCTATAACGATAAAGAACATGTATCCCCTACCTTGCATTGATGATTTATTTGACCAACTGCATGGAGCTCAATACTTTTCAAAGATTGACCTTCAATCTGGATACCATCAGTTGTGTGTGATGAAGGAAGACATTCTGAAGACAGCATTCCGAACCAGGTATGGGCATTATGAGTTTACAGTAATGCCTTTTGGATTGACTAATACACCCTCTCTATTCATGGATCTGATGAATAGAGTTTTCAAGGAATATCTCAATGAATTTGTGGTGGTATTTATTGATGATATCATGGTATACTAAAAAAGATACGAAGATCATGAAAATCACTTGCGCATTATCTTGAAGACTCTGAGAAGACATTAATTATATGGGATGTTTAGCAAGTGTGAATTATGGCTTCAGGAGATTTCTTTTCTTGGACATATTGTCTCTAAAGATGGAATCTCTGTTGATCCTTCTAAGACCAAGGCAATCCAAGAATGGCCAGCACAGATGAGTATAACTGAGGTACGTAGTTTTATTGGTTTAGCATGTTATTATCGACGTTTCTTCCATAATTTTGCCCGAATCGCTAACCCATTAACGAAGCTCACAGGTAAAGGGGTTAAATTTGTTTGCACAAAAGAGTGTGAAGAATGTTTCGAAGAACTAAAGAGAGAATTAGTCAATGCTCCTATATTGACTCTACCATCGGGGAATGATGGGTTCGTTATTTATAGTGATTCATCGAAGACATGACTTTGTTGTGTCCTTATGAATAATGATAGGGTTATTGCCTATGCATCACGACAGTTGAAAATTCATGAACAAAACTATCCTACTCATGATCTCGAGTTATCAGCTGTGATCATTGCTTTGAAGATATAGAGGCACTACCTCTATGGTGAAAAATGTGAGATTTATACTGATCACAAGAGTTTGAAATATATTTTCTCACAAAAAGAACTCAATACGAGGCAAAGGAGACGGGTTGAATTACTCAAGGATTATGATTTCATGATACACTTCCACCTGGGGAAGGCAAACAAGGTGTAAGATGCTTTGATCAGTAAGGATCATGGTGTTTTGAACAATATGAGAATTGGAAGGGATCCAATTTTCATGGATCTAGTGAAGATGGACATGGGAATAACTAGGGAAGGAGAAACATCAATACATTTTCAAATGGTTGCCAAACCATCTTTACTATAAAGGATTAAGAGTTCTCAGAATAATGATGGAGAATTTCAAAAGAATATTAAAGCTGTGAATGATGGTAGATTGAGAGATTTTGTGTATCAAAATGGAATTTTGAAATTCGGGAAGATGCTTTGTGTTCCCGATATACCTGATATAAAAAGGGAATTGTTGGATGATGTTCATAGTTCCAATTTCTCTATACACTCTGAGAGAACCAAAATGTATAGAGATTTGAAGGAACATTTTTGGTGGGACAATATGAAGAGGGAGATTGCTGATTTTGTGTCAAGATGTATGGTTTTTCAACAAGTGAAAGCTGGAAGGCAACACCCTGGAGGAGTCATGCAACCTCTTCCCATACCGTAGTGGAAATGGGACAACATTACGATGGACTTTGACATGGGGCTACCAAAGACTCCTAGAAAGAATGATGCAATATGGGTTATTTTTGATCGTCTTACCAAGGCAGCACATTTTCGTGCTATAAGAGAAGATATACCATGGGAACTTTTAGCAAGACTATATATTAATGAAGTTGTGAGACTTCATGGAGTACCCCTATCGATAGTTTCTGATCGTGATCCCCGTTTTACTTCAAGATTCAGGAAGAGTCTTCAGAAATCCCTAGATACTGAACTTCATTTGAGCACTGCCTACCACCCTCAGACAGACGGACAATCAGAACGGACTATTCAAACCTTAGAAGACATGTTGAGATCCTGCTCACTTGACTTTCAGGGTATATGGGATCAGTATTTACCTCTGGTAGAATTTTCCTACAACAATAGCTTCCATTCGAGTATTCAGATGGCACCATATGAAGCGTTATACGGAAAGAGATGTCGCACACCAACCTGTTGGGATGACGTTGGTGAAAGAAAACTAGTAGGTCGAGAACTGGTGGAGGAAACGATAGAAAAGGCGAAGGTAATCCAAAATCATATCAAAGCAGCTCAAAGTAGGCAGAAGAGCTATGCCGATAATCGAAGGAAGGATTTGGAATTTCAATTCGGTGATCATGTTTTCCTGAAGGTATCTCCATTGAAGGGAGTCATACGTTTTGGTAAGAAAGGTAAATTGAGTCCCAGGTACATTGGACCATTCGAAATTCTAGAACGAATTGGGGATGTAGCTTACCAATTGGCAATGCCGCCAAGTCTCTCCAAAGTTCACGATGTGTTCCACGTATCTCTGTTGTGGAAATACATGCCTGAACCAATGCATGTACTCACCTATGAGGAGTTAGAACTGGAACCTGATCTGTCTTATTGTGAAGAACCCGTCAGGATTCTTGATACGAGATAACAAGTACTGAGAAACCGGAAAACGCATCTGGTAAAAGTTTTGTGAAGAGACCATAAGATTGAAGAGGCAACGTGGGAACCCGATGAACATATGATGAAGAACCACCCGAGTCTTTTCATGTGATAATATTATATAAATTTCGAAGATGAAATTATTTAAAGGAGGGGATAATGTAACACCCCAAGATTCCACGGTATTCTTCTCTTTGAATAATGTGATAGCGTGTGTTGTACGCAACACCGAGTTCTAACACACCATAACCAATCAAAATAGTCGTTATGAATAGTAATACCTACTTTTTGAAATTATATATATTTAATTTTTTAAAATGGACTTAGTTTTTGGATTCGGAATATCGAATTTATCCTAAGGTGAAATTTTGGTATTTTTCGGATAACTTTCATATTTTGATGAATAGTGAAAATTAATAAATTTTAATTAAAAACAACTTTTTTAATCAAAATAATTAATAGTGATAAATTATGAGTTTGAGTGGTTTTAAAGTATATTTAGAATATATTTTTACCATTTAATATAATTTTGGTCATTGGACAAAATTTTACAATTAAAACAGACATAAACAAGTGTCAATCTTTTGATAGTTATTATCTCTTAAAAACACGCTTTTTGTTTTAACAACGGGAATTAATTTTAAATTAATTTCTGCCACTTATGTGTTTTGAATTTGAAAAAAAGGATTCCATATTTGGAATCAGGATGTTCAAATTTTTTAAATAGGTAACTTTTATTTTTAGACATTTTGAATAATTACTTCGGTAAATATTTTATTTACCATGGTTAAGGGTAAATCTGGTAAATAAGGGTTAAAAATAATATTATAATAATAATAAATTACCCTAAAACGTTTCCTAGCCTTATTGGGGTATACATTTTCGACCATAGGCATCTTTGGGTTAATATTGGGACCCCATGGATCCGCTTTTAGGTGATAGGGACACTTTATTTTAATTAAGTTAAAATGAATACAAAAATGACACAAGCATATATCTTTTAGAAACATTTTTTTTACATAGAGTTATATATTTTGGATTTTGGACTATAAATATTAATTAGAAAGCTAAAATGATTTCTTACATAATTATATTTTATTTATAATTTTTAGAGATTACATAATTTAATTTATTTATGACAGAATGATGATGCAGTAATTACCAGAATAGTGAAAATTTAAAATAATTGATACTATAAATACCCAAATAAATATAATTTGGGACTTTTAATGAATTAAAATAATTTTATAGGATAATATGACATATTAGGATTTATTTAATTAACTTTTTTCGAGGTAATAATTATTTAATGAGTTTCACAAAAAATCAACTATTGAATACTCTCAAAATTGACATAAAAGAGTTTTTTTGAAAAATATTATATTATTAATTGATATTAAATTCCTAAAAATCTATGGATCGGCCCAGAGACTTATATCATGATATTTGTATCATTAATGGACCACTTAAGGGTCTCTTGGATGTATATAGTATGTTTATTAACTATATAATATAAAAAATACAAAGTGACATGGTAAATGTCAAACTAATTAAGTAAGAGTTAATACGTAATGATAAGGTTAATATAGTAACCCAAACCTACCTAAATACTATTGGTTGAATGTTTTTCTACCTATCCCCACCTTAACATTTAAATAATCAAATTTTGAGCCATTAGAAACCTAATATGAATTTATTATAAATTAATATTTCTAGCTTTTCCAAAGGTGCCCCTCACCCCTCTTATAAAAGGGCACTCCTCCTTATCATTTCTTCACAACTTAAAAGCCTTTTGGTTCGGCCAAACTCTGCCCCATTACTCTCCAAACTTCCCTTACTACAACCTAGAGGCCTTAGTTTTATCATAAAGCCAACCTAAGGAGCCCTTTTTATCAAATAAAAAGGAATAACCCTATGAAGAGGTAATGATTTCACCACCCTTTTCCAAGTTCCATTCTTCTTCCACTTCTTCTTCCATTGTTATTACCATTATAAAATAATAACTCTAGTATAATATATATACTGTGATGTTATTATAAATATTGTACAACCATATTCAGTATTTTATCCACCCTTTTAATAACATGTCACCATACGTGCGTATGTACGGCTTACCGTCTCCACGCCGTGGTGTAATTCTTATTCAATATATTATTATTTGGATGGGTATAATAATGATGTGTAACTCATGTAATAAATAAATATAACTTTTTAATGATTCTTTATATATGATATACCATCCATTTATATATTATTTTAATATCAAAAGAATGATATTGTCGCTTGTGCGTACGTACGGACTACCGTCTCCACGAACGCGATGAGATTCATTATCCATCGTATCCATTCAAGTATAATTATCATTTGATAATTTAAAAATAATGTTTAAGGACTTGATATAATTCTGTATATGAATAATATACAACCTATCCATGACAAACATGGCTTATGTAACGAAACATATAACAGAAAACGCGTAATTTAACACCCGAAACGACGATAATACTAAGATATTATTAACAAAGAAATGTTAAAAGATCATATATGATATCATATGAATGTATATGATTCTTGTATAATTTAATAACAATTATTTGACTATTATACAGGAGGTTAACCTACCTCAACCAAGGAAAAGTACAAGGTAAGGTTTATTTCACAATCTCTTCATTATCTGAGGTTGTTTATAAGTAATAATCTACTGGGATCTCATTATCATCCACATCCATGTTTCTTAAAAATTAATTTCAAAACATTTTTACTATTTACAAGAATATGGGTTAAAGTAATTTATACCCTTGTTTGAATTTTTATAAGATTTTTATAAAGGAATCTTTCCGTTGTTTTCCAAACAAGGTTCTTTTTAACCTTTTCGACAAAATTAAGGTAAGAATGTTTTTTTAACTTATACGGTGGGTGCGGCTATTTTCCACTGTTATAAAATCGTTGAAGCTTCCCATACAAGCTTATAAGAATATTTTTAAAGAAATTTTTTTTTTCATAAATATAAGACTCTTAAATGATTTCAAAATAGAAAGAGATATTTCTCTAAAAATAGTTTTGATTCCATCTATGTCAATATCCTTTGATGGATTTTACGCTTATTTGAAGTTGATTTATTATGATAGAAAACTTATATATTGTATTGAAGGTTTTGTGATATGTTTGACTGCAGATGTGATATTTTTATACCATTCATAGTTTATGGTGAAAGTATTGACATTTCGTATGCTAGTTTTAATACGAATCATTATGTTATGTTTAAACCTTTTCATATGGGAATGCATTGGACTTAATATGTGATGGGTGGATCCCGCTATAGATCCTCGATGCATCGGTAGGTCTCATGAGACAAACTAGTGTCTTGTCAAAAGGCCTTGAAAAAATCTTATTTGTAGTCTTGGCACGAGGCCTTGGCTATGTGGTTATGATAGTCTGGCATTATGCATTCCATCATTATGAAAGTGGTTTTTGATATTGCATGTGATTATTCGATTAGTAGAATATCCATGTGAATAAGTAAATGGAATTATTTCATTTTACTTTTTCCATACTATGTTGATGTTCAAGTTTAAAAGGCTTTTGTTTTAGTTATACATTTCCTTAAACGTTCATTCTTATTTATGAATGTTTCCACTATATTGTTATCCTTACTAGGCATTTGAGCTCTCTCCTTTTCTATGTTTTATTTTTCCCAGGAAGTGAAGAAGTTAATTATGAATGACCTGCAGGGATATTATGTGGGGATATGAGTGTGGAATATGGAGAAAAAATTTTGTTGTAGTAGTTTATCACATTATTATGTAATGTAATACTTATGAATATATCTAGTGTTTCCAAGGCTACTAAACCAATCGGTCTTTCGAGATTTGATCTTTCTTGTGATCATGCCAACGTTATGTAATAATACACCGACTCTAGGTAACTGGGGTCGGGGCGTTACAGGTTGGGTTTATAAAGTAAAAGGGAATGAATTAATTATTATTTAGGATTGAGACACCTCACATTAAACAAATCAAAACTACAATCCGGACCATGGTTTTCCCCATTATTCATTCCAAAGGGGTGTTTAAAAAAATATTTTATAAGTCCAATGGCCTAAATTCTTGAAATAAAACGGTTTCATATGTTGATATGTGTCACACTCTCAAGGAAAACAATTTAAAAAGACAAAATGTTTTTTAAGCCATGAAGTGTCCACTAAATCTTTTTAAAATAAATCAAACAATCCAAAAATCACATTATTTTAATGTTAAATATATTTTTGGCCGAAAATAATTTTTATAGTATTTTATTACATAACTATTATGTCATTATGATGTCATAAAACACAATATATATTAAAACAATTTTTAATTTTTACCCAAAAAAATTGACTGCACAGAAAATTATAAACAATTAATCATTGGATAATTTCGACATACAAATGCCAAAAATAATATTAATTTCATCTAAGTAATATTCTAAATATGTGAATTTTTACTTTTAAAATAAAAAATGACATTTATCAAAAAATCACTAGTTTTGAAAAAATAGCTTTCATATATTAATAAAAATTACAATTGAATTTATAAAGTTATACAATATTTTATATTTAAGGAAATTTAATTTAATAATAATAAAAAAAATTTATTATTTTTATTTTTATTTATTTAAAAAATCCATTAATTCATCAAAATATGTTTCTTAGTTTAATACTATGTGCACATTAAAAACAATTTACAAACTAACAATTATAAAATGAAATTGTATTCTTTGATATATACTAAAATAATGTATATATCATATTACTAGGGTCTTGTTACAAAACCCCATATGACACCTGCATATTACCTTAGTGTAAGGAGCACGATGGTGATTGACTCTTGGGGTGGCTCAGATAACATTTCCCGAGTGGTAATATCTATCAACTTGCACTTGTCTTATACGCAGTTCCTCTCAAGCATAACGTATTCGAGCTTGTATTGGGCTTTGTCAGGAGTGAATCCCAATGATGCCACTAACTTTATGAGCTCCAAAAAATTGTCTTCATATGGGGAAAGTCTACAGGATGAGGCCATCACTTCCTTTGTCTATGTAAATTGGATTTGTTAAACACCTGTATTTATACTAATCAAGTGATCACTATTCAATGGTTATATTAGCAATGGTCACAATTTTTAATGGTATTTTAAAAATCCAAAACATAGAACTAAATAAGTGCATATGTATTACATAACCAATAGACCAAAAAGAATTTTTATTATTAAATTTTGTGGTCATTACAATCTTTATCCCTTAAGAAAATTCACCATCGAAATTTCATTTTCCCAACATAAAACATATGTGGGTTACTATGCTTCATCACTTCCCCCGATTCCCACATCTCTTCTTCGAACATGTGGTTTTTCCACAACATCTTGACAAGGGGAATTTTCTTATTTCATAGAAATTTTTCTCTACGATATATGATCTTCACATGTTTCTCCTCATAAAAAATATCATCCTCTAATTGAACTACCTATGAAGAGTATACATGTGAAGGTTCTGGTATGTACTTCCTTAAGATCAATATATGAAAGACATCATGTATTTTTACCATTGTAGGTGGAAGTGCTATATCATAGGCCACAACCCCAACACGATCCAGAATCTTGAAGGGGATTAGGTACCAAGGACATAACTTCCTTTTAATTCCAAACTTCATGAACTTATTCCATAGATATATGCATAGAAATTCCATGTCTCTATCTTTAATCTCATGTTCTCATTGATGGTTATCTACATATCTCTTATGTCAACTCTGGGAAGCCTTGATATGCTGCTGAATGGTTTTAACGTTCTCCCCCATTTATTCGACCATTTCATGTCCTAGAAGCTTACACTCACTGAATTCATCCCAACATGTTAGTATTATACACCTCTTCCCATATAAGGATTCATAATGTGCCATTCAGATGCTCGAGTGGAAACTGTTATTATAGGAGAATTAAACCAGAAGAAGATGTTGAACTCAGCTTCTTTTAAAGTCCATTGAACGCGCTCTCCACATTTATTCAATTGTTCGGATAGTCTGCTTGTATTGGCCATTAGTTTTTGGATTATAATCCATACTGAAGTTCCGATCAGTATCCATAGCATGTTGAAGACTCTTCTAAAACATAGAGCTGAATCATGGATCTCCATGGAAAACAATATATTGTGGTACTCCCTGAATCCTTACCACTTCTTTGATGTATATCAGTTCTAGTTGATCTAATGATAAATCATCCTAAATTTCAATGAAGTGTGCAGACCTTATAAGACAATCCACAAAAACCTAGTTTGCATTATTGACTTCGGATGTCTTCAGAATTCCAGTGACAAAGTCCATGGTGGTGTTCCCCCATTTTCATGGTGGTATGGGAAATTTTTGCATTATCCCCTGATAATTCGGCCTCTATAACTTCACCTACTAACACACCAGGCACATTGATATATACTCATCGATCTCCTTCTACATATTATAACACCAATAATGTTCTCAAATATCATGATACATCTTTGTGTTTCCTATTTAAATTGGGATATTTTTACTACGTACATCATCAAAAAGATCCTTCTTCTGCTCCAGACATGATGGAACACATATTCTTTTCCCAAATCTCACAATTCCTTATTCAATAACACTGAACTTTGAGGATTTCCCTTTTTTGATAGCTTCCACTGTCTTCTGAATTCCCACATCATCCTTTTAATCATCCTTTAATCATCAAAAAAGTGACAGTTGAGCAATCATTTGTGAGAGGATTTATTATGTTCGTTTCTTTATGATTCCAATGTTTATCTTCATTAAATGATATAATCACTGGGTCCTTTCTACATATAGCATATGCAACCTTTTTCGCTTTCCCAGGGTGGTAGTGGATTGATAAGTAATAGTATTTGATTAGCACTAACCATATTCATTAGCACATGTGCAACTCTTTCTGTGTGAATATATACTTGAGGCTTTTTTGGTCTGTATATATTTCACAATTATCCCCAAATAGATAATTCCACAAAAATATTAAAGCGAAGATCACCACAGCCAACTCCAGATAATGTGTTGGATAATTATTATCATGAACATTCAATTTCCATGAAGAATATGAAATGAGTTTTTCATTTTGCATCAACATCGCACAGTACCTTCTTCAAAGAATTACTGAATACCATAAAATGTTCTCCACCTGTGGGTAATTTTAGAAAGGGTGTAGTGATAAGCCTCCTTTTAAATTCCTTGAATCATTCTTTTCATTCATTGATCCATGATATATTTACTCCCTTTCGAGTTACCTTAGTAAGAGGGTTGGATAATCATAATAAATTTCTCACAAATCTTCAATAATATCTAGCTAACCCCAAGATGCTATTAATATCTGTTATTGATGTTGGCCTCAACAATCCCTCTATTACAGCTATCTTAGAGGGATCCACAGATATCCCATTTCTTGTGATGATATGGCCTAATAATGAGACCTTGTTCAACAATAACTGACACTTTTTGTACTTTTCATAGAGTTTCTCATTTTACAAGGTCTCGAGTACTGTTCTTAGAAGATCATCGTTAACCTCCTTGGTTTTGGTTAATATTAGAATATCATCAAAAAAGGCTACCAAAAATATGTCAAGGTAATGTTTAATAAAACTATTTATCCAGTACATGAATATTTATAGAGCATTAGTGAGTTCGAAAGGCATTACTATGAATTCATAGTGCCTGTACCTTTTGCGAAAAGAAGCCTTTGGGATATCTTCCTTCTTCACCATTACATGATAATATCCCAACTGTAAATACACCTTGTAAACGTATTGTGCTCCATGTACCTAATCAAAAAATTCATCAATACATGGGAGATGATAATTTTTCTTTATCATGATTTTGTTAAACTCTGGATAATTGATGAAAATGTGCATTGACCCATCATTCTTCTTGGGGAAGAGGACTAGTGCACCCCATGGTGAAGCACTTGGGCGTATAAACCCTTTTTCCAGATCATCCTATAGTTATTTTTTAAAACCTTATGATCATAAACATCCATTCTATAAAGAGGATTTGTAATTGAAAACCCCCCAGGTATAAGGTCAATTGAGAATTCAACATCTCTTCAAGGAGGAAGACCCGGAAATACCTGAGGAAACAGTTCAGCCAATTCCCATAAAATAGGCATGTCTTGAAGGATGGTTTCATCCTTAGACTCAATCTTATAATTGAGATACACATTCTCATAGGGAAATAATATCCATTCTAGAAATGAAGTAGCTAAAGAAGATTCATCTTCCTCCTTTCACTTGTATAGAATCGGGGGTCGATTCTCCACATGGAGAGTGATTTCCTTCTCATGACAATTTATGTTGGCTCTAAATAGGGAAAGACAATCCATGCCAAGAATTGCATCATATTATACTAAAGGGAGTATGATGAGGTTCTTTAGGACATTCAATCTATCGATTATGACAAGAGAGGAGTTATATTAATGGGATGAAATTATTTGTCCCTTTTGAAGTACTCACCAACATCTTTACTTCAATGATTTTTTGTGGTGTTTGGATTTTCATACGACACTTTTAGGAAATAAAATAATGCGTAGATGCCCAATCAAAAAGTATATTCTCTATTATTGAATGAAAAACAAGTGTACCTATAACCACTTCGTTTTGGGGTTCACTTCGATGGTAGTGATGGAAAAATATCACCCTGGCTGCCTTGGAGGTTGTTGGTTTCCTCCTAAAACCCTTGGCTTAGGGCATTGATTTGCAAGGTGTCTTGTTTATTTTCATCTGACGCAATGAACAATGTGTTGAGAGTCAAACAAAGTTTTCCTCTCCTCTATCATAGCCATGGGTTTTTTTGTCGGTAGTTAATGGCTAGGTTCCCTTCTCTTCCACACCTATAGCATTCAATCTTCCCCTTTAGGCAATTTCCACGGTGCTTATTTATGCACCTTTGAAAAGTGGGGTGTTGGATTTTCATTCCACAATTTGATTTATCAACCGGGTCATAAAAATTAAAATCCACCTTACGCTTTTTATCGACATGATACTGATGAGATTCTTCAATATCTATTTCAACCATGAGGGCACATTGAACAATTTTCTTTACAACTGTTGACATCACTGATCATGAGGGCTTTCCGCAGGCTAGGTTTCAACCCACCAAAGAAGTGGCCAACCTTGCATTCAGGGGTAACGAAAAAGCTAGAAGCGTATTATGCAAGCATTTTGATGTTTCCCTCATATTAACCAAAAAATTAGTCATCTTTTATCTTGAGATAAGGGAAGTCCCTTTCCATCTTATATTGGAGGGTGCACAAAAAATATTAATCGAATTTTTTTTTTCTGGAAATCCTTAAATTCCAATGCATCGATCTCCTCCTCGGGCTTTGAATTTTTTATCAATGTACACCATTGATCGGATTCACTCTCCATACGATAAGCATCCAGATGAACCTTCTCTTGTTTGGAACATTGAATGATAGAGAAGGTCTTTTTAATTGAGTTGATCCATTGTTCTACGATTGAGGGATGAGACGATACATTAAAAGTGGGAGGCCATTGTCTCATGAAGCTCTTGATAGCAACTTGTTCTTTCTTAGGGGGTGTTGAACATTCCTCTTGGCCCATGATTCTATTCAAATCTTGATTTAACATAGGGAGTATTGTGACAATGTTCACGATTCTTTCTCCCATCGGATTGGGCATCTCATTAGCAAAGTCATCACATTGATCTTCACATCGGTTGTTATCCCGATTCCTCATATTACCATCCCTTGGCTATAATAAAAGGAATGATATGGGTAACAAATAAAAGGTAATACAAGGACAAAATATATTACTTATAAATAGGTTTTATTTCATTAACTTATGAATCTGTAGGCTTTAATCTATATATTCTAACATATATTCTTAGGGGATTTTTTTAATTCCATTAATAATGGTTCATACTATGAATGTGAATTTACCGATTCAAATCCCCTGAGTGTTTCATAACCAAGTGTTCCCCATGGCCCATTGTCATGTTCATGATACCATAGATCAAACCCGAAACTCCTTGTCAGGTTTTTCACCCCTAGGTACATCTGTGCCAGAGCTGCCGCTACCTTCTCATATCCAAACAGGGATGTATTTGCTAATAAAACACTTACCCAATACCCACAAAAACTTAGGGATGTTTTTTATACGGATACATGTCTCCAAGGCTTCAATAGGGTTTTCTAATCCTAATCCCAAAAATAACTAAACCTATCCTCTTATACCAACTATGACAACCCTACTCTTTATTACACACTTAAACATTATTTATTACATAAACTCGTCACTTGATATAACATGGAAGATCATGATTTATATTTTCATTGGGTATTAGGATAATTACATAACAAATTAAAACAATGAACGCAAAATCCTATTGAAATCTTCCTTTACCTGACCACTACATTCACTCGTACTTAGCATTGCATGAGATAACCAGAGGACATGCATAAGAAATGGGTGAGCTATAAAGCCCAGAAAGGGATTAAATATAGAAGAACATGAGGAATAATATAAATGATAGAAAAAATGCATATTAATGGATCACAAGAGAAACATGAACATTAATTCATGATATTTCATGAAAATCATAACATGGAGATGTGACAACAACACTAAACATGAAATTATCATAAACCAAGGCTCACTGCACCTGGAACATGAGTAAACCCTAATTCCACAATATGCATGAGTAAAACCTAGTCACACATGAATTAGAATGATTAAACATTCATTTCACATGACTTATCATGATACTATACTTTACCCAATGCATTGAGCACTATTAGGGCATACCCTTTTTAAAAATTTAATTTCATGCATATGTGTGCTGCATGGATCATAAAACATGGATTCATTAAGCATCATAATTTATTCCATGATAAAATAATGTGGAATTAATACATGAAAATCAATAATAAATATGTAAATGTGCTTAAAGGTTAATACCCTTGATAGAGAAATAGGCATGTTATTCACGACACAATGATTTTTTATTGGAAAAACATGGTGAAATTTCAGTAGCATAATGGTGTGTCATAAGAATTCATAAAAATGGTTGATGAGAGAGAAAGGGGTGTCTCATAATATGTACATGAAATAGACTATAAGGGTGGTTATATAGATACCAGTCCCAACAAATTTAATTCAATTTAGATACGTAATAGAAAATAATTGCTATAAATTAATTGGGGAGAGAGAAATTCCATATGGAATTTCGGCATGGTAACAGGTGTACATGAGAGGTATTAATGAGAGAGAAAGGTGATCTCTCATTATTTAAAAATGAATAGGTAAGTATGGGGGTGGTGAAAAATCATACCCCGACATTTATAATTGAAAATAATAGGTCATATCAATATAAGGAAACTTGGACATAAATAAGTAATGAGAGAATTCGTTACATGGAAGTGTGATCCCAAATGATTGGGAGAGGCTTGAGAGAGGCTTCATGGTAGCTTCGGGAACGTTGGGAGAATTATAGAGAAAATAAGGCAGGGGTTGTTTGAACTCCAAAGGCTTTTAGTGGAGAGGAAGTGGGATCTTGGGTGGGTTTATATAAGATAAGAGAAGAAATGTTTTTTTTGGGACACCTCACATTGAACTAATAAAAACCACAAACCATACCATGGTTTTTCCCATGGTTTTTTCCAAAGGGGAGTGGGGAAAAATATTTTATAAGGAAAATGGCCTTAATTATTAAAATAATAGAGTTTTTATATGGAGGTGAGTCATACTCTCAATGATAACAATTTAAAAATACAAAATGTTTTATAAACCTTGAAGGGTCCACAAATGCTTTGTAAAATAAATTAAACAAACCCAAAATCAAATTATTTTAATTTTAAAAAAAATATTGGGAGAACCTATGTTTATAGTATTTTATTACATCACTATTGGGTCATTATGATGTCATAAAACACATTATTTATTTAAACGATATTAATTTTATACCCAAAAATTTGGTTTTCTCCGAAAATTAGGTAGAATTCACCATTGAATAATATTGGTGTCCTGATTCCAAAAATAACATTCATTTTATCTAAATAATTTTCTAAAAATGTGAATTTTTTACTTTTAAAATAATAAATTATCCTTTATCGAAAATTCTTGGGTTTTGACAAAAAAAGCTTTCAAACCTTAATAAAAATTACAATTTCTTTCATAAAAATATACGATAATTTATATTTAATAAAAATTTATTTAATATTAATAATAGCATTTTATTATTATTATTATTTATTTCAAAAATCCATTAATTCATTTAATAGATTTCTTAGTTGAATACTATTTGCGTTTTAAAACATATTTACAAAGTAACAATAATAAAATGAAAGTATATTATTTTTTATATACATAAATAATATACATAATCATATTACTAGGGTCTTGTTACATTAAACCGTATAACACCCGTAAAAGACCTTAGGGTAAGGTGCGAGATGGTGACCGACTATTGGGATGGCTTGGATAACATTTCTCGAGTGGTAATCTCTATAAACATCAACTTCTCTAGTAGGAAGTTCTACTCATGCTTAACATATTTTAGCTCATCTTCATCATTGTCAAGAGGAGATCCCAATGGTGCCACCTCCTTTTCTAGCTCCAAAAAATGGGCTTTTTATGGGGATAGTCTACTGGATGAGTCCATCGCTTCCTTTTTATGAGTAAATTGGATTTGTTAAAGCCCTATATTTATACTAATCATGTTATCACTATTAAATGACTATATTATCCACGACCACAATTCTTAATGGTATTTTAAAAATACAAAACATAAAACCAAATAAGTGCATACATTTTACATAATCAATAGACCCAGAGGAATCTTCATTATTATATTTTTGGGTCATTACAAATGTTGTATCAGAGATTCCA
This sequence comes from Viscum album, assembly GCA_963277665.1. Classification (NCBI taxonomy): domain Eukaryota; kingdom Viridiplantae; phylum Streptophyta; class Magnoliopsida; order Santalales; family Viscaceae; genus Viscum; species Viscum album. Next base: position 1,405,562,897 of record OY728133.1, on the reverse strand, counting down.
TTTTCTGGTTAATTATTCAGCCACAATATACTAAGATAAAAGAGATTTAAATTTTGGTAATGAGATTTTACTTAGTGTAGTAGTCACATGTACATGAAAAGTAAAAATTACATCAAAGGGTAATTGTAGTTTTCTAGAGTTTAGTAATGACAATTGACTTTATTCCACCATTGTGATGTTATCACTTATATTATTAAGGGTTCTATTATGTTTCAACCTGGTTATATAAGGGTATTCCATACCTTTCATCATTTTAGTCACATTGTAGGAATCACATTCCATACATTCTTCCCGGACATTTAAGATTCATTTATTTTTTTTCAAGAAGTTGTGATAGGTGTTGTGATAGATGTATTAGCTGTTCAGATAGATTTTTTTGTAGTGGATTGGAAAAAAGAGATGGTACATAGTATTCCTACCACACCCTAAGAATTGTTTTCATGATTGGGGTATAAGAGACATCCTATAAAACCAATTATGGCATGTTTATTCATGGAGCATGTGTCGAATAGATTGTAATTTTTTATAGCATGGATTAAGATGGTTCAATATTTTAGTTCACGGGGAGTATGTGACCTTATGAATTGTAAAGTTACACGCCAATTTTCAGCAATTTAAAATGAATTGTGAAATCATTAAGGAAATGAAATTGAACAATAATGGAACTTGTGAAAAATGATTTATCAATACACTACTTTTGAGTGGGAAAGAATTATTTTATCTAGTGATATTTATGAATTTTTTTGTTTATATTCTTATATTTAAGAGCAAGCTCTATGGTGAGACATTGTTATAGGAAGGTTTTGACCTACCCTACACTTTTCAGTAGAAAATATTGATATCAATATTTTCAGATATGTGTGTTTGGAATTATAGAAGAATTCCACCATAATAACCTCTAGTCATGCACCATGAGGGTGGATAAAATCATGCTCTAGAGGCAACAATACATGGTCTACTTGTGGATTCTCTTTTATATCTAGATGAAGTGAAAAATATTTTGTGGGGGATAGGTGATGAGCCATATTTATAAAAGTGTTTTGTTCTATTTATGAATTTTTTTTGGGAGAACCACATCATTTATTATCTATGGTTAAGCTGACATCTAGTTCCAAGTAGTAGTGTCCTTCAACGATTTTAAGGGATGGAGGTCCATAGATTATTGGTAATTGGATTCAAACTACAATTTCAATCTTTGTAGATATGGAGACCACTCCTGATATAAGGGTGAAGATCTAAACTAATATGCTACATGTAATAGAAATGTGATGGGTAGATTTTTAGAAACATGTTGACATGATACGCGATATGGTTTTAGTTGATTTCCAAACTTGGTTCTATGACTACTTTTACCCTAATAATCTGAGGCCAGAGCAGGATATTGGGTTCATGTTTCTAGAGTAGGGTCCTATGATTGATATGGGGTACCCATCATGCTTCATAGAGATGTATAATGTTTCACTTATATACCATTATGATGATTAGTCAAGGGTGATCCACTTCTAGGATGGTCTTAGACATACTATTTGATCGTAGTTCAATACATTCAGATTAACCAATTAATAGAAAATGTAAATGAGGATTTAATTATATAGTGGAAATTAAGGGAAGATGGGAGCGAAGAGTAAATAATTATTCTCTATTGATGGAGTGGTTCAATGTCATCCAAATGGAATCATTATATTGGGCCTGCATATGATATGAGTAGTTTCCAGGAAACATGTGATGGATGTTTAGTTTTTAATCAATAGTATTTTAGATATGGACACATGAAAAATTTGAGTGATAAATACCAAGTTGATTTCCCATCATGTTTCGTGATGGGCTAGGCATAACATTGATTTTGAAACATCCCTCTAGTAGATACTATTATTGGTCAACATTGAAACAATGTTTGGAAGTAGGTTTCATTGCCCCACATTAGGTTGGTAGAAGGGTAACTACTACATAATCCGGATGAGGGGTGGTGGTTGTGGTCAGGGTAGTCGGGCAGTAGTTAAACTGACATAATAGAGCATGTAAACTCCATGTAGTGAAGATATGTCAGAGGGTTGTGGTTGACGATATATATATTCTATATAAATTACTCTTATGAAGAAGGGATCTATATTTTCTGCGATGAGAGGTAAGATCATAGAAGCCTCTAACCATTTATATTTACTTTTTGATGTTGGATAATTTTCATGATATATATTATTAACTATTTTCGATATCCTTGGGCTTGTGATTCAGTTTCAAGAGGGTATTATGATTCTAGGCATTCCATTTTGAAATAGAATGGAGAGTGTGTGCTAGTGAAGGGAGTTCCCCCTTTATGTTTGTGGGTGTCATGTCTTCTATAATATTTATTTCTTCATGATGATAGGGATTGAGGAAATAATATGGATGGACTTCCTTGTAGATTTTCAAACATACAATGAATGTTCTCACTAAATGGTGACTTTCACATCCCTTGGGGGAGCAGTATAAATTTAGAGAGGAGAATGTGTTATCAAGGGAGCTTACATGGACTACATCATAATCAGTTTGGTTGGATGGTAGCACATATTTCTATATTGCATCTTTATGATCAAGGAGAACAATAGAATAACATTCATCAGGTGGATGATCATTTCTGGGATGTTTTATTAGAAGAAATTTATTTTTTACATCCAGATTAATAGGAGCATTTTCCCATTGAGATAGTTCTATGAACTACATTGATATACATTTCTTGTAAATGATGGATGTGATTACGTTGTAGGAGATAAAGATGTATCTATATTATTTTGAGGAAAAGTATTTTCATTAAAACTGTACCTCTCAATGGGGTTTTCTAGTCCGTTTATGGGAAAAGATGATGAAACCCCTAGGCTATGTGTGGATTATCCAAACATAAACTACATGACAGTTATGAATTGATATCCCCTCCCATAGATATATGACCTATTTCATTATCTTAATGGAGCTTGGGTGTTCTTGGAAATTTATTTGTGTTTGAGATATACCCATGTACGTGTTCGGCATGAAGACATACCTCATATTTATTTTCATAGTAGGTATAGTCTATTATAATATCTAGTTATGAATTTTAGTCTCACAAAAGTGATAGTAGATTTAATAGAACTTATTAACTAATATTTCCATCCATATAGAAATTTGTTTATTTTAGTTTTCATGCATGATATCATGGTGTATCCTGATAACTGAGATGAAGATAACAAACATCATTAGACCATTTTCGATACTCTGAGAGAGAATCGATTATATTATACACTCACAAATTAATACATTTTTATGGGTAAAATTCAATTATTGTGTCCTATTATCTTGGATATAATTTTATAAGTAGACCTAAATAAGGTGAGATCTATAGTTTTTGATAAATATTCCAATAATGCTTTTTTAATATATAGTTTCATTGAGTTAGATATATAATACAAGAGTTTCATTAAGTAATTTTCATGATTAGAAGCACCATTGAAAGTCTTGACTAAGATGGGAGTGGTTTTGTTATAGATAGATACCTACGAAATATCCTATCAAGAGTTGAAGGAGAGTTTGAATTCTGCAACGGTCTAAATTTCGCTAGAAAAGGGCATTGAATACACTATGTACTATGATGAATAAGGTGTTAGGCTATGATGAGATTTTATATAGTGATATAGTGTTCTATCTTGGTTAGAAAAATGATTATTAGTGGATGATGAATTGACATGGAATCAGATAAAGGTAGTTCAATAGGTCTATTGTGAGTGACAAATTATGTATTTGTTCTTTTAAAACTCAATTGGAGGTATAAGAAAATAATGGGTAGACCATTATTTCAGCCTTATCTATAGCCTGTACCCTTTTTTATAGAGTGGGGATAAAGAATCTATCATATTTAGAGGGCATAGTCTTATAAGATACTATCGTAAGTAATGATCTACATACTAGTAGGACCATATGCAAAGATGTGATTCTGTGTATCTATAGACGCATTTGGGTTTTAGTGCATATACATTAGGAGCTGATGTAAGAGTTTCAGGCCTCATTTTGGGATGTGTATCCTAGTATCACCAAGATGTACTATGACATGAATCATCTATACTAATGGGAAAGTATAATCTTTTAGGTGGACCGTTTTGTTATATGGCGTTCCACCTATCTTCTGGTGTAGGTAAAACACTAGTGACCAACCCAATGTTTTTAATAGTTACCTAATATAGAGTAGAAATGGGTTGACATCATGATAGAATCCATGACTAGATTTATGAGGTCGCATCAAGGTAGAGATGTCGTGTTGGTTTTTATTGAAAGGCTTATGAATGATTCTTATTTGATACAGATCAAGAAACCTTCAATTTATCTAATATTTGGATGTTTTATGTCTATGAAATTGTATTACATCATAGGGTACCTCATTCTATCATTTCAGGAAGGGTTGATAGATTTACACCAAGTTTATTGTTGAGTTATCATATGCAACTAGGTTTAAAATTGATTCTTATAAAAACATTCCACTCTTAGAATGATGGCCTTTTAGAACATAAAATACATGTTCTTGAGAACATATTGTAAGAATTCATCCAATAATTTAGGGGATCTTATGAGAGGAATACACCCCTTTTTGATTTCTCCCACAATAAAAACTATCATGATACTACATAAACGATTCCTTTTGATTTTTTTCATGGTATTTGGTGCCAATAAACCATATTCTAGTTAGAGGCATCTAAGGAATAATTACATGGACTTTGTCTCAAGTATGAGACATATGAGCTGGTCTAGTTGATTAGAAAGAGAATAGATACTATGTTGTATCATCCAAAATCTCTTGTTGATCATCACATATAACATATAGTGTTTGAAATCCAAAATTAGTTATTTTTATTTTTCACACCAAGTCTAGAACCTAGACGGGTCTAGACATAGGGTACGATTTCACCCAGATATGATAGGTCATCTGAGATTCTAGAGATAGGTAGCATGATAACCTATTTGTTGAAGTTACCTCATAGTTATCAATCCATTCATGATAGTAACTACATATCTCATGTTCACTATTATAATTTAGACAAGTATCTTGCTTTTCAGCCTAACGAGATTGAGTTATGAAAGGATGGATCATTTGAGGAGCATCATATTCATATAATTGAGAATAGCATGAGGGTTCATTGAGGTTTGTTAAAGCATATTTTATAGGTGCAATGGTATCATGACCATATAAACGAGAAATATTTAGAGTGGGGGATGATATATGTGATTTGTTGATGGAGTTATTCTCAGATAAATCATGACCACCCTTGAGAGGGAAATTCAAATGAAAATTCATTAATGGGGAAGATTGTAATAATCATGGTTTTTTACGAGTTATATGTCCTTTATTATTATGTTTAAATGATTAATTATAATCTAATATGAGTACCCTTTGAGGTTATGGGTGTATAGGGGGTTTATGAGGCTTGATTGGATAATGGAACAATAATTTTGTAATAAAATGGTAGGACACACTATACATAGAACCCATGAGGGGAAAATATCAGGGTTACAACTAAATATGTGTGGTTAGAAAATAGGTAGGAGGATATTTCATGGTTTAAGGAAACCATGAGGATGGAGGTGTATTTCTATGAATGGAACTTGTAATTTTCAATAGATCTATATTTCATGGTTTTTACAAGGTTAGTCAAACCATGTGGAGTGAACATTTGATGTTCCCATCCTTATTGCATCTGGTGTAGGGTTTTTATGTTGTTTCACCAACCATTTTTTCAGACCATGTGTCATAGTATTTTGGATGAAATTAAAAAATCACCCATATAATGTTTATAACATTAATCCAATTTCACATTTCATTCATGTTGGACAGTTGTGAGATTATAAACCTCCTATCATGATTAGACAATGACTTATGAGATCTTCTCCATGCAAGATCAAAAATTAGATCCATTCATCTTGTTAAATCAATGACAATGATAAATCAATTCATTTTATTATAATCTTTATTCCTTGTGTTTGTGGAAGTCCTATTAAGGTGTAAGTGAATTTTTACTATTTTTTGGGTCATCAACTATTATTAAATATTCATCTGATTTGAGTGGAATTAGAAGATAATATTTTACAAGAAAATTATTACAGTCCTATGGTGGTTGGTATATATAACATTCCAATGATTTTTTTCATTATTCTATTTTATGTTGTGCCTCCCATTATTCAATCTCAAATGACCCCAAAAAATTAATTGAAAATTTTAATTAAATGTTATGGAATGTATTAGGGATTCCCTTCAGATACAATGAGATGTGTTGGAGTTTGTTTTCTAAAAAATGGCCTCCCATGGGTTGTTTATGTGAGCTTATTTTCTTATGACTTGTTAAACAATTCCTGGGATGAGTTTGTGCTTTCTTAGTTAGAGAAAGCATGTTAATAAATGATTTAAATAGAATTCATGAATTGAATATGGTTTTCCTCCCTCTAAATGTTTTATAATGATTTTTTTAATTGAATTTGTTAGAGTTGAATACTTTAAAATTATGTAAATGAGTGGGTATACTCATCATATTTTTTTGATTGTGAATTGATATACACGTGTATAATCTCTTATCCTCAAATTTATAATGAGTTGAATGTATAATGGTTACATAGAATGCCATGTGTTTGTTATTCCAAGGGTCGTCGAAATTACAGATAATTAATTGGAACAATAATCATATTGGATTATGATCTGTAGCATGTCATACAACATGTTACACCTTGGATTCGGTTTGGTTGATCATTTAGTGGACATGGTCGGTAGACAAGCTCCTTTGACCCCAATTCAAGCGTAAAAAAGATTACATTGAGATGATCCTAGGAATTGGTAATGTTAAATTGGTCCACTATACCATGGATCTAGCCTTACAATGTCTAACACATTTGATTATATGGACTATATAGGGTGAATGTGAAAATATTGGTTGTACGACACAACTACGGTAAATTATGACACATTGGATTATATGGGTTTTACCATATTAGATATGGAATTACAGGTTATAGGGTGAGGCCATAGGTTGGATGAGATATTGTGTATATAGTGATATCATGGTGAAAACATCTATTTACTCACTACTACCTTGTTATAGTAGCATGTCCCATGTTATCCATTGAACCTTGTTGTGATATAAAAAATTAGTTGAAATATTGTATGTAATCCATATTAACATTACATTTCATACTGCATATCTGTGACATACATAATTTACTCTAATTTATAATTTTATGTTTGACTTTGATTATAGTTATAGACAATTGGGAGGTCACCTTCTAGGATTGAATCTCACACCATGCTCATGCCATCAATGGGTACCCCGACAAAATGTATGAATATAGGTAGGAACCAGGGTAGGTTCCCACAGTTCGATGAATGACATTTGGGAATGATTAGGATTAGGATATAATAGGAATGACCTGAGACACCTAATGCTATTTTAGGATAACATAATTTGGTTTTTTGGTATTTCTATATAGCTATTATATTGTACTTCTCTCTACCTATTTCTTAATTTTTTAGAGACATTGGATGTATCACCATCATCTAAATATGACATTAATATAGGTATTTTATATATATTCTTGTCTTAATAATTTATCAATTTTATGGATTTATATATGCTTATTCTATTTATTATTATTTCTATTATGTTATTTTACACTCTATTACAGAGGGAGTAGTCTCTCCCAGACACACCCTATTCCCTCACTACTAGTTACTGTCCTCTAAAATGTAGTGAGATACACTTAATTCCACATGGCCTAACAAGATTAGGGCTATGTCAAGTGGAATCTATTATTGGGATGTCACATCATATGAAAACGTTTTGTGAGCATGATGCTCTAGAAGAAAAACCATGGAGTCAATGGGTTAGGTTCAAACACGATTTGGGGATTCACATAGGATCAGGTTTGTGTGGCATTAGAGGGTTGCACGTAGGAAAAGGGTTTAGAGAATTAAGTTTCCTTCAATGAACTATCTATCCTTGGGGATTCGTGTGTTATGAAACTTCAACCATGTGACATGTCATGTTTGGGACCACATCAGTTCTGTCACGTCAGATCCTCTACCGTCTGTAGTATTTGTTGTTCACGTTCTCATAAGTGGAGTACGTAAATGCATAGAAGAATCATTTCATTTTATAGAAGCTTCCCCTTTTCAAAATGGGTGAGATTATATTTGTATCCAAAATCCTTGGTGGTGTTTGTGCATGGATAGGGTGGGAGAGGAATTCGTTCTCGATTGATTCTTACTGTGAGATTTTGGTCATGAAAGACATTTGTCTTGACATCACATTGGGAATGTAAATAGGAATGGTTCACTCAACATTCATTTCATGCATGAAACCCTTAATTATCACATTCTTTGGCCTTGTAAATCCCATATTCCTTAGTGTATGAAATAAAAATCATTTTCTTATTTATCAGGAATGGTCTTTTGAGTAACATGGGACTCTTATGTGATACTTATGAAACTTGTGTCAAGTATACTCATTGATCCCAAAATTATCCTTCTGATTTACTTCCATACTCGGTTCAAGGAAAATTAGATGATTAATGTTTTATATGAAATTTCCGTATCAAAATTCCCCCCTTGTAATATTAGATAACATGGGACCATATGGTTGGGTTATGAGGGAAATTATGAAGAGTTTGGTGCATTCCCATCGCTGTGTTAAACATTTGTGGGTGGTCATGAAAAATAAATGTGAATATGCATAAATTTGATTCAATCCGAATAAATTTGAGCAAGGGACCTCGGTATGGTACCATGACTAGTTGTGAGATAATTTGTCCATTCTATTGTGTGCATAACCCATACTCTTGTTGGAAAACCAAATATTCAACTCTCTCTTTCATATAACTCATCTTTTGCGCAACTGTTTCATTGAACATGTCCTTCTTTTGGACTCACTCTACTAAAATTGTGTGAAAACATTATTTTTTCATTTTGAAAAATTTCTCTTACATGTACCTCCCTTGATCATTTCACAATCATCAGTGTAACACCCAGATATTTTATAAGAAATATATATTTTTTTATGTCTTATGTTATACGCAACTCCAAAGGAATCTTTCACAACACACAATATTGACTTGGCTTGCATTACACGCAATTGCGACCTTCCTCGATAGCGTGTGTAGTACGCAATATCGGGTTTCACTAAACAACGATATATTATTATGGACTAGCTGTTATGAATAGTATTAACTACATTTTGACTTTTATAACATTATTATTCATCTTACACATTTTCTTGAACATGGTAAGAGAAAAAAAAAATTTCAGGTAAAATAAGTATTTTTCAAAAAATGTAGTTTTGTCGCAATTTGCTGGCGCACCCACATTAAACCTAGTTTTTGACATTATTATCAGTTCAATTTGACAAAATAAAATTATTATTTTGAATCAGGATATTAAAATTTACTTTGGATATATTTTATATATTTTTCTGATAACTTTCATATTTTGATGAATAGTAAAAATACCCTAATTTTTAATTAAAAACAACTTTTTCATTGAGATAATTTATATGGATAAATTATAATATTGAATGGTTTTAATGTAAAAATATAATATATTTTTACCATTTAATATAATTTATGTCATTAGCATTAATTTCACTTTGAATTCATAGGTAAAAACATTTCAATCTTTGGCAATGTTTTAACTTCTAAAACCTGTTTTCTTAACAATGAGATTAACTTTAAATTAATTACTGCAACTTATATGTTTTGAATTTTTAAAAATGGATTCCATATTTGGAATCAGTGGGTTTAAATATGGTAATAGGCTACTTTTTATTTTTGTGAATTATGAATAGTAACTACGGTAAATTTTATTTACCATAGTTAAAGGTAAATCGGGTGATTAAGGGTAAATATATGATTATATAATTACCCTAACACCTGCGAAAATCCTATTGGATGACTAAAATTCGACCCATATAACCTAAGGGTCGGATTAGATTCATTTAATGGACTTTTTTCCATGAAAATAATTTAATTATTATTAAAACCCAAGAAAGTGACAACATGTCACATTCTTAAATCTTAAAAGTATAATAATTTTAATTTAGTGATAAACTTTATGAAACTTAGAACATGAATAGTCTCCAGAAACCTAATACAATTATCTACATCATATTAATTTATTTATAATTTTTAGGGATTAAAAAATTATCATTAATTATGACATAATAGTGATGTTGAAATTATTTTATTAATTAAAATATCAAATAAATGGTTTTAAAAATATTAAAATAAATATTATATGAACTATTTAATGTTCTCAACTAATTTTATAGATAAATATGACATTTTATAAATCTATTAAATCTTTTAGTTTGAACATATATTCTGTATATAGTTTATTTAAATTGAAATATATGAATAGTGACAAAATTGAAACTATAGTTATTTTATAAAAATAACATATTATAAAATTGTTTAAAAATCAAAATAATATTTAAAAATTATAAATTAAAATTTATATGGTCTAAAATTTCATAAATATTCAAATTATGGAAAATTCAAAACAAATATGTAATTATTTACAATAATGTAAAATTTAGAATATTATTACCACAAATAAAATAAAATTGATAAATAAGGATATATCAAATTGATAATGTTTAAAATAAATTCCTAACATGTCTAAATTTTATTGGTTGATGATATTACAACCCTATATCATCTAATAATCGGATATGAGTCATTGTTGAAGTTTTTATGTGGGGTTGGGATTTAATATAAACTAATATTTCTTATATTTCCAAAGGTGCCCCTCTCCTCCCTTATAAAAGGGCACCTCCTCCCTCTCCTCCTCACACCAATTTTAGCCTTCATGCTAGGCCAACCCCTTTCCATTTCACTTCCCCACTTCCCTAGAAACATCTAAATGGTCTTGGTCTTTTTCAAAGTCCAATTTTAGTGTCCTAAGAGGAGGTCTCAAAGAGGCGCTTCAATGAAAAGGTAATGTCTGTTAACGATTCTTTCAACTTTATTTCTTATTCTACTTCTTCTACATCATTTATTTCATTATTAAGTAATAATATAAGTATCACTCATACACTAATATGCTATTATAAGTATGAAACAACTCTATTTCACCATCTATCCATTCTATAGAAAATGAAATCACCACGCGTGCGTACGTACAGAATACCGTCTCCAAGCCGTGGTGTAATCTATTTTCCACAACCACTTTACGTGGATGGGTATAATAGTATGAATAATGACTATATATGATTATTGTAAAGTGATATTTATTCTGAAATAGTATACATACACTTTGATATAATTCCACAATCATGGGAATGATATCATCGATCGTGCGTACGTACAGTATACCGTCTCCACGATGTGATGCGACTCGTTCTACACGATCATCATTGCATAATGATTATATAAATGAATTTAATGAATAAATATGATATATATTACACAAATACCATTCTGTAAATGAGGTGTCTATAACCTAAAAAGAGGAAGAAGAATTTATTCGACAAAACACACATACCAACATACAGCAATAAACACCCGAATTACAAGTAGCAATGAAATATTACTAATAAGAAGCTAAGAATATGACCATATATGATATCATGAAAATAACTATGATTCTGGAATAAGTAAATGACATTATTTAAATCATTAAATAAGAGTTTCGGACACTTATGAAGAAAATTGGACCTAAGGTAAGGGAAAATCTCACAATCTCATTTTTATCCGAGATTGTTTATACCTCAGAATTTACTGGGGAATATTTATCATCCACATACATGTTTCCTCAATATGTAATATTATTTCCATCCACCTACAATTGTTTAAATACTATTTTACCCTTCGGATAGTTTTTAGTAAAACATATGAAAGAAATCTTTTGTCGTTTTTCGTATGAGGTACTTTTTGACTTTTCTAGCCAAAGTACGCAAAAAATTTTTTTAACTTATACAGATTGGAGGGATTTTTAGAACATTATTTCAATGAAGCATCCTTTACAAGTTTTCAAGTTTATTTTTAATCAACTTCTTTTAGTTTAAAATTGTATGACATGTTAATAAAGGGAAAATGTTTTTGAAGTAGAAAATATATTTTCCTCAATAATGGTGTTCAAGTGTTTTATCAATATTGTTTTCCATCTAAGATAATATAGGGTTTTGTTTCTATCCCTATTATTATATTGATTTGATTATGTTGTGATGTAATTATTTTTATGAATTCCTTTATCTTATATGAATTGTTTTATGATGTCACGATGTTTAAGAATCCCATTTTTATTACATGGGTTAAGCTATGATGTATGATTTATGATTTTGTGGCACACATAATAATGGTATAATTATGAGATGGGTGGGACCCATATATCCCTCCAATTCATTGGATAAAGATTTATATCTCATGAGATAGACATGGTTGGAACGACATGTTAAACCGGTTCAGTGAAACAGGACTGAAACGAGGAGTGAACTCGGTTCAAAAAATGACTTTGTCCGCTAAGATAGTCTTGGAAATGAGTATTGACTACTAAGAAATTATTTTCTATGATTATGTGTGTATTCCACAAAGCCTCATGTTTTAAGTTATGATTATTGGAATTGCATTTCACTTCTATGATTTATCCCATGTTATGATATCTTTTGCAGGATATGATTTTCAAAATGTTATGCTCTTATGAATATGATATGTTTGATATTTATTTTTTTTACCCTTACTGAGCATTTGATCTCACCCTTTTGTATGTTTTCATTTCCCCAGGTCAGGAAGAAGGATATTAAGTAGGATATGCCAAAAAGGGACTCTAGATATGATGAAATAAATGGGAGACAACGTGGATGATTTATGAACCAGTTGTTTATTATTTCCAGTTTCTAAAGACACTATACCTATAATGTCCTTTCATGGTATTGTTATATGTTGTAATAATTATGCTTCAATTTTTAAGTAATAACCATGTATGTAATGTTTGGGTCGTTATAGTTGGTATCAGAAGAAAGGTATAGTCAACCATTGGAAACTAGGATGTGAAAGACTTATTAAGAAACCTAAGGATATGTCTAAGCATATAAAACAATCTTAGTGTTTTGGAAATGGCCGTGAACAACCTATGATAAGACCTTAAGTGTGAAATTTTATTCTTGATTATGTGGATTTCTTATTATAATTAGTTTTTCTCACACTATTCTTCTTGGTTTTAGTCAATGACTGGAACCCGAAGGAACCGTGTTAATGCGGAATGCAACGGGAAATGCAATGATTGTCCCCCTGAGCAACGAAACGTTATGGGAGCTGGAATGAAAAATCTTGTAGCCATGCTCACACAACATTCTCAAGCTATGAATCATACATGACTTCCAAACATGCAAATTAAGGATGAACATTCTATTGAATCCCTCATGAGGCAGCTTCTACCTTCATTCAGTGGGTCTTCTGATCCATTAGTGGCTGAACAATGGATTAGTACCACTGAAAAGATATTTTCAGTTCTTCAATGTTCTAAACATGATAAATTCATCTTAGAAGTGTATCGTTTGGAAGGTGATGCTGATCAATGGTGGAATCTTATTAAGAATACGAGGAAAAGGGATTAAATTGGGTCCATAGAATGGGATGAGTTCAAGAACTTATTTTTCAATAAGTATTTCCCTCGTATTCTTCGAACAAAGATGGAGAATGTGTTTCTTCAACTGAAGCAAAAGGATGATGAATCTGTTGGTACCTACGAAGAAAATTTTACAAGACTTGCAAGGTACGTTTCCAGAATTATTATCCAACATGAGAGTACGATCGATCGATTTTTTAGTGGCTTAAAACCAAGTCTTCAAAGGGCGTTATCCATAAGAGACTTCAATATCTATGAGGAAATTGTTCGATGTGCTCTCAAGGTTGAGATGGAGATTGGTGAAACCCATCAGTCACATGGGTTTGATAAGAAGAAGAAAAATGGAATTCAAAAAAATAAAAATAAAGACCACACTGAAAAGAAGATGTGTTTTCCTTTATGTTCAAAGTGTGGAAAGAAACATGGAGGAAATTGTCTTAAGGGGACAAGAAAATGTTAAAAGTGTGGAAAAGAAGGTCATCGGGCAATTTAATGTCGAAATAATGGGAAGAATATGTATAATGATGCAAACAAAGGAAGGGATACAAAGAATGAACCTACTAAACTTCAATGTTTCAAGTGAAAGGAGATGGGGCATTATGCCAATCAATTCCCAAATCCAAGGGTTGATGATGATGATCGACGTCAACAATCTCTTAAGGCCAAAGACAAAGGAAAGTCACATGCAATTACTATCGATGATGTGGAGTATGACAAAGAAGTGGTGAGAGGTACACTTACCATCCAATCTAAAGTAGAAATTTTTTTATTTGATTCTGGATCAACCCACTCTTTTATTTTTGAAGAATTTTCTAAAGGTATCACCATATTACCTCAACAATTAGATGTTGAGTTAGCTGTGACAACCCCTAATGGCACAACAGTCGCATGAAATGTTTATAAATCTTCTCCTATTGAAGTTTGTGGGAATGTGCTTCCTAAAAATCTTGTGATCCTTCATATAGTGGAATTTGATGTGATTATTGGCATGGATTGACTTTCTCTCTATGGAGCTCATATCAATTTCTAAATAAGGGAAGTCACATTTCATATTCCAGATCAATCTATGATCATCTATCGATGCAAGGATGAAAATAACCTTACAGTGGAAATTTATTCCATCTTATGGGTCTTGATTCCACTAAATGAAGGTTATTTATCACAAATGGTTGGAGAAAAACTCATGATTAAGAATATGCTCATTGTAAAGGATTTTGACGACGTCTTTCCAGAGGAATTTCCTGGTCTTCCACCAAATCGTGAAGTTGCGTTTTCAATAGAACTCGTACTGGGTGCTTTGCCTATTTCAAAGACACCTTATAGAATGGCCCCAATTGAGTTGCAGTAATTGAAGAAGCTACTCCAATAGAATCTTGATAAGGGATTCATATTCCCTATTGCGTCACCTTGGGGAGCACCTGTTCTGTTTGTTACGAAGAAAGATGGATCAATGAGACTCTGAATTGATTATCGAGAACATTACAAGATCACTATCAAGAACAAATATCATCTCTCACGCATTGATGACCTATTTGACCAACTACGCAGAGCTCAATACTTTTTCAAGATTGATCTTCATTCAGGGTATCATCTATTAAGGGTCCAAAGGGAGGATATACCAAAGACAGAATTCCGTACAAGGTATGAACACTATGAATTTATATTGATTCCATTTTGTCTTACTAATGCCCCTACTATCATCATGTATCTGATAAATAGAGTCTTTAAAGACTATCTTTATTAGTTTGTGGTAGACTTTATAGATGATGTTCTTGTCTATTAAAAGAGAAAGTAAGAACATGAAGATCACTTGAGAATTGTATTAAAGACCCTAACATAGGAGAAGCTTTATTCCAAATTTACCAAGTGTGAATTTTGGATTAAAAAAGTTGCATTTTTGGGTCACATAATCTCAAAAGAGGGGATATATGTGGATCCAACAAAAGCAGAGGTTACCGAAAGATGGGCGAGACCAACAACAGTAACTGAGATCCAGAGTTTTCTTTGTTTGGATGCATATTACCGACATTTTGTGAAAGATTTTTCAAAGTTATCTAACCCACTCACCATGTTGACTCAGAAAATAGTTAAGTTTGTTTGGACGAAGGAATGTGAAGAGAATTTCATAGAGCTAAAAAAAGGTTATCCAGTGCACCTGTGCTCACACTACCTTGCAGTGGATAAAGGTTTGTGATCTACAATGATGCATCCAAGAAGGGACTAGGGGTGTGTTCTCATGAAAAATGATATGGTGATAGCTTATGCCTCACGACAGTTGAAAATCCATGAGAAAAATTACCCAACTCATGATTTGGAGTTATCTGTGGTAATAATTGCATTAAAGTTTTGGAGGCATTATCTTTATGGAGAATGGTGTGATATTCATACTGATCATAAACTTTTAAAGTATATTTTCGCACAAAAGGAGCTGAATATGTGTCAAAGAAGGTGGTTGGAGCTGATTAAGGATTACGACTTCTCAATTCATTACCACCCTGGGAATGCAAACAAGGTGGAAGATGCATTAAGTCGACCAGGACATGCTAGATTATTCATGATGAGGATCACAAAAGATCCAATATATATGGATTTACAAAGGATGGATCTTGGAATTATAATGTAAAGGGAAAAATCTTATCTATCTCAAATGAATGTTCAACCATCTATACACGCGAAGATTAAAGAGGCACAGAAATAAGATGTAGAGTTACAAAAGAATGTGAGAAATGTTCCTGAATTCAACATTGATTGCTAAGGGATAATAAGATTCAAGAATCCAGATTGTGTTTCTCCCATCCCATAATTAAAGTAGGAGCTACTGGAAGAGGCTCATAGTTCTTCATTTTCTATTCATCCTGGAAGTACAAAGATGTATAGGGACATGAAAGAGTACTTCTGGTGGGATGACATGAAAAGAGATGTTGCTGAATATGCCTCTCGATGCTTTGTTTGTCAGTAAGTTAAAGCTGAGAGACAAAAGTCTAAGGGGATGTTAAAACCATTACCCATACCGGAATGGAAATGGGATAACATCACTATGAACTTTTTCACTGGACTTCCTAAAACATCCAAAGGCAATAATGCTATCTGGGTTATAGTTGATCGTCTTACAAAGTCGGCACACTTCTTTGCAATTAGAGAAGATTTTTATCTTGATCAGCTTTATAGTATATATGTAAAGGAAGTGGTAAGATTGCATGGCGTACCACTTTCCATTATATCTGATCGGGATCTGAGTATTACCTCGAAATTCTAGCGAAGTCTTCATCATGATCTAGATACAGAGTTGAGTTTCAGTACTGCTTACCATCCTCAAACAGACGGTCAGTCTGAGAGGAAAATTCAAACTCTAGAAGGCATGTTGAGAGCATGCTCTATGGTTTTCAAAGGTGGTTGGGATCAACACCTACCTTTGGTATAATTTTCTTATAATAATAGCTTTCACTCCAGTATTCAGATGGCTCCTTATAAAGCTATCTATGTAAAGAAATGCAGAACTCCAACTTTCTGGGATGAAGTTGGGGAAATAAAGCTATTAGGACCTGATCTTGTTGATGAGATGGTAGAAAAGGTTAGATCTATTCAACAGAAAATAAGACCAGCTCAGAGTCGACAGAAAAGCTAGGCTGATAACCGAAGAAAAGACCTAGAGTTTGAAGTGGGTGATAAAGTGTTTTTAGGAATATCTCCCTGGAAGAGGGTAATGAGATTTGGAAAGAAGGGAAAGTTGAGCCCTAGATATATCAGTCCTTTTGAAATTCTGGATCATGTTGGGAAGTTAGCTTACCGATTGGCACTTCCACCGAATCTATCTCATGTTCATGATGTGTTCCATGTATCACTCCTGATAAAGTACATACCCGATCCTTCACATGTACTCACCTCAGAAGTTGTACCGCTGGAGCAAGATATTTCTTATGAAGAACAACCGATAGAGATTCTGGATTGTAGCGAAAAAGTCCCACGGAACAAGACCACTCGCTTGGAGAATGTTTTGTAGAGGAACCACCAATTAGAAGAAGATAAATGGGAACTTGAGGATATGATGAGGGAGAGGTATCCTAATCTGTTAGTAATGAAGTGACGAATTTCCAGGGAGAAATTCATTTTAAGGGGGAAGAATGTAACACCCTGAGATTTTTTGAGAAATATATATTTTTTATGTATTATGTTATACGCAACACCAAAGGAATCATTCACAACACACAATACTGACTTTTCTTGCATTACACGGAATCACGTCCTTCCTCGATAGCGTGTATAGTACGCAATACCGGGTTTCACTAAACAACGATATATTATTATGAACTAGCCATTATGAACAGTATTAACTACATATTGAATTTTATATCATTACTATTCATCTTACACATTTTCTAGGACATGGTAAGATAACAAAATAAATTGTTCAGGTAAAATAAGTATTTTTCAGAAAATGCAGTTTTGCTGCCTTTTGATGGAACACCCACATTAAATCTAGTTTTGACATGATTATAAGTTAAATTTGACAAAATAAAATTCTTATTTTTAATCAAGATATAAACGTTTAATTTGGATAAATTTTTGATATCATTCTGATGACTTTCATATTTTGATGAATAGTAAAAATGCGCTAATTTTTAATTAAAAACAACTTTTTTCATTGAGATAATTTATATGGTTAAATTATAATATTGAATGGTTTTAATTTATAAATACAATATATTTTTACCATTTAATATAATATATGCCATTACCATTAATTTCACTTTGAATTCATAGGTATAAACATTTCAATCTTTGACAATGTTTTAACTTCTAAAAACCGTTTTCTTAACAAATGGATTAATTTTAAATTAATTACTAGAACATATGTGTTTTGAATTTTGAAAATTGGATTCCATATTTGGAATCAGTGGGTC
Source organism: Viscum album (assembly GCA_963277665.1). Classification (NCBI taxonomy): domain Eukaryota; kingdom Viridiplantae; phylum Streptophyta; class Magnoliopsida; order Santalales; family Viscaceae; genus Viscum; species Viscum album. Next base: position 1,405,544,396 of record OY728133.1, on the reverse strand, counting down.
CAAATTAAGTTAATAGGCTACTTTTTATTTTTGGGCATTATGAATAGTAACTACGGTAAATTTTATTTAACATAGTTAAAGGTAAATCAGGTAATTAAGGGTAAATATAATATTATAAAATTACCCTAACACCTGAGAAAATCCTATTGGATGACTAAAAGTAGACCCATATCACCTAAGGGTCAGATTAGATTCATTTTATGGACTTTTTCCATGAAAATAATTTAATTATTATTAAAACCAAAGAAAGTGGCAACATGTCACTTTATTAAATCTTATAATTATAATAATAATAATTTAGTGATAAACTTAATGAACCTTAGAAAATGAATAGTATAAAGAAAGATAATACAATTATCTACAGCATATTAATTTATTTAGAATTTTTAGGGATTAAATAATTATCATTAATTATGACACAATAGTGATGTTGAAATTATTTTATTAATAAAAATATCAAATAAATGGTATTAAAAATATTAAAACAAATATTATATGAACTATTTATAGTGATCCACTAGTTTTCTAGATACATATCACAATTTTTTAATTTATTAATTCTTTTAGCTTGAACATATCATCTGTATATATTTTATTTAAATTCAAATAAATGAATAGTTTAAAAATTGAAACTATTGTTATTTTATAAAAATAACATTTTATAAAATTTTTTAAAAATAGAAAAAGTATTTAAAAATTATAAATTAAAATTTATATGGTCTAAAATGTCATAAAGTGTAAAATTATGGAAAATTCACAACATATATTTAATTATTTTTAATAATTTAAAATTTAGAATTTTATTACCACAAGTAAAATTAAATTGATAAATAAGGATAAATCAAGTTGATAATGTTTAAAATAAATTCCTAACTTGTCTAAATTTTATTGTTTGATGACTTTACAACCCTATCTCATATAATCTTCAGATATGAGTAATTTTGGATGTTTTTAAGTGGGGTTGGGATTTAATATAAACTAAAATTTCTTATATTTCCAAAGGTGCTCCTCCCCTCCCTTACAAAAGGGCACCTCCTCCCTCTTCTCCTAACACCAATTTGATCTTTAAATCTCTACCAACCCCTGCCCATTTCACTTCCCCACTTCCCTAGAAACATCCTAGAGGTCATGGCCTTCTTCAAAGACCAATTTTAGTTCTCTAAGAGGAGGTCTCAAAGAGGCACTTCAAAGAAATGGTAATGTCCGTTACCGATTCTTTCAACTTTATTTATTATTCTACTTCTTATTATTTAGTTGTTTCATTATAAAGTAATAAAATAAGTATCACTAATATACTTATACGTTATTATAAGTATGAAACATCTCTATTTCACCATCTATCCATCCTACGGAAAATTAAATCACCGCGCGTGCGTACGCAAGGAATACCGTCTCCACGCCGTGGTGTAATCTATTTTCAACATCCACCATACTTGGATGGATATAATGGTGTAAATAATTACTATATATGATTATTTTAAAGTGATATTGATTCTTAAATATTATACATACACTCCAATACAATTCCACAATCATGGGAACGATATCATCACTCGTGCGTATGTATGGAATACCGTCTCCACGATGTGATGTGACTAATTCTACATGATCTTGATTGCATATTGATTATATAAATGAATTTAATGAATAAATATGATATATATTACACTAATACCATTTTGGAAATGAGGTCTCTATAACCTAAAAAGAGGAATAAGAATTTATTCGACAAAACACACATACGAACATAAAAAAATAAACACCCGAATAACAAGTAACAATAAAATATTTCTAATAATAAAGCTATAAATATGACCATATATGATATCATAAATATAATTATGATTATTTAATAAGTCAATGACATTATTTAAATCATTACACAGTAGGTTCGGACACTTACAAAGCAAATCGGACCTAAGGTAAGGGAAAATCTCACAATCTCATTTTTATCCGAGATTGTTTGTATTTCATAATTTATTGGGGAATATTTATCCTCCACATACAAGTTTACTCAATATATAATATTATTTACATTCACCTAAAATTGTTTAAATCCAATTTTACCCTTCGGTGAGTTTTTATTAAAAGATATGAAATGAATCTTTTGTCGTTTTTCGTAGGAGGTACTTTTTGACTTTTCCGGCCAAAGTACGGGAAGAAGGTTTTTTAAACATATACGTAATGAATGGATTTTTAGAACATTATTTCCATGAAGCTTCCTTTACAAGTTTTCAAGATTATTTTTAATCAACTTTTTTTAGTTTAAAATTGTATGACATGTTAAGAAAGGAAAAAAAATTGAAGTAGAAAGGATATTTTCGTCAAGAATGGAGTTCAAGTGTTTTATCAAAATTATTTTCCATCTACGATAATATAGGGTTATGTTTATATCCCTATTATTACATTGATTTGATTATGTTGTGATGGAATTATTTTTATGAATTCCTTTATCTTATATGAATTGTTTTATGATGTCACGATGTTTAAGAATCCAATTTTTATTACATGGGTTAAGTTATGCTGTATGATTTATGATTTTGTGGAACACATAATAATGGTATCATTATGAGATGGGTGGGACCTATATCTCCCTTCAATGCATTGGATAAATATTTATATCTCAGGAGATAGACATGGCTGGAACGTCAGGTTAAACCGGTTCAGTGAAACATGACTGAAATGAGGAGTGAACTCAGTTCAGAAAAGGACTTTGTCCACTAAGATAGTCTTGGAAATGAGTCTTGACTAATAAGAAATGATTTTCTATGATTATGTTTGTATGAAAAAAAGCCTCATGTTTTATGTTATGATTATTGGAATTACATTTCACTTCTATGATTTATCCCATGTTATGATCTCTTTTGAAGGATAATATTTTCAAAATGTTATGTTCTTATGAATATGATATGTTTGATATTTCTTTTGTTTACCCTTATTGAGAATTTGATCTCACCCTTTTGTATGTTTTATTTTCCCCAGGTCAGGAATAAGGATATTAATTAGGATATGCCAAAATGGACTCTAGATATGATGAAATAAATGGGAGACAATGTAGATGATTTATGAACCAGATGTTTATGTTTCGCAGTTTTAAAGACACTATACCTATACGTTCCGTTCATGGTTTTGTTATATGTTGTAATAATTATGATTAATTATTGAAGTAACAACCATGTATGTAAATATGGGTCGTTATAATCAGAGATATACCATCAATAGAACAATGCTATGATTGAAGATGCAGGTACCCTTGGACGGGAAACAAAAATTAAAAATATGAATATTTCCCATGATTGGAGGGTTTTTCTGAAAACCAAATTCTAATGGACTTGACAAACGGGTCCCTGAAGAACTAACCACCAAGAGATCTACATACATTAAATGTATTGGGATGACGTGTGTCATGACCATTCAATATTTTGAGGTTAACATTCTATGATTGTGTTTGATGTGTGAGGAACAAATAAATCATGGGAACATCATTGTTCACGAGAATAATTCCAAGAATAATGAGCCCATGAACTTATATATTCTCAATGGGTGCACTAATAAGGTTATAATAGATGTTCTAGGGGTTGAATAATTACATGCCCAATACATCAGCATCTTTCAAAGAAGGATATTGAAAAATAGAAAGGGCTGACACATGGACTGAGATTTTTGGTTTGTATGAAATTTCACCAGTGAATGTGATTAGTTGTATTGGGTATTATATACCTACCTAGAATTTAGAGATGAAATGTTCAATATTGGAATGTACATGGTATTTTGGACATCATAGTTTCACATGTTCCATATGCAGGAGTTGGTGTCGAAGCTCCTCTCCATGTGGTCCCTAGATACCAAAACCTTCAACCTTCACTATGGGTAGGTGAGAATTATTTTGTCGTATGATTTATAAATTTTAGGCCTTCAATTTTCTGAGTTCATGTACGATGAGTTACATCCATAATATAAAACATGGGGTTATATGCAGTGTACTGATCTCCCAACATAGTACATACTGGATGTGTTATTGTTAATGTTGTATCGTGCTCCCATCATACATATGGAAATCTCTTTCAATCTGTCGATGTACATTTCCTTGAGTAAGGATCTATCCATGAGGATCCTTGGGTAGGGAAGGTAATGTCTGAAATCACCATAGATGAGATGACTTGGATTGTATTTGTTGATCATGGAATACGAGCTATTTATGTAGTGGGGGTACAAAATGGTGGAAGGTTGTGAACTAATTTTTTTCTATGCTAGGTTCCTCATGAAATTTCCTAGTTGATGGCTACTTCCATGTAGAGATACCTACATAGGCTTTTTCATGGGGATGCTAGAGATGGAGGCAACCATTATAGCTAGAATATTGTGATCCTAGTCATACATATTCTTTCCTATATCTATCATCTTCTAGGATATGAGGAATGTAGAGAAACACTAATAAGGATCCATATACAATTTTATTTATGTATAGTTTGGGGTTCACTTTTGGAGGTATGAGATCTCAATTTCCATCATCTCATTAAATTCTCATTTGCGTCCATACTTTATCATCATTTATTGGTCCCACTAGTGATTCTCTAAGGGTATGGTGTTCTTAATGAGATAAAAAATCATAATAACTTCAACTCCCCCTTCTCATCCATGATAGGATGTATGGTGGAAAACCTAAAACATATTTTGGAATGGGAGGAGTACCATCATAGATTCCAATGCAGGGTGTTAGTTTCCAGGATTCACAACCAATTATACTATGAGTAGTATACATCCTTCTAATTTTTTGGGTAGTTATAGTGCCTCTAATAGCCGAGGATGAGAGTTTACATGGGTTTTTGTGAATAACGACATAATTTTATCCTTCATCGGTTATGGTGGATATTAGTAAGCATGGGTTCATGAGATATGATCATGAAACTATCCAAAAAAATCAACATTATATCATCAAAGGATAATTAAAGAATCATGGTGGCAGAATACATTGATGCAGGATATAGAAAGAATATTAGGGTGGTTGATCCAATGAGTGAGTCATTAGGGAATAATGGTTGAAGGTGGGATTCTCTCTGAGGATTATTAAGTACTTATTGAGAGTATTCGGCTGGATATGCAGTAGGGATGGTGTAGTACATTTCTATAACCCCTCCTCTTATAAGATTGAGGTCCCATAAGAAAAATTGGGACGATGTGGGAGGATATAAGGTAGGGACAAGAATATATTGGGTGTATTCCATGATAAACCTATGGCACCTCTACTAAACATCTTTTAACACTATTCATCCATTGCTTTGGATAACATGAATGATTTTGTGACTTCCATGATAATAGAAGAAATATGGAAAAAGATGTTCTTATATGGATTTCATCAAGCATAGGTATAGCTTTTCTAGGTAACATCAAATGTGGAATTATATGGATGGAATGGTTACATAATAGTCATGGATAAATTTTCATTCTAGATTGGGGCACATGTTCTTACATCCACCATAGAGCGGTTGGTGTTTAGAGACGATCCATGGAGAAAGGATTCACCCTATATTGATGAATCGTCTGAGGAGGAATCCGCAGGTAGGGATGCACATGGAACCAATGATGAATAATCTTGGGGGTTGGATACCGATCAGTGGATTCCTTGAGAGAGTTGTTCAATTGAATCCTTTAATGATGGATTGGTCATACTTAGTGAGGAATAAATATTAACTTACCCAACTCCCTTGAAGCTTGCCATTTTTTTTCATAAGTTCTAACTAAAGATATATTAGTATAATAGAATCTTTGAAATGGGAATGGGGGCTTGATGGAGGGATAGAATGTGCACCGTTGGTTTTCAAATAGAATTTTCTAGGGAATGTCGTAGTGCTAATGTAGTTGGGGGGCTAGTTGTGAACGACATAGTTACAAACATGAAGCCTTATGTCCTCCCTTCTATTTATGTGGGACCACATCAGGGCATTAAAATAATAGAATCCCCTTTTGGGGAAGCTAGTTTCTAGGGGATTTTGATAACAATGATCCCCCTACAATAGTGTAATACTATATCTTAGTTTACATTGTCACTTTTAGAACATTCATAAAACAATTTCAACAATTTTTTTGTTTATACAAATGCAGATTCCTCTAAACATATGCGATAAGAACTAAAAAGTACCAAATGATGTCAAGGGGGCTACTATGGTAAATTATCGTACCATGAATTAAGGTAAAATCTATAAATTCTTAGATCATGTAATTATCTCACTCTCAAATGTGCAATGTCTTTAAAATTTATAAATGAATTGAATATTGTTCTCACAATACAAGAAATGATTGTCAAGGATGTGTTCCCATTAAGTGGATGCAGTTAGAGAATCTAGGGTCACCCTATGATGGATGCATTGACCCTTGAGTAGTCATCCATTCAAGCTAATGTATTCTTGGTCTGGAGGGAATCATTTTCTTCGGTCACATGAAACACAACATGTTGGGTGAGGCTTTATACTTGTGTAGTTGGTGAGAACAATGAAGGATAATATTATGTCATTCATCATTTGATCTAGAGACCAAAGAGACTGAGAGGATCCCTGATAAGGAACTTATTATAGCCATTCTGAAATATTTTCCTAAATATGATCCTACACCACCTAATTAGCATGAGAACACTGGGTCTAATGTCTCAAAAGTATTCTCATATTCAACCTTAAGGAATTAAGGAATATATTGTTATACATCAATCAATATTGGGAACCATACCTAGTGATATTGATGGTGTCCCACCACTGTTAGATGTGAAAACAAGGCAGTTGAAGAGTGGATAGTCACAGTACTCGTTCTCTAGTCTGTGACATCCTCAATGAGTGGGTAAAATCGGGACGCAAACATCTTGTTTTTTCCTCACATCATTAAACATTTTACAACACTAGGAAACTCTAAGAGACCAACCCTGAAATCTAATGTGTAGAAGTGAAATTTCTTATTCATCCTTTCACAATGCTCAATGATAGGTTATTTTCTAACTGAATTATGAGTTAGAGGTGGCTGAGAATTAAATGAAACATGAGATATATCAGGTTTTTTATCTCCATAATGGGTGGAACTGGTTCATATTAGATATGATAAAATTCTTCACATAGATAATCAAGATGATGCAGACCTCAAAAGGAGATAGTATGTCCTTTATTCCACAGGCTAGATGCAGGCATAGTTGGAGTTATCAATAACTAGGTTAGACATGTGGGGATGATTTTTTAGGACCTAAAGAGGCTCTAGTATATAGATGACCCTTTTCTAACATCACAATTTGTTTCTTAATAAATCCTACATGAATGGAAATATTTATTTTGTCCCTATTAATTATTTAATTTCAATCATTCTAGTGAAAATAACCTCAAACCATCACTAAGATCACGTAATTCATTCTTGGTGACAGAATTTTGGGATGACCCCATATTTCATCATTTATATGAGATTGTTTTATAATCATCATAATCACAAGGTTAGCTATTGTTGAATGTATATTGGGAGTTATTAGACTAAGAAGGGAAATTTTTACTGGATGAGGATCTCTAGACAGTTGAGTTTATATTTCAATGTGATTTAGTGCTTGAGTGGGGTAATTCATGTGGTTTTAGACCCTACTCAAAAAAGCATAAATTGATAGTGTCAATAACAATTGCAAAATTATGGAATAGAAAATGAGTTTCAACATGGTTCCAAATAAATATTGAACCTTTTGGAGAAGCATTACCTATACCACCTAGATGAAAATGTGTAAAAACAACTGAGGGTAGACCATAGACCATGTTATAAACATGGAACTTGCCTTAGAATGTTCTTTAAATTCCACATAGGTGTTGACCTAATATTTGGAATGAATAATTTTGGCTCGAAACCATGCTATTAGAGGATCCCTTTAGATATATAGGTGGATAAGAATCTAAATAATGGTATCATCAATCTTGAAAATGAATTTATGGAAAGATAGAATCGATTCCAACAGTCTTAGAATTATGTTTCAATGGTTTAAAGCACATTGGTGTGGGAATATCGGGTTGAAAATAGTTCAAATTTTCTTTCAGGGGAGATTTATGTTATTTTATAAGAGATAGTTTAATGAATGTTGTGGTATAAAACTAACACTATAGAAAAGGACTTCCTTTGAAAATTCATGTGTTTGCTTGTTGTTTTACGTTTTCAAATGAGTATGATGAATATGTAGAGTTACTTCATATAGAAAGGATGAAGAATTGAACATTTTAACATAATGTGATCATGATACATCCCATAGCATGAAATCGTGTGAATGGAATGTGGAGTGTGTGTGGACTATGTTCTAATATTATGCCCATTTCATTTCCATGTTAGGTCTACAAGGAATCATTTATTCTTACAAAGGTGTAGATTCCTCGTTTAGAATCTATCCAAAAGGGATGTAGTGGACCGGTGTGAATTATACATGGAAAACATAAAATTTATGTTGAATGAGTGTTTAATGATTAGATACCTTACATCAAGAAACAAAATTTTGTGTAGGTCACATAAAGTGTATGGTCATGTCCTATGGACTACATCATTCAGTTTAAGGGTAGAAAGCATTGAATTTGTTGTAAGTAGTTTAAGGTCAGGTTGAATTTATTAAGAATCTTCTCATAGTTTAAGGTCATCTATTTTTTTCCATGGTGGGGTGACTCGATTGAACATTTGTGGCATCGAGGAAATTTACATAATGTGAATGAGAGACCTATGAGACCACCTGATTCCACAAAAAAAATCAAGGTGGATAATCGCTATATTCATAGTTTAGGATCATCATTTTAGGACCAAGATAACAAATTTTATGGCCCTATTGACTTGACATATAGATATTAGTTTAAAATAATAGATATCAGAAATTGAGCTCTTAGTTTAGGATAATATATTTTGGACCCTAGAAAAGGGTATTATCAAACAAATATATGTACCATGATGGAGGTGAAAGACCTTATATGAATTAGGGCCAAGGAGTCCTAGTTCCACACTACATATTCACTTGAAGAATTCCATGTATATTATTTTCATGATTATTGGGTTGGGGTACCATGAGGCTTGAACACATTATTACACTTCCTACTAAGACTCTTGATCCCATAAGATTCTATCTCAATCTAAGAAACTAAAATCAGTGAGGGACTGACGTGTAGGAACATACTTGTAACACCCTGAGATTTTAGGAAAAATATTCTTTTAATTTCATTAATGTCTTGTGTTGTATTCTACACCAAGATTACCTTGCACTATACGCAGCACCGTATTATCTTGCAGTATACGCAACACTATTCTTGGACCGTGTTACACACAATTTTGATAATAGTTATTCTATGAAACATTGAGTATATATATATATATATTAAATGTATAAATGAAATATGGTTGGATTCTGTTATATGAAACAACGAAGGATTCTTTCACAACACGCAACCCTGACTTGGCTTGCATTACACGCAATCACGACCTTCCTCGATAGCGTGAGTTGTACGCAATACCGGGTTTTAATAAACAATGTTATATTATTATAATATTGTCATGAACTAGCCGTTATGAATAGTATTAACTAAATTTTGAATTTTATAACATTATTATTCATCTTACACATTTCTAGAACATGGTATAAGAACAAAATAAATTTTTCGGGTAAAATAAGTATTTTTCAAAAAATGCAGTTTTACCGCCTTTTGATGGCGCACCCACTTTAAATATAGTTTTTGACATGTTTATATGTTAAATTTGACAAAATAATATTCTTCTTTTGAATCAGGATGTAAAAATTTACATTAGATAAAATTTTGATATTTTTCCGATAACTTTCATATTTTAATGAATAGTAAAAACACGATATATTTTAATTAAAAACAACTTTTTTCATCGTAATATCTTATGTGGTTAAATTATAATATTGAATGGTTTTAAAGTATATTTAGAATATATTTTTACCACTTAATATAATGTTGGTCATTGGACACAATTTTACAATTAAACCGAACATAAACAAGTGTCAATCTTTTGATAGTTATTATCTCTTAAAAACACGCTTTTTGTTTTGACAGCGGGAATTAATTTTAAATTAATTTCTTCCACTTCTGTGTTTTGAATTTAGAAAAATGGATTCCATATTTGGAATCAGGATGTTCAAATTGTGTAAATAGGTAACTTTTATTTTTAGACATTTTGAATAATTACTGCGGTAAATATTTTATTTACCATGGTTAAGGGTAAATCCGGTAAATAAGGGTTAAAAATAGTATTATAATAATATTAAATTACCCTAAAACGTGTCTTAACCCTATTTGTTGATACATGGTCGACCATGGGCATCTTTGGGTCGATTTTGGGACCCCATTGATCCACTTGTAAGTGATAATGACACTTTATTTTAATTAAGTTAAAATGAATACAAAATTGACACAAGCATATATCTTTTAGAATAACAATCGTTACATAGGGTTATATATGTTGGATTTTAGATTATAAATATTCATTAGAAAGATAAAAAGCTTTCCTACATAATGGTATTTTATTTGTAATTTTTATACTTTAAATAAGTTAATTTATATATGACACAATGATGATGCAGTAATTATCTTATTAATGAAATATTGACATAATTGATGTTATAAACACCAAAATAAATGTAATTTGAGACTTTTTATGAATTACACTAATTTTATAGGTTACTATGATATATTAATGTTTATTTAATCAACTTGGTTTGAACATTTAATTCTGTTATGACTTTCACAAAAATCATATATCAAATAGTGTCAAAATTGACACAAAATAGTTTTTAAATAAAATATTATATTATTAATTGTTATTTTATTTCTAAAAATCTAAGGTTCGGCCAAATGACTTAGATAAGGATATATATATTAATAATAAACAATTTGGGGTTCGTTTGGCATGTTATAGTAAGTTTATTAACCATATAGTGAAAGAAAACAAAAAGACATGGTAAAAGTTAAATTATTTAACTTAGAGTTAAATCTAATTGATAAGGTTAAAATAATATCTTAGACTTGTCTAAATTCTATTGGTTGATAGGATTTCGACCCATCCCCACCTTAGCTTCGAAATAAGTCCCTTTGGAACCATTATAAACCGATTTTTACTTTAATATAAAATAATATTTTGAGATATTCTTAAGGTGCCCCTCTCCTCCCTTATAAAAGGACACCTCCTCCCTCTCCTCCTCACACCAATTTGAGCACTCATGCTCGGCCAACCCCTGACAAAATCCCTTCTCCACTTCCCTAGAAACATCCTAGAGGTTCTGGTCTTCCTCAAAGACCAATTCTAGTGCCCTAAGAGGAGGTCTCAAAGAGGCACTTCAAAAAAGAGGTAATTACCGTTACCAATTCTTTCATCTTTATTTCTTCTTCCACTTCTTCTTCTTAGGTTGTTTCATTATGAAGTAATAACATCAGTATCACTCATATACTGATATGTTATTATATGTATGAAAAAACCCTATTTCACCATCTATCCATCCTACGGAAAAAGAAATCACCGTGCGTGCATACGTACGGAATACCGTCTCCACGCCGTGGTGTAATCTATTTTCCACCACCACCTTACATGGATGGGTATAATGGTGTAAAGAATAACTATACATAGTTATTACAACATCATATTGATTCTGATATATTGTATAATCCACTCCAATTCAATTAAATATTTATAGAAATGATATCATCGCTCGTGCGTACGTACGGACTACCGTCTCCACGACGCGATGAGATTCATTCTCCATGTTAACCATTTAAGAATGATTATAAAGTATATATAAGAAATAATAATGAAATATAACACATTATAAAGCTACTGTATTTATGTATATATATATATATATATGTATGTCATCTACTTACTTCCATTTCAAGACAATAAGGAAAGAAAAACAGCGTTCATGCGTACGTACGGACTACCGTCTCCATGAACGGTGTTTTTCATTTTATTTATCTATCTATTATATATATATATATATACTGAATATATATGATATATAAATCATATTTTATATTCTGGAAGTAAGTAAATCATGATATAAGTAATAATGATGTCAAGAACAACAAGTCAAAACACCTACGATAAATGAAACGATTTTACCCAAAACGCTTCTTTAACATGGAATTTACAAAAGAACAGGTAATATAATGTCATAAGTGAACCATATATGATATCATAACAATGAATATGATTATTTAATAAGTCAATGACATTATTTAAATAATTATACAGGAGGTTCGGACACTTACAAAGCAAGTCGGACCTAAGGTAAGGGAAATATCACAATCTCATTTTTATCCGAGATTGTTTATTCGTAAGTATTTACTGGGGTGTATTTTATCATCCACATCCATGTTTCATCAATATGTAATATTATTTCCATCCACCTACAATTGTTTAAATCCATTTTTACCCTTCGGTGAGTTTTTAGTAATATGTATGAAAGGAATCTTTTGTCGTTTTTCGTACGAGGTACTTTTTGACTTTTCCGACAAAAGTACGAAGAATGTTTTTTTAACTTATACGGCATGAATGGATTTTTAAAACATTATTTCCAAGAAGCTTCCTTTACAAGTTTTCAAGTTTATTTTTAATCAACTTCTTTTATTTTAAAGTTGTATGACATGTTATGAATGGAAAAATGTTTTTGAAGAAGAAAGGATATTTTCCTCAAAAATGGAGTTCAAGTGTTTTATCAAAATTATTTTACATCTAAGATAATAAAGGGTTCTGTTTTTATCCCTATTATTAAATTGATTTGATCATGTTGTGATGGAATTATTTTTATGAATTCCTTTATCTTATATGAATTGTTTTATGATGTCATGTTGTTTAAGAATCCCATTTTTATTACATGGGTTATGTGATGATGTAAGATTTATGATTATGTGGCACACATACGAAAGGATTCATTATAAGATGGGTGGGACCTATATCTCCCTCCAATGCATTGGGTAAAGATTTTATATCTCATGAGATAGACATGGCTGAAATGGTAGGTTATACCGGTTCAGTGAAACAGGACTGAAACGAGGGTTACTCGATTCAGAAAGGGACTTTGTCCACTAAGATAGTCTTGGCAATGAGTCATGACTAACAAGAAATGATTTTCTATGATTATGTGTGCATGCCACAAAGTTTCAAGTTTCATGTTATGATTATGGTGATCTCATTTTCACCTCTATGATTTGTTCCATGTTAAGATATTATGATCTCTTTTGCAGGTTATGATTTTCAAAAAGATAAGATATGATTTTTATTTCTTTTGTATACCCTTACTGAGCATTTGAGCTCACCCTTTTATGTTTTCTTTTCCCCAGGATATAAAGAAAGGTTTTAGGTAAAAAAAATGGAAGATCTTTATGGGAGATATTGTAGATCTTTCACCAGGATTAGAAGATTATGTTCCGAGTTTCCAAAGACACTAAACTATTACGATCCTTGTGTGTGTGTTTTTGTTATGTACTAAGTATTCCGCAAAAGTAATGTAATGTCCATGTACGATAAGCTTCGGGTCTCTACAGTTGGTATCAGAGGAATGGTTTAGTCAACCTTTGGAAACTAGGATGCAAAAACGTTAGTGAGATCCCTAGAGATATTTCTAAGGTATGTCTAGGGATGTCTCTAAGGTTAAGTATACATATAGGTTATAGTCCTAGAATTGCGCTAACGATCTTAGAATTTAACCTAAGATGTAAGATATTGAGGGTACTACCCCTTTATTATGTTGTTTTCCCTAGCATGATTTTTGCCTCTCACACTATTCATTTTGGGTTTTAGAAAATGGCTGGAAACAAGATGATTCACAATAATGGAGGATATGATGGACAATGGAATGATATTCTTCATGAGAAACCAAATGAAATGGGATTTGGATGTCCAAACATCATTATTATGCCGAATCAGCAATCTCACAATATGATCAATAAAGTAAAATTTGGTAAGTTTCCTGACTCGGCAAATAAGAGAAAGATGGAGTTTCATGATGATCATAGAGGAAAGAAAGTTCAATTTCCCCTATGTAAATCATGTGGGAAGAGGCATCACGGAGAATGTTTCAAGGGAACTGGAAGATGCTTTGGGTGTGGAAAAGAAGGACACAAAGCAAGTAAGTGCAAAGGAAAAGGGTCAGTTAACACCATGGATGAGGATAATGGTATTGCTACGACATCAAAAATGGTTAAGTGTTTTAAATGTGGAATGTATGGGCATTATGCAAACAAATTCCCTAAGGGAAAGACTCATGAAGAGAATCAGTATGGTCATATGGGTAGTATTTATGTGGATGATGATGAAGAGACTACAAATGATATGTGAGATGAAAGAATTTTTGAAGCTCGGTCAATGGTTTAAGAATGTAGTGGAATGATTACATGTTTATCATGTGTAATTTTGTATAAGTAATCTCATGCTACTATGGAATAAAGATACATCTATGGATTGTTACACTGTTGTCTTCCCTTGTGTTTTGAAAAATGTTACCAGTATCCATGAAAGGTTATTCAGATATTTTTGGAATGTATATGATATGCGCATAATGAAGGGATAAGGAGAAAATTAAATGTTTGATAGTATTCATGAGCTCATGATTGATATAAGGACTAAGTGATATCATGGTTTGAGTATATAGAATTTTGAGGATTTTGGTATGTGGAAAGTGTTAACTTTAAACTGCATTCATGTTTTCACTATGGTATTCAAGAGAATACATGATTAAGGACTTTGAATGATTGGAATGCGACCATCAAAACATATCTTATGATATATGGGAGTGGACTGCAGTATTATGGATAAGCCTAAAGATTGGAATGGATTATGTTGGACATAAGTTAGTATTGTTTAAGGATAGAAGTTTTTTCGATATTATTGATGGGATGTTATAGTAATATAGTTTTATAAAAAGGACAACCTGCAGGACGGGTGACAGCCCATCGCTTCGGACAAGGCTGTCGGAATCGAACCCACAACCGAAGTGCGACTGGCCTTTATCGCCTACCAATGGCCTACAGGAAGTCCCTGTTTAGTAGAAACTAGTTTTATTATATTAAGTTGTATGACATATGATATATAAGTCCATTTTAGGAACCATATATGATTAATCTCACTATAGATCGACTTGTGTATATATGTTCTTGCTAACCTTTTGTTTGAGACAGATGGAATGACCCGTCATTCTATCACATGATCTGCTAACACTTCACGAATAACAAATTCAACTTCATTTATTTAAGAGATGAAGTGGAAATTGTTAAAGGCACGAACAACAGTGAGATTGTACCAAAATAAAGTAAGTATTTATTCTAATGGGAAACGATCTTGAAAACCAAAAATGTTTCCCTAGTGATCTTATATCTGATGAATCAGATGGTACCCTAGATCATCACAAATTTATGGCTTTGTGATTGTTGGCTTTTTCATAGCCATGTCCTCTACCACTATCCATCAGAACATGATGGTTAGATTTCTCTTCCATATCCATATTTTCACCTATGTGGAAACCCAGTGATTAGTTTATTTGGGTAACAGTTACGTTTCATACTTTTGTTTTTAAAGATAAGTTTTGGTATTCCTTTTTACGATGTGGGTTTCTATCAAAGAAACTTTCAAATAGTAAACCATTTATAACCCCGACGAATTTCGAGGGCGAAATTCATTTTAAGGGGGGTAGAATGTAACACCCCGAGATTTTATGAAAAATATTCTTTTAATTTCATTAATGTCTTGTGTTGTATTCTACACCAAGATTACCTTGCGCTATACGCAACACCGTATTAGCTTGCAGTATACGCAACACTATTCTTGGACCGTGTTACACAAAATTTTGATAATAGTTATTCTATGCAACATTGAGTATATATATATATATATATATTAAATGTATAAATGAAATATGGTTGGATTCTGTTATACGAAACAACGAAGGATTCTTTCACAACACGCAACCCTGACTTGGCTTGCATTACACGCAATCACGACCTTCCTCGATAGCGTGTGTTGTACGCAATACCGGGTTTTAATAAACAATGTTATATTATTATAATATTGTCATGAACTAGCCGTTATGAATAGTATTAACTAAATTTTGAATTTTATAACATTATTATTCATCTTACACATTTCTAGAACATGGTATAAGAACAAAATAAATTTTTCGGGTAAAATAAGTATTTTTCAAAAAATGCAGTTTTACCGTCTTTTGATGGCGCACCCACTTTAAATATAGTTTTTGACATGTTTATATGTTCAATTTGACAAAATAATATTCTTCTTTTGAATCAGGATGTAAAAATTTACATTAGATAAATTTTTGATATTTTTCCGATAACTTTCATATTTTAATGAATAGTAAAAACACGCTATATTTTAATTAAAAACAACTTTTCTCATCGTAATATCTTATGTGGTTAAATTATAATATTGAATGGTTTTAAAGTATATTTAGAATATATTTTTACCACTTAATATAATGTTGGTCATTGGACACAATTTTACAATTAAACCGAACATAAACAAGTGTCAATCTTTTGATAGTTATTATCTCTTAAAAACACGCTTTTTGTTTTGATAGCGGGAATTAATTTTAAATTAATTTCTGCCACTTCTGTGTTTTCAATTTAGAAAAATGGATTCAATATTTGGAATCAGTATGTTCAAATTGTGTAAATAGGTAACTTTTATTTTTAGACATTTTGAATAATTACTGCGGTAAATATTTTATTTACAATGGTTAAGGGTAAATCCGGTAAATAAGGGTTAAAAAATAATATTATAATAATATTAAATTACCCTAAAACGTGTCTTAACCCTATTGGTTGATACATGGTCGACCATGGGCATCTTTGGGTCGATTTTGGGACCCCATTGATCCACTTGTAAGTGATAATGACACTTTATTTTAATTAAGTTAACATGAATACAAAATTGACACAAGCATATATCTTTTAGAAACACAATTGTTACATAGGGTTATATATGTTGGATTTTAGATTATAAATATTCATTTGAAAGATAAAAAGATTTCCTACATAATGGTAGTTTATTTGTAATTTTTAGATTTTAAATAATTTAATTTATTTATGACACAATGATGATGCAGTAATTATCTTATTAATGAAATATTGACATAATTGATGTTATAAACACCAAAATAAATGTAAATTGAGACTTTTTATGAATTCCACTAATTTTCTAGGTTACTATGATATATTAATGTTGATTTAATCAACTTGGTTTGAACATTTAATTCTGTTATGACTTTCACAAAAATCATATATCAAATAGTGTCAAAATTGACACAAAATAGTTTTTAAATCAAATATTATATTATTAGTTGTTATTGTATTTCTAAAAATCTAAGGTTCGGCCAAATGACTTAGATAAGGATATATATATTAATAATAAACAATTTGGGGTTCTTTCTGCATGTTATAGTAAGTTTATTAACCATATAGTGAAAGAAAACAAAAAGACATGGTAAAAGTTAAATTATTTAACTTAGAGTTAAATCTAATTGATAAGGTTAAAATAATATCCCAGACTTGTCTAAATTCTATTGGTTGATAGGATTTCGACCCATCCCCACCTTAGCTTCTAAATAAGACCCTTTGGAACCATTATAAACCGATTTTGACTTTAATATAAAATAATATTTTGAGATATTCCTAAGGTGCCCCTCTCCTCACTTATAAAAGGACACCTCCTCCCCCTCCTCCTCACACCAATTTGAGCACTAAAGCTCGGCCAACCCCTGACAAAATACCTTCTCCACTTCCCTAGCAACATCCTAGAGGTTCTGGTCTTCCTCAAAGACCAATTCTAGTGCCCTAAGAGGAGGTCTCAAAGAGGCACTTCAAAGAAGAGGTAATTACCGTTACCAATTCTTTCATATTTATTTCTTCTTCCACTTCTTCTTCTTAGGTTGTTTCATTATGAAGTAATAACATCAGTATCACTCATATACTGATATGTTATTATATGTATGAAACAACCCTATTTCACCATCTATCCATCCTACGGAAAAGGAAATCACCGCGCGTGCGTACGTACGGAATACCGTCTCCACGCCGTGGTGTAATCTATTTTCCACCACCACCTTACATGGATGGGTATAATGGTGTAAAGAATAACTATACATAGTTATTACAACATCATATTGATTCTGATATATTGTATAATCCACTCCAATTAAATTCAATATTTATTGAAATGATATCATCGCTCGTGCGTACGTACGGACTACCGTCTCCACGACGCGATGAGATTCATTCTCCATGTTAACCATTTAAGAATGATTATAAAGTATATATAAGAAAAAATAATGAAATATATGACATTATAAAGCTACTGGATTTATGTATATATATATATATGTATGTCATCTACTTACTTCCATTTCAAGACAATAAGGAAAGAAAAACAACGTTCATGCGTACGTACGGACTACCGTCTCAATGAACGGTGTTTTTCATTTTATTTATTTATCTATTATATATATATATACTGAATATATATGATATATAAATCATATTTTATATTCTGGAAGTAAGTAAATCATGATATAAGTAATAATGATGTCAAGAACAACAAGTCAAAACACCTACGATAAATGAAACGATTTTACCCAAAACGCTTCTTTAACATGGAATTTACAAAAGAACGGGTAATATAATGTCATAAGTGAACCATATACGATATCATAACAATGAATATGATTATTTAATAAGTCAATGACATTATTTAAATCATTATACAGGAGGTTCGGACACTTACAAAGCAAGTCGGACCTAAGGTAAGGGAAATATCACAATCTCATTTTTATCCGAGATTGTTTATTCGTAAGTATTTACTGGGGTGTATTTTATCATCCACATACATGTTTCATCAATATGTAATATTATTTCCATCCACCTACAATTTTTTAAATCCATTTTTACCCTTCGGTGAGTTTTTAGTAATATGTATGAAAGGAATCTTTTGTCGTTTTTCGTACGAGGTACTTTTTGACTTTTCCGACAAAAGTACGAAGAATGTTTTTTTAACTTATACGGCATGAATGGATTTTTAAAACATTATTTCCAAGAAGCTTCCTTTACAAGTTTTCAAGTTTATTTTTAATCAACTTATTTTATTTTAAAGTTGTATGACATGTTATGAAAGGAAAAATGTTTTTGAAGAAGAAAGGATATTTTCCTCAAGAATGGAGTTCAAGTGTTTTATCAAAATTATTTTACATCTAAGATAATAAAGGGTTCTGTTTTTATCCCTATTATTAAATTGATTTGATCATGTTGTGATGGAATTATTTTTATGAATTCCTTTATCTTATATGAATTGTTTTATGATGTCATGTTGTTTAAGAATCCCATTTTTATTACATGGGTTATGTGGTGATGTAAGATTTATGATTATGTGGCACACATAAGAAAGGATTCATTATAAGATGGGTGGGACCTATATATCCCTCCAATGCATTGGGTAAAGATTTTATATCTCATGAGATAGACATGGATGAAATGGTAGGTTATACCGGTTCAGTGAAACAGGACTGAAACGAGGGTTACTCGATTCAGAAAGGGACTTTGTCCACTAAGATAGTCTTGGCAATGAGTCATGACTAACAAGAAATGATTTTCTATGATTATGTGTGCATGCCACAAAGTTTCAAGTTTCATGTTATGATTATGGTGATCTCATTTTCACCTCTATGATTTGTTCCATGTTAAGATATTATGATCTCTTTTGCAGGTTATGATTTTCAAAAAGATATGATATGATTTTTATTTGTTTTGTATACCCTTACTGAGCATTTGAGCTCACCCTTTTATGTTTTCTTTTCCCCAGGATATAAAGAAAGGTTTTAGGTAAAAAAATGGAAGATCTTTATGGGAGATATTGAAGATCTTTCACCAGGATTAGAAGATTATGTTCCGAGTTTCCAAAGACACTAAACTATTACGATCCTTGTGTGTGTGTTTTTGTTATGTACTAAGTATTCCGCAAAAGTAATGTAATGTCCATGTACGATAAGCTTCGGGTCTCTACAATACTAGTGAACATGATCGAAAACAAAAGACAAAAATTTCAATTCTAAACCATTGGGAGAAAAATATAGGATTTAATGTTAACCATTTTTGAAACACATGATCCACAATATTTTCCAAAGATCCTCTAACGTGTTGTCCTAGGATGGGCCCTGGGCCATTTTGGCCAAATAAAACATTATTTTGATGCATGTTTGGATGTGACGGATAACGAAAACCCAAAACATGAAAGACTATTTTTAAAATTATAAATTAATGAAGTGTCAATTTGGTATTAAATAAAAAAGGTTCTATGACATTGATCATTTGAGAATGTGGATGGGAAATACCAAAATGTAAGATCTAACATATTCTCACGAATTGGAATATTTTGATAATCTCACATAAGGAGGAAAACATTTTTATGAGGTAACGTGTTCATATCTTAAATTTCACACAAGGATTATATATTTTATTCAAGATATAACTCCAATTTAATGTCATTCCTTGAGGACATTGGGCTTGGATGTTACATGTTATGTATCTCAGATAAGTGTTGTTAATATTTTAAACTCATAATTCATAGAATATAGTGGGAAAATGTCTCCTTGGGAAATAAAAGAGTGATAAACTAATGTTATTGATGTCCTAAATTCTCCTCATCTATATAAATAACTATAACCTATACCCCATTTCAATGTTTTCTAATTTGTAAAGATATGATCCAAAAACAAGTCGATGAAGGGGAAGATCCCTTGATCAAATATATGAGATTCACTATGTACCCCACAAGTTTGGGAATCTAGATGTATTTAGTTCTTGAAAACTGCGTGGTAGGAGGCTGATGCTGGTAGGGGGATATCATCTCCAATGAGGATTTCAAGTCTTCCCAAACATGGATATGAGTCATTCCAAACTTATATAGGGTATGACTACAGTTTAATGATAGCTTAGGAGGATTTTTAATGGTACTATTTATTATTTGTGTGCAGGAAGTTTCATCCTTATATTAGGATGTGAGGAAATCTCATCCCATTGATTGGTCATGAAAATTATATCAGACTTACACCTAGTAGGATACTTGTGGATTATTTTTGGGTAATTCCACTGAATGTAACAAATGTTCTTCTGGAGATCATTTGTTAGTCTTGAAAATGGTTTGTCTATGTGTCACTATGTGTCCCATGATGATGGGAATCATGGATCATGTAGTCCTGCTATGAGAGACATAGTTTATGATCATATACTTTAGACCATAGGGATGTGCTTTAAGGATGTTACATTCTAGAAAAATAGAAAAAACCTCATGTAAAAGGAGCTAATGAGGCCCTACACCACATTAAGTGATATTAAATCCATTTGAACATAGTTGAATGTTAGGAATTTTTCTCCATGAAAAATAGTTTAGATTCATGGATCTTGGAATATGGAAAATTGGTTTAATGTTCATATTTATATACCGTAAAAGGATTTTTTTCAAGGGTAGATGTACAGTATAAAATAGGTAAAACCTATTGTGACTTAAATTGACTTATAGTCTCATTTATCAAAAAATAATCAAGATAAACACAAAATACTGTTTATAACCATAATGATTCAACTAGGAAAAATGTATAAAACAATTTACCAATATGATGGTTGTATAGGGAATGGTTGGTTTCAAGAAATTTGGTCTGGAATGGAATTAAAACAATACAAAATTAATTGATCCATAGAGGCTCACATACCACATACACACCTTGAAATAAACTACACACTGTTTAAGTTCATAATGTCTGGACCATAACTGAGGCGAAGTGGCCAAAGGGTTGATGAATAGATGGATGTTCCCAGAGATGAGATGTTTGGGTGTCACTACATATACCATGAGGATTGGAATCAAAGAACATGTAGTTCTAGAACTTAGTGTGGTAAAATATCAACAGAGTTAGAAATACACTCAGGAAATGGTATTGGAGAATCCCATGGCTGTTTTGGGGAATCCAATGTTAGGTGAATGTGGTAACTCCTCTTTACCATCTCATACATATCAAATTAGTCTTCCTAGTTTCATGTGGTTTGAATATCATCTCTCATTGGATTGAATCCACGTTTCTATAGCGGTAAAAATAAAGTTTAACATCATCAGTTAAGTATTTTGGGGCTTGTAGTTTAAGGGAATATAACCCAGACTATAAGGGATGAAAGCAGATTAACGTTATAATGCAAGAACGTTTTGGGATCTATTTGTTGTCATGTTTCCTAGACCATATAGTGGAGATAATTGGAAGGGAATTACATCAAAGACCATGGGTAAGTGCCTCAAATAGATATGTTCATCATTTAAGAGTGACAACCCCAATGGGAATGATCAACATGGGGAGGAAGCACCACTACACATATTCTTTAGGTGACATGCATAGTGTTTAAATCATCCATGCCTTGACATGAAAACCTATTTCATGGTTGTATAAATTTAACCCAAGAGTGATCAAACTAAAAGGGATATTCAATTTGTGAGAGAAAAAACCTTATATAAATGAGGGGCCTAGGAATCCCATGTGGTAAAACACATTCCTAGGGACTATGAGAAAAACGATTATAGTCATGATTCTAGGACATGGGAACCTAGTATATGGTCATGGAGTTTGGACCCATTGTACAGTTTAGCGTCATGTGATTGGGATGTGGAAACATCATTACACAAAGAAATATTTTATCAACTTTGAATTAGTGGGAAGTGTAATATTTTCAATTTTCGTTTTAACCAATGAGAATGCACTACTAGAATAGACCTTTGGTTAGTGTAATGTTCATCCACACTTGGTATCCAACTTAAATGGACTCTTACTAGGTATCTATGGTGTTTTGATAGAAAACACTATATCACTCAGAATGAAGGTGCAGAGTCAATCCTTTTTTTAAATATCTTTCTAACTTGTTCTAGTTCTTCTCTAGATAATGAAAGTCCTAAATAATGCTCTTTTAATGGGATTCCAGGTCAACAAGATGTACATATGCTATATTTTTACAATTTTTAAGTTATAGAATGTTGTTCAGAGTGTTGGAAACATAACCTTAGTGGGAGGGAATCCCTCTATTCCATACAATTTGGATTATGGATTCCCCAAGGTGTAATTCCCAATTTTTGTACAGTATACCCAAAGGGTGTGGGGGATATTATTTAGCCAACATTTCTTGTTGTAGGCCACAAATATTTTTAGAATTTTATAGATGGTCTTTTTTAATAACAAGATATATCAATTTTATAGCTCATGGTAGAAGGAAATAAGAAATAACCTAATTTTTTTACATAGAATACAATATCATCTTCATGGAGGCCTGGAATTTGTTTAAATTTTGAGATAGAATGGTGCAAGGGACTCCAAATATATGGATGACATGGGTCTCACAAATTCAATCATTGATTGGGCTTTGAAACCCTTGAGGGGAATCATTATTCACAATACTGGGACGAGATCTATCATGATATGAATGAACGTGAATTGGAAATCCAGTTATTTGTTGGAATGGTCCCATATCATTGAGAATCCATACTACAAAGGGCCTTCAAATCTTGGTTTCATAGAGGTTCTCTGAAGGTTGATGCACAATGATGGGATCAATTGAACTTTGATGAAACCACTTCTAATAATTGAAGCTATCTTGGATGATGGTGGGATAGAATTGGACCATTATTTAGATCTGATGGGATCGGATAAATACTTCATAAAGGTCACCACATGAACCAACATGAAATCCTATATAACTTAAGAAATCTTTTCTCTATGGATCCAAAATATGATAATTACACTAAACACATGTCTGTAATGATTCTTTTCAAGGTTAGTACCACTTTGGAGGGTAAAATGCCTAAGACGATAATGAATTTAATCATGATCGTCATGGTTTGTGATGAGAATTCCTCATAGAATATACTCTATGAATGGAGTCTTCCAATCATATATTTCTTCTATTTTGGGGAACCCGAAAGACCTAATATAGATTCACCATTAGCCAGTTGGTATACCTACATAAGATCATCATCATAGTTTGAGATTTTGGTAGACATGAACCTTTGTTTTACCATATGAATGAGTATATAATCTTGTTTAGACTCAAAAAGAGAAACGGCTAAGCTATCCAAGGCTTTGAATCATCTACTCTACGACTGATGGACATAATTCTCATTCGATAGAGAATAAAATTGGACCATAAACTAGAGATATTTTGTCAATAGATTCATGAGCATTTGATTTAAATTTATTTGATCTCTGTTAATCTATTTGATGAATAATTCAGAATATTCCATCACATGAATGTGGGGGATATCAATATCTAGGGCCAAATTGAGACCTGTAATGAGATACTGATATTATGCATGATTTTTCATGTAGACTTATGATAATAGGGAAAATTATTTGATGATAGAGAATGTTTGGTTGATGAATATGATCCACATGCATAATATTTTGTTCATTGGAATATTGAGTCTTATACTAGTTGGGGTCAAGGAGAAACCATTGAAATGCATCTACAAACATGGCATTGACTGGTACACTAAGAGGATACCTCCATTAGAAAAATCATTATATAAGGTTATTTAATTAGGGTGTAGATGGTTGTCCAATAATTCTAATAATTACTGAACTATACTAGATTTCTATAGAGTGATCCAATTGTCATACTACTGAAGGATCACTGCCAAGCGTGCTAGTCATCCTATCCAAATGGATAAATATAGTATATAATTCAGAGTATACACATCAGACACCAAATTTATCTAATTATTATACCAATAATGTCACTAATGATTCATTATAAAGACAAGTGAGAGGAATATCTTCTCAATAGTGAGGTATCTTGTCTTTATTTTTAGTATAATTTGAATAAGATAGTATAGAATTTTTTATCTACCTTCATTGTTATTTGGAGAGAGAATTATACTGTGGTACCTTTCAATGAATGTCACGTAAATGATAAGATTATTTCCAAATAAATGATAAATTTGTACAAAATTCTCTAGATGATACAGCGTGATTTCCTCAAATGAGGTCTCATATTCCTCATCCCACTAGTAGAAGGTTCCATTCTTCATCAGCCTCAAAAAGGGAATCAACTTTCGTGTCATATTTCTAATGAATTTGTGTATGTATTATATGTTTCCATGATTTACTTGTATCAGTAAAAAACTTCACTAGGGATGAATTAGAATGATGTAAATGATATTCTCTATATCGATCTCAATTCCATTGTATATTAAGATGTGATAGAGAAATTTCCTAGAGGTAGCCCCGAACAGTGACTTTAAGGGGTTAATCTTCACATTCTACGGTAAGAAGAATCTAAAAACTATTATAAAGACTTTTATAATTATTAATTTAGAAATATTTTACCACCAAGTCATCCATGCAACATTCTACTAAATTTTGAAATTTTTTTTTGAAGATGTGGTGCACGGATCACGAAAAATTGTCCACTACATTCATCAGGGAAAAGGGAATCACCAAATAGTAAAAGACACCACACGGTTCCCTAATGTTTTTATAATCCAAATAATTAGGATCCATATAGACTTAGTTATCTATGGAGTATTCATTAATTAATGAGAGTTCCCAGAACCCATAATTAGAATCAATAAATAGATATGTCTGTTTAAGGGGATGAACATCCCACTGAAAATGGTAGATTATTTTACAAATAATGATAAAACCTCTAATAATTCCAGTCCTTTTCTTAAATTGGATGAGGTTAGTTAGGTAGTTATGGTAATATAATTCTCTATTAATGTTGGTTTTTATAAAATTATGAACCATGGACTAGACCTTATCTCCGTTAGAATGGTGAATATTTCTAAGAGTCCTCTTGAATCTATGGTGACTCCCAAGAAGACTAAGAGGGACGATGGTGACCCAAGGGTATAGTCTTGGAACCACATTATAGATCCTTGAAAATACTTCATGGTTTTACTTCTATAAATAAACATACTACTATTGTTTCTCTATAGGAATGGATGTACTCATAAATGTGTTCCTTAGATTGTCCTTTGTACCTCGGTTCACTTGATTCAACTCATCATCAGCGGTGGAGACTGTCTCATAAAATTTTTTAGGGGGACCACTAAAATCCTATTTTTATTTGAGAAAGGATATTGGTAAGAGGAAATATTTTTTTACATAACAATTAACTCTGAGCGAGCACTGGTGCTTTCTTGGGTGGACATAGATTATCCATTGAGGGGATCATTCTCTGTTAAAACAATGGCCCCAAAGGCTATCGAAACAATTTTTTTAGCCTTAAAACGTGATCATAGGATCAATTATTGAGGGAAAATAATTAGCGGGGAGTCATATTACTTAATTTAAACACTTATATATATAATATATTGGAGTTCCATTAATTTAAGACCATCGGAAAACCTGTCGGTACTTCATAAGGGTGGGGGATATTGGTACTAGATTATCATATTTTATGTAAAAGTAAAAGGTAATATTTTGATGTCTATTGATTTTAAGAATCCTAAAAACCTTTGTCATTGAAAAAAAATCATCCTACCAAGTCTATGTTTTCTGCCTCTAACTGATGAATAGGAAGAATAAAGGTATCATCTAGGCATTCCCATGGATTGGCCATTATGTTTGTCTGATCAAGGGTGAGATCAAAATAATTGGTCTAAACGTATTTAACCCAACTCTTATAGTAGTAATAATATTTTAAACCTTTTTAATATCACTCTAATGGATATGAATCAACCTAGAGTACACCAACTCAACCATTGACGAAGTACATGTGGCACTTGTGATATGACGATGGGAATACATCATACAAGTGAATCCAGGGCTTTCCTAGTGGCATGTTTTTGGATTTATCTTACGAGACTACCCTAAAATCTATTATTTATTTCAATCCACTAATCTTGGTCATAAACATAATTGTTCCACATGATTTTTACATGATCATTTAATTACAATGGATAGTCATATCGGAGGGGGTAAAATATTCATCTATCACTCCCACACTATTGAGCATTCGAGTCTGGCTTAGATTGATCATAGAACCTATGTCCAATAGGCATTATTGTACTTCCACGCTATTGAACCACCCAATACTATGTAGATAGAATATGTTCTTCTATAGGGATCCCTCATCATCCCATATGAATGAGATGATGACCACACATTTTTCTTTCTCATCCTCCTCCATATAGTTTGTCTCTATGAAAACTACTTTAGATTAAAACTATAGGGGGATATTCAATGCATATATTTGGGATTCATATATTTTATTCAAAAATAGAAGATCATAGAGGATATAGATCCTTGTAGGAATGTTTTTATGTTATTTATTACAATGTACTCCCACACTAAAAGAATACCTTTTTCTTTATGGGGGTCACTTCTTTTCTCATGGAAAAAAGATGTTGCTATCTAGAAAACTAGGGTTAATATGTTCATGGAAATATCCTATAGCTGACTAAATAACCCACACTGAACCACCATCAGTTAACTATTGTCTAGATATGGGTTAGATGATGATATATGTGGCTAGTCACAGTTCTAGAATGGATATTCTACTTAGACATTTAACATATTCATCTACAGAAGAATATCTGATGGAGAGATCTGGGAAAGATGTGCTTATTAAGATCTATATAGAACCTCTTGCCATGTCTTGATATAGTTAACTTCAAGGTATGAGACACGAGTTTGGGAATTCTGGTGGATTTTATTTCATAGGCCTCCCCTTTTACAATGTGTGTTGAATGCATTCAAAATAATTTCAGGGAATTTCATATCTTCAAGAACTGGGAAGTAGTCTAAGATCTAAAAAAATTCACATAGTCATATCATTAATTGGGTATTTAAATGGTGGGTAAGAACTAGGGAATGTTCGTAACACCGGAGGCACGAAATCATTTATAGTGTGGGATATATTTTGGTAGTAGCTTAGGAAATTGGTTTTCATTTTACGATAATAAAATGCTATTATTTTATTTAGAAGTATCGTATTTAGATATAAAATAAATGACTGAGGAAGGTGAAACATCCATATGATATTTCAGACTTCCTATGTGGGTGTGGTTTATTCCATGGGTGAAATAGGTAGCTTTTGGATATAGAAAGTCCCAAAACATCTGACTTCCATGGCTGGAAGCCTTCTACCATTAACATGAACAATTTATTTCACTACTGTGATTAGCAAAGATATGTTTTACCTGTATTTGGAAAACCCCACCTTGAAAAAACCATTATCCATGTGGTCTTTCATATAATCATTAGAAACATATGATAATATGATTTTATGTCCAAGTATCCTATAGTAAAGGAAATGGTTAGGGTGGTGAGTATCTATAGCTTCATGAGTCCTCCTACACTTTTCCAGCTTCATGATTACTTTCTCTAGGGAACAAATGAATTAGCCCTAAACCGGTGTATCCTTTAAGAAATATGTATAGTTTCTCTTATTAGGGAAGTGTAATTTGATATCCCAAAGCTATCCTGGGGTTGGAGCGTGATGAGTGGGTAGAGACACTTTCTCTCATCTAGGGGATGATCATAGGGAGGTTGTTCATGATTGTTTAACAATTGGAGAGGAATCACTTGGTATGGGTATTACACTGTAAAAGGATCCTATAGAAAAATGGGTGACAATTGAAATGTATTTATGTCCTCTAACTGTATGGTTTAGGCCATCCATTCATTCATGGACCATCCATTTAGAGCAGGAAGAAGTAACTTGCATGATTTTTCAGTCTACTATAAGGCTCCTTTCAGATGCTGGTCCCTGTTAGAAAACTCTAGATTCCAACTTGTAATGTTATAGGTTATGATGGTAAGACACATATCAGTCTTGGAATTCCCCACTCAAAGCGTTATAGGATGATATGGATTCACCAACATACATTGTGATTACATGAGGCCTTTCCATATATCAATAAAATAATCAACATGATCATATGGATGTTTCATACACTTAATGATTTTAGTAAAACTTGTCTTCCATCATCTTCATGAAACACAAAAGAATGTAAGCTTAATACTTATTTAGAGTTCCAAACATTGGCCTTACACTCGTTATGTAGTGCGAAAAAGTTTTCTATGGGTTACATGTACCACTGAAGGGGGTGAATCTAGGATTTCCAAACTCCTAACAAGCTCTCATGTAGTCCTCCCATAGTGAATATGGATTTCCATCAGGTTGAATCACCAAATATCATGTACCTAGGACCTTAAGGGGAATAGTGAGAGTTTTTATGAAATAATCTTGATGAGGATCTCTATTAGGACTAGTAATTATGACCTATAAGTCTTAGACAAGACCATCAACTCCGCATGATGTCCTAGTGGCTTGTGGAAAAGTGCAACTTGGATTTCGAGGAGGGTAATTAGACTAAAAATCTAGGTTTGGTGAATCATATATCAATCACATTCCAAATACCACAACCATTGTTTTTTCTAGATTCATGGGGGTACCAGACATGAATGGTGGAGAAAGGCCAAAGAAGACTCAATTACCGATTATAGGTGAAATGGGATCCGATAGTGAAGTTCCATAAAATTAGTATAGGCCATCACGAAGCTCTATGATGATCCTTTTAACCACTTCAAAATTCCGGAGTATGAAGGATATCATGGAATATCCCTCTATTTTTTGTGAAGCATTTTATGATTCAATGGGTGCAACATGTGCTTTACCCATGCCAATGATCTGATGGGAATGAAATATTGATTCAATGGAAGGATCATCAAGTCAACACGCATTCCTTTTGTAGTGTTTGAGGAAACCTATATGAGTGTTTTTGGGTACTAAAACGAATCTTGAGGGATATATTCCATGTCAACGACTATATTGACTCCCCTTTCCCTATGTTCATCATATAACATGGGGATATCCATAAATACAAGTAATTTGACCAAATTAGAATCCCCATTCTCAATGGGTAGATCCTGTTTTTGTAATATAGTAAGGATGTGGAGAGTAACATATTATTCCCAGCCTCAGATTTGGGCATGATACGACACATACTACATAATTCATAGGATAATTGTGTGGCACTTAAAACATATCCACTATATTGTCTTATAGTAGTATAATATATCGGGGAAATGTCCCAGTGGTAGTGTTGCTAAATCAACCCTTTTGAACTATTAATCGATGTATTCTAGGTGACCCATGATTCCAAGGTATGAAAATTGACAGTCGCGGTATTCGTGGATCATCCCCTTATGACAGGGAGGAAACACATGGTCTATATATTTTTTAGGGAATTTGTGAGGTAGAATCTGGGAATTGATGGTGTCTAGATTACCAACGAAAATAGGTATGTATCTGGAACCTCCCACGTTATCTCTTACTTATAGGAAGGGACCATTTCTTGGTCGGCCCATGATCTGTTTGGTACTTTCTAAGAGATTGGTGGTATCCTCTACATGGATCAATGCGATGGTAGGTTTATTAAAAGAGGATTCACTATACATGTCATCTGTTTTCTTTAAGATGATATATCTATTTAGGAAGTAGTAATCCCATCATTAATTCCCATTAGGATGGTGTTTCTTCAACTACCTCATGTGAGGGGGAGGAGATGCTTATCTGTGGTTTGATAGGATTTTCATCTCCTAGAGGAGTCAACTGAGACAAAAAAAATTCTTCTAGGACATTATTATAGGTATAGAGTAGAGAAACGTGTGATTTTGAGAATGGCTACACTATGATCCCATGGAAGGGTTTTGTAATATCCTCCACCAAAATGTACCTATAGAGGGTTTTAGGAATCCTATGGATCTTAGCTTCTAGAAGTGTGGAACATATCTATCTGGAAAATATACTAGACTATATTCATCAGTCTTGTGGGATCCTTCTTTAAAGTAACACAGGAGTACAACATGGTCGATGTGAATTAAGCATCCCCTATGCCCTCTTTTTATGGAAGAGATTCAATAGATTAATCGAGGGGGAGACTATTGAAGTGAATTTTCAATGTAATGGATGGTGATTTTCCATGGAATGGACCTCGGGGTGGATGTATTGGAATGTCTCTAACACATATAGGTCCTTTTGTCCATTAACCTTATAGTAATGAACCCTTCAATCTCATACCAAAGTATGAGAGTGTCGATCACACTTTTATTAATGGTCTTTGAGGGTGATATGGGGCAAGAAAACCTAGTAGTCATATTAATTGATTAATTATTTCCATAGGTAGTGTCATGTGGGATTTCCAAATTCATATTTCCCATTCCATGGTGTCTGTATGCACTAGGATTCTTGTTCATTAATATGTGTTTCCTCTGAATCATGTTTATATTTCCTTCATTACAAGTATAATGAAACTAATTCCCAATTATTCAATGTTGACCAATCATCTAATGATGGGGAGGGATCCACACTGAAAATTTAACATACTCTATATTCCCACTTTATGATGGTCCAATTATATGGTGAGATCCATGTTGGGCCAACTTATTTTCTTTTTCGAATATAACATCAAATATATAAATCTGATGACACACAAATATTTATATTCCCCAATGCAACTAACACCCGTTGTTGAGGATAGTAGTATCATATCAGGTTTCTAATTTCTATTTCCAACACTTTTGCAAGGGCCTGCCTCTACAATGACCTAAGGATGTGCATGAGAGCTGTTTTCACCCCACATTCCAAAATTCCAAAGGTGGGATCCTTTCATCACATTCAATTAAGTTGTATCCTTATTGAGAAAAATATGATGACAGAATGTCAAATACACCTTTCATGTATTCCTCCTTAGATATTATCCCATGGTTAAGGTCTCAATCATATACATAATTTTTCATTTTTAACTTATTCATAAATCCAAAACATTGTGAACATCATTTAATTATTCTCTAACTATATTATAAAGGCAGAAACATTTGGTCATTATAATAGTAAAAAAATGTTATCACTATGAATATATGGATATTGGGAACATTGTTCACATGTTAATCTCCTTTTTAAGAGGTAATCATATATGGGGAATCATAGGAATAGAAAAAAAAGTATTTTTTTCTATAACAAGGTAATTAAAATCAAGGGAATAATTATTTCAAGTCTTTTTACATTTATAATATCATGTTTATAGGGAGTAGTTATTTTCAGTCAGATCGCATGTTCTATATCCTATAGAGATGGATAAGAACAACCTATAGAGTCGAATCATTGACTGAGTATAACATATTATAGATATGGGAGTTCAGTTAATATATTTTGGGGACACATTGAATGGATTATAACTCCCCTTTATGTTGGTCCAGAAGGTATGGATTAGGACTCCACAAAAATTACACCTGGAAGTCTAGATTAGAATTTTTGTTGAGGTGGATAAAAAAGATTCATCCATAGGAGGGAAGATGTAACACAAAGATGGTCTATAGATGGGAGGATCATAAAATTATTTAACATGGATCTAATAAGTGTTTCCCCAAAATGAATGATGTCACACCTATATGGTTGGGATGGAAGGTTTATCTGAATTCCTTTTGAGGAAGATCATAAAGGTGTTTCCCTAGGAGGATGTCACACATTGATAATTGGACCAGAACTCCCATTGAGGTAGATATAGAAACTTAATACCTATGTGTGAACATCATGAGTTTTCTATATATAATATTAAACCTCATATATTCATCCTAGATACCTTATATAGAATACAATAATCACTATCCACGTTGTTTGATACTGCAATTTAATGGAGTTCGACGTGACCAATCCATCTAGTTTAACGTCCCGTTGTAAGGAAACTAGTGTCGTAGAAGGGGTATCAATGAGGGATATTTTGGGTATTATGAATTTCATTTTCTAGTAATATATATTTCAATATGATTCATATATGGTGTGTCATGTGTTGGTCGCACAAGGAATATGGGGCTTACATATTGAATATTTCATTTTAGGGAGCCGTATCCATTAATATGAGAGGAGGGGTCATCCCATGATGATAATACATAGGGAATCATATGTTTGTCATGTAGGGTAGTGATACAGTTTTACATAATATGATAATGAAAGTTTCATTCAGTTTATCATGGTATGAATATGACATGGATCTAGGCAGTTTTATGTCATACAGCTCGGACACAGGAGAACTCCCTCATCACCCCAGGGGATTATGTGACCTCAACTCATGATCCTTTAGACAATGAATGGAACTATTATATTTTGGGATGAGTGGTCAATAATTTTGTAAACATTATGGTTCCTATACTATTTATAATCTCATAGAGAGACAAGGGAGTTTTATTGGACACCCAATAAGACCATCCTTGAACTATAGAAGTTAATAATTCAATCCACATGCCTTATAAATTCCATATGGTTGTTTATAAGTCCACTTAAAACATTTGTATTCCATATTCTAAAAGAATGATAATGATTACGTCAATATCTCATCTAAATGAAACAATGGACCACCATTTTTTAGTATTCATGCATTCCTAACACTCACATAAAGTGAATTATAAACTAATAAAATAACACATAAATCCATGCATATCATTTTATGGGTATATAGCTAATAATTTTTACATTGCATGTGAATGTTGGATAAGACCAATATCAACTACAACTAATAGAGATATTATTTTTTCAAGTGAGAATATTAATTTCTAATTAATGCATCATCTATTGAATTACCTTTTCCAAGTGTATACATCAAGTCAAAGATAAATAAATGGAGATTCTCCATTCGTTTTTTCTGTCTTTGCTTCATAAATCATTGTGAGAAAATATTCTTCACGATATTATGATCCATGAACACAGTAAATTTATTACCAAAGATATAATGATTCCAACACCCCAAGGCATGGGAAACAATAGATAACTCCAACTTGTGTGTTGGGTAATTCTTATCATTAACTCACAACTACATTGATCCATAAGTTACAAAATTATCACCCCATATGAGAAGGAATCCATACCATATCCATAATCATCACTATACAGCACATCCCCATCTCCTAGTTCTATAAAAATCATTATTGTTGTTGATGTAAGGTGAACTTTCAACTCATGAAATGAATTTTTACGTTCGTTATTACATTAGAAGGGGACATTCTTATAGTAATGGTATCTTCACATTCATTAACATTACACATATTTTTTGTAATACATAAGACATTAAACAAATAGTCAACCAGACACCAAACAAGTCTTGTTCCTATAGAAATAAGGAAACTTAAAAATTGATTCATAGTCAAGCTACATTATCTCTCACTTGGTTCTTCTTGACTTGAACCCTTCACACACACATTGAAAATAATACATTTATTCATAACATGGGAAAATAAAACATGAAAAGGGGTGAACTCAAATGCTCAGTATGAGTAAAAAAGATAGATATTAAATCCTAATCGTGAGTATAATGGTATGAGAGCATGATGATGAATGTAGAAGTTCATTCCATGAATATCAAAGATCATATAAATGAATCACGATAGAAAGAATTTTAGTTCATTAGAAATGAATAATAATGAGATTAATAACATAATCCACACAAGTGTATCATAGTAATAAAACCTTGAATTGTAGTAGGCACATAAGCATATAATTTGATTTCTATATTAAGTAATACAACATGGCCACGACTATATTAGATGTATGGGATCACTCCACATACCATCTTGGTTGTCATGGTTCACTCTCATTGCCATATTAGTAGCACAACTTCACTTATCATGCCATCTTGTTCTTCATGGATCACTCTAATGGCCATATTAGTAGTCAATATTTACTCCCCATACCAGCTTATTCAATATCATGAGATAAAAATCATTACCTATTCCATTTGTAGTAGATAATGGCCCCACCCATATAATATTGAAATCATACATACATGTAACCAAAGATCATAAATATCCATATCATAAACCATGAAATTAAATGGGTATTATAAACATGTAATCATATAATAACATGTGGAAAAATAGAGGTTTCATAATAATTTCACCATCCACCTAAGATGTGTAATGAAGAAGGTTTCAAAATCATATAACACATGAAAGAGAACAAGTTTTCATAAACATCATGAGATAATTAATAATCAACTAAGAGAAAGAATATGAATTAAACCATTGAATATTTTCCCCATAATGGAATTAGTACCACCAATGTATGTTATCCTAAATGGTAAATAATTATTAATGACCATTTAAAAATATTTTTGAGAAAAATATCTTTTCTATATTGAAAACACTTTTTAAAACATAAAACATTTTTGAAAAAAAAAATTGAAAATATATTTGAAAAAATATAAATGAAGCATATAAAAAGTTTTTAAAATACATTTTCCTTGATAATGGACATTAATTATTATTTTAAAACATTATGGATAACATTTTGAAAACTTGGTTTTTGAATACAACAGATTTCCGACCGGAGAGAGAGATGATCATATTTTACATAAAACATTATCTTAAGTTAATAAGAGTGTAAAATTGTACAATACATGGATATATCTTAAATAAATTTATTATAAATACACTTATGAGTTTTCTAGAGAGATGTATCATAATATTTCATCAATTTTAGTATAGACATAAACAACCGTGAAAAGTGATGTGGTTTTCTAAATAAACTCATTTAAACCAGTAATATGGGATTATACTCTCCATGTAATATAAGGAAATTACATGAAGATAATAATATAAAAAAAACAATTAAATATTTATATAAGAAGTAAAATGGAATTATATATAGTATAAAAATAATTTAGGTACCTAACAAAACCTGATACTCAAAGAAGGATAATTGAGAAAAAAATGTTTTACTGATTTGGTAACATTTTAAATGTAAAAACAATAAATGAATGATCATAAAATGGATATATTAATACACATAAATTTATTTATATTATACATTAAATACAATAATGAGTAGTACATACGCCACACAAAATGAAATAGTTGCGAATATATCATGAATCTCACGAAAATAAAAAAATGTGATGAAAACCCATTACCTTATATCTGGAATCTCATCGTACTCCTTAAAAAAACCAGTATAATAAATATAAATTTATTATAAATACATTATAGAACCATATTATTAAATCTAATACCACATATTGTTTGATTTTGTATTTATATTACTAGGATATTAACCATCATACATTAAGGATTAACTCCGGATGATATTCATTTTATTTTTTTCATTTGTATTATTATTTCTATATATTTGGTTCTTATACTTATATCTTGATTCCAGTATGCAAGACATGATAAAAATATGATTTATATTCATTATACTTGTATTATAATATATATATACAGTGTATATATTGACTCGGCCTCATTACATACATAATCTTGAATTTAGTCCAGAAAACACGTCCTTATACATTGGGGATCATTTCCTGTTTAGAGCATTAGATAATTGGGATAATCAATTCATAACATTACACATTATTATAGAGTGCATACCATAAAAATAGCTTCCATTTTTTTCAAAATATAAAACATTAAAATTTAAACGTGGCTCCTTGACAATTCGTCAACATTTAACATGACTTCCTTCCTTGTCTTACACATCCATTAACATGTGAAAACCATTTAAAAAACCTGGGATGAGCAAAAAAGCTCAGAAAGGGGTGGAAATGAAGGAAATATCACATTAGTCCATGAATACTCATAATGTATGAAAGCTTTTAAAAAAAGACATGATTGTCACCCATATATACTTACTTTGTGTAACATGAGATTTAAAAAAGATCCACATAAAACATGGGAACATAAATATAATCATAGACGTATCTTGGGGAATTACTTACATAATCTTGTAACCATTCTTGGCTATCTTATAATTTGTAAACCTCATGACTACCTTAATTTGTGTAACCATCACAATTACACATGGAGTAACCATAAAACCGACATCCAACATACACATACCCAATGAATTAGAGGGAGATATAGGTCCCCAACTTCATCATAAACAACACCCAATAAAAAAACATAACCAAACATCAGGAATATTATCATAAAACATTACTTTTGAATTTCGTAAAACTGAATTTAAAAAGATGATTTTTAAAGAAAACCCCCTTATAAATATCATACAATTGAAGAGATACCTAATAGAGTGGAAGGATTATGTATATATACTATAAATACACATAATAAAGAATAATATAAATAGATCACACCACAAAAACAATTTAAATAGTATATAAATAATAAATTTGAAGGTAATCCAAAAGAATGGAAATCGGGTTAAGAATTCCCTTACCATTGGCTTGTCTTACTTAAAAATTGTTTAAACATAATTTATAATGGTTAAAAGAGTGTTATTAGTATTTTGAATAAATATTTTCATGTTTATAACAAATTAGATTATAATTTAATAACATCATTTTACCCTTTAATTGTTAGTATTTTTCTTCTTGCACTATTTTTGGGTGAGTTCTTTACATGATTTCCATGATTAGTTCATGGTAGATGTTCTGGAAGATTGGTATTGAAACTACAGAATTGGAATAGAGTAGTACTTACATATATCCCGAATCATAAATTATACCATTTACCATTTTCAATTCTTACATGTGTATGATTCATAAGTAAAAATATTAATGATGTTCGTTTATATCATTTTAGTGGTTCTTTGATAATAATGACCTCATTTTGTTTTATAAATTAAAACATTGTTTTTAATAGAATTACATAACCATGTATGAGAAATAATACATATATTATAACATTTTTCAACCATAAAAACGGTTTCATAACCAGACTTGAAAGAGTTAATTACAATTGAAATCACATCATCCACGATGTCGGGAGTTCGACATATAACAAACAATGTTTTTATTCCTTGAATAAGAGTGAGAGAAAAAAGTAATGATGATTAATTTTCCCTGAACATGGTAACATCCAGAATATAAATTATTTCTGGAAATTTCAAGACACTTGGGTAAGAAGATATGAATAAATAATGAGAATGTAACTCAAATTGAAAGAATAATTGAGAAATCATGTAAAACAATTCTGCATCATAACCGCTACGCAACATGGTTTTAGAAAATTTTAAAAAGAGATGGGACAAGGGTAACCTATCCAAAAATGAATCATAATATTTAGTAGATCAAAATTATAAGGAAATAAGAATTTTTTTTGGAAACATGAATGTTATACCACATAAAAGAGAACTTGAATGGAAAAAGAAAGAAATTGATAATTTTCTTACCTTATAGAGTAACCCTTAGAACGTGATTGATGGGACCTTGGGGGATTTTTAAAACCTTTGGAGGACTAATAGAAAGGTAAGGCGTCTATAGATTCATCGAGGAGGAATTTTTATGAAGTTAATGAAGGAATGGGTTGGTATTTATAAAAAAAGTAAGAGAATATTTTAATAATATTAAAGGGACTCCTCATGAGTGGTATTTGCAAAACCATGGGCTTTCCCATTTTATTTTCCCATGGTATAAGCCACATGAGACAAATCACATCTTACTTAACTATACACAAGTCAACCAGATTTATGACATCATTATTACATCATTAACGATGTCATTAACACACCGAAACTAAAAACTGTATTATTTACTATTCACTGAAAAATCAATTGTTTCAGAAAAATTTCCAAAATTCAACCTAAACATTTATCAACATGTAGATTGAAAAAATGAATTCCATTTTTTAAAAATAATTTTCTAATTATTTTTAAATTAATTTTTAAAGAAAATCATACTTAATTCATTAATTAATTATTTAAAAACTATAACTGATTTTATATCACATTAATGAATTAATCAAGTTGTCATTATCTTAAAGAATTAAGAAGATAAAATAAGAATAATATTTACTATTCATTAGGGTCATATTATTATTCATATTACTATTCATAATGGTATGTTACTATTCACCAAAAAAACAATTTGGTTCCAATAAACTCCAAATAAAATACAGAACACAATTGTAGATTATAGTTTCTTGAATTAAAAACATCGAAGTTGGAATGTTATGTTTTAAAGGATAGTTATAAATATATACTTAAAACAAATTTCCATTCATTTATATTTATTTGTAGAAAAACATGGGGTGCTACATTATCCCCACCTTCTAGAAATTGCATCCTCACAATTTTATTTTCATATTAAACAACTGAGGGTAATTTTCCCTCAAAGAATTTTCGAGCTCCCATGTTGCATCTTCAACAATGTGGTTTCTCCACAAAACCTTTACCTTGTGGAATACCTTCTTCTGCAATACCTGTTCCCTTTGATCAAGAATATAATTTGGTTTCTCTTCATAAGAAAGGTTCTCTTCCAGCTGAACTGCTTCTAGGCTCAAGACATGTGATGAATCTGGCACATAATTTCATAACATCAAAAAATAAGAAACATTATGTACCTAAATCAAACTCAGAGGAAAAGTTATTCAGTATGAACCTGTTCCATCTTTCTCAAATATTTTAAAAGGACCGATGGACTATGGACTTAGATTCCCTTTCATACCGAAACACATCACACTTTTCAAAAGATAGATTTTAAGGAAAACTTGCTCACTTACCTCGAAAGATAAGTCTTTCCCTCTATTATCTGCATAACATTTCTGCCTTCTCTGAGCTGTCCTCATGTGATGCGGGATCATTCTTCCTTTAGTAGCAACTTCATGTACTAATTATGACCCCATCAACTTTCTTTCACTGACTTCATCCCAAAACGCTGGAATCTGACACTTGTTCCCATATAAGACCTCAAAATGTTCCATCTAAATACTAGAATGAAAACTGTTGTTATAAAAAAACTCAACAAAAGAAAGATGTTGATCCCAACTTCCATGATAGTCCATTAAAAAATATCAAAGCATATCCTCCAATGTTTGAATCATTCATTATGACTGCCCATCTGATTGAGGACGAAAGGTGGTACTAAAATTTAACTCTGTGCCCAATGAATTCTCAAGTCCCTTCCAAAAGTTAGAAGTGAACTCGGGATCTCATTTAGATTCAATGGAAAGAGGAACTCCATGTAACCTGTCAATCTCTTTGAGGTAAAATCGAGAAAGATGATCCAAAGGCATTGTAATTCAAAGAGAAATAAAATGTCCATATTTTTTCAACCGATCAACAATAACCCAAATCGCATTGTTACCTCGAGAAGTCTTCGGTACTCCCACCACAAAGTCCATGGATAGATTCTACCATTTCCACTCTGGCACTGGTAAAGGTTGAAGCATCCTCTTTGATAAATGTATCCCTTATTTAACTTATTGACATGTCAAACATCTCATGGTAAAATAAGCAATATCTCTTTTCATTCCATCCCACCAATAATACTCCCGAAGGACTCTGTACATCTTAGTACTACCAGGATGAACTAAAAGTGGGGAACGATGAACTTCACACAAAAACTCTTTCTCTAACTTAGAATCACAGGGAACACAAAACCTTTTACCAAGTCTTAAAACACAATCTTTATCAAGATTAAATTATGGAAACTTATCCATTTTAACCAATTCTACATTTTTCTGTAGCTCAGGGTCTTTTTTCTGTGCATTCCTAATTCTGTCAGAGAATGAATACTACACTGAAACCTGAAACAAAACAGAGGTATTCCCTACACCAATAACTTCTAAGCCAAAATTTATCAAATCATTAATCAATGGATTATGTTCCAAACATATCAAGGTTAATGATACATGATGTTTCCGAATTAAGGAATCATCCTGTTTATTTCCCTTTCAAATATGGTAATTGATCATGCAGTGATAATCCTTTATTAGTTCTAGACATCTTCTCTACCTCATGTTTAATTATTTTTGAGTGAATATATACTTCAGACATTTATGGTCAGTATATATTTGACATTTGTTTGTGTATAAATTATGCCTCCTAATTTTCAAATAAAAAAACCATAGCTGTAAATTCCAAATCATGTGTGGGATAATTTAGCTCATGAGGTGTAAGTTTTGTCAATGAATAGGCAATTACCTGATCATTTTACATCAAAACACAACCATCTCCCTTCAAAGAAGCATCAATGTAGATGACAAACTCACCATTTCTAGAAGGTAATGCCAAAATTGGATCATTCGACAATCTCTTCTTTAGTTCAGGAAAACAAACTTCACATTCCTCTATCCAAAAACAATTAAACTATTTCCATGTTAACATAGCAATCGGGCTAGATAATCATGCAATGTTCTTAAAAAACTACCAGTAATGACCTTCTTACCCAAGAAAACTACGAATCTGTGTAACATTTGTGGGTCATGTCCATTCATCAACTACTTTTTTTGGCAGGATAAACTATTATTCCATCTTATTTATAATTTTCCCGTGAAAAGAAATCGGTTGCAACCAAAAATCAAACATTCTTAATTTTCCATACATTTTTTTTATTTTAATGTTTGTAAAAGAACCCTTAGATGTTTTTTATGCCCCTATTTATTTTTAGAATATACCAGAATGTCATCATTAAATAAAACAACAATATTATCCAAGAACTCATGAAATACTCTATTCATAAGATTCCTGAATACAGTAGGTGCCTTATTTAATCCAAAATACATAAAAAAAAATTCATAATGCCCATATCTAGTACGAAAGGCTATTTTCGAGATTTCATCCTCCTTGACCTTCAGCTGATGGTATCTAGATCTCAAGTCAATCTTGGAAAATTACTGAGCTCCCTGGAGATGATCAAACAAGTCATCGAAATGAGGCAAAGGATACTTGTTTCTAATAGTGATGTTATTCAACGATCAATAATAAATTAAAAGTCTCAAAGAACCAACTTTCATTTTAACAAAGAAAACAGGTTCTCTCCATGGTGAAGTGCTAGGATGAATGAATCCTTTGTCAAGAAAATCCTGCAACTGGTTTTTCAATATAAGAAGTTCTATTGTAGCCATATGATAAGGGGGTTTTGAAATTATCTTAGCATCAAGAACTCAATCAATTGTGAATTAAACTGCTCAATGTGGTATGAAACTCGGTAACTCATCAAGAAAAACATCAAGGTATTAATTTACCATGGGTACAACATTAATTTGAATAGTTACCTAGTTTTCATCAATATGAGAAAGATAACATTCATTTCTGTCTTTTAATAGTTTCTCATCTTCCTGATATGTTATCAATTGTATGGGTTCATTCTTTTATACAAACTAAAACTCTTTCTAGGAAACAACTTATTTAGCTCTATAGTCAATCTGAGCATGATAATCAGAAAGCTAGTCCATTCCCAGGATAACATCAAACTCGACAAAGGGTAAAACAACAAGGTTTTCAGGTTATGTCTTTCACAGACTACAATAGAAAGATTCTTATAATTCCTATTTTCTATAACATTTCCCCCCTGGTGTTTTAACAACAAGTTCAGGTCTCATAGGTTGAGGTGATATTTCCAATTTACTAGAAAATTTCTCAAAGTTGAAGGAATGTATAGAACTGGTATCAAAGAAAACATTAGCAAAATCTGAGTGAACAAACAAAGTACCTGATACAACATCATTGTATGGCCCGAAATCTACTTATGTATTCGCAAATGATCTCACTACACCTTTATTCTTGTAGTCTGGATTCTTTGCATCATTAAGATATCTCATTGGGAAGGCATTTTCATAATGACCAATTTCACCACATTTAAAACACTTTACATTTTTCTTACATGGATTATTCTTAGGATCCTTTTTATTGAAATCTCGAGCTATATGTCCAAAAATTCCACGTCTAAAACACTTCCCAGTTTTTCTACGCCATTCCCTAGGGTGCTTCTTTCCACACTTTTCACAAACTAGAAATTGGATTTTCTAGCCATCAGATTTCTTTGGTTGATTCTTACCCATTGCTTTCCATAAGGTCCTCTTCTTGTATTTTTTCCAAAATGCACATGATCATTAAAAAACTCCATATCTACCCTCTCATCACATCGGACATGTTTCTCATATCTTATGAATTCACAGGAGGCCAACACCCTTCGATACCATGGATTCAGTATGGAGTAAAAGAGATTAATATTTCTATCAAGATCCAGAATAAGATTTAGATCATACCTTTCTTGTCTACTGTAGTTCGCTCCATACACAGCCACTGAATCTTACTCCTTCTATTTCAATTCAAGGAATTGCTTCTCTATTCTTTGTCGCACCACTGTAGGAAAACATTTTTCAAGGAAAAGACTTTTAAATTCATCCCACTCCAAGGAATCAAAATCCTCTCTACCCCTGATATTCCTTACCATTAACAACCACTAATCAGCTTCCCCTTCAAAAT
The DNA here is from genome assembly GCA_963277665.1 of Viscum album. NCBI lineage: Eukaryota > Viridiplantae > Streptophyta > Magnoliopsida > Santalales > Viscaceae > Viscum > Viscum album. Next base: position 1,405,501,155 of record OY728133.1, on the reverse strand, counting down.
TATAAATAGAAAGACTTACCTTTTGATCATCTACAAATCCCATTACATCGAATATCTTTTAAATGGATTTGATCCATCCTTCAACTGATACTGGTTTAGAAGATCCATTGAAAGCATGAGGGTGTTATCTCATAAAATGTTCCACTGCTATCATCTTCCTTTGTGGTGCCTATAGTTATTATCTTACATGGATTCCACCACCAATTATTGCCTATGTTAGTTGAGCCATTACTGTCACAAACAACTCGGTTTCAAACCCGACAATTCCAGGATGTAGTTCTGGAAGGATGTCATTCTATTGGTGCCTCTCCCCTTCAGCATCCCTGTTCATTCTACATACAACCATTTTGAACAAACATAGCTTAGATGAAGCAATAGGGTAATCTTTAAGTGCTATAACATTTCAAATTAAACATAGAGTGAAAATCACTTGTGGTATTCAATTATCATCACTATAACCCCTAAAGATATCTACACCATCCTATGATACCAACTATAAGGACCCGACCTTATTCACTATATAATGTTGAATTTAGTCAAGAAATCACTTCCTCTAGCACTGAAGATCTCTTCAATTTTAGAGATTTAGAGAATTGGGACAATACATTCATAACATTACACATTATTATAGAGTAGATACCATAAAAACAGTTTCCATTTTTTTCAAAATATAAAACATTAAAACTCAAACGTGGCTCCTTGGAAATTATTCAACATTTAACATGGATTCCTTCCGTTTATTACACATCCATTAACTTGTGAAAATCATTTAAAAACTTCGGATGAGGAAAAATGATTTTTAAGGGATGGAAATGAAGGAAAGAGCACATTAGTCCATGAATACTCATAACATATGAAAGCATTTACAAAAGACATGCTTGCCACCCATATATACTTATTATGTGTAACATGGGATTTGCAAAAGATCCACATAAAACATGAGAACATAAATATAATCATAGAGGTATCTTGGGGCATTAATTACATAATCTTGTAACTATTCTTGTCTACCTTATAATTTGTAACCCTCAAGGTACCTTACTTTGTGTATCCTTCACAGTTACACATAGAGTAACCATACAGGCGACCTCCAACATACACATAACCAATGAATTGGAGGGATATATGGGCCCCACCCTTCATCATAAAAAATTCCCAATAACCAAAATATAACCATAAAACATGAATAATATCCTAAAAACATTACTTTTTAATTTCATAAATTAGAATTTAAAAACATGATTATTAAATAAAATCCCCTTATAAATATCATTCAATTGAAGAGATACCTAATAGAGTGGACGAAATATCTATATATACTATAAATAAAAATAATAAACAATAATATAAACACAACCCATCACAAAAACATTTTAAATATCATGTAAATAATGAAGTAGAAGGTTAACCCAAAGAATGGAAATCATGTTAGGAATTCCCTTACCTTAGGCTTGTCTTAATTAAAACTTTTTTTAACTTATTTTATAATGGTTAAAAGAGAGTTATTTGTATTTTAAAGAAATATTTTCACTTTTATAAAATCTTATATTATAATTTCATAACACCATTTCACCTTTTAATTGTTATTATTTTTCTCCTTGCACTATTTTTGGGTGAGTTCTTTACATGTTTTCCATGATTGGTTCATAGTGGATGTTCTTGTTGATTGGAAGTGAAAATCCAGAATTGGAATGGAGTAGAATTTACATATACCCAGTAACATAAATTATACAATTAACTATTTTCAATTCTTACATTAGGATGATTCATAAGGTAAAACATTAACGATGTTCGTTTAGATTGTTTTGGTGGTTCTTTGATAATAACGACCTTATTTTGTTTTATAAATTAAAACCAAGTGTTTAAAATAATTCAAAAACCAAGGATCAGATAATATACATATATTATAACTTCCTTAAACAATAAAAATGGTTTCAAAACCATACTTTAAAGTGTTAATGAAAATTTAAATCACATATTCCACGATGTCGGTAGTTCACCACATCACAAACAATGTATTTATTCCTTGAATAAGTGGGGGAGGAGAAAAATAGTGATGATGAATTTTACATTAACTTGATGAAATCAAGAATATAGATTATTTCTTAAGATTTCATGCCACTTGGTTAAGAATAAATGAATAAATAATGATAATGGAACTCAAATAAAAGAATAATTGAGAAATCTCTTAAATAATTCGGCATCCTAATGGCTACGCAACATGGATTTAAGAATTTTAAAAATAGAGGAGACAAGGGTTACCCATCCAGAAATGAATCATAATATATAGTAGACTAAATATATTAAGTAAATAAGATAATAATATGGAAAATTGAATGTTATGCCACATAAAAGGGAACTTGAATGGAAAGAGAAAGAAATTGATAATTTTATTACCTTGTAGAATAACCCTTAGAACATGAAGGTTGAGACCTTGGGTGCTTGAGGAAACCTTTGGAGGACTACTAGTAATGAATATAGTCCAGATATTCTTAGATGAGGAATAATTAATGATGTTAATGAAGTAATGAATTGATATTTATAGGAAAAGTAAGTGAATATTTTAATAATTTCCAAGGGACACCTCGTGGTATTTGCAAAACCATGGGCTGGCCCATTGTATTTTCCCATTGTATAAGCCACTTGAGACACCTCAAATATTATTTAACCATACACATGTAGACCAGATTTATGACATCATTATTACATCAGTAATGATGTCATTAACACACCAGAACTAAAAACTGTATTTTTTACTATTCACCAAAAAATCAAATATTTCATAAAAATTCCGAAAATTCACCCTAACCATTTATCAATGTGTTGATTTAAAAATTTAATTCCATTTTTTGAAAATGAATTTCTACATATTTTTAACTTAATTTTTAAATAAAATCATACTTAATTCAAAAATTAATTATCCAAAAACTATAACTACTTTTATATCACCTTGAAAAATTAATCCAGATGTCATTATCTTAATGAATTAGGAAAATTAAATAAGAATACAATTTACTATTTACAACAGTGGTATTAATATTCCTATAACTATTTATAAGGGTATGTTACAGTTCACCAAAAAAACAAGTTGGTTCCAATAGTCTCCAAATAACATACTGAACACAATTGTAGATGATAGTTTCTTGAAATTCAAAACATAGATGTGGAAAGGTTATGTTTGAAAGGTTAGTTATAAATATATACATAAAACAATGTTCCATGAATTTATATTTATTTATAGAGAAACTTGGGGTGTTAAAAATTAATTAGGAAATTGAGTATAACATTCATGGAGATGGTACGTTGTATGTACACATAAATGTTGTTTCCGTTTTTATTGTCGTTATAAAAGAAATATTTAAAATGACATATGATTATATATTAAGTTAATATCATTAAATTAAAAATTAAAATATTATATATATTATATAATTTCACTAAACACATTCTTAATACATTCCATGTAGTTTGTTAATGAATCACATTGTTTTGAGGGGTGATAGTCCACACATCATCAAATGAAATTATCTGGTTTACACCAAATGAAAATTAAAAGAGATATGTGTTTTAAAAGGAATATATAATTATAAATACATAATAAATATAATATATAACATATATAAACTTAATTTCTATCATAATGTTTTACCTTGATATGTTGTAAAAGAAAAATGAACAGTGATCATTTTGTGAGGTGGTAGTTCACCGTACACGTAAACATTATATCTCATGCCCCTTAAATGGAGGTGTGTGAATGTGTAGGATTAAAAAATATCATAAAAACATACTAGAATATTTATGACACATTTTTGTCATAAAAATTTTAATAAAGATATTTGAGGGTTTGGAGAAGGAAAGTAAAAGAAAGGACCTCGAGAGAAGACAATACCTCTTAATCGAGTCACTCCATTTGTTTTGGGCCAAATGGCTTCCATGGATAGATTTATTCCAAAGGGGAGGCTTCTAAAAGTAAATTATGGATTTTTTGAAGAATATTTTGAGGTTAGGTTCCAAACATAAGTATTTTAGGTGTGAAGAAGAGGAAAAGGTGGTGTCCTTTTATAGGGAAGGGGGAGTGGCACTCTTGTTATTATTTGAGTAAAGAATCTCTCCCATGTTTTTCATAAGTAAAGTCGATCAAATAATGATCCAAATTATATAGAATAGAGTCTATTATCAAAATAAGGCAATTAAATAGAATTTTGGCATGTTTATAGGTGATTTTTTTCCTTAAGGATTTAGTTTAGTCCGTTACTAAGAATTTGTTTCATGATCGATGTAATTAATTTCAATCACCCGCTCCTATAGTTTTGGTAAAAAAACATTTTTGGAATTATTAGACATTACCAATTATTCTTGTTCCTCATATTAAATTAATTTTTTTAAATTAAGATCACATATTTGGATGAAAGTATTTTAAAACTAATCCTATAGTCGAGTCGACAATGATGGTTTTAATGTAAAAAGGATAAAAAAATTCAATGATTTTATATCCAATATCAATGTAAAATTGGATCTAATTAACGAAATTATATAAAATTATATAAATATAATATTATTAATCTTTTATACAAAATTAAAATATAATTCAACTGTTTAAATAAATTATATTAAAAAACATTTCTGAATTAAAATTCGTTATTTTTCACTATTCATCCAAAAATACAATTTCATAGAAAAATCTCATAACATCTCTCTAAGTTAATTTTAACATTATAAACTCAAAAATGAAGTTTAGTACATCAAATTATAATTCCAAATTTTTCAAAAATTAATATTATTTCTTTTCTATAGAAGGACTTGAAGGGTAGTTTGTAAGAGAAAAAATTATTTTTTAAACATATAAATAGTTTAAAAAAAATATCTAATATTATCAATACGTTATATATATATATAGATAAAAAAAATATTTTAAAATTTGTTATTACTATTCATATTACTATGTTTAAAGACTATGGTATGATTATCACTTTTAAATAATTATAACAACAAAATCAGGTTTCATAGAAACATCGGAGATCCATGTATAGTATATCATGTTGACGTTATGTGTAACATATGTTGAGTAGATGTTACATGAAAAGTACTCTGAGTTGGTTCTGTGGGAAAGGAATGACTGACTTAGTGAATTTCAATACATAAATTAAAATAATATTTATTTGAAAAAAGGTCTATAAATAAGAATGTTGTTTCATTCTACACCCTTATATGACATTCACCCTAAAAAATTTTCACTTGAGTAAAAACAAATGAGGGTAATTATAATTAATCATATAATCATGTTCAAATTTAGTTTCCTCTTACTGGGGATTTCTCCGTAAAACATATACCTCGTGAGTGGTCTTGTTTTGTAGAATATTCTCTAATCAGTCTAGAATTTCAATTTCTTGTTCCGTTTAAGAAAGATCCTACTTCAGCAGAATGTCATTTCAGATCAATAAATGGGAAGGGTTAGGTATTTAATTCCTCAAGAGAGACACATTGAATACATCTTGGAATAGAGACCTATTTTTAGGAAGTTCCAAGCTATAAGTTAACATCCTGATATGATCAAGAATCTCAAATGGAACGATATATCAAGGGATTAGTTTCCTTTAATTCCAAAATCATATAACATTCATATAGAGTGAGATTCATAAATAAAAACATTTTTACCAATGTCAAATTCAATACCTCACATAAGGTTATCAACAAATCCTCTTTGAAAACATTAATATGGCTTGATATTCCACTAAATGGTTCTACCCTTATCAACTATTTTTTTCAGCAATATCATGTGCCAATAGCATTATTTCCCTCACTTCATCCCAAAAAGTTGGATATCAATCTTTACTCCCATTAAGGGATACATACAGTTTCATATGAATTCTGGGTTGAAATAATTTGTTGTAATAAAACGTCATGAGAGGAAGGTGTTGATACCTACAACCTTTACAATCCATAGAAACATATGTCATGATTTACAGTAGAAATTGAATTTTTCAACTAGAATGTCTATCTGTTTGAGGATTATAATCCGTGATAAAACTCAATTTTGTATCATTGGCCTATGTAAGACTTCTCTGGAACATTGAGTTAATCCTTCAATTCCGATCTGGTACAATATAATGTGGTACTCCAATCATCCCTAACACTTGTTTAATGTATATCATGGAAATCTAACCCAGAGGGAGGAATTATCTGATTATGATGATGTGAGATGAGTTAGAATGGAAATCATCTACCAACCATATAAAATTATCCCCTTTATAGGTTTTTTTATGTCTAAAAAAAATTCATAGATATTTTATAAAATTTCCATTCCAGTATGTGTAATGGATACAACCTCCCCTTTGGCTTTTCTCTTTCATCCATAACATGTTTACATACCAATAAGCGACATAAAAACACTGTGATATCACTCCTCATGTAATCCCACCATAAGTATTATTTCATTTACATATAGATATTTGTACTTCTAGGATGAATAAATAGTGACAAGCTGTGAGCTTCCTCAAATAGTGCATTCTTCAAATATGGTCTGGACAGAACACATACACAGTTCCTAAACTTTATCATTCAATATTTATTAGGTTAAAACATAGGAACATTTCTGAATTTTTTTAATCTCGTCATATACCTTACAAAACACATTAATATTTACTAGGATAGAACATTTAACATTCATTTGGGAATGATATGATAATCCCCATCATTTTGGATTTCTAGATCTATCCTTTGTAATCCTGAAATTTTGGTTCTTTTGTGATAATCATCAAATATAAGCTAGCATAAATTTTTTGACTCCAAGCATCTTCCTCCCTGTTCACTTTCCTATGGTTGTATTTTATTGAGTATTCATAGACATATATCAACACAAACTATCTTCTATAGGGAATATTCAACTATTTCTATGTGAATATATTTTTTAGAATTTTATTATCATTATATATATATATAGATTTTCTTTATAAATATAATTTATCCATATCTTTAATGAAAAAATTACTACATCTAACTCTAAATCACGAGTTGTGTAATTTTTCTCATTAATCATCAATTGCCACAACGAATAAGAGATAATCATGTTATTCTACAAAATAAAATATCCAAATCTATTCATGGATGTATATATAAAGATTGGAAACCCTTATACACTGCATGGTAATCTAACAACAAGTGTACTGACAAATATTATTTTTAGTTTCTTGAAATTTTCCTCAGATTAATCAGTTTAGAGAAGATTGACAAGCTTCTGAGTTAACATCGATAGATTAATATATAGTAATGATAAATTCACCACAAACCATCGATAATATATAGCTAAACCAAGAAATATATGGATCTCTGTCAATGTGGTTGTAATAGGATAGCATTCAATGGCCTCTATCATTATTGGATCTTATTTTATCCTATCAATTGAGATTATATGACAAAAAAATAAAACCTTTTTTTTGCCAAAATTCACACCTTTTATATTTTTCATCTAGATTCCCATACCTTAGTGTCTTTAGTAATATTTCAAAGTGATCACCCTGATCTTTCATTCCCTTATAATAGATTAGAATATCATCTATGAAGACTACAACAACTGATCAAGGTAATCTCTAAAGGCTTAGTTAATTATATCTATAATGATAAGAGGGGAATTAGTAAGACAAAAAGGTATCAATATATATTCATAGTTTCCATATCTTATCATGAATTTCTTCTTGGGTATATACTATTTCTTGACCCTCAATTGAGGATAACCCAAACAAAGGTCAATCATGAAAAACTATTGACCACTACTCAGCTGATCAAATAAGTCATCAATATTGGGAAGCCAATACATTTTCTTCATTTTGATCATGTTCAACTCAAAATAATCAATACATATTCCCATTGATACATATTAATTATTCAAAAAAAGGACTTGGGAACCACATGGTGACACACTCCACCAAATGAATCCATTATCAAGGGTTTCATGGAGTTCCATCTTCAATTCTTGTAACTAAATATGATTCATTTTATAGGGAGTCATTGAAATTTTTTGGGAACCACCTATGAGTTCTATTGAGAAATCATCTTTGTGTTTTGTGTAATACTGGGAAACTCATTTGAAAATACATCCAAAAAATATGAACTATAAGAATATCATCGATATCGATTTTTTCCTCAACTATTTGAGATAGAAACACTTTGGATGGGAATGATGACCCATACATAGGATATAAACGCCACATGATGTTTATACTAATCTTCATATGGTTGGATGACCATAAGAGGGTTTGAAATAAAAAAAATTAACCGACCATAATCGACAATTAATGTGGTATTTATAATGATGAATACTATCAATGCCATAGATGACATAAAATTCAACCAAAAGAAGAGTGCCAATATTTTCTTAACATTAATTCACATAAAAATCAACCAAAAGGGAACCATAGCCTTTTGATACCATCATTATACCATTATAGGTTTTCCCTACTAATTACACATCTATTTTTTCAAATCATAACACCATAAGAAAATTTATTATATATTAAAGAGTGGTTAGATCTAGAATCAAATATTACAATAGAATTTATTTAGTGGATGGTATGAGTTCATTTTATCACAACATTATCGTATCCATCAAAAAAAAATATTTCATAATATTTCTACTTGTACCTCATATTAAGAGAATGCTGACATTGATAATCCTCGCCATCCCTTAGGTTTGGGAATTGGTTACCATAATGCATGTTCTCCATACAGTTGTGGCCATTTATCATGGGTGGTTTGTTGTGAACCTGTTTTTCCAAATTCATAAGGTTACCTAAATTATTCCCATAAAATTGGAAATTAATTCTCTATGGCCTTCATTTACACATTTAAAAATTTACTAGGTCTCTTAAGGAAATTTCTTCCATGCTTAATTATACACAGAGAGTAAAAAGGGATGCTCATATTCTTCTCTTCATGATTTTTATATTTTCCTTTAAACCCCTTCTTCCTCTTCTTGTCAAACCATGTAATTGATACATGACTACATCCTCCATTTCAATGTTTATTTTAAAATGAAAAATCAATTCATAGATACTAATGTATCTTATGTCCAATTCCCTTTTGAGACATTGATTTAAGCCTCTAAAGAACCTATAATCATTAGTTTCAGGTTTCATGATGATTCCTGAAGCGTTCCTCGCGTGTATCATGAAACTAGCCTTATAGATACAAAAAATATACACCATTCCTTTCCTTGAGCTCAAGGAACAAATTATCCATCATGTTTTGTAGAATCTGAGGAACTAAAATTTTGAAAAATAATTTTTTCAACTAGTCCCAATCCATGGATTCAATCTCATGTTGCTACCTTGTATTCTCGATTTGATTCATCCCCTGGACTCCATCTCTATTTATCTGATAGAAGGATTGAATGAATTTTTCATACTATTGACAGTGAAAAATAATGAACATTTTTCAATAGTACTGATTCATTTTTTACAAACATGTGGATTAAAATAACATCTAAATGAATGAGGAAGATTCCTCATGAAATACATTATATAATATTGTTACCACATTTGTTCATTTATAAGTCTACCATAATTTATAGCTTGAGAAAACAATGAGGGCATAACAATGTTGTATTTAATTATGCCTCCCATAGGATTCAGTTTCTTAGGAGGACAATTGTTTCATTGTATATCAAAATCACCATTAACACAGTTTCTTCAGTTCCCCACCATTGACTAAAAAAAATTCATAAAGTAATAAATAGTTATAATAACGAGGAACCACAAAATCATAAAATTTCACATATGTGATTTCAAAATCATGAAAATGACAATAATTTATTATTCCTATATTTTATCCCAGGTTATTCATTAGAAACATCTATTTAAATCCTTCAGGATGATTCATGACGTTTTTTTCAATTTCTAGATCATATCCCCCATTATTGTCAAACTAGGTGTTCTGAATGTCCAATTTGTTTGCTGAAGATTACCACGAGTCAATCCCAAAACATATTTTCAGAGTTTTTAACCCTATCTACATATATTCTAGAGCTGTATCGACTTATAGTATCTAGATAGGTATATATTTCAAGGAATCCACTCACTCTATCATTTAGTAGAATTCCAGGAAATTTTCTTATAATTTTTCAAATCATTGGAATTATCCCATGACATGAAATTAGGGTTATCCCAACGGTTTTCTCATCCAGGTATCCCTAGGATAACTAAACCATTTATATGTTACTAACTATTGTGACCCTCTCTTTTTATACAGTCACAATATAGAAAATTATTTCAATACATAAATGATTATACAAACAGATGCCCAAAGGCCATACTATTCTAATCCCTTTGGAAAGGTGGAATCACAAAATGGCATACATATGTGAGGTAAATTATCACCCACTAGGTTCTTCACAACTATCATCCATCTAATAAAAAAATTACATATATTTATAACCTGGGGAAAGAAACATAAAAATGTGGTAATCTCAAATGCTCAGTAAGGGTAAAAAATGGAGATCTGTAATCACAATCGTTAGAATAAGGGTACGAGAACATGATCATAAAATTAGAATATTATACCCTGAATATCAAAGATCATATACATGAATCATGGAATAATGTGTGGTACCTCATATGAAATGAATAATAAAGAGATAATGGAAAATATTCATTAAATAATAACATAGTAATAAAACCTTGTATTTTAGAACACACATAAGCATAAAATATTATTTCAATAAAAGACAAGTAATCAAATCCAATACCATATTAGTAGTATGGGTTTAGTCCCCATAAAATATTTATAGTCATGGTACACTCCCATTGACATCTCAGTAGCATGAGTTCTTTTCTCATTAAATCTTTGTTATAATGGTTCACACCCATGGGCATATTAGTTTTCAAGGGTTACTCAGGATACCATATTAATATACCCCATGAGATATAAATCATTACCTAATGAATTAGTGGGAGATATGGGTCCCACCCATCTCATAGTTATATCATACATAATTGTTCCAAATGATTATAAATAACCATATACTAACCCATGAAGTAAAATTGATATTATAAAAAATTAATCATATCATAAACTATGGAAATATATAGGCTTTTTAATAATGACATGATGAGTATAACCCATGAAAATAATTGGGTTTCAAAATCATATAACTCGTGAAATTGAAAAGAGTTTCATAAATATAATTCTAGTAAAACATAATCCATTCATAGAATGATTATGAATTGAAAAATTGAATAATTTCTTAATTAAGTAATGTGTAACACCAATGTATGTTATCTAATATGGGAAATAAATTTTATTTATTTTTTAAAAACATTTCATGAGTTAAATATTCATTCTGTATTCAACATTCTTTTAGAATCATAAAAAAATTAAAAAAAATTCCTTGAAAATAGATTTGAAAACATATAATGGACGAATATTAAACGTTTTCCTTATAATTTACTTTTAAAAATTGTCTTCAAATATCTTTTGAAAACATTTTATAATTTTATTTTGAAATTTTTTATCAACAAAATAGATTTCTAGCCATAAAGAGATACAATCATATTTTATTTAAAATGTTATCTTATGTAATAAAGAGTTAAAATGGTTGTAATACATTAATATATCTTGAATAAAAAGAGGATAATGAAACTAAATAGTATTCCTGATATATGGATCATAATATTTCATCAATGGAAGTATAAACATAAACAATCTTGAAAAGTGATGAGATTTCTCAATGAACTCTTATAAATTGGTAACATGGGATCATAATATCCATGTAAAAAATAAAACTATAATAAGAATATAATATCATGAAAATAATTATATTCATGATATAACATGTAAAATGTAAGTATATACAACTAAAAACTAATTTAGTTTCATAAAAAAACATGAGCCTCAAAGAAGTAAAATTGAGAAAAAATTATTTTAATGATTTGGTAATTTTTGAATCTTAAACCCCATGAAACAGAGATCATAAAATGGATATGTGAATACCCATAACATTAATTATTATATAAATATAATACGATCATTTAATGTACATATGACACACACAAAAATTAAGAGTGGAGAAAATAGCATGTTTCTCATGAAAATAAAATGTGAGATGAAATCCCCTTACCTTATATCTTGAATCTAATCATAATCATTCAATATACCAAAATAATAAATATAAATTTATTATATATATTTTATAGAACTATATAATTATATATAATACCATGTATGGTTTTATTATGAACTTATATTTTCAGCTTTTTAACCATCATATGTTTAGTATTCAATTCAGATAATATTCTCTTTGTTCTTCACATGTGACTTAATTTGTTATATAATTATTCCATATAATTATTTAATGATTCTAGAATGTAAAACATGATATATATATTTATAATTTATATGAATTATATATTTTTTATAATAATTTATATATTGTAAAATTATAAAATTGAATAACCCATTAATAGAGATGGTATGTTGTACGTACGCGGGAATAATGTTTTCACTTTTAAGAGTATATTGAAGAAAAGAAATAAATTTTATGATGTGTATATATGAATATAAAATCATTAAATTAGAATTAAAATATTATATTTATCATATAATTTCACTAAACTTATCCTTAATATATTCCATATAGTTTGTCAAGGAATCACATCACTTTGAGGGGCATTACTCTACACTTCCTCAAACGAAATTATCATATTTACACAAAGTGGAAAGTATAAAAGATATTATTTTTTAAAAGTAATAAATAATAAAAAATAAAAAAATAAAATATATATATATATAAACATATTTTCCATTATTATTTCTACCATGATAGGTGGTAAAAGAAAAATGAAGAATCATTATTTAATGAGGTGGTAGTTCATCGTCCAAGTAAAAAATTAAATTTTTTACCCCTTAGATGGAGGTGTGTGTAAGTGTAGGTATAATCCTCAGCATTAAAACATATTATTATTTTTAGTGTACTTTTTTTATTCAATAATGTAATAAAGGGAGTGGAACGGTGGAGATGTAAAGTAAAATTAAGGAGTTTGAGAGAAGACATTACCTATTAATCGGTTAACTTATTTTTATTTGTGCCTAAAGGATTCCTTGGATAGCTTTATTCCCAAGGGGACACTTCTAGGAGAACAAAAAGAAATTTTTGGTTTTTTATTGTTAAGATATTAGAGAAACTAAAGTGGGTTGAGATATGTGAAGAAGAGGGAGAGGTGGTAGCTATTTGTGGGGGAGGAGTGGCACATTAATAAATATTTGAAGAATGAATTCCACCCACGTATTTCAATTTTAATGTAGAACCAATTATGATCCAAATTACATAAAAGGGATGAAATGTTCGAAATATTATAATAAAATGGTTTTGGATCACTATATGGGTCATTTTGGGCATTAAGATTAGGGTTTCGTCCCTTATTAAGCTTAATTTAACCTTAATCGATGTAAGTAATTTTAATATCCTTCACTAATATTTTTGGTAAAAAAGAAATGTGACAATATTAGAAAAATAAAATTATTATTCCAAATATGGAATCCATTTTTCCCATGTCTAATATAATATGTTGTAGAAATTAATTTAATAATAATCTCATAGCTGGGTCGACAAAGTAGGGATTTTATGTATAATGATTAGAAAAAATCATTGCTTTTATATCCAATATGAATATGAAATTGGTTTTAATTACCAGAGTTTGATTAATTGATAAAAATATAATCCAATTAATCATTAAAACCAAATAAAATTATAATGTAACCTTACAAAAAATTTATATACAAATGTTTTGAATTAAAATCCATTATTTTTTACTATTCATCCAAAAATGATGTTTCTAATAAAATTCTCAAAATTTCTCCCTAATCTAATTTAAAATTTATAAATTAAACAAATAAAGTTTATTTTATCCAATTCAATTTCTAAATATGTCTAAAATTAATTTAATTTTTTTCTATTGAAGGATATGAAAAAATAGTTTTTTAAGAAAAAAATATTTTTTATTCATATAATTACTTTACCAAAATTTATATCTTTTGTAATCAATATATTTTGTTTATATAAAATAAATAAATAAAATTATTTTAAATGTACTTATTACTATTCATATTACTATTTTTAACATCAATGTTATCATTACCTCATTTAAATAATTATATCATTAAAATGACTTTTTGTAGAAACATGAGTATTGTGTGTAATGAACTCCAAGATGGTATTGCAATAACATAGGATGAGTCGACGTTCTATGTAACGTATGAAAAGTTAGTTCTATTTGAATGGAATTTTAACTTTGTGATTTTCTTGAAAAAAATGAAAATTTAAATTTTTCAAACAAATGATATCCTTAAAAACATCAGGTATTACAATTATTCATGGTTAAAGATATTATAGGAAATTTTGTTCATGAGAATTCGTGAATTTTTTTTATAATAACCATCTAGACTATAGAATAGTTATATCTTGAAAATATTTATTATTGGATTCGAAGAGATTAATGCCTCTATCATTTCTGGATCTACAGAAACACCAGTTTCAAAGATTATATGTCCCAAGGAACCTAACTCTTGAATCCAAAAAAGACACTTTGATAGTTGAGAATATATACAATGATCTATCAAGATTACCAACAATGAATCCCAATGAATATCATTATAATCACTTTAACTTCAATACCACAATATGTTATCCATAATCACCACTTTATAAGAATCTAGATATCATTGAAATATCTATTTAATCAATGTCATAAATACCACTGGTTCATTCAGAATACTGAAAGTAATTACCAAAATTCACAAAGGACATATATACAGTTGAAAGATTTCATTGGAATAACAACCTTTTTAACCCACAATGGGTGATATCATGACTACAAGTCCACTTTGGAGAACTAATGAGATTACCATAATTGGTCAAATATATCATCAATTCAAGGATGTGTAAACCTTTTTATTATCATAACATGGTTATGTTTATTATAATATAGGGAAAAACAAATTGTTCCATCCACATTTGTCAGAAACAAGAGTGGTTTTGCCCATGAAGACAAGATATTCCAAATGAACCATTTTCATTCAAACACCCCCAAAATCACTTTCATCTAAAATAATTATCATGGTTCCATCTGGTAAGATAGAAGTGAAATTGGAATGGTCTTCGTAAGGAGATCAATCTTTAACACCACTTATCTAATCAGTGGAAACCACAATTGTTTTTGGAAACCCATATGGGAACGAATCAACCACTAGTGGAAAAATGTTAATCATGATATTTTCCATCTATTCCAAAGAAAACCCTACCAAATAGAATGGTATCATTATGACTATTGGTTCAAACAAATCCATTTCACCCATCTTTACATTTTGGTCTCCTTGAATGAGATGCTCGCACCATATTCAATTGGGAAACCCACCTTTATTGTATAATAGTCTTTCTGAGCCTCAACATTTTCAACAAATCCACAACCTGGATTATATCATACACATCCTTATCAATCATATCAAAATTCCATATCAACTTATTTCTATCAACATATATAGAAATGTATTTGCACAAAACGTGTCGACATTTTCATTGACATATAGTAGTTTTGATGTTTTAACACATAAAGAATCATAAGAAATTTTAATCATAGAAATCAATAGTAAAAGAGGAAATAAAGGAATAGGATTGACCATTGTTATAATATTAATTCATTAGGGTATAATTAAAAATAATTTATCCATCACCGTAGGTGGTCTATACAGATAATCCATAATAACATTTTCAGCTCCATTAAATATCTTTCTCTGCCAACTTTTTTATATATTTCATTGATGAGATTTCATTTCCTATGGAATTATGGTATTTATTGAATTTCCATTGATGGATATATTCTATTTATGATACTAGTTTTGCTGCCCTCTTCACATGAAATAATACAATGAATGTGACACCAGATAAGTTACCCATACACCTGACCTCAGAGAACTGTGATAATAGCGCTAAATATGTCCCATATAATTGTATTTATTGCATTCTCAAGGTTGCATCTCATTCTCTCTCTTTATATTGTCATGAGAACCACATTAAAAACTCCCCTCTTTTCTCTTGGGTCATGGAGGAAGGAATAGTAATTCCCCCATCCAATTTTGATTCTTTGTCCAGCCTTGGATATAGGTATACTTCATCATCATTCTCCCATCATTAGAGTTCCCACGGTATTTCATGGGTATCAACATGCTTCATTCTCCCATAGCTCATGATATATCCCTCTATACTATAAACTATATATTGACCATGTCTATATTATTTTTAATATAGATAACAATAATATTTAAGTGAATCTTTGATCTCAAGACAAACTTATAAATTAATGTCTTTAAGGACTCAATATCATCAACTTTAGGTGAAAAGCACACTAAATTAATGAATTTTTCTGCATGATCTATGACTAGAGTATTTTTTCTCTTTAAAATGAAATATTATATCATTCATTGAATTCTAATATTTTGAGGAAGAATTTTTTTGGTAAAAAAATCCTATAGAACCTCCCATGAAAGTTTGTGGTCGAATTTTGTCTGAACTGCAAAAATCCCCCCATTGGCTTGTTAGATCCTCCATCATATACATCTCCATATTGGAATTAAGTTCTTCTTGGGTGCTACTAAAATTTAATATATGATTCATCCTATTCATCCACACCTCTACCTTTTCTAGTTCAGAATATCCCTAAAATATGGGGGATTATTATTCTAGAATTATATGGAATGTTCCACTTTCCTGGGCACATTTATTTTGTTCCCACTGTCCATAGCCTAAAATACATGGAAAATACTATGAACTAGCTATTGGATCACCTGGAGCTTAGGTGAGACCACAATCTTTTCATCCTACATTGGACGGTTTCAACGAAAACTATCATGTGCAATTTTCTATACAAAAAAACCAACAACTTAAGTCTCATAGTATATGAGCTGAGGGTGTAACATTTTAAATAATACTGCATCATACTATCAAAAATGTTCTTTTGAAAATCATTCATTTTCCATGATCATCCATTATTTTAAAAAACTCTAATTTATTTTAAAAATAATTCATTTTTCAAAATAATATAATGGAACTCTTTTAAAAACCAAACATTTGAAGAAAATATTAACATATATAAAAAATAAAAAAATGCAACAAATAATTACTAATAATGAGATATCCACTCATAAGGGGATGTCATTTTTAATATTCATGTCATTCTTTTATCATTGGATGAACCCAAAACTATGAGATTCCAAAACCTATAGTTGTATTAAAAACACTTCTATACCCCAATCCCTAGTAACATGATGTTCAACATAAAATATGATAGTTATATCTTTTTATTCTCTATATTTAATTATACAATGGAAGACAATAAGGCCCACAAAACACCAATGCCACCATAACTCCAAATCTCAAACCAGCTCCATGATCGACTCTATAAAATAGCTTATATGTCAATAATAACCACTAGGGAAGCTTGATACATTACCTTTTCTGATGTCCCTAAAAACAACATATGTAAAAGCACCATTGTTCCAAATAAGGGTTAGTAATAAAATTGAGTGGGATTTCCCCAAATGACTTTCCTACTAATTCCACTAGGATAGAACATGTTAGCACATTTACATAAAAAATTTATATAAATTTTTTTAAAAATAGTTTATATCTGAATATAAACATTTTGTATAACAAAGATGTTTTTAGAAAACAATATCATGATATAAGGAGAGAAACAAAACAATATTCTAAAACCATTTCATAAAAACCATTTTGAAATAATCAATTTCATTACACACATCAACACATTTATACATGAATGAAATAATGGACCACCCTATACTCATATGTGGTGAGTCATCAATTCACTAATACATCACTTATTTCACCAATTTGATGGGGTTATTTTACACCCATCTCCATCCAAACAGTTTTATGGGGGTATATCACACCCTTTTCAATCTGAATAGAAATGAAGAAATTCCAGTCATGCCAAACCCATGCCAAAAACAAGTGTTCCAAAACCCTTTCAATAAAATAAAAGTTTATTCAAAACCATTTCATAAAACCATTTTAATAAATAAAACACAAAAAAAATATAAAATAAATTTTTTTAAAAATTGAACAACAAGGAATATTTCCATACATTTCCACAATTTCTATAAGAACTAAAACCCATCAATAAAGGGGGTTTATACTATTTTTTATCACTATGTTAAAACAAATTTAATGTAATAAAATAAATGATAAATCAATCCTTAAACTTATAAATATAGGATTTGAGATATATCATGAATTTGGAAAAAAAAGATAACCAACAAAACATCCATGAGAAGGGGTTGAAATAACAAAAAACCACCATAGATCTATTCCCCTTACAAAAAAAATCCAAATATAATAATATTTTTTATAAAATAACTTATATATATACATAGTGTAACTATATCTAACAAACTATTAGATAGAGGTAATTAGATCTAAGTAAAATAAAGGATGCGTACCAAGAACAGTGTATTTCTATAAGAAAACAGCTTCAATGTACCATGATAAACCTCTTATGGGCCCCTAGATTGATGGGAGAAGCCTCCATAGGCTTTTAGAGGATGAAATGTTGATTTATCGTCAGTTATGGGGAAAATCATGGGTTAAATTCTAATCTTGACAAAGATCCACTTTTTGGATCTATTTTTTAAACCGTGCATGGTTATTCACGTGGTTATGAAAAACATGCACAAACTGTGCACTAGCCCCTACCTCAAGGGGGTATTTTCATTGTTTTCTCTCATAGTTAGGAAAAAATGTAACAATAGTAAAAAATTCCAACTATCCAATGTTTCATGATTTCATTTAGGAGACCCTATGATTTGGAAAAAGCCCCACTCTTTCACATGAACCTTTTCATTTTCCCTTTATCAATGTGCACATATTCTTATAAGAGTTTCATGGTTTCAAAAAACTATGAACCAATCATTATCTCTTAAAAAAATTCCTAAAAACAATACAAACATCTTCTATACTCTCTCAAACATCCCTCAATCACTTTATATAGATAAAAATCATAGATTAATGGTTACATACTTCAAACTGGGGGACTACAATTTTTGTAGAAATTAATTTTAAATTATGTGCCCAAAGAATGACAATACAATTTGTTTTATAAAAATATAATTTTTTAATAAAAAATCATTTTCATTTAGATTATTCATATTTTATTCATAATAAATAAATAACTAGAATTTTTATTTTTTAGTTAGTTCTCTTTGTACCTATCATTTTAACAGATATCTTTAAATTTTATACTATATTACGGTTCAGTTTGGATGGGTGTCACATATTCCACACAATATTAAAGATATTAAATTTATAGACGTATTTGACGTGGGCCATAAAAACATGATATTTTTTCACATATTATATAATCTAATTTTTTATTATTTTTAAATTTCAATGTGTAAAAATAAACGCATTATGGTGAATGTATAATGGTTTTAGTGTACGTATTTACCCTGGTAAATATAAAACTTTCTAGGATATCACATCATGGTTAATTGAATGATCTGTTAATGGTTTAATATAAAAAATTGATTGGTAAGAGAAACCATATTTTTTTTATATATGGTTAATGGAAAATTAAGAAACAAGTTTATCAAAAAAAACCATGGCTAGTAAAGTCCCTTTGGGACGACACTAAATGTATATAACTCTAGAACACATCATGAATTCTTTTCATTAAATATATAATTTTATAAAATTATTATATCTCATATTATGTATTTAAATTATTAAATTATGTATAAAATTGCTATACTAGAAAATCAATTGAATAAAAATTATTAATGGTACAAGAATTACATCAAATAATTTGTACTTATTTTCTATTTTTTATGACAAGTATATAATATATAAATTATATATATAAAATAGTGAATTTAATTTCCAATCTATAAAATATAGTATTTTTTATGTCAATGTGGATAAAATATTATGTCTTATTTTTGATTTATTCTTATTATTTTATTGAATAGTATTTTAATTAAGGCATCCCTTTTATATTGTTATAATAATTAAAAATAATATAAATAGGATACATATAGATATTTTGAGGCTAAAAAAATCATGTAAATATTATGTACAGGATTCCATACAATGATAACACATTTCGTCACCATTATTTTCCAAATTGGAATGTCATGCCAAAATTTGGATTCTACTGATTATCTTTTAAATTTAATGTTGGGTATGGGTGACCATTATGAGATCAGAATTATATATTCAATAATAGGATATTGGATACAATGAACTTGGAGACCCTAACAATATTATATATATAGAGTTATATTTTTAGAATAAATAATATCATGAATTGGGAAATGAGTTATCCACCTAAATATTCGAGAGTTATTTTTATATGTTTCACATGATGTCCTACCAAAATAGAAATTTTCTGGGAGAAATTCCATTGTGACTCAATTTCTAGTTAAATTTAAATATTGGAACATTAAATATATGTGATATATGATATCATTATTTTTAGTTTTATTACATTCAATAAAATTATTTATTAAAATGAAATAATACATGATACACTCCCAAAAATAATTATTTTTATTGAATATTAATTACGCCTTTAATAAAATAAGATATCTTATTGTTTGGAACTATAGTTTAATGGATTGGTATCTAATTTTGAGACGTATTCTAAAGGATGACAGTTTTATGAGTTTGGATATGGATGATATTGAAATAAATTTATATAATTCTATCTAATGAACATTTGATATTATGTGTGAATCACATACTTCGTTGATAAATATTAGTATTAAAAATATAATAGAATTGATAAAAGGAGATGTGTAACTACATTTTGGAAATGTGATAAGAGATTTAAATTTAATGTTAGAAATTATGATATAATTATAAATACATGATTAGTTTAGGAACTGAAATACTATTACAATTTTTGGAGATAAATATATATATCACATATAAATCATTCTTGGGAAACAAGGGTTTAACATTCATTATTAATAATGTGGTTTATTCTATACACATGAATTAAATGTTTTCTGGAATTGAGAATATGGTGAATTTTTAAATAAATTAAATATATGTATAATATTATCTATAAAATTCAAGGAAAAAAAATGGTTGACTCTGACACCACTTATATTTATAAATGAATCCGAAACTTCTATAGAGAATATTTTTTAGAATCAATCAATTATAGATAATTTAATATATTTGAATAATGATTATAAATAAAATAGGAAATATTTTAATATAGTAGGAAAGGGTGTCTTTGGAATATTTTTCCTCATATATAGTGATGTGTATGAACCAGTGGGTATTTAATCATAAGCAGGGTATTCATAAATCATAATGTTTACTGATGAATTCAGTTCAAATGGTTATAAATTTAAATAAAAACCTATATTTTAAATGTTTTAAAAGCATAAAGAGGATAAAATAAAGAATATAAGCAATTAATAAAATGTAAAATGATTTCCCAGCAAGATCAGTGTACGTGTTACTAAAACCAATAATTTATGCATCACACAAAAGATTTCAGATTTTTTTTAAAATCTTATATTCATTGAAAACCATAGTCAAATGGTGTTTCGAGGATAAGTAATTTTCTCCGTTAGAAAATTTCAAACATTGATGAGTAAATGTGACCTTCATATATCACACTAAAGATATTCAATGGAAATTGACACATTCCTACTAAAATTAATTTTATATAAAGAAGTCAAAAAACACTATATGAGATATGTATAGAGAAGAATTCATTTTTTATAATTATTTTTGTATTTTAAGTATAAATATACGAATTTTTATTAGAATTTTTTCCCTAAATCAGAAAATTTAATATATATTTTTGTGGGGAAAATAAGTTGTGTTATTTCAATAATACCACTGAAAAACATGTTCTGTCTTGAAATAGTAATTACACAGAGAAAGAAAATTAAAAATTTTTATTTAATGGGAGTAACATTAAACATAGAAAATTTCAAAACCCAAAAATAATATTTTTTCCATAAATATTACTTCAGTCCATTCTACTTAGGGATGTGGAAATAAAACCAACTCATTTAACCCACGGGCCATGAGAGTCTAGTGGGATTTTTATGATGCCAAAGTGATGTGAATTTATTATGGCTAATTATGATGATTCAATGTTTACTAATGTTTAACCCAATACAAATGGAAAATAGATAGTTTTAATTATCTGGAATGGTTGGAATCCATATGATTTGAGACAGACATCATGAAAACTATTCATTTTTAAAATTTTGTGGATCCATCTGAAGGGGTGAGACCGATAAGGTGAAAGTTGGTATACTATAGAAAATTTTGAAATACATTATAGTTTCTACATATAAATATCATTTTGTGGTAATGAATTCTATGGTATTGACTATGAAGATACATTGTAACTATTTTCAATGATTAAGTACATTAATATAACGATTTTCCCATATTCTCATTATGATTATGAGATATAAAAAATTTATAAAAATTTATCTTCTTAATGATATTTTAGTTTAATATATATATATGATAGATATTAATGGTTTATGGTTTAAAACACTGTTATTATTTTTTTATATTTTTAATGGTCAATTTATAGATTAAAGTATAATTCATAGAGATTAAACATATGGATTGATGGAGAAATCAAAACTTTCTATTTCATTAATAATGTTTATAATTTTTATATATACAGTTGGTTTAGTGTTTTTATTGTGGATTTTTTAGTTTTGTATGTAGATAAAAAACTAATATTTAAATATTATATAAAAATATTTCATTCTATGAGGATATATTTAGGGAAATTCTTCTCAATGATATACCTATGTGAAACAACCAAATATGTAGGTATAAATATCAATATAGATATATAAATTTGGTTGTTTATAATGATTCAAAATATATATATATGTAAATTGATAATTTTTTTAATATAGAAAACACCTGGATTAATTTTTTGTTATTATTTAATGCAATGACTCTTATAAAGCCTCACTATCTTTTTAATGTGTTCGAAAAGGGATATATGGATTTAATTCCTCACATGTCCACTATAAAATCAATCATTTATTCCATGTTGTGTAATCAAACTAATGAATCATATGATTTGGGAATAATCATAAGATACCAAACCAATCCCTGTAAAATTTATATAATTTACATAAATAATATCTTTTAATACATGAATAGTGGTAAGGATATACGTTTTTCATTGGATGTGAGTATGAGTTCATCATAATTGTTTACTTAGATTATAGTCTATATAAAAATATAAAATTTATTAGATCTCAAATTTTCTTTCTATTTACCCCCAATGGTGTATCTATTATAAGAAAAATTCCATACATGACACCTTAGATAATTCAAACACAATTGAATATTTTATTAAATCTTTTAAAGAAAATATTTTGAAAATGAATCCCCAAACTAAACATTAGATTTTTCCAAAAATAAAAAGAAAATTTAGAATTTCAATGAAAAAAGTAATAATATTTTTTAGGCCAAGGAATGTTGTTTTCAACAACGGAGAATGAACATACTTCATAGATACTATCACTTTCGAGAAATCATTGACAATTGTGATGTAATGATCTAATTGGTAGCTATATAGGAGAATATAGAATATCTATTTACCAGGCTATTAACATAGAAAAATTATGTGTCATATAAGGTCTCTAGGAATTCATATTTTGGAGATAATATATATATTGATTAACAATATATGAAATTTATCATTGATTATAATGAAGACATTAACACCTCCATATATTTTGATTTTTTTTTTAAATTAGTATTTCTTTTTCTTATTTATTATTTCATTTCACATAACACATGAATTAGTTATATATATATATATATATATTAATTAAGTAGGTCAAAAATTCAATTCACATGGATCAAAAATTTATTTCTATACATGAAACACTTACATGGAATGTGCTACATGCAACAACGACTATTCATAAGCTACACACAACCCCGACTTGGCGTACATTACACTCAATACTGAGTTTCTACGAAACATCATTTTATAATTATAGTAATTTAAATGATTTATTTATAACCCAGTAGTTAAAACATAGTAATTTGAATTGTATTTACTAAATTTAATATATTTATAGAATTATTTTAAATAAATAAAAATATTTATCTTGAAAAAATTAATTTTTTTAAAGTTTATATAGGCTTAAAAATACTATTTTCTCAAATGAACTTTTTTTATGTACTTCAATAAAGAAAAATATAATTTTAGACACATATAAAAAATTAATTTGATAAAATAAAGATAATTTTTTATAATGCCTAAAATTACCTTACATTTGATGTTTTGTATTTTTCTGTGAAACTTTATTTTTTGATAAATAGTTATAAATACATCATTTAAGTTAAAAACTACTTTTTCGTTTAATTAATAATGAATGTTAAATTATACCTCAAATATCTTTTAAGGTAGAATTAGATAAATTATAAATATATTAGTAAAATTTAGTTTATTATAATCAATTTCAATTTTAAATTAAATATTAAAACATAATAATAATTTGAACATTTTTTCTAATTTAAAAACTCATTCTTTAGTCCTGTTAATGAGATTATCATTAATCTTAATTTTTCTGCTTTTGTGAATTTAATTTAAGAAAAATTACATACAAAATTGTAATATGTATAATATTTTGATTCTAATTAGATAATGTTAAATTTTTTTTCACAAATATTAGTAAAACTGGTTAAAATTAATCACATTGACTACGGTCAAATTAATAATAATTATGAACTAAACCATAATCTTAGGTGCCCAAATAACAAATTTAAATGTACATAACCCATTTTATGGACATATTACGGTCATAAACCTTCCATTATTGATTTTGGATGGTTTTGTATGACTTTTTATATGAAATAATATGAGTATAACTAAATGGTTTTAAAAAATTACAAATGAGTAATTTTCCTTTCCTACAAAGGAAACCAACAATATCTCCTCTGCACACCTCTCAAACAATTTAGGTTTATTTAATCTCTTCAAAATAAAATTCTAAAAATCAATAAATTACTATTTTAAGCATCTCCTTTGGAAGAATGAAATCCGAGGATTCCATTTTGCACAAACCAAATGGAGTTACCCAATTATTTAGTAATGTTTTCTATGAAGCTCTGATCATTTATTTTTGCTTCCCCACAACACCACTACCTTTATTACATAGTTGTATAAC
The DNA here is from genome assembly GCA_963277665.1 of Viscum album. NCBI lineage: Eukaryota > Viridiplantae > Streptophyta > Magnoliopsida > Santalales > Viscaceae > Viscum > Viscum album. The sequence continues at coordinate 1,405,475,910 of OY728133.1, read as the reverse complement.
AACACTAGTATATTGAATATACTATGATGTTTTTAATCTAAGTATTTGACTTTCACTAATAGAGAAAACCATCTAATGGGTAAAGAATATATTGATTATGTGTATGGTGAACTATTTCCTGACTAAATGTTGATTGTTCATTTTTCATATACCACCACCCCTTGTAGAAATTATGATGGAAACTATATTTATATATGTAATATATTCCATTTATTATCTCTTTTATCTTCATAATTCCATTCCCAACACATATCCTATTACTTTCCATTTTGTGTAAATATGATAATTTTGTTTGAGGAAGTGTGGACTACCGCCCCTGAATAAAGTGTGATTCATTCACACGCTAAATATAATGTATTAAAGATGGTTTTAGTGAACTTATATGTTATATAAGAAATAATATTTTAAATGAAATAATTATTTATATACATATATATAAATATATGTCATGTAACATCTTTCATTCAATACAAAAATAAGAACGAAAACATTGTTCAAGTAAGATAGACAGCCGGGTTATGTGTCGGAGGAAATTAGATGGTTAGTCTTATCAACCCTTGGACATGATTTTGAGTTAGTAAGGGTAAGTTTTTTAGTAGTTTTTTACTCAATGTTTCTGAAGATTAAGTGGCCAAAATAATGGGCAGGTCACTGAGGGTGACACTAAATGTGGACAAATGCAACTAGATTGATAAACATGATCTGATTCTTATTGGGGGATTAAACAATGGAAATATTATGAAAGATGATTATTTATAGTCTTGAGAAAATATGGACTCTAAATTTGATGATCTGATACGGGATGGACCAAACACTCAAGTAACCACTACCTCCAAGAGTTTTTTAGGGAAAGGGATTTTGGTGGACATAAACTACATTTCAATGACTCTACTTAATCCTTTCGTGGATGATGTTTGGTTTCTCACATTCCCCTTTAATTTTGGGATTTAATAAAATTTTAATTTTCAGTCAAGAATGGAAACATCGTTCATTCGTACCAATAGCTTTCCATCTCCATGAATTGTGTATTCTATTTTGTGATTTTATGTTATATAGATTATTATAATACACATATACTAAATATAAATTCTATTTATATTAGGTTATACATTTATTAAATTATTATATATGTATAATTACCAATGATATAATAAATTAAAACATAAGAGAAAAACAAAGTTAATATTACCTAAATCATAACCTTAAAATGAAATTTCTAATATGAAGTAAATATAAAGTCCCAATCAATCTATATATGGTATTATTTAAAATAATATGGTTCAATAAAACATGTATTATAAATTTTTATTTATTATACAGGAGGATTAAATGGGTATGATGATTGTAAAGACACAAGGTAAGGGGATTTCATCTCACATTTTTATTTCTATGAGAAACATGCTTTAATCACAACTCATTTCATATGTGTAGTATGTGTACTGTAAATAGATGTATTCAATAAAAATTTTTATAAATTTTTATCTATTTAGTTATCCATTATATAATATTTATTTCATGGAATTTAATTTTCAATTGTTACCATATCATTAATATACTTTTATCACAATTTTAATTTGTTGAAACTCAAGTTTTTTATGCACATAAATTTTTTTAGGGTTTTATATACATCAATTATACATGTTATATCCATATTTCTCTACTCTTCCTGATATTTTAGGCATAATGAAATTTGGTGTTTCTTACATGGAGAGTATGATCCCGATTTACCAATTTATAAGAGTTTACTGAAACAATATCATCACTTTTCATGTGTGATAATGTTTATGCTTACTTTGATGAAATCATATGTTCCATATCTCAAGATCACTAATAAATTTATATCTCGTATGGTTATTCAAAATTAATTATTTTATTGGTATTATTATTCTACTCATTTTTACACAATATAATCAATAATTTTTTTGTAAGAAAGCCCGACTTTACCCTTTCTTTTTTCAAAATTCTACATTCCTTCAAAAAAATGTTTTCTAAAAACAATTTACAAGAATATTCATCTAATATCATATGATCATTAAAAACATTCTTACAATTTTTTTATTTTACCCATTTTTAAAAGGAATGTTCTTGTGCCTTTCTGGATGAGGCATTTTTATAACCTTTTTACCATGTAAAAGTAATGTTTTTTTCCACATACGACATATACAGATTTATCCACATTAATCCGTTCAAATATTATTTTCATTTTTAATGATTAATTTTTAAGAATATATTCTAAAATAAATTATTAATTAAATGGTTTTCAAAAACTTTTTCTTGATTTCATTATAATTGTTCATTTATTTTTAAATAAACGATTTTCAACATATTTTCAATATTATTCTATAAATTTACCAGGAAATTAGTTTTAAAAGTGATTACAACAATATTATATATGTTTTCAAGTAAAATGGCTTTCAAAATGTCTACAACCATATTTTATTTGTTTTCATGGAAAATTGTTTTCAAAATTCATTCAAGATTCTTTTAAATGTTTTCAAGGATAATAGTTTTTAAAACGTTTTCAAGCGCTCATTATATGTTCTAAAAGAAAAAGGATTCCAAAAATGTTTTAAAATATTTTTTTAAGCTATAAACTTTAGTTTAATTAAAATGGTTTTAAAAAGGTTTTTATGTTTTAAATAGACTATTTTTAAATGAATAAATTATACTTCCCACAACAAATGATTTCAAAATGTCTTTACTTGTTATTTTCCATCTAAGTTGAATTCTTTAATGTCAATCATTCCCCTATATTAAATTTTATAATATTTCCATTCATATTACATCTTGAATTTTTTATGGTTTTATGGAATGATACTAATGGAACCTACTTCTATTCCATGAGTTTTATTCTTTTGCAACCCACTAAATTTCATAGGTTATGATTTTGATGAAATGATTAAGAAAATCTTTTTTCCATAGGTTATGATATGATTACATGTTTATAAAACCCATTTCATTTCATGGGTTATGATATGATTGTCTATGTTTTTTGGCATGTGAATATATGATTTAATTATGATATGGGTGGGACCTATATCATTCTCCAATGAATTGGTTAATGATAAATGTTTTATGAGATCAAAGAAAAAATGGAAGAAAATAACAATTCCAAAAAAAGGGGTTACACGGACGGATATCCCAAGTCTGAAACAAAAGTCTACAGAGGAGGAAATTGTTGGAACAAAACATGAGGGTGCATGAGAGGAAATCCCAAGATCAGAACATGGGGGTACATAAGAGGACATCCCATTACCAAAACAAAAGTGAACATGGGGGGACATGCCATGCCCAAAACAAATGGGTACACGAGAGCGCATTCCATGTCTGAAGAAGGTACATAGGTGATTAACCTAACCCTAACTTGTTACAAAGGCCTTGTCAAGGATAACATGATATAGTTTTTTTATTTACTAATTGTTTTCCACATTTCCATGTTTTATACTTATGTTATTTTGTCATGGGTTATGTTTAGTATTTGTTTTATGATTCATGTCTTATGAACATCAAATACTTTTTATGATCTCCATTATACAAGATATGATCTTAAAATGTTATTCTAAAGTTATATATCATTTTGTTCATTTTATTCTAATGCATTTCCATTTTTACTCTTACTCACCATATAAGCTCGCACTTTTTATGTTTTATTTCCCGAGGTTTTGAAGAATCTTTTAATGTAGAAGTACCCAATATGGTGATATTTATGGATGTTTTTAAAGATCTACCACCATGTGAGAATATTTTGATTACATGTTTCAATATACAGTAAACAATTATGGTCTTTTGGTATGTATTTCTGTAATCTATTGAATATTCCTCTAAAATGATATAATATACATCTATATTAATTATGTGTCACTATAGTGGGTATAAAGGAAAGGTTTAGTCAACCTTTTGAAACTAGTATTAAAAAATATTATATAGATCCATAGGTATATTTATAGGGATATTTCTAGTGATGTATCTAATGATAAATATAAAGATGACTTAGTAATTTGGAAAATGTCATGTAATTTTGTTGTATGATTGAGTTAGTGATTTTCTTGAAATACATCCCAATCAAGATACTACAGGTGGATGTGGCTATGAACCAAAATTAACATCGGGTAACAACTCCAACAGGACGTTCTGGGCATAAATCAAGGTAATCTTGTATAAGAAAACAATCTTGGCTTCACACCTTGTTTGAAACTTCTTTGGGATATGATTTTGGAATTCAAAATCTATTCACAAACCACCATGAAGGATTTTAATTTAGGTTGGTTAAGAAATACCTAGGATGAACCTTGGGTTTCGTATATAAAGGAAGGGTTCATAACGTATACATCTAATAAATAATTCTTTTCATGACTATGTGGTTTTATTCTAAGAGAAGAAATTATCACACTATGATTCTGTTTTTAGTAAATGTTAGGAACTAAAAGGAACTAGATTAAAAATGAATGTGATGGATTTTTTTTTGATGAGTAGTCAAGTGGGATGATCACAGGAGTGAATTATGTTGTGAAAATTCCTAATTAGTTTTTAGAAAACATGATTAACAATGTGTAACTTAACCAACTCTCGGACTCCTCAAAGAAGAGAACAAAGATAATTGCTAAGAGTTCAGGTAATAGAGACAATTTAAGAAAGTTGATTTGGTTTCTATTGATTCAAGAATGTGGAATGAATCAATCAAGTTGATTTCATAGAGGAGAATGGTATATTCCTCTATTATGGAAAAGGATACAAAAAAGTAACAACAAGTAAAAATTAAAGAGTTTAGTTAATGAAATGGTTGAGAATACTAGCCTGCCTAATACATAATTAATGGTTAGTGTTTTATGTATAGAAGAAATGGTCATTATGCAACTCAATGTTATATGAAAAAATATTCTAATAAAAATTTGGATGGTGGTGCATGTATTGGCTACACTTATTAATATAATGATACTACAAATGACATGTTAATTGTATGTGATGTTCTTCCATTATTGTTAAAATAAAATATAATAATAATGATAGATTGAGCTTAAGGAACCGCAAAACATGATTCATATTTCATATTATACAAAATATGTAATAAAGAATAATTAAATGAATCATGAGTAATGGTTTACGAATAAGGTTAAATTAATGTGTTATTTATATTTTGGTATTAAAATATTATTTTATACAAATCATGAAATTTAAAACTATTTTTTGTATAAGTATTATTTAAGTATTGGATAGGACATGTTGAATAAAGATGATGACATAAGAAATTTATTATCTGGAAAAGTGATATATTGATTAGGGGAAGGTAACCCTTAAATAACTACTAACATTAAGATAATTAATTTTGAATAATGATATTATCAATATGAATAAGTACATTGGAAAGTACAAACTACCCTGAAACTAATTATTGAAATAGTTTTCTTTGTCCTCAAGGATGATGTTTCTATAATCAAGGATTTAAATAATATATCCAGTAATCATTTTAATAATTATGTATATGTGTATTCCAAAAAAAATTATGGTAATTAAGGTACACACAATAATTCCAGAGAATATACGATAAGGTTATTCACATTTTTTGGAATTTTACAATAATTAAATATTTTATATTTTATGGGGGATCAATGTTGTGATTATTTAGTAACCTTATTCTTATTTTTTTTATAATTTGAAATTTTGGAAGGGTTATATGGTTAAAAATTTATTGAATGTTATGTAAAACTTTCCATGATGTTTGGTAGATTAATGTGATTTCTCCCCATATGAAGATTTATGAATAATCATTGCAAAATATTTCAATGATATTTTAGGAAAATGATTATGGAATAACATATCATTCTATTTTCAGATCTCCTGATATGTTGGTTCTTCATGAATAGAAAATTCACTATCATTCCCACGAATAATAGATAAAGTTTCAATTGATCGAGGAATAACCAAAGGGTGACATTGTACAAATAAAATGGATAAAATCATGATAGTATTTTCCTTATGATCTTAGAGTGTAAAATAATTATTTGAATATTGAATAAGGGTATTGAAATAGATTTATCCTAGAGCCTTTATTTTCAATAAATTAGATGGTACCTCAGATCTTCACAGTTTAATGGTTTTTTGATCACCCACTTTTGATGATAAATACTGTCTATCAAGCTCTATCAAACATGATTTTTATATTTTTTATATTTCTATGTTTTCACTAATCACCTATGATCTCTTGTGTAGAATCCTTGTTATATGTTACTTTGGGTAAACTCTATGTTTCCAACATCCCTTTCTTAATAGAAGTTTTATTATTTATTTTTAAGATCTCAGTTTCTATGAAATGAGTTTTAAAGTATTAAACGTTTGATAAGCCAAATGAATTTCAGTGTAAAAATTGATTTTAATGGTCTTAGATTATAACATTGTGATATTTTTTTAAATAATTTCTTTTGAATTAATTTGTTTATTATTTTCCATTTCACATGAAATTAGAAATAATTACACACAAATATATATATATATATTAAAACACTAATTAAAAATTTTTTTCACATAGCACCAACTTGTTTTAATCTACACAAAACACTAAATTTTCGGTCACTACACACATCTCCAACTTGGAATGTTCGACACACAAAACCATCTTGGGGTATGTTTCATGCAATACTAAGGTTCTTAGAAATATCATTTTATTGTTATAGTTATTTATATTAGTTTTTTATAACCTAGCCGTTAAAATTGTCACGACCCATCCTCGGGACCCATGCCGTGACTACCCCAATCCCGCCTTCCATAGGCCAGGGGGTGGTGGCTAGCACCAAGGCGTAAATCCCGGTAAAAAGGGAAGGTATTGCCTTTGTAAAGTAAACAAACACCACAGAGCAAGCAAGCAGTAGAAGTAAACACTACGTAAAAACTGAGTACAACAGTAAGTGCGGAAAAGTAAGTGGGCAAGTATACAAAATCAAACTGAAAGTAAAGTACAACTGGAAAGGGGTAACAGCAATTGAAAAGTAAAGCCTCATCATCGAGCTGTCCACTGGAAATCCCACCTGAAGGGGGGGGTGCATATAGCCTCCACTGCTCCTCGGGTCCAGCCGACTGCTCCGAGTTCGTCCCGCGCAGTGGTCCACCTCCAGGTACCGTCCTGCTCTGCCAGCCTCAAACATGATCAGCGCTGTTTGTCGTCTGCAACCAACACAACGTAGTGCGGGCATAGCCCGTGCAGGGGTGAGTATAAGCTACTCAGTCGGGACCCCATGACCCCCGAAGGTCTCCCAGAATCAATAAAGGATAATCAACAAAGGAAAGATACAATCACGAAGTATCATTCGACACTGCTTAGGTATATTCCCATACATATACCTAAGTCATCAATTCTCATCCGGCTCCAACATCCGAGCCCAAGTACAACCCAGTCCACACAAGAAAGCAAAACGAAAATCCACCCAAGAAAGCACAACAAAATCCACAAAGGAAAGCAATACAGGATTCAGCTCACAAAGGTATACTTCTTCATATGACGATAAAGATGACAAGATATTATCACTGATTCATCTAATCCGTCGGACCTACAATGGATCGACAAGTACTAACCCCTGAACTGCAAAGACCCACATAGGATAAGACCCACACAGGATCTGTAGGCGCTGGCTCACACAGAACCGCTGAGCGCTGACCCACACAGGATTGGACCCACACAGGATCGGTAGCACTGATCCACGTAGGATCGCTGAGTGCTATCGTCGTCATCGTCGAATCCACTGAGGATCTCTGTACAACCGTCGTAGTCATAGTCGCAAACGCTGCCAGCTCTAGGGTTCCCGCACACAACAAGCTCGTTTGGGAGGGTCCGCTCCACGAGCCAAGAGGCTGATACATCAACTGACACATAGTCCAGAGTTGATGTATCCAAAAGTACCGTATCATCAATAGGAACTCAACACCGCAGACGGCGCGTCAATTGGACGCCCGGTCTGAGATTTATTGGCTTTTTCGTCCCAGGGGCCCAGTTGGTTTTTAAGGAAAAACCAACCCGACCGTACTCCACCAGCATCCAAACCTCGGGAGGAGTAATAAAAAAGATCTTTCTCACTAAGAGGAAACCAAAAAAGTTGACGGCACGTCAATCGGACGTCCGAAGCTTAAGATATGAGCATTTCGGCTCCGAGGGCCCGGTTGGTTTCGTGTACAAACCAACCCGGCCGAACTCAAAGTATTCTGAAACCTTGAGTGCGATATACCCAAACGACCATCTCGATCCAAGATCACATCGCCGCTGACGGTGCATCGATCGGAGTTCCGTAGCCCTAGATATGGAAAAAGACCAAAAAGGTTCCGAAAAAGGGGGTTTCGGGCCAAGACCGTCCCGACCGAGACCCCTTGGGTCGGGCCGGCCTGGGTGCGGCCCGGCGCGCTGGCGTGCAGCGCCAGGCGGCTCGGCCGAACGGCCGAGCCGTTCCGTTTAGCAGGGGGCGGGGACACTGCCCCCCACGATTTCTAACCGCGGCCCCCCTTAATGGGGGCTGCTTGCTGGCCATCCGGGGGTTTGAACCGCCGGTTGTTCTCTTGTCCGGCCGGCCCGCCCTGGCCGGCCGGTTTCTGCCACCACGGATCCTGCGACGGCCGGTCCCCTCCCTGCTCCGACATCGGCGGCCCGAAACCGGCCGCCTGTCACCCAGCTCTGCCGCGTCCCGGAACCGACCGTAACTTGGTTCATCCGTCACGGCGCGACGACGCCACGCCCCTCCGCCGCGGCCCCACTCCAGCCGTGGTGTCTTCGGTTCTCTCCGACACGGCGTGATGGCGTCGTGTCCTTGTTCGATTTCACAGTGCGGCGCGACGGCTCCGCGTATTCTTTTCCGCACAATTCTGCGTGGTGCGTCGGCACCACACCATTCCGTTCTAATCCACAATTGATCCAACAAGGATAAAGGAGGTGGGACGGCCGTGTTTGTGCGGTCCGGCCCCCTCTCGTTAATCGATAGCATTTGGTCATATTACATGAAGAATGTCAAAGTAATATTCACGAACAAAATAAAAATAAACAAACCCCTACCTCGTGCGATCTTGAACGGAGGTTCGTCAAACAAGGATTCATCGTGGAAGAACCGTCGCGGAAAGAGACGTCGTGGAAGGAGGAAGTCGCGTCGGCGTCGCGGTACACGGTGTCGCGTAATCGGTTTCCGAGAACTCGGGGTTCTTCGTCGGAGACCGATGTGTTCTTCGCGTTCTTCATCAAAGATGAAGAAGTTCCTCAAGTCCTTAGTCTTTTCTTTAAAAAACTCCACCACAAGGTTCCAACCCCAAATAAAATAATCTCTCCTTTTATTTTATTAACATAACATATCTTTTGAATTTCAAGAGTTTGAAATTCAAACATCCACACTTAACTCACTTAATTAATAACATAAAATATTAATATTTAAGTAATCAAAATTTAATGGTGAGTTGAGGGGGTTGAAGAATATGAATGGGTGGGGTTCATGTGGGCCCCACCACCCTCATAACCTCCCTTGAGAAGTTGGGTAGTTACCCAACTTCCACCCAAAGCCTTAAACCACGTAATGGAAATAAAAATTGTAGTTAAATTATTAATTAAACTTCCACAATTCTTATCATCGTCTCACGAGGAAATGCAAATCCGAAAATGTTGTTCCTAAGAAATTATTGGTGCTGCAGTTCCATTGTTGCCCTCGGAATTCGATTCCGAGCACCGGTTCAAAAGTTAGAAATTCTCCCTCGTTTGTTCACTAAACGTACCCGAGCTAAACTTCAGATAGAAATTTCGGGCACACCGGGCCTCAGAATCATGTGTCGTCAGAAACTGCGTTCTAGTAAAATCCCAAAGAAAATTTATAAAAAATATTTTCCTTGAATTTTATGTGTCTTTACAATACTCCCACCTCAGGGATTTACGTCCCCGTAAAGATACATCATAAGCTAGGGAAACAAATGTGGGTACTGAGCACGCATCTGAGCCTCCCGCTCCCAAGTTCTCTCCTAGAGATTCTCGTGCTACCATCTGATGCGCACTAGAGGAATTGACCGTCCACGTAGGACCCGCTCCTGTTGATCCTCGATCTCCACTGGGATATCCATAAAAGTCGCCCCATCATCAATGTCTAGCTCCCCATGGTCAATGATATGTGTTGGGTCGTGCATGTATCTCCTCAGCTGAGATAAGTGGAAGACGTCGTGCACTCGGTGCAACTGAGGTGGTAGATCCAGGCGATAAGCTACCTCGCCAATCCTGCTGAGGACCTGGAACAGTCCGATGAAGCATAGAGACAACGTGCCACCTCGTCCAAATCTCTGTAATCCACATCGAGGTGAGACACGCAAGAAGACATGGTCGCCATCCTCGAACTCTAGTGGCCTCCGCCTCCTGTCAGCATAAGACTTCTGCCGGCTCTGAGCTGTCCTCATCCGCTTATGGATGGCCTGGACCTTCTCTATCGTGGCCTGGACCATCTCCGGTCCCACAAGTGCTAACTCCCCAGGGTCTGTCCAGCACAAAGGAGATCTACAAGGTCGGCCGTACAACGCCTCGTATGGTGACATCCTGATGGTGTAGTGGTAGCTGTTGTTGTATGAAAACTCCACCAATGGAATGTGGTCCTCCCAGCTATGACCAAAGTCGAGGACACATGCACAGAGCATGTACTCGAGAGTCTGAATGGTCCTCTTAATCTGACCATCCGTCTAAGGGTGAAAGGCGGTGCTCAGACGTAGCTGCGTCCCGAACGCCTCTTGAAAACCCTTCCAAAGACGGGAAGTAAAGCGAGCATCTCGATTGGAGATGATAGATGATGGAACACCGTGAATCCGTACAATCTCCTGAACGTAGATATGTCCCAAGCTCTCCACTATGCCCTGCTCTCTGATGGGTAAGAAGTGAGCCGACTTGGTGAGTCGGTCGACAATCACCCAAATGTAGTCGTGACCTCTGGAAGTGCATGGAAGTTCAGTCACGAAGTCCATAGATATCCCGTCCCACATCCACTCCGGGACCTCCAAGGGCTGTACCAAGCCTGCTGGTACTTGATGCTCTGCCTTCACCTGCTGGCAGGTGAGGCATCGAGAAACGAACTCTGCCACATCCTTTTTCATGCCCGGCCACCAGTGTTGTCGTCTGAGATCCTGGTACATCTTTGCCACTCCAGGATGTACCGCCAAAGGGGAAGTGTGAAACTCTCTCAGCACCTTCTCTCGTAAAGAAACTAGTACCAAGGTACGTCCTCTAAAAAGGATTTCGTGCTCTGCTCTAAAGGAGAAACCATCAGGTGCCTGTCCTGAGGATATCTGTGCATGCCGCGTCTCACAGTCAGCGTCCCCACACTGTGCATCTCTGACCCGCTGTAGTAGTGGATAAGAGACTATGAGAGACTGAAGGAAGGTTGCGCCATCTATATCCACAAAGGATGTCTACAAGGCGGCTAGCTGCTCTGTTACCTCCTCATGTAGATGAATGCCCATCCTCCTACTGAGGGAATCAGCTACCATGTTCCCCTTCCCAGGAGTATAGAATATCTCAAAGCCATAGTCCTGGAGGAACTCGAGCCATCGCCGCTGTCTCAGGTTCAGGTCCTTTTGAGAAAATATGTACTTGAGACTCTAATGGCCAGAAAAGACTGTAAAGTGCTCACCCATCAGATAGTGTCACCATGTCTTCAGAGCAAAGACCACTACTGCTAACACCAGGTCATGGGTAGCGTAGTTCTGCTCATGCGGCCTCAACTGACATGATCCATAGGGGATCACTACCCGATCTTGCATCAGGAAACATCCGAGCCCGGTCCCTGATGCATCGCAGTAGACTACATACTCTACTCCCTCCTCAGGCAACCTCAAGATAGGGGCGCTGGTCAATCTTTGTCTCAGCTCCTGAAAGCTCTTCTGACATTTGTCTTCTTTGCCAAATCTGAGAGTGGTGCCGCAACTCTAGAGAAGTCTATCACAAATCTCCAATAGTATCCAGCTAGTCCCAAGAAACTCCGCACCTCCGTCACGCTCTTGGGTGGCTCCCAAGATAGCACTGCCTCGATATTCATAGGATCCACTGCAAATCCATCCTCAGAGATGATGTGCCCCAACAAGTGGACCTCACGTATCTAGAACGGACACTTCGAGAGCTTTCCATAAATCTGGTTCTCTCGGAGTGTGTCTAGCACAACCCGCAAGTGGTAGCCGTGCTCCTCCTCAGTCGTCGAGTAAAGAAAAATGTTGTCGATGAAGGCCACGACAAATCGATCAAGGTATGGCTGAAAGATCCTGTAAATGAGGGCCATGAACACTTCTAGAGAATTGGTCATGCCGAAAGGCATAACCAAGAACTCATAGTGGCCATACCGACATCTGAATGTCGTCTTCTGCACGTCATCGTCCTGAACTCTGAGCTGATGATAGCCTGACCTGAGGTCTATCTTCGAGAACCATCGTGCTCCCTTGATCTGATCGAAGAGGTCATCAATCCTCGGTAGCAGATACTTGTTCTCAATGTCACCCGGTTCGGGTGACGATAGTCGACACAAAGTCGCAAGCTACCTTCCGCCTTCTTGGCGAACAATATCGGGGAAGCCCAGGGTGAAACACTGGGTCGGATGAATCCCTTGCCTTGAAAGTCCTCCAACTATACCCATAGATCTCGAAGCTCAGCGGGGGCCATCCGATACGCTGGAGTCGATATCGGGGTTGTCCCGTGGTACATGTCATTATAAAATTCTACCTCTCTGCGAGGAGGTAGCCCTGGAACGTCGTCGGGAAAAACGTCCGCATGCTGATCCACCACTGCCGGAAAACTAGGACTTCACATGTCAAATGATCCTAGGATGAGGCTAGCCAACTGATTAGTGATGGAATATCCTCTCCTCTGCGAGTGTCCATCCTGTGCTGCAAAGGCTCCCTTCTCGCTGGTGAAGGTGAACCTGCTCCGGTTGGTGCGTACACATCGCACCTTGCGCCTAATATAGTCAATCTGTGCATGGACAGTGGACAACCAATCCATGCCCAAGATGACGTCGTAAGGCCTCGACGCCGCTACAAGAAGATCACAGCCGAAACTCTCGCCTCCTACAGTAAGCTAAAACTGCCGGCACCAGTGCGTAATCGTCGAGTCTGCTCCCGTAGGAGTCTCTAGCCGTAAGGATCGAGCCAACGACTCTGTCGAAATCTCCGAGCTCCGATCAAGGGAAGCAGCTATGAAAGTATGACTCACTTCTATGTCTATAAGTACTGTAGCAAGGGTGTAATAGACAGAGATAGTACCTCGAATCATCTCGGGTGTGCCGTGGTCGTAGGCCTCCGCTGCATGGAGTTGTGCCTGTCTCTGCCCTCCAGCTCCCTATGGCCGAGGTGGACCTCCTGGTGGTGGTGGTGGTAGAGCCTCAAAGCATCACCCACCACCTACTACTCGGCCTGCTCCTCTGCCTCGTCCGCTTGCTCCCTGCGGACCCCAACAGTCGACCCTCTGCCTCTGCCTCGGTGGTCCCTCAACCGTCTGCTGCTCCTCGGCACGGCGGGTCAGGCAGTCACGAGCCATGTGGCCCTTCCCTCCACAAGATTAGCACTGCCTGCCTCTTGAATGGCTGGCTCCTTGCTGTGTGCCCCGCACTACTGAGTCAATGTCCTGAGGTCGGCTGCCTGAGGGTATGGTCTGCCTGGACCCCTGAGTCATCCGTCGACTGCCTGCTGCAGAAGACTCTACTACGTGTCGTCCCGTGCTAGGTCTTGCCGCTGAAGAAGGCTCAACAAGAAATCTCTCAATCAAAAGGGCTCACTCCAGTACTCCTGTCTGGGTCGGAATACTGAGGGAGATCAGCGATGCCCTGATCTCATGTCTCAATCCCTGCTCAATGGTCTGGGCCCGGAAGAATGAGTCTCGTACCATGTCTGTTGAGTAACATGAGAGATCGGTAAATCTCACCGAATACTGGGCGACCATCAAGCTGCCCTGCTACAGCTGAAGAAGCTCCTAGATGCGCACCGCACGGAGGGTGGCCGGGATGAACTCTGAGCGGAAGAGGCTCTCAAAGTCTGTCCAGATAAGTGATGCCTCATCATGAACCTGGAGCATCATGCTCGACCATCGGCCCACTTCCGCGTGAAGTAGGCTCGCCGTGAGGATCACCATGAGATCTGATGATGTCCTGAGTAACCTGAAAACTCTCAACACTACCTCCAGCCAGTCCTCGGCTTCCTGGGGGTCCGTCTCACCGTGGAACCTTGGTGGTCGCTGGCGCTGGAACTCATGCAGTGCACTAAGGCGACGTGCATCGTCAGCGGCTGGGGCTGGAAGCATCGGTGGCTCGGTGGGTCATGGAACCGCCGGTGCCTCAGCTGTCAAAGGGCCCTGCACCGAGGCCTCATCGCTCGGTGGGTTGTCATCACGCTCAACTCTCGGAACCCTAGCTGGCTACCGTTGTGGGGCCATACTGAAAAGGAAACAGTTGGGCCATGGTCAGAACAGTATACCTGGTGAGCTGATACAAAGTTATCACAAAAAAACTTTAAACACACATGCAATCAATGTTTTCGTGCATTAAGTCGGAAATCAGAAGTCAGGGTCCTGGTGTACGGATACGTCGGCCACAACAACAACACTGGACTCCCTGAACTGATCACCACACCCAAAACACTTAACACTGTTGCTTCATATAGAAAAGATCAGAGTCCCATGTTATGTGGTAGAATCAAACTCCTTCGATACCAATTTGTCACGACCCGTCCTCGGGACCCGTGCCGCGACTACCCCAAGCCCGCCTTCCATAGGCCAGGGGCTGGCGACTGGCACCAAAGCGTAAATCCCGTTAAAAAGTGAAGGCATTGCCTTTGTAAAGTAAACAAACACCACAGAGTAAGCAAGAAGTAGAAGTAAACACTAATTAAAAACCGAGTACAATAGTAAGTGCGGAAAAGTAAGTGGGACAGTATACAAACCCAAACTGAAAGTAAAGTAGAACTGGAAAGGGAAAACAACAACTGAAAAGTAAAGCTGCATCGTCGATATGTCCACTGAAAAATCCCACCTGAAGGGTGGGTACATATAGCCTCCACTGCTCCTCGGGTCTAGCCGACCGCTCCGAGTACGTCCCACCCAGTGGTCCACCTCCAGGTATCATCCTACCCCGCAATACTCAACCACGATCAGCGATTTCAATCGTCTGCAACCAACACAATGTAGTGCGGGCATAGCCCGTGCAGGGGTGAGTATAAGCTACTCAGTAGGGACCCCGAGACCCCCGAAGGTCTCCCAGAATATACAATGGATAATCCACAAAGGAAAGATACAATCATGAAGTAACATTCGACACTGCTTAGGTATAATACCATACATATAACTAAGTCATCAATTCTCATTTGGCTCCAACATCCGAGCCCATGTACAACCCAGTCCACATAGGAAAGAAAAACAAAAATCCACACAGGATAGCACAACACAATCCACAAAGGAAAGAAAAACAGGATTCAGCTCACACAAGTATACTTCTTCATATGACGATTAAGATGACCAGATATTGTCACTGATTCATCTAAGCCGTCGGAACCACAGTGGATCGATAGGTACTAACCTCCACAATGACCCAAATAGGATCTGACCCACAAAGGATCGATAGGTAACTAACCCCCACAAAGACCCACACAGGATCAGACCCACACAGGATCGGTAGCACTGATCCACGTAGGATCGCTGAGTGCTGTAGTCGTCATCGTCGAATCCACTAAGGATCTCTGTATAGTCATCGTCGTCACAGTCGCAAACGCAACCATCTCAAGGGTTCCCGCACACAACAAGCTTGTTCGGGAGGGTCCGCTCCACGAGCCGAGAGGCTGATACATTAACTTACACATAGTCCAGAGTTGATGTATCCAAATGTTTCGTATCATCAACAGGAACTCAACGCCGCAGACGGCGTGTCAATCGGACGCCTGGTATGAGAGTTATTGGCTTTTTCGTCCCAGGGGCCCGATTGGTTTTTATGGAAAAACCAACCCGACCGTACTCCACCTGCGTCCAAACCTCGGGTGAAGTAAGCCAAAATATCCGTCTCACTAAGAGGAAACCAACAAAGTTGACGGAACGTACATCGGACATCCGGAGGTTAAGATATGAGTGTTTCCGCTCCGAGGGCCCGGTTGGTTTCGTGTACAAACCAACCCGGCTGAACTCAAAGTATTCCGAAACCTTGAGTGTGATATACCGAAACGACCATATCGATCCAAGGATCGCATCTCCGCTGACGGCGCGTCAATTGGAGGTGCGTAGGCTGAGATATGGCAATAGAAACAAAAGGTTCTGAAAATGGGGGTTTCGGGCCCGGACCGTCCCGGCCGAGACCCCCTGGGTAGGCCCGGCCCGGCTGCCGGCCTGGCGGTCCGGCGCACTGGCGCGCGGCGCTAGCTGGCTCAGATGAACTGCCAAGCCATTCAGTTTTGCGGGGGGGGGGGGGGGGGGGGGCGCTGCCCCCCGCGATTTGTTACCACAGCCCCCTTGATGGGGGCGGCTTGCTAGCCAGCCGGGGGATTGAACCCCCGGCTGTTCTCCTGTCTGGCCGGCCGGTTTCTGCCACCGCGGGACTGGCGACGACTAGTCCCTTCCCTACTCCAACATCGGTGGACCGGAACCGGCTGACGGTCACCCTGCTCCGCCGCGGCCCGGAACCGGCATCGGCTTGGTTCGTCCGGCGCGGCGCGATGGCACCGCGCCCCTCCGCTGCAGCCCCGCTCCGGCCGCGGTGTCTTCGGTTCTCTCCGACGCGGAGCGACGACGTCGCATCCTTTTTTGATTTCACGGCACGGCGCAACAGCGCCACATATTCTATGCCGCATGATTCCGAGTGGTGCGTCGGCACCACACCATTCCGTTCCAATCCACAATTGAACCAACAAGGATAAAGGAGGTGGGTCAGCCGTGTTTGTGCGGTCCGACCCCCCTCTCGTTAATTGATATCATTTGGTCATATTACACGAAGAACGTCAAAGTAATATTCACAAACAAAATAAAAATAAACAAACCCCTACCTCGTCCGAGATTGAACGGAGGTTCGTCGAACGAGTATTCTTCGTGGAAAAACCATCACGGAAAGAGACATCGCGGAAGGAGGAAGTCGCGTCGGCGTAGCGGTACAGGGCATCACGTAATGGGTTTCCGAGAACATGGCGTTCTTCGTCGAAGACCGATTTG
The DNA here is from genome assembly GCA_963277665.1 of Viscum album. NCBI lineage: Eukaryota > Viridiplantae > Streptophyta > Magnoliopsida > Santalales > Viscaceae > Viscum > Viscum album. The sequence goes on along the minus strand of OY728133.1, from coordinate 1,405,458,761 downwards.
TTCTTCGCGTTCTTCGTCGATGACGAAGAAGTTCCTCAAGTCCTTAGTCTTTTCTCCCAAAAACTCCACCACAAGGTTCCAACCCCAAATAAAATAAACTCACCTCTTATTTTATTAACATAACATAACTTTTGAATTTCAAGAGTTTGAAATTAAAACATCCACACTTAACTCACTTAATTAATAAAATCAGTTATTAATATTAAGTTATCAAAAGTTAATGGTGAGTTGAGGGGGTTGAAGAATATGAAGGGGTGGGGTTCGTGTGGGCCCCACCACCCTCATAACCTCCTTTGAGAAGTTGGGTAGTTACCCAACTTCCACCCAAAGCCTTAAACCACTTAAAGAAAATTAAAATTGTAGTTAAATTATAAATTAAACTTCCACAATTTTTATCATCTTCTCACGAGGAAACGCAACTCCGAAAATGGCGTTCCTGAGCAATTTCCGGCGCTGCGGTTCCATCGGTGCCCTCAGAATTCGATTCCGAGCACCGGTTCAAAAGTTAGAAATTCCAGCTCATTCATTCACTGAACGTACCCGAGTTAAACTTCGGATAGAAATTCCGGGCACACCGGGCCTCGGAATCATGTGCCGTAAGAAACTGCGTTCTTTTAAAATCCCAAAGAAAATTTAGAAAAAAATATTTCCTTGAATTTTACGGGTCTTTACAAAAACATAGTAATTTGAACATTCATATAAAAATTTATTATATTTTTATAATGGTTTAAAAAAATTAATTCATATTGATACTGAAATATATAATTTTTGTAAAGGCTTTCTATGCCTAAAAATACTATTTTCTCGAATGAACTGATTTTCATGTCCTTATGTGATGAAAAATGAAATTAATTTTAGACACATATTGAAGTTTAATTTGATAAAATAAAATTAATTTTTTAATTTCTTATAATGAAATTATTATAGGGTTAATTGTTTCATTTTTTTGAGAAACATTATATTTTGTTGAATTAAAAAAATACATTTTAGTTAATAAATAAATTTGTTTAAATAATAATTAATGTTAATTTATACTAAAAATTTGTGTTATGGTTACACTATATAAATTATAAATTTATAAATATAATATAGGTAATTATAATTATTTTTAATTTAATATTGAATATAAAAATTTCATTAAATTTTAAAAAAAATTCACATTAAAACCCCATTATTTTGTCCCATCTGCCGGATTTGCATTAGTATATCTCTTTATTCTTATGTGAATAGAATTTATAAAAATATACATAAAAATTTATAATATTTATAATATTTATAACATAATTATATCATTTTTATTATAAATATTAGTAATTGCGATTAAAAATAATCGCAACAGGTAAGGATAAATTAAGCTTAATAAGATACTAAACCTTAATCATAGGGGCTCAAATGACCTATCCACTTGTCAAAAACCAATTTTATGGCCATATTTCGTCCATAAAACTACTTTTATTGATTTTTATGGTTTTTTTATTCACTTTTTGGTAGGAATATTTGTACACCGAACTTTTTTTTAAAATTCCATGTGAGTACTTTTCCTTCCCTATAAAAGGAAACCTCCTCTCCCTCTTCCTCAAACCACTCAAACATCTTAGGTTTGGGAATGATATAACAAATATACATATAAACATAAATAAATATCTCATATTATCTATTTCTTTTTTCCCAATGAAATCAAATGAATCCTTTGGACCCAAAACAAAAGGAGATACCTGATTTAGAGTTAAATTCTTCTATCAAGTTACTTTTTTTATTTTCCTTCTCAAACAAATCCACTCTCATTAATCAATAATTGTATAAAAAAGATTCATAAATATACAAGTATGTTATTATTCTAAATTTTATACTTACACTTACATACATATCCATCTAATGGGTAACGAACATATTGTTTTTGTGTATGGCGAACTATTTCCTCGCAAAATGATGATTGATCATTTTTCATTTAGCACCAATCAAGGTGGAAATTATAATGGAAACGCTATTTATATATATCATATATTATATTTATTCTTTATTTAATTATATGTAATACTTTTACAACACATATCATGTTACATTCCATTTGGCATAAATACGATAATTTCAATTGAGAATGTATAGACTACCACCCCCTCAAAGTGATGTGATATGTTAAAAAACAGCATGGTAAGTATTAAGGATGTGTTTAGTGATAATATATGATATATATGATATAAATATTATAATTATATATATTCATATATTTCATTTACATTAATTATATCAACATTACTATAAAAAAGGAAATAACGTTCATGCGTACGTATAGCTTACCGTCTCCATTGAACGACGTATTCCATTTCATGATTTTATATTCTATAGTTTAATATAATACACATAAAATTAATAAAAATGTTTTTATATAATTTTTTAAATTCTATAAATCATGATATATTTTTAATTACAAAGGGTATAACAAATTAAGACACAATAAAAAAATAAAGAGAATACTACCAAAAGCATGACCTTAACATGAAATTGCTATCAAGTGGGTAATATATAATCCAAATAAATCCCTATATAGTATTATATATAATAATATGTTTAATTAATAGATCTATAAGAAATTTATATATATTATAATGGAGTATTGAATGAGTTCTATAAGAGTATTGACAAAAGGTAAGGTTATTTCATATCCACTTTTTATTTCCTTGACATACATGCCTTAATCACAACACGTTTTATTTGTGTGGTGTGTATACTGACCATTTATGTATTATATAGAAAAATATTATCAAATTTATATGTATTTAAATAACCATTATATTATAATTATTTTATGGGCTTTATGTTTTAAAAGTAACAAAATCCGGAAAATAGTTTTTTTCTCAATTTTATTTTTTTGACACTCATATAGTGTTATACATCTAAATTAATTTGGAGTTGTATATAATTAGATTTGGAAAGTTATATCATTAATGTGATTATTTTAATTATATTTTAAGCTTTATTTAATTTCTATTTCATTCTTGGAGAGTATGATCCCATGTTACCATGTTACATGTGTTTATTGACACAATCTCATCCCTTTTCAAGCTTGTTTATATTTATGCTTACCTTTATGAAATATGACAATACATATCTAATCAAAACTCACGAATTTAATTATAATATATTTATTAATAATAAATTCATGTAATAGAATCATTTTTTCATTAATTGGTTTATGAAATTGTTGTTAATATTTTTTAAGAAAATCCCACTTTACCCTCTCTTTAGTCATAAATCGATGTTCCTTCAAAACCATGTTTTAAAAAAATGCATTCCAAGAATATTATAATAATATACTAAGATCATTAAAATAAATGATTACCCATTTTTACTTTTACCAATTATTTAAAAGGAATATTGTTGTATCTTCTCTTAATGAGAAATTTTTATAACCCTTTCAATCATGAAAAATAAATCATATTTTTACCTCATATTACAATTACATATTTATAAACCATAAATACACTGATTATTTATTTTCATGTTTAACGATTCATTTTTATGAAAAAAAATTAAATTATTTGTCAAGGAAATGGTTTTAAGAAACATTTTCATAATTTGATAATATGTTTTTAATAACTTTATATGAAATGTTTTTGAAAAAACAATCATCTTTTATCATTTTCCAAATAAAATGGTTTTGAAATATTATTAAAACATCATTTAAAGATTTCATGAAAAAAAACAAAAACTGCTGTCAATCTTTATTTATAAGTTTTCATTGATTTTTTTTAATACAACTTCAATCTCTCTTTATATGCTTCAATAAAAATGGATTCCAAATGGTTTTCAAAGATTTATTTATATGAATTCAAGTATATTGTCAATAAAATGTGTTTAAAAATGTATTTATGTTTTAAAGATACTTTTTAAATTAATAAAATTTATTTTCTTTAATAAATTATCTCAAAATATCATTCCAAGTTATTTTCCATCAAAGATGACAAATTTTATGTTACTCATTCACTTTTATGAAATAGTCTATGTTTTTAATTCATATTACATCTTGAATGGTTTATATTATTTATGGAATGATTCTTGTTGCAGCAGCTTATCTTCCATGGGTTATATGATTTTTAATCCCACTTATTTTCACAGGTTATGATTTTGATGAAATTATTATGAAACTAGTTTTTTCCTTTGGGTATGATATGATAACATATTTATGAAACATGTTTCATTTCATCGGTTATGATATAATTGTTTATGATTTTGTAGAAAATGTATATATGATTTCATTATGAAATGGGTGGGACCTATATCCCCCTACAATTCAATGGTTAAAGATAAATGTATTTAGAGGTCATAGGGTACATGGCAGGACATCCCATGACTGAAACAAGAGGGTACAAGGGAAGAAAACCCAAGCCTAAAATAAGAGGGTACACATGAGGACATAAAATTCCAGAAACAGGAGGGCTCAAGGGAGGACATCCCTAGCCTGAAGTAAGATTGTACACATGAGGACATCCAAAGCTCTAAAGAAGAGGTAACAAGAGGTGAAATCCTAATCTTGAAACAAGATGATATACATGAGGAAATCCATGCCCAAATAAATAGGTTGCATATGAGTGAATTCAAAGCCTAAAACATGTACATGTGTGATTAAACCAATCCAAACATGTTCCAAAATCCTTGGTATGCTTCCATGACACAGGTTTTTTATATGATTATGTGTTTTCCATAATTCCATTTTCTATTCCAATGTTATTATTTAATTCATTTTTTTTATTTTTTTTCTTATGATTCATGTCTTATGAACTGGAAATATTTATTATAATCTCTAATATGCAGGGTGTGATCATAAATTCTTATGCTTAATTTATATGCACTTTTTATTGTTATGATCATGCTTTTCCTTTATTTACCCTTAATGATCATTTGATCTCACCATTCAATTATTTCTTCTTCTTGATGGTTATAAAGAATGAAATTATATAGAAGTACTAAAGGTGGAGATATTTATGGGATATGTTGAAGACCATTTACCTGGATAGAAGATTTTCTTTCCATGTTTCCAAAGATACACAATTACAATGGTCCTAGGGAATATACTTTTGTAATGTAATGAATATTTATCTAAAATGATGTAATAACCATGTATGTCATTCATGGGTCATTATAGAGACAATCTATATTTTTCATTCATTCTTGTGTGTTATGTATATTCAATCATTAGTTCAATGTTAAAAAATAATAAAAAGATAGATTATGATTCAATCATAATTAAATATATTCATTAAGTATTATTGGTTTTGATGATATTTTAGGACAAAAATTAATGTAATATTATATAAGATATATAAATATATCAGTAGTTATGATATGTGTAAATATTTTGAACTATGAAAATATAATATTTTTCTGGTAAAGTGGTTTAATTTTCATTACACAATTGGATCCATTTAACCATCAAAAAATGATATTTTTTAAGACTTTTTTTCTTTGAGGAATCATAATTTATAAATTTATAGAATGAAAGGGATTAACATCATAAAAAGGAAAAGATCAACTGCCAAAAAATAATAAATATAACTTGATCAAAAAAATTAAATGTGAACATGAAACTAAAAAAATTATTCATTTATATAATGTAACTTATCAGTTTTTTTTATGATTTTAATATTAATAATATTATCACTCAATTTCATATAATAGTTACTGAACCAATATTTACTAAATTCATGACAAATACCATCACTAATGTTAGGTTCACCTTTATATATACCCATTACTACCAACAAGGGAATAGGACATTACATACACTTAGAGAGACTATTAAATTGATACCCCACTAATAATAAAATAAGAAATTTATATAAAATGAGTAAATTTTATAAAATATTCTTACATTAGAAAAAAATTAAAAATAAATTGAAATGGAACCTTGCCCAATATATAAACAAATATATATATATATGTTTCAAAAGACTAAAAAATCATTTACAAATTTTTTTTATTAAAAAAATATAAATCATTTTCTCCCTTTATGATTCATCATTTTAGCTGACATGTATCATAAAAAAAAGGTTTTACTATATGCATTATAAACCACACTATGTGCTTGTGTAGGGGGATAGTCTATTGAATAGGTAGGATCTCCCATTTTTACTCAACATAGTTAGGTGAATGAACTAAATCTGAATTCCTATAAAAGTGTTTTTATAAGGCCCCAACCCCAATAACCTAGAGTCTGTGCATTACTACAAAAACATTAGCATGATTAAAAGGAACCATGTCCCAAAGGACCGATCATTTTAGCAAAAAAGGAAATTTTAATAAATATAAGAACATAACATTATATTTTTAACATAAATTACAACATAAATAATCGTTTGATAAAGACATTATTCCTCGATCTTAATCCTGCATATCAATAATAAATCACTACTCAGCATCCTATGAAAATAAAACATTTGAAATAGGTGAGATCATAACCTCAGTAAGGATAAACAATATAGCAGAATGTATCATAAATAATCATAAACATTTTTCGAAACGTATAAAATTTAAACACAAGGCATTTAAAAATAAACATCAGCATAATATAGAAAAGCTTAATCAAATAATTCTATTTACATATTCACATGGATATTCTACTAGTTGAATAATCAGTTGTAACATCAATAACTAATCTCATAATGATGGAATGCTTAATGTTTTAAATCTTAAACACAAATTCAAGGCCCCATTCCAAGACCCTAAATATAAATTTTTTCAAATCGTTATGCCATGACACTAGTTTGTCCTAACAGACCTACTGATCCATCGAGTGTGTATAGCGGGCCCCGCCAGTCACTTTCTAAGTCCAATGAATTCTTCATAGTAAGATGATGATACATAACATAAAATTTCATATAAATACTAGCAAATTAAATGTCAATACATTAACCATAAACCATGAATGGAATAATAATATAATATCAATTGTCGAAAATATCACAACTCATTCAATAAAATATTTATGATTTTTTTTATAATAAATCAACCTCAATCAAAAACAATATCATGTAAAGGATGTTGACATAGTCGAAAATGATGAGTAAAAATATTTGAGATAAATTTCCCTTTTTTGTGAAATCATTAAAATGTACCATTTTTATAAAGAAATTCATTTAAAAGATATTTTTTGTATCAAATTTTCCCATACTACGTTGAATCATTTGAAATGAATTATCATTTTTAAACAATCATGTCCATATAAATAAATATTTAAAATCATTTTGAAAACAAGGACATTAATTAAAAAGATTTATAAAAATAAATCAATGAAACATTTAAAATTAGTATCTTTCTAAAGAGTCATGTCCAACAAACTATAAAATATTACAGTTGATATCTTATTATGAAATATGTAAATGGTATATAAATATTTCCTAGTAAATACTTGCACATAAACATTCTCAGATAATAATGAGATTGATGAATTAACCGTTACCCTGTAATTTGCATTAGTCGAGGTTACTTCTATTCACATGTATAAAGACCATAGTATGATATTAAATAATATAAAAACCATATTAATATTTATTATATCATATATGAGTAATATATGACTTTATACTACCCATTTAATAATAATTTTCACGTTAGTGTTACATTTTCGGTAATAATCGCTTTCATAATAATATGTGTTTTAACTTTTTATTGTAGATTGTATACCCTAGATAATGATTTAAATAATTGAAAAATAAAAAACCTGATTTAAATATCATATTTATTTACAATCTAATTATGAATAATAGATAGATACAAGATATGGAAGTACCATTCATGGAGATAGTAGTCTGTACGTACACATGAACGTTGTTTCTGTTTTTTATCATATAGTATATAAATAAGTCAATGACATATATTTAAATACATAAATATATATTATTCCAGTAGAATTATTACATCATATTTCTAATACTTAATAAAAATATATATATTTATAAATATTCTTCAATGGTGATCATTGAAGCCGAATCTCAATGCGTCGTGGAGACGGTAACTCGTACGTACGCACGAGCATCAATATCATATATTGATGGTGAAATAGACTGTAAATGGATGGTATATTATATATAAAAAATAATTAACAAGTTATATTTATTATATAAATCATTTATACTCATTATTATATTCATATAAATAATGATGTGTGGAATAACAAACTACACCACGACGTGGAGAGGGTAAGCCATACATATACACGTATGGTAACGTTTTTCATTCAATGGAAGTATAGAATAATGAATATTGTTGTAATGTATTTATAAAAACACATAAATATTTTTAACGTACTTTATTTATTATATTTTATGGGAAAAACAATTAAAGAAGAAGTATAATAAGAAAAGAACATTAAAAGAGGTGATGAAATAATTACCCCTACTTTGGGTGTTTCCTGTTGATTTGACAAAAAGGGAACCTTATGTTGGTTTTATAATCAATTTAAGGGAACTAGGATGAAGTTTTGGTGGTTGGTGTGAGACTTGATAAGGGTTTGGCTGAGCCAAATGGCTTTGGAGTAGTGAATTAACAGAAATGTAGGTACCCTTTTATAAGAGCGGTGAGGGGGACTTTAGGAAAAGGTTGAAATATTAATTATTTATAAAATTATTTTCACTTTCTAATATCACCAAATAGATTTATTTCATGAATAAAGCGAGGATGGGTCGAAAGACACACAACCAATATGTTTTAGACATATTTAGGTCATGATATTAATCATATGTTTTTTGATTTAACCCTTAGTTAAACACTTTACCTCTTACCTTGTCTTCTTGTATTCTTCCACTATATGGTTAATAAACATACTATAAAATTTAGACATAATGTAAACTGGTTCATTAATGATATTTCTAACATTATCTATGTACTTTGGCCGAATATTAGATTTTTAGAAATATTATATCCTTTAATAATATAGTACTTGTTTTAGAAACTCATTTATGTCAATTTTGACACTATTTAGTTTTTTGTTGTTGTGAAAGTCCTAAAAACCTAATTACATAGAGACAAATGCATTTAAGTAACCGAAACATGTCATAATAACCAATCAAATTCATCGGTGGCTTCAATAGATTCAGTTTAAATTTATTTTAATATTTATAATATCTATTATATTAATCATTCATTAATAAGAAAATCCATTCCTCGTCATTATATTGTAAATAAAATTAGTTATATAATGTCCAAAAATTATATAGAAAAGAATATTATGTATGAAAATGTTTTATCATTCTAATGAATATTTATAGATTAATTTATCTTATGTATAACCCTATATTAAAAATTGATTAGTTATTAAAATTCGAATTTAACACTTTTAACACTTCTTTAAATAAAGTATATTAAATGTTCTCATCTAACCGAATTAGATCAAAAATATATTGTTGTTGTACAAATGTTTATTTTGGTATGAAAAAAATTATCCAATAAAATTAGATCATTTATTGGGTAATTTTATATTACTATAATATTATTTTTACAATTAATCACCCTATTTACTTTTTATCATGGTAAAAATAATTCAACAGTTAATATTCACCAAAAATTATTTTCATCCTATTGAACCACATTTTACTTACTTATGACAACTATGTCTTTCAGATTTTTTAAATTTAATTCCATGAATCAGTAAAATTTTGTTTTATGCAAAATTGCAAATGTGCCTAGAAGGTGGGTAATAAAAGTTAAAATGTTTAATACAATTTTATATAACTAATATTATTGTAAAATGACTCAAATGAATTAAATTTGAACAATATATGTATTATTTAACTACTTTAACTTTAAAATAAATTTTTATAAAAAAAATTAAATGAAAAGTCAGTTTTTATGTGCTATGCATTATTTTTCACTACTCATCCAAAATTTAATGTTTTAAAAGAATACAAAAAATCTCCCTAAGTTAATTTTGATATTCTGAATTATAAAAATGATGTCTATTTTACCAAATTCAATTTTAAGGATTGTCTAAAATGAAATTTATTATTTTTCACTAAAGGATATAATAAGTAGTTCTTTGAAGAAAATAGTTTTTCTAAATATATAACTATTTTCACCAAACTTATACATTTTATTATAAATATTTTAGATTTGTGTTAAAAATTTATAAATAACATTAAATTTTTTCTTCTTACTATTCACAAAATGATATTTAATTTATAAATAAATATATATTTTAAATAATTATAATACTTATCTTTTGTTTCACAAAAACGCAATATTGTGTATAATGGAAGACAAGTTAGTGTTTCATGCAATATAAGCATTTAAATTACTTTAAAGAGACAATGTAATATGTAATCATGGGGTGTTACATTCTCCCCTACATCAATAAATTGCATCATCACAATTTGAAATTGTTCTTCAAAATAAAACTTTACCAATACAGAATACCTTTGGGGAAAACCCACATCAGAAATAGGGTTAAAATTTTTTAGTCTGAATAATATGAAAAAGGAAATGAAAAAATCACCACCTAATTTTTTTTTGATTAAGAGAACATTGGAGGGAATTAGAGACACATAAATGCAGAAAAAAATTAAATATTTATAGGGTGTGATTGTGATCATCAGTCACTAACAAGTAAACAATAAATGGAAAATTGAGGGTCTCAAAGCCATAAATCTATAATGATTTAAAATATCATCAGTCCAACAAAATATAAGTTATTATGATAAAAAAAATTACATACTTTTTTATGAAGAGGAGGGATTAATTTACTATCATGATAAGAACATTAGAAAAAATACTTGATTTATTACCTATAATAATCATAATATCATTATGTGGATGTTCTTCAATCTATTTTCACTTCATCCCTTATACTAGAAAATGAATGATTAAAAATTATTTTTTATGCCTCAAGTGCATCTGATAATTCATAAGTTCTACAAGTATTTCCTTAATCCTATGAATGTTTACTAAAAGCTAAATGGTTAGGTCAAAGTATCTAATAAATCATACTTTAACCTCAAACAAAATATCAAATGTTCATCTTACTGCATTCCAACCTTTAGAATTATCCAAAATACTTCTATCCAAACTCTCACTAAAAGGACTCTAAATATAGAAAATAAATTGTAAAATCAGATTCCCCATACAACGTAAATATTATCTCCTCATCACATATTGAAAATATGATGACCTTCCTCATATTAAAACCATAATGAAAACAAATAGTACTATAGTACATTCCTTATATATATCACATTTTTCTTATAGCCAGAATATAATTGTTGAATCCAAAAATAATACATTAATTATTTCACATTGACTATAGAAAGAGCATAATATTTACCTTGACCCATTCGTTTTTTATGAGATGTATTTCTTTAAAGATTTGGACAATCATTTGAATAATTTTTTTCATATTTATAATTATAAGATTGCAGAGCTTCTTTAATTCCCATAAAATCATGAGCATGGGGACCTTTTTATCAACATTTGTAAGAAACTCCCATTCCTTTTAGGCAAGTACCAGAGTGATTCTTCCCATAATTATCACATACGGGAAAATCATTCTTTCCATTTTCCCCTTTATTCATTTTTTTCTCCACCATTGTCTTCTTGTGTTTCTTTACATTATTGTCTTAATAATTAGAAAAATCATTTTTTGTTTTGATAGCATAAGAGACTATATCTTTGTACGATGAGATATTTTGTGTGACCAATGCTTTTTAGAGGTAAGGTTTTAACCCATCAATGAATTGATCAATCTTACATCTTGGGTTATGTATGTAATTTGTAGCATGCTTTGTGAACCTTGCGAAGTTAGCCTTATACATTGAAATATTATTATCCTCCTTCTGCATGAGGCTAAGAAATTGAATTTCTATATCTTCTCGATGTTCAAAAAGAAATTATTTCTCTGGAACAAGTTCTTCAAACTCCCTCCATTAAATATTTTTCACTTTTCACCCTCCTTTTTGTTTTTAATTAATAACCACCATTTATCTGCATCTCCTGAGAGATGATAAACTTCCATTACAACATTTTACCTTTCATTACTTCCCAATGTAAAAAAATATTTTCTATAAGGAACATACTCCTATGATACAAATGAATTTGTAGTCCCATTTAATGTTGAAGTATGTTGTCTCATGAAGCACCCTAACATTGATCCACCACATTTTGTATTAGGATGATCCATACGGGTAAGGTTATTATTCCAAACATGAGTAAGTTGTCCTAGTATGGTTATAAGTTTTTCAGTACTAATTCTGTCACCACCTCCAATATCATTATCTATCATAGGATGTAAATCCTTACATGGATTACGTGCATTAATATGATTTCCATTTATTCCAATGAGAACCATTTCTAGTAATGGAATATACTATATTAGGTTATGAATCATAATGCATAATTCCAAACTAGTAAAATACTTAACATAAGATGCAAATTTTATGCATATCTGTCCATACTCATAAATATGTTTCCATTGAAGAAATATTAACTAATTAATCCTTCATAATGGTTTGTAAACATAATATGAATTATCCAAACCATATCCACTAGGAGTGTCATACCAAGTTCACTGTAAGGCTCATTGTCATGTATAAGGTTACCCCAAGTCAGGCCTGGATCACCTTATAATAGTTTTCACCCCTTAGTACATCCGTGCATGATCCACATCCACTTTTAGTATCCAAAAAATTATGTAGTGTTTGGAATACCAACATAATCTCGATATTAAAAAAAATCTTAGATGGTCATCTATACTAATCTTCATAGTCTATTGTAGGGTAATGTTCCCTAATCAATGTTTATCTAAATCTAGTTTCCAAGGTTATTGTGAAACTTCCCCTAATGCTGACTATAATGCCTTTACCCTAGTTACCTAGAGTCAGTACATTATTACATAACATAGGCATGATTATAAGGAATCAACTCCGGAATGACGAATTATTTTTACAGTCTTGGGAAATAGAACACATAGAAGAAAAAAAAATTATAATTTCTTACAGAAAATATAGTATAGATAACTCTTTGAGGATGACATTATACTACTGGCATAACCTTTCATATCAGTCATAAATCATTTCTTTTAATCTTAGAAAAATAAATCATTTGAAAGGCATAAACTCAGATGCTCATTAAGGATAAAATATATTGCAGAAGCTATCATAAATATTCATAAACTATAAGGAAAAGGTATAAAATTCAAAAAAAAATCACTTTAAACATAAACATCTACATAATATAGATAAGATAAATCAAATAAATTCAATTTGCTTATTCACATGGATATTATACTAGAAAAATAATCAGATATAACATCAATAACTAATCACATAATGATGGAATGCGTAATGTCGGACATCTTAACCAAAAAGTAAAGGGATCATTCCAAGACCCTAAATTTAACCTTTTTTCATGTCCTTATTCCAAGACAGTAGTTTGTGTCATGATACATACAGATACATCGAGGGGCTATAGCGATCCCCACCTATCACTTACTATGTCCAATTCATTCCTCATATGAAAATTTTTAAACATAACATAAAAATTATAATTAAAACTAGAATAAGAGATGTTTATACATTAACTATAAACCATAAATGGTATAAAAATAGCATAACCATAGTCAGACATATCATAACATATTCAATAGAATATGGATGATTTTATTATAATAAATCATCCTCAATCAAGAATAATATCCACTAAAGTATGTTTACATTGTCAAAAATGATTAGTAAAACTCTTTTAGTGAAATATCCATTATTGGTGAAATCATTTAAAAGTAACACATTTATAAAGGAAGTCATATTAAAGTGATTTTTGAATAAAACTATCCCATACCACATTTAAACATTTTAAAGTAACTAACATTTTAAAACAATCATGTGGATATAAATAAATCCTTTAAATCATTTTCAAAACATGGAAATTAATTAAATAGATTTATTAAAATTAACCGTTAAAAATTTAAAAAATATGGACATGAAAGGGAGTCCCTCTCACCAAACCATAAAATATTCCCATTTATTTTTTATATAATATGGAAATCGATGATAAATATGTCCATGTAAATACTTACACATAAACTATGTTGGATAATAATGAGATTGAAGAAATAACTCTTTGCTTGTACATTCCTTTAGTTGAGGGTATGTTTAACCTCTTGTATAATGACCATAGTATGCTATTAGATTATAATAGAACCATATTCATATTTAATATCTCATACATGATTAATTTATGACTTTATACTACCCATTTAATAATAATTTCCATGTTAATGTATCATTTTTTGTAGTAATAGCTTTCTAAATGTTGTTTGTTTTCACTTGGTATTCTTGATTTTATCACTTTGATCATGACTTAAATACTTTTAGATTACAAAAAATGATTTATATATCATATATATTCAAAATTAATATGTATAATATATATATATGTGCAATGGAAAAATTGTTCATGGAGACGGTAGTTCGTACGTACTCATTAACATTATTTCTGTTTTCTTATCATATAATATGGAATTAAGTAAATAACATATATTTAACTACATAAATATATATTATTCTAGATGAATTATTACTTAATATTTCATATACATAATCAATATATATATATTCTTTTATTGTTATCATTTAAAATGAATCTCATCGCATCTTGGAGATGGTAGGTTGTACATACACACGAGCGACAATATAGTTCTACTGATGGTGAAATATTATGTAATTGGATAATATATTATATATAAAGAATCATTAAAATGTTATATTTATTATTTAAATCAATTATATTCATTATTATACCCATCCAAATAATGAAGTGTTGAATAACGAATTACACCGCGACGTGGAGACGGTAAGCCGTACGTACGCACGTATGGTGTCTTTTTCATTCATAGGATGGAGAGAATAACGAAAATGGTTGTACCATATTTAGATTAACAGATCAGTATGTATGAGGTACTAGAGTTATTATTTTAGTATGGAAACACAATCAATGATGAATTAGAAGAATAAAAGTACTTTGAAATAGGTGATGGAATAATTACCTCTTCTTTGGGTGTTTCCATTTGATTTGAAAAAAGGGGATCATTATGTTAGATTTATAATCAATGAAAGGGCTATAGGTTGAATTTATGGGAGTTTCGAAGATGTTTGATCTGTTTTTGGCCGAGCTATATGGCTTTGGAGGTGTGAATTAATAGAAAGGGATCTTCTCTTTTATTTGATAGGTGAGGGGCACTTTAGTAAATTCTTGAAATATTTATTTATTATAAAATTATTTTTGGTTTCTAATAACTCGAAATGGATTTATTTTTAGGATATGGTGGGAATGGGTCGAAATCCTATCAAGAAATTGGTTTCAAAAATGTTTAGATCATCATATTAACCTTATCATTTAGATTTAAACCATAGTTAAATAGTTTAACTATTACCATGTCTTTTGGTATTATTATACTATATAGTTAATAAACATACTGTAAAATGTCATGGTAACCACAAGTGGTTCATTAATTTCATATATAACATTATCTATGTCCTTTTTAGTAATCTTATATTTTTATAAACCTTATATCATTGAATAATATAGTATTTGTTTTAAAAATTGATTTATGTCAATTTTGACACCATTTAGTATTTGGTTTTTGTGAAAGTCATAACGACTAGATTATTTATGAAAAAAATAAAAGAATTATATTCTAACATGTAATATCCACCGATAAAATTCTTGGATGGAATCATAATTTTGAAATTATATTTATTTTAATATTTATAATATCAATTATTTTAACAAATCGTTAATGAGATAATTACTACATTCTCATTGAGTCATAAATAAATTTAATTATATAATGACTGAAAAAATATAAATAAAATAATATGATCTAGGAACTCATTTTAGATTTATAGTGAATATTTATAGTTGAATTTATCTTATGTATATCCGTATAATAACAGTCGTTTAGTTATTTAAATTTGAATTTAACACTTTTAACTCTTCTTTAAATAAAATATAATAAATTTTCTAATTTCACCCAAATAGATCAAAATTGATATTATTTTTTAAAATATTATTTTGGTTGAAAAAAACATATCCAATAGAATTAATATTTGAGTCGGGGTCATTTTTTTATTATAACATTATTTTTAACTTTAATCACCCAATTAACTTTTAACCGTAGTAAATAAAATTCCAATGTTACTATTCACCAAAAATTATTTTCATTCTATTGAAAAACATTTTACTTACTAATGATAATCATTTCTCTCATATTTTTGAAAGTAAATTCACATAAGTGGTAAAATTATATTTTATGAAAATTTTTAAATGTACCTAGAAGGTGGGTAGATGTCGTTAAAAAGATCAATAAAATTTTATATATCTAATATTATTATAAAATGAGACAGATGATTTATATTGGTCTAATATATATATTACATATCTATTTTTACTATAAGATAAATTTTAATTTAAAATAATTATCTAAATGAAAAATGTTGTTTTTATGTACTATGAAGTATTTTTCACTTTTCATCAAATAAATAAATGTTCTGAAAAAAATATCACAAATTAACCAGAAGAAAATTTTGATAATATAAAATAAAAAATAATGTTTATTTTACTGAATAAAATTTTTAGAGTGTCTAAAACTAGTTTTTTTATTTCTCAAAAAAAGATATAAAAAGTAGTTCTTTTAAGAAAGCATTTTCTTAATATAAAATTATTTTCACAAAAAATATAAATTTTATTTTATATATATTTTATTTATGTGAAAATATGATAAATAAAATTTAAATTTTATTTATTACTATTCACATTACAATATTTAATTGATAAGTAAATAAACCGTTCAAATAATTATAATACTAATGTTTTGTTTCACAGAAACTCAATCATGCATAAAATTCAATCCAAGTAAATGTTCCATGAAATATATTTTTTGAAATTAATTTAAAGATATAATTTAATATGAAATAATGGGGCGATACAATATTTAATGTGTTAATATTTATTTTTTCAATTAGTGTTGTTTTTATTATATATTCAAATTTTATCTCTTTAGCTATCAACATGTGATATTTTTCTGGCATGATTTTTATATAATTGTTTTATTGAATAAATTTTTCTTATTTTATAGACTATATCGGATAAAAATATGAAGCAATTAATAAGTATTCACCCCTATTGTCTAATGTTTTTCATTGAAAAAATCACTGTGAACATGAATTTCAAGGAATTGTTTATTAAAATAATGTAACTAAATAATTAGATTATGTTATTTACTAATACTAATAATATCACTCAAAATTATAATCCAATGACCTCACATAAAAAATTTTAGAATCATGACATTGAATATTATTGACCACATGTATACCTTCGTGCATGATAGATGGTGTAGAAAAGCATTAATTTCCCATCCATAATGTTAGAGAAAATATTCTCTCAACATCACACTCAATAAATAATATAAAACAAAAAAATTATATAAATTATTTAAAAGTAAAAAATATATTAATACATAAGATAAAAATATTAAATAAATATGAAAATCCACCTTGAACAATACATAGACTGAAAAATAAAACAATGACTCACTGAAAAAAAAAATTATGTTGATAAGAATATCTAAGAAATATTACATCACTTTAAAATATATCACCTAAAATGATTTATATCACATCAATTAATTTTTATCCAAATATAACAAATATAATACCATTTTTATGTGTATTAGGTGAATACAATGATATATTTTGATTCCCCAGTATCCATAAATATAAACCCCAACCATAAACATTAAATAATATTAAGTTTTAGTCAAGAGAATTATTATTTTTTAACATTTAAGATCATTTGAAATTTATGGTTTTAGATAATTTTGTGTTAATTTATATATAATATTTCATAATAATTGAGTGTACAAAACTAAAATTGCATCAATTTCATCAATATTATAAAACATTTCAAAGGAATCATGATTTCATTTTCATGAAAAAGTCATCATAACATTAATCTTTATACCATCCTTTATCTTACACATCCTTATACCCTGTGATAAACAATTTATAACATTGTATGAGCACAAAAATATTTTTAATAAATGTAAAAATAATAAAGAACCAGTTATTCCATTAAAGCATTAAACCCATGAAAGCATTTTCCCAAAGTCACGCTTTTTACCCATAAAACATTAGACCCTTTGAATAGACAATAAAATAATAATATTCCCATAAAAGACCATAGAAAAAAATTATAAATCAATCAAGTAAAATCACATCCATATCACTCTTATAATTTCTCTCATGACAAAATAGGGAGTAACCATCATGGTTACCTTTGAAATACCCACCACAATATACCTCTATAATCTATTTGAAGAAACCCTACCGGTTAACTCAATCTCATTTTCTAATGTATTAGACAAGTATAATAGGATCACCAATGCTTTGTTTATCAACTAAACACTTATTATCATAAACAATTACCGTGAACCATAACATATCCATTACACATAAATTATGTGTAAAAGAAAAATAACTTTTGAAATAACTTTTCATTTTTACAAAGTCACATACACAAAACTGAATAAAACAATTACTTGAAAATAATGCTTTAAAGATTTAATTGAATAATAAAAATAGTATACTTTAAATAAATCATTAATATCCATTCATTTCATATATGTTAAATAAAATTCCTTTTTTACTTTTGTAAAAGGTTTTCGAAAATGATCGTTAATTGAGGGGTTTAAAATAAATGTACCTTGCAATGAGTCAGACCTATTCCGTTCAATGTTTATATTCTGGAATAATAATATTTCTATAATTATATACTCAATTTATTACTTTTTAAACCCTTTCATTCAATTTTTTATCTTATTATCATTTAATATAAATTAATAAAAAAAATTATTGACATTAGGTGTTTTTTCGATATTTGGTACTTGAGTAAAACATGGTTTTGATATGATGTCTATATTCAGAATAGATATTATTACATCATATAAAAAATTCTATTAATGGAATAAATATAAAACTTATTCATTAAATATACTTTTAAATCCATCTTTTACATATGGATATGAAAAATGAACTATGATACGACTGTGGAGATGGTAAGTCGTACATGTGAATGACTAACGTTTTCATCTTTTAAAGATCATTATGAAATGAAATTATGTATTATTTTATCATTTCATAATTATCATAATATCACTAATTTCATATTAATTATTTAAATATAATTAAATATATCATTATTGTTATTTTATGATGAAAAACAAAGCAAAATGCTTTGTAGAGGTGATATTTGACACGTACGCATGAACGTTGCTATCGTATTCTTGTGGATGGAAAGGTAAGAATGTAAATTATATAATAAATTTTTTTCCTGATAAATATTCCATTTATATCATATATAAACCTTAATTCCACCATTTGTACTAGTCTAGAGAGATGGTGATGGAAAATGAATTATATCAGTTCACGGGGTGGTATTCGGTCATAAACATGAATAGTTAATTCTCTTTTATTTTGATGGATATTGAGATAGGTTTAGTTAATTATATTTATATAATAACATATATTTATTTTTGTGA
Source organism: Viscum album (assembly GCA_963277665.1). Lineage (NCBI taxonomy): Eukaryota > Viridiplantae > Streptophyta > Magnoliopsida > Santalales > Viscaceae > Viscum > Viscum album. Next base: position 1,405,439,182 of record OY728133.1, on the reverse strand, counting down.
TACTAGGGTTACTATTTCATCTTGGTGGAAGAATATTTTAATGACATGTAAGAAGAAACAAAAAAACACTTAATTAAAATTGATACCTTTTCTTCAGAGAACCTCCTCCGATTAAGACCATAACAACAATAAGGTGTGTTTTATGACTAAACTAAGAGATATATTATTTGTGTGGAAATTATAGTAAGGTATTGGTGAATATTTCTTCTTATACAAATATATTTCTCAGAGATACGATAAGAGAATAATGAGTTCCCTTTTATAGGAAAATGTATAGGCACACTTGGAATTCATCAAATTATTAAATTAATATAAATTAATTTCAAATTAAAAATGGGTCTAGACTATTTAATTTATAATCCTAGATTATTATTGGTTTAAATAACTTAAACTAATGCATATTATAAGTGTTTTAATAATTTTATAATCCTTATCTTCTTTATTTAACCTGTATTTAACAATTTAAATGATTTCTATAATATTATTTAATTTACACATTCAGGGATAATATAATTACTATAAAATAAATTAATTCCAATAAATGAGTAAATTAGGATATTTAGTTACCTATCCCTAAAATATTTGCACAATTTTATATTTTTATATATTTCATATCAATTATTAAAATATTATTAATTTTGAAATATTAGTAATGTCAATTTTGAAACTATTCAGTACTTGACATTAAAATAATAACAAAAATATGTATTCCAACCAATACATATAAAGAAATTAAATATTAAAATCATTGAAAAAATTAGAGTATGACATTAATCTTCAAAAGTTATTTTTATTTTAGTAGATTTCATATAAATTGTTTTATAATTAATTTAGTTGAATAATTACAACATCATCTACATGAAAGCCTTTAATATAATTAGTTCTTATCCAAAAATTACAATTGGAAAATCTTTATAAATATAATAATTTTATATTCAAATATTACATTTATATTCAAAAAAATCCTATATATTACACAATATTAAAACTATTTCACTTGTTAAAAACAAAAGTACAATAAAATAGACTTTATTTTAATACAATATTATAAATGACTTACTCTCATTCAAGTAACTTACAATGGTTATAATTTTATCCTAATGAGGATTTTTTTGACGAACACTTATCCAATGATGTTATGACATGTTTTGGGTAATTTTATAATAATTATAATATTATTTTTATCCATAATTACCCAATTTCTATTTAACCATATTAAAAAATTAATTAAATTACTATTAATAGAGTAAATATATAAAAGGTACCTATTTTCTAAATATCTAAATCCTAATAAAAAATTGAATCCAATTTTCAAAATTAAAAATAAATAAGTTTACATAATTAATTAAAAATATATCCTCTTGATAAAACGAGAAAATGTATTTAATGTCAAAACCATAAAAAAGATTGAAAAATTTTTATATCAAAATTAAATGTGAAATTGATTCTAATAAATTAAATTTGTATAAATTATAAAAAAATATATAATTATACTTTCATTCCAAATATATAAATTAACACTGTGTTTCAATTACAATGCACAATATTTTTTCACTATTCATCAAAATATAATAATTATCCTTCAAATACCAAAATATTTGAGAAATGTAAATTTTGATATTAAAATTTCAATGAATAAGTTTATTTTTTCAATTATAATTTTTTATCATGACAAAAACCATATCTAAAACAACTGTACCACCAAAGGGTCGTAAATTTTTTTTTTAGAAAACTAATTTTATTAACTATAAAACTAGATTTATTATATACTCTATTTAACATATATTCTCTTGTAATTAATATATAATTCCTAATTATTAATTAATATGAAAAAGACTTATTATATTGTTACATGGGTTGTTAAATTGTTTCATCTATTTTTAAATTGCATCCTTATTATTTTATTCAATTATTTATAAATTACTGATATATTTCCCTCACAACATTTTATGATTCCCATGTTGCATCTTTATCATTATAGTTTTTTCAAACAAAAAATAACATAATGAATTGCCTTATTCTAAAATACCTTCTCCCTAGATTAAATAACTAGAACTGATTATTGGTCCTTAGAATGATTATATTCTAACATAATTAATTCTTGACAAAAAAACATGAGATAGATCTAACATACACATTATATACAATTAAATATAAACAAAATTGTGCACATGCAATAATATTTGAGTAAAATCCACTTATTTAGAAAATTTCCCCACTTTTTATATTATTTCGTAGTATATAATGAATTTTTGGCTCAGCATCCCCTTTATACCAAAACAAACAACTCTATTCCATGGAGAATCATTGAGAAAGACATGATCTCACACCTCAAAAGAATGATCCTTCCTCTGATTATACATATAAATTTCTAAGATACTGTGGGCTATACTCATGATTCGCTAAATCACCAGAACATTCTCTTTTATTTTCTATACCAATTTTGGTCCCATTAAATTCCTTTCACCTACTTCATCACAAAATGTTGGAGTTCGACAACTCTTTAAAAATTATTCCCCAAATAGTTCCATCCTTTTAGTGTAATGAAAAACTTTTTCATAAGAAAACAAATTAAATGAAAATGTAAATCCCAAATTCCCTGGTATTCCATTGAACAAGCACATCACACGTCCTCCAAGTTCTGAATTGTTCATTATGTCTGTCCATATGACTTAGGATGAATGGTTATAAAAGAATTTAATTCAGTTACCCATTACATCTGATTTCTCTTCCAAATATTATATGTGAACCTATGATCATGATTAGATTCAATAGAGAGGGGAACTATATGTAACCCTACTATCTCTTTAAGATACATCTAGGGAATTTTCTCTACAGATATTGTCTCTCGACTAAGAAGAAATTGGGAAGACATAGTCAAGCGATAAATAATATACAAGATTTCATTGTTAAATTGAGATGTCAATGTTAATCCCACTAAAAAATGTATTGAAATATTTTTCCTATTTCCAATCTGGTACAAAACAATTTAGCATCAAATTCATCAATTGTATTTCTTCTTTAATGTGGTGACAGGTCAACCACTTCAAGGTAAAGTCAAAAAAAATATTATATAATTAAATCCCACCAATAATACTCTTGATTTTCTATGTGAATTTTTTTTTCTAGGGTGAACAAGAAATGGATAACATTGAGCTTCACATAACAACTATTTCTTAAATTTTGAAGCACAATGAACACATCATCTCTAGTCCAATATCAATACAAAATATTTATCAACGTTAAATTCATGAAACATAATTTTTTTTAAAAATTATACCTTTTTCAATAACTCATGATCTTACTTCAATTATTACTCAATTATGTAAATCAGTGATTATTTACCTAACACCTAAAAAATATAGTACATTCCTACAATGATAACTCCGAAGACAAATTCATAAAATAATTATGTAGAGTGTCATGTTATAAATGTATCATAGTTAATACAACCTTAATTTTTTGGCTCAATGATTCTACAAGGTTATTTTCTATTCTATGACTATAATGAATAATGAAAGAATAATCCTTGATTAGTTTTTTAAATCGTCTATTCCTCATGTAAAATTATTTTTAAGTTAATATATACTTCTATCTTTAATGATCAATATATATTTAATGTTTTACTCTATAAAAATGATTCCTTAAAATTACAATTTCATAAAAAAATAAAATATAATTGTAAATCATATATAGGGTAATTTAACTCATGTGTTTTGGACTGATGTGAAGCTTAAGAAATTTCCTGAACATTTTTCATTATGACCCATCTATGTCCTTTCAACAAATAATCATTATAGATGAAAAATACACCATTTCTAGAAAGAATGGAGAGAACTGCAGAATTCACTAATATTATTTTAAATTCATGAAAACAATCATCAAATTATATTTTCAATATGAGATGAACACCATTTCAAAATATCATAGTATGTGGGATAGATAACTTTGAAATGATTTCAACAGTCCTCTGGTAATAACATGTTAAACCCACAATACTATATATCTATGTTATATTTATTTGTTTTGGCCACTCATAGGCATTTATTTTTACCAAGATCAATAGATTTATTTCATATTTGAAAAAATGTGACCAGGTAAATATATTTGTTAAAAGAAATTATCTCACTTTTCAAATATCCCATATCATTTCTTCTATTTTATATTTTACAAAACAACCCATAGAGTTCATTATTATTGCTTTTAAATTATAAATTGTACTAAAATTTTATCAATAAACAAAACTTCTCAAAAAATTCAGGAAAAATTACATTTTTAATATCCATCATTACCGTAGGTTCATTTGTTAACCCAAAAAGCATAACATGAAATTCATAACACCCAAATCTAGTCTAAAAAATTGTTTTCAGAATTTCTTCTTCCTTTACATTCATCTAATGGGGACCTAAACTCAATTCAAGAATTGTAAAATATTTTGATCCATAAAGATCATCAAACAAAATATTAATATGAGGAAAATAATACTTTTTCTTAAAATTTATTTTATTTAATGATTTATAATCAAACAAAAATATCATTGAACCCTATTTCCTTTTAACAAACACCTTAGGAACAAACCATTATGTTGTTTTTGGTCGATGGAAACATTAATCTAATAACTCCTAAAATTTATTATCTTTAAAATTTATACATTATCCATTCAATAATTGGGTTTGAATTTTTATTATCATCATGAACAATGTAAATAGTAAATTTAACTTTCTAATCAGGTATAATAAAGTGAATGTTAATAGGAAATAATTATATATATTCAATTACCATCGGTACATGATTGATTTAAATAGTTCCTTAATTTTAAAATATATGTGCACAATAAAATTAATTTATATATTTTAAAAAACATTTCCCAATTTTAATAAGATTATTATGGTATGGATCCATTATTTTATAGGAATTGAAACCCTTTCTGAAAAAAATATCATTATCTCTAATGCCTATTTTAGATTGGTAAAATGAATGCCCATATATACCCAGAATATCACCAAACTCTACTAGAGAAAAAAACATGGTTTTTAGGTGAATTATTTCCACAAACAATGAGATGATAATGTTTATAATTTTTCCTTAATATTTCCCCATTGTTTTGCCACTATATTTTATAGTTTCATTTATTGGGGAGGAATTATCATTTTAATAGAAAATAACTCAGAAATGAAATATTGTGTATAACTTGAATCAAATAATAAATTGAAATAATTTAAATAAACAAATAATGTACCTGATTACATAAGATTTTATGTTCCAACATCTACTGAGGTTTTTTAAAATGGATTTTATCGTACCTTTCTACATAGAGAATTTATAGCTTCTATCACTCATGTTCCACATTGGACACTTGTTTTCATAATAACCCATATCATTGCATTTAAAACATTGTACTAACTATATATCATTCTATTCTTACCACTTCTAGGATCTTTTAAATTGTTGTGATGAACCTAATACCATATTTTACCACATCAAAATCACATACCAGAATTCAAAAGGTATTCCACATTGTCTTTTTACAACAATTCTCAAAAAGTGTAAACTTATTTTTTATATCATCAAACTTCATTCATAAATTATTCCCTTTTGGGACATATTTACATATTTTTCTACTCATTTTCAAATAAAACATGTTCATCATCAAAATCCATTCCTTCTCTATCTACACATCAAACATGTTTTTCCAAACTTCAGAATTTCGGGGCAGCTAATGCCCCTCCATATAGTGAATCTAATCCTGAGTAAAAAAAGATTTATTTTTCTATCATGATCTTGGATGAAATTTGGAACATACCATTCCATTTGAGTGAATTTTTCTTCATATGCAACCACTAAATCCTCCTTGTGCATCAATTCTAAGAATAGTGTTTCCCTCTTATATCGAACCATTGTAGGAAAGTATTTAGCAAAAATATTTTTGAATTCATCCCATATGAGAGCATCAACCTCCTCACTATCTCTGATATTATTAACCATAAACCACCAATACATAGATTAAACTTTAACATAATTATCATCAATATAATCCATTTGATTATATGATCACCCCATGACATCAAAAATATTTTCTAGGGATTTAATCCACCCATTAGCTACCATTGAGATAAAAGATTCACTAATGGATGGAGGATGTCTCCTTATATAATTATCCACTACTAACATATTCCTCGGCGGTATATCCAGATGATCTCATGCATGGATGACACCATCATTTATAGCCAATTTCAACTAATCCATTATTAAAATAATCTATTCAATTTTGATTTAGGAAGTCATAGAATGCTAATTTTGAAGGATTTTTTCCTCATGATGTCTTCCCACCACAACTTCCTTATATCCTCTATGGAAAATCCTTATAAAAAATATATCATAGTTAAATAAACATGGTAATTATTAAAATCTATATAATTTTCACATAATCTTATGTTATAAATAATTTATTAATATTCTATTGAAAATATCCTAAAACCAAAATTTACCTAAATTGATCGTTTAGACTAACTATAAGGTCCTGACGTTAAAAATATCATAATCATGAATTTTAGTCATGAAAATTACATTCATTTACATTTATGAAATTTTCATGTTTATTATTTTAGTTAATTAGGTCATCATTTATACATAACATTTCATATACATAAATTGTTTTTAAAACCGTAAAGTATCCCTTTCATCCAAAATATAAATCTTTTATAAAAAAATGTTGTTTATTCCTCATGAAAAATCACGATAACATCTTTGTTAAATTACTCCTTTCTATCATGCATCCTTATACACTTATAATTTTTTTAAAAAAATGGGATGAGAATAAAAAATTAATAAATCATATAAAAAGAATGAAAAAAATATCTAGTTCAATTATACTTTAAACCCATGAAATAATTTTCAAAAGGTGTACTTTTTACCTATAAAACGTAAGATATTGTTTTATAGACCATGAAACCATAAGATTCATATAAAACTATAGAGGATAATAATTGATAAAGTTATATTGTGGAAGAAATTCCATATCACTATTACATTTTCACTTGTGGCTACATAGGTAGTAACCCTCTTGGTTACCTTTTGAATAACCACAATAATAAATTCCATTAATCTCTTAGAAGAATCCCTACTGGTTTACTCCATCTCAGTACCCATTTCATTAGAGAACTATAATGACATCACCCAATATATATTTTCAATGTAACCTTCCATACTAATAAATTATTCACAAGTACCATTACAAATGAAAAACCCATAAATCTAGCAGAAATTAAAAATAATTTTTAAAATCAGTTTTCATTTTTAAAATGTCACGCACTCAAAAATGAAAACACATTATTTGAAAAATTAATTATAAAATCGTAAAAGAATAAAAAAATTGAAATAGATTAGGAATATTCCATAAGTTTTATATAATTTAAAAATCATTCCCTTTTATGTTTTTAAATATAGTTGGAAAAGTATCTTTAAATGAGGTGTTTTAAAAGGAAACCACTTACATTAAGTGTGAATCATCACATACAATCTTTATTTTACTGAATAATACAATTGGACTATTATTTAACTTATTTTGAATATTTTTAATGTTTATTATTCGTTTTTAGGTCTTATTATTATTTTATAACAATTATTTATTATTTTATTTTCACGTCAATAATTTTATCGATATTCGTTACTTGATTCCAAAATGACAATGAGATGATGTATATAGTAAAAATGGTCATAATTAAATCATCTTAAAATTAATATTCACTAAATAATAATCAATTTTAAATATAAAATATACTATTAAATCCATCCATTACATATGAATATGAAAAACGAACTATGATACAATCATGGAGACAGTAAGTCATATGTACGCATGAGTAACATTTTCATTTTTCAACGATCATTATGGAAAGGAGAGTAGTGTTATTTTATAATTAAAGAAAAATTATAATATTATTAATATATTTTTAATAATTTTAATATATTTATATATATCATTTATGTGAAGTAGTGATGAATAAATTGAATCCCAACGCTTCATTGAGGTGATAGTTCACACATAGGAACAAACAACATCTTCATTTTAATGTGTATAGAAAGGTGAGAAAATAAATAATATGTTATATTTTCTTAATGATAAATATTTCCTAAAAAATAATATATATTTAATTACACCATTTTAACTAGTATTGAGAGAATGTGATGGAAGAGGAATTATATCAGTTCTTGGGATGGTATTATGTCGTACATAGGAATGATTATTCCCTTTCACGTTTGATGAAATTGGAGATATATTTAGATGATGATATTAAAATAATAACATAATAGTATATTGATCACACTTTATTATTATTTAATAATGGTGGAATAATATTTTTTAGGAGGTTGATGACGAAACAAAACAAAATTCCTTAATTAAAAATGATACTTTTTCTTTAGAAAATCTCTTTTGATTAAAACATTTACACTTATAAGGTTAGTGTTATGCCCAAAATAAAATCTATAGAATGTGGATAGGTATTATTATAAGGGATTATTTTTTCAAATCATATCAGAACCAAGAAGGTTTTGATGTGTGATGAAAAGACATTATTGAGTACATTTTATACTATAGTAGAGGGGCACACTTAGAAATAGTCAAATTTTAACATCAATTTTTATTATATTAGAAAAGGATAAAAAATATTTATATAGAATACAATATAATAATGGTTCCAAATGAATTTATCTAATGAAAATTAGAAAAACAAATTATTAATTTTTAATCATTATTGTTTTGTTTTAACTCCCATTTTACCTTTTTAATTATTACTATGATATCTTGTAATTTATATATTTAGGTTTAATATAATTAAAATAAAATACTAAACGACCAATAAATGATCCATTGATGATATTTTTAGACTTATCCAAATTTTTGGGCCAACTTTTCGATTTTTTAAAATTTTTAATCATTTTTAAAATATTATTATTTTTTAAATATCAGTAATGTCAATTTTGAATCTATTCATTACATGACTATTTAAAACTAACATAAAAATATGAAAAATTTTAAAAATTAATTATAAAACATAGATAACATTTAAAAGTCATATAGTAAATTATTTTATGTCACTAATAATCAAAAATTATATTTATTTCATTATTCTTTACAACACTTTTTTATATTTCCATTAATTAATAAATTATCATATCATCATTGTGCAATCCATTAATGCAATTATTTATTTTAAAAAAAATTAAAATTAAATTATGTTGTTAAATATATAAAAAATAATTCAAATGTGTCTTTATAGTAAAAATGATCTAATTTATTTCCCCACAGTAAAAAAATTAACATGTTAAAAATAAAACAATGTCAAAATTTACTTCCATTTGAATATAATTTTATAAATTCCATACACTCGTCGAAGTGGTGTCCTGCGGTTTTAATTTCAGTTTATGGTATATTCATGAAATTAAATTGGAATATGTGTTAGTGTAATTTTATAATACTTATAATATCATTTTTACCCTTAATTAGTTGATTTTACTTTAATAATGTAAATAAAAAAATTGTAAAGTTACTATTCACAATGTCCAATAATTAAAGGGAAATATTTAATTAATCTTTTACTCATGATTCAAAATAAGTAATTCATCTTTCAAAGTAAAAAACATAGATATTACAGAAATTAATTAAAATTCAATCTCATCGAGCGAAAATGGAAATAAACATTAAAGTAAAAAACATTCAAAAGATCAAAATGTTTTAATATCCAAATTCAATGTGAAATTGATTCCAAATAAATGAATTTTATTAAATTATAAAATTATCTAATTATAATTTAAAACCATAAAAATATATATAATCTATCACTAGAAATAAATTTTATGAAAAAGTAGTTTTTAATTAAAATGCATTATTTTTTCAGTTTTAATCAAAATATGAAACTGAACAAAAAAAATACAAAGTAAATTTCTTTATTTATAGATAAAATAATAAGATTATTTAATCAAATTAAATTTATAAAACACAATAAAATATTATTTAATGATGTGCTCCATCAAATGGTGGTAAAACTCATTTTTTGGAAAATAATATTTTAACCATAAAACCAGATTTATCATATACACTGTCGAAAATATTTTCTTTTTTAATTAATAAATAATTCATAAATATTAATAAATATTAAACATTAATTGGTTGTAACATAAATTATCTTTTGTGAAAGTGATATAAATGAATCCATATACAATTTTTGTTCGTGAATATCAACTCATACTCAAAATATATAATTAATATAAACACATAAAATAATGCATGAATAAAAATAGCAGCACTAATACTATTTATTCTTCCATGCTCTGCACCTGATTCACCACAAACTCTTATATGCACTACTCCTAAATAAAATTATACTCTTATTATACTCTCACACACTACACTCCAAGACTATTTCATAAATTAATCACCCTTTGAGTTGTCATTCAAAAATTAAATGTTATCATATAAATCTAATGTAATATATGAAATGAGTTATAAAAGTGGTTTTAATATTTAAAATTAATCTATCACATATAATAAATTATAAATTTCATATTTAATGTTTTTTAAACCATGGAAATCTCATAAATAATTATTATTCCTCTCTTAATTCATCTACTGACTATAATAATGAGTGAAACCATCAAATGAAAATCATATAAAAATAGAAAATGAGGTAAAATAACTATTCAAAATATGTATTTTATTCACATTTATAGGGTTGGTTCCCATTAGATGTTAGAGTTATTTCTTGATCTACCTAAATCATATATTTGATTCCATTTTCATGACCTTACTAAGTTAACCCTTTATTTGATAATATGTTTTTATAATAAATATTACTGAATATATCAATATAACATATGATCTAATATTTTTAAAAATATAATACACCCCTCCTATAAAACATGTATAATTGAATCCTATAAGGGCCATACATTTAATGTTAATAAAATATAAAAAATACTAAAATCCCTAGAATAAAATATATATCCTCAAACAAAAACCTCAAAAACAAAAAAATAAAAACAAAAAAAAATCTATTAGTATCCCCAATATATCTTATGTTACCCCATACAATAAAAATAGATAATATTTATAATAATTGATAACTCAATATAATATCATGTACATATACCCCAATATTATCATTCATGTTGTTAGTTTAGTAGGATTTTCTTAATGACTTCCCCTTCGACCTATCCATGTGAAAACCAAGTACCACAAATGTATTTTATGGTATTATTACTAAAAAATTAAATTTTTTTACAATAAAATAAAAAATAATAATAAATTAATTGTAATAAAAATTTCAGAAAACCAATAAAAAACATTTTGTATCACCATTATTTCTCTATAAATCTACTCAGAGACAAATTTACACCTCAAACCATACCTCTTTATATGAGCATTCCAAAACATTTGTGGTAACCCCACCCCAATTACGATAGATGTTTTATTGACATAAACCAACACTGATGAAAGACTCAAAGGCCATTATTTCTTAACCTATAATAACCCACACAATTATTCATGATATATAAACCATTCATAAAATAAAAAATAAAAGATAACAAATAAATAATCTTCAACCAATAATTTATGATAATTATGTTAAAAATTGTTTAAAACAAAAAACAATATAATATCCCGTTTAAGTCCCCCAAAATATCATATTTTTTCATGAAATATCTTCAGTTTCTAAAAAATATATACTTTTAATTTCTATTAAAACCAAAAATTCCAGAAAAAAATCCAAAACACATACGTGAGACTATGAAAAAGTTAAAATAAAATCATAATATTTATATTATAATATGATATGAATTCTAAAATAATTTTTCACATAATTTTTTATAGGTTATGCCACCTAAAATAATAATTATTTTAATGAATTATCAACCTTTTTTGTCTAAGAAAAAACATTTCTCCACCCATAATTATATAACAAACACTAAATCTATAAAATATTTTAATAACAAAATTTTGAAATTTTATATTTCTAAAAATTAAAAAATAATTACCTCTTTTTAATTTAACCTTAATGTTTCCACCAATGAAATAAATTCAACCCCATCATGTACTCCCTTATTCTTCACTACAAAAATTCATAACCTTAAATAGAGTTTATCAATTCCTTTGTGATTTAATACACACAAATCCTTATATCCGACCACTCATATGAGAGGAAGAATGAATAAAAAATTGAATGTAGATACAAGGGTCATACCTTTGATCCATGTGACTAAGAGTGTAGAAAATCCAAAAAACCCCACAAAATAATCCAAGAATGGACAGTCTAATATATGGGTTCAAATGAGTGAGATTGGGAGAATTTATATAAAAAATGAAATTATGGGGAACTATTGATGGATTAATGAAATAGTTTAATTTTATCCTAGTCCTTGATTAGAATTTTGAATTTCCCCATTTATAAAGAAAAGAATGCATGAAAAAATTGCACAAAATTCTTGACCACAAAACATCCTATATACTTTACAAGGCCTCCCATATTAAAACAATTTAAACACTATGAAATTATAATCATCATGTTATTAAAAATAATAAGACTCCAAAAAATAATAAATTGTCTTTTATGATGTTTTATACAACCTCAACCAATATCTTTTGTCTTTAGATAAAAATAATGGGTTTTAAATCATTCATGTTAACTGTCAAATTTTAATTCTTACACCTTATGTGATGATGTTTTAATATATATGTGGTAAGGTTATCGTCATGAATTTTATAAATACCTGAACTCAAAGAGTCCCCTTCAATAATGAATTATTTTTATAAAATTAGATCAATAGATTATTTATAACTACATTGGTGTGTCATATTTATTATTGATTCCTTCATTATAATTATTTTTTCCTAAAAAAGGGCAGCAATATAATACCTTTTTAAATAGAATATGTTCTTAGGAAATGACACTGGAGATTCTTTTTTTTTGGAATAGTCATGTGAAAAAATATGTTGGTGGTTTCTAGGAGATCAACATCAATTATATATAGTGAAGATCAATATAAAAAATAGTGTCATTTTTCATTTTCATCATGAATTATTTTCCAATTTTAAATTCAAGAGACTATATTTTTCCCTTGTAAGACTGGTAATATGTCCTTAAATATATTTTTAGATCTAGCGACTAAGACAACAAGTGATTTCTTGGTCCGGTGTGCCTATAATTAATTTTATAAAAATATTAATTATATTTTATATCATTCTTATACATTTTCTTATGGAAAATGTGATAAATTTTAATTGTAATCTCAGAGATAAAAAATTAGGAGACCAAGGTTGAGTATGCAATACAGTTTTGACACTAGGTGTGACCTAAAATGGGTTGTTGTGGAATGTTTGGATAAAATGGTCATTGGAGGATGCATTTAGTGGATTGATTAATAAATTAATTGATCAATACATTAATCCTATAATACCCTAAATACCTATATATATAATTCGTTATGAAATATTTACAGTGTTAGAAAAATAACCATAAGACCATTTAGATGAGTTTCTTTAACCCTCTCATTATAGAATCAAAATAAGATGATGACAATTCTATAGATGACGAATAGTCATGTCATAGATAATGCAATGACTTCTCTAATTCATTATCCAACATATTATTCATTAATGAATTTTCAAAATTGATATATTTCTTTTAAATTTGGAAATTATTCTCCATTTTATTAAATATATTTATCATAATCGAATTAATCTCTTGATTTATGTTAAATAAATCTTTTTCATGTACCTATGCATAAGTTTTAAATTTATCAATTTTTTAATCCCTATTATTCCATGTTTCTCACCCTGATCCTCAAAATTTTGTATCTGATGGGAAAAAATTCTAGGCTACTGATTTTCACCACTTTATTTTTATTCCTTCCACTTACATTGCTTCCCTATTTCCATATGGGTCCCTTTTCGACATTTACATATATGATAAAGCCTAATTAAACCTCCAGATTCCTGGAGAATTCATGTATGATGACTGAATTGAAGAATTCGGGATGAATTCAAATGGATTTAAAGATATGGGTGATTTCACCATTGATTTGTAAACCCAGTGAGGTAAAGATCTCACCCCTAACAGTGTGGAACATATAGGCATTGATTTAGTGAATCAAAAATCCATTGTTTCCAATGGATTGATGAAAATGATGAATAAAGTATTCCCCTTTGATTTCCACCTTTTTTGAAAGCATGATTTGATGCAGTATGCGTGGATATGGAATTCAAAATAATATCAATACTCTACATGAAAACCCTAACTACCTATTTTGTGGGACGCAAAAATGACTTGTAGCCATATCATGGTGCCCTAGAGTGTACTTCAGGATTTCATAGAGATGAGCATGTCCTGTAGCATTCCATGTACTTGCACATAGATATATTATAGATAAATGTCTAGAAAGACATGGTTGGAACCCTGTACATCATTATACAATATATATTATAGTGTACGAACATGGGAATGTTTACATGGAAATAAATATTTGTACATTAATGAACCATTGTGGATTAGGAACGTTGTGTATTTCCATTAAATGGAATTAATGGATACATGGGTTGTGTACTCGAAGGGAAACATCAAGAAATAAATGCAGGGCCACATTCTTTTTGTTTTCCATTACACATCATGTACAACTATTTAATTTTCTTATTAAAATTAAACCTCTCTTGTCTCCTTTTTTTGGACATACATTTTTTATTTTGAGTAGCCTATCCTGCTATTTTTTCCATATAAACCTGATGGTATACATCGTGGTGGATTTTTAGATATGATGTGTGATTTTCCAGGTGTGGTGCTTTTTTAAGTGAAAATCAGTGATGGTAATGATTAATTAAGATCATCAAAGAGATCACTATGTAACCCTTTATTGGGTAGGAAATGGGTCTTCGCTTTACCATTAGAGTGGAACCCACTTTTTCAGATAGTGAATGTGTCCTCTACTATTCCACTTAGGGGGACCATACAGCTTGGCAGAGAAATGGACCTAGATATACCATTAGAGTGTCACCCTCTTATTGAATCTAGGCATGGGTCCTCTATCTACTATCCAACAGGCACCCTCATGCGGTATCAGTGCATTTTTACTTAAAAACAAAAGTTTTACCATCTTATAGGGAATTCTATGGGTACTCATCCACTAGAGTGGCTCGCTCTTGTTGGGTAGGGTATGGGTCCTCAACCGCTTATGTAGAAGCCTCTAATGGGCAGGGTGTGTCTCTTATTTCTACTATTTGAGTGGAACCCTATTAAAGAATTTATGCATGTTTCCTCGACCTCTATAGTGGAACCCTCTTACAGGATGGTTATGGACACTCTATCTAAAACCATAGTAAAACCCTCCCATGGATTTTGATAATGGACCCTCTATAGAATGATTTAGGTCCACCACCTATTGTCATAGGGAATTTTTCACTATAAATATTTTTTTCCTATTAACATTAAAACATAGTGATGTGTCATAGATTAACATGGATGTTTTTATTGTGTAGACGTGTGATTTTATGGGAATAATTGAAAAACATCATGGAACTATCAGCACTCTTTCCAAGGACAGGATATGAGATAAAGATCCCTTTTCTCCCTCTTTTGGTATTAATTATTGAACATATATATATATATATATATTGATTTTGTTGGATTTTGTTACTCTAATTATTTACCTTGATATGTATATTACTTTCATGTCTAATTAATCTCCCACTATATCTTTTGAGGTGCCCAACTAGGTATATATACTCACATTTTAATGGTTTTTTTCTACATGTCATGTGTCTTATAAAGATGAAGAATAGGTCAGTGGAGATTATAGGAGAGATAAGGGATACTAGATTAATTTTACCATGTATGGTGGTTAGAGTGTGGATCTCTCATCATTTATATTATTTTATTATCTGGCTTAGACATCTTTCTTATTGGGAAGGAATTTTCTTGTTTTCCTTTCTATTTTAAAATATCATATTCCTATACACCCTATAGGTTTTACATATATAGTTTATAGTATTGATGTTTTATATTTTATTATTTTACTCCACACACTATACTGTTCTTTAATTTCATGTATTTTTTTAATTATTTGGAATTATTTTGATACCTAACTCTGAGGCAACGCTTGATTATGAGGCCTTGAGTAGCAGGAATGTTTTTCCAAACTATTTTAATTTTCATTTAAATAAACATATGACAATATTTTTCTAACTATTAAACCGATTCTTGAATCTAAAACATGAGGGAACCATTCAACTCAGATCATTGGGATTCTCCTATAAAGACCTTAACATCAATTAACTGGGGTTTTCTAGAAATGATAGTTTTTAGATATTTTAAGAAAAAAATAAAATAAAAAATGTTAACTTTATCCAAATGTGTGTGGAAGTGCTCAAAAATGGAGCACTAAGAATGAGGATGCACCCGACTGGGGCCACGATGGAAAAGCAGGGTGCCACTAGAAGTGGCCCCGCAGTTGGCGGAGGCAGTAGGGACCACCAGGCTGCATTTGTGGAGTAGCCCACACCGTGTAGGTCGTGGTGTGCTAGCATGCAGTCCATAGGGGGTCGTATGCACCACATGGGGTAGCAAACTCCTATATTCCATGTTCTCTCAAACCGGATTCCCAGTGGGAATCCGGTATGGAGGACACTATAAAACCATGCAGGATGAGCTAGGGAGTGTGAATCGGGATGCTTGGCAGCCTGGGAGGAAACCCAAGTTGACCCACTTTGCAGGTCAGTCTTGCAGGATAAATAAAAGATTTTTTGTGGACTAGGAAGGGAGATAACCAAACCGCCCTTGTGGGTCATGAAAAATGGTGACAGGTTGTTGGGTAACCGAGTGGGATTGACACACGGTGAAACAGGGCAAGGTCCAGTGAGGCCCAATGGGCCTGACCTAGTGGAAAGGCTGGACTAGGCCTGCCTAGACCTATCCTGGGGTCTGGTTGAACTGGGATGGGTCATGTAGGATACCCCAGCTGGGAAGGTCTAGTCGGCCTGACCAGGAAAAACTGGTCTAAAACACAATAGACTTCTATTTACATAAACACCAATATATTTGAGACTGGATGTCTGATTGGTGAGCCGTTTCTGGTGTTGGAACTATCATGACAAGGCATTTATGTTGGAATTATCAAAGGATTACTTCATGAAAGGTAAAATATGACTAATTGTTTGAGGAATGGATTCTCCCAGAGTAAATTGCACAATTTATGGTTTTCCTGTGACTGGCTGAAACCAAAATATTGCTAATTAGATGATCAGAATGGTCGTATTGGCCTAGACGATAAGTTTCCTTGTGTGGAACAGTATCAAAGGACCCTATGTATATCAAATTTAAGATACCTAATGTGGATTAGCAATAATCTACCCTCAATGGACCAACTACAAGCTACCATGTGTGGATAAGCTATAAGCGACCCGGTGTGGGTCAACTATAAGTGTCCATGTGTGGACTTGCTGTGATCGGCTAAGTGGGAAGCGGCTCTATGTGACCCAGTTGTCCCCTAGTGGGGAGTGTCTCTGTGTTACCCAGAAGACCCATAATACTCATCATGGATGAGTAACTAAGTAGTTCAATGTGTTCAGTGTAGGAAATAGTTGTTTTTCTTTACATACATTATATTATAACTGTGTGGTCTAAATATACCTTGCATATTCATTCATTAGTCGTATTTCTCTTTTGTTCTGAGATTCCTACTAAGTATTTTTTACTCAACCCGATATTGTCTTCACCATCTCATTTTGTGTCTGGTGAAGATGACATGTTCCTCGATAGATACCTTGATGGCCCGGGACCAGGTGGTGCCCCATGAGATGTGACAGGAATGATATACTTCCACCACTACCAATAGCTACTCCATTCATACCCATTAGGTGGGGTCCTCTAAGGATGTATTTCTGATATCTTTTGTACATTCCTATTTTAAATTTATCTATTTATGGGTTTTTATTCTGGCCTATTTGACTAACATCATGTACTATTACTTAGAATTTTTTTGTGGAGTGCATGATTAATTTTCAAGCTATTTGGGAGGTTTTGTGTGTGTATGTAAATATAGATACATTGATAAATTCCTACATCATGTGGGGTAATGCATTTTGTTCTAGTAACCAGCCCCTAGACATTGGGCGGTCGAATTTGGTAGTCACAACATGGTCCCCAAGCGAAAGTTCATGAAAAAGTGGTATTATAGCTAGTTTAGTTCTATATCAAACACAGGGAGTCTACGGTTTGGTTTTTGGGAAACATTACTAAAGTGTTACATGTTTAGATTCTAGGAAAGGGACTCCAATGTTGGTGTGGTGGCTGATGTATCTATACACCAAGACTCTAGAAACCTTCTTTATGACTTGGTACATGGAAACACTGGTTGTTGGAAATAAAGGGTACATAAATCATGTAGGATTTTGAGTATTTTTATCTTTTCCTTGAGTCAGATCACCTCGTATAATATATTTACTATGGTAAATCATCATCTTTTTTAGGGTTCCTCTATGTAGATAGCCAACCAGGATTTAGATATATAATAGTGAGGATATCCCTCCTCACTATTAGGTGTTCGTTCAAGGACCAGTACTAGATATGTACCCACCAGGTGGTGCACTAGTGTTACATGTAGCCATTGATTAGTAGATACCGCTATTGCTACCAATAGAGGATACAAGCAGGCATAGTGCCTTAACTATGTCCTAGTAAAAGATACATAATAGGTTTATGGGTGAGACTGACCCCATGTGGCTTAATATTTGCTAGAGGTGGTGACACGAGTCTTCGGTCTTATGTGGATGTCTCTCGACTAGATTGAAATATTTTCCAAAATTCATCTTTAGGGCTTGGTAGGGAGATGGTGCAGCTTAACGATTAATAAACATGATGAGGTGACCCTCACCTAGAATGACTTTGAGAACCTCTTCAGGGTGGAGTTCTTCCTGGGGACTTTGCGCTTTGTGTGCTTACATGAGCTACTGCACCTACAGAAGGGTAGCATAACAGTAGTCGAGTACTAAGCAAGATTCACCGAGCTTTCTTTCTACTATATGGACATGGTGTGAGATCATTTTTTGAGGGATTGTCCCATTATGGAGCAACTGAACTGGGAGATCAGGGCATCCATTGAGGCTATCAACATCCCTACTCAGGCTGGGTGATGGAGATCTCTACATGTAGAGAGATTCCTAGTAGAGAAGAATCCAACATGGGGATCCACCGATAGAAAATAAATGGATTATTATTTAGTTGTGGGAAATAAAAAGTATACAAGGGAAGCCAAGTGGGTCAGGCCTTTTAGGGGATGACCTTATGACTCATTGTCAGTAGTGCAGGGAACCCTGAATAGAGTGATTCAGCAGGGGGCTAGGCTATGAATCCTAAGAGGCAGGTAGGGATACATGTCTTGTAATTTTCCAACTCACCACAGAAAAAATTAGTAGATGGTTGAGGGACAGCCAAGGCAGAGGAAGTGGTTTGAGTGAGGTGTTCCATAGGGCGTCAAACATGGTAGCGGAGCAGGATGAGTGGAAGGAGGTGGGAGAAGGTTTGAGTTACAACCACCACCGCCCCTAGTTGTCCACCATGCCCTTTGGGAGATGGTGTATTGGGGAAAGTCCATCTTCCAGTGATGGAGGCCTACGACCATGACTATCCAAAGATGATTAGTTGTATGATATGTGTCTTTCACACCATAGCTACAGTTCTTATAGAAAAAAGCTTCTAGTCACACTTTAATTTCAACATACCTCATTTGAGGCTCGAAAACTCCAGTGGAACAATTTTCAGGATCCTTATTGTTAGAGACACCTATGGTAGGGGATTTGATGATTACAAACTAGTGTAGAAAGAGTGATCTTACACATTGAGGAGAGAGATTCGGCTGAGAACTCCAATTAATGGCATCAAGGCCTTACTATTTTATCATGGGTATTGACTGGTTATCCATATTCCATACTATGAATGACTATTTTATTCATAAAGTGGTGTGTTTCTGTGAGTTTGGGACAAGGTTTTCTATCTTCGGAGAGAAGGTATCTCTTGAAATGATCAAAAAACATGCTCAGAGGAGTGTACAACCAATTACTCAATTGTTGTGTAGCCCCACCCTTGGTGTAGTGGACGAGTTGAGTCATTGATTTATTTTACTGGTGGATGATTATGAAAATTTATTTATTGAGGATGTTCTGATACTACCTCTTCATAGGGAGGTATAGTTTTTCATTGTTCTCTACTCTGGGATGACAACAATATCCAAACCAGCATATCGGACTGCTCCGACAAAGCTTCTTGAATTGAGGGTACGGTGGGAGGGAAAACAAGAGAAGGGATTTGTGAGACAAAACATTTCACAATGGGTAAACCCATTACTGATTTTCATGAATGAAGATGGGTGTTTGAGATTGTGCATAGACTCCTGGCGCCTAAACCAAGTTACTGTGATGAACAAGTATCTACTACCGAGGATTCATGACCTCTTCGACCTGCTGAATGGAAAGGTATTTTTCTTAAAGATAGACCTTAGATTAGGCTATCACAAGTTTTGTATGTGGGACGAAGATGTACTGAATAAATCCTTCTATTTCTTTTATTTTTACAATAGGTTATTGGTGATGCCTTTGGTTGTTCCCAATGCCCCAACAGTGTTCATGGGACTCATGAACATGATATTCCATCATTTCCAGGATCGTTTCATGGTGGTATTCATTGATTACATCATAGTGTAATCATTGTTTTAGGAGGATCATGCTTCAAACAAGAGGATCATCCTAGATACACTCTGATAGAACCATCCTTTTGGTAATATCTTGAAGTGAGAGTTCTCGATATAGGAGGTTCACTTTCTAGGACATATTATATCATAGGATGGAGTTTCAGTGGATCCAGCAAATATAGAGGTGGTATTTTCTGGATATCCACCCATGACGGTGACTAAGGTTTGGAGTTTTTTTGGTCTTGACAGGTACTACCATATATTCGTACCTCACATTTCTTGTGTAGCAGTACCCTTATCTTATTTGACGCGTTAGGGATAACCCTTCAGGTGGATAGAGATGTGCATGAAGAGTTTCTAGGAGCTGAAGAAGAGACTGAATATTGCCCATAACTTGAGGCTATCAAAGAATAGTGTTAGGTAGTTAGTTTTCTATGATGCATCAGGGAACAAAATAGAAAGTGTCTTGATATAGGAGCGAGTAGTGATCACCTATGGTTCACAGCAGTTTATGCATCATGAGAAGATCTATGCAACACATGCCTTTGAGCTATTAGTAGTGATCTTTAAAATGATGATGTAATATCATTACATTAAGGTTGAGTGGTTTATATTCTACTATGACCCTAAAATTATTAGGTATATCTTCTCCCAAAAGGACCAGAACTTGTGGAAGTGGGGATAGATTGAGTTCCTCCAGGACTATTACTTCGAGATAGTCTATACTCATTGAAATAGGAACATGGTGGAAGATATAATCAACAAGAGGTCTAGTTTATAGCTTCTGAATAAGTCAACAGAGCTTCTATTCATGATGTAGATATCCTTCATGGATGATGATAGAGAATATTACCTATATTAAATGATTTCCACTCCCCCACTCTTATAGTGAGTTATGGAGTCAAAAATTCTGGATGTTAACTACAATGACCATCATGCTCCGTTATCCTCAGAATAGGCTCCTTATGGATTTTTTATAGGAGGGGAGCACATCAACATTTTCAGAGGACGCATGGTAATACCACTGGAATTTCAATATGATATTATGAGAGAGTGTGATACCTCTAATTTAGTGGAAAATCTGTGAGTTGAAAATTTGTAACATGATCTCTAATGTTAGTACTGGTGGCTAGAGATATAGAAAGTAGTGGGATATTTCGTCTCACTATTCCTCAATTGTCAGCATCTGAATCCTGAGCCTCAGGTTCTAGCAGGCTTGGGCCAGCCACATGAGGTACTGGAGTGGAAGTGGGATGGTATCTCAAACGACATTATGACGGGATTACCAACCATGTCTAGGGGCCACAATGCTATTTGGGTGATCATTGATTGACTCACCAAGTTTTCTCACTTCATAATCATAAGGAAATAGGGATCTATAGAGGGCTTTGGAAGCATCTACATCTAAGAGATAGTGATACTTCATGGGTTTATTTCAATGTTCATCTCAATCCATGATGCTCACTTGACATCGTAGCTATGGAAGGGACACTACTAAAAATACCAATTTTATCAGTTCTAAAAATGGACATTAATAGTGCTATAAAAGTGATGTTAAAGCCGAAATAGATAAATGTGGGGTCCCCTTTATCAGTGCTTCATTATATTGCTGATGAAGACCCCTTTTATCAGCTCTAAAAAATCACTGATAAAAGGGGTATTTTATGAGCGCTAAAATGAAGTGCTAATAAAAGGGTCCTTTATCAGCACTTTATTTTTTTCACTGATAAAAGACCCCTTTTATCAGTGCTTTCTTTTAGCGCAGATAAAAGAAAAAAAAATTAAAATTCGTTACAAAACATCCTAGCAATCTCAGGGGGGTCATTTTACAACGCATGAGCCCCCCTTTATCAGTGCCTTCCCACACCTCCAGTGCCCGCACTCACCCCCTCCACCCTTTATCAGTGTTATACCCTACATTTATTAGTGTTATCCCCTTAAATTCACCCATGCTTGTGCACCCCTACCTCCACCCAGATTTGATATCGAGAACTCCCCCTGGGTTCCTGAAGCCTTTTCAACTCCCCTATATTGATTTGTTCTCTTATTTATGATATATCTATTTATTTATATTTATATATTTATATTTATATTTATTTGTATAGTAATATATATATATATATTAATGTATATAGTAATATTAATATATATATATAGTTATATTAATATATATATATAGTTATATTAATATATATAGTTATATTAATATATATAGTTAGATTAATATTTAGTTACATAAATATTCATATATTGGTATTTTATATAAAATGGATATTAGTTATTATATAGATAAAGCCAGTATATTTGGTAATGATTTAAAAGGGATTTAGTGTGAGAACATGAACATTGGGATTAAAATTTTGTTTCTAAGACGGAAAGTCTTGTTTTGCAATTTGGTATTATTATGATCAATCACATGTGAGGATGTGTGTGATATATAGTAATATTAATATATAGTTATATAAATATTCATATATTGGTATTCTAAATAAAATGGATATTAGTTATAATTTAGATAAATATAATATATTTTATATGTAGATATGATTTATTATTTATTGAAAAAATTAAACTTCTAGGTCTGAATATATAACAATTCAAACATATAGTAATATATTTGATTATAAATAGCAGTTCATTATAAAAACTCATAAAATTTCAGAGGAATAATATCAATATGAATGTAATACCTTGGAATAAATTTATTCCCCACCAAAAAAGACAATAATTTCCCCTTAAACGAGTCTAAAATCCACAAAATGTTAAAAAATTGGGGTACCCCGACTAAAAACTCGGTTTTGGAGTCCTTCTGGGCCTATTTTTGCCTCAAAAAACCTTTAACGGGGTTTCCCTAATCATAAGGTTGTAGAGCTTGTCACAGGATTTGATTTGATATATGGTAGAGCTCAAATGGACACCCTGATCAAAAGCTATGGACATTTGAAGTTCAAGTTACGTTTTCAACATATTTTGGATATTTTTTTATTTTAATTTTTTAATTTTTTAGTCTTCAAATTATTATTAAATGACTATTAATCCATAATAATTATCAAATTATTAATTAAAAATATTTTGTAATTTTTTTACAATCCATTTTCACTAAATATCTTATATATTAAGTGTAACTATATATTTATACTTATCTAAAATATATATAAAATTATATTTAAAAAATATATATTATATTTATATCAGTATAACTATGTCAATATATTTAAATATTAATATAAATTTTTGATGATTTATTTGGAAGAAGACCCTTTATGAGTGCTTTTAAAAAAAGCGTTGATAAAGGCCCCCATTATCAGCGCTACTTAAAAAGAACTGATAATGGGATACCATTTAACAGTGCTAAAAATAAGCGTTGTTAAAGGGGGTACCTTTATTAGTGATAATAAAAGCACTGATAAAGGGGTACTTTTATCATTGATTTTTTTAGCACTGATAAAGGTACCCCCCTTTATGAGTGCATTTTCATTAGCTCTGATAAACAATTGGTGCTGGCCATGCCCTATTTTGTGGTAGTGGGATTACATGAGGCATTGGGGACTCATACATAGTTGAGCTTGGCTTTAAATTCCTAGTGATGGTCAAATAGATAGAAATATTCTGGCGTTTGAGGACATGCTACATGCTCATATCATTGACTTTGGTCTCATTTGGGAGGACCACCTACCTCGGGGGGGAGTTTGCGTAAACCAAAAGATATTACTCTACTATTAGCATGGAATAGTTCGAGGAACATTATGAGATGCATTGTAAATCACCTCTATGTTGGACAAAACATGGTCAGTCCGCACTCCTGGGTCCCAAGATGGTTCACGATACCACATAGAAGGTGCTGATCATCTAGGAGCAGATAAGGCCTAAATAGAACAGGTAGAAATTTTTCGCTGATAGAACATGGAGGCCCTTGAAGTTCAAGGTGGTAGACCATGTTTTCTTTCGTGTCTCACCCGGATGGGGATTGTGGAGATTTGGCTGGGATGGAATGTTATCTTCATGATTCATCAGCCATTTCAAGAATTTGAGAATATTTGGGAATATGGTGTACGTCCTACATCATCCCCCACAGATGCACCATGTGTATGATGTTTTTTACTTGTCACCATTGAGGAGGTATGTGCATGATCCATCATGCGTCATCAACTGGGTCGAGCTAGACCTTAATGTGGGGGATACATTTATGGGGTTCCTATTGGAGATAAAGGATCGACAAGAGTAGGTTCTTCATGGCTTGTCGATTCATCTAGTATGCGTTTGGTGGAAGAATGTGAACCTAAAAGAGATCACATTGGAGCAGGAGACTAAAATTCAGGCTTAGTACCCTCAATAGTTTTCTTATACCATGATTGGATTATGATGATGTAGATCCCTAAATGTGGGTGTAATGTAATGTCCCATAATTCAATGTAATTTTTTTTAATTTTTATAGGATTAATTAGAGACTAGACTCTGAGATGGCATGTGATTCTGAGGCCTGGAGTGGATGTAATGTGTTTCGAAACAATTTTAATGTTCATTTAAATAAACAACGAGTGGTTTTTTATAAAATTTAAACTGATTCTCAAATAAAAAACCCAAGGGCACAATTGATCTCAGAATTTTGGGATTCTCTCTGAAAGGACCTAATATCGACCAGTGAGGGTTAACCATAAATTTTATTTTTCATATTTATTAAGAAATATATTAAAAAGAGAATTTTTTTCAAAAGTTGTTTCATAGAGACGCATCGATGATCCAATTGATTCATTCCAAAAATGAAAAGCGTAACGACTCATTAACTAAAGCGTAATAGAAATGACATTTCCAAAATTAAATATTGTAATTGTGTGGTGACAAAGCGTTACAAAAAATTTGTGACACATTCTTTTATTTTAATGAGATGACGGGGTTGGGGAAATCGATATAGATCTTGAAATTCCTCTAATGGGTGAGGAATGAATTATCTCCAATGAAAAAATCCAGATAATCGGAAAGCGACGATGACACCCTTGAAAAATAGACCCGACAATGAAGATTTATGAACGCCAATGACATCGAGTGGAACACGAATCCATGTGGGCTGATCACCATCATCGATGAGCCTTTCCTTTGATCGATGCTTCCCCAGGTAGGGGTTTCCTTTTTTATATTCTTTTCCCTGTTCTTATTTCTAAAACAACAAATGCTGATCAAGCACGAAATAGGTTGATCTGTAGGTCACCTATTCTTGCGGGATGTTGTTTTATCTTTGTGTTTTCACTTCATGTTTGTTTATCGAATGTTGAACCTCCCCCTTTGCATGTTTTAAGAACTCTAATGTGGAGGAATCATACCGACATGAACAAGGCCTTGATTCCTCCATCCTTGGAAATTCATCTGTTCTTTGTGGCTACACATCTGAATTTATGGTGATGCGATTTTCTAGGTAGTATCAGGGATGATGGTGCCACTATGATCTTTGAGGCATAAGCAGTTTTGGGGATAAGACCACTAGATAGGACGCGGTGGTCCATAGAATGCCCCGTCTGTGTTGGTGACAAGTAGTGGGGCCCCGAAGAGGCAGCTACGGGCATGTGGTGGAATTCCAGGATGATGAACCAAGGTAGAGTTCGTGGTAGGATTGGGCCACAATGGTGAAGTCTAGGGCAGATGGTAGTGGGTTGGCAGATTAAGAAGGAAAACACAACCACCCGATGGTGTTAGTGGAGCTGCTTACACAGTGCGGGCCATGGCGCGTTGGCACATGGTCTAGTATAGACTACATGTCGAACAAGGGTTGGCTAGCTCCTTCGAGCAGCATACCCCCAAGTAAGATTCCTAGTGGGCATTCGGGCTGCAAGGAATCAGCTCGCTTTGCGGGATGGGCTGGGGGGCACAAACCGGGCATCTGGGTAGCCCGAGTTGAAACACAAGCCCACCAGATTTTGTAGGCTGGTCCAGTGGGATAAAACTGGGACACTGGGTGTCCTAGTAGAGAATGATCAGCCCCACCTATTTTGGGCTGGGCTAGATGGAATTGGGTCACTGGGTGACCCAGCGGGCCTTACCCACGGCCATACCGACATTGGTCCAACAAGGCCCTATGTGTCTAGACCAGTATACATGATTGATTGGGCTGGCCCAGCCCAAACATTATCGGGACTGGTCGGATAAACTGGTCAGGGTCATACAGTGCCCCTGGGCCGGGTTGGTCGGGTCGGTCCGGCCAGGACGGACCGAACCCATACACAACTAGCTCCTATTTAATAAAACAAAAATATCATTTATACCACACATCTGATTATCAATCCATTTACAACTATGGAACAATTTCAACGAGATGGTTTCTTTTTTAATTTTATAAGTTTACATACATGGATGGTTAAATAGGATGATTGTCTTGAGGGTTGGATTCTCCTATGATCAGGCGCACATTGTGCAAGAATCCTACGGCTAAATGAGACCCGAATACTGCTTAAAAGCAGGCCTAAATGACACTGGACGCCTATATGATAATTAGAACTGTGTAGAACAACTATATGAAACCCTATGTAGATCGACTACAATAAACCCTATGTGGATCAGCTAGAAGAAACCATATGTAGATAAGCTACAAGAGAACCTGTTTGGATTAGCTAAAAGAAACTCTATGTGTATCATATATAAGTGGATCTGTGTGGACCATCTTTGATGGCCAAATTTGGAAGAGGATTTGTGTGACACAACAGGCCAAAAGTGGGGAGAGGCTATGTGTGACCCAATAGACCCATGGTACTCATCAAGGATAAGTACATCATCATTCTAATGTGTTCAATGTATGAATAACAGTTTTACTCTACATACTTTAGATTAAAAATTTGTGAGCTGGTAGTATCTTGTGCATACATCCCATTATGGTACTTCCCTTTGTGTTTCGGTATCCCTTCTGAGTATTATTTTTAATCACCACTGCATAGGCTTTTCCCGCATGTGTTATGTATAGGGTGAATGATAGCTTCTTGTATAGAGTCCTCAGTGGCCTAGGGCCAGGCGGAGCATAGTGAGATAAGAGAGGTAGGACATGCATCCACAACTTGTAATAGCCACTCCTTGCCAATCCATCAGGTGCAGTCTTCTGCAAATGTCTTACCATGATCTTGTGGTCTTTCCTGTTTTCCGGTTTTATTTTATTAGGTTTTTTATTCTTCCCCATTTGAGTTACATCTTGTACTTTTACTCAGTAGTTGTTTAGTGGCGTGCATGTTTTCCTTTCTATCCATTTGGGATATGTCGTGTATGTCTGTGCATGTGTACAGGTACCCAATAAAATTCCTCCCACTCATGGGATAATTCTTTCTATGCTAATCACTAGATCTGGGCCTTTGGAAGTTGTGCTTGGGGTAGTCATGACATGGGACCTAGGGGATGGTCCATGACACCCTTCATTATAGATATTGTCTTCTGTTTTTATATAAATACATCAGTTTATGAACTCAAATATTAGTTAGGATTTAGATTTTTTTCGCCACCAGTTGTCTACATAGGTTGTCTTAGGGTAGTTATTGCTCATTCCCCATATAAATTGGATAAAAATGTATGAAAACCTAGACGTTCATTCCTTTTTTTCTACATAGAATATTACATATATGAGTATTTATTTTCTATTTATGGAAATGGTTTATAAGTGTCTTGAGTGTGTCTTTAGGGATAGGTATCCAAGTGTGGGTGTGATGGCCATGGAATCCCTTTACTAGAACTCTAACTACCTTCTTGTAGACTTGATATACTGAGAAATTATTTAAAATGATCTATAGTATGTGCATCATATAAGAGTGTGTCTGTGAATATCCATATTGAGATAGATCCCAATATATATATATATATATATAATAATCTGACTATGGTACCTATTGATTAAATATTTAGTATGTAATTAAGATAATACCCATCTAGGATACCAATTTAAGAACATTAAGATGATTTAATGAGTGACAAGACCTTAGTTCAGTGGTCATCCCACGATATCCTTCATCTAGGTGGACATGTAGAAACACCAATTCCTTTCGATCAAAAGATAATATTAAAATAATAGGATGATGATTCAGGAATTATTAGAACATTCTACAAGCTTTAGTGCTAGAGTCTATTGAGGATCCATGGTGATCTAGATACATAAGAGAAAGAGGATTGGATAGAGTTGGTTATCCTTATCTTCAGGATTACATGGACACCCACTGATCTGGCGGTTGCATCAATATCTATCATTATCCTTTGTGCAGCTAGAAACTGGTGGATTCTACTTATATAGATTCATGATTTTTCGACACTCTCATAGACTGACATTCAATATATATATCATGAAAATTAATACACCTAATTATTTCACTAAGTTCATATTTATGATCTTCTATGGTATAATTAGAGATGTATTTGAGTTTTAGAGTATACTATGATGTTTATAGACCATACTCAGTACTCCCTTAACATGATTCATGAAGGATAATAATGGGTGAAAAATTCATACTATGGTATCCATGGAGATATTGGTTCCCTTGTGGAACCCATGGGCATTCCAACTTAGGTTAGGATGTGGGATTAGGAAGTAGTGACAACGATTTTTACATTAGAGGGATTCTAGGATGTTGGGGATTAAAATGGGAACTATAAGGCTGAGTCATATGTAGCATCTAGATGGTTCTAGTCCAGAAAATCATGGCATAAAAGATTTTCCCAAGAACAGACTCGATAATATGGTCATATAGAATAGAGATAGATTAGATGTTCATAGAATTCCAAAGATGAGAGGATTTTTTCATGTGATGGTCGAGATCAAATGGCATGTTATTGCTCATCATGTATTGTAGAAGAGGGAATGAAAATTATGGATGAGATTACATAGTATAGGTAGTGTCAAGATCACATATATCTTAGGCTAGGGCAGTGTAGCACCCATAGATTAGTTGGTAGTGGTTGATGGTGCTATTAGATCCTTCATCTACCACAAACAACGATCCCAGATTTGGATCAAGGGGCAGGTCGATTAGGCCATAGACTACTGCATGATATGGATACTTTTGACCCAGTGGAAAATGAATTGACTTGAGGTATGATCTATATTTATTCATAACATCATAAGAACTAATATAATATGTTCCATTCATTCCTTCATCTTGTTAGACCAAGAGTGAGAGATGGAGATCCTAGTTTTGGCCTTATCCTAGTAGCTTTTCCTTCTTGTTTCAATAGAAAACACTTATATATATTTTATCTATGGATAGTGTGAGCTATAATTTTGTGGATAGAGGTTCTTGTGGATCCTTTGGATCATAACAATGGAATACTATAACATTATCATTGATATTGATTGGGTTTCTATGGTATGAGAACATATTGACATTCATCTATGATGATCCTAATTCCTTCGGCCTGATGGGACAAGATTCAATTTTATTGGTGGGAGATAACTTATTGAAGGGATTTTGAGTTTTCCAAGAAAATGGTTGTAGACCATTATCCATTAGTTGGATAGAATAGCCTTAGTTTAGTAGGCTCTTTTCATATCTAGATTCATTCAGTAATGGAGGATATTATGGAAATCATCATCTAGGATATATTTTTATGACTTATAAGGAAAGATATTGAATTTTTAATCAAACATCATCCGAGGTCTACTCCAATTTATCCTATAGAAAATTCGATGGTCCTTAATAAGATCTGGGACCTACGACAACATTTTGAGGACCATACCGAGAAGTTTTTTGTTATACCAAGTGTGTCCCCTTAGCATCTAGATTATTATTCATGAAAATGGTCGACGATATTTTAGGTGTTTTTTGGATTATCATTTCTTCATCTCAGCCATAATAATTAATAGGTGAATATTTCCATGGATTTAATACCTCGCTGATCAGTTAAGAGTTGTGGGATAGTTCTCATTGATAGATCATTGGTCCAACAACCAATATTTGATAGTTACGAAGGCCAATATTCCAAAAATATAAATATAATATCACTATGGAAATTATGATTTTCTATTGATTTAATTTGGTGTGAAGAATTTCAATGATATTATTATTGATTTGATGAACCATATTATCTAGTTATACATGGAATAATTTTTTGTTATTTTCATGGATGACCTAATCATATAATCTATGTTAGAAGAGGATAATGTAGAGATCATAGGTATGGTTCAAGATTTTTTTGGGAGCACGAAATATATTGTATACTTTTTATGTGTCGGTTCAAGATCCATGAGGTTCACATTTCGGGGAATTTCATTTCTGATTATTGATTTTTTGTAGTCCTAATGAATAATGTTGTAGTGATTTCTTTTTATCCACCTAATATAATTCTATATGTTTACTGTTTTATTATAATTTAAGGGTACTATATGTTTTTTTAAGAATTATCCAGGATTACAGCCCCCTTAACAAACTAGACATGGAAATGGTATTAGTTTTTCTAGAATATGTTTTTTGATAGATCTATTGAGGAGTTGATGTTGAGGAAGTGATACTGGTTTCAGATCCTATAGGACTATGAATTTGAGATTTTATATACTATAAATAAGGTCAATGTGGTGTAAAATAACATTAGTAAAATGTTCTGGGATCCCATGATGCATAAGGTGTTAGAGTAATTGGACTCCTTTCAGCAGACCCTAGTTAAGAATGAGGGTTCACCCTTTCCTTTGTCAATAGTGTTGACCCCTTGTATCATTAAGCATATGAATGATTCCCAATTGGAATTCAAGTAATATAATCTATTACAAAAATAGATATCCCCAGGAGATTCACCCAAAGGATTATCTGATGTAGGTAATCACATCATCAATTTCTAGGGATGCATGGTGGTCCCAATCACAATGTAGGTGGATATGATGAGGGGGTTTCACACATATCCTTTGGTATTATGTATTGATGTGGGTAAAATGTACATATACATTCATTGTATGTTATTTGGTATTTCATGAGGTTGTTTATGTGTGTGTTTTGTATCTTGGGGCCTCACCTATCAATAGGTGAAGGTTGAGAACTTGGTATTAGTTGGTTTTTGGAAACATATTGAGATCTCATAGTGGAAATGGGAAAACAATATCCATGAAATTAGTAACAAGTATATCATAGATATCAATATTCAAAGATGCCCTTTTGGTCATAGTTGATCAACTCACAATGTCGTAGAACTTATTTGCTATCAGGGAGTAGTGTTCGGTTGAGATTTTAGAGAAGGTTTAGAGATGGGTGATTTATCAACTTTATGGGGTGCCCTCAACTATTATTTCAGACAGTGATTTGTGGTTATCATTATTATTGAGGAGAGGTCTGCATGAGGTATTTGAGTCCCTGATGAGAATGAGTAAAACATTACACCCATAAGTAGTTTGGCTTACCAATCACACTATCTATGTGTATACGTATAGGATGCGGGCTTGCTTGTTAGACATTGGACAGATCGAGGATTATCACTTTCAAGTTGTATAGTTTTCATAAAATAATGGATACGACTCAACTATTGGAATGAAACCTCTTGAGTGCATAATTATGAGACCCAACATGTAACTTATATACTATAATATTATTGGTGATAATTTTTTTATTGAGCTACAGATGGTATAAGTGGTGATGGAGATTTTCCAGTTCATGCAGGCTTGGATAAAGATAGTTCATTGCAGGTAGAAATAATATGAATATCCGAATCAAGGGTCATTGGAGATTGGTTAGGGAGAAAACATTTTCGAAAGAGTCACCTCATGATATAGATTACATAGATAAATATCAGCAGTAAATTAATCTCAATGGTTCACCAAGATGTTTGAAATATTATAGAGGGTTTGAATAGTTTCTTACCACCTCACCCGACCACTATAATTTGAAAGGTTGAAATACATATTTAATGTCTCCCAGTTGGGGAGGTATGTGGATGGCCCAATGCACGGTATTGACTAGGGAGAGTGAGAAATTGAGGACAGAAAAAAAATTCCCAAAACGTGGTGGAGATCAATGATTTAAAGAATATGCTCCTTCATGGATGAACTATCCTCTTGGTTCGTGTGTTGTTGCATAATTGGATCTTGCAATAGTGCTATTGGGAGTATGGGAACTCTATGCGAGTTTAGTATCCTGAGGCATTTTATGATTTTACTTTTGACGTGATATCTTCAATACAAAAATGATATGGAGACCCTATTTTTTCTTTATAAGACATTGGAATATACCTTGAAATATGTTATTGGTGTCAGGCATAAATACAGCATGTGATTCTGAGGACTTGTGTTTTGGAAATTAATTTTATAAAAGTAGTAAATTTATTTTAGGTCATGAAAGAATGATATATTGTGAAAATGGAATAAATTATAAATGTAATAATGGATAAAAATATGATACCACTATTGGGTCTGGAATTTGAGGTTTATGCTAGGTACAACCTAAAATGGGATGGAAAGGTACATTTGAATAATATGTTCTTTTGTAGGTTCTTTCATTTGATTAATTAATTATTTAATTCATTCATTAAACAATCAAATATATAATTCCATCTATATAATATTCATTATGATCAATTTCCAAGGTTATTAGCATAACCATATGACTATTTGGAAGATTTTATTCCTACACCTCATTGGATAATCTAAATAATATGATAACAAGCAGCTTGATATAAGAAAACCATGGTGTAGTGATCAGAATTAATTCAATCATTTGTTTGTGAGCTTGTTTGTAATCGGTGAATTACCCAAATTGAGGTGGACTCAAAATTTTATGGAATCTTCCCAAATTGTGTAAATATATTGATCATGATCGTATCCATCTCTTGATGTACAATAAATAAATCCTATTAATGTGCATATGTATCTGTTTTAAATTGATTTTATGCTTACTCTTGTTATGACATGTTTCTCACCCTAGACAACACAATTTGTTTTTGTTTGTATGCATTCTTGGTCAATGATTGTTAAACCTTTTTTTGTATATTTTTACACTATTATATTTTCATTCTTCCCCAATTGTCTTAGGAGGTCTCATTTAATCATTACTGTACGGGATCCAGTATGATCGAACACCCAAATTCCTAGATGATTCAACTGTGATTAAAAATTAGATGATTCAAGGATGGATTCAGATGAAACTAAAGATTTATGTGAGTCTATAATTGAATTTTAGATCTAGTGATTTATTATGGGAACCAAAAATGACGAGGCACATAAACAGGTTGAGCAAGTGAATTAGAAATCTTATTTCCGACAAAAGGATAGCGAATGAAGATTAATGAAGGATTACATTAGTTTAGGTGGTGTTGAGGATAGGTTTAATGTTGTGGTAATTGATCTAGAACAGTATATTAGATTCATACATTCTGTAAAAAACCCAATGAACAATATATACTCTGAAGAACACATGGTATGTTGGGATTTTTCTATACTGGCTAGGGTTTCAAGTGAGTTAAATATCAGTCACTATGTTGGACAACTACAGACCATGTGGCTTGGTACTGGAATCCTGTTATACACTGAATGATTATCTTTTCATGGGAATAGTTAAGAACAAGTCATGTATGAGAACAAAATCATGGTATATAGACACAACTCGAATAACACAGGAAGGACCCCGTGCAGGAGGACACACCATGTACCATAGTACATGGACTCAGAAATGTTTACAAGGAAATGGTTAGAAGCATGGTAAGGCCCCTTGTTGTCTGATACCTACCATGTATTTCCACTACACTCCACATTTGGATACATTTCTATTGACGTATGTAATTTATAGAAGATAGCTGGGTAGTTGAGTTGGACTACACATCCTGTGGGTCCGATTACATGCCATGATCCCCTATTTTCATTTTAAGGAAAATTATACCTATCATATTTTCATAATTTATACATGGATTTTTTCTTCTGAGTAAACTATCATGAGTGATTTTTCATGTTGAATGTTAGGATAGAATTATTATTTTTTAGATATGATCCTAGATGTTTTGAGTGGGAACCTTCTCAATGTGATGCTCGATTATGGTATTGATTTGGTAGGATCATCATAGAGATCATAGTGTCACCCTTTAGTTGGTAAGTCCACGAGTCCCTGATCTATCATTATAGTGACACCCGCTTTATAAAGAAAATGTGTCCTCAACCTATCCACTGAGTGGATCCCTTCATCTTTGAAGGGCATGCGTCCTCGATCAAACATTATAGAGAAATGCTAATTTTTTTATAAAGGCATTAGTCTTCTATCAAATATATGATTAGAACCCTCTTCCTATATTAGGGTGTTGGTCCTAGGATACTATAGTTGAACCCTTATACTGGGAAGGGTATGGGTCCATTACAACTCGATTAGCACCCTACTTCTCGATAGGGTATGGATCTTTTATCTGTTATCTAGGTGTAACCCTCTGTATGGGTAGGGTATGGGTCCTATATCTTCAATCTGATTGGGATCCTCCTACTCGGTAGGGTATGGGTCATATATCAACTAATAGTGTGGAACCCCCCTGTTGAGTTAAGTAATGGGTCCTTTATTGACTACATGAGTGGGAACCTCCTATTATACCAGAGCATGGGTCCTCTATTGAGATATTTTTACCCCTTTATTGTGCATCATAGTTATGAGGTGTGGCCTGACACAGATGTTTTTGTTGATAATACACATGAAATGTTGGTCATTATTGATTGAACTCTTGGAAATATTGTTCTTCTTTCTTAGGATGGTTTGTGAGAGGGACATCCCCTCCCTCTCTCATTTGGGATTATATTTTGATAATATATATATATATATATATACATGTCATTGAATTTTGTGACTCTCTCTCTTTTGGTTTAAATGTCTATTCCTATCATGTATATTTCTACTCCCCATCTATATTTCATGGATTCCTACTAGGTATGTAAAAACTCACCACTATTTGAATGCATATGGTTGTTAGAGATTTGATATTTAATGAGGGTATCTATCAGTATATAATTTCATGTTTCTTAGGATAGTAAATATTTATGTTTGGGTGTGTAATATTATAATTTTCATTTTATGTTTTCAATATAGTAATCTTGTACTCCCTTATATTTTTACAAGAATATTATATACTCTATATGTTTCATATTTTATTATTATTCCTCTACACTTCTTCAGGGTGGTGGATTGGTTTGCGTGTACAGGTATATTAGGAAAATGAATCTTATAGTAGTTATTCCACTTGAATATTTCCACCACCTCCAACCTATGGAGGTTGGATTGGGGTATATGTAGATTGATACCCATTGGATTGGGTCCTGAAATACCTACTAATCAATGAAAATATATTTTATGTTTATACTATATTTAGATGTTTTTACTTCATTTATACCTATATGTGTTATCAAATCCATTATATATAATTTATTTAAGAATCTTTTGAATTTTAAATTCTGTAATGAAAAATCAATATCTCGAGTAGTGATATACATATATCATTATCTATAATATAAATTGTCCTAATATAGTAAATTTATTATTTTATAATAGAAAAGGGTATATGATATCAATTTCCATAATATTATTTGGCCATTTAATCTAAAATAGAACATCTTGTTTATGATGTGGTATAGTAATGTAATTTTTAACATTATAGTCTAAAAATTTGGGATTTGGTTTCTCACTATAAGTGATAAAGAGATATCACTATATTCAAAACCCCAAATGGAAAGCAACATAATGTAACAATACAAGAATAGGGATAAGAACATATTCCATAGAAAGTGATAGAGAGATATTTCTTTCTATAAGATCATTAGAAAAAATATGTGATAATGTTTCTATATGAGATATGATATATAATCCTGCATATCATGGAAAAAATATGAAGATATCAGTATTTGTGATCTTAATGTTAAAAAAATTGAATTAAAAAATTTCTAAAAATTCTATAAGATATAATATAATCCTAATATAAAATGTATTTAATGATATTTATTATATGAAATTATTATATTTATACCCTCTTTTAATGATAATTTCAACTGTTTACAAAATTATTATAAAATATTAGTTTGTTAAATATCTAATTATTAACATCTAAATTTATATTTTTTTATTTAATTTTTATTTGAAATACTTGTAAATAAATTTTTAATATTAAATTGATTCTTTAGTTTCCCTTATATGTTCATTTATTAAGTATCATAAATACTATTACATGGATTTATTTTGATTCATTCTATATATAATATCACATCTGATTTAAGAGAAACTATTATTTTTTTGTTTATTACTATTAAATAATTAGGTATTTGGTATATCCATTGGTACATATTTTTATTTATGATTTTATTGAAATTGATATACCTCAATATTAAGGGTTTATGGATAATTTTACATTGGACACAGATTTAGGGGATGTGAATTTGTTCATGAATAGATAAGTTGGCTACCTATCGAACCATATATACTAATTACAATGTTTTTTTTGGTTTCGTATTATTTTAATCCATTACATGAATGATTTTTATATACCTAATTCATGGTCATTATATGGATTAGTATTTAATATTATAATTATTTCACATTATAGATATTGAGAAAACACGTATTTGTATAAGAGATATATATTTATATAAATATGATATTTACATTTGTTTGAAATCATAGAATGTGTAAATGTAATCATTAAAGGAATTAATATATAATGTAAATACCTGAAATGAATATAGAAAATGGAAATATTTGAAAAACCACTCAAAATAGAAAATGTTAAATTAATTCTAAAATAAAAACTTCTTAAATCCATGATCATTTAGTTTTTTCTGACTGAAAAATTTACATTCCTACATATTATGTTGTAAAATGGATGAAAAAATGGGTAACCCATAAATTTATGTAACTTTTTCCAATTTTTGACTTTAGATATAACATATATGGGAGATCCTAAAAGATAGGTATCCATAAGAATGATTTTAATAATAATTATTAAATATGTTTGGGAAAAGTTTACCTAGAACATCCCTTCTTTGAATCCTTCTCTATTAGAAATAAGAACAATGTTGATACCCAAAAACCACCTCCAATGGTCCAGGTGGTGGAAACAATCACTAAGGATAAAAACATATATTCTTTTTAAATTTTATGAATTAATATGAGACTTGAAATATTTATTAAAAATATTAAAAAATATAATCAACTTCAACAAAATTGGATAAAAACAAGCATGAGTTTTTAAAAGAGGAATCCAAACTTGTTAATTCTCCATTGAGTAAAAAGGGAAGAGGTACTAATTTTTTTCACATACTCTATGATAAATAGTCATGTTTTGAACTAATTATGTTCAACCCCACCCTCAACATTAAGTATGAAAAATAATAGATATAAATTGGGTCAACCTGTATGTATGCTAGGTAGGTTACTGCTTCAACGTTTCATTAGTTTAGTGATAAATCCTTAGATAAAATCCAATATAAATATAAATCATTTAATACATATTTCAAAAATAATATCCATATAAGAAAATAATTATCACAAGTCATTCACTTCATTACCATGAGCACCATAACATCATTAACACAACCAAAATTTTAACCACATTCTTTATTTATACAAACCAATAATGATAATATGTTTAAATAAATAACAATGATCCATCACATTGGGAGACCACCAAACAACAAAAATTTAAAAAAAATCAATTAAAACATATACAATAACAGTTACACCTCTTGTTGGAATACAACATCTTTCATCTTCATTATCCAATGGGAATAAAAATCCTTCTAAAATATATCAATTAAATAGAATAATAATCCACCAAATCAATAAAATTGATTGAATCACCCCTTATACCCCCACCAAAAAAACATTCAAACCATGATAGTAATAACATATAACATATTACCAACATCGTATAAAAAGAAAACATATCACATAATCACATCAATGTAAATGTAACAACAATACACATAAAAAATATAACAAAAACATTACAATCACAATAGATTCCTCAATCCACCACCCACTCATCCAAATATGTACCACACATCAAAGAATCTTATCTAAAATTTCTCTAACCCACCATTTGTCAAACCTCACACATTAAATAATATATCATCACACCATTACAATATTACTCTACCTTTAATCAACTCCTACCATATTTATAATAATAATTAATTTAAAATATAATAAAAATTAATATGATAAATTATATTCAACATAACATCACTTTATGAAATTTCCTAAAAAATATTTATTTTTACAAACATTATCAACACCTAATTGTATTATAAATTAATACATTCTATTTATGTCAATTCTAGACTATTTTAATAAAACAATTCCTCTAATTTAACAATACCAATATTATATACATATTCCAAATTTTCAATCTCCCAAATCCCAACAATTATGATTATATATAATAAATTTAAGGAGATTCACAATATTTAGGAATAATCACATGATAAAAACAATATGAGAATTCCACTAACATAAATGAAAGAGAAGTTAAAATCCATTACCAAAATCCATCATTGATTGAAAATACCTGAATAAAAAAAATTAAATATCCTCATAGAGAAATAATAATGAAGACCAAAGTATTGAAATCATTCAATATCCCCAGTATATACCCTTTAATAGGAAAAACACTGAAAAATTATACTATTTGAACTATGGTTTCAAATTAAGTGTAAAAATAAATAATGAAGATATAAAGAACCTAAATTTATCGTTGAACATAGTGGTACAAAACTATGATGTGATTTTCACTTACAGTATCATGGTTTGGGTTGGTCATACCATATCCTAAAACCTAATTATTAAAATAATTAATTTTTAAATGTCTTTAAACATTTTATTATTAATATCCTAGTTCTAACTAAAACTATAACATTTCTAATAAACTGCACTATAGAACCCACAAATAACCATAAAATTATAATATGAAATGAAGTTATATATTATGTAAATAACATAACTTTTATAGTAAATGATGAAAATGATAGAATGATAATTTGTCATTCGAAATTTTTTCCATAAAAATATAATCTGAATTCCTAACATTCAATATGATTATATTCACTACCCCTTGTCATAATGTAAAAAATAAACTATGTAATCTCATCCAAAAGTATCCAACAAGAGTTAACATATTCTAT
This sequence comes from Viscum album, assembly GCA_963277665.1. Taxonomy (NCBI): domain Eukaryota; kingdom Viridiplantae; phylum Streptophyta; class Magnoliopsida; order Santalales; family Viscaceae; genus Viscum; species Viscum album. The sequence continues at coordinate 1,405,399,386 of OY728133.1, read as the reverse complement.
CCCAGAAACTATTGGAAAAAACCATGACGAGGTCAGAAAACATGATATGTCAAGTAAACAATGATACAGTGAGATAAAAAATGACATGGTTTTATACATGACATGCAATTTAAATGATATAAGAGATGATTACAAACTGAAAAGTATATATACAACCTAAAAACCCCATATATATATATATATTAAATTATCTATAATACCAAATTTTATATAACAATTTTACCCTCCAAATGATCATCATTAACAACCATACACTTGATTATGACTACTATTTGAGTTCCACCACTTCAAATGTTTCATATGATGGATAATTAAAGACACCAAGGATGCATATATACATTTAATATTCATACCACTAAATAAGATTATATAGAATTTTATAAACACTGATTCAATATTACACAATATTAAAAGAGTTACAAATATATAATATTAATAGTTTTATGATTCATCACCCTGATCTAACCACTACTTATATAAATTCTATCACATGATTTTGGATTTTTGGGAATTATCATCAACACACCATCACCTATATTTGGTTTCATTATATACATCTAGAATAAAATATAAAAAGTTTAATAAGAACCTAGACAAAGAATGATTCTCATGTGGTTGAACCATAAAATCTCCAAATTCGATATTTTTTTTAGTATAGACAACCGATTCATCCTTACTTGTTCAAAAAAGTATTATGTTCTCAATATAATATTTTTAACAATATTTTACCCCTCCACACACATCTATTCATTTTAGCCCTAATTAGGCTCATCAAATCTCAATAATTTTATTTAATATAACCATTTTCAACATATGTGTATTTTTTGAACTCTACCAACCTTATATTGTTGTATAATATTATTCTATTTACTTATGGTTGAAATAATTTTGATTAAATATATTCTTTACTTGAGTTATGAAACATATGTTTTACTAAGTTAATACCATTCTAAGAACTACATAATAACTTTTGAACTACCTTCCTTCTTCTGAGAATCTCTAACAACCCATTCAAAAAAATCAACTCATTTATTTGTTCCTTTTGTAAAATGTACCCAAAATTAAATATGACAAGTGAAACTATTGTTTTAAATTTTAATATCAAAATCAATGTTGTTTTTTCCTATTTTTAAATATATCTATTGGTAAAACATTAGGGTTCCAAAACGCCACTAAATTTTGAATAAAAAATGAATTTCAATGTCTCATATATTCCAAACTTAAGTGGAAAACATTTGAAACTTATCAGATATCATAGTATATACATTAACACTTTTTACTCTCCCCTTCCAAGATTAAGTAAAAAGCATTTATAATATAGCCTACATGCACAATTTTATCTCTTAGAGAAAACATGGAAGATAATTTTTTTGAAAAATGATAAAAGTTGTACATTCATCATACACTCAACAAAAATTTCTATTTTTTTATTTTTATTTTCTCCAAGTGAAGAGTTTGAAATAATGAGTTGTTACAAGATTCAAAAAACTCATTTTTAGTCACTACACTATCTTCCAAGTATAGTTATATTTAGTCAATGACATAGTTCTATACTTTACATCGCTTAAAATCCATATAACCAATATACATTTAGAATACCGATGATACTTCTTCTCAAAAAAATAACCTTATTCTCCATCCCAATCCATTCTTTTAGAGGTCATAAAATATAATTTCATTTATATATAGTCTAAAAATGATAAATCACACATCATTAAAAACAATTCTAAAAAAAACTTATCGACGTTAATCAAGATATACATTAAATATTCCATGAAATCATTAAACACTTAGTTACAATTTATGAGTGTTTATTTCATTACATAAAATATATTTTTGGTGAGACACATTTTAAAACCCTAAAAATATATGATATATTTCTATTTAAATAAATTTAATCTCTTTGACTCCCTATGTTATATACATCAATTAGTATAAGTGTATAGTAAAATAGTATACCAACATAACCTAGACATTACATTGTTGTTTTTGAATAAGAAAAACCATGTTATGAAAATTATATTCTAAAAAAATAAAAACATAAATCCAAAAGTTTATTATTTACGAGAAATAATGATAAAATAATTTTAAAGAAAATGAATTATTTTATGAAAACATTATTTTCCTTAAAAGGTGGTTTCTACATTATTTACAAACATAATTTTAAAAAAAATTAAAAATTTATTATATGTATTATAATAATTAAATTCATCATTTAAATCATAATGTAAAAACAATAATAGGGAGAATCATAGAATTTAAAAAAAAAATACTTATTTGTCAATGTTCAGTAAAATATATAGGTTTTTATTAAAAACTACGCATTTGTTTAAAGAAACAACAATGTTAAATTTTATTTTATTTTTTTAAAAGAATAATTTATTCTATAATATTATCATTAATAAAATTTACATAACATTAATCAATATCATATTGAATTTTTATATAAATATGTTTCATAATTGGAATGTTTTTTATTTGGAAAAATGTTTTTCATCACATCTCAATGATTATTTTGAAAATAAATTATTCCACTTAAATAAAATGAATTTATGAAAATGTATTAAATGATTTTATCATAATAATAGTTATTATATATTAATATAGATAAATGTTTGTATCAGAAATAATATTAAAAATAGTAAATATTATTTACCAATGTTAATGTGAAAATGGTTTTACAATGCGATTAAAAGAAAAAGATAGTTGTCAAAATTAACTTAACAAAATTACCAGATTCTAATTTTGTACATATTTGGAACTTATATAATCTAATTATAAATAATGGACAATTTTCTATCTTTTTGGCATGTGAAAAATTGGTGTATCACTTTTTTCATTCAAAAACTTCCAAGTATGTCTTATAAAAGCCACCCCATATCCTCTTCTCTTCACACTCCAAAATCCTATTATTTCAAAAAATTCCTATCCATATATACTCATTTGATACCTATACACATTTAATAGAACATTTCTTGGTTTGAAATCTAATACTTCAAGGATTTAGTAATAAACCTAATGATATTTTCTGAAGAAGTGGTTATTTTCCAAACCATGCATTTTCATTTCACATCTTCTTATAAATACCAAAATTATTCTCAAAATACAATGAAATAAAATATATATTATCTATAAATACAATTAATTTAATATATTATTTTTATAATTTATTTCTATACCCTCTTCCATAAAATTCAAAATGAATCCATCAATTGTGTGTTTGGAGGACTACTGCCTTGCGAACCTATGAAATTAATTTTTCATCACCACCTCTCTTGTCTTGTTATAATTATTTATTTAACAAATTAATATGATATTTATGAAAATAATATTATTATGTAATTATAATATCACACATACCATCACACATTTCAATCCATTGGAAAATAATAACTTCGCTCGTGTGCATTTGTAGACTACCACCTCCACATAAAGATGTGATGTCTTTTAATTTTATATTCAAATGTATAGTAATAATGATACATTTAGTTATTATAAATGAAATATTTTATATAATTATTGTTTCTTACAGGTGAAATTATATTTATCTTTCCAATATTCTTTCTTCTATAAATGTAGGATCAATGTTCAGAAACACGTAAGACCTATCGTCTCCATGAACTGTGTAACTCATTTTCCCATCTCTAAATTTTATGAACTATTATAAATAAATATTTAATTATTATATATGATAATTATATAATTTTTAATAAAACATATATTTTTAAACATAAAATAATGTAGATGTATAGAAATTAAGAAACTAGGACATAAATTAAAAATGATGTAATTATCACATGAAATAGTGTTTTTAACAAGGAAATGTTAATAAAATAGTCATAAAAGAATATAATTAAATAATATATGATATTTAATATATGAGTATGGTTATTTAATATATTTATAATAATTATATTTATTCTATAGGATATATGGATATGTTTGAATTGTCATGACCCACCTTCACCAAAAGGAGGGAAGGGTCGGAAGATTGTTAGGCCCTTTCATCTTTAAGTTAAAGGCGGGTCATGACAGAATGGTATTAGAGGCTTTTGAGATATAGGATGGAGTCCGGAGTTAGGCATTGTGAGGATTGCAAGGGATGGTAGGGCAACGGTTTTGGGTGACCTTGGTGCATGAATTAGGCCAGAGAAGACCAGTTAGGACACTGAATTTTAGGGCCCCCCATTATCTAATGCAAACAATATGGACATACCGAACGACCGAGTGAGGCCACGCTGATTGGAGGGTAGAGTCCCTAGGGAATGCACATGCATCATAATGACTTGTGTTCTCGTGTTTCTGGGGTGTTTTTGGAATTTGAAATAAATAATAAGTTTAAGATGTTTTGAGAACAACGTTCTGCACTACTTGGGTTAGGTGTTCTTTGTTTACCTTGCAGTTATGGAATCCGAAAGACGACCACGAGCTGTATGGGAGATTGAGGCCTAGGAGGGTGACTTGGCTGATCAGCGGAGGGCTGATAGAGAGGAGGAGGACGACCAGTGGTAGAAGATGCTTCGAGCCTTCCAGCAACAGACCCTCGAGAAGTACGAGGGTAGCACCTCTGACATGAAGATGGATGGATGGATGGAGGAGATGTTGATAACCTTCGACTCGATCTGGGCTCCGACCGAGTATTGGGTTCCTATGGCCGTCAACCAGATGTGGGGAGAAGCGTGTCAGTAGTGGATGCACTACCTGGGGGAGAAGAGAGAGGTTGAGGTGGCATAGGCTGATTTCGAGAAGGAGTTCCGGGCGGAATTCTTCACTTCTACGAGGAAGGAAGAAAAGAGGCATGAGCTACTCTCCCTCCAGCAGGGGAGTATGTTGGTAAGGGAGCTGGGGATCATGTTCAAGGATCTCCTCCGCTTTTCTCCAGACCTCTTTCTAGATGAGGAGTCTAAAGCGAGATGTTTATAGGAGACGCTCTGACCCTCCCTCCAATATGTTTTTACCCCCTTCACCTTGTCGACATACTTGGAGGTCCAGAAGAAGGCATAGGTGGTGGAGAGGATGTACACGCTGGGAAGTGTGTCACAAGAGGGGATTAAGCTTGGACCGTCAAATGGAAAGGTCGTAAGCACCAGACCTCCAGTATCAGGACCCTCTAGGTTCTGACAAGTAGGGAGCAGGACGCAGCAGTTCTAGTTCCAATCCCCTTGTCCCCGCCTTTTCCCTTCGAGCCTAGGACCGAGTTTTTTTTCTATGGGAGCCATGGACATCTCCGTAATAAGTTCTTGGACCGAGTTCAGTATGGAAGTGGAAGACAGGCCCAACACCCACCTCAGCAGCAGCTTCCATCGAGGCCTTTCCAGCAGGAGCTGCAGGGGCACTGAGCTCTCGCTCCTCCGAGGGCCGACGTTGCAGGGGGAGGCTGACCTTAGGGCTCTTTTTAGGGACCTCGACCAGGGTGTGGTTGGGGAGGTGGCCAATAGCTGAGGGGCAGAGAAGCTAGGTGTGGACAGTTGCACACAGCGGAGGAAGAAGTTCCAGCGGGTTCAGAGGTTGTTTGTGGTAAGATTAGTTTTTTCAGTACCATTGCTTGCGCCTTGTTCAATACTATATCTTTGCACTCATTTTTTACACCGAGTCTGGCCTGTGCTCTGGGTCTATATGTAGAGAGACATTCTGTGCCCCTGGTGCTGAGCACAATAGTCGGATGTCAGACCTACTTCTAATATGTTTGTAGAGGATGCACACTGATGATAGGGCCACACCAGTCGGCCATGGATCTACTACTGCTACAAATACATCCATACGATGTCATCCTAGGAATCGACTGGTTGTTCTCTGTGTGTGCCATCATCGACTACTCACTAGGAAGGGTTGCGTTCTCAGACATGGGTGGCCGACGTGTTGCTTTCACCGGTGAGCGGAATGGTCAGAAGGGCAGTAGGTGGGAGGAACCCCTCCTCTCCTTGTTAGACGAGCTGTTAGTAGAGTCAGAAGATGCTGATATGGTGGAAGTACCAGATATTTTTAGTGAGTTTATGGACGTCTTTCCTAAGGAGGTAACGTCTCTACCCCCTCAACGTGATATCGAGTTTGGGAGAGACCTGCAACCTGGTGATCGTCCAATTTCGATGGCTCCCTACCGGATGGAACCTTCAGAGCTACGGGAGTTGTAGATTCAGATTGATGATCTGATGAAGAGGGGTTATGTCCGACCAAGTGCATCACCGTGGGGTGCATCGGTCTTGTTTGAAAATAAGGAAGATGGTGGTCTCATGTTCTGCATAGACAATAAGAGGTTGAATCAGGTGACGATCAAGAATCGCTACCCTCTTCCGAGGATATATGATCTTTTCGAACAACTGAAAGGGGCAGGATGGTTCTCGAAGATCAACCTACGGTCTGGATATCATGAGTTGAGGGTAAAGGAGGGTGGAATCTCAATGATGGACTTTAGGTGTAGATATGGGCACTTCAAGTTTTTAGTCATGCCTTTCGGTGTTACAAACACCCCAGCTGTGTTCATGGGGCTTATGAAATCCATCTTTCAGGAGTATCTGGATCGGTTCATATTCGTGTTCATCAGAGACATCCTGATATATTCAAGATCAGAGGAGGACCACGCAGAGCATATGAGGATGGTTTTAGGGGTCCTCCGACAGCACCAACTCTCTGGGAAGTTGTCGAAATGGAAGTTCTGTACATGATAAGTGCACTTCCTTGGGAAAGTAGTGTCCGAGAAGGGGGTAGCGGTGGACCCATCAAAGGTTGAGGAAGTTGATTCTTTGGCAGCACTGAAGAATGTGCCGAGGTTTGCAGATTCCTCAGGATAGCGGGTTACTATCGGAGGTTCGTACCCAAATTCTCTCGATTTGCAGCCCCTTTGATAGCCTTGACAAAGAAGGACCAGGTTTTCGTGTGAGGTGAGCAGTGCGAGACAGCCTTCAGCTAGCTGAAGGAGAAGTTGGTTAGTGCCCCAGTTATGAGACAACCAGAAGAAGGGGAGGCATATGAGGTGTTATGTGATGCTTCAGGGAAAGGCCTCAGAAGTGTGTTGATGCATCATTAAGGGGTGATCTCTTATGGGTCTAGGCAGCTATGCCCTCATGAGCGTAATTATTCCACCCACGACCTTGAGCTTGCAGTAGTCGTTTTTGCACTAAAGTTATGGCGACATTACCTCATCGGATAATGCTTTGTGGTCTTCATAGATCACAATAGTTTGAGGCATATCTTCTCCCAACGAGAACTAAACTTGCGGTAGTGAAGGTGGATGGAGTTCTTCCAGGAATATGACTTCGAGATTTCCAACACTTCCGAGAATGGGAATGTAGTGGTCGATGCCTTGAGCCGGAGGTCACAGAAGGATGCGGTCTGAGAGTCGGCAGACGCCTGGAAGGTAATGGAGGAGTTGGATGCCTTGCACCTGGATGCGAGGATGGATAGTGGTAGAGGTTTCCTGTATCAGATGACAGTTCAGTAGTCTATGTTTTAGCAAGTGGAGGAGTCTCAGTGGGGAGACCCAGTGTGCAAAGTGATGCTTGACCGAGTTGATCATAGCAATGCTCCGAAAGGATTGACATAGGATGGTCAGAACCAGATGCTTTTCTGGAAAAAACTATTTCTTCCAGAGGCGATGCGTGGAAATGTTCTTAGTGAGTTCCACAACTCACACCAAGCGGTATACCCAAGAGTTACCATGATGTACCAGGGTCTGAAGAGACAGTTTTGGTGTCCCAGAGTAAAGTGAGTAGTGGAAGAGTTTGTGGACAAGTGCCTACTAGGTCAATAGGTGAAGGCTGAACACCAACTTCAAGGCGGCCTACTGTAGTCTCTATATGTCCCCGAGTAGAAGATAGAGAACATCTCGATGGATTTCGTCACGGTACTACCCAAGGTTCAAGGTTGATACGATGCCATCTGGGTAGTAGTGGACCGGTTGATGAAATAGGCTCAATTTTTGACGATTAAGGAATCAAGTGCAGTGGATGCTTTGGCATGAAGTTACGTGGATGAGGTGGTGCGATTACATGGATTTCTGAGGTCCATAATATTGGATAGGGATGCACGGTTTACATCAAGAGTCTGGAGAGGATTGCAGTATGCTTTTGAAACCCAGCTATGTCTTAGCATTTCATTCCATCCCCAGACAGATGGACAGATAGAGTGCACCATCCGTACATTGAAGGATATGTTGCGGTCATGTGTTCTGGACTGAGGAGGATCGTGGGTGCGAAACTAACCTTTGATAGAGTTAACCTACAATAATAGCTATCACTCTACCGTTGTTATGGCCCCATTTGAATCCTTGTACGAGAGGCCGTTCCGCTCACCTGTGTGTTGGACCGAAGTCGTAGATGTGGGCATCCTTGGCCCGGAGGTGGTGCAGAGTACGACAGAAAAGGTTTATCTTATATAGGAAAGGATGAAGGCTTCTGAGGACCGACATAAGTCATATGCTGATAGAAGGAGAAGGCCCTTGGATTTTGAGTTTGGAGACCATGTCTTCTTGAAGGTCTCCCCTCGGCGTGGACAATAGATGTTCGCCAAGGGGAGTATGCTTTCTCCCAGGTTCATCGGACCCTTCGAAGTGTTGTGATGGACAAGAAATGTGTCTTATCAGCTAGCGTTACCACCGTCGCTACTGAGGATACATGACTCTTCCATGTGTCCCAGCTCTGTCGTTATCTGCACGATGATTCACACGTCCTCGGCTGAGGAGAGCATGACATCGAGGACGACGTGACCTTTGTGGAAAGACTAGTGATGATCAAAGATCGTGAGGAGAAGGTTCTTTGTGGGCGAACCATTTCCTTGGTTCGTGTGTTGTGGAGGCATGTTGGGATTGAGGAGAGTATGTGGGAGAGGGAAGCACAGATGTGTGCCCAGTACCCAGAGTCGTTTTGATTTTTGTACTGTTCAATTTATACTTGTTGTGGTGGAGCATTATACCTTTTTGGCTATGAAATATGTGGTTTTTTTCCTTACTATGAGTGTGAAAAGTCCTGGCTATGGGGAGAGGAGGGCACGAACCCTAATCAAGATGCATTAAGGTGGATGTGATTAAACACGTGCGGGTGAGTCAGTGCCGCCCAAAGCAGATAGTATCTTGACATGGGGGAAGAGACTCCCCAACCCACATGATTGGACAGTTTGACATGGTATGTTTCTTGGTTCTTTATAGGGAGGTGTTTTTGGTTAACAAGGAGGTTCACTCCTGAGAGGTATTTTTAGAGGTGGTTGTTCGGACCCTCTCTTTCCTTATTGGTTGTTTTGATTCTCAATGGGGAGAATATTTTGAGAGGTATCTAATGTAATGGTGCAGGTTCTTGGTGGTCCATTACGTCGTGAAAATCTGATGTTGCGTGTTCTAGGTAGTCTGGGAAAGTTACCGAGGATTCTCGGTGAAATTTGACCCCTATCAGTAGGCCTACAGTTAGCCTTAGCCTACCAGTAGTAGGCCTACCGGTAGCTCAGTCTACCGGTAGCCGCAGCCTACTGGTATCTTTTCCTACTAGTAGCTCGATCTACCGGTAGTCGTAGCCTACCGGTATCTCAGTCTACTGGTAGCCGGAGCCTACCGGTAGTAGGCCTACCGGTCATAGACCTATCGGTAGCTCGGTCTACTGGTAGCCGCAACCTACCGGTAGCTCGGCCTACAGGTATCTAGGTCTACCAGTAGCCACAGCCTACCGGTAGCCACAGCCTACCGGTAGCATAGCCTACTGGTAGCTCAGTCTATCTCTAGCTGTAGCCTACCGGTAGCTCCGCCTACTGGTAGCTCCGTCTCCTGGTAGCCACATCCTACCAGTAGCTTGGCTAACCGGTGGACCTAGCCTAACCCCCATTGGTTTTCAGTAGCTTCTCCTTTGGAGAAAATTGGGTTTTAAAAACTGTTTTGACCCCCTTTAAAGAAGCCCATTAATGCCCATTAATGGAATTTAATTAATCTTTTGATGAGGTACCCTAGTGAGCGTCGGTTTAAACCGCCCTTAAAGGCGTGGACCCTTTAATGGGGTGTGGGGACTGCATGGTCAACCCACGATCCCGCTCCTTACAGGGTTTAGCATTCTTATCTCAGTATCTCAACTGTCCCCGACCCTTATAACCTAAAGGGTTCTCCCAGGGTTTCTTTTTCTCGTCCACCATGCTTCGATTTGTCTGCTCTCCCTTGAGTTCCTGAGGTCCCTCCCCTGCAATTTCCTCATCCACTGTTCCTCGCGCGTGAAGAGAAGCTTCTATCATCGATCAATCAAGTAGGGTTTCACCTTCGTCTCTCCTTTTTGTATATCTTACGGGGTGGGTACGCTACTTCTTCTATTGAATTAATGAAACAAACAATAATGTAGATAATAAAGGGATTATAAATAATTAAGGGGATGGGTGTGAACGACGATGCTACTTTGTTTTTCTCCTCTTCCATGATTAATGATTTCTAATTTTTATGGGCTTACGCCTACTGAAAATCATGGTCGTTGGTGGTCTTTCTCTGTGAACTAACAAACCCTTATCTATTGTGTTTATCATGAAAATGAAATTGGATAATTGGTTAAAGGAAATTGGTTAGTTACGTATATAAGGCTTAAAAAATTGAAAGCACTAGCATCAATCATTTTTCGTGATAACCCCGGTTAAAGTACAGCGGAATTGGAATCATGGAGTGTGTGAAATATTTTAAATCTAAAAATATCGGCATGGTCCTGATTTGTGTTGGTGGTAGTGGTTTGGTTGTTTTCTTTCACGGGCCGATTGAAGTGTGATATGGGTGGGGATAGGATCCCCTATTATTATGTTTTCACTGGTAATGAATTTGAGGCCATGTGGTTACTTGATTAAATCACGAATTGGGGTGGGATCCTCTATTGTTGAGAAATCGTTGGCTCCAAGATCCTGGAGACATGGGGCATTATCTTAGGGTTTTCTTTGGTTCGAGTACTTCGAGGGATCTCAATTATACCTCTGTTTTTGTGACTTTAAAAGAGAACTGGGTGTAAATGCTAAAATCATTGTTGGGTGTATTCTTACCTTGGATTGTGATTATGCTTACTAGTTGACCAAGTAGGTACAAAAACTTATTTAAACATTATTAATGAGCATGAAAACAAGGATGGGACAAATGGGATTTGGTTTGGTGAGAGTTGTGACTTAGGCACATGTGTTGAGTTTGTACTTTTTGATGGATGAAGAAAAACCTTGATTTGGGTGAGTTCTTGTTACCTATACATAATTGTAGTTTTTGTGATTCTTATTCGCGCCCCACCCAAGTTGATCACATAGTGAAAAACACCCCCAATTCATAGGGGAGGGTGTTTTTCCAAAAACTTCTATTAGTGGCTGGATATTATCTCCTTTCTTCTCCCTTTCCCGGATAGCCCAAGTATCTTCTGGTAGGCTGTGATGGCCTGAAGTCCATTATTAGCCCAAGAATCTTCGGGCAAGGTAGTGTGGTGGTTGGCCCAGGTGTGTGAGGTTAGGTGGTTTCCCATGTATCTTCGGGATGAGGCCCAAGTGTCTTCAGGTGTGGCAGTAGTTCTTCTTTCCCAGGTGTCTTCGGGTGTGGAAGTAGTTCTTCTTGCCTTAGTGTTTGAAGGAATAGTTACGTGTGACGGTTGTGGCCCAGGTGTCTGCGGGTGGGTTAGTGGTTGTGGCCCAGGTGTTTGCAGGTGGGATGTGTGGTTGATCCCCAGGTGTGTGTGGGCAGGGTATGACAGTGTGACTGCAATGAGAATGGCAGGATTGGTCTGATGCGTAGGATGTCTTCAATAACCAGTGGGAAAGTGGCGCGGGGTACCGAAACATCGATGTGCTATTAATATACATTACTTGACTTGCGTTATTTTGGTAGGGTGCCTTGCTGAGGCTTGGGTGGTTAGTTTCCTTGTTAGGTGATAGGTTATCTCTTTTCTCACAGGGCATTAGTATGCCTCCCCACTTGTGCACGAGAGTCTTTGGTTTTCCCTACTGAGTATACTTGTATGCTCACCCTACGTATATAAAATTGATTTCAGGTTTCCAGGAGGACTTTGGGGATTGTGCTAGACCGTACTAGCTTAGACCTTGTGTCAAATCATCACATTTGATGTTGTTCTTTATTTTTTATTTGTTTTCCTTTGTAGTATCCTTATACATTGTGGATTTTACTTTTGTGACATGCTTTGGGAATGGTTCTTGGCTTTACTTTTACTTTTAGTTTTGTGTTTTGGGATTCACTATCTTATCTCCCGATCCTATTAATAGAAAAAGGTAAATGACTTCCATTTAGTTGGTGAATTTATACCCTTGGTGCTGGTCACCACTCCTGGACTTATTGAAGGTGGGTTTCGGGGGTCATTATCTCTACTTCAACTTAAATAAGGAAGGGCATGGATATCTGCTGACCCTTCCCTCCTTTTGGTGAAGGCGGGTCGTGACAGAACTGGTAGCTCGGTCTACCTGTTGCCTCCACCTACTGGTAGCTCGGCCTACCAGTAGACGGAGCTACTGGTAGGCTGGGGTTACCGGTAGACCGAGCTACCGGTAGGCTAAGGCTACCGGTAGGCCTACTGTTAGGGGTCAAACTTCACCGAGAAGCCTCGATAACTTTCCTAGACTACCCAGATCACCAAACATCATATTTTCACTAAGTAATGGACCTCCATGAACCCATGCCATTAGATGAATGAAATCATACTCGAGGTAAGGATTTCTCATATCACATTTACCTCTTTGAGATGCATTCCATATTCACCACTTAGTTCTTTTGTGTGGTGTACATAATAACCCTCTTACATACTATATAATTAATCCTTTTATATTTATGGTATTTAATTTTTATTTTAATGTAATTTATTTTCTGGGGATTCTAATTATGATACCACAAAAGAGGATAAAGTTTTTGATACAGTCTCATTGTTTTCTTGGGTTGTTTGTGATTATGTTTATGGTGATGAAATATTATGATATATATTTCAATAAACTAATAAATTTTATTTTACAATTGTTATTTGTGGATAATAAATTCATTCCACTAATTTTACACTCATTAATAACATAATACTCCAAAAAACATTTTAATTAAAACCAAATTTATTTATATCTTCAGTCAAAACCTTTATTATTTTATATCCATGTTTTTTAAAAAATCAATATTACATTGAATGTTTCAAAATTAATTATTAAATTAATTTTTACCCATGTTTGATTTTAAATTAAATGTATTGAAATGATGATTCTTATCATTTTCTTATTGAGGGAAATTTTATTATTTTTACAATAGTGTGAAATGAATGATTTAACTGAATATATAGTATTAAACACCATCATTACCACTCAATTATTTGAATACTACTATATATAATTACATGAAAAATTTAGAATTTTTTTTATTAATACTCTATATTTTTATGTAATTTTTAATATAAAAATGAAATTTTTCTAAAGATTGATTTAATTAAATTTTTGTGGTATTTACATTCATCAAGGACAACAATGCTTAGTTAATTTATTCCCTAATAGGAATATATTGTAATGATACAATGATTATTATTTCACTAGATTGTTCATGATAAGTTTTTATGGGGATGTTCTATTTTGAAACCAATGTCAATATTACTCTTAATAGTTAATGATTATCTGTTGTTATTAGGGAACATATTAACATTTCAATTGATAGCTTTTTAATATGAATGTTTATATATATATATTACTTCATCCCACTCATATGAGGATTGAGGAAGACATAGGATGTGATGGTAGGGGCATGCTATATCACACCAATTTATCTATTGGTCACATGAGAAAAAAATATATTGGATGTTAGTTGAGTCATTACCCATTTATACAGATTTCTTGGTAGAAGAACATGGGAATATTGGACATGTATCAACAAAGGCCTAGATTTTATGTTCTATATGACTATTATTATATACTACATCATTATAAATTTAGTTATTGATTTCTATATGATTATTTTATTTTTTATTATATCTAGGGACAAATTTAAAGATCATGATATTATTTATATGGAATTATTTGATTATAATTTATTCAATTTATATTATTCATATATTATTTCCATTCATTTTATGCGTACCCTTTCTGATCATTTAAGATCACCCCTTAGTATATTTCCTTTCATGAGTATACTAGAAATAGTTTTATAATTGATAAATGGTACCATGATAGAATAAATATTATTTTAAATAAAATGATTTTTTTATTTTGTACATTCAAATGTATATGAATTTTAATTATATATCATGTTTACTAAGACAAATAACTATTAGATCAATTATGATTCGTTAACAATAATAATGATCCAATGTAATAATGTGACAACTGACTATTGGATACTAGGGTTGGGGAAGTTATAGATGATATTAGTGCATGTTTTATAGAATCTTTGGGAACGCGATTAAAAAAACATAGATGGGGTAATATAACTTTATGAATGACTTAAGGATATGTATATGTATAACAAAACATCATGATGTTTTCTAAGGTCTATATTATATGATTCTGATAAAAATACATGCATATATAGATTTAAAATGTGGATGTGGATTTATCATAGATTAATATTGGGGTAACAATCATAAAAATTGTTGGTTTAGGAATATCTTGGACCTCATTCTAGTTCATGGTTAGTTTTCCCTTATTGCACCATCGGTTTTACACTCCTAGGAGATACTCTCGGGTTAACTAAAATTTTGTAAACAAAAAAATAATGATTTTGAAATTATTTTTATGGTTTAGAAACTTTGACAAATAAACCATGATTTTGATTACTATATTAGCCATGAATAAATTATTGAATTTATGTTATTTGGTTCAATATGATTGGATTATACGTTATGTTTTTTAAAACTGTGATCTAATATATTGTATTTTATTATTTATAAACCATTATTATACAATTAAATGAGAAATTAATATAACATTATATTGGTATTTACCACTACTAAAATATAATGAATATATAACTATAGATGCATCAATAACTATTCGAATTATAAAGCTATTAGGGTAGCTAACTTAGGGTGTGACCAATAGACTTTATAGTATAGATCAACCTTCTAATCCACAGTGTGGGATACTGGTTTTAGATATCTACATGCGTCTATATCTTCCATCACTCAATGGAACTAAAAATCTTTTTATAGATAAAAAATTGAGATGTTCCAAAGAGAATATATTTATTACTCTGGATGTAATGAAATGGAGACAATTTTCTTGTTAGATTATCTTCTATCGAGGGATGGGGATCAATAGTGGAAAATAATTAAAAACACTATGGATGAGGATGCACTAGTGAATTGGGAGTGGATGGATGTTATGAAAATTATCTTGGAAAAACAATTTCCTCTTGAAGAATGAGTGCATATGTAGAGGAAATTTTAGATTTTAAGAAAAATAGAAGATGTAAATGTTTCTAAATAGGAATATTAATTGAAAATTATATCATGGAAAACTTCTAAATATGTACATTATCTATATTGAATTATTCACTATTTCCTTGATGGGATTAAGACAATCTATTAAAAAATAGCCTCTAAACATTATTATCATATGAGGATGTATGATCATGAATCATCCACACATAAAAATAGTTATCCAAATATTATGGCTCTTATGGGAATAAAGAGAAGAAAATGATGAAATAATGAAAATGGCTAAGGGGATTAAGATAAATTAAAAATATTTCAACATGTGACACTTGATGAAGGAAACACCAGGGTATATAGATAAAGGGAATATGAGTTTTCATCATGTGTTGAAGAAAATGCCTTCATAGAGATTTTCAAGGCAGATAAAGAAACATCCAATTTTCAATGATTCAAATATAAGAAGATAAGAAAATATCCAAAAAAACATCGAAGAATTAGGTTACTTTTTCCTAGAAATGATAAGGTAATATGGTAATCTTTTGTAATCACAACAGCTGGGGAAGAGATTACTCAAGATGTGGTGGTAGGTACATTAATCTAATCTATAAATTTAGACAATAGTTTTTCTTATTGCCGATCATTAGTATATTTTACATCCTCTATGTTTACCAATAAGATTATATATTTTTATTGCAGTATAAAATGGTTTTATTAGTCTAAAATCCTTGTGGAACTCTCCTTGTATCAAGGTTATTTTTGTTAGTTCCCATTATGAAACAAAAACATACACAATTTATTGACTACATTTTTATAACTATTGTTGTTTTTTAAGAAATCCATTGTATGGAACGTTTTTCAAAATTTTATAAAAAAATTTATTGGTAATAAATGTATATAATGAAATGAAATGAAGATGTTAAATACCGTTACATTAGAGGGTATAATTATTCATTGGATTTATATACATATCCACCCTTAGTGTATCATATAAATGAGTTTCATTAGGAAAAATAAAATTCAAAACCTATAGATGGTAAGGACAATATTTATACTGAAGATGTACATATTTTACAGAGGCGAAATGATGAATTTCACAAGGAATATCTAATAAATCCAATAGTACCTGAGAATATGTTTTCTATAGATTTAATTCTTGATTTGAGACCAGAATCAATGACTCCTTATAGATTGGACATTGTTTATTTAGTTGAGTTGAATAAAAAGGAATATGATTTATGTGTTATGTTATTTATACTACCTAGTGTTTAACCATGGGTATCCCTTATACTTTTTGATAAGAAAAAAGATAGATCTATGTGTCTGTGCATTGATTATAAATAAATAAAGGATATTATAATAAAGAAAATGTATAATCTACCTCGTATTGATGAATTATTCAATCAAAATGATGTAGTCAAACAAATTTAATAGATTTTTCTTATTTCGGGGTATCATCAAGTGTGAGTAGAGAAGGATGATCTTCAAATGAAATAATTTCTTATTAGGTATGGATATTATGCGATTTTGGAAGCTCTATATTGATGGACTAATACATTGTCTATCATTACATGTATAATGAATAATTTATTTTCTGAATACCAGGAGGATTTCTTGTGGTATTAATTTATGAAATATTAGTGTACTATATGATATATGAGCACCATGATAGTATGTTGTGGATCATTATTGAGTATATTTGATGAAAAGAGTTATATGAAAAATTTAGTGAGTGTGAATTTTTTTCATTACATAGATTCTTTTCTTGGAAATATTATTTTCATGCATGGGAGTTGATCATTTGAATAAAATGGTATTATGTGAATTTACTACCCCAATTAACTTAACAGAGGTTTATATTTTTAATGTTGGGTGGGTTATTAATAGTGATTTTTTAAAACATTTTCAAAATTTTCTAAAGCATTAACCATGATTACACATAAATGGGTTATGATGATATAGAAACCATAATTTGATGAAACACTATGGGAAAAGTGATTTTTCGTGATGGGTTAATTGCGATAGAAATATATATCATCGCAAAAGGTCCAACGAACTACGTATTTGCGACACGAGTCTTTTCCCATCGCAAATAGTTGGTTAATTGCAACGGAATAGGCGAACCGTCGCAATAGGTTTGGCACGGCTTGCGTTCCAAAACATTGGAAAGGTATTTGCGACGTGGACACATCTCTGTCGCAAAATCCCGGATGCGGTAAATACCATTTTCCAAGGGCAAAGCCACCCGTCGCAAATGGTATTTACCGCCGCCGGGATTTTGCGACGGGTCCCATAGCAATTACCCTTTTAACCACCGACTGTAATTAATGCGCGCGAGGCTATTTGCGACGGGCCCCGTCGCAAAAGCCTTGCGGCAGTAAATAGCATTTGTGATGGGCAAAGCTTCCTGTCGCAAATAGTATGTTGGCAGGTGTGTATTTACATAGGGTCCCGTCGCAAATACTCTTTTCACCACCGACTCTAATTAATGCGAGTGAGGGTATTTGCGATGGGGTTCGTCGCAAATACCACCATTTGCGACGGGACACCCGTTGCAACTAACCCCGTCGCAAATAATCTTACCTATATATACCCCCATCCGTTTTTTTTTCAAATCACTTAGATCTTCCCCTCCCTTTCTCTTGATTCTCCAATTTTAAGGAAAATTTTTTTGTTAGTTATTATTTTTTATATGAGAGAAATTGGAAGGCGCCAACACCTTGAGAATATCAAAGTTTAAAGTTTTTATATTTTATTTATTTATATTTATTTTTTTATTAATTTTAATTGTTGTTTATTTGTTGTAACTAAATTAGATTTAAAATTATTTATACTTATATTTATTTTTAGTAAGTAATATATATTGGTTATGATAATATTTATAATAATTAGAGATTATAATAGATCATTAGTGGAATTTAGACATAATTAGATATAATTCGATATAATAAGTAGTAATTAGATATATTTAGTAATAATTAGACATAATTAGATTTAATTAGTCATAATTAGGTATAATTAGCAATAATTAGGTATAATTAGTAATAATTACGTATAGTTAGTAATAATTAGGTATAATTAGTAATAATTAGGTATAAGTAGTAATAATTAGGTATAATTAGTAATAAATAGGTATAATTACTACTAATTAGGTATAATTACTATGATATAGGAATAATTAGTAATATTTAGCAATAATTAGTAATAATTAGCAATAATTAGTAATAATAAGAAATATTTAGTAATAATTAGAAATAATTAGTAATAATTAGTAATAATTAGGAATAATTAGCAAAAATTAGGAATAATTAGAAATAATTAGGAATAATTAGAAATAATTAGGAATATTTAGAAATAATTAGGAACAATTAGTAATAATTAGGAACAATAAGCAATAATTAGAAATAATTAGCAGTAATTAGGAATAATTAGCAATAATTATGAATAATTAGGATTAATTACGAATAATTAGAAATAATTATGAATAATTAGCAATAATTCGTAATATTTAGAAATAATTAGGAATAGTTAGCCATAATTAGGAATAATTATAAATAATTAGTAATAATTATAAGTAATTATCAATAATTAGTTATAATTTGTAATAATTAGTTATAATTTGTAATAATTAAATATAATTAGTAATGGTTACTAATAAATACTAATAATTAGAAATATTTTGGAATAATTAGCAATATTTAGCAATAATATAAATAAATATGAATAATTAGCAGTAACTAGCAATAATTAGCAATAAATATGAATAAATGTTAATAATTGTGAATAATTAGAACTAATTAGCAATAAATAGAAATAAATAGAAATAAATAGAAATAAATAGAAATAATTTGTAATAATTAGAAATAATTAGAAATAATTAAAAATAAATAGTATTAAATACTTATAATTAGGAATTATTAGAAATAATTAAGAATAATTAGGAATAATTAGGAATAATTATCAATAATTATGAATAATTATCAATAATTAGTAATAATTAGATAAAATTAGTAATAATTACTAATAAATACTAATAATTAGTAATAATTACTAATAAATACCAATAATTAAGAATAATTATAAATAATTAGCAATAATTAAAAATAATTAGGAATAATTACCATTAATTAGTTATAAATATGAATAAATTGTAATAAATATGAATAATTAGAACTAATTAGTAATAATTAGAAATAAATAGCTATAATTAGGAATAATTAGCAATAATTAAGAATAATAATCAATAATTAAGAATAAATAGATATAATTAGGAATAATTAGCAATAATTAGAAATAATTATGAATAAATAGGAATAAATTGTAATAAGTAGTAATAAATTGTAATAATTAGTAATAATTAGTAATAGATATTAAAAAATAGTAAACATAATTATATCTAATTATTACTAATAAAAACTAATATTATCCATATTTATGAAAAAAAAATTAATATTATTAAAATAATAATTATTTTATAAAATATTAAAATTATAAATATTCACAACCGGTTTTTCTCTATTCTTAACATGTTAAAATAGAGTTTTTTTAGATATTGTTTTCATAAAATCAAATTATTCAAAAACAGTTGTGATTTTATATTTTAGGTAGAAAAATATGGAACAAGGAAGTCAACATCAGTCATTATTAGATGATTGTGCTTGGATAAATCAGCGCAGAAATCCAAGTGGTTCTGGTTTAAATCATGTATATATTGAGGGTGTTGATGCATTCTTAGCATTTTCATCCTCAAAACCAGAATATGTTTCAGAAGGCACAATTAAGTCTCCTTGTAAAAAATGTGCTTTGAGAGCGTTTGACACAGTTGACAAGGTTGGGGGAAATCTCTTGTGGTTTGGTTTTCAACAAGATTATGTTTTTTGGTATCAACACGGTGAAAAAGGTTCCATATAAGATCCTAATAACTTGATTATGAATCCATAACGATTTCAAAATTTAGTACAAGATGTTACAGGTCCATCTGTGCAACAACCTGAAACTCACGATGATATTGATTTAACACCTAAGTTGGCACCATTCAATTTTTTGGAGTTGTTGAGGTCTATTGAGGATGAATTATATCCTAGTTGTAAGATAAGAAAATTAGAAGAGGTTGAAAAATTTATGGCTATTAAATCAGATAATGCAATGTCAAACAACTGTCTTGATTAGATATTTTCTTTGGTCAAAACTCGGTTACCTAAAGAAAATTTTTTGCCTACAAATTACTATGAGAGAAAGAGGATGTTTCGTAATCTGGGCCTTAGTTATCCGAAGATACATCCATGTCTAAATGATTACATCTTATATTCTGGTGAAAATGAGTCATTGGATATTTTTCCCACATGTGGAAAATCGAGGTATAAAAAAGCTAAACAAGAGAAGTCTAGATCAATTCTAGTAAAAAAGATGAGATATTTCCCCCTTATACCCATGTTGGAGCGTTTATTTATGTCTCAGAATATAGAATCACTGATTTCATGGAACAAAACAAATAATTCAATTAATAGAAGCATGAATCATCCATCTAATGGTGATTCATGGAAACATGTTGACTGTCTACATCTGTCTTTTTCTATTGAAGCCTGAAACGTGTGATTGGGTCTTTCTGCAGATGGTTTCTGGCAGTTTGATTCTTATCTTAGCCATTATTCATGTTGGCCTGTCTTTATAACTCTGTACAATTTACCTCAATGGGTGTTGATGAAGGAGCCTTATATCTTTTTGAGTCTACTAATCCCAGGACATCCAAAAAAGAGTTTTTTTTGTTTATTTTAACCCATTGATTGATGAGTTAAATACATTATGGAGTGATGGTGTTAATACATATGATATTGATGTGAAACAAAATTTCATATTAAAAGATGCATTGATATGGTCGATTAGTGACTTTTCGACATATGGCATGTTATCTAGTTGGAGTACACATGGTCTGAAATCATGTCCTTACTGTATGGAAGACATCAAATCCTTTATACTCATCAATGTAAAAAAAATCCTTTCTATTTTGATTGACTCTGTAGATTTCTTCTAACCGATCATCCTTTTCGGAGGAAAAAAATATAATATCAGAAAAGGAAAAATTGAAATGGATGAACTTCCCAAGATGATCTTAGGTATAGAGTTAAAATTAGTTGTATTTTTATTACCTCCAATCACATTTGGACCAGCAGAAAATTCATGGCTTCGGGAAAGAACATAATTGGATATAACGAAGCGTTTTTTGGGATCTTTGGTATTGGTATGATTCATTGGTCCACCATATGTTGGATTTTATACATATTGAGAAGAACTATTTTGATAATTTATTTCATACAGTTTTGGATACACCAGGTAAGACCAAAGATACTGTAAAGGCACGATTAGATCTTGACCAAATTTGCAGGAGAACAGAACATAAACAATTTGAAAATGTCAGATCACAGAGGTTAATGAATCCAAGAGCATCTTATACACTATCCAAAGAGAGTCGATTATTACTTTGTTAGTGGATTGCAGATTTGAGACTTCCAGATAGTTATGCTTCCAATTTGGGCAGATGTGTTAAGAATGGATATATTACAGGATTAAAAAGTAATGATTGTAAGGTTATAATAGAAATACTAATTCCAATTGCATTCAGAGGTTTGTTGAATTCAATGATTTTGTATTCGATAATAGACAAATCTTTTTTTTTCAAGATATTTGTGCAGTGACCATAGAGTATGATGTACTAATAATACTAGAAGAAGATGTTGCTGTAATTATATATAAACTGGAAAAAATCTTTCCTCTGGCTCTCATTGACTCAATGGAACATCTGATATTACATTTTCGACATGAAACTAAATTTGGAGGTCCAGCACAGTTTCAATGGATGTACCCATTCAATATATGCATGCAGAAATTGAAGAAAAAAGTACACAACAAATCATTAGTTGAAGGCTCAATTGCTGAAGCTTATTTTCATGAAGAAATTTCTTTTTTATGCTCTCATTATTTTGAATCTCAATATCCCTCAAAACACAATCGCATGGGACGAATTGAGGGGAATGTTAATGACGTAATAAAAAATCAATTAACAGTTTTTAATCATCCAAATATTGGTTTTAGTGGAGTTCATGAATGATGGGTTTCAGATGATGAACATCATAGAGCTCATACTTATGTTCTTCTCAATTGTGAAGAAATGACATCATTTATCCCGTGAGTGCTTCTATCACTTATTCTATAATTTATGTTACAGTATATAAACTTATTTTATTTTTAGGTTATATGATAACCATATTAAGAAACAACATCAAGAAATTACAATAGCTACTCTGGAAGAAAGTAGACAAAAAACTTTTTCCATATGGGTTTGAAAACTAGTAACATAAATTATTGATGGTTTTATGTCAATTCCGTTAATTATTTATTATATTGATAATTGTTTTACAAATATTCAGGTGTCTTAATATGCTGCTAAAATTGATAATCGACTGTGTATATTGAGTAACCCACTATCCAAAATGGTTAAATATTATAATGCATATGTGGTGAATGGTTTTCGATTTCATACACATGCATACTGGGAATTAAAAAAACAATGAAGAGTGGAGTTTTCTTGAGAGGATCACATCACCGAGAAACTAAAGTTGTTTTTTATGTTATTTTGGATGAAATTATGGAGCTGTGTAATCTAGGACAGAATTACATAACAATGTTTAAATGTCGGTGGTTGGATACTGAGAGATGCTTTCATGTTCATCTGACTCATGGAATCATAGATATTAAATATAAAAGTCTTCTTGCAGGAAATGAACCATTTTTACTGGCTCAATAGGAACATCAAATTTATTATGCAAAGTAATGTTCTACTTCAATATACTTGAGTGATTGGTGGAGCATAATAAAAATGAAATATCAAGAAAATCAGTTTACTCAATCTGAATATTGTTCTACTGAAGTGGAAGTAATTGAAATTTTTAAAGAGACTACTCAAAATCAATCTGATTCACAAAGAGACGTGAATAGAAATGATGACACCCCACAATTATGGATTGATGGTGATGAAGATGTTAGTTATGTTACCAATGAATTTGAAATGACAAGAGATGATTAAAATAAAATGCATATAGATATTGATGATGCTGAGGAGGAAGATGAAGGCATTGAAATTAGTAGCTATGGAGAAGAGCATGAAGATGAACATTGACACAGTTAAATTATGGTTATAATCATAACTAATATATATCTATATTAAATAGTTATTTTCAACTATCTGCTAACAATAATCATTTTGTGTTTCAGATGGACTCTGATATATTTTGTGAGTTGTAGGAGGATGAACTACCGTTGGATGAGGGGGATTTTGGTTCATCTAACCCTCAGCCTACTGGAGGTTTAGGGGGTACGCAGAGGGGGTGCGTTCTTGCACGACTGATGTTTCCTGACCCTATCCCTAATTGATGTCCACATATTGGTTTCAATCCACACACACGGAGGTATGGTAACCTGTATATTTTAGTTAACTATCATTAATTTATTTATATATATAATAATTTTTTGATCATTTATTCCATTTTCACTGTTTTTTTTCATGAAGCTATTGGAAAGGAGAGTGCTATATTGCACAATTATTTTTCTCGGGCATGGATCACATGGGAGCAGGTTCCCATTGATGTGCGATGCGACATGTTACATCATTGGCTGGTAGTAAATAAATAATATTCATTATGAAATTTATTTTATTAATAACTTGATATTATAGCTAATTTGAAGGGTTTATAGTATCCTATCAATGATAGAATGTGCGACGCTATCCACGCAACATGACATGTTTCTATGTGTGACTGTTTGTGTCGGTTTTTTCACAATTTGAGAAGGAAAATCATTAAGAAGGAAGTAGTGACAGAATTTGATGAGTCGTGTAGAGATCACCGACCAAAGTAAATTTCATCTCACGTTTGTGATTGATTATGTTTAAACTGGTTGGGTGGTGGATTTCAGAGGAGGTCTTCAGTGGGATAGCAGAACCGGGGGAGGCAAGAGGTGACACATAAAGCTGGCAGTTGTATATTTAGTTCGAATAGAGATCATCTAGTAAGTATATATTTTAAATATTTTATATAACATTAAATATAAATAGTTTATTTTATATTTATGTAGGCTTTTGAGCATCCCAATATTACAGATTTCGACATTTATCGGAGGATGTACAGTGATCCAGCCACTGGGGAGATTAGGGGTGATCGCCAACATCATATTGTGGTTAGTATTATTTTTTCAATTTGACAATTAAATGCATATAATATGTTCAAAATTTTAATTTTAAACTAGAATTTAAGGAGTCATATGAGGCTGCAACCTTTCAGACACAGGATGAGGGTCAGGAAGAGATGACAGAGCAGACCGTTGCTCACAATTTCGATGAGGCGGCATGGATGCAGGCGACTCAGTATGGATTTGAGAAGGGCCGATTAGTTGGTATCAACTCTCATTCGACTCGTTGAACTTATTATGGTACTACATCGATGTCGGCATCCAGCTCGAGAGGAGGTCATGGAGAGACATCATCTTCTGGCTCACAGTATTTGTAGAAATTACGAACTCATGCTGAGCTTATAGAGTCTTTGCAAAAGTAAGATAAATAGATGTATCGACAGCAACATCAGCAGGAGCAGTATCACGAGGAGGAGCTCCGTCGATTGGAGTAGCGTCGGCAGCAGGAGTATCATGAGCAGATAGAGTACATGCGCCGTCTAACTCGTAGTTTAGGGATGGAGTTTCCCCCACCTCCTCCATAGGACCCCCAGTGATTTGTTTTTTATGTTAAAAACATTTGAATTCGATTTTTGTAATAATCTAAACTATTTACAGATTCTATCTTTTATATTGGTGGAAATATTTCATAATTTTTATTATTATTTATTATTAGTATTATATTTTTAATATTTGTTTATTTTACAAATAATAAAAATAATGATAAAATTTTATGATTTTTTTATATTTTTTTGATAATATTGAATCTTTTAATAGTTTTTTATTATATTATTATTTTTGGAATATTAATATTAATTTTTTATTAATCATAATTCTATTAAATATTTTTTAGTATTATATTTGTTAATGCTTGTTTATTTTACCAATAATAATAATATTTTCTATTTTTTTATTTTTATAATAATAATATAATTTTTTCATTAATCATAATTTTATTATTAATTTTAATTAATTTTAGTATTTGCGACGGGGTATTTTGTGACGGGGCCCCGTCGCAAATAAGTGAAATATGTTTTATTAAGATTAGTATTTTTGATGGGACAACGGGCCGATCACAATTATTATTTGTGACGGGCCTGTCGCACATGGTTTATGGGTATATAATGTATATAATAGGAATGCTATTAACGACAGGTTAGTTCCCCATCGCAAAAAATAATTACGACGGGCCTATCGAAAAAGTTTTTTGGGTATATAATGTATATAATCGGGAGGTTATTTGTGATAGGTAAAAGTTTTGTCGCAAAAGATATATTTTGTGATGGGCCCATCTCAAAAAATATTTGATGCGATGCCGTTTTCTACAACTGACTATTTTCGATGAGATCCTGTCGCAAATATCCCGTTTCGAAAACAGAAATTCCAGTAGTGAAAGTTTTAATGATTTAATGGCAATATTGGTGAATTATTTAATTTTTACTCTATAATAAAGAAATAATGGATTTTTTAATTCTACTGATGCAGCGAAAGGGGGCTTGTTTGTGTCTTTATATAGAATATTAAAGTCATTTATTTTGTATCAAGTGAGTATAATATTCTTAAAAAAACTAACCAATCCATTATATTGAGTTATAAGAAATAATATTTTCCTTGAGGATATAGTGACCTCATCTATATAGGGAATGGTGTGAGATATATATGGATAATTAGGCTTTAAAAAATGTTCACAGAAATATCTACCTAGGGAAAAAATATAGATTGAGCTACTAAATGCTATGATTTATTAGCATAAAACCACCCAAGAATGAAATATAAGGTAGAGGATGTATTTATCTATAAATATCATATATTCTTAGAAAAATGAGAATGAATTTTGATAATTTGATTATGAAGTAATTAAGGATATATATAAGGATTATGAAGAAAGGCGATTCATATCCCCTTTTCCAATGATTACTAAACCATTACTATAGGAAAAGACAACATTCCATTAAAGTGATGATAATGATTCTCAAAAGAAAATAAAATCCATGAATGATGGTAAATTTATAGACTTCATATATAAAGATGGAATTATAATGTTTGGAAAAAGATTCGGTGGTATATATATACCAAATATGAAAAGGTAATTTTTTGATGATGATCAAATCAAGAATTTAACTATACACCCTAGTTGATATATGATGTATATTTATTTGAAGGAACACATTTTTTGGGATTATATAAATTGAAAAAATGTTTATTTTGTGTCAATATGGTTAGTTTTCAAATAGTGAAGGTTGAGATAAAACATCATAGAGTATTATTTCAACCCATACATTATTTTATATAGGAATGAAAAGATATTTGTATGGAAATTATCACTGGATTACAAGACACTCATATGATAAATGATTGAATATGGGTTATTTCTAATCACCTCACCAAAAAGGAACATTTTCCATTCATTATCTAAGTTTAACTAGTTATATCCTCACATGTATCTATATTAAAAAGTTGTAATAATTCATATTTTACCACTTTTAATTGTGTCCGACCATGATCCATGATTTACGTGGAAATTCTAGAAATGTCATCTAAAGTATCTTGATAATGATATCTACTTAAGAACCCTATATCCCCCCAAAATATTAAATAGGATGAAAGTAAAATTATGACATTAGAATATTAGTTGAGTTCATTCTATTGTGACATTCAATGTATGTGGGACCAATATATACTTTTTTTAGTTCAACTACAACAACAGTTTCCATTCATCTATTCAAAGTTCATCATATGATGACTTATATAGAAAGTGACGTCATACTCCAAATTTTTTCCATGAATATAGTGAAATGTTGTATGTTGGACCAAAATATAAAAAGGATATAATGGAAAATTCAATGAATATTTAAACCTAAATAAATGTAGATCATAGTAGGGAAAAGATATATGATGATTACTAAACAAAAGATTTGGAATTTTATGTGGGAGATCACATTTACGTGGTTGTATATCTGTGTAGGTGAAATGTAATGTTCATATGTAATGGAAAATAACCCTCATGTACATCATACCATTGTAAATTATAGAATTATTTGGACATGTGGATTATCAATTAGTGATTCCATAAATTATTTCTACTGTATATGATGTGTTCCAGACATCATTATCATGTATGAAAATTCCAGGTCCAATGGATATTCTCACCTATTATTAAATATAATTGAAACTTAATATTTATTAAAATATTTAGATTATCTAAATTATTAAGACTGGGGATCATGCTTTGATGAATAAGATGACATTTCTTTTAAAGGAACTTTTGAAAAACCATAATATATAAGAGTTGAACTAGGAACATAAATAAATTATGTTGAATAAATACCCAAATAGAATAATATTATAACATATTAAAACATATCTATAAAATGGGATCATATTAATAATAATAACTAAATTATTAAATATAGATGGTTTATAAATTTATCAATAAACTCAATGGTTATATTTTAATTATGAATAAAATAATAATCATTTCAAAGAAAAAGAAATGTTTTTTGGAATTTGTTTATAGTGGGTTTCGTTAGGATTTGTGCCCAAAAATTAAAATTATTTTTTCACATTAAGAATCATTATGTTAGAAAATTATATTTTTTTTAATCATAATATAAAAATTATCATAGATTGAATTTTTTAGAGTTTTTAAAATATACTAATTTGTTTATTAGTAGTGAAAATTGCTAGTTCTTATTGAAAACATCCTTTTTGTTTAAAGAATTTAAAATGTAATATTTTTAAACATGTAAAATTATTCCAATTATATTATACAAAATCAAATTATCTAAATTTGAGTCAATATAATAATTATTTTTTATATAAAAACTTTTTAATCTTTTGAATTCCCATTTCATTGGAAAACTGTTCTTTCATTCAATTTGTGGGGTTAACTTTCAATTAAATCACACTAATTATATTAATTTAATTTTCAAAATTGGATTAAATATTTTTAATTAAAATAAATAATATTATATAAAAACCCCACATTAATTTTATATCATAATTAACAGTAAAAATAATAAAAATTAATTTCCACGTTTAATGTGAAAATAGATTTACATGGGGGTTATACATAGAAGATAAGGTTAATAATGAACTAAAAAGTATCCAAAATTGTATATTATATTCATATATTGGAATTATATTCTCTATGTATTGATAATTTTTTATTTTGTAGCCTTTTGGAAAGTAAATAATATTGTTATCACTTATTCATTTTATAAAATTACTTGAGTGTCATCTCACCCACTTATAAAATGGAACACACAATACTCTCCTAATCATACTCCCAAAGCCTCACGGATTGGAAAATACCTACCCCAAAATATTTCTTATGACCATAAAATGTATTATTGAAATGAATTGTATTATAAAACCTATCTAAAAATTCATTAGTTACAAACCTGAAGAGGTTGTTTAATGTAGAGGTAATGTTCCTCACCATGCTCTTTCATTTTACATATTTTTATAACACCATAAAATATTATTAAACTATGATGAAATAGTAACCCTAGTGTATACCATTTATTGAGATGATATTATGTTAATGGAATAATTTATATCCATCTCTTCATCCATTTAATGGGAAACAAAACTGTTGATCATGATTTAGGAGAACTCTCACATCATAAACGGTTGTAATTTATTTCCCATCACTACCAATCATTGATGACAATAATTAAGGATTTAATATTTTTATATAATATTTACTCCGTTAATATAATTCTATTATTATAGTATAACATATACCTTTTTATCTTCATATTTATTGGAAATGAACAATGTCTTTCATGCGTACATGTAGACTACAACCTCCAAATACATATGTGAAATGTTTTTAATTTTTTATCCTTGTAGATTTTTATAGAGATGTATTTAATGTATATAAATAAAATAATAGATATATAAATATTCATATAAATTTTAAATATTAACTATTTTTCTTAACTCTCATCTGTTGGAAAAATTGAAAATATATTCATGTGGTCGTAATGCATAACATCCCCATGATTGGTTCATCTCATTTTCCATACTACTATTAGGAATAAACTGATAAATATGATGATCATATTTAGGTATTATCATTTGTTGTCATGGTTTTTTAAAAAGGATTGAAATCAAATCACTTTTAATTTTTGTGACAATCGGACTGACCGTCATATTCAAGATAATCAGACTCATAGTGGATAAAAATATCCATCATATTGGGATTTTTTTTTTCAAAATATAAATGGTCATTGTACTCACCTTATGTCTGAAGTGGATAGAAATATTGTAATTAGGTGATATATTGAAGTCTATATGATTGTGATATAAACGTGATAATCTGTTAAAGAACATCAATTTATCAGAAATCATATGTATTCTATAAAACATATGATGAAATATTTATATGTGAAATGGGGAAAAAGGTGTTAAGTATCATATTTTGTATTATTGTAATAATGAAAATTTTATTCGAGATGAAATCGAATGAATTATGTTGATGAATGATAAGATAGTCACAATACATTTCTTGGTATGTAATTTGATTCAAAATATTATCTTCAAAATAATAAATCACTTAATTGAATTCATGACAAAAACTAATGTTTTTCAAAAAATAATGTTATTGAAGCCAATGTATTATTATCTAAATGTCATCATAATAAGTTTTCCCCAAATAGATTTGTTTAGTATATGATAAGTATTATTTTAATGGATAAAAGAAATATTTTGTTGAATTCCAAGCTACCTCAATTGGCCCCTAATATTCAGTATTTCATCTCATTCATCAAAGGTAGAATTGTTTGTGTAGTAAATTTAGTTGGTATTTTATTTAGAAGAGAGCGAATCATCTAAAGTTGAAGATACTGATAACGAATTATTATACTCTTAATTTCATTGTAATCATCAATGTAAAAACTATTTGGGACATATGAATGAAAAGAAAAATAAAATTATACAGTGACCAATAGGATGAGGAATTTTATATTTTAATCAACAAAGTAGTCAACAATTTAAAATTGTTTTAATTGCTATGTTTTTTCATTCAAATGGTTCAGGAAAAATTGATTAGAATAATATATTGTTTTTTATTTTCTTCCATCATAATAAGACAAGTAATAATGAAAATCATAACAATGAATTATAATTTGAGTGATGTTTAAAAAGAATTTTGGAAATGAGAAGTGGTTTTAATGAAGATTTGATAATGATCAAGAAGAGACAAGAATTGTTGAGAATTGTTGGAGTCAAGATTAACTAGATATTCAAAATAATTATATGATTCAGTTAATATGGTTGAATAGGAAATATCTTATGAATCCTAGAGAGAATGTGTTTTGGTTATGTATAAAATTGAAACTAACATGTACTTTCTAGTATGTATACTATTCATGAAAATAATAGATAAGGCAGAGTGATGATGAGATTATATAGAGAAGAAGTGTTTTCCAAATTGCCTTTCCTGAAGAAGTCATATTGGATAGAAGTTAATGAGGAAAAGAAAATATTACAATGTATTCAGATGATCATAGTATTAGGTTTATTATTGTATTCATATATGATAATTACATTTTGATTTCTATATTGACTAAAATGTGGTTCAAAATTATCTCAATTTTATTCTAACTGAGTTTATACAGTTTCTATTGATCAATCAGACTGGGAAATCAGACTATGATTCAATACAATGTCTATAAATGTTCTTACCGTCTTTTATGTAATAATGTGGTGAAATTTTTCGAAAGATCGTATTTTTAAATGTAGATAAGGAAGTGCTTTAAAAATATTTTTTAAACATTTTATGACATCATTTGTGCTAGAAGGTGAAAATATAAAATTTCATTACTTTCATAGTGTTACACTACTGAAATGGAATATCCTAATCATTCTAATCCAAAAAAGGAGTCTTTCCTAGTTTATTATGTGGTCTTAGTTAATTTGAATACAATACTACAGATATATCTATTCTTGTTGAATTTTGAAACCTATAAATATGTGTGTTCATATGGATGTGTTCTTGGATTGTTTTCATTAGGGAAGGTAATATTCAATTGGATTCAAATGTTGTTTCATAATCAAAAAACATAAAATAAAAATATATCACACATGTATCCCCTCATCCACTCAGTGATTCAATTATTGGACTAGGAAATTACAATTTTTATTAGAGTTGATGGATAAATTCATTATTCATTGCTGTATTTTAAAGAGAGGTTAATGAAGAATCAAAATTTGGTGAACAGTAAAGGTATCACAGCTTTCTATGGTAAGGATTATCATATATGGAAGGATAAATTTCTACCTTATCTCATGTCTATTTCATATGAGGTTATTAAAGTGGAAAAATATGGGTTTCTTCCTATTGATGATAGATTTCCTCTTACACTTGATGATAATAAAAATCTTGAGAATTATGGAAGCTCCAATAATGTTTCACTATAATTACATTCTAATATTTGATTTTAAAGGGTGTAGGGTGTTTCCATAACAAAATCTATAAGTGATTAGATGAAAAATATAGATGAAGGAAATAAAAAAGTGAGGAAGTAAAACATAAAAATATGGAAGCTTATGTATGTTGATTTGAAAATTAGTGTGTATGAATCTACATGGGAATTATTTACA
This sequence comes from Viscum album, assembly GCA_963277665.1. Classification (NCBI taxonomy): domain Eukaryota; kingdom Viridiplantae; phylum Streptophyta; class Magnoliopsida; order Santalales; family Viscaceae; genus Viscum; species Viscum album. The sequence goes on along the minus strand of OY728133.1, from coordinate 1,405,367,239 downwards.
AAGGTACATGAAATTTTTAGCACTATGTTACGTTCAGGGGAAAAGATATATTCCTCGATTGTGCAAAATATCTTAAGAATTATTCTTGAAAATTTCTAATCAATAGTTTATTTATTAGAAGATACAGATCCTAAAATATTATGATAGGATTATTTACATAGACCTCTCATCACCTGTGAAATGATAAGTGAGAACGATATGAAATGAAAAACCAAAGTTGATAGAGAAATGTATTTCAAGCCCTCCATGAAATATAAGTCCAATAATATTCTTATTGAAGAAGAGGTCGATGATTTTGATTCAAAAGTTGAGGTATTTAAAAATTTTGATGATATTTTATACTTATTATCTAAAAATGTGATAAGTGGTATATGTAAATATAAATGGAAACATCCCTTGAAATTATTTGAATTTTGATACATGGGGTACTTTGCAGCAAATTTCCTATTAATAAAAAATAAATAAGAGGATAATAATGCAGAAGAAACAAGGCCATGAAGATCATGGAAGAATCATGGTGATAAAGATAAATTTATCTCTAGAGGAAATGAAAAAAGATATTTAAATCCTAATAATGTTGTTTTTTGTCTATAGATGAAGAGTACGTAGAATGTGATGTTAAGTCCAAAAAATAAATTCTTAGTATGTTAGTGGGAATACTTTTATTGAAAATTCGAATAGTTAAGGGTTTGGAAATAACAATTTAAAAATATAAGAAACTCGATAAGAATATCATCTAAATGAAGAATTCAAAAAATTCCTCACAAATATTGGAAGGCCAAAAAAAAAATTAGAAATTTGAAAATATGAAGGTTCCTTAAAAAAATAATTTTTTCTTAATTATAATGTCAATATAATGAATTATATAGATAATTTGTAAAAATATCTTGAATAATAACAGAATCATAATGAAAATTGGGATGTAAATTAGATGGAAAAAAGAAGAAGAGTTATAACTTTTTCAAAAAACCAAAAAAACAATCTCAAAAATTGGTGAATGTTATAACCAGATGAATATTGAGAAGAATCAACAAAAGTATCCTAAAAAGACTTTTTAGCTCTATTCCGTCACAGAGTCTAACGACTGAAAAAGGGGAATACCTTAGCATAAAGAGATTCATCTTTTGAAGAAACATAAAAATTTGACAAAGGCATGATCAAGGATTTTTTTACACATGGGTCATGCAAGTTTCATCATGGTCACGCATGTATACCTGCGCGCCACATATTTATTGCACATGTGACTTGCCTGCCCCAATTGATTTTCTCCCAAGGTCTTCAATGGCCTATAAATACCCCTTGTGGGACACCATTTTGGGGAAAAAAATTTCCAAAAGTCAGATTTAAGCTCTTGGCACCCTAGTCTCTGCTTGAAGTCTTCCGATCACTTCTAAGGCAATTTCTCACCTATAATGGAAGATATAAAGAGGAGGAATACGACCTAAGTGTTAGAATTCGTCATCACATGTGTTCCACCCTTTTGGAACCCATTAGGGGTAATACTAAGGGCTTCAGCCTAGACTCTCCCATGTATTACCCTATGGGTTGACCGTCCTGCAAGTGTACATGTGTCACGCAAGTATACTTGCGTGACCAGGACTTGCGCACCCAAACATGACTTGTCCGCCTGCCTCTTTTTGGGTTCCCCTCTTACCTATTCAACTCTTTTCTTCAAATCCACCTCGTTTATTCAAGATTTATCCTTCAAAACCCTCTTCAAGGACGCTTTTGGCATGATTCCATTATGGGAATCTTTATCTGATATGAATTTTGTGGAACATCTCTGAAAACATAGTAATTTACATATATTTATGTCACTAAGGATTGAGATTTAATTCATTAAACCTCATCATTTAAGACAAAAAGATCATTAATTTGTGCATCCTACTTTGGAGTAAGCCCCAGATCACGAGTCCCCTAACCTGGGCCTCCTTTTCAGGAGTATGCCCGAGTCTCAAGTTCCCAAATATGGGAATCATCTTTAGTAGTAAGCCCCAAATTACAAATTTCCATAACTCGGGCCTCCTTCTCAAGAATAATCCCCAGTCATAATTTCTCTTAACCTAGGCCTCCTTCTCAGGAATAATCCCCATTCATAACTTCTCTTAACCTGGCCCTCCTTCTCATGAATAATCCCCAGTCATAATTTCTCTTAACTATTCTTAATTTATTTTGATTTGAGCATCCTTCTCAGGGAAAAAACCCAAGCATAAGTCCCCTCTAATTTGGGCATCTTTCTAAGGATTAAGTCCTAAGTTATGTATCCAAATCTTCATAAAGAATATATACCTTTATAGACATTGTTCCCAGGCTTCTTCCCTAAAGTAATTCCCTGATCTTCATCTATCTGGATAGTCATATATACATAAGCCCCGCATCATTTCTTATGATTTCATCTTTCATGGAACAGTCGTTAGGTTTTACTAATTCCTCTTGTTTCACACACCGAGCAAGACCCATGTGAGATTAGAGCATAAAAGTAATTATGACATCTTTTTTTGGGAAATCATTCATACATGAACTATATATCTATTAATAAAACTACATGGACTTTGATATCTATCTTAAAGTTAGAGTATATAGAAAGTATTTTTAATGTTTCAAGCCTATAACCCATTAATTATCATCTATCCCTTGTGTCGTTAAACTATATCTTAATTCCCGAAATACTTGGGTTCTGATTCCTTTTCTAAACAAGGATATGTAGGTAGACCATCTGCGGGTACGATCCCAACTCTGAAATAATCCATGTCCTTCTGAATGACAATAAACTTCATGTGCCCCACTGAGTGGCGTTAAAACCATTATGCTTATCATAATGACCAAGAAATTTATATATAATGTTTTGAAGGATACCATTGACTAAGAATCTATAACAAATACATATGATTCTCTTTCTATTAAGAACCTCAAATACATATAAAAGATTCTCTAAATCTCATACATATAAATCATTGATTTCCATATCTAATGGAAAGCTCATATTCATACTTGGTAATTTAATAAGGATTCCCAAACATAAGAAAAATATTGAAAGAGAGTCCTGGAGTAGACAATAATTCCCCCCAAAAAGGTGTGATGAGTCCGACCTCCCAACCTATCGACCAATACAAATTCTTAACCCTCATTGGTCCACAACTAATGATCAACAGCCTTTGGAATGTATGTCAAAATGGATATAGAATCCTTGTATGTTTCCTTTTCTATGAATAAACCCATTATAAACTGATTGGAATGTTTGAACCTCAAAAAAAATATGGTCATGCCCATTTCTAGAGGAAACACTGGTTTAAAAGAACCCCAACATGAATCCTTAACCAATTTAAAATGATGTTTTACTTTTTTGTTAGGCCCCTATTTAATTCAATGTGAGGTCCAACAAAGCAATAAATAAACCTATGTGCTAATACAAAAGAAGTAGTGGCCGAACATATCTTGATTATGTCTATTATATCAAACATGCACTCGTTTCTAGTATCTCACTGCGTTACAGAAATGGGTTCTCTAAAGTTTACACCTATGAATGCATCTGTTGCTTCTCCTACTGGATATTTGTTTGCTCTAAGGATGACATCACCTACTCATCATCTTCAACATTGAGTCTTAAATTCACTGGTAAAGGAATACCATCAACACGTTACCATTCCGACTCTAGAGGATGCTTGATAAGCCCTCTAAGTCAATAATTCACCGTAATTGTCTGGACACCGACGAACAGTGATCAAGAAACAGGTGGTTCCAACCACCTTCCTCAACTTTTTCAGGTCTTTATCCCTAGAACACAATCACCAGTCCCTCCCATATTATAACGAGGTGAATGAGAAGGTCACTCAAGGCCTTAATTCAAGGAGACATGAGTCCTTCTCGAGGGCTCCAATTAACAATCATCGCCAGACTCGTGCGCCAGTGCGCCCTCAACATGATGAGGGTATTTCTTTTAGGGGTTCGGCTTAGGTTCTTCAATCCCGAGCATGCAAGACAAATCGCCAGAGGCGAAATCTGCTCAACAGGGAGCATGTTCTTACTTCTTCCCCCTCCAGAGAGGTCCATCAAGCCTACTTGATGGAAAATAACGAGCGATAATATTCACATGTCTATCCTAATGTTACTACCCAGTAGAATTGTAGGGTATTAAAACATCAATCCCACCAGGAAATTCCGGCAGAGAATTATAGGAATGCATGTACACCTATTTATAACTCATCAGCTTGTCAGCAGGCTCATCTGACTACAACCAAAGACGCTCACCAATCTAATATGGTGGCAATTCATAAGCAGGGACATACACCTTTTTACAATCAACAATACTTTCAGTAGTCTCGTCTGCCAGTATTGAATGAAATTTGTCAACCATACTTGAAAAATAATACACAACAGGCACATACACCTACCAATGTTCATAAAGCCTGCCAACAGTCTCGTTTGGTAGCACCCAGAGAAGTTCGTCGGAATGCTCTGACGACAAATTTGGAGCAGACTCAACTCTCTACCACCACACATGAGTACTGTCATAATTCACTTGTAAGAATAGGAGGACATGAGAAAAAATACACACCTACTCTAATCACGGAATGGACGTATATTCTTGTTCTGGTAGCTGAAGTCACCATGCACATTCTGATGATGGTGAAAGAGCAGAAGCAAATCCATGCTCATATTCTGGATGCCTATAAGAATATTATAACAGCTTCACCAGCATCCCTGAGAATGAAATAAAAATCATTCCCTACCAGTGGAGTGACACATAATCATATCACTTCGGAATAGATACACACATCTGTTCCAGTCCAAGAGGGTTTTGGGGCATATTTCCTTATATCATACGGACAATCAAGTCAGGCACATACACCTGATTTGAATAGAGATAATCAACTTAACCTGATCATTTCTACTGAGCAGTTACATACACCTTCCCGTAATAACAACTTTTGTCAACAAGTGGTTCCTAAATTGAGTAAGAAGGTGTCTAAGATAAATTCTCGTCAATCACAGTCATGAAATCAAGAGACAATCTATAATAAGGCCTTGATCGATGCTGGAGTTCTTAATTAACTCAGACAATTATCTGTTACAACTCAATATTTTACTCTCTCAATTCCCAATAGTGGGAATATTAATTCCAAAGTTCTTCATCAGATAATTCCTCATGAAGGCTTGATTCATGATAGTTTGGTCGATCTCAAAGTATCAACATCAGATGAGAGCCATGATAACCCTTTGTGTGTCCCAAATATCAAGGAGCAAAACGTTTCATCTTCTGCTATAACTCACCATGGTGGTCCTCCCCATGATGATGAATTTAGCTGTGAAAGTCCTCTTCGTAGTAGTAATTCTTATTGCTTGGAAAATTATTTAAAGGAAAATGCATTAATGAGAAAGAACTCTTATCTTGAGGCACTTGAAAATGTGAAGCCAGTCATGTTTTATGCTTTACCACTAGTAGGAGAAATAAATTCTCTATCAAAAGATAGCCTAGGGTATAGGTCATTCTCTAAACCACCCTTGGGTCATTCATCTTCTAGTTTTATAAATGAATTATCTACCAATATTGTTGAATATGATGAAGCAACAAGGAAGCACTAGCTCTGGTCTAATTAGGTAAAATAATCATCATCGAATGATAAATAGGAAATGATGAATATGAGAAAACAAAAGGCTAAAGGTGAAGTACTAGTCAGGTTTTGGCCTTTGGCTGACTATCAGTATGATATTCCAGATATGTTGTTAGAAGATTGTATTCATGATATTCATCTCAACAAGTGGAAAACTCATTGTAAATTGAATAATAACATATTATATTATGGTGAATATGAAAACATGTCTAGATAATAGAATGTTTACAATACCAAATTTATTTTCCATCTCTCCCAGTTTCTCGATATCGAAAGGTTGAAAAGCAGCAGAGATCCCTTCAGTGTTCAAGCCTTTGCGCACTAAAAATATTGTGCCAGCTAATTGCCAATGCCCCATATGATATTCATATTAGAGGGTTGGGTGTTCATGGATCAAAAAATATCATTGTACTCTCCAGTCAACAAAGCCTGCCAATGGTGGTCTCATGCAATGTTATTTCCCAGGGCTGGCCACATCTAGCTGATTTTGTGCATAATCAACGGCTTTCTCAGGAACAGTCCTCAAAAAGTTCTTCTCAAAGTCAGGAATACAGAGAACAAGTTGTAAAATTACTCTTTCATCAGGCAAATGATAATTTCGAACATGCTTCTTATTTAGAGCGTGCACATAATCGAGTGACAGAAGTGTCCTAAATCGTCTAATGGTCATTTGAATCAGGTGATTTGATTGGATGTAGGTTAATGAATCCAGCCAATTTTAGAACTAAAGTCCACAAGATCATGAGAGATTTTAAGAAAGTATCAGATGTAGCTGCTCATGAACCACCCCATCTTTCCAGACTGGGGACTCTTTTAGCCCAACCCTTAGAATCAACAATTTGGATTCTAGGAGTTGAGCAGGAACAATAGAAATGGCCCCAGTCCACTGGACTGGGGTCTTTTTCAAATACTCAATCTCTTCCTCAGTGAATCTCAGTCTTCTCTCAATTAGGGAAGGAGGCCTAAGAGGAACGTAGAGCCGAATTATCAGTGGATTCTCTCCAAATTATAGTTCATCAAGAATTTCTTGAGGGATCAACTCAATAGAAGGCAGTGTCTCATTAGGGACATGGAAAAAAGACAGTATCGCAGAAATGCCGATAGAAGTGATGCAATGCGTTATGCATCAATAAATGTCATCAATTTCGTTGTTTTTTATCCTCCATAACATGAGGATCACTTTGAGGGGTCAGATGAAGAAGTTCATGCTCAAGAGGCTATGCACACAAAGGCAAATAATGAAGGTGTGCATACATGGAATCAATGGCTTACCAAAAATCTAGGTATTCCTTCAAATAACAAACTTCCCCCTCTCCTAAATGTGTCCAACAAGGGGAAAGGAAAAAATTCAGGTTAAATTCCAATCGTTCTCTGGAGAATCCCAATAAATCTCACTAGATCAATGGTTCACACAACAAGAGGAAGAAATAAAGGAATTAAGGAGGTTGAATGCAGAACTACTTCAAGGTAGTCTTCCTACTAAGTGTGCTAAAGTCTGCCAGCCAAGAGAATTTTTTGCAGCTACTATGATCGATAAAGAATATCCTACTTTACCAGTACACCCTCCCTAGTATAATCCTATGGATCATGCACAACAAAAATCAGTGTTTCTACCATCAGTTACAGTACCAGCCACCACACCTGTACAAACTCTAGTGATTTCACCTGCTTAGGTCCAAGCTCAACCGGATGTTTCTCAAAAGTTAATAACTACCATTGGGTCATTAACATCTTGTTTGGAAGCTATGGAGGGAAAGTGTGCAGAAGTTTAACCAGAGAATATAGCTTACCTTGAATGGGTGGATGCAATTACTCCCCCATCAAATTTTTCAAGTACCACATTCCCAATTATTAATGGTTTGGGAGACCCAGAAATACACTTAACATATTTTATTTCTCATTACGATCCTATGATGGGAACTCCTCAGCAAAAAGAAGCAGTTAATCTTAGGTGTTTTGTACGGTCATTACGAGGCCCTAATTTTTCTAGAATACAAGCTTGAAATCCCAGTCAATTACTGGGTTGGAGGATCTCCATCAATGATTCCTTCGTCAATTCAGCTCAACTTTTCCAAAGATGATAGTTTTTTATATTACAAACTATAAGAAGAGTAAGTATGAAAGAGTTTAGGATTTCATTTCTCGTTGTAAGGAATTAACATATTCCCTAAGCTTAGCACTCCCTCAAGAAAAGTTTTTTACAATATTTGTGGCAAATTTGGGTGATGAATTACGCAAACTGTTGATACCTATGAAATACACAGGATGGTTATGATACCTTACATCGATCGCACAGCATATCAAAGACTCTATTACAAAGACTATGGATAAAACTCATGTAATTCTATCAGCTCCAGGAAGGATAATGGGTAAAGAAGAGAATGCTATAGTTACTCTTAAACAAGCACTTGTACCTGCTTCTACTTCAAAAACATCATCTTATAGAAGGGCTCCACCTTTTGAGCATCAATAGCAGAGGCTATTTCATCAAGATGATCTAAGAAACCAAAGACGGAAACAATTTTAGGAGTTAAAGAGAAATGTTTACTCTTTCTAATATGAACATGTTCTTGGATACTTCATTTCAGCTCTCGAAAATAATTTGGTTCAATTTTTAAGGATCCAAAGGCCGAACAAGGAAAAGATGAAGACCGTCCCAACTATTTCACATTTCTTCAGATGTTGGGGCATCCAATACAATAGTGTTTTGTCTTTAAAGACCTCCTGAAAAAATGGTGGACTCAGGAAAGGTAGAACTGAATGGTTTTTAAGCTCAGGTAGCGTGTTTTACTACTAAAAATACAGAGGAAGAAGGCGAGTGGAAAGAGGTAAAAAAATGAGCAGAAATATGATGATTGGATGGTCAGGAAAATGATCAATTGAACTCATTCCATTTTGCGAATAAAATTGAATAAACCAATTGTGTCTTCTACTGTGAATGCCACAGAAAAACCCTTTTCATCATAGGGAAAATCCTCGAAAAAAACAACATAATTCGAAGAAACAAGAACAGTCAGAAGATGATGAGATCATGTCGATGCCCATGTTGTCTTTGACTCTGGCAGATTTTATGCCATCTGCTTCAATGCCACGGGTATCACCCCACCAAATGGAACAGCCTAAACTGGTTAATCAGGCTGAATTTTCATCAGATGAGGAGTTGATCTTTGGTTCTGTTAACATGACTCACTTAACAGATCCTTATGCCAGTCATAGTTTCAATATTGATGAGCCTGAGTTCCCTATATCAAACAGAGGAATTAGAGGGAGTTCCATAGGTATAGGGTATAGAGGAAGATGTAGATACTTCAGAAGACACTATTTCAATCCTTCCCCTTCTAGAACTGTCTATGTAGAAGAAACTCGTGGTAGAGCCCTTCAGTAGGCTCAAAAAGAACACGATAGTTCTTCCATGCATGGAAGATTTAGTCTTGGCACAATTATTATGGAAGATCGGTAAGCTGTTTAACCTTATTCCTCTAAGTATGTAAACATACCTATTCTTTCTAATTTTCCAAATTTAGTAGTATTTCCAACTCCTACCCCAATACAAGAAGCATCTAATTCCAAAGCATCAACTTCAATGGTACCTGTGAATCCACATGTTCCTGTTGGGAAATACAGATCTTTGGATCAAAAATATGATGTATTGAAACATTTGGCCCAAGTACCAGCCATGTTATCAATTTTGGATTCCTTTAATCTATCAAAGGATCTTTGGGATGCACTCATTGTGGCTTTTTCAAGTCCTCAGGAATTCACAACTACAATTAATGTGGTTGAAGTCTACCATGTAAAAAATGATTCTACAGAATACCATGCAGTGATATATTTTACAGGTGAAGATGAAGATGATATTTTTCATGTACATATTAGACCATTGTATTTATCTAGAATGGTCATTGATGTAGACATTCGATGAGCTTTTATTGATAATGGTTCAGGAGTCAACCTCATCCCCATTTGTACAATTCATCGATTGGGAATCACCGAATCTGATTTATCTCTTTATACTTTGATGTTGCAAGGATATGATAAAAATGAACAAGAACCTCAGGGCGAGATTACACTTAGAACTCAGTTTGGGGATCTTTTATCCAATTCATATTTCATGGTTTTTCATCATGACATAGCCTTCAATATTTTGCTTGGAAGACCTTGGCTACATCAACATGTGGTTATCCCTTAATTATACCACCAATGTCTCAAATATTGTTTCAATTTTCAAATTGGGACATTTTATTGTGATAAAGCCTCATTTAAAACATGTGAATCTCAATACATTGAGGAGGCATTCTATCACATGGAGGGAAAGGAAAAATCCACAATAAGGGAGGTTACTAAAGAAAAAGCTCCATATGGTTTAGAAAATATTCTAGTAAACCCATTCATACATGTGAGTATAGATTATGTGTTGCCTATCAATCAAATTTATAGGATAGACCCAAATCCAAATACTCTTATGGAAAATTCCATAACTTCAATTATTGAAATCAAGCTAGACCGCATGGGAGAAATTGGTGATTCACCAAGAAATGATGAAATCTCAAATGGAGATGTCTTCATTTCATCCAATGGAATTTAGAAACTCTATACTTCTCCAACCAACCTAGAAGAAGTTATTACAATGTCATAGTTGAATGATTATGTCGATTCTCATTCCATAATCTCCACTTTATTACACATGGACGACCCTTAAACATCAATAGGGTCATAAATTGAAGCTTATTCTTCAAGATGTTCCAATTTTAACATCTCTATTAATCATGGAAATTCTCATTCATCATCTACTATGCAAGTAGAAACAGAAGAAATGACACGTGTTGAATAAGAAGAGGAAGATATCAGGGATGCTCCTCCAGTATTTGAAGAGGGTATCTCTACCACTGTGGATGAACATAGAGATATAAATCTGGGTACAAATGAAGATCCACACTCCACATTAATTATCACGGCCATGACTCTTGAAGATCTATAAATGAATATTTATTTTTAATGAAAAATCGAGATATATTTGCTTGGAACTATACCAAAATTCCAGGGCTTGATCCTGATGTTGCTACACATCTTTTGGGTTTTCCAGAAGAACATCTAGGATTCAAGCAAGCCGCAAGAAGAACATACCCAACTTATGCTTCCAAAATTGAAGCTAAAGTGGATAAGATTATCAAAGCTAACTTCATCAGAGAAGTTCAATATCCCAAATAGTTGGATAATATTGTCCCTGTGAAAAATAAGAATAGACAAATTAGAGTTTGCATTGACTTCATAGATCTTAATCGACATTGTCCCAAGGATGATTTTCCAGTTCCGATTACAGAACTTTTAATTGATGCAAAAGATCTCTATGTAGAACTTTCCTTCATGGATGGATATTCAGGGTATAATCAAATCCGAATGGCTCTGGAAGATAATGAATATACAACCTTTAGAGCCCATCATGGTGTGTTTTTCTATCCGGTAATACTCTTTAGCCTAAAAAATGCGGGTGCAACATATCAGCATTCCATGCACCATATCTTCAAACCATTTTTAGGGAAATTTTCTGAATGGTACATGGACTATTTGGTGGTTAAATCCAAACAACGTTATAATCAATTGTCTGATTTGGAAATCATATTCCACAAACTTCAAAAACACAATTTGAAGATGAAACCCTTGAAATTTTATTTTGGGGTAACCTCAGGAAAATTATTCTACTTTGTTGTATTCCATCGTGGTATCAAAGACGATACATAGAAGACAACGTAAATCCTTAGTATGTCAACTCCTCAAAATTTGAAGGAATTGAGAGGACTTCAAGGACACGTGGCCTATATTCGGTGTTTCATCGCCAATCTGGAAGGTAAAAGTTTACCCTTCACCAAATTGATGAAGAATGGAGTAACTTACCAGTGGACTAAAAAATGTGAAGAATCATTCATTATTCTCAAGAAATATCTCTTGAGTACACCAGTATTAATGCCACATGTTGAAGAAAGACCACATATTCTTTACGTGACAACTTTAGAGCGTTCATTGGGTGGATTACTTTCCCAAAGGAATGATGCTGGTAAGGAAAACAACCTTTACTATCACATTCAGACTATGCATGAAGCAGAAACACAATATTCATGTATTAAAAAGTGTAGCCTAGCATTAATCTTGGTAGTTCAGAATTTGAGACACTACCTGCAACATCTTGAGGTCCAATTGGTATCTCACAATTACCTGCTCAAATTCATCCTTAGTCATCCAATGCTTATAGAACATCTGGAAAGGTGGGCAGTTATTTTTCCACAATTTGATATTCGGTATATGTCTCAAAAGGCAATAAAGAGCCATGATCTGGCTGATTTCCTTGATGAACACCCTTCAGTGGAAGATACATCATTAGATACTGAACATCCTGACGAGGAAGTATTCTCTATTAATGATAATATTTAATCATGGGACTGTACATTGATTTTACTTATTTCCCTTGAAAAGGAAGTGCTACCCTATTCCTTCTTATTTTGGGATGGCGGTACAAATAATGAACCAGAGTATAAAGCTGTCATTGCAGGATTGGATTTGGCGCTTCAGGCACATGTGAATCACTTAAAGTTGAACGGTGATTTAGACCTTGTAATCAAACAAGTCAATGGAGATTATTTCATCAGAAAAGAAGAGTTAATCCATTTGTATGATTATGTCAGATAATTAATGTGGAATTTCATTCAGAACCAAAATTTTCTTATGTCATGCGATCACAAAATGCCCAAGCTGATGCACTGGCTAATATAGCCATAGCTCTGGCCGATCCAAATCGGGATGAGACCATCATTAGTATTAGTGTTTGTCATACAATTTCACCTTATTTTCAAACCTGAATATATGAAATCAATGAAATTAGTCACATTTCTAAACCATTGGTCATACTATGGGATTGGTGACGCCTATTAGGGAATACGTTCAAAATGGAACACTTCCACCTGATAGATCCGGGAAAGAACAAATCTAGAGACATGTGGTCAATTTTTCTCTTTATGATAGCATAGATCTCCTTGAAAAAAATATCTACAAAAGAGGTTTTGATGGAATTCTCTTCAGATGCATTGATGGTGAAGAGACAGTAGTTGTCATGAAAGAAGTACATGCAGGAGTCTGTGGTTCCCACCAGTCTGGACATAGACTGTCTGATCAAGTTTTAAGGCTTGGATACTTCTGGACTACAATGATAAAAGATTGTGTTGATTTTTCTAAGAAATGTCATTCTTGGCATGTACATTCCAACTTCATTCATCAACCCCCATATTTGCTTCACACAACTAAATACTCAGATCCATTTTCTACATGGGGAATGGATGTAGTAGGACCTTACCCTTCATCTTCATCCATGAAGTTTAACTATATTCTTACTGCTATTGACTTATTTTCCAAATTCTAAAAGGCAATAGCTCTAAAAAAATTTAGTTCTAAAAGCATTGTTATCTTCATAATGTTTATCATCTTTACCATATTTGGTGTTCCTCATACCATATTAACGGACAATGTCACCAACTTCTATTCATCTGAGGTAAGGAAGTTGTATCAAGAATACAACATCAAATCCAACCATTTGTCTCAATATCATGTTGTGGCTAATGGCCAAATAGAAGCCTTCATCAAGACTCTTTCAAACATACTGTAAAAGATAGTGGATAAAGATAAGAATTCATGGCCTGAAAAACTTTTTCATCCTTTATTGGCATATTGGACCACCACCAGCACTGCAACGCGGTCAACTCCATATTCATTTTTGTATGCAACAGAAGTAGTTTGCCCATTGAGGTTCAATTACCCTTACTTAGAGTATCTATTTGTGATCATTCATCTACGGATGAACAATCTCAAAAGGGATTGGATTAAATTAAATGATTAGATGAAAAAAGACTGTGCACCTTTCACCACTTAGAAGTCTATCAGAATAGAATAACATGAGATTTCAACAAAAAATTTCATCTTCATTCATTCATTCAGGAAGAATTGGTATTTATTCTCAGAACTCCAATGATACTATGAATGAAAACTCCCAAGCTTGATCCAAAGTGGGAAGGACCATACCCAATACATATGGTATACTCACGTGGAGCTTATTATTTAATCTCAATGGATAGAGAACTCATCACGACTCCAACCAATGCCATATTTCTGAAGAAATATCTTGTATGATACAAATACATATGCATCAGTCCATGCAAATGACATTAAACTATTCTCACTTACATCCAACATTACATTAAATTGTGTTGTCCTATCTATATGATGTTAAAATGTGTAATTCTTCATCCCACATGTCGTTAAACTGTGAAATAGTCCCTAATAGATCCAACATGACATTAAACTGTTTCCCCCATTGTCCTAGCTACATAACACTAAACTATCCAGAACTCATCCTTGCTAAATTACGTTAAACTATATAGCCCCTCTTTTGTCCTTACTATATGAAATTAAACTCCACAATCCCCCTTTAGTCCAACATGAAATTAAACTGTATTTTCCCCGTTGTCCTAGCTACATGACGCTATACTATACAACACCCTTACGCCCAACATGACGTTAAAATGTGTCCCTACATTTTTCCTACATGATGATAAACCGTGTTTCTCATTCATCTTACATGATGTTAAATTATGAAAAAAACTCCATAAATACATCCAACCTGACATTAAATTGTGTTATGTCCCTTATGTCCTACATGAAATTAAACTGTGCATTATTAGGATTGTTTCTACCTCTAGTTTTTCACTCCTAGTATGACTCACATGAGATTATAGTAAACATCAACCATAATACCCTCTCTGGGCCACGAAACATGCGTAATTCCGAACACCATTTTAGGAGGTTTTCCTCAAGAACAACTTGATCACCAATTCATTCTTCAATCAAACAACACAGACTTTGATCCTTCAGTTCTAGGATTGGTACATAGGAAGACAACCTACCGAGGATCATGCCCAAAACCTATATATTCACATCGGTTCACCTCCTTCTCATACGATGTTGATTAATGATGCCGCCCCCAGAACCAATATTTTTTACATTGGTTCACTATCGTCCTTGCTATATGATGTTAAACTATTCGCACTTTTGTCCTGTATGATAATAAACTACAAAATTATTTGACAGCCTCACAAGAGAGGAAATCATTATTTATATTGATCTCAAATCATGTTATATTTCAAAGACTACGTGCATACATGGCAATGCCCGAACCTTTAATCATGGGTCAAACCATCATTGCACTAAAGTCCCCTTTAACCCTTCACTTGTACGAACAAAATATGCACAGAGTGTATTTCCCGAACTATGTATGGCTTGATTCCCATCCTTATGGGATATGTAGTAATGTCTGAGCATCCCTATAATCCATCCCCAAGTATTTGGGCCTAACCCCATATTCCACATTCAGTCCCTCAGCTGAAAAGTCCCCCTGTGAAAACATGAATGTGGTATGAAAACCCTAGTCTTCATTAACATCAGGTTTATAAAACACACAATGTGTATTCCTCATTATGGTCCAATCTCTATGACCCTAAACTAAGATCTCCTACAATCTCTACCACAATACATTAAACTGTATTTCAAGAACTACGTATGGCTTGGTTCTCATCCTTATGGGATATGTAGTGAAATCTATCAACTCAATTAAGGACCCAACCACAACATGATTATGGTTAGAATTGGTCTATGTATCTCTTTCATACATTAGACAATACTCATCTTCATGTGTCATACTCCTAACCTTAAATACTTCCAGATATTCATAACCCTTTCCTGACTTCTAGTCACAAAATGTCTAATACCCGAGAGTTCTTTTCCCTAACTATGCATCATGTGCCTCAGGAGGCCTTGCATAAACAGTCTACATAATAGACCTTTCAGCCAAAAGATACTATTATTTGACTATGTATCTAATACCCTTAGGTGGCCCAGCAGAATTCAACCCCCTAACAGGTTTTTCAAATAGTGGTATCTTCATTCATGGGAGGAAAACCTATTTTTTCCTTATTTGTCTTAATGATAATATGTAGGGATCCGAAAAAATAGCAATCTTTAACATATTTATCCCATACTCTTTTTTATGATCTGTAAGTATTCAAGTCTATGGTTTATATTTCCCTTCCCCACGTTTGGGTCAAACCTTCGTAAGAGTGACATTCATCCAATTCTTAAACAATATTGATTGGAAATGTCATCTCCATATTCATGTACCTCTCTCCATACAGTAGATTGAATTCTTTGGAAAATTTGAATATCTATAAACATTCACTGGCTTTTTAGCAATAGAAATGTAAAATTTCTGAGAGTTCTTTTGCCTGACTATGCAGCACCTATACTTAGGTAGTCTCGCATCAGTTGTCTACATAACAGACCTGTCAGCCAAAAGATGATATTATATGACTATGCCGCCAATGCCCTTAAGTGTCCCTCCATAATTCAACCCCCTAACAGGTTTTTTAAATAATGGTAACTTCATTCTTGGGAAATACTTCCTCTAATGCCTTTTAGCCATTTTTTCATATCATTCCTCAGATTCAAAATTCCTTAAGTCATAGTTTACATTTTTTCCTTCATACTTGAATATGGTAATATGTTTTCAGTTAAATTATCAAGGAATTGAGTCAATTTTAACACATTTGTTTAAATCTATTTTGACCTTAAACATTATCCTTTTTATGTCCAACGTCCATGACATTAAACTGCCCACACAAGACAAGGGAACTCTGAACAAAAGTCAAGTCCCAACAAACTAAATATAAATTTTTTATGATTTAATTAATATTGAGAAATATAAAGATCCAATGTTTGTAGGTTTATTTTTATAATCCTATAAAAAATAAAACTATGCTTACTAGGCCCATTGGCTTAGGAAAAAATTTAAAGCAGGTAGAAAAAGAATGCGAGTACAAATTATTGAAGATGAAAGTGTTTTTCATTGATACATAATGAGTTTGAAGGAAATCCATAGACTATAGTCTCTTCTCTTTTTGAGGGATTATAAGAGACAGTCAACATAAATATTCATTTGATTTACGGAATCCCGAGCTTCATCAGCAACCACTTGATGTTCATGCACACGACCATCTTCACTCAATTCAGTATGATGTAGTGCTTTCGTGGCTTCATTGATAGCTTCCATAACATTTTTTTTAACTCCTAGTGAATTATTATGCTATTCAAGTTCCCCAGAAACAGCATCTAACTGTTGATAGAGGTGCATCTGCTGAACATGTTTCTCCTTGATCTTATTCTTTAGCTCCTTCAATTAGGTAACATGATCAGCCTCATCTATTGACACTATAGCCTCAAATTCACTAATATTGGTCATCATCCTTGCTATAGTTATGTATTGAAGGTACCTTTACTCCTTCTCCCTCCTTAAAATGACTTGTTTCCCCGCGGTATGGATCTCTTGATATCCAAAACCTCCAAGTCACAAAATGAAGAACAGGGATGACAGTCATGGGATCTTCGAAGACAACTCCTCAAGAGGCACTTTAGATATGATCATCCATATGTTCTTCCATTCCTTGCGACGTCAAAATTAATGCACCTTTTGTATTTCCGTGTCTGACTCAGCATCATTGTCACAAGGGGGAATATAATCCGGGATTAATGCACTTAGATAAGTGGCATGTTCTGCTCCTTCCCCCATGACCCTTATCATTTCACTTTCTATTACTGTTGGGGGAGAGGCTGAGGCTTCACCTCCAGATCTATCCATTGAAATTGATGGACCTGAATAGTCAATTGAACGTTTTGGTTAAATTCAAATGATAACAAAAGTTTATTATGTTGTCTTTCAAATTATGTGTATCCACAAATATTATTATCTCTTACACAAAGGTAGATCAAAAACATGATAAGGCTCCTACCCATCTTTCCAAGCTTCTACATGATTTTCAGGATGAATTTCAGGAAACTCTACTGGGTTAAGCTCCTCTTGAGCTAGTGTATCTACAATAGTAGTGTTGTCTATACACCCTTCAGTCATTGGCAGTCCAGCAGCTTGCTCGGATGGACTACACTTTTTAACCAATCATGGTCAGAGATGGAATGAGAATTTATTTTAACTAGATGAAGGATAACACTCATGTCCAAAATCATCTAAATTACATGGTAATTTAACATGATCTAAAATGTCTTCAAAAGATGTACCAAGTTTCATCAATTCAACCAAAGATATATCAGATTCCTGGTTAGTCTCACCAGTGGGAGCATTCGATGTTTCATCTTTGAGACCCTCATCCTAAAGCCTCTGACCCCAGACAGTTTCTTCAGATAAAATTATGACATCAGTTTTAGTAGCCACCAAATGTTCGGGTTCAGGTGTTGAACCTAAAGTATAAAAGAATGGAAGTCAGTTGATGATTTCATTCAACATTCTATGAGGCATTGTTAATTTACCAGAAGCATGCTCTTCTTTCCTTGTAGCAGCTGCACGAGCAGTACTGGGAACTGACACTGGCTCTTCTCCATGAGCAGCCAAGTCAGCATGAACTTGTGATTGTTCACCACCACCCTCCGTCATTCTCAGAGGAGGTTCAATCATCTCCCTAAAAGGAGAAATTGAATATTCCCCTACAATCCCTTGAAGTATGGGCAATATTTTTCCTGGGTTCAATCTCAGAAATATCCAAAGGACATTCCCCTACTAATGAAGCATTTAGATGTGGACTTGTTCCTTCGATGCCTTTGATTCTTAGGATTTTTGGGAGTGATGACATCATCATCACCAAATACAGGAATTGGAGAATGAAGAGCTCTGTCTAACTCCTCATCCATGGCTTGCTGGCCTAGAGATATTTCACCCGGCTCATAATGAGATTCATTAGCCTTGATGGCAGTACCACTAGGGATATAATGTGGTGAAGGAACCTCAAAAGTTCTTTTCTTTGTAATATATATAATGAGGAAATTATTTTCCTTGGGTAACAAAGCTTTAACTGGAATCATGTTACAAAGAAAATAAAGAAATAGACATACATCTTCAGGAGCCATGTAATCATGCCACTCTTTATCTCTGGAAGAACCAGTCCACTTAGTGGTGCCACGATCTATCATTTCATTCACCCACTTGGTGAAAGGAATGGAATCATCAGTAGAATATATGATCATCTCCAGCTCTCTGATGTAAGCCCACACATCATCGGGGTTATCCTCGAAATGGATATTGGTAGAAGCCTAAAGATTCCCAATTCCATGGATGTGTATCCCCTCGCATAGGTCCATCCAGGTATTTTCAGTGTCGCAATATAAACTCCATCATGTCTGGACAACCTCTAGTCGTAGATATTCAGCATGTGTAATAGAAGGCTGTGAGGATGGTCCTACAATCTTGGACTTCATCATCATTACATCTCCTGCAATCACAGATACAGAATAAGAAAATAAATCTTGTTCCTCTTTAAAGTAATGGAAATTAAATTTTCTCAATGAAGTAACTCACCATGATTCGATGGAGTGGGTCTCTTGATTATGACAGGAGAATTATATATATCATGAGGCAGCTTTGACACATGTCATGCCTCATTATCCCCATCCTGAGAATCCTACGAGTCAGTCCTAGGTGAGGAACCTAGTGAACCAGCTCCGAGTGTGGATGAGTCACCTTCCAGATGATAGGTTTCTTTCTCAAAAGTTCTCTTCTTTTTCCCCACCTGATGAACTAGATGATTAAGTGGCCCTTCAGGGTATGATGCTACCTAGTTCTCGGCAGACCATGTAGTCTAGTTGCTCACCGCTTTAGAAACTGGTAGATCAAACACTGCCTCAGTCTTATCCATAGATGTCAGCAGCAATTGTTGTCGGGAAACCATCAGATGATCCTCTGACCTGACATGCACAAGAGTGGATAAAACAGTCTGCTGCAGACACTTGAATTGGCGTGAAAATCTGTTTGGAGCATAGGCCTTGCATATAATCTCTCCGTCAATCCTGGCCGCAAATACACCATCTCTACAAGCCATCATGTATGACCTCAATTCCAGGATGGCTGTTCCATCATCAAAAAACCACCCAGTTGGCTGGTTTCCATAAGGAATGAAATGGGATTCCTTGAACATGCTCATTCTCACCTTCATATCATAGGAGTCGAGACCTAACAGATAAATTACAGAAAATGCCAGAACTGATGGACTGAAAGAACATCTAGGAATTTGTACTCTGTTCTGTACCGATAATGACTTGAAATGAGTGGTGATCCACCCCTACAAAACCTGGAATGGTCCCACTATTCTCAAAGGAGACATACACATAAAGACCTGGAATAAGTTCCTGTGAATCTTCGCTAAAATAGGGGTGGCCAACCAAACCATTTTCCTCTCAGCCAACATGGATTCAACAACAAAGGTCCCTGACCTGATTCCTCCCTGAGAATCCCTGACTAGATGAAGATAAAAAATGATCCACAAGGCTAAGAAGCCCGCCCGATGGGTCTTTTCTCAGGTTCTCTTTTCCACTTTGTACCCCCACTTCCCAAATTCTCCCACTTCTAGAGTCGTCCAGAATGTGCCGGACGCACCCCTTTTCTCTGTTCTGGGGCAACTAGTAGGACGAGTACAGGTGGCCCCCTTATCCACCTTCTTAGTAGGAAACATATCCATCCACTCCTCTAGAAGAATATCCTTTCTTGATTGAGTTTTGGAGTTCTTTGAGTTCTTGGTCTTGTAAGAAATTTTCAATAATTCTTGAGCCAAAACCGGATTCTTCTCTGAATCATTCCAAGACACCTTGAGAGGGATGAATTCATCATAAAAATTGCCTAAAATTGGATCCCCCAATATCTTGTAGACATCCCACAAACTGATGCCTACTTCTCCGTGAGTCAGATAGAAGGAATTGGTTTCTGGGCTCTAACGGCTGATTAACTTCGACATAAAGGCATCATTCCTATAGACATATGTCTGCCCAGCCCAGATGACTTCATATATTGTAGAGACCTTTAGATCTTCATAAAACTCTGCACAGGTTTGTCCCAACCAATATTCCCACACTGAAGTAGGCTTTACACCTCCTCCCGAACAGAAGTCCCAACTCTTCTTCCACCCTTTGGATTGATCCATCTTAGAATTTCGGAAGAATGAAGTATAATAATGTGGATGCAGCTCAGGATTGTGAGGTTTCAGATATGGGGCCCATGGGCTATGATGCATAATGTAGGCCTTCTCTAATGTTCCAGCATTTACAAATGATCCTCCAATTGAGATTTTCACTGATGATAAATTGGTGTAATTCTGAAACCAAGAATGCGGGAGACAGTTCTTTGGCTCTTGAATGGTGACTTCTTGATGATGACCATGGATATACAGTGGAAGGTAGATACTCTGTGGAAAATTAAGATGATACTTCTTCAAGTACATGGCCAAATCTGGGAGAGTGCTGTAACAGATATCATGGTTAGCATGGACCATGATGCTCATCATGTCATCAATCTGCTAGCTAGCCAGCTCATTAGTCGTTCCAATTCTTCTGGGAGTCATTGAATCTGCACAAAGGTTTAATAATTAAAACATAATTATGTTGATTTTTCATAAAATTTGCGAGTAAAAGTGAAAAAATGGCTAATACATTAAGGCACGCAAGTCCAATATTAGCGTATAAGTGTATTTGTGTCATGCAAGTTTGTGTGTACAGGTATTACCGCACAAGTCAAACTACCTTAGCAGAAGTGGGACACAAAAAACAATAAACCGCAGACAACAAAACATGCATGTATGAGTGAAAAGATGAGTAAACCTGCGCGACGAGAGAAACTTGCGTGACGGTATCAGGAAGGTTTTAAAGCTAGTTGCTTTTCATGAGAATGGAAATATATTTATAGGCCAAGGCTATACCCAGCGTGCCGCACCCTGCGCGGCTCTTACCGGTGCACCTCCACTTGCGTGCTCAGAACTTGCGCACCATAGTTCCTTGGTTTTCTCCTTTACCTCAGAGCCATATCCTCTTTCCTTTCAGATCCAACTCTGAGGGGGGACTTTAATTGATGCTTCATTCTGTCACAGATTCTAACGACTAAAAAAGGGGAATTCCTTATCATAACGAGATTCACCCTCTGAAGAAACATTAAAAATTGACAAAGGAATGAACAAGGATATGTTTACACATGGGTCGCGGATGTTTCATCATGGTTGAACATGCATACCTACGCGCCACATATTTTTGACACAGGTGACAGGCGCTCCGTATTTTATTTTCACCCAAGGTCTTCAATGGCCTATAAATACCCCTTGTGGGCCCCCATTTCAGGGAGGAAAAATTCCCAATGTCGAATTTAAGCTCTTGGCGCCCTAATCTCTGCTTGGAGTATTTTGATCACTTCAAATGTAATTTCTTACCAAGAATGGAGGATCAAAAGAGGAGGAATAATGCCTAAGTGTTGGAATTCATCAACACTTGCACACCTAAGTGTCCATCACTTAAGGGAAAATGGCCACACTAACACGCCACCTTCTCCATTAAACTAAACTTGCACACCACCCTTTTGGAAGCCTTTAAGGATAATACTAAGGGCATGAGCCAAGCCTCTCCCATGTATTACCCTATGGGTTGACTGTCACGCATGTATACATGTGTCACAAAAGTATACTTGTAGAACCAGGACTTGTGTGCCCAAACAAGACTTGTGCGCCTGCCTCTTTTTGGGTTCCCCACTTTCCAATTCAACTCTTTTCTTTAAATACACCTCTCCTATTCACGATTTACCCTTAAAACCCATCTTTAAAGACACTTTTGGTAGGATTACTTTGTTGGATTCCTTATTTGAAAAGAATTCTGTGCAGCATCTCTCAAAACATAGTGTTTTACATATCTTTATGTCACTAAGTTTATAGATTTCATTCATTCAACCTCATCCTTTAATATGAGGAGATCTTTAATTTGGGCATCCTACTTAGGTGTAATCCCCATATCATAAGTACCATAACCTAGGCCTCCTTTTCAGGAGTAATCCCCAGTCTCAAGTTCCCAAATAAGGGAATCCTCCTTAAGAGTAATCCCCAAATTCCAAATTCCCTTAACCGGGGCCACCTTCTCAGGAATAATCCCCAGTCATAATTTCTCTTAACCTGGGCCTCCTTCTCAAGAATAAGCCCTAGTCATAATTTCTCTTAACCAGTCTTATTTTATTTTGATTTGGGATTCCATCTCTAGAGTAAAACCCAATCATATGTTCCCTCTAATTCAGGCATCATTCTCAAGATTAAGTCCCATGTTAAGTATCCAAATCTTCAAAAAGAACATATACCATTATGGACCTTGTTCCCGGGCTTCTTCCCGGATGTAAGTCCAGATCTTCATCTATCTAGGTATTCATATATACGTAATCCCCACATCATTTCTTATGATTTAATCTTTCATGGTACAATCGTAAGGATTTACTGATACCTATTGTTTCTCACACCAATCATGACTCACGTGAGCTTAGAGCATAAAAGTAATTACGTCATATTTCTTTAGGACTTCAATAATACATAAAATCCATATCTCTTAATTGAACTATGTGGACATTAATCTCTACCTTAAAGGTAGAGTATGTAGAAAGCCTTTCTAATGGTTCGACCCTATCACCCGTTAATTCCCATCGGTCCCATATGACGTTAAACTATATCTTAATTCCCGAACTACATGGTTTCTTATTCCTTTTCTTAAAAAGAATACGTAGGTATCCCATTTGCGGTTATGATCCCAACTCTGAAATAATCCATGTCCTTCTGAATGAAAATAAACATCAAGTGCCCCACTGAGTGGCTTTAAAACCAGTAGGGATATCATAATGACCAAGAGATTTCTATATAATGGTTTGAAGGATGCATTGACTAAGAATATCTAACTAATACAGATGATTCAATATCGATGAAGAACCTCAAATACATATAAAAGATTCTCTAAATCTCAAACATATCAATCATTTTTTATAAGATCTAATGGAAAGATCATTTTCATACTTGGTGATTTAATAAGGATTCTGAACATCACTTAAATCAATAAAGGTAGTCCTGGAGTAGATAATAATTCCCCCCAAAAAAAGGTGTGACGAGTTGAAAATACCATCCTCTTGACCAATAAAAATTCTTAAGCCTCATTGTTCCACAACTAATGAGCACCCGCCTTTGGAATGTATTACCAAATGGATATAGAATCATTTGGTGTTTCCGGTTCTACGAATAAACCCGTTAGAAACCAATTGGAATGTTTGAACCTTAAACAAATAAGGTCGTCCCCATTTCCAGACGCAAAAAAGGTTTAAAATAAATATATAGAATATTATAAAAAGAAGAAATAAAGGAAAGTCATGTACGTGGCCAGGATTAAAAAACTGGAGAATTTGAATGTTTCTGAAAACCTGAGTCTGAAAATGCCTCTAAAATTTCTTAATATAGAAAATGATTCTATTAATTATGGTTATGATATGGAAGAAGAAAAAACCAGACATCAAACAAATATTTTGATTCATAACATAAATGATGGTAGCAATGATAAAAATATTCATGGAAAAAAAGTTCACAACTCTAGTCATCATGGAAGTTTTAGATGAAAATATTTGTATTATAGATACTGATGATTTTGTGGTGGATTTGGGAATAAATTAAATATGTTTCGGTTTTACCAATAACAATATTATTACACTAAAAATTATAAAAGTAAACGTTTGAGGGGGATTCATCTTCCTCAAAATATGAAACCTCAAAAGGTTGGTGGGATAGTTGAGAAAAGGTTCCACCCCTATATGATATTTGTAAAAGATGTTGAAAACATAGAAAACTTTCTAATGGGTTTGTGTCTTGTTACCAGCACATAAAAACATTGATTATAATTCTTATAATATAGATATGAAAAAATAAAAGAGTCTTGTTATAGAAACTACCCTAAAAGAAGTAAATTGATAAAAACCATAGATTATTAATATTTGGTGTTCTTCTCATGTAAACTAATATTTAAATCTATTTAAGAATTAAAAAGTATATAATTAAGAAATAATAAAATTTCTAAATTATGAATCCCAATTAATGAAATGTGTTGGTCATCCATCAATGAGATAGAAAAGATGAAATCCATGGATTCTTTTTATGGTTATGGGAGAAAGCACAACTTCCTATGTGTTTCATAACATTTTGTTAAAGGAACAAAATAATTTTTAGAGAATATTTATTTTCATTAGAAGTGAATAATATAAAAGGTAGTTACAAAATTCTATCACAGAAAAGGTAATGTAGTTCAAGTTGTTGAAATTCAATGCTCATATTACTTGGCTATAGTGGAAGATAATAAATTTTGTAATAAATAGTTAGGACACATTTGTCAAAGAAACAGATAATGTTATCAATGTTTGATTATGTCTGAGATATTCATGATTTCCCAAGAAGAAAATATTGGTGTTACATTAATTATCTGAAGGGAAATTTTTTTTATTGCATAAGAAAGTGCATATTTCTTATAAACAAGTCCTGAAACTTATTCATTTCAACATATATGGGAAAATGAGAAAACAATTAAAAATGGAGATAAATAAATCATAACTCTCATTGTTGAATTTATATGCATTACATGTGTTATTTATATGAAAACATAATTAGATACTCATAAAATGTTTAATCATTTTAGGAGAAATGTTGAAAATGAATTAGAGTATTCAGGGAGGAAGTTGAGAACCAAAAATTGTGTCAAGAATAAGAATGATGAATTTTACATTTACATTGAGAATCATAGAATTATACATTAGTATAGTTCCCCATAAACTACTCAACAAAATGGAGTTACTAAAATGTTGAATAAATGTTTGGGGGAAATTGTGAGAACTGTGTATCTTGAACATGGTATTTCTTATTACCATTAGAGGAAAGGCATTAGTTCTACAGTATATATTCAAAACATATGTTTCTATAGGTCATGTTAAGATATAACAATATGAGTTATTTTAGGGTAAAAACCATATTTTAAATAGTTATTATTTTTTAAGATTTTGGAATTATAAAAATTAAATGTGGAAATCCTGGAATGTTTAAGAAGAAAGATGAATATGGGATTTTCTTGTCTATTCTACTTAATAAATAGGATGCAAATGTTTCAAAAAATGAAAAATAATAATTAATTACTCTTGTGATGTTTATGTTTTTAAAAATATTGAGAATTTCATACTCAAGAAAATAAGTGTGTTCAGTAAGATAGAAAAACATTTCCTAATAATACAGATAAGGATACAAGAAAATTGAAATCCTTACAAAATAATTATAATCAAAATCATCTATTTCCAGTGATGGGGAAGATACATGAAAATATCATCTTAATAAGATGGTGAAAGTGGAATCACATAACATTATTGGTGATCTGTAACAGAAATTTCAAATAATGAGAATATCAATTTCTATTAAACAAACTTCTTTGTATTCAAAAGTTGAGAAGGATGATGTGAAATAATATTTTATATATCTTGAATGGGTTAATTCATGAATTATGATCTGGATCAGATAGAAAATAATGGTACATGTGACCTCATACCAAAACAATATAACAAAAATATTATTGCTATAATTTTTCCATTCAAGAACAAGGTGAATAAAGGAGGCGACATGATATGAAATAAATCAGGTTTTTGTACAAATGTTACTCAAAAATTGAAGGTGTATATTTTTGTGAAACATTATATATCCTGGAATGGTTAGAAACAATCATAACTTTTCTTCCCATTTCTGCACTACACAGTTATAAAATATTTCAAATGGATATAATGTCTTCCATTTTTAATGGGTATATTGATAAGGATGTTTACAGTGACAACCTTGTGACTTTGTTGTTGGGGAATATGAATGTTATGTGTGCAGGTTGACAAAATCCATGTATGGGCTGAAACCAGATCCGAGAGCATCATATTTCAAATTAGATACTCGCTTAATGATGACATTATTTAACAATAGAATATTTTATTTAAAAATTTAGATCAAATAAATTCAAAAATATTCATACTTCATAATTTTTTATGTTGATGAAATTATATTTTTAGGTAATAATGAAGGATATTGGGAATTATTTGTGTATTAAATGTAAATTTTTTTGAGATGTCAATGATGGAGAAATGAAATTAATTATTTGTTTACAAATATAAAAAAAGGAACACATTTTCCATCATCAGGAAAATAATGATAATGAAGTTATTAAAAGAATAGTATGGAATATTTGAATCTTGTTTCCACATTGATTTTAGTGGGAACAATGTTTTAAAAATATTTAAAATGAATGGAAGTCGAAGAGAAATATTTTTAAAATATGATTAGAAGATTTATATATTTGACTGCATCTGGCACTGATATTGTTTATTATGTTATTATGTGTGGAATAATTCTAATTTTTTTAAAAAATCATAGTTACTTTATAATAATATACTACTAAGATACAACAATGGCTCCAAAAAATATTAGAATCAGGTATGATAGATCAGAAAGTATTGATTTTTTTGGGTATTCAAATGATGATTGGGTAGAACATATTGTGGATAGAATATCCACATCTAATATATTTTTATTTTTGGGAAATAATTCTATATGATGGCATACAAAAAATAGAATTATTAACACTTATCATGGTTTAATATAATTATAATTTACCAATCAATCTAGTAATCATCTATTTATGATGATGACTCATTTAGAAGGATTATATGTTGATTTAAAGTTACCCTTTCCTTTGGGTTTTGATAAAAAATTTGAAATAAAAATATCTTGGAATCTGGTACAACATTATCATTCAAATCAAAAAATATAAAGAATCATTTCATCAAAGAGAATCTAGATAATAATGAGAGGAAGCTATAGTATGTTCATACACCGGAATGGGTTACTGTCATTTTCAAAAAACCTTTACCAAATAACCTTTTGTAAATTTAGGTTGAACATGGGCATCCAACCACTTTCTGGTCAATCATTAGGTAAATTTCCTCTCCTCTCATCATACCTTTAGGTATTGTTGTCAAGGGGGAGAATTATTTCATAAAACTATACTTAAGGAAAGCATGTTTAAATGGGGAGTTAGGGGGATTCTAAAAATCCAACATTTTATGTGTGAGAACTATTCTTACTATTTATTGGAGTATATATAGGGAAAAAAAATTTTTATTCTTTGAAGGTTTAAAATTTGAGGAAGAAAATGTGAGGAAGGAAGATAAGGAAGAATGATAAGGATGTTTTTATAATCACTAATTTTCGACAACATGGTTTTTCTATCAATAAGTCTTAATTCTTCCAATGAGTTAGATCACGTAGGATTATAATTTTTTATAAGTAATACAAATATTAAGGTAATAATGTTCAATTATTTATGATCCTTGGATGAAACAAAATCCTGAAGGGGTGATTTTATCAACCAAGATGATAAAGATAATGATAGTATTCAGGAATTTTCATTTGTTATTAATGAAGTTTAAGTAGAAAAAAATCAACCCAATTAAAATTTGGTGTAAATATGACCATCCTTCATATTGAATATTATAGAATTCACGATTGTTAAGAAATTACATCATATTTATAGTTTTTTCTAAATTAATGGTTTATCGGACTCACCTTGGGTTTGAAATAGAAGAGAATATTGTGATGAGGTGTTGCATCAGAGTTTGTATGAATACTATATAAATGTGATGATTCCTTTATGATAATAGAGTTTTCATAAATCATATCATGATGTAATTATTGTGTTAAAATATGGATACAAGAAACAATAGAAACTATACTGAAAATAATATTCATACAAAATATAATCATGAAAACTGAATTCCGGTTGAGAGAGATAGAATGATGATCATGAAATATAGGGAAGTGACGATACATTCACTTTTATGTTAGACGATTAGGAATTTTATCTTCAACATAATAAAATTAATGAAGGAAGTCAAGAGAGAAGAATTTTTTTTGTTAGAATAATGTTTTTTATGATATGGTTTTTTGATCTCAAGACTATCTTAATAAGTTCCCAGGAAGCATATTATCCTAAAGGACAAGAAGGATGATAATAATGATGAAATTAAATATATTAATGAAGTTGATGTTTCTGACATATGTCAATTATATTCATAAAAGGAAGAATTATTTGTGGATGCAAAGTAATTAGTATCATATTCAGAAGGGAAAGAAGATACGAGACTTATAGGTGTTGATACTGGTCCATCGAACTTAATATGAAACTGTAAATATTGGAGGAATTTTTTTTGGGATTAGTCAATGACTAAAAAAGAAAAGTATATGCTAACCAATACGAATATGAATTTTAGAGTTTAATAAAAAATGTATTCAAACATTTTAAATGGGATGTATTAGTATGTTTTCTTATATAAAAAATCAAGGTAAAATGAGGATAAAATTTATTATTATACATTTTCATTCATCATAATGATGTATATCATAATGAAAATCAAAATACAAAATCAAAATTACACTGATATTTGTGAAGAATTTCAAAAGTGACCTAAGGATTCAACAATATTTCAGAAATATTGATAAGAGAATGGAGGTGTTTAAAAATGTTTAAGAAGTCTATATTCTCCCAAAATTCAAAAGAAATTTATGATTCTGGTAATTTGGATCAGTTGGAAATATTTTAGGTATCCCACTGAAACCTTTTATGGGGTGGGTATAAAGGGGAAGTATCTTGTACATTTTGACAAACGTACTATTCATCAATAGAAGAGAGGAGGTAGAGTGCTGAAGAAATACTAGAGAGAAGAATTGGTTACTGGATTTTCATTCATGAAGAAGACATACTAAGAAGAAGTAAAAGGAGTGGATACATGATTTCCACATATTCATATGATCATCATATTATGTTTGTTATCATAGTTGACAATGAATATCATATTGGTATTTCCATATTAAAGAAGATGTGGTTCAATATTTTCTCAACCATATTCTAATAGAGTTATACAATTTTTTGTTGAGAAATCAGACTACGAGAGTTTTACTTAAAAATCATAATATGTTTTGTTAAAATTTCTAGAAATTGTTTTACCACCTACTGGGTGAGAAAGTGACGTTTTTTTGAATGATCAGATTTGTGAAAGGTGATAAAGAAGCACAGTAACAAATTTACAAAAAAATTATTACATCGTTTGTCTTATATGGAGAAAACACACTATTGAATTGTTTTCATATATATATATATATAATAGTGAAAGAGAATATCCTACTTATTTTATTTCACACAATTAGTGTTTCCTAATATTTTATTTCTTTGAATTGTATCATTTCCATACAATACCAAGGACATAGCTGTAATTGTTGAATAGTGAATCTCGTAAATACTTGTGTTCATGTTGATATATGGTTGAATTGTTTTAAGTAGAAAAACTAATATTTAACATAAGGAGAACTTTTTCTCATAATAATATCATAATAAAAGAAAAATATGTCACTAATTCACCCCTCCCCATCTAATTAATACAATTATTAGACTAATATATTACAACTATAAATTTTGATAGATTATTAATAATACATATATATGATATTTATATATTCGTTAATATTATTTATTTGAAATATATATGATAAAAGTAAATTAAATAATATTACTGAACCCAAATAAACACGAAAAACGAAGAGATTATCACCTGATACAATTATTTTAAATAAAATTTGTTAATAAATTGGTCATTAAATAAAATAAGTAAATCATGTATGTGTTGGAATATATGGTTTTAATTCTTTAATATATTAATAATAGATATATGTATATATTTATTATATGTGATTTTATGGACACATATAATGGAAATATAACATAATTTAAGGGTTTCCCATCACAGTTTTACTTCTGAGAGATGTATACGATATTCAACACTTTTCATTGGTATTGTGTATATAATTCAACTTTGATATGTATATCATTATTCCTTTTATGTTTATGGTATTTAATTTTTCATTTTGTGATATCCCATTCTTGGGTATTATGATTCTCATGTTTCCAAAGTGGTAAAGGATTATGTTACTATCTCATTGTTTGTCAGTATTGTTCATGACTAGTTTTACAATAATAAGGTATTATGATTTATATTTCAAAAAAAATCACGAGTTTGAATATCCTTTGGTTATTTGTAGATAATACATGTCTTACACACATTTTTATCTATATGAGATAAAATTATAATAGAATATATTTTTTAAAAAAATCTAATTAATTTCCCTATTCAGATGAAAATCATTTTTATTTTATATAATTTTTTTCAATAAATGTATTGAAAAATGTTTTAATGATAACATAATGATTTAATATTTAAATGTTTACATAGGATTGAATTTTTAAAAATCCATTTGAATAGAATCATATTTTGATTTTCCCAAAGAGTCACTGTTAACCTATTTACAATAGAGAGAAGTGAATATTTTTATGGCATGTACAAAATTTCCTTCAAGAATGAACACTCATTGATTTGAAGCATCTATTATATGTTTACAAGTTTATTTTTAAGTAAAATGATTTATTAATATTAGTTTATTTATTTTTTATTTGGTTGCAATTTTGAAACATAAAGTGATATTTTCTCTAATAATGTTTTGACGGTATTTTTATGGTATTTTTATTCATCAATGACAACAATATTTATTTAACAAATCCCCCTTGGAGATATGTAGAAATGATACCATTATTTTTTATTATAATGTTTTATGATCAATTTGACTTGGTATATACTATTATGAAAACATTTTACACATTACATTTAATGATTTTGGATTTTATTAATTTATTGGGGAATGTATTAACATTTTATATCGTAGTTTTCAGTATTAATTTTCATATTGATTTTGCCTCACTTATTTCATAAAAAAATGAATTTGTCTTATTATATGATGGGAAGGGCCCACTATAGCCCCTAAATTCATTGGTAGGTCTCTTTAGGAAATCTATATTTTCTTATGAATGATTCCTTGAGCATTTATATTGATGAATTGGCATAAGGGTTCAATAATATTTTAGATGTCCAAGAACTAGGATTCAAAAATATGTTTTATATTTCCTATTGTATTAATTCCATCATTATGAATTTATTTGTTTATATACATGTGATTATTTTACTCATTATGATATCCATGGATGAGTTTCTATATCACGATTTTATTCATATAGAATTAATTAATTATCATTTAGTCAAGATATATTATTCATGGATTATTAGATTCTTCTATATACAAAAACTAAATGAGCATACATTCTCACCACAATATTATGACTCCATTCCTATGGATTCCAATATTTTTTTATGATTGATATCATTTTAAATGATATAAGGAAAAAATATGAACATAATAAAAATACCTTATTGTATTCTATGTTTTCAAATGTATGTCAAATTCAAGTATGTATACAGTTTACCAATACCTATAAGCCATTCTTCCATTAGAGATGTGATCTCATGAAGGTAGTTTGAATTTAATAAATTAACCATTAACTCTGGGCTACTGGTGAAGAGACCATTACACAAATGATGATTATTTTATTTTCAACCAACCCCATTACCTTCTTTATATAAATACCCACTTCCAAATATCCTTCATAAAATGAAGTATTAATATCTAATTATTATAGACCTAACCCAGCTGTTATATCCATTTTAATAACTATTCAGGTAATAAAATAATTTATAATTGGATATTTATTTGAGAAATCTATATCCTCTATTTATTGAAATATATTCATTAGAAGACTATCCTTGTACTATTATATACTAAATTATTATTCTATGAGTTGAAAAATCTATTTTTTTTAATCAAATGTCTCTCATTTGGTAGTTCTATTAGTTCCGATGACATTGAAACAAATAAGGTATTCATTTAATTACTCATGGATAACTCCCACTCTATCGAGGCACTCTAACACATATCCAATTCTAGAATTTCATGTTTTCTATAATATATGAGAATAAAATATTTTAATTAAAATTAGAACCTATTTAATTCAAAAAAATCATAATATATCATTAAAATTTCAACTAATAAAAAATGGGGCTATCCACAAGGATCTATACCGACAATTTACTAAAACAACATGTATAACATGTCTACAGTCAGTCTGTACCCACTTTTTTTGTAAACTACTGGTATATCTAATATATCCCAAGGGGGTTTTTAAATACCATTGGTATATACAAATACATTTTTCTATCCTCCCACCATCCCCCTTCATTCTTCTAATAATATCCTCCCCTTCAACTGAACCACACTCTTCCCTCGCCCGAGTGAATATATATGACTGGCCTCCTCTAGATTTAATCCCTTATTCCATTGTTTCCTGATTCCAATATTTTTTTATAATGACTTTAAAATAATCCTTCTATTTATATTATTGTTGATTTTATTTTTTTCCATGTATGAAAACATAACCAATATATAGTTAAGTCATGATTCCTCCAGATTAGATGAGATATGTTTCTTTGTGCATGATGATTTAATTTTTGGAATTTTTGTTTAATGACTATAATTTGGATGAGACTTCAGTATTTTTTTGCTATTTATTTGGGGGTAATTCGTGACTTTTCATTTTATTTCCTTGATGGGAGAACAATTATATTTATATCCACTATATAAGGTTGGTATGGTAATGTGTAAACCAATCATTAGTGTGGGAATATAGTAACATGGATTTATGAATAATATTCCCTCAACTAATCATAATTTTATTTTAATTTTTTATATATTGGGGTTATATATTGAAAAATTGAAACAATTATATTGAATTTATAATATTTATTTCATCATAATACACTATATATTAGGGATATAGTTACTAGTTGGTGGGAGTTAGTTGTCAATGGGACATGTAATATTTATTGTCTATTTAATATTATACGTATATATTTATTTAGTTTTTCGTTATTTTAGTTAACATGGGAAACATAAAAATTAAATGAATTCAAATTATAAGATATAATTTTGTACTCTATGAATGAACTGTGCTCGTGTGTAACATTACATGAGGCTTTTTTATGAGTCATTTTCCTAGAATTCATTTTACCTAGTCTTATAATGGGTGGAATTTGTTGATAATTTTATTAATAATTATTATGATTTTATATATTCATTGTTTTGAATATATGACACTCACATGGGTATTGTTTTTGGGGATTTTCTACTATATATTTTGATATTTATAATAATATATACCCCATTTTGGTGAAGATATTTTGATTGAATATTATAATGTAAATGTGAAATTTAGTCAAGGTGTTATGTATTCCATATTCTCTAGGAAAATGAGTTTGTGGATGATCATAAATGTTTTTTATAGGTCAGTTATTTTCTGAATTATTCGAGGGATTTATTTAATTTTTTTGAAATCATGAAATTTCCAGCATAGAAAAATTAAGTATTTTGTTAAATTATTTAATAGAGGTTATCATAAGGTATTTTCATTGTTTTCATTTGGATATTTTTTATCATTAGACTCCTAAGATGATTCATTTTCAATTAATAAGATATAGAAATAGATTTATTCATTAAAGGTGGTTTATTTGTAATTATCGATTCTTGAGGATCTCATCGATAGATTTTATTGGTAGGAAGTATCTTCCATGCATTTTATTTTTTAGAATATACCTAT
Organism: Viscum album; assembly: GCA_963277665.1. Classification (NCBI taxonomy): domain Eukaryota; kingdom Viridiplantae; phylum Streptophyta; class Magnoliopsida; order Santalales; family Viscaceae; genus Viscum; species Viscum album. Next base: position 1,405,333,052 of record OY728133.1, on the reverse strand, counting down.
GATTCGACTACACATGATTTATTTCTTGTATCAAACAACATCAAATAATGTATATTTATTTTCATTGAACATGATCTTTCCATTATTCAAGTAATATGGTTATTGAACAGATTCCTTTCATGAAATCCCTATATGATTACAATTAAAATTTGAATTTGAAATGAATCCTTTCCAATTAGAGATGACTAATGTTTACCAATAAATTTTTTATTTAATTTCATATATCATACAACTTCGGGATTACTTCAACTTTATTTGAATTTTGTTATATATATTTTTTTAAAAATAATTATTTATTTTATGACCATCACATTGAAATTATTTATAATTAATTTTTTAATGATGGTTAAAATTATTGATTGGAAGATACCTTTTCCCCTATAACATAATGGATAAAATCAAAATGTATCATATTTATAGGATTCAAATCATGTTTCAAAAGAATTGGGATATTATTTATATTATTAATTTACCAATTCATTAGATAGAGGTTGTATACAGTTTTCGTGTTATAATTGTTTTGGAAGACCGTGATTATGCTGGTAATAAATAAACTACCATATAAAATAATATGTCTTTCAAAATAGCTATTTTTTTGTTATCCTGGGGGAGATATGTGAAAATCATATAATGTTCATGAATAGAAATATTGAATTTGTATCAAGAATTGGATATTCCCACTATTTCCATTTTTGTATCATCAAGGGAGAGATATTAAGGTAGCGTTAGAACGAAATTATATGAGAATATGTGATGAAAACAAAATAGATAATGATTTTGTGAGAGTGAAGGAAGTAAGGGATGATTCTAGAACACATGTATATCAAGAATGTACTATAATTAATATTTTGGAATTTTTAATGCAGTTATGTAATTGAAAATATATGTATGAAATTTATAATACCTTCATTGATTATATTCGTATCTATATTAATGAATTTTTTATAGCCATTGAACTAATTTTAAAATAAAATGATAATAAAATAAACTAAAATAATACATAAACTTATATATTTTTTTGTATATATATATTTGTTTCATGATTTTGTCTGTATATATAGTGACTAATTTACATAGAAAATATTATATATATACATATATATTAACATGATTTTCAATGTCAATGAATGTTTAATTTAAAACTAAATATTTATGTTGATATATATTAAAATAATTATTTTTTAAAAAATTATTTATTTAATAAAAATAATAAAATATATTTTTAAAAAATTAAAGTTTATAATTATTATTAATGAAAATGTTGTAATCCTTTTTTTTTGAAATACACAAATTTTTATATAAAATATATTTTATTTTTTATTGCAAAATTATTTCTAATGTTACAATATAGAACATATTCACATTAATAAACTTACATAGAAACAATATAATATATAACATATATAATTGTGCAATATAAATAAATTAATAACCAGAATAAAACATACATAATTAAATTTATAATTACATAATATATAAATGAATATTATTATTTGGAGAAAAAATATAATAATAAGTTATAATAATATGTATACATTTAAGTGCAAAATAATTAGTTTAATAATTAGTACACCTATATATTTTTATGTATCAACCAAAAATATAAAGATATAAAAATATATAATATAATTAAATATTTATAATATAATGAAATGCTAAAATAATTTTTGATGGAAATTGGGTTCAGGAGGGGTGGTTGAAGCCGGTGCAGCTTTCCCCTCCATTGTTTTCATCTTCACCGTCATATGGGTTATGAACCACTGACACAGGCAGCGAACATGAAATATGAACTCCACCTATCTGTAAAAGGTCATTCAGAATATGACATGTTTTCGAATATCACAATGAGGTGATGGTCTCATGCAGAAAAATCCAACACAACCTACTATAGGTCGGTCGACCTTCAACCCTCGTTGAATATCCATGATGCCTTATACTATCATCTTCCTCTAGGAATCTCCCACCCTTGAATCCATCACAACTAGGGTGAGTTTTATTTCTGGAAATGAAAGAACATTTTGTATATGATTTTTTATTTTCACTAGATTTTTAGGTTCACTATAGATTTCAAATTAGGGTTTTATTTTAATAGAATGTGTTGTTTTCATGTTGGGATAGAACCCCACCGTTCAAACCGAATTTTTTTTTCTTACTGTTATTGAATGTTATGGTGTATGATTACCTGTATATAAAAAACTCTTGTATTGTGAGAAATAACATAGATAGGTGAATCTATTGAATCTTCCAACTATATCATAAATATTTTATATTTGATGGTGTTTTCCTTTATCTTCTTATTTTTTCTATGATATCGAGAAACAATGGATTCCTCGATTCGAACACTAAGGGGATTATAATTTTATAAAATTATTCATGTCTTTTCATGTTATTCCCAAACATATTAGTAGTATTTAACCTTTATCACTATGTAATTATTTTCTTTGTTATGAAGTAGAAAAATCATCTCCATAGTAAGATATTTATTTTTTAAAATATGGTTTGGTGTTTTATTTAATTCATGAATTTCATTAAAATTTATTTTAATCGCTTTGTGGTTAAACTTCATTGTTCAAATAAATTTTTTATAGAAAGATAACTATTCATTTTTGATGTATTCATTTATTTTTATCTTTTTCATACAAATTTGATTTATTTCAAATATATTTATGTGAAACAATATTTTTATTTTTTAAAAAATCAGATAAAGTAGTCCAAGAAGATTATGTATTTTTATTCCATTTTTTTATCAATTAGTAATGTTTTATTCATGAATTTTTATATATTTTTTACTATTTCATTATGAAAACTACTCGAATTTTGTCATTTTTATGCTTAAAATTATCAATATTTATATAAGTATCATATCATTGTATTGAAACTTTTTATAATCTAATAGGATTGTATTTATAATAGCATTTTTGTTGTTTTTGAGATTGAAATATTATACTTTTTTTGTTCTAGTTTGAAGATTCATATTAGGTATTAAATATTAAAAAAGAATTGCTTCGTGAGACATAAATTTCCTTCAAATTATTTGGAAAAATTAAAGAACTTCAGATGGACTCTAATTAATAGGAGGGATGTAAGTACATTTTCCAAAGTATTATATTGATGAATATGTTTTAAATTAATGTATATATATATATATAAATCATGGTATGTTTAACATCTCATTTTTCTAGGGATGTCTCATAAATATAATTAACATAATGATTGTATTATTTACAATTAAACCCCTACGAGTAAAAGGGAGGTTATCAATCAATCAAATAGATGTTTTATATTCCAAACAAGTGGATTTATAAAAATAAATAAATAAGTCTATCTATATATAATTTCATGTAATAAAAATTTATTTAAGATGTGTACACACACACACACATATATATATATTACTTTTGATGTTTATATATGTAAATACATGAATGTATTCATGTATTTCATTTTATGTGAAGGTTTTATTAATATTTTCAATATATATATATATATATATATATGAATGTGTATGCAATCATGTTTTATTAAAATATCAATATTTATATAAATAAACACACACACATATATCTTTCATTAATGTTTTTTACATACTTGTACATGAATGTATAACAATGTATTTTAATGAGAAACTACTTTTATCATGATATAAGTATGATCAAAATTGTACTTTTTATGAAATGGTTTTCAAAACATATAGTTTAAAAAGAAATTTCAAGGTGTTCGTATTTATAAATACAAGTTAAAATGTTTTTAATTTGAATGTGTTGCACCTGGATGCTATGAAGGAAAGGGATGGGGAGTGAACACAAACCCTTATGGGACTTTGGTCTAATTATATGAATGGTGTGCCCAAATAGCACTCTAATGAATTGTGTAATGTATTAATATAGTGAGATGTTAGGTATGATGCACGTGAGGTTTGTCCTAGGGAAATTATGGTGCATGGGAGGTTTATCCTATGAACATTATGGTGCACAAGAGGTTTATCATAAGCACGTTATGGGATTAGGGACTGAACCAAATCCATCATAGGACTATGTCAACCATTTCTCAGGAGTTAACAGAGAATTCATGCAATGATCCATGGTACCATTAAGAATTAATTTGGAATGCTTATAATATTTTAATGTGAAATTACTATAACGACATGAATGATTTAAGATGAGATTCCAAATTATGTACATATAAATTTAAATAGTTTTTCACTAAAAAATTATTATTTAAAAGTATACATGTTTTCCTATGCTTGTAGTAATGAAAATTACAATGTGTTTTACTTTTTATTCTGATATTGAAAACACTATTTGGTATTGTTGTTATTTTGAAAACTTATTAATCAGCTCTTCATCCCTCATATTATGTCTTCAATATAAAATTTCATATTACTTAAGGATGTGTAAAAGTGAGATACTTGTTGAGTTCCTACTAAGGTTCTTAACCCTTCAAAAGAATATTTTTAGTCTTTTCTTTTATAAGTTGGGTAGTAAAGATTACCCAATGTATCTGTAATCTCTCAAACAATATACCTTTATGATCTCCTAATGTGTTGTAGATAAATTATTTGTTTTTAATAAATAAAAAAATGGGTCAGGATTTTTGGGTTGTCATATTATAGTTCCCCCTATTTTACTCTTTATAATAGTAACACTCCCTATAGATATGAAGAAGATATTTTGGATGATTCGCTTAGGAAAATAAACAAACTAATATGAGTGATATTATCATTAGACATTCCTCCCATCGCACTCATGATAATATTACTAATGATTTTAGGTTTAGTGTTTTCAATAGAAACTAGCCTAAATTCCTTAATATCAATTACATGTTACTTATTTTGATGAAATGAAATATTGTTTGAATTAATTCCCCAAGTAAAAAAGGCATGGTTAAATGTTCCCTCACTAAATTGGTGAAAAAATCTTGTAAAAAATCCTAGTATTACATAAATAATTTATTTGTGATTCCATCTCAATCAACTAAAATGTTCATATTTAGTGAGAAGAGATCAACATTGGCTTCCTCTTTTGAAGGAGATATTGAGAGTTTAGGATTTTTCAACACTACAATTCATGGTTTTATATTACCAACCAATTTTTTCATGTTTAAAATTATTAAAATGAAATGGTAGAGGTGATGACCTTGTAATTTAGGTAGATATATCAAGAATGATTATGTTGGGATCTTAATGATTCCTTGGAAGGGTGTATCCAGAGACACGATTTTCAGCACTGTATTCTTCTATCTTAATGAAGAACCTATTAATAATCCATTCTTTTAACCCATTTAATTCTTTATTATTTCATGTGATTCAATTACATAAATTATATCTTTTTCCATATCACCAAAATTAATTTAAGAATAGAACTCCAAATTCAGATTTTTGTTGAATTTGGCCCTAATTATTTATATAGATTTTAAAGTAGTGTTGAAGTATCACATAAACAAAACTTTTTACACCATTTTTCTTTATAAATTATCAAAATCTTTCCAAAACCCCTTTCTTCAGGTACATTATGTAGATTCATGATCAAAATAAATATAGATATTAACATATGTGGTGTTCAAAGATGCTAAATTCATTGATCATATTTGATTCATGTGATTATGGGAATGGTATCATTATTAAGGATCCAATTATGATCCTTGTTTGTGACATGAATGTTTAGAGTAATAAATTCATAAACAACATATGATAACATGAATTACATCCAGTTTCAATAATGATTTTTCGATCCGTAATCCTATTCAGTATTTGTTTGTTGGCCACTATGTAATTCCAATGTGCTTTGGAAATTAGGGTATTACCTATCTCCTAAAAATTAAATATAGTGTCTTTATTTAATGATGTATATACCCCATGTCGGGGGCCCTCTTTGTTAGTTCACATTGATATGGTCTTTACCCATTATATATATTCGTCTTTTCTTCCCTTCTCTTATAGTTTTGTTCAATGTCTACCCAACATTTTTTCAGTTCCAAAAATATTCAGAACAAAATTTCCCTAAAATTCATGAATAAATTAGTAATAGATTATATCTTTAGTCTCATTGTGGGAATCATCCTCAACCTCACCAGCCCAAAAAATCCCACTTAGTTTTGTGAACTTGTTATATGACTTCATGGGATCATATGTTTTTTCAATAGTTACCCATCTTTCGATATCCTTAGAGGAAGAGACCAATGAAAACTATACATGAACCCCAATATCATCAAAATGCTTTCCGACCTAGTTTTGTGTTGTGTGTCATTGTCTGGAAGATTGTGGGATGTCAACTATGCCTATCAAGCCATTTTAGAGTTTCCAGGACTGTGATTTGGTGACCCTTCATTATTTCTAGTGGAAATACCTATAACATTCATGTTTAATTAATTGTATACTTACTCTTTAATCCTATTAAAAAGGTCATAATTTACTCCATTGTGTTGATGTTATTGTGACGTTTTACTGACCTCCATGTAGTCAATCATTCTAACATCCTCATCAGATGACATTCAAGAGCTCTTAACATCTTGTCCATTATAATTACCATGATCATGTCGTTTGTACATCTTGAATGTCTCACGTAACTAAAAATCCAAGATTTTTTCTAGAACCTATTTTGAATGGATGGTGTCAATAAGAGAAAAATATTAATGTCCAAAATTTCTTCCTCAGTCTTTGTAGGTTTGGGTGGTTTTTAAATGGTGCATAGGCCCTCAAAAAATCATGTTTCAGTTGATCATTCCCCACCCATCCATTATTACTTCCATTACAGGGTCTTGAAATCATGTCATTATTTATATACATTGGAATCATATAAAAATTCCCCTTCCTCATTATTCATTAATCATCATCATAAACCCTTAATTTATTGAATCTACTTTATTTTTCATTGTTACATTCTAAATTGAGATGCCCAATGAATCTACAACTGATGTAGAAATTATAATTCTTTTCATATTTTATTTCAAGATTTATATTATCAGCCTTTATAGTTATAACCACCACATCCACCAAGTATTAGAAATTTCAACTGCAACTAAAACATTATCAAAAATCCCAAACCTTGTGTTAGCATTTTTTTTGTCCATCAAAATAGGATTCCCCGAATGTGAATCTATATCCTAATGAAATTTTAATTCTAGTAAATGAAATTCAATCCTCAGATGGGAAAACATATTTGATAATTAAAATCGCATACCTCACTGGGCTCTATGATTATATCCCACTCATAGATTCTTATAATCTCTAGTTTCATAGATTTTTGACCAAATACTCCATGATCATCATTGGAGTTCATCCAAAGAGAAAACAATATGTTAATGGACCCACCACATTTCATTAATTCTTAATTCCTAAAATACCCATTTATCCTTAGTTATTAAATAATTTTGTGCCTTTTGGAATGATAACACATGAAATTTTTGAATATATTCATATATTTAATCTCTCTTATTCCACTTCTTGATTTGTTTATACATGTGCTATCATTTATTTCATGGTGATCCTTTTAGGATGAGATGCATCAAAATTTGAGAATGAATGGTTGGATGCCAAATTAACAATACCCATGAATTTTTTTATCTATGAAATAGTACCAAAAGAACTCTTCTCCACCATCTACAGTTTCAATGAATATTTGAACAACTATTTTTTCAATATGTTCATTCCCCATTAGATATCTCGATATTTACACCATATTTATCCTGTTGCATGATTTGATCTCGGTAGTGTTTTTTCACATCCCTCTACACCCTTGATCCGACATATCCAATTCCAAAAAAAAATTATTTATGACATAAATTTCTTACTAATACAAATTTATTATCATTAATAGACAACTAAGATCATTATAAAAAAATATTTTTAAATGAAGTTGAAAATAAATGTTAGTCGGTGTGAGTAACATAATAGCAGTTAATTGAGTTCCCAATTTAATTTTATATTAATGAAAATTTCAAAAAACATGTATAGTTTTAATAAAAAATTCCCAGTTATTCAAAATATCATATTGATATATGTTTTTTATTTTTAAAATCTTCCGCTATTATTGATTGGTGATCTGCAAACAAATGATAAAAAAATTTATTTAAATATTATATAATTTTTATCAATCAAAGACTTATATCGAACTAGTTAAGATTAACTATCAAGGTAGACACTTGGATTAATGTAAAAATAAAATATAGTTTTAATGATTTTATTTAGATAAAACAAAACTAAATTACATAGTGGAATTAAATAATGGGTTCAATATCATGCTTAGGCTTAATCACCTCTACATATCAATCACATGATTACAAGAATATTATTTAGTTATAGTCTGATTAAAAACAAGGTTCATGTATAAAAATAATATATTACAATATTTCTTAGCTCAAAGTCTTCTTACATTGTTATATGTGTGAAGAAAACAACTCAGGCCACACAAGGAGATCTTCCAGAAATACTATGAGTAAATATATCAAAGAGATTAGTGGGAATATTTATAATTCACTAATTATACTATAAGAAATAATATAGACAAAAATAAACACACTTCTCAAATGTAAAAGAATATAATAGAAAATGCAATAAATCATATACGGAAATTATAAGGCTTTTTGGTCATATGTGACTCTAATGCTTTAGTATTCTCGGAAGTGTCTTAATGGGGATATTGGGTTTTCAATATAAAACTAGAATCAAAATAGAATTTTTTATTGATCATCAAGCTGATTCACTCTTTCAAAAATAAAGAAACATTAGATGAGTATTGGGAAACTCAATGTCTTTTATGTATACTTTGAATAGACTCAAACGTTGTGTATCACATCCTCTTTCCAATAGATAGAAGATACTTAGAAAGTATATATAAATGAAGGAATTAATAAACCCTAAAAGACAATCATGAAGATTTCATGAAACCTTATACAAGGATTTTGCATATTATTAGATGAATCCGAGGAATATTTAAAAAATATAAAATAAAAAATCCATAGTATTTATTACAATAATAATTTTGTAGAAAGAATTTAATTAAAATGCTCCAAAATAGCCATGGTGGCACATGTTGACAATGAATCATTTAAGGTGGTGTTTTAGGATGGCGGTTGATAATCTAGTGATACGTCATCAGTGGGTGAGACAGTCTTGGTGTTGACTCATTCTTGGTGGTGAGTCATGTCTGACAATGATACACCTCTGGTGGTGACTCATGTTCAGCTGTAGGTAAATTATACTGGTTTCTATTTGATGGATAGAGTTAATTACATGTAGTTACTCTTTTCTAGAAGTATATAATGTTTTGTGGGGACTCTTTTTTAGCATTATTTAATGAATGGTGGTTCCTTTTTTTGGAAGGAAATTTCTGGTGGCGATTCAACAACTATAGTGAGTCATTTTGAACAAATGGAGCCTCATCCCTACAATTGGCCAAATTGTCAACAAATTTCTTTATATTGTAAAACTATATGATAAAACAGCAACATAATTATAAACATAATTAATCGTGTACTTTGATCATTAAAACAATTTGATTCCAATACCAACTACCCTTTTGAACAATATTACCTGTAGGTACATTTTTTTCAGATCATATATATAAATTTCTATATTCAGTTAGTGGTTTATTTCTATAAAACCTCACAATCTATTTAGTAAAATAATTTAGGATTTTATCATGCACTGAAACGTATTCATTAATTTTTACTCAACACATCTTATCCTAATCCAAATAAATAATTATACTAATAACCCAAAATAACTAAATTCCACTCCCATAAAAATTGATGAACCCTGTAATTACACTCATGGATTTAGTGCTAAAAAATTACATGCATGGTTGGATACTACGATATATGTCCCAAGATTAACAAATCTATATTTTATGTCATTTCCCTATGCTATTACATATCAAATATGAGATCACAATAGAAATAACTAATGTTTTAGAATCTTTTAGAATAATATACATATGTAACTTATTTATAATACTAATTAAAAATTATCGATTATTATATCACACTATAATCCTTTATATAATACTCAAAAGTTATAATCATCTTTATAAATAGGCCATCTAAAAAATCTATAAAAGAAAAAAAACATAACAACATTTCATGAATCGTCAGGTCTGAATAATGTGATAAAAAATAAGAATGTATCAAATTTATTTTTAAAAATAACATTGAATAATAATAGATTTACAAAATTGCGGATTAATGGATTTGTAATCTGAAATGAACAGACATATACAATGGAAAAATAATATTGATTCCGGAAATAATAAACAAGATCAATTCAGCATAATAATATTAATGGGGGTAAAAATGTAATATTATCAGGATTCCTAGAATATAAAATAACATTGTTATAAACAAATTATTATAAATAATAACGTAGTCAGTCGAGAATAAAATTCAATGTCCTCCAAAATAAATTTGGTTAGGAATTCATTTCTCTACCTTTAAAAACGTACTGGGTTGGGAATTCATATCAAGATATACCATAATAGTCTCATGAGATATCAAATGGTACCCAATGCATTGGAGGGATATATTATTCCTACCAATCATATTAAGATAATCCATAAACATTTGTTCATGGATAATTCAAAAATATTCAAATTTCAAAAATCACTTAATTAACCATTGCAAATGAGATGGGATTCAAGAAAAGATCAATAAACTAATCCATTAGAATTCACTAGTAATTAGGTGTATGGGTTCAGTATATAATATTAATATTATGGATTGAAAAACATTAATGGATACTAACATATATTAAAAACCATTTTATAAGAAATTTAAAATTCAATTGGAGAAAGAATAAGAAATATACTTTACGATTCTAATATCATTTTAAGCAATAATTTTTATAAAAGGGAAAATAATTTTGTTGAAAAATAATAAATTAATGTAGAGGTTGTATCATAAATAAATTCAATTAATGTGATATGAAAAAATTATATTTTAAACACAATTTAAAAAGAATATTCTTTTTACATTTCGTAAAATGTAAAAAAAGTATAAAAATATGTATGCGAAAAAAGATAAATTAGAAATCATTTTTTAAATAGAATAAATTTAAATGAAAAATTATAAAAAATCATATAATTATATATAAAAACATCTATAATATAAAATAACAAAAATAGACTTCGAGGAAATTGTTATCCACTAAAAAATATGAAATCAATATTTTTTATTAATGAATCACATTGAGGGAATTATGAACAAAAGGGGAAAATGATATTTTAAGATATCTAATAAAAATGAAGAAACATAATAAGAAAAAAATTAATATGATTTTATAGATAAATATAACACAATTACCTATATTGTAACATAGTTATATCATCCACAAATATGAAATTTTCTTGGATTGTAAAACCATTAACTATTTCTCTTACCACACAAAAAATATAATGAACCACCTCTATAATAAAAATAACCATATTAATAAATTATTTAATATCCATATTAAAATATATTATCATATAAAAATTATATTTAAAATCATTTATTATAAATTTATAGTCAATTATTATTTATTTTTCATCATCGCATGTTACTAATTTTGATTATTTCAGGCATGATTCTACATATTGATGTTAATACCCATTCATTGATACAAATTTTTCCATTCAAATATTATATAATTTACTAAAATCAGTGATTTATAATTATTATTAAATATGTAATTTAATTCTTGAAAAAATGTGTTTATGATTATTCAATATGGAAATAATTGTGATATTTTTTAAAATTTATTTATAAAGAAATTTCAACAATTTAATAATGTGTTATATATAAAAATTCAATATTTAAAAACATAAAACTTTCATAAAAATAATTTTTATTTTATAATAATATTATCAGAATCTTCAATGTTGTGTGGTGATGAAAAAATATACCATTCCATAGAGGTTGTTGTTCTGACAAACACAATGATATTTTTTAGTTTTTACCAAGAACAAAATGTTACTCTGAGTAATGTTTCAAAGAGTTCCTGGGATAATTTCTTTTTAAAAAATTTTACAATTGAAAACTAAATTGATCTAAAATTAAAATAACTATTGTAGTGATATAAAATTAAAATAAATCTTTTCATGATTTATAATTATTACCATAATGAATTAGTTAGAATTGTAGATATATTAATCTAAAGGAATAATTAAAGGAAATGAGTAAATTAATGAAAAAATAATACTTAAGGGGTCAATACTTCTACCCCTCTATGGTATCCATGACTAGTTTTAGTTTAAATCTTTTTGTTCTAATTTTTATAACAAGAAACTAAAACCTGACATTTTTTGGGCAGTGGCATAAAACATTTTATATAAATCAAGGTACACGTTTTTGAGTGGCTTCTCTTAGATAATCCAAATAATTTTTTAGTATTTTAAATACTGTGGATAGAAACCAAATATATGTTACAAAAATTAACCAAAAAGAACTAAATATACCCTTTTGTTAAGGACTAAATAATAACCAAATATCCCATTACATTAATGAAATTGCATTAAAAAGGAAATATATTTTTCATTGACTAATAATGTGAACCCAATATCCCCTACTTTAAGGACCATGTGAGAACCAAAAGAAAAAACAAGATGTTTTATTAAGACAAACCCATTATAAGTACACTATCAACCTATTAGAAGTGAGTAATATTAAATTTCTTGATGAAGCGAGGCACAAAGTAGATATCAATAATAAATTCTTATGATAGATGAGAAAAGTTATTAGAAGTTGGGAAATAGTAGAGATATGGTGTTAAAGTGTCACGAAATGAATTTAAGCCTCGATAAGTGTGTATTTATAGTCTTTAGAGGTCCCTTGGGGTATTTAGGGCTATTGGGGGGTCAATTACGACTATTATATGGATACATTGGGTAGGGATAACCACTGACCTTATCTACTTTTATATTATTTATAACACCACCATCTAGCCAGTGGCACCTTGATAGAATAATAATTCTATCAAGAATCTTTTCTCTTGTCAGTTTCACCTACAAAGTAGTAGGTGGTACCTGGGAAGAACATGTATTATTTGTCGGTTATATCGACTATCTAGTGTAATATTATGGGTATCCATTGTCACCTACATGTGTGGGGGTCCAAAAATGAATCATTTCTCTTCTAGAACCTCCTTTTGCGAAATATTTTCTTTGAATAATGGATAAAAAAATTCAAAATTCCATGTATTGAGAATATTAGAAAAAAAAATTCTTCTTTTTAGCATTCAAAACTATAAATAATTTTGAGATTTAAAGTATTATAAATTATTTTTATAACCATATACACAAAGGAAAATAATTTATATAATCATATTCATGAGGATATTTTCATCATTGAACCAAAGTTAATTTCAAAATTTCAAAATGAAAATCCAATTAATTATTCTCAATATTTCAAAAAATGATTGTTTGAAAATAAATATCAAGATTTATTTCAAAAATTATGTTCATCTATAATTTAATTTCAACAAATCTACCCTTTATGATTTTAAAAACATCAGTATCAAAATGCTTTCAAAATTCTAGAATAATTAAATTTAATAAATACCCAATTTAAAATATAATTGGAAAAATTAATGATTCTAAAAAAATTCTCACCATTTCACCATAATAACAACAGTTTACATTGATTTAAAACTACCCCACCCCATTTAAGTTATTAAATCCAAACTTTTAGAAAACATTATATAAATTACACCTTTATTTTCTATGATTCTCGATCTTTGTAATTATCAATAATACAATGGAGTTTTTTTAGATAAATGAATTCTAGATAAAATGTGGTTCAATAAAAAGAGATAAAAAATAGAACTAATATGTGATAACACATAATAATCAATGAAGGGATTAGAATTTTTCCCTATCATCAAAAACAGATAAATCTACATAATAAATATTCAAAACAAAATCCAAAAAATCCATATGTTTTTATATTTGGAAATACCTTAATATATGAGACTAAATAAACATATTAGATGGTTTTGAAAGAAAATATAACTATAACCATTTAACATGATTAAATTTAATTAATAAATATAATATCATTATGAATTTATATAGATATAAAAACTTATTTGGATCCCCCATAAATTTATTCATTATTAATAATGTTTATGGTCAATGAAAATAATGTAAATCAAGAGTTAAATGGGTAAAGCTAAAAAGAAAAAAATAGCACTTAAAGGTGTAATGAATATTTCAATCACTTATTTTTTTCAATAAAATAGATATATAAAATAATAATATGATGATCTAAAATAAAATATATTTTTTATCTAAAATAATTTAGTTATTTAACGATATATTTAACTGAAAATAAAAACAAAAAAATAATATTAATATTGATGAGTTCCTTAGATAAAAGGGGTATAGAGTTAAATGAATCTCATTTTTGAAATTTTAAGTGAGAATAAAATCCTTATACTTAATAAATTTAAATGAAATAATCATATTTAATTATGTATAATGATTTTATTCTCATTTATAATTTAAAAAATGAGATTCATTGAACTGTATACCCCTTTTATCTCAGGAACTCATCAATATTCATTTTTTTTATTTTCATCATTTGTTAATTATATCGTTAAATAACTAATTTATTTTAGATCAAAAATATATTTAATTTTAGATCATCATATTATTATTTTATATATATATTTTATTTAAAATAATAAGTGATTGAAATATTCATTACACCTTTAAGTGCTATTTTTTTCTTTTTAACTTTACTCATTTAACTCATGATTTACATTATTTTCTTTGACCATAATCATTATTAATAATGAATCAATTTTGGGTGGATCCAAATAATTTATTATATCTATATCAATTCATAATGATATTATATCTATTAATTAAATTTAATCATGTTAAATGGTTATAGTTATATTTTCTTTCAAAACCATATAATATGTTTATTTAGTCTCAAATATTAATGGATTTCCAAATATCTAAACATATGAATTTTTCTATATTTAGTTTTGAATATTTATTATGAAGATTTATATTTTTTCAATGATAGGGATAAAAATTTTAATCCCTTCATTGATTATTATGTGTTATGACATTTTAGTTCTATTTTTTCCTCTTTTTATTGAACCACATTTTATCTAGAATTCATTTATCTAAAAAATTTATATTGTATTATTGATAATTACCAAGGTCGATAATCTTATAAAATTAAAGGTGTTATTTATATAATGTGTTTTAAAAGTTTGGATTTAATAAATTAAATGGGGGGTGGTAGTTTTCAATCAACGGAATCTTTTGTTATTATGGTTAAATGGTAAAGATTTTTTTAGAATCATTAATTTTTCCAATTAATTTTTAAATTAGGTATTTATTAAATTTAATTATTCTAGAATTATGGGATTATAAATTAAATTATATATAGAATGTTGATATTCAAAATTAAATAATATACTTAAATGATATTGAAAAATAATTTTAATATATCATAACAAAATCTAGAGTAATTATAAAAATAAGAAATTATAAGAAATTATTATAATTAATAATTAAGTATTCCATTAAAATTTTAGAAATTTTTTTTTTCAAAAGATAAATTTCAATAATAATATGCTCAAAACCATTAAAATAATATATCCCCCCTAAGATATTATCAAAAGCCAATACACCGTGTTAGAAGGAAAAAAGAGGAGATTTGTACATTTTAACCCATTATACCCCTTATGGAGAATCAATATCATCACCACACATATATCAAAGTGATAAGATGATTAATATTATAAAACAATGATTATTGAAGCACTACATATATTGTTTAGATAAATAATAGAGTACGAAAAGAAAAGAAAATATTATTTTACCAATTCACATAAGAAAGGTGATCAATGTATATATATTCAATTCCTTGACTGATATCAATATATAATATTAAAATTTATCTAATTAAAATAATTTTATTTAATGATGAATATATTTATTAGATAAAATGAAAGATAATATAATTGAATATAGTGAAATAAGTAAGTGTGGTAAAAGTCACCATGATAAATTGTTTAAATATAGTTGTATCCTAGAACTTGCAGTAATAAAATACATGAATGTATAAGAGTGATTTTTACATTAAAAAACATTAGTTAAAGGAATAATGTTTTTAACTATCCTATGTAAATTATTATTAAATGGAAGATCATATGTTGAAGATAAATTGATGATAAAAATAATACTAATTTTTAGGGATTTGATTGAGGGTATCCTAGAAAATCACTCAAGGAAACTAAAAAAAACTATAAAACATTGACAATATAATAGAAAAATATATATTGGTGATTTTACCATCATTCTAGTTCATTTCAATAGTTGTATGTTGGGTAAAAAATTATATTAAACATTGGTTGAATAACCCATGAATATATAGGGAGGAAGAAATTTCAAGTCGGTGAATTCATAGACAGTTTAAAAAAGTACCCAATATTTGAAACAATTAAATAAAATATTATGAAAAATAATTTATCCAAAATTATTTGAAATTTATTAATGAATTTGAGTAATAATAGGATTAATGTTTATAAATACAAAATAAAGTTAAATTTCATTTCTAAAAATATTTTCAAAATAAAGGCACCAGAATTATAAATAAAATTTTAATCAAAATAGAATAAACCCATTTAAATATATAAATAATTTTTGAATGATTTTTTAAAAATAATTACAATACTAAAACTATAAAAAATTAATTTCAGTCCTAATCATAGTTTTATATAATTTATGAAACTAAAAATATTAAATTATTCAATATATATGTCTCTCGAGAACCCAATATTCATTTTCAACTTTTCACTATGGATATTTCTCTAGATATATTACACCATCAAAGTGATCACAATAATTTTGGTACCCATTTGAAATTGGGTCAAATAATGTTAGTCAATAAAAAGTTTAAAGCCTATATTTTCTTATAATATGACTTCCCATGAGAAATATTATATTTTTAAGATACCAAATTTTATGAGAGTTTAACCATTTTTTGGTTATCATATATTGAATTTGTAAAATTACACTAGTAGATCATGTCCCATGGTTTTCTAATAATAAAAAATATATTGATAAACACCTCTAAAATAAATGGTATTTATGGTATTTCTCAAGGAAAATAAATTATAACCATTCCTATTATTACTATTCCCACGGTGTTGGGAAAATTATATCCTGCCAGAACATTTTTCAACTTTGGATAACTTGGAAACATATCCATGTATATCTCTTATGATGGATCATAATTTCATAACATAGGATTGACAAGAACAATTCATCTTACTTAATTTAATATACTATATTATATATTAATTTTATGCTCTTCACATTGATTCTAAACTGTAGGTATATCTTAAAAAACAAAATTAAACCATTTCTCTTGATCTTAATTATTTTAAGAGAAGATATCACTATTAACTTTGTTATCATTTTTATTTTTTTTCATATTCTTTTGAAATAATATCATTCACAGTTTCCACTAGAGTATATTTATTTTTATTCTCCATGAATTTTATGGTGAGTTAATAAAATCCTTTTTGTCATTATGGTCTATGATATTTGAGATATTTATTAATTAAATGACATGTATTACATAAATGACATAAATTACAAGGAACATTTTTAATCTATGTTTAAACAATGATTGAGTTTTATTATTTATCATTTAAAGATAGTAAGTAATCAACCAAAAACTATTGTGTGGGATTTATTACTATATAGATCAAAAAAATAATTCCCAAAACCCTTCCTTCAGGTACATTATGTTGATTCATAAACAAAAGAAATATAAATATTACCACATGTGGTGTTCAAAGAGTATAAATTAATTTCTCCCATTTGATTCATTTGATGATGTGAATGGTATCATGAATAAGGATCCAAGGATGGTCTTTGTTTGATTTAGGCATGTTTTCAGTATTAAATTTATAACCAACAGAGGGACCATATAAATTCCTTCAAGTTTTAATAATGTTTTTTCGATCAGTAATCTCAGTCAGCATTAGTTTGTTGGCCACTATGTAATTCCAACATGATTTTACCATTAGGGTTTTCCATATAATTTAAAATAAAATATAGTGACTTTATTTTATGATGGATCTACCCCATGTTAGAGGACCTATTTTTTAATTCACGTAGACATGGTCATTCCCTCTTATAAATTTCCTCTTTTATGACCTCTTCTTATAGCATTTTTCAATGCTTTTCCTACATTTATTTGGTTCAAAAAATATCCATAACAACATTTCCCTAGAATTCTTGAATAAATTGGTCATTGATTCTATCTTGAGTCTCATTGGGGGAATCATCATCAACCTCACCATCCCAAAAAATCCCCCTCGGTTCTGTCAAGTTGTTACATGAATTCATGGGATCATATGTTTTCTTGTTATTTACCATCCTTTTGATATCCTTAGCAGAAGAGACCATTGAAAACTATCCATAATCCCAAGTAACATCAAAATTCTTCCCATCCTAGATTTGTGTCTTGTTTCATTGTCTAGAAGATTGTGGGATTTCAACTAAGCCTATAAAACCATTTTAGAAGTGTCTAGGATAGTGATTTGGTAACCGTTCAATATTTTTAGTAGTAATTCCTAAAACATTCATGTTTTATTCATTGTATACTTACTCATTAATCCTGTTAAAAAGGCTATCATTTACTCCATTGTGTTAATGTTCTTGTGAGGTTTTTCCAACCTCTATACCATCACTCATTTTGAATTCCTCATCATATGATATTCAGAAGCTTTTAACACCTTTTCCATTATCATGACCATGATCATGTCGTTCATACAACTTGACTCTCACATGCGAGTGATGATCCTGGAGGTTTTTTAGAACCTCTTCAAAATATGATGATGTTAATAAGAGTTAAAATATTAATTTCCAAAAAAATTTCTATACGATTTATAGGTTTGGGTAGTTTCTAAATTGTGTATAGGCCCTCAATAAGATTATGTTTTAGTTGATCATTTCCTACCCTGCCCTTATTACCACCATTATAGGGTGTTTAATTCATTTCATTATATGTTTCCAAGGGAACTATCTAAACATTCCCCTTCTGCATTATTCATGAATCATCATTATAAACCCTTACCTGATTGAATCTACTTTATTTTTCTCGGTTACATTCTAAAGTGAGATGCCCAATGAATCTACAACTCATGTAGAAATTATACTTCCTTTCATATATTATTTCAATTTTATGTTATCATCCTTTATTGTCATAACCACCTCATTCACCCAAGTATTATAAATTTAAACCTCAACCAAAACATTATCATAAATCCCAAACCTCATATTCTCTTTTTTCATGTCCATCCGAATGGGATTCCCTGAATGTGAATCTATATCGCAATGATTTTTTTCATTCCAGTAGTAAGGATACAATCAAAATGTATTATCCAACCCTACTTATGTATATGCCCATACAACCCTGCTGCTCGGACAGCTCCTCTACCACGCTCGCCTACTCCCTACTGACCACCATGGTCGAACCTCTACCTCTAACTGGGAGGTCCCTCAACTGTCTGTTGATCATCTACACAACAGGTCGGTCAGTCACGAGCCATGTGGCCCTGCCTGCCACATGCGTATCACTGCCTGCTCATTGTATGACCCATTCTGTCTTGTGTGCCTTGCACAACCGAAGCTGTATCATAAGTTCTTCCACCGGATGGCCTGGTCTGCTTTTATAACTGTGATATTTGTCTGCTTCCAGCTGTAGAAGACTCCGCTACGTGATCCTCGGGGGTGGGTCTCCCTGCTGGTGACTGATTAACAATGAAAATATACATTAAGAGGGCTCTCTTCAATACCTCCACCTGCATTGGGATGCTAAGGGAGATCATCGAAGCCCTGATCTCTCACCCGAGCCCCTTCTCAAAGCTCTAGGCCCTGATGAATGGGTATGGAACCATATATTTGGAGTAGCACAAGAGGTCGGTGAACCTCACTAAGTATTGTGCCACCATCATGCTTCTGTGATGCAGATGAAGTAGCTCATGTATCTGCCTTGCACGTAGGGTGACTGGGACAAACTCCGCCTGAAACAGGCTCTCATAGTCTTCCCAATGAAGTGTCTCCTCGTCATGCACAAGGAGCATCAGGCTCCACCATCTTCCTGCTCCTGCCTGAAGGAGACTCATAGAAAGGATCACCATATGGTCGGCTAGTGTTCCTACCTATCTGAAGACTCTCACCACAACCTCTAGCCAATCCTCACATGTTTGTAGGTCTATCTCACCCCTTAACCTATGCAGCCTTTGGCGCTGGAACTCGTGCAATGCACTCAGGTGGCGTGCACTCCCTGCTACTGTGGTTGGTGGAATCGGTGGCCCAACGGGTTGTGGTACCGCTAGTGACTCCGTTGTGATAGGGCCCTGTATTTAAGCCTCGTCGCTCGATGAGATTCCATCTCATATAAATCCTGGAACCCTAGATGTCTATTTGAATGAGGCCATCCTAAAAAGAAACAGGTGCACCATGGTCAATATGTTATACCTGGTGAGCAGAATCCAAGATATCACAAATAAAACGTTTCAAATGAAACACGCATGGAATCATTTTTTTCATGCACTGAGTTATAAATCAGAAGTCAGAGTCCTAGTGTATGGATATGTCGGCCGTTGTTCCAACACTGGTTTTCCTAAACTGAAAACCACACCCAAAACACTTAACACTTATTCCGTTAAAATATCATAGTCCAATGTTAATCATTAGAATTGACTCGTCCGATACCAATTTATCACAAACTGTCCTTGGGGCCCGTGATATAACTACCCCAAACCCTCTTTCCTTAGGCCAGAGGTTGGTGACTAGAACCAAAAGGAACATCCCATAGAAAAGGGAAGTCATTTACTTTAAACCTACAACTCACACAGATTGTACACAAACAGAGATAAATAATGTACTAATATATTAAAAGAGTGTTGAAACTAAATCGGCCAATATACAAACCCAACTGAAGTAAAAGTATAGAAAAAGGGAAAACTGCTTCTGGATTGTCCACCAGGGAATCATACCTGAAGGGTTGGTACAGATCTCGATCATGTCGTCCAGGAGATACGTACCATCTATGTCCAGCTCCGTGAAGCCGCCCGTCCATCTCTCTCATCCTCGATCACTGCTGTCTGTCATCTGCACAGAGCACAACATGGTGTTGGCGAAGCCCATGTAGGGGTGAATATAATGATACTCAGTAGGGACCCCAAGACCCTCGAAGGTACCCCAGAATCAACTAATGATAAAGCATAGTAGTAAGGATACAATCACAAAGTATTATCCAACCCTACTTATGTATATTTGCAAACATATACCTAAGTAATCTAATACAATTAGGCTCCAACTCTTGAGCCCAATCACATCATGTTCCACGAATGAAGAAAGAAAACTTTTTGATAACAACACAAAGTCAAGACTCAACTGACACAGGTATACAACTTATGTAGAGATATATAGATGATTATATGTAGCCACTGAATCATCTAATTTGTTGAACCCAGGTAGGATCCTGGTACAATAATTAGAGCTTTCAAACCCACATAGGATCCTGGAACAGTAGTCGGAGCTATAGAACCCACATAGGAACCCGAAACATTAGTAAAAGCTATCGTACCCACATAGGATCCTAGAATAGTATTCGGTCCACATAGGATCCCTTTATCCCAATGCAGCCTCCCACAGGGTTCCCCCACAAAGCACGCTTGATTCATGGAGGGTCCTCTTCTCAAGCCAAGTGTAGATACATCAACTGCCCCGAAGTCCCATGTTTATGTATCTAGAACATCCTCCTTGACATAAGGAACCCAACGTGATAGACGGCGTGTCAATTAGATGCCCGGTCTGAGATTTATTAGCATTTCCATTCCAAGGGCCTAGTTGGATTTAAGTTTGATCCAACCCGGTTGTACCCCAAAAACAGCCAAATATTAAGTGGGGAATATGAAAAGAACTGCCTCACTCAATGGTTTACATCACTGCAGACGGTTCGTCAATCGGACACCTGTAGCTCATGTTACAGGAAAAAGAGAGGAAATAGGTCAAAATGGCTCGGGGTCCGGTCCGGCCCCGTCGGACCGACCCGGCCCGACCCACCCTGAGCCAACCTGACCCAGTTCAGGTCCACCCAGCTAGTCCCGGGTCCGTACCGGGGTATAAACTGGTCCACGGGTCCATCCTGGCCCGCGAGGGCATCTCAGCCCACGTTTGGTCAGGCCCGCGCTGGGTCCGGCCAACACTAGGCACATCCGCGAGAGGCCCACGGCTGGCTGCCCCCATGGGATCCTCCCTAGCCTCATTCAGGTTGGAGGAAACAACCCCTAGAGTCCTGAATGACATAGCCATTTGGGCGATATGGATCCGCTGCCACGTGGTGCAGGTTTGTGTCTCACGGGACCCGCACGGCGGGTCCGGCTGTTCCCAGCTGGCCGAGCGGCCAGCCGCCTCCCGCGCGACGCGGTTCTGCCCCACCTCATCCGGAGACCATCCCTACTGGTTGTCATTCCTCTGTCACTATAACACTTCCCCCCTCCACGCAGCGCGTGTGGTGCTGCACCTTCCCCAGAAACCTGGCAGCCCGAGCCGCCGATTCTCTTCGCGCCGACCTTGTCCAATCCGCCGCTGCAGCACCATGACATGTCATCCACGAAACACTCCTCTGGTAGTGCAGTTTCACCACCACCATCCATACGGCTGCCTAGAGTGACGTCTGCCCTTCCCATCGTTCTATCGGTGATGTTTGCTGGTTCTGACTGGTGACGAACCTTCTACGGGTCACCAAACGAGTTCTGGTGGCCCGATTCTCGTTCCCGAAGTAGCCACGCACTCCTCAAGATGTCTTCTTTGATCCACGACCATCGTTGACAAAAGTTTCTCAACCCAAACTCGTGGTACGATGATAATTAAAATCCACAAAGTAAAGAGGAGGGGTGGGGTCGTGTTCGTTCTGCCTGCACACCCGGTGTTAGAGTGATAGCTTGTGGATTCGAATATTAATCCCCGATGGAAAAGGAAGAATGTGAACCAATTAACAAAGCTTGAACACCTACCTGGGATTCATTGACGTTGGGGAAGAGTATGAAGAAATCAAGTAAGATGTTTTCAGCATTCTTCAAGGACGATTCTTCCTCAATTGTTCCGGAAGGAGATTGAAGAAGAAGAATATTGTCCTTAGAGGAAGGATTGTTCTTCCTCCAAGTGTTTCCTCCAACAAGATGTTTTCTCCAGCCAAAGAACCAATTCCAGCAACAACCATAGGAGGAAATCAAACACTTGAATTTGAGGAGCCTCCCCCTTATCACTTAATTTAATAAAAAAGGGGTGTTGGAAAGAATTAAAGTAGGGGTTTAGTGTGGGTGGACCCCACATTAATTCAAAAAGGTTTGAATAAAGTTAAATTTATGTTTAACCAATTTTTATTTTATTCCAATTTTTCTTTATCCTCCATGAAAGTTTGAAAAACCAACTTCTGTTCACGACCAAACGCAGCTGAGATGAATGTATACCTATGAAATCACAGGCACTGCGAGTTCAACCGTGCCCTCAGATTTCAATTCTGAGCACCGGTTCTATTGTTACCAAAACATGCTCTTATGTTCACTAAACGTACTATGAAACTTTGGAAAAACATTTTGGGAACTTAGAGCCTCATAATTTCATGCCATGAGAATCCGTAGTCTAAAAATAATTCCATATAATTAAAACAAATAACATGGAATTCCAGGTCGTTACAAGTTAATTCTTTCCCCAATCATTAATCATAATCATAAACCATCCAGAAGAATATGTTGAATAACTATAAAATTGTACATCCCCAACCAAACTAATCAAAATACATATGGGGAAATAATATCGATGGTATCAGTACAATATACACCCAATGGATGACATGTATAGTTGATGTATCTATTAAATTTTTAATAGAAATAAAATAAAAACTCCATTAAAATACACTTGAGGAAAATATTCTTTTCAATTTAAAAATATCCTTTTAAAACTAAAATTTCAAAAACAAATGAAAATAATTTTATCATTAAATCATCTTTATAAATTGTAAATTAATAGTTAAAAGAATGATTATTAATGACATTGTAAAATGTTTTTCACATATTATATATTATAACAAATACTTTAAAAAATTTGGTAAAAACCAAACATGATTTTTTTGGAAAATGATACGAAGATTCCATTAAATTTTTTAAAAAGCATAAAAAATGGGAAAAAATTTCTCTAAAAAACCATTTAAATATTTTTAGAAGAATTTTTAAAAAAAATATTTCTTCAACATGATTATGGAAGAAATTTTTTTTCTTATTTAAAAGAGAAATAAAGTCAGACTTCCTTAAAAAAAATAGAATTCATTTAATGTACCAATGAGAATAATATGTTAATTTTAACTAAAAACAATTATTAACCATAGGATAAAAATTTAAATGGATTTATTGTAATATGATAAAATAATTTAGTTCAATGGAAATTCTTATATCAAAATATTGATTAAAATGAGATTTAAACATAAATCTCTTACCACTTTGCAAAATTTTTAATCATAATTCCCAAAAAAGGGTTAAGATAAAATGAAGCACTTAATACCATTAATAAAAATATATTTATGATATAATATATCATTATGGAATGCATATTCACCTAAAAAATGAATAAACTTTGAATATGACATTTCTCTCACAAAAATAAATGTGGGACAAGAAACCCTTACATTACATTTGATTTTCATCATACATGTTTGAAACACATATTTAAAAAATATAAATATATTTTTAATTTATTAAAGAACCATAATAATATATTTTATACAATATATGATTTACTTATAGTATTTTTCACCAATTTGTTAAAATTTCATTCGTAGTATCACAGTTTCTGGTGACAATTTCATATTTTTCAAGTATTTTTTGCTTTGATAAATTCATTAATTTTTTTGATCATGGATACATAATATTATAATTTTTTACCATTATTTAAATATAAAATATATAAAATATATTTTTAATTAGATTTATCCATCAATTTTCAAGATAGAAAATGGAATAAACTATTCATGGAGAAGGTAATTCGTACGTATGCATTGAAGTTGTTTCCATTTTTCTAAATGGATGAAATGTAAGGGAAAAATTGATAATTTACCATCATTTAATGATTATTATTTTATCTATATCATTTATATTAATCAAATAAACCCTTATTATCTTCCATATAACATTAAAATAAAAAACTATTTGCATCGCTATGTGGAGGTGGTTATCAACAAGTGTTCACGAGTGACAATGTTTTTTTAAAGCATATTAGAAGAAAAAAAATATGTGACACTATATTTATATAATATTTTTTATGATATAAATTAATCATATATTAATTAAAAATATCCTTACGACCTTCCATTTTGGGCGTACATGAAAAATAAATGACATCTTTTCATGACGCAATAGTGTGCCACACACACGATTGACATTATCATAATCTCCAATGAATAGAAAGAAAGATGTTAAATGTGATATCATAACTAAAAATTATAATAAAATCATAAATATCATGTAAATATGTTAAATATATCATTTTATACTATATTTAAATGTGTTTATGGAAATATTATTACATTGGTTCATGAGGTGGTAGGCCACCATACACATGATCAACAATTTAATTCCCCATTTGATGGAAGTGGACTAGGATATGGGTTATGACATTAAAATAATAACATTTTATTATTTATTTGATAATTATGTTATTATATTTTCATATATGAAGATTATTTTAAGGAGGTGGAAGAAAAATTAAATCAAATATGTACTTTTTATCAATTTACCACATATTCAAAGATGATCTATAATTTTATACGAAAAAAATTATTAAGTGAAATTAAAACTAAAAATAAGTCCTCTAGGATGTGTTGATGGAATTAACTGAGATTTTTTGGGTAGTTATTTGTAGAACTAAAGTGTTTTTTGAGTGTAAAGAGTGGGGACGATTGAAAAGATAATGTGATACCAACATTGTTTTTCAAGAAAGACTCAAATATTGGTCATTCTAACACATTTGAATCTATAAAGTGTAAATATTGAATGAAAATGTGTTTTGGAATTTTTTTCATTAATTTTTAACACTTATATTATCAGCTAACCACCCATTAAATCCATTTTTACATAAACCACAATAATTATTTTTTACTTATTATATTATTCATAGTTGTAAAAACTTATGTTGATCTTATTAGGAAATAATAAATATTATAATTTTGAATATGTAATATGTTTTAAATTTTAATTCATAAAATTTGAACAATTAAATTTAAAATTAAACCAGCATCCACATCGAAAAAATAGTTTTTAATAAATGTATTTTTAAAAAGAAAATATGGTCTTATAATAAGTGTATAAAAATTATTCATCATTATATTAATATAAAAATATAAATTTATATGTTTAATCATAAAAATTAATTAAAATATTTCCAAAATATGGTTTATTTCTAATAAATAATTTGTGGAAAAATTATGCACATTAAAATGATATTCAGAAAAATGTTTTTTACTCAAAAATAGACTTCTAATAAAATATAATATAACTGTAATTCAAAAATAATTAATTGGACTAAAATTTAATAAATAATAAATATATTAATATAAATAAAATTATAATCATAATTGTATTTTAAAATTACTTTATGTATTGTAAATAATTGATAGTTTGTCAAAAATCGGTTTTTCACTATTCACTACAAATCTATATTTTCAATGGATAATTTTAAATCAATAAGGTGAATATACGATAGTACAAAAATTATTCTTTTTATTATTATTATAATGATAAAATTAGTGATAACATAATTTTTTCAGACAATTATTGAATCCAAATACACATATACATTATTCCACATAGTCTGTAGTAATATAATAATCATTACACTAATATCATAACATCTTATGGAGTTTATTTCCTTAAATATTATTGAATTAGTTTTTATAGTTCCCCAAATCCATATAATGGATAAAATTTGTATTTTTATATTCATTCTTGACATTTAAATCAGGATAACAGTACTATTTATTTATATAATTATAGAAAACATCAAATCCTTTCAAGAATGTACCAAGGTGATTATTTCAATAAATATTCCATGTCGTAAAACTCTTCATTAATTTTTCCCCTTAC
Source organism: Viscum album (assembly GCA_963277665.1). Lineage (NCBI taxonomy): Eukaryota > Viridiplantae > Streptophyta > Magnoliopsida > Santalales > Viscaceae > Viscum > Viscum album. Next base: position 1,405,305,904 of record OY728133.1, on the reverse strand, counting down.
CTATTTTTTTCTTTGTAGTATTATTATTCTTGTACATCCCCTCAAAAACATAATACTTAAATAATTTTATCTGTATCTTGGCACCACATGTTACTTTGTCCTCATATGATGATAGTGTTTTAGAGACTCATTTATTTTGAAATATGGGACTAATACAACCAATTAAACTAGTATTATTACTCTTTAGATAATATAAATTGTTGGGTTCCCATTCTTTCCATTATGTTCTATTTCTAATAATTTCCATTCACTATATTAAATCATATCGTTATGAAACATAATTTATAATCCCAAAACATGATAAACACTTATAATTAATTAAAAAATTATGAATATATTTTCTCATAATCATAAAAATTGTTTAATTGGGAATTATTTCAAATCATATAAATATTCTCAAATCCATCATAATTTATTTTAATTAAAATGTGAATTATGCTAAAATTATTACATGGGAGTATCAAATAAAGGGAACAATATGGACCATTTTTATATACCAGGAAATGATCATATCATTTCTGACTTTCCTTTTTCAATGTTATTACCTCTAGGTACATTATTTCAAGAACTATGTCCAATTATAAAATCTATACAGAGATATATTTCTTAGAAAAAATAAGAAATAATTACCTTTCCAAAACATCATGATGTTCTTCTATGATTATCCTCAACGCCCATCATAGTACAATGTTCCCTTATCTATGATTTTATAAATCTAGTTCCTTTGGTTTTTATAAAACCTCCCTTTGATAAGAACTATAAAGAACCTGACCTTAGAAGCCCTAATCTATTGGTTAACATATTTTATAGGCATAAGATATTAGTAATTTCATCTCGATGGATCACATAGTTTAGTAGTCATTATAAAGTAGATAAATACAAGAATTTAAAATATAACAGATAGAAAAACTAATTACAGTATAATATTTTTATTTATTTCATATTTATTTCTTCTTCCATTACCCTGAATATCAATCATAATACAATGTTTGGAATCATAGAGAAGAAAACATAAGAAAGAGGTTAGATAAAATACTAATTACTCATATTAGTATAGTAGAAGCTATAATGGATATAAATGAATAATCAGTATGGAAAGGTAAATAACTAAAACACATGTAATTCAATAAATTACATGATCATAATATATCAGGGATAAATGATGGTAATGTAATTCCTTGTAAATAATTACATTAAATTGAATCACAACAATGGTCTTATAAATAATTAAACAATCACAGGGAACATAAAAAAATAATTTCATAATATAGTATTTTTTAATTCCAAACACCATTAACACATTTTCTAAACCATTTAAAATATATTTTGAAACTATGAATAATGATTATTTAATTTGAAAAAATAATTTATCTCATGAGACCAATAGATACATCTAGTGAATTCATAATTTTAATCCTCGCATGTCTTTTAATAGTTCCAATTCAGTACATATATAAAAGGGTGATACCTAATAAATATAAATATTCCAAATTATGTACTAATATTTGAAATGTTAATACTTACCCCCAATTAGTAAAGATAATTATAAACTATCCTGGTTAATATGGTGAATCGAAATAAAATTGTACATCCCTAATGAAAATGATCGTAAACCATTGGAAACAATATTAATGATGGTATCAATATAAAATATTCACATTAGATCATTACTAAAATAATGTATTCATGTCATTAATGGATATAAATACCACAAGTACTCAATTGAAAACATTCTTGTGGAAAATATGCCTTTCATTTTGAAAGTCTCCAAATAAAGATAAATATAAAAAAATATTTTCGTAATAATTTTTTTGAAATAAAAATTGAAACAGGTAAAATAATATTTTAATCATTAATTGTTAATGAAGGTGTAAAATTCCATTTATTCCAAACACATTTAAACAAATAGTCCATTAATATTATCAATAAAATAAAATGTCCATTATTTTAAAAAATGCAACAATATTCTTTTGATTTTTTTTGTAAAATGTCCTAAATTAGAAAAAAAAATTATTTACTAATCAATTTTAACATATTTGAAAAAATATTTTAATAAAAATAAAAATACACGGTTTTAGGGGAATTTTATTTTGACAGAAGAGAGTAATATTGTAATATTTTATTGAAAAAAATTTCAAAATAATTTAAAGTACTAGAATTATGAATATGATACTATTACATGAAAACATTATAAATAGACATATGATAACTACTTTAAAGGGTTTTATTATATAATGATAAAATAATTTCATTCTATAGAAATTTATGTATAAAAATTCGTAATTATAAATATATTGTAAAATAATTATATAACCACTTTAGTAAATTTATAATAATAGTCCCCAATAAAATAATAAATTCAAAAAAATATTTATAAGACATTAATATAAATATATTCATGATATAAAATATGAAAAGAAGCATTATATACACAACACAATGTAATAAGTGGTGAATAGGGGATATGTGTCATAAAATTGATATTGAGATGATATTGTAACACTCCAATGTTTTATAAAAATAAATTGAAATGCATGAAAATTATTTTAAGTAGATAATTATTATTATACTTTAAACATAATTTTACTAATTATATGTTTCGAATTTCCAAAAAGGGTCATCTACAATTGTGTTCTGTATGTTATTTGGAGTCTAATAGAACCAACTTATTTTTTGGTGAATATTAACATACCCTTATGAATTATAATATGAATAGTAATATTACCCAAATGGATAGTAAATTTTAATATTATTTTATTCTCTTAAGGATTTAAGGTAATGACATCATGAATAATTTTTCTTTGTGATATAAATGTAGTTATAGTTTTTAAATTATAAATTTTGGAATTGCGTATGATTTTATTTAAAAATTAAATTAATAATATATAGAAAATTATTTTGAAAAAATGGACTTCATTTTTGAATTCGACACATTGAAAAATGGAAAGGGTAAATTTTTGAGATTTTTCTAAAATTCTTTATTTTTTGATGAATAGTAAAATACGAGAAATGTTAAATACATGATTTACTGCACAATAGGTGATGCAAGGATGATGTAAGACCACTGGGTTTGAACTCACATTCCATTATTACAATTTGGGTTCACTTGAGTTATGATTATTCATAGTCTTGAGCAAAAATATTATAATAATGATTAAAATAATGTTAAATACCTCCTCTCCTCCAATATAAATACCACCCTCATTCCCCTCTTCCTCCCACGCATCTCAAGATGTAATATATAGCTAATTTCTGCACAATACTCCCCCACAAGGCTCTTTCCCACGTCCTAGAGCTTTTGGCCTCATCCAAAGGCCAAAACCAAAGCCCTTAAGAAGGATCTCAAGGAAAATAAATGAAGAGGTAAACATCCTCTTTAGTTTTCATTATTTTCATTCATTTTATGTTATTCTTTTTCATTCCCTTTGGCTTATATTGGGATATTATATCCCATTTTCCCTTTACTACCCATATAATTTAATAATGAGGAGATATTACTTTTCTCTCATAAAATTATTTTATTAAATTTTAAGAAACACTGTTAGGATGCCATATTTTCGTAAGGGATTTCTCGATTTTCCATTTATTTTGAGTTACTTTCTTTTCTTCTTCTTTCATCGCCTCCCCTTATCCAAAGCGAATGAATGCTCTAGAAATCAAGTTTATTTTTTATGTGCTCATTTTCATGGAAAATTCATCATCAATATTCTTCTCCTCCCCCACTTATTCATGGAATTAAAAACATGGATCTTGATGTTTCGAATTACTAACATCATGGACGATGTGATTTAAATTTTATTTAATTCCTTCATGTCTGGTCGTGAAACCATTTTTGTAGTGGAACCAGGTAATAATATAAGTATTATTTCTCATCCATGTTTCTAGATTTTCTTGTAATCTTTGTTTTAAATTATAAAACAAAATATGGTCATTATTATCAAAGACCCACTAAAATGATCTAAATGAATATCATTAATGATTTAACTTATGAATCATCATCATGTAAGAATTAAAAATGATAAATGGTATAAAAAATGGATTATGAAAATATTTAAATAACACTCCTTTACAATTCAATATCCTCACTCCCAATCGACAAGAACATCCATCATGAACTGATCATGAAAAACATGTAAAGAACACACCCAAAACAATGCAGGAACAAAATACTAAAAATTAGATTGTGAAATGATGTAATTAAATGATCATATAATGTTTTATAAATATGGATATAATTATGTACGATATTAATAACACTCTTTTGAACATTATACAATATTTTTAAACATGTTTTAAATAAGACAAGCATGTGGTAAGGGAATTCATAACGCGATTTCCATTCTTTGGGATAACCTTCTACTTCGTTATTTATGTGTTATTAGAATTGTCGTGTGTGATGTAATATTTTTATATTATGTTTTATTATGTATATTTATAGTTTATATACTTATTCCATACACTCAAATAATTCTTTCTTTAATTATATCATTTATGTAAGGGTTTTTTGTTTTAAAATTATCTTTTTGAATTCTGTTTTAAAAAATTCAAAAGCAAATTTTTAAGTAATTATTCATGTTCTATGATTGTTTTCTGGTTATTTCTCATTGTTTAAGGTCAAGTGTGGGACTTATATTTCCCTCCAATGCATTGGTTATATGTATGTTTGTGGCCGGATGTATGGAGACTCCAAGTATAACTGCGTTGGTTACACAAATTGTAAGGTAGTCTTGAGGGTTACAAATTATAAGGTAGGTGGGAGGGTTATAAGATTATGTAAGTAATGACCCATGATACCTTTATTGTTTTATTAATGTTCTCATGTATTTCATAATTCATCTATAAATCTCATGTTTCACAAAGTAATTATATATGAGTGACAATTAAATCTTTTGAAAATGTTTTCATATGTTACATGTATTCATAGACTTATGTTCTATTTCATTATTTTACACCTCCTACTGATCTTTTTGTGCTCATCCCATCCTTTTTAATGATTTTCACAGTTTATAAGGATTGGTAAGTCAAAAAAGGAATCTATGTTAAATGTTTTAAGAATTGTTAATGAAATCATGTTTTAAACTTTAATGTTTTATATTTTGGAAAAATGGAAACTATTTTTATATTATCCACTCTATAACAATGTGTAATTTTATGAATGTATTATGTTATAATTATTGAAAACATGAAACATGAAAATTTCTTCAACATAAAAGGACGTTATTTTTTGACTAAATTTATGATTATGTAATGGAAAAAGGCCGAGTCTTTATAGTTGGTATTATATGATGGTTTAGATAACATTAGTGGTTAGGATGGTGTTAAAAGAAAACCATAAATAATTTTTACACTATGATTAATTTGAAATGTTTTATAATTTAAATATTACTATGATTCCTCATCAATGAAATTTTTGTTCAGAATGGTTGTCCATAGAAGAAACATGGAAGCTGAAGTGGAGACACACTGGCAGAACGACATCCTTCCGAATCTGCAACTCGGAATGGTAGGGAATGGAACCAGTTAGTTTATTTCAATAAGGTATTAGATAACAAAACCATTAAATGGTTGTGGTACCCATTAAAGAGAAAAAGTAAAGATACGCCAACAGAATGTGTCAATAGTGGGACATTTTATGAGACAACACCCTCCTACCTTCGATGGGTCGTTTGACCCAGTAGTGGCTGAAGGATGGATTAAAGCCCTTGAAAAGATATTTTATGTAATTGGTTATACAAATAATAAAAAGGTATGTCATTCCATTTATCATTTTAATGGTGAAGCTGATCTATTGTTGTCAATGGTAATAAATATCAGGGTTAGATAGGATATTTATTTCTTAGAGTGGGATTAATTTAAATGTATTTTCCTTGAAAAGTATTTTCCTAAGGTGATGAGACTTAGTATGGAGAAAAAATTACTTGAATTGAAGAAAAAAGTGTAATATTTAGTTGTTGTTTATGAATAAAACATCACCCGAGTGGCAAGGTATTCTCTATATATTATTCCTGATCTTGATAAAAAAACTCAACCGCTTTTACATAGGACTAAATCCAAGGTATCGAAGGGTGTACACCTACCATGAATTCAAAATATTTGAAAAACTTATCTAATGTGTTGAGAGGGTAGAGATGGAGTTTTATGATAATCATATTCACTATGGAAACAAATAGATGAATAGATCTAGATGGAAAGTGATGGGTAGAAATCAACCAAAGAAATCTGATGATAAGAATGTTCGGCTTCCAGTTTGGGAAAAGTGTGCCAAGAGGCACAGGGGGAATGTCTTAGAAAAATTGTAAAATGTTTTAAATGTGATTATTTTGGACAGATGGTCTGAGATTGTAATGAAAATGATCCAAAGACTAATCTTGATAAACAATCTGTAATGTGTTTTGAAAATAAAAATGATATTTTCCTGTACAATAATTTTCTGTATTTTCATTCATCAATGAAAAAAATCCTTTTTCTTAATTCAATGATTATATATTGTATTAATACTATATTTATACATTTAATGGATGTTTTAGGATCAGATTTAATATGGATTTTTTATATGTATAATATCTTTCATATTACATTTTGAGTTTTAAGATTATTTTTATTTATTAGGGAAAGTATTTATATTCCATTTTAATGTTTTAATAAAAATGTTTATGTTGATTATGTTTTAACCCTTACATATTATGAATAAATTTTATTTTTTATTTGATGGTTGGGGACCCCTCTATCCCCTATATTCATCAGCAGTTTTTGCGAGAAAAAATATAAATGGGTTTGGACAATTCCTTACCAATTATTATATTCCTGGAATGAAGCCATGAATCATTAAGATTATTGGAATGAGTCCTTGATGATATTACACTCTTTTCATGAATCCTTGATATTATTAGATTTTATCAATTAATCCATTTGTGGTGTGTTTTAGATTTCAATCATTTATCATTGCATCATTTTGAATTATTTATTTATATTCCATGTGATTATTATATTAGTTATAATATTGATGGTTTTGTTACATCCTCATGTAATTATTTATATATAAATTTTTTATCACCACTTACTAATTCCATATTATTCTCATGATATTAATTTAGTGTAATTTTTTTAGTTATTTACCATTATATATTGATTATTCATTATTTATTCATAGATTCCTCTATATGCAATCATTACTAATAATTTTATCTCACCTTATTTTGTTTCCTTTCACAAGGTTTTCATGATGATTAGTATGAATTATATATCAGATTATACTATAAAAAATAATTTATTCTTAAAAAATATATTTTTTAATTTATTTATTCATATGTAATTTATAACTCTTTTATGTATCTATTTTACCAAGACTAATAAACTATTCAGTATATTGACATATGATTTCCTTGTGTATTATTCCAATGTGATTGTAGCAGGAGCTGAATTTGAGCATACTAGGGCCAGGTCACTACATGATCATCAGTCATTACAATTTCATCTTCCATTATTGGAATAATATATGAATTAGATTTTTTAACATAGCACAACCAATGAGTGAGATTATACTAATGAAATAGAATAATGTATATCTTCACAAATTATTTCAAAATAAACTTTTATCCAATTATCATAATGTGTAATGATATCAATTCAATTTTCAATAAATATATTGTGTATAAATCTGTGATCGATGACCTTCTCAAGATCATGTTATCTATCAATTTCTTTTTGTTTTTGGGAATTAGTGATGGCACCCCATTCGTCAGGCACTCCTCTAGGCTCTCGGCTCCCCTTCTTCCCCCAGGGTTCCAGAGGCCCTCCTCTATGGCGTTGGCTCTCCCCCTCTTCCCCGGCTTCATCAGTGGTCTCCCATTCCATTTTTCTTCCACTTCTTTCTTGTCCTCCTCTTCTTCTCATCGATTCTTCTTTCTATGGGTTTTCATCTCCCATTGGGTTCTCTCTCTGTGGTTTCCCCCTCGCACCTTTTTTGGTTTTCTTATCGAGTATTGGTTGCCGTGGAAGCCTTAAGTCGCCCTAGGCTTGCTCTGGAATCAGGATCCTCTGTGCCTCTCTAAGTTAGAGCTGGTGTGGTGGTATCAAAGTGGCTTTGGGTTACGTGGTCAGGCGGTCGATGGGTTTTCAAGCGATACCAGAGTCTGTTCATTTTGTTTGGTCTTCTTCTAGGTATTCTGCTTCATCGACAATGGTAGTGTTCAGAACCCATAGGTGATCAAATCCCTACCCTAGCCTAACGTTTCCTCAGTGCCTCTCCCAAATGGATCTGGCGCGGTGGTATCTGCAAGGTTATGGGATGTGTGGTGCGGTGGATTTCGAGCTTCTCGGCGCGACCCGAGTCGGTTTTATCTTATGATAACGATTCATGGTTTGTTTAATCTGATATGTGTTTCTTCTTCGAAGATATCGGTGAAGAGGACTTGTGTTATTTCTTTACTGCTGGTTTTATGCTTGCTCAGTGAAGCTGGTGTTTCGTGTATCTAGTTTGGTGTTTCCTGTTTCTGATGTGATGATGGAGTTGTCGTCGATGGTGACGACGAGGGCGAAGTGATGACGGTTCCTCTATTTTCAGTTTGTCAGGATGAAGTTTTTACTAACTGCGAAGATGGTGTTTTTTACGGGTATTGATGCAGCGGCATCGGTGACGTGGTGGATGGTCTCCGGTAGGCAGTACTATAGTCTTTGGATGAGGCCGATGAATTGTAATGACGGCGTCGAGTTGTGATGCTAGAATGGACATAGGTGTTAATGGTGATGCTATGATGGTTATATGTCGATGTATAGTGAGTGTTTTTTCAGTTTCAGGACGATCAACGTGATGGGTATCTTGTTCCAGTTGTGTGTTGGGATGGGTGATGATTTATGAAATTTTAATGTTTTGGATTTTTGAGTGCTGGTAATGGCGGCACTGGATCAGACTGGGTTTTTTTTTGAATTTTGAATTTTTTATGGTGTAATTTTATTGATGTGTTGTTTCTGGTTCACACTTACCCCTTAAAAATTTAACTAGAAAATATAAAAAATATGGATTTGAGGTTGGAATTAGTTTTCCCTTCTAAATCCATCTTTTAATTTTTCCAGTAATGTTTTTTTCGTGGAAATCTAGTTCAGCATTACATTTTCTTACCTTTTTGTTTCCAACATTACTTTTAAGGGAAATTTTATTTATCATTTTTACGATGTGGGTTTTTATGAATAAAAAATAAAATATTAAAAAATTGAAAATTTTCATGAATTTAGAGGGAGATATTAATTTTAATTTATTAAAATGTTACATAAAGAGATTTTATGAAACAATTTTCAATTTAATTATAATTTAAAAATGATTGAATTATATTTAATGGATGTTCTCTTAAATAACATTCATGAAAAACAAAACTAATTTTGTATCATGTTCCATACAACGTTGAGTTTTATCGATAACTTCTTTTGATCACAAAACCAAATTTTATTTAATAATAAAATACTACTTATGTTATTATTTAATAAGATTTTAACCTTATACTTGTTACAATGGAAGACAATAATATGATTAACTTAAATTATATAATATATGGTTTACACATTTATAAAATTATTTTATTTTTTATTAATTAACTATAAATGAAAATAAATACAAATTGAAGATAAAATAAATGTTTTTATAATTAAAACTATTCAATACATAGAAAGAAGTTTCATCTTACTAAGTTAAATTAATATCCTCTATTAAATTATATTAATTAAATGCATATATATATATATATAATCATTCAATTGTTTTTCTTATTCTGATAGGTTTAATAGAAATATAAAAAGAAAAAATCCAATTTTATGTATAAAAATATATTTTTTCTAAAAAATACATTCATATAACATTTCACACAAACATTAAAATGGAATTATTCTATTTATAGGCATTGAATAAGATAAATTGTGTTCTATATATGAAATTAGGTGTTCTAAATTTTTTAAAATAGGATCCTTTTATTTTTTTTAATTATTAATAGTAACATTGATAATTTTTATCACCATGGTAAATGGTAAAATCTAATAATTGATAGTAAAAATAAAATTCTAACAATTAGGGTATGGACCTAACAGTTTCCCCAATTTAATTTAATGAGTATTTTTAGACTATAATAATATAAGGGTCTTATTTTTAATCCTTTTGAGAAAATTAGATATGATTATGACTTTTATAATATTTTATTAATGGAAAATTCAAACATTTCTATGTATTATTATTAATAAGTATAATATTTTTAATATGGTGTTTTCCAGAGTCAATATAATGATCTCATATTAACATACATAGATATTACATCATTTTAGAAAAATATTCATCACATTACAAAAGTGTTTTCCCATGGAATATAATAATATAGTGACTTTGGAAACATAGACCACAATCTTAAAACACAATGGAGTATATTAAATATTTCACATGAAGATCTTCTGTTTTGTTACTCATCAATGGTATAACATACCTAAACCTTTCTTCATAACATGGGGGAGGAATCATAATAAAGGGTGATCTCGGATGCCTTGTAAGGGTTAACATAATATATATAAATCAATGAACATATCAAATCATAAGGAAAGTACATTGTAATGGGAAAATGAATCAAAAATTTATTCATTCATACCCAACCTATCATATATCATAAGCATGATTCATGGAATACAAATTTAACATTATAGAAATAATGACCCATCAGGGTGCGATACCATGACCAATCAATAATGAACTATAATATTATGATATTAAAGTGTGGAATCATCATATTTAAATATATATATATATATATATATATATTTCATGTGTCAGAGATAACTACTATGAACATCAACATAGTAAATTAGGACACACAAGTTTTCGAAAGTGGAATAGGAATCACTTGTTTCAAATTATGAATCTATCTGCACCTATTTCCCATTATGGATCTGGATACACTTGTTTCACCTTAGGGATTAAGGCTGTCAAATTTTATTAAATTTTTCTCTCAAGATATATCAATATTTACCCAATTCATTTGAGCAATATATGGGTGAATCCATCATGTAATCTATAATGGGATCACCTATCACTATATGGGATGCCCCATCATAGAAGTTGTAACGAGATTACCCAACACTATCAGGGACACTAAATCATATAATATATAACGATCGTACCCAACACTATCTATGACACCCCATCATATTATATATAACGGGAATACAATACAATATCTTGGCCTCCCAATCATATATGTTCTAATGGGCTTACATGGTGTTATATAGCCCACCCCATCATTTATGAAATGTCTAAATACTACAACATAAAGTACCAAGTGCCTGAATATGATAAAAACAATCATTTTATCATACATATCATTATAATCTTATATTAATGAAATGGGTTTCAACTTAATGATTTATAATCTTGACTAACCCAATGAAAATAGACAGGTTCCATAAACATTTTTCCCTAATAGTCATAAACCATTCAGAAAAAGGATAATAATGGAATCCTTGGCTCATTTACCAATTAAATCATAGGTAACATAATTAGGTGAAATATTATATGGAAAATATTTTGTAAACATTATTTAGATAATTTCATGAGGAAAATATCATTTCCCCTTTGAATAGTTCATTTTCAATAAAGAAAATTTTAAAAACTATTTTCAATGAAAATAACCTTGACTAATTGTGAAGGAATACTTGAAATACATTTTTAACCCATTTGAAAACATAAAAATTTAAAATAATTTCCTTGAAAATAATATTACCAGAATAATTAAGAATATTTTTAAATCATTTCAAGAAAATATGGTTTTTGAATAAAATAAATTTCTAACTAAAGAGAGATGTAAAGTTATATTATCATAAAATATTTAATAATTATCTTAACTACCTAAGAATTAATAAATGGTTAAATTAAATTAATATTCTAGGGATTACCATTGAAGAAAAATGTTAAACATATTTTAAAAGATATGGATCATGAAATTTCATTAATGGAAGTATAATAATTATTAATACTTATAAAAATGTATGTTTAAGAAATGAAATCTTACGACATTGGTAGCATTTAATCATAATATTCACGATAGAATAACATTTCAGTAATCATATAATGTCATGAAAATAATGTGATTCATGATATAAATTGTCAAAGGGTAATCATATATTCCTCATAACAGAATATAGGAGCATAAATAACATGTATCTCAATTAATGAATATTGAGACAAAATTAAATTACTACTTTTTTATCATTGAAAATGCGACCCTATGATACATATATCATTAAATGGATGTGTAAATAAAATATAAAAATTTATAATTATATTTAAATAAAGTCAAGGGTATTATAAATTACATGAAAAATAAAAAGTAAGTGAATATGACATGTGTCTCATGGAAGTAAAAATTTAGAGGAAACCCCATCTATAGATTAGGAACATTTGAATCATGGTCCCCATAAAAGAACCTTAATTCAAAAATTTAATATCATAAAATAAATGAAATACATGATAATATATTTAATTGAGAAGTATATAAACCACCTAAAATAAATGAGTGGTTAATATGTAATAAGTTATACAGAAATAAAATTGATACAATAAATCCCCTTACATAAAGTCTTCCCTTTCTCTGTATATGTTAAAACTTGCACGCCTTTGGGTAAATCATTTTGGTTTTCACCAAATGAAATCTTTGGTAGAATTTCGGCACATACTGAGACCTATTGGTTGAGAGAATAGATTTTTTGGAGGGATTTTGGAAGGAGTTTTTTTGATACAAATGGAATGGGAGGTGAGATGCTGTGGGGAGATTGAATGACCTATTATAGAGGAGGAGGAGTGAAATTATTGTAAGTAACAAAAATTAACCTCTTTTGGGATGTCTCACAAACATCATTTTTTATAATAATGAACCTTGTTTTATAAACATGTTTATATTTTTTTAAATATTTCCATCCAATAATTTTGGGATAAGGGTATATATCATTTTTCCCCTTTGGTTTAAAGTTTGGTTCTATAGTAAACTAGTTTTTCTATTAATTATTTTGATTATTTTGTTAATTTTTTCACAAATAATTATTGTAAAAATTTATATTGAATTTATTATAAATTATAAATTATATAGATTAGAAATATAAAATCAATTATTTCAAATTGCAATCATTTAATTGATAGAAATTAATTAAAAAATAATCACACAGATGGGATGAGACAATATGTTTTTCAAGTGACCATGTTAAAAAATTTTAACGGTTTAATATCTAATTTCTATGTGAAATTGAATTAAATGAAAAAAAGTGGTTTTTGCTATGTAAAATTGAAATAAATAAACATTTAAACTAGATTATAATCTAATTTTATTGTATTAATAAATTAGAGAAAAATGAAGTTTTTTTTAAACGTTGGTATTTTTCTCTCTTCATAAAAAAATTTAACATCGTAGAAAAATATTGAAAACTCAAAATAAATTAATTTTTACATCCTATTTTCAAAAATTATTTTTATTATTTAATATATAATATATAAAACTGTAAAAAATCAGATCTAAAATATGTTCACAACTAAAAGGTGGTAAAATTTTGTTTTATATAAAATATCTTCTTATGTGTACAATTGGATTTATTCTTATCACTTATATAAAAAACAAATGAACTGAATATTAAATTGTTAATTGAATAAAATATATATATTTCATAAAAATCTCTCATCAAAATTTGATTAATTAATTTTAAAAAATAGTTTTCAAACAAAAAAATTTCTATATTTTGAAAAGGGTTTTATTTTCATTATATTTAATTAGTCATCAAAGAAGCCATCTTATATACATGTGTAAACCATATTTTAATAATTTTATGAAACCTATTCATTACTAACTTTCCAATTTATATGTGGAAATTTTCATATTAAATAAAATTTTTTAATAATATATCATGTTTCATTTAAACATTATATTTCATATAACTTATGCTGTTATTAGTATAGTATATTATATAGGCTAAGCATGTGTCGTGAAAGCGCAACAATAAGTTTTTGTTGTTTATAGTGAAAATTTGACATAGTTTTGTGTGTATTGAATAATTAACATAATGTTTCTTATAACATAATACAAACAATGTTCTTTCATATAAAACAATCTATATTCAGTGTTGTAAGAATTTAAAATATAGAAAAATTAAATTAATTTGAAAAAAAAATCGAACAATATCATGTTGTTACCTAATACCTCCTTTAAAATGAATTTCTCCATTGAAATTCATGTGGTTCAATAATGGTTTAATACTTTAATGTAACATTCATAGAAACTCACTTCATAAAAATTAATACAAAAATATCCTTTAAAAAGGAATGAAAATATCATAATAGTTACTCAGTAAAACTCATATGTAGGTTTCCACATAGCAAAACCTAGGCGAGAAGAGAAAATTTGTAAATGAATGAAAAGTGTAAATAATTATCATTTTTGATAACAATCACTCATTACATGAAATTGGTTGATCTAGAGAATGTTAGTAACCATAAACCCATATCCCAATTAGGAATTAAGTGGTCATTTATATCATTAAAAATGATGATAAAAAGGATAAAATTTATTTCAAGAACCTTTCCATAAATTTGATTAATCATCACAAGGAGATATAATTTCTTGATTTCTTTGATTTTTCTATGCACAATATCACACTTTGGTAGATCCTTGACCAAATCTCGCTTCATATATTACTCAACAAATAAATGTGAATTTATTATGCCTAAAGCATAAATGGATCATAAGATCCATAGGAAAATAAAGACATTTATTCAATCTTTAGTTACAGTCAAAGGAACAATGTTAGAAAAGGTTATCCAATATGCATAAGTCATCATATGGTGAAGTAATATGTTAACCTCAAAAACCTCATCCAAAGATCAATTCAAACAATTAAACAAATGGTAAAAACTATAACTCTTCCAAAATATAATTCATCCATAATTTATTAATGAAGTTCTTAACATATACTGATTGCATTTTTGTTGGAAAATTGTGTTCATCCATGTAATAATTGAATATTAACTATGATTTTACAATTATATAATATATTTATTAGGAGAAGATGAAAATAAAGTTTAACGAAGGATAGACAATAATATCTTCATAGGGATTATTCGTACCAAATAAAAAATAAAATTCCCAACAATAGAGGGAAAGATAAGTGTTCCCTAAATACCATGATTCACTAAATCCATATTTTTCAAAACATTTCCCTTTTTAATTTTTACTTATTCCTCTTTCCTTTTAGTGTTCTATTTCTTATCTTCTATATTAGTCCTTATATCAGGTTATTGATTCATATAATTCCCAATAACATTTCACATGAAACATTTGTGTGTGTGTGTGGTGAATTATTTGTAATTCCATTCTCTATCATTGAATTAACTATATCATTAATATTATTTTTATATTCATATATTTTATGTCCATATTTTATAATTTTAAACCACCTCCTACTTAAATTCTTGTAATTACCCTAATGAGTCTTTCCACATTTTAGGCACATAGATGTATGGATTTTTTTCCACCATTTGAGTTATCATGTGACTCTAAATTACTTTTATAATAAAAATTTTAGAAATGGTTGGAATATATATTTTCAATTACCTCCTTCGGTAAAAATTGAATAAATTCATTATTTTCAAGATGTTTTAGAGATTTGGCATCAGTCATTTAAATAATTGATCCATTTTTTTTAGATATTACGATTAAACCAAAATCATACCATGAAAGTCTTTTAATATTGGATTTATATGTACCAATAGATTCGTGATACTTTTTTAAGCACAATTAATTCCTTCTCTATCGTTATTTAATGAATTCGAGGGATATATTGCTGAAAAATATCCCCTTAAAAACTTTTTGTTACAAAGAGTCAATTTATTTTTACTTCCTCATGTTAATAATAATATTCCACCAGTAATAAACTTCCACATCACAATGATAATCAACTAAAATGAGTTATTCATTCTCCAAGATCTAAATAATGGTATATATATATTCAGTGGTACAGATCGATTGCTCATAATCTTGTAGGTCAGTGGAACAAAACAATTAAGGTGTATATTTCATCATGGGGGACTCAATAGAACCTTGTTTCCACCTTTTCTCATTTGGATGTTAAATATTATTCATAGATTGTGAAATTTGTTTGATAATATCAAAAATAATTTGTCATCCATCTCTTGTATGGTTTACTTTCTCAGGAGGAAATTCATAAAATTCTCTATTCCATACATCATTAACACAGTTTCTTTAGATTTTATCCATTTACTAAAACCATAAATTATAGTTTGAGAAACAATAATCATAGTGGAAACCCATATAATTATGAAACGTTATATATAGGTTTTCTAAATCATGAAAAAATCATACTTATTCTAGGTTATTCATAGTCATACTCGATTTTAATACATCATAAGGGTTCGTAAATACTTTTTGATATTTATAAAACAAATCCCTTGGGAGTGTCAAACTAGCACTGCGACAAGGCCCATTGTCATGAATTAATTCTTGATCAAGTCTATCGTAATATAGTTTTTAAAGGGTTGTTAAACCTAGGTACATTTGTTTAGAAGCCACACCAACTATTATTATATTTTAGGTATATATTTATTGAAAACCAATCACTTTACACTTTAAGATAATTCCATGAAATTTTCCAAAACCATGAATCATCCATTGATTTATCCTTATAGATCTAGACATATCCATAGAAATATCTATAAGTATCTCACTATTGGTACCTTATCATAGATTAAATTGTTTTAACACAAAATTTATTTGATAGGGACTATAGAGACCTGGTTTTATCATACATGGATTTAAAAACATTTTACATGAATATTTACCACTTTACAAAAGTACATTTTTGAGGACCATTATAGTTAAGTGTATTTGGAAAAGTGGAACACAATCATCAAACTTAGTGAAATATCTTAAATGTATCCCAGAAATATAATCACATTCCATACTCCTGATAAGAATATCTAGAATATAACTTTCTTCAGTACTTGGGGAAGGAAACATAAGAAATGGCGAGTTGAGATGATTAGTAAGGATAAAAATATGAAATCAAAACCATGAACATATTAAAATATAAGATAGATATAAAGGTATTTGATAATGAATCAATAAATTTTATGTTCATATCCTACCTGTTAGATATCATAAATATGATTTATGGGATAAAACATTATCATTTCCGAAAACATAAACCATATGTTTGAGAGAAGCTTACAAATAAATAATGAAAAATAATTTCATGAATTAAAATTTTAGAAAAAACATAAATATAGAAAATTGTTTCCTTTTTAATGGTTAACTAATAAGACCATCATGTATAGTATATCAAGACACATCTATTTTCCACAATAGAACAAGATTCACTTGTTTCTTATTATTGATCATGATGCATCCATTTCTCATTATGGATTAGGACTCACCAATTTCTAATTATGGATCATCCCCATCGACGTGTTTCCTATTTTATCTCATGAAATATAAATATTTACCCAATGAATTGGAGAACTATCTGGTAACATAAATCATGTAAGCTATAAAAGGATATTCTAGTTCTATCTAGGTTACCCCATGATAGAATCTATAACATGTATACCCATAGCTATCCAGTCCACTCATTATAGAAGCTATAGTAGTCTTACCCATTCCAATCTGAGTCACCAAATCATATAAATCGTAATGGTATTACCTAGTGCTATGTAGTCTACCCCATAATGTAATTTTTAATGGGATTAACTGGTGAAATCTAATCCACCCAATTATATATGTAATGTCTATGATCCACAATATACTGTTAAATGATCGTGAATATCATCATAAAAAATAATTTTACCCTTTATAAAATGATTATACCATTGAAAATAAATGGTTCTCTTGTCAATAACTTTTAATCATGATTTAATTGTGGGAAAAATTGAAGATATATCCCAAAAAGATAATACAATTTAGTAATCCCTATTAAAATATCTAGAATATAACTTTCTTTATTACTTTCTGAAAGAAACATAAGAAAGGGTGAGCTCAGATTCTCAGTAAGGGTAAAAATAAGAAATCAAAAAACATTGACTTATTAAAACATAAGATAACTATAAGGGTATGTGATAATGATTCAATAAATATTATGTTTATATCTAACCTTTCAATGTTCATAAGCACGATTCATGGGATAATACGTTATCAATTTAGAAAACATGACCAATATGGTTTAGAAAAAATAACAAATAGATTATGAACAACAAGTTCAGGTAATAAAATTTTAGAAAAATCATAAATATTGAAAATTTATTCATTTTTTAAGGATATCTTATAAGACCATCAAGCATAGTATATTAGGATACCCCTATTTACTAGAATTAAACAAGATGCACCTATTTTCTATTATTGATTAGAATGCACCCATTTACAATTATGGATCAAGACTAACTAGTATCCAATTACCAGTAAACCCCATCGACATGTTTCCTATTTTTATCTCATGAAATATATATCTTTACCCATTGAATTGGAGTGCTATCTGGTCACACCCATCATGTAATCAAAAACTGGATATCTCGGTGCTATCTAGGCTACCCAATGATAAAATCAATAACATGTTTACCTTGAGTTATCCACTCCACCCATCATAGAAGCCATATTAGTCATAACATTTCCTATATTGGACACCCAGTCATATAAATCATAATGGTATTACCCATTCCATTCTATTTTACCCCATAAAATAATCTACAATGGGCTTATCTGGTGAAATCTAATCCACTGCATCATATAAGTAATGTCAATGAACAAAAATATAATGTTAAATGATTAGGAATATCATCATAAAAAATAATTTTACCCTTTATAAAATTATAATCCCATTTATAATAAATAGTTATCATGTCAATATATTTAAATCATGATTATAATATGGAAATAAAATATTCTATAAACCAATTTTATTCATAATCATAAACCACTAAGAGTCATAATAGTAATTTTATGGGACTATATCCCTGGTAAGTTATAGGTATCTTAAATGGATTAAATATCTCATGGAAAATAATTTCAAAAGATAATTTAAAATATTTTTTGGGAATAATTCCTTTCCACTTTGAAAAATTCAATTTAAATAATAAAACATTTTGAAATCCATTTTCACAGAGTGACCATGAAAATTCATAAATACTGATTCAAAAAACATTTAAAATCATTGTAATGAATAAAAAATTTAAAATTATTTTACTTCAACATGAAAATAAAATTTCCTTTTTAAAAAATTTAATTTTTTTTTAGAAAACATGTTTATTGAATATAATAAATTTCTTAGTGAAGTGTGAAAAAAGTCACACTTTCATAAAAATAGTTGCATAATAATATTAAATAAAAATGTATGAAAAATGTTACTGTGACACAAAGATATTAGGAATATCCAAAGGATAATAAAATTCATTATAACTATTGAAATATGTATCATAATATTTCAAGAAAGTGAACATAATCATAATGGATACTGATAAACTATTATATTGCATCAATAAATACTTACCACTTTGGTAACATTGAATCATAATACATATGAGGTAATTCCATTATATGATGCTTAAAATATCATGAAAATAATTTGATTCATGATATAACATGTCCTAGTGATAATATATACACCTCATAAATGAATAAAGGTGAATTATATAACATGTGTCTCATTTAAGAAAAATTAATAAAAAATTCTCTTACTTATTTGTTAACAGGGAAACTATGACCACATGAAAGAGATATCCACAAATATATATGTAAATTCCAAAAATTATATTATAAGAATAATGAAATACATTCATGTTTATTAAATAGACCACATAATATAAATCAGTGATAAATATGACTAGTTTCTCTTGAAAGTGACATTTGAGACAAAAATTCAATACTACTTGAGTTACTTTTGAATCATGATCCCTATGAATTAATAACAACAATTGAAACATTTAGTATCATAAAATAAATGATATTAATGAAATAAAATGTCATATTTCAGTATATACACCACAAAAAAGAAAAGATTGGTTAATATAGAATAATTATTAGATAAATAAATGTGAGACTATAAATTATATTACATTAGGTCATGACTTCCTTCAAACAAATTCAATCCTCCTCTTCTTTAGGTAACTCTATTTGGTTTTCTCTAAAAAATCTCCATGGTTGAATTTTAACCAATGTGAGGAATCTAGGTTAATATGAGAGATGTTGGGGAGTATTTTGGAATGGTTTGGTGGACCAAATTGATAGGGGGGGTGTGAATATGGTGGGACAATGAATGCCCTTCAACAGTTGAAGAGTAGTGGTATTAATGTAAAAACAAAAAAAATGTAAACTCTACATGTAGGTCTATCTTACATCACAGGAATAAAATAATAGGCTATTTTCATTCTAATAGGTGATATGGTGGAAATATTTCCATACAATGGTGTTTGGAAAATTTTATAGGTTATTTTTCCCTTAAGTTTAATGGTTTTTCCCTTAGTAAACAAATTTTTCGCTTAATCACCATTATAAATTTTAACTATTTTCAATAATCACTATGGAAAATATTAAGATTAACTTATTAAAAAAATTAATCTTTTTTTATTCCAAATATGTAATATAATTTTTAAATTCTAATAACATAAGATCAAGAAATTTATGTAAAAATTATATTTCATATGAGAGGATAAAATTTATTTTTAATGTGAAAATTTTCAATGGACTGAATGGGTTTTCTTTTGACACTCAATGTAAAAATTGATTAAAATGAGAAAATATTGATTTATTTTTGTATAATTTAATTATATGTACTGTAAAAACTTTTTATATTGTAGTTTAACTATATAAATAAATTATATAAAAAGGTAGTTATCATTTTAAATTTATAATTTTTCACTATTCATCCAAAAATAATATTTATCAGGAAAATTCCAAAAAACCCACCCAAAAATACTTTTTGATATCCTGATATAAATTTTTTTTCAAATATATTTTATACATGTTTCTAAAATTAGATTTATATTTTGTAGGCCATTAAATGTTTTTAAAATTACCTTTTAGAAAAATACACCTCTCTTTGAAATTAAATGAATTTATTATTATCTCTTGTATAAAAAAACATAAGATAAATTTCAAATACCTGATTGAATAATATATATATATATATATATATAACATTAAATTCCATAATCAATTGTTCTTTATTTAATTTTAAAAAAAAACTCTTTGCAATTGATTTATAATATTTTTCAAAGGGTTTTATTTTGAAAACTAGTTAATTAGTCACCAAAGAAGTCATCTTATATACATGTGTAAACAATAATTTCATAATTTAATTTGAAATATTCATAAATTGAATTCCTAAATCATTGTTTCATAATTATATTTGAATTAATCATTTATCAATATATATTTTCCATTGAAACTCAATGTTGCATCTATCTCAACATGAACATGGAGTTATGTGTAACATACACTCATCAACTATAACATGTAGCTCAGGATTGTCTTTGTGTTACTTAAAGTGAAATATGAACATGGTGTTCTATGGTCAAGAATATTAACTTGGTATTGTGGTAATTCAAGACAAACATAGTGATTTCAGATAACAAAAGAAATATTCAGTTTTACATGAAATGAAAACAAACAAAAAGATTATATAAATTTGAAAATCATTTTCTCAAAATTTCATACTGTTAATATATATTTTCAACTATATATATTATTTGAAAATATAAACAAATTATGAATAATTATATTTCTTTATTTTTTAAGGGAGATATAATTACCTTAAATACAAACTCAACACTAGTGCAACAATTATTCAATTAATGGAAATATCAAATAAGTAATGTTAGAAATATTAATAAAATTATAAGGAAATTACTATTCATCATTTTTTATGGATGTAGTAAATTATTCTCTTTAATTACAATTGTTTGAAATTGAGTTGATTAATGGTCATATATCCATGAAAATGAATTATATAATATTTAAATAATAAAAAGTCACAAAAAGTACACTTTTATTGTCTTTAGTATATATTATATGTCCACATAAGAAAAAAGGTAGATTACGAATGCATATAATATAATATTTTTAATTTAACAAAAAGATTTCATGATAGAAGTTTATCATAATTGTTAGTAATTATATAATTTCCTTAATTTCCTGGGCAACACTGGTGAGGTATTTTATCAATTTAATAAACAGTATAATAAATGAATTTAAAAATATTAAAATTGATATAATTTGAATGAATTAAGGTGAACCAATATATTTATAGATATATATGAAACATTATAACGGCAAGAAACCTTGTATTTAAAGTATCTCTTTGTATATGTGTATTTTAAGTCAAATTAAATGAATAGTATTAAAATTTACAATATTGATATTTTATCCAAAACATATTTTATTATATTATTTTGTAATTATATAGATATTAAAATAATATTATTATTTTATGATATGGTCTAAAATATAATAAAAATATCAGTTATGGTCAAATATGCACCTTATATGTAAAAATTGTCATTTTAATATTTAAGATGTTTTTACTAAAGTTAAAAATAAAACAGGTTAACTATGGTTCATCATAATGATATGATATAGAAAAATATAAAAACAATTTTAAAATATATTGTTGTATGAGATTAAAAATATATATTTTCCCATCTTCAAAACCATTCCCAATTAGTGATATTTTTATTGAAAATGAGTTTTTTAAAATTTACTCTTTTGTGAAATTTTTAAAGTGACCCTCCCATGAGTTATAAAAGGGCACATCCTCCCTAACATCATTAAACCACATTGGCCCTTCAATATTAACCAAACCCTTCCCATTTCTATTATAAAAATCATAATCTATGTTCTTTAGGTTCTTTTCCATTCCAAATACAAACCCTAGATCCATTAATATGAAATATAATGGATGTTCACAAAACATTAGGTAATATTATTTATAATTCTTTCAAGTATATGTCTTCTTCTTCTTCATACACATGTGTTGTTTCTCTTCAAAAATAAAACCCCTAGTTTCATATATATTCTTAGGTGTTATTATGATTTTTTACATAACTGTATTCCACCTTTTATTCACTCTATAACAAATGAAAGCACCGCATGTGTGTACGTAGAACTTACCAGCTCCACACTGTAAGAACTCGGTTCTTATTTTGGACGTACGAGCTTCTTCTTTTCCCATTTCCTTAAGAGTTTTTGAGAAAATATGGAAAATGGGGAAAAGTACAAAATTTTCTAACTACACACCGTGTACGTTTTCCCCATGTCGTGTAATTTTGGTCGTGTTTGGATGAGTACAAAGGGCATGTAGCCATGTCGGTGATGAAGGGTATAGGAACCGACTACACTCCTTGTAGTGGTCCCTTACACGCCGTGTAGTCAGTCGGCAGGTGAATAGTAAGGTGGTGGCCAGCTGTGCGACAGCACACGCCATGTACTCAAGAAGAGACACTGTGTAGTCATGTCAGAAAGTGAACAGTGGCGCACTGGCGGGAAGCCGCCAGAGGAACAGTTTAAAATTTGGGAAGTACACACCGTGTACTCTGAAGTACACACCGTGGACTCGGAAGTACACACTGTGTACTTTTTTTTCGGATTAAAACTGGTTGTAGCCTCCTCATTTGGAAGAGGAGGCATTTGAGTCGTTTTAGAGACAAAGGAGGAGGTTGAACCATTGAAGATACACTGAGTGTTTGTCTGGAATCTGATTCTTGCCTCGTACGATCTCGTTGGAACTACACGGGTAAGTCCTCTCTTCTCTAATTTTGTTGCTAATTAATTCGTATCCTAATAGAGGTTATTTGAGGTTAGGCGAGTTTTGTTCTTCGTCAGATCTACACCATTCATAGACATTTCCGGAATCAACATTCGCGTATATCGTGCGTTGGCATATATGTTTGGTGGCTTGGTGTTAATGTTTCCAACTGTCATGTGTTTTGTGCATTTTTGTGCCACAAACCAATTTTGGGGTGTCGTGTGGCTGAGGCCATTGCTATATTAAACACCTATAATTGATTAGTTATTTAATTATGATATTAGAATTATTGTTGGGATAGTTTCTTGGATCTTGGACCACCCCGTGGGTTTGTTCCACTGTTTATCCGTTTGGCCAAGATACATGAGGGTATGAATTAAAAGTAGTAATTTTAGAATTTCCTTGAGAGGGATTTCTTGTTTACTTCATATTTACTTGTTGGACATGGCCCGGTTACCGGTTTAGCCTGAGGGCGGTGTTGTGATTAGCCTGTGGGCGTTATAATTCTTAGCCTGTGGGCAACTTATTCTGTGCCTATGGGTAGCTGACTCTATGCCTTTAGGCGACACTACCTATGCCTGATGGCAAACTCTGTTATGCCTGAGGGCAGATTCTTGTGTTGGATACTCTTTACCTGAGGGTAGAAGCATACGTGTCTGAGGACATTAGCTGGTTATTTAGAATATTCATTGTGGTGGTATTTTAAACATAATGGATTAAATGGATAATAAAATGGAAATATAACTGGTAATTAGTTACTTTTGAGTACTTCTTACTTTATTGCATTTCACTAGTGCACACTGTCGTTGCATGCTTAAAAGCGGTTGGGCACGAGCCTTTGGTGGGAGCCTACTGGGAATTAATTTCTCACACCCTGTTTGGGTCATGCTTTTCGGCCCAAACTGATTACATTTTTGCAGGTGTGGATAGGGGAAAGTGTCCCTATACATGTACTTGACCGTTGCTGAAGAGTAGGAGGGCATGGGACCGAGCCTAGGCTCGTGATGCCGCTGCTAGTTGTTTTGATTTGTTTTGATGTACTATGATTTTGTTGTACTTTATTGATGTATAACATGTGTTGGATGTTTTCATAGAACTCGAGACATGTAACATCATCGTTTATATACTATTGATTATATCCACTGAAGTTGTTTATTTCAGTTGTGTATGGTTTAATGCTTCCATTTTTCATTGTATGTTTTATTTGTATTCCGCTACACTAAACTTTAAAAAATGAGGGCATAGTTTCCCCACTATTAGAAATGGGCCCTCGCTGTTAGTCGGCAGCCTCTGGTGTTTGGGGAAATGCGCTTGAGGTCACGTGGCGAACCGGGTTCGGGGCACCCTTTGAGTGGCACCTGGGGTCCGGGACTTTACAAAGTGGTATCAAAGGAGTTCTTTCCTTGGACTTCCTATTTGGAATCGTAGTTAGGGATATGATGAACAGTAGTTGGTAATAAGTTCTGATCGGGCGTAGCTAACCCATGTATAGGGAAAATCCAGTCTACCTCGTATTTTGCAATTTTTCTGATTTTAAAAATTTTACAGTTGATATGTTTTCACCATTGGGTGACGCACTTGAGATTGTGTTGTTATAATTTATTTGTGGGTTATATTTAGTTGCAACCCAAGGAGATGAGGGTACACCATATCATGCATCATTTAGATATATACTGGAAATCACATGCCATGCATAGTTCCATTCCATGTAGGTGCATTAGAAATTTCCTGATGTTGTGATAGTAGTTGTGCTAGAAAATTATTCTGCTGTGATAGCTTCTTGATAAATATCTATTGATTGATAGTGTGTTTTGTGTAAGCATGTTTATATAATGGACACCAAACTTTGGTTTTTGGAGATTATGGGCCCCCATTGACCAGAATTTTGTGGATCATTAACATTTTATTAGTTATAACACAGATAAGATGTGAAACTTTGATTCGTGGGGAGTATGGGTCCTCAAGGGTCGGAATTTGACAATTAGGTTTTGGTTTTCGTTATTTTTGGGGTTCCAGAGAAGTTTCTGAGACATACTGTCCGGAAATCCGGTATAAACTCCGTGTAGTATTTTTACACATTTCGTGTATGGCCTTCTGTTCGGGAATAAAAATGAACTTTTTAAGTACACGCCGTGTACTGTGAGTATATGTCGTGTAGTCTCTTCCTGTGTCACAAACCGTGTGGGTGGCGACATGAGGTAGGGATGATCTTTGGTAAGACACGCCGTGTAGATTTGATGAGGAGTCCGACCGTCTAACTAACATACACGGGTAGGTGAACTCCTTCACAGCACTTGCCGTTTCAATAATGTACACGCCGTGTGGTGTGACCTGGGGACTCAACCGTGTAACTAACAACATAGGTCAGTGTCACCTCTCCTTTAACACGCCGTGTACCCTTGGGACATGTCGTGTAGTCTTCTCTGAGGACAGACCGTGTGGACATAGCCGTGTGACTGGGAAATGGGGTTGTTGACACGCCTTGTGTGGGTGTAACACACCCTGTAGTGTCAAGATGAGTTGTCCGCCGTGTCACAGATGACATGGGCAGTATGAAATAACACCATACACGCCGTGTATATGAAGTACATGTCGTGTAGTTTTTGTTCAAACGGGAGTCGTGTGGCTTAGCCGTGCTGAAGGACCCGGGCAGGGGAAGGGAAGTCATGTACACGCCGTGTAGTCAGTATACACTCCGTGTAGTCTTGTTTTTCAAATTTTGAATGCCTTATTCCCCCTGTTCCCTTTTGGGTTTCTTCGTCTTCGGTATTTGAAAATTTTGTTCTAAGGTGTGTTTTTGAACTTGTAGTATCATGCCACCTAGACGACCACACGTTGTTCGCCAGGAGAGCGGAAATGAGAATACTCTGGAGATGGTGGGCCATGGGATACTAGTTGATACTCTAGCAGAGCTAGATGTGGCACCAGATGCTATACCAGACACAGGCACAGAGGCAATGTTCCTTGATGTCTTATTTTCATTCATGCAGACCTTTCAGGGAGCACCACAAGCTACCACGTCTATGGCCG
The DNA here is from genome assembly GCA_963277665.1 of Viscum album. Taxonomy (NCBI): domain Eukaryota; kingdom Viridiplantae; phylum Streptophyta; class Magnoliopsida; order Santalales; family Viscaceae; genus Viscum; species Viscum album. The sequence goes on along the minus strand of OY728133.1, from coordinate 1,405,279,066 downwards.
AGCGGATGCATATCTTCCATCAGCAGCATCCGCTTTCATTTTTAGGGGATGGCGTACCATAGGCTGCGGAGTCTTGGTTGCTGTTGATGTAGACTATTTTTGAGCATCTAGAGGGACCTCCCGGGAGGAGGGTCAAGCTCGTAACATACATGGTGTGTGATTCTTCCAATAGGTGGTGGGATGTTACCACCCAGTCAGAGCATCACATGGACATGGCGTGGGAGGATTTTCAGGAAGTCTTCTATGATTTCTTTTTCCCAGAGATGTTGAGGGCAGATAGAGCTCAAGAGTTCATGAATCTACAGTAGGACGCTATGTCGGTGATGGACTATTCTGCTCGCTTCACTGAACTTAAGTGCATTACACCCATGCTTGTGGGTGATGAGACGCTGAGAGCCAAACTTTTTGAGGATTTTCTTCGTTATGACATCTGAGCGCTAGTGATTGTTTTATGTTTTCCTTCAGTACATGATATTGTAAAATAGGAGTTGATCACAGAGAGGAAGCTTCAAGAATCTAGTGTTGTGGGCCATGGTGGTTCACCACCAGTACTGGTACTTTTTCTGTTGGCAAGAGGAAGAGACATGCAGAATTCTCTCAGAGCGGAAGTACCATTCAGAAGAATGCGTCAGGTGGACATGTCATGTGCTACCAGTGTGTTATAGAGGGGAACAAGAGGCCAGAGTGTCCATGATATCCATTGGACTGCCGAGCTTGCAGAATGATGGGCCATCTGCAGCGCTTTTACAGGGAGTTTCCACAGATGGCTAGTGAGAGGGGTTCTGTGCAGACTTCGTGAGCGGGAGCGGGACCGGCAGCTTTCTATAAGTCCAGGAATTGGAATATGTCAGGGCGTTTAGGCAGAGATGGTGGTCATGGACGAGGTAGCCAGACACCAGGATATCATAGGTAGTAGGGCGGGACAGCTCAGGGTAGACAGACTGTGTCGCAGGGCCACGACACTGGGCAGGCATATGTAGTGCAACAGACCTAGCAGAAGCAGGATCCCAGACCTTCTATAGTCAGAGGTATTATTTTAGTAGCTTCTATCTTATCTTCAGTACTTTTAGATACAGGTTCTACAAATAGTTTCATATATGTAATCATAGTAGAGAGCCTTGGGACTTGTGTTTCTCCGTCTTCTGATGTTATGACGCTGGACACTCCGCTGGGGACTAGAACGGCTGGGGTGCATCAGTGCAGGAGTTCCCCCTTGAGGTTGGTGGGTGTCACTTTCTTTGGGACCTCTATGTCCTGGAGATGATGAGTTATGACGTCATTCTCGGGATGGACTAGTTCGTTCCCTTTCGAGCCTTTATAGACTGCTATCATCATAGAATGAGTTTCACATCACCAGAGGGTGGAGAGTTTTTATACAAGGACGAATGGGATGTTTAGGTGAGTTGAGCTAGACCAGAGTATCGTGGGTGAGGTGGAGTCACAGCCTAGATTTCAAGCTTATATCTAGATGACCAGGGGACTTGTCAGGAAGATATCCCTCCTATTGTTGATCGTTTCAGGGATGTCTTCCCGGATGACTTTTCGGGTTTACCTCCAGAGTGAGAGGTGGGTTTCTCCATTGAGCTTGTGCCAATAGCAGCACTGGTATCCATTCCTTCATATAGGATGGCTACACCTGAGTTGCAGGAGCTCAAGAGGCAGTTGGAGGAGTTACATACAAAGGGCATTATCTGACCCAGTACTTCTCCTTGGGGTTCGCCGGTCCTTTTTGCGAAGAAGGCGGATTGTACCCTCAGACATTATGTGGCTTATAAGAAGCTAAACCAGTTGACGGTTAAGAACCGATATCCCTTACCGAGGATTGATGATCTTTTTGATCAGCTTTGTGGAGAACTAGTGTTCTCAAAGATTTACCTGAGATCGGGATATCATCAGCTGCGCGTGAGACCATCTGATATACCTCTCACAGATTTCAGGAGTATGTATGGTCTATATGAGTATACGGTTATGCCATTTGGACTCACGAACACGCCAGCAGTTTTCATGGCTCTGATTAATCGTGTCTTCCATTCGTATCTTATTTATTTTGTGGTAGTATTCATGGACGACATCTTGGTGTACTCTCAAACTCGACCCGACCATGCCACCCATCTTGATATCGTATTGAGTAAACTTAGGGAACATCGACTATATGATAAGCTCAAAAAGTGCCACTTTTGGATGGACCGGATTTACTTCCTTGGTCATATCATCTCTAAGGAAAGAGTTTCAATAGACCCAGAGAAGGTGAGAGTAGTGGTTTCTTGGGAGAATCCTAAGAACGTGTTCGAGATACGGAGTTTCTTAGGGCTGGATGGTTACTACAGACGTTTCATAGAGGACTTCTCCCTCTTAGAAGCACCGTTGATAGGTCTGACTAAGAAGGGTGTGATGTTCGTTTGGTCGGAAGCTTGCGAGGTAGGTTTTCAGGACCAGAAGGGAAGGTTGACATAAGCACCGATCCGGATACTCCTAGAGCCGGGGAAGAGCTATACAATTTGCTGTGATGTATCAGTTATTGTGCTTGGAGTAGTGTTGATGCATGGAGACCAAGATGTGGTGTACAGGTCTCGGCAGTTGAAGCCACATGAGTGGAATTACCCGACACATGATCTCGAGTTAGCTGCAGTTGTACAAGCGTTGCGCTGTTGGAGACATTATCTATTGGGGGAGTATTTTTTGGTTTTCACCGACAACAAAAGCCTCAAGTATATCTTTACTCAGCATGACTTGAATCTGAGGCATAGGAGGTGGGTCGAATACCTACATTCATTCGATTTGCAGCGTGCCTATACACCTGGTAAAGGTAATGCAGTAGCTGATTCATTGAGCATGAAGACTCAGATACAGGCAGTGTAGGAGGTCAGTGGCGAGTGGCAGCTCGTGGCTTTGTTCTCTGAGATGCATCTGGAGGTGCATGAAATTCAGGGGAACACTTATAGTTTATCTTTAGCTGTGATTCTACTCTCCTGGATAGAGTAAAGATGAGACATATTTTTTTATCCAGAATGCCTATTTCTATGGGAGTCGGTGGCAGGTGAGGACACGTCTCCTGGTTGGATAATAAGCGACGATGAGGTTTTGTTTTTCCATGGATGAGTATGGGTTCCTGGGGATTTATGCGAGGAGTTGATGCGAGAATTTCATGCTTCATCTTGGGAAGTTCATCTCGAGGTTACCAAGATGTACCATGACTTGAGACGTCAGTACTGGTGGCCAGGTATGAAAAGAGATATAGCTGGTTTTGTTATGAGGTGTTCCACCTATCAGCAAGTGAAGGCAGAGCATCATAGGCCAGCAGGGCTATCACAACATTTACCCATTCTGGAGTGAAAGTGGGATGATGTCGCGATGGATTTAATGACTGTATTTTCAAGGTCACCTCGTGGAAATAATTCCATGTGGGTTGTTGTGGACAGACTCACGTAGGTAGCTCACTTATTTCCAATCAAGGAAACCTTCGGTGTTGATGAGCACAGAAGGCGGTATATTTGAGAGATCGTACGTATTCTTGGGGTTCCTTGTTCTATCTTTTTTGATAAGGATGCCCACTTTACATCTCGTTTCTAGAAGAGAATTCAGAGAGCACTGAGTACACAGGTGCTTCTGAGCACAGCTTACCACCCTCAAACCAATGGCCAGTTAGAGTGTATGATATAGGTGCTAGAGGACATGTTGTGTGCATGCGTTCTAGACTCTGGGGGCTCTTGGGAGAATCATATACCCTTTTTCGGGTTTTCCTATATCAATATCTTCTAGACGACTATTGAGATGGAACCATATGAGGATTTATACGTTTGGCCATTCCGTTCACCATTGTGCTGGTTAGAGGTAGGTGAGGAATCTTTACTGGGGCCACAGCTCGTGCAGGAGACATCTGAGTAGTTGCAGTTGATTTTGAAGTGGATGGCTACCACACAGTCTCATCAGAAGTCATATGTTGATCGCCGCAGACAACCTTTGGAGTTCGTGGACGGGGATCAGGTTTTTCTACGTGTGTCGCCGAGGATGGGACACAAGCGGATCAGGAGACAGGGTAAACATTCACCACGGTCCGTGGGGCCGTTTGAGATTCTGGAGAGAGTCGGGCTAGTTTCTTATCGGTAGTGGTTACCGCAGCAGTACTGATCCATGCAAGATTTCTTCCACATATCTCAGTTGTGTTGCTATCATTCAGACTCGTCTCACATATTTTAGCCCAAGGAGGATGAGATGGAGGCAGATGTGTCATTTGAGGAGCATCTGATCCGTATCGTTGACAGGTGCATGAAGGTTCTCTGGGGCCAGTCAGTTCCTCTCGTACGGGTGCTATGGTAGTATGGCCTAGTGCAGGATGAGACCAGGGAGTGGGAGGCCGATGTACATGCTTAGTGGTCAGAGTTGTTCATGACTATATCTTCTCCACCCATGGAAGGGCAATTCGTGGACGAATTGCTATAAGGGGGGAAGTTTTTAAGAACCCAGTTCTTATTTTTAAGGTACGAGCTTCTTCTTTTCTGCTTTCCTTAAGAGATTTTGAGAAAATATGGGAAATGGTGAAAAACAAAAAAAATTAGAACTACACGCTGTGTAATTTTTCCACACGCCGTGTGCTTTTGGAAGTGTTGGGATGAGTACACAGGGCATGTAGCCATGTCGGCGACGAAGGGTGTAGTAACCAACTACACACCGTGTAGTGGTCCCTTACACGCCATGTAGTTAGTCAGTAGGCGAATAGTAAGGCGGTGTCCAGGTGTGTGATAGCACATGTCATGTACTCAAGAAGACACGTCGTGTAGTCATGTGAGAAGGCGAACAGTGCCGCGCTAGCGGGAAGCCTCTAGAAGAACAATTTAAAATTTTGGAAGTACATGCCATGTACTTGGAAGTACACGCCATGTAATTTTTTTTTTTGGCTTAAAACAGGCAGTATCCTCCTCATTTGGTAGAGGAGGCATTTGAGCCGTTTTGGAGCCAAAGTAGGAGGCTGAACCTTTGAAGATCTGCCGAGTGTTTGTCTAGAATCTGATTCCGCCTCGGACGATCTAGTTGGAACTGTGCGGGTATGTCCTCTCTTCTCCTAGTGTGCTTCATACCAATTCTTCTCCTAACAGAAGTTATTTTAGGTTAATCAAGTTTTGTTCTTCGTGAGATCTATGTTGTTCATAGGTGTTTCTGGAATCGACGTTCATGTATGGCGCTCATTGGCGTATAAGGTAGGTGGCTTGGTGTTAATTTTTCCAACTGTCATGTGTTTTGTGCGTTTTTGTGCCATGGATCCATTTTGGGGTGTCATGTGGCTGAGGTCATTGCAATATTAAACACCTAGATATTATTAGGTATTTAATTATGATATTAAAATACTGTTTGGGATCATTGCTTGGATTTGGAACCACCCCGTGGGTGTGTTCCACTGTTTAGCCGTTTTTCCAGGATACCCGAGGGTATGCCTTAAAAGTATTAATTGTAGAATTGTCTCGAGAATGGTTTCTTGTTTACTGCATATTTACATGTTGGGCATGGTCTGGATACCTGTTTAGCCTGAGGGCAGTGTTGTGATTAGCCTGTGGGCGTTGTACTACTTACCCTGTAGGCAACTTCTTATGTGCCTGTGGGCAGCTGACTCTGTGCCTGTGGGCAGCACTACCTATGCCTGAGGGAAAACTCTGTTATGCGTGAGGGAAGATTCTTGTGTTGGATACTCTTTACCTGAGGGTAGGAGCTTACGTGTCTGAGGAAATTAGCTGTTTATTTAGAATATTCACTATGGTGGTATTTTAAACTTAATGGATTAAATGGATAATAAAATGGAAATATAACTGGTCATTAGTTACTTTTGAGTACTGCTTACTTTATTGCATTTTACTACTGCACACTGTCATTGCATGCTTACATGCGGTTGGGAATGGGCCTTTGGTGGGTACCTACTGGAAATTTATTTCTCACACCATGTTTGGGTCACGCTTTTCGGCCCAAACAGATTATGTTTCTGCAGGTGTGGATAGGGGCAAGAGTCCCTATACAGGTACTTGACTGTTCCTGAGGAGTAAGAGGGCATGGGACCGAGTCTAGGCTCACGATGCCGCTGCTAGTTGTTTATCTTTGTTTTGTTGTACTTTTCTATTATTGTACTATATTGATATATAACATGTGCTGGATGTTTTCTTAGAACTCGAGACATGTATCATCATCATTTATATATTGTTGGTTATATCCACTACTGTTGTTTATTTCAGTTGTGTATGGTTTACTACTTCCGCCATTCGTTGTATGTTTTATTTGTATTCCACTAAACTACACTTTGACAAATGAGGGAATAGTTTCCCCAAAATCAGACCTGGGCCCTCACTTCTAGTCAGCAGTCTCTGGCATTTGGGGAAACTCTTTGAGGTCACGTGGCGAATCGGGTTTGGGGCACCCGTTGAGTGGCACCCGGGGTCTGGGATGTTACACACATGGTGGTATAATTTAATTTTTCTGAATAACTTTATTTTGATGGATATAATGATGGATTTAATATATATGAATATATGAGTAATTTTACAAAATTTCACTTCGATAAAATTAATATATCACCCATTATCTTCACCCCCAACTCGTTAGTGGGATAATATTGTGGCTCATGCATACAGATGGCCTGCCGTCTCCAGGAAGCAATGGGATTGATTTCTCTTGACCAAAATTCAGGAATGAATTTAATAATGTATCTATGGATTAAATATGATATTTATAATATCAATATCACTCTTTAGGATATGGAAATATATACTAAAAACAAGAAATATAACTTTCATTCCAATATGTACAAGAGAAAAAAAGTTAATGGCTAGCAAAGTGGATTTCAATAATGAATTATATTACAATTGGTTTTGAAACAATATAAGGTGATCACATATGATATTATGATAATTTTTATGACTATTTTATATAGGATAGTAATAATATATCTATTATATATGTGGTTTGGTTTTTCAAAAAGGATTTCATGACTTAAGGGGTGGAATTTTTGTTTCACTATCATTTTCAATGATACAGATGACACAATAACTTCATATTTATTTGATGTGGTGTATATATTACCCATGAATATATGCAAAGTGTCATTTTCTGAAAATTATGGTGAATAATATATCCATTTATGCATATCACATTCAAAGTCTTTATAGGTATAACTTTTTCTACCAAAGTGATATGATATTTATGTCTCAATTTAAGTTCTTTGAGGCATATGTTATGTTATGTGACATGTCATTTAAATCACCTGGATTTCCATGTAATTTTATTAATTCTTTGATGTTTAAAAAAAACTATTTCTTAATTTAATATAAAAAATTCAAATTTTTTATATCAGTTGTTGAATTTACTAACTTATCAATTTATGTGATTTTTTTATTTAATATAATTATTTTACTTTAGTTTATTTAGTTTTCATTATATATTATTTATAATTTTTTTTAAATATTAATTTTTAGTTTTTATTAATTTCTCAATGTAAATAAATATTTTATCATTGTATTTATATTTAGTTTTCTAAAACAATAATTTAACATAGGTATTTTATCATACTTTTAATTTAACTTTAATCAATTTTATTATTCAATTTGATCTAAACATATAATTTAATTTCATAAATTAAATTTTTTAACTGAATATAAAATTTTAATATCAACTTAATGAAACGATCTGCCTTATAATATTAGTTAGTTATTAATATATTTTTATTTTTTAGTTTTTAGTTTTATTTTTTCAATTTATTTGTCTTTCAATTCTTTTATATGTTTATTAATTTATTTTCGAATTTTATTTTCATTTATTTAGTTAATTGATTTAGTTTTTAAAATATATTTTCTTTAATTCTATATTGGTTTATTTTCTATTTTTTGAATTGATTTTTTTAGTAATTTTATATAATAATCAATTACTCACCACCAAATTCGTTAACAACCACTAGATAACCCCTATGGGCATTCAAATGGTGACTCCCACAAATGTAAAACTCCTCCGATTTCAAAAAAGTGATTGCTTGAAAATGGTGTCTCTTTATATTACCATAGAGTCATCCCACAATTGGAGAAATTTACAATTATGGCTCCCTAAAATCGTTTTCCAAAATTCCATCCATCCATTGAGGTGGCCACCTTCTTGCCTTCTATTCAACCCACCCTCAGGACTCTCAATAGTGGAACCACTTTTCCTTCTACCATTGAATCCACCAACAAGTACATCTCCATCGACCCACCATTGACTCGTATCACCAACACACATCCGTCAATCACCATGAGAATCATAAAGGTTTCAAACCTTCTACCACTAGTGACACCATGATCTACCAATCAAACATCTGGATATCCAAAAAAATTCTATTTATCGTTGATGTCGCCCCATTGCGCAGATATAAAACCAAAATAAAACTGAGCCATAAATGAATTCTTCTACTGACCAAATCATTGAGAATTCAGAGAAGGAAAATCTCACCTGAACCAGCTAAAATAATATCCTCACATCCATTACTACTTGAAGGAGATTCCAACGAAGCCAAACCACCACGTCGTCGACCACTAGATGAAACTGATTCACAAACATGAACTGAAGCTTGACCCACAATAGATCTTATGGTTTTCCACCACAACTTACTATCCAGAGCAGTCGTGAAGTAATTCATCACTGACTATTGATAATTATACATGAAGACTTATTCTTCAGTGGAGAATGTAAGAAGTCATTGTAGGGGAAGAAAAAAATAACCCATAATACATGGCTTTGGATACGGAGAAACCGAAGAAAAAACATAATATCAATAATATAATAAATAATAAATAATAAAAAACAAATAATATTTATTAGTAATTAATAAAATTATTATAAAAAATAATATAATAAAATCAATCAATTTTAATAATTAATTTTGATAATATAAATTTTATTCTAATATAAAAATCCATAAAAACTAATTTTATCTAAATTTTTTTATAAATAAATAACAATATTTTTATAAATACAGTTATAATAAATATTTATACATTCAATAATAAATTAAAAAATAGTATTAAATAATTAAAAAATATAAATAATTAAACATAATAATTTAATATTTAATAATAATAATAATGAATAAAATAAATAATATTTATATATTGATTAACTTATAATCGTCTTAATAATTATAAAAAAATGATAATTTTATTTATAAATATATTTCATAACTATAATAATAATTTTATACTTAAATTTACTTAATTTTTTATGTAATTGTTTTTATTTAATATCTCATTTTATTCTGATGTACATATTCAATCTGAGAATGAATCTAGTTTTTTCATAAATTAATGTTTATGGGTGTTATGCAGTAGAAGAAAGGGATATACTTCAGTCACATTGATTTCAGGAGGCTGCATCACATGGATGAAGCAAAAGAGAAGATCAAGTTAATTTGGTTGGAGGCTATTGGTGGTCAACTAGAATAAAACAATGGATTCAAATTTGAGTTCATTCTATAGAAGAAGATATCATGTATATTCATTCAATCAATAATTTGAAATCATGAGGATAAATATATAGATACTCAAATACTAATTTAAGAGATGAACTCATCTTAAGGAACATGGATTACAGTTGACATCTTGTTAATATGTTGTCTCCACTCATTCTTCTATTAATTTGATTCCAATTGTAATTATTAAAACATGTTTGGAATATTATTTTTGTGTAATTATTATTGTTAAAGGGTTTTACAATCTTTATGGTATTATATTTTTACTACTTCTACTAATTGTTTTTAAAATTTCAGAATTGATTGTCATGATCAATTCTAGAATCATTAAAATTGTTTCATAGCTTTCTTTTTCAAATTGAAAACATTTGAAACGATCTGTGAGATCACTTATGATGAATTGTTCTTAATTTGTTTTTCATTCTTTGGTGATTCTTGAAGTTGAAAGATTCAAAAAATGATTAATTTTCATTTTAATCTATTTTATACAGAGACTAATTATACACTTTTCCATGTTTTTGAATTAAATAATATTTAAATGAATATAGTTACCCATTCAACCACTTTAGTTTTGATTTCACCAGGAACCTATATTTATTGTGTTGTGTTTATTAATATTTTTATAACTAAATAATTATATTTATAATAATAATAAATATATATTTATCTTTATATGAAATTAATTTATTTAAATATATTATTAATATTAAATAAAATAAATAAATATAAATAATTATTTTATATTTAAATTTAACAATAATAAGTAAAAAATTTGCAAATATTAATATATGTATAAGATTATAATAATCATAAAAATTACAACAATAATAATAATTTTATATAATTATAATTAATATATATAATAATAATAATTTTACACTAAAATTTATTTAATGTTTTCTATTCAACATTTTTTTTTTAATTTCTCATTTCATTATGTTATGTGTTTTAGAGTTGACAAGACATCTAGGCTCTTTCATAACTGAATGAACATGGTTGTTATGGTGTAATTATTAATAATATACAGAAGTCAAGAGTATTAAAGGAGGTTTCAACCTATGGATGATGGAAAAAGATTGATTTAGGTTTGTTGGATGCTATTGATGACCAAATTGAATATAATGGATGATTCATATTAGAAGTAGTGATAAAAAATAATACATGAGATATATTAATTCAATAAATCAACAAAAATTTCTAGGATATAGATCTAAATACTTGATGACATTTGGATGAGTAGAACAGATCTGGAGAAACTCGAGTTGCAGTTAATATATTCGGGAGATTTCTTTTCTCTGATTTTTATTCCTTCATAGTTTTTGAAATTGAAATTCCTTAACCTTGTTTTGAATATAATTTTGTTGTAATGCATCATGTTAGGGTATTTTCTAATCAATTGGGTATTATCATTTGACTACATCACTTTGTTCTTTATCAAATTTCAAAATTGATATGTGAGATCACTTATATAATCATTAAAAAAATCACACATCTATTTATAAAATTCAAAACATTAAAAATGATTGGTGAGATCACTTCCAATGATACTTTCATCAATTTAATTGACTTTTTGGTGATTAATAATGTGGTGAACTTCAAGAACAATAAATTTTTGTGTTAATCTTTTTGTGATCGAGACTAACCAAACCCTTTTTAATATTTTATGAATTAAATTAGATTTAATTGAATTTAGTTATCCATTCAACCAAATAGTTTTTATTTTCCCATGCACCAATTTTTATTATATTTTATAATCATATATTCTCACTTCCCATTTACCATTTCTATTACACCTAGTTTAAAATAACAAAATTTCATCAATATTTTCAATTTTTGATATAATTTGAGAATTATTTTAAAAAATTACCTTAATCCACTATTTATAATAGTTTTTGTTGTGAAAATGTGGTCACCAGCCTTCCATGTGGTTCAAAACCCTACCAGCTTATACTAAAAAGTTAATATGGATTATAAATAATTAGACATCGGTATGTATCAACGAAGTTCATGCTACTTTTTTGGTTCCTTTTCAAGGGAGGTATTCAAGTGACTAGATTTTGCAAAATAATATAAATTTTAATTTCAAAATAATAAAATAAAAAACGTTCAAAATAAATTATAACTAATGAAAACAAATTTTGGTTACTAATTCTTATTTCTACTGTTATTAATTAACCTATTTCGTTCAGTATACTTATACTGAATGATTCTTATATTATACAATTTGTGATGATTCTTACACTTTTTATTACAATAAAATCATAAGTACATAATCTAATATATAACATCTCTAAAATCCAAAATATCAAACACCTATGTTCTATTAAAAAGAATAAAAATTTAGAAATATAAAATTTTGATATAATATATCATCTTAATAATATTCTCTAAAAGGTTCAACCTAAACAAAATGATAAAATAGATATTTCTATTATTATGGAGTTTTAACTTTATTAGGTTTCAATTAACCCATCATTTATTAGCCATTCACCAAGATCCATGAATTATGATTTTATGAAATCCTTCATATCGATGTTTCCTTCTTTCAATGGGGTCTATAAGGAAGAATCACTAGCCCTCATTAGTGATTTATAAAATACCATGTAATATTATTTCTTTACTACTACTAACTAAAAATGAAATTATATTGAGATTGTTTGCAATTTAATTAAATTGAATGCATGAAATTGGATTCTGAGTCTGGATGATACTATATTAGAGACCTGGGAAAATGTTTATAACTCATTTGCAATGAAATTTTACCCTTTATGATAGAAAGAAGATTTGATTACTAAAATCACATGTTTTTATCTATATGATGGTGAATCCGTTCATGATTGTTGGGATAGACTTATGGATCATCATGGAGTGTCCCGATCATAATCTCTAATATCAAGTTATCATAGACACATTTAATGAATGACATTCATGTTAAAGTCAAAAACTTATTTACCAATCTAGAGGTGTAATTAAAATGTTTATACTGATGAAGGGATAAGAAGAATTTTCAACCACATAGCTTTGAACTCTCAACATAAAAAATTTAAGAAGGAAAATAATGAATATAATTGAAAATAAAAGTTGTTCAATAGTAGATACTTATGGCTAATTTATGGAAATAAAAAAAACTCCAATCATTAATAATCCAAAATGACAAACAATATATCAACCATCTGGGAAATAAAAACAAGTACGAATCACTTAGGGTGTAGTTTTCTCATTTTGAGATGTTTTGGAACATTAAAAATTTATATCCTCATGTTTACAAGAAAATGAAAAAACAATAAAATTATTACTTTTTTAATTATGGTCCTAGGATTCCTGAGAAACGTCATACATTTTCAAACAAATATATAAATGTATATAGAAAACATTGAAATTTATCTATAAAAAAACAAGGAATTATATTACAACCTTCTACCCCTTCCTACCAAAATAATCAAAGATAAACATACTAAAACCAATATATGGATGAGTCATCTAATTAAAAAGAGAATTCTACTTGGAATATTCTAAATAGAATGGATATTATTTTGATTGATATGATTGAAAATAAGATAATTTTGACTCACAAGAATCCCAAAACAAATCTGATAATGTTTAATCTAATACAAGAATACATAATCTTGAGGTTAAAATAGTGAATATACATAGATACCTGATATTTACTAATAATGGTAAGATTCTTGAACTAATTAAATCAACCCTAGGGAAAATTTCATAGTTTTTGTTAAAAGAATTTGGATTTAAAATAAAAATTGTGCTGGAAATGATTTCAAAAATTCCCAACATGAAAAAAATGACTTTAGACATCAAATTATACTAAATTCCAAATGTTGATATCTATAGAAAAACTCATAAAATGATGAAAATATGAACTTTTCACCAAATAATGAAGATGGATTTTTTGGAACATAAAAATAAAAAGGATTATGAGAATTTTTAATAGTAATTTGGGCACATTAATTATAATTCAATCAATTATTCCCCACAAATACCTTTCCTATAAATCTTGAAACTAAAAAGTAACAACATGGATGAACTTATTCTCTTCCACATGCTTCTGACCAATATCCAAGTGAATATTCTATTTATCCAAGACTTTATTCCAAATTTTTCTTATTTTAAATATCTTAAAAAGTTTTTCCAAAAAAAACCATGACGACGTTTCTACATACAGCCTCACTAAGGAGGGAAGTATAATACTTCAAAAGAACATTTCTACAAAATAAAAGTCTCTATTTGATTTTTTATACCATTTACTTTAGGTAATAGTGGTCAGCTCAACTATTTCTTCAAATTAATTTCTATTATTAACCCTCTCTCATTTACATAATTTAAATAGTTTATAATGGGTGACCTTTAAATCCACTTTATCATCCAATGGTTGGCTTTCAAGTCATTCACACATCTTGTATGAAGGGTGAATATCCTGTTGGTATGAGTTGGAATGTTTTTTCTTCCATCTAAATTATTAGTGATAGATAACGAGTGTGCCAAATATGCACCCATAAATATGTGTACTCCATTATTAGGAATTGGTGGAATAGTTATTGATATATCTAAGGGTCAATAAATCTTTAAAATTGGTGAATAAGATGATGAATTTAGTCTTTTTAAAAATATTATGGGAACAAATGTTTTTAAAAACTATTCTATGGTAGTGTCCATATAAGCTGAAAAATTAAATTATTGATTTATATAAATATTAAAAAACCTTGTTTTTGATTAAATAAAATAAGAATCTGAAATTGGAGTTTAACATTCTATAGAATCTGCTATAAATGAGTGTCTAGAAAATTTTCAAGAAATGTACAAGAGTAATGTTTCTGTTGTAGGTGGGGATGTATCAAATTTTTTTTATTATAATGTCTTTTTGAGATAACTTAAGGTTTTTCCTTATATTAAAAAATATGATTAAAATTTTTATAATTTATAGGGATAAATTATAAAAAATGTATTATTCTTCTCTGATTAATATCATGAATTCTTAACAACAAAATTTTGAGAGTGAGATTTCCACTTTGGAAATTAGTGAGTTAAATCATATTAAAGTTCAAGATATTCAAAATCATTCCACATTTAAAACTCCTTACAAGATACATGTCGAATAGAATGGAAAAAAATGACACATAATCCATTAAATAAGTGAAAATACACCCAATTTGGAACTAAAAAGTCTCCTAGCACACCTGAACTAATCATTTACATGTGACAATTATACATTATTTGTGATTATATCTTCTGGATTAAATGATAATAATTAGAAAAAAAATATTTTTTGTTCTTAACAGATTTAAATATACCATTTGTTGGTCAATATATAATATCAATGGGATTATCCATTCTTTCTTGCCTACACAACACATGTATGGATCCAGGTCAAAAACCTGGAGTAGTGTGTCAAAGGAGACTAAATCATAATACGAAATAAAATAAGAGTGAGGAAGCCATCATTTTTTAAGACAATAGTATTATCTATCCAATCCCTAACATTACATGGGTCAGTCCTATCCAAATACTCTATAAAAAAGGTGATTTCACTATTAACATCAACTAGAAAAATGAAGAAATTCAAGGGAAAAATGAAATTAAACGGAGATTCTATATCTATTATTTGAATCTCAATTTTTCCAGTAAGAATTTTTATTTTCTAATTCCCTTGAACAAATTCTTGAAATGATTTCTAGAAATAGATTATTTTATTTTTTTTGGAAGGATAATCTTGTTACAACTACATTACAATATCCCCAAAATTCCAATATAATACTTCATTCACATGCACCTTATGGAAATTTTCATACTAGTGGGTTCCATTTGGATTATGTGGTGTTCTTGCAACATTTTAGGGATATATTATGGATTTATTTCCATATTTGGCAATATTATCATCTTTGTTTTCAGGGATAATTTCTCTATTATTGTTAGAAGATTTGATATCTTTCAAATAAAAATGGAACTGGTGTTTGAGAAATTCTTATAGACCAACCTAGTTCTAAATTGAAGTAAATTAAATTTTATGTTCATTAAATGTGTTTTTAGGGTATAAAGTAGAAAATAGGCGTTATGAGTTATACTCTTCCAAGGTTAAAGTTATTTAAAAACTACCACATCCTAAAAATTTAATGTTTTTTAGGAGATTTGTATGGAATGTAATTTTTCACTAGTGTTTTATAAATGCCTTTATTGAATTAAAAAATCCTTTATTTTCTTTACTGGTATAATATGTACCCTTAAATTTTTATCAAAATATCATGGTCTTGTTTAATGTTCTAAAATTAAAATTCACTTCCTCACCTATTATTACTAAACTAGATTGTGAATTACATTTTGAAATAATTTTTCAAACAAGTCACATGGATATTGGAGATATATTAGATCATCGGAAAGGTGATAGGATACATGTGGTCTATTAAGCGCTAAAACATCTAGATGTGGCATTAAGTAATTATACAACAATTGAGAAAATAATACTAGATTTTGTGATTACTATTTATAAATTTATGTAATGCCTCTTAAGATCTAATATCATTATCTATACTAATAATTATTCCTTAAAATATATACTTTTTATGAATGATAAAAAATGAGACTCATTATATAGATACTCATGTTAGAAGAATTTTAAATTATGGTTAAATATAAGTTAGGGTAAGTAATTTTGATGTTAATAATATTGATAGGATTTATAATACTCATTGTAAAGATCCAAGGAAGATAAATTCATCATTTCCTTATGATAATTTTCACACTATATTAATTAGGTAATCTTTCTATTTTGTATACGTTACTGAAATTATGGTCGCAATTTGCATTCCTAATTATTTGTCAAATCACTAAATATGGATATTCAGTTCAGTGGTTATGTACAATCTTTTGGATAAACCCATTCATTATAAGAGATGTGATGACGGGATTATGAGATGGTTTGCGCTATAGGATGATATTCTACCAATACTGTAGAGTTTTCACTCCTCGCCATGGGGAGGATATTATGATGGAGATAAGACAACCTAAAAACTATTTCATGTTATATTTTACATTCCCATCTGTATCATGGATGCTAGAATCTTAGTATTACGATTTAATGGATATCCAAGGTTGAAGTAAGTTAGGGAAAATCTAAAGCTACCCTAAAAAGGTTTTTTGTAAGTATAAATTTTTTATTATTGAGGATTATATTTTTCAGTACCATTCTCATAATATCATGGGAATGTGTATATATTAGTTTCATATTGACTATGTATCTTAGTAGGACGAAGTAGTAAAACTTCCCCACAATCATTCATGTTTTTTGTTAAAAATTTTCAAAAAAATTATCTTGTCAATATTTGGATATCCAAAAGACATATTAATTGAAAATTCTATCACTTTAAAAGTTAATAATTTAAGTATTTCATGTAGAAATATGAATGAGTCCATTGGATTATAAATTCATATCATAAAAAATCTAGTGGATAGATAAAATATTTAATAGGTAGCTAAAGAAGATTCTAGGGAAAATAGTCACAAATGTTATGAAAAATTTTTCTCTAAATTTTGATTATTCTTTGTGAGCCTATATAAAATATTTTGAAACCCCAATTAGTATGTCTCCTTGCATGATTTTATTTGGGAATTGATTGCATATTAATGTAGATATGGAACACATGTAATATTGTGTATTTAAGGATTTAAATTGTGATATTAATAGTGTTAGAGAGAGAATTATTGTTGAGTTGAGTGAGTTATATAACATTAGGAGATATTATTAAGATTATTATAGGATTTACAATGTGATGTTAATTTTTTTCTAAATTATGTCATTCAAAATAGGCAATTTGAACCTCGAGTGAAGGTCCTTCTCATTACTTCCATACATGAGATCTTTCATATAAACCTGAAATCTATGTGTTACAGAGCCTATACTATTGTTAGAGTCCCAAAAATATGGCTTTATTAATTTTTTTGAGAGGAAAAAAATAAAATTATTTCTAATGGTTAGGGAGTAAAACATTATTTTTAAGGGTAGCCAAAGGGCTTTTCTACCATCTCTAATCATGAAAAAATATTGTCAATAAATTCTAATTAAATACATTATATTCAGTTCTCCCTGGGATTAAACCCTTGTTTTTTTCTTGTTTTATACATTTATTATTTTTAGTTTTTAATAAATTGTTTTTGTTTTCATGTCAATATATTATATGTTACTGTTGGATATATGTTCAGTTATTCTTGGTATTTGTTCATAGATAAGGATTTAAGTGATGATAAATAGAGGAGAAGAATTATTATTTTTATCTCTAAATAAAAACTAGATTATTTCTCAAGCCTCACTGAATAAATTTTAATCAAGAAAGTTACATATTTTTGTCTCTATATAATCTTATTTTTTCGTCATCATTACCTTCGAGATGTGTTGTTTCTGCTGAAAACTATACTTCATTTGGACTTGTTACTCGAAAAATTTCATCATTAAATTTCAATTTATTCACTCTTTAAAATTAATTGTGTGTGGGGCTTTGGTATTTCCCCTGGAATCTTTTTCATTGAGTAAAAATTATACTCTATATTTATTTTTGGAATACATTTGTTCTATGATGCTGAAATTTTTATTTAATATAATATATTATGTTTTTGAAACCCACATCACTATTCACTCAATAAATTCAACATTCCACTTTAGAAACACAATATAAATTTATTTATTTATTAATTTAATGAAAATTCATGTGATTCGGTGGTCCAATATTTATTATGGAAAGAATACTATTTTAGCTATACAGTGACTCTTTAACTTATTAATTAACTATTGAAATTCAAAATTTTTATAGACCTTTTAAAGTCAAATTTTTCCACCACCATTAAATTCAATTTTTTGGGAAATGTTTGGTTTTATGTTTAATGAAGAAGGTATTTGTTTTTTGATATTGTCTTTACATTAAATTAATCCTATGAAATTATATAAAAGAATTTTTTTCCTAAATAATAATCAATTTTTTTCAAAAAAAAAACTCTAAGGTTCATTTAATATTATTTCTAAAACATAATTCAGTCTTTGTTGATGGATGATACACTTTAGGTCATAAAGGGTAGTAATAATTCAGAAATTTTTGATGGTGAATGTTTTTTGAGTGGATATTCTAATTTATTTTATCAATATTTAATCTATGAACTATTTATGATAGTGATATAGTATAGATATATTTTGATTTATGAACCTAAATTTTGTAAAATGAAAGCTTGGACATGAACATAGGGGACTCCTATTTTTTTAATTAAGAAATAATCACATTAGAGATCCAAATTAAATAGAAATATTATTAGTGTTATTACACTAGAGTAAACATTAGAAACCATAGTGAGAATATGATGCAGTAGAATTTGAGTGTGTGTATGTGTAATCCCTCTTTGAATTTTACATATATATATCTGTGTAGTGATTACACAAAATACAAGGTTACATGAAATTTTTAAAAACAATAAAGTGACTAGTAGTAAAAAATGAGTTCATTAAGGAACAAGTAATTATGAACACCATATGAAGAAGGTGAAAATTAAATTAAATAATAATCATTTAGGCTTCATAAATAAAGTGATTAAAAAAATTTAATTCTAAATTTTTATTTTTGGAACCTAGGAGAAAGTGAAAGTTGAAGGTTCTCATGGTTACAATTCTATTTCCACTTATATTTAACATTTTATCACTAATAGAATTAGTAATTAAAAATTTATTGAAGTAATTAAATAATTGGTTTCATATACGAGGCATGACATGCTCAATAGTTAATGAATCTTGGTTTCTATGATATCTATATTTGTATTTGAATTTAGTCAATCCCACATTTAAAATTTCCATTTTAAAATTATAACTCACAGTTTTTTTCTTATAATTTTAAATATCTTCATATTTTTTTTATGAGTTAATGTTTAAAAAAACATGTCTATTATTAAAATATGAGAAAGAATGAAATTTCATGAGGATAAAAATTAATTAGATTTGGGGGAATATGATGTGGCCTTATAATCACTTGGTTTCCCACAAATGTTTTTTATGGTTTTGATTTATTTAGTTAACTAATTGTTACATCAATGTTAAATAATTAAAATATTATATTTCTATTATTGAATCTATAAGTAAATCTATTAATATTTTTATTTTCACATTATTTCATTTAATTTTTAAATTTTGTTTATTTTTTTATTCTTTATATTTTATTTTTATATTTATTTTACAATATTAATTTTTCGTTTTTTATTTTCTTACTTCTTCTATTTGAATAAATATTTTAACAATTTATTTATTTCTAATTTTTATAAAAAAAATTTAATTTGTGTATTCTATTATTGAAATAATTTTATTGTAATAAATATTATTATTTATGTTTATCTCAACATTTAATTTAATTAATTAAATTTAATGTTTTATTTCAATTTATAGTTTTAATGTCATTTTATTTAAATTATCTCCATTATAATTTCTCATACTTTTTAATTAAATATCAGTTTATAATTTTTATTTTCTTTTTTGAATGTATTAATTATTCAATTGAATTAAATTTTTATTGACACATTTATTAATTTACGTTTCATTTATTTAATTATTTGATTTAGTTTTTAAAATTTAATTTCATTTATTATTAAATGTTTTAAAACTATTTTTCTAATGGTTAATTGTTTTTATGTTTAAGAAATTATCAATGAGTTACCACAAACATTACTTCCCACAACCAGATGACCCACCCTTAGTCACTTTCCAATGATGTCTAGTTTATTTTCCATAAAATATACCCACCATCAGAATTTTTTTTAGTAGTGGCTCCCTCCATCATTTGTGAAAATCCCACTACACCATTGGGGTAGCAAATGTCCACTCCACTGTTCAACCCACCATTAGGAATCCCAACGGTGCCACCATCCTACCTTCAATCATTATCACGACCAACAAGTCACTAAAACTCCATCCACAAACAATCAGATCATTATCAATGCCATAAATAGAATACCATTTTCATGTAGACTTGAATATTTAAACTTAATTCTACCAGTGATACTTGGATCTACAAATTTAACCGTCATATCTACATTAAATTCCATCTGTTGTCGTTTCCTCCCACTTGTAAAGATTTGAAACTGAAATCAACCAATTCCATGAAATCCTGATTTTTCACCTGATTCATTAATCCAAAATGGAATTAGAACCTATAATGAACAATCCTAAGGAATCAAATCACATCTATCACCACTTGAAGGGAACGTTGATGAAGACACACCCCCATATTTCCGGTCACAAAACTAAATCGATTCGCAGCAGCTAACTGAATCGTGACTCCCTATTGATCTTAATGTATGTCATTGATTCTCAATATCTAGATCCTTTGTAGAAGAATTCACCACAAACTACAGATGATTCCATATGAAGAAATATTCTTCAGTAGATAAGGGAAGAATTTGCTACGTGGGATGAAAAAAATGACCCCCCACGCACGGGTCTGGATAAAGAAAAACAAAATAAGAAAATACATTATTAATAATAAAATAAAATAATAAACCAAAAATGAGATTTATAATTAATAAAAAATTTGTTTATATAGTAATAAAATCAAATTAATAAATATTAATAATTAACCTAATGTATATAATTTTTATTCTAATCTAATAATATTTCAAAAATGATTATTTTTATATTTATTTTTATAAATATACAATTATATTATTTATAATAGCATTTATAAAAAATATTTTTATTTTAATAATTTATTTAAAAAATATATTATTATTAATTAAAATTAATAAATATAAATAAATAAAATAAAATTATTTAATATTTAAATATAAAAATAATATCGAATAAAATTTATAATTTTTATATATTTATAAACAAACAATCATCTTAATTATTATAACAATGATAATAATATTGTTTATAAATATGTTCATTATATGTAATAATATTTTTATAGAAAAATTTATTTAATCTTTTTTAATCAATGTTTTATTTAATTTATCTTTCTATTCTGGTGTGCATATTTACACTAGAAAGATTTATAGTTTATTTAATAACTGAATTCATGTTTGTGGTATTCAGTAGTTAGAATGGATTTACTCAAATCACAATGATTGTAGGAGGGTAAAGCCCATGGATGATGCAAAATGTAAGACCGTGTTAAGTCTCTTGGAGGATATTATTGTGTAAATGAAATACAAAGGGGGATTGAAATTCAAGGGAATATTATATAAGAAGACATTAAGGATATTGATTTGATAAATCATTCAAAATCATGAGGACATAGAATTAGATATATTATGACCACTTGTGGAGAAAAACATATCCATAGAAAAATGAATAATAATTGATATGTAGGAGGATTTATTTTATCCTATTATTATTCCATTCATATGATTCCAATTCTACCTCTTTAAACTTGTTTTGAATATGAGTTTTCTGTGATTCTTAATGTTCGGGGGTTTCTAATCTCTTGGGTATTATCTTTTTTACAAATTTTCTACATTTTTTTTGTAATTTCTAAATTCTTCCACACGATCAATTATATTATCCTTAAAAAATTCATACCTTTTTTTATATTCAAAACATTTTCAATGATTGGTGAGATAATTTATAGTGAATTTTTATTCAATTTATTTTCCATTATGTTTATTTTTTATGTGGAGAAATTCATGAAACCTCAATTTCAATATTTATATTTTTGATAGAGAGTTTAAAAATAAACTTTTCATGTTTTTTAGTTTAATTATGTTTAAGTTATTGTAGTTATCCTATCAACCCATTAGTTTTGATTTCCCCTTGAACATGCCTTTATTTTATTTTTGAAATCTTGTTCTCACTGCCCATTTATCATTTTTGTGACACATTACCTAAAACACATGGTTTCATCATCATTTTAAATTTCTTTCATAATTTGAGAAACATTTAAAAAAAATATATCTTAACCAACAGTTTATTGTGTAATTTGTTTTTCTACATTTTTCACCAACCATCCATGTGGTTCAACACCCATCCAACTGCTCTACAATAGTTAATAATATTTATAAATAATTAATATTGTTCCTATATTATTAATGTGTGTGGAATTTTCTACTATTTTTGATAAGGATAATATACAGTCCAATTAAGATAACATGTAATGAATTAATTTATTGTCAATATATTTTAAGCATCGTTAAATATTAATCCTAAATGGAGATTATGATTTAATGTTTCTAAGTGTTCAATATTTTATATTTCAATCTTAATGTTTATTAATATTGTTTATAATTATAATAAAATAACTATTCAGTAATTTTTTTCAATTACTTGTACATTTTTTCCACTCGTGGGCACTTAAAATATTTTAGAATGTTTTTTCAAATAAATCGACTATATTTCACTCTACAATCAAAAATCTATTTTATTCCAAATAAATTATTTTAAAAATCTTCATAAATATTTTCAAATAACCAATATATATTTTTGTAAATAAAAAATATTTTGATAAAGTTTTATGTTTTTTAATGTGTTTTTAAAGAAAAAAGGTTATTGAATTTGTTTTTAAAATTTTTTTATTTAAAAGTGGGAAAAAATTCATTTATAGTTGTTTTAAATGATCATGAAAAATAATTTTCCATCTATGATTTCATATTTCTATATGATACAATGATACAATCGTTATTATTTACTCTGATGGTTTGTGTTCATGATTTTAATGGTAATATATTCATGAAACTCATTCCTTTTCCACAGGTTACATGATGTTAAAATGGTGAAATAATTACAGACCTATCTTTTTTCACAAGTTATTATACGACGAAATTTTCCTGAAATCCAATTATTTTAATTGCTTTTGATATGAAGAATAAATTATGTGTCATTTTCCCACAAAAGTATTATTTTCATTATGTGATAATTGTGACCTATAACTCCCTCTAATTAATTTGGTAAATATTTTTATCTCATCAGATAATTATGGGAAACAAGTGTATTGTCTTCATCCCATGTGGGAAATAAATGTTTCATGATCCAATATGGTAAATAGGTGTATCTGGATCTATTATGGGAACCATTAGATGATTCCTTATCAACTATGTTGATGATCTTATTATTTAACATTTACATATAAAATGAAATTCTATAATTATTTTTATGCACAAATTAAATGTATTAATCTTAGGTTATGATCTCATGGATTATTCCCTTTTACTTATATATGATTCATGTCTTATGAACTGTAAATATTTATGCCATGACACAAAATTATGACCTTTTATATACAGGGTACGATCTTAAAATTATATGCACATAACTTTACACTCATTTTGTTCTTTGGTTATCATTTGTAGATTCCACTATACCCATAGCCTTAATGGGGTTCTGATATCACCCTTTCTTATGTTTACTTTCACAGGATGCCACAAATTAATTTATGGTTGATATAATGTGATATGATAGAGATAATAATTGTGTTCTCAAATGAGATTATATTTTTTACATTCTGTTTTAAAAATTAATTTAAAATTCAATTTTGTATATGGTTTAGTAGGAATACTAAACTATTAGTGATATTTTGGATGTGATACATTCTATCTAGTTCCAATGTAAAAATATAACCCATAGGTATGGGTTACTAGAGTCCAGTAATTTTAAATTGTATTTCTTTTTATTAATAACTAATTTATATATATTGATTGGATTATTAATGGAAATGATTTAGGTTCACACACTTAGGAAAGACGTTTTAAACCTTTTATACCTTATTTAATTTTGGTTCACTATATACTTATGTGATTTTCTTGTAATGGATATAGGTATTAATGCCTAATAAGTAATATGGGTTAATTTTAGAGAATTTTTAATTCTAATAAGATAACCATATTTCACCCAATTTCTTATTGGTTCAATGAAAACAATGAAATTCAATTTGGATCTGATATAAGGTTTCCTTTTTTAGTCTTAACGTTTAAAATATCAACTCATTGAATTTTAAAGGAATTTCAACCATTTAAGGAGAATATTTCAAGGTTTACAACAATAACATGATATTATATCTTATATATCATATATTTTAGGTTATTGATTAATAAATAATTGGGTTTCCACCCATTTATTCGAATTCTCCAATGAATTTTAAAAATTTAATTTAATTTAATATTGAAGGGAAAAATATAAATACTATTGTATTTTACCAAATAATGTTTTTATGAAGGTTGTGGATCTACAAAAGTCCAATGAATCATAGAAAATATGAAATTATCTTATAGGGAGACACCAAAGTTGTCTAATAAAATTTAAAATTATGGTGACACATGGGTTAGAATATAACCATGGAATAATAGAATCTATTGATGAGTACGTAATAATTTTTATGAGCATTTTAAAACATCAGGGGATTCAGAGATATCTTGGAAGTTTTAACCAATATTATGATAGTAGTGACAAATTTCCTGTTATGATTGGTTCTAAAATATATATCTAGATGAAACATAAAATGTGTATATTGATTAATTTGATAAATATCATGTTGATTATAACATTAGGAAATATATAGTATCTAAAATGTACATCAAGGAAAAAAATCTGTTGTGAATATATGAGAAATTTTCACATCTAAGATACTAATATTGTTAATCAAAGTGATTCATAAGTTAAATAAGATGATTAATTTTATGAAAAATAATATCTTTTATAACTGAAAATTAACAAAGAGGTAGAAAAAATTATGGAGGAAAAATCCCAATCACATTTTTTGTTAGAAGAATTAGGAATTATTATATAAATAGCCATATGAAAATGGTTGGATTACACGTTGAGGATTCTGAAGAAAACACTCAGTGGTAGAAGTGTATAAATACTTCCAAAAAAGACAATAAATCCACCATAAGTTATAAAAGAATCACTAGAATGGACAAAATAATTTATTTGAGTAAGAATTTTTAAGATGAAACTTCTGTCAATAATTACTATGAATATGAAAATCAAGTATTTTTTAGAATATTCACTTCAACTTTTGAAATGAAGGATGATTACTCAAATATTGATGAATAATAATGTAATAAAGTTTAAAAACAATATAAGGTGAGACTTCTACACATTATATTTCTTCATAAAAGTAATATAACTAAATAAATATAGTATAATGTTAAAAAAATAAATTCAAAATGACAATGAAGTAAGAAAATATTTTCATAAATATGAATATGTGTATATCAAGATCATCATTAACATTAATCTAAAAAATTATAATTAAATAAATTTATTGGATGATCTTAAGAATAATATTACTAATTAAGAAGATAATTATTTAAAAACACATTCCAAACATTCATGGCTTGAATGTACTTTAGAAAAGATGAATTAAAATATGAACAAAGATTGATATATAAAATATTAGACATATCAATCTACTACGAAATTTAATTCTATGAATATAATGATATTTTCACCAAATAAATGTAAAATTTTATATTATTTTACGAACCATAGAGGTGATAGAATAAATACTATGAAAGGATGGGTTTATAATGAATATGAGATATACACTAAATCAAAAAATGTTGAATATATCCTCCTTATGAATGTATCTGCAATATTTGAGGTTGAATAAAAATAAGGAACTCAAATAAAATCAATATTCATTATACATTGAAAAATAATACATCTAAATAAAATTAATGGTTAATGGTTTTTGTTAGTAATGTGGAATTTAAGGCTAATGAAATATAATTGTTGGACTAAAATGTCTATAATAGGGAATATTTATTAAAAAGGGGATATAGTTGAAGAAAAATGGGTTACATTTAAAATATACTAAAATAAATAATTTCAATTAACAATATGATAGAATGTTCCCCATGAATAATTAATTTGGTTTCCTATAAGAATTATGTGGATGATATTATAAATCTGTTCACTTTATAGATTAATTTTTGACAACTCCTCTATGAAAAATTATTCTACTATAAAATAAGATTCCAGATTAAAGAATGTTGTGGATTGAACCTTCATTGCTGAGATAACTAAAAAATATAAAACAATGAAGAAACCATGGATTATTGATAGTGGTTATTCCTCGCACATTATGGGTTATTAGAAAATCAAAAAAACTGGTGAAAATAGGATGGTGGAGTAGTTACATTAAGAATATATAGTTCTATAAGAAATATAGGAATAAAAACTGAGTAAATTAATTCTCAAAAATGAAAATATAAGGATATTTTAATTGTCGATGGACTCAAAAAAAACTTACATAGTGTTTTAAAATTTTATGATGATGTAAATAAACTTATCTTCATAAAATATTCATGCATCATTAGCTTTTTGGAAGATGTATAATTTGTTACAAAAAGAGATAAACCCAATTGAATGATTTTACAAATAAATGTAAATTTTAAATCATGTTACGTGAGTTATGCTGATAAAAATATATTGTCGCATCAAAGACATGGGCATCTTGGCTAGAAAATTATAAATAAAATTATAATGTAAATGATGTAAGAAAATTACCTCTGTTTAAGAGTAAATAAGATGATATATGTAAAATATGCCCGAAGGGAAATATGGTCAGTGGGTGGAATAATAATGTTGAAAATAAATCTACCAAACATATTTAGATACACACTCAAATATTTTTTCTCAAGATGAGGCATTAATCAATGATTTTTATTTCTTAATTTGTTAATTTTGTTGTGTATTTCAACCAAATGACATATATTATTATTATAAATCACAAATCATAGGCTATAGAAATGATTATATTTTTTAGAGATGATGTTGAAATTGTGGTGGTTTTATCTATTAAATTTGAAAACAAATCATTGAAAGGAGTAATCATGAAATTATCTTGCATCACATATAAAGAAACAGAGAATAAGAAATCAGCATACTTCTTTATATACCACTTAATAAAATGGAGTAATATAAAGGAAAAAATAGTTGTTTTGTAGATTTGGGAAGACAAGTATTGGATGAGTAAAAAATTTCAACTCCTTATAGTGCTATGATATTAGTAATATTCTAAATGAACAAAGAATATAATTTTTTCTATCATATTCCAACATGAATTTATATAAAATTTTATATATGAAAAACATTCAATAAATATTTTCAAGGTTTTTAGGAGTCCTTTCAATATACGGATCATAAATTTTTATATTGGAATTTTTGTTGAGAATGTTGAGTTAGAAAGTTTCAATGGATATTAATCCCAAAGAAGAATTTCAAAATAGTAGAGAAAACGTTTACAAAATATAGTTGATTCATATGATTTAAAATCTATTGAAAATAAAAATTCCATAAAAAATGTTGATGAACATGTTTTGGAAGATAAATTGATTTCTTCTGACAAGGATAACAAAATTAAAGATGAATATGATCCAAAATATATAATCAAAGATTATTAATAATTGTGGGTGACAAATTCAGAATGGAAACAAAATTGATATAAATTTCACATCCTATAAAAACATATAAAATTAAAAAAAATTATCAAAAAATCATAAATATCCATTTAGGACTAGAGGAATGTTGATGATCTAATATCAAACCCCAAAAATATCACAAGTAGAATAATATTCTATTTTAGAGTCATTTAAACAAATATATTGTATTGATTCTATAAATGTGTAGTTTTATAAGATTGAGAAAAATGACACCCCGAAATATATTTCAGGACTACAAGGAAAGAATATTACTATAAAAAATGTGCGTCAAAAATATATCTTAATAAAAAGGAACATGTTAATGAATGAACGGATGAATTCTTTATAAATTCTGCTTCCTAGATTAATGTGTGGATATTAATAAAATATTCCCCACATTATATGACTAGAAACAATCATAATGTTCATATTACCAGATAAACACATTTGTTTCAAATATTTTAATATAGATATCAATTTATCTTTCTCAAATTTAGATATTTAATGAGAAATTATAAATTTGGATACATGGTGGGTATTTCATGAAAACAATGGAACCTAGTTGTGTATTTTGATGAAATTCATGTATAGGTTGAAACATTTTGGATGATCTTGGTACTCAAAAGATGATAGTTTCATGAATAAATTGATCATTTATAAAAGAAAAATTGAAAATGAAAAATATGTGATAGAAATTAACAACGATATCATAAATGTAATTACTTATATTGATGAATTAGTTTTTTCATTGGATATTGATAAAACATGTACCATTTTTAATAAAATGGTTAAAAACAATAAAATATCATTATTTGTAGAATTAATATTCTTTTTAGGATTATATATTCAACATATGTAAATATAAATATTTCTATCAAAAGAGATGTAAACCAATTAGATTGTATAAAAATTTAGGGGGGACGATTCCAAATATGTTTTATGTTCCATTTCCATTAGAATGAAGAGAATTAAAGATATAGATGAGAAAATAGGGAATGAAATATATTTTTGAATGTTGATGATAATATTCTAACATTTCACAACTTCAATAAACAAAATAATTTAGGTTTTTAATTTTGTTTCAAGATATTATAGTGATACAAAAGAAATAAATATACATCAAGTAAAACTAATTATTATATTTTTCAAAAGAACACATTTTTATCGGATTCTTTATAAAATATGTTGTCATATAAAAATTATTGAATATACTGTCAAAGATTTTGTAAGATATTTAAATATTTCAAAATCAACATCAAGAAAAATATTTTTTTAGTGAATGTAGTGTGAGTTTTTATAGTAAAAAAAGAGATGAGTTACTTTTTGTGAAATATAATAGGAATATAAATCTGGAACCCATGATTTTATGAAAATGAATTTGATGAACATTCATCTGTATGACTTGAGGGAGAATATTTCTTCTCCATTGAAGATTTATTTTGATAAATAATTTTATTTTGATCTTTCCTAAAAAAGATATTTTTCACCATTCATGATGAAAAAATAGATATAAATTATCATGTTATAAATGATAAATTTTCTAGTGATTTATTTATTCTTCTATAGATTTCTAGAAAATATAAAATTATTGATTTTTTCACCAAATAAATGTAATGGTTAATGCTTATGGAGTTGGGGATACAAATACAAGTTCATACTTCACCAAACTCATTTTTAATTCTCTTAGTACAAACCACCACTACGAATTTGATTATGTTTTAAAATGGGTATAGAATGTATGATTTTTTAAAACGATTTATATTTATTTTATGATTCTATTTTTAATTTTATCATAAAAGGGGGATAGTGAGAAAAGGAAAACATAAAAAATAGTTATGGGTTTTAAGTTATAATACACTATTATCACCTTGTCTAATTTTATTAAAATTACAAGCATCATATTTCATTATTATAATATATTATAAAATATTTCATAATTACTTTATAAGAAAACATTGTATTATAAACTTAATAAGAATAATATTTAAATATTTACAAAATTATTTTTTTCATTAGGTTTTTTATAATGAGACTGGATATGATATGATTATTGTAATAAGACTGGATATTATATTAATCAAACATAGATTTATTATATTTGTATATATCAAAAATAATATAATATCTCATTTTTTTCATTCATACTGATAAAATTTTTATATTTTTATTATCAATGGTTTTTATTGAAATTATAATCATACTTAATGAATTTATCTTAACAATATTTTCATACTCATAAAATATTATCTCTAATATAATAAATATGTTTAAAACAAACACTGTTGTATATCAAAACAACATCAGCAATTCTGTTATAATATAACTATTAACGTTCCATGTGTCCATGTCATTGTGAAATATTAAAATAAATATGATTCTTGGTGGATTAAGATGACTATTAGGGAGTTGCTTATAAATAACTGGCCATTCAATAGTTTGGAGAGATGTTATGATATTTTTCATTTACACAAATCTCATTTTATGAGAACTCTGAAGCTTACAATATTTAACTACTTCTTCAACATACTTTTAACCTTTTACACTTTGTATTTTCCTTCTCTAATATATTTTTAATACAATCGAGGGCTCATAGGTATATAGAGACAGAGAAACAGGTCATCATATTGAGTTTTTATAGGGATACTCAGACAGATAATCTGATCGTCATACCGAGGGATTAAAAGAATAAAAAGATAGACCGGTCATCATATCAATGGATTTCCCTAATAAGGGAAAGAAAAAAAATTTTGTAACTAAAAGAATGGACCTTTATTTTATGTGATTGGGTACCAAACTTTTTAGGTTAAAATACCTATAGTCATTTGTATTTCATCGTTTATTAAAAAATCTTTTATTTCCTCTAAAATTATAATATAATGTGAATCCATTGGTATTATTATTTCTAGTTGTCTAATGTTTATCACAATATCTTTAATTATTATACATTTTTTCTAACCTATATTAAATTGTGAATACATTTTTACACCAATTAAAATTATATCATTTTAAAGATTGAATCGATAATTTTGTAATACTTTGATTTATCGTAACAATTGTGATTATGATTCCTTTTGTTTTTACTCTGATTAAATTATTTTCCAAAGTTAATATGATAAAACTCTTTATACATTACCAATTCTTACTAAATACGATTCAATAGGTTTTTAATATAAAATCTCATTACGACTAGTAGAATACATATCAGAATATATGTGATTAAGATACATTAATTATTGGACCTGAGGGCCACATCGAATTTCCATTTAAATACCTACTATGTTTTATTCATAATAATTTGTTTATCGATATAAAAATATGTTTCCTTTAATGGTAAAGATGAATGTTTTTATACATACAATTCACCCCCTCTTGTATTTATCAATATTCATATAAATCATGATCGAACAATTAGTATCATATCCAATAATATATTATACTAATACCTAAAAGGGGTATTTATGATATCTTTCCCAAAACATTTCCTATCATTGAGGGATAAAACTAAATTATAAAATCTTTTTTGTCAACTATGATGTGTTAGTAAATTCTCTTTATGAAAAGATATACATGGAAAATTTTGAAAAAATATTGAGAAAAGTGTGGTTAAAAAATTATCTGTGTAAAATATTGAGTGGTTTGAAAATATTTTTTATAGACGTTTCTAACAAATCCAATAGAAGATATTGAAGATCCTTTGTTATTTATTCATGAAAGAAAATATTTTACATAACCGAATGTTGTTATGAATGATTTTATTGATATGTGATAATGCTTCGAAAACATTATTATGAATGTTTTTAGGATATTTTTGTTGGTCTGTTAATAATATATTTTATTTAAGTTACTTGATTATGTTAACATGATTTTATAACATTAATATAAAACTTTATTTCATATTTATAATATTTAAGATGTTTCAGAAGTACCGAATATAAAAAAAATATCATGATCCATGATTTTTTTTCATAATTCATTTTTGAACTCCATAAAAATATCCACCATGTAGTCGATTCTAGACAAATATATGTTATAATCATGAAGAAATTTCATCAGACATAAGGTCATAATATGACCCATTTCTAAAATAATATTTTCATAAAATTTTTATAGGAAATAATTTTCATTAAAATAATCCCCAAACAAAGCTCATTTGATGAAATATTTTTTATGTTTTCAGCCTCTAATATTTGAAAATAAATTCATGATGTCCTTGGGGAGAAATGTATAATATTATTTTTAGATGGATTTTTTTATAATATATTAATAATGATATTTTTACATATAATATGGTATCAAATAGGTGATGTTTTTTTACCAAGGTGGTGTTTGATCCACCTAGAAAGAGAATTGAAATAAATTTATATACTATGTCTTGTTTAGGATTGAACAAAAGAAGAAAATATTCATCTCTAATAATTTTCGTATATTTAGAGAGAATTCCAAAAATTAGAGTCTATAATTAAATTATTTATCTTTTTAAAAAAAGGAAAAAATATTTTTACAAAAAAAATATGGACTAAATCAAATAAGGTGACCAGACATAGAAGATATATTCAACAAGAGTCCTTATAATTAGTAATAATGTAGTTAATAATATTCAGTGACACATGCTTACTAGATAGTGTATTATGTGAATTTTGAAAAAAAACTATGTATAACCATTCATTTATAAAATAATTTTTCAAGGATATATGTTGTTTTATGATGATTAATTATGAAATGTAATATTGAACGTAGAACTGGTGGAGAAATATTATTTTCAAAAATAATCATTGGAACATCCATCATATGAATATTCCTTGGATGAACGTTTCTGAGAGGTTTATTTTTTTTAGTAGAGTTATGATGATTGGATTGTATTATCTAAACATATTATAGTAGATAAATAATTTTCTGTGATTGGATGCATTATTCATGAAGAATATATTGGCAAAAAATACATCAATTAATTTTTTATGTTTTTTACATAAATCATTCTAAAACATGTTCTAAATGAGATTATAATAAAATATTTATGAACAGATTTTTTATATAGTTGAGATATGTTTTTTTCAATATTTTATTTAATATCTATGATACAGAAGATTAATGTGTTTTAATTTCAAGGGAATTAATAATGCTTTAATAAATTAGCTAATTATTCAATAATATTTCACTATTATTCATTGAATTTAATATCAAGATATGTGATTAGTTTTAGAAATTCAATGAGTGGGAATATTGAAATTTTTCCTACCATATATAATTTGGGAGAGCACATAAATATGATGTTCAAATAAATTTATAAATAACATAGATAGCACATGTAAAAAGATTAACTATTGAAATTGTGTTCAGACTAAGTTTCAAACTAGGTGAATATTTTTGCTAATGAAAATTTATGGACTTTGTTTTTATAGGCAATATTATAAGACAACGTTTTTGTTTCGATAAATGGATACTATTTTTAGTGTATTTAAAGGCATAATAGTCTTTTAGGGGATATAAATTAGGTTAAATCATTATATTTCATTTAAGTGAGGCACACCATATTGAGTTTTATCTGAAATAGGTTGGAAATGGTGTATAGAAACTACCTTGTAGTATAGAACAAATCGAGGAAACATCGATGGTCTTTTGCAAGATTAATTAAAAAAATTCATATCTTTTGTGTTGTCTTGGTTTTGTAATGATATTTTTAACTGATAAGAATGTAGAAAATCATTCCTTTTATAAGATAGAGGTAATATAATGGGAGTTGGTTTAATTTTTTATTCATATATTTATTAATAGTGAGTTTCCATTTACTAAAAAGTGTAACGTACCGGGGATTTAGATTTTAACAATGAGGAAGAACCTTGTAAATATTTCATGCCCTTTTATTTTCCAATCATTGCATTATTCTAAAACGGGAACTCTTATCTAGGGAGGAATGAGAATCAAATGGCTTATAGGAGGAGATAGGAACACCACATACATCCATGCATGCATCAAAGAGAGGAATAGTCTAGTTAAATTGAACATTTTGTGGGATTATGGTAATTATACTAATGATAGAGATGTTGTAGGAGGATTTACCAACTCTTTCATCAATGATCTTCTTGTTTCCCCAACACCCGCATGCCTTACAGGTAACTTGGGGGGAATATGGGGCTTCTTAATGTGATTCAAAACCTTTTTATGACCAATACAATGAAGGCCTAGGGGATATACACATAGAGAAGATGATTCTTGATGATATGATGAACCTAAACCATATTAGTGAGGTAGGATTGTATGACTTTCATGGATCCTTTTGTTGGTCCTCTTACGATACGGTAAAAGAGGATTTGATTACTGTTGTCCGAGACATATTTCAGGGAAGTCTCTTACCTTGCATTACAGATTCCAGGGACATTGTGCTTATCCTCAAAACCACGAATCCTTCCTCTATCATTCATTATAGACCAGTGATCATATGTACTGTCCCATGTAAAATATTGTCAACCATCAATAACTCACGGCTATCTATTCACCACCCTTGGTGTCTCTCTATGGAACTACATGACTTTGTGAAGGGTTGATACTCCACAGGGATTTCTCCTTAGCTTAGAAAATAACCAAAGATATCGAATTAAAAACTCTTTTTTCTATAATGGATATCAAGTTAGATGTGATCAATGATTATGATCGCATTTAATAGATTTTCAATAATATTGTTCTTGCAGAAATGGGTCCTTCCTCTTTGAAAATTGATATTATTTTTTATTGATTTAGTTCCTCATGGATGGTACTTACTTTCATGTGGAATATGTATGATTTTTTCATGGAAACCCATGTCTAAAGGCAAAGGGACCAAATCTCTCGGATCATATTTAGTCTCACCCATGATGTACTCAATTGCCTCATCCAGATAAGCATAAGCAACAAACAAATCTTCCCTTATCGTAGATGGATGAGTTATCCATATATGTACCACCTCATGTTCTTTAATGATATTATCATCTTCAGGAATTCTTGGAGAAGATCATTATGAGGTTTGAATAGAGAGTTGGTGGAGTATTTCCATTGGAGTGTCTATGTTTTTAACAAGATAAAGAGAAACTTCTATATCTTTAGAATATATCCCTCCACCTAAATATCTACGATGAAATAGAGGGGAACATCCTATGGTATAAATGGCACCCGATATCATCAGGTAGAATACATATTTACCACATTAACCCCCTCATTAATATGATCACATATCTGTTAATGAACTAGATGAATAATAATACATCCTTTCGAGGTTTGATAGTGCTAGTTAATAGCATGATCTTAGATAATCTAGTGCCTACCCCCACGTCTATCGGGTTCCTGAAAAGAATCATCACAAACATTGATATGTTCCTATGTAGATTCATATGGATCCACTCTCTGAATAAAAAAGAAATTAGGTATCCTAGAGATATATGGAGAGTCCAGTTAAAGAAGGAAGTATAAACATCTGTAGTCTTTAGGACACCCTTCTATGCATACATTATAAATTGGCCTGGTATGTTCTTGAACAACATAGCTTGTGTGGGATAACCTGCACAAAAATTCATTAGGGGTTCTAGTTTGTGGGGGATAACCATAGAGATTTCTTTCATGGAATCTAGTATTTACTAATCATTCATTATGGATATTCATGATAGAGAACAATAAGACTGTTTTAACCTCATCGAGCTAAACAAGGACCTTGATAAGAGTGTTTTCACCCGATAGCCCTTGGGGTCTTTCACATATGATGAATTATATCAGACAATCAGCATGCATGGCCATGAAGATGTTTTTAATGATATTATATGGAATAAAGGAATCCCAAAAAAATAAAATTTTCAGACATGGTGTTTAAGGAACAAGGATTTCCTTACAGATGATAACATTAATAACTACAAAATTTACATCGTATCCAAATGTTCTTGCTACAGGAATCAAATGGAGGAAAGTACTACCCATATTTTCATTGAGTGTGAGTTGGTGCACATAGTGTTGAACTAATTTGGAGATATCAATGATTTATTCATTCCTAACATGGCTGATCAATAATTTTTTGATCGCTTATACCAAGGCTCTAGACACAGGGACTGGAGAGAATGGTATACACTATGGTGTTTCATGCTGGTTTTGGTTGCCTCTTGTAGGATAGAAAAAAATAAAAAATTAGGGGATTACCACCTTGGTAATATCTATCATTGTAAGGATAAAAACTGTTAATTAACATGGTTAGGTTCTTCATAATCTAGTGGTACGAACCCTCTATAAAATAGCATAATGTAGGGCTCTATGGGGTCAATATTGGATGTAGTTGTTCATAGAACAATTGGGTACATTGGAATCCCACCTAGAGGTTTGAAGATCAACATGAATGGTTCTTGTGCCTTGGGAGTCATGTATGGAGAGGGTTATTCATGAAACCAATTGGTTGATAAACAAGGAATTTATTAACTAGATGGTCCATGTATCATCTCTCTCTGTAGAGGATATGGATATCCTCACAGACATTAGTTTTGGAAGCTAGAGGAGTTTTAACATCACATAATCAGAAACTGATTCAATGGTATTGTACATCCCCCTTCATGGATTCAGTTGAACATAATGGTCAATATCATATATCATTAGGGATTTTTGTGGAATTATTTGAAACAAAATCATATTTATTCCACACATTGAACAAGGGCAATGATTTTTTGGACCACCTGGCCTCACTTGATATCCTTTGTCTAGAGAACTTCTGTTTTCATAATTTGAATAGCTTGAAGCATGAGGGGGTCAATATGATTATAATATTTTCCATTGATCACCATTATTTTATTCATCCTTATCCACATGATCCTTTGTACTAAAATTTCTGTTCATGGTTCTCTTGTACATTAATTTATTGAATAATCATTTAGATGAGGAAGTATGTATTATCACTAGTTATTTTTTGAGTTTTATATAATAATGCTCTCTAATTAAGTTGTGAGAAAATTTAAGTATATCCTTGATTAATTATATCATGATATATTAAACAATAAAAAATATGTTTGAGTTTGATATATGATCCTAGAAATCAATGGTATATACATATGTCTGTAACATGAATTAAAAAATTCAAAATCCAAATATCAATTAATTAACCCATGAAAACAAGATAGTTTTCTTATAGACAGTCACAGATTATTTCATAAGAAATAAAATTATATACATTGGATGGTATCATAATAACATATACAATGTTTAACATAACAAATTAAAGGATATTGACATAGATATAAAATACCATTTTATAAATATTTGATAATTCACAACGAAATAGAAGAATAAATATCCTTTTTAGAAATGATTAGAAAATCATTTAAATGATATATTAAAAGAAATACTCTGATCTTGGTAATACATTTTAAAAATTATACATTAATATAAAAATGAGTTTTCAAATAATAAAAATTATTATGGGTACATTCATACAATAACATTGTTTAATAAGACATAAAAACATAGAAAAAATATTTCTAAATATAAATTTTTAAATAACCATTTTAAAATCATGAATTCATGTTAAATATAAAATTTAGAGTTTGGAATAATATAATAATGTTTCCTTTTCAAATTAAAATATTCAATATTTATAATTATTTAGGAAAAAAAATTAAAACATCAAAATTATGATTTATATAGAATAATGTTCTTTGGGTGAGAGAAAATACAAAGGAGTTTTTGGAAAATGTTTTACCATAAGAATAAATGATGATGTAACATGTCACATCAAAAACAAATTTTCAAAAGGGGGAAGTGAAAACATTTTTAAAAGGATAATTTTTTAGAATATATTCAATAATTATTCCTTAATATATATATAAATGTTTTTATATTAAAATTAGAGTGGGAAAAATGGTCATTATATGTAATTTTTTAATATTTTTATATATTACTATTAAAATCACACATTGCTAAAATGGGAAATAAAAAATTCAATTTGATAAAAATAAAATGGAAATTTATTGGCCATATAAGATAACACATAATTTTTTCCAAATATAATTTATTACATTTTAATTAATGGAATATATGTTTAAGGGTGGGGAACAATTATTATATCAGACGTGAATTATTCTCAATAATGAAAAACTTTTGGAGGAAGAAATTCATAATGGATAAATCAATAATAAAACAATTTACTATCTCAAAGAGAAGAAAATAAAATACCATAAAATAAAATAATATTGAGAAATAAATAAGTTGATGAAGTGGCATTTTAACTCAACACATGGGATTTTTATTAACAAAAAATACGTATTTGGTATCTTTTGATTCAAAATACTATGGAAGATAAAATGAACTATGTTTTAGAAAATCCATTAAAATTAAAGAAAATTATGAAAAAAATGAGATCCATGTCCAATATATTCACCATAAATTGATAGAATTAGTGAATATGAATAATTTATCAATGAATAAATATTTAGATACAAAATACCTAAAAATAAATCCTTCTTAAATACACGACATTAAGAGTATATATAGAACTATAACTATACTAATTGGAAATTTCAAAACCTTATTCATTCCATTGAAATTTTATAAATATAATTTATAATTATTCATTAAAAATATATTAGTTATTTATATTTTATTTTCCCAATAATATGCTATTATTTTTTTTATTTTGTTTCATACTTTTTTAGTAATGGATGTTTCAATTCATGTTTACATATTCAAATTTCATCATTCAGAAACCATTATTATTACAATAAAATATTTTTTATAATGATTTAAAATTTTTTATTTTCATTTTATAACTGTATTGTTTATGATTCATGATGAAGAAGTAGATGTAGATCATGTTTCTGAAATATTTTATCAAATAAATTATAGTACTAATAAAATTTTAAATATTAATACATTTTTTTATATAAAAACAAAAAAAAACATTATTTTATAACTAAAAATTAATAATACCATTTTTTAATTTTCCATGGAAATATATGAAAACAATTTATAGAATTTTTAATGTTTTTAATTAAACTGGCCATAATTACCACAAGCTATAATCTATGGGTGAGTATTGTTATTAATGTTATTCTTTAGGAAGAATATCATTACATAAAAATAATTATGATGTATTGAAAAAAAAATTAATGAGGTGACTCTTTAATTAGTAGAGTTTTATAAGGAGGAAATTTCTAGTTAAAAAACATCACATTCATCGAGGTGTTATTCTAAATGTATGGATGGGTGACACATTCGTTTAATATCATTACTGAAGTTGAAATTTCTTTACATTTTACGAATCATAATGATTTTATAAATTTTATATCAAATATATATATTATTTATTTTAACCATCCCTAGAAGGTGGTTTATAAAAATGATCTGTGATCTTATATAGGTCGTACTCCACTCTTAACATAAGCGACATTTCGTTAATCAAAACGGTCAAGAGAAGTATAGAAATGGGATTCATCATTAGTATAATAATATTTAATAACATCTTTAATAATATTTTTTCCAAATAATATTATATAGAATATGGTTCAGGGGTAAAAAACAAATAATTAATAGAAATTGGCTGAGAAGACTACCTCCCTCTTTGAATGTTCTTCCATTTTTAATACCTTAAATATCTTTTGCAAGTCCTCTGGGTTAAAAAACTAAATATTGGATATTTTTATAGAGATTAAGTTATACTAAAAAATTTATATGTTGTTTTAAATGATGAATATATATGATGGAAATTATGTCCTCCAATATTTAATAAAAATGGAATTTTTTTATAAATATCCATTACTCATTTCAATGATGGAATGTCAATATTCAAGTCTCAATAGATCAATAAATGTTTAATAGTGAATTTTGATGTGGAATAGAGTCATGAAATTCTAAAAATGTTTTTTATTTAGAATCTAAACATGTTTTAATACCTTTACTACTATATTTTTTCATTTTACCAATTCTTAATTTACATTGGCAAAGAAATGTTTTACCCATGTAATTTTTATTTTATTAAATAAAAAATAAAACCCTAATTAAAAAATTTAAAATATTTACACCAAAATATAATCTCTGTATAATTTATTTGGATTATAAATATGATATAATAAACTTTTAAATTATAAAATTTAATATAGATATATATATATTATGTTTCTTAAAAAATAAATTTTAACCATTATGCATTATTAATCTTATATAACAAAAATTACCAATTAAATGATTGATAATATATTTTTATATATGTGAAAAATTTATATAAAAATCTATATATATCATTTTAATTTGTTAAATAAAAATTTACACAACATTAAAAAAATAATTCTTTTAAAAAACCCCTTTCACCCTTATCGTGCACATTGACTTTAATCATAGTAATCACAATTGTTTGATAAAACAATGATAGAAATATTATTTCATAATGTAAAATCATTGATCTAATATAAATATTCCATATTTTTTAATTTTATTTTCATAATATTTATGAATTAAATTCTTTATTATAAGTGATTGAAAAAAAAAATTAGAGTATAATATTACTTATGAATACAAAAAATTAAACATGGCTTTTATAAATAAAAATTCATATTTTTAAAAGGCTATATTTCAAATTTAAATAAATCATAGATCATGAAATAGGTTTTATAATTTTTTATTTTATAGTTACTTCTTGAAATAATCATCAAATATATGGTTTTAGGTAAAATAGTATTTTTTTTTTACTATTCACCTAAAAATCATTTATCATAGTAAATATTTTTTATTTTTTTCAATTTTTTATTACTATTTAATTTTAATAAAAAATTATACTAATATGTTGTCTCTTTGGTTAGTTTAATGTTTCGTGTATAAAAAGCTATTAGGACAAAGTTGATTTTAATGAATATATATAGTATAATATTTGGATGTTTCTATAGTACCTTACAAAGAAAATATAACAGTAGAACTGAGATTTGGTTAGGTATTATTTTTAGGAAATTATTAGTAAGAATATTTGAACCATTTAAATTATATTTATATTTATTATAGATCCCATAATAATTTACCTCAGTTATTTATTCATTTGATCATGCGTTATAATATAATATTAAATACCTCGTACAATTAATGAAACCATTTAATGAATTAATCTCTAAATCATTTCATATTTTGTAATATATCATAAATGATCGGAAACAATGAACTCTAATTGGAATGATATTGATTATGATTCAGCCATCCAATATATTGAAGGTAGTAGTAAGGTATCACATACCATGCCATTTGATAGGGATAATCATAAACTATTATTTCTATGGTTAGTAACCATATAATATGGACCAATAATACATGATAACTGGCCAAATTAAGTAAAATTTTTAAATGGTTTATGGAATTACCTTATTCATCAAATTTTTCATAGAAAAAATTTATCGTCTGAATATGGGATTTCGGGTATATCTCTATCAATCACTCATTTACATTAAATCCAAAATATTTTTTTATTTTTCACGATATATAATCTAATATAATGTAAATCATTTAACTATATCAAAAACAAATATTTTTTATCTTCAATAATATTTTTGGAATGTAATCATCATCTTCATCTTGTACCACATCATTGGTAATTCATTATGAAATAACATCTTTAATTATTTTGGATTAATTCTACAAAACATTGTGAGTATATTTTTTAGTCAAACTCAATCCGCTAAGCAGTTGAGTAAAATTTCAAAAAACACATGCCTGAATAATATATATCCATTTATTAATGTCTTAATACATAGCATCGTGAAAATAGTAGACTCTACCGAATAATTAATGTTACCCATGAGACAAATTGGTATATCATGATATTTATGAATTATTATACATGTGTTTACCAATCACATTACACATTATTGTGAACTCTGATAAATTCAATTTTTCAATGACATTATGTGACTATGATACATGGAGTTTATAAATCGACTAAATAAAATTCATATGTTCTTGACTCCCTTTTTATATACTAAGCATTTAAATGAATACATCAAAACTCATTCACCGTTATGGATAAAAAATCACATTCACATCATTCAAATAGACTGGAACATAATATATCATTGTTAGTTGTGGTCACCCCACCCTAGTAAATCCTAATAGACTGAAAAAATATCATAGTCATCATATATGTGGGGAGATCACATAATTTTTTTTATTTCCTACAAATGACATGATTAGTTATTTCACAAGGATTTCATCAGAAAATATTGAAATTATTTATGTTTTCGTTCAAGTTTTCTTACCAACGTCAGGTAGGAAAAGTGTCCAAACATTTTTAATTCACCCCTTTTATAGGAAAGACATACTATTTGAGACTCAATTTTTTACACTTCATTGGATATCTAATTAAAAAAACTCTATTTATACCTTAAAGAAAAATTCCATATCTCTTAAAATTGACTTAATCATTATAACCATATTATTTATTCATAAACTCTAATACTCCCAGATCATATCGATTAAG
The DNA here is from genome assembly GCA_963277665.1 of Viscum album. Taxonomy (NCBI): domain Eukaryota; kingdom Viridiplantae; phylum Streptophyta; class Magnoliopsida; order Santalales; family Viscaceae; genus Viscum; species Viscum album. The sequence continues at coordinate 1,405,236,761 of OY728133.1, read as the reverse complement.
GGAAATTTATGTCATAAATTTAGCTATAAAATATCATTAAAATTCATGGAATATAAATCAATATAAAAATATATATGTCCAATGTGAAAGAATGATAAGGTGGATACTTAAATTTAGTTGATAAATTTTATATTCTTAATATTATTATAAAAATATCTAACAAAACTCTACATATTCACTAATCATATATATTATATATCATTAAATATTAGGACACCCATTTTTCATTCTTCCCTTTCTCTGGGGTTTTTTATTTCCTTATATCTATATGTAATTCGGCAATATTTTATGTGAATATATGATAAAAACATCCCAAAAAAGTTTTTAGTGTGTAAAATTCCATAAGAATGAATGTTTGAATAATGGATATATTTAAGAGTAATATTATTAATGCTCAATATGTTTTACATATTTGAACTATTTAACTCCACACTGTTAAATGTTACAATGGAATCATATATATTTAACATAGAAATTTTCTAAGTACAATATCGTTATTTTTGGAACTTGTTCCATCAATAATTTTCCTAAAAGTAATTTTGTAATTATTATAAATATTGACATTATTACTAACAATCACATCGTAAACATATTTAGATAAATAAAAATTCACTTTTTCATAGTATAAAAAAATTACACATTTCATATTCATTTACTAAAAAACCTAAAAACACTTCCAAAATATTTATTGAAATTCAATTTTTATTTTTTATTATCATAATCCATCAAAAATAGTGATATTAATATTATTGTAGAAAATAAATTTAACTATTTAAATTTATATTTATCATCACATATCTAACATAATTTAATATATTATGTGAAAATAACATTAAAATTAGGATATTATAATATTTTACTCATTCACATTGAAGATATCTAAGTTCAAACATTCTCCCACCATCCTCTTAGATTATATATCCTATTTAAAATGACATGGTATGTTACAAAAACAATATTTTGATAATAAATAAAAAAAAATTTATTGTGATCTTTTTAAAAATAAACTATTAATTTTATATTAGTGATTGTCTTCTTTTTTTAAAAAAACTTATAAAAATACTTCATTCATTAAAATTTACCCCTGATGGGTGATGCAAATACCGTCTATCTTATTTCCGAAAATATGTGGATAAATTAATTTTACCCATAATTGAACATTTATAACATCGTATCCATTTTAAAACATCTTATAAATTCTAATGAATCGTAATCTATTTATATTGAAATAATTATCTCATATTGTCCATAACATTTATTTTTTAATAAAAATGTTCTCTTATTATATATGATAAATTAGATAAATGTAAAAAAAATTTAAAAAGATTAATATTATCAATACCTATTATTATACATTAAACTTTATTGTATAGAAACCCATTACATCATTACTTTAATACATACTATTGTCTATATTAATCCATTGAATGATTTTAGATTACATTATATTTAACACACTTATAATATATATAAATTGTATAATATACACATTAGTACTTATTAATTAATTTTTATAACACTACAACCTGACTTAAGATGTTTAGGGATTTGTACAAACCCATTATTTTATATCAAATGATTCAATCATGTAGAATCATTACTCTATATGTATAGGTATGATTGGGTTTTATGATCGTGTATGATCACGATAAGAATCATTTTTCTAAGCCACGGTTATCTTGTTTTCTATAGGATTAAATATTTACCCACTTATACAACTGATATAGCACCAAACCCCATACATCACTATCTCAATTCCACTTTTATATTCACTTTTATAAAAAATGGTAAACTCTTATTGAAGTCATCCAAATTTCTGAAATATTTATATCATTTAAATTATAATAAATTACATAACTAGAACAATAATTACATAATCCTCTAGTCCCCCCATATCATTTAACCAAATAGCATTGAGTGTATGAGTTTTTACTAAAACTCCTTTAGTCACATTACATAAAATTCATTAGAAACCTAAAATAAATCATTATATAATTATCATAAGATTCAATACTCACCTAATGAAAACATAAATAATACCTCACAAAGGAATTTATTTATCTATCATATATAAGTTTCTTTACTTAGAAACATTTCCCAAGATTCTAGTCTTCAAAGTATCTCATAATAAAATTCTACATCTTAAAGATTATATTCTACTTTATGTCTTATATTGAGTATTAAAATGATATTTATCTATAACATAATCATTATTTTTTTTATTATCATGTTTCTATATTGTTTAATATGGAATTTAATTAAATTGGATCCCATTAAAATAATGTCCCCTTAGAAATTTAAAATTTTCTTCAGTGGGAAAAGATAAATATTTTATCATAACATAGACCACAAATCATTGAAATAATATATATATATATATATCAAATAGAATCAAATTTACAATCATATCATATATGTCTATTGGGTATCAATGTGGATTAATATATCTCAATGTTCGTCATATTCATATAAACTGAACTCAATTCATATGGTACCTTAAATGTTATTGTTCCCCAGATATATATAACTTAATAAAAACGCTTAGAATAATGAACCTAACAATTATTCACATATAATTACTGAATTTCTTAATAATAGATATTATATAGGAACCTAGGTGCTAGATTCGACCATATTGGACCATTGAGGTATTCAAGAAGTTATTCTTTTAAAACTCATATCATTTTGAAGTGGATTTAATCTCTTTATATTATCTCATGTTATTCTAGGTATATATCAATTATTCTAGTGATTTAGTTTTAGAATCATACTACATAAAACAAATCAATATATCCAAAACATATGTACGTATAACTCATTATGTTACTCACATTTTTTGATAATCACCAAAATAGTAAAAGCGCAAATTTTTTACAAATATCCATATTAATATAATATATAAGGTATATGATTTTTTCATGTAATAGTTCTGAAATATATATAGTTATCTTTTACCAAATGAGTGATCCTATATCCATATATAGTCAACTCTACAATTCTAGATGAAGTTAAAAGCCTCTAGGACCATGCAATGTTTAACCCCATTTCCCTATACCCTAGGATACCATACTCAATAACAATTTTTAATTCCCAACAACACTAATAAATATTATATAAAAGCTATATGAAATGTAATGAAACAAACATTTATAAATGAAACTCTATTTTTAATGAACTAATTATTTTTTTAATACAAGTAGAAAATACATGCATTACATTTCATTTTTATCTATTTTGGAAAATTATAATGTATATCTATGTTTTTTTATTATTAATAAAATACCATTAAGAATTATAACCATAGATATTATAGGAATTATACTATTATGTTTAATGTTAGTGTCTATTATTGGTTATTATAAAGTCTAATTGACACATATGGAAGGAGTGATTGAATCGACAAGTAGGATTATACACAATGATTCCATGTTATATGAGATTCAAAGGGATATGGTATAATTAGGAATTTACCATGAACAATCACATGTTTGGATTCAATAACTAAAACCATATTGAATCCTTTTATGATTGATGATAAACCTTATCAATATCACAACCAAATCAATCTTTTTCCTACCTCCGCAATAATGTATTACTATCACACATCATACTATTATGGAATACACTAGTGTAATATTGAGTAATGAATATAGAACCTACTAGTTTTTATATTTATATTTTATTTTTAATAATACAATGAATATATATATCCATTTTCATTTTTACTTTTAAAATTAATAAATAATTATTGTGATAAAATTTATATTTTGATACAAATAAATCAAATATTTATATATAGTAAATTTATAGTTTCATTAAAAATAAAATTTTAATCATTTAACTAAAATTTAAAATAAATTTTATTTTCATGATTTATTATTATTAAATAATATTTATTTTCATATATATATTATAATGTAGTAATATTTATTACAATTTAGTTTTTCTGAGGGTCTGAATTATGATAGTGTCTTAAACACTAGTATATTCCAGAAAATACATATTTTTATTTTAAATTTTAATTTCCCATGTTCATAAAATTATTTTGGTACAATAGATATTATTTTGGAAATCAATAAATTCAATTTACCCAATGGTTTAGATATAATGGAATTTTTGGATAAAAAATAATAATGGTGTAGATATAAGGTATGTTTTTTTATAATAGAATATCTTAATTGTGATGTAAAAAATACTATAATGGGATCCCATGATCAAAAATATTTATTTACTTTAACATAATAAAATATATTTTTTAATATTTAAATTAAAAAATCATTATTGATTCATCAACAACCTATATTATATTTATTGTTTTAAAGAAAATTATTTAAGAACATGATTATCATTAATATAAAAAATTGTATATTTTAATTATTTTAGTTTATATACTAACAATATATTAAAAACAACTCCCGTTTTTTAGAAATCATTGGATGTTTTTTGGTTTTTCATATTTTATCATGTATAGTGAAAAACCTTTGTCCATAAATCTATAATATTATTTCATAAATGCCTATCCCAAATCACATTCCTCTTCAATAAAAACCATTAAGTATAAAGTATCTCTCCAAGTCCCTACCTATCTGTCCCCCAATTTTTTCCAAACCTCTTCAGAGTATCCTCCCAATCAATTATAAGCACAATCTCAAGGTAATATATTCACTTCATCATCTTTTATTTTCCTATACTTTCATTTTATTAATCCTTTTTATTTCTAATTGATCATGTTTTAATGGGTTCTTAAAACCACATATTATAATTCTATTTCCAAATTAATAATAAGCCATCATTCTCTCTCATTAAATAATTCTATTAAACATTATGTATAACCATTATGATACAAAAACGCAGGTAGTATTCGATGAAAAAACATTTCTATTAAGAATACAAACCCCCAATTATAGTAAAATCAATTCATAGAGTTGTAAATATCATTAATTTATTTTTTACAACTAGTTTTATAACCCATAGATCATAATTACTGGATTTAATGTGATGAAATACATTATTGGGTTATATGATCTATGTGGAACATAATTTCATATACATTATATGAATATGATACACGGTCCTAGAATTATATAGACCTACAGTGCATTGGGTATTGATAGTTTCTCATGATTTAACATATACCTAACTCATAAAACTATCAAAATCAAAATATGTAATTATTTCAAAATGGTTATCCTTGACATATGTTTATGATTTCATGTTTTATATTGTTTTTACATCCCTATGATACTAGGATATAATCATCTTATATTCCAAATTGATGATCATGATTATGATTCTCTCACTTATACATCATTATGTAATTACCCCTGAACTCATATACTTCATTAAATTATTCTATTCTTTTATTATTCCCTTACTATTCATTATAAGTCACTCATTTCATATGTATATCTGCAGGTTATCCCATGTTGTATTAAAAGATCAATATAATTTAAAATAATTTTTATGAATTTTTAAAAAATTAATTATATCAAAGTTTAATTTTATTATTATATGTTTTTAATTTACCATACTCACTAAGGATATCATTATTTTTGTATTCTTTCATCTGTATATAAATGTCATATATCATGAAATAAATTTTATAAAAGTTATAGGATTTCATAGTTGGTGTCAAATCATGGTCAAGTTACCTATGTGCATTAGGCATATAAATAATTAGTGAAAATATAGGGATATGAAAAATCATTAGAAATAACACCTTTTTTTTGTTAAAGTGTAGTAGGAGTGGTTTCAAAGAAATGAGGTCCCTATCGAGTAACATCATGTGTTTGGGAAACCACAACAACTATAAAAAGGGGTACTAACAATGGAAATAGTGTATTGGGTATTAACTCAATCATCACCTGGTCCATGATAAATATGTCTTGACACAAACCTAGTATAAAAATATCACGTGATATTATTTGGTAAATTCACCATCACGTTACGAACTATTTTGAATAAAAAAATTTCTATTAATTTTTATATTTGGACATAGATCATAGATAAAAAATATTAAATCCTATCAAATAATAGTTTAAGGAATATTTTCCTTTTAAGAGGTATTCCATCAATGATAATAGTTTAACTTTTATATTTTAATTCTTTTATAATTACAAACACTGATTTTATTTTCATTTTTTGTCAATGCATGGGAATTGGAGGAGCCAAGTAAATGACAAGTGTGGGGGGGGGGGAAATTCGATGACTTCCCAAATGATATTACCAACTTAATTGGATTAAGAGTGAATAAATTCATTACAATACATCATCAATTGCCTCATATAACAAACAAAAACATAAATCAGGGGGGAAAACCACATCACCCTAAAAAATAGATAGTTAAAATTGAGACCTTTATGCAATAAAGGCCTCAAAATATTTGTATATCATTCAATTCATTAAATTTAAAATAATTTATCAACTGCATTAAAAGATATTTTATTTCATTATATTCTATGAGAATGATAACTTCATGCTATCTATTTATCACATGGAGGGTGAAACTAATCAATAGTATGCATTGATTGGGAATGTAATTCTTGAGGAGAAAAAATTATTCGAGTGGAGGGAATTAAGGAATTTTTTTGTCAATAAGTATATTACTCACAAATTATAAGTTCAAATCGATATAGAGATTCTTGTACACTTGATAAAGATGTATGAATCAATAATTTCATATTTGTCATGAATCACATGAATTTCATGATATGCCTTTCACTAAATTATTTACTTGAATGTGAGGTTTATCACATATTCAGAACGATAAATCTAAATCTACTATAATTTTCTTTGATTTGATACTTTCAATACTATAATAAAATTTATAGATTTTCACAAATATTCAAAAGGTAGATCAATGAATATAAAGAGTATCATTGGCTCAGATATAAAAAGCATAAAATTGTGTTTAATTCTATTGGGGTGATAAAAAAAATATCATAGAAAAAAATAAATGTCAACATTACACTACTTAATATTGTAAAAAATAAGCCTTCCAAAAAAATTCACGAATAGGAAGAGGAAATCCTATAGTTTCAGTAAGGAAGGAATCCTAGCAAGTGAATACTGATAAGAAAAACCAACAATGTGATGGAAGAATATAATAATCTAGTCACCCCTCAATCTATTGGCCTATACATCACCTTTATGGAAAAATAAAACTATGTAAATCAAGGAAATATGATAAGGGTTATAAAATATAACTAATAAAAAAAATATCCAAGGAATATAGAGGACCATACTCCATCACAACTATAGAGGGGTATCCATAAAATAAAATATGGTTAGTTATGATGGTTATTTATTCAAGAATAGTGAAAATACTATTTGATTATGATTATATGAATTATTTCATATCATAAATGTTTAGTGGGACTATAAAAACAATACATAACTTCATTGAATCTGAGTTAGCCTTATAAACAGTAAATGGGTCAATTAGATCATCCCAACAATATTATTAATTCTGTATCAAAATATACGGGAATAATTTCATAGGAAATATTTTGATTCTACATTTAGAATAATTCAATGATATTATAGTTTTGAATTGGATTTCCTTTTATAATTCATACATTCGTTTCTATGGAATAAAAGCACCATGTTTATTGGGAATCCACATCTGATACTATAAAATGTTAATGAGGAATCTCCATTGGAATAAATATCTCATGATTGAATATTATTGACTTATGGTATATATTATATAGCTCATATGATTTGGAACAAGGAAAATATTATCCTTGATTAATTTTTTGTTATAAGGGATTATAAATATGTGTTTTCTAAAGAATTGTTTAATCCTCCTCCAACCCAAGAGTTTGAGTTCTCAATAAACCTATACCCAGAACCTTTTAAATATCTAATACTCTATATATAATGATCTCTATTTAACTTGAAGTACTAAATAATAAACTACTAGGGAATTTGGATAATGTTTTTATATGATCATTTTATTATTCTTGTTGTATGGAAATATATTTTTTTAATAATAATGATGTGTCAATACAACAATTAATTGTTTATCATGAGATCCACAAGTTAACAATAACGAATAAGATTCATCATATATATATTGATGAATTATTTGATTAGATACTGGGATATTAGTATTTTCCTTTAGTGGTTTTTTCGGATATTATCATGTAAAGGATAAAAGGGAGGACATCTCTGTGGTTGATTTTTACGAAAGGTATGAGAACTATTAATTCCTAGAGATCCCCTTTTGTATATAATGGTCAATGGACATAATTATTACATAATTAATAGTGAATTTGAGATTATCATGATAAATGTTTGGTAGATTTTATTGATTGAATTTCTATATACTTCAAAAACATGGAAGAACATAAAGAGAATTTAAATAATGTAATAATGCCCATGTGAAATGAAATATTTTGGGAGAAGTAAAATAATTTTAATTATTTGATAAAGAATGCAATATTATTGGGGCATGTTTTCATTAGAAATGGTATATATATGTATCCTTAGAAGACAAAATAATTTGATAAATGGCAATAAACAATATCTATGATGGATACCTTCAGTTTCTTATGATAAACTAGGTTATATAATTGATTTTTAAGAAACATATCCTGAATTTTAAACCCATTAACCAAGTTATCACTGAAGGAATTGTAGTTTTTCTAGATCGATGAATACAAGAAGAGCCTTAAATATTTTGAGATGATATTGATCATGACACCTATGATAAAATTACCCACTAATGGTGAATGATTTTTAATGTATAGTTATTTGGAAAAAAATTATTGGTTTTCGTACTCATGAAAAATAAAAAATTGATAGCCTATATGCCATTTCAACTAAATATCAATGAGTAAAACTACACTACACATGATATGGAATTGGTTTTAGTAATCAATGGATATATTATTTTTAACATTATCTACATGGGGATATGTTTAATATATATATATATATATATATCTTATAAACATTATGTATATATTCAAATGGATGGATATCAATATACACCAATGAATCTAGTTAGAGTTTCTTGAGGATTATGAATATTTAATCCACTACTATACTTTGAAGGCAAATAAAGAAGAAGATGATTTTAGTATAAATAAACTTTTAACCCTATCCATGATGAATATTTAAATAAATATAAAATTCTTAAATATTAAAATTATTGATATGGTATTCATAAGAGGACATCATCCCACCTTTCTCAAATAACATCTAAATCATCTATTATTGAGAAAAGAAAATATTCATAAAAATATGACAATGGTCTATAGAGAAATGTGTTGAATATTTGATATAGATAATATTTTCAAAAATTTTAATCTTTTTTCAAATGATTTAAACCCCACCTATTTTTTATTTTATGTGAAATTGCATCATTTTTTAATTCTGAAGTGTCATGAACTAAATTGTAAAAATTCCATAAATTTGGGAATTCTAATAGTTTTCCATCAATTGGTTTTCATGGGACTAGATTTTTCTCTAATTATCCAATAGTATACATTATAATTAATTAGGAACCCTTTTTTAATGGGATTCATATTTTCAAGCTACACCGAGTGTTTAATTGACCATATGAAGGCCTAAAAATCAATTGATTTATAAATTCATTTTCATTCAGAATTAATACTACTTTAACAAATGAGGAATAATGTAGCCCAAATGTTTCCAAATGATGTGATTCCACCAATAAAAGATATAGTACTCAAAGTATCATCTCAAAAAATAAAACTAGTATTTCATTCATTCATTAAGTGGTCCTTTGGTTGCATGACATTAGATGATGTTGTAGAGTAGCATCATAAAGTAAAATATGTATCATTTTGTTCAGGAATAACATTTTCAAAAACATTAAAAAGGATATAAATGTTTTCATAGAGAATTATAACTCATGTTATAAAAAAATTTAAGAAGACACTAAATAATTATTCAACCACTAGGAGTTCATGAGTTGAGAAAATTCTTGGGAAACACATTCTAGGTAGAATAATTCCATACCACTTTCTTTTATATTTTCATGTTTATTTCATTTCAAAGGATGGTTGGATTGAGGAACTAGTCCAAGCATAGGAATATATGCTAGAGGATAGTATTATTTCATGATTTAATTGATCCATGAAGGGAGAAACTCCAATCGGTGGTGGGTAGTGAAGATCCAAGGAAATTTACACTTTTGAGATTCTTCTTTCTACTGTAAAGATTTCTATTTCAAATTATCAAATAAAATTAACTCGTGATTTAAGGATTTATATTTCTCTCTTGTTTTAATTTTCATTGATTTTTTTATAATTATTATAAAATTATTATTGAAAAATATTTGGATTTTTTTAAACTTCTTTGGGCTAGGTCTTTCCATTTGGAACAACTAGCTCAATTAGTCTCAGTTTCCTGGAAGTCGTAGGGTAATCACATCACTTTCATAACTAGATAAAATACCATAGATGAGGTATCATTATATTTTCTGGTAAATATAGGTGTATATCTTTTGATATTGAGGGATACATTGGATAATTAAATTAGATATCTATTTTGGACAATGATAAAGGGAGTGTTCGATGGTCAGAAATTTTCCTCGAGTACCTTCATCAATTTTTCTTTTTGTCCATCATGCTTCTGATTTCCAATATCTTATATAAATGAATAGTTTTAATATATTTTCCATAAATTTAAAATAGTTAAAGACATTTAAATTCACATGTTTTAGTTTTAACAATAAAAAATAAATAAAAATTGACAGAATGAAAAAAAATCTGGAAACCTCATCATCAGAAAACCCCATGGTCACCATTGTCTTATATTTTAATGGAAAAATTATTGACATCAGTATCATGGATAAAAAATCTAAAGTAAATTCAGATCCATTTCTGTAGACATTTTACAATTTTTTTGATTTCCTTTTGAGTATCAAGGATTTTAACCACTAATTTGGTGTCTTATAAAAAAACTAGAAAAAATGGAATTTCATGGGGACTAATTTTAGGCTTATCCTAATTTTAAATAATATAAGTAGAAAATTTATGATAAATTTATTACATTTATATTCAATAAAATACTATTGAAATGAAAAAATGGAATTTCATAATTCAAAATAACATACAATAAATAAATAAAATGGTAATTCCATAAATTGATTTAAAAGAATTGAATGAACTATAAGGTCGAATAAATTCTAATGAAATAGAAAATATTTTCCAACCAAATTTATACATTGAATTAAATTTTTTCTGTGAAAAAAACTGATTTTTAATCTCATTTTTAAAATTATATGGAATAAATTTTCAATAATTCTCCAATTTATGTGTTCTTCAAAAATAAAATGCTTTTCAAAAATAATTGAACTGATTTTGTTAAAAATAAAATATCAAGTGATACCACATATTTGGAGTTTGAAAATTAGGATCCTTTGTTTGAATAATTGTCCATGGAGAATTAGAAACTTGATACATTCATTTTTGAAGATAATATGGTGGAACCTATGAGGATTCCAACTTCTAATACCACTTTTTGACTCCCAGAAACAGCTGGAATTTGAGAATCGATAGAGATTTTTCTTAAATTTTTAGGCATATTTTCTTTAATATTTTAATAGTAAATCAATAACTACATCACCCTATGTTTATGTATTACTCGTTTAAATTTATTGGTGTTAATTATCAAACGAAGAGGATGCTAATGTTAAAATTAAAGAAAGCGGGGTGATCCCATTAGAGTACACTTATAAACATGTGGATTTTGGTATCACTGTGGTTTTTAAAGAGGAAATATTTTATGAAGATGAACATGATGATAAAACACCACTACAGATAATATTTCATCCTCCAGTTGAGGTTTTATGTAAAGATATTGTATTGGGAAGTATTTTTTACATTTTATTCTCTATTACACGACATCAATGGAACATCAAACTCATGGAGGGGAACCTAAAGATATCTTATTTTTGTATCTTCTTCAATTTTTTGGAACTAGAAAAATATTGGATAAAACTAATTTTTATGGATAAAAAAGTGAAACTGCACCCACATTCAAATTGGGGATGATCTATAGCAACTACCAAAATAGAGGAATATAAATCATATCACCCTCGTTAAGTTTCATACCAAGTCTCTTTTCTATTATTTTTCTTTCTATTTTTATTTACTTGGTCTAAAAAAATATTTATTAGATAGCATCTCATTTTAGTTTCCTTGTTGTTGCATCTAGGAGGACAACCCAAGGTTGTTACTTCACTATAGAAACTAGGTGGTGTCTTTCTCCTCCAATTTTTTTCTCATGGATTATCATCATTATTTTAACTTCATAATTTTATATTTTTTGAAAAATTAGAAAATGGCCTAGAATAAGTGGGTGTGGAATTGGTGGTGTGATTAGGATTTCATGTGTTTCTTTTTATTTTTGTGTATTTTATTTCATTTTTTTGTGCTAAAAAACTTGTGATATTTAAGGTAATATCTTTTGTTGGTTGATAAATTTTATTATGAAATAAAAAATGTGAATCATGGGATTGAACATATATGATAGCTAACTTGTTCTTTATTTTGGATTCATGTTGTGGACATTTTAGAAAATACCATTGAATTTTGAATTAAATTCCATGAATATTGTCCGATATTGAAAATCACAAAATTTGGAGTCTTTTTAAACAATTATCCTTATTATCCACATTAACCACCTTACTGATTGAACAAAATCAATGAATGTTTTATCCAGAACATGAAATTTTATGATGCAACCTTTTAACTTAAAATATGTTTTGTTCAAAATGATTGAGGCAGTGTTTTTGTGATTTAAAAACCCTTTTAAAAATATTTACCTATGTTTATTTTACCAAGTCTACACATTTGACCATTGTGATCCCTTATTATAGATTTATTCCCTTTTATATATCTCCATTACAACTAGTTTCCCTATCTGACCACCTCTTGAAGTGCATTGAATGGTTTTAGTAAATATTAAGTGTGGGGGAGCTCGTTTGTGGTGTGATACATCATTTAGTGAAATGTTTGGTGAAAATTCATATTATGAATATATGAATTAGATTAATAAATTACCTTACTGAATTTTTTTTCTCATATGGATATTTAAAATAAAATGGAGTTGCAACATTCTGGAGCATCCAAATAAATAATGTTGTTCATATCTGGATCTTTGAAAAAGTAATAAATATTGAGATGAAATTGGTGTTCCCTTAATTTTGATTTGGATAATTTTCTTTATTTAAAAGGAATAAACTTTGAAATTATGTTGGGTAAGATTTTATTCCATGATTAAATATTATAAGATCATGCTTAAATAAAAACTAGAATCTTTCAATTTTGGTTCAACAAAGAGATAAACTTTCTCATTCTTCCATGGAATTATTGATATTTTAAAACCCACTGACCATAAAAAATAATAAAAACCCAATTATAATTACTAATTATGGATGCTACTAATTGACCCAATTATGTATATATTTAGAAAATATATAATTTTATGGCGACCCTTGCATTTATTTGGATGATAAAAAATTTCCAAATTGAAAAATCCTATTTTGAGATAAAAAAGGTGAGGTATAAATAATTATTCATAGAGGAATGAATGAAATGGAAATATGATGAATGAAAATAATGATGAATTTTAATTGAATTGTTTGATAAAACATTATAAGTTGGGTTCCTTGATTTTGATCTTGGGGATTTTCTTTACATATCTTTTTAATTTTCATTGGTAATCTATTTTGTGTGCTCACTTAATTGGTAGTCTAAGTGTCCAGTGTGGGGGAATTAATAGAGATAAAAATTTCAATAAATTTTATCTTCATTTGAAGGATTTAGACACCCCAAAATTTTCATTTTATGTGAAATTTCCTCATTTTTTGATTTTTGATTTCATTTTCATGAAATTGTGAAAATTAACTAATTCAATAATTTTGACTATTTTCTATCAAATAGTTGTTTTGCGAATAACTTTTTATATAATGTTAAAATTCTCAAAATTAGTTTGTTAAGGAACCCATTGATTATTGGATTAATATTTTCCAACTGGAACACGTACTGAATCGACTAAATGGAGGCAAAGAAAATCAATAAATTTAAATTTTCATTTTTAGTATAAATTTGATACCCCATCAATAAATGAGAAAAACAATTCTCAATGGTGTCCATATTTAAATATTTAACCTAAAAAAGTTATAGAATTCAGAGATTCATTTCCATGAAAAATACCATATATAAAATCATTCATTAATATGGTCTTTTTGTGCGAGAAATTGTAGGAAGTTGAAGAGTCACTTCATATAGAAAAATAAGTCTCGTTGTTTTGGGGATAACATTATCAAAACAATTCCAAAGGATATAAAATTGTGTATATGGAAATAGAACTCACATGAATAATAACATATATGAAAACACCAAAGCATTATTATTCCTATAGGATTTCCAAATTTTATCCTAATTTTTGGATAAAAATTATGGATTGATGATTTTTTCAACCCTTTCCTTTATATGATCATCTTCATTTCATTTCAAAGTGTGTTTTGATTGAGGGAGTTGTCCAGGATAGAGAAGATATTATGGAGGAGATAATTATTTCCTAAAATTTTCAATCATTGAATTGATAAACTTCAATCAGTGATGGGAGGAGAATATATGAGGACATTTCCTCTTTTAAATTTTATATTTCAACTATAAACATTTCAATTTTGATTTATCCATGAATTTGATTGCATCATTGAAGGAGGTATCTTTCTCTCTTTTTTTATTTTATTCTATATTAAAATGCTATGTTTATTAACTTATGATTATATAATAGTTTACTTGTTGTTTTAAATTATTTGGGTTAGTTTCCCCCCATTGAGCACAACAAGGCCAATTAGTTTCAATTTCCTGGAGGTCTTTAAGAAATAAAATCACATTCATATGTGGATAAGCACCCATAATTGAGGTATTTTTAGGTTTTATGGTCAATATAGGTGTATAACATGCGGTCTTGATGTAGAGATTGGATAACTAATTTTCAAATAAACTATTTATAAGGATAAAGGGAGTGTCCTATGATCAAAGGATGTTCATCGTTATCCTCTTCAGTTTGTATTTTTATTTCAGTTTGTTTCTAATTTCCCAAAAAAATGGATATTTTTAGTATTAATATATTTTACATAATTTTTCATAGTTTAACACATTTAAAATCCATAATATTAGTTTTAACATTAAAAAAGTAACAGTTTGACAATATAGCCTACATCTTCCCTATGAGACAACCTAATGGTCACTATTCTGCTACATTTTAAGGGGAAACTTATTGAATGGAGTTAAGTGACTAAAATATCTATCAGAAATGATGTGGTTTTTATCATTTATAATGATTTAGTTTTATTATTTGTAACTATGATATGTTCCCCATGAAAATCATAACTGAAGAGGTATCTTGTGGATGATTCTGATAACTCTTTTTTTATTCATCAAGAAAGACCTAAGATACATTGAGATCTAAAGAAATAATTTAGTTACGGTAGAATGAAAAATAAAATTATAAAATTGTTATATTGAGGTATGATATTCCAATAAATAAATATTTAATAATCATTTAACAAGAGTGTGATGAAATAATTTCTCACAATAGTATGGAAATGAGAAAACATAACCATGTATTTCATCATAATTCAACCTAGAACATATAAATAAAATAATAAAACTTGGTAGGTAGTATAAGGATATTAAAATTGATTGAGTTTCATTAATATCAATGAATATGTATCCCTTTACAAACTTATTATGATATACATATAACCAGTGGTATGAATAAATATTATACCACTCTGTATTGAAGCTGATTGAGATATGACGTTTGATTTGAGGTTCTTGAGAATTCGTAAGAATTAATTTCATATAAAGCTACATATTAGTACATATTTTCACCTTCATATGGATGTTCAATATGATATAAGAAATAAAACACTAGATGATATTTGGATCTCTATTTTAATAGATATATAAGGATTTTTTGAATGAATACTATCCCATAGTGGAGTTATCATATAACAATAGTTTTCATTATAACATATAGATGGAACATTATAAGGCTCATTTTGAGAAGAGGTGTCATTATCTAATAATATGGTACGATTATGGAGAGTAGAAGATGAAGGTTCTAGATATTATCTAGGAGATAACATAGAAGTTCAAAATTATTCAACATCATATGAGATCCAGGAAATGTCAACAAAAAATCAACATAGACATTCATTGATGATACTTAGTGTTTGAGGTTAGTGATAAGTTATTTCTGTTGATACCATTTATTCCCATGTAATTCATTGAAATGTATATTAATATTTTAATAACCAACAATAAGGGCAACACATAATTCTGGGGCATTATGTTATCAAAAATAATTTTATAGAATATTAATTATATATTTTATTTCATTCCTATTTATTTAGAAAAATTTGTATAAATAATAAATGGAACATTAGATAGAAAATCAGAGACCACTATTGAATCTGTAGTAAAATTATTTCACTATGTGCGGCCAAATTTTGGTCGGAATGTATATTTTTTATAAAATTACCGTCAGAGGGTGTATTTAAATTATAATAATTATTTATAATAATTATTTAATTTATTATTTCTAAACATGAATCCTCTATACATAAGATGTTATGTTATTGAATAAGTTCTAGTCGCATAGCTGTAGGATAATTTAGACGAGGTTTGACCACTCTAGATCATCATTGAATTGATATCAAATGATGTCGATCCTTGAGATCAATGAAAATAAATATGAAATTAAACAGACATATATTCCTCCTTTATTGGAAAGCAAGTTCATCATCAAAAAATAACATGAATTGAGGTATAAATCTCCATAAGTGGATTTCCTCCTTTATTATTTAATTAATGACCATTATCATTATTAATCCTTTGATTTATAATAATTATGAAATCGTGCATGTGCCAACATATCAGATTCAATTATTTTGGTTGATTAATCTCTATTGTTCCATATTCCTCACCCAAATACACATAATTTATATTAATTTCCCATGACTACTTAGTTAATTATTGTTTCACATATATTTCTTGAGATTCCCCCCCCCACCAATATTTGTTTTTTCATCATTGGACTATTGTGTCACGATTCAACTATTTCCCAGAGAGATCAAGTGGAATTGTACCCCATAATTCATGGATGATGATCATACGAGGAATGGATCGATGATTTGGGGATCGATCAAGATGTGATGCTGGAGATGGGAAATGATTAGGATGGACTCAGGATCTGGGAATAATCATCATGGATTAGTAGGAGTATTGAATGCACAATAGCTTCATGCAGGTGAATCAGATATTTTATTTCCATTCACATGATAGCCCAAAATAACGGATAGAACCTAATAACTTTAATTTTGTGTAGCCAAGACATGAGATTTGAATAAGAAAGTGCATATTTGGATTCTACATATAAGATATAAGATATTGTGGAAAACCTAACTACATTTCATGTATTCTGATGAAAAAAGGTGTTTATACCCCTAACTATAGTGGTTAGGATTTTAGCTGAGTTAAATATCGCATGTTCTGTGTGATCCCCACACAGTGTGTGCCCCAATTTTGGTGATCTAGTATGTGCTACATGAGTACACTAACATGGGAATGATAAGGAATGTTCTGTGTATTTTCACACATCTCGATATAAATGGGTAAAAATCCATGTAGGAGGATACACCATGTATTGGATTCAACAGACATGTTTAAGGTAAGATAGAAACAGAACAAATGAAACATGATGGACACCATGCTGGTTTACAGTCCATGTATCGGAGTAAACATTCATATTCTATATTGAACAGACATATCTTGGAGTATTGGTATGACGCTAGGTAGGTGAGGCACATTGTGTATTCCTTTTAAGCATGGTTTAGGGCCACATGGGATATGGGACCATTACTAGAAGGATCACATCAATTTTGTAGGGTGGGACCAACAATCATGTGGATCCCCTTACAAATTGTGTAACCTCAATTTTTAGGAAAATTAAATCACTTTAATCTCCATTCATTGGACTAATATTTTGGCTACATAGTATCTAATATTGAGTGTTATCCTATGTAGAACACGATGGTGAATTTCATGGTGGATTTGGAGATTTGATAATAGAAGTTATGAGGGTGGATCTTATTTAGGTGATTCTTGGTTACAATAGTTATTGTAAGGGATCATCATGGACATGGCATGGGTCCTCTATCTGCTATATGATATACACACACCTACTAGGAAGCGAATTTGGAAAAAAACATTATAATGGGACCCTCTAGTTATATCAGGTAATGTGTTTATTATCTACTATTAGAGTGGAATCCTCTTTCTTGTTAGGTAATGAGCCCCCTATCGACTACCATAGTGGAAACCTTATACTATGAATGGAATTGATCCCATACCAATATAGATGAACTCAACTTCATGGGAGGTAATAGGTCCTCTGTCAACCATTTTAGTGGCACCAACTTGTTTGGTGTCGCATGGGTAATCTATCGACTATCAATGTTTCCCCTTCTAATGTTAATGTCCTAACACTCATCCATAAAAATGGAACCATCCTACTAAACACGGCATAGGTCCTTGACCATTAGATTGGAACCCTCCTAGTGGGATAGGCCATGGTTCCTCTACTAAACACCAAAGTGGAACCCTCTTGTCTTACTGGGGAATGAGTCTTCCACATAGAGATTATATTAGCATGAATATATAGTAGAGTGATGAGGTGTGGATTGATATGGATGATTCCTTGGAAAGATTATTAATATGTTTGGTATCACTGATGGACCTTTTAGAACATTTGAAATAATTTTTTCTATGTTTTTATTTGAGATAGAGATCTGTATTCTCTCTAATTTGAGATTCTTATATTGACCATATATATATATCCATGTTTTTGTATTTTTCTAGTCTCTTGATATTTTTTTCTATCTATAGCGGTCATTTTTATTAATTATCCTCTTTATATTTCAGGTGGACTTAAATGGTATGTATATACTCACCCCTGAATGGGATTTTTCTATATGTTTCATATATTGTGTAGATGACAATAAGGTTTTCAATTATTATAAGGGAGCATAGCAATACCTAGGTTCATTTGATAGTCTATGGTGGTTGGATATTGGAGATTTTTAGTTGGGATATCTTAGAATTTATGAACCACACAAGTCCTAGGGCATGTAAAAAAGGAAATTTTGTTTACATAATGTAGCATTGAGGCTGAACATGGTTCTCTCACTTGAGGAGAATCACAGTCTGTTCAATAATAAATTATAATTATTATAGTACAATTATTTATGGTCGTTTTATTATTTATTAAAATAAAGGTTTTTACGGTATTGGAAAATAATTTAATGAAAAATTGAAATCAAAATGTAGATGCATACAGAATAAAATTAGTTAAAAAATTTATTGGTAAAGGGTTTAATAATACTGGTGAATTCATTATTTATTTGATGTTTAAATTCAATTATATAATTATTTTAATGAAACCTCATTAAAGAATTAATTTCCCTTTATTAAACCTGTATGTGATTTTAGAATGACTATTGAGCCCCAAACCATACCTCCTACAATAGTAAAATAGAATAAAACCTCAACTGAGAATGCAATTCCTAAAAT
Source organism: Viscum album (assembly GCA_963277665.1). Taxonomy (NCBI): domain Eukaryota; kingdom Viridiplantae; phylum Streptophyta; class Magnoliopsida; order Santalales; family Viscaceae; genus Viscum; species Viscum album. The sequence continues at coordinate 1,405,217,133 of OY728133.1, read as the reverse complement.
ACCCGACTCCATTATATGTTGTTTCATCCCTTAAGGCAATATCAAATCCATCGTAGGAAGGGTTTAATTAGGTAAGGGAGGTAAAATAATGAATCAAAAAAGGAATGTAATTAGAATGAATTCCTGGTGGATGACAACCAAAAACATGAAATACACTCACATCAACCAAAAATAGCTATAAAAATGATGAATTGATGTGTAATAACAAGGAATGTCATGAAACCTCCCGATGTACCATTCCTTAGGTTCATCACTTTTCAAATTAAAGTGAAAACGATCTCATGAAAAAAATATATAATAGATTAAGATTAAGATTACAGTTCTAATCGAAATGGGGATATTATAAGAAAAGGGAAACACATTAATAAGAATATGATTTCATGTGACATGGGAATGAAACTAAAATAAATTAAAAGAAAGATGAGATATAATAGAAACAACCCTCATCCACATCATCCCTCACCAATATATATCCTCTTCAATAACCCTCAACCTCTTATTTATAGTTACGGGAGAATATTAGGGGTGTCATAAAGGATCATTCTTGAGTTTCAAGACATAATGGGTCATTAGCGGTTGAAATTTTAGATCCATAATTTTCATCCAAATATATTTTCATGGTTTTTAATTGGTTCTCCTGAACAATAAATTGTTATATTCTAGAATGATTTTCAAAAACAATTTGGGGGTTAGAACTCATAATTTTAGATTCATCCTCCAGGATTATAAGAACTTATCACATAATTTCACAACAATTTTATTCTAAACAAATGTTTCCCAAATAATGATCCAATTTTGATCATTCAATACATCCTTTAATTGGTGAATAACTATTTCAAATTTAATGGTGAAGCATTAGAAACTATTATAGTTTCTAATACAATAATAATCATTTCAATTGTATGTTCATATCCTAATTAATACCACATTTATAGAGGTGGGGTACACTATTTATTCCAAAAATGAATTCAAATTGATAGATTTTTACATGCATCAAGATGTTCAAATTAGATCTGGGTAAAAACCAGAGTGTTAAATTCTAGAAAACATGGAATCCTAAAAAATAATCCTATAAATTAGGTCAATATTTTAAAATTTATTCTTAAAATATGAATTTGAATAAAATGTGTTAAAATTCCAGAAATATGCAATATTTTCATTTTATCCCAAAATCCAACATAAGACAAAAAATGATGAAAATAATATTAAATTGAAAAACTTGGGTAATATAAATAGTTTAAATACATTTAAAAATAATGAAAATATTATATCTATCAATTACCATTAAATTAAAACCTATTATTATCTTTAATCATGAAATATTGACATTAAAAATTAGAGGGCAAAAAATGCTATCGTTATTGAAATTTTAGGGAAATAATGTTAAAAAATAAACAATTTCATATAATATTATATATTATAACAACAAATATCAAATCAGTTTAACAATTTTCAATGAACCAATAAATTCATGTATTCTAATTTTCCCCTCTAAAAATTTGTGTAACTTCGCCTTTCATTGATTCAATCTCTGCAATTCATTATTATTAAATATGCCAAATCATGATCAACCTCTATTCTGTATATTTTATATTATCACCCTTGTTTCAATTCAAGTATATTTATGATCAAATCATGAGATCATAATCTATACCTATGTTTTTTTAAGGAAACTACATTCCCCACTTTATAATGAAAAAAAGTCAAATAAAATAATGGGGGGTTTTATTAAAGGATCAAATCACTCTAAGGAGTAATGTTAGTATGATTTGATGTTTGAAAATTAAGTTTAAATAGGAGGTTTATCTCTTAATTACAATTCATGGAATCAAAAACAAATTTTTAATAAATTATCATTTTAAATATATATAATCATATTTCTCCCAAAATCCATGTTAGGTTATGATCATAGTAAATCATAATGAATGACTTTATGAACCCTATTGAATATTTTTTCATAATTTTACTTATTTTATTTATTTTTAAATGAATTTTTTTTATATTTTATAAATTTTTTTAGAATAAAACTCACATCCACCACCTAACAACATTTTATAAAAATAATTGGTCTAGTAATGGTGTTTTTTGGTTTTCTGAAATCAAAATCCATTTTTCTCATTTTTTTCATTTTTAAAATTTACTTTTTTTAGTTAATTACAGAAAACAATGAAGTATCTTGAATAAATCAATATCCTTAATTTTTCACACAATAATAACCCACACACTTTTTCATTATGATTTAAATCATTTCTTCCACCGTGATGCCCTTCACCCCCATACATCATCATTAAAATATCTTAACAATTCAAATATTATGGTAGAAATGAATAAAAATGTTTTCAATCATGGATCATTCCTATCAAGGTCATTAACGTCTTCTATGGGATAAACATGAATTGATGTAATTGTGGTATTTTAAGGATAATATATTTTCAAAATATTTTTTATTAATTTTAAATGCATTTTTAAATAGTCAAATATTTGATAAGTTTGAATAAAACATATAATATGTGGAATGTCCCAAGATCAGTCAATAAATATACCTATGATAGATTACGAATTACTTGATAAAAAATTCCTATTGAAAATGGAAATATTATTTTCGAAAATAAATCAATGTAGTATTAATAATAAAAATTAATTCACATGAATTTTAGAAACTCAAATAATGAAAAATGATCATGAATTTTCATTTAAATGAATTAGTTAATACCGTAAAATCCTGATTCTTCATTCTAATATCCATGATTCACTTTAGTAATCTAATTCTAAATTTTAAGTCTTAAATTTCATTAAAATTGTAATCTAAAATATCTCATCGACAAAATCCTATGAAAAAAATTCTCATATATAATTCATGTTATGTAGTAATAAAAAATGGGAATTCCATTGTATTTTAAATATAAAATCATAATTTTGATGGAAATGTATGTAGTTTAATTGATAAAAAATGAAAAGTAAAATCCCTTTTGAAATGAATCATTATCCCTCTTCCTCTGATATTTTGGACTTCCTTGTTCCATTCTGGCCGTATAAAATCTAATTACTCAATTAATCACATAGATCATGTCATTTAACCCCAAAATGATAATTGGGAGTGTGCTTCATGCTGGACTTAACCAAATAACAAAATTCAAATATAAATTCCTTGAATGTGTGTGAACGATAAATTTGGTATGATCCCTCAAATGGGAGCTTAATTATTACTACCTTCACAGAGAATTTACCATTTATTATACATAATCAAATAGTGGGTGGATCTTATTGGACTTGAACAACCACATGTTACAATTAAATTCTTCCAATTAATTATTCAATTTGACGATAATTCCACATATAAAGTACACCAGACCCTCACCCTTGCAATTTACCATGGATTGCAAGGAAGGGGGTAGGATAAAGTATTGAACTTCCTCCTAATACGTTGATACTTTTTCAATGTATTCTTCATGATCCAGTGGTTTCTCCAAGAATATTGGGTAAAAATAATAATCCATGGGAGATTAAAAATCTAAATATTATGATTTAATTTAAAAATATACCCATTTAATTCTAACATTGTGTATCTATTTTTCAGCTGGAAAAAGCCACTTGTATATCTTCTTATACTCTATATATTAAATATTCAATTTATTTTGGGATCTCTAGTTGTCCCTCAATACGTGCATGTACACTTTCGTCTTCCTCCTCCATGGAATAACAATAATTGTATGAATCTAAAATTCATAGCATTGGTAATTAATACTTAATTCACAAAAAATAAAATAAAACGAAATTTTGTTTGAGATAATACCAAATCCCTAAATTGGTTCATCGTTAATATTTACATTGGTGGTATCCCCTTGATGTTGTATCTAAATGGATGTGGGTAGGTAGTCGGGGTCCTTCAACATTACTTCAAATTCTATTACTTCAGTGATTCATTCCTTTAGGGGTGATGTATCATCATATTTTCAAGGATTGTCTAGATCATGTAATTCCTCACATTATCTATAGAATTCATCATAAAAAATTTGATCTCCCACATGTATTTCAAAAAGATACTCCATTTCATCTATCTATCCTATAAATGGTATAGTGGGAATCAACAAATCTTTAGGTACCTCCACCTATAACTCCCTATATTCTTCAATTTAGAAGATGAGGGTGAAATTTCATCAACCACTGCATTGGGTTCTTAATCCAGCTCATGGTGAGGGTTTCTCCATTAATCCATGAACAAATGTAAACACCCCTTCTACTTTTCTCATTAGCTGTTCATTAATTTCTCATGGTTCCTGCATATGGTATCTATTATAATATTCTTATTTTGTGGTTTTTTTTAACCTGTGAGCAATGTACCATGGAATAATAATCTAAATCTTAATATATAATATAATGTGGTTTGAAAAAATACATTAATATTTTAAAAATGAAAAATATTTACAAAAATGTGAATATTTAAAAAGTGATCAAAATATATGTTTATCTCCCTAATAACGGCTCCAGTTTTGATAGACACCAATCATAGGTAGTGGTAAGAGAATATTTTATTTTCTTAATACATCGTAGTGGGTTATTAGGGGCATCTCACTTTAGGAGCATCACAGTCAGTTCAATCATGGATTCCAATTCTCCTCATATAGTTCTCTTTTGTTTCTACATTATTTTTGAATATAAAATTTTATGGTTTATAGAAAAAAATTCAATGAAAAATTTAAATCTAATTACATATGAATACTGAATAAAATTCAGGAAGAAAGATGTTGGTCATGGGTTTGATAATGTGGATTGAATCCTTATTTATTTTTTATTTAAATTCTACTTGACAATTTGTTTTATGAAATCAAATTAATTAATTAAGTCCTTTTGATTTATTGAGCATGTTATTTTAATCGGACTTCAGTGAACCAAAAAAAACACATACTACAATAGTAAAATAAGATAACACTTTAACCAAGAATGAAATTCCTAAAAGACCTGACTCTGCTGTATGTTGCTTCATCCCTTCAAGAAACCCCATATCCATTGTATAAATTGTTTACCCAAGATATGGGATTCAAAAATAATGAATCAATGAAAAATAATAGAATTGGAAATAATATATTTCGTGGATTACCTCCACACCCTTGAAATACTCTCACATCCACCAACATTATATTTAAAATTGTTTAATTGATCCTCAATAATGAAGAACTCCATTAATCCTCCCCCATGGCCAAGGTTTAGGTAATTCACTTTACATCAAAAAGTGAATATAAATCACAACGAAAAGATGAAATAGATAGATACTAATATAAGGATGGAAATATAATGAGTTATGATATAAAAAGGTAAATACCGTAATAAAAATATAAATTTATGTTTTGTTGGAAAACAAAATTAAAATAAAATGAAACAAAAAATGAAATCCCAAACTAGTATTTGTTATAAACATCATCCCTCTCAAGATAATATCCACATTAATCTACCTTTTTCCTTTTATTTATAGGTATGGAAGTGGCTTTATGGTGACATAAAAGACAATTATTGTGTTTTAGTACATAATAGTTTGTCAACAGTTGAAATTATCATTCCAAAATTTTCCTTCCAATAATTTCACATGGTCCCTACTTGTTTTGAATGAATAATAAATAGTTTTATTATAGAATTTAGTTTTAAAATATGTTGGTTATTTTACCTCAAAATTTCATCTTCATCATCCACATGTAGAATATGTTATCACATAATTACTTATCAATTTTAGTATTCCCAAATGTCTCCATAATTGTCATCCAATTTTGAGAATCCAATGGACACCATAATGAGTAAAAAAAACTCATTGACATTTAATTATGAAATGGGGAAATAAGTCCTATTTCTAATCCAACGACAATCAACTAAATTAGATGTGTGTTACTAGATTTATACCTCATTTATGAAGGTGGAGTCTATTTTATATGCAAGTATAGTTTTCAATTCGATTGATTTTTGGGACTTTAGATGTTCGAATTAGCTCATAGTCTAGAAAAACCAATTTTAAATCCAAAAAATCATGATATCCTAAAACATAAGCACTCATATTTGATAAATATTTTAAAGGATATTCCAAAAATGTAAATAAACATTATTAAAATTATAGAAATATTCTATTTTCAAATTTTAGCCTGAACACAACATTAATCCAAAACTGTTGAAAATAAGCTTAAATTGATTAATTTGGAGGATTTAAATAATTAAAATACCTATTAAAAATGATGAAAATATCTACTCTATCAATTTAATATTCTATTTGTTTTTCATGATGGGAAATATTTATGTTTTGGAATATATTTTCTCCCTTTTACTTATCAGATTACACACTCATACTCTTGTAATCCATTAAGGTTTTATACTCATGTTTCATTCTCTACAGGTTTCATGATTTAATATTATTCCCCTTAAATTATATATAGAGGTAGTTGGGTGAATGTGTACACTTACATTATGAAACTTCCTCCCATGCTTGGTATTCTTTTTGGGGCATGTTGCGAGCCCCTATCACATAGATATGTATTGGGGGTATTTTTTGATTTAGAAATGTTGTGTTGGGTTGTGATAGATTAGTGTTAGAGCATCTAATTCCTTGGGATAATGTCTATATTACTCTCCTAATGAGGATTTGGATTGCATTTATTGTAACATTTTTAAATTTTTTTCAGAGGTGAATTCAGGTCAGGGAACCTATGGTTGGTAAAGAGTTCAATGTATCCATTCACTAGGACTCTGTCTGCCTACTTGTAAATATGTCATGAATAGAAATTGATTATAAGTATCAACGGTACATGTATAATATATGATTTTGTTTTTTATCCCTCTTCAGTCAGATCACCAAATATATATTTTATCATTTGATTGTTTTATGTATTGATTATTATATATGATTCCACCATGAAAACATCCATCTAGGTTATCAATCATAGTTTGTGGAAACAATTTATTTAGAGATAAGGCCTCAGTTTAGGTGGTATCGTTCATGATTATTCCTCAACGTTTAATGTTTCTATTACCCATACCTATCAAGGAATAAATCATTCTATTAGAGGATACTAAGAATGAATGTGGGATTAGCACACTCCAAGAGTTATAGAGCCATAGGCTACTAAGTTTACATTGTCAACCAGATCCATAGGTGGAAGAATATTGACTAGAGATTGTGGTTCAAGTATTCAGTATTATCTAGAAATAGACTGATCAGGCTATAACATTGGTGTCCTTCCTTTTCTATGGTGTAGATGGTTGCTGGTAGAGTGTAGTTATATAGTTACTAGATGAGTAACCAATCTCATGGACTAACTTCCTATAACTATTTCATGAGGTGTATGACCCTTCATTCTAAAAGTAAATTATGATTCATGATCTTCTGAAGATACATAAAAGTGGATTTCTTTTTTCTTAGTATACTACAAGGTCCACAGACCATACACAGTACTTCCCCAACATGATTTAGGATTTTTACATCTGAGTTAGATGTTTGAGTAGGGTCTCTACAGAAAAATTTGGGCCAATGTAGTACCACTATAAATTCCCACTTATGTTGGAGTATTATATTGGGAATTTCTGATATAGATATTCAGGTAATAGGGACTCGATGAAGCTAGGGATAATAGTGGGAATTATAGGTTTGATTCATCTGTAATATATAGAAAATAAAATTTAGTATGATCTCCTCATGAGATATCATCAAATTATCAAACATGGTATCATGTTCATGTAGAATAGGTAAATCACCCCAAGAGGTTTAGTTCATTTCATGTGATGGTTTAGGTCACATGACCCATGATTTCTGAGCCCAATGTGCAATGGAGGGTAGGAATATAACATATGGACTGACATGACCAAGGAAACATCATGATAACTCTCTTAGGTCAGTGCAGGGTGGCCCCTAGGCAGGTAGATCATGTAGAGGATTGTGTGCGGATCCAAGAGGAGGAGTTTTTGATGGTATAAGATGTTATTAAATCCTCCCACCACCACTATTAGTTGTTCCATGTTAGGATTTTTTAGATAGTGGTGAGGGCTATGGGTAACTATAGGATATGGATGCATATGAACCAGTTGAACATGATATGATTTTAGATATGATATTTGTTTATTATAATCATTTTATATTTACTATAAGAAATATGTTAAATTAAATTGTGTATATATTTACTCATAGTGTGATTGATGGAACTCTCATTTTAGGATTTATCCCATTTTTTTTGTCATGAGGTTTCTATGGGGAACACTTATTATATATAATTTATCTTTCAGTGGTTATAGTTGTTACTTTGTGTAGAGAAGATCTCATGTGGTAATTTTGAAATTATTATGGTACCCTATTACATTATATTGATTATAGATTGGTTGACCATGGTCCAATCGTATATTGATTATCTTTATAGATGAGTCAGATTTTTTTTCACCGATGCATCAAGAATCTATAATGTATGTGTAAAATATCTCATAGATGAATGAGTATGTTTTATAAGGAGAAAACATCCCATCACCGATCAGTGTAAGAGTGTATCTCTTATTGTAGAATGTTATTCAAGCATCTATATTAATTTTATCATGGAGGAATTTATATAATTATTCCTTGAGGATGTAACAGGACTACCTCTATGGTTGGATATTGATATTTATGTTGATATTCACCTTGGGATCACATTGATAACTTCTTCAGCATACCAAATGGCCCTTGATGAGCTCTGGGAGCCATAGTTTTAGTTGGGTGTCCATTTTGAAAAGGGATTTGTCAGACCTAGTGGAACCCCATGGGTAGATCATGTGTTGTTCATGAAATATGTGGTTGGAATCTTGACTATTTTTTAGATTATCATCAACTAAAAAAAGACATGATAAAGAATAAATACCTTGTCACAAGTATACAAGACCTATTTGATCAGTTGTGAGAAATGAGGTTTTTATTTAACATTGATATCATATCAAGCTACCACTAGTTAACAGTTCAAGAAGATGATATTATGAATCTAAAATTCCAGTGGTTCTATAGGCACTATGAGTTCTTTATTATTCCTTTTGGTGTGGATGTTGTCTACACTATTTTTATGACATTGATGGACTAGATCTTATGACATAATTGATTTGATTTTTTTTGTTTTCATTGACTAAAAAATCATAAAATATATGTTAGAGCATCATGTTGGCCACTGGAGGTTGGTCGTATATTTTTATTTGGAAAACCATTCTTAATATAGGCTCTTGATGTGCTAGTTCTTGTTTAACGATGTCCACGTTCAATAGAATGTAATTTCTAAGCATGGATTAGTTATGGACCTAATGAAAATCGATAAGTTGATTGATTGGGATCCACCCAAGACTGTCTCAGAGGTGAGGAGTTTCCATGGATTGGACGGGTACTACAACAGGTTTTTGGAAGACTTCTCTAGGATTGTAGGCCTTTGACCACCCTAAAATCCATTTTGAATCTATTTAGTTAGACTGAGTTTTTCCTGAGATCTATTGAGGGGTTAAATATGAGGTTGACGAGTGATCCTATTTTGAGACTACCAAACAAGGACATAGAGTATGTATTTTTTTATAATGCCTCTAAATGTGGGATTGGATATTTATTGATTTGGAGATAGAATGTTATCACATAATGGACAAGGATTTTCATACCCCATGATCAGAACTAGGAAACTCAAAACCTAGAGCTTGAAGGGGCTGTTTCTATTTCATAATTTGAAGACACTAACTTAAAGGGGGAGAAAATTGATTTTTTTACTCATACCATTATATTAATAGTTATGGTTTTATAAGAATATTATTAAAACAATGAAAAAGGAACTTGTTATAGTTTCGGTAGTACTATGACATGTAGATATTTTATACTATTTGGAAGGGAAACATGGTGGTAGATTCTTTGAGTAGGAATTATCATGATCATCAGGTGGTGGATGTCTATGATTAGTTAGAATCATAATAAGTAATACTCATTTAAGAGATGAGGGAATGTTTTCTTCAGTTGATGATTTTGAATCCTCTAACCTACAACACGTGAGAATGTACCCATTGGGAGACATCAATTGTGAGGTCTTACATGACCATATAACCTTAAGAGATTAACTATATGAATTTTTTAAAAGAGGGAATCACGTCATCCTTTTATAATGATAGATTTCGGTCCTAGTCTCAATGTGGGAGGAGGTGATGAGATAGTTCCACACATCTCTTTTACCAATACATACTCATTTGGGAATATGCAATGATATCATCAAAAAACGTTTTTATGTGTTTGCATGAAACTGAGTGTGGTTGAGTTTATCTTATGCTGGATCACATGTTACTAGGTTAAGGCATAGCACTAGGATTCATCAGTTGTTAAATCCTCTTGGGATCATTAATTTCGAATTGGATGAAAAATCCATGGAATTATTGATAGGAATTCTAAACATAACAAGACACCATGAAACCATCTAGGTGATAGTTGAATAACTCCAAATGTTAGTGCAAAAACTTTCTATTAGGGATTAGAGTTCAGTGGATGGTTTGTTTTAGTTTCATGTGTGGGAGATCGTTCCACTTCATGGGGAACACTCTTCTATTTCTTTTTATCATGATTTATGATTAACATCATTATTTAGGGCCTGCAAGAGGTATTTGAAGCCTTAATGGGGAAGTTTACACCCTTTCACCCCCATACATATTGGAAAACAAAGCATAATATTCAATATATAGAGGATATATTGAGGGATTTTGTTGTACAATTTAACTATATCTATGAAGATAAATTTCCCCAAGTAGAGTTTGGATACAATATTATATAATACTCTATTATTGGCATGGGAACATTTGAGTCTTCGTATGTAAGAATTTTTATGTGACCCTTTTTCAATATTGATATTGGTGAGGTATCACTTGTTTTGCTACAGATGGCGTAAGAAATGAAATTGAGGTTCTAGGTGATGTGTTAGAAAATTAAGGACTACCAAGAGAAGGCATAAATATTATATAGAACAACATAATAGGCCCTTGGAGTTCAAGAATGGAGTCCTTATTTTGTATAGTCTCTCTAATATTAGGATTTTAGATATTTGACTGGGGAAAAAAGTTATCATAAAGTCTCATTGGTCCATTAATAATCTTGTAGAGGGTTGGGGAGGTTTATTATCACCTATCTCTACCCCCACAATTAGAGAAGGTGAACAATTTCTTCTTATGTTTTCACAACTAAGTAGATATGTGTGTGACCCTATGCATTTTATGGATTAGGGAAAGTTGGACATCGATTATGGATGTACTTTTTTAGGGACTCCAATGATGACTGAGGATTAAAATGAAAAAATCCTATACGGATGGACCAATCCCATGGTTTCTATATTGTGGAAGCATGGGTGATAATATAGAGCTCATTGGAGAGGGATAGTCCATTGTTGGCTTAGTATCCCAACCATTTTGTTCGATTTTCTTCATTTGAAGAGAGAAATTATTGAATGAAGGAATAATGTACCAACCCTATTTTTTTATTATAAGACTTCAAAATATATGTAAATATATTTTTAGATATTGTTGATAAGATGGTGCATGTATTCAAGAACCATTATTCCTAGGATTAATTTCATAAAATTATAAAATATATATCATATTGTTCATGAACAATATTTAAAGAAAACTTTATATCTCTTAAAAAAAATAATATATCAAAAATTAAAGCAAACCGCTAAAATCTAAAACATTATATTTATCACAGCTTCTACCTATAATTGGTTAGTATATAATGTTTGAATAAAATGACCATTGGAGGGTGAATTTAAATTAAATTAATTTATTAATTTACTTATTTAATTTAAATTGTATAAAAATGAATTATCCATAAATAAGGTATTATAAAATACCTCTCTAATTAGACACATAACCCTGGGATCTCTCATATGAGGTTGCATTCCCTCCGTCATTGGAGAATTGAGATCAGATGATGACGAGCCTCTAGAGCACGGTGATTTAAGATGCAACGAATATAATAGATCTTTATCCATTATCAGAGAGTTAATTATTAATCATCAAATAATCCAAAATGGGATTGAAATCATTATATATTGATTTATTAATTTATTATTAAATGATGATAAAGATCATTCGTATTCCTTTGATCTGGGTCTATTCCATGACTTTGAATTTTACCACATATCAGATTCAATTCTTTTATTAAATTAATCCTTGTTTCTACATTATTCTCACCCATTTTGCTGTAAATTTTATTTGTTGGACATGAAATCTAGAACAATGATTTTTATCACCTCCTTTTATTTTTCTTTTCCTCTAAAGATATTCATGTTCTTTTGTGTTGGACCATGAAGTCATGATTGAACAATCTTTAGGTTGGAATAAGATCGATCGAACACACAGATTCATGGTAGATTCACAGGGGACAAATAGATTTATTATATGGTAATAGAATGGAATGTGATTTAGGATTTAGTGATGATTCTTATGGATCTTGGATCCATTATTGATCAGCACTGCATATGTGGAGAAAAGGAAGCTCTCAATTGTCTTGCAGGTGAATCAGAGATCATATTTATGACCATAAGATGGTTTTAATATAGGAACATAGACATCCCCTTAAAATTTGGTCATCCTATAGGCTATATTTGAAGCATGGTGGTATGGATTTGGATCACACATAGCATATATGGGATTATTTGTAAAACCCAACTACATTCTATGTAGCCTGAAGAACACATGGTGTATATTCCCTTGGTTACGGTGGTAAGGATTTTAGTTGAGTTAAATATTATGCACTATGTGGGAATGCCACATTATATGTTATCCAATGTTTTTGACCCAGTGCGTACTTTTCGAGTACACATACAACGACATGAATAGGCACATGTCATGTATTGGAAAAAAACAAGTGTACACTAACACGACCTGAATGGCATAGGAAGAATCCCATGTTGGTGGAAATTCTATATATTAGAGTGCATGGGTAGTGTAATGGGAATAAGTGCATGGGTAGGAACCAATGCGGGAGGAAACACCATGAATCAGAGTAATATGTGCTGAAAAATATTACATGGACATGGCCATGAGCATGGGAGGACACTGGGTGGCTGAGGTATGTCATTTATACCCCTTAAATTATGTTTAAGGCTACATGGGGATTCATTAATTTACTATAAAGGAAAAATCTTGGAATAAGGGTGGGACCAGAAACCATATCGATTCTCTTACAGGTATTGTAACCTCCTTTTTTAGGAAGCATCTACCTATAATATCTCTTAAATTTGGAATTGTATTCATTCTTGTTGGAAGACTATCCAGTGTGTTTTCTACGTAGATCATGATGGTTTCCAAAATGGGGGATTTCTAGATATTATGTGATATGTTCCTAGAGTGATACATCTTTAGAAGATGCTCAACGATGATCGTGATGAATCCAATTAATCAGAAACATTTGATAAAAACCCATTGGTTTAATCTGGGCATCATTGTCTATCTATTATTCAATAGGCACCATTCTATTGGGAATCACATGAGTACTAGGAATTAGAGTGGAACCCTCTTGTTGTATCAAGTCAAGGCTCCTTTCTCTAAAATTATAGTGTAACCCTATAGTAGAGTTTGTCATGGGATCTCTATCGACTTCCAGAGTGGCACCCTCTTATTATAAAGGGTATCGGTCTTCCACCATTATAGTGGCATGATCCTTATAGGATACGACGTGGTTCCCCTATCAACTATTAGAGTAGCACCCTCCTACAAGGTATGGAATGGTTCCCCTATCGACTATTAGAGTGGGACCCTCATACTTGGTAGGGCATGGTTTCCTGACCACTAGAGTGTCTCCCTCTTACTTAGATGGGAATGGGTACTCAATTTGAGTTGCAACCTCCTACTAGGACATGGAATGGGTCCCCTATAAACCACCAGAGTATAACCCTAATATTATTATAGGTAATGGGTCATCTACCTAGAGATTATGCCCACTAAAATGTGTAGAATAGTGGCCAGTTTTTCATTTAGATGGATGTTTCTTCTGAAAGACATGTGAGATGTGGGGAATTATTAATGGACCACTTGGATCTATCATAACTTTTTTCCTAGTTTGGGAAATCAAATAGATATCCCATTTAACTATATCATTTTGGATTTTTTTTACAATATATATATATATATATATATATATATATATATCTGTTTGTGTGTGTGTTTGTTTGTTTGTTTATGTTTGTGTGTGTGGGTGGGTGTGGGACCATTTTGATGGATTTTGTTACTCTGTTACTATGGGATGAGTTTTCTCTTTCTATAGTGCCTCTTACTAAATCCCTTTCATTATTTGGGGTGTCCTAATGATTATTTATATACTCACATCTTTGTCAGCCTTTACAAAACATGTCGTGTCATATGAATAAGAAGGCTAGTTTAGTGGTGATTATAGAGAATCATAGAGATACCTGGGTGCATTTGATAATGTAAAGTGGTAAGACCTTCATGATTCAAAGTTGGGCTCTCTCAGAATTTTCTTTTCTGGTTATTTTATCTGGTTGGGACATATTTATGTTTGGGTGCTTATTTTTTTAATTTTTTCAAATTAATTCATTTTACTCATTTACTCCCTAGAGGATTCACATGCATGGTTTATCCCCTTTATGTGACATATTTTATTATTATTCCACAACACATAGTCATAGATAATATTAGGTATGTTCATATAGGTACATAATTAAAATTTATCCCATATTAGTTATTCATTTTTTCACTTTACTCCAGCTCATTTCCTATGGAGGTTGGTTTGGGATAGTTGTGGCTCGATCCTATTGGGTCGGGTCATGATATTTTCTTCATATATCATTACAGAAAAAATTTATAGGGTTTGGTATGTATGTAATTATAAATCCTAAATACCTAGGCCCCATTGAGATCCATTACTGCATTGGATATTTTGCGGGTCTATTTTCAATTACACATAACTGATCTCAAGTATTTGATGGGTTCGATGTATCCCTCCTAAGGTGATGCATACTAGAATCATCATATGTATTGAATCCATTAGTAGTACCCTTGTAGATCTACCATTTATATGATGATATTCAAGTAAATATATTATATCATAGAGTTAATGTTCTATATAAATAGAAACTCACTATGTCAATGTTATGTGTTAAACCCCCACTTTTGAGGAGGAAACATGGGATCGAGAAAAGGGGATAAAACAGGTGTGACCTCATCAGTTTTAGTGTGTGAAATTAAATTTTATCCTGAAGTTTATGATCAGGGTAAACATTTAGTGAATAAAAATTTTATTAATGAAATACCACAATGAATTTATAAAAGAATTATTAATCAATATAGAAAATACATGAAAAATGTTTTATTTTTTTTATTTTGGACCATTACAAAATATTTACATTATTTTTATATGATGATTAAAATACTAGTAATCAACAAAACCATATATAATATAGATATTATATGGTTAATTTTGTTTTTATTATTTATTAATGGTTATGATTAAATTTAATTCAAATAGATGGAATATATGACGGCCTTGACCAGTAGGATTATACCCTAGGAAGCACATTTATGTGACCATCTAAGGGTGATACCATCCCTAATATTATACCCTGACCAATACCATGTATAGATTAAATAACTAAAACATGAGAAGACCCATTTATGATAGAAGTTTACATTTATCAGGATAATGTCCCAAACCTTGTTCAACGAACCACCCCATGAAAGTAATAAAATCCTATAACAAACTGTTAGGATGTACGCTGGTGTAAAAAATTATTACATATCTAGAACCTAGTTTTACATATTTATATATATTATTTTTTATATAATAATGATTATATTTATCCCATTTAATTAGTAATTTTTGATCTACATATAATGAGTTAGTTAAAAAATATATTTTTATATGAGGAAAGATAAATTTTATTTTTGGTAGGTATAAAAGTTTAATTAAAAAAATATTTTTTATAATTTATTATATATTTTTAATAAATGTTTTTCATAAAAATATTATTAAATAATATTAATTTAAATATATATGATAATATAATTTAATAATATCCAGTGGAATTTTAATAAGGTCCATTAAGATTCTAGTGTCGTAAAAACATTTATTTTTCTATAATTTAGTTTTTTTATTTTAATTTTTAAATTATCTTATTTATAAAAGTATTTTGTTAAAAAAATATTATTATTTAGATCAAGAAATTAAAATTATCTAATTATTAATTTTTCATAATATTTAAAGGCATTCAAATTTTTGTGTAAAATTTAAATTTGATATAATTATACCATGTGTATTATGACTACATAATTGACCAAATAAAATTTAATAAGTGAGAAAAATGGAATCTAAGACCAAAAATAAATTTCCAATTTAGAATAATATAATTTATAACTTATTTTAGTAATTTTACGAAAAAAATATTAAATCCTCCAAACACCAATATTATATTTTCATCCATCAAGAACAATTCTTTATACGCATTATTCACCTCTACATCACCAATGGTATTATATTAACGAGTTAGGTTTTTATCATAATCTAATTTTGAAAGAATATTTTATTTGGATGAACCTGTGGGAAAAACCATGGGATTGTTTTTATATTTTATTATTTTATTAATTAGTTTCCAAAACCTATGTTTAGAAATTAATAATGAAATCCACTATATTTTTTATAAATACACACCAAACCTCCTATTCATCATCACTCAAAATCATTGATAATTAAATTACTCTCTGTATCACTCTATAAATCCCTCCCATGGAATTACTATTTCCATTAGAACATCACCAACAATTTTAGAATCAGTCGATCCCGCTAAAGGGATTCTCAAACACTTTATTTTAGTTTATGTACTTTCTTTATATTTTTAAATTTTATTAATATTTGATATAATTTTAATGATATATACACCTCCCTCATCATAATTATGTTTCTCATATTATGAGAGATGAACTTTTAATCTCATTAAACTCTTCCATTAAAATTTATGTATACTTATTATTCAACTGAAATTATTATGTTATTTTCCATTAAAAATATTGGTGTTGTGAATATACATCCAAATTTCCACTAGATGGTTTTCAACTAGTTATACAAATAAATTATTTATTTTACTAATTTTATATATTTTCCTAAAATATATAATCATTGGATTTAATGTGTTGAAATTCATTGTATTGTTGAATGATATATATAGAACACAAAGTTTTTCACATGGATTTAATTTTATTGGTTTACTATGAATTTTGTATCCCTACACTTAATTGGGTAATGTTATTATCTTAGGACATACCATGTTAGGTGCATTAGAAGTTATTATAAAAATAATACATTTTGATTTCTTGGTGGTTATCATTAACATATGCTTATACTATTAGGATTGATGATTATGCCTCATTCTTATGATTCATTGATGTTCTAATTTTATATCATGACTTGATGTTTTTAATAGGATTATCACCCTTTTATGTCATCATGTTATGAACCTTGACTCACATATATTGGATTATGTTTTGAAATTTTTTTAATTATTCCATTAATGTGTTGTATAGATCACCCCTTTCTGATGTACAGAAATTGGTTACCCTTTTATTATTGTAATTTTCATAGAAATCAACAGCATGTATTGGATTTTATTATATTTTCATTTTATTCAACCTTTATGTTATTGTAGTATGTAAAAAAATAACAAAATATAATTTCACTCACAAAATTATGGTATGGTGTTGTGTGTATCATAATTTAATAGACCACGAAATAACTTATGTAAAATACATGGGTTGTCATATCCAATGGAAATAACCAAGATAATAACATTGATTACAATCCATGTCATAGATGATTTAAACTAAATCCAATATGATACATAGCGTGTAACTATTTAGATATAAGTATAATAACCTCTAGAATTCATTTAAAAAAATTTAACAAATTCACACATACATTTATAATATAATATTTTATAATAATTAATAATAAACAAGCTAAAAACTTTTTAATAAATTAAAAATTCCAAAAATTTAAATACAATATAACCATTTATGATAATATTCATAAAAAAATTATAATAACATTAAAAAATTACTTGTTTATCAAAGAAATTCCATAATCATTTATATAAAAAATTATATTTATTTAATAATACAAACTCTTATATATGATTTTTTTATATATTTTCCATTTAAATATATAAAATTTTAGGAAATATAATTTTATTAAAAAATTTATCTAAATTTTGTAATGATATAAATATCACATAGTTAAAATTATTTAAAAGATAATAATGTATTGATAAAAAATCTTTTTTCCATGGTTTAAATAATATCCCAAATAATTCTCTTAATTTGAAGAATTAAAAATAGTATTATTAACAAATAATAGTCTTATAATAGAAATGCATTCTATTTTTTAATTATTTTATTATTTTTGAAAACATTTTAAATTACTGAAATATTTTTGAAATAAATACTTTATTACTAAATCATAAGCATTATCACATAATTTTACCATAATGAATTTTAATATTAACAATCAATTTTATGAATAATTTGTTAATAAATGATTCATTTAAATCAATTTAGTTAATAGTAAAACCATTATAAGTAATTAACTAATGAAAACACTATTAATTAATAAATATACAGAAAATAATTTATATCATTATTTACAAGAAAATAATAAATATTATAATTCAAATGATAATTGAATATAAAAATTAATTTTTTTTACCATTCATATTTAATAATTTATCCATAAATATAGTATATTATAAAAATAATTTGTAATGATCCACGAGAGATCAAAATTTTGGATTTATAGGTGGTTGTTGAGTGATATCAGCCACATTTTATGACCAATATACATAACTTAACATATCATAACATTTTGATATTTAATAATAAGTGTTAAAATTGAAATGGTGATTTAATGCTATATTTTTAAAGAAAATTCCACAATACAATAGTTGAAAACGATATCTCTATATAATATTCCCTGGATATTAAAAATAAAAGAATCATTACTAAATTATTAGATATGATATTTATATATCAAAATCCATGATTCAATTAGGTATAATAAAATAGTGAAATTTATTTCATTGTTAATAATATGATATGGAAAATGATTGAAAAGTATTTATTTCTCAATGTGATTTCATGATTTAAATAGCATTGTATTATTTGATACAGTTTTTGGGTTTTGATGGGATATAATAACAAATTTTATGTATCTTGAACCAGATTAGAAACCCTAGAACCATGATACTAAATCTTGCACTGACATAGGCTGAAGGGAGGTCTGAATCCCCATGGGTTGGTGACTTGCACATGGAAGCATACAATAATAATTAGGGAAGATGTTTTAAGAAAAAAACAGAATATAATATAATTCAATTTATTTTTTTCAGTACACAAAAGGGACAAATTTTTTGAAACAACATGTATAAGAAAACCCAAATCAATACATCATAAAATAACTCATTATTAAAAAATATTAAAACTAAAACATCCCATGAAAAAAATGGTTAAATATATATCGGCCACCACTATCAACACTCTATGGTCCAAAGAATAATGAACATTTACCACCTGAAAGTGGAACATTCCATTTTCCCAAATCTATCATGAGTAAGTCTTCTAATTCCAGAAAGAAAATGTAGGTTATGTGTTATAAATCCATGTAAGGTCTAACTAAGGGTTCAATAATCAATACCATAACAATTTAACTTTTCTTCTCTCAATTTTATTAAAACCAGGAATTTCATTTCATTTAAATTTTTGAAACTAAAACATGGTTTAATTCAAATTTATTGAATATATATCTAATGAACTTTAACATATCTTTAAATGATCATTTTATATAATATAGTTTATACAAAGTATTTGGAATGAATAAAATATTTCAAAAAATCATTGTCATTTATATCTAATAGTGAAACTCATATTAAATCAAAATGTAAAAAAAGGAATCATGGTAGGTTATTTTATCTGGTAATAGGATCATCACACAACTCAAAATGTTCACATCACTAGTCATGTGTGAAAAAATATATTCACCCCAAAAAGGAACCTATCAAGGGAAGCGTATTATAAAATAGGGGAACCCATTAACGAAAGTCAAGCCACAATTGGTTTTAAATGTTTTCATTTTCAATCCATTTTTAAGGAGTCCAGGTCTTTGTTTTTTATCCTTGTTCCCACTAACTAGCGAGGATAACATGTTCTTCAAGAAAACAATATATAAAATTTTTAACCAATCATTTAAAAAAAACTTAAACTACAAGTTCCCAATCTCAATTATCAAATTTCCTTTTCCATTTGAATACCAAATCATAGGTTTTTACCAATTCATCCCAATTAAAAACACATATAAATTTAATCTATTAAATCAATAACAATATCAATTAATTAAATAATTATTTTTTCAAAATTAATACTTAATTCATCATAAATACACTCCCCTTTTCTCATTCCATCGAATGTTAGGTTTTCCCAGTTTCCACAAAAATTTCAAATAAAAAAATAAAATCATTAAAAATCCATGTTTTTTAATCTATTAAAATCTTATTTCAATTTAATCAATCTATTCGAGGTTTCAATCATATGTAAATGAATAATGTCAAACATACCATTATAATAAAAATCTATAAATATATACACGTAATGTGACTCTCTAATGAATAAAAAATTCATGGGACATATAGGAACAAAACCTATAATCAATATCCAATCAAATAGTGTTTAGATCCATAAATTACATGATGGTCCATATAACTCTAAGTAGAGTAGAAATAGATATTGGATGAAACTACAAAATAAGAGATCCACATACATGGATGATATCGAAAAGGATAAACATCACGTAGATCAACTATGAAAATTGTTTCGAGGACCGAAAACCAGGTTTATAGATCCTTCACAATCCAGAAATTTGAGTTATGGAAGATTTGGGTTGCTAAGTGTCTTAAACAGGGGGTTTAAAATTTTAATATTGTTTCTTAAAACATAAAAATCCCACATGAATGGTCAGCTGGAGGTGGGGACATAGTTATAAGAAAACATGGACCAATACTATTAGGGGTATGAAGTTTCCCCTAGATGGGTTCACTATTTGTGAATCCATACACTAACCATAAATTACCCATAGTATAGGGTTCACATGGTTTTCACAGTGGGCATGGTTTGGTCTAACCATGCACCAACTATTCACTACCCAAAAAGTCTCTAAAATTTTCCAAAAAACTATCAGAATTACCCCATACAAGAGTTAACATAGAAGAGGTAAAAAATTATATTGAGTACCTCATATAAGGTAATTTTAGGTTATAACCTCACAACTATAAAAATATTCCATCCCCATAAATCCAGTTAAGAATTTTCCTTATCAAAGAGTTGAGGTCATTTCTATCCTATAATTTCCTCATGATCCTGTGTATCATGAGAATAACAACCATAATGCCATAGAAAATGAACCAAATGTATATTCTTATCACAAATTTCAATAGTATCATAGTCAATAACCCTGAATGGATTCTTGCTCATTGATAAATCAATCTCAATGTCAAGATCCTCCTAGCTCAAAACATGATATACGTTGGAAATATACTTCAATGCTAAGATATAGGGACCACATTATTTATTGAAATAAAATATGGTGGATTTGAAAAATCATGATCCAAATTCTCCAATTACATGAATACCTAAAAATGACATACAAATTTAGAACCATGAATCCCTTTCTTCCTAAACAATCGATGGCCCACATGGGGTGAAACTCTCATGAAAACCTATTCATAAATTTATAACTCTAATGATTTCATAAAATGGTTATCATAATTTTTTTATTATACCTGTTCCATTAAAATTTTATTACAAACAAACTAAATATATGTTGTCTTATTTGGGACCAAGATTGGTCCACCTAAAAAACATTTATGAATCTATGACAAAAACATATGGGACTATAATGGTCGACCATATTGGATGCCAAAAAAATAAATTGAAATTTAAAACTATTTTCCATTTCTATAAGAGAAATCAATAATTCTCAAATGGATATACAAATCTCAACAAAAACCAATGATGTGAAAATAAAGCATGTCCTCATAATACTATATATCCCTCTCTATTTTTCCATATTCCTGTAATTGGTAACCTATACTCAAATAAACCTATGATCAAATATCTTCCTAAAGTTCTCAAATAGAACAATAGGTAAAACATGCTTCAATATCATATAATATAGTAGACTAAACTCCTTAAAAATAAACATTATCTTTCCCACAGAGATTTCCTAACTCCAAAATAATGATTGTATCATGAATATTTAAGAAGTGGGCCAATTTGGTCTGTAGATAAATAAAAAACCATATCATAATATTTTCTCAATGTTTAATTGAAAACCCCACCCAAATTTCCATAGATATCCCATTCCACTTCCAATTCTACAATGGAAGGTGGTAGATCAAACATGAAGGCTTCTGGTGCTTGGTCTTTTCATGTTGGTAGGTGTAACAATTTAAAATAGTGTCAATGATTCCCTTTATCATACATAGCCAATTGTTTTATGTTAACATATTATAGAACATATTCATGGTACCCATGTTCACTTCCTACTTGGAATTATAGAAATCCACCATCACATCCCATCTTATGGACAAAGGGGAAAAATAACTCTGAAAACATTAGACTCTCCCATAAGATAAATATTAATAACCAATAGTATTCAAAATATAAATAGAGTTCCAAATACCAAGAAAATAATCATAAAAATGATCCACCTAAATAATAATCATGTGAATAGTGGAGGTTAACCGAATAATTTCACAGAAAACACTCATATCTTACTTGTGGACTCCAAAACGAAATTATGAAAAAATATCATTCATGTTCCACTATTTTGGTGATTATTTTCTATTCTGGGATAGGCATTTCCTTCTATATGAATCTGTAACTTCATTAACCTTCTTGATGTATAGGATATGTCAAAATAAAAAGACTACTATTATTCCACCCAACTCCTCTTCTAAAGGATCAAATCATATTGACTGAAGATATAACTCACGAACATGTAATAAAAAAACTGGTGGTCCACTATCAAAAAGGGTAATTCAATGATCTCTTAAGTGAATTATTCATGACTATTTGTTCAAGGTAATAGTTTGTGTAATACCCTAAGGATTTAAAAATAAATTAAATGAAAACATGATGCATATAACACTGAGTCTCTGAAAAAATATTCTCAGATAGAAAGATAGTTATAACCTAGAAATGAAAAATAATTTTACTACCTTTTTTAATTTAGTTTCAAAAACCATACAAGCACGGTTGTGTTCAGTTACTAATTTAGAGTCTTATAGGAACAACTTAATTTTTGGTGAATAATAACTTAACCTTATGAATAGTAATGTCACCCTTATAAATTGTAATGATAACCTTATGATTTAAAATGTACCCTTATCAGTAGTAATATTAACCTTATGAATAGTAACCTCAGCAATGAAATTAAAAATAAAATTTAGGCACCTTATAAATGTAATAGAATATTTTAAAAATTAATAATTAAGTATTGGTATTTTTGTGAGTAATAAATATTTATAACAATTTCATAATTAATAAATTTATTTAAAAGAAAATTCAATTTCATAAAATGTATACTTAAATTAATATTTTTCTTTCCTATTATTTTAGGATAATTTAATGAGACCATCGTTAAATTTCAAGGTTTTATAAAATCAGTTTTAATTTTAAGATTATTTCTTGAGTAAATGATTATTTTAATTAAAAATTAAATTTATCATATTTAAAAAATTATTTTGATAAAATGGAGTCCATTTTAGAATTCTTCACAATTAAAAATTATTATGGTGAATCTTTTGTATTTTTCTAAAATATTTGAATATTAGTGAATAGTGATATACAATAATTTACTGTCTATATACATTATAAGTTGAATACACTATTACTGCCATCATGAATGGTGTTATAACACTTGGATAAAACTCAAATGAACTTATTACTATTTTTGGTCATAATAATGATCTACTTTTTATTATCTTGATACAAGTAATTAAATAATGAATAAGATATTCAAAAATTACTCATCTCCTCCACTATAAAAACCACCCCTCACTCCTTATTCTCCTCGCTTTTTTAAGACTTTATGAGTCTCAATGTTAAGACCAAATACTCTTAACTAGTACCTCCTCATGTCTTGGATTTTTAGGTCATTTGAAAAGAACAAAACCCCTTCCTTTAAGGAGGTTCTCAAGAAGGATATTTCATGAGGTAAACCCTCATCCTTTTGATTTTAATTTCAATCTGAATTTCGTTTAATTTCTTATATTCTCTTCACCTACCCTATCCTAATGATCATTGTAACTCCAGTATCACCTATATACTATAATTATTTCATGTTAATATAATATTCATCATCAATCTCCTTACACCCTCTCTTTTATTTAAAAAAACAAAATCATTATCCTGGAGGTGCCAATTTACGTCATTCATGGACGATGAACCTTCATTATTAAATTAATTCTTAAAGTATATTTATGAAAAAAATTAGGGTTGAACTAGATTATAAAATTTTTATTTTTTCATATGGAATTTTCTGAAACAATTATATATATACCTAAAACTAATTCATACAATACAACTAGTTCGTAAAATTCAAAATATTGAAAAAATAATGAAAATTATTATCACTAATGATATATCTAATAACTCATATTAATAACATATAAACAAATTAATTATATCGTAATTTAATATTTTGTATGTACTTTAGTATCGCATAAATTCAATTCTAGAGAATTATTCCAATTCCACATGAACATCCATACTCATATACAAGTATACCGATCTTGAAAACCAAGGAATCTAACACTCCCAAGAAATAAAATTGTATCTTATAACTCATCAAAAATTACATAAATGAACTTAATAAAATTATAATGAATCAAATTCATTATATAGGGTTCTGAAATAAATAATTATTGGATTTAATTTTTTTTCTGAGATGTCAAGATCAAGTGAATAACAAGTGAGACATAAGGCAAAGGGTTTCTCATCTCACATTTACTTCTGTGAGATTTCCCTTATTGGCCACTTATATATTTTATATAGTTTATCTATATTGATATTCGATATATATTTTTATTAATCTCTTTATCTTCATGGTATTAAATTTTTTGTTGGATGATTGTTAATAATTGGACATATGATTCAAATGGTTACAAGTTGTAAGTGTTTTCTCCAATAACTTTCATTTCCATGAGTTATTATTTACTAACAACTATTTATTGTGTGTGGTGTATGTATAATGAAAATTTTTGGATGATATTATAAATCCATTTATTTTCATGGTATTTAATATATTATTTTTTGGATAATAATTTTTTTGGTATATGATACGATTGATTAAAAAGTGGTAAGGGTTTTCTACCTAAACCTTTATTTTGATTCGGGTTACTCTTATTCTCTACTTACCTCAACGAACAACATATTTATTCTTATTTACTCCTCATAAATAACCTTTCAATGTTCTATATATTTTTAACAATCATAATCGTTATTTATTTTTTGGATATTTACTTGTTTTAAAAGGATCTTTCAAAATTTATTTCCAATAAACCAGACCATTTCAAAGGAACATATTTAATTCTTACCTATTTTAAAAATAAACATTATTATTTATTTTAAGACATATTTATTTTTATAAAATAACTAATTTTGTTAAGAAATAGCTACCTTAATCCACTTCTGGTTTTATGAAATAAAATTCCAAAATAAATCTTCATTTCAATGTAATATTTTATTTCTGTAAAAAATTACAAAAATATTTTAAAAGAATATATTCATCTATTTCCACAAACTTGTCAATTCATATGTTTAATTGGGATAAATATTTTATGATTCAAACTGCAATGTTTTATTTAATGGTTTATGATTAGTTTCACTATTGATGTGTGATTTTGAAACCATTCACCATATTAATTTGAATGGTTATTGTTGTATTTAATGATTGGGGAAAGTGATTTACATTTTATATGTTAGATTAAATATAAATGTATATGTTGTTTATGTTTAACCCCCTTCTTATATTTAATGTATTGGACTTAGTATGTGTCGGGTGGGGCCCGCTACAGCCCCTCGGTGCATCGATTAGTCTAATGAGACAAACATGATATGGTTTTGGCTGAGGTCATACCCATTTAATATATTTTTGGACTGAAGGCATGACAATAAAATATTCTAGAATGAATCCTTGATAGATTCTAGGTATGAATCCTTGAAGGTATGTAAAATATATCCATAATTATGCATTTACGGCATTATGAAACTAGTAATTGATAGCCCATATGATTATTCACCAGTAGAATATTCATGGTTGTGATTTATTGTGGAATTATTCATTCCTACAATATTATGCTCAAGTATAGGTCTAATGTTATGTTTTTTAGCTTCTCAACATGCCTATTGTTTACGTTTGTGATTACTGGCACTATAATACTTACCCTTACTAAGCATATGAGCTCACCCCTTTATTATATCTTATTTTCCTAGGTTGTGAAGTTGAATATTATGAATGACTTCAAAAGAGAATATAACAGACATATATGTTTCAAAAAAAACTTTATTTTGAATTTAATTTCAAGATGTAATGTTGAACTTATGTTTGTATAATGTTATCAAAAAATACTAAAATATCAGTTCCTAAAGGATTTTATTCCTTGTAAGCATACCAATGTAAAAAAAATAATGTGCTAGGTTCAGGCTTATATGATCAGGGTGTTATAGTTTAGGTAATTATTCTTGCTTGAAATAAACTATTGAGAACTATAGGCCAACACATGATCAAAATTCATCAGAAAAATCCAATACCAAGACATGATTCATCACAAAAGACCACATATCTATGTTCGACCTCGTGATGATTCAAACCGAGCACAAAAGTCAACAGAAGTTTCAACTCATGAAAATGAAACAGACATTTTTCATTCTAGGAAAACATCACATACTTCATAGTGAGATTGGTCATTGGAGATGAAAACATTCAGAAATCCATTAAAAACATGTGGTAATACCACAAATAAGCCCAATAATCTTGATATCTTGAAATCATTATGTGGATTCTCCCTTGTCATAAGAGTATTGTTCATATTAAGATCAACATAAATTCCTTGTTCATAGAAAATGTGTCACAATAAATTCAATTTCTGGATACATATATAAAATTTATATATCTTGGAATAATTTTGGTGATTTCATAATATTTCTCTAATATTTCTCAGATGATGAACAAGATCCTCCCTGGACTGAGTGTAAAATAATATTTCATCCACATATACTACCATTAATATATATTTATACTCATAAAAGAATCTTCTGAATAACTTTATACAGATTATAGGAGAACTGGAGAGTCTAAATGGCATAACATGATACTAAAAATAGTAATACCTACTTTTTATAAAGATATTTTGACTTTTATATTATTTTATTTTCAATATGTTATAAAACAGTAATTTATAAATCATTAAGAAAAATATTTTCCACCTAAAATCATCAAACAAATCATCAATGCATTTTAATGGATATTTTTTCATTACAATAACCTGATTTAATTTTTAGTAATCAATATTGAGGTAAAGTGTTCTGTCATATTTCAATACAAAGAAAACCGACACCACCCAAGGTGACACACACGATATTTTAAATTCATTCTTCATAAAAGCTTAAAACAAATCCATTAACTCTTTAAACAATTCTTATTCCATTCAGTAATAAATAATATATTAAAATTTATTATGAGGTACAAAATCAATATAAAACAAAATCTCTCTTATTTATGGAAATAATAGAAATATAAAGTAAAATATTTTGGAAAAAAATGGAAAATTAGAGGTATATCATCACTGAAATATTATCACTATATATATAAATTGAAAATTGATATTAATTTCCAAAACTATGGATAATAATGTATATATCTACTCAACAATGGTTCCCATTTTCTCTAAAATACATGACACACCCAATCAAGTTTCATAAAAGAGACCAATGAAATATATCAATCAACTTGAGCCTTATTATAAATTTTCCCCCAAATCTAGAAAATGAATTTGAGAGGTTCCTTGTTAAGAACCAAAAAATAATAGGCATGATTAACTTCTAATAAGTAGTGACTACAAGAAGGAAAATGGAGACCTTTATCTCTTCATTTTGAGGGGCGTAGTAATATCCATTACATAAGGGATAATCCATGTAGGAAAACATAGAAGATTCAAAAAATAAGTTGATAGAAACAAGTGAGATGAATCGGTATCAAATAAAGTAGTCATTAATGAATAATATATAGTTATGGTTCCTCTCAATGTCACTAGAACAATATCATCTTTCTCTCAAGACTCGTCCCTTTTGTAAAGAAACTTTTTTCTATATGAATATGGTTGAAACCCATTAGTTCATGAAGCATATTATTTCACCTTAGTAATTTTAGGTTCTAATTACCCCGTACCATTATGCATAACATAAAATAAATATAAATATTTATATAGGTTTTATAAGATACCACAAGAAATAATGATCCTTGGTAACTTAGTACAAAATTCTTGAATTTCCAACCTTTTCAAACTGATCATAAGTAAAAGCTAATACTCTAGACACTACAGGATGTATAATTGATTCATGCTATTGAAAAATACCATGAGACTCAACAAAATTCTCCTTTATAGTAACTCATAAAAAACAATGGGAGAAAAAGGAACTACCATTAAACAATATATTCCATCATGGTCATGATTAACCACTAATGGACTATGCAATATATCATAATATGAAGTGAGGTTTCATAATAAAACCTGTAAACAGATATTATTTCATAAAAATCTTAGGTGAAAACTGCACAAGCTCATTAAAGTGGTCGGTATAGTACATCATTGACATGTTGTCCTACTGGATGTTAAGAACCTCCATATCCATATAAAACCCCAATCTTTCTCAATATAAATTACTATTTAAAATTACATTGAAGTACATATACTGAAATCTCTTGTTCTTAATTACTATAACAATCAAATCCCACCATCTCAATTTAGGCCCTTTAAGTTTAATAATATCACATTTCACCATAATATATTCAGGAATTTACAGTAAATCAAAAATATACAGTATCTTGTTCAAGAAATCCCCAACCTCTTTAGAATAATTATATCCTTGGAATTTATGTGACTTG
Source organism: Viscum album (assembly GCA_963277665.1). Taxonomy (NCBI): domain Eukaryota; kingdom Viridiplantae; phylum Streptophyta; class Magnoliopsida; order Santalales; family Viscaceae; genus Viscum; species Viscum album. The sequence continues at coordinate 1,405,187,921 of OY728133.1, read as the reverse complement.
TGGTGAGGAAACTCATGAGCATGATTCCCTAGATTCATTCCATTGTGGTTCCACAACAGATTTATGAATGATAATGGGTGTAGGTTTTTTTCCAATATAATAGACCACATGCACTATAACCTCAAATAGATTCAATCCTATTAGAGGATCTACTTTTCTAGGTTCAAAATTAGCTTCCCCATGGGTCATATTTAAACAAATTCCCAAAGTCATTATGCTATAAAACATCAAAAAACAAAATTTATTACATACTAATATTACTCATACTGATTACTCAAATATGATTAATAGGAATATCAAAAAAATCTCCTCAGATAACATGATTTAGTTTTCAACATTACCAAATCAAAATCAGGGAAAATAATAGAATCATATCAACACATTAAATAACAACACTTTTCCCAAATGCCCATAATGATTTAAGGCTCGTTAGTATGAGAGCTGGCTAGGTTATCTCTCTAAACTACCTCTTATGTTCCATCATTTCATCCCAAACTATATATTGACAAAACAATATTCTTAAATTCTACATCATATACAACTTTTTCATGAACCAAGTCAGATAACCTTGTATCGTGATACCCGATCTAATATTTCCAAGGCCTAAAGAGAATTATTGACCACCCCATGTTAGAGACTATAACCTAGAATTAGATGAGAATAAATAAGGAATAAATATTTAACAAAATAGAGGATGAAAAAATATTACGACATAGTATGATCCTAACAACAAAGGGAAAAAGATTGACTCCCCAAAATAATAAAGAGTTAAATGAATAAAAGATATGTTTCATGTCAACAAGGTTAACCTTTAATTCCATGAAACTACCTAATTAAGAAATCATAGTTATGTTTTCTTATCATTTAGTAGATATCATTATGGTTTACCACCTGGGAAGCTTTCTAGGGTGTGTTCAAGTAAAGAAAAATCACACTGAAAGAACATATGTGATCATGTTGGGATTGTCATTAATCTAATAATAGATCCACATGATTAATATCATGTAGTGATAATGAGAGGTAAAATTACAAAAATTGGAAGGAAACATCAAATCAATAAAATTTCATGAAATCCAAAAAAATCTCTTCATTCTGAAAAAATTAAAAACTATTTCTTGGATAAAAGAATCTGTAACTTCAAAAGTGGGTCTTTAAAAAAATTCTCTTACCTTATGTAAAAATACATTATGAAAACTAAATTAACATCTTATATAATCAAATAATATTCATTCATTAATTAATTCATAATATCTTCCATATATATTTTAATAATTATAATTTTATTATGTTCATTTATGTATATTTTGATGAATTAGAAAGATCTATTTATCTATTCTGAGGGAGTTCTTTTTTTGGATTGTTAGCTTCAATATATTTTTGGATATTGATTTTTAAAATGGAATAGTATTATAGAATATCAATAATAGGTTTATTTTTTGAACCTTCATATTCTTTAATGGTCTTATATATCATTTATTAATCTCAAATGAGGATGGTTAATTTGATAAAATTTAATGATAATTATTTAACTTATTATGGAAGCTTTTTATAATCATCATGAAATAGTTTCATTTTTTTTAATGTTTATATATTTCATATAAACATGGTATATGATATAATATACATCTTAATATTTCATTTTTGAAAAATAATTGTTTTATGACTTTCCATTAAGGTGGTATTGGAAAACAAAAACTCATTATCCATAGAGACAGTAAGCAACCATAATATTGACCATGGATTCATTTAATTGAAAAAGAGAATATGAAAAAAAAATCTATGGAAGTTATTACAATATCCAAATAAAAATCTAGTATATATGTCATACAAGTCATATAATTATTTTAGGGATGAAGGTGGTGAGGAGAAGGAAGAAGAGGAAAATAAATTAAAAGATATTTTGAAATATTGTTACCTTATGAAAATTAAATCATTAAATATCCCTTAGAGAATATGGAATTGATATTTTTGTTTGAATAAAATAGTTCAAAAAATTAGTTTCATGTATTTCAAATAATAAAAATAATATTAAAGCATCATGATCAAAATCCATGAGGTAATTCCGATTATTATGTAATTAAATCCTAAAACCTCTCATACTGACCATTGCTCTAGTCAGGTGTGCACACATAAATAATCCTCAAAAAATAGAACCCAGCAAAGAATGTATATACACTTCTAGGGGAACCCATTACCGGTAGTCAAGACACAGTTATTTTATTAGCACTTTTCATCACCTATCGATTAATAGAGAGTCAAGGTGATATAATTCTTATCCCAATTAAAAATAAATACCTAGACTAATTGGTGATTCAAACAAACCATCAATCAATTTTAAAATAATATTTTTTAATACATTTTAAAATAAAATTTTATTGATTTTAATATTCTACATACCTTATAGATTTTATAACAAGGTAATGGGTTATCATTTTTTTAATTATATTTCAAATAAAATATTCATTTGATTCATTATCTCAATATTAAAATCAAATTTTTTCACAAAGTCAATTATTAGATGAGACCAACATATTTCATAAATCGACACAACAATTTCAATTCCATTAAAACTGATTTTTTCTCAATTTTCACAAACATTTAAAATCTACAACAAAATCATCTCAAATACATATTTTAAAAATAAATTTAAAACCAATTTCAATTTAATGAGGAAATTTTTGGTTAAAATCATAGGGAAAAGAATTATTTTCCCACCTATATTTAAATAAAATATCTAGAAATCATCACCTGCAATGAGACTCTCCAATGAATGAATAAGTTTTGGATGATCAAGAAAAACATAATATAATCTATATCTACTGAAATATAGAATTGAACTATAAATTAAAAAATGATCCAACAATGTTTAATGAGTTGAGAAATATATATCAACTTAAACAATATGATTGGATATCCTCTCACTATGAGGATATGAAATGGGCTCAAAAATGCTTTGATCCACTGATAGAAGGGTTAGGTTGAGAGAAAAATTCTTCTAGAGATTATTTATATCCTAGGAGTTCAATCTTTAGTAAAATTTATTTCTTATTCTTCCAAATTGGGGTATTATGAATTTTGAAAAAATTCTTATATATATAAAAATCATGCTTTCATGGTTCACAGAATGGGGGAAATAGTTTGGGGAAACTATCTTCCACCCATCCACACCTACTATTTGGGGAATATGATTTTCTCTATGTGATCATGAAATTTGGGATACATTGAACTAAATACCCATTATCTATTGTCTAATAGTTGTTCATATTACAATGGTGGGATTCATGTTTTTTCCAAACCATATTCCAAACATGAATATCCTATAAAGTATCAAACAATTTCAAAAACACCAAAAATAACCCCAAAACAAGACTCTATATAAAGGATATAAATTAATGGGTGAAAGAATACTTGAAAGATGGTAGCATTATGTAAAATTAAATATAGGTAAATCAATATAGAAATTAAAATAAATATCCTCCATTATTGATAAATTATATCATGTAAAAAATTATAAATAAAGACACTATAAATGTTTAACATATAGAATTTTTTGATTTCTAAATCCTTATCTATGTTGATTAACTATCTCCATGAGGAAACTAAATGAAATACTCCAAAAATTAGAATACAATGGTTGAAATAGAAACAAATTTTCTATATGTGGGATCATAATTATATCCATTCAATTCAAGTACCACATTAATAAAAAGTGGGAGGTTGAAGAGAGCCTCACATAGGAGAGAAATTCATCCAAAATTAATAATAAAGACAAACCCCCATTTCATGATAGAAATATCATTTATAGGGTCCTAAATGATTATCCCTAACAATTCATACATTTACTCATGCATTATAATGGATTAGTAAATAGCTCAACTATTTTATAAAAATCAAACATTAATGATTATACCATGTGTTAAGTATTTTAAAATGAATCATTAATGATGCCCAATATGGAAAACTAAATCCTATGATAAAGAATATTATTTAGAGACCAAAACTATTGAATAAATAATCATGGAATAATATATAATAGTATTCAATATGGAAAATCACACTCAATTACTTCCATAGGTATTAACCTTACAAAATTTCCCAATCACAACATATGATTTTTGAAACTTAGTAGCATCTTTACATGCATTATTATCCCTCTAAAGTCATAAAAAATACATAAAGAATTTTCATCCCATGGAATTTGGATTGAGAAATATCTAATTCACTTGGACTCTATGGGAATTTGATATTAAGAACAAATTCATCTTCAATGCTTTATGTAGTGTTGTTAAAAAAACATTACTTTTGTCCTTCTATATTTCTTTGAAATATTTTTGATATGTTTGTCTCCCCATAATTCAAACATGAAAGACCTTATCCCTTATATTGAGCCTTACTTTTTCATTTAGATTTATAATTACCTCTCAGGTGTCACTAATTCAATGATATTTGTATTCCATATACTTTAATAGTATATTATAATAATTAACCTTATTCAATTATAAGAATATATTCACTAATTATTTGATTAATACACTCATTTAATTTAAATTTATATGTTCCTCTGGATCTACACGCTTGTATGATATTTATATCCAATCACAAATAGAATAATGATTATAGAAGATACACATTTATTTCACATTTTAAATAATTATGTAACAAACTAAAATGGAATGAAAATTATTAAATTGTATTTGATCAATTATTATAACATTTCCTTCATCCATGGTCATTTTTAATATTTTACACATTACAAACACATTTTCTATTTCCAAATATCATTTATTGACGGCGTTTTCATCATTAGTGGTAGTAAAATATTCTTTGTATATAAATAATATTCTATAAAATAAATACATTTCAATTTGAGAAATATTTTTTTAAATTTACTTAATATATTTACGTCTTCCAGAAATAATTTCAAATACTCAATCTATAATTAGATTCATATATCACTTATTGAAGAAATTTTGAAAAAAATAAAAAACTGAACATAATTATTTATAGTTTTCTTTAAAATACCCTAGGCTAATGTCCTGGATAAACAATTAACTAATTTTCATTGATAATTAAAATTTTATAAATTGATCCATATTAAGTTCCATCATTTATTTTCTTATGTAATTGTCAAAAAAATCAAAGAATATTAAATTTATAAGATTAAATATCATCAAATGTGAAAAAATAGATTCAACACCTAGGTAAGAAAACCAATATTAAATTTGACCATTGAATCTCTATGTACATCAAATATAAAAGTCAAAAAACTCCACATATACCCCCATTTTATTTTTAAAAATTCATTTTACTAGAATTTTAATTTCAAATACTCATCTATATTTGAGGTTTTTTACCACTTATAACTCTCTATTACATAAATATCAAGGTTGATCATGAAATTTAGGGGCTTAATGTATATTATAGAGGCTATAAAATTAATATCCACACATATAAAGATATTTATGTCCATTTTTTATTGATTTTCTTATGAAGGGATTATCTAATTAGATAAATAAAATATTTTTTTATCCATATCAATTAGTTATAATATTTAAAACAAATTATAATTTAGGGGTTAACACATACAATATTAATATACTTATTGACTCATGGATGTACTTTATTTCATGTAAAATGTGAAAATATGAGAATGATTATAATATATAGATATCCACTGGGTGAAAATTTTCATATGGTTATGTGTGAGATTAATGAATATCATATCAGATACCTTTATACAACTATAGGAATTGATATTTTTCCAGGGGATAATATTTTTCTATGAATAAAATTTTGTAATTCAAAATCATTTTTAATCAAAAAAAGGTCCATATATTCACTTACAATTTTTTTAATTTAATTTTTTTATTATACAGTGTCTCTCAAAATATAATTTTTTTAGATATTTTATGAATACGATTTTTGATATAGACTCATAATTTTCATTTTGAAATATTATGAATATTTATGAGTATCTATTGTCAATGGTATATTGAAATTTATAGTGAACAAAATCCTATATTTTGGCATATGAGAGGTGTTCTATGTATATCCAATGTATGGATATCATCACAAGTTCTGTTAGGAACACAGACACTCATAGACACACATATATTTGTGTGTGTGTGTGACAAGATATCTGTAGTATAATATTTTTGTGGTACACATAAAATATATTTTACATCAGATTTTTCCACATGTGAATACAAATTTATTTACTTTTAATATATATTTAATTGATGGATATTTTAAATCTCAATTCAACTAAATGAATAAAATTTATATGTTTTATAGGATATATTTCTGTCCAAATTGTAGTGTAATAAATCAAAATACTCCATGGTTCTATCTATATAAATGTATAAATTAAATAAATATAGGATAATAAGTTAATAAGTTTTAATTTCACTATATTTTTGGCCTTTATAGAAATATCCCACCTATTATAAAAAAGACATTAACTTTTTTTAGCCTACACTGGTTAATGGAATCTCTAAAACCCATTTTCATAAAATATCATTATTTTTTCAATGTTGGGAGAGAAATACCATTGAGATAATAATATATAAGGAATTAAAATATACCAATCATGATTTTGTAAAGCAATAATTACTATAGATGAGAAAAGGAACACATCCATTTATAATGACTCATTAAGAAATAATGAAATCTTAAATTATCATAATTTTAAGTTAATTCCCAATTAAAATCTGTAATAATTTTCTAAAAATTAAGTTCTATTAATTAGTGATCATCAAACAATTCAAAAATTATTTTATCCCAAAAACACCATCATATGATACACATTATATGAGAATTATATTACATTATTTATGGAAGGAATTGGTAAACCAAAAACAAATCATATAAAATTTTATCATGACAACATATGGGAAAAATCATACATCACAAGTCTTATTATGTATCATAATATGAATAGTTAAAATATCATGGAACTAGATATGTTATTATCATTACTATATTTATTGAATAATCACTCATTTGTACAAAAGGATAAAAGAATTTATAAGTAAAATCACAACTCAAATAAATCAATCGAAAATTATTTAGATATAATTATTATAGTAACTCTATCATTATAGAGAAAAATAGTCTCAAAATAAATCTTTATTTCATGGCTTAAAATTATGTTCTTATAAGTTTTTTTGTGTTGTAAATGAATACTTCATTTAATCTTATTTTTTTTTAATTTTCATAAAAAATTAGATGCGTTTTGAGGGGAATCAAATAAAATCACAACCCGAAATGACCTAAAAATTCAATTTAAAATAGAATAAATAAATTTTATTTTTAAAAATTAAATACATTGTGGAAGATACAACTACCAATAGATCAAGTTGACGAAGAATGTTTTGTAGTGCCACTATTTTTGGACATGACCTGGGTCATTGCCTTCCTGAAAATTCCTTATGAACTTCACATTCCATCACCAATGAGATACCAGATTCTTCTCATCCCATGTTCCATCACCAATACGACCTTATACTCATGAAAAATATATTATACATAAATCTATTAAACAAATGAAACTAAATAAAATTAAAACAACATCAGAACACCAAAAATACTCATTTATCAAGAACATCATCAAAGTGTCAAAAAATAGTTGAAACATGAAAGAGAACAAAAAAATGAACCGCAACATAGACTATCCAAAAATATATATGATATTATCAATAATATAAAAATAGAAACATGTAGATAGATAGTACTTTCATAAGATAGACTACTAAACAATATTAATATTACACACCAACACTAGTCAAAGGACTAAAAACCCTGATGAATTAAACAATAATTCCATCACGAGAAACATAATCGCTATATCAGCATTTAATCTACCCATTGAATAGTATCCACCTTGTTAAAGACTACCTATTCAATAATTAAAATCTTTTCTTGATCTTGATGATAAATTAACCATAGATTATATCAAAAACAAATAAACTGAGAACCACATAAGTTAATTAAACATCTATGGTAAATATCGAAAAATCACATACAAAGAGAGTTAGAGAAGATATGAGAATTGTATAGACACAAGATAAAATAAACCACCATAAGAGATAAAACCACATGAACAAAAAGAATCCTGAAAACCCAAAAGACATGAAGGATAACTGAAAATAAATGAATAACACAAAACTCCAATAGATATCCCACCATCATAGTCAAAAATCAACCATAACACCAATATTAAGGACCAAATATGGGGTCATTCATAAATGTTCAGGTTCACAGATTCGATATATAGACCAAAAAATTTAGTACAAAGATATTATATCTTAATATAAAAATATTCATTTCATTCTATAAAATCATTCCTAAGGGCCATAAAGTATTAGTGTCTTTGTAAAATTGGATACATAAAAGATATAGTTTAAAAGGTAAAAAACTTATTTCCCACTAAATTCATCATTACTAGAATCCTACATTTTACAACCTCACAAAATACTTTTTTTTCTACCATGGGGAAATTAAAAATAAAAATGGATGAGATCAGATGATCACTATGTGTAGAAACAAGAAATAATAGTGATAAAATAACCATAACAAGATAATAATGGTGTGAGAATTTTTTAATAACATTTTAACTCCATACCCTATATAAGAATGATCATAATATTTATTCATGGTATAAATTGTTATATTTTATAATATATAAATTATAATGTATTTTGTAATGCAATAGTTCTGGGTGTCTCCCAATGATATGCCGGTCATAGATGGTCACATGCCCTCAAGTGCATTTCCCTGAACGCTAGAGGATGTTGACTATTAGCAAGGTCCTTGGTTGTGATAGAGGGGAAAATATTCCCTCATTGGTAGTGTAACACATTGAAAACAAATAGTTAACATTAGAAATAGTAGTAATACCATGAAATATGAGTAAACAATGGAAGACTGATAATAGAAACAACTACAGTATATTTATAAAAAATGATTCATGTCACCAGTATCTAGAAAAGCATCCAAAAAAGACAAAATGATGGGAATATAATAATTAAACAAAATTATTGAAAACTGTAAACTCCAACAGCATCACAAGCCTCATTTTGGTCCCACACTCTCTAGATCCAATAGTAATCAAGTTCTTGATGTAGAAGGGCGCTTTCTCTTTTCTATACTTGAAACCAATAAATTGTTTTGGGTCCAAAATCATAACCCAAATAGGTTGTGAGATGAATTATAGTAGTTATACACCCAAAGATTTATGCCTAATTTTCAGTGAGTATATATAGCAGGTAATATACCAAAATGAAATAAGAAATAAGGAAGTACTCAAAAGTAAACAATCCTACATTTCCCAATTACATTCATTTATATTTATTAATTATTAAACCAATTGAATAATGTAACCTTAGGTTATAGCCTAATCTCTGTATCTTCTTTCTAACAATAAAAAAGATGTCTCAAAATACCCTCTAAAAATAATGTATGATAGAGTCCAAGCATGGTTTTTGGTTTGGCAGACTCATCACAATCATTCAAACATTCATAAGCAACCCTCTAAAAATGTTCTCACAGTCTAAACCCCTATGATTCAACATATCAATAATTAAAATAATAATAACAACCTTATGGGGAATGATTAGAGAGTCTAACACATTTGGTTCCACATAGCACTAATAAGATACAAACAACCACCTGTGTAGCTCTCACGGTCAATTACCTCTTGGTCTGCATTTTGATGACCCATGGTACCTCTCACAGTCAATGCCATATGATCTAAAATTTATATAATAATGACCCTCTACGTATCTCTCACAGTCTAACCACTCTATTAAATGACTCATGAAAAATATCCATGTCAATACCTCGGGTCAATCATAACAACAAATCATAATTAAAATACCCTACTTAAGGAATCTCTCACAGTCAATTCCCCTTGATCAAACTTTCATAATGAGAAACTCATGCATCTCATATAAACAACAACTAAATCCTAACAACACTAGGCATTGTAAAAATGTATCCTAACATGATTTATAGACCCAACATTCATAACCAAATAAAACATAGGTAAAACATCCATGACTAAGGTAATAAACCTTATTCATAATCAAAAACCCCTTCGTAAACTAACAAACCATAGAAAGCATTAAACTTGGTTAAATTCCAAAACACTTCATACCCTAAACAAGGGTATTTTGAACATGGAGCATATATAATCCAAAGACAATGAAACAAAGGCACAAACCACTGACCATGACATTATACGAGGAAATATCTTGGACTTCAGCCTTGTAATCAACCTAGAACGATGTAGATCTGCGAAATTATTAAAATCATTCAACATTGGATAACTCATGAGAGAAGATAAATAAAGAAGAGAGGCTCTAGGGAAAAGGATAACTAACTGATGGGAATTCAACACACCTAGAGATGTCTCAATTAGAGCATGGACAGACGAACAAAAGGAGTTCAAAGATTTTCGGCCGTATGTCACTCTTCTGTATGAGACATGTGATGAAGAAGATGCTTCTGTAGAATATATGTAACCCCAATCAGAGTAATAAAATAAAAAGATAAAACACATGGCGTGTTCATTTAATGTACATGTCATTTAGTAACCTAATCCGGCTCCAACATTAGGTAGTCTTCTAGGTCACCTGCATGGCCATGAATTCATCCATTACACAGCTAGTACATGGCTACCCACAGCAACCGGGGTACACAATGTGTACTCAATAGTACCGGACATGTACTTTTTAAATTTCAAAATTCACCATTTTTTCTCAAAAACAACCCACAATAAAGATTCATACCTGAAAATTGAGATCTAGGTTCCAAGAAACATCCCCCTTAAACCAATTCATCCATGAATTGCCCATCTAGGGTGGTGGAGAAGAAACTGAAACAACTCTAGCCACTGTGATCGTACATTGGCCTCCCTCTCCCAAGTCTCATCTTGTACTCGTTTTTGCTGCCATCACACCCATACTAGAAGAACATACCAGCAACGGATAACCATCATGTTGTGATCCAAAATCTATATAGGGTGCTCCTAAAAGGACTCATCCACCTCCATCTCAACCTCCTCAGGTTAAAAAATATGAGACGGGTCTGAAATGTAACATTGTTGGTGAGAAAAATGAAAGATGTCATGCTTGTACCAGTACCTCTGAGTTAACTAAAACAAATATACCACTGGACCGACTCTTTCCAAAACCTAAAACGGACAAACCTATCTCATTGAAACAATCCCTTATATCTTAATCCCCATGTGTCCCAACCTCTATGTGACACATAAGAAAATAAGATCTCCTACCTCAAACTACAGAGGTCACCTTCATTGATCAGAATTAGATTCCTAGTGAGACTATGTAATATCTATCCTATTTCGAATCAACTCCACATGCTCAGTGGTCTCCTTGAAAATATGAGGTCCTAGCATAGATGCCTCTCCTACCTCCAGCCAAAATAGTGATGATCATCATGGCTTACTATACCAAGCCTTATATGGTTCCACATGAACCATCGCCCAAAAATTATTATTTTCCAAAAACATCACTATGGTTATATGTCTCTTCAAAGAACCTCGTAAATCTAGGATGCATGCTCTAACCATGTCATAAAAACCTTAATCATGCGCTTGGACTGGAAATCTATTAGGGGTGGTATGTTGTACTCATATGTACCTGTGTACCAATGGCCCTTTTTAGTCCTTTCTAGACACACGAAGTTAACCAGGAATCCTTGTTTGAAACAATAGAGTGCAGAACACCATATAAAAGTACAATATCACATTTGTAAAACCTTCCAAGATCATAAACACTTAATGTTTACTTAAGATGCAAGAAATGTGAAATTTTCATGATCCATTCAAGATCAACTCTTACGGTATCATTGCCACAATACCTATAACATTTATAAAACATGAAAATGTGTGCCCCTAGGCATTCCAATGATTCTACTAGTGTGTTTTTATTTAACTATATAAACCCCAACACAACTGATGTCATAAACACAACCACACATCAAGGAAATGTCAAATCCAAAAAGACATTAGCCAAACTAGTCACACAATCTTTTATTGAATGATATTTCAGATTTCCATGACACACCTACCCATAACTAGTGGGGTGTTCCAACCAGTTCACTCATACCATATTAACTGAATAAGTGTGAAAAAAAAGTCAAACCATCACTAGATGAAATATCTTATAAATTCCTGGCATAGAAGGATGGCGTATTGCAACAAAAATAGAATTCCTTCTTTTCACAAGGCACCATGTTCTCACAACAAACCCATTCACTAAATCCTACTTCTGTCACTCGGTGACGTTCTTATGTCACCCCATAATTTGATCACAAAAAGGTTCATGCAACAGGACAAAACAAAACATAATTCCAGATCCATCCCACTGGAATTATTACCTCTTTAATAATTACATATGAGCCCAGCTGAAAGTCTCAGATAACTTCAGATGAATCAACTCAGATTATAAGGGACTCTCAAAGGTGATCCATACTCCTCATAAAAGTGATACCTTGGTGTAAAACCTAAAATACCACATAATAAAACTAACTGACCCAATAATGACATCTTCTTGTTGGACACATCAAGTAAACAGTTGGAATCAAGAATTATCCAAGGTGTTCTTACACAGAAACTCATGTATCACTCAAGATTAAACAAGCCTCTACTAAAACCACACATCTAGCACATAGTATGGAAGGAGATCACAATCTAGTCCAACAGCTTCCAATAGTAGCATGATGTATATCTGATGCTCTCTTAGTGTACATAAGATGACATTGAGATATGTAACATGGTCTATTATTAATAAAGATAATTATAATAAGACTTCATGGATTACCCAAAAAGGATAGTCAAACCTCTACTGGTCGACCTACTGAAGGAATCTCAGCTTTACTAGATTGTGCATCATCATCCAACTGATCAAAAAACCCTATGTTGCCTAGAAATCCCAAAAAAAAAACAAGACTCACAAGCCTCAAAAGCATTCTACTAAAATTGACTATTTACAAATGATCATTTATTGTGATCCTTCTACCTTGAAGGAACACATTTGAAATTGAAATGTTGTGAATCTTCATATCTAGGAGTGTCTCATATTTCAAGAAGGACTAGATGAAGTCAAATGATCTAGTTCAGATGAAACATAAATGCATGTGTTTCATTACATAAACCTCGATCACCACGTCACATCCCTTGGCATGATGCCGAAAGATAAAACTGACTGGTGTGTCAAAAAACTCGTGTCCCAGAAAGTCCTTCTGAGTAGAGGGACAAAAAATGTTTCACGGATTAGGTCAGTCTACACCATATATTGCTAAATAAAATACACTACGGCTCAGTGTTCATTGATGTAAAAAAACCCAATGGCTCAATTAGACATTTAACACTTGACTGGTATCGCATATGTTGACATAAAGCACCTTGAGTTTACAAGATCAACGATATATTCTAGGGTACTATGCATAGTTTTTACACCCTATTCATCCAATTACCAGATAGATCACACATGAAATTTCTCAAAATAACATCATTTACACAACCATTAACTCAGTAGATGACGTATAAATTCATCCAGCACCAAAGAAAAGGGAGGTATACTCAAACTCCAAACAATCTAGTATTCCTGAGGCATGTCTAACCCATACAACCAAGCGATCCTCAAGCTTGTTCCCATGTCAATTGTCAAGGGAAATTCCCCCCCCCCCCCCAACCCACCTCCAAACAAAGATTTAATTTAACGCCAGAATTCCTTCCATGGACAAAGTCATATGGACCACACCAACATCAAAAGATCTTGGTTGAAGACAACAAAACTATATCTAAGAGTGTTACCTTCCACAGGCTAGCATCTTACAAATCATAAGTGCAATCTTTCACTACTAGGTTATGAAAAATAGATTCACTATGCGCAATATCCAATGGAAAACTACTTTATATCAAAAATTCAATGTTAAACCGGAAAGTCTCAACAAATTTCATTTAAAACCTTTAACATGTCTAAAATTCCATTATAAATGTTGAGTTAGCATGTAAGATCCCTTTTAACAACCAAGGAAACCAAAAAGGATCATGTTAAAAAAACCAGGGTTCTTGAAAAGGGAACCCAATAGCCATTTCCTAGCCACAAAAAGAATCAACACATAAGCAGTTCATTCTATTAAAACCCTCTTCCCAAGAAATTATGCTGATGAATCCTACAAGAGATATTTTAATGATAAAGAGTAAGGGTATCCCATGATAGGGATACTCAAAACGGTACACATATGGGGGATCCTACTGGGGACTCCATAGAAGTAAATGGTCTCATGGAATCATAGTCCAGAAAGTATATCTCACATGTGAACATCCTAAAAGGAAACCTCACAAGAGATATCTTACAACTCGTCTCAGATCAATTGTCTCAACTAGGTTTCTCTAAACACCCAACATATCATTTACACATTGGTATCACTACCTTGAGACAACTCAAAATGGTAACCAGTGGAAGAAACTCTTTACTTCGAAAAGATAACCCAAAACCCCTATTAAGAGTCTTCATAACACTCCACATGTTCCATCTTCATGATCTATGAAAAAAACTACTCAAAAAGGACTACTCACGGGTCCAAACTGACATTCGGGAATAAAACAAGAACATACCCTCATCGGTACGAAATATGACTACACGACTTGTATAACTCATACAATGAGTTTATACTGAATCTATTATATAATAGTGTAACCCCTTCTACTTAGGCATGTAAACATCATAGGTACCTGACATGCCATCCCAGAACACGGTGTGTACTCAAGTGCTCCATATTGGCCATGTTTTTCTGCATGGACAACCTCACATGAGTTCTATCTATGGAAATCTACATATAGAGTACTTAAGATACACGAAATGTCCATAAAAAGACTAAAAAATCTAGTTTTTTCTCCACACAGCTGGAAACACATGGTTTCTCGTGCAGTAACACTACACGGCATGTTCACCCATGACATAGTGTGTACTACTCATGATTTATCCACCTGGGATGTTATACACATGACCAAATGCATGGTCTCTATAGCACATCATGTAATCCCAGTACATGGTGTTCTCTACCATGATTTTATCAACCCTGTGTCTCTTCTCCCATAGTCAATCACACGGTTAAAGACTACCCATCGTGTACATACAGTTCCCGATATGTACTTAAGAAAAATTGTTTCTTTCAGAAAAGAAAACACATGGCGTGTTTTCCTAACACCACACACTATGTTATCTGGGTTTCTACATCATAGGCATCTGAAACCTCCCTGGAACCCTTACAAACATAATAAATAATCCATGGAATGAAAAATTATGACCCGTAAGAGCCCATACTCTTGCGAAACAAATCTTCTATGCATTTTCTCAACATAACTCGACAAAATTCAATTAAATATCAAACAAGATCCACAAAATTATGATCCAAGAGGGCCCATAGCACCTCAGGGACCAAATTTTAGCATCTATATAAATGAAATGTTACATATTATAATACCCTATCAAAATAGTAGGTATTCTGTCACGACATCAATCAAAATTTCATGAATATCTAGCACAACATCTATTATAACAACATGAAAACAGTAATGCACCCTAAATGGAATGAAAATAATGCAAGATATGTGATCTATAACAAGTGCATATATTTTTCATGGGATGGAATACCCTCATATCATCATGTTTCAACATAAATAAATCCACAATAATATCAATGATAACAGCAAAAAAAACAATTGTACCTCCCAATGGTGATATCAATTCAACTGTATGACATGAAAAATTAGAACAATTGTGAAATTTGCGATAACATGGATTTTTCTTGTACAGAGATTAGATACTAATAGGCACAATATATTACCAACTAACTATTCTTTCCTATACATGTATATAGTGTCCAATTGTTAAGGAAATGACGAAAATAACACCTCTGATACCGCTTTTTAATGTCTTGGTTCTTAGTGCCACCTAAAGGTTCCCCGTACTCGGTTGGTCACATGGCCTTAGTCACATTTCTCCAAATTCAAGTGGCTACCGAATATAAGTGAGGTCTTTGGGTGTGATTTTTGGGAAACTATTCCCTCATTGACATATTAACATAGTGGAAACAAACAATGAATAGTAGCGGAAGAAGTAATATCGCACAACAATAGTAAACAACAGAAAAATGATATTATAAACAACTACAACATATATATAATAAATTATGCATGTCAAAAGTATCTAGGAAAGCAGAAAAAAAGTCACAATTCTGGAAATACAATACTTAAACCAAAGTATAAAAAATAGTATACTCTAACAGCATACTAAGCCTCACCGGGGTCCCATTCTCTTCAGCTGCAATAACAATCATGTACCTGATATAGAAGGGAACTTTCCCTAATTTTTACTTGTACCCATATAATCTGTTTGGGTCCAATAGAATGACCCAAGCAGAGTGTGAGATGAATCCTAATAGAAACCACCAAAATAACTATGCCTAACTGTTGGTGTGTATATATAGTAGATAATATGCATAAATGAAGTTATAAATAAGGATGCTCTCAAAAGTATACTATCCTAAAATTTCCAATTACATTCATTTACATTTATTAATTATTGAATCCATTGAATAATGTAACCTCATGATCTAGCCTAAGCTCTGTATCCCCTTGTTTAACAATAACAAAGAGAATTATCAAAAGTACTTCTAATAATAAAGTATTAAAAAGTATTAGTGTGTTCTTTTTCATGGAAGACTCATCACAATAATTCAAACATTCATAAGAAACCCTTGGAAAATGTTCTCATAGTCAAAACCCCACTGGTTCTATATATCATCAATTCAAATAATAATAATGACCATTTGAGAAAATATAACATAGTATAAACCCTTTGGTCCCACATATCACTAATCAAATACCAACGACCACCTAGGTACCACTCCCTTTAAATACCAACTTGGAAATCATTATAATGACCCCATGGTAACTATCATAGTCAATTCCCTATGGTCAAAAATTTACATAATAATGAACATCTGGGTAACTCTTACAGTGTACCCCCTTTTATCAATGACCCACAATAGCTCTCACAGTCAATACCTCTGGTCTATCATAACAACAAATCATAATTAAAATACCCTACATCAGGAAGATCTCACAATCAATTCCCCTTGATCATATTTTCATAATGTGAAAGGCATGAATCTCATATAAACAACAACTCCATCCTATGAACACTATGAATAGAAAAAAAGAAACATAACATGATTTATAGACCCAATGGCCATAACCAAAACAAACACATGGAAGACATCCATGAGCAAGGTAATAAATCTTATTGATAATCAATAACCATTTATCAAGCAAACAAACCATATAAGGCATTAAATATGGTTAAATTCTAAAATACATTATACCAAAAACAAGGGTATTCATCACTTTGAGCATATATAATGCAGAGATAACCAAATAAAGGAACAAACCACCTACCTCAATGTTGTACGAGGAATAATATTTAACTCCAGCCCTTGAATTGGCCTAGAATGACTTAGATCTACAAAAAGGGTAAAATAGTTCAACCTGGATAACCCAATAGAGAATAGAAATAAGGAAGAAAGGATCTATGGAAAGAGAAAACTCACCTGTGTGAATCCAACACATATGGCATCGTCTCAATTGGAGCTCAGACAGAGGAAAATTAGGAGCTTGATGATTTTTGGTCATACGTTGCTCTCGTGTATGAGACATGGGGAGAAGATGACACTTCTAGAGAATAGATGTGACCTCGGTCTGATTAATCCAATAAAAAAGAAAAGTACATGACATGTTAATTTAATGTACATGTCATGTACTAGCCTCAACCAGCTCCCACTTTAAGTAGTATTCTAGGTCACCCCCATATCCATGTGTTGGCCATTACACCGCCAGTACATGGCAACCCGTGGAAACTGGGTACCCGATGGGTACTCAATAGTAAACAACATGTACATAGTAAATTTCCAAATTCTCCCTTTTTCCTCAAAAAATAACCCTAAAATAAATATCCACACTAGAAAAATAGGGATCCGGGTTATTACAGAATTAATGAACAAAATCCAAGAGAGCATAACATTGGATTAAGACAAAGATTTGTAGTATACAGAAAATCATAAAAAAGATTTTTCTTAGTAGTAAAGGATCATTTCCAAGGTTATCAGAGTGGAAAACAGTTACTACAAAAACCATTATAGTATTAAATTTTTACTTCTATGAATTTACTAGTGGATACCTTCCCATATTGAATTGCTTTCACTTCATATTATAGTTATCTTTATCGCATGATATATCTATCATTACCAATTTCATAGGAGGGATATATTATTCTCATCAAACACATTAACTAATAAAAATCATAAAAATGTAGGAAAAATATCATAAAATAGCCCTAAAAACATAGTACATAGATAAAAAATGGGTTTCATAATCATTTCATCATTTCATAACCCATAGAAAAGAAATTTGTTTGATAAACATAACCCATGTAAATGAATTGGGTTTCAGAAACATATTGTTAGTATAATCAAATACCATGTAGATAAAGAATATGTATTGTATAATTGGATACTATATTTAGTAAACCCTAACAAGAATCAAATATTTTTGTCTTTGATGAATAAAAATAAAATTGATAGTCAATTAAAAACATTCCTAAAGAAAACACAATTTCTACATGGATAACCATTTTTTAAATCTAAAAATTTTCCAAATATTAATTAAAATGTTTTATCTTAAAATAAATTGGAAATATTTTAAATTAATATTTATATACTTTAATTTCCATGATATTGGAAATAACATTACCATAATTCATTTTAAAATAAATATTCCCTTAATAATTTTAGTAAATGTAAGAAGTAAATTGTTAAAAAAATAAGATTCATATTAAACCATTATTTAAAAAGACAAATAATGTTTGAAATATCAGTAATGAATGACTTGATAATTTGAATAACATTATTTAAACCATTTTTTGAATAATGGACATAACATAAAATGTATTTCTGACCAATGATATAACTAACATCGGTTTTAATTAGAATAAATTTTCTATTTTTTATTACATAAATAGAGTAAAAGAAAATAAAAACATATAATTTATTGAGTTTACTAGAGGATTGTAAAATTAATGAGTTTCATGAGAGATAAATTATAATATTTATTAATAGACATATTCTTCATAAACAATCCTGATAAAATGAGATTTTATCTTAAAACCCATTCAAAATTATTATCTTTTGAATCATAATCCCAATGATTGACAGAGCCTTATATTGATATGTATACGGAATTATTTTTTGGAAAAGTATCACAAATAAAATTCATTTGTAGTATATAAACAATATAAAATAAACCAGTGATAAATAGGGCTAGGGTCACCTAGAAATAAATTTTAGACAAAAATCAATTTCGATAATTATCATCTTCTATCATATAAATTTAAACCAACTATTCCATGGAAAATATATTAAGGATTATAACTAATATCTTAATATGATAGATTTTTGACAATACTAGGTACTATTGGTGCTGGAATGGAGAAGTAATGAATCGTTTTTTGAAAGGCTTGGCTAAACTAGAAGGATCATGAAGTGTGGATAGAAGAGGAGGAGAGATGTCCCATGCAAAATGATAAAGTAATTCCAAATTAAAATACTTAAATGTGTCCTCATAAATAATGGTGTGACATGATATGGTTGAAATATTTTGTTCCAATTAGACTTATACAAGTTTATTTTAAAATTTTGCAATTATCTATTTGTCCCCCCCCCATGAACCTCATCTAAACTTAACCGCGGTAATACATTTTTTTCTATTTCTATTATGAATAATTATGAAAAATTCAATTTATACCAAATATTAAATATTATTATTCCAAACATGAAATTCATTTTATCAAATTTAATTCCTATAAGTGGGTGTATTTATTTTTAAACTAAATCTATATATGTTAAAAAATCTTTTTCAAAAGAAAAAGATGGCCTGAGTATAAAACATTTTTATATAAAAATTTTACATATAGTTGATTCCAATGACCTATTTAGGATTAATAATAACATAATATAATATATATGACTTTTAAATCCAACATAAAATAAAATTTATCTTGTAAATTCCTAAAATGAAAATTCTATTTTAAAAAAATATATTTTCCACCATTCAAGAAAAAAATTATATAAAAGATTAATCTAAGTTAATATATATATGTATAATAGAAAAAATAATTTCTATTATTAAAATGACTTCTTTAATTGTTTCAAAAATTAGTCTAAAAATAAGTTCACATAGTGAAATGAAACTATTTTTTTATAAAACAAAATTAAGCATGAATTTGAATTTATCCTTATCACAAACCATGAAAAAAAAATTATTAATAAAAAAATATGATTTAATATATCACACAAATATATATATATAATTAAAATAATTCTACAATAGTGAAAATTTTAATTTATTAAAAAACTTTTTGGGTGAATACAATAATTTATTTGAAAAAAATTATTTACTTTTAAAGGATTTTTAATATAATTTTGAATCAGTTGATAAAAAATGAATCTATTTTATTCACATGTAAACCATATAATTTTCATATTTTAGTTTTTACTATTCATAATCTCCAATTTAATAATTTCATTATAATTCTATACTATATTCTGGAATGTTAAGACTTTTTGTTGCATGAAATACAAACTATCAACATAATTAATATTTTTTTTATATAAAACATATTTCATAACATATCATGTCATACATTTAACCACCATTAAAAATTATTTCATCCACTAAATTATATAATTTTGATAAAAATAGGATATTCATACTCTATCATATCTCAATGATATAATATTTCTTACTCAAATTGGTGGTTTCACCACAAAACATTAACTAGTTGAGTGGATTTTTTTCGTAGATCATTCTCATAATGATAAACAATCTCCAACAGTTTTTCATCATATCATAGATTCTAAAATAGTTTTATAAACATATTATTCTTACATATGTACTTAATTAGTAGAGATACATAGAACACATCATGGACAAGAGAGTGGTTCGATGGAAGGTCCAACAAATAAAAAATCATCCCTACTCTATCAATAATATTAAAAGGCCCAATTTACAAAGGGATCAACTATCCCTCCATCCAAATACACAAAACCTTATTCCATAAAAAAATTATAGAAATAATTTATCAACAAATATTAACTCTGTATGACACAAATGATTTTAAATATAACATTTTTGTCAACTATGGTCTATCATTATGTGATATTAGAAGGCTCTAACGTTCTCATCAATTTTAAAATCTTTATCATGTCCCAGTAGCATTATTTCTAAAAATTCATCTCAACATGTTAGAATTTAATAGCTCTTCCATAGATTTATTCATGATTATCCATATAAATTATTTTTTGGAAGCTATAGTGTATGGAATATCCACTAGAGGATGTTGATGATACTGAACATCGTTGAAATCCATAGAACAATATTACATAAAATTTGATATGGCTTTAATGTTATTTCTAGAATAACCATTTATCTGAGGGTGATAGTTATTGCCAAAAAATTACTCTGTATAATGAGCCTATGGATGAATATTCCATAAATAAGAGGAATGCGTTAGATAATGATCAGATACAACAGAATGTTGTACTCCATTAATCCTTAACGGTTTCTTAAGTTATAGTACTGAAATATTATCAAGATATATTTATTCTCTATTGGAAATGAATTATAAAGACTTCATATGGATATTGACTACACCGCAAATAAAATTATTTCCTTATGATGGTTGACAATATTTGATAAAACAATCTACGGTGTCATTTTCCCATTTTAATTATTGTATGGGTAATGGTTATAGTATACCATTGTAATTTTTTACATCGACTTTATTGTTTTCAAAAACGAGGAATTAATATAAAAACTCGTAAATATCCATCTTAATTCCATAAAACCAAAAATACACCATAAGACCAATATACATATTTTCACTTCCAGTATGAATATATAATGAAGAACTATGAGCTTCCTCTAACAACTCCATAAAATCAAAAATGTATAATACTCATATATATTTCCTCAACTATGTGATTCTATAATAATTAATGTTATTCATACAAAAAATTCCATCCTTCTTATGCATCTCTATATTATCCTTATGTGAAACTTTAATATTCACTTGTATAGATTGTTGAAAACTTATTTGAGAAGGATAACATTCCTTCCCCTCCATTTGGATTTCAGACATAATCTTTTATAAATAAAAAAATATTGGATCTTTTTTAATCCTAATAATAGACAATATAGTATGATCTTTTTAATTCAATGCAACAAAACCCTTTCTACCATACCTAAGGTGGTAATTTTTTGAGCAGTCATAATCATTAATTAGCTCTATCCTTCTTCTGTATAACAGATTCAACTATTTATATGCGTAAATATACATTATTTTTTACGATCAGTATATATATAAAATTTGTCTCTATAAATTTATTTCATATATATCTATAATGAAAAATTACTATAGGTAAATCCAAATCATTATTTTTTAAATTTTCCTCCTAAAGATTCAATTATCATGAATCATATGATTTCATCAAAACATTCTACATGAGAATTCATGTGAATCCATTTTTCAATGCATTACAATTTATTAAAAAATATTATCTACTATAGGGTAATTTTATAATTGTTCAATTAAATAAACATTAAATCAGTTCCTTGAAACATTATTTACATAAATATGTCCTTTCTGATTCGTCGTAGTAACTGGATTGGATATCTGGGAGAAATTATACCCAAATAATTGATATTGTCTTACCAAAATAAGAAAAAATATGCTCTCAGCCATAGTGGGTTTTTTACCAACATTAAATATAATCCATCTTTGGTAGATCCATAGATATGCTCCCACTTGAGAATATATGATTAAAAATGAAACATTTTTAACAAAAATTCACACTTTGTATATATTTCATTCATTTTTCCTTCCTTAGTTTCTTCAGTACGATTCTCAAGTGATATTCATGATATTCCTTTATATTGAAATATATTATAATATCATATATAATTACTACCAAAAAAAGTATCAATGTTAATAAAAAGACTATTTATTAAATCTATTATGATGGTTGGAGAATATATAAGACCACAAGAAATCATGATATATTCATAGTGTCTTTTCCATGTATTAAATTTTGTATTGGGTATATCCTCCATGAAAATCAATTGTTCATATCCAAAATGAAGTTAAATCATGGAAAATTATTGATCTCTATGAGGTTGATCACAAAAATCAACAATACGGGGTAAATTACACATTTTTTGGTTTTTGATCTATTTTACTTCCCGATAATCTATGTAGAGCTGCATCGATTAATTTTTCTTCCTAAAAATAGAATATGTGAACTCTTATGTGACACATTTTGATGAATTAATACCTTATTAAGATTATACTGGAGTTTATTATTTAATTCCTAAAATCCAATCAGGTTCATTCTATAGGGATTATATAAAATTAGAATAACACCATGTATGAGTTCTATTGAAAACTCAAATTTACAATTTGATGTAAGACCCAAAAATCCTTCTAGAATGAAATCAATTAACTCACACACTATAGTAATATTGTTATGTTTTATTTTCTTCCCAACCATATATGATAAAAACATTATTAAAAGGAATCCAAATAAATAAAATTAATGTTATTCGCATCAAAAAGATTATATTTTTCATGTCACTAATACACAATCATAGTTTTGTTTTCAATATGAAATATAATTTCACATCCACATAAATTGATATCAGTTTTATATAGGTAAATCCAATATATTCATAACATAATATAAAATTCAACAAAATAATGAAAAGATAGATTTACTGGAATCAAATTCTCACAAACACCCACCCGAGAACAGTCGTAGACTTGAGATGTGATAATCATATCATTAAAGGTTTTTACTAATAATTCAACATCTAATCATTAATGATATGAAATTTAAATATTTATAAATTTTTAAATACAAAAGATTTAATATTACTAATATGAAATAAGGTATATCAAAATCTGATCGTATGTGTTACCATCTCAAAATTTTATTATATCATCAATACCTTATTAAAACCAATGTTTTTATCAATACTATTAATCATTTTTGATACAGTGACCAATCATAAAAAATAATTCATTAAATTTCTAAAAAATGATATATTTATTTCAATAAATAACACCATAGCCTAATACAACATTATTCATGGTCATAATTTTTTAAAACTCATCATGATTTTTTAAAAGGAGTTCATGAATTTCTAAAACATATCCCCTAGTATTGTAAAATTATCAATGATATAAGGACCCTTATTGTAGACTAGGTGATGATAGACTAAAATCTCAATGCATCATTTTAGGATTTATTACCTCTTGGTGATACTATTCTAGAACCATATCCACTTGTAGTATCTGTATAGGGATGTAATATGAAGGAAACAACTCACTCTACCCTTCACAAAAATTCAGGCACACTTTTTTATACTATGACTTATACAAATGGTTCTCATACATGTTTTATCATTATAGTTTGAAATATTTAAAAACCAATCCTTTCATGGAAACTATAGTGAGACACAGTATTTTAAATGGATTTTACATCTTAGTTTAATAATATGCATTTCATTCCACCAATCATGCCTCAGGACTACAATGTTTTAGTGTCTTTGTGTGTTTTGGATTTATAAAATAATATTTTATAATTTACATACATTGTCTCCAATTATGTTCTTAATTATTGTAAAAATTCTTATACATAACATACATAATAACATTCTTTATAACCTAGTAAAAAAACATATGAAAGGGTGATCTAAGATGCCCAGAATGGGTAATGAAGGGAGATATCAATGATCACTTAAATATACCGTGAGAATAAGTGTTTGAGAATATGATAATAACATCATAAAATAATATTTTTGGGTGTGATTTTCCCTATAAAGGGTTCTTTGCCCAACTCATTAATGGTTCCTTATGATGGAATTCTCATTCTCACATAACCTCAAATTGTTTTGTATTGTGGGTTCTCACTTATCTAAAAAGTGTTTCAAAAATAAAAAATTAAATTTCATTCAATTTCATAGTTTTAGAAAATCATGTTCTTAGTATTCAAATAATATTTTAATGTTTATTGTAGTTGAATAATTTCAATCACCAGATCATTTTGTTGTCAAGGTTCACTCTAATGACTATAATACTGGACATATTGCCTTACTAAATGGGGTTCTCTCAAATTGCAATCATCTTTATCTCATGATATATCCATATTTAACCAACACATTAAAGGGATTTATAATTATAGTCCCACTCATCACATAATGAAAATCATAATTTTGAGTTCTACAAGATGATAAAAATTTCATCATAATATAACCCATATATAGTGAATAAGATTCATAAAAATATCATCATATCATAACTCATGGAAAAAATTGTTTTTCATAAACATATCCACTGTATAAGAAACATGTTTCATGAAAATCATTTCATATTAATCACAGACCGTCAAGTGAAAGAATAGGGATGGTATCATCAGAGCCTATAATAATTATAGAGAAAGTACAATCAATTTTTTCTGTTTTTATGAATTGATATAACAATAAAATATAATTATTAAATTATTGTTGAAAATACCATTTCAAATCAAAAAATAATGTTTTCCTGAATCTAAAAATTTCCCAAATATAGACAAAAAACATTTATTTTAAAATACTCATTAAAACATTAAAATAATGGTTTAAATGAATAAGAGGTCATTATGCTGATAATTACTATTCGTCCCATAAATTTAAAAAATAAATTTTCCCTTCACATTTTTTATAATAGAAAAAATATGTAATAAAAAAACAGCAAGATGGTTATTTTTAAACCATTATATAAAATGTAATGAAACGGTAGAAATGATCATAAAATTAAAAGAGTATATTGAAAAACTTCTTTAAATATATTTATAAAATAATGGTAAGAAAGAGAATGTATTTTCAAACAAAGGTTGAAATAAAAATGGATTTGAAAAAAAAATCGATTATTGACTACATAATATTAAGAATATGATTATAAACCCTGTAATTTTTTAAGGTAAACATTTGAGAATAAAATTCATGAGTTTTCTAAGATTAATTAAAAAATATTTCATAATTAGAAATGTAATTATTTTGAATCTTGATAAATAATGAGATTATTACATAAAACCCTTACATTGATTGTATATTTTTTACCAAAAGACCCATGAAATAGTTAATATTAGATGAATATGTATATCTACAATTTTCATTATTAGTTTAATAAATGAAATTAATGGAATGTATATACACTAGAAAAAGAAACATGTGGTGAATAAAAAATATTCCCCATGGAAGTAAAAGTGTGACAAAAATCTCTTGGATCATTTCTTGACTTACATCGTATAGATTTATACCACCTATTCATTATGAAACCAATTTATTTTTGTACATAAATCAGTTAAATGATGGTTTTCTATTCAAATAATGGTTTTTAGGTCTTTAAAAGGGATTCAAGGAATGGTTTTAGTCATGTAATTCTTGAAACAATTATATCACAAAGTGTGGAGAGGAGGGGATAGGAAATATCCTTTTATAAGTGTGGGAGATGACCCCTATAGACAAAAAATTTATATTTCCTAAAAGAATAAAAAATGATAATATATTTCCAAATGTAAGATCTTAAAAATGATAAGATATTTTATGGTGGTATGGGACAAGTTAAAAATATGGACATCCAATCAGATTTGGACATGTTTTATTAGTACAGAAACCCTTATATTTTGGTTTATCCCCATAAGAACTCACTTTGACCTTAATCAATGATATTAATTTTTTCTTATTTTTACTATTGATTATGAAGAAATATTAATTTCAAATTATTACTTAATTTTAATTTTTCTAATTGTAATTCTAAAATAATTTTTAGAAAAATCAATTAAAAAATTTGGCACAGTTTAATTTATAACTAAACCTACATAAACGATTAAAAAGTGGGTTTCCAAAGAAACATTTTTCATAACTATAATTATATATTATATAAATATTGAATATAAAATTCATTCTAATTATATAAGTTGTATTTATCTTTGTATAATTGAAACTATTTTTACTTATAAAACAACCTTAAAACTAATAGAAATATAAATTATTTAAATTAAAAGATAATATATTATGAAAATAATTTTTTTACTATGCCTGGAAAAATTAATATTTTAAAAAAATTATAAAAAGTCCACCCTAAGATAATTTTAAATTGTTTATATTAAAATTAAGTTGATTTTTCCGGTACATTTTATTAAAATGGGAAATAAATATTGAAAAATATACGTACAAAACATAGCAAAACTACTTTTTTTAAAAAACAATTTATGGCATAAAATTGGATTCTCATTATCCTCTAACTCAAAAAATATTGGATCGATGATAATAAATTTTATTGATTATATAATATATGCATTTAATTAATATCATTCACTAGTATTTCCTAACTATATATATTAATATAAAAAGTCTCTATGTTTATAATATTTGTTGAAAAACATTTCTGTTACTTTCCAAGTATATTAATCTCCATTATAAATCAACTGATAAAAACATGAATTTATTTTATTCATCTATAAAAAAATATAAATTCTTTAATTTAGTTACTCGTTTTAATATCCACCAATTAAATAGATTGGTTATAATGTTATATTATTATAGTTATTTAAAACTTGTTGTTGTGTATAACACAAGCTATCAATGAAAATAAATTTATTTGGAAAAAAATATTTCATAATATATGAGGGTGTTTCAACCTATGTGGAAGTTATATAGATAGGACCACACTAGGAAGATGGAACCCAACAACCCAAAATATTCTTTTCATTAATATATGGTATTCCTTGTGAATTTCATCCACCATCAAATCCCAAACAAACAGACACACCATCAATCCTCAATAAGAATGGCGTCAAGCATAATGGGTTATTTCTTGAATTCATGAAATCCTATCATTTTAAAATGATTTTTTATTATCCTAAATTTAATTGGTTTGAGGGGGAACCTTACTTGACCTGTATACCTAGAGTTTTTTTGGGGAACCTTACATGAATAGTAGGTGTAGATTCCAATGACGTTATACAAGACAATAAATTCCAAAAAGGCCTAACATGTCTTCTAAAAATCATCCTTGATATATTTTTGGTAAAATTTACCATCTCCCAACCCTACATAGATACCCAACTAAAATTTCCTCATACTATGATGCACCGTTTATGGTATCAATCGTAGAATCCATACCCTCTCATTATTATAATTTTATTACCCTACAAATCTTGGTGATGCTACATTAAAGCATAATCTGGATCAGAAATAGAGGTTGAAATCAAGTTCTTTTAGGTCTTGACACATTCATTACCACCGTAGTCACTCCCTATCCATAGTGTATTAATCGAAATGTTGATTCACCATCAGAGCCACATCTCTATCCTGCTTGCACCATGATCATCAATGCCACAAGCCAAAAATTAACTATCTCTAATCACCATAGTCATAAAAGATATATAGAATTTCACACTCGATAATGATGCCTCCCATAGACCCCTATAAACCTTTTTTTTCGACACTTTTCTACCCTCCTAAATAACAAGCATGTGTGTCGTTAAAAACACATCATTGCATATAACCACCAATGGAAACCCAGCATTCTGAATAGATCCCAATACGATCGATCCTTCAACATTTCTTTATAGTAATAATTTTATTCTACACAAATTTTCTGTAACGCCCCAACCTCAGTTACCCAGAGTCAGTGCATTATTTTAATACATTGGAATGATCACAAGAAAGATCAAATCTTGAAAGACCGATTGGTTTAATATCCTTGGAAACACTAGATATATTCATAAATTTTTACATTACATAATAAAGTGGAAAACTACTACAACAACATAATTTCTCCATATTGCACACTATTATCCCCTCATAAAATCCCTACAGGTCATTCATAACTTACTTATCCACATCCTGGGAAAAATAAAAATAGAAAAGGGGTGTGGTCAAATGCCCAGTAAGGATAACAATATAGAAAAAACTTTCAAAAATAAGCACAAACATTTAAGGCAATGTATAACTAAAACAAAAGCCTTTTAAACTTGAACTTCAACAAAGTATAGAAAAATTAAAATGAAATAATTCCATTTACTTATTCAAATGGATATTCTACTAATCGAATAATCACATGCAATATCAATAACCACTATCATAATGATGGAATGCATAATGCCAGACTATCATAACCACATATCCAAGGCCTCGTTCCAAGACTACAAATAAGATTTTGCCAACGCCTTGTGGAAAGACACTAGTTTGTCTCATGATACCTACCAATGCATCGAGGAGCTATAGCGGGCTCCACCCATCACATATTAAGTCCAATGCATTCCTATATAAAAAGGTTTAAACATAACATAAACATTCGTATTAAAACTAGAATATGAAATGTAAATACTTTCACCATAAACTATGAATGGTATAAATATCGCACATCCACAGTCAAACATATCACAAAACCTTCAATACAATATATAAGTTTTGTATCATAATAAATAGACTTCAAATAAGTGTAAAATCCATCAAAGGATGTTGACATAGATGAAATCAAAACTTTTTTTAGAGAAATATCTCTTTCTATTTTTGAAAACATTTAAGAGTCATATATTTATAAAATAAAACATTTTCATTGAAAATAATCTTATAAGCTTGTAATGGAAGTTTCAACGATTTTATAATGGCAGAAAATAACCACACCCGCCATATAAGTAAAAAAAACATTCTTACCTTAATTCTGTCGAAAAGGTTAAAAGCACCTTGTTTGGAAAACAACGGAAAGATTCCTTTATAAAACTCTTATAAAAAGTCAAACAAGGATATAAATTAATTTAACCCATATTCTTTTAAATAGTAATTTTTTTTGAAATACATTTTTAAGAAACATGGATGTGGATGATAAAGAGATCCCAGTAGATTATTACGTATAAACAACCTCGGATAATGAAGTGATTGTGAAATAACCCATACCTTGTACTTTTCCTTGGTTGGGGTAGGTTAACATCCTGTATAATGGTGAAATAATTGTTATTAAATTATATAAGAATCATATACATTAATATGATATCATATATGATCTTTTAACATTGTTTTGCTAATAATATCTTAGTATTATCGTTGTTTCGGGTGTTAACTTACTCGTTTTATTTTATATGTTTTGTCACGTAAGCTATGTTTGTCATTGATAGGTTGTATCTTAATCATATACAGAATTATATCAAGTCCTTAGATACTATTATTAATCATATAATGAGAATTATACTTGAATGGATACGATGGAGAATGAATCTTATCGCGTTTGTGGAGACGGTAGTCCATACGTACGCACGAGCGACAATATCATTCTTTTTAAATTAAAATAATATATAATTGGATGGTATATCATATATACATAATCATTATCATGTAATATTTATTATTTACATGAGTTACACATCATTATTATACCCATCCAAATAATAATTTATTGAATAACAATTACACCACGACGTGGAGACGGTAAGCCGTACGTACGCACGTATGGTGACATGTTATTCAATGGAGGGATAGAATAGTGAATATGGTTGTTCCATGTTTATAATAACATCACAGTATATATAAGATACTGGAGTTATTATTTTAGAATGGTAAAAGAAAAGAAAGAATAAGTTGAAGAAGAAATTAACTTGAAAAAATGGTGGTGAAATCATTGCCTCTTCTTCAGGTTCTTCTTTTTGATTTGATCAAAAGGGCTCCAAAGGTTGGATTTCTGATCAAACTAAGGCCACTAGTTTGTAGTGAGATAATTTTGGAGATTATTTGGGCATATTTTGGCAGAACCAAAAGGCTTTGAAGGTGTGAAGAAATGAGAAGGAGGAGTGCCCTTTTATAAGAGGGGTGAGGGGTACCTTTGGAAAAGCTAGAAATATTAATTTATAATAAATTCATATTCGGTTTCTAATGGCTCCAAATTTTATTATTAAAAGCATAAGGTGGGGATGGGTTGGAAAAAACTCAACCAATAGAATTTAGACAGGTTTGGTTCATTATATTAACCTTATCATTATGTATGAACTCTTAGTTAATTAGTTTCACTTTTACAATGTCTCATTGTATTTTTATATTATATGGTCAATAAACTTACCATATACATCCATGCGACCCCCATGTGGTCCATTAATGATGAAAATATCATGATATAAGTCTCTTGGCCGAACCTTAGATTTTTAGGAATTTAATATCAATTAATAATATAATATTTGTTTTAAAAACTCTTTTATGTCAATTTGACAATATTCAATAATTGTGTTTTGTAAAAATCATAACATAATGATTACTTCTAAAAAAGTTAATTTAAGGAATCCTAACATGTCATATTAACCTATAAAATTAGTTTAATTCATAAAAAGTCTCAAATTATATTTATTTTGGTATTTATAACATCAATTATTATAATTTTTCATTAATTAGGTAATTACTTCATCATCATTGTGTCATAAATAAATTAAATTATTTAATGTCTAAAAATTATAAATAAAATATAATTATGTAGGAAATCTTTTTATCTTTCTAATTAATATTTTTAGTCGAACATACAACATATATAACGCTGTGTAAAAATTCTGTTTCTAAAAGATATATGCTTATGTCATTTTTGTACTTATTTTAACTTAATTAAAATAAAGTGTCCATGTCACCTACAAGTGGCTTCATGGGGTCCCTAAATCGACCCAAAAATGATCATGGTCGAGCATGTATCCACCAATAAGGTTAGGACACGTTTTAGGGTAATTTATTATTATAATAATAATATTTTTTAACCCTTATTTACTGGATTTACCCTTAACCATGGTAAATAAAATATTTACTGCAGTAATTATTCAAAATTTCTAAAAATAAAAGTTACATATTTACACAATTTGAACATCCTGATTAAAAATATGGAATCCATTTTTCCAAATTCAAAACACCTAAGTGGAAGAAATTAATTTAAAATTAATTCCCGCTGTTAAAACAAAAAGCGTGTTTTTAAGATATAATAACTATCCAAAGATTAATACTTGTTTATGTTCGGTTTAATTGTGAAATTATGTCCAATGACCAAAATTGTATTAAATGGTAAAAATATATTCTAAATATACTTTAAAACCACTAAAATTAATAATTCATCACTATTAATTATTTCGATTAAAAAAAGTTGTTTTTAATTTAAATTTAGTAATTTTCACTATTCATCAAAATATAAAAGTTATCTGAAAAGTACCAAAATTTCACCCTAGGCTAATTTAGTTATTCCTAATCCAAAAATTAAGTCTATTTTACCAAATTCAAAACATAAAAGTTGAATTTATTAATTTAAAATTGATTCCCACTTTCAAAACCAAAAGGCGTATTTTTAAAAAAATAATAACTATCAAAAGTTTAACACCTGTTTATGTCCAATTTCAAGGTGAAATTACTTAAAATGAACATCATTGGATTAAATAGTAACAATATAACATATTTATAATTCCAAACCATTAAAATGTATAATTTAACAATATAAATTATTTTTATTAAAAAAAGTCATTTTCAGTTAAAATATTTTATTTTTCACTATTCACATAAATATGAAAGTTATCAGAAAAACACCAAAACATTATTGAAAATAAATTTGTATGCCCCGATTCTAAAGAAGAAGTTCATTTTTTCAAATTGAATATATAAAAGTTTCAAATATTTGATTTAAAAAGGCTTCGCCATTAAAAGGCGGTAAAATTTTATTTTTTGAAAAATACTTCTTTTATCTGAAAAAATGAATTTTTTCATCAATCATGTCTTAGAAACTCATAATATGGATTCTAAAAAATATTAAGATTATATAAAGTATTAAAATTTAGTTAATTCTATTCATAACCACTTTTTAACGGCTTGTTTGGTAACTCATGGTGCGCTTGAACTCGGTGTTGCGTGTAGTGTAAGTTATTGAATTATTTTGAAGAAATAACACACTATGAAATCTTAGGGTGTTACATTCTCCCATCCTTCAATAAATTGCTACCTCTCAATTTGAAATTTTTCATCAAAAATAAAAGTTTGAAATGTAAAATATCTTTGTGGGAAAACCCACATCAGAAATTAGGTTAATAAAATTTAGTCTTAATAAGAGGAAAAGATAAATAAATGGGTCATCACCAAATTATGATCTCTATTCGAAGAACATTTGTGGAAATTAGAGACATATAAGTGGAGGGAAAACGTAAATATTTATAGGTAGTGATTGAGGTAATCAATCACAAACAAGTGTAAAATTGAGGTCCTTAAATTCATTAATCTATGATGATTTATAATACCATCGGTTCAACAAAACATAAGGTATTAAGATAACACATTTTTGACGTTTCAAAATATCATAGTTGAAATCCCACATCGAAAAATGAATTAATGAGGCCTCTATTTAACATAAAGAGTGGTAGGTATGAAGAATACTGAAAATAACACATACTAGGGTTCCATGTAGGAAAATACGGATATTGAAGAGAAATATAACCATCAATTATCTGATGGAGAGTGGTAGAGAACATGGCTATGAAAAGGCCAACAATCCCAAAGCCATAAATTAGTGAGGATCTAAGGTACCATCTAGGACAACATTATTGTCCTATGTTCCTTTTCTTAATGTTTAGGAATTTATTTATGTGATTGGCTAAGATCATAAAGAGATATACTTACTTTATAATTGGAGTTTTATCCATTAATAAATTTATACCACAAACTATTATATCACCCCAAAACATAATACAACTAAAAAATACTCTATTTATCCTAAGAATATAGGGTTCCAAATATAATGAATTTGTAATTTACATATCAGATCCTTTATGAAAATAATGTACATTATATTATCCAAGAACTTCATGTAGCACAATGGTACGTGATAAATCCCAATTTCACTATGGTTTTGGGTTCGATTCCCGCAGCTTTGTCTGACACAACGGGTCGTCACACGGTCTTCATGTTGTCCTTTTATAAAAATCCTAAAATAACCTTTCAAACTTAATCCATTCCAACCATTAGACTTATCCAAAATACTATTATCCATACTCGTAATCCAAAATTTACAAGGAGGTTAAACATAATGAGGATCCTTTTTGCTAGGTAATAATATGTGAACGCCTTCCTCATATATTCTTTTACAACACCGCAACATCCTGAATTACCAAAATTAACCATCTCTTATTCCAAAATCACTACCTCAGTATCAGAACTATATTATGGTTCATCATTCTCTCAACCATATATTTTCTAAAAATTTAACCTACTATTGATCACTTTTCTTTGTTCTACACAATCTCCAGTCCATAAAGAAATAGTACTGCAGTACAATCCTTATATGATCTATAATTATTATAATAAGTACATTACTGATACAATACTCAAATTGACATAATCCACATAAGAACTCTAATCATTCGTCTTCATCTGTGGTAGTATCATAACTTGATTATTATCCAATAGCATCACTTGTGGCATAGTCGGACGACAGGGACAAAGGTTCGCGTAGTGTCTAAACTCCTTACAAATGAAGCATTGTACATTTGAAACCATTTTCTTACCCTTGCAATCATGTACTTTGTGCCCTTTTCCTCCACACTTATAACAAACTCTCATTCCTTTCAGGCAAGTTCTCAGGTGTTTCTTCCCACAGTTATCACATATGGGAAAATTCTTCTTTTCCCTCTTCCCTTTATCCATCTTTCTCTCTTACCTCCTTTTCTTCTCTTTCATACCTTCAAAACCATAGGACTCAGTAAACCCTTTACTTATCTTATCAACACATGATATTATTTCTTGATAAGATGATAATACATGGGAGACTATTTCTCTTATAAATTCTGGCTTAAGACCATGAAAGATATGATCCTTCTTTCTCTTTGGATCATGTGCATTGCTGGAGTTCCCATTCCTTATACTGGGCACCATTTCTAAACAAAATCATAAACTAGGTCAGTTTATGAATTGCAATGAATAATTCCAAATTTGTAAAATACCTAACACAAATTGAACAGTTTATGGATATAATCCATAATCAAAAAAATGTTTTCATTGAGTAAGTATATACTCATGAGCCCTTCATAATGGTTTGTAAATAAAATGACAATTATCCTAAGCATATCCCACGGGAGTGTCGTAACCAAGAGTGCATCAAGGCCCGTTGTCGTGCACCAGTTCCCGTTTGAGTCTAGCTCAAAGCGTTATTTTCGGGGTTTACCCCTAGGTACATCTGTGCCAGAGCCGCCTCTACCTGCTCGTATCCAGATAGGGATGTATTTCTCGGAAAACTCACAAAATTTCTACAATACCAAAATTCTAGGATGTTCTTCTATACTAATCCTCAAAGTCTATATTAGGGCTATGTTCTCTAATCAGAGTTTATCTAAATCTAGTTTCCAAGGTTATTACTAAACTTCCTCTAATACCAACTGTAACGCCCCGACCCCAGTTACCCAGAGTCGGTGCATTATTTTAATACATTGGCATGATCACAAGAAAGAACAAATCTTGAAAGATCGATTGGTTTAGTAGCCTTGGAAACACTAGATATATTCATAATGTTTTACATTAAATCATAATGTGGAAAACTACTAAAACAACATAATGTCTCCATAGTCCACACTATTATCCCCTCATAAAATCCCTACAGGTCATTCATAACTTACTTCTTCACATCCTGGGAAAAATAAAACATAGAAAAGGGGTGAGCTCAAATGCCCAGTAAGGATAACAATAAAGAGGAAACTTTCAAAAATAAGCATAAACATTTAAGGAAATGTAGAACTAAAACAAAAGCCTTTTAAAGTTGAACTTCAACATAGTATGGAAAAATTAAAATGAAATAATTCCATTTACTTATTCGCATGGATATTCTACTAATCGAATAATAACATGCAATATCAATAACCACTTTCATAATGATGGAATGCATAATGCCAGACTATCATAACCACATAGCCAAGGCCTCGTGCCAAGACTACAAATAATATTTTTACAAGGCCTTGTTCCGAGACACTAGATTGACTTATGAGACCTACCGATGCATCGAGAAGCTATAGCAGGCTCCACCCGTCACATATTAAGTCCAATGCATTCCTATATGAAAAGGTTTAAACATAACATAAACATCCGTATTAAAACTAGCATACGAAATGTCAATACTTTCACCAAAAACTATGAATGGTATAAAAATAGTACATCCATAGTCAAACATATCCCAAAGCCTTCAAAACAATATAGAAGTTTTGTATCATAATAAATCAACTTCAAATAAGCGTAAAATCCATCAAAGGATGTTGACATAGATGAAATCAAAACTCTTTTTAGAGAAATATATATTTCTATTTTTGAAATCATTTAAGAGTCATATATATATAAAATAAAAAATTTTCTTTGAAAATATTCTTATAAGCTTGTAAGGGAATCTTCGACGATTTTATAACGGCAGAAAATAACCGCACCCGTTGTATAAGTTAAAAAAATTCATACCTTAATTCTGTCGAAAAGGTTAAAAGCACCTTGTTTGGAAAACGATGGAAAGATTCCTTTATAAAACTCTTATAAAAATTCAAACAAGGTTATAAATGACTTTAAGCCATATTATTTTAAATAGTAAAAATGTTTTCAAATACATTTTTAAGAAACATGGATGTGGATGATAAAGAGATCCCTGTAGATTATTACGTATAAACAACCTCGGATAATGAAGTGATTGGTAAATAACCCTTACCTTGTACTTTTCTTTTGATGGGGTAGGTTAAACTCCTGTATAATGGTGAAATAATTTTTATTAAAATATACAAGAATTGTATACATTAATATGATATCATGTATGATCTTTTAACATTGATTTGTTAATAATATCTTAGTATTATCGTCGTTTCAGGTGTTAACTTACTCGTTTTATTTTATATGTTTTGTTACGTAAGCTATGTTTGTCATGGATAGGTTTTATCTTAATCATATCTAGAAAGATATCAAGTCCTTAGATTATATTATTAATCATCAAATGAGAATTATACTTTGATGGATACGATGGAGAATGAATCTTATCGCGTTCGTGGAGACGGTAGTCCGTACGTACACACGAGCGACAATATCATTATTTTGATATTAAAATAATATATAGTTGGATGTTATTTAATATATACAGAATCATTATCATGTTATATTTATTATTTACATGAGTTACACATCATTATTATACCCATCCAAATAATAATTTATTGAATAACAATTACACCGCGACTTGGAGACGGTAAGTCGTACGTATGCACGTATGGTGACATGTTATTCAAAGGATGGATAGAAGAGTGAATATGGTTTTAACATATTTATAATAACATCAAAGTATATATAAGATACTGGATTTATTATTTTAGAATGGTAATAACAAATAAAGAAGAAGTGGAAGAAGAAAAGAACTTGGAAAAGGGTGGTGAAATCATTACCTCTTCTTCGGGTTCTTCCTTTTTATTTGATCAAAAGGGCTCCTTAGGTTGGCTTTCAGATCACAATAAGGCCTCTAGTTTGTAGTGAGGTAATTTGGGAGAGTATTTGGGAAGATTTTGGCTGAACCAAAAGGCTTTGAAAGTGTGAAGAAATGAGAAGGAGGAGTTCCCTTTTATAAGAGGGGTGAGGGGCACCTTTGGAAAAGCTAGAAATATTAATTTATAATAAATTCATATTCGGTTTCTAATGGCTCGAAAGTTGATTATTCAAAGGTTAAGGTGGGTATGGGTCGAAAACCACTAAACCAATATAATTAAGACAGGTTTGGATCATTATATTAACTTTATCTTTAAGTATGAACTCTTAGTTAATTAGTTTCACTTTTACAATGTCTCTTTGTATTTTTTTATTATATGGTTAATAAACATACCATATACATCAAAGATAACCCCAAGTAGTCCATTAATGATGAAACTATAATGATATAAGTCTCTTGGCCGAACATTAGATTTTTAGGAATTTAAAATCAATTTATAATATAATATTTGTTTTAAAAACACTTTTATGGCAATTTGAAACTATTCAATAATTCATTTTTGTAAAAATCATAACAGAATTATAACTTCGAAAATGGTTAATTGAAGCAATAATAATATGTCATATTAACCTAGAAAATTAGTTTAATTCATAAAAAGTCTCAAATTATACGTATTTGGGTATTTATAATATCAATTATTCTAATTTTTCATTAATTAGGTAATTACTGCATCATCATTGTGTCATAAATATATTAAATTATATAATTTCTAAAAAATTTAAATAAAATATCATTATGTAGGAAATCTTTTTATATTTCTAATGAATATTTATAGTCGAACATACAACATATATAACCCTATGTAAAAATTGTTTTTCTAAAAGATATATATGTTTATGTCATTTTTGTACTTATTTTAACTTAATTAATATAAAGTGTCCCTATCACCTACAAGTGGCTCCATGGGGTCCCAAAATCGACCCAAAGATGACCATGGTCGGAAATGTATCCATAAATAAGGTTAGGACACTTTTTAGGGTAATTTAATATTATTATAATATTATTTTTTAACCCTTATTTACCGGATTTACCCTTAACCATGGTAAATAAAATATTTACCGCAGTAATTATTCAGAATGTAAAAAATTAAAAGTTACCTATTTACACAATTTGAACATCCTGATTCCAAATATGGAATCCATTTTTCCAAATTCAAAACATAGAAGTGGCAGAAATTAATTTAAAATTAATTCTCGTTGTTAAAACAAAAAGCTTGTTTTTAAGATATAATAACTATCAAAAGATTGATATTTGTTTATGTTCGATTTAATTGTGAAATTATGTCCAATGACCAAAATTATATTAAATGGTAAAAATGTTTTCAAAATATACTTTAAAACCACTCAAATTCATAATTTATCACTATTAATTATTTCGATTAAAAAAAGTTGTTTTTAACTAAAATTTAGTAATTTTCACTATTCATCAAAATATAAAAGTTATCTGAAAAGTACCAAAATTTCACCCTAGCATAATTTCGTTATTCTGAATAAAAAAATGAATTATATTTTACCAAATTCAAAACATAAAAGTTTCATTTTATAATTTAAAATTGATTCCCACTTTCGAAACCAAAAGGCGTATTTTTAAAAAAATAATAACTATCAAAAGTTTAACAATTGTTTATGTCCAATTTCAAGGTGAAATTACTTAAAATGTCCATCATTGGATTAAACAGTAAAAATATAGCCTATTTATA
This sequence comes from Viscum album, assembly GCA_963277665.1. NCBI lineage: Eukaryota > Viridiplantae > Streptophyta > Magnoliopsida > Santalales > Viscaceae > Viscum > Viscum album. Next base: position 1,405,148,483 of record OY728133.1, on the reverse strand, counting down.
ATTCCAAACCATTAAAATGTATAATTTAACAATATAAATTATTTTGATTAAAAAAAGTCATTTTCAGTTAAAATATAGTATTTTTCATTATTCACCCAAATATGAAAGTAATCAAAAAAACACCAAAACATTATTGAAAATAAATTCTTATGTACCAATTCTAAATAATAAGTTCATTTTGTCAAATTTAATATATAAAAGTTTCAAATATTGGATTTAAAAAGGCTTCGCCATTAAAAGGCGGTAAAATTTCATTTTTTGAAAAATACTTCGTTTATCCGAAAAAATGAATTTGTTCATCAATCATATCTTAGAAACACATAATATGGATTCTAAAAAATATAAATATTATATAAAGTTTTAAAATTTAGTTAATACTATTCATAACCTCTTTTGAATGGCTTGATTGGTAAGTCATGGTGCGCTTGAACTCGGTGTTGCGTGTAGTGTAAGTTATTGAATTATTTTGAAAAAAATAACACACTATGAAATCTTGGGGTGTTACATTTTCAGTTCTTCTAGAATTAGATATTAGGTTTTGATGAATGATAAAAGTGTTTCTTTTTTAGGAGGTTTCACCCTAACTACCATAGAATGTTCTGGAAAAATAGTTGAATAACTTAATCCCTTAATAGAGAGAAGAAGATGCAAATATAAATACCCAGCACAATGGGTGGAAAAAATGAAATGAAATATCAGATACATTAAAATAAATAAACCAGTAAATAAAAAGGTAGAAAAAATAACCATCCATAAAACAAATATGAATAAAACACAAATAGAGAACCACAATCCCAATTTCAAGAGATTTTCATAAGAATCTATTTTCGACAAGATAGTGGCCTAAAGATAAATGGAACAATACATACTCTATAAATGGTTTTGGATTGATATCCATAAAAACATTCATATCATCATATGAGAATGTATAGTATATATATCTCCATATGTATAGTTTAAATTTATTTAGTCATTGTATCCATAACATTTTATAGATCTATTGTGCTTGTAATATATCAATATAGTATATAGAAACTATTATATTGTTGAATCTATGAGTAAATTGATGAATCTAGATTAATATATCATATATATCTCATTCATGAAGATGATCATATCACAAATTACTTAAATAACTATGAATAATCATTTCATTAAACAATTCAATCAATGACCCACATGACATAACTATCATATAAGAGGATAAATCATATCATGGCTAATAAATATCTAAAAAATTAATATTTACATATAAATAAACACTAATTTCACAATCCGTAAGTCTATGATAATAAATTTATAAATAAAATACTAAAAAATTGGTTTCTAAATTATGTTTTAGGATTCTAATATAGGTCACTGTTCGAGGTTATTCAATGTAACGTTGTAAATAAGTTTTTCCTATCAGTTATTTTTAACTAATAAGAAAACTATAATTCCATTCAATTTATAAAAATCCATCAAATAAACTATTCTAAAACCCTTTTTCATGGAGTTTTTTAATTTTAGTTTCTATATAACATACATGAAAAAAAAAATTATCATGTAATTTATTTAAAAAACCATTTCAAAAATAGATGATCTTAAATCCATGATGTTTGATATACAATAAATAACATAAAAATGAGTTTGTATTAAATTAAATTAAAATATATTAAACCATATGTAAAATATAAAAACCATAAATAGAAATTATCATAAAAAATAATCAGGAAACAACATCATAAATTCAAATCATTTGGATATTTTAATTTCATATATAATCATTAAAATATATTTTACCAAGAAAGTAACACCAAAAAAACCCCGTAGAATATTATTTAATTTCTCATTGAAATATTTTATATCCACTTTATTATAATTAAAAGAGATATAGAAACATTAAAATTAAAAATAAATCATCTAACAGATACTCTTAATATAAATATGAGATAAATTATAGCATATATTATAATTAAATAAATCCTTGTGATATTTAGAAAAAATACTAGTTGAAATTATTTTAGACATAATTATTAGTAAATAATACCCACATTCCAGTACTTCTTGAATATTGAAATTATTTTCCAATTGAATTTCTCCAATCCAAATAGCATTTTATATACTTATAGTCAAATTTAGTAATTATAAATGGAGAATCACTTTTTATTTTATATATTGGATTTTTTAGTCCCCATTCATATTATATCTCTAAATTAATCCAATGTTGTGTTTGAAAATATTATTTATAAAATAAAATTACAAAATTTATAATATAAATAATATTCATATAATAATACATAATTGTTTGGAACGTTAATAATATTGTCATGCATGTCACTATGTATAGAGAATAACTAGTAAGATATTGTATCTTTAAAAAAACATCACCTAATGAGAACAAATATACTGAAAATATAATATGAATGGTTATTCAGTTAAGATAAATTATACAATATTAAACAAATCATTCATAACCATTAAAATAAGAAAGTGTCCAACACTAAATTGCTATATTTTGAACCCATTAATAAATACATATTATTATTTCTGTTTCATTCATAAAAATAAATATTTAGGAAATATATTATGGGTCAAAGATATCAATATACTAAAGGAATACCCTAATAATAAAAAGGTAATAAAGATTAAAAATAAAAAAAAATAAATATTAATTTATGGAAAAATAATATAAATAAATTACATATTATGGGATAATCACATGAAAAATACATACAACATGTTGAAGGCCAAAAAAATTCTTTTTAAAAGCACAATGATATCCATCATTAAAATTAAAATAGTAATTTCATGCCAAAATATGTTATAATCCACATGAATTTCATAAAATTTAAATTATAATGATAAATATGTTGATAAACTATTAAGTATTAATGGAGTAGTATGTAATGTGTTAGAAAGATTTATTTTTTACTGTATTATTTTTCTTTACAATTAATGTATCCATACAGAAAAATATAAATATATAAATATTAAATTGTGAATATAAATTACATCTATATAAAAGAAAGGATATAATCTATATGGTATATGTGGAATATTTTTTGACCTGTCTATATAGACAACATATAAAATGGATGACACATTTTCTTACTATAGTTATCTTATCAATTGAAAATGGTACTCTTATCAATCTATCAATAGAATATTTTATTGTGATCCTAAGGTTTTCCATCTCTATATGTTGATGATGAATGGTTTGTAAATTTTATATATAATCCCATATGTCATTATACAGTGATGTGGATAAAAAATATATAACTCACAAAGTATGGGGATTAATAGTGTATGTGATAATGGAGTTGGATAATATAGTATAGGTGGAGTAGTTGGATTTTCAAGTGAATATGGATGAGTTGGATCTGAAGCTTCAAATTATCAATGCATGACTAGAAACATCGATTGTACCAAAGATCTGATTATGTCCTCCATTATCTCACTAAAATCCTAAACAATAACTTCTAAATATTATATTTATTTCCATTATATACATCCTATATTGATGATTCTCGAGAATGATCAAAAACAATTTACTGATACATAAATTATGTATCCTCACACGTGACATAAGTATTTCATCTTTCTCAATGTTGTAGATAAAATATTATTTATACCCTTAGATATAAAGACCTCCAATGGGAACTACTCCTTAACTAATTCATATATAATATATTTAAAATTTTCATTAGTGAATCTCAATATATAAGGAGTTAAATTAAATTAAATGACATAAATAAATTAAATAACTCCTTATGATCATCTCACCTACAATACTAGACTATATAGTAAGATATTTTCTTTTTTCCCATTTAGACCCTATTCAAATTTCATTTCTATCTATAGGGAGGAAGATCCACCCTATATAGGGCCTGAATAATCATCTTTCATTTTTTAATTTTTTCCATCATTTGGTCTACCATAAATTTATACCCTTGATAAGATAATGTATATTGGTATAAGTTTTTGATTCGATATCCTTCTAAGAAATCCTCAGTTGTTATAAATAGAGAATAAAAAAATTATAATTAATATGATCATTAATATAAATAATTTATAAAATATATCATTATACTTATGAATAATGAATCATGTCAACAATATTTAACTAATAGATTCAATGTATCTTCACCTTGAAAATGTTATATAACAAATGAATATTTACCTTTTCTTTCCCCAAAAATGAAATCTACTGTGAGAGATTATTTAAAATACCTTAATCTTCAACAATCAAAATCTAGACTTCTCTTCTTAGATTATCCAGTGTCAGGTATATCAAATGTCATATGATAAGAAGGGAGGAAAAGTTATATTACAAAAAAATGTTCATGATAAGCAAGACAATATCAACAGATCATATTTGAATTGTATTCTATAATTGAGATATTGTCACTTTTTCAAAACATTATCAATCACAAATCAAAATACGAAAATTGTTCTGATCATACAATGAAACAAAAGTCTTATAACATTTTCAATTTATATCCCGAGGAATATCATTATAAAAAAATAAACTGATATCTCTTAACCCAACTATTAGAAATTTATAATTTTGTTAAATGATTTTTTCTAAATTTACCATCCCAAGAAGTCTTATCTACCCCAATTGATGTAATGGGTTTCTATGAAGATGGATGAGGAGAAACCAAGGTATATGTATTTTTCAAATCCCCCCAAAGCTTGAGAGATACATATTTTTATATGAAATTATCAAAAAAATCAACATAACAAACAATTAGTATCGAATTATTAAAATCTAATAATGACATATAAAATTAATTAAAAAATATAAAATGACTCAAAAAAAGTAAACTAAATTTAATTTTATTCATTAATATTCAATAAAGTAATTAACTAAAATTATAAAAGATAAATGAAACATGAAATTACATAAATAAAAGGAAGTAAAATTATGTAAAGAATTATAAAAATCCAATTGTTATATAAAATTTTGAATAAAAAATTTAAAATAATATAAAAAAATAATACTAAACAAACCACACTTTATCATATTTTTTAGAGTGGTTAAAAATTATAACAATAAAATAGAAAAAAATTTCTTTTGTTATTCATTAGTAGTTATCTATGAAAAATAAAATGTTATTTACAACATTAAAAAAAATTATGTGTAAATTAATAATGATTTCATAGTTATAATTAAACTGATATAATTTAATATTGATACCAAAAAACCAAACAAATATAAACAAAAAAAGTATCATATTTTTAAAATTTTTTCTTTTTAGTTAAAACATTAATATATATATATAATTTTATGGAATTAAAATAATTAAACCAGATGATTTTTTATGTTTTCCATAATATTAAGAAATTAAAAAAGTACTGTTTTCTTATAATCCATCTGCATAATCATTTTCTATGAGACAAACTATTTATATTATGTTGTCACTAATGTTCAATGATAGTCTTCTAATTGAAATATACATCTAAAAAAAATCAACATAATCATGATGTTTATCATTATAAAAAATTATTATTTTCCCTTGTAAAATGATAGACTATTATACATTTTATGGTTTTATAATATATAAATATTGTTTATCTTGTGTTTTTATTATAAAAGGATCTATTCTGTATTCTAATATATTCATACTAACTAGTTTCATTCTTAATTTACCATGTATGATACAATTGTTACCCATAAACCATTTACAATTAAGAACATGAACTCAAAATTTAATATAATAAACCACCTTTATTTTATCAATGACTCTTTAATATTCACTTTACACAATGATTTGTTTTTTCTTTAGCACTTGAAAAAATAGTTTCGTATGCAATGTCCTATGCAAAACTATTATAAACTAAACTTATATTTTATTCGTCTTTGGTATAAAACTCATATTCATTAATTTCATACCCAAACCATGATATCATATACAAATATCTATTTCTTACGAACCCTATCAAATTTTTAGATGCATCTGATCCACCATGCATGGTCACTTTAAGCCATTTCGGATATTATTTTTCATACTTATTCAAAATTGACATATATTTATTCATTGGATGAGATTTCCAAACACATTAATCTAAAATTATATATATGAACATGCATTATCTTTTTTATTAAAGATTTATAAATTAACTATCATTATTTTTTTACCTATAAAAAAATTTACATTAAATAAATATATTCCTTTTCCCCTATAGCAAACTCATTCATTGAGACATGTAGACAAACCGATGTGCACCACATATGGACAAGTAAGTTGTATCAAACTCTACCACCACCTCATAAATATAATTCTCAATAAAAGAGTCTTCACATTGATAATGATTTTTATCATATTACTTTAATATATTTATATGGATTTAAAAATTAAACATTCAATTAAGATATATAAATCAATGAAGTATTATTTCTAGAGCCAAAAGATTTATAAAAAATTCATGATGTCAAAAAAATTATGAATGAAAATACATATCCAATTAATAAATTATATTAATTTCTTCATTCTCCAATAATTTCAAAAAATTCACATCAATAACTTTGCTGAGAATTGAATTTAAAAAATAACACACATTCATGATAGTCTTTGTATCATGGATGAAAAATGTTCTAAAAATCTAACTTGTTGGAGATGATGATCATTAAGAGACATTCATGAGATTTCATGATTATGAACATAATGTTTTTTAGTGGTAAAAACTATTTACATATGATTAATAACCCTTTGGATTTTTTATAACATGGTTACACTGAAAAAGATATCCTTTATCTTGGATAATATATGAAAATCTCTTGAAAGGATTGTTCCTCAACTAATAAGAGTTTGAGCTATCTCTAGATATATTCCTATTGAGACTAAGTCCAATATGGAATTCAACACATATTTCTTATTTCGTTTAATAACTAAATTTTTTTAAATAAAACCATTAAAATTATTGTTACCCATGTTCGTGAAATCATTGTTTTGTAATCTCAAAATTTATTTAATATTAAAGCTTAAAAAATATTGATTTTTTCTTCTAAATACTCATAACCTTACAATATTTTTTCATCATTCCAAATGTGAAGTCATTGTTTTGATCCTATCAAAATAAAAATTTGTTGTCAAATTATTTGAAACAATATAAAATTCATGTGATCTAGGGAATGCATTTTTTAATCATCAATAATAGTGACTGATAGACAAATTAATCTAACTACTTACGTATACTATTATTTCTCTCTAGATATATTACACTCAAAATGATATATTTATGCTAGAAAATGATTATAAGAATAAGCTATGAACTTCAAATATAATGGAGAGTGGACTATGCTTTATTCCAAGGGATGTTCATAGTGCAAATATAATATTTATAACATTATTTCTAGATGTATGAAACTGTTGATCACTTTTCCTCCACTATGGATGATAAAATGGATGATGTAATTTTCTATAATATATCCTATCATATTTATTCCATCAAAACATTTTTTCATTATTTCAATTTGAAAATGATCATTTTAATTGAGGAATTATATAATAATTCCAAATTTTATTATCGTATGTCTTTTTAAGTACAAAATCATCATGTTATTCTTCTTTCAACATAAACCATAATGACCCACTATTAATACACTCTAAAATGCCTTCATATTCCATAACCATACCACAATTTCATTGGGTAGTCATGTTTTTTATCATACCACAAAACCATTAAGAATACAATTCATTCATTATAATGTGAATAAAGAAAATCATTGTCTTTAGAAAGTATGTCATTCAATATTTGTAGAAACTCTGTAAAACTCATATCACACCATCTATTATTCATAATCATGTAAAAAATCTTAATAAAATTTATTGAACAAAAAATTTAGTACAAACTATATACAATGGTTTTCAATACAACTATATATTAGCTCAAATTGTTTTCTTTCCAAATTTTTACTACTTAAATATTATGAATAATAGCTTCAATTTGATGAGATATATCATCTTGAACATCATCATTATCAATAGATCATGAATTACTCCATGTTATTAAATTCAAAATTCAAGGTATATAGATTGAATTTAATCTATGAAAAATATAATTGTTTTTGATTTATTTACTTTTCAAAGTTTCAATATTTTAAAATTTAATGCATTGACTGAAAAAGAGGAGGTCATTTGGAAAATATTATTTAGAAAATTCCAAAAAATCATTAATACCATCCTCATATTCATCACCAATTCATATTGGTGTAATCCAACATCGAATCGTTATTATCTAGAATGAATATCAATAATTATAAATATTTTACTATATTTTGAAATTTAATTTCAAATTAACATTTTCAAATAAAATTCAAAAATATCATAAACTATTTCACAAATATATATATATATGATAAATAAAACTATCACATTGAACAATTTTTTTATAATTATTTTAGGAAAAATTAAAAAAACAATATAGAAACATTAACATTGATGTTTAAAATGAATAACAAATTCCTCTTTATATTTATTTTTGTGGTATCGTAAAAATATATTTATTATTTTTAAATTAAATAATAAAATACCATAATATCAATTTAAATATATTAGAAATTGATTAAAAAAATAATGTTTAATACCTGATAATATATATAAATAAATTTCTATATATATACCAAAACTGACAGGAAAGGGTGACTACAAAAAACATTCTCATTCTACTCATAAAAATTATATTTCAATCTCATTTCATTATAATCATAATTAGTATGTTTAAAGAAATATATATTATTTATAAACTATATTTTAACTCTATAATCCATTATTCCCTAAAAGACAAGTTCACAATGAAGAAAAATAAATAGAGACTCCCATTAATCAAAAATTAACCTTTTTTACATCAATTCATAAAATGTACATTTAATGAAACCATAATATCAAGAAACTCATTCATCAATTAACAAATTAATTAGAATCACAAAATATTTGACAATAAAATAATAATTACAAATATATTTTATATAGAGGTTGTGGAATTGTAAATTCATGAAAATATTCCAAAAACAACAATGAAAAAATAATACAATCCATAGATGTATGGAAAATCAGAAAAATAGATTCATTACAAAAATAGATATAAGAAATTGGATGGATTAGAAGGTGATGGAAATAAATAAAAATATATTGATCCCAAAAGTATCAGTTGATGATGACTAACAGTGGATGTTAGAAGGTAAGGCAAACTAAAAGAAATTTTAGGCCACCAGATAAAATTATAAAGATTAAGGTTTCACACTGTGAGGGAAACTTGTTTTTTGTCATCGTAATGGAATAATTTTAAGTGAATCATCTAGAAATTCCATTAAACAAATAATAAATTTTCACATATATTTTTTAATAATGGTTTTTAAAACCCTTTTTTTTGAATTATTATATACATAACATTTAAAATATATGCATTTTATCTTTAGAACAGTTGTTTAATAATTGGGATGGAAAATTAGTTAAAATGTAATTTATAAATAACTTGCGTGAAAATTCATTTTTTAAAAATAAAATTTTTCCTAATTGAGGTATGATGGTCACAAGAGAAGTAACATAATGACCTTTTTTATTGGGTATTAAAATTATCAAAATTCATTTACTATAACAATGGATATATGTATCACATTTCATTGGATGTATTTTTATTGTCCAGGTTAGATTACAATTTACAGTTGTCATCTCATGGGTGATTTTTATATCATTATTTGAGAACCTACTCACAATATTCAAAAAAATCATCATATTCGATAATAATATATAATGTACATTAATTTGTGAAAAATTGGGTTCTTAAAATAAAGTATTTTTAATCTTTAACCGCTCATGTAAAAAACACGGTAAAAATTAATTAATGACAAATATGTATTTCCATTATAAGAAAATAATAATACATTCATATTATAAAAAAAATTCATATAGTATCCCTTGTATTTAATACTATAAAATTAACATTATACATATTTATTCCATTATAATATATTTCTAAAAGGTTCCACAACATTTTCTGTTATAAACAACAAATATGTCCTTAAATTTGTCCTATAAATGATTTCTCATGGGAGATGGTATTTAAAAATGATGTGTTTATTCTTTTGGTATATCGAGTACCCATGGTCAAATAATTCACAATATCATTTTCATAATATATACTAATTGAATATAATATAATAGGAACCACTTAAAGTTCGTTGATAAACTTCTGGATCAAAAAAACATCCTTCAATGCATCTGATGTAGTAGTATACCCTAATTGTTTGATATGTTTACTGGTGTGGGTTGTCTAGAAAAATTCAAGATAATTTCATTACCATTGAGGAAAAATATAGTACCTGAGAAATTTTATTTACTTATATATAGTGAGTTTTACATATATTATATTAGTATCTACATCAATAATCAATGTATATAAGAATTTTTTTAATAGAATACATTTCATATAATATGTATCGAATTATCAAAGCATATGTAGTCCTACCCTTATATCTATAATATAACTAATTACTAATACACCAGACACAAGTTTATCAAGAACTTTATAATACTTGTAAAAATCCATTCGTTGAGGTTCTCTAGGATAAACCTATTTATCATGTTATAAATATATATTTTTTAACTCTATCCAAGAATTTTCTATTACCTATCTCTATAATTATTCATCTATTTTATTTATTATACTTCATCTATATATTTCAGTTATATTAATAACTATTATACATAAGTATATATAATTTAAAGTTGGAATGTTTTTTTCAAGTAGTTTTAGGATATCCATATACAATTCCTGAAAGACAACAACACTTCCACTGGTATTACTGTATATGTAAACAAATTTATGTTCCTGATTATAGAAAAAAAATGTTTAATGTATTATCAAATAATACATTCCTAATATTTTTTTTCATCATTCTATAAATGGATTATTACAAATATCATTCTTCATAACTCAATGTAGATTCTCAACACAATCAATATTTATAATATATATTTATTTTCCAAAATACATATTAAAGAATGTTCTTTTAGAGTCTATTTTGATAATATCATTGTCATAAAATTCATTTTTTGGAAATTAATAACGAAATTTAATTTATTATTTTTTTCAATAATAACATTTCTTCATATTAAATTACATTATATTTTTCTACACTCAATCACTACCAACATAGATTTATATTTTTGAACTCCACTATTTTTGGAAATTCTTTGCTAGAAACCCAAATTCAAGCTATGAAACTCATCTATTTTAGGTGAATCCATGAAATTAAAAACTTGGATAGTTCACATAGATCTTGTATTGGATCTCAAAAAATCTAGAAATTAAATATCTCAAGAGCCTATTTATTTTGGGGAGGTTTTCCATCTATGAACATTATTTAATTATCATTTCGTATTAAAAAATTCATATCTCTCATTCTCCCAATGAAACCAATAGAACATTTTATATTTTTATATATCACAAAATACTTCAATATCATAAAAAAATAATGAAAGAATGTAACATTTCAAAGAAATAATCATCCTTGTTTATTGGATTTGTAATACTCCATGTTCATCTTTCTTCCCTTTCGATCCTTCGATAATGTGATATTATTCAATACATACACTATATTGGAATACAAACACATTTTTTCAATAGAGTTATAAAAACTATATCCAATAGTTTCTTTAAGAAAGCAAGTTTTAATCATTTCATTCATTTAATGAATATTTCATCTTAAATGAAACATTCTATATATTTTTTATAGTACCATATCTTCAAGAAATATATGTTTAGAAATCACCACATCCATTTCTCTTATGGGATCATTATGAATTACATTGGTGTAATGTAGTTAAGTAGAAAAATAAATTTTTATATAGTTTATAATAATCATGATATAACAATTCAATTCCAACACTTCAACAATTAAACCATGTATAATAAATTATATTTCTTACTATCATTCTTGAAATTCTATACTGGTGTTCTTGATAGAGTGAGTTTCAAGAGTATTGTAAAATAACTTAAATAATTATTAAATTATTTCAATATGTACTCACAATAATGATCTAATAATTTTATCCTAATTATTTTTTGAGATTATTTTTTACTTCGTTAACCTATGTGGCCATTTATAGTTTAAAATTTTTCCTTTGAAAAAAATGATAATCAATAAATTAATTGTGAAATGTTAAAATGTATATATATTCATTATATATTTTTGGTAAACATTAGCCTATATATCTCAAAATTTATCTGGTAAAATATATAATAATCTATTTCACAAGATCCATTGAAAATTAATTTATTCTTTATTGAAATAAAAAAATATTCATATTTATGACCTGATTCATTATTTATTTATAATAATGTCCTTTGTCAATGGGTTTTCTGAACTCATTTCTCAATTATATGGAAAAATATTAATGTTATTGATATGTAGTGTTATAATATACTATATGTTCTTTCATGTATTGAATATTATAGAATATAATTTTCATTTTTATAAATCATACACCATTCACCATATTCCTAATTCCATAAAACATTAACTTCATGTATATAAACCAATATATGTTCTAAAATAAGAATGTGAACTATTTTATGTCTAAAAATGATGTTAAAATAATTTTTTTATTTATGATTAAAACATTATAAAATTTTAACAATAATAAAATTAACTCAATAATTTGAATGGAATCATGTGTTCTTTTCTCTGATGCATAAACTATTTTCTAAAATGCAAAGAACACATATACAATTTCTCCCATAGATTCATTATAATTTTTTTCTTCGTGTATTCTCACGTTTTTATGATAAAAACCCTCCATACAATACCCATTATTCAAAATTATTATAATTTATTTCAATCCCATTAATATTTAATTGATCCTAATGATTCACTTTGACAACACATCTAAACATTATAAACCAATCTATTAATCTAATGAACGAACCTTTATAAGAACTCACAATTATGGTCATGGTGGATAATATTTATTATGACATATTTATTAGATGATTATTATATTTAATATTAATTATGTATGTAATTTGTTTGAATGAACCCCCAATAAAATTATGATCTTGTATCTCATATATATTAATGGTTCACGACCTATATCCAATTGTGAAATAACTTATCAAATGACATCCCCTAGTCTATAACTATATCAAGTATAAAACCATGTTTACCATATCATATATGATTCCTCAATATATAGGAGGAAATTTACTTTCCAAATCATTCATATCAATTATATTAACTCCATTACTCAATAAACATAGTAACTAAGGTTACCCCACTATGTGTAACCCAAAGATCTCAAAAGATATGGGAACCAAATAGTTCAGGTCACTACTAATTTAATTAACATAATTTTGATAATTCACAGGAACCTAACAGATAAGTTTAACCAATAATAAAGACATAGTTATAAAAAAAAATTACTTAAAAATTAATATAAAAGACAGAATTTTTATGGAGGGTTTAGTTTCATTATTTCTATATAATTAATTATGAAAAATAGATCATCTTCTTGTATATTAAAGTAATACTTTTATCGTACCATGATTTTATTTTCATACATTGATGATATAAAATTTATAACATTAATTTTTAATACTCTTAATTAAATTATAATTACAATCATATTATAAAAAACCTATATGTATTATAATTATATATGGAATTACTAAATAATGTAATAATATGATATATTCAATATGAGATATAACATTTTTGATAATGGTAATTCCTCTCTAATCAATATTCAAGGGAATAAATCCTTGATGGTTTTAAAATATTTTGGGAAAAACTATTTTTTATGATGATTCCAAGAAAAATAATATAATAATATTCTAAAAAAAAAAATTTCTAAAAAATTGAAAACATAAATTTGAAATCACATTCACCACCACTCGAGAGGTATATTATTCACAAACACATCAAACAAGGTCTTCATAAAAATAAAAATTCCAAATTAATGCATATGATATTCTATAAGACATGCCAAGAAAGTGAGGGAAGATTAATAATGACGAATAATATGAGAAAAAAAAGAGGGATTCATTTCTAGAGGTTTGGTATCCACTCTAATTGAAACACTAGTTAATGACTAATACCAGTATTAATGATTCATGTATTTAGTATGGTTAAGTCACGTCATTATAATAAATCAATAATTATGTATAAAAAATTAAAATAAAAAAATATATGTGGATGGTGGAGATACTATAGGATATAAAAACTAGAATAAATCAAGATGAAAAAGAACATACAAAGAAGTGATAATAAACATCATGAATGAGTTAGAAGAAATCTAACTTATAGTTAAATAATAAAAAGTAATATAATCTTCTAAATTATGTGATATATAACATAACATTTCAATTAAATATCCCACAAAAAGATAACGGGTAAATAATATCTCAAATTTCCATGGATATTAAAATTGAGTAGATCAGATAAATACACAAAGCTGAAAGGATGATAAAAATAATCATATGAAATCTATGTTATAATGATAGTGATATTGGTTGGAATATAAATTGGTAAAAGTTGGAGATGAATCACTAAATGAGGGAAACGTACATTGATTAATTCTTCAATCCTCAACATAGATGAAATACAATAATGTAAATTAAAATATGGTTACTGTTATGATTCTCCCCAATCACTAAAAATAACAGTAATTAAAAATTTGACCACTATGGGAGAATACTCTACAAAATTTTATACGTGTAGTACTCTAAAGACAACATTTTTACCTTGATATTGTATACTATTCATGACCTGATCAATAATGCCCCTAATTTTATCTACAATTCTAGATAATATTAATAATTTATTAGAAATAAATTTTCTAAAAGAATATCATTTAATAAAAATAGGTTGTTCTCATACCCCATATTGTATTCATATGTAATATTTATTCCCAAAAAAACTATGAATGAAATTCGAAAAGTTCTATGGATCCACTATTTTGAAAATGATTTATAAAATAAAGATGAACTATCATATAAAAAACTCTATATAAATATTCATATAATTTTAGTAATAATCCTGATAGAAATATCTCAAAAAATAAATAAACATAAACCATAATTTATAAACACAGGCAAGTATAATACAATCCTATTTTGTTATGGCCTATATCAATATTTATCAGAGTGATAACACTATCCTTGGGTTAAAAATAAAAAAATAATATAGGGATATATAACATGATTCTTTCTAACATGACTCTATTGTAATTATGCATAGAATCCATCCATTCATAATTATTTTATAACAAATTATGAAAAATCAAATGTCCACAATATTTAGTAGATGCTTATATTCTACTGTTATAATACATATAATCATATTCTCATTCATATAATTTATTTTTAAACTAATTAGTGATTAATTTATCTATAATATAACATTATATCATATGTTACAAAATACAAGAAAAATATAATAAAAATATAATAAAATGTATAAACCAAAATTGGATTATTTTCAATAACATTTTGAAGACAATACTCCCTAATGATTCTCTCTTAACCAAAGAGTAGAATATATGTGTTCCCCAATACATGCCTCCGATAAACTAAATATTAGATTCTTGTATTGAGGGAATAATACTAACTAATGGGATAGATTTCTATGTCAATAAAATAATATAGGATTGTAAAGAAATTATATAATCCTCAAACAAAATATAATAGTACGAATCATTCATAAAATAATATTGTAACAAACTAATCTGTATAATTGTTAGGAATTATAGAATAAAATAGTTTAAAAAATAAAAATACTACTAGAAACCCACTTTTACATAAAATTATCACCCAATACATGTTATTTGTGTACAGAAGTTGATTGTAACTCTAAAATTGGATGAACACTCATGAATGAATATTATAGTTTTTAGTTTCACCACTAGCTTGGTCTTGGATATTTTTATGAAAAATCCATGTGAGCGTATCTACATAAAAATTTGGATATATGACAATGTAATTAATACTAAAATAAACTCCATGCATTAAAAACACATAATTTAGTGAAATTATAATATATATTTTAAAAATCATAATTATTTGAAACGTGTTACAAAACTAGATAAACCTAAAATAGTGAAAAAATCATTATAAGAGTCCATAAAATTGTATTATTTATCCCATATGAGAAGCACATAACCAATCTCATGAGAAATCACACTACTAAATATCATGTTTATATATATATTTATTGTAACAAATTCCTCCAAAATATTACAAGTCCCTCACAAATAAAATCCAACTTGTTAGTATCATATCACCCCAATGACTAATGTCCTATTTTAAAACAAAACCTATATATTCAAATAAAGTATAGACAATGGATGTAAAAATGAAATAGTATTCATCTATTTTATACCATGTTTTCCTAATGATAAATTCCCTCTTTTTATTTCCAAATAGCAATGGTGAGGTAATAAAATCCATTAAACATTATATTTGGTCACCTTGAATAAAATAATCTTAAGTGGTTTCTTTCATGGTGAATTTTAAACCGATGATTAACGTAACCTGAAGACATAATAATTAATATCTCATATAATCCAAATACTATAATTGATTAAATATGACATTAACCATTAATGTATCTAAAATGTAACAATGATTATCATCACATCAACTTTATTTCAACACATAGTCATGACACTCATACAAATAATATCCCAATAGAACAACCAAGTTGTAATGCCCCAACCCCAGTTACCTAGAGTCGCAACATTATTTTAATACATTGTCATGATTACAAGGAATCAGGTATTGAAAGACCGATCCGTTTAGTAGTATTGGATAATAGATTACATACATGAACGTAACATTACACATTAGAAAATAAAACACAACATAAATGATCCTTTGAGAATGCCATTAATACCACAGCTTAACCCTGCTTATCAATCATAATACACTTCGTGGAATCCTAGGAAAATTATAACATAGAAATATGCGAGCTCGGATGCTCATTAAGGATAAAAATATAGAAGAAACTTTCATAAATAAGCATAAACATTTAAGGCAATGTATTAAACTAAATCAAAATCCTTTTAAACATAATTTTCAGCATAATATGGCAATGATAAATTACAATAATGACATTTACTTATTCACATGGATATTCTACTTGTCGAATAATCACATGAAATGTCAATAGCCTATTTCATAATGATGGAATGCATAATGCCGGAATTTATTTTTGGTGTCAATGCCTCATGCCAAGACCTACGGGATAACTGTAACCAGACCCTTAACCTGGAGAGCCTTTGTTACCAGAATCCATCCTAGAGAGCATCTGTAAATGGACACCATCCCATAGTGCCTCTATAACCGGACTCCAACCCAGAGGGTCTGTTATTTCCAGAACCCAACCCGGAGGGCTTACTTATGTCGGTCCCCAACCCAGAACATACTAGTATATTGTATTCCTCATATGAAATAGTTTAAACATAACATAACCATACGTATTAAAACTAGTATACGAAAAGTCAATAAATTATCCATAAACCTAAAGGGTGTAAAAATAACACATCCACAGTAAAACAAATCACAAAAACTTCAATACAATGTGGAAGTTATATATCATAATAAATCAACTTCAATTAATCTTAAAATCCATCAAAGGATGTTGACATAGATGAAATCGACACTCTTGTTTAGAGAAATACCTCCTTGTATTTTCAAATTATTTAAAAGTTATATAATTATAATATAAAACATATATTTTGAAAATATTATTATATGATTTTATGGGAAGCTTCGCCAATGTTATATTGGTTGAAAATAGTTTCACCTTCCGTATAAGTTAAAAAACATTCTTACCATAATTTTTTCAAAATGGTCATAAAGTACCTTGTTTGGAAAATGATGGAATGATTTATTTTAAAAACATTAAAGGTAAAATAAGGGTATAAATGACATTAACCCATTTTCTATTAAATAGTAAAAAAAATTGAGTTGAATTTTTAAGAAACATGGATGTGGATGATAAAGAGGTCCTAGTAGATACTCACGTACAAAAGAACCTCGGATAATAAAGAGATTGTGAAATTAACCTTTACCAATTTGGTAACTTACGAAACATACACCCCATGAAAGAAGTGTCATACAATGAAGATTTAAATACATATAAATTAACATGTATTACATAAATAATACAATTATGTGTAGTACATACACCACACAAAAGTAAATAGTGGCAATATAGAATGAGTCATACAGGAATAAGAGTGAGACGAAAACCCCTTACATTGTACATTACATTAGTCGAAGGTACAATTAACCTTTTGTATGAAGACCATAGTATGTTATTAAATTATTCATGAACCATATTATTATTTATGATATCATACATGATTCATTTATTACTTTATACTACCTATTTAATAATAATTTACATGTTAAATTTACATTTCGGGTAATAATCGATTTCTTTACCGTACGTGTTTTAACTTTTTATTCTTGATTGTTTCACTTCGATAATGATTTAAATACATCTAAAATATAATTAATCTTTTATATATAGAATATAAATTTGTATAATAGACATATATATGAAATGGAAAACACTGTTTATGGAGACGGTAGGCCGTATGTACGCATAAATGTTGTTTCCGTTTTCATATCGTATTAAACAGAACTAATTGAATAAGATATATGTAAGTAAATTTATATATATATATATATTTATATTTCATGAATAATTATTATGTAATATATTACATACTTATTAATTATATATATTTTATAATCATTGTTGAATGGTTAACGTGGAAATGAATCTTATCGCGTCGTGGAGACGGTAATCCGTACGTACGCATGAGCGACAATATCATTAGAATAATGGTGAAATCAAATGCAATTTGATGTTATATAATATATAAAGAGCTATTAAAATGTTATTTTTATTATTTAAATCAGTTATACTCATTATTATACCCATCCAAATAATTAAGTGTTTGAATAACAAACTACACCACAACGTGGAAACCGTCATCCGTACAGACGCAGGTATGGTTACTTTGTCATTTATAGGATGGATAGAATAATGAATTTGGTTGTAACATTTTTATAATAACCTCACAATATATAGAAGATATTGTAGTTATTATTTTATAATGGAAACAACAATGAAAGAAGAAGTGGAAGAAGAAAATAACTTGAAATAAGTGATGAAATATTTACCCCTTCTTCGGGTTCTTCATTTTCATTTGATCGAAAGGGCTCCTATGATTGGCTTTATGACCATATGAATGACTCTAGGATGAAGGAAGGAAATTTGGGAGGAGATTTGGGAACGTTTTGGATGAGTCAAATGGATTTGGAGGTGTGAAATTAAGACAAGGGAAAGTGCCCTTTTATAAAATAGGTGAGGGTCACTTTAGGAAAAGCTTGAAATATTATTTTATAATAAAATCATTTTCGTTTTCTAATGGCTCCAAAATTATATATTTATAGGATATGGTGGGTATGAGTCTAAAACCTCTCAACTAATAGGTTTTAGATAGGTCTAGGTCACCATATTATCCTTATCATTTTTATTTAACACTTTGCTAAATAGTTTGATCGTTACCATGTCTCTTTGTATTTTTATATTATATGGTTAATAAACTTACTATAAAATGCCAATAGAACCCCAATTGGTTCAATAATGTCATATATATTATTATATATGTCTTTTAGAAGAACCGTATGTTTTTAGGACTATTATTTAAATTAATAATATAATATTTTTTAAAAAAACTATTTTATGTCCATTTTGACACTATTTCATATTTGTTTTTTGTTAAAACCATACAAGCCTGATCACTTCGAAAAAAATTTATTGAATCACACTAACATGTCATGTTAACATATAAAATTAGTTTAATTCCTCATAAGTCTTAAATTGCATTTATTTGGGTATTTAGAATATCAATTATTTTAATCTTTTATTAATAAGGTAATTACTACATCATCAATATATCATAAATAAATATAATTATTTAATGTATCAAAATTATAAATAAAAAACCATTATTTACTAAATAGTATTATCTTTCTAATGAATATTTATAGTCTAATTTATCTAATGTACAAATCTATATTAAAAATGTTTTAGTTACGAATATTTGAAGTTAACACTTTTAACTCTTCTTTAAATTAAATTATAATAAATGTCCTAATCTAATCCAAGTGGACCTAAAGGGTCATATTTTATTCCTAAGGTTGTTTTTTTCGAATTAAACTTTTCCAAGAGAATTATAATATGAGTTAGGGTAATTATAATATGATTTATCCCCTTAATTACCATATTTACTTTTAACCGTGCTAATTAAAAGTAAAAATGTACTATTCACCAAAAATTATTTAAATATTATTGAACCACATGTTACATACTGATATTAACCATGTATCTTGTAATTTGGAAATTCAACTCACAGAAGTGGAAAAATTATGTGTCATACAAATTTGAAAATGCTCCTAGGAGGAGTGTAAAAAACTATAAAAGGTTCGACAAAATTTTATATATCTAAACTTATTATAAAATGAATCCAATAAATTACGTTGAAATTATATATGTATTATTTATCTATTTTGACCTAAAATAAATTTAAATAAAATAACAAATTATTTAAATAAAAAGTCGGTTTTAACCAATAACGTAGTGTTTTTTCACTATTCATAAAAAATGAATGTTTTTAGATTAAAACCCATAATTCACCCTAATCTAATTTTGATATTATGAATTAAAAAATGAAGTCTATTTTACCAAATTCAAAACATAGAATTTTTATTTATTATTTTAAAATTAATTTCTGTTGTCAAAACCAAAAGTGGGTTTTTATAATGTTAAACTATCAAAAGGGTGACATGTGTTTATGTCAAATTTAAATGTGAAAATACTTATAATGGCCTACATTGTATTAAATGATAAAAATATAATATAATTATACTTTGAATCCATTAAAATTTATAATTATTTACTATATATTATTCTGACTAAAAATGTTTTTTTAATTAAAATGTATTAATTTTCATTATTCGTCAAAATATTAAAGTTATCAGAAATGTACCAAAAATTTAACAAAAAAAATTTTTTATGCATTGATTATAAAAAATAATTTATTTTCATTAAATTTAATATATAAAATTGTCAAATATTTCTTTTAAAAATGGGTCTCCATTAAAATGTGGTAAAATTTTATTTTTGAAAAATACTTATTTTATTCGAAAAAATGAATTTTTTCTTATATTATTTCTAAGAAACACTTAATATGTTTGTTAAAAATATATAGAGTACATAAGTTTCATAATGCAGTCGATACTATTCATTACCACTTTTGAACGGTTAGTTTAGTAAGTTGTGGTGAGCTCGAACTCGGTGTTGCGTGTAGCATAGGATATTGAATTACATTAATGAGATAACGTACTATGAAATCTTAGGTTGTTACATTCTCCCCTTCTTCAATAAATTGTGTCCTCATAATTAGAAATTGTTCTTTAAAAATAAAATGTTGAAAATATAAAAATACCTTTATGGAAAACCCACATTGGAAATTGGGTTAATAAAATTTAGTCTTATTAAGAGGGAAAGGGAAATGAAAAAGTCACCACCAAATTGTGATTTCGATTAGGAGAACATTTGGTGGAAATTAGAGAAACATATTTGGAGTTAAAACATAAATATTTATAGGGAGTAATTGAGTTCATCATTCACAAACACGTGTACAATTGAGGACCTCAAATCCATCGATCTATGATGATTTAAAATATTATCAATTCAACAAAACATAAGGTATTATGATAACACATTTTTGTTTTTAAAATATCTTCCATAAAGTATGAGAATTAATTTATTCATAGAATAAGTGGAATATATATATATATACACACACACACATGATGAGTAGAGTTTCATCCTTCAACTAATTCCTACCACAAACTCATCTTTCACTCCAAAGATAATAAAATTCATAAATATTCTATTTATCTGATTTTTATAGGGTTAAAAAATGAATTTATATTCATTTTTCAGACTGTTTAAAAAAACTACATCATACAAACCCAGATATCATGTAGGCTAGTGGTAGGTAATTCACCCTTGTCGCCCTTCGGTTGCAAGTGCAAGTATCGCGGCCTTGTCGAACGTGATAGGTTGTCACCTGATCACCATGTTTTCCCTTTTATGACAAGCCAAAAAAATAATCTCAAGAAATGATTTAACCATAACAATAGTATCCAATGTCAAACTTAATCAATTTCAACCTTTAGACTTATACAAAATACTTCTATCCAAACTCACAGTCCAAAATTTATAAGGAAGTTAAACATAATGAAGATCCTTTTTTCCACATAATAACATGTGAATACCTTCATCATGTTTTCTTTTAAAACACAGTAGCAGCCTGAATTCTCATATAACCGTATTGATTACATTCGTTCTCCCTTATTTCATATAGAATACTGGATATACTTCCTATAATAAAAAATATTGTAAACTCCAACAATGATGAAATATAAAAATCATTAATCTTTTTCAAGGTAATAAAGAATATCTAATATAATTTATCCAAATAAATCATATCTTATTCCAAAATCACTACCTCAGTATCAGAATCATATTATGTTTTATCTTTCTCTCAACCATATATTTCCCAAAACAATTAACCTTCCAATGAGTCACTTTTCTTGGTTCCACACAATCTCAAGTCCTTAATGAAATAGTAATATAGTACAATACTTATATACTCTATAATTCATATAACTAGTACATAATTGATACAATAATCAAATGACATAATTATTTAATATCATCATAAGAACACTAGACATTACTCTTCATCCGTGGTAATATCATAACGTGATTATTATCCAATATCATCATTTGTGATATACTCTGATTATTTGGACATTGATTTGGGTATTGTACCAACTCCTTATAGATGAAGCATTGTACATTTGAAACCATTTTCTCACCCTTGTAATCATGTACTTATTTTCCTTTTTCTCCTCACTTATAAAACACTCCAATTTCCTTCAAGAATTTTCCAAGGTGATTCTTTCCATAGTTATCACATATAGGGAAAATTATTCTTTCCCTTATTCCCTTTATCAATATTTCTCTCTACAATTTGTTTCTTCTTAGGATTCCATTCAAAGCCATAGGACTCAGACAATTCTTTACTTATCTTATTAACACATGATACTCTTTCTTCATATAATGATAATTAGTTGGAGACTACTTCGTTTATAAATTTTGGATTAATACGATGAAAGATGTGATCCTTCTTACTCATTGGATCATGCATATTGTTAAAGGTATAATTCCATATACTGGGCACCATTTCTAAAGAATGGCATACACTTTGTTAGATTAGGAATTGCAATGCATAATTCCAAACTTTTAAAATAGTTAACATAAATTGAACAGTTCATGGATATAATCCATAATCATAAAAACATTTTCTTTGAGAAAGTATATACTCACAATCCATTAATAGTGGTTTGTAAAGAAAATGAGAATTGTCCTAAGCATATTCCCCAGTTGTGTAATAAGAAAGAGTGAAACAAGGCCCACTGTCGTGCACCAGTTCCCATTCGATTCTAGCTCAAAGCGATGTTTTCGGGGTTTACCCCTAGGTACATCTGTGCCAGAGATGCCTCTACCTTCTCGTATCTAGACAGGGATTTATTAGTTGGAAAACACAAAAAATATCTACATTACCAAAATTCTAGGAAGTTCATCTATACTAATTCTCAAAGTCTATCTTAGGGTAGTGTTATATAATCAGATCTTTTCTAAATCTATTTTCCAAGGATACTTCTCAACTTCCTCTTATACCAATTGTAACGCCCCGACCCCATCTACCCAAAGTCGGTGCATTATTTTAATACATTGGCATGATTACAAGGAATAAAGTCCTAAAAGACCAATTAGTTTAACAGTCTTATAAAATAGACTACATACATGAACGTTACATTACAAATTAGAAAATAAAACACAACATTAATGATCCTTTGAGAACACCAATAATCTCCTAGCTTAGACCTACTTATCAATAATATAAAACTTTTTTGAATCCTAGTAAAATTAAAACATAGAAAGGGGTAAGATCAGATTCTCAGTAAGGATAACAATATAGTGGAATCTTCCATAAATAATCATAAAAATTTAAAAGAATGTATAAGAATAAAACAAAATAGATTTAAACATAAACATCAGCATAATATGGGAAAGATACAATATAATAATTTCATTTACTAATTCACATAGATATTCTACTAGTTTAATAATCACATGAAATATCAATATCCCCTTTCATAATGATGGAATGCATAATGCCAGACTTTAATTTCTATGTCAAGGCCTCGTGAAAAGACCAAGGGGATAACTATAACCAGTCCCCAACCTAGAGAGCCTCTGTAACCAGACTCCATCCCGGAGTGCCTCTTTTACAAGACTACAACCTGAAGGGTCTTTGGCAACCAGACCCCAACCCATAGGGATTACTTTTACTGGTCCCCATCAGAGAAAATACTAGTCCAATGTATTTCCTATATGAAAAGTTTTAAACATAACATAATCATTCATATTAAAACTAGCATACAAAATGTAAATACTTTATCCATAAACCATAAATGGTGTAAAATTAACACATCCAAAGTCAAACATATCACAAAAACATCAATAAAATGTGGAAGTTTTTATCATAACAAATCATGTTCAAATAAGCTTAAAATCCATCAATGGATGTTGACATAAATGAAATCGAAACACTTTTTTAGAGAAATATCTCTTTCTATATTGAAATTATTTAAATGTTATATAATTATAAAAGAAAAAATTTATTTTGAAAATATTACTATAAGATTGGAAGGGAAGATTCCATGATTCTATAAAGGTGGACAATAGTTGCACCCACCGTATAAGTTAAAAAACATTCTTACCTTAATTTTGTCGAAAAGATCATAAAGTCCCTTGTTTGGAAAACGACGCAATGATTCCTTTCAAAAACATATAAGGTCAAAAAAATGTATAAATGAATTCAACCCATTTTCTATTAAATAGTAAAAATGTTTTGAAATAAATTTTGAAGAAACACGTATGTGGATGATAAAGAGGTCCCTGTAGATACTCATGTACAAAACAACCTCGGATAATAAAGAGATTGTGAAATTAACCCTTACCAATTTGGTAATTTATGAAACATACGCCCCATGAAAGATGTATCAAACAATGACGATGTAAATACACATAATTAAATTTTATTACAAAAAAATACAATTTTGGGCAGTACGTACACCACACAAAAAGTAAATAGTGGCAATATAGCATGAATCTCACGGGAATAAGGAGTGAGATGAAAACCCCTTACCATGTACTCTCCTTTTCATGAGAGTACATTTAACCTCTTGTATAAAGACTGTAGTATGTTATTAAATTATTCCAGAACCATATAAATATTTATGATATCATAAATGATTAATTGATGACTTTATACTACCGATTTTATATTAATTTCCATATTAAATTAACATTTTGGGTAATAATCACATTGTTTATCGTATGTGTTTTAACTTGTTATTCTTGATTGTATCACATAGATCAAGATTTAAATACATAAATAATATAAAAAATAATATATATTTAGAATATAAATATGTATAATAGAAATATATATGAAATGGAAAACACCATTTATGGAGACGGTAGTTTGTATGTATGAATACACGGTGTTTCCGTTTTCATATCGTATTGAACGAAACAAAGTTAATAAGATATATATTATTAAATTAATATATATATATATATTTATATATCTAGAAGAATTATTATTTCATATATTACATACTTATTAATGAAATATATTTTATAATCATCCTTGAACAGTGAACATAGAAATAAATCTCATTGCGTCGTGGAGGCGGTAATCCGTACATACGCACAAGAAAAATATCATTATATTGATAAATAAATCATATGTAATTGGATGTTATATCATATACACAGAATAATTAACATGTTCAATTTATTATTTACATCATTTATACTCATTATTATACCCATCCATATAATGAAGTGTTTGAATAACACACTACACCACGACGTGCAGATGGTAATCCCTACGTACGCACGTGTGGTGACTTTTTCATTTATGGGATGGATAGAATAATGAATTTTGTTTTAAAAGTTTTATAATAACATCCCAATATACAAAATATATTGGTTCTATTATTTTAGAGTGGAAAAAACAGATAAACAATAAGTGTATAGAGAAAAGTACTTGAAAAAAGTGATGAAATATTTACCTCTTCTTCAGGTTCTTACTTTATATTTGATCAGAAGGGCTACTTAGGTTGGCTTTATAACCAATAGAAGGACTCAAGAATGAATGGAGTAATGTTGGGAGGATATTTGGGAAATTTTGGATGATCCCAATGGCTTTGGCGGTTTGAAAATAAGAGAAGGGAAATTCCCTTTTATAAGAGAGGTGATGGTCACTTTAGGAAAAGCTTGAAATATTGTTTTATAATAAAATAATTTTCGGGTTCTAATGGCTTAAAAATGATTTTTGAGAGTATATTGTGCAGATGGGTTGATAAACTCTCAAAAAAATTGTTTTAGATAGGTTTAGGCCACCATATTAACCTTATCTTGTAGATTTAACTTTTAGTTAAATAATTTTACATTTACCATGTCTCTTTGTATTTTTATATTATATGGTTAATAAACATACTATAAAATTCTAATAGAACCCCTAATGGATCATTAATGTCATATATATATATTATTATAAAAGTCTTTTGGCCTAAACATTGATTTATAGGACAATTATATCAATTAATAATATAATATTTGTTTTAAAAACTATTTTATGTCAATTTTGACACTATTTTGTTATTTGTTTTTTTAAATAATAAGAGCATGATTAATTCAAAAAAATGATTGAATCAACCCAAATAAGTCATATTAACCTATAAAATTAGTTTAATTCATCAGAATTCTCAAAATACATTTATTTGGGTATTTAAAATATCAATTGTTTTAATCTTTTATTAATAAGTTAATTACTACATCATAATTGTGTCAAAAATAAATTTAATTATTTAACATATAAAAAATATAAGTAAAATAACATTATATAAGAAATATTTTTATCTTAATAATGAATACTTATAGTTGAATTTATATTATTTATAACTTTATATTAAAAAAGTTTTAGTTATTAAAACTTGAATTTAAAACTTTTAACTCTTCATTAAATTAAATAATAATGAATGTCCTAATATAATCCAAGTGGACGAAATGGTTCATATTTTATTCCTAATGTTTTTTTCTGTCGAATTACAATTATCCAATATAATTAGGACATGTGTCAGGGTAATTATAATATCATTTTTAAACCCCAATTACCCTATTTACTATTAATTATGGTAAATAAAAGTAAAAATATACTATTTACCAAATATTATTTTCATCTTATTGAATCAAATTATACATACTAAAATTTACTGTTTTCAAGGATTCTTTAAATTCTACTCACAGAAGCAGTACAATTAAGTTTTATACAAATTTGCAAATGCTCCTAGGAGGTGGGTTAAAGACGGTAAAAAGTTCGATAAAATTTTATATATAAAAAAATATTATAAAATTACTCCAATGAATTAAATTGTACATATATAGGTATTATGTATATATTTAGACCTAAAATAAATTAAAATAAATTAACTAATTATTTAATTAAAAAGTTTGTTTTAACCAATAACGTAGTGTTTTTTCACTATTCATAAAAATTTAAACGTTTTTAGAAAAAACAAAAAATTCACCCTAAGATAATTTAGGTACACTTAATTCAAAAATTTAGTCTATTTTACCAAATTCAAAACATATAACTTTCATTTATTAATTTAAAATTAATTCCTGCTGTCAAAACCAAAAAGCGTGTTTTTAAAAAGTAAAATTATCAAAATATTGACATGTGTTTTTGTCAAATTTAAATAAGAAATTACTTGTAATGGCCTACATTATATTAAATGATAAAAATATAATCTAATTATACATCCAAACCATTCAAATTCATAATTTATCACTATAAATTATTTCAATTAAAAATGTTTTTTTAATTAAAATTTAGTAATTTTCATTATTTAGCAAAATATGAAAGTTATCATAAAAGTACCAAACATTTATCCAAACTAAATTTTTAGGTCTCGATTATTATGTATAATATATTTTCATTAAAGTTTATATATAAAATTTTCAAATATTGGTTTTAAAAATGGTTCTCCATTAAAATGCGGTAAAATTTCATTTTTGAAAAAATACTTATTTTATCCAAAAAAATGAATTTGTTCTTATATAATGTATAAGAAGAACATAAAATGGATGTTAAAATTATATATATTTTATATGATTCAAAATGATATTAATACAATTCATAACTGCTTTTGAATGGTTAGTTTAGTAAGTTGTGGTGAGCTCGAACTCACTGTTGCGTGTAGCACATGCTATTGAATTACGTTAATGAGATAATGTACTATGAAATCCTTGGGTGTTAGAAAATTCATCTAGTCTTCACAACTACCTAATGATATCAATAAATAAGCAAAAATAATTATCAAATCACCCCATACCAAAATAATATACCAAGTCAAATCATTCAGCTTACTTACTAATAAAATTGTTCAACTAGTATTTATAACTGTCCAATTATCTTATCACAGAAGTACCATATATCTCAGTAGACATCTCATGGGAGAAAGCATAAAAAATGAAAATTATTGTCATTTAAACTAGAAGAAAATATATTGGTAAAAAAATATAACACATAAATGGAATATAATGACAATAACATAGACAATGAACAAGATAAAAAATCAATATATGAGATAATTTTATTAGTGTGTATCATCAACCTTATGACATCATCATTGAATTTCCCTCATTTAGTGCGTACCATCAAAGAAAAACCTTTGAAAGTAAATTGTAAAAATGTTTTTAAAAATGAACATGTGTATACTCAAGTTTTATTTTTTCAAGAAACTATATCATCAACAAAGCTCTAGTTATCTCAATAGAGTGCATCATTACATTCATATAAATATTAATGAAAAAAATTATCATAGATTTTTCTTCATCTAGGTCAGCATCAATCTTCATTTTAAATAATTTAAAATGTTAAAAATACATCTAAATGATTTCTATTGTCCTTAAAGATATCACTATCATGATCGATGTTAAATAATTATATAAAAAAAATTTAATTTATTAAAAATGGACCAAGAAAAAAATCTATGTTTTACCTACTTTAACTAAAATACTAATAATAAATAATTAATAATTAATTTTGGCAGCTAAACACTACCTTGTAGTGAATATGATTCTCGGGAGGACTACAAGGATTGTAAAGAATATTTAATTTAGGTATGATTAACCTCAGGGTACCTATAAATACTAAATCCCATCGGAGAACCCATCAAGGATTTCATCCTAGGATTCATTTTTTAATTAATCCACCTAACATGGAGATACCATGAATCTTTTTTGAATTATAAATTATTTAGTGGCCAAAATTAAACATATTATATCCTAATAACACTATCCCTTTTCATTATTCTAATAAATCCATCCATATTGGAAAATTATTACCATATCTAATAATATCCCTAATCCCCCCATAGAAAAATATCTGAGATAATTCTAAAGTAACTCATGCCGAAAATTTCTAGATATTTCCATCGATGGTCAACTTTTTATATTTGACAATATTCTCCTATTTTTATCTTCATGAGGAGTATAATTCGGTGCTTTATATTATATTTCTTACAACCATGTAATATATTTTTAACAAAAATAATCAAAGAAACCCCCCCTCTTTTTTCATTATAACACTACTCATCAGCTCCCCATTAATTATGTTTTTGATTATGGAATAAAAAACAGTAAAATATGAATTTTAATTAATAAATGATTCTATTCATCCTTGTTTTTTTATATAAACTTATTCTTTAAGGAACAATAAGGAATGAAGAATAATGATTAATATTTTAATTTGTGATGAAAATTGAACCAAAATTGCATAATAATTTATTTAAACAGAAGCTCAAATAAATAACTATAATAAATAGTAAAATGAAAAAAAAAATAGATAATGGATGAAAATTGATGCAATATAATGAAATTTTTTGCCTAATAAGGGTAACCATGTATTTTGGTTCATCAAGAGAATGTTTGGATTATTGTTACCATGATAAATTTTAGAATCGATATTTTATCACATATTTAATTATTAAAAAAAGGAAACACCCTCTAGGGATAGGCATAGAGCTGGAAATATAATTATATTAATTTTAAAGAAATTTTCTAGTCTGGAAAAAAACTACATTAAAACCCCTTTAATTTGAGATTATTTCCGATGAATCGTCATTTTTCTCAAAAAAATAAAAACTAAAATTCATGATAATTTTATACTTAAATATTTAATTAATGATTTTAATGTAATTATAACATCTCGAATTTCATATAAACCTATATCAAAGGGTAGAAACACATTACAATCTCAACATAACTGTTTAAAATTTTATACATGTTCATCTAATTCCAGGAAATAATCTTTTTCCTCTAAAGTACAAAAAATGTCTAAAATTACCCTGATATTAGATTATTTCAAAACTTGTAATTTTAAATATATTTCAATAGATATATTTTTAATGAATTTTCTCGGAAAAAATATAAAATATCATATTTATAATTAAGAATTTCGATTCCGATGATTTATAAATATGAATCCTCAAAAAATATTCACATTATAAAAAATATTAAGATATAATTTAAAGAAGGTATCCTTATATACAAAAAAGAGAAACCACATTATGCATTCCTTGAAAAATTCCATTAATACTACATCAAATTTTATCGATATTAATACAATTATAATTTTCTAAAATATATCAAGTTATTACACCCTAATTCTTATGTGTTTCTCTAAGGTGGTCTCTTCTTTCTAGGACACTAGAACACTCAAACAAATATAATAATTTAACCACACATTACCTTCTCTTTAGGGTCCCTAATTTTTAACATATTGTATATAAACATAACATTTTCATTTTCATTTATCTCACCCCAATCAATCATATATTCCAAATAATGTACAAACATTCTTCGCTACCAGTAATGGATAACGTCATGGGACCACAACTACTATGGTTCTAGTTCCAACCAATATGATACTTCTGTGCATAGAGATATTATAATATAGGGTCTAATTATTCTCAATGAGATCTTAATAAAAGTTCAAAAATATAGATACCCATACTACAGGGAACCTATTAGAATGATATAATCACCTATCATAAAATCCAATGGTATTATCTATTGATTTTTTAGCATTTTTAAATTATATAAACCATCCTTGTCTAAATTCAAATAAATCTATCCAACACATTCATTGTCTGCATTAAATTGGAATTAATACAATATTTATACCCAAAATTAATAAATCAAATTAGATAATGGTCTGGTCATCCCTACAGTTGTTTATATGATTCGATATCAATACTGTAATGGTATCTATTTTTGTAAGTGTATTATTCATAGGATGGATGACTCAACCATATTTCATGGATTTTTACAATCCTATAATATTTCAAATTGATTTAGAATTATCATATTAGTATGACCCAATATATATTTCAAAAACATAATTACTATGAAAAAATTGGTTTCAACAGAATTATCTGAACCTGAATTCATCATCATGGTAAAATTATATTTAAATTTAGATATAATTGACCAATGGATTTGATATAATATCAACACCCATGAGACCCTTAGTTATACAATTTAAAAAATAGAAATCTATATTTTAATGTTAATAAAATGAGTTTAATTTTATATTCAGTCCACTAGTTCCTAGATAACACTATAACACATGGGTGTATGAGGTAACAAGACCATGATGTTTATATATGTTTCTACCCACTTCCACTAGAGAACCACTATAACCTTTAAAAACACAGAAGGAATATGGTTATTATAATTTCTTAAATAATAGATAATACATATCTCAATGAATGGGACCAATATTATCTTCAAACCTAATCACTAAAACATTCATCACATTGGATGATACATCATACCAACTATGTGATGTATAACTAATAAAAAATGACAAAAATGACACATGACCTCCTTCTGAATCACCAATGAAAAAAAATCATCCCATGTAGTCTATATTGGGGCTCTTAAATCTATACCCATCCATCAAGTCAATATCCTTATATAATATGATCGTTCCACCCTTCCTCCTATGGAATTAATAACTTGGGCTAACCTACTCAATACATTAGGTAAGATAAAATGAATATTTGAAATAATAATTTCCTTCTATATTGTGACATCATATCAATATTCATATCTAACATCTTATAAAATATATTTTACAATCTAATTTATTGCTTAGAATAATTTAAAATGGATTTTTATTCATTAAATAAATTACTACATTTCCATTACCGTGTGTATTAATAATGATAAATTCATAATATTAAATAAAAATTATCCCACTAATTTGAATTAAATTCATATATGTCAAATAAAAATTTATAATAAGCTTTTATGATCATAGAATATGATCAAACACTCACCTTTAATGTAATTCCGTTATGCCATTAGTAAATAGCCAACTACTACTGGCTCTATATCATGGAATCATAGTTTTTTTCATTAGTGGATAACTGTTTAAATTCTGAAGAAATAACCTCTTAATATTTTATTAATTAATATTATAACACTAAGATATTTTATGATATATTTTAATTTAAATAAATATACTTTTTTCAATAGCATGATTTACACACAAAATCAAGTTCTAATGAATTATAATATACAATATATTTATTAATATATAATGTGATTTTTATTATATAGATATTGGATTAGCATCTATAAATAAGAACTACTAAAATAAATGAATAATTTTTTATATATTTATAAATTAAATTAATTATTTTTGAATCATTTAGAAATTAAAATAAAAACATTTAATTGTAAAAATAGTTATTTTTCATAAAAAAATCCTTTTTAGTGAACAATGTTTTTGATATTAATAAATTAAATTATTATCTATTTATGAATGATTTTATATAAATTTTTAGATAATATATTCATATAAATATGTTAATATTAATTTAATATTTTTATATTGAATTTAATGAATATAAACTTAGTTTTATGCTGAAAAATTCATTTTTCTAAAAACAGATTTATTTCATTTTTCACAGTTAATATAAAATTAATTTCAAAAAAATATAGAAATTGAATAATTAAAAATGGATTCCATATTTTTAATCAACATATTTCATGTAATTTAATACGTTTAACTTAATTTTTCTTCCATACTGAATAGTCAACATGGTATAAATCTTGTATCCATGGTAAAAGTTAAAAGAGGATTATGCTTACATATAAGGTTTAAAATTTCTACAAACTATTTATATTATTATATTTTATGATTTTATTTTTACATTATTCATTTTACCATTGAATATTTAAATTTTACGAGCCACTTGATTGGAGTAGTAAATTAATATATTTTATTGTTTTGAATAGTTCCAAGTGTGTCCTCTCCCTCAATTATAAAAGGACGCATATTATTGAATCTTAATAATTCATTATATGAATCCTATATTACTGAATACCTATAAAAAATACTTTCAAAAATACCTCACCATGTTCTAGATCACCTCGTTTGATTAGAATGTTTTTATTTGAAGGAATAAGGTGTATTTCAAAGGAAGTCTACCAATAAATATGTATAACTCTTATCCAAGTACATTAAAATTTAATTCTTATTCGACCATATATAAAAACATAAATCCATAAAAAACTATAACACATGTATCAGCATTATATTTATAAGTCAATAGGATGATCGTACAACTGTTTTACACCTCCTTTACAAAAAAGGAAATAAAAGTACTTCTTGTTTGTACGTATGGACTACCACCTCTAAGTTGTGGAATGATTTATTTTACATCACTGCCTCACATAGTTCTATATAATGATGTATATAATATTAATATTAAACATATTTTACATAAGTATACCTCAATAATTATAATATATTTTATACTATTCTACCTTTCTATATATTAGAAAATGTTAACATTACTTATGTGTAAGTTTGTACTACCAACTCCATGTAGTGATTTCACTAGTTTTTCATCACAAAGTTATGTGAATAATTTAAAAAATACATATGATTAAAAAAATATGAAACTCATTAAATTAATAATATTCATAAGATGATAAATCCATGATAAGTTTCATGTACTTGAACCATTAAATAGAAATATACATGAAAAATCAGACAAGTTTTCACTCAAATGATCATTTTAATAATGACATTATATATAAAAGGATAATTCCAAATTATATAGGAATTGTTCATATTAATATATATATAGTTCATAAATATTTTTATAATAAACCAATATTTAAAATAAAAGATATTTGATCACATTTAATGCAATATGATACATGAGGTGTGATATTTGTGATATAATAAAATTTTAATTGGGATTATTTACGCCTAAATTTACATTAAGTGAAATTGAATGAATCATATATATTAAACCCCATATCCTTTCAAAAATGAAGGTAAACATGTCATTATTCATAAAAATTTATTTTTTATAAGTAGGGGTTTATTGTGTTTTGTGCACTTATATTAAAATTAATTTCTGTTACATATTGAAATTGAATATAAAAAAATGGATTCCATATTTGGAATCATCAAAAGTTATATAATTTCACAGGTTCAAAATAATAGTGATCTATAATGTATAGTAAATATGGTAAAAATATTGTTACCATGGTAATTGTAAAACGAGTTATCGGGGGTTAATTGAAGAGACGTTTTTTAAAATATCCAAAAAAAAATATATTAATTTTATTTTTTGTTGAAATTTAGACCATAGTCTTCTTATCATTTATTCATTGAAATATTAACCCACTATAACTTTTTATGACATTATCAAATATTATTTCTTTGAAAATTCCATGTATTTCCACTTCATCCATTTTAAAATGACTCAACAAATCATCTCTTCCTCCCACATCATAAGCCATATATCTCAGAAATTAATTTCCCAAATAAGTTTATAATATCTATCCCAATGTCTAAGAGGTCCTAGTTTATTCTTATTATCATCCTTCTAATGTTTAATGCATAAGATCAATGAGAATTCTCAATAAAGTGGTATTACACTTAAGCGAGTTCATTAATTTTTGTCATCAACATTCAATAAATGTATATTATCAGTCATTCCATGATGTTTAAAATATCAAAGACATATTTATATGTCATCATTATGATGCAAAGAATGTATTCCACCTACTCTTCACCGAATGTGAAATGATGTCGCTTGCCTGTACATGTGGACTAACTTCTCTAAATAGTGATCTGATTATTTTTCCATCATAGTCTCATGTGACTATTTGAGAGAAAATATTTAACATTTATAAATTATATTTATAAAATAATTATTCCTCTAAAAATATAATATATTATATCACTTATAATATTTTCTTCTAATAGAAAATTATAATGTTTCTAATGCTTATGTTTGGAATAACATCTTCATGAAGAGATGTGAGTTTTCATCACCTATTTTTGTGATTAATTATAAACATATATATGAAAAAAAAATAAGCTCAAAATGTCCAATATTTTACATTTATTATATTTTTGATATTATATGGATTAATTTTGATACCAAGTACAGAGACGATGTGTGATTCCAAGGCCCAGTGTGCCAGGAATAAATGATTTAAATTTATTAAATATTTTAAATAGAACAAGTGTAAATTTTCCCAGAAAAATTAGAATAACATCTAAAAGGGTGCTTGATTCAGAAATTTGGGTAAACCTTTCAGGTCATAATGCCTGGTTTACTATAGGAATGATTAGTAAATGCGAGTTGTTTGTGTAAAATTCATGATAGGAAGGGATATCAATTAAATAATTGAATAAATTAGATTATTAATTTTTGGTTAATTCCTTAAATAAAAAATTATTAAATATATTATCATTATATAACTCCATGGTTAGAAACATAACCCTCTAACTTCCAGATAATTGTTGGAGAGATCTTTGAGGATTTGCTATTATGAGTATGATGACAGATTATGGATCGATGATCGACACACATCAATTTTGAATGATCCCACTAATAAATGAAATACATCATCATTATTCATTAGAGTTCAACAAAAAATTAGGTATGGAATGTTTTATTTGTTTATTCCACATTCAATAATTCTATGATGAATGAAAATACATCAATAAATATATTGATATATGGTTCGATCGACTTACAATATTGGATAACTTTTCAAGGTTTTGATTAGAGTTCTATATTTATGATTTGATTTCATTATTTGTCATTATAATGAAGACATATTGATATTAACATGAAAATAAATTGAATATTTTCCCTCAAATCAGTTCTTATTCTTTTCTCCCCCTATTCACCATTCATCACAGGTTCTCTTACTTTGGCACGTGACTCGACAAATTCACGATCAATCAATCATTGTGTACCTATTTCTTAGTGCAATGATCAGATAACATGGTTCTAGGATCAGAAAAACATGATGGTTGTGAAATGAAAGTAGATGAGATATTTAGATGACCTAGGATACATAAATTCATTTTCTTCAACATTCATCAGCTCATAAATAAGAAGGATAGTTTGATCCCTTTTCTGAGTAAATATGGTAAGAGAACACATTTTTTAAAGACTGAAATGTTGGGACGGTCTTGTATCTTTGATAACATGGTAAAAATATTACCTGATCAATGTCTGATAGTAGACGAGGCGTGCAAGAGAATCTCCATTGATTATGTAAAATTCAAAAAAACATGGAATGCAATACGAGATTACACTATTTTTTGGGCCCTCAATGTTATGGCTAGGGTTTTGGACGGAGTTAAACATCACATGATGTGTGGCCCGACCAACGTGGTGTGTGGTCCCACTCTATACTCTATTTTTAAATCCTAGAATACACAAACACAAGGTTTAGTACATGGGTTTCCAACATGGTGTGTACTCCCCAACACAACATAGCATAGAGCATGTACATGGCGCAAGCCATTTACTGGTACATTGGTAGACGTACACAAGTGGATCCATGTACTGACACACAAGTATTCTACATGGGTAGCATATACAATTTTTAGTAAAAAATGGACATGAATTAAGACATAGATAATTTACATGTGAAGGACCTAGGGTTAAGTAACAATATGTGTGACCACTACTACACGAAATGTACTTTATTATAAATGGTTTGGATCCCATTTACTTTGTATCATGGACATGTTTTTTAGCATTCATTCCCCTTAATTTTTTCTTTTTAGATACTATAGAATCACTTACTACTAATAGTAATATTATTTTTTCATCATTACATCTTGGATGGAGTTGTTGGAATCCCTCCGAGTGTCCTGTAGTGAGATCCTCTATGGCATCCTTCCTTTGTATTACATAAATTTACATGACATTATACAAATAGAGTATCTTTTAAACATTAGTGTCTTATAAATAAGGTACATAAAACATTCTGCAACTAAATGAATAGATTTATTAATGTTCATCCTATATACATTTATTGCATCTCATAACCTAGGGACATACATCAAAGGAATGGGTGATCATAAGTCATAATAAAGAAAAACAAGCCAAACAGTTTACATGTAAACTTGAGCAATATCAATATAAACAAGAGGAATTTCTTAAATTAATGATAAATAGTCATATAATAACAATAATAAATTGAATCATAACATGAAAATGAGGCTATAAAATTTAATTCGTAGATTCATAAGTATATCACCAACGTCTATCCCCAAGGTGTCATAAAACTTACCAAGGTAATTCATCAATGTATCGTAAAACTTTTCATATCTATATATTAAATTCTATACCCAATGCATTAGAGTGCTATCAAGGAACACCCATAATATATATTTATTTTAATGAGATCAATAAAAAGTATAATAAAACATTTCCTAATAACCCATAGTGAATAAAAAAATTTCTTTCATTTGAAAATCATCGCGTTTTAAAAGGTGCTTAAAAACAAGATTTTTATGTCATTTATAACCCACAGAAATGGAGTAAGGGTATTATGTATGTAAAATCCAGAATAAAATAAATACTTTCTTCGTATTTATTAATACCCCTTGAAATTAAATTGTTTTGGGTATCATTAAAATAAAATAAAATAATTTCTTGGTAAATAGATAGATATTTTCAGATGAAAATTCTTTAGTATAACGGTTATGAACATTTGTTTTATAAAACATTGAAAAGTGGGGAGATAGAAAACACCCATTAATAAAAGACTCATAATATTTTATGGTTAAATAATAAAATTTAAAAAATAACAATTCATAGAAATTTTAAAGAAATGCCATATAAATGAGAACTTGAAAGGAAAAGATAAGTTGAGAATTAACTACTTTAAAAAGAAACTCCTAAAACTCAATTATCGGGACCCTGGGTGATTAAGGGAACCATTTGAGGACTCTTTAAGATGTAATAATCTCTTACCATCATGGATAAAGTTATTGGAATGAATAGGAATTATGGAATGACTGGTTATTCATTGAATAAGAGAGGAAGTTTTTTATTAGTTTCCAAGGACACCTCCATAGTGGTATTTGCAAAACTATGGGCCTGCCTATGGTATTTTCTCAAGATACTGGACACATGAGAAGCTCATATCATATTGTATTCTTCAAGAGTCTACCATAATTATTATCCCATTATTACATCACTAATGATGTTATTAAACATAATGAAAAAAATTGTATTTTTACTATTCATCGAGAAACAAAAGTATTTTATAAATATATCAAAAATTCATCATAACCAAATATCAAAATTATGAATTCAAAATTTAAATTTATTTTATTAGAATTAATCCTTTAATATGAGAATTTTTTCATTTAACTATAAAAAGACTCATTTGTTAAAAAATTTAATGGTTAGAAAATGTAGAGTAAAATTTTTGAGGCTTAAAAAAAATAAAAATATTTTGCCATTTATAATTAAAAATGAGTGTTTTTATAACACTATCACATTATAATAAAACAATTTAATAAATAATTATTTTAAAATTGAAATAAAAGTATAGTTTGTCCCCAAATCTCAATTTATCAAAATCCATCCCAATTTTTTAACAAACTATTCTTAAAATTGAATTGATGAAATGAAAATTTAAATTAAACAATGGTATTACATTTGAAGTGACTCTTCCCTTGAAACATAACCCCTTAAAACACCCGCATATGACCTACGGGTAAGGTGTGAAATAGTGATGGACTCATTGGGTGGCTCAGATAACATCTCCTATGTTTTAATGTCAACTAACATGAACATCTCCCATTTGAAATTCTGATCATGATTAACATGTTGAAGCTCGGCTTGGGCATGGTCCATAGTGAAACCTAGTGTTGCTACCTCCTTCCCAAGCTCGGACAAATATTCGTTTCATTGTCCCAGTCTACTGGATGAGGCCATAAATTCTTTTTTCTATATTAATTATCCACTATAATTTCTATTTATAAACAATAATTGTAAGGATAAAAATTATTATTATTTCCAATAGTCATATTAACCAATGATTATATTAACCAACGTTCATATAATGGTCGAAACCCAATGGACACATTACATTTATAGTTATATATTTTTATTTATTATGAAATAGTAAAACATTCATTTTCAAGAAACATCATGTCATTCAAAAGTTTGGGTTGTTACACCGTATATTCATATTCATACCCTAGGTAGAGTTCTTTGTATCTTCATGACCAACAAAATATGGATTTTGATCCTATACATATTAGGTTAAACAATTTTGAGTTGTTGGTATCACCTTATTTCCTTTGTTGTGATCCTCAACTATGTATCATATTCTCTTCGGACTATTAGTGTGTTCTTTCTCATGATGAGACCCGATGAGCAGTACCTCCCATACGGACGTCCTCAGTGTTATTAGACTCGATAGTGTGTTCTCATGGATAGGAGATTTTTGGAATCTCCGAGCTAAAATCCTAAGCTGTTATACTATATTTATTAATTACCTATATATTGTGTGTCATTATTGAGTATATCTAAATATTCTAGTTAAATGACATGTAGATATATACCTCTATAAGAGCTAACTGTGATTCCCTTATTTTGCTCTTTATAATTTAGGGGTGTCCTATAGAGTATTGTTATACCCACCCTACATGGTATTTTCTCACATGTGTCATCTCTTCTGAAGATGACCATCCTTTTTAAAGAGTCCTAGGGAAACCAAGACCAGATGGTGCTTAGTGAGACAATAATGACCGAGGTGTATTAATGTGGCTTCTAGACAGTAGTCCCTTTCCCATCATGTTGGACTTGTGTATCAGACACTTTGTGGTGGGATTTTATTTATCTATGATTATTTACATTACTTCAAACCACACTTTGGTTATACTATTTAGATGTATGCATACATGGTTGTTTAGTTGTTTTATATTTCAGCATTTTTATGGGCCTAGAGATGTGTGTGTGTGTGTGTGTTTTGGTACTTAGGCTAAGCACTCTTATGTTTGTGATAGGCCTTCTCTGCACTGGTCACTGGCCCCTGGCCCATCAAAGATGGTCATGGGAAGTTGCATCTTGGGTCCCACTTGGACGGGTCCTGATATAATGGTATTAGAGTGGTTAATTTCTACTTTTGGAATGAAATTCTGTAAGATTTGTCTCAGGAAATAGTGTTTAATATTTTGAGTCCAACATTCATGCCAGGGTATCCAGTATTAGTGTGACGACCAACATATATGTACACCAGCACATTGATCGCCTTATTTTTCACTCAGTACATTAGAACATAGGATGTAGGGAAAATAATGGTACATGAATCTTATTGGAATAGCTTGCAGTTTCCATGTGGTATTTTAGTCATCTCTCCAAATATACTAATTTACCTTGGTACAGAAAGTTATTTTATATTCCTTAACTATGTATACCATCTAGGGTTTTGCAGCATGATCAAAAGGATGATCCCCTCAGTGATGAGGTGTTGACACAGGGACCCGTTCAAAAGATGTTACCTCTAGGTGGTGCACCATCCACAACACCACCTATAGAACGCATATGGTACTCACAACAATAGAATATGAGGAGAACAAGATGATCATGCTTCATGAGGTTCACTAGAAGATACCCATCATCATCTAAGGAAATCCTAACCCACATGAGGATGAGGACTCTCTTGAGGTGATGATAATACTTTTCCACCTAATCAAGACATTGGTAGATAAGATGGTGGTTCTAGCAGTGAGGATTATTCCTGTATTAGTAGAACGATGGTGGGTTTTATTTACCCAAACATTTGATGAGATGAATATTTTGTGGACAGAGTTCGAGAGTCTTTTCAATAAATAGTTCACACCAGCTGTGTTGAGGGATGTTAATATCCCAAATCTTTAGCATCTCCAGCAGGATAGCATCAAATTAGTTGACTATTTATTGAGTTTTACTAGCCTCTCTATAAACTCAATGTATATGGTTATAGGTCATTTCATTAGAAATTGAAATTTTAAGCGAGGTCAATGTCGAAAAAATTGATTCAATGTTATCCCTCTGTGAATTCTTACCTATGATGGGGTGATGGAGAGGTATTTTATAGTCGAGAGTTTCTTGGCTGAGTAGATACTGCTAATGGTTGTCAACAGTGGGAAAGTATTGGATCCCTTATAACTAGTTTGGGGATTGAAATCATAGGGAACTGGATATTCTAGCCCATATATGGGCCACCGAGGAAGAAACAATATTATGAGAAGGATGGTTTTTAGGTTGGCGGGCGTGGCCACATAGTTGGGAGACTAGCAGGAGGTGTTTGACAATTTGACATGTTACCACCACAACCCATAGGTGGTCCATGCCAGGATCACAGGGCTGAAGTACATATGATGGGAAACTACAATCAGCTAAATAACACCACCCACAGGATCTAGTAATTATTAAAGATATGAGTTTTTGTCTTTTCTACCTTATCTTCATTACTGATGGACCTAGGTTCTATTCATTCCATTCTTTCCACATACCGTTTACAATTCATAGAGATTTTGGTAGAACCTTTTTCTATACCCTTATATGGGGATACTCTTACTGGAGAAGACTAAGTGATCACACACTTATATTGATTGTGTGACCAAACTCTTGGAGGTGAGAGTTTCTATTGTAATATCTTGGTATCATATTCATGGCCTTATGATGCCATTTTTAGTATTCGTTGGTTATATATAGTTCATTCCCATAATTAATGTTTTTGGAAAAGGGTGAAGTCTATCTTTAGTGATGGAACTAGGTTCTCAATTTTTGGGGAAAAGAAATCCTAGGTACTGTATATTGGACTCATGCATTGGAGGGTCTAGCTAATTACTTATTAGTTTCCTAGCCATACCCATGGTGAACTGGATGTTGTGAGTTCCCAGTTTCCTATAGCGGTTGAGGAGTATGAAGATTTATTCCATGATAATGTTAATACATTACCTCTCCACCTAGAGATATACTTCTGAAATGATCTACACATTGGGACAACATTGATATTTACGCCAGTATATCATATCTTTCTACCATAGAATCACAAGATGATGGTGTAGTTGGAGTAAATGAAGAGGCAGGGCTTCATTTGACCCAATGTTTCAACCTAGATATATAGAAATCTCTCAAAGATCCAGTTCTAGATTCATTAAGTCCACATTATGGGACACATTTTGTCATTAGATGTAGTGGAAGTAGACCGGGTCAATGTCAGCACAAGGATATCTTGGGATTCACCTAAGAATGTGACTGAGGTGAAGAGCTTCCTTAGGTTGGCAGGTTTTTACCAGATATTCATATTTGATTTCTCCAGGATATTAGGACCCATGAATTCTTTTAATTGAAAGATATTACCATTTATGTGGATAGATAAGTTCAAGTAGGGTTTTTAGCAATTGAGACAATGTTTTGAAGAGTGCCCCATCTTGATATTTATGGAGGAGGGTGTCGAGTATGTTGTGTTTTGAGATACATTAGGAATTGATCTTGGTTGTTTTCAAATGAAGAGGTTATAAATGATTTCATATGTTTCATACCAGTTGATACCCCATAAATAGAACTATGTGACCCACATCTTGAGATGGTAGTGGTAGTCTTTGTTTAAAATATGTGGTGACCCTACCTGATCAAAGATCACTTTATTATCTAATACAATAACAAGAGTCGCAAATATATATGTCCTCTCAGAATTATATCAACTTAATACAAAGCATGTGGCTATATTTCCTCCAATATTATTAGTAAAAAAAATTTAACACCTTTGGGAAGGGGAACGTGGTAGTAGATTCTCTTAGTATGATATATTTTCCACTACTGTTGAACATGGAATAAGAGGTGTTTTCCTCCTTGAATATATTAATTGTGGATGGATATGAGGAATCATAACTCTAGTATATGTTTTTCACACATCACTATTAAGTAATTAATTGAGGCCTATATTGGGTTAAAAACGTGATATATCCATAAGGCATGATCCCAATGGATTTTCAAATGGTTGGGAGCATGTTGTTCTCTTTTGAGGATGTAGGATGGAACAAATGATGTTGCAGTTTATGGTTCTAAGAGTGTTTCATATATCTCCATTAGTGGTATTTCCAGGTGTGGAAATGGTGTACTAGGACCTCCAACATCGCTTTTGGTGGCTAGTAATGAAGAAACAATTTATAGATTTTTTTATCTAAGTGCTTTAATAGATAGAATGTGAAGGTTGAGCACCATGTTCTAAAGGGTTTAGGTCAACCACTTGAGGATATAGAATGTAATTTGGTTGAGATATCTATAGTCTTTTTGATGGAATAACCACATATGTATATGGTAAATGATACCATCTATTCGTGATTCTCTATTTTCATATCTATTATAGAGTGGATTAAAGGAGATATTTGGGACCTAGTTATGCTTGATCACAGTTTTTCCCCCCAAAATGGATGGTCTGACTGATCTTGACATTCAGGTTTTGGATTGAATCCAACAAGCTTTCATGTTGGACTATGAATGTAATTGGGATGATCACCTACCACTAGTGTATTATTCATACAAAAAATAGAAACCATTCAACCATCAGTTTGGCCCCATTCAAGTCTTTATATAGGTGACCCTTTAGGTCACCACTTTGCTAGACTCTATCAGAAGAGACAACACTCATGGGCTCAGAGTTAGTGCAAGATACAAAAACGAAGGTGAAAATCATCCAAGAGTAAATAAAAACTGCATGTAGTCTTTAAAAGTCCTACGATGAAATGTGAAAAAGGCCTTTGGATTTCAAGGAAGAATACCATGTCTTCCTATGGGTTTCCAGTCAACATGGATTGTGGCAGTATGTTATCTCTAGGGTTCATTATCCCTTTATAGATACTATTTAGAGTTGGCAAGGTGGTGTATCTCTTAGCACTCCCTCCATAGTTAGACCATGTACATCATGTCTTCCATGAGTCACAATTGAGGAGGTATGTTCATAACCCATCACACGTTAGCAACTTGGGTGAACTAGGCATTGAGGACGGAGATAGTATTGATATATAACCAGTGGAGATCAGGGATCAACATGAGAGG
This sequence comes from Viscum album, assembly GCA_963277665.1. Taxonomy (NCBI): domain Eukaryota; kingdom Viridiplantae; phylum Streptophyta; class Magnoliopsida; order Santalales; family Viscaceae; genus Viscum; species Viscum album. Next base: position 1,405,103,792 of record OY728133.1, on the reverse strand, counting down.
ATCATTCAAAGGTCATTGATTTCTTTAGTGTCTATTTACTTGTAGCACAGGAATCTCTAGGAGAGCACATGGGAGCATGAGGCCCAAATTCATTCTTTGTACACATATATATTTCAATAGCCCTTATTTTGATTTATTGAGATGTAAAGGCCTAAGGTGGGGAGAATGTAATGTCTTCGATTTTCTATGTAATGCTTTTGGATATTATAAAATTTTATTTATACCAGACCCTGAGATGATATTCATTTGTAAGGCCCATTGCGCCGAGATTAAATGTTTGGTGTATATTAAATATATTAAATAGGGTGTGCATTAGGTTTTACCAAAAAAATTAAAAACATCATAATAGTTTCCTTGATCAAAAATTTGATGGCATCATTGAGTTTAGAATGTGTGGTTTACCCTTGATGTGACATAACATTATTCGGTGAGGTTTATTTATGGAAAATTCATCATGGGAGAAAATTTTAATAAAATAATAGAATAAATTATTTTATTAATTTTATGTTGATGTATAAAATTTATAATCATTATACAGATTATTATGTCATAATTCCAGGGTCAGTCGTTTAACTCTGAAACCTCTATAGAATAATTGAAGAGAGCTTCTAGGATTCTCTCTCAGGAGAATGGAAGTTGATCATGGATAGATGATCAACACACATAGATTTTGTAGGATATCACCAACAAATGCAACACAGATTCATTATTCATCATCGATTGAAAAAAATTATGTTATGTTATCTTTTTGATTTGGTTATTCTATGTTATTTAATTCTATAATGAACTTAAATTAATAAACGAATAGATTGATCCTCTAGTTGGTCATCTTATGGGATTTGATTATTTTTTTGGTGTTTTCATTGAAGTTATATATTTATGATTTTATTTTTTTCGGTTATTATAACAATGTTGGATCGATGTCTACATGAAAATCGATCAATGATTATTCCTCAAATTTTTTTCTTGTGATTTTCTTCCCCTATTCATCATTCATCATGGGTGTTATTCATTTGGACTACAACTCGAAAAAATTCTAATCAATCAATTGTTTCTCATCCATTTATTTTTGAAATGATCTGGTATCATAGATCTAGGATAGACATGGCACAACAATGTTGTGATGATGTAGATGGAGCAATTCAGATGATAGAGGATACTGTAACTCACATTCCTTGATGTTCTTTAGTGCATAACAAAGAATGATGATTTAATCCATTTATAGAGCATATCTAGATATGGAACATATTTTTTACTACATAAAGTCATGGACTAGCTTGTATCAGTGATTTTATGGAGAAATAATCAACATATTGATGGCTAGTTGTATAAGAGGAATGTGGGAGAAGCTACATTGGTTCTAGAAAATCGGGAACCACACAACATGAAAATTAATGATTAAAAGGCACGTGGGGCCCTCTGAATGGATTCTAGGTTTCTGGAATGATTTGAACATCACATTATATATTTCAAGGTCCACGTAACATGGGTTTCCTCCACATATACATAGAATGTACTTTGGAGAATCCATAGACATGGAGTGGAGTACACAGGTCTCTTACACATTGTGTACTCCCCTACACGACATGGCCTAGACAACTTACATAGGATAAGCTATGTAATGATACACAAGCAGATGTAAATGAGATGAATCCATGTACTAACACATGGGTAGAATACATGGGTATTTTTCATGTTCTATATTACTACACATACATGTCTTGAGACACTGGATATTTACATAGGCATGACCTGTGGTCAAGGGTCACATCATGTGACCCCTACTACATGTCATGTATTTATAACACATGGATTGGATTTCTTTTCCTCTATATCTTGGACAGGTTTGGTTAAGGTTCATTCTGGTAATACTTTATATGATGGTTAGTATAGAATAGTTTCCTACTCATAGGACTATTATCCCTTCAGTAGGACTTCTTTGACAGTGTCATTTGAAATACCTATTAGAGACTCTGAGTGATCTCCTCTATTTATCATCATTCCATATGTGGAGTTCTTCATAACATTGTGATCAATACTATGTGGGAATCAATCCTCTACAAAATGGTTTAATCCTGAATCATTTGATGGTATAACATAATGAAATTGGTAGTGATCGTCATATGTGTATTGTGTTCTCTTCATACTATCATCATGTTCTTTATCACGATGAGACCTGACGAGATGTACCTCTCAGAAGAATTACATAAGTTCTATCATAATCCAGAGTGTGTTCTCCAAGATGAGTGATTTGGTGAATCTTTGTGCTAGAATCCATGGGTGCACTACAAGAAAAATTCCATTTAGTGGCGGTTTTTTCGCGGTGGTTTTTAAACCCGACGCAAAACGTGTTTCGGGCCGCCGTTTCGTGGCGGTTTTTAAAACCGCCGCGAAAAAACAACCGCTAAACGGCCAAAAAAATTATTTATTTTTTTAATTATTATTTTTATTTTATTCGAGGATTAGCGGCGGTTTTTTAAAAAACCGCCGCGAAATAGCGGTGGTTTTCGTAAAACCTCCGCGAAATGAAATGAAAAAAATAAAAAAACACGAGAAACCCCGAAATCACTAAAACAACCATAACTTTTGATTCGAGCATCCGTTGAAGCGCCACGACCAGTCAAATCGAAGTTCATGAAGAGATCTAGAGGCACATATAATTAAAATTGTGAGACGGTCTAAGGTGTAGAAGATATTAGAGTTATAAGAAAGTTGAAAAAAGTTCTCCAACTTCAAACGGCCATAACTTTCGCTCCGGGTGTCCGTTTGGGCTCCACCACATATCAAATCGAAGCCAGTGAAGAGAGATACGCACCGTATTGAGAGAAGCAAGCTTCTGTCGTGTTTTTCAACCCCAAAAACACCTCTGAAGGCCTCCAAAACCTTGTTTCCGTCACCGGTGTCCCGTCAAACTTGTCTTCAAACAGACCTAACTTTCAATCCGCGTGTCAGTTCGGCCTCCTCCACCTGCCAGATCATAGCTCGTTCCATGAGCTTCATTTTGACAGGTCGTGACGCCCACATGCACTCCTAGATCATATGTTATGCCCTTTTTAGTGGGTATCTGTTTTGTTATGTTTTTCAATGCCTCGTTTCTAGCACACGTTCTCCGTCAGCTTTTTTTTAAATGGTCATAACTTCCGATCCGCCTGTCCATTCAGACTCTTTCACATTTCAGGCCGAAGATCGTTTCAGGATCATTGAGTTGACAGGTCGCGGATCTAAAACGGACTCTCAGATCATAAGTTATCTCCATTAATGTGAGTCCAATGTTTTTGTCTCTTTATGACTGTTTTGACGGGTTTTAACGGTAGCTCCATTTATTACTATTTATTTGGGGTTTCATGACTTGTTATCTTTATCAATGGTTTTTTATGGGTTATTATGATGATTATTTTGAATTATTAAGGAGTTTTCCAGAGTTGTCACGAGTTTTCATGCGTTCTCATTCTTTCTAATGCCTCATTCTTCATATGCTTTTCCATCATTTTTCATGCGTTTTCATGATTTTTCATACCTAATCACGTCTTTTCATACATTTTCATGTGTTTCCTTTATTATTTATTATTTATTATTTATTATTTATAATATACTTTAATTTATTTATTAGTTATTATTTATTAGTTATTATTTATTATTTATTATTTATATTTATTTATTATTTATTATTTATATGTTTTTTATTATTTATTTTTATTTTTAATTTTTTTATTTATATTTATTTATTATTCATTATTTATATTAATTTATTATTTATATTTATTTTTTATTTTTTATTTATTATTTATTATTTATTATTTATTATTTATTATTTATTATTTATATTTATTTATTTGTTATTATTTGTTAGTTATTATTTATTAGTTATTATTTATTAGTTATTAGTTATTATTTATTATTTATTATTTATTATTTATTAATTATATTTATTAATTATATTTATTTATTATTTATTATTTATTATTTATATTTATTTATTAGTTATTATTTATATTTATTTATTATTTATATTTATTTATTATTTATTATTTATTATTTTTTATTTTTTATTTTTATTTATTTCTTTAATATTTAATATTTATTATTTATTATTTATTATTTATTATTCATTATTTATTATTTATTATTCATTATTTATTATTTATTATTTATTATTTACAATTTATTATTTATTATTTATTATTTATTATTTATATCTATTATTTATTATTTCTTATTTATTATTTATTATTATATATATCTATTATGTATTTATTATTTATTATTTATTATTTATATATATTATGTTTTTATTATTTAATATTTATTATTTATTATTTATTATTTATTATTTATTATTTATTATTTAGTATTTATTATTTATTATTTATTTATTATTTATATTTAATTATTATTTGTTATTTATATTTATTTATTATTTATTATTTATTATTTATTATTTATTATTTATTATTTATATTTATTTATTATTTATTAATTATATTTATTTCTTATTTCTTATTTATATTTATTTATTATTTATTATTTATTATTTATTATATATTTATATTTAATTATTATTTGTTATTTATATTTATTTATTATTTATTATTTATTATTTATTATTTATTATTTATTATTTATTATTTATTATTTATTATTTATATTTATTTATTATTTATATTTATATATTATTTATATTTATTTATTATTTATTATTTAGATTTATTTATTATTTATTATTTATATTTATTTATTATTTCTATTTATTTATTATTTATTATTCATTATTCATTATTTATTATTTATTTTTTATTATTTATTATTTATTATTTATTATTTATTATTTATTATTTATTATTTATTATTTATCATTTATCTTTATTTATTATTTATTATTTATTATTTATTATTTATTTTTTATTTTTTATTTATATTTATTTTTTATTTTTTATTTATATTTAATTAGTATTTATTAATTATTATTTATTATTTATTATTTATTATTTATTTATTTATTATTTATATTTAATTATTATTTGTTATTTATATTTATGTTTATTTATTATTTGTTATTTATTATTTATTATTTATTATTTATTATTTATTATTTATTTATTATTTATTATTTCTGTATTATTTATTTTTTCAATTAATATATATAAGTATATTAAATTCTGTTTATTAACCACATGGCGAGCTTGGTGGAGTGGTAAAGCCTTTGGAAAATATGCAAGAGGTTAGAGGTTCAAATCTCACCAAACGCAGAATTTATTTATATTGCATGGGCATGCATGTGCATGTGCATGGGATGTGCATGCATGGATAAATAAAGTAAATAAAAGAATATTAAATAAATAAATAAATAAATAAATAAATAAATAAAATAAAATAAATACGAAATAAAATAAATATAATAAATAAATAAATAAGAAATAAAATAAAATAAATAAAATAAACTAAACTAAATAAATAAATAAAATAAATACGAAATAAATATATAAATAAATAAATAAATACATACGAAAAATAAATAAATAAATATATAAATATATAAATATATAAATATATAAAATTAAAAATTAAAAACATTAAAAAAATAAAAAAAATAAAAAAACTGCCGCAAAACGGTCTACCGCGGTTTTGAAAACCGCCGCGAATAGTTTCACGACGCACGATTTCGCGGCGGTTTTTCAAAACCGTCGCCAATCGATTTAGGGGCGGTTTAAACCGCCGTGAAACGAAAAAAAACCGCCACTAAATGCCTTTTTTGCCGTAGTGGTGGTACACTATAGTTCTGCCTTACGTCTAGATTTTGTGTCTTTTTTAGTATATCTGGATATTATTGTTATATGTGATATAGGAATGTACTTTTTTAAGAGGTAACCATGTTTAATTTTTTTATATTCTATGAATATCTTCAGATTCCTTCTAAGTATTATTATACTCACCCCTACATGGGATTTACCTGCACATGTCTTGTCTTGTGAAAATGATAGATCTTTTTATAGAGTCCTAGTTAAACATGGACAAGATGGTGCTTGGTGAGATTGAAAAGATAGTGGTGTGTTCCTTAAGCTTTCAAACAACAGTCCATTTAGCTACAAGTTGTACTTAAGTATCATACTCATTTTGTTGTGCTTGAATTTGTCCGTGTTTACTTTATTTTACTTTTTATCACACTCTAGTTATGAGATTTTGATGTATCCAAGCATGGTTTTTCATTAGTTTTACATTTCTTCATTTTTATGGGCTTAGAGATGTAAGTGTATGTGTGTGTGTGTGAATGTCATTAGGCTCCAACCTCCAATGTCAATGATATTCTACTCTTATTACTAGTCTCTAAACCCTGGATTATTGAAGGTAGGCTTTGGGAGATGCAGTAGGAGATCCACTAGGATGGGTCAAGACTATGATACATTGTTCTAAGTAATATTATGGAGATGATCTAACCATGACCAAGGTGAAATTACTAGAACTATCAAGACAAAACATTAATGGAAAATAGAATAGTTTTCACACAAATTTTAGTTTTAGTAAATTAATTTATAATAAAAGGATAATGTGAAATTATAATGGAATGATAAATAGTATGTTATGTTTGAATAAATTTATGGAATATATTTATAATAAATCTATATTTATTATTCATGAGATTGGATGAATTTTTAGAATGATGAGTCTTTTGGTATAGGATATATGTTACATTATCATATCTTCATTATAATTCTGATGATAAATATATATTGATATAAATTATATGGATATTATACGTTAAACCTTGATTATTTTATTATCCTCCATTTATTAATTTAATTTATTTATACCATTTTTGACTATATAATATGTAAAATGGAAATCAAAATATTTATTAGAAAAAATTTGACCTTATATTCATTTTTGGTTAGTAATTTTTTCATCCATATACATTGTATTCAAAATCATTTTGTTGATGTTTTTATCTATAAAATATTTCATTAAAATAGATTATTTTCAAATACATTGTTTATATAATTTAATAGAATATATTTGAGTAAATTTTCTCTTTACAGTTCATTTTCAATTATTTTCTTAAATTTTGAAATGAATGTTTTCTATTAAAGTGTACAGAATGAATGGGTTTTCCCACCGTCATGACTGTTCATTACATTATAGATAACTTTACATCATTCCATGGTTATTTCAAAACAAACAAACTTCCTAAATATTCATGGAATTTTTAGATAATATTTTATCAAAATAAAAAGAAATTTCTTTCATTATTTTAATGAAAGGGTCAAATGATATTTTATGTGTATTTCTATCTATGTCAACATCCATTAAAAAATTTATTTAGAACTACTGATATGATCTTATGAAACAATACACTTTTTTCCTTTTTATGACATAGGATGTTTTTAATCTATGGCTGATTCTATGAAACATTATTCATTCACATGGGTATATTATGTTACGATTAAACCATTATGACACTCATTTATTTTACACGGGTTATGATATGATGACATAATGAAATCATTTCATTCCAAAGATTATGATACGATGATATGATGAAAATGTTATGATCTTATGGAACACATATCTATTGTTTCCCTTATATAATGGGTGGTCCTATAATTATATAGCCATCCAATACATTAGATGATGATTAATATCTAATAACATAGTAGGTATTAAAATGTCAAGTAAATTCAGTTTAAAAAGGGAATATGTTCAATTAAGATGTCCAAGAAGTGAACATAAACTAATTAAATGAAGGAATAAAAAGTTAATCCTACCAAAACTGATAGTATTAGAAGTGATCCTTGACTAAGGATTTTATTTTATATGTTTATTTTAGTTCCAAAAATTTAAGACTTTTGTTTAGGAAATGTTTTCATAGCTCTTTATTGATTACTAATGATCCCAAATTTTCTGACTTATGTTATTTATTATAAAAAATATTATGTCCTATAATTATTATTAATGATCGTTGATTGATTGGGTATGATTATCATAATTAATGTTTGTGCTATAATACACTAATCTGTATCATATTTCCACTAATTATCATTGATTGATATCTCAAATGTTTAACCTTACTGAGAATCTGATTTCACCCTCTCTTATAGTTCTATTCTAATATTTATAATGAAATTTTTTATTTTGGGTATTTCTAAGAATCATACTATATGAGATGATCATTTTTGTAGATGTTAAAGATCACTCAAGAAATAATTTTATTATGTATCTAGTAATCAATGAATGTAAACCATTACATTCCATGGGCTAGAATTGTTGTGAAATGTAATGACTTTTGGTTTATAAAGATGAAATAATAATATATTAATTCTTCGATCCACCTAAATTGTAATCATGGAAAGGTTTAGTTATTTTTTGATATTATTATTAAAGAACTGTGTTTTAAACCATGAGGATAAGTACATGATTATAATAACAATCTATACATTTGAGAAAAATTTCACAACACTTTCAATGTACACATTGAGTTTTATCATCAAACATAAATAAAAATTTGTTCAATTCAATAGTGGATATAGACCAAGTATCTTAAATGAATTGATTCTAACTAACTTTTATAGATGGGATGAAATCGTTCAATGTTATATAAAGATATAAATAATGTTGGAAGACCCTCATTATTATCATGCTCTTGGGGATAATAATATATTGATTGAATTTTGGGAAAATTAAGATAATAAATCCCAAGGAGGAAAGAATATTAATATTACTTAATGTTAGATGTGTGGAAGGAAGAATAATGGAAATTTCCTTTTGGTTTTAAGTAAATTTTTCATGTGTGTAATATAAGCCCATTGAAAAGATAATTCTAGTGTAATGTGATCATTCTTGTCAATGAAAAGAATGTTTAGGAAAATAAATTGAATTTTCCACCCACACACCAATGCTATGATTGAAATAAGTATATAAATTAATCCAATTAGTTCACGAATTCAAGGGTTAGTTATTTAATCATCATTTAAAACCTTTTTGTCCAAGGGAGAAAGAAAAATATTTTTCCATAACAACAACTAAGGTGGGTGATGATAAATAAGTGGTGAATGGTACACATATCATCCACTCTAGAAAGAAAATGTTTTTTTATTATAGACCTACCCATTCATTAATATTTGAAGAATTTTTTATGTTTATCAAGTCACCTTCTAAATCAATAGATATTGAGATACCAGTAAAAAAATATTAATGGTGTGATGATTGCATCACACGTTTATACATCCTCTCTTATAAAGGATTTTGGGAATTTTTTCCCATTAAATTATGTAATTCTACCTCTAGTTGATTTTTTTTGTGACTTTGGTATTCCATAAACTATTATTAGATGGAGAACATATAAATGTATGGGGAAGAGAAGTAGCCTTTGACATTCTAAAAAAATTACGATCATAATTTGGTGCAAGGACGAATATGAACATCCACATGATATTATTTATATTGTATGGGTATTACTACCTATTCATGTGGAATATTAATCTAAAATAGTGTATAAGAACTCAAAAATAAAGATATATTTATTTTTTGGGATTATTTTAATGTATTTCCTGAAGAAATCCCTAGTATTCCCCAAAACTGTGAAGAATAATTTTCTATAGAAGTCAAACAGGGTGCTACAACTATTTCAAATACTCCAAATAGAATGATCAAAATTATATTATAGAAATTGAAGAAAAACATTAATATTATCTTGATATCTTATTAATAAATGGTCTCACATTACCATCAGGTGAAACACTTAGTTATGTTAAAAATAAATATGGTGAAATATGTCATTACTTTGATTTTCATAAAATTAACCTGATAATTATTAAGAACATTTATCCTCATCCTTATATTGATGATCTAGTTAATAAACTAGGATGAGACCAATATATTTAAAATATTGGTATTGGATTGGGATATCATCAGATAAGGTTCAATAAAGAGGATATAACCATTAAAACCTTTTTTATGATTTATTTTCAATATGAATATAAAATAATTACATTTCGACTAACAATTCACCTATAATCATTGTGGGTTTAATGAACACTGTTTTTAGAGATTACGTTGGACAATTTTGGTAAGCCTTTAGAGATATTATTCACAAATATTTTAAGGGTAAGTATGAGCTTGATGAAAACACGAGGATTGTAGTAAATACCCAAATAGAGGATAAGTTATATGTATAAATTTATGAAGTGTAAATTTAGGATTGAGATGGATTCATTATTTGTTCAAATAATCTCAACTAAAGGTATATCAAAGTATCCCTAAAAGATGAAATTTATTGACCAATGTCCTAGATCAACAATAGAAATTGAGATTAGTTTTTTCCCTTGGTTTCAAAGATATTATAATTTCATTAGGGACTTATCATAGTTATATTTTCCAATTACCAAGAATAAATGGAATAGAGTCATGTTCCTATAGATAGATGAATGTGGAAAATAATTCATGGACCCGAAGAGATGGTTAATCAGTGCACTTATGCTCAAACTACTATTAAATGCAGAATTATATTTTATTTATAGTGATAAACCAAGGACGTTAATGGAAATTTTCATCCTGTTGAATGAAATGGTGATAGATTATTTCTCTCTCCAATTGAAATTTCATGAGAAAAAATTTCTGAATAATGACTTACAGGTTGCAGTAGTAATTTTATGCATTGAGGATATAGAAGAATTACCTAATGGTGAAATGTATAATTTTTATATTTTATATAATATTTTGAAATATATATTAACATAGAAATATTTGAATATTTTTCAGAGAATATTTTTTATCTTTGTCAATTATTACGATTTATCAGCACAATACCACCCAAGGAATGAAAACTAGGTGGTTGATGCTCTGATTTGGAAGGAACTTGATAGTTCTTCCAAGATAAGGACTGAAAGGGGTCTAAAATTATTGGATTTTTAGAATATGTGACTTAATATATTTTGAAATTTGGTTAGATATTTTCTTTATTAGATTAATTTAGTACCATCCATGCATGTAAATATAAAATATTGGGACCAAGAAGCATGGAGATTTTTGTAGAAGAAGATGAAAACGGGTTGATCAAGGGAGATTATTTGGAAAATGTTGTTTATATATTGTTTCAGGATAAAATGAAATAATAAGGGAATATCGATCTATGATATTTTTCTTAACATAATTATCAATACAATATTGAGTTTTCATTCAAATGTAATCATACAGATGATATCTACTAGAGGTTATCATACTAAATCTTATAGATGAGGATTACTGGTTTGATGTGATCATTGAATGTTTATTTATTAATTTTTATCAGAGTATTATTTGATTTAACATAACTATATAAAAACAAAAATCAGTGAATGTTTATAAAATTTTGTACAATTAAAAATGTCTCTAATTCATTTACCAATGTTTCTAAAAAACATCATTAAATAATGTATCATTGATTTAGAAATAATTATAAACATATCTAATATCTGATTCATAAAAATTTCAATAAATTATAAATGATTTTGAAAAAAATCACTAAATGAGGTTATTCTAGTTTATAAACCATTGTAAACATTTCTAATAATGGATGTTTATAAATGTCTCTAAATTACTGATGTTTATAATCATTTCTATTTGGAGACATCTCATTTACAAGAATTTCTAAAACGTGTTGGTATTTTTTTGGATAATTTATTTATTTATATTTTTATCTATTATGTTTTCTGAAGAAATTCGATAATTTTTTTAAAAAATTTGTATTTTTTGGTGTTTTTATAATTTTTTTTGAAATATTTTATTAAAAATTGTACTCTCCACACCATCACACCTCACCCCATGTCATACCACCGCGTCCCCAAGTGCACCTCATAAGACCTACCAATTTCTTAAATACCAACCCCATGCTCGTCCAGTGTGCATGCTTACCCCACACCACTAGCACCTCCTTCTCACCCCACATCCTGAAGACATACCCCCCTATAGTTCTCTTCTCTGCCTACTAGCCTCACACCCATACAGTGCGCATTCTAACCTCGCCCTCCTCGCATGTCCCAAAGTCCCATCCCCCTCCACATTCACAATAAAAAGAATCTACTATAAATTGATCCCTAAACCTCATTCTTTTCATAGAAGAAGTAGATCAACTCACCAACTAGGATTTTAATTTAATAAATTTATTATGTTAAATAAATATATATTTATTTATTTATATATTAAAAAATTGAAATATATATATATATATTATATATATATAAATGATGTGTGTTATATTATATTATGTATACCTATATATGTTTATCTAATAAGTGATGCTTGCTACATGGTAAAGGTATGAAATCTACCTTTGTAAGTAGTGCGTGCTCCATGATCCATAGCCAACGTTCTCCCTCAGGATGAACTGTAAGCTCCATATTCCCTCCCATGCTCCACGCTCCAAAACCATGGTAGATGAATATTTTTCTCTACAATAATTTGAACCAACAACAGGTAGGTTTATATTCAATGGCATGAACAACTTCCCAATTCCAATTATGAATATAAAATTTTGATATTATATATATATATATATATAACAATTTCATTATTCAAAAAATTAATATATTGTGTATATAAAATTTTATATATTAATATATATGTGTTTATATTTTATATTTTATGTTTATATTTATATATAGGTTTATATGATATTAAATATATTTTTTTATATTTTTTATTATATTTATATATTTGATTGTATATATTTTTTCTTTTGTTTAATACTATATATATATTTTTATATTATATATATGTGTGTGTGTATTTTATATTTATATTATATATATGTTTATATTTTATGTTTATATTTATTTTTTATATTATATATATGCATATATAATATATATACATGTATATATATTTCTGTTTGTTTATATGTGTGTTTAGGTGTGTGTCTAAATATATAGTTTTATGTATGCAAATATATAACTAGCCACATTTTAAAACATTGGAAGAAATTTTACTAAAATATTCATGTTTTCATAAAAACATGGCTAATTTTAAAATATATGTGTTTATATATATATAATTATATATATCTTTGTATGTTTATATATATATATATTTATTTATTTAAATAAATAAATATATATATATGTTTGTGTGTGTGTGTGTGTTTATATATATTAGTATATATATATATATATATCTAAATACATGTTTATGTATTTGTATAAGTTTATATATATGGGTCAGTTTTTTTTAATAATATATGATATATATATTTATATATATAATTTTATATATTAATATACATATATTAATATATATATATATCTCTGTGTGTGTGTTTATATTTTCCTTATATGATTATATATTATAATATATTTATGTTTATATTATATATACATTTGTTTATATATCTATATGATTATATTATAATATATATATATATATATATGTTTATATTTTATGTTTATATTTTATATTATATTTTTAATATGTGATTATATTTTTCTATATATTTTTATATTTTATATATTGTATATATGAATATATTACATATATGTATATATTATATCTATGTTTATTTTATATATGTTTATATATCTATATTATATATATGTTTCAATTAGATATTATATATATTTATATATCTGTGTGTGTGTGTGTGTTAACATTATATGTCATATATATGTTTATATTTTATATATATCATGTGTTTTTGTTAATTTATATATGTTTTTATTTTATATAAAGATGTTATATATGTGTGTTATATATATATATGTTATATATATGTGTTAATATATATGATTATATATGAGTTTGTGTGTGTGTAAATATATATATGAATGTTTTTGTATATGTATATAATTATATTTATAATTATATATATACATTGATCCACATTTTAAAAACTGTAAAAATGTCACTGTATATAAATATTTATGGCAATGTTTCTTTATAAATGTGGCCAATTTTGCTATGTTTTTCAGGAAAAGTAGCTAAATTAACATCACTTATTAGAAACTTTTATAAATTAGTGACAATTTTCAAGAAACATTGCTAGATTTCCAATTTTTACTAAAAATATTTCTAATTAGGAAAATTGGAAAAGTTTAAAAAAACATCGCTAAATTACAATTCTTTTGTGATTTAGAGTGAAAAATGCTCAATGAACAAAATTAGGTGATTTTTACTTTTTATGAATATACCAAACATTGAGATTTATAAAATATCCAATGACCCATGTCTTATGATAAAAATTTGGTGATTGAGATACCCCTATACAATGTTCATGTTATAACAATTTCTGATGTTTAATGATATATTGTTTTCAAACCAAAGTGAGAGTATGCTAAGTTCATGGAATGATGTATTATGGTAATGAGGTTCAAATTTTGAGGCTATTTAAAGGATGGTGTCTTGGATGTATAAATGTTTAATAAACAAAATAATGATTGTAACAGTACAATGTTTAATGAAGCGATCATTTAGAATGTAATTGTCAATGTGCACCAAATGAACCAATGTTGTAAAGTTTATAGTATAAAGAGTAGTTTGTGATTTTCATTGAATGGTATTTTAGTTCACCATCAGTTGTAATAACGTTTACATGTGTAAAAATTCTACCCATTGTAATAATACAAATAATGTAATGTGAAGTAAAGATGTTATACAGTGATCAATTAGAAGATACCATATGAATCCATTATCCAAATTTTCTTGAAATATATTCATCAGTCATAGATTCTCATGAGAAAAAAATGGTTTTAGGTTTTACATTCCTATTATCAGATGAAGAAAGAATCTTGAAAAATACTATAGTGATATTTCAATGATATTCTGAAGGAACACAGTATTGAAATTCATAGTCTAGAAGGATTTTATGAAGATATAATAGAAATAATGATTAAATAGATTTATGAAATTTCTTTAATAGTCCAAATACAGTAAAGTTGAGGTGGGATATCTGGGTTTCAAAAAACATGGGGAAATATTTTGATTCAAGATCATATTCAAGGAATGTTTGAAGAAATGGTAAAGAATGATTCGTGAAATATTTGAAGGTCTGTTACTACTACTATTAATGAATGATCGTACCATTTCAGAGGGTTGAATTTAGTTAGTGGAAGGAATTTTGGGAGTGTTACATTCATATATTTTAGTGGGATATTTTATTAAAAGATCATAAATAAAAGAAAAAACTCATAGGAACACTACCCATATAAATGGTATCGTTGCATCGAGAAAAAACTGTTTCATATATATAATTTGGGTGAAGTGATGTAGAAGTGAAGAGATGATCAGACAAACAAGTTGAAGAAGAATTTTTTTTACTAATACTTGATATATTCTTCTTGTGAGTCAGTATCAGATAACTAGTGTTTAATGAAAATAAGTTTAATAAGAGGTTACTTGAAAACAAATGTAATATTCCACAAGTAAATCGAATGAACTTGGGGTTATCTTAGTATCAGTATTTAGAAGGTACTAGATAGACATACGATATAAAATTACACAATGGTCTTATCAGAAAAAAAAATTATCATATCCACAGTCATGGGAAATAATAAAGTTATTTCACACTATTCTAAAAAAAATTAAAGAGGAATAAGAAGTAATTAAATGAATAAAATATGTGGGGAAAATTTTCATCATAGTGACAATATTTCAATTAACACAGGTGATGGTTCTTGTGGTTTTTACAAACCATTGTTTTATCGTTTTTCTATGTGAGGGGGGTATGCACCGTAATATTTCTATAGTTATTTTTAAGTAAAAGAATATTACATGGTTTTTGTAAGCACAAAATGTTTTTTTTGTATTGTGGTATTGGTATATTGATTGCTTCCAAACAATTATAAGGACTATACACTCTTGATGATTAGTTACCCTTAAAATGCCTATATTTTTATGGGTGTTTTTGTTTTTTATAGAAAACATTGTCACTAAATAATGTTAATTTTATTTCCTTTCTATGAAAACATAAAAGATAAGATCACTGATGCAATCCACCACTTAGTGATCACAAATATTTATAACATTTAATCAATTGGTAATAGAGAGAGGTGTTTTCTCATTATCTATTTTTTGATATTTTAAGAAATGGAAGGATTCCATGAATGTTATGAACTCTTTAATAGTATGGGGTTGATATTTTTTATGGGAAGAATGATCATACCATTAATGATATAATGTTATTGTATCCTATGTAAATTGGATATGAAGTTTCTAAGGCTACAATAAATTTATTACCACTACTTTAAGATGGGGTTTCACTAACATCTACTTATTATAAGAATATGAAGAATGATAGGTGATCTTGAAATACAATTCTTTTTACACTCTATAAAAGAGATTTTCTTAGTGTTTGTGGAATTTTACTGAAAAAAGGAATGAGGTACAAGATTAGAAACATATCTAAAGGAAAGATAACATTTTTGAATGAAAATTTATATATTTTAATATAAAATTATGAAGTTACTAAGATTTTTTATTATGAATCTATTGGTGACTTATTTACAACTATTAAATGAAAATTTAAGAACTATATGATTTCTTAGTGGTAAATTAAAATATATAGTCATTTATTAAAGTATCATACCAAATATTTATATTAATGATTTTTCAAAGGTTTTATTGTTATAAAATACATATCCGGAAACACTATCTCAAGATGATCACCACAGAATTATCATCACATATAAGAAGATAAGATATAAGGATATCATGAAGAATGAGAATTATGATCAAAATATACCTTCTAGGACCCCCGGGAAAAGAAAATGTATGAATGTTTTGTTTGAAGAAGAATTCATTGACACCATCTATAAATATGAGTTTAGTAATAAAATTATGTTCATTATTTATTTTTTTTACTAAAAATTTGAAAAAACCAATAAAGAAATGGAAGGAGAAGTTACTACTGAAGTGCATTCTATATGAATCCAACGGAAAATTTTCATTAAAATTTCTATAACTAAAAGACTATGAAGATAGTGATAAAGAGAATATAAATTCATGAATATCTTATAAACATTAATAAAAAATGTGATTTCATTTTAAAAGAACTTATATAATTTTTGAAATATATAAATAGAGAATATTTATATCATAATTTGAATATGATGATGATAGTGATGTTAAAAATGATGAATCGTTTGATGATGCTACTAAAAAAATCTATACTAATTATTAAAGGATGATAAGATAAAAAAATTATTATAGAATAAACTCTGAATAATAATAAGAATAGTATAATATAGAGATTACTCTTAAGAGATAGTTGAATGAATGCCTTTATAATATTGTTAGACATGAAAAGAATAATTAGGTTTTAAATTAAGAAAATATCTTTATAAATAATCAATAACAATTTCTTAATGAAAACATAATGTTAATAAAATAGATTTATTATATAAATAAGCTACTTCATGAAGAAAACAACCTTAACATTATTCATGAAGAAATGTTAAATTTTAATTATAAAGAGTATGAGATTGGTCAAAAGGCATGTTATTGTTGTGTAATGAATAAAAAAACTGTTAATTAGCTTTATAATATGGAGAAAGTTCTAAGAAAATTTTAAATAAAAATTATCAATAAAAATCTTCCTCCGAGATTAGAAACATGGTTGGAGATTACCAAAAGAATCATGTAATTTAAATTTCAAGAGGCTACCAAAACATCAGTGTATAAAAAATTTCAATGGTGGAAGGTAAGAAAGATTATGGACTATAGTAATAAAACTCTAGATGATATGTATGTTACAAAGGGAAATGTAATTTATATAGATACTGATGGTATTATGGAGAAATATTGAATACAAATAAAATGATCTAGTTCAATCATTAACACTATAATGTATGTAGGAGTAACTAGGGACACGTTTTTATGGTGAGTAAATCAACCAAAAAAAGGAAACCTAAAAAATATATTTTGAAAACTAAAATTAGATTTCAACCTTTAGAAACTATTTTTTAAACAATTGATGATCCTATAAATCATTCTATAGTATTTCTTTTAATGTTTATATCTCGATAATGTTTATATGTAAAATATAAAATGTTGTGTCTGAATAAAGATAAATGAAATGACAAAATACATTATTTATTGAAACTATTATAAATAAATAAAAAGAAGAATGACCATATAATTTTGATAGTAATTTATCTTCACATTTCATAGGGGATATTATGTTATTGAATTGTATACAATATTATAAATAAGGAAGAATGGATTTGGGAAATGATGAGTCACTTAGAATTAAATGAATTGGATTAACTATTATTGGAATTAAATGACTAAAATCCAAAAGTTCATTGTTTATGGGATGAAACACCATTCATTGAGTATTTCAAAACTCTATGATAGAGGTAAAAATGTTTTTTTAAGATTAGATTTTATTATTAAAAATATTAAAGATTAGATGATCGTTAAAAGTGGTAAATGAATCACGGGGATTTTTTTGAAGCTAGAGATGCTTATGAATAATGTTATATGATAATGATTAAAGAAATTCATTTATGACATAAAGGCTAGGCCATATTTTTCAATGAATTTTGTGATTAATATCAAAGAGATAATTTATTCATGATAGTCTAGACCTGAGAAGAAAAAGTTATTGGGGTTTCTTGATATATGGGAAGGGAAATTTTATAGATTCCATATATATGAAATGCGAGATACATTCATATTTTAATGATGAGAATAGAGAAAAGGATACCCAGAATTCACCTCATACAATTCAATGATACAAGTGTATGGAAATGGTTAATTATAAAAATCAATGCCCTAATGCAAGGGTTATTGATATGATCAACATCAAAAAACTCTTAAGGAAAAAAGACTAAGGAATATAACATGAAAATCATTATCATTGATGGGGAGTATGATAATTAAGTGGTGAAATGTACACTTACCATCTAATCTAAAGTATCAAATGTTTTATCTGATTCTAGATATGACGACTCTTTTATTTCTAAATAATTTTCTATGGGTATCTTCATATTACCTCAAAAAATAGATGTTGTGTTAGCTGTGATGACTCTTAATGGCACAACAGTCGAATCCAAAGTTTATAATTCTTCTATTCTTAATGTTTGTGGGAAATTTCTTCCTTTAAATTATCTGATCCTTCTTATAGTGTAATTTAATGTGATTCTTGTCATGGATTGGCTTTGTATATATGGATCACATAACAATTTCTATGTAATTGATGTCACAATTCATATTCCAGATCAATTTATGATCATCTATCGATGTAAGGATGAATATAACCTTCCAATTGAATTTATAACCATCATATAGGTTTTGATTATTATAAATTAAGTTTATTTATCTCAAATGGTTGGGGAGAAACTCGTGATTAAGAATACACATAATGTGTGGGAGTTTGATGATGTCCTCCTAGAGAAATTTCAAGGTCTTCCACCAAATCATGATTCTATGTTATCAATATAATTCATACTGAGTTCTATTCTTATTTCAAATACACCTTATAGAATATCCCCAAATTTTTTTCAATAATCGATGAAGAATCTCCAAGAGAATAATGATATGGTATTATTACACCCTAGTGTGTCACCTTAGGGAGAACCTATTCAGTTTTTTAAGAAGAATGTTGGATCAATGAGACTATGCATTGATTATAGAGATCTTAATAATATCACTATTAGTATAACATATTCTCTTCGCCACATTGATGACTTATTTTACCAACTACATGGAGCTCAATACTTTTAAAATATTGATATTCATTCATAATATCATCAATTAAGGTTAAGAAATAAGATATAACAATTACCACATTCCATACAAGGTATGGACACTGAATTTATAGTGATTCCCTTTGGATTTAATAACTCCCTTTCAATCTTAATGGATCTAATGAATAGAGACATTAGATATAATCATGATATTTTTATTGTAGTCTTTATAGATAGTATTATTGTTTACTTTAATAGAATGAAAGAACATGAAAAACACTAAGAATTGTATAAGAGAGCCTATGAAAATAGAATATTTATGAAAATTTTACCAAGTGTGAAATTTTGATTCAAAAAGTTTCATTTTTTGGTAACATAATATCAATAGATGGGATGTGTGTGGGCCATCAAAAATAGATGTTTTTGAATGTTTTTCCAGAACAAAAATGGTGAGTGAGATCAAATTTTTTCTTGGATTGGGTAGATATTATTGTTTTTTTCAGAATGATTTTTCATGATTATCTAATACACTCACCATGTTGACTTGTAAAAGAGTTTAGTTCTTATGGAAAGTGGAATTTGAAGATAATTTCAAAGAGACAAATGGAAGGCTAGCCAGTGCCCCTATACTTACACTACCTTGTAGTGGAGAAAGGTTTGTGATCTATAAGGATGCATCCAAGAAGGGTTTGGGATGTGTTCTAATGAAAAATGATATGGTGATAGCTTATGCATCACGATAGCAAAAAATCCATGAGAAAAATTACCCAACTCATGATTTGGATTTGGTTATGGTAATATTTTAATTAATGACATGGAGGCATTATCTTTATGGAGAAACGTGTGATATTTATACTGATCATAAAAGTTTAATGTATCTTTTCACATAAAATGAGATGAATATGAGAAAAATAATATGGTAAGAGTCGACTAAATATTTCGAATATTCTTTAAATTAACACCCATGTAAAGAGAACAAGGTGGAATATGCTTTGATTCGGCAAGACCATGCTAGACAATACGTGATGAGGTTCACAAAAGATCCATTATTTATTAATTTGAAAAGGATGAATCTTGAAGTTTAAATGTAAGGGTAGAAATATTATCATTCTCAAAATGAATGTTCGACCATCTATATAGGTGAATATTATGGAGAAGAATAAGGAAGATATGGAGCTATAAAAGAAGGTGAGAAATGTTCCTTAATTAAAACTTGATTGGGCTGAAATAATATGGTTCAGTAATCAGGTTTGTATTTAACCCATACCAAAATTAAAGAAAAATCCACTATTTGAGGCTCATAGTTCTTCATTCTCTATTCACCCTATATACACAAAGATGTAAAGGGACCTGAGATAGTGTTTATTATGGGAGGTCATGAAAATAGATTTTTTCAAATATGTATCTTGATTTTTGTTTTTTGGAAAGTTAAATCTATGAGACAAAAGCATAAGATGATGTTACAAAAATTACCCATACCAGAATGTAAATTAGAAAAATAACCACAGACTTTTTTTTCGGACTACCCAAAATATAAAAATGAAATAATTCTATTTGGGTAATAGTTTATCGCATTACAAAATCGGCACACTTCATTACTATTGTAGTGGATTTCTCTCTTGATGAGATTGGTAAGATATATGTAATGGAAGTGGTAAGATTGCATAGAGTAACATTTTCCATTATATATGATCAAGATATGAGGTTTACGTAGACGTTCTAGTGAATTATTTAATAGTCTATGGTGACATAGTAATGTTTCTTCTCTACTTATCATCATCAAAATGGCAGTCTATCTGAGGGGAAAATTCAAACATTGGAAGGAATTTCGAGATCTTTCTCTATGAATTAAAAAGTTTCTTGGGATATGAATTTACCTTTAGGGGAATTTTCATACAATAATATCTTTCACTATAATATATAGAAAGATACTTATGAATCCCTCTATGTAAATTAGTGTAAAACTCTAACTTGCTGGGATGAAGTTGGGGATGGAAATCTATTCGGACCAGATCTTGTTTTTGAAATGGAAGAAACGGTAAAATCTATTCAATAACATATAAGATTAGATCTGAGTTGACAAAAACATTATGACATAAACCGAAGAAAGTTCCTAGATTTTTAATTGGGTGATAAGGCGTTTCTTCCAAAATCATCCTGAAATAGATTAATGATATTTGGAATGAAGGGAATGTTGGATCTTAGGTATATCAATCCTTTTTAAAATTTGGGTTGTGTTGGGAAGGTATCAAGATGATTTCTGCTTCCACTAAACCAGTCCCATATTCATGATTGGTTCTATATATCACTACTATTAAAGTACATAACTGATCCTTTACATGTACTATACTCGGAAGTCATACAATTGGAGAAAGATCATTCTTATGAAGAACTACCAATATAGATTCTAGATCATAGCGTAAAAGTTATACGGAACCAGAACAATAACATGGTTAATTTTTATGAAGGAACCATATATTTGACTAAGATTCATGGGAACATGAGTATATTATGAGGAAGAGGTATCCTCATTTTTTTTCCAAGTGCAGAATTTCTAGGGAAAAATTCAGTTTATGGGGCGTAGAGTGTAACACTTATATTTTTTTATGATAGGTTTTCTTTAAATAATTTTAATTATTCGGTAAAATTAATTACATGAAATCATGAGTTTAAAAGAACCATTAGATTAACATAGTTTAAAATTTCCATTTTTTCCTAGCCATTAAGATATCATAAATAAGAATAACTAACTTTTGAAAATGATTTTTGAATTCATTAGCTATCAATTATTTATGAAAATATAAATAAAATATTTTTATTTTTGTTTGAATTAATATTGGTAATAAAATTAAAGAGATATATATTTTATATAATTAAAATGAATATTTTTGATATTTATCCAATGGATATTTTAATCATAGGGTGTGAATGTACTCTATTAATTGTATAAAAAACTAATTTTTTTAAGTGGGTAATCATACGCCTTTGAATGGAGACCCATTTTTGAATGAATATTTTTTCAAATTAATAATATTTAAATGAATACATAAACATTTTATTTTAAATTTGGATATAAATATTTACATTGTTCGAATTTATTATATTTTTCTGATCACATTCATGTTTCGATGAATGGTTAAAATATACTAAACATTAAGTGAAAACAACCTTTTTCATCGAAATAACATATATGGTTAAATTATAATATTTGATGGTTTTTAATTATTAATATAATATATGATTTTCATTCAATATAATTTATGTCATTATCATTATCTTTTCATTGAATTCATATCTACAAACAATTCAATCTTTTCCAACGTTTTAACTTTTAAAACCTTGTTCTCTCATTCTGACAACATGATAGATTTTAAATTAATTACAACAAATTTAGTGTCATCAATTTTAAAAAATGGTCTCCATATTATTAATATTTAGGTTCAAATTATTTTTGTAATATAATTTTACTTTTTGGGCATTATGTATAGTAACTTTGGTAATTATTTTTATTATCATGGTTGAAGGTAAATTGGGTAATTAAAGGTAAACATAATTTTTTAATATTACCTTAACACCTATAAAAATCATATTTAATGACTAAATTAGACTATTATAATGACTTTTTAGAAATTTAATCACATAATGGCCACTTTCCTATGAATATGACATGAATATATCAAAAAATAATGCATGTGACAAAATATCACAATTTTTTTATATAAGTATATTAATTTTAATATATGGATAACCAAGAGATAATTTCCACTAAAAGTAGTATTTGGAATGATAAGATAATAACCTAAATCAAAGAAATTTATTTATAATTTTTAGAGGTTAAATAATCCCATTAATGATGACACAATAGTTATTTAGAATTTATTTTATTAATTGAAATATTAAATACATGGTTTTACAAATATTAAAAGAAATATAATTTGAATTAATAAAGCTTCTCCACGAATTTTCTATGCGAATATGAAATGTTAGCAGTATAGTTAATATTTTTTTTGATTTTATATTCTGTTTTAATTTTATTAATGTCAAATTAATAAATAGCGTTAATATTTACACTATTGATATTTTATAAAAATAAGAAAATATTAAATAATTTAAAAATCACAAAAAATATATAAAAATTAAAAAATAAAAATTATAAAGTCTAAAATGTCATAAATTATTTAGTTATGGAAAAATTACAAGAAATATGTTAATATTTATAGCCATTTAATGTTTAGAATATTGTTTCCCCAATTAATATAAAATAGATTAAAAAAGGATGAATCAAAATGATAAGGGTTAAAATAAAATAGAAATAGCTATAAATTTTATTGGTTTATATTATTTCATAAAATATTAATATTATATAATAAATTATACACCTTGGAAAAAATTTTAATTTAAAACTTAATTTTTATTAGTTTAATATGTTTGGTATTTCCAATGGTGCCCCTCCACTCTCTTATTAAATTAATTCTCTCCTTCTCTTTTAGTCACACATATAAAGCTATTTTTTCAGCCAAACCCTACCCATATCCTCTCACAACTTCCCTAAATTAATCCTAAAGTCCACACTTTCAGATGAAATCCATCCTTAGGAGACCATGTGTGCAAATCAAAAAGTGATCCTTGAATAATAGGTAATTGTTTTATCACCTCTTTCAAAATTCTTTTCTTCTTCTACTTCATATTATTATGTTATCATCATAATAAAGTAAAAAATAGAATAGTATAAATTTTTAGATGTTTTTATAATTATGGAACAACCTTATACCTCTGTTTATCCATCCTATAAATAACAATATCACAATGTTTGTGTTCGTAGAACTTACTATCTCCCTGTTGTGGTTTGATTTTTTATTCATCAATAATTTATTTAGATGGGTTAAATGATTAGTACAATGTATTTAAATATTGAATATAAAATGATAATTTTTCTTTATAATTAATATAAAATCAAATTCCATACAATTAAACCATCAATGTAATGATATTGTCGCTCTTGCACACGTACGACCAACCGTCTCAATGACACGGTGATATTAATTCTTCATGATAAAAAATCAAGAATTATTATAAAATTTATATGATGAGAAAAAATAATAATTATAAAATTAATTTAATTTGTTAAATGAATAAAATACATCCTAATCATAAGAATCTTGACTTACATGGCAACAGATGAATGGGAATACGAAGTAGTTAATTCAGGAAATTATGGTAATATTGAAACACTATTACCAAAATGATATAACAGGATCATATATGATATCATAAATATGTATATGGTTCTGGTATAATTTAAAAACTAACTTTTACTATTATACACAAGGATAAAACATCCTATACTACTAGAAATTACCAGTTAAGGGATAATTTTCTAATCTCATTTTTATCTGATATTGTTTATTCATTAGCGTTTACTGTCGTATATTTATCATCCACATCCATGTTTCCTAAGTATATAATATTATTTCTATTCTAAAACAATTTTTTTATTATAATTTTATCTTTTGGTGATTGTGTATTAAATGGTATTAAATGAGTCATTTTTCGTTATTCGATTTGAGGTACTTTTTGAGTTTTCTGAAAAAAGTAAAAACAGAAAGATTTTTTGACATATACGACATGAATGGATTCTTTAACTTTCATAACACCTTATTTAAATTAATATTTATTTACAATTTTTCATGGATACTTTCAATTAAATTATTATCTTTTAAAATTTTGTGCCTTTTTTATAAAATTAAATGTTTTTTAAGAATAGAAGATATTTCCTCAATAATTAATTTCAAGTATTTTATCAAAATTATTTTCTATATAAGATGGTATATGATTTTTTTATATATATATTATTACATTTATTAGATTATGTATATGGTAGAATGATTTTTATTAAATCCATTTATTTATTTTTAATATGATAGGATTATGTTTATGAAACCCATTTTCTGTTCCTTGGGTTATGTAATAATGAATTTTTTATATTTTTGGGCCACATGTAATAATGATTTCATTATTATATGGGTTGTACCTATAACCCCAAAAAAATAATTGGGTAAAGATTCATATATCATGAGATAGACATGACTGGAATGACAAGTAAATCTAGTTCTATAATATAGGGCTGAAATGGCATGTAAACTCTATTTAGTATTGGAAATTGTCAGCTATGATGGTCTTAGAAATGATCCTTGAATAATATCAAATGATTTTATATTATTCTGTGTATTCCAAAAAAAATATGTCATCTATTATGACTTTTAGGATTATGTCCATTAATTCTTTGGAACTTTTATCCCATGACATGATATGATGATCTTTCTCAGGAAGGGCAAGAATACAAAATGTTTTTTTCTTATGTCTTATTATTATTATATGAATTATATTTTCATTTTATACCTTTATTGGTAATTTTATCTCACCTTTCATATGTTTCATTTCTCCAATTCATGTAGAAGAGTATTAAGTTAGCTATGTCAAAAAGTAGTCTAGTTATGAAGAAATAAGTGGGAGTCAATTTAGATGATTTATGAACCAGTTTTTTTTGTTTCCTATTAACTAATGACATTATACTTATCTGGTCATTTCCTAGAATTATGATATGTTGTAACGGATATACATTAATTTTGAAATAATATCAATACATGTAAAGTATGGGTTATTATATTCATAATCTAAGTTGATGTTTCAATTAGATGAACTCTGATATTACTCTTTATAAGATATATTACAAAAAACAAATGATAACGATATTTAAGGGTGTTTGGGAGTCCTTTCATTATCAATATAGGGTTTTAATCTTACGAAGTGTAATAAAACAGGTATTCGTAGATAAATTATTAGATATCTTCCAAAAATTATAGGTTTCTAGGGATTCAATTAATAAACATGACTGATTTTTCAGTTTTAATATGTGAAAATTCTTAAATATTATGATATAAATGTATCACAAAAAATTGTATATATGACAGAAGGTGAGGACTAAGATGTTAGTATTAAGAAACATAACAACTTTTCTAATATAAGTGATAGAATAGAAAGTGAATAGGATAAATATGTTGATTCAAATATTTCAAGTGATGAAAAATATTCTTTTTCTTCTCATTTTAGGGAAATAAATCAATTGGTGGAACAAAATATCATTATTGATTTAGGAAAAAATGTTCAAACTATAAAAAAATCAAGGATAGTTACACATAATTATTTATATTCACAGGTTGAACCATGATATGTTGAATAATCCTTAATGTATAAATATTGTATTGATTCCATTAATGAATATTTAAATCATATCAAGAAAAATAAAACATGGGAACCTATACCTAAACACAAATATTGAAATATTATTGGATCAAAGTGGGAGTTCTAAAATTGTTTGAAAAAAATGTAAAGTAACAAGAAATAATGAAAATATGGATTGTAAAGGTTACTCACATATTCATGGAATTGATTTTTGTGAGACATTTTCTCCATTATTGGGCTTTAGACTATTAGTATAACTATTTCTATCATAGCATAATGAATATGTAAAAAATATCAGATGGATGACATGTCATCTTCTCTTAATGGAGACATCGATGAAGAATTTTATATTGGGAAAAGTGTATTTATTCTTGTTTGAAATGAAATTTATTTTTGACATTTTAAAAAAGTATTTGTCATGGTTAAATTAATCTATGAAATATTCATATTCCAAATTATATAATTTATTAATTAAGTTGAAATGAAAGAAATTAATAGTTGAAAACATCCACTATATAATATATAATTTCGAGGATTCCATAATTTTAATTGTTTATGATAATGATATTTTATTTATAGGGAATGATAAAAAATCATGTTAGATGTTTCATGATGATATAAAGTATGTTGATGGGATCTATATGGTAATATATATAAAACGAATTCTTGGGTTGAAAATCTCTCAAAACAAAAGCTGTATATTTTCATATTAGGAAAAGTATGATAAGGATCTTCTGAATAATTGAATGTAATATTTAAATCCCATTTTCACACACATCATAGTGGAAAGAAAGTTGAAGAAGATAAAGAATGAATTGTGGTTGGACCAAATGAATGTGGAATTTATTTGGATGTTTTTTATCTATCATATTAATAGATAGATATTTTGTATCATTTTACACATTGTTATAGGTATGGAATTTATCTTAATGATTATAATATTATATATGGAATAAAAAATTACATATTTATAAAATCGCTATTTTATTTTGGGTTGAAATTTTATAGCACATGAATACATAAAATGTATGGTAACACACTTGTATATTGGTTAGTAAATGGTCACAATAGAAGATCCAGATCTACATCTGTATTATATTTAAGAGAAGTATGTGTTTTTTGGAATATATTGAAATAAATTTCATCTAATATTCAAAATATAGATGATAATAATGTATCTCTTACTCATGTCATATAACATTTCCTTTCCTGTGTACTTTTTCCTCACTCAAACACACCCTAGGAAACCTCCCAAAAGTTCACCCATCCTGATCACTACTATAGTAGAAACATGCTTAAATATGGAGTTCTAATCAGGTATGCACCTAAAAAGGAAAGTGAACCATGTTGACATGAGTCATATCATTTTTTTCATTTAAACCTTTATCATTTGGGGGTGTTACAATCACCCCACCATTGGAGAACAACATCCTCTTTGTCGGCTCTACGTCTCAACTGAGGCAGTGCACTACACATAAGGCTGGGTCCACCTCTGATACCAAATGTGACAACTTAGTTCTGGTGAAACCACAACCACCACGCCATAACATGGTTGTCAAGACCAGATTTCCACTTTCACCATGGAAATAGGTGTCCCTTTTCCTCTTGTTCCCAGTAGTTGGCTTCCCACCATTTCCTGTAGGTATCATTATTCCTCCTACCATAGATACTGAGATATAATGTTCAACCATAGTCACTCTGTTCACCATCTCTATATAGTTTGTAATACTAAGTACTGAAATCTTTTATATAATCTCCTATATTATCCCTGATTCAAAGATGTGTGCCTTCAAAGAGGCACTTGTCGTGACTTCTGGTTCAAAGAATACTAAGTTCATCAACATATCTGCATACTATGTGACAGACAGACTCTCTTGTTTCAGTCTAAATAAGTTCATCATTTTTTGGATCTTGAACGTGTGTGCATAGAATTGTTTGTTGAAAAATTCTTCAAAATCCTCCCATGTAAGATTTTCATCCATTTTATTATGCACCAATAAATCATACCAAATACATGCAACATTTTCAAGAATATACATCACCAGATTGACCTTTAGCTCTACTCGTGTGCCGCTGAAGTTGAAGATACAACTAATACTACAAAACCACACCTCCGCCTTCTAGGGTTCAGAATCACCCCAGAAATTAGGTGGATTATGATTCATAAACTGGATGGTTTGATCCACATGTCATGGATCAATCCCCCAGTTCCCTATGTCCACAGCTTGAAAAGCATGGACAATACTATGAACCAAATCCTGGTTTACACGTGGTTCAGGTGCAACCACATTCTCTGCAAATTCTTCAGGTTGGTATCGACGACGCCTACTAGGTGCCATTTTCTAAACGAGCAACAAACTCAGTTAATCTCACTCTCTAGAAACTGTTGTCTATGCATTTCAAATTCTAACACATCAACCATCACAACACTATTTTCCAAATCATCATTTTTTTGATGTTCAGCTATTTTAGAAACCACTTCCCATTCTTTTGAAAATTAAACCATATTTAAAATACGATAATTATTTCTATGGAAACCCCCATTTTCATTAACCATTTAGAAATTCTATAAAATCCATAATTTAAAATCATTATTTTAAATTAAAACCCATTTTTCACAGCAATTCAGCAAGATCACACAATTTCACAGTAACCATAAATCATCAAAAATGAATATTTTTCCACAAATTTAACAATCAATAAAACAATTAGAATATAACCAATCAGTTCTAGAAAGAGGATTTGAGATAGAAGCCACCTACCTTGATGGTTTTGATGGAACATTAACAACAGACGAAGACCACACGAGGATGTAGTCAATTCTCCAAGTGTGGCCTTAGATCTCTTATCCTAGAAAGATCAAGATAAAACATTGAAATATTTGGCATTCAAAAAATGAATATCTACCCTCTAGAGGTTCAGATCTATGATAGAATGGAGATAAGAGAAGTATATCTAAGAAGATCTAAGAAAATATGACAAATCCGTAAAGAATGGTAGCATACCTCAAGAATCAGACTCGAAATCACAAAGTAAAGGCTCCATAATGGCTTCAACTCATGTGGGGATGGTTTTCTAGCCTTCTAGAGTGAGTAATATTGAAATAGGGGCGTTTTGAAGCCAAAAAGGAAAAAATAGGGAAAAAACAAGTAAGATCTTAGAAAAGAGGATCTAGATTTGACCTCTGTGCAAGATTTGATCACACAGTTTGTGCCAAATGTGTATGGATTATAAAACCTCCCTTTGATACCAAATGTGACAAATGGGTCCTGGTGATAGCCCAGCAACCCCACCTTAACATGGACATCATGTCCTGACCTGACAGCTACCACAAGTTTCTCCACAGACATGTGGTCCCCACCTTGGGGCCCACCCACATGCCAAAACGGGTCATCTGACTAATGAAAGTCCTCAACACATTGTTTTCCAAATAATCTTTTTTCCCATGTTCAACTATTTTAGAAACCACTTCACATTATTGTGAAATTTAAACCATTTCCAAAATATTATAATCATTTCTATAGAAACCCCATTTGTCATCAACTATTTATAAATTCCAGAAAATCCATAATTTAAAATTTTAATTTTAAATTAAACCCCCTTTTGGACAACTATTCAGCAAGATCATGCAATTTTACAAAAACTATAAATCATCACAAATGAATATTTTCCATGAATTTCACAATCAGTTAAACAATTTGAATATAACCAATAATTTTTAGAAATAGGATTCGAGAGAGAAGCCACCTACCTCAAATTATTTGATGAAACTTTAACTATAGATGAAGAATGCATTAGGAAGAAGGTCGATTTGCCAAGAGTGGACTTATATATCTTATCCTAGAAAGATCACCTCAAAAAATTGAAATATTTGGCACCCAAAAAACAAATATCTTCCTACTATAGGTTCATATCTAATAGATAATGGAGATCGGAGAAGTAGATCTTAGTAGATATAAGAAAACGTGACAAATCTGTACATAATTGTGACATACCTCAAGAATCGGACTTGAAATCACCAACAGAAGGCTCCGAAATGGCTCCAACTCGTGTGGGGAGGGTTCTCTAGCCTTCTACTGAGAGTAATATCGAATTAAAGGTGTTTTGAATCCAAAACAAAATAAATAGAGAAAAAAAGAGTAAGCTCCTAGAAAAGAGGATCTAAATTTGGCCTCTGCGCAATATTTGACCACACGATTTGTGCCAACCATGTAGGGATTATAAAACCTCCATTTGACACCAAATGTGAAAACTAGGTCCTAGTGATAGCAAAGCAACCCCACCATAACATGGCCATTAGGTCCTGGAACAATAGGTACCACAAGTTGCCCCTGCAGACATGTGGTCCCCACCCAGGGGCTGACCCACATGCCTGAATGGGTCATCTAACTAATGACAATCCTCATAGGCCATCCACGAATGATTCACATAAATATATCCTTTGGTATTTACTTGACCTATCATTAATGAGTATATATTTTCGGAGAGATTTTAAATAGGGTACGTTCTGAAATAAATCTTTTTAAACTATTTTTACTTTTTTATACTGGATAAATGATATTTTTATTGAAGGTTTAATTTTTATTTATTGAAAAATGTTTCAATTGAAAAAAGAATTTTGACCATTATTTAGTAAAACATTCTTAATAGGTGTAATAATATTTTCCTAAATAGTTGATATTTGAAAATATGATATTGTTTTTCAAAAATGATTCTTTCTTATATTGATTTAACATATATATGATTATAATTATTGTAGTTTAATTCATTTCAAAAGTTTCATATCATCTCTGATATGGGTTCCATGGTATATAATAAAATCAAAAGGTGAGATTATTGGCACCAAGTAGTTAATAGATATTTTAGGAAGAATAAGAAAGAATAAAGGTTTCTCAGAGGATAATTTCCGGATAATGAAGTTTAGATATACATTGAATGGAATATGAATGAAAATGGGATGATAAATTTGTAGTATTTTGTTTCTAATATTAGCCACATTACACAACTGAGTTTTCCTTCAACGTTTTTTTGTAGTAAATTAGCTCGAGGCTATTAGACAAATCCTTTAAGAAAAAGAATCCATGTATAATTTTCTCAAGCAGAGTTTAGCCCAAAATTTTTATCCAATTTTGATTTTAAGTACCATCTAAAAAAATTATTGATGATTTAAATCAGGATATTATTTTATATACATAATATATGGAACAACATGATTACTGAATGTAACCATGGTCCTATATTAATTCAAAAATACGACGACTGGGATACACTTGTACAAAGTTTGTGTTATTATTATTTTTGAACATTACCATACTATGTTTTCTAGATAAATTTAACATAATTTAAGTTAAACTGATTAAGTATTAAATTTACATGGTTCAATGTTAAGGTCTATTGAAGGTATGGATTTGTGGTTGTACAAATTATTAAGGGACAAAATAATTTTCTCATAACTATAATGTTTCCTCTTAAAACCCATTACATTCTCATCAGTAACATTCTACCAGAAGAACCTATATTGTCAATTTCATTGGATAAAGAAAATGTTATGAATTAATTGAATGATATTTTATATGATTATCAAATGGAGGAATGGACACATGTGTTGAAAGTATACCTAGAAGACTAGATCACAAATTATGATATAAAGTAACTATTTAACAGTGTTATCGAACTTATGAAACAATAACATTTCATTGGTAAATGTTTCATAAAATATTTCCTTTAGTTTGAGGTTTTCATGAGAAGGAAATATTCTAAAGTTTCTAATGCAATTCATCATATGTAAAAATATTCCATAGATAAAAATCATTGATGTTCATATGTTGTTATAATGAAACACAAGTAAAAATTTCTAAAATAAAAAGATGTTATTAATATATAAAAGATAAAACTTTTAAAAGGAATTAAAAAATTTCATATCTGGATAAATGTGATGATGATGAGATGGTTTATCATTATTTCAATAACCATAGAATAAATACATGATTGAATATGATATTTGATAGATTGTTAAAAAGTATGAGTCATTCGTGGATGGTTTTATGATCATTGATGTTGTTTATTTAGTAATTTTCTTAACATTTAAGAGGATTAAATGAAATCACAGGAAGGATGTTTTTTGCATGAAACTCCAATATTAAAGTGTTAGGTTTTAACTTTATGTTCACACCTCACCATAAAAACTCATAGGAACAGTGCCAATATAGAGGGGGTAGGTGTTCTTAGAAGAATACGATTCACATATAAAATTAGGGTGATGTATTATAGAAGTTAAGTGTATATCAAAAGGATAGTATGAAGATGAATTAGTTTAAAAAATACTAGATAGAGTCATTATATTAATTAGTATCAAATGGATGATTTGTAAAGGCAATCGGTCATATATGATGTTATATAGTATTATACGAGTTGTGGGTTGAGAGTATCAGAGGAAATTGGTATTAGATTGGACTTAGTAATCATTGGAAACCTAATAGAGTATATTCTATGAGGGATCATTCTAATTATTCTGTAATTAAGTGAAAATGAGGATTATACACTTTCATGTAAGGAATGTGTTGTTAAATTTCATGTAGAATAATGAAAATGTATCAAATCATATTGTTGATGGTTATTAGGGTTTTTACAAAAAACATTTATACCATTTATTGTTTCTAGGATTACATGGATTGTCAGTTTAATATTGTTATTTTCATGTGAATGGATATTTTGTTCTTATATTAGCCTCAATAAGGGATTGTTTCTAGAGTTTTTGTGGCATTATATTACTTCAAAACAAATCCATTACCTAGTAATTCATGCATAATAGTGATCCTAATAAATTATTATGTTCCTATGAGAGTTCATATTTTGTTTTCTAGTAGATTTATTCTCAATAACATGTGGAAATATTTTTTTCTTACATAGAAAACAGAAATATTTATGATCACTGAATCGTCCATCCCACTCATTTTGATCACATGGATCTGGATGGGTCCTTTCATTAATTAGGTTCTTATACAGGATGTGGAATTAAAAAATAAGGTTAGAAATGTTCCCAATATTATCATGATTATGATGGATTTATAAGGTTCATGAAATAAATATTTTTCCATTAAATACAATAAACTATTTGATAATGATCTAGTTATTATTATTTATTTATCTTAGAAGTGTGAAGTTGTATAAGGATATAATAGATTATATTTGGTGGTATGTCTTCTTCTTGGTATGTATATTGATGTTTGGTATTCCATAATGTTAATGATAATGGATATAAATCTAATGGGATATTGAAACAATTACTCATATGGTAATAGATACTCGATATCATTACCATGTATTTCATCTTTAGACTTCCCAAAACATATAAAGGGCATAATGTTTGTTTAATTTGTTCAATTTATAAATTTATAAAAATTTCATTTATATGAGATAATATTTCTATCTAGATCATCATATCATGATATATATTATGAACGTGGTATGGATTCATTGATTACCACATTTAATTGTATCTAATAAAGTTGTAAGGTTTACCTTGATGTTCTGGAGATATCTTTAGAATGATTTTGATAAAGAGTTCTGTTTCAATACTGCATATCATCCATCGATGGATGGTTAGTTTAAGAAGACCATTAAACCATTTATAATATATTGAAATCATTATATAGTCATTACATAGGTGTTTAAGATATACATCATCAGTTAAATTTTAATTCAGCAATAGCTTTCACTCAACCATTTAGATCGATCCTTATAACGACTCAAAATTTTATCAATGGAATTTCATCCTTCTTATAGTAATTTCTTATAGTATAAATCATAGTGACCATAATAAAAACATTATAAATAAATAATTAATTAAATAATAACTATTTCTATAGAATAATTAAAATATTCAAATGAAATAGTAACTTTATATTTGCAATAGTAATATGGTCCTTATGAATTGTAAGCCTGTCAAATGAATAGTAGACACACCCATAAATGTATAAATAAAATTAATAATATTAGAAATTGAAATTATGATATAATTATAAAAGTGTAAGAAATTTAATGTTTTAAATTTTTTTAAATAACTGTTTGAATTTTTATTAGTCATATATATTTAATTAAAATATTATAAATAATTAAATAAATTAAAAGAAAATTTATTTTCATAAAAACAAATATAATATTTTTTGTCTTATAATTTTATGAAATTTTTATGATACCTTAATTAATTTTTCAATGTGATATAAAAAGAATTATAAATTTAAAATTTGAATTTTTCGAGTTAATGGTGATCTTTATTAAAAATAAATTACCTATATTTATAAAATAATTTTAATAAAATGGAGTTCATTTTTTAAGTATATATGTTCAAAAAAGTTTATGGTGATTTTTTGGTATTTTTCTAATATACATTTATTTTTTATGAGTAGTAAAATATGCTAATTGACGATAAAAGCTAAATATATGAATAATGGATTCATAGATTATGTATGGGTGATGTTAGAACAAAATATTGACATCAAAATAATTATTATAAAATATTTAGTGATAGTTATCTAACTATTTATTTTCTTTTGAAAAAATAAGTAACTATTTCTGAAAATAATGAGAAAACACCCCTCCCTTCCACTATAAATACTGCCCCTCACCACCTCTTCTCCTCTCACATTCCATGGCTTATGCGTTTTCTAAATTCATCCCAATATACTTCCATATCCCCTATACTACATATATTATCGCTTGGTCTCATATAAATACCAAAACTTTTTCTTTATGGAGGTTATGAAGGGGGATAATTTCTAGGAGTAAATTCATCTTTCTTTTATTTTAATTAATTTTCAAGTTATTTTATTTTCTTATTAACTCCTAAACACCCTACATTCAAATATAATTATAACACTATTAACCTATATATACTATAATTATATCAATTTAATTCAATACCCATCATCAAACTCCCCACTATATCTCACTTTTATTCTAACAATGATATTGTTTCCAGTGATGTGTCAATTTATCGACATGACGGGTTTAAAAATGTGTTGAAATAGATTTTAATTTTTTTTAAACACTATTTTTTTCTTTAACTAATATATATAAATAATACGAAATAATAAAACAAAACATGTTTTTTGTGATTGAACCCCCCCCCCCCCACAAAAAAAATCACCTAAAAAGATCATCATTAACTTTTATATAAAGATTTATCCTCATACCATATAATCAAATTTTTTATAAGATCATGTAAAATTATTAAATATCAATAATAAAATATAATAACATTTTTTGATTTTTATCCACATTTTACAAGAACTTCAATTCATGTATAGAACAGAACCGATAATGAAAACAACGAAAATGAACACTCCTTACTAATGCAATAAAACATTATAACTAATTCAAAAGACCATAAATGAACTTAATAAAATAATAATTAATCAAATTAATGAGTAAAAGGTTATTTATTTTTTACGTAATGAATATAATATGATTATACATGATATTAAGTGATGAAATTATTAGGACATAATGTAAGGGGATTCTCGAACCAAACTCTTTTTCCTTGGGGGGTTCCCTATTTCACAATAATTTCAGTGTGTATAATCATTTAATTATCAATAAATGTAATTTAGTTATATTCACCTCTAAATTTATGTAATATAAATTATTCTACATCATTTTATGATAAGAATAATTTTTTTCAAAACGAACTATTTTTTAAAAAAACACACATTTTACTTCTCTTGAGATTGCTTCTTAATCACTCAATATTGATGATTCCTATAATAATAATGTTATTAAATTTATATTTACCAATGTTTATTAAAAAAATTATTATTTAATAAATGAATTCCATCACATTCCATGGGTTATTTTATGTTCAAGATTGATATATGTTATATGTGGTATGCTTGATAATGTAAATGTTATGATGTGACGGGTGCACCTAGAATTATATATCATATAAAAATGTTATTATGTGACAAGTGTTCTTGATATTATTTATATCTTCAATTAATTGGGAAATGTAACTTATCTCACGTGAAAATTGAAATATTCATGAACATGATGCAATCTTGGTTCAAAAATATGTGTGGTAATTGACCACTAAGACACACTGTTTCATTTTTCTACATTGCCAAATTCCAGGCCTTTATCTAATGCTTTTTCCCTTGATTATGATGATGATCCAATTCTTATGTTATGATGATAAGGATTTTTCTCACCCGTTTTACATTGATTTAGGTTATTATCAATCCTTTTATTGGTATTTTAGCTTACATATTTCATTCATATATATCCTTAGCTGATTACATTTACTACGGTGAATC
Organism: Viscum album; assembly: GCA_963277665.1. Lineage (NCBI taxonomy): Eukaryota > Viridiplantae > Streptophyta > Magnoliopsida > Santalales > Viscaceae > Viscum > Viscum album. Next base: position 1,405,066,597 of record OY728133.1, on the reverse strand, counting down.
TGAAGGGAAGTAAGAAGTTATAGAATAAGAAATTAAATAAAATTTTATGTTTTATTATGTAAAAGTATTGTGCAATTCTAATATTCAAAATATACCAAACCATTGGTTCCTGTAATTGTAAAATAATTATGTTTTTATCATTAAAATTATTAATAGTAATGTAAGAAAAAATTAGTGTCCTTATAGTTGGTATTAGAGAACAGTTTAGTTAATTTGGGAATTAATATTTGAGACCATCAGATAAATCCATTAGTATAGGACTATGTATAATTAAGAACCTACGAAGCTTTATTTTAGAAAATGATAAACATATGGATCCCACAATATATTCCATTATAGTTAATTTCACCAATGAATAAATTATTTATTCATGACATCTTGACATTAACATTTTTATAAACATTCTTATTTTATAAAATGGTGTGAACTAGGAGAAACCCGGAAAAACATTTGTGTGAGGGACAACGCCGCAATTTCCAGAATGACAACCCCAATGCCTTTGGAGGTGGAGAACAAAATTACATGGATATTCTTACCCAATTGTCTCAATCTATGAAACATTTCCCGAATAATGTGGAATTACATTCTTCTCTTAAGAGGGAGAAACTATATATTGGGTTTCTTATATAGTACTAACCATCGACATTTGGTGGATCTTCTGATTCACTAGTTGTGGAATAGTAAGTCAGCTCGAAGGGGAAGATATTTTATGTACCTCACTATTCTAAGATATAGAAGGTGAATATTTTTTGTTATTATTTAGATGGAGAGGTTAACCAATGGTGGTTGTCGATTAAGAACACCAAACTGAAGAATGAAGTTGAAAAAATGGAGTGGTAATATATAAAGAAATTGTTTATTAAAAACTATTTCCCACGAAATCTTCAGACAAATATGGTGATATAATTAATTGAGATGATGGAAAAGGGAGGATAATCTATTATAACCTATGAAGAAAATTTCATAATTCCTTCAAGGTATGGTTTAGGTTTTTTTTTGACAATGATAGATAAATTTAAAGAGTTTTAGTGGTTTAAAACCACCCTTTCAAAGGCTCTAGAAGTTCGAGACATTGGGAGTTATGAAGAAATTTTTCATTAATCTCAAAAATGTGAATATGGATTTTTCAGAATGATTCCATGGATATAGTGATAAGAAATGAAATATGGAGCTTCAAGATGGAGGATTAAATGAGAATGGTGGAGTGAAAAATCAACCATAAAAATGTCAAAATGTGGGAGAAATCATCATGGGAACAACCTCAAACGTATGTAGAAATGCATCATCTATGTGAGAGAAGCCCACTACACTTAGGAATGTTGAAAAGATATTTGGGATCTGGACAATGTGATGAATGAAAAGAGAGAACCACTCATTGTTCAGTGATTCAACTATATGGAGAAAGGTAACTATGAAAGACAATGCACTAAACCTCGAGTCCTTGAGGGTAATCACCATCATTAACCACCAAAGCCCAAGGATAAATGGAAGATTTATTCCGTCACTATTATGGAAGAGGAGTAGGAATATAAAGTCATACAAGGTAGACATCTCATTCCCTCAATAATGGTAGAATTATTATTTAATTTTTGTTCTATTCATTCCATTATAACATTAATGTTTTCTTGAACAGTTTAATATATGCCACGAAACAATGAAAAAGAGATATCTATAAAAACACCTAGAGGTTAAATCATTTTAACCCAAGTGTTGGACTCTTCTCTTGCTGGCATATGTGGGAATATTCTTCCTACAATTCTCATGAGACTCCCTTTGGTGGAATTCTATGTTATAATGGGAATGTATTGGCTCTAATTTTAACGATAAGATATCAAATGTTGGAAAAAATAAATGTATTCTGATATTAAAAACCATCCAATGCTCCTCCCCAAATGAATGGTTGATCATGAATCTCCTTTATAAAATCCATCAATATTGTGGGTATTGATTCTCTATGATGAATCATACCTTTCTCAAATGGATGAGTCAAATGAAAGTGCCAACCTATAAAAAATTACCTATATTGAGGTTATATAGTCATATACATTCTAAAGTGTTACCTAGAATTCCCCCAGATTGTGAGGTAGAGTTTCCCATAGAACTCATAGCCAGATCCACTCATATATCAAATTTTCCCTATAGGATGTCTCATATCTAACTGGATGAGATAGAGAAGCAGTTGCAAGATCTATTGAAAAAATGGTTCATATGACCTAGTGCTTCACCTAGGGGTGTGCTAGTGCACTTGGTCAAGAATAAGGATGGATCAATGTGGTTGTGCATCAATTATTAGAAACATAAAAACATCACCATAATGAAAATTTACCCTATTCCAAGGATTTATGACTTTTTAGATCATTTATGAGGAGATTATTACTTATCAATGGTGGATCATTGTTTTGTATATCATCAGATAGAGGTGAAAAGACTGATATTCAAAATAATACCTTCTGTATAGTGTATGGGAACTATGAGTTTCCAGTGGTTCCCTTCATAATTACCAATTCCCATGATATATTTATGTATTTGATGAATAGATTCATTATATATGTAATGGCACAGACCCTCCTGGCCCATTACTTTTCCAAAAGTGAAGCTCCACCAAAGCAGTGTCACCGTGATGGTGGTGTTGTACCCCACACTCTTTGATTTTCATGATCACAATCACTTTCATATGTGTTTAACTTGTTTTCAAGTGTTTGTGTTAATAGGCACAAGGTTGCCAAGAAAATAGCCCAAGAAAGAATCAAGAAGTGGACTGAAATTCAGTCCACCGGCCAACCGGTGTGATAGCACCGGCCAGCCGGTGGCACCCACCAGAATAGTGCAAGCTTCTGTCTTGCCACCGGCCAGCCGGTGGCTCCTCCACCGGTTAGCCGGTGGAGCCTGGACCTGAATTCTCCTCCTCTGCCAAGGCACCGGCCAGCCGGTGGCCCTGCACCGGCCAGCCGGTGGAGCCAGTCAAACTAGCCGTTGCAGTTTGACCAGGCTAGCCCACTTGGCTCCCAACGGCTCTTTAACCCTCTCCAACGGCTCCGAAGCCTCCCCAAGGGTTCCATGCCTATAAATAAAGGCCAAGGAAGCCCCAGACATCTACCGGAACTATTGTGAATCCAACGGACTCATTTCCCATCATTTGGCCAACCTCCGGCGACTTCCTTCAAAGGAACCCCAATTGCTCCAACAACTTCCACATCCAAGGAGCTCCTTCAAAGAAGCTTGGAAGCGGCCTTCAACATCTCCATCCAATCAAAGTCGCCCAAGGCTTCTCAAAATACGGTTTTTATTGTATATTTATTTTGAGATTTAATTTTGGGTTTGTGCCTACAAACCCCAAACTCTTTCTCATCCCCCTTTCATTTGGGTTCTCACACCACCATTAAGGTGTGAAGAGGTTTCGTCAAGCCTTTCCTTTTAAAAGGCTTGTGTCACCGGTGAGCTAGCCTTCACCCGTTAAAAAGGCTAGTGGGTTCTTGCTATTCCATTGAAAGCAAGTGGGTTCTTGCTAAACCAATAAAAGCAAGCTGTAATAGGTCCTAGTGCTACCTCAAAGCCTAGTGGGTTTCTTGCTAAAACCATTGAAAAGCAAGCGGTAGGAATCTCTCAACGGTTGAGTTGGGAGCGGAGACGTAGGCCGGGTTTTGGCCGAACTCCGTTATCAATTTCTTGTGTCTTGCCTCTTTATTTCCGCTGCATTCATTTAACTTTGATTTTAATTTGTTATTATTTTTTAAAAGGCAATTCAACCCCCCTCTTGCCATCTTTCCTCGTCTTTTTTCCGACCCAACAATTGGTATCAGAGGGATAATTTGAGTAATACCTTAAACGGTTTCAAATTCAAAGATCCATTGTGATGGCTTCTACCGCTTCTTCCTCTCAATCCCCCGAAGGCTTTTCTTTGGATCGTGCTCCATTCTTTGATGGAACCGATTATTCTTTTTGGAAAACCCGCATGACCACTTTTTTAAAAAGCATTAGCTATCCAATTTATAAAATTGTTATGCAAGGATTTTCTCTCTCCTCTCCCGACGAATCTCAATGGACCCCCGCTGACATTGCAAATTTCGAGCTTGATGGCAAAGCCATGAATGCTCTACATTGTGGGTTAGATCGTAATGTTTTTGATTGTATTTCTTCTTGCACATCTTCTCATGACATTTGGATGTTTTTAGAACTAACCTATGAAGGTTCTAGAGAGGCCCCAAAGCAAGAATCCGATCAAAAGCAAGAACCCGGCGAAAAGATCAAGCATGTTTACCCACCTCACAAGAAAAGGGCCAAGAAGAAAAAGAAGAAGGCTTCAAAGGCAATATGGAGTGATAGCTCCACCTCTTCATTCTCCTCCTTCTCCTCGAGCGACCAAGGTACAAAATGCCTAATGGCATTCCATGAGGTAACTTCTTCCGATTCCTCTTCCTCATGTTCTTCAAATTCAAATTCTTTAAATCATTTGTCTTATGAGGATCTCCAATTTGCTAGAGATCAATTAGAAAATGGTTTTCATAAACTTTCTTCAAAATTTGTTGCTTTAAAAAAGTCTTTCAAAAAACTCTCCTCCGAAAAAGACCAACTTCTCAAAGAGAAGGAGGAACTCTCCCTAAAAATCCAAAATTTTCCAAATGTTGATTCTTTGGAATCAACCATTAAAGACCTAAGGGAATCCTTAGGCAAGTTCACCCAAGGTGAACAAAATTTGAACAATCTCTTAGGTTCCCAACGCGTTTCCCGAACCACCCATGGACTTGGCTATACCAATGTAGCTTCCTCCTCCCATGCTCCAACTGTTATTGTAAGGGGGAGCTCTAGTTATAAATTTTGCAATTATTGTAAAAAACCCGAGCACCTTATTTATGAATGTAATTGTAAAAACGCCTGGTATGGCCAACCCAAGTCTATTTACTATAGTGACGAGTTTTATAGGAGAAGACCCGCTATGAGACATGTTTGGATTGAAAAATCCCTTCTAGCGAGTCTCTCCGGGCCTAAAATCATATCTTTTCAAAATCCCTCTCCCCGGTGATTGATTGTTTTTATTTAGGGGGAGTTAGGTTCTTTTAAGCCTTTTTGTGAATTAAAAATTTTTCATTCAAAATTCTCATTTCAAATTTTTTATTCAAAACTTTCGATTCAATCTTTCATTTTCAACTCTTGGTTTCAATTGGTTTTTGATTCAAATCTTTCAATTTCAAAAATCTCAATTGATTTTCAAATCTCAATCTTGTTTTTCAAATCATCCCTCAATCAAGTTTTATGCCCCTATTCTATTTTGATAATCACAAAGGGGGAGAAATTTCGTGATTGATTGGGGGAGAATCTTTTCTCTCATGCTTAGTATTTATTTTCAATTTATCATTTAAAGCATGCCTTTCATTTAAGTTTTTACATTGCTTAGATAAGTGATTGTGATCATCAAAATAGGGGGAGACTGTTGTACCCCACACTCTTTGATTTTCATGATCACAATCACTTTCATATGTGTTTAACTTGTTTTCAAGTGTTTGTGTTGATAGGCACAAGGTTGCTAAGAAAATGGCCCAAGAAAGAATCAAGAAGTGGACTGAAATTCAGTCCACCGGCCAACCGGTGTGATAGCACCGGCCAGCCGGTGGACCTGGCAGAGGCATTGCCCACTGCCCGGCTCCACCGGTCAGCCGGTGGCTTGACCACCGGCCAGCCGGTGGCACCCAGCAGAATAGTGCAAGCTTCTGTCTTGCCACCTGCCAGCCGGTGGCTCCTCCACCGGTCAGCCGGTGGAGCCTGGACCTGAATTCTCCTCCTCTGCCAAGGCACCGGCCAGCCGGTGTCCCTGCACCGGCCATCCGGTGGAGCCAGTCAAACTAGCCGTTGCAGTTTGACCAGGCTGGCCCACTTGGCTCCCAACGGCTCTTTAACCCTCTCCAACGGCTCCGAAGCCTCCCCAAGGGTTCCATGCCTATAAATAAAGGCCAAGGAAGCCCCGGACATCTACCAGAACTATTGTGAAGCCAACAGACTCATTTCCCATCATTTGGCCAACCTCCGGCGACTTCCTTCAAAGGAACCCCAATTGCTCCAACAACTTCCACATCCAAGGAGCTCCTTCAAAGAAGCTTGGAAGCGGCCTTCAACATCTCCATCCAATCAAAGGCGCCCAAGGCTTCTCAAAATACGGTTTTTATTGTATATTTATTTTGAGCTTTAATTTTGGGTTTGTGCCTACAAACCCCAAACTCTTTCTCATCCCCCTTTCATTTGGGTTCTCACACCACCATTAAGGTGTGAAGAGGTTTCGTCAAGCCTCTCCTTTTAAAAGGCTTGTGTCACCGGTGAGCTAGCCTTCACCCGTTAAAAAGGCTAGTGGGTTCTTGCTATTCCATTGAAAGCAAGTGGGTTCTTGCTAAACCAATAAAAGCAAGCTGTAATAGGTCCTAGTGCTACCTCAAAGCCTAGTGGGTTTCTTGCTAAAACCATTGAAAAGCAAGCGGTAGGAATCTCTCAACGGTTGAGTTGGGAGCGGAGACGTAGGCCGGGTTTTGGCCGAACTCCGTTATCAATTTCTTGTGTCTTGCCTCTTTATTTCCGCTGCATTCATTTAACTTTGATTTTAATTTGTTATTATTTTTTAAAAGGAAATTCACCCCCCTCTTGCCATCTTTCCTCGTCTTTTTTCCGACCCAACAGGTGGCACTAGTAATGGTGGCACATTGTTGGTGGCGCCGGTCACGGTGGCACCGTGAAGGTGGCACTGGGCACCGTGGCACTGTGAGGGTAACACCGTGACGGTGGCACAGTAAGGGTGACACTGTGACGATGGCACTGTGTCATCTTCATTCTTTTCTAGTTCCCACCATTTCCTCTCCCACAGTAATTAAATCTTTTACCCTTATTAAAGACCATAATTAATACCTAAAAATCCTGATAAATGTCCCTGATGGGGGATATTAAATAACCACTTATTACCATCGTGTGTAACCGCCCAAACCACGTGGGAAACCACGATCTGACTTTCAAGGTGTTCAAAGTCCCCATATCTCATAACAACAAGATTTTATCTATATATCGTAGAGGAAGTTCGTCTTTCTCTTCTTCCTTTTGGCCGACTCCTCTCCTTCTCCCTGGTACGCCTGTGATTGAGTCGTCTGCTCGTACTTGGAGTTCCCAAGGTCCCTCCCCTAAAAATCGTGGAGCCCATGTTCTTGGAGCGTGGAGAAAAAAAGGTCAATCCTTGATCAATCTCGTAGGGATTTTTCTCCTTCATCTCTATCTTTTCTGTGTCATGCGGGGTGGGCATGCTTTTGCCTCTATGGAAATTGATGAAACCGTACTTAAGGAAGATAATTAACTGACATTAAAGAATGAAAGGGGGAATGATTGATGTTCTGTTGTACTCTTTATGTTGTTATGTGTTATGAATTGTATGTGCCTATTCTCATTAAAAATCATGGTCATTCGTGGTCTTTCTCTGTGCACTACTGAACCTCGGGGCTTTTGGATGTTTAAATAACCGTAACATGGAATTGTTTAATTAAGTATACTTGGTTAAATAAATTTAAAGCACTAGGATCAACCCTTTTGTGTGATAACCATGGTTCAAGCACAGTGGAATTGAAACCATTGAGTGTGTTGAATCTTTTAAATCTGAAAATACCTACATGGGCCTGCCTTGTGTTAGTGGTAGCAGTTTGGTTGTTTTTTTCTCGAGCTGATTGCTGGGGTGACATGGGTGGGTATGGGATCTACTGTTGTTATACTTTCGTAGGTTTTGAATTTGAGGTTGTGTGTTTACTCTGCTTATATCACGAATTGGGGTGGAATCATCTATTGTTGAGAAACCGTTGGCTCATGGATTTTGGGGGCATGGGGCAGTGTCTCGGGTTTTCTCTGGTTCCATTACTTTGAGGGATCTCAGTTATTCCTCTGTTGTTGCGAATTTACAAGAGAACAGAGTGTGAATTTTTATGTTTCTGTTTGACTGGCTTCTTTCTCTGGCTTGCGGTTTTTGCCTGTTATTTTCCCAGTAGTGTAGAATTCACCTAAACGGGGTTAGTTGAACATGAAAACAGGAATAGTTTAAATGGGAATTGGTTTTGGGAATGAGTTGTGGCTTGGTCATGAGTGTTGTACTGTCCTTTCATGAATGATTAGTAACGGGGGAGTTTTTCTTAGGTTTTGGACCCCTAGGTTAGGATGAGTTCCTGTCACCTATACCTATATCTGTAGCTTTTATGTTTCTTATTCACACCCCACCCAAGTTGAGCACTTAAGTGTCGAACACTCCCATTTCATGGGGGAGTGTGTTTTCCCCAACACTCCCACGATTGGATGGTTATTAGCTCCTTTCTTCTCCCTTTCCCGAATAGCCAAAGACTCTTCGGGCAGGCTGGGATGGCCTGAAGTCCATTATTAGCCCAAAAATCTTCGGGCAAGGTAGTTGTGGTGGTTGGTCTAGGTGTTTGCGGGCATGTTGTTTCCCAAGTGTCTTCAGGATGGGGCCCATATGTATTTGGGCGTGGTAGTAGTTGTTCTGACCCAGGTGTTTGCAGGTGTGATTACGCATGGTGGTTGTGGCCCAGGTGTCTGCAGGTGGGATTTGGCAGTGGGATTATGGTGAGGTTGTGGCCCAGGTGTCTCCAGGTGGAGTTTGGCAGTACGAATGTGGTGAGGTTATGGACTAGGTTTGTGCAGCAGGGGTGTGGTAGTTGGACTGCGGTAAGAATGGCGGGAATGGTTCGGTGCATAGGATTTCTTCAATAACTAGTGGTAAAGTGGCATGGGGTACCCAAATATATATGTTTTATTACTATATGTTACATGACATGAATTATTTGGGTAGCGTGCCTTGGTATGGTTCGGGTGGATAGATTTTCCTTGTTGGGTGTTTGGTTATCTCTTTTTCCATGGGACATTAGAATTTCTCCTCACTTGTGCACGAGAGACATTGGTTTTCCCTACTGATTATACTCGTATTCTCACCCTGTGTATATAAAATTGATTTCGGGACTCCAGGAGGACTTCAGGGATCATGCGGGACCGTAAACGCTTGGACCTTTGGGGCAGTTGTAGTTTTTGTTTTCCTTTTCTTGGTATATTTTTACCTTTAGTGTTTTGTGGCTTGTATCTTTTACCTCTGAACATTCACATGGGAATGGTTTAATTTCAGCCGTACTTTTACTTTCAGTTTTGGTGTTGTAAGATATACTATCTTATCTCCTGATTCTATTAGAAGAAAAGGGAAATTCCTTCCATTTAGTGTGTGATTTTATACCCTTAGTACAAGTCACCACTTCGGGACCTATTGAAGGCGGGTCTCGGGGGTGATTATCTCTCCTAAAACTTGAAGAAGGAAGGGTCTGGCAATTTGTTGTCCCTTCCCTCATCTTGGTGAAGGCGGGTCATGATAGAATGGTATCATAGGAAAGGTTTGAGAGATAGGATGGGGTCTGGAGTTAGGAATGGTAAGATTTCATGGGATGGTAGGGCAGCAGTGTTTGGTGACCTTGGTGTGTGATTAGGCCATGGAAGACCGGCTAGGACGTAGGATTTTAGGGCCCCCTTGATCCAATTCAAGGACACTGGACCTAACGAACGACCAAGTGAGGTCATGCTGATTGCAGGGTTGAGACCCTAGGAAAGTTACATGAATCATAATGACATGTGTTTTCATGTTTCATGGGTGTCTTGGGAGTTCAAAATAAATGAAGAAATCTAAGAAACTTTAAGAACAATATTCTACACTACTCGGGCTTAGGAATTCGTTGTTTACCTAGAAGCTATTCTACATGGGAGGCGACCATGAGTAGTACAGATGATCGAGGCCCAGGAGGTTGACTTGGTCGGTCGACAGAGGATCAACTTATAGGAGGAGGATAAGCAGTGGCAGAATACGCTTAGAGCTATTCAACGACAGACCCTCGGGTAATACTAGGGCAGCATCTCAGACATGTAGATGGAGAGCTAGCTTGAGGAGCTAGTGATATCTTCCAGCTTGATTCGGGATCTGACAGAGTACTGGGTGCCTCTGGCCATCATCCAGATGAGGGGAGCAGCACGTCAGTAGTGGACGCTTTATCATGGAGAGAGGGGGGATACTGAGGTTGCGTCGGTTGACTTCGAGAAGGAGTTCCGGGCAGAATTCCTCTCTTCCATGATAAAGGCTGAGAAGATACATGAGCTACTCTCCCTCCAGTAGGGGAGTATGTTGGTGAGAGAGTTGGGGATCAAGTTCAAGGATCTCCTTTGCTTTTCTCCGGACCTCTTTCCGGATGTGGAGTCTTGGGAGAGATGCTTAGAGGAGGCACTCCGACCCCCTCTTCTGTATGTTTTTGTTACCTTTTCCTTACCGACTTACATTGAGGTCCAGAAGAAGGCTGAAGTGGTGGAGAGGATGCACATGATGGGAGGTGTGTCGCGAGAAGAGATCAAGTTGGGCCCGTCGAAGGGTAATGCTGTCAGCAGTAGGCCCCGGGCATCAGGACTTTCTAGGTTTAGACCGGCAGGAGGCAGGCCTCAGTAGTTCCAGTTCCGATCGCCGGGTCCTTGCTCCTTCCTTTTGGGCCCAGGACCGAGGTGCTTCGTATGTGGGAGCCTTGGACATCTTTGGAATCAGTGACCGGACAGAGTGTAGTACTGTGGGGTTGGGCAGGGTCAACACCCACTTCAACCACAGTAGTTTCTATCGAGGCCCTTTCAGCAGTAGTAGGGGCATCAGGCTCCTGCCCCTCTTAGGGTAGATGTTGCAGGAGGAGGCCGACCACAGGGCTCTCCTCAGGGTCCTTGGCCAGGGTGTGGTTGGGGAGGAGGCCGACATTAGATAGGCGGAGGAGCTGGGTGAGGGAAGTTTCATGCCGTAGAGGCAGCAGTTCCATCAGGGCCAGAGGTCGTTCGAGGTACGATTAGCTTGTTTAGTACTCTTGCCTATGCTTTGTTCGATACCGGATCTTTGCACTCCTTTGTTACACCTAGTCTATCTCGTGCTTTGGGTTTAGACATCAAGAGACTTTCATCGCCTCTAGTGCTGAGAATTCCAGTGGAAGGCCAGACTAACTTATCTTATGTTTGCCAAGGGTGTAGACTGATGATAGGGCTACATCAGTCTATCAGGGACCTGCTATTGTTGCAGATAAATCCATATGATGTCATCCTAGGCATTTAATGGTTCTTCTATGTGGGTTTCGTCACTGAAGGCTTCTGAGGAAGGGTTTTGTTGTCAGATTTGGGCGGTCAACGTGTAACCTTAGTCGGCAAGCGGGGTTGTCAGAGAAGCAGTGGGCGTGAGGAGCCCCACCTTTCCTTGTTGGACGAACTATCAGTGGAGTTAGTAGATGCAGAAATGGCGGAAGTCCCAGGAATCATCAGTGAGTATATGGACGTCTTTCCTAAGGAGGTGGTGACTCAACCCCCTCAACGCGATGTTGGGTTTGGGATAGACTTGCAACCTAGTGCCCGCACGATTTTGATGGCTTGCTATCGGATGGAACCTTCTACGTTGTGGAAGTTACGGATCCAGATTGACGATCTAATGAAGAAGGGTTTTGTTCGTCCAAGTGCATCACCGTGGGGTGCTCCTATATTGTTTGCGAAGATGGAAGATGGTGGTCTAAGGTGGTGTATAGACTACAGGTGGCTGAATCAGGTGACGGTCAAGAATCTCTACCCCCTCCCGAGGATAGAAGATCTCTTCGACCAGCTGAGGGGAGCGGGATGGTTCTCAAAGATCGATCTGCGGTCTGGATATCACCAAGTGCAGGTGAAGGAGGGTGACATCTCGAAGACTGCGTTATGGTGTAGATATGTGCACTTTGAATTTTTCGTCATGTAGTTCGGCGTTACGAACGCACCAGCTATGTTCATGGGACTCATGAACTCCATCTTCCGAGAGTACCTAGACCGGTTCGTAGTCGTGCTTATCGACAACATCTTGATCTACTCAAGATCAGAGGAGGATCACGCTGAACACTTGAGGACGGTTTTAGAGGTCCACTGGCAGCACCAGCTCTATAGGAAGTTGTCCAAGTGCAAGTTATAGATGCGAGAGGTGTATTTCCTTGGGCACGTGGTGTCCGAGTGAGGGATAGTAGTGGACCCATCGAAGGTCGAGGCAGTTGTTTCTTTGGCAGCACCCAAGAACGCGGAAGAGTTTAGTAGTTTCCTTAGGCTGGCAGGTTACTACCGGAGGTTTGTTCCCAACTTCTCCCGAGTTGTGGCACCTTTGACAGCCTTGACCATGAAGTACCAAGATTTCTTGTAGAATAGGCAGTGTGAGGTGGACTTCAGTTATCTAAAAGAAATGTTGGTAAGTGCCCCAGTGCTGAAGTTTCCAGAAGAAGGGGAGGCGTATGAGCTGTTATGTGATGCTTCAGGGTAAGGCCTCGGATGTGTGCTGATGCAGCGGCAAGGGGTGATCTCCTATGGGTCTAGGTAGTTACATCCCCATGAGCATAACTATTCCACCCATGACCTTGATCTTGCGGCGGTCATGTTTTCACTAAAGTGGTGGAAGTATTACCTCGTCAGGGAGCACTTTGTAGTCTTCACGGACCACAAGAGCTTGAAGTATATCTTCTCCCAGCGGGACCTGAACTCGCAGCAACGGAGGGAGATGGAGTTTATTCCGGACTATGACTTTGAGGTTTCATACACATCAGGAAAGGGGAATGTGGTGTTTGATGCCTTGAGCATAAAATGACAAAAGGATGTGGTCCAGGAGTCGACAGATGCTTGGAAGGCAATGGATGAGTTGGATGTCCTGCACCTTGATGTAGTGATTGAAGGTGGTAGAGGTTTCCTATATCAGATGACAGTGAAATATTCTCTCTTGAAGAAGGTAGAGGAGTCCCAAATGGGACACTCGGAAAGTGAGGTGATGCGTGACCAAGTTAACTAAGGGGATGCTCTAGAAGGGTGGACGGAGGATGGTCAGAATCTGGTGGATTTCCGGGGTAAGATTTTTTTTCCAAAGGCGACATGCGATATATTCCTTATTGAGTTCCAAAACTCACACCTAGTAGTGAACCCGGGAGTTTCCAAGATGTACCAGGGCTTTAGAGCTCAGTTCTGGTGGCCCGGGGTGAAGCGAGCGGTGGTAGAGTTCGTGGCCTAATACATGGTATGTCAGCAGGTGAAGGCTGAACACCATGTTCCAGGCGGTTTGTTGCAGCCTATGGATGTTCCTGAGTAGAAGTGGGATAACATCTTGATGGATTTCGTCATGGGACTACCTAAGGCTCTAGGAGGATGTGACACTATCTGGGTAATGGTGGACCGGTTGACGATGTCGACTCACTTCCTAGAGATCAAGGAGTCGGGTGTAGTAGATGCCTTAGCACAAATGTACATGGATGAGGTGGTGTGGTTGGATGGAGTCTCGAGATCCATAGTCTCGGATAGGGATGCAAGGTTTACCTCATGAGTCTGGAGAGGATTGTAGCATGCTTTTGGAACACAACTACATCTTAGAACTGCTTTCCATCCACATATATATGGACATACATAGCGCACCATCAAAACCATGGAGGATATGTTTCGGTCATGTGTTCTGGACTCAGGAGGATTGTGGGTGCGACACTTGCCTCTAGTAGAGTTTGAGTAAAATAATATCTATCACTCTACCATTTTCATGGCTCCATTTGAAGCTTTATACGGAAGGTCATGTCACTCACCGTTGGGTGGGACTGAGGTTGGGGAAATGAGCATTCTTGGCCCGGAAGTGGTGTGGGGAACGATAGAGAAGGTTTAGCTTATACGGGAATGGATGAAGGCAGCCCAGGACTGACAGAAGTTGTATGCCGATAGTAGGAGGATGCCCTTGGAGATTGAGGTTGAAGACCACGTGTTCTTGAATGTCTCCTCTTGGATTGGACAATGGATGTTCGGTAGAGGGAGTAAGCTTTCTCCCAGATTCATCGGACCCTTCGAAGTGTTGTGGAGGGTCGGTGAAGTGGCTTATCAGCTAGCGTTACCAGCGCCGCAATTGAGTATACATGATTCTCTCCATGTGTCCCAGCTCAATTGGTATCTACATGACGATTCACACATCCTCGGCTGGGGAGAGCTAGATATCGGGGACGACGTGACATTTTTGGAAAGACCAGTGAGGATCAAGGATCATGAAGAGAAGGTGCTTCGTGGGAGAACCATCCCTTTAGTTTGAGTGTTGTGGAAGCATTGTGGGCTTGAGGAGAGTACCTGGGAATGGGAATCATAGATGCACGCCCAGTACCCAGAGTTGTTTTGAGTTTTGTACTATTCTGTTTATACTTGTTTGTGACTGAACGCTTCACCTTGTTGAATGTGGAATGTGTGTTTTTCCTTTTTCTCTGAATGTGTGTGAAACGTCCTAGTTATGGGGAGGGGAGGACCCGATCTCTAATCAAGACGCATTAAGGTGGATGCGATTAAACCTGTCCAGGTGAGTCAATGCCACCCAAAGCGGATAGTATCTTGACATGGGGGAAGGGACTCCCCAACCCATATGACTGGGCAGTTCAACCCCGGTATGTTTCTTTGTTCTTGAGAGGGAGGTGTTTCTAGATAATGATGAGGTTCACTCCTGAGAGGTATCTTTTGAGGTGGTTGTTTGGACCCTCTCTTCTCTTCTGGTTTGTTTTTATTCTCGAGGGAGAGAATAGTTTGATAGGTATCTAATGTAATGGCCCAGACCCTCCTGGACCATTACTTTGCCAAAAGTGAAGCTCCCCCAATGCAGTGGCACAGTGACGGTGGCACCGGTAATGGTGGAACCGTGGCGGTGGTGCCGGTCACGATGGCACCATGGGGGTGGCGCCGGTCACAGGGGCACCGTGGCGTGGGCGCCGGTCACGGTGGCACAATGGCAGTGGCGCCAGTCACGGTGGCACCGTGACGGTGGCACTATTCACGATGGAACCATGACAGGCGCACCACGAGTGTGACACTGTGACAGGGGCCCCACGAGGTTGACACCATGACGGTGGCACTGTGAGGGTGACACCGTGAAGGTTCCACCGTGAGCATGACACCGTGACGGTGGAACCGTGTCCAATTTGTTATTATCCAGTTCCTGACCTTTCCGCTCCCGCAGTAATTAATTATTTTACCCTTATTAAAGCCCATAATTAATACATAAAATCCTGAGAAATGTCCCTGATGGGGAATGTTAAATAACCACTTAATACCATCATGTGTACCTTCCCAAATCGCATGGGAAACCACGATCCCTTATTCAAGGCGTTCAAAATCCCCATATCCCGTAACAACCGGATTTTATCGATATATCATAGAGGAAGTTCTTATTTCACTTCTTCCTTTTGGCCGACTCCTCTCCTGCCTGGTGTGCCTTCGCTCGAGTCGGCTGCTCATCCTTGGATTTCCCGACGCCCCTCCCCTGCAAATTGTGCATCCACTATTCTTGGTGCGTTGAGAATAAACGTTGATCCTTGATCAATCAAGTAGGGATTGTTTCTCCTTCGTATCCCCTTTCTATATATCATGCGGGGTGGGAATGATTTTGCCTCTGTGGAAATTGATGAAACCGAACATAATGAAGATAATGAACAGACCTTTAAAGAATGAAAGGTGGCGTGATCGATGTTATGTTGTACCCTTTATGTTGTTATGTGTTGTGAATTGTATGGGCCTATTCTCACTGAAAATCATGGTCGTTGGTGGTCTTTCTCTATGCACTAATGAACCTCGGTGCTCCTGGATGTTTAATTAACTGTAACATGGAATTGGTTAATTACGTATACTAGGTTAAATAAATTGAAAGCACCAGGATCAACCCTTTTATGTGATATCCCTGGTTAAAGCACAGTGGAATTGAAACCATGGAGTGTGTTAAATCATTTAAATATGAAAATACCTGCATGGTCCTGCCTTTTGATGGTGGTAGAGGTTTTTTTGTATCTTTCACGGGCTGATTGCTGACATGGGTGGGGATGGGATCCCCTGTTGTTATACTTTCGCTGGTTGTGAATATGATGTTGTGTGGTTACTATGCTTATATAACAAATTGGGGTGGAATCCTCTGTTGTTGAGAAACTGTTGGCTATTGGATTTTGGGGACAAGGGGCTATGTCTGGGGGTTTTCTTTGGTTCCAGTACATTGAGGGATCTCACTTATTCCTCTGTTGTTTTGACTTTAAAAGAGAACCGGGTGTGAATGTTTAAGTTGCTGTTTGACTGTCTTCTTTTTCTGGCTTGTGGTTTTTGCCTATTAATTGCCCATTAGTGTAGAATTCACCTAAATGGGGTTACTTGAACATGAAAACTGGAACAATTTAAATGGGAATTGGTTTTCGGAAGGATTTGTGGCTTGGTTGTGAGTGTCGTAATGTTCATTCATGAATGATTAGTAATAGGGGTGTTTGTGATTAGGTTTTGGAACCCCTAGGTTGGGATGAGTTATTTTTACCTATACCTATATCTGTAGCTTTTATGTTTCTTATTCGCGCCACACCCATGTTGATAACATAAGTGATGAACACTCCCAATTCATGGGGGAGGGTGCTTTTTCCAACACTCCTATGAGTGTCGGGTTATTAGCTCATTTTTTCTCCCTTTCCCAAATTGACCGAGACTCTTCGGGAAGGCTGTGATGGCTTGAAATCCATTATTAGGCCAATAATATTCGGGCAGTGTAGTTGTGGTGGTTCGCCCAGCTGTGTGAAGGTAGGTTGTTTCCCAAGTGTTTTTGGGATAATGCCCAGGTGTCTTCGGGCGTGGAAGTAGTTGTTCTGACCTAGGTGTTTGTGTGTGTGGTTACGCATGGTGGTTGTGGCCCAGGTGTCTACAGGCGGGGTTTGGTAGTGGGACTGCAGTGAGGTTGTGGCCCAGTTGTCTGTGGGCGGGGTTTGGCAGTGGGACTTCGGTGAGGTTATTACCCCAGTGTGTGTGGGTGGGGTGTGGCAGTGGGACTGCGGTAAGAATGGTGGGATTGGTTTGATGCATAGGACGTCTTCAATAACCAGTGGTAAGGTGGCGTGGGGTACCCAAATATTGATGTGATATTACTATACGTTACTTGACTTGCATTATTTGGGGATTGTGCCTTGGTAAGGTATGGGTGGATATCTTTTCCTTGATGGGTGTTTGGTTATATCTTTTTTCACGGGACATTAGAATGTCTCCTCACATGTGCATGAGAGACTTTGGTTTTCCCTACTGAGTATACTTGTATTCTCACCCTACGTATATAAAACTGCTTTCAATTCTCGACGAAGACTTTAGGAATCGTGTTGGACCGTACTAGCTCGGACCTTTGGGGCAGTTGCAATTGTTGTTTTCCTTTTCTTGGTATCTTTTTACCTTTGTATTTTTGTGGCTTGTATCTTTTACCTTTGAACATGCATATGAGAATGGTTTACTTTAAGCCGTACTTTTACTTTTAGTTTTGGTGTTGTGAGATTTACTATCTTATCTCCTGATCCTATTAGAAGAAAAAAGGGTAATTCCTTCCATTTCATGTGTGATTTTATACCCTTGGCGCAAGTCGCCACTCTAGGACCTATTGAAGGTGGGTCTCTGGGATAATTATCTCTCTTTCACCTAAACAGGGTTACTTGAACATTAAAACTTGAACAGTTTAAATGGGAATTTGTTTTGGGAATGCAGTGTGGCTTGGTCAGGAGTGTTGTACTGCCCTTTCATGATTGATTGGTAACAGGGGCGTTGTGCTTAGGTTTTGGAACCCCTATGTTATGATGAGTGCTTGTTACCTATACCTATATCTTTATCTTTTATGTTTCTTATTCGCTCCCCACCCAAGTTGGGGAATTAAGTTCTGAACACTCCCATTTCATGGTGGAGGGTGTTTTTCCCAACACTCCTATTAGTGGCTGGTTATTAGCTCATTTCTTGTCCTTTTCCCGAATAGCCCAAGACTCTTCGGGTAGGCTTCTATGGACTAAAGTCCATTATTAGCCCCATAATCTTCGCGAAGGGTAGTTATAGTGGTTGGCCCGGGTGTTTGCGGGAAGGTTTTATCCCAAGTGTCTTCGAGATGAGGCCCAAGTGTCTTCGGGCGTGGTAGTAGTTGTTCTGACCTAGGAGTTTTTGGGGGTGGTTATGCGTGATGGTTGTGGCCCAGGTGTCTTCGGCTGTGGTACTAGTCATTCTGACCCAGGTGTTTGTGGGTGTGGTTACGCCTGGTGGTTGTGGACCAGGTGTCTGCGGGCAGGGTTTGGCAGTGGGACTGCGGTGAGGTTGTGGCCCAGGTGTCTGTTGGTGGGTTTTGGCAGTGGGACTGTGGTGAGGTTATGGATCAGGTGTTTTTGGGCTGGGTGTGGCAGTGGGACTGTGGTAAGAATGGCGGTATTGTTTCAATGCGTAGGATATATTCAATAACCAGCGGGAAAGTAGCGCGGGGTACCCAAATATCGATGTGCGATTACTATATGTTACTTGACTTTCATTATTTGGGGAGCATGCCTTGGTAATGTTTGGGTGGATAGCTTTTCCTTGATGGGTGTTTGGTTATATCTTTTTCCACGGGACATTATAATGTCTCCTCACTTGTGCATGAAAGACTTTGGTTTTCCCTAATGAGTATACTTGTATGCTCACCCTATGTATATAAAACTACTTTTACGTCTCCAGGGGGACTTTAGGGATCGTGTGGGACCATACTAGCTCGGACCTTTGGGGCAGTTGCAGTTGTTGTTTTCCTTTTCTTGCTATCTTTTTACCTTTGGTGTTTTGTGGATTGTTTCTTTTACCTTTGAACATGCATATGGGAATGGATTACTTTTAGTCGTACTTGTACTTTCAATTTTGGTGTTGTGTGATTTATTGTCTTATCTCTCGATCCTATTAGAAGAAAAAGGGGTAATCCCTTCCATTTAGTGTGTGATTTTATACCCTTGGTGCTATTCCCCACTCTGGGACCTATTGAAGGCAGGTCTCGGGGGTCATTATCTCTCCTTCAACTTGAAGAATGAAGGGTCTGGAAATCTGTTGTCCCTTCCATCATCTTGGTGAAGGTGGTTCATGACATAATGATATCAGATGAATGGTTTGAGAGATAGGATGGGGTCTGGAGTTAGGAATAGTGAGGATTGCATCGGATGGAAGGGATGTTGTGTTGGGTGACCTTGGTGCATGAATTAGGCTAGGGAGGACCGGCTAGGATGTGGGATTTTAGGGCCCCCCGTTATCCGCTGCAAGGAATCTGAACCTACCAAACGAACAAGTGAGGCCATGTTGATTGTAGGGTAGAGACCCTAGGAAAGGTACATACATCATAATGACTTGTGATTTCATGTTTCATGGGTGTCTTAGGAGTTCAAAATAAATGAAGAAGTCTAAGAAAATTTAAGAACAATATTCTACACTACTCAGGCTTAGGCATTCCTTGTTTACCTTGCAGCTATGGACCCTAGGTGATGACCATGAGTAGTATAGGTGATCAAGGCCCAGGAGGTTGACATGGCCATTTGACAGAGGATCGACTGAGAGGAGGAGGATAACCAGTGGTCGAAGACGCTTCGAGATTTTCAACGACATACCCTCAGGAAATATGAGGGCAGCATCTCAGACGTGGAGATGGAGAGTTGGATTGAGGAGCTAGTGATAGATATCGACAGGATTTGGGCTCCGATGGAGTACTGGGTTCCTCTGGCCATCAGCCAGATGCAGGGAGTAGCGCGTCAGTGGTGGAAGCTTTATCTTGGATAGAGGAGGGAGACTGAGGTTGTGTGGGATGACTTCGAGATGGACTTTCGGGTAGAATTCCTCTCTTCCATAATGAAGGCTGAGAAGAGACAAGAGTTTTTCTCCCTCCAGCAGTGGAGTATGTCAGTGAGAGAGGTGGGGATCAAGTTCAATGATCTCCTTCGCATTGCTCTAGACCTCTTTCTGGATGGGGAGTCTCGGGTGAGACATCTAGATGAAGGCACTCGGACCTCTTCTTCGGTATGTTATTATACCCTTTTCCTTACCAACATTCATAGAGGTGAAGAAGAAGGCTGAAGTGGTGGAGAGGATGCATACACAGGTATATGTGTTGCGATAAGGGATCTTGTTGGGCCCGTCGAAGGGTAAAGGAACCAGTAGGAGGCCCCCCGCATGAGGACCCTATAGGTTTCGACCGGCAGGAAGCAGGCCTCAAGAGCTCCAATTCTGATCCCTTGGTCCTCGCCCCTTCCTTTCGAGCCCAGGACCGAGGTGCTCCGTCAGTGGGATCCATGGACGTATTTGGAATCAGTGCCCAGACAGAGTGCAATACAGAGGGGGTGGGCAGGCTCAGCTCCCACTTCAGCCACATTAGAGTCCAGCCAGTCCCTTTCAGCAGTAGTAGGGGCAACAAGCTCCCGCCCCTCTGAAGGAAGACGTTGCAGGAGGAGGCCGACCTCAGTTCACTCCTCAGGGACCTCATCCAGGGCATGGTCGGGGAGGCGACCGACATCAGAGAGGCATAGGAGCAGGGCATGGGTAGCTGCACACCGCAGAGGCAGTAGTTCAAGCATGGCCAGAGGTTGTTCAAGGTACGATCAACTTGTTTAGTACTCTTTCCTATGCTTTTATCGATAATGGAGCTTCTCAATTCTCTGTTACACCCATTCTAGACAGTGATTTTGCTTTAGACGTCGACATACTTTCAGTGCCTCTGGTTCCGAGCACGCTAGTCGGAGGCCAAACCGACTTATCTTATGTTTTCTAAGTGTGTAGACTGATGATAGGGCCACATCAGTCTATCAGGGACATGCTATTTTTACTGATATAGCCATACAATATCATCCTAGGCATTGACTGGTTGTTCTCTGTGGGTTCAATCATTGACTTATTCTTAGGAAGGGATGTGTTTTCAAATTTGGGCGGTCAACGTGTAACGTTCGTCGGCGACTGGGGTTGTCAGAGAAGCAGCGGGTGATAGGATCCCCTCCATTCCTAGTTGGGTGAAATATCAGTGGAGTCAGTAGATGCAGAAATAGTGGATGTACGATCAATCATTACTGAGTTTTTGGACGTCTTTTTTAAGGAGGTGGCGACTCTACCCTCTCAATGTGATGTTGAGTTCGGGATAGACTTGCAACCTGGTGCCCGCCCGATTTTGATGGCTTTCTATCGGATGAAACCTTCTAAGTTGCAGGAGTTACGGATCTAGATTGACGATATAATGAAGACGGGTTTTGTTCGGCCATGTGCGTCATCGTGGGGTGCCCTGTGTTGTTTGCGAAGAAGGAGGATGGTGGTCTAAGGCTATGTATAGACCACAGGAGGCTGAATCAGGTGACGGTCAAGAATCGCTACCCCCTCCCGAGGATAGATGATCTCTTAGGCCACCTGAAGGGATCAGGTTGGTTCTCAAAGATCGATCTATGGTTTGGATATCACCAAGTGCAGGTGAAGGTGGGTGACATCTCGAAGACTTCCTTCAAGTGCAGATATGGGCACTTTGAGTTTGTAGTCATGCCATTCGGCATTACGAACACACCAGTTGTGTTCATGGGACTCATGATCTCCATATTCCGGGAGTACCTGGACCGGTTCGTAGTCGTGTTTATCGAAGACATCTTGATCTACTCAAGATCTGAGGAGGATCACGCTGAGCAGTTGAGGACGGTTTTAGAGGTCCGCTGACAGCACCAGCTCTATGGGAAGTTGTCCAAGTGGATGTTTTGGACGTGATAGGTGCATTTCCTTGGTCATGTGGTGTCCGAGCAAGGGATAGAAGTGGACCTATCGATGGTCAAGGTGGTTGTTTCTTGGGCAGCAGCCAAGAACGTGGCATAGGTTCGTAGTTTCCTCGAGTTGGCAGGTTACTACCAGAGGTTTGTTCCCAGCTTCTCCCGAGTTGCGGCACTATTGACAGCCTTGACTAAGAAGGACCAGGCTTTCATGTGAAGTGGGCAGCGCAAAGCGGCCCTCAGTAATCTAAAGTAATGATTGGTATGTTCATCAGAAATGAGGTTTCCAGAAGAAGGGGCGTCGTATGAGGTGTTCTTTGATGCTTCTGGGCAAGGCCTCGGATGTGTGATGATGCAGCGACAAGTGGTGATCTGCTATGGGTCTATTCCATTACGTCCCCATGATTGTAACTATTCCACCCATGGCCTATAGATTGTGGCGGTCGTGTTCTCACTAAAGTTGTGGCAGCATTACCTCGTCGGGAGCACTTTGTAGTCTTCATGGACCACAAGAGCATGATGTATATCTTCTCCCAGTGGGACCTGAACTCGCAGTAACGAAGGTGGATGGAGTTCCTTACGGACGATGACTTTGAGGTTTCCTAAAACTCATGAAAGGGGAATGTGGTGTCTGATGCCTTGAGAAGAAAATCATAAAAGGATGTGGTCTGGGAGTCGGTAGATGCTTGGAAGGTAGTGGAGGAGTTGGCTGCCCTACACATAGATGCATGGATGGAAGGTGGTAGAGGTTTCATGTATCATATGATAGTTCAATCATATCTGTTGCGGCAGGTAGGGGAGTCCCAATGGAGAGACTTGGAATGTGAGGTGATGCGTGACCAAGTTAACCAAGGGGATGCTCCGGAATGGTGGACGGAGGATGGTCATAATCAGGTGCTTTTATGAGGTAATCATTTTGTTCCAAAGGAGATGCTCAATAGAGTCCTTAGTGAGTTCCACAACTCACCCCTAGTAGTTCACCTGGGAGTTTACAAGATTTACCGGGCCTTGAGAGGTCAGTTCGGGTGGCCTGGGGTGAAGCGGCTGGTGGCAGAGTTCGTGGCCAAATGCTTGGTATGTCAGCAGGTGATGGATGAACACCACGTTCCAGGTGGTTTGTTGCAGCCTCTGGATGTTCTCGAGATGAAGTGGGATGAAATCTCGATGGATTTCGTCACGGGACTACCTTAGGCTCAAGGAGGTTGTGACGATATCTTGGTAGTGGTGGGCCGGTTGACGAAGTCGACTCACTTTATGGTGATCAAGGAGTCGGGTGTAGTAGATGCCTTAGCACGAAGGTATGTGGATGAGGTGGTGCAGTTTCATGGAGTTACGAGATCCATAGTCTCTGATTGGGATTCACGGTTTACCTCAAAAGTCTAGAGAGGATTGAAGAATGCTTTTGAAACCCAGCTACGTATTAGCACTACTTTCCATCCCTAGACAGATGGACAGACAGAGCGCACAATCCAAACCATGGAGGATATATTGTGGGAATTTGTTCTAGACTCAGGAGGATCATGGGTGCGACACTTACCTCTGGTAGAGTCTGCCTACAATAATAGATATCACTCAACCATTGACATTTCCCCATTTGAATCCCTATACAGAAGGCAGTGTCACTCACCGGTGTGCTAGACTGAGGTTGGGGAAACGAGCTTTCTTGGCCCGAAAGTGGTGCGGATCACAATAGAGAAGGTTCAGCTTATATGGGAAAGCATGAAGGCGGCCCAGGACTGACAAAAGTCATATGCCGACAACAGGAGGAGGCCCTTGGATTTTGAGGTTGGAGACCACATATTCTTGAAGGTCTCCCCTTGACGTGGACAATGGTGGTTCGGTATAGGGTGTAATTTTTTCCCAGATTCATCGGACCCTTTGAAGTGTTGCGGAGGGTCAGTGAAGTGGCTTGTCATCTAGCGTTACCACCGCCGCTATTGAGGACACATGATGTTTTCCATGTGTCCCAGCTTCATCAGTATCTACAAGACGATTCACACATACTCGGATGGGGAGATCTAGATATCGAGGACATCGTGACCTTTATGGAAAGAGCAGTGAGGATCGAGGATTGTCAAGAAAAGGTGCTTCGTGGGCGAACCATCACTTTAGTTTGAGTGTTGTGGAAGCATGGTGGGCTTGAGGAGAGTACCTTGGAACGAGAAGCACATATGCGTGCCCAGTACCCAGAGTTGTTTTGAGTTTTGTACTGTTTTTGTTTATGCTTGTTTGTGATGGAACGCTTCACCTTGTTGACTATGGAATGTGTGGTTTTCCTTTTTCTCTGAATGTGTGTGAAATGTCTTGGCTATGGGGAGGGGAGGACCTGATCCCTAATCAAGACGCATTAAGGTGGATGCGATTAAACCCGTGAGGGTGAGTCAGTGCCGCCCAAAGCAGATATTATCTTGACATGGGGGAAGAGACTCACTAACCCATATGACTGGGCAGTTCGACCCCGATATGTTTCTTGGTTCTTAAGAGATAGGTGTTTCTAGATAACGATGAGGTTCACTCTTGATAGGTATCTTTAGAGGTGGTTCTTCAGAACCTCTCTTCTCTTCTGGTGTGTTTTGATTCTAGAGGGGGATAACAGTTTGAGAGGTATCTAATGTAATGGCCCAGACCCTCCTGGCCCATTACTTTGCCAAAAGTGAAGATCCACCAAAGCAGTGGCACTGTGATGGGGGAACCGTGGCGGTGGCGCCGGTCACGGTGGCACCGTGACGGTGGCACCATGAAGGTGACACCTTGACTATGCCATCGTGTGGGGGACACCATGACGGTGGCACCGTCTGGGTGACACCGTGACGGTGGCACCGTGTCCTCTTTGTTATTTTCCATTATCCGACCTTTGCTGTCCTGCAGTAATTAATTCTTTTTCCCTTATTAAAGTCCAAAATTAATTCATAAAAATCCCAGGAAATATCCCCAATGGGAGATTTTAAATAACCACTTAATACCATCTTTTGTAACCGCCCAAACCGCGTGGAAAACCACGATCCCACTTTCAAGGTGGTTAAAATCCCCATATCCTGTAACAATGAGATTTTATCTATATATCGCAGAGGAAGTTATTCTTTCTATTCTTCCTTTTGGCTGACTTCTCTCCTTCTCCCTGGTGCGTTTGCGCTCGAGTTGTCTTCTCTTCCTTGGAGTTCCCGATGTCCTTCCCCTGAAAATCATGCATCCCATGTTCTTGGCGCGTGGAGAAAAACTTTGATCCTTGATCAATCAAGTAGGGATTTTTCTCCTTCGTATCTCTTTTTTGTGTATCATGCGGGGTGGTAATGCTTTTTCCTCTATGGAAATTGATGAAACTGAACTTAACAAAGATAATTAATAGAAATTAAAGAATGAAAGGGAGCGTGATTGATTTTCTGTTATACTCTTTATGTTGTTATGTGTTGTGAATTGTACGGGCCTACACTCACTAAAAAACATGGTCGTTGGTGGTCTTTATCTGTGCACTAATGAAACTTGGTGCTTCTGGGTGTTTAAATAACTGTAACATGGAATTGGATAATTGCGTATACTCGGTTAAATAAATTGAAAGCACTAGGATCAACCCTTTTCTGTGATAACCCTGGTTAAAACACAGTGGAATTGAAACCATGGAGTGTGTTAAATATTTTAAATCTGAAAATACCTGCATGGGCATTCCTTGTGTTGGTGGTAGTGGTTTAGTTGTTTCCTTAATGGTCCGATTGCTGGGGTGACATGGGTGAGGATGGGATCCCCTGTTGTTAAACTTTTACTAGTTGTGAATTTGAGACTGTGTGGTCACTCTACTTATATCACGAATTGGGGTGGAATCCTCTGTTGTTGAGAACCCGTTGGCTTCTGAATTTTGGGGACAAGGGGCTGTGTCTCGGGATTTTCTTTCTTCCAGTACTTTGAGGGATCTCACTTATTATCATGTTGTTGTGACTTTACAAGAGAACCAGGTGTGAATGTTTAAGTTGCAGTCTGACTGTCTTCTTTCTCTGGATTGCTATTTTTGCCTGTTATTTGCCCAGTAGTGTGGAATTCACCTAAACAGGGTTAATTGAACATGAAAGCAGAAACATTTGAAATTGTAATTCGTTTTGGGAATGAGTTATGGGTTGGCCATGACTGTCGTACTATCCTTTCATGAATGATTAGTAACGGGGGAGTTGTGCTTATGTTTTGTAACCCCTAGGTTCGGGTGACTCCTTGTTACCTATACCTATATCTGTAGCTTTTATGTCTCTTATTCTCACCCATCCCATGTTGAGAACTTATGTGGTGAACACTCCCATTTCATGGGGGAGGGTGTTTTTTCCAACACTCCTATGATTGGCTGGTTATTAGCTCTTTTTTAATCCATTTCCTGAATATTGAAAGACTCTTCGGGCAGGCTGTGATTGCCTGAAGTCCATTATTAGCCCAAGAATCTTCAGGCATGGTAGTTGTGGTGGTTGGCCCATGAGTTTGTGGGCAGGTTGTTTCCCAAGTGTCTTTCGGGTTGAGGACCAGGTGTTTTCGGGCGTGGCAGTAGTTATTCTGACCAATGTGTTTACGGGTGTGGTCACACGTGGTGGTTATGGGCCAGGTGTTTGCAGGTGGGGTTTTGGCAGTGGCCCTACGGTGAGATTTTGGCCTAGGTGTCTGTGGGTGGGGTTTGGTAGTGGGACTGCGGTGTGGTTTGGCCCAGGTGTGTGCGGGCGGGGTGTTGCAGTGGGACTGTGGTAAGAATGGAGGGATTAGTTCGATGCGTAGGATATCTTCAATAACCTGTAGGAAAGTGGTGCAGGGTACCCAAATATCTATGTTCTATTACTATATGTTACTTGACTTGCGTTATTTGGGGACCATGCCTTTGTAAGGTTCGAGTGGATTGATTTTCCTTGTAGGGTGTTTGGTTATCTCTTTTTCCATGGGACATTAGAATGTCTCCTCACTTGTGGACTAGAGACTTTTGTTTTCCCTATTGAGTATACTTGTATGCTCAACCTACGTATATAAAACATCTTTCAGGTCTCCAGAAGGACTTCAGGGATCGTGCGGGACCGTACTAGCTCAGACCCTTGTGGCAGTTGCAGTTGTTGTTTTCTTTTTCTTGGTATCTTTTTACCTTTGTAGTTTTGGGGCTTGTATCTTTTACCTTTGAACATGCATATGGGAATGGTTTACTTTCAACCGTACTTGTACTTTCAGTTTTGGTGTGGTGGGATTTAATATCTTATATCCTGGTCCTATTAGAAGAAAAATGGGTAATTCATTACATTTAGTGTGTGATTTTATACCCTAGGTGCTAGTCTCCACTCCGGGACCAATTGAAGGCGGGTCTCGGGGGTCATTATATGGGAAAGGATGAAGGCGGCCCAGTACCGAAAGAATTCACATGCCTACAGTAGGAGGATGCCCTTGGAGTTTGAGGTTGGAGACCACGTGTTCTTGAAGGTCTCCCCTCTTCGTGGACAACAGTGGTTCAGTAGAGGGTGTAAGATTTCTTCTAGATTCATCGGACCCTTCGAAGTTTTGCGGCGGTTCGGTGAAGTGGCTTATCAGCTTGCGTTACCGCTGCCACTATTGAAGATACATGATGTTTTCCATGTGTCCCAGCCCCGTCGATATCTACATGATGATTCACATGTCCTCGGGTGGGGAGAGCTAGATATTGAGGACAATATGACCTTTGTGGAAAGACCAGTGATGATCAAGGATCGTGAAAATAATGTGCTTCTTGGGTGAACTATCCCTTTAGTTCGAGTGTTGTGGAAGCATGGTTGGCTTGAGGAGAGTACCTGGGAATGGGAAGCACAAATGTGCACCCAGTACCCAGAGTTGTCTTGTGGTTTGTGATGTTCTGTTTATAATTGTTTGTCATGGAACACATCACATTGTTGACTGTGGAATGCGTGGTTTTCCATTTTTTCTTAATGTGGGTGAAAAGTCCTGGATATGAGGATGGGAGGACCAGATCCCTAATCATGACACATTAAGGTGGATGCGATTAAACCACTGTGGGTGAGTCAGTGCCTCCCAAAGTGGATAGTATCTTGACATGGGGGAAGAGACTCCCCAACCCATATGACTGGGTAGTTCGACCCTGGTATGTTGCTTGGTTCTTGAGATGAAGGTGTTTCTAGATAACGATGAGGTTCACTCCTGAGAGGTATCTTTTGAGGTGGTTGTTTGGACCCTCTCTACTCTTCTAGTTTGTTTTGATTCATGAGGGAGAGAATAGTTTGAGAGGTATCTAATGTAATGGCCCAGACCCTCATGGCCCATTACTTTGCCAAAAGTGAATCTCCACCAAAGCAATGGCACCGTGACGGGGGCACCGGTCAAGGTGGCACCATGAAGGGGGCACCAGTTATGGTGTAACCGTGATGGTGGCACCATGAGGGTGACACCGTGACAGTGGCACCATGAGGGTGACACCGTGATGATGGCTCCATGTCCTCTTTGTTCTTTTCCAGTTCCCGACCTTTCTACTGCCACAGTAATTACTTATTTAACCCTGATTAAAGCCCATAATTAATACCTAAAAATCCCAATAAATGTCTCCAAAGGGGGATATAATATAACCACTTAATACCATCGTGTGTAACCTCCCCAACCGCGTGGAAAAACATGATCCAAAATTCATGGTGTTCAAAATCCCCATATCTCGTAACAATGGAATTTTATCTATATATCACAGAGAAAATTCTTCTTTCTCTTCTTCCTTTTGGCCGACTCCTCTCCTTCTCCCTGCTGCTCCTGCGCTCGAGTCATCTGCTCGTCCCTGGAGTTACCGACGTCTCTCCCCTGCAAATCGCTCATCCCATGTTCTTGGCACATGGAGAAAAAAATGGCGATCCTTGATCAATTGATTAGGGATTTTTTCCCTTCGTCTCTCCTTTCTGTGTCTCAAGCGGGGTGGGAATGATTTTTCCTCTATGGAAATTGATGAAATCGAACATAATGAAGATAATGAACTGAACTTAAAGAATGAAAGGGGGGTGTTATCGATGTTCTGCTGTATACTTTATGTTGTTATGTGTTGTGAATTGTACCGGCCTATGATCACTGAAAATCATGGTCGTTGTTGGTCTTTCTCTATGCACTGATCAACCTCGGTTCTCCTGGATGTTTAAATAATTGTAACATGGAATCGGTTAATTACGTATACTCGGTTAAATAAATTGAAAGCACCCAGGTCAACCCTTTTCTATCATAACCCTGGTTAAATCATAGTGGAATTAAAACCATGGAGTGTGTTAAATATTTTACATCTGAAAATACCTGCATGGGCCTACCTTGTGTTGGTGGTAGCGGTTTGGTTGTTTCTTTCACGGGCTGATTGCTGGGGTGACATGGGTGGGGATGGGATCCATTGTTGTTATACTTTCTCTGGTTGTGAATTTGAGGCTATGTGGTTACTCTGATTATATCACGAATTGGGGTGGAATCATCTGATGTTGAGAAACCGTTGGCTCATGGATTTTGGGGTCATGGGTCTGTGTCTCCGGGTTTTCTTTGGTTCTATTACTTTGACGGATCTCACATATTCCTCGGTTATTATCACATTACAATAGAATTGGGTGTGAATGTTTAAGTTGCTGTTTGACTGTCTTCTTTCTCTAGCGTGCAGTTTTTGCCTGTTATTTTCCAAGTAGTGTAGAATTGACCTAAATGGGGTTACTTGAACATGAAAATGGGAACAGTTTAAATGGGAATTGGTTTTGGGAATGAGTTGTTGCTTGGTTGTGAGTGTCATACTGTTCTTTCATGAATGATTAGTAACAGGGGCGTTTGTACTTAGGTTTTGGAACACCTAAGTTGGGATGAGTTCTTGTTACATATACCTATATCTGTATATTTTATGTTTCTTATTGGCGCCCCACCCAAT
Organism: Viscum album; assembly: GCA_963277665.1. Classification (NCBI taxonomy): domain Eukaryota; kingdom Viridiplantae; phylum Streptophyta; class Magnoliopsida; order Santalales; family Viscaceae; genus Viscum; species Viscum album. The sequence goes on along the minus strand of OY728133.1, from coordinate 1,405,037,152 downwards.
TTGAGCACTTATGTGCTGAACACTCCCATTTCATGGGGTAGGGTGTTTTTTCCAACACTCCTATGAGTTACTTGTCATTACCTCCTTTTTTCTCCCTTTATCGAATAGCCCAAGACTCTTCGGACAGGATGTGATAGCCTAAAGTCCATTATTATCCCAAGAATCTTTGGGCAGGGTAGTTGTGGTGGTTTCCCAAGTGTTTGCGAGTAGGTTGTTTCCCAATTTTCTTTGGGATGAGGCCCAGGAGTCTTCGGGCATGGCAGTAGTTGTTCTTACCTAGGTGTTTGTGGGTGTGGTAACTCATGGTGGTTGTGGCCCAGGTGTCTGTGGGCGGGGTTTGGCAATGGGACTGCGGCGAGGTTGTGGCCCAGGTGTCTACGGGTGGGGTTTGGTAGTGTGACTGTCGTAAGGTTATGGTCCAGGTGTGTGTGGGCGTCGTGTGGCACTGGGATTGCAGTAAGAATGGAAAGATTGGTTTGATGAATAGTATATCTTCAATAACCAATGGGAATGTGGCGCAGGGTACCCAAATATCGATGTGCTATTACTATACGTTACGTGACTTGCGTTATTTGGGGAGTGTTCGTTGGTAAGGTTCGGGTTGATATATTTTCCTTGTTGGGTGTTTGGTTATCTCTTTTTCCACGGGACATTAGAATGCCTCCTCACATGTGCACAAGAGACTTTGGTTTTCCCTACTGAGTATACTTGTATGATCACCCTATGTATATAAAACTACTTTCAGGTCTCCAGGAGGACTTCAGGGATAATGCGGGACCGTACTAGCTCAGACCTTTGGGGAAGTTGCAGTTGTTTTTTTCCTTTTCTTGGTATCTTTTTTACCTTTGGATTTTTGTGGCTTGTAACTTTTACCTTTGAACATGCATATGGGAATGGTTTACTTTTATTCGTACTTGTACTTTCAGTTTCGGTGTTGTCGGATTTACTATCTTATCACCCGAACCTATTAGAAGAAAAAGGGTACTTCCTTCCATTTACTGTGTGATTTTATTCCCTTGGTGCTAGTCACCACTCTGGGACCTATTGAAGGAGGGTATCAGGGTTCATTATCTCTCCATCAACTTGAAGAATGAAGGTTCTAGAAATCTGTTGTCCCTTCCCTCATCTTGGTGAAGGCGGGTCGTGAGAATATATTACCCAAAAAAAATCTTGGTAGTGTTTATTGACAATATTATCATCTACAACAAGTTCAAGTAGGATGATGAAGAACATCTAAGGAATGTGCTAGTAATATTTATGGAGGATAAATTATTTTTCAAGTTAAGAAAGTGTGACTGTTATATAAAGCAAGTCACATTCTTGGGACATGTGATCACATGTGAGGGAATTTTTGTGGACACCGGAAAATTAAAGAATATTTTGGAATGGCCTAGGCCTTCTAGTGTCATGGAAATCCGTTTTTTTCATGGATTAACTAGTTACTATTGATGTTTTGTGAGATATTTCTCATGATTTTCAGTTCTTCTAACTATTTTAACACGGAAAAGGGTAATTTTTGTTAAGATATATTAATGTGAGGAATGATTCGAAGAGATAAATAAGTGGCTCTTCACTTCAAATGTACTCACATTATTAAAAAGTAGAGAACATTTTTTGATATACAGTGATTATTCAATGAAAAGACTAGGATGTGTACTAAAAAATGATAATTTGATATCCTAAATCTTGTGATAGTTGACGATCCTTGAGAAGAACTACCCGACCGAGGATATGGAGCTAGATACTGTTATTTTTCACTTTAAAATATGGTAGTACTACCTCTATTGTGATACATGTGACATATATAGTAATCATAATATCCTAAGGTATATTTTAGCACAAAATAAGCTCAAAATTCATCAGAGGATATGGTTGGATGAAATCAAGTATTATGATTTCTCTAATCACTATAATCCTAGAAAGGTGAAAAATATAGCTGATGCTCATAGAAAAAAATAACATGATACTCTATCCAAGACGATGATAAAGAAGGACCCTATCTATATGGATATACAATTGATGGATTTGGAAGTCATAATTTCCAGGAATACATGATACCTTTCCCAAATTATTTACCAAACTTATATCCAATAGAATATTAAATAGGTACAAAGGGATGATCCATAGTTACAAAATATGGTGAATGGTGTAAACTAAGGGAAGATTCAAGTGTTCCATATCGTTGATGATAGTGTGATTTTGTTTGAAATGAGGCTATGTGTGCCCTCATCGCCTGTGATAAAGAATAAGCCATTGGATAATGCACATATCACAACTTTATCTATCCATACTATAAGTAACAAGATATAATATATTCATCAAGAACACTTCTTCTTGGAAAACATGAAGAAGGATATTATAGAGTATATCTCACGGTTCATGATATGTCAAACAGTTAAATCTAATCAATATAAGCCCAATATGATGATGAAACACCAAACTATACCAATGTGTAAATGGAATAATATCACCATGGACTTCATCACTTGTCCCTAGAATACATTAATAGAAAACAATTTGATGTGGGTTGTGGTGGAACAACTCACCAAGATACCTACTTTATCACTATACTAAAAGATCTCTCACTTGAACAATGTGAAAAGATATATGTGGTGGAAGTAGTGATATGTCATGGGGTTCCACTCTCAATTTTTTTGATCAAGATATTAGGTTTACCCATAATGTTTGGAGGAGTATTCAACATTCTTTGAGTAAAAATTGAATATCATCATGGTTTATCACCCCCAAAATGATGGGCAATATGAATAAACTATTTAGAAACTCAATGATATGTTTTGATCCTTCTCAATGGAATTAAAAGGTGCATGGGATCATAATATCTCATTAGTTGAGTTATTATACCATAATAGCTTCGAGTTGAGTATTAATATTGATCTATATGAATCTTTGTATGGAAAGAGATGCCAAACTCTAACTTGTTGGGATGAAGTTGGTGAAAGAAAGCCATCTGGTATTGAAATTCTAAAATAGATGATATATAAGGTTCAATCCACCCAACAACATATCAAGGATGGTTAGTTTTAGAAAAAGAGCTATGCTGATTACAATCAAAGGGACCAAGAGTTCTAAATTAGAGATAATGTCTTCCCTCAAATTCCAACATTGAATAGAGTCATGTGATTTGGAAAGAAAGGGAAGTTAATCCCAAGGTACATTGGCCCCATTGAAATCCTTTATTTCATAGGATCTATTGAAATTCCAGAAAATATGTCTCAAGTTCATGATTTGATACACATATAACACTTAAGCAAAGTATATACCATATCCACCAAATTTACTAAAATCAAAGGTGGTACAATTGGAAGATGATCTCACTTATCAGTATCATCTCATAATGATTATAGACCGGAGAAATAAGGTTCTATGAAATAAGAAAACCTACCTTGTAAATGTGTTGTGGAGGAACCCTAATTATGAAGAAGAAACTATTGAATCTATGGAGGTCATTAAGGAGAATTAATCTCATATTTTTATATAAACTGAAATTTTGTGTGTGAAATTTCAAAAGGGTGGAATAATGTAATAACCCAAACAATTATCAATGGAATTTATCACTTATTATAAAAATTTCATATAGTATAAATCATATAGAATCCATAAAAACTTTATAAAAGAATAATTAATGATATTATAAGTATTTGTTGAAGATAAAAAAACCTATACCGATGAAATAATAAATTTTCCATCGGAATTATAATGTGAACCTTATGAATATAAAACCTATATCACACCTAAGTTCAATTAAGAAACCATTTATTTATGATATTTAAGTATTTGTATTTATGGGTAATATTTTGGGAGAGTTAGAATAACTAATTATAAGTTTTCTTGGTTTTCTAAAGGTTCACAGTTTGAGAAGGGTTAGGGAAAACCATATGAAAACAACAAGAAATTGTGTACAAAGAAACATAGGTTAATGGGAAGGTGGACATGTGGTGCACAGTTTGGAAGCCAAAGAGATATAATTATATTTTTAACATTTTTAGGATAGAGATATTTGTAATGGTTGGAACATATATTGGAAACCATGTAAGCTTACCATGTGAGGTTCATCCTTGATATAGTGGCTAGCACATGGTTAGCACACTATTTCCCTAACGATGTGACTAAACCATGTGCAGTTAAAAAACTAGATCCTAAAAAATGGATTTATGTAGGACTTGTGTTTTAATGATTCATTTTCCCCCAAAAATAGTCTTATCTTAGTATTTTTCCATCTCAAAGGATATAGATCCTCTCCCCATCAATTGGAAGATATCTAGAGCACTTCCTTGGTGTATTGATGCCTTATTCTTATGGTAACTGATCATTCTTGTTCTTTCATTGTAGTTTTGATATATCTACATTTCTTGATCTCATTTATTATTAGATAAATTCCCTATATGGTTATATCTAGTGTTTTTAATTCAAAATATGATTATATTTGGCGTTGTTTATGATGTGGGAAGATATCTAAGGAAAGTTTTGGGAAATTTATCCTGGTTTCCTGGACGTTCATAATTTGGTTCTTCATTTTCATTATAAAACAAGTGGTAGGTGGATTCACTATTGAATACTTTATTAAGAATATGAACTATAAGTTTCAAATTTATTAATTTTTTTATAAATTCATTGTGAATTTTTTGTAAAAATCTTTTTGGAAATTTTTTTTTGTGATGGTTTATGAAATTGTGGATTGTTGTGAAAGATGATTTTAAAATTATTTTAAAATAATTATTTTAAAATAGTTTCTAGGTTTGATTTATTAAAAAAATGTTTTAAATAAAATGTTTTTTTATTGAAATGGTTTTGGCTTTGTTTTGGGAATAATTGGAGGTGTGTGTTCAAATTGTATAATGAGGCTTTGTTGAAATAAGACATTGGGATCAGTGCTAATGATGTAATAGAACATGGGAATTAATTACCATGTAATGACTTGGAAGATCAATGAGAAACTAATTAGGAATATAGAACTTTCATAATGAATCATGCATGTGTATATGTGTGGATGTGTGGATTGGAATAGTGTATTCGAAATTAGAATTAATGAAATGGTTTTTGAATTTTTTTTGGTCTCTTTACTTGTAAATTGGTGTTTCGTGAAAAAATTATTTAACATTGGAACTTTTTTATATTTTTATATATTCTATATGGGAATTTTTATAATAAAAACTATTTTCTATAAATGGGATAACATGTTCTATACTAGTGGTGGAGTAAGGAAGTCATTGGAGGAAATCTAATGAGTTTCATTACTCGCTCCTGCTTTGGAGCTTTGGTTATTTTGCAGAAGATGTATATCAAGACTTTAGAGAAGGTACATTATCACACATATTTATCAATAATTCATTATAAATGGGCTATTTTAAAGTTATAAATTTTATAATTTGTGGAGATTGTAGTTCTCACTGGAGTATTTGAGTTTTATCTTCCCCTGTTTATTGTGATACTATAGTCTTCTATTGTGCCACTTGATTTTAGTTCTATTTTGATAAATGAAAGGTTGAGCTGTTGGTAATTGTAATAATGAATCATATAGAAGTTTCATTATTTATTAATTGTTTGGTAAGATGTTTAATTCTTAAAGGATAAATCATCCAACACATGTATTGAATCCCTTCGGCATTTATTTCCAGCCTTTTGAATGTTGGGGATATTTCTTAATGAAATGTAATTTCATACCACCTACTAGTTATATTGAGAAAAAGAATGATTTTACAAGTGGTGTCAGGTTTTTTCAGTCAAAAAATCTATTTGAGAGAAGTGGTATTAGCTTTCTCATTCTTTTATGGAACAAGTGGTCTAATTATTGGATGGTCTTTAACTTGATATTAGTTTTTCAACTTGGAGTTGAATTAATTGTTCTATATTCCTTGAATTGGGATCACAAAAATGAATAGTATTGTTGGGACATTAAATATAGAGCATAAAAATATGAAACTATCCTTTTTATATTGAACATCATGTTACTAGGGAGTTGGGTACATTATTTGTTTGGTGACACTTATAGGATTTGAATATCATTGTATTGGGTTAACAAAATGTGAGAATCCTGACATGAATTAGAGGAATGAATTCCACTAGGATCACATATTTAATATTATGTAATGATATATGGTTTGGTAAAAATGTGTTGATTTTTGAAAAATGTCAAAATAGTTTTCAAATATGAGAATTCAAAAAATAACATTGTTGTAGAATTTTGAAAATTGGTTGATTTTCCAAAGAATGTAAATGTTTTTTAATAATAGTTGATCTTGGTAAAGGTTTATCTAAGAAAGAAATGTTGTGATAGTTGATGTGATATAATTTGAAATTCATATGCCTTGAGTTAATAGAAAATGAGACTTAAGATATTGTTATGTTTCTAGAATTGGAACCCATTAAGCATCCAAGAAAAAAACTGGAAAAATATATCGAGAATGCGGTTTCACATAAGCCATAGGTATACCGACAGATTGTTTAGAGTATCATCCAAGCATTTTAGGCCATGGATAGTGGAAATATGAGGGATGATATGAGGCAAGTGGATCATTTCATCCAATTTCAGAATCAGAATCCACTATTATTTTGGGGAGACTCTAAATAAGAGAAAGAAGATGTGTGTATGAACAAGATGAATCGTATCTTCAATTTCATCAGTACACCAACATAGTTAAAAGTAAAAAATATTAACAAATAAGCCAGATGATCTGGTATTCTAGTGGTGGGATCTATCTGTGCAAGTTAAAGTGGATCAAGTTGTTGATTGGGAGGATTATTAAGTGTTTTTCAACAAAAAATCTAACATCACATGTCAAATATTCAGAGAATGATTGACTTCTTCATTCTGATGCAGAAAAATTATTTTTTCATAGAGTTTGTGGCCAAATTCATGAATTTAGTGTTCTTTGAACTAGATGTTTTGGCTTGTGCATCCTCGGAGGCACACATATTTGAATAATGATTGAGGTACGATATTATCTCAAAAAAAAATTCTGCTATATAAAACAGATTATATAGAGATAGTCAACAGAGAATCATTGGCCAAATGAGACATCTGAGGAGATCTGGTAGAAGGAATTATGTTCATACCCATTCGAAATGGTGGTAACATTGAGGCAGGGAGAAATAATAAGAGAGACACCTATTTTACAAGGTGGGAACATGAATAAAATTTAGACATTTGAATCCTTGAATCTTCCTCAGAGACCCACGACTAAATCTAGATGTTTCTAATTTGGATCTATTGACCACATGAATCAATAGTGTCTGACACCACTTAGGGAATTCGATAATTGCAATAAGATGGGGGCATCATTAGTGCTATTTTCAAATTAATCAAATATAACGTGTTCTAAACACTTCGTAGGTGTTCAATGATTTATATGTTTTGATAGGGAGAAAAAAAATGAATCAGTATCATCAAAAGAATGGATCTAGCCCTCGTGATTCAAGGAGTACAAAAAATTATTAGGATTTTCTATATCAATATGTAAAAATGGTGAAAATTGTTATGATGAAGCAATTATACTGAGGGGAATATGTTATTATGGATGATTATCCAAGACCATCTATAGTGAGGGGTATGATTGTTTTGAATTCTACCCTTATTTTTGTTTTAGTTGATACGAGTGCATCTCCTTCCTTTATTTCTTCGCATGCCATTGATTTTATTATTAAAAAAGTTGAGATGATTCCTTTAGTGATAAAACATAATACTCCTCTTGGTCAAAGAGAATGTTGCGATTTTGTATCTAGATTAGGTTCTATAACTATTGATGGTGGTGAGATGAAATGATATTTTTATATAGTGGACATGGATGTCTTTGATGAAATCTTGGGTAAGGATTGTTTGATAATGTTATTGGATCACATTTACTTTTATAGTAGAATAGTTAGATTCATGATTGATGATGGCATCGAGAATCTCTTTTGAAGAGACCAGAATGTAAAGGTGTGGGTTATGAGCTTGTTGGAACCAAAATAGTTAAGGGAATTTAATGTAAAGTGTGACTATTTAGTAAGAAAATGTTTCATTTGACCTCGAACATCCCCATTTGTAATAGCGGTCTTGTTCATAAAAAAGGAACATGAAACTCTATGACTATGTGTGGATTATCATTTCCTTAATTAGTTAATATAAATAATTAGTATCCACATCCTCAAAATGATTATCTATTTGATCAATTTAGTGGATTTCAGTGGTTCCCTATGATTGACATAGAATAAGGATATCACCAATTATGGGTTTAGAAGGAAGAAATTTCAAAGATTGATTTCAGAAGCATATATGGAAATTATGAGTATGTGTTAATGCCTTTTGGATTTTTGTTCAAGATTCTTTGATAAATGATTATATAATGATGATTTGAAAATATTTTCTTGGTTTTTTTCATGGAAAATGGGTTTTAATTAAAAGTTTGTTTTATTGAAATGGTTTTGGAATTGAAAGGGTTTTGGAATAGTTTTGGTCATACATAGTGGTGAGTGTTCAAATTGAAATATGAGGATTGGTTGAAATATGTCCCTGTGATCAGTTCCAAATGTGCAATGGAACATATATGTTAATTACCTTATTATCACTTGGAATATCGATATGAAACAACACATAGTATAGAACATTTTTAATGAATCATGAATCTCTATATTTGTGGATGTGTGGATTTCAATGGGTTATTCCATTTTGGAATTAATGAAATGGACATAAAACATTATTTGGGTTATTTCCTTTTAAATTAGTGTTTTTTGAGAAATTTTTTTTTCCACTGGATCTTTTTTATATTTTGATATAAAATATTTTTGAATTTATTTTTAATAAAAAAATTTATATAAATTTCATAACATGTTATATCACTGTGGAATATGTAGAAAATTCATTGGAAAAAAGTCTTCTATGTATTATTAATAACCCCTTCTTGGGGACATAAGTGATTTTTCCGATGTTTTTTATCAAGACACGTGTAAAGGTAAAGTATCTCAAAACATTACCAGTACTTCGTGATACTTGTGTTATTATGGAGATGAATCATAGATCATGTTTGGAGGTTGTATTTCTCTTTGGAGTCATTGATTTTTATCTTCACTATTTACATTGATATTGTAGTCTTCCACTATGGTACATGGGTTTAGTTTTATTTTCATAAATGAAATTTGGAGATGACGTTCATTATTATCATGCATCATATAGTCATTTTTGGATATAGAATTTTTGGATTGTTTTTTATTTGTAAAGTGAAATTCATCTGCCACATTTATTTAGTCCTTTTGGAATTTATTTACAGACTTTGGTGACTTGGGGATGTCACTTAAGGCCATGTAATGTCCTCACGTCTTCTCAAGACAATGGGAATGGGAGGGATGATACAAAACTGACCAAATGAATAGTAACCACTCCCATTAAAGTATAAATAAAATTTATAAATATTATAAATTAAATTATGATATAAATATAACATAGTATAAGTATGAGAATGTTTTAAAAATTACTAATTAAGTGTTGGTATTTATGTAATTCATAAATATTTAATTACAATTTTGTGATAAATTTAATAATTTGAATGAAAATTTATTTTAATAAAATGTTTTCATAAAATAATATTTTTTCCTTATAATCATATATATATTTTAATTTAATTTTATTAATTTTTAATTGTGTTATAAAATTAGTTATAATATTGAAATCGGTATTTTTTTCGTAAATGATGATTTTAATTAAAAATTAAATCTATCATATTTAAATAATTATTTTCAAAAAATGGAGTTAATTTATTAATTATATGCATTTAAATATGGTTAGGGTTAATGTTTTGTATTTTTTTTATAAAATACATTGTTTTTTGGTGACTAGTAAAATACAATAATTTTTTATAAAAGTTAAATGCATGAATTCTGGAGTCATAGATGATGTATAGATTATTTCAGCCAAAATCTCAAATTATACATCATTATTTTAATTTATTTTGTGGTAATTATCAAACTAGTCATAGCCTTGATCCAAAATAAAAACTAATAATTAAAATAAATGGAGAACACATATCTCATCCACTATAAATACCACCCATCACCACCTCTTCTCCTCATACCTTTCAAGAATTGATCATTTTATATATTATTCCCAATACTTTTACCTAGACCCTCCAACACACCTTTAACCCTTTATATCATAAAAATAAAAAAACATTACCCTAAGGAGGTTCTCAAGAAGGAGAAATTCCAGAGGTAAATTCCTCTTACTTTTAATTTAATTTCTTTTTACGTTCTTTTATTTTCTTATTCTATCCCAACCACCCCACATAAAAATGTGATGATAACTATAGTACATTAAATATAATTTAATTATATCATATTAATTTAATATCAACCATTAAACTCATCCTTATCTCTATTTTATTCAAAAAATGAAGTCGTTTCCCATGATGAGTCAATTTACAAACATCATCGTCGATGCATTTTCATTTAATGGCTTCAAGTATGTTAATATAACCATTATAATAGATGTAATGGATTTTAAAATTTCAGTTTCAACCTTATTTATGTTCTATAACTAAAATATATACCTATGAAAAAATGATAAAACAAAATGAGTTCATTGTGATTGTAAACCCACCAAAATAAACCTACAACGATCATCATCAAATTTTATCTTGGGATTCATAATCATACCATATAAACTACATCTTTATAAGATCATTTAAAAATATTTAAGATAAATAATAACATATAATAACAATTCTGGATATTTATCAACATTTTACATGAACACTCATTCATGTTTACAAGTAAACTGTTCATGAAAACATAGAAAACAAACACTCACGAATGATGAAATTAAACTCTATAACTCATTGAGAATTACATTAATGAAATGAATAAACCCATAATTAATAGAATTCATGTATAAAAGGTTATAAATTTGTTAAATAATCAATATAATTTGATTATTATGTATTTTAAATGAATAAGGCATTCATACATATGGTAACAGGATTCTTGAAGCTAACTCCGTTTCCTTGGGTTTTTCTTGTTTCACACCAATTTAAGTATATATATTCATAAAATAATTTATAAATATCATTTACTTATTCTACTCTTTCATTTTTTGGATATGAATATTTTCTACTTGAGTTTATGACAAACATATTTTTTTCCAAAAGAACGCTTTTTTCAAAAAGCACACCTTTTACTTCCCTTGAGATTGTTTCTTCTTCACTAAAGATTGATTATTCTTATACAACGAATGGTATTCCCTTTATCATTCAAAATAAAATTTATGGATTTATTTTGTATTAAATTAAAATGATTCATTTCTGTGGGATATATTATGTTCAAGATTGATATAGGTTCTATATGGCATGAAGGATAATTTAAATGTTATGATATTATTGGTGAATCCGAAATTATACAGTGCATAATTATATTATGATGTGATGTGTGTAACTGGAGTTATATAAAACTCTAATTTAGTGTTCAATGTGATGTATCTCAAGAGAAGAAGTAAAATATCTGTGAACATGATGTTATCTTTGTTCGTAACTATGTGTGGTAGTTAACCACTAAGACATGATGTATCATTTATATTCATTGCCACATTCCATGCCTTTATCTATTACATCCTATATTTATTATGATGATAATGATTACGATGACCCATGTTATACTGGTTCATGTTCTTATCTATTCTCTTACTAGTATTTTAGCTCGCCCCCTTCGTTGATGTATATCCAAAGTGTATTACATATACTAAGGTGAGTCCAAAGGAAACTAGGAAGATATAGATGAATAAATTAAATAAATTTTTATGTTTTTACGTAAATGTTTTTTCTAAGAATAATTTTTCCAAGACACAAAAACTTTGGATCTTGGATTATAAAACTATCATGTTGTTTATCTTCAAATTAATGTAATAGTAATGTACAGAAAAAGTGGGTTCGTTAAACTCCAAATGAATATCTTTAACGAAAATTGTTCATAACTTGAACATGTTATTTTGAAGACGTATAAAAAAATTATTAGGACATGAGAAAATTGAGTAAATTTAAAATAAGTTTAGATCAATTCAACATCACATCAGAGAAGCTCAAATTTGAAAAGAAAGTTATATCGAAAATCATTAGTTTGATATCGTGTTTTCAGTTGGAAATTTGTATATGAAATAAGGCTATGTGAATTGAAAATAAGGTAAAACCGAGCAATATATAGATATTGATCCATTTATATTTTTTGAATTTATTAGTATAGTTACTTATCCTATTGTGATTCAACAAAATCAATCTGTTTTCCTGATGTGCTCAATCTATCTATCCTGAGGTTGTACATAAATAATTCATTACATTTATTGAATTTGGATGTCATAATACTAATGGATGGTATCTCATATGTTGTAAAATCTATAGATATTTTGGATTAAAGAGAAAATATTTCTAAAAAATATGCACAATAATCAAGTTAATGTTTTTTATTGAAACCATAAATTTGAGGATGTTGTGTAGGAATGTGATGATATAATTTGAAAAAAAATATCTATAGATGTTTGTGTCAATGTGATTGACAATTGAAGGGTAAATTCATTTAGGGGGTAGAATGTTACATGAAAAGGTTTTTTGATATAATTCTCTATAAATAAATTTAATTTATTTTGTATATTTCTTTACCCACATTACTGAGTTTTTATTAACCAGGATATACTATTGAATTATTTTTATGTAATGTGATATTTATTTCCACGAAATTATATTAGAGGGTATGAATATAAATAAATAAATTCTGAAAAATATTTTTTTACATATTTTTTATATGAATTCATTAGTTTTAAAATCATTATAAATTAAAATAAACACATTTGAATGTAAAAAATGGATGTTTTTTATAAAACAATTTTTCTGTATAGAATGGTATTTATAATAAAAAATAAATTAATATCTATCAATAAATTATTTTAATTATATTTTTAGGTGATATATTATATAAATTATTTTAATATACATCATATTTTTTTAAATGCTATGGAATTAATGTAAATAGAATTTAATGATTAAAAGTGAATTTATACCAAAAACAATAATTTTTTTAATTTTTTACAATTATATTAATATTAATTTTTTTCCACATGTTTAAACTGAATTTTTTAAAATGTATTTTTATTCATTATTTTCTTAATTAATATAATTTAATATGTTTAAAATAATTCTTATACATAGTGAATATTTACCATGGTAAAAATCATTTCAGAATAATAAGGGTTTAAATGATTAAAAGGGGGCCAACATAATATACAAGGCATAACATATAACTAAAAAGTCACTAATTTTGTTATTTGATTGTAATTTTACCTTATAATTCTTATCATTTATTATTTTCAATTTTGGATCCACATTACATTAGTATGTCATTAATATATTTTAATCGTTGGAAAAACTCCAAGTGTGTCCTCTCCCTCCCATTTAAAAGTATACCACTTCTCCTCTCTTCATCTAAATTCATAATAATTATTGATCAGTAAAGGGTATGATAAATACATTTCTAAAATCCCTACCCACGTACTATATGTCCTAGTTTTATGAGAGTACCATCCTTTAAAGGAATAAGGTTTAAGAAAAAAAATATTACTCAATAAAGATATATAACTATTAATTTAGTACATTAAATTATATTTTTTCATCCACCTTCTCTAAAACAAAAATTTCAATAACAAAAATCATTAATGTTGTAAAAAAATAGTATTATGTGTTATTATAATAATTTTTTTAACAATTTCCTATAAAAAGTGATTTGATGGTTTTGTACAAGTATAATTGTGGACTACAACCCTCATGAATAAATATGATTCATTTTCCATCACCGTATTTCATTTATTGGTATTATTATGTATTTAATGTTTATGTATGATATTTTTTATATATTTATATGTTTTAAATTATAATATATTCTCTTCCTTCTTACCATTAAATCCATTGAAAAATGATAATGTAGCTCATGCGTACGTGCAGAACACCACCATTATGAAACAATGTGATTCATTTTACATCATTAATTTATATGAATAATTGAAAAATTATATATGATGAATAAATATGAAACTTATATCATGATTATGATTTTGAATATGATGAAACCTTGTCCAAGGTGGATGTACAACAACCATTGCAATTAAACATGCAAGGAAAATGGACAAGATTTCTCTTTAATTTTCATCTCAATAATGAAATTATTAATAAAAAAATAACATATAATTTTAAATCGATGACACATAGTATGTTATATAGAAAATTCTTTACCGGAATATAATTATATTAAATAAATTTTTTATAAAATATATTTGAATCAATTTAAAGAAATATGAGACTTGGGGTAATGGATTAATGTTATAATTTCATTTATTTGAAAGATTTTCTAAGAATTATTTCTATTTAGGAATATTTTATAAATCTTATCCATTAGAAAAATTATATTTTCTTATATCATAGTTTCTTTATAATTTTTATCTACTAAAACTATTTTTTCTTTCATTATTACTTTCAATAATCATGAATTTTTTTAAATGAAATATAACCCTAATTTTCTTTTTAGATAAAACATGTTTTCATCCCTATCTGTGTTATTAAAAATATAAAAAAAATTATTTATATGTTAAATGTTTTAAAAAGGAAATTTTCAGTACATTTTACATTATCTATAATTTTTTCAATGAAATATTTTTAAACCAATTTTCTCTAAAAATTTTAATTTAAACGTTTTGAAGAAGTGTGAAAGTAATGTTATATTTTAATGTATTCAATATGAATAGATTTTTCAAAATTACGATTATTTTTTATTTTAATCCATACCATAATGTTTCCATGGTTATTTTTAACAAAATGAAACATCACATATTTCGTGTAATTTATAGTTAGAATTTTATCAAAGAAAAAAAATTCTTATATCATCAATGAAATGATTGATTTTCATTAAAATGTATATTGAACTATATCAAAAAATTTAAGGATTTTTATGATTCATTTGAGATGGGATCTTATCATTTTATTATACTTTCCTTTTATATATTTCTTATAATGATGATTTTTTAATAATAAATCTATTAAACCAGTTTCATTCCAACATGTTAATTAATTTATGATGAAATCCTTTTGAGTCTTTTTTTATTTTCCACACGTGACGCAATTGTGAAATGATTAATTTTTTATGAAACCAATTTCCATACCACAGGATATGATATATGGAATTATTATGATTATTGATTTTATGGAATGATTATTATAAATGATTTTATACCAATTGGGTATGATTATATTATATTATGATAATATTCTCAAAATCATATTATTATATTATTATATCTTATGAAAATTTATTATTATCTATTATATTTACACTTTTGAGAATTTTATGCCTCCCTTTGTTATGTTTCCATTACCCATTTTATATAGAATGATTTGAATTAGGTTATTTATAATAATTTTACCATGGGAGAAAAACTATATTGGATATGTTGAAAATATTTTATGAAATAATATAATTACATATTATGTATCAAAATACTCTATAACATTACAATACTTGGGAATTTATTATTGTGAAATGTATTAAATATTCATCTAAAATGATGCAATATAAATGTTAAAAATTCTCGGGCCACATCATATATCCCATAACCTGATTGAATGTGGTATGTTACACCTTATATGGAATTCATTACTCTTATATATTAAATATTAGTCCATAGGTTATCCTTTCTTTAAGACACCAAAAAATAAGACCCACCCAACTCTTATAAAAAACTTATAATCAATTATTGTTAGAGCGCATTTAGGGTTATAATTATAGGAGAACTCATAAATGATCCAATGATAATAACCCACCATCCATAGAGAAATATAAAAGGATTATCTATTCTTGTGATACCCTTATGGTACTAATGTTCAGTTCAATAATGATGCCACATTATCAGAAATTTGTTTCCAGAAATAAAAGATCTTATATCAAAAAGTATCAATTCAATTATTTGTTTCACAACTGATGATCATAAAATTCTATATAAAAATTGAATTATTATTTACAGAACTCTCCTATTATGTAATATATATTAGTTTAATAATTAATTATGATGAATATATAGTCTAGATAATATTTTAATATTTGATACATCCCCCTAAAAAACTAATATAGTATTTTAAATATTAGAAACAAAACAACATACCCACAACTCTTATAGATATATCAATAATATACCTCTAACATGACTTTATCCTGAACCCTTTGTGGGAGATAACCATATTGTCTCTTGATCTTCCTGAACTAAACTACACTATTCAACCTTTATAAGAGATTATCGCTTTTCAATAGAGGTTAATAGTTAAGTCCTAGTTTATTAAATTGTATACAATGAAAATAATTTATATAAATATATAATTTTTTGTTAACAAGGCTAGTACATAACATGGTATTATTATATGATGAATGTTTCAATTCTTCAACAAATAATTATTCTAATTATTCAATCAATGGGATATATATGAAGTAATATTTATATGGGAAAAGGATAGAAATTATACTCAGTTGAGAATAATTAATAAATTAATCCTCATTTCACATAGGTATACTTTTCACATCATCTATAAAGGTATTAGAAAATTCATAATGAATAACACATATATCTTCTACTTAAAACTAAATTTCAAAAAATATCAAGCTCACTAGATGCAATGAAAGATACCAATGATAAATATTTTGGATAATTATTTATTAATCCCTCTTTCCAAAACAAGATTTATAACTACTCAAACTGATGAAAGCAAAACTTGTTCATAAATATAAACATTTTATAATATTTATGAAAAAAAATCCATCAAATAAATGAGATCTTAGTGTAGATAATGAATTATAATAAACTCCCATAACATGTGATATTGTACAATTAGTAACTCGCAACTATGGTAGATCTTCAGCAACATAAATGATCCATTGACATGTGATGATAACTTTGGTGGTTTATAAATCATCTCAATGAGATGTTTAATTCATTTATAAAGATAGGTTTAATAAAATATATTGATGTAGATATTTCTAATAGTATACAAACAAGAATATAATAAATACATATTGTATCTCACAATCCTTTATATAGTCTATATCAATTATATTTTCCTACTCAATGATATTCCCAACCATGTCCCCATGCGGAACTTCAATTATATTTTCCTAATGATAATGTGGTCATGGTTTTGTTAGATACCTCAAAATCCTATAGAACATACTAGATCCATTGTGAAATGGTGATAATAATGGACACTGGTCATTCTTTTGTTACAATTGTAATTTCCTAAACTATATTATCATTATAGGAATTGGTGGATATTAGATGGGATTCCTTTATTAAAACTACCATATAGGCATCTAAAATTTTTTTTTTGAAACTAATGATATATATTTATGTATGATTATATAAAAAACTAGATTCTCCAAGATTAATAAAATTATTAGACTTAGTTACACTATAGGGAAAGTTATGATAACATCTGTATTAAATATAATCATCCACAATGATCAAACTCTCTATCATATCTACTTACTCTAATAACAAAACATATGGGATTATCATCCACATCTTAATATGTCATTAAAATATATTCATTATTCCTTCTTGAAGTGTCTATTAGAGATCACTTTTTTCAGTGGACGGCTATCCATATTGGATGACAGAAAATATATGGGTAAAGTATCATGAATTCTCAGAGGCCACTATTTTTCACCTAGGATGCATCTCTTAAAATCCTTGATGGGTCCCTATAGTCATTTTCACTAGTCTGGTCAACTATTCCCTAGCTCTCTATGTAATCAATGACTTTCCACACAAAATGTCATGTGTAATTCCATTTGCATGTAGAGTTTCATCCCAATCCAACCTTTCACTAGGTTCCCGTATTTAACTATAAATAGGGACCATTTTCCAAGATTTTTTGTAATTTTGGAACATAAAAAACACATCAAAGTTCTTATTTTCTTATTCTCAAGCCTACATATTCACTCCCTTCTGGTGCCCTAAAACATAAAACAATGGGAATGTGTTAAAAAGGTAGCATAACTGTGCTTTGTTAAATTTTAATATATTTTAAATCCTTTATTGAAAATATTTTCTCCCAATTTCATCAATACTAGTATGGTAGACCAATATCAATAGACACACCAGAGTTCCTCTAACCTATATACATTTATGGAAAACCCTAACTGCTGGGATGAAGCCACACCCATTTTTCATTAGTGGGGAGACCACTTCACCATTGTAACACTAAGTAGATCACCTTTATCTTATATCTACAATAATGACCACTTTTCCATAGTATCACTCTTTCCGCCACTTTCTCCACCCTAGTATCACATTGGGTGATTCCTTATCTCCTCAATCACTGGAGAAATCCCTTCATAGATACCCTACTAAGGAGGTTCCTTTTCTTAGATCCCAGTTAGAATATAACTTTTCCCATTCCCCATTATGGTTATCCCTACACTCATCCCTCATTAGGTGGATCCTATATATCTACCCTCCCTTGGTAGATCCCTTCTATTATACCACACTAAGGAGATTTGATATTTCCACATGACCACAATATAATAAATACACACAAAATTCCTCTGCATTATCTAATTAGATTATTCATTTTTCATAACTAGGTTTATAAACACCACATTTTTAGTGTGAATGAGGCCTTATACCCATTTTATCTACCTTCTAATCCAACTATCAATGAATACTCAAAATCGATTTGATCTACATAACCTGATCATGCACACTAGAATAGACCCCTTTAATCATAAGTTACACTGTAAAAGGAATCTATCAATAAATCATCAATGGATGATAGATCCCTCATGGTAGTCATCATTTTGTACACTTAAGATTATTATGTCCCATGTTGGTAGGATACTTGTAATTATCTCACTAGATTACATAGATTATATTATTTAACAAAAACCAAAACTAGATTATGTTGGGGGTTTTGTGGATGCCTGATTCCAATCAATAAGGCATGTGGACATGTACCACTGTACATGGGGTAAGCCCCGTCATGTTCCCAATGATTGTTTTATCACCAATAGAGATAAATTATGTTGGGAAATGAATATATTACACACCTTCATTCGTAATACTAACTAATTATATCATTGATTTTTATTTGGACCATGTACCTCTTTTTTGGTGTAATCGATAATCATCCCATCGTTAAGAGAATCCACTTTATTCCACTCGACGATCCATGATATCAATGGGAACAACCACTGTATAATTTACATTCAAGCCTCTGTATTCACTCTTTTGATAAAACCGAAATCCCGATCCTGTGATATTAATGTATATGATAATGTCTATGTGGTATTGTAAAAACATTTCTAGTAATGTATTTACCAAACTGCGTTAAAGTAAATAGTACGTTCCTCTCACATGACCATAATTTGGATTAATATAAAAGTGAATTATATGAATAATATTTTATTAGGATACATAGGAAGCCTCTTCTTGGTCCATACCCAACATCATAACCTTAAATGTATTTCTACATATGGTTATATTCCTAATGGGGTGCATGTTCATCATCATCAGGGACATATTCAATATATACAAAAATTCATGGGGCCATATTCCATAATGAAATAACATAAACCCTTCTTCACTGGGCTATATTACCCAAGAGATTAGATTTCCTTTCACTATGATTATATTCCACAAAAACAATTATCACAACTCAATATTCCTATTGAGGTCATATCTTGCCTAGCAACCCATATCCCCACTAGCATAACTAGCCACATATCTATTAGGTATATATTCCATGTGAAATAAACCCATCCACATTTATCTATATTTCATTTGAGGATACCTAGATAGGGTTTATCATGTGTAAGTCCCACACCCAGTATTAATTGAAACCTTTCATATTGTATTTTATTTCGCATGACCAAAAACTACCCGAAAGACGTAATATAAGTATGAACATAAACTAACAGCATCTTTTTCTTATCACATGACCATAAAAGAAAAAACATGTCTGATTATGTGATAATAAACATCATTGGTTTTGATTACCTTCATATGGATAAGAAATAATATCCTCTTGTAGGTCTCATACCTACTCTATAATCATATATAAAAATCCATTTTAGAAACAAATTCAAGAGCTCTAAACTATGTGGATATAAATAAAAGCATGAATTTTTAGTATGAGAATGATAGTGAACAACTGATATATACATATGGTACTAATTATAATAGGAATGAAGTTGTATGTATATGATGAATTTATTTTTTCCCCTTATCAAGTATTTAATGATTTATTGTTTTCATATGTGAAGTATTATGTAACTTATTTATGGTTTTGGAGTGTCATAAGATATTTTTTAGGGGTTAACAATTACATCATGGATTGGGGAAATCATTCAGGTTTCCCTAGTAATGTGTGAAAATTATTTGTGAGGAAAAGTAGATGAAAGAATGTTTCTGAATGATTAGAAATAATCATTTGACATTCCCTATGAAACCATGTAACCTAGAATGAATTCTAAATCATATTTGGTGGATGTTTTACCTAAATGTGTTGACATACTATTAAATTTCCATGAATAGATTTGGATAATCACATCATTAGTTTACCTTTTTGTAAGTTGTTTGAGCAAACCATGTGAAAAAAATAAGAAGAAAATTTGTATTTCAATTAAAAACCCCTCAATTATCATTCATTCATTATAACATTCCCATGGATAAAATAACTAAGAACTCAAGTGGTTGTTCACGATGTTTTATCTCACTTAGAACAACAATTCTAGTGTATCTTGAGGCTTTGGACCAATATTATTTAAATAAAGAGGTCATTCAACCATTTCTATTCACATTTATTCTAGATCAAGTATTATATTAATGGATGGAATCATAGATATGGTATTTCATGATAGATCAAGGATTACTATTATGTGTAATATGTTATTATTAATATATTTATGGATATGTGGCCAAATTTTGAGAAATATAATCTTCCTTGAAACAATTATAGATCCTTTGGATTATGTTATTATTACTGGATTATGATAATTAATTTTTATCTTTTATCATATGTTTCTTCTTTTATATTGATTCTAGAATCATCATGTGATGGATTGGGGATGATTCTAAGAATCATGGGGGAGCAGGCATTATCTGAGTGGCTGTAGTACTGATACTCTCGAGTTAGTATGTCAACTTTTTTATGGAATTTATATGTTAATGGTAGGATTATATATGCATGTGACTGCGTGTGTGGCCAGTGATACCATTTCATGATGTGATATGATATTTGGGTGTGTGGGTGTGCTGTGTTATGTGTCTCCGGGGACTGTTGCTTTATATGATATGCATGTGGGTGCATGTGCGGCCTATGAGACCCTTTCTTGATGTGATATATATATATATATATATATATCATTTTGGGTTTCTATTGGAAATGATACCCTTTCCTGATATTATATTCTTATTATATTCTTATGACATTCGTTATTTTTTTTGTCTAGATGCATTTATGGTTTCTTAGTTTCTGGTTTCAAGGTACCTGGTTGGTCCTACGTAATTATTTAACTCCTTAGAGGTAGATTGTTGTCATTGTGGCTGGAGGGTTGTGATTTCATGTTTAATGATTAATTATGGTAGTACGTCATAAACTAGAGCTCAATATTAGGTCAACAAGTGCGGATGTGTCTTTCCCCAAATATAGATATTGGGTTTCCCTGTGTCGGTTTTTCAACCCCAATGTTATGAATTTTTTCAACATGTAGAAACCATAACATTTTATATACATGAATAGTTCTTTAATGGTTTAATTTGAATATAGGGCAGTTGGATGTGTTATTTTAGTTGACATGTGGATCACATGGCATGATCATAGTCATTAAAAAATTATGATTGATGTTCCTTCCTAATTGGTTATATAGAAGGATGATCTAGTATTCATGCAGAATGGTTAGTGCATGATGACCCAAAAATGATAGGTTATCTATGAATTTATGTTATTTTCAAAGAATACACGTATATATTGTGATGATAAGGTGTTAAGTGAACATTGGTGGCTTGTTAATGGGTTTATACTAAAACATTTCATGGTAAAATTGATGCATCTATAATTTCCATGGTCATGGAGCTATCTATATAGAAGGACACTGCATTGGGAAACTGATCTGGTGAAGCATGGAGGATTGAGGTGATGTAAGTATAAAATATGGAATATTACTATATAGTCAATTTTTTTATTTTCTCCGATCTTCATACATGTCGTTGTCATAAAATGTCAGGGGTCTTTTTTAGCGTATATTACATTTATTCAATTTGTTATAATATATATTTAATGCTTAATTTCCACAATGAGGTATTTTGGTTTTTTTATGTAAAAAATATTGTTCTTTTATTGAACATGTTGCTATAAGAATAGCCTATACACAACACCATTAAATCCCTCAATTCTTTTTGGAATCATGTTACACATTTGGATGCGCATGTGAGGACATGTTACCCTCCTACCCAGACCTGGTGATTTTGGTTGGGGAAATAAAAATTAGTGAAAATGCTGGTTTTTATTTATTTATTTTTCCTTTATTCTTGAGTAGGATAGGGCATGGTAGAAAAGAGATAGGTTATGTAGTACTTAGGTAAGAGAGTAACACATGTTCTTACTCTTATCATGTGTAATAGACCTCTATTTTACCTGGGTATGATACTTTTCTTTTCATTTGAGCTTCTATTATTTATATATTAATCCTTTAGTGATGCACATAATTTTTAAGAGAATTTTTATAATATTTTCAGCGAGTCCATGCATCATGAGTAGGAACAATGGGCCCCTTTTCATATTTCGATTTTATTTTCATACTATGTATTTTAATTAATTAAATTATATTTGTAATCAATGATATATGACTTTATTATATATCAATACTTTCATTTTAATTAATTGAACAAACCATGATTATATTGTGTATATGTATATAGCCATATCTAACATGCAGATATAGTAGATGTTGGTTCAAAATTGGGTAGTTCTTATGCGGTTATGACTTCTAGTTGTGGGAAAACTCTGAGGATATTAATTCATATTCCTATATGTTTAATTATAAATTGCATCAATTTTAACCTTATGTAAACTATTATCGTTGGTTCTTGGTGTTCATTTTGTATTTCATGTAATGAGCCATTGACATCATCTTATACGGTAACCTAGGTACATGGGTTAGGATTCCATTATAGGGGAGGTGTCTCATGTACTGACTTCAACAATGAAGGAGGGTGTATTTAAGAATTCTCTAATAGAGATTCCAATGGTTTAGGAAGTGGAACTTATTCATCCTAGAGTCCTTAAAATGTTGTGTATTTAAAGAGTGGTAGTTCATATGGGGATGGCTGATTATTCTATAGATTTACCACTCTAGTACTACACATCTATTCAATGTAATGGAGGACCCCAGGATACTAAGGAATAGATCGATATCACTAAGGGATTCAATAATCAGTTAGAGACCATAGAATATTTATGGGTCAAGTAGATTATTTCATGATTCAAGGGACCACAATGAGATGGTGGGGTATCATGAAATAGTTTGTGACACCCAAGGGTATAATTTTGTAGACATCCAATAACCTATTCATCGAATATTTTTTCCATGATACACTAATATTATACCAAGAACAGGTTTTTATAGATCATTGGAAAGGGTTTACTTGGATATCATTCTACTCTGGTCATTTCTAGGAGTTCCTCTAATTCTCACTAATTTTAGCTGGGAATGAATATTAAAAGTAATAAAAGAAAAAAATTATCCTTTGACTAGTTTTAAGGTTAAATGTTATAAATTTCAACCAAATGATATATTATGAGGTGATATAAAAGGCCCCCACGATTGAGAAGGGCACATAAGATGATCAAGTAACTGATTTTCATATTGATCATAATGGATCAATGAGTGGAATAAGTACTAATTTAACTAGTAATTTCTCCAAAAAAGTAAAAGTGTGTCAAATGACCTGATCCAGTATAACAACATGTTCCCAAAGTAGTGTATAGGTTCTTCACCACCCTCTATGAAAGTGAGTTATGTTGTCTATTATGGTTATGGGTGGAAAGGTAATCATGGAATATTTATCTCAATCCTCTTAGAAATTTATATAGATGAGAAAAGAAATTTCATATTCAATTATTTTTCTGAAGGAATCATGGTTGGGTTCAGTTTGATCAATTAATGTGGAATTCACAAGTCCTGAAAAAAAGATTCCAAATTTATATTATTCTATGGTAAAAATGATTCATTGCACTTAGGAGAAGAATAGTAGAACCATTAAAAACAAGTATTATGATTAAGTTAATGTTTAGGATTATAGGTAATAGGTACCATTGATGATTAATGATACAGTTCTTATTAAATATATTCTCTAAACTAAATTATTTAATATAATCCCTCCCCATTATTTTATATCTTCCCAATACACTCTTCCATTAGACTTTCAAATTACGTTATCATTCAAATTTACTTATCTTGATAGAAAATTTGGAAAAAAGGTAGTTTATATGATGAAATTTTAATTTTTTACTATATTATTCTATTATTTCATAAATATATAGTATTTTATGATCTTATATATGACAATAATAAATGTTATTTTTAGCATCAATGGTTTAACGTGGTATTGGGTTCACATCAACTGTTACCAGATGTTGGTGTCTCATAACTCCCATAATAGTGAAATGAATTTCCTGACAGGGGAATCAGATTATGGGGCATGGATAGTGGTAACAAAACCTATCCATATTGAATCAATTATAACATAGGGGGTGATTATGGTTCTTATGTCAGATCATGAAGTAGCTCCCACCACATTAACACTAATGGTGTAATATTTATTTGATATCCTTCTAAATGAATTACAAAAATGTCCTCCTAATTAATTAATTGAAATTAACATTGAACTAATGTATGTAGTGTAACCTACATCAATCCCTCTATATCATATAGGACCACCTAATTAAATGTTACTCTAGGTGACACATGAGCATCTTGAGTAAAATGGATTTATCATACTAAGAACTATTTCTTAGGTGTTCTTATTTTTTCACCAAGAAAGAGGATGGATTTATTCATCTTTTCATAGATTATAAAATTTTATATGACTTCACAGCAAATAAGAAGATCAAAATTTTTATATTTGATTATTTTTTTTATCAGTTGAGGTTATCCAATGTTTATCCATCATTTTATTTTTATTAGTATATCCAAATCATTAGTTTTGAAAAGAGGACATAACTAATATAACATTTAAGAGAATTTATGGACTATATGAGTATCTTGTCAAGCTTCTCAGGTAGAAGAATTCTCTAGAGGTGTTCATGTATCTTATAGAATTGATCTTTCATCCATGTCACGACCCAAATTTTTTTAATGTAAATTTCCTTCTTATAATCATGTCATAAAATCACATGAAAACACCACATAATGAACTACTATGTGCTAAGTGACCTCTAAATATAAGTTTGCAACTTATATGTTTTGAATTTCAAAAATCCGATATACATGGTTGTGTTCAAGATGATTTTTGGAGTCTAATAAAACCAAAATAATTTTGTTGAATAGTTATCTACCCTTATGAATAGTAACATACCCTTATGAATAGTAATATAACCCTTATAAATAGTAAAGCATCCAACATAAGAGTAACCTTACCCAGGAATAATTAATTAAAATTTAGACATCTTAGAAAGCGACAATTTGACCTTGGTAAACATTTTGGTATTTTGTAAGTTATAAATAAATAATTATAATTAATTAATTAATATAAAATAAAATTTATTTTCTTAAAATGTGTTCATAAATTAATAAATCATTGTCTTATTGTTTTTAGATAATTTTATAAGGCCCAAAAAAATTTTGAAAGCACTATAAAATCAGTTTTAATTTTAAAAACAGTTTTATTTTGTAAATTATGATTTTAATTAAATATTAAACAAATAATATTTAGAAACTTATTTTTTAAAAATGGACTTTGTTTTTGGATTGTACACGTTGAAAAATGTTTTCGGTAAATGTTTGGGATTTCTCTGAAATACTTGAATTATTGGTGAATAGTAAAATACATTAATTTATCGTATAAATACATTATAATTAAAACCCACTATTCCAGACATTCCAAGTGATTTAAGAAACCAAATCCAGAACACATATGAATTATTTACTATTATTTGTAATGGATGAATCACTATTCATTATCTTCTGAGAAAATAATAAACTAATGAATTTTATATTAAGAAAATCCCTCTCCCCTCCACTATAAAAAACACCCTTCACACCCTCATTTCCTCACACATCTCAAGCTCCAAGCATTCTCTAAACTCTACACAAACATCTTCCCTATCCCCTACGCTACGTACAAGAGCTTCTCGTCTCATAAAAATACCAATCATAGGCCCTTAAGGAGGATCTCAAGAGGAGGATTCTAGAGGTAATTTCCCTCCCTCTTCTCAATTAATTTCCTTTCATGTTCAAATTCATTTCATGATCTCTCCCCCCTATCTTCATCCAAATGGTATTGTAACTTCATTATTATACATATACTGTAATTTATGATGATAATGGTATATTATATCTTCCAACCCCCTTTCCCTCTTCCTTTTATTTTATTAAAGAGAATGTTGTTCTTGAGGTGTTAATTAGTCACCTTCATGAACGACATGTTTTCTTATTCCATTTCTACCTTCTAATCTGGTCATGAAAAGATTTTTTTAGTTGAACCAGAATATGTTATATTATTTATCTCATATTTAAAGTTATGTAACTAACTTATGACCTTATTTCTAGCGATAAAATAAAACAAGTTCCTTATGATTGAAAAATCGCTCAAATTAACCCAAATAATCATCATTTAATTATTATCGAACGATTCGTCCACATGGATCTAATATAATTCATTATAATATTATTTTAACTCCAGTAACATCATTAATAACATTTAATATTAGTTCTGGATATTTACCCATGTTCTACCCAAACTTCAATTTATGAATACAAGTGAACCACTCAAGAAAACCATTAAAACAAACATTCTAGATTAATGTTTTTAAAATCTATAACTCATCCAAAAGAGAATAAAATCACTTAATGAAACCATAATTAACCATATTAATGTAAAAAATGTTCTGGATTTCTAATTAATGAATATAGTTTCATTATATAGGATATTAAAGAGAAGGATGCTTTCGGATACAAGGTAAGGGGAAATTCTCGAACCCAACTTCCATTCTTCAGGTTCTCCCTCTTTCACTCATCTTTGATATAGTTACTCTTTAAAAATATTTTTTTCATCATTGTATTTAATTTTCCGGGATATACATGTTTTTCATCGGTATTTATAAGAATCCAAATGTTTTCCAAAAGAACTCTTCTTTCAAGAACACACCTTTTACCTCTCATTCAAGATTGACGGTTCTTGTAACATGTATATTATTCCCTCATTCTTTTGTGAACCCAATGTTTATGAATGTGTTCTTAGGAGATGAAACCCATTCCTTTTCATTGATTAATTATGTTAATTTATTTTATATTTTCATTGTGGCATGCATGATAAATGATATTTTTATGATGTGATGGGTGCGCCTGGATTTATATAGCGCAATATGAATGTTTAAATGTGACGGGTGCACCCAGAATAATATAGCGCTCCAATGAATTGGGTAAAGTGATAAATCTCATGAGAAAATGTGAAATGATGTGTGAACAATATGATCGCTTTTTTCACAAGTATGTGTGGTAGTTAACCACTAAGACATGATGTTTCATTTTTATGCATTCCCACATTTCATGTCTTTTATTTTTGATCCACTCTTTTTCATGATCTTTTTCATATGTTATGATTATTATCACCCCATGATACATTCTTCTTATCTATCCTCCTATTGGGATTTTATATCATCCCTTTTGATGTATATCCTCAAGTGGCTACATGTACTAAAGAGAGGACAAGTGCCAATAAGAATCTAGAGAAGAAGAAATTAAATAAATGTTTATGTTTGATGTTGTTTTTATTATGTATAGTCCTAGTTTTCCCAAGACACTAAACCTTTGGATCCTCTATGTGTAATACTTACATGTTTTTATCTTTAAAATGATGTAATTGTAATGTATTAAATTTATGGGTTGTTATAGTTGGTATCAGAGGCAAGGATTAGTTCATTTGGGAATTAGGATTAGTAAACCCTAGATAAAACCTCTAGCATGAGACTAAGTCCAAAAATGAACAAAATAATATTTACATAGGGATACCATATGTTATGTTTTTGGTATAAATTGATCAAATGAATACGTTATTCATGAATTGTTTACTTTTGTTTTTTTCTAACCTTTTCTATTTTAGAACATGGTGGGAACCAGGAGAAATCAGGCCAACTACTCGTGTGTGGGACAATGCAAAGATTGCCCGAACGACATCCCCAGTGATTTGGGAGGTGGAGTTTAAAACTTCACAGCGATGCTTACCCAATTATCCCAGGTTATGATCAATAACAATAATAATAGGGAATTCCCACCTTCACCAAAGTGGGAGAAACAGGTTATTGAATGTTTTATGTGGCAACGACCACCGACATTTTGAGGATCGTCTGATCCACTACATGCGGAACAGTGGGTCAACTCCATGGAGAAGATCTTTTATGTTCTTCACTGTTTTGATATGGAGAAGGTGACCCTATCTGTTTATCGTCTAGATGGTTAAGCTGATCAATGGTGAGATTTGATTAAGAAAACCAATCCAAGGGATAAAATTGAAGAGATGGAATAGAAAGACTTTATGATAATGTTTCTTAATACGTATTTCCCACAAACTCTTCATACTAAGATGGAGATAAAATTCATAGATCTCAAGAAAAAATAATGGGAATATGTCACAACCTATGAAGCAAATTTCACAAGGCTTGCAAGGTACGCTTGGGGTTTTGTTATTAAAAATGATAGAAAAATTGATAGATTATTTATTGGATTAAAACCACACCTTCGAAAGGCTCTTGCAATTCAAGACTATTTTAGTTATGAATAACTTGTTCTATGTGATCTCAAAGTGGAGATGGAGTTTTGAGAATGTTCACATGGATTTGGGGATAAGAAAAAAATGATTGAGTTAAAAGCTCAACGATCTAATGACAAAAGTGGGAAGAAAACTCAACAACACACATGCCAAAAATGTGGGAAGTTACACCATGGGAACTACCTCAATGGGACGGAGAAATGCTTCAAGTGTGGGAAAGAAGGAAACCACGCTCAAGAGTGTCGAAAATTCATGAAAAGGAAGGAGAATGCAGCCAATTAAAGGAGAGAACCACTCATGGTTCAAAGCTACAACTGTAGGGAGCTAGGGAACTATGCATGCCAGTGCACTAAAACTCAAGCTCTCGAGTTTAATCAGCATCACCAACCACTAAATCCAATGGAACAAGGGAAGGCTTATGGCATCACTACTGCAGAAGTGAAGGAAGAAAATGAATTCGTACATGGTACAATTCCTATTCACTCAAGAATGGAAAAGGTCTTTTTTGATTTTGGTTATACGCATTCCTTTATATCTTGCAAGTTTGCTAGAACTATAGAATCGAATCCCTGAAACCTTTAAGTAGAGATATCTTTAAAAACACCATGTGGTGCAATCATTGCAACCCAAGTGTTTGACTCTTCTCCTGTTGGCTTATGTGGGAAGATTCTTCCATAAAATCATGTAATACATCCCTTGGTGGAATTTGACACTATAATGGGAATGGATTGTCTCTCATTATATAGAGAACATATAAACTTTTGGGAAAAGGAAATATCTTTTCATATTCCAAACCTTCCCATGCTCTTCTATAAATACAAGTAATATCATTAATATCCTTTGAAAAATCCTTCAATGGTTTGGGTGTTTATTCCCTATGAACAAGCATACCTCGCACAAATGGATGAGTCGAAGGAAAGTACCAATCTTGAGGAAATGTCCATCTTGAGGGAATACAAAGATGCATTTCCCAAATAGTTGCCGAGAATTCCCCCAAATCGTGAGGTTGACTTCTCAATTGAACTCATACCCGGAGCTACTCCTATCATGAATTGTCCCTATAGGATGGCTCCTATCGAACTGGAGGAGTTAAATAAGTAGTTTAAAGAGCATCTGGACAAAGGGATCATAAGCACTAGTGCATCACCTTGGGGTGAACCAGTGCTCTTTGTGAAGAACAAGGATGGAACAATGCGGCTGTGTATCGATTATCGGGAACTCAACAAGATCACCATAAAGAATAATTATCCTCTTCCAAGGATTGATGACTTATTCGATCAGTTAAGAGGATCTCAATACTTCTCAAATGTGGATCTTCATTCTAGATATCATCAGGTTATGGTGAAAAAGGAAGATATTCAGAGGACTACCTTCCGTACAAGGTATGGGCACTATGGGTTTTTTGTGATACCCTTCAAACATACTAATGCACCTACAATCTTCATGGATTTGATGTATAGTGTCTTTAGAAATTACCTCGAAAAATTTTTCGTACTATTTATTGATGATATTCTCATCTACTCCAAGAGAAATGAGGAACATGAAGAACATCTAAGACTTGTGTTGGAGATATAAAGAAAGGAGAAGATGTACACCAAGTTCAGCAAGTGTGATTTGTGGATGAATCATGTCACGTTCTTGGTACATGTGATCACAAGTGAGGGAATTTTTGTGGATCCTTCAAAAACAAAGGCGATTGAGGAATGGTCCTGGCCCTCTAGTTTCAAAGAAATCCGTAGTTTTCATGGATTAATTGGGTACTACCAACATTTTTTGAGAAAATTCTCACGATTGTCAAGCCCACTAACTATGTTAACAGGGAAAGGGGTAAAGTATGTCTATATGGAAGAATGTGAGGGAAGCTTCAAGGATCTAAAGAGAATGTTGGTCATTGCACCTGTACTCACGCTACCAAAAAATTGAGAATGTTTTGTGATATACAGTAATTCTTTAAAGAAAGGCTTGGTTTGTGTACTCATGTAAAATGACAATGTGATAGCCTATGCCTCATGGAAGATGAAGATCCATGAGAAGAACTACTTGATGCATGATCTAGACCTTCCAACTTTGATTTATTCCTTGAAAATCTGGAGACACTGCCTTTATGGAGATAATTTTGACATATACACCGACCACCAGAGCCAAAAGTATATATTTACACAAAAGGAGCTCAACATGAATCAAAGGAAATGGTTAGATCTAATAAAGGAATATTATTTCTCTATTCACTATCATTATGGAAAGAAGAACAAGGTAGCTGATGCACTAAGCAGAAAAGAACCTGCTACTCTATCCATGTTGAGGATTGAGAAAGACCATATCTTCTTGGATATGCAATGAATGGATTTGGAAATCATAAGGGTATGGGATACATCCTACCTTTCCCAAATGATTGCACAACCATCCATCCAAGAAAATATTATGGAAGCACAAAAGGTTGATGTGGAGTTACAAAAGGAGGTGAATGCAGTAAAGTAAGGGAAGCTGTAAGAGTTCCATATCGATGATGATGGTGTGATTTGGTTTGGAACATAGATTTGTGTTCCTTCATCACCTAGGATAAGGAAGGATATATTGGACAATGCATATACCTCAACATTCCCTATACATATTGGGAGTACAAAGATGTACCGTGATCTCTGAGAACACTTCTAGTGAGATAACATGAAGAAGGATATTGCGGAATATATATCAAGGTTATTGGTATGTCAGCAAGTTAAAGTTGAGTGAAAAAAGTCCAAAGGTATGATGCATCCATTTCCTATAACCATTTGGAAATGGAAAAATGTTACTATGTACTTTTTCATGGGTCTCCCAAAGATATAAAATGGAAATAATGAGATATGGGTTGTGGTTGACCGACTCACCAAGACTACCCATATTATCTATATTCAGGAAGACCTATCGCTTGAACAACATGCAAAGATATATGTGAAGGAAGTGGTGAGACTGCACGGTGTTCCACTCTAAATTTTCTCTAACCATGACCCAATGTTCACATCTAAATTCTGGAGGATCCTTTAACATGATTTGAGTACTGAATTAAATTTATCATGGCCTATCACCCCCAAATTGATGGATAGTCTAAAAGAACTATTCATACTCTTGAAGATATGCTAAGAGCGTGCTCTCTAGAAGTAAAAGGTGGATGGGTTCAACATCTCCCATTTTTGAGTTCTCATACAATAATTACTTCCACTCGAGTATTTAGATGGCTCCATATGATGCTCTGTATGGAAAGCAAAGTAAAACTCCAACCTGTTGGGATGAAGTTGGAGAAAGAAAGCTACTTGGAACCGATCATGTTCAGGAGATGGCAGAGAAGGTTCATGTTATCCAAAAAAACATCAAATCTGCTCAAAGTCGGAAAAAGAGATATGATGACAACTATCGATGGGACTTGGAGTTTGAATTTGGAGATAAAGTCTTCCTTCAAATATCTCCATGGAAGAGGGTCATGTGATTCGGGAATAATGGGAAGTTAAGACAAAGGTATATTGGCCCCTTCGAGATCCTTGAATGCATAGGGGTCGTGGCCTATCATTTTGCATTTTCATAGAATATGGCTCAATTTCATGATGTGTTTCATGTATCACTACTGATGAAGTACATTCCATACCCCTCACATGTACTAAAATCAGAGTTGGTTCAGTTGAAAGATGATTTCTTCTATGAGGAGTAGCCATTAAAGATTTTGGACCGTAGAGATAAGGTTATATGAAACAGGACAACCCATATTTTCAAGGTCTTATGGAGGAAACATAAGTGTGAGAAATCAACTTGGGATCTAGAAGAGGCAATGAAGTATAAGTACCGTCACTTTTTTGTGTAAAGTGAAATTTCAGGGGAAAAATTTCTTAAGGGGGGAAGAATGTAATGACCCAATGTTTTTAAATGGAAATTCCCTTCTAATAATCATGTCAAAAAGTCAAATGAAAACAAAATATAATGAACTACTAAGTGAAAAGTGACCTCTAAATATTATTTTTTTACTTATATGTTTTGAATTTCAAAAAACCGACATACATGGTTGTGTTCAAGATGATTTTTGGAGTCTCATAATACAAAAATAATTTTTTGTGAATAGTAACCTACCCTTACAAATAGTAACATCCCTTATCAATAGTAATATGACCCTTATAAATAATAAATCATTCAACATAAGAGTATCCTTACCCAGGAATAATTAAATAAAATTTAGACATATTATAAAGAGACAATTTTACCTTGGTAAACGTTTTAGTATTTTGTAAGTCATAAATAAATAATTATAATTAATAAATTAATTTAAAAGAAAATTTATTTTCTTAAAATGTGTTCATAAATTAAAAAATTATAGTCCTATAGTTTTTAGATAATTTTATAAGGACCTACATAATTTTTTAAAGCACTTGAAAATCAGTTTTAATTTTTAAAACAGTTTTTAAGTAAATTATGATTTTAATTAAATAATAAATTAATAATATTTAGATATTTATTTTGGAAAAATGGACTTAATTTTTTTATTCTACACGTCGAATAATTGTTGGGGTAATTTTTTGGGATTTTTCTGAAATACATGAATTTTTGGTGAATAGTAAAATACATTAATTTACCGTATAAATACATTATAATTAAAACCCACTATTCCTGACATCACAAGTGATGTATGAACCCAAATCCCAAAATCAAATTCCTTATTCACTATTCGTGTTCATGGATGACTCACTATTCATTTTCCATAGAGAAAATAATAAACTAATGGATTTTATATTAAGAAAACCCATCTCCCCTCCACTATAAAAACCACCCTTTACACCATCATTTATCACACATCTCAAGCTCCAAGCCTTCACTGAACACTACCCAAACAACTTCCCTATCCCTTACCCACGTCCTAGATCTGCTGGTCTCATCAAAATACCATGCATATGCCCTTAAGGAGGATCTCAAGAGGAGGATTCAAGAGGTAATTTATCTCCCTCTTCTCCTTTAATTTCCTTTCATGTTCAAGTTCATTTCTTGATCTCTCCCCACCTATCTTCATATAAATGGTATTTTAACTCCAGTATTATAAATCTAATGGAATTTTATGATGATAATGGGATATTATATCACCCATCCCCCATTCCCTCTTCCTTTTAATTTATTAAAGAGGGCGTTGTTCGTGATGTGTTAATTTATCACCTTCAAGACCGACATGTTTTCTTCTTCCATTTCTACATTCAGATCTGGTCATGAAAAAACATTTATGGCTAAAACAGAATATTTTATATGTATTATATCATATTAAATGTTCTGGAACTAACTTATGACCTTATTGCTAGTGATAAAACAAAACAGGTTCAATATGATCGAAAAATCTCTCAAATTAACCCAAACAATCATCATTTAATTATTATCAAATGATTCATCCACATGGATATATTATAATTCATTATAAGATCAATCTAACTACAATAATATCATTAAAAACATTTAATATCAGTTTTGTATATTTACCCATGTTCTACCCAAACTTCAATTTAAGAATACAAGTGAATAACTCAAGAAAACAATAAAAACAAACATTCCCGATTAATGTTTTTAAACACTATAATTCATCCAAAGGCTCATAAAATCACTTAAGGAAACCATAATGAACCATAATAATGTAAAAAATTTTATGTATTTCTAATTAATGAATATAATTTCATTATACAGGACATTAAATAGAAGGAAGCTTTCGGATTCATGGTAAGGGGAAATTCTCGAACCCAACTTCCATCCTTCGGGTTCTCCCTCTTTCACTCCTCTTTGATATGTTTACTCCTTAAAATTATTATGTTAATCATTGTCTTTAATTTTATGGGATATAAATGTTTGTAATAGGTATTTATGAGAAACCAAATGTTTTCCAAAAGAACTCTTCTTTCAAGAACACACCTCTTACCTCTCATTCAAGATTGACAATTCATGTAACATGTATGTTATTCCCTCATTATTTTGGTAACCCAATGTTTATTAATGAGTTCTTATGAGGTGAAACCAATTAATTTTCATGAATTTATTATGTTCATTTATTTTATATGTTCATTGTGTCCTTCATGAAAAATGATAATTTTATGATGAGACGGGTGTGCGCAGAATTATATAGCGCAATATGAATGTTTAAATGTGACGGGTGCGCCCAGAATTATACAGAGCTCAAATGCATTGGGTAAAGTGATGAATCTCATGAGTAAATGTGAAATGATGTGTGAAAAAGATGCTATCTTGGTTCACAACTATGTGTGGTATTAAACCACTAATACAAAATGTTTTATTTTTATTCATGGCCACATTTCAAGTCTTTTATTTATACTCCTCTCTTGTTCATGATCTTTTTCCTATGTTATAATTATGCGCACCCCATGCTACATTATTCTTATATATCCTCTTACTGGGCTTTTATATCATCCCTTTTTATGTATATCCTCATGTGGATACATGTACTAAAGAGAGGAAAAGTGCGAATAAGAAGCTAGAGAAAAAGAAATTAAATAAATTTTTATGTTTTATGTTGTAATTTTTATGTATGGTCCTAGTTTTACGAAGACACTAAACCTTTGGATATTATATGTGTAATAATACTATGTTTTTTATATTTAAAATGATGTAGTAGTAATGTAATAATAGCATGGGTAATTATAATCCATATCTTAACTCTTTTTTCATTATATTTTCTGATGATATCTGGATATATTTTTGAACATTGAAGTTTCATTCTAGACCCATTGATATTGGTTTGAGTACACTTAATGTATTTTAAATTTACTCTAAAATTGACCCATTTGTATCCAAGAGGCATGTTTCCTTTGGAATATTATTTATGAGGCCAGAATCATATTTGACCCTCAGAAGTTAGAGGCAATGATGTCTTGATAATTCCCTAGAAATGATTTTGAGATAAATATCTTCCAAGGATTGTTTGGGTACTATTGATGATTCATTTAGGACATCACCCGTTTGAAGCTCCAATGACTATTAATAAGAAGAAATTAAATAATTTTTAGTGTATAGATCAATGTAAAAATCCCTTCTTAGTGGTGAAGAGGATTTTTCAATCAACTTTGTTACTAATCTTACCCGATCAAAGGATTATAGAAGTTATTTATTACAATTCCTAAAGAATTATTTTGGGGTAGGTTTTAATATAGTTATATCATGTAGTTTTGGTGGTTATCTTTAGTTTTGTTTTAATAAATTGAACTAATATAAATATTATCTGGTGTTGGATAGATTGTTTCATTCCTTGAAATGTATGGAACACTAATTTTTTGGTGTGAGATTTATTTTTATATTAAACATAAGATATTTTTGTGTATCTTCTCAATATAATACATGAATCTCTAATAAAGGCATTGGGTTGTGTAAATATATATTTATTAATTTCAGAAGAATTATTATCCTATAAATGGGAATATATTTTTAGATTTTCATAGTATATAGATTTAGGACCATAGGGAGAGACTCTCCCTAGAAGAATGAATATTGATGTGATTGTTGTTTGAAATTGTGGGTGGGTATATCTATTGACCAGGGGGTGATTAAATGTGATAAATTATTTATAATTTATGACATGTATGACTTAATGAAATCCATCCATGACTTTAATTATGATTTTTTAGTAATTCAGAATTGATTAGTGTGTAATGTACTAGTTCTAGGATGTCCTTTGGATAGAGACAATGTGATCAATGTTAATCTGGGAGTTGTGGTTTATACTTACTTGATAGAAGACATAATAACAAACTATCATTATTTATAGTGGGAAATAAACCTGGGATTTATATAGATGAATAATGATATCATAAAACTATTCTAATGGAATGGTATGAAGGGGGAAATAACCTATTTTTCTTTTCATATCTTTAAATTCATGGGGGTTAAGTAATAGTATCATTGAATATATGTTAGCATCCATCTCTTAATATCCACATGTATTGTGGGAAGAGGTGAGGATGGAATTTTCTAAAAGATTTACTATGACCTAGTTAGTTTGAGATGCCATTTGGGTTAAAGTAGATTGGTTAATGAAGGTGAAAATTTTCATACCAATCTGAGAGACTATTTTTATAGATGAATTGGGAAAATTTTATTTTTTGGAGATAGTGGGGCTGAATAGAGTGTCATGGGAATAGTATATGAATAACAATTTCATTTCACATCATTGTTTTGGAAAGGCTTATAGAATGTGATGGGGACTCACATGAAGATGATCACAACATATCATCTATGGAATGATGGGAAATTAGAGACGACGGTCTATATTTTACAGGATATGCTTCAGTCATGCATCCAAGTCTTTAATGGATTATGGGATGATCCTTTGAACTATTGAGAGTTTTTAATCTATAATATTTTTGGTATTTGATTCAAGTGGAACAGTTCAAGGCACTTTATGTTTAGTTATTTCATTTAACATTTCTTTGGAAATAAGAAGGTGAGGTTGTTATTCTTTGGCCAAATATGATGTAAGATACCTCTAATTAAGTCCAATTGATTTATAAGAGGGTTTTTACTTCTCTAAATTGGATGTGGAATTATTATAATAGGGGTTACAATGTTCATAGTTAACTATGGATAATTGATTTTTCATGTGAGTGTCACCTCGGTTAGTGATAAAAATTTAAGGTGGAAAAGATTCTTGGTAGTGTAGTTCATGGTATTACTTGATATCTTCAAGAATATCAAAATTTTGGAATCAAATTTTTATCTTCTGCCATAGTATAAAGGTGTTCGTAACATTTTCCATGTGTCTCTACTTTGGATGTACGAGCCTAAACCTATGTATTTGATTGACTGCGAGGATGTTGAGTTGGAATCGAATTCATTATTCATAGAACACCCTATCCATATCATTGATAAGAGTGAGAAGGTTCTATGAGGGAATACAGTGCCCCTTTTGAGTTTTACGTAATTATAGTCTTATCAAAGAATAGATATTGATGTATTCATTTTATGTGTAATCTTAGTGGACTATGTTGTTTGAGAAGAAACTATAGAGAAAATTTTCAATAATTATATGACCATAGATGGTGTAAAATTAAAGTAAAATTGGTACATTTCCCCATTATTTAGAAACTACCATATTATTTTGATCTATAAATTTAATGGGTGAAGTATTTAGAAAAACACTAACAGGTTATGAGAGTTTTAGGATATTTTATGGGGTGTTTAGTTTGATAATGGTTTGGTAAAAACATGTAGTTCTCTCCACGAAACTGTGCAAATTATTGGAATGGGGTAGTAAATAGTTTGTGGTAGGAACATTTCTCTTGATAACCATGTGAAATTTTCTATGAAATCATTTTAATCCCAACAGAGGTAATACCTAGGTTGGATAATAGTTTTCAAAATAGTGTTTACAAACCATTTGGGTGTCATAAAGTGTTGGTGAGCTTTCCATAGTTAGAGAATGGTTTGGTAAACCATGAAACCAAACAATGTGATGGAGATTAATTAATCAAAAAATTGTGACATTAACCAGAAATATCTCTAAAACCCATTATTAAACCTATTATTCCTATGGATTAAAAATCTATAGAATCCATTGGTTGTTTTTGTGGATTCCCCTCCCTTAATAATCTAATTCAATTGCATCTTGAGGCTTGGTTCAGTGAGAATTCTTGGTACGAGGTTGTTCATCCCCCCATTTTTCACAATTCAGATAGATCTCCTATAATATTATTGGAATGAATCATAGAACTATTTTTTCATGAATAGATCAATGACATATATTGTGATATTCTTAGGAATTATAAATTTATTGAAGGATAATTGGATGGATTTATAGAATTATTATCACCCCTTTATCAATTCATGATTCATTGGTTGAGAATGTTCACATTTCATAAGATTAACTCAATTAAATCCCTATTCATGTTCATATTGTATAATATTGATTCTATAATTGATATGTGATGTATTGGCGATGGTTCTATGAATCTTTGGTGTGTGATAATGACCAGGGTGTCAATTCCTGGTGTTTGGAGCCCACAGTCTGGTGGAAGGATGTTTTTACCATTTATGTACTTTATATATAAATGGTATTCTATGATATGAATATGAGATATTGTTTCAGACATTATACTATTTCATGAACTGATATTCATGTTGGTGAATGTAATAACACTGATTTTCTCAGGTTTTATTTTTATAAATTAATTGCTAAAATCACGAGACTAGGCACTAAGACAGTGTATGATTTCGAGGCACGATGTGCCTCGAAACATTCATTAAAAAAATGAAATGTTTTTAATTGGATGTCTAAATAGGTTTCTTGAAAAATTGGAATAAGTCCTAAATGGATTCCAGATACCTATATTTGATGGTATCATTACATTCAGAGTGAAAACATTACCTTCGGTGGAACCTCACATCGACCGGTGCAGGTCAACTATAAAAAGTAGTTTTTGAATGTTTAATGAAATATAATAAATAGAGTTTATTTTATTTAACATAAAGTGGTGATGTAGTGGTAGTTTCATTTTTAATAATCCATGTCAGATAAATTTATGGTTATTTTCCTAACCCTATAATTCCTCATAGGCGAGAAGATGAAAACATCCCCAATGAACGATGATGAATGTGGTGGATCGACGATCGAGGACAACACATACCTCCATTATTCATCATAAAATTA
This sequence comes from Viscum album, assembly GCA_963277665.1. Taxonomy (NCBI): domain Eukaryota; kingdom Viridiplantae; phylum Streptophyta; class Magnoliopsida; order Santalales; family Viscaceae; genus Viscum; species Viscum album. The sequence continues at coordinate 1,404,997,460 of OY728133.1, read as the reverse complement.
TCTAAACACAATGTAAGAAGTTGATCTATTTGTTATTTTCTCTTCCATATTTAGATTTAATGAAAAACATGGACAAACTAATCAACAGGTTGATCTACGGTTTGACCATTCTTATGGGATTGATAATTGTTATGGGGATTTAAAAGAGGAGATTGATCTTTGTGATTATCTGTTGTAGTCCTTCATTAATCCATATAACATGTAATGATCAAGGCCGAAACTAATAAGGACAAGATCTGTTATTTGGGTTTTCATGTGCTTTATCCCCCCCTCAATCTATCATGTTATTTATGTGTTATTAACCTTTGAAACCCGTATGAGAATGATCAGCTGTTTCACCCCTGATCTATGGAACAAATATCCGAGATTGAAGTATTTTACCATAAGAAGACATAGAATAAATGTGACAAGATTATGGTATGGATCAGGAAAGGTAGTGGATTACAGCGAAACAAGGATGCAGTGCAATTTCATCCACTACGAGGGCGGCGAGTGGTGAGGGAAGGACATGTCTGATGGGGCTGGTTTAGGGGGAGCATGATGAGAAAATGGGCCACTTGCAGGGTAGCCGAAGGTGGATCCAAGCCACAGTCTTGGAGGGACCATGTGGGATCACGTGACGGCATACGAGCAGGTGGTGACCGGGGGATACAATGGCAAGTTGGGATGTGTTATAAAGCCCCATCAGATGAACCCACAGTGTAAAGGCCGTGAGGCATGCATTGGAGGTGGGTCGGTTGAGTTAAATTAACAACTGTTCCGAATTAACCGGGTTCCATAGATGAATCCATGATTTCATGGAGGTCCACATGGACTAGAGGGAGTGACCAGGGTAGGCCATGTCTGGTAGAGAAAACTGACCAACATGTTGTAGGATGAACTACGGTGGTCGGGCCGCTTTGGTGGCCTAGCATGCTAGGTTCAACAGGGCCAACAGGCAGATCCAAGTGGGTCACTCCCAGAAGGATGAGGCTAGTGGGACAATCCCATTGGATTGAGCCCTAACAGATGGGTCTCTTCATACGGGACCACTTTGGGTCGGGTCTGGTGGGTTGGGTCAAACCCGGTGGGACTATTTTACAAAAACATCCATAACTTTTAAACTGTGAGCCTGTTTCTTGAGTTTTTTATAGTGCTGGGACCATTGTGATAAAACAGTCCTTTTGGGATACTCTAAATGTGATTTTATAGATTTTGGAATATGAACTAATGGATTGAGGAGTATATTCTCCTAGAATGATCATAGTATGTTCATAATCATGTGGTCTTGGAGACTATGTGATATTGGTGACTTTGTGAAATGGGGACTATGTGACTCGATGGATGCCTGACTCATTGACACTTTGTGTTTTATCGACACTCCATGTTTTATGGAAAAACTTTTGGTTATCGACACTCCATGTGTTACTAACACTCCTAGTGTTATCAACACTCTCTGTGTTATCAACACTGGGTGTTCTATAGACTATGACTGATAATTCCACATTGGTATTTTAGAATTATTAATGTGTGATCTAACTGTACTTCATTTGTTTCCCTTTTAGTATATTGTGTGTGTTTCCTTCATGGTATACATAGTGAGTTTTATTTGTGGTAGACTTCATGTATTTCTTAATGGAATTCCTTTGTGGTTTTGGTATGTCCTAATGAGTATTGTTTTACTAACCCCTGCATGGGATTTTCCCACATGTGTCATGATTTGTGGAGATGATTGATGCTTTGAAAGATTTCTAAGTTGACCAGGTGAAGGTGGTGCTTTTTTTTAATGTTGATGTGTACTCATATCGCTATAGATAACATCCTTACACCTACCCTTCTGGTTGGGTTTTTTGAAGATGTGTTTTAGGAACTTGTACATTCCATTTGACAAACACTATAATTTTGTGGGATTATATTCGAAACATGTTTATATCTATCTGATTATATTTTATTCTGTTATTTTCATATTATTATGTGCATGTACTTTTTACTAAGGGTTTTTACATTTCATTATTTTGGGCTTGGATATTGTGTCTCTGTGTGTGAAGGTACTTAAGAAAATGCCTCCCATTTATAGGAAATTATGACTCAGTGCTAGTTTCTAGAACCTAGCATAACAGAGGAGGGCATGTGGTAGCCACGACATGGGCCCCTCTGGGATAGGTTTTGATAGAGTGGTACAAAAGGTAGGTTCTAATTAAGGAATGAGAGTCTGTGATGTTGGTTTGGGGGCAAGAACATTATGTGTTGGGAGTTCAGCTTTTAGGATAGAGAATCCAGTGTTGGTATGGAATCCACTGCATCCACACACTAGGACTCTGAATTTTTCTTTTTGACTCGGTACATGAAAACACTTGTTGTATGGAAATTAACGGTACATGTATCATATAGTATTTTTGTGTGTTCTCAGGTCCTGCTTGAGTTAGATCACCAGGTATGCTCTATTGACTATGGTTCATCTTGATCTATTTCAGGATGCCTCCATACAAACAGCCATCTAGGATTCCGATTTTTGATCAGAAGGATGGTCCACCTAGTGATGAGTCCTCAGTACATGGACCATTACAAGATATTGAACCTCTAGGTAGTGTACGAGTTATTCCACCACACATCTAGGAGAAATTACTACCAGTACAATTGGTAGAGGATTCACACATGTTGAGTGTGCTGGGTGAGTTATATAGATAGATACCTTTAGGGTTTTGGGGTGATATCAACCCACATGTTTCTAAGGATTGGTTGGAGGAAGTTACATGTGTCTTCCACCATGGTGGTATGCATTCTAACCGCATGGAAGTTCTAGCCATGATCCTTCTTTAGGGTTCAACGGGGAGATGGTGGAGCTTAGTGATACAGAAGCCTAACGAGACAACTCTCTCTTGGGAATACATTATACACCTCTTTAGGGAGGAGTTATTTCTAGTAATGTTACACTCATTTCTCATACAGGGGATCCTACATCTACAACAGGGCAGTCAGATAGTAGCGGAGTACTCGGTAAGATTTATGAATATTTCTCGCTACTCTAAGGATATGGTGCATGGCCCATTCTTCAAGGATTGAACCTTTGAGTAGTGGTTATTCTATAAACTCAGGTAATCGATGAAATACCTTTCAATTCAGACTTATTTTGGGGTACTGCAGTGATCTGTACATGTGGTCATGTTTCTGGAAGAGTAGACATTAATAGTGGTTACTACCAGCTGGCACCAATAAGCTGATTCTTTGGCAGTATGTACCCAACAACAGAAACAGGGACCAAAGCGACCCAAGAACTCCACAGGATGACCCCAGGACACAGGATTAGTAGTGCGGGGATCCATGGGTAGATCTAGTCAGTTAAACGATAGATTTTGTTACTCTTTTGGATTTCGGTGGCATCATGAAATAGATTTTATGACCCTCGTATTATTGATCAGTATATGGTTGAGGGACCACCAAGATAGAGGCAGAGACATGAGTAGGGTGGTTCTCAGGGTGGTGAGCATGGGAGAGGAGAAAGTCTTGCAGTATGAGGTGGGAGGAGGTTCATGGTACTACCACAACAACCCCTGGGTGGTCCACCATGGGCTCAAGGATCTAGTAGATTGGGATGAGGCCACCTTCAAGAAATGGAGTCTTGTTACCCAGAGGATCCAAGGATGATTAGAGGTATGATCTATTATGTTAACAACATATAAATAGTTTTGATAGACACAGGTGACACACACTCTTCTATCTCCATGAGACTTATTTGAGACTCAGAAATTCCAGTGGAAGTGTTGATTCCATCCCTATGATTATAGACTAATTCAGGGGGAGATTCAATGATAAAAATTGGTTCTGATAGTGTTCCCTTTATATAGGGTGCGAGAGTTTTAGTTGGTATCTCTTGGTTGCAGCATCGAGGCCTTATGATTTAATTCTTTTTATGGTTTAGTTATCCACATTTCATGCCCATATAAATAGTTTTAAGTGCATAGTGCACTTTATCGATGGTTATGGGACCATGTTTTCTTTTGTCAATAAATATAGAGCATATGCAGTGCAAGATAGATCTACAAATAATTGGGTGTAGATGATTACTCATCAGTTGGATAGTCTCACCCTTAGTAAAGTGTGTTATAGAGGTATTTAGTTTCTAATATTGGTGGTATATTATGAGAATGTATTTCTTGAAGATATCCTCGGATTAATAAACCACATAGAGTTTGTATTTTTCATTGATATGTACCTTGGTATGGTGATGATATCTATCATGTATGTTATATGGTTGCAGCAGAGATTTGAAAGATGAGAGTAAATGTAGAGGACTTGTAAAGGAAGGGATTCGTGTGGCCGAATGATTGACCATGGGCATCCACGGTCTTTGTTTTGAAAGAAGAACGATGATAACTTGAGATTATGTGTTCAATTATGATTCCTTTACCTGGTGACCATGAAGGATATGTGTCCAGTACTGAGGATTGAAGAAATATTTATTTTTTTAAAGGAGTGATATTATTCTTGAAGATATACCTTAGATCTAGATATCACCATCTAGATGTACGAAATGAGGAAATCCGGAAGAAGGATTTAAGATATTGATATAACCACTATGAGTAATTGGTGATGTTTTTTCCATGAAGAATGACCTATAAGTGTTCATGGGACTCATTAACGGGATCTTCCAGCCTTAGTTGGACTGGTTCATCATAGTCCACATTGACGACATCCTAGTTAACTTGATGTCCGAGGAGAAGCATGTGATGCACATTGGGATGGTTCTTGACATAATAAAATAGAACCAAATTTATAGGATTCACTCAAAAATAAAATTTTGGATTCAATAGGTTCACTTTCCAGGACATTTCATGTTAGAGGCTAGAGTTTCATGGGATTTAACGATGATAGAGGAGGTCCTTTCTTGAGAACCACACAATAGTGTTATCGAGGTGTGGAGATTCCTATGTTTGGCTTGGTACTATCTAAGGGTTTTACCCTAATTTAACCAATTAGAAACACCCTTGACGACTTTGAAAATGACGGGGTATCCATTCATGTTGATAGAGAAGTGCCAATAGTGATTTTAGGAGCTTGGGTAGAGGTTAACGACATGCTCCCATATTGATATTACCAAAGGTGGGTGTTAGGTATGGAATGTTCAATGATTAATCTTGGATAGATATTGGTTCTGTCCAAATGTAGGGGAAACAAGTTACTGCCTATGGTTCTCCCAGTTGATACAACATGAGTATAACTATGCTAACTATCTTCTGGAGATAGTAGTGGTAGTCTTCACATTGAAAATGTAAGGACACTACCTTATGGGTGAGTGTTTTATCTTCTACTTTGACCAAAAAAGAATTAGGTATATCATCTCTAAAAATTATTTGAACATGAAAGAAATGAGATGGCTAGAGTTCCTCTATGACTATGACTTTGGTATTGTCTATTCTCTTAAAAATTAGAACATAGCGACAGGTTCTATTTCTAATAAATCCATCATAAGGATACTAAGTGAGGCATTAGAATAGTTCTTTCCATTGTAGATATCCTTCATGGATGGAGATGGAACAAATTACCTCTAGTCGATGGTATTCACGCCTCCCCCCCCCTCCACTCTTACAATAGGTCAGGGAGGCATATGTCAGATACACCAACTATGAGACCTTAAATTCTCAGATATCCATAGGGAAAGACCCTGATGGATATTTGAATGGTGGGGAGCACATCATTCTATTCAAATGATGCATAGTAGTACCAGTGATGTTGTGGGAGGAGTTACTGAGGTATTTCCAAACATCCCCTTTGGCAGTATATCTAGGTGTGGTAAAGATGTATTAGGACCTCTGAGGTCAGTTATGGTGTCCATGGATGAAGAAGGTTGTGGAAGAGTTTGTTTCTATATGACTTACTTTCTAGTAATTGAAGGATGAGAACCAGGTTCAAGCAATTCTTTATCAACCCCTAATGGTTCTAGAGTGTATGTGGGATGTGATATCAATAGAATTCACGTAGGGTTTAACATGTAAATTAAGGGTGAACGATAACATTTTGGTGATCATTGACTGACTCACCATGTTGGCCCACTTCCTAGTGATTTAGGATAAGATTTTCATAGGGATATTAGGAAACCTCTACATGCATGAGATAGATTGACTCCATGGGGTCCCATCGACAATAGTCTTAGATCATGATCCATACATTACCTCCCGGTTGTGGAAGGGATTATAAGAGGTGTTTGGGACTTAGTTGAGCTGGTCCACATCATTTCGCCCCTAGAAGAACGACTGGATGGAGCAGACCATAAAGGTTAGGAGGAGATGTTATGTGCTTGAATTCTAGATTTTGGCCTCATTTAGGAGGATCATCAACCCCTAGTGGAGTTTGAATAAAACAAAAAACCACTCAACCATTGGTATGACGCAATTCGATGCCTCGTACAAGTGACTATACAGGTCACCACATTACAAGATAGATCCATGATAGTTATAACTCATAGGTTCGGATTAGGTGCAGGTGAGTACAGAGAAGGTACAAGTTATCCAGAAGTTGATGAAGAATGGAAATATTTGTCATAATTCTTTTAATGACTGGTTGTGGAGGTCCTTGGAGTTCATTGAAGGGTAAAATGTCTTTATTCGGGTCTCTCCTCGATGTGGGATATGAATATTTGGCCCGGGCAGCATTCTATCTCTGTGGTTTTTTATAAATTTCTAGATATTACATAGATTTGGCAAGGTGGAATAACTCTTTGATGTACCTCTTTAGTTAGAGATGGTGAACAACGTCTTCCACATGTCACATCTGGGGAGTTGTGTACATGATCTATCACACATCATTGACTAGAGTGATATGTACATTAATTATGGGGAGGCAATCATGGAGTACTTGGTGTAAATCTAGGATTTATAGGAGGGTATCCTTCATGAACATTTAATTCCTCCGGTGCACATTCAGTGTCAATATCGGAATCCTTAGGGGAGCACATGGAAGGGGGAGGCTCAAATTTGTTATCTATACCCCCATTTGTTTGAATATCTTTGTTTCTGGATTTTTAGGATGTAAAGACCTACATTGCGGAGAATGTAATGGCAATAATTATCTCTAGTTTTATTTTTAATAATTAATTTGTAAAATTGAAAGACCTAGCACTAAGATGGTGTATAATTCTGAGAGCCTGTGTGCCTAGATTTTTGTTAAAAAAAATTTCATTTTTAAATAGGGTGTGTGATTGGATTACTAAAAAGTGTAATAATTCCTAAACGGTTTCCTAGATTAGAAATATGGGGGCACTTTTACATTCATATTAGTGATTGTACCTTAGGCAGGGCCTAACATTGATTGATAGTGGTCGACATTGAAAAGTAGTTTTCAAAAATTAATAGAAATTAAATAAAACAACATTATTTTATTTAACATTACGTAACGATGAGGTGGAAATTTCACTTTTTAATAAGACTTGTTAGAGAAATTCAGGGTTATTGAAATAACCTTTGAATTCTTCAAAGGAAAGGATACAAAAACCTCTCGGAAAAATGATGACGAATGATAGAGGATAAAGGATCAACAGTGACATAGACCTCCATTCTTCCTCAAAAACTGATCCAAAAAGGGTTTATTATGTTGAACTCTTTGTGATTTTATCTTCCCCTCGAAGAATAAATGTTGATTTTAGACTAACCAATAAACATATTGATCTTCATTTCAACCATTCTTGCGTGACAGATGATTGTTATGATGTTTAAAAGGGGGAGATAGATCATTGTGATTATTTTTTGTTGTCATTTTTTTAAACATATAAATTTAACAGATCAAGGAATACATGAAAAATGCCAAGATAAATTATTTGGGAATTCCAGTGCTTTATATCTCCCCTCCCCCTCAATTTGATAATGATATTTGTGCGTTATTAACCCTTGAAACCCCTATTCCAACAATCAACTGTTGCTCCTTTGATACCTTGCGCAACGATATAAGATCGAATGATTTGACCATGTGATTTCATATCAGATGTGTGACTAGAGCATGGTAAGGTTTGGGAGAGGTGGAGGATTATGGATGTACAAGGCTATAGTGTATGGTAGGCCACAGGTGGGGCGGGAAGGACACGAATGACAAGGATGGTCATGGGGGAGCGTGGAGCGGCAATAGGCTACAGGTAGGGTAGCCAGCGGTGATAGTAGGTCGCAGTCTAGGTAGGAACATGTGGGATCCCACTATGGTGGAGGCAATTGGTGTTGTCCATGGGCTGTTGCGAGAGGTCATGGTTGCGATTTGTGACAATAATCAAAGCTGTGTCGATGGAACCCACACCGACAAGGCCTCAGGGATTTCGGAGGAGGTGGTCTAACCGCGTGAAATGTAGAATGGAACCACATTTACCAAGTGAAGTGTAGGAAGAAACACGGTCATGGTGGTCAATGTGGACCTGTGGGCATGTCAAGGGTGGGTCACATCTGGTGGTGAAAATGGACCTCATGTAGAGAGAACAACTAGGGTGGTTGGAAGCTTCAATGGTCCCATAGGCCAGACCAAATGGGTCGGGTTCTGTAGGCCCAGTGAGCTGAGCAAAGAGGTTTGGGCCTGATCAGACCTGATCGGACTGATCTGGGTCATGTCTGGAGGTTTGGGTTAGACTCAGACCAGACATGGGTTGGAATATTTTACCAAAACATCCATATCCTTCAATCCATGTGTCTATTTGATGATATGTTTGTGGCATTGGGACTCTTGCGACAAGAAAATCCTTTTGGGATACTTTAAGTGAGTTTTTGTAGATGTTTTTATAAGACCTAATGATTTGAGGAGTAAATTCACCAGAAAATGGAGTTCTATATAAGGAATCCTGGAACCTTGGTGACAATGTTATGTTGGTTACTTTGTGATTTTGGTGACTATGTGATCATGGTGACATCGTGACTTAGTGACTATGTGACTAGTGTGATGCATGAATCATTATCACTCAAAGTGTTATCGACACACCATGTGTTATCGACACTCTTTGTGTTATCGACACTCTGTGTGTTATTTGCACTCTGTGTGTTATCAACATTCCTTGTGTTATCAACACACGGTGTGTTATTTACACTCTATGTGTTATCAACACTGGGTGTTCTGTGGACTATGACTGATAATCATATATTAGTGCTCTAGAATTGTACCTGTGTTTTATGACAATACATTGTGGGTTTCCCTTATAGTATATGTTGTGTGTTTCATTCTCATTATACTTCATTTTTTTCCTTTTAGGTATATGTTGTGTATTTAATAGTGGTATTCTATGTGGTATTGGGGTGTCCCACTGAGTAATGGTTTACACACCCCTGCATGGGCTTTTCCAGTACATGTCATGTCCCATACAGATGATCTATGCTTTTATAGAGTTCTAAGTGGACCCAGACTAGGTGGTGGTTAGAGTTTCTAGATAGACATGGTGTTCTCCTATGGCATCAGACATTTTTCCTACACGTACCATTCAGGTTGGGTTTTCTACGAACTAGTATCAGGAACTAGTACATTCACATTGACATACTCCTTCTCCTGGTTTGATTGTGTTCTATGTTTGATTACTTCTATCTTATTACTGTTGTAATCTATGGTGGGTATCATAGTGTATGAATGCATTTTTTACTTAGTGTTTTAACATTTCATCATTTTGGGATTGGATATGTGTATGTGTGTACATGTATTTAAGAAAATTCCTCCCATTTGGGGGATATACCAATATAGTGCTAGTGTCAATCCCCTGGCCTATAGGTGGTGGGCTTGGGGAAGTCTTAGAACAAGCCCCTCTATGATGGTTCATGATAGATATGTGTCTACTATGACCCTTACATCATATGATATTCATGGTGGTACATCATTAGTATATGATATCCTCTGATGACGTGATATTCAAGAGGGTGTGTTTGAATACCTTAAGACAATTTCATGACATGAAATCCTTATTAGTTGACTTATTATTGATGTGTCAAGATGAATGTATTGTTTCTCTATGTTTTGTTTCTACGCACCAGGTTGGTCTGACTGGACTGGTTAACTCATTAGAGGGGGAGTTCCACTTTTGTGGTTGGAATCTAGTGATTTTAATTTCTTGTATGGCTTGTGGAAATTTGGATTTCCCCAAATCTAGATAGGGGGTTTTCATGCATGGATGTGGCTTCTCCTATAGAAAGATATTATGTCGACATATGTGAGTGTGGAGATCACCAAGGATATAAATTGGGTAAATATGTTTACATAATGAATCATCTGTAATAGAAGGTGTGGAAATTTTCATTACTATGGGAAAATGTATAGATGAAAGTTTGATTAATTTTCTTATGTATATTTGTAGATCACTTATCTAGATCTAATTTATAAAATAAATAATTTTGATCTTACTTATAATCTAGTAAAAAATATTTTATAAATTGATTTTTTGGTATCATAGTTAGAGAATGATGAGTCATCACTAGATTAGTTTTTTATGAATTTACATTATTTTAATGTAATATACATCTATATGTTTTGAAACTTATGTTGTGAACATATTTATGGTTTCCTATTATGTTTATACTCACAACCTTCATGATATTCTGGATGTTCATATAGATATCATGGTCATGAAACCATCTAATTGGAAGTTCCATGGGTCGAGAAATATAGTATTGGAACATATAGGATAGGGGTAATACTAGAATGAACACCATACTATTGTATTAGTGTTTTTAGATCATTTTCATCTATCATCATATACCTGGTTTATCAATAACATCAGGGGTCCTTTGGTAATATTTTATTATTTTAATTCTATTTGAAACAATATAATGTTATTATTTAATTTCTAATATGATCTTATATGCTTACATATTTATATTTTACTATGATTATCATTTATGAATATTATTATTGGTGTTATAGTCGCTATAAAAAACAATTTACTAACTTCCTCAAGTCAATATCCTCTTGATATACGGAGGAATTCTTGAGATTATGTAACTCTCAAGAATATACCCATTTATTTGGATTGATAAGTAACAATAATGATATAGAACATCTCATATATAAATTTTTTTAAATTTAAAATGATATTATACTACATATTTATATTTACATGAAATCATGTTGATGAAAAATCACTTGAAAAGTGGTAAATAATCCTGCTCTGGGATTTAGGAAGGATTCAAAAATGCATCTTTATTATACAATAGATTATTGGGGTATGAAATATTTCCCCCAAAAAGGTTATATTAATCTGGAACTCTTGTTATCTCAACAAATACAAATTCCAATGTGTCACTTATCAAGAGATGACTACCTCCTACCATTGAAAATCAATTCTTTGTTGATAAAACAATTATCATCCCTGATTTCACACATTAGAAAAATGGTGAACTCGAAAATAATAATTAATATATGAAAATGATTTTTCAAACAATATTTTAATTATAGTGATTCATTGATGGGTTTTCTTTTTTATGTTTGTTGATCCATAAATGGAATCTAGAATAATACCCCCACCCCTTCACTTTCATCAAAAGAATAGAATCTTCATTTCATCAAACATATTCTATATATGTTATAAAGGATGTGGAATCAATGCACAAAAGAATACTTTCAACCACTAAATGCCTTCAACTCTAGTTTAGGATTTCATCATTCAGCAATATTGGTAGAATTGTATAATCTGACCATTTATGCTTCAAGTGAGAGAGTCACGATGATATTAATCCTTATAGTTTTTCCACTCAAAATGGGACGCAAATAAAAAGGAACAATGTCTCGCCACCAAAAACCATATCATGAGCCTCTCCTAACGTGTATTATTGTTAAAATCCCATATATTTGGTATTAAGATCAATATTTAAACTACCAATTAACTAATAAATTATAGTATCCTAGAGGGGATCCTGATAGAAATATTCACTTCTAACAATGTCACAAAGTCCTAGTTACTCTAGATTATTTGGAGGAAGCGTCCTTGGAGACCTCATCCCTAACGATTCAGTCCTGAGAACCCAATAAAATATTTCTCCTTGGAATGAAACTGCATAAATACCAATCTCATGCTTGTATTCATGTTCTATATGAATATTTTGATTAATACATCCTAATTAAAAGTTATTTCAATATCATTTCATACCCCATACAAGTATACCAATGTCCGTGGTAGTAATAGAGGGATTCAGACAACATATTTAGGAATATAGTAAAGGGAAATACCATATTAATCCTATATCATATGACTATGGTTGTCATATCTATATTATAATTAGTGAACATGAATTTTTTTATATCACTACTCCCATAAAAGATAGGTATCGCATTCTTGTTCCCACTACAAAATCACATTTTCACACCCCTGTGGAAATGGATGGCATGACTTATATTCCACCTCACATTTTATAATGTTGTTTTTATATTATTAAGGAGACACAAAAATTTAGTCATTGACCCATATATATTATCACCAAGGTGAATAACCATTTTCAATCTCCCTAAAAAGGTTATGTATATCATCGTCATATCTTAATAACTACTCATATAAAGGACCTCATTCCATCATTAATTCAAAATGATCATTGGCATGTGAAGTTGAAGGATGAATACTATTGTAGATACCCCAATCTTGACATACATAGACATTAAATTACTTTTGTGGAATACGTAATACATAACAAAAAAAGACACATAAGGACCATAATAGTTTAGTGTCTTTGGAAACTCAGAATATAATCTTCTAATCGTGTTGAAAGATCTTCAACATCTGCCATAAATATATTCCCCATTTGTTTTTCTATCTAAAACCTTTCATTATATCCTGGTAAAAATAAAACATATAAAGGGTGAGCTCAAATTCTTAGTAAGGGTAAGCATGGATAAAATAAAACAAATCATATACATTTGAACTTAAAAAAACATTAACATAATGTTTAAACATCAAAATCTTGAGCAATGACATAAAACATGGAAATACGTAAGGCATAGATCATAAAGAAACATTAATCATAGTAAAATAGCATGGGAATAAAACCTGTAATTTTGGAAACCTTTTAGCACATGTTATTATTTCCATAGTAGCCAAGGCATTGCTACTAAGACAATCTTAGTGGACAAAGTCCCATTCTGAATTGAGTTCACTGCCCGTTCCAGTCCTATATCACTGAACCAGGTTAACTTTCCATTCCAGCCATGTCTATATCATGAGATATAAATCTTTACCCCATGAATTGTTGGGAGATATATCTCCCACCCATCTCATAATGGAATCATTCTTACTTGTGCCACAAAATAAACATAATTCATTAATCATAACCCAAAGAATAAAATGGGTTTCATAATCATCATCCCATCATAACGTAATCCAAATAAAAAATGGATATAATTTCATAATAAGGAGAATAAAACAATGTAAATAATAAATACATTGTACTTGAAACATAATCATAATGTCATATTAGATGGAAAATAGTTTTTACAAGACACTTGAAATGAATTCGTGAGGAAAATATCCTTTCTTCTTCAAAATCATTTTCCTTTCACAAAATTCCATTCAATTAACAAAGAAAATGATTTTGTTGAAAATAGTCATGAAATATTATGGAGTAATCTTCATGAAAATAAGGCTTTATGAAACTGTAAAAAAATTTCATGCTGTATAAGTCAAAAAAACATTCTTCTCGTACTTTTTCCGAAAAAGTCAAAATGTAACTCGTATGGTAAACAAAAGAAAGATTACTTACATACCATGTAGTAAAAGTAAAAAATGGGTAAAATGACTTTAAAAATACATGAAACGTTTTTAGAAAATAGGTACATGGATGATAAATATAACCCCAGTATATACTTATAAATAAACAATCTCAGATAAAAACGAGATTGGAAAAGTTATCCCATACCTTATGTCTGATATACTTCGTATGTATCTGAAACGCCTATATAATGATTTATATAATTTCATTGACTTATTAAAAAAATTATTCATAGTTCTTATATCATAAATGGTTCACTTAGGTATTTATATTACTCATTCATTTGTCAATTCCGTGTTAAAGTAGCGTTTTGGGTAAAATTGTTTCATTTATCGTACGTGTTTGGACTTGTTTTTCTTGATATTATTATTACTTATATCATGATTTACTTACTTCCAGAATGTAAAAATGATTTATATATCATATATATTCCATATATATATATATATATAATAGATAGATAAATGAAATGAAACACACCGTTCATGGAGACGGTAGGCCGTACGTACGCATGAACGTTGTTTTCCATTCCTTATTGACTTGAATGGAAGTAAGTAGATGTAATATATATATATATATATATATATATAAATCCAGTTGATTTATCATATAACATATTTCTTTATTATTCATTATATATACTTCATAATCATTTTTGAATGGTTAACATGGAGAATGAATCTCATTGCGTCGTGGAGACGGTAATCCATACGTACGCACGAGCGATGATATCGTTCCCATAATTATTGAATTTAATGGGCGTGGATGATATAATATCTCAGAATCAGTATGATGTTATAATAACTATATATAGATATTCTTCACACTATTATAACCATCCATGTAAGGTGGTGTTGGAAAAACAGATTACACTATGGCGTGGAGACGGTATTCTGTACGTATGCACGTGTGGTGATTTCATATTCCATGGGATGGATAGAAGGTGAAATGGGGTTATTTAATATTTAATAAACCTATCAGTATATTAGTGATAGTTATGTTATTACTTTATAATGAAACAACTAAAGAAGATGAAGTTGAAGAATAAAGAAACTTGAATGAATCGGTAGAAGACATTACCTCTTCTTTGACGCACCTCCTTTAGGCTTCCTGTTAAGGCACTATAGTTGGTGTTTTTAGGAGACCAGAACCTCTATAGTGTTTCTAGGGAGTATTATAAGTGAAGTTGGTAGAGTTTTTCCGAGCTTTAAGGATCAACATTTTGTAAATAAAAGAGGGAGGAGGTGCCCTTTTTAAGGGAGGGGTGGGGAACCTTGGGAAAAACATAAAATATAATTTTATTATAAAGTCATATTCGGTTTATAATAGCTCCAAATTGATTTTTCTCTAAGATAAATTGGGGATGGTTTGAAATCCTCTGAACCAATATATTTTAGACAAGTTTAGGTTAGTATTTTAACCTTATCATTTTTATTTAACTCTAAGTTAAATAATTTAACTTTTACCGTGTCTTCTTGTTTTCTTACACTATATGGTTAATAAACATACAATAAAAAGAAACAATAACCCCAAGTGGTTAATTTTAAATATATATAACTTTATCTATGTCATTTGTCCAATCTTTAGATTTTTAGGAATAGAATATTAATTAATAATATAATATTTGTTTTAAAAACCATTTTATGTCAATTTTGACACTATTTGGAAATTGATTTTTGTGAAAATCATAGCATAATGATTAGTTCAAAAAAAGTTAATTTAATAAATACTAACATTTCATATTAACCTAAGTAATTACTGTAATTCCTAAAAATTCTCAAATTAAATTTATTTGGGTATTTATAAGATTATTTATGTTAATATTTCATTAATAAGGTAATTACTGCATCATCATTGTGTCATAAATAAATTAAAATATTTAATGTCTAAAAATTATAAATAAAATACCATTATGTAGGAAATATTTTTTTCTTTCTAATTAATATTTAAAGTCTAATTTATTTTATGTATAACCCTATATTAAAAAATTTTTAGTTATTAAACGTTGGTTTTAACTCTTTTAACTCTTCTTTGAATTAAATAATAATAAATGTTCTAATCTAATCCAAGTGGACCTAAATGATAATATTATATTCCTATGGTTGTTTTTGGCCTAATTAAACTTATAAAATAGAATTATTACATGTTTTAGGGTAATAATAATATCATTTATACCCTTAATTACACTATTTACTTTTAACCACGGTAAATAAATGTAAAAAGTTACTATTCACCAAAGATTATTTTCATCTTATTGAACCAAATTTTACTTAATGATATCAACTGTGTCTCTATGATTTTTTAAATTCCACTCACATAAGCGGTAAAATTATGTATTATGTAAATTTGCAAATTCTCTTAGGAGGTGGGTAAAAGACGGTGAAAAGTTAAATAAATTTTTTATATATCTAAAATTATTATAAAATGACTCAAATTAATTACAATAAACATATATAGGTATTATGTATCTATTTTTACCTAAAATAAATTAAAATAAAATAAATAATTATTTAAATAAAATGTCGGTTTTAACTAATAACTCATTGTTTTTCACTATTCATCAAAATTTGAATGTTTTCAGAAAAAAAAATTCACCCTAGTCTAATTTCGATATTCCGAATCCAAAAATGAAGTCCATTTTGAAAGATAAAATTTATAAAATTTCAAAATGTGGGTATTTCTAT
Organism: Viscum album; assembly: GCA_963277665.1. Classification (NCBI taxonomy): domain Eukaryota; kingdom Viridiplantae; phylum Streptophyta; class Magnoliopsida; order Santalales; family Viscaceae; genus Viscum; species Viscum album. The sequence goes on along the minus strand of OY728133.1, from coordinate 1,404,981,100 downwards.
TCAAAATGGTTAGTTCATAATAATATTATAATAATATCTCGTTTAGTAAAACTCGGTATTGCATACAACACATGCTTTCGGGGAATGTTTCTCTGGCATGAAACACAAGCCTATAATAGTAATTGAGTATAATACCAGCTAATATGGTGTTTTTTGTAGCACAAACAAATCTTGGTGTACAATAGAAGACATCAATGAAATTAAAAAGTATATATCTCATAAAATCTCGGGGTGTTACATTCTACCCCCCTTAAAATGAATTTCACCCTTAAAATTCGTCAGAGTTATAAATGGTTTACTACTTGAATGTATCTTTCATAGATGCCCACATCTTAAAAAGGGATACCAAAAATTAATTTTAAAAACTAAAGTATGAAACGTAATGATTACCCAAAGTAACTCATCACTGGGTTTCCACAAATGAGAACATAGGTGAAAATATGGATATATAAGAAAAATCGAACCATCAGGTTCTGATGGAGAGTGGTAGAAAACATGGCTATGAAAAATACAACAATCACAAAGCCATAAATTTTTTATGAACTAAGGTACCATCTGATTCATCGGATATAAGGACACTAGAAAAACATTTTTGTTTTTCATGATTATTTAACTAAAGTTGAAGAATTTGAATTAGAAGAAATACTTACTTGATTTTGGTACAATCTCATCATTGTTCATACCACGAACAATTTCCACTTCATCACTTAAAGAAATGAAGTTAAATTTTTCATTCTTGAAGTTTTAGATGTTCATGTGATAGAATGATGGGGCATTCCATCTGTCTCAAACAAAAGGTTAGCAAAAGTTACCAAAATTTACATAAGTCCATCTATGGTGAGGTTAATCATACATGATACCAAAAATGGACTTATACATCAACTATCATACTTCTTAATAAAATAAAACTAATTTCTACTAACTAAGGACTTCTTGTAGGCCATTGGTAGGTGATAAAGGCCTGTCACACTTCGGTTGTGGGTTCAATTCTCACAACCTTGTCCGACGCGACAGGTTGATGCTCATCCTGCAAGATGTCCTTTTTCTGAAACTACACTGTTATAATATTCCAGAAATAATATCGAAAAAAGGTTCTATCATTAAACAATATTATCCGGTGTCCAACATAATCCATTTCAAATCTTTAGACTTATCCAAAATATGTCTATCCAAGCTCATAGTAGAAGGAAAACGATTACTAGAAATTTCATCAACCAAGCATGTGAATACCATCATTTATCGCATGTATATCATAAGATATGTATTTTGGTCACATTCCAAACATGTGAATTCCTTAATCATGTATTCTCTTGAAAAATGAATACCCATTGAACCTTAGCGAAAACATTAATGTTGTCAAAAGTTAACTCTTTCCACATACCAAAATTCTAAAATTTATATATACTCAAACCATGATATAACTTTTTCGTTATATCATCCATGAGCTCATTTCATTTTTCTCTTTATCCCTATATAATGTGCATATCATATTCTTTCCAAAAATATTTTAATCACTTTTCATGGTTACTGGTACCATATAATTATTTAAAACCAATACGTAGATATTCAAGAAATTACATGATACAATACATAAGATTCCATGATACTATTTTGAAATCCAATTACATAAACACTTAATCATTCCACAACATCATTGACATACTCAACATCACAAATAGTGATCACATGTGAATTCCCATTATCCTTTTCTTTAATAGGTTTCTAACGTCGATCATCATTAACCCTTGGATTAGGTCATTGATTAGCATAATGCCCCATTTCCTTTCACTTGTTGCAATAAAGTGTTGGTAGAGCATTTTCTGTAGTCTTTTCTCTATCCACATCACTAGAAACCTTTTTCCCATTACTTCGGAACTCAGCTGCTCGATGACCATATTTTCCACACTTGAAACATTTTATAGTACCTTTTAGAAAATCTCCACCTTACTTCTTTCCACACTTTAGTCATAAAGAAACATTCATCTTCTTTTCACCATTGTTTTAATATTTCTCCTTGAACTCCATCTTTCGTTTCTTGTCAAAACCATGAGATGGATATGTAACATTAACTTCCAGTTATTCCATGATAGCACAACGTACAATTTGTTCATAGCTACTGAATTCTCTTGTAGTTAATGCCCTTCGAAGACTTGGTTTTAAGCCACTGAATAATCGATCAACTTTACATTGAGGTTGAATGATAAAGCCAGATTCATACCTAGCAAGCCTTGTAAAATTCACCTTGTATATACCAACAGATTCATCATCATTTTTCTTAAGCTCAAGGAACTCCTTTTCCATCATTCTTCTAAGAATACGAGGGATGTACTTATTTAAAAAAAAGTTCTTCAACTCGTCCCATTCCATGCATTCAATTTCATCTTGTGGCCTTATATTCTTAATTAGAGTCCACCACTGGTCTTCTTGACCTTCTAAACAGTAAACAGCTTGAATGAATTTTTCATGTTCTGAACAGCGATGTATGGAAAAAATATTTTCAGTGGTAATGATCTATTGATCAAAAACAAGTGGATTAGAAAACCCACTGAAAGAAGGTGGTCATTGCCTTATGAAGGAATCAATGGAATATTGTTCCCTTCTCTTCTCATTTGGAAGTCCAGAATGATTCATTGCTTGTGTAATTATAGAAATAAGATTTAGCACTCCATATCCCATATCATTGGTTTGTTCAGAAGGAGAATCATTGAATTTTCCATTACATTGATCAACACGGTTCCTTAGGGTTCCATCCATTGTCTAAAAGCCAGTAATAATAGTGTGAGAGGAAAAATTCATGCTAGAGAAAACAACATAATAAAGGGGGAGTACCTTCAATATCTAACATATTAGGATTAATTCTAATATACTTACCGTAATTCTTTGACTATAAACTATAATTATAATTAACCTTAGAGACATCCCTAGAAAAACCTTAGAAATATCTCTAGGGATACCACTAAAGTTTTTGCATCCTAGTTTCCAAAGGTTAACTAAACCTTTCCTCTAATACCAACTGTAAAGACCCAAAGCTTGACGTACATGGACATTACATTAATTTTTCAGAATACTTAATACATAACAATAATAGACACACAAGGACCGTAATAGTTTAATCAACACATGTGTTATTATTATTTTTCAGTTTATCTTAATATTGACATAAGAATATATTTCCCTTTCATCTGAAAGAGGAATCAGCTATACGTTAAGTCAAAATTCATATTTTTTACTTCTATGTCTTTTTTTGGAAATAAAAAATCTCTTTATACTCATTTCTAAAATAAATGACATACATTGAATACTATTTTTAGGTTATTCGTATTGACTCTTTCAATCGTATCGATTTCGTCTGTCGTATTGACTATGTCAATCATACTGACTATGTCTATCGTATTGACTCTGTCTATCATAATGACTCAATCTATCATACTTATCTTATCTATTTTAAAGACTCTATCTATCTTATATTCCTTATTTATCATACTGACTATGTTCATCGTACTCACGTTGTGCATCATACTTACTTTTCATCACATCAATACATTGCACGTAGGTTTAAAACATGCATGCTTTTATTAATTTATCAAAACACATGTTTTATATCAATTATTCTCAGGTTATCATTTTCATATACCTATTTTTTAAGTAAAATGATTTCATGGAGTTATTAATAAACTAGTAAAAATGATGCCATGTTTTCTGTTTCAATATGACCATTACAATGCTAGGTGTCCAAGCCCCTCCAAGTCTTTCAGAGAAATGTGACCATTGGAGAAAATGTGACTGTTGGAACCTGAGGCATTTAAATAAGAGTTCATTTGAAGTAGAGAAAAAAGTCTTGATCAACTTCAACTTCTACCAAGTTCTAGAGAGAGACTGTGTGACTTCTCTCAGCTTCGTTCGAAGGCCTTGAAATTAAAAAACATAAAAGGATCATTCTTATTTTTTTATTTTAATATGTTGTTTGTTTTTCTTTGTGCATATAATCAGGTGATTACGATTGAGAGATGTTGGGGATAGGCAGATGGTGCAACCGATCATTGTATCGAGGGTTGTTGGGGATAAGCAGATGGTGCAACCTATCAACCTATCGAGGGCTCTAAATTATTTTAAAGATAGAGGTTCCGATTAATTATAAAATCGGGGGATTATGGGGATAACAAGATGGACGTGTTGATTATCATATTGAGGGATTAATGGGGTTGGTGAGAAAGACCTCTTATCCAAGGTGGAATGATACCCTACTCTTTGGGATAAAATAATTGTAATATCATTTACTTTTCTACTCCATATTGTAAGAGAAATATAATCCTTTTATTTATTCATTCAATTCAAATTCTTTTGTAATTTTTTTCATTACAACATACACTTTTAGTATTGATTATATACTCTATATAGAATAATTATTTATAATTTGTATTACTGTGATATTTGTATTCAATCTAAAAACAATTTTTATCATAACCTATGGTATAATATTATTCCATTTGAGAGATAGTTAGTACAATCAATAGATTTATAAGAGGATTTGTGAATTTTATCAATTTATGTTATAGTGTACTAAGAACCTTACATGAAGGTTTTAACAGAAATTGTTAATATAAAATTCACCCCTTCTAGTATTTGTGCCATCTCATATCCATTTCGATCCAAAAATTGGTATCAAAGGAGGTTTTTTCAATAAATTGTATATTTTATTTTCATTGTTTCTTTTAAATACACTAACCCTTATTTATGGAAAAGGAATTTTGTTTCTTTATGATGGAATACATGATGAATGTCAGCTCAATTGATAATATTAATACAACAAGACCACTTAATTTTTATGGTAATGATTTTGAGTATTGGAGAGATAGTATGAATACTTTTATCATAAAAACTAGTGTATATAACCTTGTTATGATTGCTGGTGAATATAATATCCCTGATAAAGAAGTCAGAACTTTTATTGCCCCTGAAAATCTTCAATATCAACTAAACAAAAGGATAAAAAATACATTTTTGTGTTCTATGACCTAGAACATTTACATCCAAATCTCTTCATGTGAAGTCGAAAATAGAATATTGATGGAATTGGATATTACACATTTTGGTACTTCCAAAGTTGTTGAAATAAGAAGAGCAATGCTAAGAGCTAACTATCAAGATTTTGAATTTTCTTATGGTAAACGTGGAGTTAAGATTCAAAAATGATTTTTGACAATAGTGAATAATATTCAATCCATGGGATTGAAAATTTTAGAAGGTGAAGTTTTAGTTGAAAATATTATAGACAAAATTACAAATGATTGGGAGTCCAAGAGGACAACGGTAGATGAATCTAGATAGATTACTAATCATACTCTTGATTATCACTTTGTAACCCTATTTCAATATGAAGGAAGACATTAGAGTGTTGCAAATAATGTAAAAAAGAATAATGGTGGAGTATCATTCACTACTACATCAAATCCTAGATGTCTCAATCTTGTGTGAAAACCTAATTGAGAAAGAGGATGGATGGAGTCTTAACAAATTCTAGTGATATAGAGCAGTTAGAGAATGATCTTCAAACTATTTATATAAGAACGAATAAAATTATCAGAAAGAGGGATTTCACACACACATATATATATATATAAACACCTCAAAAGGTAACAAGGATAAGAAAGACTCTGAAGTCACATGGTCTGAATATAAAAGACCAGGACACATTCGGCCAGATTTTCCTACACCGAAAAGAAAGGATATAAAGGAAATACATTTAGAGAAGAATAAAAAGATATACTATATGTCCAAGGGAAATAAATTCATGAATGTTAATGACGCATGGATTTCTAGTAAAAGTGATTCTTTTGAAGAGTCTTCTAATAGTGATATATCAAATCATAAAAATACTGGTCTCTTTTCCCAAATTCATTATCATTTTTTAATGGCCATGGTACACAGTTCTGAATATCTTACTAATATTTCTTTGAGTAACAATTATCCTGATAAAAATTATTCTTTTGAGGAAGAAACATCTTTATAAGAGAATAATAATTCTTTACCCTCTTATGAAGAAGTTTCCAGATTTTATAAACATTTAGGAAATGATCATTGTAAACTTTACAGAAAACTTGAGAAATAAAATACTAGAATTGATATTTCAACTAGAGAAATTTCAGATCTCTCTAAATATCTTGATTATAAAACTCATGAGATGAATTTTTTACTAAAGTCCTTGAGAAATCTAATTCTGTGAAGAACAAAATTTCTAAAGACATTTATAATATGATTTTTGAGAAAATTATTTTAGAGGAGAAACTCAATTCTAAAACTAATACAAATGAGGATTAGAATATGGTCATCAATCTATAATATAAAATCTTATCGTTGAAGAAACACTAATCTAATTTTACATCTAGAAATGAAAATTTTTAATAAGTTGTATTCTCAAATATTACAACATAGTAATAATCAATGAATTGGTTATACTCATTCAAAAACCATTTTTAAAAATATTTATTTTGATCTAAAAAAGGCCCATTCTACATAAAGTTTCATAGCAGTGAACATTGGAATAAATATTTTTCTCCAAACAAAACAAAATCATTGGGTTTTCACAAAGATCAATTTTCAAAACAAATATGGATGCAAAAATGTTTTTCTTTATAATGAATCCAGACATAAATAGGTTTGGATTCTAAAAGTTTAATTGTTTTTGTTTCAGGAAAACAAAACAAGAAAAAATAAAAATACATGGTACATGGATAGTGGATATTCCAAGAACATGAATGCAAACAAAAACTTCTTTGAAAAATTTATCAAGTTTAAAGGAGTAAAAGTTAAATTTGGAGATATTTCTCACTAAAATATTGCTGGTATAGGTAATATCATTTTCCTTTAAAAAATCTTGATTTATAATGTTTTGTTTTTTGATGGTCTTAAGAAAATATGCATTAGCATAATTCAATTATGGGATGAAGGATACCTTATGAATTTTAGGAATGATAAATGTTTAGTTCACAATTTCAAGGTTGATTTCATTTTATCTACCCAAAGGCTTTAGAATGTTTACACATTGAACTTATAAGACCTTAGATGCCATGAATTTCCTTGTCTAATCTCAATGGAAGACAACTCTTGGTTATGTCATAGAATACTAAGACCCAGTAATTTTAGAAATTTTTATAAACACTCAAATAAAGTACTTGTTAAAGATCTACCTGAGCTTAGGTTTTATTCCTCTAATGTTTATGACTCTTGTCAATATGGAAAACCACATAAGTCAAGCTTTTAATCAATCAGTGAAATCTCAACTACTAATGCATTATAGTTAGTGAACATGGATATTTTTTGTACAACTCAAATTGAATGTATTAGAGGAAGTATTATGTATTTTTCATAGTTGATGATTATACTATATTTACATGGTTATATTTTCTTGATAAAAAAATAAGAATCCTTTTGTATCTTCGAATCATTTGTTACTAAATTTGAAAATTAGAGAAAGATATGACTGATCACTATCTGAAGTGATCATAGTGGAGAATTTGTAAATTATGTTTTCGAAAAATTTTGTAGTAAAAAAGGTACTACTCACAAATTTTCTGCACCAAGACCACCTCAAGAAAAATGGGTTTTTTGAGAGAAGAAATATAATTATTCAAGAATAACTGGAACCTTATTAAGGGAATACTCAATTGTAATACATTTCTGGCAATAAGCTATAAGTACTTCATGTTATACTATAAATTTAGTTTTAATTAGACCTTTTGTTAAAAAAATACCTTATGAGTTATGGACAGACCGAAAACCAAAAGTTTCATACTTAGAAGTAGTTGGTTGTGAAGTATTTATTTTAAATACAAAAGATAACATAGATAAGTTTTCACCCAAATCTGATAAAAGAATATTTGTAGGTTATTCCACCACCTCTACGATATATGGAGTTTTTAATAAAAATACTTGTTTTGTTGAAGAAACAATACATGTTATGTTTGATGAATAAAATCATTTTTTAAAAAAATTCCTCAAATCATTTACTTCTAAAGTGTTTTCCAAAACTGATTATCAACATATAAAAGATGATTCATATATTTGAAATACACATGAAATTGTATCTGAGACATTTAGACATGAATACTTTCTTACTTCTGTTGATGTGTATATTTTTCAAATTCCAAATCAGTTATTACTTAGGAATCATCCCAGTGAAAACATTATTGGTGATGTAAATCAACCAGTAAGGAAAAGAAACACCTTAAGAAATTAAATAGAACATCTTTCTTTTATCTTTAATTTTTAACCCATAACTCCAAGGGATGCCTTAGCTGATGAATATTGGATTAAGGAAATGTGAGATGAACTAAATGAATTCAAAAGGAATAATGTCTGGAAATTGGATTAAAAAACTATTGATATATCTATTATTAGAGTAAAGTGGGTTTTCTGAAACAAATGCGATGAAAATGGAATCATTGTAAGAAATAAATCTAGACTTTTTCTGGAAGGCTATAATCTACAAGAAGACATAGACTACGAAGAAACATATTCTTCTGTAGCAAGACTCGAATCTATTATAATTATATTAGATTTTATAGAATTATTTAATTTCAAACTCTTTCAAAGGGATGTTAAGTGTTTTTTCCATAATGGATATGTACAACAAGATGTCTATATAGATCTACACCTAGTTTTGAAGATACAAAACATCCTAAACATGATTACAAACATACCAAGGACATTTATGGACTTAAACAAGCCCCTAGTGCTGGGTATGATAGATTAACAAGATTTTTCTTAGAAAATAATTATATTAAAGGTAATACTGGTATAAATATTTTTATAAGTAAGGAAAACGAAAATCTTATGGTTGTTCAAATTTATGTTGATGACATCATTTTCTGATCAACTCAAAATCTCTAACAAATTAAATTTTGAATCTAATGAAGTCTGAGTTTGAAAAGAGTATGATGGTTCAGTTGACATTCTTTCTTGGTTTTATAATTTCTCAAAAACCAGAAGGTACTTACATATCTCAACCTAATTATATCAGATACTTACTCAAAAATTATCAGTATGACAATACTAAACGTATTAGTACTCCCATTGGAACCTCAAACACTCTTGATCTTGATGAGGCTGGAAAACCACTTGATCAAACAAATTTTAGAGGTATGACTAGAAGTCTACAATACATATCATCTAGTCGACCAGAATTAATGTTTTATTAATTCTTATGTGCTAGATATCAAGAAAATACAAACCAACCCCATTTAAAATATTTGGAAATAATTTTTCTGGTTTTTAAAAGGATCTTTGGAATTATGCCTTTTTTTCTTCTGGAAATTATTTTGAATTAAAACATTTTTTGAATGATGAATTTGGTTGTTGTAGAATGGATATGAGGTTTACTTATGGAACATGTCTTTTTCTAGGAGATTCATTAGTTTCTTGGTCATACAAAAAACAACACTCAGTTTTACTCTCCACTGCTGAAGATGAATATGTAGCAGCTGTAATTTGTTGTGCTTAAGTTTCTTTGATGAAACACAGACTCACAAAATATGGTATGAGTTTTACTAAAACTCATATATTGTGTGATAACAGAAGTTCCATTGATTTAATTAAAAGCCATGCACATCACTATAGTACAAAACACATAGATATTAGGAATCACATTCTTAGAGATCACACAAAAAAGGATATTTTATTTTATAATTCATCATAATGAAAGAAAAACATATTGAAATTTTAAAAAAAAAACATTACTATTAAATAGAAATTAATTTATTAAAAATAATCTTGGAATGATTACATTAAAATAATCATTCTCATCTACTTCTTGTTTTTACAATTCATCTTACATTAAATCACTCATTTTTATAGGGGGAGAGCGTTGCACATTTGTTATATGTTTTATCTATTATTTTTGTTATTAATATTAATTATTTCATATTATACTTTTAACGTCTAAGATAATAATTCTATTTGTTTTATATGTCTCATTAGTATTTTTATTTTGGATTTATATCTTTTGGCTTCAATTGTTTTCTACCTTCCAGCTTAAAAACCCAGACTATTAGCTTTATAGTCTGTCAATCGGTTTGACAACCTGTGGTAATGAATTTTTTGCCATTGTCTTGAAAACCAATGTTAATGAATTTTTTCCTTCATTTTGACAACCGATTGTATTCACATTATTTTTTTCCATCGGTTTTAAAACCAATGGTAATAATTTTTTTTCATTGGTTTCACAACCTATGGTAATGAATTTTTTACCATTGTCTTGAAAACCAATGTTAATGAATTTTTTCCTTCATTTTGACAACCGATTGTATTCACATGATTTTTATCGGTTTGATGATTGATTGTATTTTATTTTAATTATTTCAACTATTTATTTTCTATATTGATTTATGATACCTAGAAATTACATGAAATCTACAATTGGTACATTAATTAATTTTTTATTGCTTTTCTTTTATGTAATTGTTTCTCATCTTTTTTTAATTTTTTTAAAATTCAAAATTATTTAAAAAAACAAAAAAAATATATTTTTGGATTCTTTATCTTCCAATATCAATCATAGAAGAACAATGGTTGTAAAAAATGTTTCTTTAAATATATAACATCCCTCTTTAACCTCATATTGGTTCTTTAGATAACTCAGTGAAGCTCTACACCTCTTCTTAAGTCTTAGTATAATATTTTCTTTTCAGAAACATCTTTATGTCTCAGTCTTATTCCAACAATCCTACTGATATGTCTTCAAAGGATTTCATCAGATAAAGGTTAGTTTCATGAAATTTTTTTTTGATAATTATGACTCAAAAATCAATAATATTATATTATTCTAAGGCTAGGAACATATTTTTGTTGAGAAACCCATATATCAAGATCTTATTATTGATGAATAGGTTAGATAATTCTATAATAAGGTGTCTTTTGATAAGAATATTATGATTAAATTTGCTGTGTAGGATAGAAAATTTGAAATTTCTGTAAAAAAGTCAGCACATTTCCTCAATGTTCCTACCGAAGGTGACTCATTTTTCCCTTCTCATAAATTACCTGAGGATTTTTTTACATTTAATAATGAATGAACTGAAAAATTGTTATTTCTTATAAATGAAGAGTAAAGTAAAGTAGCCCATTGATCTACTGGAAATCAGTTTATAGTCCTTTTTATTAAAGGATTTATAATTCCAAGGAAATAAGATAGAGAAACTGTTAAGTTTTCTAACATATTTATGATAGATTATCTTGAAAACATGAGAAAGTTAAATCTCATGGGTAATGTTTTCAATGTTATCAAGAAATTAAAGTCGGAAGTGATCATTTCTCATCTTATAATGTATCTATCTATTCTCACAATGTTCATTCATGAAATTTTGATGTTTTATAATGCTACTATGAAAGGGAAATTGAATGAACTAAGCCTTATTAGTTAAGTAAAAATATGATGAATAAGCTCTATGCGTTTTATGAAGAATTAAAACTCTTTGTCCAAGATGTGGAAGAAGAATCGACACCAAATCAATCAGCACTAAGTCAATTGCCAATAATTCTAATATAATCAACTCCAACATTTGTTGCTTCTCAAAAGTCAGATCTTCAAATCAATGAAAATCCTAAGAAGAAAACCAAATACAGTATAGTGGTTGTATCTAAATAGCGGAAGGAGAAAGAAAAAATAAATAAAGGTGATCCTAAATTTGGACTTGATATAGTTGAATCATGTGCTGAAAAGATAAAAAGATGATACTATAAAAGCTGATAAGAAGAAGAAAATTATATTGAGAAGAAAATATCAATATTTTTATGATTGAAAAATTCTAAAAAGTGTTTAGTTAGAAAGCGCCCAACTAACAGAAGAAGTTCAACAAAATCCATTCGTTTAGAATTTTCCAAAGAAAGAAAAAGGGAAAGAGATAGTGAAAGATGTTATCCAATCAGTCCTACAATAGGAAGGAGAAGAAGTGGAAGAAGACTTTATTTTGGAGTATCTTCAATGTTCTAAGAATAGTAGAGAAAAATCCTCTCTTAAAAAATAAAGTGAAGTAATACAACAATAGATTCCTCATTCTGATAAAACACCTTTTGGATCCTTAGAAACCCATTTAGAAAGAAGTCTATATCTAGTTGAGAAGGGGATCAAAGTTCTCATATCGAAAAATTAATTGTCATCAGTGAAAAATTCTAACAAGAAAGAGCTTAAAAACAAGAATAAAGGGTTCAAAAAAGAAAAAGAGTAAGGAAAAGGAAAACATCCTATTAGAGACTCGAGCCGATAAAATTAACTTGAATCATACAATGATGATACTAATTCAAAACATAGAATTTATTTGAAGAAATGTGATTAAATTGTTCATATTTTAAGAAGAATTGAGGTGAATATTTCTTTTTTTTAGAATATAAGTAAAGATTGATTACATTACAGATAATAAAAGGAATAAATTTGGTTCATTAAATGAGCTTAGAAAGAGTGTAATGAAATTAGAGGTCGATCTAGAGGTTTTGAGTGATAGTTTTGTTGCTCATAAGAAGGCTTGAAACAAGATTACTAAATGGTCATACGTAACTGAAATCTCAATGAATGAACATGAAGAATCAATTGAAGACATAAGGAGACATTCAAATGATCTTTCCATTACTTTTTATAAGATGGAAAAAGTAACTATTGACAGGTTGAATCATATTTCTAAATACCATGAGGTCGATATTCCTTCGGTAAAATAGTTTCAAGAATGAATGAATGATTTATAGTAATATTTTTTGAAGGATTCATGTTTAAGTGATGAAATAGTATTGTTGAAGAAATAAAATATTGTGTGGACTCATGTGAATAGTAATATGCAAGACATAATTGACACTTTTGAAGAATTTATCAGAATTCAATAAGAGACTATAAAAACCAAGATCAAATTTTTGCTAACCAACAAGGGATTCTCAAATCCTAGGGTGTTTCTATTTTATAAGACAAGAAAGAGATAGAGAAAATGAAGGTTGGTCTTCATGAGTTGATCATGAAAGAGAAATATAGAGAAAATAAATGAATGTTTTTCTATTTTTTATCATGTTTGTATTTTGAAAATTGTAGAAATTTTTAAATTCAATGAACTGTATTTTTTCACTTCAATTATTTTTATTTTTGTTTCTTTCTAACATTTTTAGGCAATTTAAGACCACCCCATTCTCATTGTAAACCCAAAAGTGGGATAATGGTTTTTATAAGGGGGATAATTTAAAACAAAGGGGGAGAATTGTTAATGTCTTACTCAATTTTAATAAACCTAAATCAAGGAAAATCTAAAAATACAATCCTTAAGAAATTATATACTTAAATGGGGAGATAGTTGTATTAAATTTCATATTCAGAAGATATTTCATTACTTCGTGGGGATATAAGTCTTTATTTCTAGTTTTACATTGTGTTTTGTGATTTCCAAAAAGGGGGAGTTTTTAAAGTTAAAAGTCGTCTTTTAACTTTTATGTCTTTTTTTGGAAATAAAAAATCTCTTTATACTAATTTATAAAATACAGGAATAACATTGTATATAGTTTTTCTGTTAATTGTTATGACTTTGTCAATCATACTGATAATGTTTATCGTACTGTCTCTGTCAATCGTACTGACAATGTCTATCGTATTGATGATGCATGGCGTACTAACATTATCAACCATACTTACCTAATCTATCATACCTACTCTATCATTCATACTTACCTTATTTATCATATTGAATATCTTTATTTTACAGACATGGTGCATCGTACTTACTTTGTATCATATTAATATATTTCACAAAGTAATATTAATCGTACTTGTGTTTTTCTCCTGCATGATTTTATTCATTTATCAAAACACATGTTTTATATCAATTGTACTCATGTTATCATTTTAATATACATGTTATTTTAAATACAATAATGACGTGGAGTTAGTAATAAACTAATCAAGATGATGTGTTGTTTTCGGTTTCAATATGACTGTTACAATGCCAGGTGTCCAAGTACCTGTCAGTTTACCAAAGAAATATGACAGTTAGACAAAATATTATTGTTAGAACCCGAGGCCTATAAATATGTGGTCATTTAATGTAGAGAAAAATACTGATTCAACTTCAACTTATTCCATGTTCTTGAGAGAGGATGTGTGACTTCTCTCCACTTCGTGTGAAATCCTTGAAATTATAAAACATAACGAATCATTCTTAGTTTTCAGTATTTTAATAAGAGATTTGTTTTTATTTTTTCATCTGATCAGGTGATTATGATCAAGGTCTATCGAGGAAAGGAAGATTGTGAAACCAATCATCACATTGAGGGATTTTATGTTTTTGAATGATAGAGGTGCATATTACCTATAAAATTGAGGGTTAGCGTGGATTTCAAGACGAACGTTTTGATCATCGTATTGAAGGCTTACCGGTGTTGGTGGGACAGACCTATTATCCTAGGTGAAAGGATACCATATTTTTTGGGATAAAATAATTATAATATCTTTTACTTTTCCACTTCATATTGTAATAGAAAGATAATCCACTTGTTTCTTCTTTCTATTTTTATTCCATTGTAATTGTTTTGATTACACCTAACACTTTTATTATTGATTATATATGCTATATGGTAGAATTATATACAATTTTTATTAATCACATATTTTTATTCAAGTCAAATACAATTTTTATCATATCTTATGGAATAATATTATATCATTTGATAGATAGTCAGTACAATCATTTCTTGTATAAGGGTCTTTGTGAATTGTTTCAGTTTATTTTTCAGTAGACTATGATCCTTCCTTAATGGTTTTAATTGAATATTTTAATATAAAAATCACCCCTCATATATTTTTCCATCTCATATCCATTTTGAACCAACACTATAGTGATAGATTCCCTCTTTATAACTCGATGATCATCATTTTGAGTGGTCCTTTATATAATGTCCACCAGAAAGGCTATTAGAAACCAATTTTGGGTTCTATCCAATATGAAACCCAACCCATCCCATAAATTGGACCAAAGGTAATTATCGTTCCCCAAGGGGTGGATACTAGTTTCGGGTTATCAACATTTCACTTTTGGGAGTGGTTTCACCCATGATAAACAACCACAAACTATCATCAAGAACAAAATATCACAGCATGATCATAATCCATAATGAAGATAGATACAAAATTTTCACGTTAAATTTTTTAAATTTTTTTCCCAAAAACCAAAATACCAAATATGGGGAGGGGAACAAACTACACAACCCAAACACCATGAAATAAGAGTGTTATCACCTTCAATGAACATCCCACACCACCTATAAGAGGACGAAAAATAGAAATTGACTCTACCATCACTAGGAAAAAATAATTCCATTAACTAGGTTAAACATAACAATATCTACATACTCTCAATGGTGTGTGTATGGTGTTATCTATAGCCTTGTAGGATATCACCCAAAATATATATTCCATTACAAAACATTAAAAGTCACATCAGTATTCTAGTTTTATAAAAAAATGTTTGAAACACTTTTTAAAGATATGGATAATATTTTCAAGAATATTATGCATTTCAATTTAAATCAAAAGTATGTTCCAAAATATTCTGATGGTAATAAACTCATCTTAGGAACACCAGGGGTATTCCCTAAAGGGAGTAGCACTTGTGGGACCCTTATAACCTCATATCTCAGTGAAACATTTTATGTTAACCATAACGCACAAAATCCTCTTACACGGTCCACTAAAAATTTATTTATCCAATTTTCTAGTGGTATCCGATCATCATCATCTTTTAGGTAGTGTATTAGAAAAAATCCGACTAAAAGAAAATGGGTCTCAACCTCCCAAGTCTGACACACATACTATTCCAAGTATTCCCAACTAGATACCATGTATTCCCTTTTTTTCTTAATTCAATTTCTCATGAAACATATATCACCTCTTTCATATACACAAACCAAATAATATAAACCAACAGAAAATACTATCATCCCCCCAAGAAAAACATTGTTCAAATCCAGTGAACCCTAAAACCATTTGAAAACACTCCTCGTACCAATACACACCATAACATAGAATCACAACAAATGAAGAACACATGATACACAATCAATTCATTTGGATAACCATCTTATAAACCATACACACTTCAAATGCATTTTAAAACACATTTTAA
Organism: Viscum album; assembly: GCA_963277665.1. NCBI lineage: Eukaryota > Viridiplantae > Streptophyta > Magnoliopsida > Santalales > Viscaceae > Viscum > Viscum album. The sequence goes on along the minus strand of OY728133.1, from coordinate 1,404,964,958 downwards.
CCATATAAATAATACATTGAACACATTTAAGATGCATGTAAGGAATTAAAAAAATCATTTAATAATGATAAATCCGGGAATCACCTGCCTTAAGCTTGCAAACTTCCATAATTCAGTTGAAAACCACAACCGTGCCTCAAGTGGACCCAATAAAATAATGATCAGGCCATAAACACCAATATTAAACCAAAATAACCATTTTCAACCCATTTTAGAGTAACAAACCAACTAGAGTGTGAATGAACCAATATGGAAAATAAAAAAACTAAGAAGAAGGAAATGAGAAAGGAGGAACTTAATTAATGATTGATGAAGATACCCCACAAAAAAAATAATGAATGGTGGTCTAAGGGAGCCAAGAGTTAGAGGATGAGGCTCTTAGAGATAAAAATCCAAAATGGGAGAGAATTGGGGTAGATTATGATAAAAATCAGTGGATGATATTAAAGTAAATTAAACATTTTTAATGACCTCATTAGGATGCATTTTTAGGGTGCATGGTTTTCCAAACTATGCAGTAACCATGTGGTAACTACTATCAATGAGGAAACTAATAGAACTATTTTATTATGGAGGGAGAACACCAATGAAATTACACAATCCAGGGTGCATATTTCTATCTACTCTGGCACATAGTTCTCGTTAACCATGTTCCATATGTGAACCACCTATTATTGGGTCCAAAACCCTATTTTTCACTAAAAATTCTCATAAAATCTATGTAACCAAAATGATACAAAAAATAACCATAAAATAACTCAAAAAATATTTTATCTAACAATTATCCCAACCATGAAAACATTCTTCCCTTGGAAAGTCATCATAGGTTCTGATTAGAGAATCAAAACAGATACTTCTCCTCAGCCCAATACTTTTGATCCCATCTCTCATGTTCAACATTAACATGTTACTAAATAACTCAACCCAATGGTATAGAGTTTACTTTTATACCATTCACTTCGTAATACAAAATATGTATTGTCCACAAAAACACAAATAAATTAGGGTCCAAATCCAACTCTTCCCAATTCAACACATGAGATGGATCCAGATTATACTTTTTCAGTTGTGAGAAATGGGACACATCATGAATTGACATAAAATGAGAATGAATACTTAACCATTATGAAACTATAAAAATTCTATCTAAATCCTCAGAAGGTCTGACATACCTCAGTGTTGTATCACCATGCTTTCTAAGAGGATGTTGACCCAAATGTGGTGCCACGTTTGGAAACACCCATTCACCCACTATGAATTATAAGTATCATCATAGTTGATCGGTATATAAATTTTGGATGATCTATGTTGTTAAAAAATGTTTTATAATAAGATTTATTGTATTGGACTTCTCGTACACAAATCTTGATCCCAAAAATTAGGTCTCACCCATCTCTACCTAGAACAAGAAAGTCCGACGAGGTTGAACATAAATTCCCTCAAAGGGACACATTCTTATTGAGGATTTGTAACTATTGTTATATGAAAAATATAACAACACCAAATGGATATCCCATGATTCTAAAAAATATAAAATATATGATCATATAATTTCTTTTATAATATTATTCACCTACTACATATGACAATCTATTTGGGGTGGTATTTCATACTCAACTTAAATTGTGATGACATCACCTTCTGAAGTCCTTCCCAAATGTGAAAGGTAATATAGGGGGTCCCTATCTAAAATGATAGATGATGGAACTCCCTAAAGCCTCAATATGTATTCAAAATATAAAATTTCTAATTTATCATGGTTTTATGAATCCTTGATTAAGATGTAATTGGCTGATTGGTTCAGATAGTCAATTAGAACCCAAATGATTTTCCATCTATAGGTTGTACATGGTGATCCAATTATGAAATCCATAGAAACCATGTACCAATTCCCGGTAGGAATTTCTATATTTTGAAGAAAATTGGAGGGTCTTTGGTGCTTTACATTAACATTAGGACACATATAATACCAATATATGATGTCTTCTATATCCTATTTTATATAAGGACACCTAAACTGATGAAGCACATCATAAAAAATATTTGTGGTACCATGATGAACATACCCATGAGATTAGTAGAAGTCCTCCATCTCCAACTTGTGAAATGAAAATAGAACAATAAAGTGAAACTTGAAATAGATAAGTCCCTCATGAGACAATGACTAATCACAAATAATATCCCCAACATTTAGGGGCTACATAAAATTATGATACAACTTATCACTAGTCTGCTACTGCCAAATCAAATTCAAAGGAGACGTTATCAGCTAAACATTGTCCAAGAATGTACTTTCATAGTGACCCTTTGATTAATGGTGCATATAAGAGAAAATGTTGATGAAATTATCATCATCATTGGACTCTTTCAATGCTTTAATTAAAATTTTCATTCTCAAATAATCATCTATAATGTTACCTTTTCTTGGGGTATATAAGATATTAAAATCAAAACCCTAAAAGTAATTGACATATCAGAGAATCTATTGATTCAGATCGTTTTACCTGAATATGTTAGAAAACCTCTTATGATCATAATAGACCAAAATCCTCTGCTAAAAAATATAATTAATCCACATATTCAAGGATTGCATCACCTCTTTCAATTTTAATCCATGGGTTGGGTTTTTATTTTTATGTGGTTGGTGTTGGAGAGAACCAAACACCACCACAAGGTCATCCTGCATCAACACACACCCAAAACCATACCAAAAGAATCATAATCAACCACATATCTCTTTTTAAATTTAGAAAAAATAAAATCATGAGATGTTGTTGACCACATAATTAGCTCCTAAAAGGATGTTAGAAATTTAGGTATATATTAAAACTTTACTCTTTTATGGGTAAGCACTATCATGGGAAAAGAAATAATAGACAAATATCAGATAAACCACTTATTATGCCTTCTCCGAAAAAAACTCATGATATCAAAAACATTCTTTATATAATACCATGAAATCAACAAACTAATCTACTTAAGGTCCACTGGAACCCCTCTCCCTGAGATCTCAAGATCCAAAAACATCGCGTCCCAAATATATACGATACACATGGAAGGATTAGCATATATGTGCTGATCTTGAGGAGTACATATCAAAATAGTCAGATACTTGTTATGCTCCTCCTTGGTCTCTAAGGAGTCTACAATTTTTTCCACAAATTCCCTGAAAATAGAGTTGAGATATTTTTGAAAAACCTTGTTCATAAGTTCAATGAAGGCTTCTGGAGTATTCATCCAATCAAAAAACATAAAAATAATAATAAAATTGGTTTTACCTACTTCAAAAAGCTATTTTTGGAACATCCACCTCTCGAACTCAGACCTATTGATACCATGAATGAAATCTGATCTCTTGGAATAATCTTTCAACATAAATCTAATCGAAAGGTCAAAAATTTAAAGAAAATGGAATTTTTTCATGATCGTCGCCTTATTTATCATCTGGTAATCAATGAACAATTGAAGATATCCATTAGTATTATTTTTAAAAACGTTTGGGGTGGACCAATATGATATTCTAGAGAAAATGAAACTTTTGGATCCCAAATAATCTAGCTATATAATTAATTACTTCAACTCAATAGGGTCATTTTTTATGAGGGAAAGATACCAATCGTGTCCCAAGATACAATATAATGGTTAAATGCATGTCTCAATCTAAAGGGAGATCTAAAAATTCATCCATGAACCCCTCTAAAAACTCATCCACCATTTGAGGAAATCTTCCTTAGAAGTCTCCATCATCATCCTTTGTCATGAGTGACAATTTATGAAAATGAAGACAAACCAAACTAGAATGTGGAGTCCAACATGACATGATCGAGGACCCCATGCTCCTTAAAAAAACTATGGTGCTCCCATCAGGTGCCACAAAACATTCACAGTATTGATAAAAATTGATGTGCACCTAGAAACACAACATTTAATCCATACTGAGGATCACGTTGAATATGATGGTTTTAAAAACTATGAAATATCATTTTTGGTTTACCATGGAAAATATGAGTGCACAATAAAGAGACATGAAACACTATTATCTCTTATTTCCAAGTGATTTTACAATATAAATTTGATACGACGTGATCTAAAATGATAGATTCAACAAAAACATAGTACATATAGAGATAAAAGTAACAGATGCATCTATATAAAAAAATAAACAATTAAAAATGATGCAATAAGATATGTACCTAAAACTATTGTAGGTTCCCTATGTGGTTTCTTTTATACCTGGTCTAGAGAAAGAGGATTCCTCATCTATGAATGTCTCGGTGAATAACCAATGATCTATGATTGTACATTAATCTAAATATTTATAGAAAAAGTTCCAATCCTACTAAAACGACCACCAAACCGAGAACCCACCATCCTAGATAGAAATTAATAGGCCAAAATCCCTATGGAGGCCATATAACCTACTCTATCATGATCAAATCATAATCAACCACTGATCTAGCGCACTAAAAAACATCTCTATCGAAACTGATAGTTCTACTATAATTGATCACCACTATCAAATTATGATCAACAAACTAAAAATAAGTCTTCAAATTATACATGAATAAATGGGAATAGATATCTATACAGAACCCCATTTTAATCCATTGAGACTTGAACTAGTCATTGGATACTACCTTAGGTGAGAACTAAACTAACTTAATGAGAAGGTGGTAATACTCTAACATGGTTCGATCACCTAATAGAGATCCAAAAACACTAGAGTCATGTAGAACACCATGGTATTTGGGAAATATTTTCCATTAAAAACTTCCTTCTATGATTTCCAACCACAACTTCTTGTGATTCCTATCCAAATACACAAAGTCCCACCACATCTAACTAGGTCCCTTCAACAAGAATGAATCCCATTTCACATTTAATACCTCATTAGTGTCAATAAACCCAAAAATCCTTTCAATATTATCAATACAATCCAATGATTATTGGGGTTCTCTGTTACCTCTAAAGATATGAGGATTTTTTGTTAGGAAATCATGATATTTTTCCTTTTCAATACCTAGTTTGGCATATCCAACATGATCAGGTCCAGATCCTACTTCATGACCCAATTCCTGGATGTCCTGAACCATGACGTCCACTAGTCTCTAATCAACTGGTGAGGGTGAAATCTCTCAAGCCTCTTCCCAAAATTTCACAGGAATACACTAGGGAGGTATCTTACTAGTTTATGAAACAATCTTATGAAAACCCCATCAATATAGATTTTTGAAATTTTCACGAATAAAAAAAAATTCCAAACACTTCTATAGATCTAAACAAAACCATGTCCAACACAATAACAATCCAAACCACTTCACCCACACTTGATGTCCATGTATGGTCTATATCATGTACATATCATATGGATGAGAATTCGAACTAAATCCTAATATCCCAAGTTAAATCATATCTCATTATGAGATATTTTTTCCAGACAACCCACTTGTAAATAAAAACTTTGGCACATAAAATACTAGATCTTGTCTATCCATAGAAACCAAAATATCATGACCCAAAGAAAGGGAAAATTTTCCATCTCTGATACCATTGTTTCAGAAACCAAGATAGGCTTCCATCCGTTCTAAAACTTGAACCAACCCATTACAAGGATCGAAGGGATTTCCCAATCCCTGTGGTCTATAAAGTAATCCCTGGGTATCATCAATTCTTTTTTGGGAATTATTTCACCCGTGATAGAAAACCACAAAAAATAATATTGAATAAAACACCACACTAAGATCAAAATCCACTACTAAAGTAGATACAACAATTTCAAACTATATTATTTACAAAGTTATCCCCAAAACAAAAATATAAAAAATGGGAAAGGGGTATCAGTTACACAAACCAACCTCTATAAAACAAGAGGGTCAAAACCCTCATGCCACCTTTACCAACACATGAAAGATAAATAACACTAGAAATTATATCCACCATCACTACTACGAACCATATTGTATTTACATGGGTCAACCCTAACAAAATTTAAATACCACTAAATGATTATGTATGGTGTTAAGAAAACCCTAGTTGGATATCACCTAAAAGAATTATTTCAAGCCAAAAAAATTATAGGAGATGTCACCATTATAGTTTTATGAAAAACCATTGAATCACTTTTTAAAAAATTAAGTAAAATATGTTGAATAAAATTATTATTTAAAATTTAAAACAAAAGTAAGGTCCATAATATTATGATGGTAAGGATAACATCACAATAGAACCACAAGTAATCTCTAAATGCACCAGCATTAGTGGGACCATAAGAACCTCGTATCTTGATGAAGCATGTATATCAACCATAACCCATAGTGTACTCATGAATTATCCCATACAGAGGAATATATCCAAAGTTTAAATGGTCAAAAAACATCACCATAGTATAGTAAGTGTGGTAGGGTCATTACTTAATAAGGAAATAGGCATCATCCACACCGATCCTACTAGCATACTAGTCCAAGTCCACCCACCTAGATACCTTGGATTCCCTTTGTGCTTAATTACATTTCACATGTCACATAGATCCATTCATTCACATGAACATAAAAAATATATAAAACCACAAGAAAATCCACAATTAACACAATAGAATCCCTTTTCAAATCCATATGCACACTAAAACAATCTAAAATTTTTCATCGCACTAATATACAAATCAATTTTGAAGAACATAAAAATCACCCATGATACAAAGTCAATTCATTTAGAAACCCATATTTAAACCCATAACACCTCAAAAACATTATGAAAACATCTCAAACCACGAAAATAATTCATACAACACAATTAAAAAGAAAATCAAATATACAAAAATCATTTAATATTTCTAAATAATTGAATAACTTACCTCATGCTTTGAAACATCTGAAATCTATTAAAAAACCACAACCTGACCAAAATAGGACCTTTCAAAGGCAATATATAACCCGAAAAACCAAGATTAAATAGAAATAATCACGTTTTATGACATTTTAGGGAATCCAACATGTTGGATAGAGAGTAAACCTGGAAGGAATAAAAAGAAAGCCAAGAAGAATAAGGAAATAATGAAATGATAAACATACTTGAAGATTTGTGAAAATACCACATCAAAAACATCCAATAAAAGAGGTCCAAGGGAACCATGATAATAGGAGGAGGATCATATATAAATAAATATTTAATGGTAAATAAATGGGTGGATTTGAGTTAAAATTGTGGGGAGGGTAAAAAGGAATGTTCAATATTTTAAATGACCTTGATAAGCCACACAGTTAGGCTGCACAGTTTTTCAAACCATGTTCCCACTGTGCGGTATCCTATGAATAAGAGTAAACTACTCACACAATTTTACTATGGTGGGTGCATGCCCATGAAGTAGGCCATTCACCTTGAATAGTTCCACTATCCAGGGCACATAATTGCATCTGGACTGGCACACAATTTCACCTAACCATGCACCTACTGTGTACCACCGGTTTTCATGTAAAAAAACTACATTATCAATTAAAAAATTTCTTTAATGATAAAGAAACAAGATGAGAACAAAATTAACAACAAAACTACCTTTAAATAACATCAACATATGTGAATGATTCCCTCTTGGGGGAAATATTATGATTTTCCAAGGGATCTCCTTTAATTTTCTTGTAGAAAAAGTCACCCGATTAAACAGATGACCAATTGAAATTAATGTTCTCCATTTTTCAATACAATAATAATAATTATCTATTTATGGTATAAACATAAAACCCCTTTAATTATACATCCATGGTTGGGGGGTTCAAATCTCATGGAGTGAAGGTGTTGTTGCAGTGGTGAGTAATTTAGCAGTGGTGGTACTGTAGAAATAATATAGTAGTGTCATCTATGACTGTAGTAGCAGTAGGTACTATAGAGAGTATTGTAGTTGTTGTGATACTTTATCAGGTACTATAGAAGATTATATACTGTAGTTGTACTATTAATAGAATGGTCATTGGGATGAAACTTCCTATTTATGTGCCATGTAATGTGCTTCATGCCCACTGGGCCATTGAGATAAATATATATAATGTAATAAAGTGGTTGGTTGGGTGGGTTATCTCTTAGGGGGATATTACTGGTCTTTTAGGCCTACGTGTGTGTGTTATGTGTTTTTTTATATATAGTCATACCCCTATGAACCTACTATAATATATGATGTAAAGTCCCTCTTTATATCTCGATATCATATTGGAGTAGAAGTACTCCTCAAAATGACAAATATGAAGATTTCCATATAGGTCCTCCCCATGGATTTCACTATGAAAGTACTCCACATAGTATTATATCACCCTAAAAATAAAGGTCCTCCATAGAATGAAAATATTTTTATCAATCCATCATACTAAGAGGCAGATCAAAGAATGAGGCTTGGTACCCTAGGAACCTTATCACAAGCTAGTGACATCTCATCCAGTCTAAGATGTAGTATAGTATGACATTTTATATCTAAACATACAAATAAACTCTTATTATTAGACATACTTATGGTGATATCAAATGATCCTACTCTTTATAATATTAAAGCTAGGAATAATTCGATCTGGTCCAATCCTGTAGATGATTATCTCCTAGAATATAAAGATACTATTGTGATCTTGAAGAAAGAACCACCTGATAACAATATACCATTCATTTTTTAACCCACATATATTTCTAAATATGACATATTAAAGTATTTAAGTTAATAATTCATACATTATATTCATTTTAAAATGTGGAAGTCTCATCATGACTTGAAGATGAATTATATATATTATAGAAAGTGTGCAGGCTATGTGAATACAATGGGAGAAGTCCATCTCTTAATTCATTTAGTTTCCCTTTTAGTTTAACATCACTCAAAGTATAGAATTAAGTGATAAGTTTTATAATGTTTTTATATATATTATTTGTTTCTATCAACCAAATAATTTATGATTACCAATTAAATATAATCATTATAGGGTTGGGTGACATAGAGCATTACATACTACCCAACTCCACAACTAGAGGAGTCCATCGATAAAAAGTCATAAAATATCATTTCTTCAAAAATAGTCTAATTCTTGGGTTCACCAATTTATGGGAGGTCTATACAAAAAAACGTAAAAATATAAAAGACATATAATATCCATACCCTATAAAATTGGACCGTAGATGAAATCTTACATTAAGTCTTAAAAAAGGGTAAACATGCCTCTTTATTAACAAAAATGAAACCTCTGATGAAAAAAAACCACCTTTATTGGAATATTTCTTACACATTCATCATGAAATTAATTTGATAAATACATTGACTAAATAATGAATGATAAAAAAGGTTTCTCTAAAATCCACCTCTTTAGTGATATGGGAGTGGCATCATCTCATAGGGATGGGTGTATTTTTAACTTCATCATCACCCAAGGGATCATTAAATTCCATGAGGGTTCATAATATGGTAGTATAAGACCTAGATCAAACCAAAACATGAGGATGGATTCATTAATACCATTACCTATCCCTTCCACATGAAAATATGAATTTTTTATATTTTTTAAGCATCATAAGAAATTCCTCTATGATTCCTCCATTCGCATGATCCACCCATTTTTAATGGATGCTCTCGGAAAACATTTCTAAGAATTCCATCAGAATTATCCTACAAATTCCATTTCTAGGATAATGTTTAGAGGAGGGGGAAAATATTATATTTGATAAGGTAAAATAGTCTACCAAGTAGGAAATGATAAAGGTGGCCATAATTTTTATCTTAATAGATATTAAATAGGATTTGGATCTCTCTACCTTTCAAACTATGATATAATTTTTGTGGTCTGATATATTTCTGTAAACATCATCAACATTATATATAAAATTAACTCAAATATTGAAATTTATATAGAAGGTAATGAAATTGAATATTGTATCCAAAAATATGGACCAAAATTAAAAACATGAATTTGGTTTGTGTACACAACATCATTGGAACGTTAAAATTTTACCCCCTTATAAAACTCTTCATTTTTTTGAACGATGATATTTTTTCAACGAAACATTCAAGGGTGTGGAAACATCCCTCTCACTGACTAATGAGACTATGACTCCCACTATTGAGGAGAATATATCTTGACAAAAAAATACATAAATATAGATGAATCAATGTCTATTTAATGATTCGAAATATTTCCATGAGTATAACATCAAGGTGGAACCCAATATTTCTTGATCAGTAAATTGTCTCTAATATGAGAATATGTTCTTGCTAGTATGGGAATAATCTAATCAATTGGTGGGTTTTTGACTCATATAATCAATTTATCTGAACATATTATCTGAAGAATATCAATAATTACCTGAATTATGGTAGTAGTCCTATCCATTTTAGGTGAGATACCCATGGTTGAATCCTACATATTACCAAACATCCTACATTAGAATGTCATCCTTATTATTCTCTACCCACAACCTAAACTCAATTATTTGTCATTACATCAGTCATTCTATAAATTATTTACTTAATTTAACCATTTCATTCTTCAATGGAGAAATAGAGGTACCAAATGCTACTAAATAAATTATGACAAATCATGAATGAATGGGTGGATATGATTCCTTCCCCAACCATATTTGGGAACTATACCTTCAAAAAATAAAATTGTTCTAGGGACCCAAAAAGATGACAATTTTTTTTCGTAATGATGTTCCATGATGGGTATAATCAAGGATATATAAGAAACCAAACATTGGTTCTTTATATAGGCTTTATAGGGAATAGACATCATTTGTTATAGCATCATTCTTTCCAAATCCATCATAAACTATGAATACCTCAGTTGAAAATTTCTCTACCAATTTGACTAAATGATAATAAATAAGACAATATATGATCCCTCTAATTACATTATGAAATATAATGGGAGGGTAATAGACATCATATCTAGACAGAAAGGTTTGAACTTCTATATTTTTATATAATTCATATAGAAATAGTTACAGGATGATTGTATGGGAAATATCTAAGAAGAATTTCATACAATCTTGATCGCAATAAAATATCTAAAAAGCTTCCAAGATTTCATAGTATTTTCATAATGCTTAGTGGAATCCAAATTATGGTTGAAGTAAAAACATCATCAAATGATATATTCTCAAGATAAAAAGTTTTCTAAAATGAAAAACAATAATATTCATGATTAAATGAAATATATCACCACAATCTACAAAATATCATGTGATTCCCTAATAACAGAAAAAACATCAGAAACCAAAAAAATATGTAACTAGGGGGAAAATACATTTTCAAACAAATGAGCAGTAAGATTAAGTGTATCTTTTTAATTATTTAATTTCATATGTATTTTATCATTTTCATGGTATAAAAATTCTCAAATTTCATAATGAAACCAAATGAAATCATATTTAAAGACTTCCATAATTATTTATCCTACCATTTAGTACTATGGAATGACACATGCCATTTAATTTCCATTCAATTCATCATCACATACATGGTCTATTCTAGGAATTTGAAGATAGTAAACCCACAAACATAGGTTTCTTGTATCTTATCCATCCCATGGTAGAGTAAAATGAATCAGAGGAATTATAATGAAATGACACCGATTTTTTTTATGAAAATATGACTGTAATATTAGTTATGTAGTTACATTATATTATTACGGATAAAATGAATCAGTATTCCTAACACTAGTTAAATCAATTATAACTATGTTAACTATATTATGGTCACACACGCCCAAGATATTTTCTTGAAAAGATGAGTGTAAGAAATGTAGAAAATATAACGTATAGAAGGAGGAACCCATTCAAATACCCATATCTATTAAAAATATCCAATAATTCATACCTCTATAATTGATAGGATGAGAAATATCCCATTAAGTTTTTTTATAAGATACTCCACATAAAACATTGTCCACATCTGATTAAGTGTCTCAATATTTTTATGTCAATTTGATTCACATGGAAAACCCATAACCTATCAAATAAGATGCATATAATCCCACGTTCTACATCATTAACTATGAATCAAGTTGAATAGGCCACATAAGTCATAGTGGTTGAGGATGATGAGGTTGAAATGAACCCTCGGTATTCTAGAAACAAATATATGAAGCCCATATAAATTTTAAAACAATAAATACAGTAACACCAATGGTCACTATAGTAGGGCCAATATACCCCTAAATCACCCAAGTCAAATCTAGTCACATTCATCTTAGAATAATTTTTGGATAATATTCATATATTGAGTCATAAAAATAATTTTCGCATTTCCGTTCAATATAATCCATAGAAATAAAATATACACCTAATCTCTAGTCAGGGAAAGAATCCACTAGCACAATAAACCACATCCACCACACCCTTAGGCCATGGAGTAGCCTTAGAAGGGAAATAGTTGGATGATGGTATAAAAATATGTCATCATCAATTAAATTGAGTTTCTCTAGAAAGTATATCATTCCTTGTAAACCTCCACCTTTGAAAGGAACTTTGGGATGTGGTGTAATATTCCATTTTGATCACTTAAGAGTTCAATGATAAAGTTTCAATATTATTGGAATATCATGTAGAAGATGATCATAAAAAAATCTAATTGGTTATATCCATTACAGAGAATGATTAGGAACTATCTATACAATGTCACATAATATCCTTTTACATTTTTTGACAACTAAATGATTTCGACATCCATTTAGATCACTTTGATGATGAGATGAGAATTATTCGAATATTAGTCCAGTATCTCCATCATTTGGGCCACAAAAAATCCAGAGTTTCCCTCTCAACTCATCTAAGTCAACTATATATCTTCAGTGGTTAAAATAATCAAAGTTAAATAAAGAATTGTTTTCAATTTGGAGACCTTGTCTCTAAATCTAAATAAAAAGTTTTTTCCAATATATGATTTTCACTTCAATTTTTGGAAGCCCATGGCTTCATTAACATACAAAAATACCTTCATCAAACAATATATGAGTGTAAAATATTCTATCATTGGGTAGATTGACGTTTTGGGAGGTGATAGATCTTCTTTTAACTCCATAAAATCTCAAGTACATTGATATAATATCAAAAAAATGTGATGGGATAAAGAATACGATAGATGAGTCCGTCAATGTCACTTCCCAAAATTGTATGGGAATGGATCATATTAATATCTACAATGAACTCAGGGAAAAATATGTAGTTATAATCAATCATATCAGGTAAATAACTATAGACATAGGTTGTCACAGTGTCATATAAATTGGATTTTAGAGATATAGTAAATTAATAATATTCCTTTTATATGGGGTTTAAGAAAATATCCATGAAAATATTCATTGCTGAAAAGGATATGGAATAAGGAAACCACAATTTATATGTAGATCAATTATGGTTATGAATTCATTAACAAAAGCTTCAGTATAAATAATATCTTGACCATGAAGTCAAGTCAGTTTAATAAAGTAGATATCAACCCATGTAGATGAATTTTAGAATGGGGATTTGGAAGTTTTCCCCAATATGTATGATATCTATCAAATTTGTTGAACACATCCAAATAAAGAAAATATATTATCCCATAAATGATAATAATTTCCCAATTAAAAATTACCTCTATTAGACTTCAAGACCAAAATATATCTCCACATCATTAGTAGAAACTTAAATTACCCCCATGCTATCACATAAATCTCATAATTTCATCACCATTTTTTCACCACATGATAGTGAATAGGAATTAAATAATACCCAAGATTCCCCCAATAATTCATGCATTGGAACCCTCACAGTTCTAATATGTCCTCTTATGAGTCATTGGAGATATTTTTTTTCATGTTATCTAAAAGTCCAATAATATTCCTTCATCTCTTACCATATATGATATTGTGTCTATAGAGACATAATAATTTATTTCAGAAATATTAAAATTTATACATGAATATTAAAAAATTATTACAATAATAAATTACCAATAATTATAATGTCCTGGAGTACATAGAGAGTAGATACAAAAATAAATCATTTTATCAAAATAACTCTAATATCACAAACACAAATATTCAAATATATTACACTTCTAGGCTTAAAATACTTATTATTATTCTTTATATCCTGTATATTGTTGAAAAATATGAAAGGGTGAGATCAGTTTATCATTAAGGGTGAAATTGGGAGATATGAGTTGATGATCTTTAGTGAACATAAGATAAGAACTGGGGTCATAGAAAAAGATCATAACATACAAAAATCATACCCAATTATTAAATATTAATAAATCATGATTTATCGTATAGGGTTTTTGTAAAAACTTAATACATTTTTATAATCATGGAACCAAAATTATAGTCCATGGAGGATAACCTAATCATATACGCTACAAATTTGGATCACAATTAAACTTAGAAAATAATTTAATTTTTAACATTTATTAACACTAAAAGGTTCACTCATCATATTCAGAACATCTAATTAGATCCCTGTATATAATTTATAGACATCAAACAAGTTCCATTAAAAATATAGTAAACTTGTCCAAATACGAACAGGTCCATGATTAATGTTGTGAACATGAAATCCAGATCACACATAACATAGTTATATCATCATATTTAAAGATTGACATAATTTATTTTAGGGATATATAATTTTGGGTCCACCTATAATAATGTGAAAACTATATATATGTGTGTAATTAGATCATAAAAACACTCATCATTTACTCATAGCATAATTGACCAATGGGAATGAAATGGGTTCCATCAATATTTGAAAAACACTTAACCCCAAGCCATCCATATAAATAAAATAGATTTTATCATTATTAATTAAACGCAATAGATCATAGGAAGTATTAAATTATTTTGAAATAGTTGAAAAACACATTTAAATTAATATTCCAAAATTTCATTGAAAACATGAGAAAAGAATCCATATATTTTTTGAATCATTTAAATATAAATTCAATATATGTTGATAAAAATATTATCATTGAAGACAAATAATAAATTTTTTAAACTTATCTTGAAATAAAATAAAAATCACGATGGTGGGAAAATCTATTCATGTTGTAAAAGTTAAAACATAGATTCCTTGCACACATTTTGTAAATATTCATAAATAACCTATTTACCAAACATTAAAAAATTATTTTTAAAACATTTATAGAAGTAAAATATGGTAAAAATTAAATTTCTATAATAATTATATCATATAAAATAACAATATTCAAATAATTTTAAGTAATATATATGTGGAATAAACGTTTCTCCCATCAAAAATGAAATATGCTTTATTTTTTATAAAAACACATTTTTCAATCATTTTATGTACCAAAAAGAGTGAAACAGTACTAATAATTGAAAAATAAATTTTAAAAAAAGAGTAATATGGATAGGATTTGAGTGTTATGGATAATGTAATTTTCCTTGATGGAAATTTAACATAGACACCACTCAAAATAAATCATTTTGAAATATTGATTCTTATCTGAGGCCCATTCAAACTTTCTATGCATTCAAAAAACTTTTATAATAAATATATTTTTTTATAAAAATATTATATAACCATATTTATATAAATATTAAAATATATTATTCCCTTATAATTAAAAAATTTCCATTTTATTAACAATTTCTCATTGAAATTAACATTCACATTAAAACCGGTAAATCTTCCATGCAAGTTTTTGATCCACAATTAGGATCCATACACCTTTTCCATTATTTAATAATAAATATTATATTAATAAATTCATAAATATAATATTTATTAGTTGTATAATCTTGTATAACCATTCATATAATGCAATAATGAAAATTAATTACATCACATCGTAGGGATCATAGTTTTTACATAGGCATGGGTCGTGGTTTCATTTTTCGATGGATTGATGGATAGAAAGGTAAATAATAATTCAAATTTATAGAATCATAATTATTTAATTAATATAATATATATTGTATAAATTTCTCATCTTCAAAATCCATGTAAAAATGAAATGAAAACTAAATCACATCAGTTTGTGTATGTGGTAATCCACACATACGCATGAGTGGCATTATTATTTTTAAATAGATGGGAAAGAGATAGAAAATGTATATAAATTTGAAATAAAAACACATAAGTATTTTAATGGTATTAAATATAACATGTTAATATATATATATAATATTTTTATTTTGTTTAAGAAGAAATATATATCATAATATTTGGTGATAACCTATACCACTTCTTCACTAACATCCATTGAAAAGAACATTAAGCATTTATAGATGGGTATATTATGAAGAACATGTAACACCCTGATATTTTATGAGAATTATATTTTTTTACGTCTTATGTTATACGCAACATCAATGGAATCATTCACTGCACACAACACTATCTTGGCTTGCGTTACACGCAATCACGACCTTCCTCGATAGCGTGTGTAGTACGCAATATCGGGTTTCACTAAAAAATGATATATTGTTATAATATGGACTATCCATTATGAATATTATTAACTAAATTTTCAATTTTATAACATTATTATTCATCTTACGTATTTTCTAGAATATTCTATGAGAACAAAATAATTTTTTCGGGTAAAATAATTATTTTTCAAAAAATGCAGTTTTGTCGCCTTTTGATGGCACACCCACTTTAAATCTAGTTTTTAAATTTTTATAAGTTAAACTTGGAAAAATAAAATTATTCCTTGAAATCAGGATATAAAAATTTTATTTGGATAAATTTTTCATATTATTCTGATAATTTTTATATTTTAATGAATAGTAAAAACACGGTATATTTTAATTAAAAACAATTTTTTTCATCGAAATAATTTATATGGTTAGATTATATTTTTAATTGGTTTTAATGTGTAATTATAATATATTTTAACCATTTAATCCAATTTTGGTCATTGAAATTAATTTCACTTTGAATTTGGACATATACAAGTGTCCATCTTTTGATAGTTATTGTTTCTTAAAAACACCCTATTTTTTTGATAACGAGAATTAATTTTATAACTAATTAACGCCACATATATGTTTTTAATTTGAAAAATATAGAAATCATTTTTGAATTCAGAATATCAAATATTTCTTAGGCCGAATTTTTGGTATTTTTCTTAAAAACTTCAATTTTTGATGAATAGTAAAACCACTTAGTGATAGTTAAAAAACCGACTCTTTCATTTAAATGAAATTTTACTACTTCTATGAATTGAATTTCAAAAATCCGACATACATGGATGTTATCAAAAAGACAAATGTGGTTCAATAAGATTAAAATAATTTTTGGTGAATAGTAACTTTTGACTTTTATTTACTGCGGTTAAAGGTAAATAGGGTAATTCAAGGTTAAAATAATATTATAATAATTCAAAATTACCTTAACACTTGTCCTAATATTATTGGATGAGTAGTGGCCGACCATGGGCATCCTTTGGTAGATTTTGGGACCCCATTGAGCCACTTGGTATTGATAATGATAATTTGGATTAATTAATTTAATGTAAAGACAAAATTGACATTAACAAAAATCTTTTAGTAATTAATTTTTATAATGGGTAATATAAATTTTCCTTTAGACTATAAATAATAATTAAAAATATAAAAATATTTCCTACATGGGGGTGTTTTTTTTAATAAATCTTAGACATCAAATAAATTAAATTATTTTTGACACAATAATGATGCAGTATTTACCTCATTAATAAATGATTTAAATAAATAAGATTATAATGATTAAAATATTATCCAAAACAAATCCAATTCTGATTGGATGATTTTATTTCAACCATGAGTCATCTTAAATTTATCTGTAATGATTTTTAGACCATTTGAAACCAAAGATAATTTTATAATAAAATAATATTTTCACACTTTCCAAAGGTGCCCCTCTCCGCCCTTATAAAAGGGAACCTCCTCCCTCTCCTCTTTACACAACTTTGAGCCTTCAAGCTCGGCCAAACCATGAACATTACCCTTCTCAACTCCCCTAGTAATATTCTAGAGGTCCTGGTCATCTTCAAAGACCAACATTAGTGCCCTAAGAGGAGGTTTCAAAGAGGTGTGTCGAAGAAGAGGTAATATTCGTTACCGATTCATTCAAATTTATTTCTTCTTCTACTTCCCCTTCTTTAGTTTTTTCATTATAATGTAATAACATTAGTATCAATAATATATTGATATTTTATTATAAATATTAAACAACCCTATTTCACCTTTTATCCATCCTATGGAAAACAAAATCACCGTGCATGCGTACGTATGGAATACCGTCTCCACGCCGTAGTGTAATATGTTATCCACCACCACCTTACATGGATTGGTATAATGGTGTAAATAATAACTAGATATTATTATTGTAAAGTTATATTGATTCTGAAATAGTATACATACACTTCAATACAATTCCACGATCATGGGAATGATATCATCACTCTTGTGTACGTACGACCTACCGTCTCCATGATGTGATGCGACTCGTTCTACATGATCTTCATTGAGTAATTATTATATAAATGAATTGAATGAATAAATATGATATATATGACCCTAATAAAATTCTTTAAATGAGGTATCTATAACCTAAAAAGAATAATAGGAATTTATTCGACAAAACGTGCATAAGAACATAAAGCAATCAACACCCGAATAACAAGTAGCAATGAAATATTACTAATAAGAATATAAGAACATGACCATATATGATATCATAACAATTAATATATTTCGTTAATAAGTCAATGAAATTATTTAAATCATTATACAGTAGGTTTGGATACGTACGAAGAAAATCAGACCTAAGGTAAGGGAAAATCTCGCAATATCATTTTTATCCGAGATTTTTTATACTTCATAATTTACTGGGGAATATTTATCATCCACATCTAGGTATCCTCAATATTTAATATTATTTATATCCTCCTAAAATTTTCTAAATCGAATTTTACCCTTTGGTGAGTAAAGGATATGAAAGAAATCTTTTGTCATTTTTAGTATGAGGTACTTTTTGACTTTTCCGGCAAAAGTATGAGAAGAATCTTTTTTTAACTTATACTGCATGAATGGATTTTTATGATTTCATAGAACATTATTTCCATGAAGCATATTTTACATGTTTTCAAATTTATAATTAATCAACTTAATTTAGTTTAAAATTGTATGACAAGTTAAGAAAGGAAAAATGTTTTTGAAGTAGAAAGGATATTTTCTTCATGAATGGAGTTCAAGTGTTTTATTAAAATTATTTTCCATATAAGATAATATAGGGTTCAGTTTATATCCCTATTTTTACATTTATTTGATTATGTTGTGATGGAATTAATTTTATGATGTCCTTTTATCTTTTACGGATTATGATATGATGCCATGATGTTTAAGAATCCCATTTTTATTACATGGGTTATGATATGATTTATTATTTTGTGACACACATAATAATGGTTTCATTATGAGATTGGTGGGACCTATATCTACCTCCAATGCATTGGGTAAAGATTTATATATCATTAGATATACATGGCTCGAACGGCATGTTAATCAGGTTCAGTGATATAAGACTGAAACGAGGAGTGAACTCGGATCAGAAATGGACTTTGTCTGCTAGGATAGTCTTGGCAATGATTCTTGACTACTATGAAATGATTATCTATGATTTTGTGTGTATGCCACGAAGTTTCATAATTTATGTTATGATTATTGGGATTACATTTCACTACTATGATTTATCCCATGTTATGATATTATGATCTCTTTTGCAGGTTATGATTTTCAAAATCTCATGTTCTTATGAATATGATATGATTGATATTTCGTTTGTTTACCCTTAGTGAGAATTTGAGCTCACCCTTTTGTATGTTTTCTTTTCCCCGGGTAAGGAAGAAGGGTATTAAGTAGGATATGCCAAAAGGGACTCTAGATATGATGAAATAAACAAAAGACAATGTAGATGATTTATGAACCAGTTGTTTATGTTTCCCAGTTTCTAAAGACACTATACCTATATGGTCCAATCATGGTTTTGTTATATGTTCTAATAAGTATGCTTCAATTCTGAAGTAATAACCATGGATGTAAAGTATGGGTCATTATAGTTTGTATCAGAGGAAATGTATAGTCAACCTTTGGAAACTAGGATGTGAAAGCCTTAGTATGAACTCTTAGGATATGTATAAATATAGAACACAATATTAGTGTTTTAAAAATGGCCATGAAAAACCTATGATAAGACCTAATGTGGGAAATTTTATTCTTGATTATGTGGTTTTATGATTATGATTAGTGTTGCTCAGACTATGCTTCTTGGTTTTAGTGAATGGCTGGAACCCGAAGGAACCGTGTTAATGCCGAATGAGACGGGAAATGCAATGATTGTCCCTCTAAGCAACGAAATGTTTTGGGAGATGGAATGAAAAATCTTGTTGCCATGATCATACAACTTTCTCAAGCTATGAATCATACGGGACATCCAAACGAGAAAATTAAGGAGAAACATTCTGTTGAATCTTTCATGAGGTAGTGTCCACCTTCATTCAGCAGGTCTTCTGATCCATTAGTGGGTGAACAATGGATTAGTACCATTGAAAAGATATTTTCGGTCTTGCAATGTTCTGAACATGATAAATTCATCTAAGCAGTATATCGTTTTGAAGATGAATCTGGTCAATGGTGTAATCTTATTAAGAATACGGGGAAAAGGGATGAAATTGAGTCCATATAATGGGACGAGTTCAAGAACTTATTTTTCAATAAGTACTTCCCTCGTATTCTTCTAAAAAAGTTGGAGAATGAGTTTTTTGAACTGAAGAAAAAGGATGATGAATCGGTTGGTACATATGAATAAAATTTTACAAGAATTTCAAGGTACGCTTTCGAAATTATTATCCAACATGAGAGTAAGTTCGATCAATTCTTTAGTGGTTTAAAACCAAGTAATCGAAGGGCGTTAACCATAAGGGACTTCAATAGCTATGAGGAAATTGTTCAATGTTCTCTCAAGGTTGAGATGGAGATTGGAGTAAGCCATCAGTCATATGGGTTTGATAGGAAGAGGAAAATGGAATTCAAAGGGAAATATAAAGACCACAATGAAAAGAAGATGAGTTTTCCCTTATGCTCAATGTGTGGAAAGAAACATGGAGGGAATTGGATTAAAGGGACAAGTAAATGTTTTAAGTGTGGAAAATACGGTCATTGGGCAGTTGAATGTCGAAATAATGGGAAGATGATGTCAAATAATGTGAATAAAGAAAGGGATACACAGAATGCACCTCCTACCCTTCAATGATTTAAGAGCAGGGAAATGGGGCATTATTCCAATAAATTCCCTAATCCAAGGGTTGTTGATGATGATCGACGTCAACAAATTATTATGTCCAAAGACAAAGGAAAGTCACATTCAATTTCTATCGGTGATGTGGAGTACGATAACGAAGTGGTGAAAGGTACACATACCATCCACATTAAAGTAGCAAATTTTTTATTTGATTCTAGATCTACCCACTCTTTTATTTCTAAAGAATTTTCTAAGGGTATCATCATACTACCACAACAATTAGATGTTGAGTTACCAGTGACAACTCTTAATGGCACAATGGTTGCATCAAATCATTATAATTCTTCTCCAATTGATGATTGTGGGAAAGTGCTTACTACAAATCTTGTGATCCTTCCTATATTGGAATTTGATGTGATTCGTGGAATGGATTGGCTTTCTTTATACGGATCTCATATCAATTTCCAATGAAATGAAATCACATTTAATATTCCCGATAAATTTACTATCTTCTATTGATGCAAGGATGAATATAAACTTCCAGAGGAATTTTCTTCCATCTTATGGGTCTTGATTCCAATAAATGAAGGTTATATATTTCAAATGGTTGGAGAGAAACTCATGATTAAAAATATGCCCATTGTAAAAGAGTATGATGATGTCTTTCCGAAGGAATTTCCAGGTCTTCCACCAAATCTTGAAGTTGATTTTTCAATAGAACTCATACCGGGTTCTATTCCCATTTCAAAAAAAACCTTATAGAATGTCCCCAATTGTGTTGCAGGAATTGAAGAAGCAACTCTAAGAGAATCGTGATAAAGGATTCATACGCCCTAGTGCATCACCTTGGGGAGAACCTGTTCTGTTTGTTAAGAAAAATATGGATCAATGAGACTTTGAATTGATTATCGAGAACTTAACAAGATCACTATTAAGAAAAAATATCCTCTCCCATGCATTGATAACTTATTTGACCAACTACGCGGAGCTCAATACTTTTCCAAAATTGATCTTCTTTCAGGGTAACATCATTTAAGGGTAAAAAAGAGGATATACAAAAAGATGGATTTTTCTACAAGGTATGGACACTATGAATTTATAGTTATTCCATTTTGTCATACTAATTCCCCTGCTATCTTCATGGATCTAATTAATAGAGTCTTTAGAAACTATCTTGATCAGTATTTGGTAGTTTTTATAGATGATATTCTTGTCTATTAAACGAGAAAGTAAGAACATGAATATCACTTGAGAATTTTATTATATAACCTAAGAAAGGAGAAGATTTATGCCAAATTTACCAAGTGTGAATTTTGGCTTAAAAAAGTTTCATTTTTGGGTCCCATAATCTCAAAGGAGGGGATATCTGTGGATCCAGCAAAAACAGAGGTTATCAAAAGATGGTCGAGACCAACAATAGTGATTGAGATTCGATGTTTTCGTGGTCTAGATGGATATTATCGAAGTTTTGTGAAATATTTTTCAAGGTTATCTAATCCACTCACCAGGTTGACTCCAAAATGAGTTATGTTCATTTAGACGGAGGAGTGTGAAGAGAATTTCCAAGTGTTAAAAAAAGGCTATCCAATGCACCTGTTCTCACACTACCATGTAGTGGAGAATGGTTTTTGATCTATAGTGATGCATCCAGGAAGGGACTGGGATGTGTTCTAATGAAAAATGATATGGTGATAGCTTATGCCTCATGACGGTTGAAAATCCATGAGTAAAATTACCCAACTCATGATTTGGAGTTAATTGCGGTAATCATTGCATTAAAAATACGGAGGCATTATCTTTATTGTGAAAGGTGTGATATTTATACTGATCATAAACGTTTAAAGTATATTTTCACGCAAAAGGATCTAAATATGTGCCAAATAAGATGGTTGGAGATTATTAATTATTACGAATTCTCAATTCATTACCCCCTTGGAAGGAAAACAAGGAGGCAGATGCATTAAGTCGACAAGATCATGCTAGATTATCCATGATGAGGATCACAATAGATCCAATATTTATAGATTTAAAAAGGATGGATCTTGGAATTATAATGGAAGGGGAAAATCATATCTTTATCAAATGCATGTTCAACCATCTATACATGCGATGATTAAAGAGGCACAAAAAGAAGGTATATAGTTACAAAAGAAGGTGAGAAATGTTCCTGAATTCAACCTTGATTGTGATGGGATAATAAGGTTCAGAAATAGGGGTTGTGTTCCTCCCATCCCTGAATTAAAGAAGGAGATACTGGATGAGGCTCATAGTTTTCATTATTTATTCACCCTGGAAGCATGAAGATGTATAGGGACTTAAAATAGTACTTCTGGTGAGATGGCATGAAAAGAGATGTTGCTGAATATGTCTCTCGATGCTTGGTTTGTCAGCAAGTTTAAGTTGGGAGACAGAAGTTTATGGGGATGTTACAACCATTACCCATACCAGAATAGAAATGGGAAAACATCACTATGGAATTTGTCACTAGACTTCCTAAAACAACCAAAGTAAATAATGTTATCTGGGTTATAGTTGACCGTCTTACGAAGTCAGCACACTTCATTGCTATTAGAGAAGATTTCTCTCTGGATCAGATTGCCAGGATATATATGAAGGAAGTGGTAAGATTTCATGGAGTACCACTTTCCATTATATCTGATCTGGATCTGAGGTTTACCTAGAAGTTATGGAGAAGTCTTCAGCATAATTTAGATATAGAGTTGAGTTTCATCACTACTTATCACCCTCAGACAGATGGTCAGTCTGAGAGAAAAATTAAAACTCTAGAATATATGTTAAGAGATTTCTCTATGGATTTTAAAGGTAATTGGGATCAACACCTACCTTTGGTGGAATTTTCTTATAATAATAGCTTTCACTCCATTATTCATATGTCTTTTTATGAAGATCTCTATGGAAAGAAATGCATGACTCCAACTTGCTGGTTTGAATTTGGGGAATGAAACCTATTAGGACCTGATCTTGTTGATGATTTGGAAAAAAATGGTTAGATCTATTCAAAAACACATAAGAGAATCTCAGAGTCGACAAAAACGTTATTCCGACAACCTATGAAAAGACCTAGAGTTTGAAGTGGGTGATAAAGTGTTCTTACGAATAACTCCTTGGAAGAGAGTAATGATATTTGGAAAGAAAGGAAAGATGAGCCCTAGGTAGATCGGTCCTTTCGAAATACTAGATCATGTTGGGAAGGTAGCTTACCGATTGGCGCTTCCACCAAATCTCTCTCAAGTTAAAAATGTGTTCCATGTATCTCTCCTGAGAAAGTACATACCCGATCCTTCACATTTACTAAGCTCATAAGTTGTACCACTGGAGAAAGAACTTTCTTATGAAGAACAGCCGATAGAGATTCTAGATCGTAGCGAAAAAGTTCTACGGAACAAGTCCACCGACTTGGTGAATGTTTTATGGAGGAACTACCAATTAGAAGAAGTTACGCGGGAGCTTGAGGATATGATGAGGGAGAGGTATCCTTATCTGTTTGTCACGAATTGACAAATTTCGAGGGTAAAATTTATTTTAAGGGGGGTAGAATGTAACACCCTGATATTTTATGAGAAGTATAATTCTTTATATCTTATGTTATATTCATGATCGAAAGAATCATTAACTGCACACAACACAAGCTTGGCTTACGTTACACACAATCACGACCTTCCTTGATAGCGTGTGTAGTACGCAATACCGGGTTTCACTAAACAACGATATATTATTATAATATGGACTAGTCGTTATGAATAGTATTAACTAAATTTTGAATTTTATAACATTATTATTCATCTTACATATTTTTTAGAACATGGTATGAGAACAAAATTATTTTTT
Organism: Viscum album; assembly: GCA_963277665.1. Lineage (NCBI taxonomy): Eukaryota > Viridiplantae > Streptophyta > Magnoliopsida > Santalales > Viscaceae > Viscum > Viscum album. The sequence continues at coordinate 1,404,939,857 of OY728133.1, read as the reverse complement.
CGGGTAAAATAAGTATTTTTTTTAAAATGCAGTTTTGTCGCCTTTTGATGGCTCACCCACATTAAATCTAGTTTTTGACATGTTTATAAGTTCAATTTGACAAAATAAAAATCTTCCTTGGAATCAGGATATAAAAATTTAATTTGTATAAAATTTTCAAATTATTCTGATAACTTTCATATTTTAATGAATAGTAAAAACACGCTATATTTTAATTAAAAACAACTTTTATCATCGAAAAAAATTATATTGTTAGATTATATTTTTAATTGGTTTTAAAGTGTAATTAGAATATATTTTTACCATTTAATCCATTTTTGGTCATTGGAATTAATTTCACATTGTATTTGGACATACAAAAGTGTCGATCTTTTGATAGTTATTATTTCTAAAAAACACGTTATTTGTTTTGATAAAGAGAATTAATTTTAAAATTAATTAATGCCACTTCTTTGTTTTGAATTTGTAAAAATAGAGATCATTTTTGAATTTGGAATATCAAATATATATTAGGCTGAATATTTGGTATTTTTCTGAAAAAACATCAATTTTTGATGAATAGTAAAACAACATAGTGATAGTTAAAAAACAGACACATTCATTTAAATGAAATTTTTCCACTTCTGTGAATTGAATTTCAAAAAATTGACATACATGGTTTTTATCAAAAAGTATAATGTCATTCAATAAGATGAAAATAATTTTTGGTGAATAGTAACTTTTGAATTTTATTTACTGCGGTTAAAGGTAAATAGGGTAATTCAAGGTTAGAAAAATATTATAATAATTCAAAATTACCTTAACACTTGTTATAACCTTTTTGGATGAGTAGTGGCCGACCATGGGCATCCTTGGGTCGATTTTGGGACCCCATTGAGCCACTTGATAGTGATAATGACAATTTGGATTAATTAATTTAATGTAAAGAAAAAATTGACATTAACAAAAATATTTTAGTAATTAATTTTTATAAGGGGTTATATAAATTACCATTTCGACTATAAATATTCATTGGAAAGATAAAATGTTTCCTACATGGTGGTGTTTTTTATAATTTATAGACATCAAATAAATTAAATTATTTATGACATAATAATGATGCAGTATTTACCTCGTTAATAAATTATTTAAATAAATAAGATTATAATGATTAAAATATTGTCCAAAACAAGTCCAATTCTGATTGGACGATTTTATTTCGATAATGGGTCGTCTTATCTTTGTCTTTAAGTATTTTTGGACATTTTGAAACCGAAGATAAATTTATAATAAAATAATATTTTCACACTTTCCAAAGGTGCCCCTCTCCTCCCTTATAAAAGGGAACATCCTTCCTCTCCATTGTACACAACATTGAGCCTTCAAGCTCGGCCAAAACCTACCCATTACTCTTCTTAACTCCCATAGTAATATTATAGAGGTCTTGTTATTCTTCAAATACCAACATTAGTGCCCTAAGAGGAGGCTTCAAAGAGGCGTGTCGAAGAAGTTGTAATATCTGATACCAATTCTTTCAAATTTATTTCTTCTTCCACTTCCTCTAATTTAGTTGTTTCATTATGAAGTATTAACATCAGTATCACTCATATAATTCTAGGTTATTATAAATATGAACCAACCCTATTTCACCTTCTATCCATCCTATGGAAAAAACGAAATCACCCCGTGTGTGTACGTACAGAATACTGTCTCCACGCCATTGTGTAATCTGTTTTCCACCACCACCTCACTTGGATGGGTATAATGGTATAAATAAAAACTATATATGATTATTGTAATGTGATATTGATTCTGAAATAGTATACATACACTTTAATACAATTCCACGATCATGTGAATGATATCATCACTCGTGCGTACGTACGGCCTGCCGTCTCCACGATGTGATGCTACTCGTTCTACATGATCTTCATTGAATAATTATTATATAAATTAATTGAATGAATAAATATGATATATATTATACTAATACTATTATGTAAATTAGGTATCTATAACCTAAAAATAAGAATAAGAATTTATTTGACAAAACATGCATAAGAACATAAAGCAATGAACACACGAATAACAAGTATCAATGAAATATTATTAATAAGAAGATAATAACATGACCATATATGATATCATAACAATAAATATGTTTCTATAATAAGTCAATGAAATTATTTAAATCATTATATAGGAGGTTCGGATACGTACGAAGAAAATTGGGCCTAATGTAAGGGAAAATCTCGCAACCTCATTTTTATCCGAGATTGTTTATACGTCAGAATTTACTGTGGAATATTTATCATCAACATCCATGTTTCCTCAATATGTATTATTATTTCAATCCTAAAATAATTGTCTAAATCCAATTTTAACCTTTTGTGTGTAAAGGATGTGAAAGGAATCTTTTGTCATTTTTATTACGAGGTACTTTTTGACTTTTCCGGCCAAAGTATGAGAAACATATTTATTTTAACTTATTTGGCATGAATGGATTTATATGATTTCATAGAAAGTTATTTCCATGAAGCTTAATTTACAATTTTTCAAGTTTATTTTTAATCATATTCTTTTAGTTTAAAATTGTTTGACATGTTAAGAAAGTAAAAATGTTTTTGGGGTAGAAATGATATTTTCCTCAAGAATGGAGTTCATGTGTTTTATCAAAATTATTTTCAATCTAAGATAATATAGGGTTCAGTTTATATACATATTTTTACATTTATTTGATTATTTTATGGTGAAATTAATTTTATGATGTGATTTTATCTTTTATGGATTATGATGTCATGGCATGATGTTTAAGAATCCAATTTTTATTACTTGGGTCATACTATGATTTATGATTTTGTGGCACACATAAGAATGGTTTCATTATGAGAGGGGTGGGACCTATATCTTCCTCCAATGAATTGGGTAAATATTTACATCTCATGAGATAGACATAGCTGGAATGGAATGTTAATCGGGTTCAGTGATACAGGACAGAAATGAGGAGTGAACTCGGTTCAGAAACAGACTTTTTCCACTAGGATAGTCTTGGAAATGAGTCTTGACTACTAAAAATGAATCTCTATGATTATGTGTGTATGCCACGATGTTTCATGATTTATGTTATGATAATTGGGATTACATTTCTCTACTATGATTTATCTCATTTTATGATATTATGATCTCTTTTGCAGGTTAATATTTTCAAAATGATATGTTCTTATGAATATGATATGATTGATATTTATTTTTAATACCCTTATTGAGCATTTGAGCTCACCCATTTGTATGTTTTGTTTTACCCAGGTCGGGAAGAAGGGTATCAAGTAGGATATTCCAAAAGGGACTCTAGATATGATGAAAAAAATAGGAGTCAATGTAGATATTTATGAACCAGTTGTTTATGTTTCCCAGTTTCTAAAGACACTATACCTATAGGGTTCTATCATGATTTTGTTTTATGTTGTAATAATTATGATTCAATTATGAAGTAATAACCATTTATGTAATTTATGGGTCGTTATAGAACAACATGAACATGTATAGTATAAGGATTGTTGGAGATTATTTGGGTATAATTTTTTAATAGAAGGTGATTAATTGGTGTATTTATGATAGGAGAAGAGGATCCTTTTAATTATTGAGTGGATTGTCAAACATGAAATTATGAAAAATATTAAAATATTATATAGTCACTCTCATTGGAAAGTGGCTCACAGTTAGTTAAATTTTATATATGTGATGAGATAAGAACTAAATAAATTCAAAAAATTTGATTTAGACAATTCTTTACGTCTTGTTAACCCTTAACCAATTATTTTAATTCCTCGTTAAACCATTTAGACTATTTTGTAGTAATGAATTTTTATATTGGTTGCTATTCATAATGTTGAAAATTAAAATAAACACATTAATAAATTTATAAATTAATATATAATATATGGAAATCATTTTATCAGATACAATTTATATAAGTATCTGAAATTACTTTTTAAATAATTCCATAAAATGAAACCAAAACTGTTTTTTAAATCACATTATGCATAATATATAATTTATTATTACACACTACCTAAAAATTAACACTATATGAATGTTGAAATAATTTATTGAAAAAATATTATACCCATTTTATTTAAGTTATTCAAAAATTACTATTAATTCAACTTACTAAGATAAAATATATTCTACTCAATAAAAGATATTATTTAAAAAATATATATCTTTTTACCAAAAAATAGTTGTATATTCATTTCTAGCATATTTATAATCAATTTATAAATTATTATTCATTTTTTAACATTAAAGAATATCATATTTTTTCAAATAAAAATTCATTAGTGATAAAAAGAAAAATTTAAATATTTCTATATAATTCAATTAAAAATCAATATCTTAAGATAAAACAAATATTTTCACACTAAAAAAATGAGTACATGTTCCCTATGAATTAATAAAAAAATTTAAATTAATTAAAATATGTACTAGTACTATTAAAATTTTATTTAGTCATATTCATACATGAAAATTAAAGGAGTGTTTAATAACAAAATAATTTGACAATAAAAGTTTAATAGTGTATCACGATTTGTTTAATATTAGTTTTGCGTCTAATGAATGATATGAAACACATAATGTTTTTTAAAATATATATATATCTTAAAATCATAGGGTTTTTACATTATTCCACCTTATATGAATTCAATACTTGAAATTTAATTACTAAAATACAAAAAAAACATATTATATTTCTTCCTTATCACAATCTTGAGTTCCCACATTGATTCCCCAAATATTTGTTTCCTGCAGAAAATATACACCAGGTGAGTGCCTTATTTCGTATCATGCTTCCCATAACATCAAAGATATCCACCAGCTTATCATCATAATAAATATCATTCTATGGTATTATAAACATTGGGTTTAGAACACATTAATGATTATATATGTACTTCCTCGAAAGTGATACATGGAACACATCATAAACATTAAATAGGTATAAAAAAGAACCAAATTATAAACTACCATCCTAATATAATTAGGAATTTCAAAGTGAATGATTTTCATTGGGATCAAATTATTCTACTTTTTAAATTTAATATACTTTTTCTAGTGATATATTCATTGGATTACATTTTCAATAATTCTAAACTATATATATAATTGATTATTTTCTATATACCTCTTCTATTGAATCTAGACTATCTTGAAGTGCTACTAAATAGCTCTATCCATTCCAACCATTACCTCATCAAACTCATCTTAATGTTTCTTTCTTTATCCAACATCATTCCATGACATTGTATTTTTATAATTACGACTATTTTGGGATTCATAATGATCCATTTTATTTCATGATTAAAAGAATTTTTTGTTCACAAACTCGACCAGCAGATGGTGTTGATTCCAACCACATTTAAAATCTATATAATTGGATTTCAACATATATTATTGGTTCAAATGATCTTATATTACTGAATATAATTTTTATGATGGAATTTGTTGATAAATTCCAACTCTGTGTTAAAAGATTATAAAATACATCCTTAGAACATATTGGTAAAAAAGAAATCTTGATCAGATATGACGGAGAGTGTTACACCATGTAATGTCACAACTTAATTAATGTATAACCTATAATGTAGTTTATTTGAGAGGTCTTATCTAAAATAAATTAAATGTGGTTAAATTTAATCGAGATTAACTACAACACAAATATAATTATGGCCTTCATTTTCTTTTGATGTCCCCTGATGAGATCTATGGTGATATTTTTTCATTTCAATATTTATTGGATATTCTTATAAAATCCCCATATCTTAACCCAAAAATGATTAATTATCATTCATCAACGGAAATACTCTTCAAATCTATTTTCTATTTATACCCCCATAAATAATTATTTATAACTCTATGCATATCTACACTTTTAGGATGAATATTGAATAATGAACTATAAGCATCATCAAATGGATTCATTAAATATATTATTGATGGGACAAAAACATAGTTCTAAAACCATATAGTTCCTCCAAAATCAAAGTATAATTAGAAAACACTCTTCATATTAAACCTTAGTTCCACATATTCTTTATGTGCCTCTTTTATCATCACATGGACTTATGGTTCAATATTAATCTGAGAAAGATAAGATATCTCACATTTACTTATGATTTCAAGTTAAATATTATATAAAAAATGATTTGTATCCCTTTAAATCCCAATCAGGGACAAAATATAATGGTCATTGTGACTCAGATAATAAGAAAACATTTCCATATTCACATGGTGGTTATGTTTGGGGCATTCATGATCTCTAATCAACTCCTACAATCACATTTAGGTCATATTCACCACTTTATGTTTGAATAATATTTTCTGATGTTATGATTAGTATATATATCACACCTTCAAAATTATATATAATTTCTATATATATTTTATTAAAAAATTTCCCCCATCCCCTATAAAGCATAAATAATGTAATTTTACACATTTATTGTAAATTACTGAGAGGTATATGCGACCACAATGTAATTGTTTAATAGAAAACATCACAATCCATTCATTTAAGTACCACTATAGATGAAAACCCCTTATTTAATACAAAGTGGTGTGATTATATGTTCCCCAAAAAACCTACTCGTCATTTTTATTTAATTTTCTTTATATTTATTTACACAATGAAATAGAGATCCCATTTGAGTTATTTTGGTTATTAGATTTGATATATGTGGGAGATTTCTCACCATTATTTGCTGGTATCAACCTATTTCACTAAACTAATGGATCTTGGTAACTACTATTGGGATGGGTAATTTCATAATATCAACTTTATTTTAATTATCCAAAAATATTTTTCTATTGATATTATATTTTCGAAGATTGAAAATTTCATTTTATAAAACTCACACAATGTAAATTTGGTTTCCCACATCTCAATCCTTAGTGTTTTCAAAAAAATCATCAAATGGTTATCATTCTATTATTTCATTATTTATATATATGAATATAATCAATGAAAAATACAAAAAAAAATTTGATAATATCTAATGACTCAATTAATTATATCCATGAGGGTAGTAGGGGAATTGGTAAGTATAAAAGGAATAAATAAAAATTAATAATGTACATACCTCTTAGAAAATGATTTATTTTTTATATCGTCCATCATCACCTTCAATTGATGTTATCTATAAAAAATGTAAATCATGGAAATGTATTGAGGTCTACATAGTTGATCAAAACTGTGATCAATATGTGGTATAGAAACCTATTATAAATAATTATCGAGTTATATTCTCAATAATAAATTAAAAAAATGAAATTTCCAACAATTATTCTTTAAAAAAGTACAGGTGAACCCTAAAGAGATGCACCTCGATGTATGAATATCCTTTCAATATTATCTTAGTTATTATTCTCATATTATTTCAAATCAATTTGGGATATTCTATATGATATTTTTTGGAATATGTGTAGAACCATGTATGAATTCTATTGAAATAAAAGATTCATGATCAATGTGAACAATGAAAATTCTTTAAAAAGTACATCTCCATATTACTGAACAATAGAAATATCAGTAATCTTGATTTTCTCCCAAAACATTTGACATTAATACCCATCGAGAATATTTATCAAGACCCATATAATTAATGTAATTTCAATCTAAATTCATATTCATCGTCACACTAATAAATGATCAATGATTCATTTTTAATATTAAATATGAATTTTCTTCCAGTTAAATTGATAAGGTGTATATATATATAGATCCAATCCATTCCCAATGTAACATCAAATTGTAATATTGGGTGAGTAATATAATTATTAAGAATCAAAATTATAAAAACTTATATCATAGAGGATCTATGTACATGAGATGAAATTATAAAACCAATTGGTGTTTTCATTAATAACAAAACATAAAACTATTAAGGTGGTGATGTGAAACACATAGAAATTTTTTTAGATTTTAAATAGTGGGTAGAAATTGAATAAAATAAAATTTTTGAAATTATATATTGGAAGAAAATTGTATCATTCAACACTTAATTACTTTAACATCCCTTATCATTTGTGATCAAATAAGGATTCCCATTATCTTTTTCCATTTGTGGTTGATGAAGCCTATTTTCATTATTTTCCTATTGGTTAGGGAATTGATTCATAAAATTTGAAATGTCCATACATCTAATGATATCGTGTGTGTGTGTGGTTCATTATCTTGAATCTAATTTCCCTCTTGTGAATTAACTAGCTACTTTTTATCCTCTAAAAAATTGAATCTTGATGACTAATAATCCCTCACTTGAAGCACATTATCTTTAACTGTAGAAAATTTCATGAGTGATTCTTTTAATAATTTTTGAATTTTTTTATTGAAACTTATTCACTTCATGTTGCACACCCTTAGTGTTCCCAATAAACTTCATATTCCATTTTAATTACCTGAACTATTATAATTAGATTATATAGCTTCCATGTACACTATGTGTATATCTCATGAAATAAATGTGTTGCTTGAAAAGAATATTATGTACAATTAATTTTGAAGACCTAGTTTTGTTACACTATTGAAGTGATTAGAATTTCTTTCTAGATCGATAACAAAATATGAAGTGTACCTTATAGCTTAGGTGAATTTGGCTTCATAGGAAAAAATGGATTAATCATCCATTTATTTATATTCATGAATATAACTATCATTTTTAGTATAATGATACATTGGAAGATACATATAATGAAATACCCTATTGAACTACTAAAAATCCATGAAATTTACCAATTCCTCTTGATTCATGTAATTGATAAGATTTCACTGGTGATTAATATCAACTTATTATTGAATTACTATTTAAATGTCACTCTCATGTTCTAATCATGGTAGAATAAAAAATATATTTTCTATTATAATGATCTAAAATTTAGTGACTATTGTATCAGAATAACCCACAAATAAAGGTGGGTTTTTTCATTAAAAAATCCAAATGAAATGTTGCTTGTTCCATGGTATATTTAAATTCTCGACATGATTCAAATCGTTATAAATTTATCATTCGAGTTCGGGAAAATTCTAAATAAGGATTTAAATTCTAGAACCAATTCCACTTTATTTTTCATGAGTAATTATATTTCATTATCCTTCATATACAATGATAATATGATTCCTCCTTGTTCCTATAATTTACGAAAACCATAACGAATGACATAAATGTATGTCAAAATATAATTAGACTTAGGTTTTTAAATAATATGATAATAAATAAGGAAATTTCCTAAATATTGAAACCCTCTTATAAACACATAACACTTAATAGTCATACCTAAGCATTTAAAAAATAATACAGTGAAATAATAATTTCTAATGTGATTATTACATATTTCATTAGGAATATTGTGCACATAACACAATAATACATTCCCAAGAACCATAAAGGTATTATTTTTATAGACACAACATAAATAAAATACTTATTTTTAGGAAACATCTTTAACATATAATATAAAATTATTCACATATTGTATCCATATAATATTATCATACTAAATATCCTTCTTCATTACCTAGAGAGTGTTAAAACAAAAGAACGGGTGATCATAGATTCTTAATACAAGTAAACAGGGGAGATATTGGTTAATGATCATAGTTACAAAAATTATATGCACAAGGGTATGATAACATAATGTGAATATTGAAAAAATCATACAGGCTCATTCAAGAGAGAAAAATTATGAGTCATGGGTAGATTTTTTAGATAAATAATATCCATGTATATAATAATGAATAAAAAATATTAATCTATAGAGTATAATATGACCATATATTAGTGGAATAGGTAACAAAAATAAAATTAGTAAATTAGTAAATTAATAACATGTATAGACAAAAACGTGTACACTTATCATATTAATGAAATACAATCAGGTCTCCATAAATAATTTATGATCCTAGAATGTAACATTACATTACCATATTTCAAGTGACTTTGAATCTTTATTTTAATTCACTACTGTGTTAATACTATTTAGGTTTACCTTTGTAGGATGATGGGGTATTTATATGGTTTATAGTCAAAATCATGGTTATTTAATGGATAGTGAAAAGCATGAATCCTTTCCCTAGAAACTGTTTACATTTTTTTCAGATATAGAAGAGGGTGCATGATTTACAGATAGTTTTTCAAATAGTGCATCCAAAAAATTAAACATCTACTAGTATTCATGATGGGGGAACATGATTGGCACATGGTTTTTCAAACCATGTATATTATTTTATGGTTCTATTTTCAGTGCATCGTTGGTTTCACAATTAGGAAAAAATATACATACTACTTAGGAACCCATTAAATAGGGTTTTAATGCCTAAAAATTTTCAATAAGAATCCTAATATCACCCTCTATAACCACAAACACATCCCACTAAAAACTATATTTATCTTTTTGAGTTAGGGAGACCTATAGATGTATTTTTGAACTCACAACCTCTAATCATGGTTTATTGTGGTATTGATTTTAGTAGTGAACCTATTCCAGTATGTTCTTCTCTACTTGGTGTTTGATATATTATCTTCTATTTATTAATTCTTAATAGAGTCTATGGAGTATTATTGATTCATTTAATCATGTTTGATTAATGATTAATTAGGGATCTATTATTTATGACCATTTCTCTTGAGACTCCTCTTATATGATTTTATGATTTCCATTAGAGGTGATCCATCACATATTCCTTGATGTTGGATTCTAGATAATCGAGGTTTGTGTTTTTATGCTTCTAAATCCTTTTATAAATCATTTTTCATAAGAATTTGTAGAAAAGTTGTTTTATTATTCTTAATATATACCCAATTTATACTGATTTTTATTTCTTTCCAATGATATTTTTAGAACATTTTGTGGAAGAGAGGGATTGTTCCTAAGTTTTATATTTCCAAAGTGACATTTCATGATTCGAATGTAATGAGTTGATAAATGGAATGATTTTGATCATATTTAAAATGATTTAATATTGGAAATGAACTAAAAATTCCTTTTACATATTACCCCATGTTTTAAATGGGAGTTCATGGAATATTCAAAATGAGTGACTTGGAAATATGGAATGAATGTGTAAAAACATATTTTAAAATAACTTCAAATATTTTATGCCGTTAAACTTTCACAGAATTAAATTCATGATTCACTATCCCATTTGGAATTTGATATTGAATTGTTCATGAAAGCGAGTATTATTACCTATTTAAATTTTCAAATAGAGGAGTAGTTTTTAATTGAAGTTGATGATGTTTAATGGCTGGGTGGGAACATTATAATGATCCTCTCTTATGATAATCCATTTATTTGTCATACATCATTATTAAGCTTCCCATTGATGGGGGTTGAAAATTATTTTTTCAATTTATGGAATTCTAGGGTGAGTGTGAGATGTGATTTGAGGTCATCCACCCATGATTAAATTATTGAGGGTATGGGATCATGATTGATATTGATAAGTATCTCAATTGTAATCCTTATAACATGATTATCTCACACACCAATTTGACTAGACATAAGAACATGGGTTATAAGATGACATGAAATAGATATATTCTTTTCTAGAGGAATAACACCTCGTCAAGTGTATCCATAAAAACGGTAAAGTATTTTTGTATAGTTATTACTATAGAAATGTGTGTGTACATGGAACTAGTTTTCTTGAGACTTGTGAGACTAGAGGTAAGCCTGATGATTAGTCATGATGATTTCATTATTACCGTGTCTATGTTGGACTAACTATAAAATCTAGGATGTTACCATGACATCTTTATACAGGATACTCAGTACATGTCACCATTTATTTTCACTAACTGGGATAAAAATTTCTTTTCTTGTTTGATTCATGATCTTGATTTCTCTATTTATTGAAGGGATGAACATTTAATTTATTCTATCCACTCTGGATTAACTCTTAATATCAGTTTAATCAGCTTACTTTTAGTTTCTGGTATGACTCTATATTGTGAAATGGTTATAAAAACATTTCATGGAACACTTTGGTTTCTAAATAATTAAATTTAATGGTTTCCAACGTTATTCTAGTAAATGATTTTTACATTTTTACAATTCCTTATTAAACCTAGATCTACGGAAATATGATTTATTTGGATTTATTTTCCATTAAAAAATGTAAATTTCTTAAATCAAATTATTAAAATCATATTTTTCTATAATTTAATTACCTTATTATGTAAATACATAGTCTATTTTGTGGAAACATATTGGGATCTATAGATCACACCCTTATTACAAAATTAGGGTTTTCAGCCTTTATGATTGTATATAAGTTTATATATATTTTTCCATATTTCTTTTTGTGTTTTGTATGGTTGGATAAGGGAAGGTGACTTTGAACAAGGTGGGTGTTTGTGGACCACTAGAAGATGGTTTTGGATGGTTATTCTACTTCTATGTTTTTAATCATCTCCTATACCATAATATGTTCATATCAATTTGATTTTCATATTTTTTCTCATATTGTACATTTTTTATTATTTTATCATATGAGTGAGATCATTTCTAATAGTTAATTATGGATTTACAAGTGCCTAACACAAGCCCATGTTGAATGTAAACACTCTTTAGGTTAGTGGAGAATTAATTTAGATATCAGTTTGGACTGTATTATAAGTTGGTTTGGTTAACATGGTATCAAAGGATGTTTTTCCAGGAGATGAATTAAATATACTTGAATAGCCTATTTTTATTTTGAATTATTCTTGGTCCAAAGGATATTATGTATGTGTTCATACATAATAGGATGTTTGTGAATGGGTTATTGATCACCACCTCATCAAAATGTTACATGAGTTATCATGGAAGGTGTGGAAATTAGTCTTTATTTTTAGTTAATGATTTTTTTATGATTTTTTAGATATAGATTGTTTATGGAATTATCATTAATATTGGGACTCACTTATGATTTATTATTAGATTTGAAATATGATCCGAGAAACACTATGACTTAAGGTCTTGTAAAAAATGATGAATTAGTGTAACTATTCTAGAAAAGAATACATAATCTATTCTGAATATGGTGTGTGTTTTAGCCATCCAATCAACCAACCCATGCATAGTTATACATAAACACTGAACATGGTTCCCTTTACATTGAATTATAATATCACCCAACTTGTGTGATGTTAGTTATGAGGCCCCTTGATTTAAATGTTCATATTTGGTGTTTCCAATTACATGATTTGTGTGGTTATTTCAGCTGTAATAACTTAGTGGATTATTTTAAATCCTTTTTGAAAACCATCATTTTTTCTTACAACATTTGTTTTTGAGTGCTTTGAAAATACTTTTCCATTCCAAGAATTAGAATTCTTATTAAATTTTTGTTATATAAAAATTGATATTAAAAGTCTCAAATGTTATGTGGTAATGAATGATTTAAGAAGAAATTTTGGATTGTATTGGATTAAAAATGATAATGGTTTAGGAAATCGGAAAATGGGATTAGTTTTTTTGAGACCAGGGGAGAATATCTATGAGATGTTAAAGGATTTTTGTAAACATTGATGGATTTATATCAAGATTTATTATTTTTAATATAATGAGTAATGTTTTATGAATTATTAAAATTTGTGTGTTAAAAATCTATTTATATGTGATAAAAATGCTTTATAGTTTTTTATCGCTTTTTCATTTCTTGAAATCTTGTCAGATTATTTTATTCCTAATTTGATAAACATTGTTTTTTATGACCATAATTTAATTTTTTTAATTTTATTGAAAGATATAATTTTTATTCTTTGGTTTTGTTTTTGTAGTAGTCCTTCACATTATCCTGATGTGGTGTCTCTTTTTGACAACTCAAACAAGAATCTAAATCAAATGGTGGAGATGGATATTTTATAGCCTTTAGAACCCATCTAAGACATTGTAAATTTGAATACGCGTTTTTATAAAGGTGAAAGGGGTAATCTTGAGGTATTAATGTTGCATAAAGAGGTTAATGGGGTCTTCAATTCTCTCAAAAATCAGGATGTTATACTGGTAAAGCCTATCAAGTCTATATTTAAGGTAACTGCCGTTGAGTGGGGGGAAGTTGTGATTACCTTTCATATATATGAAAGAATGTCCAGGGAATTCCTCAATTATGGAATCATTTAGTGTTATTATCCTATATAAATTAATAATGACTTTTTTTGAGTTTGGTTTTGAGTCTAGAAGAGTGATCAGTTGATTATTATGCTGATAAATTCTCATGTTTGATATGTTTTATAACTTGGGGAATGGTAATGAATTCAGTAAGGATATCTGTTTTAGAAAAGTCCTTCACCTAAACCTTATAACTACAACACTTGTGTGCTGGTTGACCACATATGTTGAGATAAATTAAAGGTATTTTTCAGGAGAAAGGAATTTAGTAAAATGAAAGTAAGGATACAATGCATCATTCATGGGTAGTAAATTAATGTCATCTAATGGAATTAATTTCATTGTTGGGTCCATCTAGTGCAAAATATTTTGTCATAATAATTATTTTTGTTCAAAATATCTGATATTTTATAAATTATGTGGAGTTGTTTATAACCTAATGATAATGTGTAATTATTGGAACCAGAAATGGATGTTTTAGTTAAGGATCATCAGCTCAAACTGTGGGTAAATAATTGTGTAAAGATAATAGGGACCTATATATTGTCCTTACAGTAAAGGATTTAATGTAGTTATGGGGGAGATACCAGTAGTGGTTAGTGTTTATCAAGATTTTTGATTCTAATGTCCAAGTATAAACTACATGATATTTATCATATTATGGAATCTCAATTATTGGAAATACCTTTTTAGAGATCCTACTCAGTTTATGGGTATCTTTTTGAATGATCAAGTTTTTCCATATTTTTTATTTTGTGTATGTATTAATTTCATTAATTACACTATGTTTTGCCTTGTGGAGATTCTATTGTGAATTATTAACTTTTTTTGGAAGAAATATATTTAATTTATTTTCTGTACTAATTGTGATAGTGTTAAATATTATTTTGAGAAACCTTGAGATTTTTTTCCTTTAATTTCATTTTATTTTATTCCATATATATCTTCTTATAAATAGTTTTATATATTGTTTATGATTATAGTTGTTCCACGTTATCATCTTATTTTTACTTGGTGGTTAGAGATATATTTCGATGTGACAAACGATATCCCTTGTGAGATTGAAATGACCTATTTTGCATTGATATTTTTGTTTGAGATCCTTTTAGATTGGCTTGGATAAAACATGAAAAAGTACTTGAGTAACATTGATTATGTGATTCTCTATTGGACCAGACACCTAGGGTTGCTGAAGTATGATCTATTGAGATCATCGAGGGGGTGAGGCCTGATTTTTAAAATCAATGGTTACTATTGAGAACTTTTCCATTGTAGAAAACCTTTCCAGTTTCAATCCTTTTATATTGATTTTTTATCATTGTTGGACTATGATAGTGTGTATTATTATGTAAATCAATTTTTATATATTTATTTATTCCTTTGGATTTTTTAGTGTTGGTCCCTTGATGTTCTCCTTAGTGAGTTATTGAGTTCTATCCTTTGGATAAAAGTGATGTCATTTTAACATGTTACACTATTTTGATAATATTTAAATGGTGGGGACACATATTCTTTGTCTCTAGTGATTCTCTGTTTTTAATTGTTTTGATGATCATGGTTCTTTGATCCAGGATTTTTGTGCGATTTCTTCCATTGGATGAGTATCTCTTCTGCACCACAAATTTTACACCTCAAAGAAACTAGTAAGGGATTTATTTTGGTTTTAATTTTTTTTTAAGAATGTAATATTTCTAGGGATATAAATTTTTTATGAAGGGTAGAATAAGATATCTAATTAAAATATTTCAATTTTTTATTATTTAATTTTATTCCCATTTTTTGGATTTTTTTTGTTAGTGTTATGGGAAGATGTGGGTTTTTCAATATTTATTTGCATGGGAAAGGTTGGATCGTTATCATTGTAAACTATAAAACTTTTCACAGTAAATTTTAATACTTTTTCATGATATCCATAGGAGGGTTCATGGTTGGCAGATAAATTTTCCATCCATGTAGCCAAACCATATATCTCTTCCATTGTTTTTGTTTGAGTATCATGGTTTGGAACCATGTAATAACTAACCATGTGTCCTACCAAGAAAATAATACCTATGGATTTTAATTTTTAAACAAATGAAAATAAAATTTAGTGAAATGCATGTTTAATGAAAAATAAATCCCACTAAAACCTAATTCAATATTTTTGTTTTTGGGATCCCCCTATAAGTGATTTCTCCAAAACAACCTCTTATCTTTGGGGATCAAAGTATTGATCATTGTAATGATCCTCTTCTAGTATGTTATTATCCTCTTGGAACATGATATCATCTATTATTATTATTTAATATTCATTGAGTCTA
Source organism: Viscum album (assembly GCA_963277665.1). Taxonomy (NCBI): domain Eukaryota; kingdom Viridiplantae; phylum Streptophyta; class Magnoliopsida; order Santalales; family Viscaceae; genus Viscum; species Viscum album. Next base: position 1,404,923,430 of record OY728133.1, on the reverse strand, counting down.
TAGAATCCTTTTTGAATTAAATCCTCCATTATTGATGTGGAATTATTGTTTCATGATATATGATCACGTCTCTAGAGATCCAACTTCCTTGATTCAGTGTCCACTATCAATTTTGATACATCTAAGATTCGTTATAGGATGATTTCTGATACTCCAGGTTGGGATATTTATAATTTTATTTCCTTGATCAATTTATCATAGTAATTTGTAGTCATATATTCAATCATATTAATATGTGTCCTGCATATGATTATTTTGATTCCCTTTCAAAGGTATTTTAATAATGATAAGTTGAATATAATTATTTGGACTGGGTTTTAATTTATAATATGAAATGACTTTATTTGAATAAAATGTGTCCATAAATAAAATTATCTTCATCAAATTTAAAATTATTTATTTTTCAAAATGACAAGGAATCCTCCTTGTATGGTTTACCTAATTCTTCTATATTGGTTTTCATGGATGATAAGAAATATGTGACATGATCACATGTAATAAAGGTTTAAACAATTTTTTTTAAATCAATTCAAACCTTTTTTGTTGATAAACATCATTTGATTGAATTGAATATTTTAAAGTCTGTTTGAAATTTGATAATGACTTGTTAAATGAAGGGTGTATTATTATCCTTTTAAATTTAGATTTGTTGGTATATTTTTGAATTTAAATTGATGATTTTTTATGGCCTAATTGGAACTTGATGATGATAATATAATGTGATAATACCTTATTATAACTTAAATGATTATTATTCTTCCCCTTGATGGGGGTAAAAATTGAATTTCCAATTTATTGAGGTTGAGGGTGAGAGTTAGCTATGACTTTATGGAATTATCCCATGATTTAATTTTTGAAATAATGATTGTATATTTGATGTTGACAAGAATATTATTTGTGATCCTCATAAATTGATTATTTCACTCACCTCTTTTACTAGTCTAAGAAACATGGTTTTTTAGTTGAGATAACCTATATTAATGATTTTATAGTAGACTCACACATCATTACTGGATCTCTATTAAATGTGAATGGTTTAGGGAAAAGTTTCATATCCATGAAAGAGGCTGTGTATGTAACATATTTTCCTGAGACCCATGAGACAAGATTTAGGTCAGGTGACTAATCATGATGCCAATTTTATTAGTTATTTTTCGTGGACTGAATTATCATATCATGATTGTACCCATGATATTATTATACCTGATACATGACACAAGAAAACATTAATTGTCACTAAAAGGAATCAGAGTTTACTAGATTGAATGATTTTTTCTCTTGGTTAATATGTTTATTAATGTGATTAAAATTGAATATATTTTATTAATTAACGTATCAGTCTTCAGATCAGGTGTATGTTGTTAATTTTATTATCTTATATAACTATATAATATGATATGGATTTCAAATATTTTAAAGAAAAGGTTTTTTTTTTCAAATGATGAAATGGCATGTTTTCAAACATTGGGTTGGTAAATGATTTTGAAATGTTTATACTACTATTTTAAACCCACGTATATATTTAAATGTTTTCTATGGATTTATTTTTCTTTATAAAATGGAATGTCTTGATATCATTTATTTATAATACACTTTTAGAATACATAAATTTCATTATAAAGTAACTACATATACTCTTTGGTCAAATCCCACTAGGCTATGTAAGTAATAACATTATTATAATTTTATCATTTTATAATTTATGTTATTATAAAATTGAAAAATGATATCATCATCTTACTTTGTGTATTTTTGCATAGATGGATGAGGGTACATGACTTGGGATATAGTGGGTGGTCCTAGATCACCAGAAGCTGGGATTTGATAGTTATGTTTTACTTACATTATTTGCATCATCTCCTTGTACCCTGATATGTTCATATCAATTTTTATATGATGTTGTTTCAACAGTGTAATTTTATTATTAAGTTCTATTGTGGTAGAAATTATTTCATTTGGTTAAAATTATATGCCAAGGTTCATTTTATCATCCCATAATGATCAATAACACTCTTCGGGTTAGTGGTGAATTGACTCAGATGTTAGATTAGAAGGAATTTCATATTTGTTAGAAACATAGAGCAAGCTCCACATAAAAATTATGTACATGTCATGTTATAAAAATTTCCACGTTTAATGATTTGAACATGAAATCTGGATCCCACATAAAATAGAAATTTAATGAGATATATAGAATAAAAAATTAATTAGATGGATATATAATTCCAATTACAACAACTATATAATGAATAACATACCTATGTGTGTTATAAGATAAAAAACAGTCATTATTTCATCATAGAATGACCATTATATGTGGAAGAAATGAGGGATCAAAATATTTTATCATCACATAATCATAATTCATCTAGAGAAATAATATGGATGGTATTATAATAAAATTTTCACAGTGAATCATTGGGCGTATCAAATGATGTTGATATAGATGAAAATAATATTAAATGGTCATTTGATCCTTTATTTAAGAACATGAGAAAATTGTCATTTTTATATGATATAATGTTTTATTATAAAAATATATGAATATTAAGAAAATAATATTCCTTAAAAATAAACTTGTAATATTTTAATGTAATCATTATAAAATAACAGTCACGTTGGTGGTAAAATTTTATCATGGGGTAAACATTAAAACAATGACCACATTGATTTTTTTGTTAAATGTGACAAATAACTTATTTGGAAATGAATTTAATAATTTAAATTTTATATTTTTAAATTAAATTAAAATATGTTAAAAAATTCACTTAAAAATTATTGTATCATATAAAATGACATTAAATAAATAAATTTAAAGAATATTGACATGAAATAAAAAAGTTCTCCTAAAAATGAGATATGTTATTTTTTTCATAAAAATAATTTTCCACATTATTTTAACCCCCCCAAATGAGAAAATTTGTCCAAATAATAAATAATTCCGTAAATAACCATATGGGAAGAAAATATATGGGATTTAAAGGATAATTATCATTTCCACAATATAAAATTATCAAATAAAACACTACAATTAAATGAAATTGCGTCATAAATCCTTACCTTAAGTCCTTAATTTCCTCAAACCTCTTCATATATTATGTATAATAAATATAAAATTATAATATATCTATTAATACACTATATTAATATAAATATTACTATATATCATTATCAAATAATTTATGATTACCATTTTATAAAACATTCTTCACTAAATTGTACATTCTCATAAAAACTAGTTTATTTTTCGAGCATGTTTTAGTATGAGGGTTCCAATACATATATCTTGGAAAAGGTATCATCATATCTATAATAATATTTTTTTATTAATCTTTATTTATTCATGATATAATCTTTTATAACCATTCATAAAATAGGTTATGATAAATAATTTAGATCACTTTATAGATATGGAAATTCATACGTACACACGACTGATGTTTTCATTATTCTCTAATATAATGAAAAGTAGTTACAAACCAATTCACCATTTAAAAACATAATTAAATCATAATTATCATATATATTCAATAAATATGTCTTTATTACCATCCATGTAATGAAGAAATGAAAAATATATCACCTCGCTTCCTGAATGTGATAATTCATGCGCACAATTGAGTGATGTTATCATTTTCAAATTGATAGGAAATAGTCAAAAGATAGAATGAACATTATCATAAAATATATAGTTATAGAGAATATACAATATTAAATAATTTAAATATATTCATATAACATTTTTTAGGTTTATAAATAAATAAACAAGAAAAATTATTGTAAGAACATAAATTTCTTATTCATGTATCCTCTATTGAAAAGCATCTTAATGATTCTAGGAAGGCTACAATTTGATGAAAAACATTTCAATTTTCTGTCCAATATATGTTTTTAGTGTATTTGGGTAGTTTTTGTTTACAGGAATGAGCTCAAGTGGTGTGAATAAGGGATGAGTGGAGGCATTCTTTTATAATTGAGGGTAATGGCTAACTAGTAATCATTAAAAATACTAAAATATAACAGATTCACTATCATGGTAAATTGGATTCAAATAAGATAATTATATAATATATGATGAAATAATAATAAAATATATTCATCCAATAGTATTAAGATGAATTTTTATGTCATTTTAACCATTATATATTATATTTAGCTGATCATTAACCATTTTATCATTACCATAATAATTAATACTTACGTTTGTTTCTGTTCCTAATGAAAAGAAATTAAATTCAACTCATTAATAAATTTTTATATTATAAATATAAATATATATGTTATAAATTTTATTTAATTTTAATAATTTTAATAAATAAATAACAAAATAATATATCAAAAAACAATAATTTTTTTTAAAAAAATACAATTATAATTATAAAACTAAATTAACTATTATTCCATTCCAATAAAAACCAATTGAAGGATATTAATTTGATATAAATATCAAAAAAATAAATTTAGGAGGATTTAAAAGGTCAACTGTCGCATAAGACTAAATAAATAAATAAAAATATTTTCTTAACAGATCATCAACATCTCCCACAACATTCATCACATATATTACCCTTATAAGATTATCATACATAATATTATTATTCATGAAATGATGTCTGAGGAAACATATTAAGGGGTGACTTCAAATTACAATAAATAATAATATTAAATGAAATAAATAAATTGGAAAATGATCATAACATAATAATATCATGTCCAACCATGTGATAATAATAAAGGTTCTTAAAGAAGCTCATAACTTATAAAAATAATACCCAATTATTCCTGAACAATAAATTAGGATAAATTGAATACAGTTGATATCCTTAGATATGACATAATTGTAATAAAAAATGCAAACCCGTAAACCATAGTGTATAACATTAGAATATATCATAGGAATTTTTTACATGTCTTAAATTTAGAAATCATAGATAATGGAACAATTATAAACACCAATATGTCAAATAATCATATTATGAACATTTAATCAAGGCCTTGGATAAAATTTATGGATATGAAAATAAGTCCAAAAATAAAATTGTTTACATTTCATAATATGAATATGTCCATGATTAATGTTTTGACCTTCAAATTATGTTCATTCATGATATGTTTATCTCATGAGAGTTACATATTTACCTAATAAATTGAATTTTTATATAATTATAGTCACAACCATTACATAATGAAAACTACACATATGTATGTGAAATAATTATAAAAACATTTATCAGTTCATCATATCATAATTAGCTCATGGTAAAGACACATGTTTTATAAATATTTCATCATCAAAAAATTATAATCAATATAGTAATATAAAATGGATGGTACCATTATATCATATACTTATTGGATAATAGGAAACAATAAGGGTTGTTGAAAAAGGTGAAAATACATTTAAAAAACATTCAATACTTTCCATGAAAATGACTAAAATATCATTATATTTTCCAAAAATATTAATAAAAAATACAAAATATAAATAAAAATATTCTAACTATGAATAATCATGGAAAAATATAATTGGATCACTAAATTAGTGAATATTAAAGAAAAATATAAAACCTATTTGGGTGGAAAATGATAAAATAAAACTACTTTTTAAAAAAAATCATAAATAACCTATTAAAATTTTATAAAAATTAGTTTATAACATTGAAAAGAATCGTAAATATGGTTAATAATTAGGGATAATAATCCATGTATCATCTAAAATTAAATTCTTAATAATATTTTAAAAAACAGAAACAAAGAATAAAAATCTCACAGATCAAAATTTAAATAAGAACATTTTATTCATAAAAACACTTTCCTCAACAATTTTAATTACCCATGAGAGGAAAATATTAATTATAATTTAATATTAAATGAATAAATATGGGATAATAATGTTAATCGTTTTTAATCGATACGTATCATATAATTTCCCTTAAGGAAAATTTACCACAAAAATCCCATAATTAACTGATATTGTGACATAAACCATTCACTCATGTCATTTATTGCTCAATACACATTAAAACATAATATCAAATGAATATATATTTGTTATAAATATATTTTAGAACCATATTTATACAAATATTATGATATATCATTCCTTTATAATTTCTAATTACCCTTTTCTTAAAAACACATTTGGGTAAAAACTAGTTGGTTTTCCAACGATGTTTCATTTAAATGATTTTTGTTCATAAACCATGGTCATGATTTCATAATTTTATAAATAATTATCAAGTAATAAGTATTATAGTATTCATTATATAAAATTTTATAACCATTTATATAAAATAGTGATGAAAAATTAATTACATCAATTCATTAAGATAGTAGTTCGTACCTACACAAGATTGATGTTTCCACATTTTAATGGATGGAATGAATGAAATGAAAATAATAATTCAGTATCATAGAAACATAATTATAATATAAATATAATATATATTCATCCAATATATCCATATTACCTTCCATGTAATGTGTAAATGAAAAATGGATCACATGTATTTGTTAAAATGGTTGTGCACACATAAGCATTAGCGACCTTATACTCTTACAACGGATGAGAATGAGGTAGAAAATATAAGTACCTTAACATTAAAAAATCATTATATTTTATATTTGGATTCCATAATGTTATTATTATTATAAATTTTTTGAAGGAGGTATAAGAAGAAAGAAACATGAAAAAAAATTGGTAAGAACATATACAGCTTCTTTTAGTGTTTTCCATTAAAAATCACCTTAATGATTCATGGAGTAGCTTTTTTGGAAGTCCAAAACCTAATTGTTATGTATAAGGATGTTGGTATATTATTTATTATTTTATTGGTTGAAGTAATGGGATAACTTCTAGTGTAATCCCAAATTATAACCACATGAAAAAATCACTATAATAAAACTAATAAGTCGATGATCCAAAGGAAAACCCCTATTCAACCCCTTTAATTCTCCATTTTTACTCATTTAATGAAATATACATCTAGGGGAGATATCATTAAACTATATGACACCATCCTAATGATATAATGAATCTTTCCTAAAGATATCATTAATGAATTACATTAAACTACATGGTAAAATCCTTTAGCATGACCAAAAACTACGACTTTTGAACTCTAGGGCATTTGATTCCTTTTTATTTGGATATATAGGAAACCTCATAAGGTCCAAACCCAACATCATTACTATATATGTCTTTCCTCACTGGTCCATTTTTACCATGAGACCCATATTCATCTTCACTAGGGACATATTACCTGTGAACCCATCTTTATTGGTCCATATTACTAAATGAAGTCACTCACACCCTTCCTTACTATGTCAGATTCCCAATAGAGATCATATATCCTTACAAATAGTAAATATTACCTAGAAAAAATTCTCATTAGGCTTTATTTTTAATTATTAAATGTTCTTCTTAGTCCTCTATATCACCACTAGCCACACTAACCACATATCTTGCAAGGACATATTCCCGTTAAAACAATCCCATCATCATTTTTCCATATTTCATTTTAGGTAAACTAGAAAAGGGAACCCATACAAATGTCCAATTCCAGCCATTTTTCGAGGAAATTATCCTTAAAGACCATTCCACTTTACTTTGACGTGTACAGAAGATATTGTGGTATCAAATCCTTAAAAAATAACCACATGGTTTTTATCACAGGACCTTAAAAGGTAAAACATTTTCCATTAAGTGACATTTAACTCTGTGGGTTTTGATTCCCTTTATAAGGATACATATAATTCTACTCTTATGAGCGTAATCAAAACACCATAAACAAAATTCTACTTCATGGGTGATAATAAAATCAATAGAGATCAAATATATGGATTTAAAATAAAGAATCACTAATAATAAAATATAAACCTGGAAAACATTATATATATATATTGATGGATCCATTATGGGGGATAACATCTAGTACTTTGATATGTTCACATTTTTGACAAGATTTAAAAAATTCAAATATTCACATCAACACTTATTGATGAAAAACCACATACATAGGTGTAAACAATCCCATTGGGATTTGAGAATGATTCATGAATACATATTAAATAAATAAATGTGTCTTGGAAGATGAAATATTTCCCCCGGAAATTATGTGTTTGAGACCAAAATCTTTTTACAATGACCAATATACATTAAAATGTTTCATTTTTCATAACCCCATGACTGAATACTGTTAAAAATAATTTCCCTATAATAAATAAACAACCACAATTGAACTTTGGAAATAGTATCATGTTATCTTACCATCCTCTACTAGAATTTAAAAGGAATAATTTATCCTTTACAAGAATTATTCCCTAAATATATGAATGAAAGCAGCCATTTGGGAATATAAAGTAGCTCAAGTTGACTCTTCACACTCAAGAAACATTATAGAGGCATTCCCATAACTTTTTCATGTGAAGGATCTAAAAATATAAGAGACACATATAGTCAGCAAGATAAAATCCCACAATTATAGAGTTAACCCTTGTAATAAGCTAACGTCCAATATTACCTAGTTCTCTTCCTTCCAAACTATTTGAAAAAAAATATTCTACCTAAATCCATCAAATTTTTTCACCAACCAATATAAATACCTTATATCAAGGTAATATATATAACTATATTTCCACAACATATTACTTATTTACCAACACTAAGTCAAAACCACTACCTCAACATGTTATCCAACAAATGATGTCTAATTTTCTTCATCCCCATTCTTAAAAATATTTTTTGACATCATAACTAAAGGATAAGTATGATATTAAATAAAATTGATCCCAATGATATGTTTGTATATGAAAAAAATATTCCTTCACCTCACCCCATGTGACGAATATTTTCTTACATACCATGAGAAATCATCATTGAAAAATAGAACTACATGATGCCTGATCCCATAGTTGTAATGTACTATAAAAAATTATAATATTCACGTAGGAATGGTCTATGGATGTACACATTACATGGATATCCATGAATTAAATTATTATATACATAGATTGGTTTCATGGCCAAATTGTTACCATCATTTTAGAGGTACCACCAACTTACCAGTAAAAAAACATCACATGTTCATACTCCAAAAATATCTTATACCTAAAAATGATATAACAAAACTCTACTATAAATATTTTTAATTGAGACCCCCCCTGAGACTGAATTCAAGAATGGGAGAGTCCTAAAAATACCTCTTCCAATATGCCACATACTAGGTACTAACATGGATGTAATATTTTTTTTGAACACAAGGAATTATGATCGATAAAAAAAATGTAAAATTATATATAAACTATAAAAACCGAAAATGAATAATAATAATTATACATAATTTATTAGTTTCATGAAAATTAAATATACATAAATTACATTAAAATGATAAGAAAATTATCTACACATGGTAGTTAACTGCATTCCTAAAAATACTAATACATAAAAATACACTATACATAAATGTTATAAGGAATGATATGTTATCATTAATATCTAATGAACACTTTTAAAATTATCTATCATTGAAAATATCAATAACTAAATTGATCTTGAATACTAGTATATAAAATTAATGGTGAATATATCTACATAACATATAGGATGTCCTCAAAAGGACCAAAAAAATATATTTACTAAGCATTAATAATAAAAAAATAAGTGAAAATATTTTACATTTCTAGAGTATCATAATATTTTTCAACCTATTAATGAATTTGGATAATAGATCACCAAGGATAACCTAATCCTATTTGTTTTTAAAACATATTCTTGTTTCACGCAAATCTAAGAATCAAATATCCAATATCACTAGTAATCACATTCCCTAAATAACTTGTATACATATAGTATAACATGTTCTATTTTAATATAATAGGGACCTTAAAAACCAACTCACAAAATCATGTATTATGTTCCATTAATGGCTAATTTCATACAATGAACCCTAACCTCTATATATCCATATTGTATGGGTTAGGTATAGTAAACCACTAAACTAGTGATCCATATAATATAATTTATTTCATTGAATAAAATATTGTTAGAATACCTAAATAATTAATTCCATAATAGTGTGTCAATGTGGATAAAAAAATTAAATTGGATTTTGAGGTACACACAAAACCATTATATTTGGTAGTAATTTTTTTATAGAACAATTCTCCCATTTCCTAAGTGTCATAAAACCATAATAAAATAATTAATAATGAATATAATTGGAAATTAAATAAAGGGATAATATATTAGTAAAAGATAACTTCCTATAAAATTAATATAACCCCAAAAAAATTAAAACGAGTATATAAAACGTTATCATTTAATTACCTCACAAAAATAAATGATTTTCTTACTAATATCATCATATACATTCTATTATGTAGTGGGTAACAAATAATATCTATACAATCATTTGAATAATCATAATGTATATCAAACTATACACATGTTCACTTATGTCCTATTTTTTCATTTAGCAACATCATCATCCAGTTTTCCATATTCACATAACAAAGGTAAACACTTCTTTCTATTCGATAAACTGGATAGAATGATTCCAATAAAAATTTCCAAGACCAAGTCACCATCAAACTCAGTGTAACATTTTTAAAACAAAAAAAAACTTTTCTATGATCATTATTTTCCTATAAAATATGAACATATTGATCAATATATAAATAATTATTAAAATATACAATTTATTTATACAAATTTCAATCATCCAAAAAAATGTTTATCTCTATTTTTACTCTAAAATTAATAGTTAAAATTATTTAATAAAGGCTTATAGTGTGCAAAATTGTGTTTTATAGAGAAGTTAATATGTATTCAACAGTTTTGTGGTATTAATGTTTCTAATGACCATTATTCCATTTTTCAGTTATGACTAACCTAAACCATAAATGAAAACATATCCACATTGAGTTGGGACTACCTTCTTCTCTCACTCATCCCATGTGGCTAGTCCTCACTTCCTCAAAGACCTATAGTAGCTAATCTAATCCTTTTTACCCAAACCATAACCAAATTTCATGGGAACCTTTAACCTACCCCATCTTATATATCTAGTTATAGTTCTATTTTATCTTCCCTAATCTCCCCATATCACCCTCAGACATAATTTAGTAAATACACATGTAATTATTATTCAAAATCATGAGATATGACAATAGTTTTATAGGAATAATTCCTATATTTTCATGTTATTTTTCCTTTTAACAACTTTTTTTACATAATAATTAGTATAAATTTTATTTAATGGGGAGAATAAATAAATTATTATGGATTTAGATGAATTTGGGGAGGGTGAGGGTGGTGAAGTTGTACTATGTTCCCAATATAGGGGTACTGAGTAAACTATTGAGCCTTCTGTGTTGAATAAAAATTTATTTGTATCATCAGATACTAGGTGGAATTATATTGGGTACATGGTAGAATTATAGAGTGGTTTGTTTATGGATACATATAGCCATTTTATTCAAAAACACAAACCACAAAAACATGGGTCTCTTTAGATCATCTGATAATTTTTATTCTATTGATTTTCTTTAATATCTCCTCCCATCTTCTTCTTCCTCAAGTTAGAAACCTACAAAGGCCTTATGTAAATAAATTTTAATATATCATTGAATCTTATCTACCATAAATTTTTGGTAGGTTTATTATCTTGGGTTACAAGTTATCATGTTTCATGTAGTCAAAAAACTCAATCTATGTCTCCCAATTCTCTTCTATTCAATATCAATTGTTTCTTCTATATGTCCTTCAATTTGGTTATTGTGAGACTTGATCATGGGTATAGAGAGTGGAAATATATTTTCTTATTTATGTATTATTTCAATTTTATGGATATATTTAATATCATTATACCTAAAAATGGTGTAACATACAAACCCATGTCATATCTAAAAGCCTCCACAAACAGCCTATAATGGAAAGGTATAAAAAAGATACTCAAAATAGGTCTCTCATATAACAAAACAAGACATGCAACTAGAGTATAAAGCAGAATAAATGTGACACAACTGAATCCATAAAATCCAATACAAATAGGATGAACCATAATAGTATGCATTAGAAAATACCAGAATGTCTCCTTTTGACCAATCCTCGCCTCTAGAAGATCTCAAACAAAATTAACTGAAAGAAAAAGTCAACAAGCTACAAGATTTCATTACCATTACAATGATCATGAAATAAAACATCTATAGTTTCCCCAAAGAAAAATTCAGGTGTGAGAAGAAAGCCTAGTAGGATACCATCATGGATTCTATATGATATTTAATACCAATTATACAACCGTTCTAAATTATAAAATAAAAATATTATTAAAAATCATTTATTCATAAATCCTAGAACATTTTTAAATCATTATTAATTTAATTTCATAAAATCAATAATATTCCCAAAAAATAAATATTTTAATATGATCTGTTAAAATATGAATTATAATCCATTTATTTGGAGGAAATAAAGTAAACACATATCTAAAAAACCTATCATGTGAATCTATTTTCTAAAACCACATATAAAAAACTATGAGAAATAATCAATGAAAAACCCATCATGAAATAAACAACCATAAATAAAAAATAATTCTGTATTGGGACCTAGCCTATGCGAATACGTATTAGAAAAATATGATCCTACGAAAATATATGATGTTAGCAACCAATATCAAGTTCTTCAACAATCCATCAATAAGCCAAATCTAGTCCCTAGTGGTTCCGCACACACCTGGTCCTGCAATGCATATTTCCCAATGCACTCAAGGTTATTAATGTTCTATTTTTAAAATCCATTTCAAAATCGTGAAAACGTCTTTATAAAACATTTTCAAATCAAATCTATCCTACTTTTGTGTTTGAAAAACCATTTCCAAATCATTGTTCTCCCCAAAAACCATTTTCATTGAAAACCCCTATGAATATATCTATCCTAAAAATAAATTACTTTAAATGACTACCACGTCAATTAATTGTACAACCCAAAGGAATTTAACAAGAAAAACATGGAATGCATAACATTAAAAATTTATTTTGAAACAACTACTTCAAAAGGGAGGTAAAACAAAAAAATTTGGAAAGGGAGACTAGGGAAGAGTAGATCTCATCCTTCTCATCCTATATTTTTTTATAAGAAACATCAATATTCCATAAACCAACTTCTATCTAACATACATAGACCCTAGGGGTTCCATGAGAGGAGAGGAGAACATCCTCCTCTAATGGCCTGAAGGCCTTCATTTTTATTGATTTTTGATAATCCACCTTTCAAGTGGTGAGGTGAAACCCTTACAAGGCCTGTGGGACTAAGTATTACATGGAATATAGTCCGTAGAAGAATTAACTTCCCATAGGCTTCATACATAAAAAACAACCTAGACTAACTACATGGAACTGCTCATCCCCAGCATTTTTATTATGAAATCAGTTCTCCACCTTTGCATGGCTGGTCGGCTAGGCATTTCCGTACATGTATAGGCTTCTCCAAATGGAAGGTTTTATACCCTCTAATTCATGAAATATGTTTATCTTCTACTATGGTTAATTCTCCTTGCTCATCCTCCTTCAGAGCTTGTTCCTTTCAGGTTTCCGGATTTGCATCTTCACTTAAGGTGGCCTGAAGGCCTGGAGGTGGCCCAAAGGCCTTACTAACCTGAATTCATGGGTGGCCTGAAGGACTTAAAGGACTCAGGGACCAAATCGGTGGCCCAAAGGCCCAAAAAAACAATATTCCCAATTGCTACAATGCCAAATAGTACGTACTACAGTTTCCACTACAGTACCTACTAGAGTACTACTACAAATCTCCTACAGTACTCAGAAATATGACACCTCCAGGATTTGATCCCAGGTCTCTTGGATTCACTTAAAGAGTTCTCACCAACCAGGATAAGGCTCATGTATGATGATAAGAGAATATATCTAGTGAGAATCTACCAAGAAAATGATAAACTAGGTCATGAAGGCAACATACATCAATGAGATCTATTAAGAATAGATACATTACACCAATAATCTGTGCGGATAGATACAAAAAGTAATTGGAATGGTTTATCATAAGACAATAAAATATTAGGGGTGATTATTTATAACAAAGACCAAGGTAAAAGGGTCAAATACCAATTTTAAGAGTTTACAGGTAGGTCCCATGGAATCTAAGAGGAGGCCAAATAGTTAAACTAAATGTGAGCCTAACCTTGCACCCCTACTATCCCTACCAAATGGGGGTCACATGGTTTGAACTAGATTCCAAAAGATTAAACTATCCATTGGGAATAACCATATGACACAACATGACAAGCACCTTACCCTCACACTGTTCCTCATCATGTCGAACAGTTTTTCTAATGATGAATAATCCCTGTGATATGCCACTAAGGCCTCATAAATTCATACCACATGGTTAAAATAACCGTATTCATTAATATCTCACCTTTATATTTTCTCGTAAATACCTATAATTTAACCCTATAGTCCCCCTAAACATCACATAAACCAAAATGGAAATTACATGGCTCAACTAAGGCATACATGTGACCTGGAGGGCATCAAAATCTCCCCACCATAAGAGTTTGTTGTCCTCAGATTTTCCTCAACATTCTATATCCACCAAAAAGAGAAGTCCACTTTCTTCCTCATCAATGACTCATCTTACCACATCTCATCACCGTCCCATTTATTATGAAATAATACCAATATCAAGGGAATCATTTTACTATATAGTACCTTATCCATGTGATCTATAATATGAACTGGTTTCTTGAGAATGGTTGTATCGGGCATAAGATAAAATTCCACCGATCCAATCACATGGGACAGATCTGGGTGATATCTTCTCAGTTGGGGAATAAGAAACATGTCATGGATCAAAATCTTGTGATATGGTAAGTCCAACAAATATACCACCATTCCACATTATCCCACGATATCAAAGTCCCCCCAACCTCAATGCCAAATAACTATACATACCAAATCGATGATGACACATATGAGGTAGAAATCATAAAAACCTGAATCACCAACCTTATTCAATAGAGGTAGAATATGTTGATTTGAATAATATTTCTATCAACTATTCACTATAAAAAATTTCTTTCAGATTGACTGCACCTTTTCCATCATCTTCTAAATGTGACTCATCCCAAACTAGGACCTCTTTCACATATCTTCACAACACAATGGATATCTATATGTCCACCCATACAATGCTTCATGGGGTGCCATATTTATGAATTCTTGATAGCTATTATTATATTAAAATTTAACTATAGATAAATTATTTACCAAAGATCCACCAAAATCAATCACACAAACCCGAAGAATATCCCCAAAAACCTAGATTTTTTTTTTATTTTTCTATTTATCTTCGGATGATATGCAATTCAAAATATATTTTCGAAACCCATTACATCCAACAAACCATTCCAGAACATTAATGTGAACCTTATTTCCCTATAAGATTAAATCTCAAAAAAACCCAATGATGTCTCACAATTTTTCGGCCATTAAAATCCTCAAGATGTTCCACCATCATTGTCTCCTAGATAGTTAACAAAGGATCTGATTTTAAAAGTTGATAAATGATAAGACAAATTTTTCCAACCAAATAGGTGTTCATGGAAAACCAATGACGAAATCCATTGAAATATCATCCCACTTATTTACCAAAATGGGTAATGGATGAAAAAACATCGGGTCACTAGTGTCCTACCTTACTTTTGTTGACAAGTGAGACATTATGATACAAAACCCATTATCTTCTATCTCATCCTTGGATACCAATACCAAGGTCTCAATTCATGTTACATCTTGGTATCCCCATTGTGTACATACCAACAAGACCAATGTCTTTTTCAATCATACAATGACTCACATATATCTAAATAACCAACTTGTTATGGAAGTACTGATCTCCACTAAGACACCATTGAGAATCACCCAATGTCTCCCCACTATCAATGCTTTTACCTAAGAATTTTCACTCGGTGTTTGTTACATACTAATTACACACTCACTCATAAAAAATGATTCATCTTTTATTAAATACAAGAAACTCATTCCACTATCCTCTTCCACTACCAATCTGATATTAGAAAACAAACTCATCAGAGACCAATACTCAAATGATTCCTTCAGGACCCATGTTGGTCAGTTTCTACATAGTATATCATAAACCATGTTCTACATCCTCAAATTGTATTAAATATAAAAATAAAAAATATAGAGATACTACATTGATCACCACTGTATCATATTTAGATACCTATAAGTAAAAATGTATTTCATGCTCTTATGGTCAAAAAAACATTATAAATGTATCCCCAAAGAGATAGTGACACAATGTTTTGAGTTCATGAATAACCACTACTATAAGTACCCATCCTTAAAACAGTACTTAATCCTGAATTTTAGTCAAGAAAAATCATAATTACACATTGATAATCTTTTCAGTTTTAGATTTTTATATAATTATGATATCTTGCATACATAACATTCCAC
This sequence comes from Viscum album, assembly GCA_963277665.1. Classification (NCBI taxonomy): domain Eukaryota; kingdom Viridiplantae; phylum Streptophyta; class Magnoliopsida; order Santalales; family Viscaceae; genus Viscum; species Viscum album. The sequence continues at coordinate 1,404,906,927 of OY728133.1, read as the reverse complement.
ATTCATACAAAGAGGATACTACTAAAAACAATATCCTCTTTTTTCAAAATATAAATCATTAAAACATGATTTCATTTATAACACTTCATATCATTCATCATGACACCATTATTTCTCTTTACCATCCTTATATCCTTTAAAAACATGTTTAAATCTTGGGATGAGTATTAAACATAGAATGGGATATAAAGAATAAACTTTTTAGTCACGTGAAAATATAAAAACCAATAAAACCCATAATCATAAAAACTCATATGCATAGAAACATCATGGTATTTACTTGGGACATATTTACTTTATCACTCTTACATTCGCCCTTAAACATGGAATAAACATTTGGTCAACTTCCATCTCTAGAGTACCAAATTAATTGGAGAGCTATAATGGGGCTCACCCGTCATATCTTGATCTATAATTGGCTTAACCTAACATATCTTTATCTATAATGAGATCAACCCAAGATATCTTGAGATATAATGAGCATCACACAGAATATATTGATCTATAAGTGTCTCAAACCATTATAAATATTTTCCATGGAACATATCATGAATAAATGACTTCATATAACTCATTTACACCCTTGAGAAAAACACGTTCACATATCAAAATGCCTTTTTTGAAAAAATCACTCTTAGAACATAAACACTGCACAAACAAAATAATGAAAAAATTTTATTCAAAAATAACTATAAAACATAAAATGGAGGAACTATAGTATTATAACATCATGAAATCAGAATATAACACTCATTAAATAAAAAACACAATCACTTTGGATTTCATAATGGAGACATCTAAAAAGATTTGAAGGGGAAAATCCTTTACAAATATCATAAAATTAGAGATAGAATTGATTAAATGAATGGAATATGTATATACAAGGAAAATAAACATAATTAACCATAATATAATCAAATAACATTTCACAAATCATCTTATCATTATAAAACAATTGAAGATGAAGGTGAACCTCAAAAATGGAAATTTGATTTAGAATTCACTTATGAAATTTCGGAATGGTAACTAGAGTACATAGGGGAAATTAATGAGATATAAATGGTATATCTCATCAATTATATATCTTAAAGAAAGTATAGGGGTGTTTTGAAAACATACACCATCATTAGGAACTAAAAATTAAACAGCATAACATAGAAGAGATTCTTAAATAATATTTAGAAAGAGAGAATCCCTTACCTTGGGTTCGAAATCCATCAAACATGTTTAAACCTTTTGTATTAAAGTTAAAATAGTGTTATTAGTTTTTACATAAAAATATTTATTTTTATAAAACCTTTAATGACCATTTTATAATATCATTCCCCCAATTCATTAATAATATTTTGTTAATATTATTGTTTCGGGTTCGTTCTTCACATGGTGGATATTCATATTGATTGGAAGTAAAACTCTATAATTTTAAATGAATGGTATTTAAATATTACCAAAACCATAAATTATGCCATTAATCACTTTTAATTATAACATGATGATGATTCATAAGTTAAAACATTATTGACATTTTTAGGTCATTTGGGCGATTCTTCGATCATAATGAACTCATTTAATTTTATAAATTAAAAAAATGTGTACAAAATGAGTTGAGAACCATATATAAGATATAATACATAAATTATAATCTGGTTCAACCATAAAAATAGTTTCATGTATAGTCTTGAAGGAAGTAAAAGAAATTAAAATCACATCTTCCATGATGTCGGTAAATCGACACATCACGGACAGTGTTTTAATTTCAGAATAAGTGGGTGAGGAGAAGAAGTATAATGGTATATCTTACATAAACATGATTAAATCCATAATATGTGAGATACTAGACCATCCATGCCTCTTGGATAAGTGGAGGTGAGTAAATAAGAATAATAGAAAAGAAATTGAAAAGAAAATAAATAAAACAAAACAAGATGTTTACTACTTGATCTCTTCTCCCTGAGATCCTTCTTAAAGCCCTTGGTTTTGGACTCTTGATGAGACCAGACGGACTTGGAAGTGGGAAAGTGACATTATAGGAGTATTGGGAAGAACATAGGCAATTATCAAGTCTTTAGAGGTGTGTATGGAAGATGGGGAGTGGGTGATATTTATAGTGGAGGAGAGAAGAGGTTATACATTATTTAAAACATTAGTTTAATATTTTTCTCCACACTATGAATAGTCTTCATTCATGTGACAATAAATAGTAAAAGGTTCATGTTTTTTAGAACAAAGTTATCATACATCAGCCTTACATCGCGTATGATGCAGCAAAATAAGTATTTATCATTTATTTTAATTTATCTTATTTTATTATTCATCAAAAATTGAAGTATTTCAAAAAATTACCAAACATTTACCCCAACCATTTATCAACATTTAGAATCAAAAAATGAACTCCATTTTAGAAAAATATTTTCTAAATATAAGAAATTCAGTTTTTAAAGTAAATAATATTTTATTCAAAAAATAATAAACTTAAAACATTTATTTACTTATGACATGATATTTGTATATCATAATTTTAATCAAATATTATATATATATTATCAGGGGTGAGGATACTATTCATAATGGTATGTTACTATTCATAAGTTTAACATTACTGTTTATAATGGTATGTTACTATTTACCAAAACTTATTTTTTTATTATCAGACTCTAAACAACTTACTGATTGCAATTGTATATGTCTGTTTTTCAAAATTCAAAACAAAGAAGTGGGAAAATTATGTTTAGTGATAATTATAACTATCTACTTAAAATATTTTTTAATGCATTTCAATTTTCTTCTCAAATATTGTGGTATTAAATTATCCCCACCTTCTAGAAATTTCATCCTCACAATTTTATTTACATATTAAACAAGTGAGGGTAAATTTCCCTCATAGAATATTCAGATTCCCATGTTTCCTCTTCTATCGGGTGATTTCTTCACAAAACCTTTACCTGGTGGAATACATTATTATTCAATACATTCTCTCTATGATCAAGAATCCTAACTGGAATCTATTTATAAGTTTGGTTCTCTTATAGTGGAAATACTTCTAGGCTCAAAAAAACGATGAATCTGGAACATACTTTCTCAACATCAAAAATATGAAAAACATTGTGTACCTAAGAAAAACATAGAGTAAATGCTACTCAGTTTTAAACTAGTCCAAGATTCTCCATGATTTCAAAAGGGCTGATGAACCAAAATCTTATATTTCCTTTCTTACCAAAATGCATCATATCTTTCTATTGAAAAATTTTGTGGAAAACATGGTCACCTACCTCGATAGATAATTTTTTACTTTTGTTATCTTCATAACTTCTTTGCCTACTCTGACCTGTCCTCATGTTTTTCTAGATCATTTTCAATTTCTCTCCACATCCACTACTAATTCTAGCCCCATCAACATTCGTCCACTCACATTATCTAAAAACTCTAGAGTTTGAAACCTCTTCACATACAATGCCTCAAAAGGTGTCATTTGAATAAAATAATGGAAGCTATTATTATAAGAAAACTCAACTAAATAATGATATTGATCCCAACTTATATGTTAATCTATTCAACAAGCTCGAATAATATTCTCCAAAGTCTGAATCATTCATTATGACTTCCCATCTGATTAAGGATAGAATGTTGTTATGAAATTTAATTCTATACCCAACAAATTTTGAAGGCCCTTCCTAAATTTAAATGTGAACCTTAGATCCAGGAAAGATACAATTGAAAGAGTCACTCCATGTAACCTTAAAATCTATTTGAGGTAAAAATGATAATGTTAACTCGAAGGAATTGTATCTTTAATAGAGAGAAAATGTGCATATTTAGTTAGTTGATCAACATAAACCCTGATTTCAGTATTACTTAGAGAAGTCTTTTGTGTCCCATAATGAAGTCCATGGATATATTCTCAAATTTTCACTCTGGCACAAAAAATTCTAAAGCATCCCCTTCAATATATTTCACTCTTTCTTAACCTTCTGACATGTCAAACATTTCATGGTAAAATATGCAATATGCCTGTCATTCCATCCCACTAGTAATACACATAAAGATCTCTATATATCTTAGAGTTTCCATGATGAACTGAAAATAGATAACTATGAGCTTCACATAACAATTCTTTCTTCCATATAGAATCACAAAGCACACACAACATTTTTACAATTCTTAAAACACAATCTTTATCATGGTTAAATTCTAACCACATACCCATTTTAACTAATTCATCATTTCTCAATAGCTCAACATATGCCTTATATGCATTCTTTATTCTATCCGACAAAGAGGACTGCACTAAAACATGAAACAAAAAAGAACAAATTTAGGCACCAACATCATCCATGGAAAATTTAATCATATAATTTACAAAAGGATCACATTTTAAATTTATCGTAGTTAATGTAGCATTACATTTTATACTCAATGTCTCATCCAATCAATTTTGTTTCCCAGGATAGTAATGAATAGTGAAATCATAATCCTTAATTAGTTCTAGAAATATTCTCTGAGATTGGTGGTGATGTAGCTGGATTGGCCGCATGGATTTGTCCCAAGTGAGGTTTCAGAGCAAGTGTTTCATCTTCGCAGGGCTTTTTGGATTTGGTCGTTTGAGAGGGTATGGCGTCAGCTATCGGATCAGGCATATGCTTTGAAGAAAGACACTTGATTTCGAAACGGTCATGCAAAGGTGGAGTGTTTAATCACGATTATATATTGGGGTGGGGTGATCTATATTGTTCTCTAGTTGTTTTTCACTTTGACCCTCGGGTCGTGTGATGTCCTATTTCCACAAAGTTTGGTTCCCTCCCCCTTATTCCCTTAAAAGGGGGCTTATATTTTCATATCTTATAATAAAAAATTTAAGGCCTTCGGGCTGTTGGAACTTAGTTTGAAGGAAAGATAATTGTGAAATATTTTTAAAAACCCATCGGTAATAACATAAAAATAATAGAAAACTATGAATCTCTATAACATAGGTCTTGGACATTCATCAACCACTTTTTTTGGTAGGATCATCTATTATTAGATCTTTATATACAATGTTCCCAAGAAAATAAATCGGTTTCTACTAAAAATCTCACTTGCTAAATTTTCCATATAGTTTCTTTTATTTTCAGGTTTGAAAAACAACACTTAGATGTTTTTCATTATCCTATTTACTTATATAATATAATATAATTTCATTAAAAAATACAACCACAATCATTTCCCAGAACTCATGAAATATTCTATTCATAAGATAAATTAATATTGTGGGTTCATTAGTTGACCAAAAAGGCATAACTACAAATTCATAATGACCATATCGAGTACGGAACATATTCTTCAAGATGTCTGTATCCTTTAATTTCAACTGATGGTACCAAAACTCAAGTCATCCTTCAAAAAATACTTTGATCCCTTGATCTAAAAAAACAAATCATCAATATGAGGTAGAGTATACTTGATTTTAATTGTAATGTTATTCAAGTATCTATAATCAATGAAAATTATTATTGAACCATGATTCTTCTTAACAAAAGAGATAGGATAACTCAAAAGTGAAGTGCTAGGTCAGATGATTCCTTTGTCTAAAAAATCTTATAAATTCTTTTTTAATTCTAGAAGTTACATTTGATCCATTGGACAAGGGGGTTTAGAAATTGGATCAACATCAGGAACTAAGTCAATGGTAAACTCAACCTCTCAATCTGGAATAACACAGGGAAAATAATTAGGAAAACCATTCGGGTATTTATTTTCAAATGGTACACATTAATATGGATAGTTATTTTATCTTCAAAAATATGAGCAATATAAATTTCTTTTCCATATTTTATTAGTTTATTATCTTCCTAATATGTTATCAATGTTATGGGATCATTATTATCCAAAAACTGAATTATTTTTGAAAAAATAACTCCTTTTCCTTTGCAATCAATCTTAGCATGATAAAAAGAAAGCCAGTACATTCCCAAAATAACATCAAAATATACTTGAGGAAAAAATCATGGTTTTCAGGTAAAATATTTCCACATACAAAGATAAGTAGATTCTAATAACTTCTTTTTTTCACAATATTTCTTCTATGTGTTTTTACTCTGATTTCTAGTTTCATATCATGATACTTAATTCCCAATTTTTCCAAAAATTTGAAAGAAATGAATGAATGTGTAGACCCTAAATCAAACAACAAATTTGTGAAATCTGAAAAAACAATCAGTAAACCTAATACCACCTAATTTTATGGATCAACATCTATTGAATTAGTCGCAAAGGATTTTTCCACACCCTTCTTTTTCCAATATTGTTTATTTCTTGCCTGAGTGACTAACTTCAGAAAAACACTAGTAAAATGACCTAATTGCTTACAATTAAAGAATCTCTCTATCGACTTCTCATTCACTTTCGGATAATTTTCCATGCACTCACAACACATGTGTCCAAACATTCCTCATTGGTAGCACTTCCTAAAATTTACCTAGCATTCACCAAGATGTTTTTTACCACACATTTCCCAATAAATGAAATTGATTTTCTTACCTCCAGAATACTTTTAATAATTCTTCCCTAATTCCTACTAATCTAACCACTTCTTTTTCAAGTCATCATAAGGTACATACGTATCAGAAAACTCTATCTCAAATTTTTTAGCACAATGAACAAGTTTCTCATAGGTTTTAAACTCTTGTGAAGAAAAATATCTTAACAAAAATGGTTTCAAACAAGATTAAAATAGATTAATTTTACAATCAAAATCATGAGTAAAATCTGGTACCAACCTGGGTAGTCTTGTAATATTTCTTTTATATGATTCCACACTATCATCATCTTTCTACTTCAGTTCCAATAATTTTTTCTCCTATCTGTGTCAAATAGTTTTGGTAAAATATTTATCCATATAAATACTCCTAAAATCATCCCATTCCAAACTTTCAAGATCATCTCTATCTCTAATATTCTTACTAGGGTCCACCATTGATCATCTTCACCTTCCCAATGATAAAAGGATAGTATTACCTTTCGAAATTTTTAACATACCATGACATCAACTATCTTTTCTATAGAATTGATCCATCCACCGACTATCATTGGATCTATGGTTCCACAGAATGCTGGAGGATACTACCTCATAAAATGATCCAAAAAAGACATGTCTTTTCAGGGTAGTTCATGTTACCCTATATCACAGAGACCACCACCATTTATTTCTTGAGTCACCTAATCCATTGCTATCAAAAACTACTCAGTTATGATTCCCACCATTCCAGGCTGTAGATTCGGTAGACATCAACCTCTTGGTGCGTTACTAATTAAGCATCCATGTTTCCTCTAAAAAATACTACTCTGAACATACATATAATATATGAATAAATATGTTAATATTTAAATTCTATAACATTTAAATTTAACCGTAATGTAAAAATCATTTACGTTATTCTCATAACATCATCCTAAACCCTAAAGTTATCAAAACCATCCTATGATACCAACTATAAGGACCCAACCATAAAATGTATCTTAATATTTATTTTTAGATAAGAACATACATTATTACACATTGAGGATATTTCAATGATTATGGTTTTAAAGAATTAGGATATCTTACATACATAACATACCATATTCATAAAAAGATAACACTACTAAAAACAATATCATTTTTTCAAAATATAAATCAATAAAAAATGATTTCTATGAAAACACTTCATATCAATCATAATGACTCAATTATTTTTCTTACCCATCCATATATCTTATGAAAAAAATTTAAATCTTGGTGGAGTATAAAACTCAGTAAGGGATATGAAGAAAGTAATCGTTAGTATGGTTATATTATAAAAACCAATAAAACCCATACTCATAAAAACTCATATGCATAGAAATATCATGTAGTTTTCTTGGGACATATTTACCATATCACTCTTTAATTCAACCATACACATGGAATAGAAATTTGGTCAACATCGTTCTCCAGAGTACCCAATGCATTGGAGAGATATAATTGGGCTCACCAATCATATCTTGGGATGAAATGAGCTCAAACCAATATATCATGAGCTATAACGGGATCAACCCAACAATCCTTGACATATAATAGGGCACACCCATAATATCTTGAGCTATAATGGGATAAAACTAACATAAATAATTTAAAAGGAACATAACATGAATAAATTACTTTATAACTCATTTACAACATTGATCAAGACACATTCACATTTCAAAATACCCTTTTTGTAAAAATAAATCATAAAACATATTACTACACTGAAAAAAATAATGATAACATATTATTAAAAAATAAATAGAAATAAAATAATGGATAAACGATATTATTAAAACATATTGAAAATAGAAGAGAACACTGATGACATAAAAAAATAAACAATATCTTTTGATTTCATAAAGGATACATCTAAAATGAATTTATGGGGAAAGTCCTTTACAAATAGCATAACATTTAAGAGAGAATACATTAAATAAAGGTAAACTTTTTATAAACATTAAATAAAAATTATACAAAATAATATAATCAAATTTAATTTCACATATTCCATTATCATGATAAAACCATTGAAGTTGAAGGTTAACCCAAAGGATGGAAATTGGGTTTAGAATTCACTTACAAAATTTCGGCACAGTAACAGGTGTACAATGGAAGGCTTAATGAGATATAAATATGGAATATCATAATTAATATATCATAATGAAAGTATGGAGAAGGTGAAAAAACATACACCATCCTTAAGAATAAAAAATTTAAGGACGTAACATAGTAGAGATTCTTGAATAAAATTGAGAAAGAGAGAATCCCTTACCTTGTGTTTAACTTCCCTAACACATGTTTAATCCTTCTTTATGAAGCATAAAATAGTGTTATTTATATTCTAAAAAAACATATTAAAATTTATAAAACCTTTAATGATAATTTTATAATATCATTCTACCCATTCAGAGATAATATTTTGTTAATTCTATTGTTTTCAGGTTCTCACTTCACATGGTTTTCAGGATCGGTTTATGATCGATATTCATGTCGTTTGGAAGTGAAAATCCAGAATTGGAATGGAACCGTATTTAAATATTACCCACACCATTTATTATACCATTTATAATTTTTAATTCTATAGTGAGGATGATTCATAAGTTAAAAGATTATTGATATTTGTTTAGGTCATTTTGGTGATTCTTCGATCAAAATGAACTCATTTTGTTCTAAAAATTTATAACATGTGTACAAAATGACTAAAAATTCATATAAAAGATATAATACATAAATTATAATCTGTTTAAAACATAAAAATGGTTCCATTAACAATATTTAAGGACGTAAAAGAAATTGAAATCACATCGTCCACGATGTCGATAAATCGGCGCATCACGGATGATGTTTTAATTCAAATAATAAGTGGTAGAGGAGAAGAAGTATAATGGAGAATATTACATAAACACAATGAAACCCATAATATGTAATATAATGGAACTTTCATTCCTATTTTGTAATTGAAGGTGATGAAAGAAGAATAATAGGAAAGAAATGAAAAGAAAATAAAGAAAACAAAGTAGGATGCTTACCTCTTGATCTCTTCTCCTTGAGATCCTTCTTAAAGACCTTGGTTTTGGACACTTTATTAGACTAGTAGCTTATGGAAGTGGGGAAGGGGTTCAGAGGATGACTATTTAGAACATTGGTAAGGCTCAAGGCTTGATATGTGAGAAAGGAAGAGGGGGGAGGGATAGTATTTATATTGGATAAGAGGATATGTTTTACATTATTTAAATCATTAGTTTAATATTTTTGCTCAATACTGTGAATAGTCTTGATTCAGGTAACCAAAAATAGTAATATGTTCATGTGAGTTTTAACCATGTGTTCTTACATCATACTTGCATCACTTATGATGTAGTAATACAATTATTCTACATTTATTGTAATTTATCATGTTTTTCTATTAATAAAAAATTCAAGTATTTTTGGAAATTACAAAAAACTCAAACCAAACATTATTCAATGTGTAGAATCAAAAAATGATCTCAATCTTATCAAAATAATTTTCTAAATATTATTAATTTTGTTTTTAATTAAAATAATATTTTATTTAGAAAATAAAAATCTTAAAAAATTTATTTACTTATTTGAAGATATTTGTATATCATACATTTAATCAAATTGCATATCTTTATTATTAGTGGTTCGGTTACTATTCATAATGGTAAAATTACTATTTATAAGGGTATGTTAATATTCACCAAAAAATAAGTTGGTTTCATCAGAATCTAAATAATTTACCGATTGCGACCGTGTATGTCTGTTTTTTGAAAATCAAACACAAAAGTGGGAAAATTAAGTTTAGTGATAATTGTAACTATATAATTAAAAAATGTGGCAAGAATTTTAATTTACCTTACCAATCTTGGTGTATTACATTATCCACACCTTCTACGAATTACATCCTTTCAATTTTATTTACTTATTATAAAAGTGAGGGTACCTTTCCCTCATTACATTTTTAGACTACCATGTTTCCACTTATATCATGTGGTTTCTCCACAAGACATTAACTTTATGGATTACTTTATTCAAAAATGCATACTCTCTTCAACCAAGAATCTGAAATGGTCTCTCTTAATAAGTAAGGTTCTCTTCCTACTGATCTATTTCTATGCTCAAAACATGAGATCGATCTAGCACAAACTTTCTCGACATTGAAATATGAATAACATTGTGTGACTGAGACGAACTCGGAGGCAATGCTACTTAGTATGATACTAGTCCAACTCTCTCCATGTTTTCAAAAGTATTAATAAACCAAAGACATAGCTTTCATTTCTTACCAAAATGCATCACACTTTTCCATTGAATGATTTTAAGGAATACATACTCTCCCACCTCAAAAGAGAAGTCTTTCCATCTATTATCTGCATAATGTTTATACCTACTCAGAGCTATTCTCAATTTCTACTAGATCATCTTCACTTTATCCACCACTTCCTCTACTAATTCTGGCCCCATCAACTTTTTTCCACTAACTTCATCCCAAAAACGAAACCTCTTCCAATGAAATGCCTCAAATAGTGTCGTCTGTTTACTATAATGAAAAATGTTAATATATCAAAGATCAATTAAATAAATATGTTGATCCCAAATTCCTTGGTAATCCCTTGAACTAGCTCGAAGAAAATCCTCCAAATTTTGAATCATTCGTTTTGACTACCCATCTAATTGATGATGGAAACTTGTACTGAAATTTAATTCTATGTCCAATGACATCTGAAGGCCCTTCCAAATGATAGAAGAGAACCTGAGATCCCAGTCATATACAATGGAAAGAGGCACTGCATGTAACCTGAAAATCATTTTTAGGTATAAAAGGGAAAGATGATCCAAACACATTGTATCTTGAAAAGGGAGAAAATGTGATGATTTAGTCAGTCAAACAATAACAACCTAGATTGAATTATTAGCTCGAGAATTATTTGGATGTCCCACAATGGAGTTCATGGATATATTCTCCCTTTTACAATCTAACACTATAAAAGTATAAATCTTTCCCTTCGTTAACTAACTCCCACCTTATGTTGTTGACATGACAAATATTTCATGGTAAAATCAGCAATATCCCTTTTCATTCCATCCCACCATGTATTACTCCTGGAGGTCTTGTTACATCTTAGTGATGCCAGGATGAACTGAAAATGGAGAACTATGAGCTTCACATGACAATAATTTATTCAACTCAGAATTAAAGATCACACACACACTTTTTCGAAAACTTAAAACACAATCTTTTTCATGGATAAATTATAAAAACTTACCCATTTTAACAAATTAAAATTTTTTCTGTACCACCATGTCTGTCTTTTATGATTTCTTTATTCTGTCTGAGAAAGATGTATGAACTAAAACATGAAACAAAACTGAATAATTTCTTTCACCAAAAACATCCAAAACATTACCAAATAATTTACCAAAGGATCTTCTTCCAAATATATCATGGATAATATATCATTACTTTTTCATCACAATGCGTTATCCACTATTTGGGATTCCTAGTATGGTATTGAATTAAGTAATCATAACCATTAATTACTTCCATAGAATCTATCTATCTCATGTTTAATCCCTTCTGATTAAATATACACTTTATGCTTCATGTTCAAAATATATTTTACATTTTATTCCATACAGATGATGCCTCCAAATTTTCAATGAAAAAAAACCAAAAAACCCACTTCCAAATCATTTTTAGGTTAATTTAACTCATGGGGTTTCAATTTTCATGAAGAATCAGAAATTAACTAATTATTTTACCTCAAAACACAACCCAATCCCTTCAATGAAGCATCATTATAGATTAAAAATTCACCATTTCTTCAAGGTAGAGTCATAATTATGGAATTCACCAATCTTTTTTTCAATTCATGAAATCAAACATCAAAATTTTCTATCCAAACAAATTTAACCCATTTTCATGTTAACTTAGTTATTGGTCTCGATAACCATGAAACGTTTTTAACAAAATTTCTGTAATAACCTTCTAATATAAGAGAACTATGAATTTTTGAAACATTTGTAGGTTGTGGACATTCATCAACCACTTTTTTTGGCAGGATAAACTTTTATCCCATACTTATTTACAATGTGCCTAAAAAATAAATATGTTTCAACCAAAAATTATAATTGATAAATTTTCTATACAGTTTTTATCTCCTAGGTTTTCAGAAAAATACATAGATATTTTTCATTCTCCTATCTACTTCTAGAATATACTATAATTTCATCAATAAACACAACCACAAACCTGTCCAAGAACTCATGATATATTGTATTGATAGGATCTATGAATACAGTTGGGGAATTAGATAACCCAGAAGGTATAACTACAAATTCATAATGACCATATCTATTACAAAATGTAGAATTTGGGATGTCTGCATCCTTTAATTTCAACTGATGGTACCTCGACCTCAGGTTAACATATAAAAATATTTTTCTCTCAAGATCATATTAGACAAATCATCTATATGATCCAACAGATTTTTTTTTTAATATTCATGTTATTCAAGGATCTATAATCAATGCAAAGTATCATTGAACTGTCTTTCTTATTAACAAACAAGAGAGGATCAACCAAGGGTGAGGGGCTATGTTAGATGAATCCTTTAACTAATAATTCTTGAATATTATTTATTAATTCTAGAATGTCCATTTGAGATAATCAATTAGGTATTTTAGAAATTTTCTTAGCAATATGAACTACATTAATGGTAAAATCAACCACTCGATCAGGAAAACACTAGATAAATCATCTAGAAAAAATTCATGGTATTCATTTACCCCTGGTACATAATTAATTTGGATTGTTCTCATATATTAAAAAATATGATGTATATACCTTTAATTTACATATTTTATCTATTTCATAGATTCATGGTATGTTATCAATGGTATGGTTTCATTATTGTACACAAAAAGAAATTCTTTTTGAAAAACAACGTCTTTTCTTATACAATATATCTTACCGTGATAAAAAAAAGTTAGTACACACCAAGAATTACATAGAACAATAATAGAGGGAAAAACCAAAATTTGTAGGTAAACTCTTTCCATAGACAAAGATAGGAAGATTCTTATATCTTCTTTTTTCCACAATATTTCTTCCAAGTGTTTTTACCATTAGTTCTAGTTTTATTTCATGATGTTTAATTCCCAATTTTTCTGAAAATTTCTTAGAAATTAAGGAATTTGTAGACCCTAAATCAATCAACACATTTTCTAAATCTAAAAATACAATAAATTTACTTGATACCGACTCATTTTATGACTCAAAATTTACTATAGAGGTTGCAAAGGATTTTTCCACACCCTTATTCTTCTAATATTGTTGATTTCAATCTTGAGTGACTAGCTTTAGACAAACATTTGAAAAATGATCCAATTCATTACAATTAAATCATCCCACTATTAAATTTTCATTCATTTTTGGGTCATTTTCCTTACACTCACGAGATATGTGTCAAAACAGTCCACATAATTAGCATTTACTATAATTTTCCAAGCATTCACCAGGATGCATTTCACCACTCTTTTCACAATAAGGGAAATTTATTTTCTTACCTCCACACATCATTGATGAATTCTTCCCCAATGCCTGCCAATATTACTAGTTCTTATTCATGTCATCATAAGGAACATATATGTTAGAAAACCCCTTCTCAACATTCTCATCACAATGGACTAAATTTTAATAGCTTTTAAACTCTTGTGAAGCCAAATATGTTTTAAAAATGGCTTCAAACCATATTAAAATCGGTTAATTTTACTATAAAAATTACGAGTAAAATCAAGTACGTACCATGCCAGTCTTGTAAAAATGGAGTCATATGCTGCCACAAAATCATCATCGTTATGCATCAGTTTCATGAATTGTTCCTTGAATCTGAGTCAAATGGTTTTATGAAAATATTTTTCCAGAGAAAGACTCTTAAAATCATCCCATTATAAACTGTCAAGAACATCTATTTCTCATGTATTGTTAACCAAATACCACCATTGATCAGCTTATCCTTCTAAATGATAAATGTATAGTATTAACTTTTGATGTTTTAAATATCCCAGGACATAAAATATCTTTTATAGAGCATTGATCCATCCTTCGCCTGTAACTAGATCTGTGGTTCCCCTAAATGCTGGAGGATGCAACCTCATAAATTTCTCCACAAAAGATAAGTTTCTTCTTGGTAGATCAGGTTCCACTTTAGTAAGGATACCACCACCAATTATTTATTGAGTCAACTAAACCATTTTTTTCCATAAACTACTCAGTTTTTATTCCCACCATTCCATGCTGCAAATTCGAATAGACATCAGCCTCTTGGTTCCATCCTACTTCAGCATCCATGTTCCTTCTATGGAAAACCATTATAAAAATAAATATATTATACTACGCAACATGTTAATATTTAAATTCTATATTATTTAAATTTATCTATAACGTAAAAAATAATTTATGGCATTCTCTTATCATAATCTTAACCAATAATTTTATCTAAACCATCCTCTGATGAAAACTATAAGAACCAAGCCTTAAAACATTACTTAATCTTCAATTTTAGTAAAGATAATATATTATTATATATTGAGGATCATTTTGGGTTTATATTACTAATTAATTATGATATCTTACATATATAACATACCACATTTATTTAAAGAGTGTAATACAAAAAATAGTACCCTTTTTCAAAATATAAAACATTAAAAGATGATTTCTTTGAAAACCCTCAATATCATTCATCATGACTCCCTTATTTATCTTACTAATACTTATATCATATGAAAATCATTTTAAAATCTTGGTATGAGTATAATACTCATTATGTGATATGAATAAAAAAATCATTAGTCATGTGATAACATAAAAACAAATAAAAACCATACTCATAAAAACTCATATGCATAGAAAAATAATGTAGTTTCCTTGAGAAATATTTACAAAATCACTATTACATTCACCCTTAAACATAGAATAACCTTTTGTTAAACATCCATTTCTAGATTACCAAATGCATTGGAGAGCTATAGTGGGGATCAGCCGTTATATCTTGAGCTATAATGGGCTCAACCCATCATATCTTGAGCTATAATGGGCTCAACCCATCATATCATTAGATATATTGGGGATCACCCATAATATAATAAGCTATAATGGGTTCAACCCAACATAAGTAATGTCCATAGAACATATCATGAATAAATCCGTTCATAACTAATTTACACCCTTGAGCAAAACACTTTCACATTTCAAAATACCATTTTTCGTAAAAATAACTCTTAGAACATAAACATTTCACTCACAAAATAATGAAAACATATTATTAAAAAATAACTATAAAACATATTATGGGGAAACTATATTATTTAAAAATAATTAAATTATAAGAGAACATAATGACATAAAAAATAAACAATCTCTTTAGATTTCTTAAAGGAGACATCTAAAAGGGTTTTAGGAAAAAAGTCCATTAAAAATAACATTAAATTTAATAGAGAATTGTTTAAATTAATTGAATATGTATATAGATTGTAAATATACATAATAAAACATAAATTAATCAAATTAAATTTAAAAAATTTCCATATCAGGATAAAACCATTGAATTTGAAGGTCAGCCCAAAGAATGAAAATTGGGTTTATAATTCACTTACAAAATTTCGACATGGTAACGGGTGTACATTGTAGGGATAATGAGGTATTAATGGGGTATATAATCCTTAATATATCATACAGTCAGTATGGAGAAGGTGAAAAAACATACGCCATCATTAGGAATTAAAAATGAAACGGCATAACATAGTAGAGATTCTTGTATAAAATTGAGAAAAATATAATACCTTATATTAGGTTCGACTTCCCTCAAACATGTTTAAAACTCCTATAAAAATTCTAAAATAGTAAAATTAATATTTTATTGAAACATATTAATGTTTCTAAAACCTTTAATTATCATTTTATAACATCATTCCACTCATTCATTAATAATATTTTGTTAGTTCCATTGTTATCATGTGAGCTCTTCACATGGTTTTCATGATCGGTTCATGATGGATATTCAGGTAAATTGGAAATGAAAAAACCAGAATTAGAATGGGATTGTATTTACATATTCTAAGAAACATTAATTATTCCATTTCTCATTTTTAATTCTGACATGAATATGATTCATAAGTTAAACCATAACTGATATTTGTTTGGGTCATTTTGGAGATTCTTTGATCATAATAAACTCATTTTGTTTTATAAATAAATAAAATACAGAAAAAATGAATCTATAAACATATATAAGATATAATTCATAATTTATAATCTATTTTAACAATAAAAATGGTTTCATGACTAGTTTTTATGGAATTAAAAAAATTGAAATCACATCGTCCACGATGTCAGTAAATCGACACATCACGAACGGTGTTTTAATTTCAAGAATAAGTAGTGTAGGAGAAGTATTATAAGGAGAATCATCCATAAACATGATTAAATATAGAATATGTAAGATATTGTATCATTCATTCCTCTTGGATAAGGGGAGGTGAGGGAAGATGAATAATAGAAAATAAAATTAAACGAAAATAAAGAAAACAAAAGATGATGTTTACCTCTTGATCTCTTCTCCTGGAGATCTTTCTTATGGACCTTGGTTATAGAATCTTATTGAGACCATTAGGTATTGGACATCAGGAAGTGTCTTGATAGGAGTATTGTTAATAACATAGGTAAGGATCAATGCTTATGAAGTGTGGGAGGAAGAGGGGGAGTGCGTGGCATTTATAGTGGAGGAGAGGAGATGTTTTACATTATATAAATCATTAGTTTAATATTATTGCTCAAAAATTTTAATAGCCTTTATTAATGTGACCAAAATCAGTAATATGTTCATTTGAGTTTTAATAGAGAGTGAATACATCATCCTTGCATCACCTATGATGCAGTAAAATATGTATTCAGCATTTATGGTAATTTATTGTATTTTACTATTCATAAAAAATTCAAGAATTTTAGAAAATTACCAAATATTATCCACCTCCATTATTCGATGTACAGAACCCTAAAATGAACTCCATTTTATCCAAATATTAGATAAATATAATAAATTTTGTTTTTATAAAAATAATATTGTATTAAAAAATAAAAATCATAAAATATTTATTTAGTTCTTCCATTATATTGGTATATCATACTTTTAATCTTATTATATATATACTATAAATGGTGAGGTTACTATTCATAAGTGTATGTGACTATTTATTTGGTTAACATTACTATTCATAAGGGTATGTTACTATTCACAAAGAATTAATTTGGTCTTATCATACTCTAAATAACTTACTGATTGCAACTGTGTATGTATGTTTTTCCAAATTCAAAATACTTTTAGAGGAAAAATTATGTTAACTACTAATTATAAAAATATAATTAAAACAATGTTTCTATTATTTTCATTTACTTTTCAATCCTTGGTTTGTTAAAATGCCAACCCAAGATCTTGGGTAGTATTGTTTTTTTAAGAGGGTGTAAAAAGCATGAGTCATAGGCTACTATTTTTTTTCTATTTGATGTCGATAGATCCCTGACCCATTCCAGAACCATCATAGAAAACATCATAACCCAAACTCGATTAAATAAGATTCCAAACCAGTGTTAAAGTCAATATATCCTTCATATTCCCAAAATATATATGACATTTTTTATCACATTTAATACATACACACTTACAGGTTAGACCTTTCTTAAAAGATGTGATCATGTAGAAGAACTAAAAAACTATTTTTATTACCCAGATAAATCGAATAATAACTTAATATCAAACATATTTTGAGGATACACATAGTATATAATTTTATATACCTTTATAGTATCCATTAGGACACCCTTATTAAATATCACATTGCCAAGAGATTTCACTTTGAATATCTAAAACCCACATTTATTATACATACAATATAAATTATTTTATTTAAAGGATTGAAGAATTATATAAAAATGGTTTATAATATCATATTTTGAAATAGAGTACACAAAAATATCATCCAGTTACAAAAAAAATTGTCTAAGAATAGATGAAATATTATGTTCATAAAATTTGTAAATACCCTAGGGATCAATAGTCATAGAAAATGGTATATCCAAAAATAGAAATTCTTATACTAGCTTTTAATCATTGTCTTCAGTATATATTCTTATAAAAATCATGACTAGTGGTAACATGATTGTAGGATAATCATTTAAAACCAACATTCCCTTCTAAGCTTGAAGTCTCTCTTCTCATATTCCACTAAAAGGGTGAGTCATGCCAGTTGTTGATGAGGCATCATGCACACATCCCTATATTCTAGAGGCTTCCAAATAGAAATGAGGGCCTAGGGTATGAAAGTGGGGAGACTAATCCCTCAAATCAGAGTAATAAATTGATGATATAACTGAGCACTATACATAAAATAATGTAAATAGTTTTTGGAATAAATAATTAAAACATTAATATAACAAGTTGTAACAATAAATGAAAACTCATTAAAATCTGGGATATCTATTTCATACATATAACACTAGTCACCCACTAGGCCGACCATAAAAATAAATGAACAAAAAAATAAATTGAAACAAAATTACAGGGATCTACTATTGATTCTGATTCATAGCATTTACCTGTTCTCCAGACCCTATCAGATAATAGCATCTTAATCAGAAGAACCCACATGAGCATCTCTTCTTGATCACGAAACTCTGGGCCTCATCTGTAACTACCATGAAAACCATTCTCAACTAGAAAATTATATATAAGGTCTCTATGTACATAGAGTTGCATGTTAATGGGTGTGAAATAATCTTAGTATGACACCCCAATAAGAACATATAAATATATGCTATTATATGTGAATGAAAACGAAACCTTCTCAACCTACATGATACAAAATTGAAAATGTAAGTAAAATCAAAAAGTGAAACCACATTATAAACATGGGTCCATAATCCTAGACAACTGGGAAAGTTCCACCATGGATTTCCATATCTCTATATTTAAACATTTATACTCCTATACCTATACATATATACAAAAATGTGAATATTCCCAGTTAAGGGAAATAAATAACATGAAACCCAATAATAATCGATCCTTGGTTCCATAATCCCAATCTCCTAGAAATCCTTTGTAAGGTAATTGAGATGGATTTCATAACACTCAATACATGATTCATTACATGAATATTAGGGTCTTTAATCCCAATCTACATGTACTTGTTACATCGAATTCCATAAATTTCTTCGATCAAACTATGACACCATATGGGGACACTCATCCTACAACTCGGTTCACTCGTACTCCCATCCAATAACTATAATGATGGATTCCAGAGAATTATATCTAGGAATATTATAAATGGAAAAGATATCATCACCACACTTCTCATTCTATATAAGTATAATCCAATTTCTAGTCCCTATGTCCTAGCCCATAGTTTGTCACAACAATGAAACTCAAATGAACTCTAAGGGTCTGACTCTTAGGTGATCTGTAAGAGAGTTCCAAGTGATAAGTCAAACCCACCCCTCGATGTACAAAATTAAATCTCATACATAGGTGTGAGAAACCATGCCTATCCTCCCAGATAACGAAAAGTCATCCTAATCCTAATCCCAAAAAATAACATCAGTAAACCCTCATCGTATAAAAATTTAGGCAGAGCGAAGACATCCACCATATTCCACCAGTCAAGGAGAGAATAATAATAATCTATAAACAAAAATTAATGGATATCATAATCATCCACCAATAAACCTATGTTTAGGAGAGTATAATCATCCTCATTTAACACATGATAAGAGAAGTGTGTAATCATCCCCATCACTCAGGAGAGCATAATCATCCATGAGTATAATTACTAGGGATTCTATTCTTGTATATCATAGTAATAAAAACAATATACAGATACCAGTAAACATATATGGTTATCCCAATAATATACAAATCAAATAAATAGGTTCAATATCCAAATAATATGTTGTAACTTTGGGTGTACATTTAAATACCATAAATAACATGGATCAAAATATGGATCCCAGGAAAAATGTTTGGGCATCCCAAAGAGAAAGAAAGAAACCACGTGTCATGATCAACAACCACAAAATATGAAGAACCTCTAGTAAACATCACTATATCAATAATAGACATGTGAAAGGGTAAAGGAAATAGTGTGGGTGACTGAATACATAAACCCAACACTGCTTCCACAACCCCAAGGGCTTACAAGTTCAAAACAGGTTCTATGGTGACACTAGCTACCATCTCTACCCAAACCAAACATACTAAATTTGGGTCGGTTAGACAACTAGGAATGCACTAGGTCTTTTAATTGAACACTGATAGGCATCTTCCATGGGATCCTTAGGTTCTAAACACATTAGTGAATGCATCCTACTAGGGATCCATCGATACAAAGTAAAAGAAGAAATTCATCATGGGATCCTCGATAAAGAATGTAAATGAAGATTCTTATAGAGAATCCCCAAAAGAGAAATAAGAAGAGTAATCATTAATGGGATCCTCATAGTGGCACATAGGTAAAGTGATCTTATAAGTTACTCCCTAAGTTATCATATAAGAAAAAGAATCTCTCAGGGGATCCCTGGTACATAAAAAATATAGATGTATCCTAAAAGGTATTTTATAGGTCGACACATTAGTAAAAAATCCTATATAGAATCCTTAGTAATAAATAATCTCACAACCTCCTAGGAAAGAAGGTCACGTATCTCAAAAGATACATCCTCATTGAAAAATCTACAGAATTATAAGTCAATAGAATTATCTCATGGTTCATCTCAGGATAGGTCTCACTTTCAATATACTAATAATTTTAATATCAAACTAAGAACCGCACAGTTCAAGAAATTCCACATAGGAGTCCTAAAAACACCCCATCTGTCTTACCAATGTTATCTAGATGAAAATAAATCTAGAATCCGCTAATCATTGGTCCAGTTATGACTCCTAGGGTAAAATACACAGAAAACCCAAAAAGTGTTTCATGGGGGTACATGGTGTGTCTCTATGAGCACATGACAAGTACTCTAGAATCCCTAACTAGGCATGTACACTGGACAGAATCAGATTGTAGACTCTCGAGAACATAGTGTGTGTGATGGGTACACAGTGTGAACCTTACACGGGGTACCTTTTCATGTCCCTCAAATGTAATGGCAATGTAATTGGACAGGCTATGTACTTCTACTTGGTGTACGACCCACATGGGGTCTGGTCATGTACTCAATATAGCCATGTACCCCTACACTAGTAGCCCTACTGGGTACATGGATATATGACTGAGTAGTTTTATATGGAATATAGACCCCACACACAACATGTACTTCTGAAATTTCATCATTCCCAAGATAGAAGAACAAATGGTGTATGTTCCTTAAACCACAGGTTGTGTATATGGGTTTTCCCAAACAGAAAACTCTCAAATCAGCTCAAAACCCCCACTTTACCAAAAAATTATTTGATTGGGCCATAGGTGTCCATATGAAATAATAACAGTGTAATGAAACTTTAAAATTGTAAATATACATGGATTTATGGTGAAATATTAAAATGTACTACATTTGGGTGGAAACTGCTAAAGCTTTAAACATTTCCACGGTCCATTGTTGCCACACGTCGATCTGGTGCAACCTGATCTCTATAGTGGTACCTACAACTTTCCCTCTTGAATTTATCTCGCCATATACCTTACTCTCTTTTACTACAGTGAAGAAGATCCCTCATGTGAATATATGATAATCTAGGAGGAGGAAAGAAAATAAAAATATGAAAAACAAAATACAAAAGAAAAGAAAAAGAATAGGGGCACCCGACCAAACCCAATGCCCCAACTAGTTTTATGCCTGACATCAGAAAAACTCCTCATTATAGACTTAACAGTGGATATAGAATCTCATTCCAACACATAGATCAAATGATATTTCCAAGTGAACCTATTTAAATAAATTAATTTCTATTTAATTAAATATTAATTATTAATTATTCCACTAAAATTTGAATATATTAGATTTCCATAGAACTCCAATCGTTAGGTAAAAACCCTCTTCTAGGACTAACATAGTGGTCAAAAAGGTTATCTGAGATCATATTATAAAGGTAAATGTCCATTTTACCCCATACATAAATTATAAATAAAAAATTTAAATTTCTTCACAAAATTAAAGTCCATAAAAACACGGGTCGATACAATATCTCCATTATAAAACATCTCATCCCTAAGTGTCCTGGTGGTATGAATTGAATTGATTCTCTCGAATAGATAATCCATAGAACAAGCTATTTGGACAGTCTAACGACCGTCCTCATAGAATTGAAAACTAATTCCAATATAGGGGACACTTAACTTCCACTGATCTAGTACTGCCCACAATAGGAATGCCCTTTTCATCATCTTTAACTAATATCATAGAATAATGTCTCATAAAAAACACTGATTTCAAATTGAAAATGACATTCACCACCCCTCAATAGACTACAGTTCACTCCCCACTATATGGTTTACCTTACACTGCTCCTTTAGTGAAACCTCAACATGTTCCATCCTTAGCTAGGGAGAAACATTTAAAATAAAATAAACTAGACATAGTGTTGAAGCACTCTCAGCATACTCAATATGATTTCATGATAGAGAATGATCATCTCTAATATTAGAAAAATGAGTTCATACAAATGTTCATGTATGTCTTCCTCTGATCCATGCTTACAAAAAACAGGCTAACATCACTCTCGAAAACACCTGACACTATACCTTCCAACAATGTGTGTCAAGGATCAACACATGTTAACTTCCTTAGGGTACACCATTTGTCTTCGTTGTCTCATATACCTTGGAAGGACATTAATCATTTTTCTACAACTCTTTATAAATAATTTCTTTGAATCGTATTAAAACCATAGGTCCTCGGATCGCACCTGAACACACACCGATTTAGGATGTAAATGGTGCCACACATAACTAGTGAGTAGCTTATCACTAGACTCATAATCTAGTAATCCACCCATTGAAATTATAAGATTATCATATTATATAGAACATTAGTCTCATTATTCCAGAATCTTCCTTGTAACTCATCCTCAAAATCAGGATCCTCACCAAGGCCATAATTTATTCCATGGGCACCCATCACCAGATGTTGTTCTAGTCATGAGCTTATACTTGCACACTAAAAATATTAAAAAAAATGGAAACACAGTTTTCCCATAGAAAAACACCAAAAATATTCATCCCATGTAAGACAATCTTGAAAAACACAAGCACCCAATGTGATTATCAAAAGAATAAGGCATCAGTATGCATATAACATAAACACGGGAAACTATCATTCCACGATCTTAAAATATCATAAAAAACTAACTTCCTAAAAATCCCACACAAAATATATAAAACAACTATACTATAGGTTTAACTAAAACCAAATAGATGTTGACCTACAAGGGTATGAGTCAAACTAAGGGTCTCTAGGTCTCCCACATAGCCATGTAGATCATGTTTCACAACTGGGTCACAAGTTCTAACAACGAAGTCCAAAATATCAAATCTCTCTCATGAAGGTGAAGATCACAATAAAAAATGAGGGTTAAAATAGAAAACACACCCTATCAAGGCCTAATAAACATCTAGAACCATCATAAGGAACTTCTCCATAGAGTACATGAAACCAAATTAGAAGATAAACTAAACTAACACTCACTAGGAATCTGGATATGGTAATACCCTCTAGAGGACTAGTTTTCAAGAAATATCATACAACCCATCAAGATCATACTCATAGATTCATCTAGAGAACCACAAATTGATAAAATCCATAAAAAGGTACACTAGAAGGGAATCATATTCCATATTGACCTACTAGAGATAGTGCACCTCCCAAACATGAGGACAGAGTCATCAACCTCAACACCAATTCCTCAACATAGATCCACAATATATACAATCTGGATGAAATATATATGTAAGTAGGCACAACTAAATAGGCCTCAGTTTCCATTAAAGACACACACTATAATTCATATAAGATTTGAATCATATGTGCCAAATATGATGCACAGGACCCCTCATTCCTTTTCCAGCAAAGAGTCAAAATCCATCACTGGCCTCATGCAATTTACCAAGATACATAGATGCATAATAAATCATAACATCCACACAACATGTTCATATCTCAATAATAAAATCATATAAAACTATAACATGGAAGATCTTAAAAATAATCCCATAACCTTAGAAACTAGGACATCTTAACAAAACAGGTGTTATCATCTCACCAGTCCGATTTCCATCACAGGTTCTGACACATTCCTAATACTCATTTCTACCATATCCCAAACAGTAAATACCATGAAAAAATGACATTAATACTAGTTTGTAATATCCTGGCCCGGATTGCACAAAACCAGTACCCCAATCCAGTTGTTCATGAGGCCTTGAGCATTCCCCCATGTACACTAGAGGCTGGAGAATAGCAGAAAGGGCCTGGGGTGTGATCGTGGGGATATTATTACCTCATATTAGAGTAAGAAAAAACATAAAAAATTATGCATCATACACAATAGAATGTAAAAGATAAGTGGAAGAAGTTACTAAATTGAAATAGACCATGATTCCATATTTTATGTTAAATATTTAAAATATAGGAAAAATATTCTATACATAAACACTAGTCACCTACTGGCTTGGCCATACAGATATTGGAATACAAAAATACACTGAATCAAAAGTTAAGGGATATACAAATAACTCTAATCTAGAACATATACCATGTCTCTAAACATCATCAAACTACACAATCCCAATCATAAGGACCCTCATTAGAAACTCTTCTTGACCATGCGACTCTAGGTTTCAACCCTATCAACCAGGAAAATAGTGCTCAACTTAAAAAACATACATATAGTATACACATACCCTAAGGTGTATGCACAAGGATGAGA
Organism: Viscum album; assembly: GCA_963277665.1. Lineage (NCBI taxonomy): Eukaryota > Viridiplantae > Streptophyta > Magnoliopsida > Santalales > Viscaceae > Viscum > Viscum album. Next base: position 1,404,881,421 of record OY728133.1, on the reverse strand, counting down.
AACAATCTAATTAGGCCCCACAATGATAGAAAATATAAAAAATGCTATCATAGGTGTATGAAAACCCAAACTACTCGGCCTAGCTGAGACGGAACTGAAGAGGTAATTAAAATAAAAATCATAAAACATAATCAAACCGCAGGTCTGTAATCACAATCAATGGGGGAAGTGACACTATGGAATTCCATATCTATACATGTATAAATGTATAGTCCTATACCGATACACACATAAATAAATATTAATATTCATGTTTTTATGATAGAAATAACATAAAACCCAACAGGTGTTGATCTTTTGGTCAATAATCCCAATCACTTGTCTGTCCTATGCAAGGTCATTGAGCTGGATGTTGTTCTACTCAAGATGTGTCTTATTAATTCAATAAATGGGACCATAGTCATTAGATAAATCTTATTTAATTGGATAACAATATAAATTTATCTGAGTAAGCTATGTCACCCCAGGGGGATATTTATCTTACACCTAGGTTCACCCGTACTGGCCTCCAATCACTATAAACAAATATTCTAGGGAATTGCATCTAGGTATCCTATAAATAGACAACATATCATCACCGTAAATCTCATTCCATATAAATTCCTTAAAATATCTAATACATATGTCATGATCCATAGTTATTCATCACATTTTAACTTAGATGAACACCAAATATACCAAGCATGGGTGATCTATAGGATAAAACACTAGTGATATACCATACGCACCCATCACGATCCAAAAAATGAATATCAAAATTAGGTCAGAGATTCCATGCTTAGCTACCCCTAGTAATAAAATATCTTTTAATCCAAATACCAAAAATAATGTCTAGATATCCTCATTATATGACAAATTAGGGCAGAGTAGTCATCCACCATAAGCCACTAGTTGAGAAAAGCATAATCATCATTTATAGACCACTTTTTAAAGAGAGTGTAATTATCCACTGAAAACACTAGAAAGATGAAAGTTTAACCATCCTCATTTAACCCACTATTAGAGGAAATAATAATCACTTCTCCAAAATATTCCTTTAATATTGCTAAAAATTACCTTTATCAACTCAAGATAACCAATGACAACTAGAGCGATATTAAAATCCCAAAACATTTATCAATTCTTATAGAACTACTAATAAAGGGGCATAATGCAGTGTGCTAGAACAACATACCACATAACCAAAAACACCATGAAATAATTAAAATCAAGTAAAAATACTAAATTTAAAGGAAGAGAAAATAATATAGGCTCGTATAGTCAGTTTTGGTAATGTGATGCACATTTTAAACTATAATGATACTTATATATTGAAATAATGAATTTCGTTTCATACTAGTTACACCATGCATCTATTTTAGGTGTGGATGATTCGTATACATCTCAAATGACGTATGGATCATTTTTGTAATGTATCAAAACAATATGATTGTGTTTTCCGAGTTTTGAGTACGTCACATGTCTTTTTTACTAAGATTTCATTTAAAACTGAAAACACACAATTTATATCATATCAGCCACATCCTATGTTAGTTTGATATGAAAAATTTTCATATATGTCAGAAACAAATTATATATCATTTTCTTAAATTATAAAGGCAATTCGAGCATGTTTTCATGGTTTTTAATGAGTGGCACTTTTTGAACTAAAATGATGATTTTAAACTTATAAACAACACATTGATTCATTCCACGAACATAATGAATCATATTAAGTTGCAGCAGATTCCTACAAATCAAAAATGGCTTATACAAAATTTTCCTCAAATATCCAAACAATCCAAATGTGTTTTCAAGATTTTGAGTATGTGTGTTGTCCATTTTACTAAGATTACTGTCAATTTTAAATAAAAAGACACACTTTTAGTTGAATCAGTCCCACCATTTGTTGTACTAAGGTACGTCTAATTATTACACTTCCTAAATGGATTATGGATTGTTTACATCATGTATGAAGATAATTCAAATTTTTTCTTGGTTTTGAGTATATCACTTGTATTTTTTAATAAAATGTAATTTTAAACTAGAAACAAACACTTTGAATAATATTGATTACATCATGTATCAGTTTAATGTGAGATAGATTCTTAAAACATTAAAAATGACATAGGATTCAATGTACTAAATTATGAGGAAAATCCAAGCATTTTTTCATTGTTTTTAGTGAGTGATATTTTTTGAACCATGATAACAATTTTTAACTGATAACAAACACATTGAGTCATACCCAGAACATCGTGAATCAGATTGAGGCTTATAGAATTCTTATATATTAAAAATGGATTATATATTGTTTCCATAAACTATAAAAATAATATAAATTCATTTTCTCAGTTTTGAATTGGTGAGTTTTCATTTTTATTAAAATTCATGACATTTAAAAAAAATATGAAATTTTAGTCATAACATTCACATCATGAATTATATTAAGGTATGGATGGTCCCTAAACATATAAAATGACTTTTAAATCATTTACCTAAAGTAACAAAACAATCTGAATGTGTTTTCTCAGTTTTGGGTACGTCACTTATTTTACGAAAATTTTATTTTAAATTGGAAATAGTCACCTTGACCTATATCGATAACATCATGTAATGTTTTTAAGTTATTACAATTTTTTTCTATAAAAAATGATTTAGGAATAAATGTACAAAATTATCAATAAAATATGATTATATTTTCTTTGTTTAGAGTGAGTTATATTTTTTTAACTAAATTGTTGATCTATAGGTGTTTACAGACACATTAAGTCATTTCCGTCACATAGTACATCGAATTGAGGTGTGACTGATTTCTATACGTCCCAAATGACTTAGGATTCATTGAACTAAAGTATCAAAATAATCCAAAAAAATCCTATTTTTGAGTTTTTCAGTTGTCATTTTCACTGAAATTAATGTCAATTTTAAACCAAAAGAAGAACATGGATTCATACTGGTCACATTATGTGTCAGATTGAGGTGTGATTGATTCATACATTTCCCAATGTCTCAAAAAATCATAATTTCTAATGTATCCATGTTTTCATTGGATTTATATTTCAAACATCCAACACTTCATATTGAATTTCTATTTTAGCTATAATTTATTCTCATTTTTGAAATTCAGACGACCATAAAAAATTCATGTGCCATTTATATCACAAAAACCTACTAAAATGGGCACATGATATTATTCTCCAGTCCTAGATTACAAAAACGAGAAATGTTTTTAAAAATATAATGGAATCAATATGCGGTGATCACAGTTTGATAAAGAAAGTCAATGAATATGGAAAACATGGTTACATTTGTAGAAAAAATTATTTTCTCTCTTTTTTGGATTGTTGTAGATAGTTTATAGAAAAATATGATTTCCAAAAATATCTGTGAAAAAAAATAAATAAGTATTAGATAAAAATCAAAAGGGAATTAAATTACAATTAATATATAAAATGTTGAAATAAATAAATAAATATGTAGTAGAAATTCAACTTTTCTTGATGGTTGTATGAATTCTTGACACATTTACTTATTTTCATTGTCTTAATTTCTATATTGAAGTAAGATATCTCTTGAGCATGAGAATATTTGAACAAACATACCCCAACTCAAAAAAACGAATCCACCTATACAAGAAAACAATTTTTATATGAGTAACACTAAGAAGAAATAAATTTAACATAAATATGGAATAATAAATTAATTCTACTGATAATGATTTTACAATGAAAACATTGTTAACCACTAGTATATTCCAATGTTTATGTAATAAAGATGATTAAAAATCACTAATAGATCACCTCAAACAATCAATCGACAAGTGGTGGATGAGGATAAAATAAGATACATTGAATTGAAGCTCTTAATCATCAAAGAGAATGTAATGATATCTTATTGGGTTCACAAAATATTCATTTTTATAATAAATAATTAAATAAACATTTGATATTCATTATAAAATGTGAATGCCTCTAACATTTGAGAATTACATGGATGGTAATCGGAGATTTCTTAGGGTGGAACCAAAATACAATGTAAAATAATGGTCTGTTTTTAGATGGATTAAAGTTAAACATACATAGTGTTTTTTATATGAGTGATGAAAGAAATGAAGTGATTTTTAATAAGTATTAATCAGTGGGTTATAATATCAAAATGGATATTTTTATCATATGTAAGAATCATAAGTAAGGATGAAATAAAAAAATAAAATTCCATTGGTGATCAAAAAGACTTGGTGAAACATGATGGGGTAAGACTATAAAAAGACCTCATTAATTACCAAGTTGAACCTAAATCATTTGGGGAGGCTGACAAGGATGATAATTAGGTAAAATCTTTGAATGAGGAGCTTGATTATAATAAGAAAAATGTGACATGAAGAGCATGATCTGGATAAGAACAATGAAGGATTCTTATGGATCAATTTGTTGCATATATTATTCCAAAAAATATCCATTAGTTTAAAAATGCATGATTTTTTTTGTAAATTTTATGTCATAATTTTGTGAAACTCTTAACATAAATTGTCAGTGCACTCTAATGTAGTGAAACATTTTTTATGTTAGGTAATTGAGATGGTCACATCTGTGGGGAATCATATTACCACTATAAGTAAATAAAAAGAGGATTTAAGTTTATGTTAGTAAACCATAAAATTCCATAGAATTAAGAATACATAGTGGACATTCCATTTCATTAAAGTATTAAATACAAACTAGTAATGTTGACTTGAATTGATATTTTTAGGTGTAATGTTTTATCCATGAATAATAATTTTTATTTCTACAAAATAGATTCTATTAAAATGTATTTATTATATTTATATCAATAAATGTTAGTAGTTTATTTTGTAAAAAAAATTAAATTTAGTGGTATAATATTTATTCTTGATTGATATAAAATATTATCTTAATTTTAATTAATAGAAAACATATCTCATTATAAAAGTAACTTTTCATATAAGATGTTAAATTTGGAATAATTTTGATCAATCCTAAAGAATTAAGAACTATAAATTATGTCAACAATGTACTATTCTTCTAAAACACATACTAAAACAATATTTTGTTTCTTAAAACACCCTGATACTAAGGTTTTCTCTATAAAATGATTCATTCCAATTATTTATTTTTGGACAGTATTTCAATAACCGAAATCAAAATATCAATTACATTTTTTCTCAAAATCATTTTTTCCTATATAACATAGTCCAAGGTTTATAGAACCTTAAACCTATTTAATTATTTTTTAAAGAATTAATTTCACAATATTTTACTTCAAGACTAAATATTTTAAATATTACATCTGTAAACATTATATTTTTTCAAAAAGTAGTTAAATAAATAAGTAAGACATCAAACGTATAAAATGTTTTTTCTTGTCATATTTTACTGATTCAACAAAATCATTTGATTGTTACACTTCATAAGTGACTCTTAAATGTATGTCAAGCCTCATGAAACAGTTCACAGTCATCCTAAATAAATCCATTAATTTTATACCATATTTGAATTCTCATTATCCAAGGAAAAACATATTGAAAAACCATTATATAGTTGTTCTCAAGTGTTAAATATTTCACCACCAATTTTTTTAAACAACTAATAGAATTACATTTCATATTGGTGGGATGAACCTATATTTTAGTTCCTCCTCACTGAATCCTCATAGTGGAAATTGTTGCATGTCATTATATAAGACCGTAATGATCTCACATATTTCATCATCCAAGTGATTTTCAATGTAATATTATAAACTAGTAACAATGCCAAACACAATATGGATGAATTTTTAAAAAGTTTAAGATTAAAAAGAGTTATATGTCCTAGAATATTGGTATTAGGATCTTATTATACTTCACAACAACATGACCCATCATTGGGTTTGATATATTTCAAGCAGCATGGTACCAATAGTGTCCCAAGGAGACCCACATGATAACGGGGAAGGTGAGACTTCAATATATGTTTAAAAAATCAACATTGTATTGTTTAATTAAAACATAGTACAACTAGAATTTTTTGGATAAACAGATGTGGGATGATTAGTTTTAGTGGATAATTGATGGAAATCAAAGATATGAAAAAACTTGGATTTTGGTCGAGTTGTGGTTGAGATCGACCCTTGAATCGTTCGATATATGGATTCAAGATTTTGAATAGTTGGAGCCTTGATTCTATCCTAGATTTCATCTTGGATTCGATAGTAAGGAGAACTGGTTGTAGGTATATTCTGTCAAGAGCTTCAGATATCGTGAGCTGGTTTGCGATGTTTTGGTTTATTAAAATAGATCGTGACAAATTTATCATAGCTTCAATAAACTAATGATAAAGATAAATTTTATCAGCGCTAAGTTAGTAAGTGCAGATAATAGTTATATTTCTTAGTTATTCTTTTAGTGTTGATAAATATTGATTTTATGAGTTCTTTTTAGCACTAACAAATCTCTATTTTTATCAGTGCTATAAAGTGATAATAAATACTGGTAATTTTTTATTTAAAAAAATACTTCTTAAAAAATTTTAATTATTATATATATATAATACTTATAATAATAAATCTTATAAAATAACAAATTTATGATTCATTGAATATATAAATATTTATTTATAATTATATAAATATTTTTTTAGATAATATTTCTATCATTTTATATATTTATATAATTATATATATATATATAAACATATAAAATCATTCATTATTTAAATATGTTTTTTATAATTGTATAATTAATTATTTATAATTATATAAATAATTTTCAAAAAATATTATTTATTTATTTATAATTATAAATGTATAAAATTAGTAAATATACATTTATAAATATGTTTATTTATAAATATTTTTTTTAAATTTATTTCTAACATTATTAAGTATTTTTTAGTCTTATGTTCAAGCATGTTAAAAATAAGTAATATTGATTTATTAAAAAAGAGTAAAATATTGAAAAATTTTATCTATGTGATTAATTTTAATTATTAAACAAATGTATATATATTGAAATATAGATAAATACATATTGAAGATATGGAATCACGGTAAATAAATATATATAAAATAAATATTATAAACCGATTAAATTCCATAAAAAATGTGTTTGTGCGTATATATATAAAAATGAATTAATTACATATATTTAAAGATAATATAATACGTTTGATCTATGTTATAAATTGAAAAACCAAATGACAATCAATTATATTCATAACTCGATGCAATTAGTTAGTATTTTTAATTCATATTAATTTTTAATTACAAATAATAATTCACAAAATATATGACTATTTATAATTTAAAGAACAAAAATATTTTTTAATTTTAAGTCATATTTATATACAATAATATATATATATATTCTAATATATACTATTTATTAAAATTATTAATAATCACCTAATTAAAAAAATGTTGTATATTTTTCTCAATTTACATATTTTTAATTTTAATTTGTTTAGTAATCATTTTTTATAAATCTATATATTGAATACGTACTATTTTTGGTATTTATAATTTATATATAGTAAATCAATTTATTCATTTTTGTCAATAATTATTTAATTGTTAGAGTATGTAATATTTTTATAATAAATATATTTTTTATTTTTATTTAAATAATTATTTCATTTTTTTATTTTGAAAATTATGGGAGCTAAATAAGTTTTGATAAAGGACACTTTTATGAGCAATAATAATATAGAGTTGATAAATGGTACCCATTATCAATGATAAAAATAAAGTCTAGGTAAAGGGTACACTTTATCAGCACTAAAAATAAAGCACTAATACAGGGACAGTTTATGAGCTATAAATAAAAAAGTGATGATAAATTGTAATATTTATTAATGCTTTATTTAGTGTTGATTAATATTCAATTTATCAGTGATTTTTTTCCTAGAGCTGATAAATTCCAGTGCTTTTGAATGCTAGTTTTGTAGTGGTGAATCGTCATCATCACTCAGAAGAGCATACTAATCGTCGAATATCATTACTAGGGACACTATGAATGTATATAATAGTTATAAGATCAATATCATGATATCATGAAACACCTATAGTCATCCAAATAATATAATAATCAAATATACAGGCTCAATATCAAAATACCATGTAGTACACATGGGCATACAAGTAAATATCAGATATCACCTAGTAGAAAATATAGATCCAAAAAAAGAATGCCTACACATCCCAAAGAGAATGAATGACTCCTCACGTATGTCTCAACAACCACCAACTAGAAAGAACCTCTCGTAAACATTGTTACATCATCAATAGAAAAGTTAAAGGGTAAACAAAATAGTGACTCTGGTTGAATTCCTAAACCCAACACTAATGCCACATACCGAAATGATTACAGGTTTGAAATGGGTTAAATGGTTACACCAACTACCATCTCTACCAAAACCAATTGTACAATCTTAGGGCCGGTCAAATAATAGGGTGCCCATTGGGTCCCTCAAGTCAACACTGAGAGGTATCAATCTTGGGATCCTTGATGTATAAACACATAAGTGAAGACATATAACTACGGATCCTTATATACAATGATAATGGATGAATCCTAAATTAGATTCTAAATAGAGAAATTAAAGGAGCAATCCTACATGAAATCTTAAATAGAGAAAAAAGCATAGGATTCCTATATGGGATCCTCATAATGGTAAAAATTACAGGGATCCTACAAGGGAATCCGTAATTTATCATAGACTAAAAGGCATCCCTCATTAGATCCTAGTTATAGAATTACGATAGAATATTCTTATAAGTGATCCTCTCGGTTATAAATTAATAGTATAGGAAAACAATGTTTTAACTGTGATTTTGAAAACAGCCAAAAAATTGAAGGAAAAAATATATAAAAATTATTTATTAATTATTATTTATAATTTATTATCTAATGTCATATATAGTTTATTATTTATTATTTTAAATAATTACAATGGTTTAATTAATAAATATTTATAATTATTAGATAATAATAATTTTAAATTGGAAACAAATCTTAAATATGTTTAAAATTAGAATTTGGTATCAAATGTCAATAACTTTCGATTTGAGAGATAGTTTTTCCTCCAAAACCAGCAAAATCAAAACTTATGAAATGATCTAAAACCAAATTAGATTTAAATTTCATATTAATTAAATGAATAAGTTTTTTTTATAATTTCAAGAAAATTTAGATATCAGACTCAAATATCAATCGAACAAAACTTTTAACTTGGTTGTCTTTTTGGGCATTACCATATTTTAAATTAATTCTAGTGATGATATATATGCCCCTGGTGGCACAGGTAAACCACTATAAAATATTTATGGCTTAAAAAGTCTTAGAAGGCATCATAAACTAAGTTTTTAGTTGGTGTACCAAATATTCATTACATTCTAGTGATTTTGGTCTCTTTTACGAGGGTATTTTTCTCTTTTTCAGTGTAGACTAAATTTATTCATAGGGCTTATATTTATATTGATATTATGGTTTTGAAATTCTATTGGTTTACACAATTTATTTTTGTTTATAGTAAACTATATGCACCTTTTATTATATTTACTAATAATAAATCACTTACATAAATACACATTTACATTGAAATATATTTTTAATGATTTTAAAAATATAGAAAAAAATATATTAATAAGGGGCATGTTTTGACACCTTTATATGCCTCTACTTCTGATCCAGTATTAGTCAAGGGGGAATCCACATTTTATGGTTAACATGTTGATTCATGTAATAATGGAAATGTGCCACTTGGAATTTTCACCATAGTGGAGTCAATTAATTATACAGAATTTGATGAGCTCTACAAGGAGAGTCAAGCAAGGAAAGGTATATAGTTTTCATCTTCAGATGTGTCTAATTCCTCTCCACGGATGTTCATGGAAGATAGTACACAAAACATTAAAATTGGGAAGTCCTAAAATGAGGATGTGTTGGATGACCGATACCCTATTAATGGTGGGAGAGAGGTTGATGCTGAGAAAATTTTTGATGCGTCTAATTCACCAGTTGATGACCAGGGAGATGAGTGGAATACTCCGAAGCAGTGGAGTAGAGAAAGTCACCCAAGAAATAGGGGCAGTTTTCATGGAAGGGGTGGTAGGAATAAGGGATGAATGGTGTTTCTCATGTATTTATGGTGGTGTTCTTGCCATTTATACCCTACACTATTATGTTTTTTTGTTTACTTTTCGTAATAAATTTCCCAGACCATGGAGTTTACTCCATGGTATGCACATTCCTTGTATATATTTGTTTATATGAATTTATGAATATTTTTATAAATATTTATAAATTTTAATTTTTATATATTTTTATCTTATAAATGAATATAAATATATATACTTCTATTTCTATATATATTTATATTCATATACAATTATATATATGAGTGTGTGTGTACATATTTATGTTAGATAAATGTGTATTGATATTTATGTAAATTTTTTATATGTATATATATTTATATATATTTATATACATTTATTACTTTTATTAATTATTTATAATATATTTATTAATTATTATTTATAATATATTTTTTTATTTTCTATTTTTTATTTTTTATTTATTTTATTTTTATTTTTATTTTTATTTTTTATTTTTTATTATTTTTTATATTTTTAGTAATTAATTAGTTTTTATTTTTATTTTATTAATTAATTTATTTTTTTATTTATTTTCATAATTATTTAATGAATTAATTTCTGCATTAATTAATTTCTTTCTTAATTATTATTTATTTATTATTATTTATTATTAATTATTTACTATTTACTATTTACTATTTATTATTTATTATTTATTATTTATTATTTATTATCTATTAACTATTATTTTTTATTTTTTATTTATTATTTAATATTTAATATTTTTTATTTTCTATTTTCTATTTTTTAATTAACTTTTTTTATTATTTTTTTTTAATTAATTAGTTTTTTTATTTATTTAATTTCTTAATTAATTTTCTTATTTATTTATTTATTTTCATAATTTATTTTGTTATTTATTTATTTAGTCAATTGTTTATTTATTTATTTATTATTTAGTTAAATTATTTTTAAAATTATTTATTTTTATTATTTATTATTTATTATTATTTATTATTATTTATTATCATTTATTATTTATTTTCTTATTTATTAATTTCTTATATTTTTATTTTATTATTTATTTATTTATTTATTTTATCTTTAATTTTTTTATTTTTTTATTTATTATTTATTTCTTTAATTCTTTAATTTATTTTTTTATTTACCTTCATAGTTAATTAATTAAATTATTTATTTTCAATAATTATTAATTTATTAATTTATTAATTATTAATTATTAATTACTAATTATTGAGAATTGATTATTCATTATTGATTAATAATTATTGATTAATAATTATTTACTTTGTATTTATTTGATTTTTGTTTTTTGTTTTTTCAATTAATATATATATATAGTAAATTCTATTTATTCACCACATGAAGAGCCTGCTAGAGTGGTAATGTTTTTGGAGAATAACTAATAGGTAAGGGGTTCAAATCTCACCCAACACAGAATTTCAATATATTGCATGAGTTTGTGAATAGGTATTCGCATGGAAATGGGCATGTGCATGAGCATGGAAATAATGGAATGGGAATGAGCATGGTATTGCAAATAATAAATAATAAATACTAAATACTAAATGCTAAATAATAAATAAATAAATAAATAAATATGGAATAATGAATAAGGAATAAAGAATAAAAAATAAAAATTAGGATTCAAAATCATGAATAAGGAATAAGGAATCATGTGGTTGATCGGTGAATGAGGATTCTATTGCATGATGGATGATGTGTGGTGCAATGACTTTAGGTGCAGTTGCACCGAGGTGGGGCATGTTGCATGAGATAGGGTTCAGGCGGTTTCTGTCGATGATGGACACAATGACTTTGGGATCCTTGTGGTTTTATTTTTAATCTCAGTGGAGGCCTCTTTGGATAGTATACCATGATGCTAGAATTCTGATAGACGAAAGGATGGGAGTCCACCCGATGACATGGATGTTTCACGGTCACTGGAAAAGGAAACACTGGGGTGATGAAGGAGAATGAGGTTTCATCCGGTGACATCACCTCCGAGAGCGATGTTGTCACATGACATCTTATGGAATGGGCTGGGGGAGATCGACCAAATGCAGTGACCTGAGTACAAACGACTACTTCCTGTGGTGGTTGAATACTGTTGATGGGGATGTGTTGTGCGTAGGCTGGGATGAAGATGATAAAGATATTGGATATTTTATTTTATAGGCAATGATTTCACCGACAATAAAATGCTTCGGGATTGTGAGTTTCTCCAGTTGTGATAGGTTGTGACAACCTGTACTGTATTTTACGGATTGATTTTGGTTGATTTGGTGAATGAGCCATCTAAAAGACATTTTGTTTTTCAGGGGGGTATGTCATTGTTGATAGATATTTTTTGGGACATGGGCCAATTGTACAGGTGACTGATGAAAATCGGTGGACTCAGCCAGTAAATGCCTGATTACATGGCATATAATGTGGGTACATGGCGTGTACCCAATAGGGGTTACCTGTATGTGTCCCTCTAATGTCTTGGAAATGTACTTAGATGGATTTTTATTTCTACACGGATTAAAACCCACACAGGGTTTGGCTATCTACTCAACACGAACTTGTACACCTACACGACCATGTACACCTACATAGGTAGCTTGACCAGGTACATGGCTATACTATAACGACCCATACTTCACATACATTGTTAAAAATTCAAAATTAAAGCACACTTATTACAACATATAACAAAACCAGGAAAGGACCATATAGGTATAGTGTCTTTAGAAACTGGGAAACATAAACAACTGGTTCATAATGCGTCTACACTGTCTCCCATTTATTTCATCATATCTATAGTCCCTTTTGGCATATCTTACTTAATAACCTTCTTCCTGACCTGGGCAACGAAAACATACAAAAGGGTGAGCTCAAATGCTTCGTAAGGGTAATCAAAAGAAATATCAATCACATCATATTCATAAGAACATAACATTTTGGAAATCATACCCTACAAAAGAGATCAAAATTTCATATCATGGGATAAATCATGGTAGTTAAATTTAATCACAATAATCATAACATAAAACATGAAGCTTTTTGGTATACACACATAATCATAGAGAATCATTTATTATTAGTCAAGACTCATTTCCAAGACTATCTTAGTGGACATAGTCCATTTCTGAAGCGAGTTCATTCTTCGTTTCTGTCCGATTTCACTGAACCGGTTTAACCTGCCATTCCAGCCATGTCTATCTCATGAGATATAAAATCTTTACCCAATGCATTGGAGTGATATATAGGTCCCACACATATCATAATGATACCATTCTTATGTGTTCCACAAAATCATAAACCATACATCATAGCATAACCCATGTAATAAAAATGGGATTCTTAAACATTGTGACATCATAAAAAAATTCATATAAGATAAAGGAATTCATAAAGATAATTCTATCACAACATAATCAATTCAATGTGATAATAGGGATGTAAACATAACCCTATTTTTTCTTAGATGGAAAATAATTTTGATAAAACACTTGAACTCCATTCTTGAGGAAAATATTATTTCTACTTCAAAAACATTTTCCTTTCATAACATGTCTTACAATTTTAAACTAAAAGAAGTTGATTAAAAATAAACTTGAAAACATGTAAAGGAGGCTTCTTGGAAATAATGTTTTAAAAAATCCATTCATGCCGTATAAGTTAAAAAAACATTCTTCTCGTACTTTTTTCAGAAAAGTCAAAAAGTACCTCATACGAAAAACGACAAAAGATTCCTTTCATATCTTTTACTAAAAACTCACCAAAGGGTAAAATTGGATATAAACTATTGTAGAGGGATATAAATATTACATATTGATGAAACATGGATGTGGATGATAAAATACACCCCAGTAAATTCCAAAGTATAAACAATCTCGGATAAAATTGAGATTGTGATATTTCCCTTACCTTAGGTCCGATTTGCTTCGTAAGTGTCCGAACCTCCTGTATAATGATTTAAATAATGTCATTGACTTATTCCGGAATCATACTCACTGTTATGATATCATATATGGTCATATTCTTAGCTTATTATTAGTAATATTTCATTGCTACTTGTTATTCGGGTGTTTATTACTTTTTTTTATGCGTGTTTTGTCGAATAAATTCTTATTCTTCTTTTTTAGGTTATAGATACCTCATTTCCAGAATGGTATTAGTGTAATCTATATCATATTTATTCACTCAATTCATTTATGTAATCATTATACAATGAAAATCATGTAGAACGAGTCACATCACATCGTGGAGACGGTATTCCGTACGTACGCACGGGTGATTATATCGTTCCCATGATCGTGGAATTGTATTGGAATGTATGTATACTATTTCAGAATCAATATCACCTTAATATAATCATATATATTCATTATTTACACCATTATACCCATCCAAGTAAGGTGGTGGTGGAAAATAGATTACACCACGGCGTGGATACGGTATTCCGTACGTACGCACGCGCGGTGATTTCATTTTCCGTAGGATAGATAGATAGTGAAATAAGGTTGTTTCGTACTTATAATAACATATATGTATATTAGTGATACTGATGTTATTAATTAATAATGAAAAAACTAAATAAGAATAAGTGGAAGAAGAAATGAAGTTTAAAGAATCGGTAACGAACATTACCTCTTCTTTGAAGCGCTTCCTTGAGGCCTCGTTTTTAGGGCAATAAAATAGGTCTTTGGAGAAGACCAGGACCTCTATGATGTTTCTAGGGGAGTGTAGAGGGGAAATTAGCATGGGTTTTCTGAGCGTGAAGGCTCAAAGTGGTGTGAGGAAGAGAGGGAGGAGGTTCCCTTTTATAAGGGAGGAGAGGGGCACCTTTGGAAAAACTAAAAATATTATTTTATTATAAAGCCATATTCGGTTTTAAATAGTTCAAAATTGATTTATTTAGAAGATAAGGTGGGTATGGTCCTAAATCCTCTCATACAATAGAAATTGGACAAGTTTAGTTTACTATTTTAACCTTATCATTTAGATTTAACTTTAAGTTGGATAATTTTACTTTTACCGTGTCTTTTCGTGTTCTTACACTATAAGGTTAATAAACATACTATAACAAGACAAAAGAACCCCAAGTTTTTTATTATTAATATATATTACCCTATCTATGTCATTTGGCCTAACCTTAGATTTTTAGGAATAAAATAACAATTAATAATATAATATTTTTTTTTAAAAACTATATTATGTCAATTTTGACACTATTTAGTAATTGATTTTTTAAAAAATCATAACAGAATTATTAGTTCAAAAAAAGTTAATTAAATCAATACTAACATGTCCTAAAAACCTAGAAAATTAGTGTAATTCATAAAAAGTCTCAAATTACATTTATTTGGGTATTTATAACATCAATTATGTCAATATTTCATTATTAAGATAATTACTCCATCATCTTTGTGTCATAAATAATCTAAATTATTTAATGTCTAAAAATTACAAATAATAAACCATTATGTAAGAAATCGTTTTAGATTTCTAATGAATACTTATAGTCTAATTTATATTATGTATAACCCTATATTAAAAATTATTTACTTATTAATCTTTGATTTTAACTATTTTGACCATTCTTTAAATAAATTAATAATAAATGTCCTAACCTAATCCAAGTGGGCCTAAATGGTCATATTTTATTCCTATGGTTTTTTAGTCGAATTACACTTATCCAATAGAATTAGGACAAGTGTTAGGGTAATAATAATATCATTTTTATCCTTAATTACCCAATTTACTTTTAACCGTGGTAAATAAAAGTAAAAAGTTACTATTCACCAATGAATATTTTCATCTAATTAAACCAAATTTATTTACTGACATCAACCATGTCTCTCGTATTTTTGAAATTCCACTCACAGAAGCGGTAAAATTATGTTTTATGTAAATTTGAAAATTCTCCTAGGAGGTGGGTAAGAGACGGTGAAAAGTTCAACAAAATTTTTATATATCTAAAATTATTATAAAGTTACTCCAATGAATTATATTGAACTTATATATATATTATGTATCAATTTTGACCTAAAATATATTTAAATAAAATAAATAATTATTTAAATAAAATGTCGGTTTTTAAATAGTAACCCATTGTTTTCACTATTCATCCAAAATTGAAAGTTTTCAGTAAAAAACCAAAATTTCACCCTAGGCTAATTTTGATATTCCGAATCCCAAAATGAAATCCGTTTTGAAAAATAAAAATTACAAAATTTCAAAAAGTGGGTATTACTATTCATAATGGCTAGTTTTAATAATATTTTAATAGCATATCATTGTTTAGTGAAACTCGGTATTGTGTACGATGCAAGCTATCAAGGAAAGTCGTGATTGTGTGTAAAGCAAGCCAAGCTAGTGTTGTGTGTAGTGAAATATTCTTTTGATGATTTATATAAAATAAAAACAAAATATTTCTTATAAAAGTATCGGGTGTTACATTCTACCCCCCTTAAAATGAATTTCGCCCTTGAAATTCGTCACTTATAAAAAACAGATGAGGATACCTCTCCATCATCATATCCTCAACCTCCAATGTAAATTATTCTAATTGGTGGTTCCTCCATAAAACTTTCACCAAGCGAGTGGTCTTGTTCCATAGGACTTTTTCACTACGATCGAGAATCTCTATCGGCTGTTCTTTATAAGAAATATCTTGTTCCAGCGGTACAACTTCTGAGCTGAGTACATGTGAAGGATCAGGTATATACTTTCTCAGTAGAGATACATGGAACACATCGTGAACTTGAGAGAGATTTTGTGGAAGCTCCAATCGGTAAGCTACCTTCCCAACACGATCCAGTATTTCGAAAGGACCGATATACCTAGGGCTCAGCTTTCCCTTCATTCCAATTCTCATTACTATCTTCCAAGGAAATATTTGTAAGAACACTTTATCACCCACTTCAAACTCTAAGTCTTTTCTTCAGTTGTCGGCATAACTATTTTGTCGAATCTGAGCTGCTCTTATGTGTTGTTGAATAGATCGGACCTTTTCTGCCATCTCATCAACAAGACCAAGTTCTAATAGATTTCATTCCCCAACTTCATCCCAGTATGTTGGATTCATGCATTTCTATCCATAGAGAGCTTCATAAGGAGCCATCTGAATACTGGAGTGAAGAAATTATTATAAGAAAATTCCACCAAATGTAGGTGTTGATCCCAACCACCTTTTAATTCCATATATCAAGCTCTCAACATATATTCTAGAGTTTGAATTGTCCTCTTAGACTGATCGTATATCTGAGGATGATAAGCAGTGCTGAAACTCAACTCTGTATCCAGAGTATGCAGAAGACTTCGCCAGAACATTGAGGTAAACCTCGGAACCCTATTAGATATAATAGAATGTGGTACTCCATTAAATCTTACCACTTCCTTTACACATATCCTGGCAAGATGATCCAGAGAAAAATCCTCTCTAATAGCAATGAAGTGTGCAGACTATGTAAGACGATCAACTATGACCCAGATAGTATTATTGCCTTTGGATGTTTTAGGAAGTCCTGTGACAAAGTCCATAGTGATTTTTTCCAATTTCCATTCGGTTATGGGTAATGGTTGTAACATCTCCTTAGACTTATATCTCTCAACTTTAACTTGCTGACAAACCAAGCATCAAGAGACATATTCAGCAACATCTCTTTTCATGTCATCCCACCAGAAGTACTCTTTCTGGTCCCTATACATATTCATGCTTCCAGGATGAATAGAGAATGAAGAACTATGAGCCTCATCCAGTAGCTCCTTCTTTAATTCGGGGATGAGAAGAACACAAACCCGATTCCTGAACTTTATTATCCCATCACAATCAAGGTTGATTTTAGGAACATTTCTCACCTTATTTGGTAACTCTACATCATCTTTCTGTGCCTCTTTAATCTTAACATGTATAGATGGTTGAACATTCATTTGAGAAAGATACGATTTTTCCCCTTTCATTATAATTCAATGATCCATCCTTTGTAAATCCATAAATATTGGATTTTTTGTGATCCTCATCATGGATAAACTGGCATGGTCTTGTCGACTTAATGCATCTGCCACCTTGTTTGCTTTCCCAGGGAGGTAATGAATTGAGCAGTCGTAATCCTTAATCAGCTCCAACCATATTCTTTGGCGCATATTCAACTCCTTTTGTGTGAAAATATACTTTAATCTTTTATAATCAGTATAAATGTCACACCTTTCTCCATAAAGATAATGCCTCCAAATATTTAATGCAAATATTACCGCAGCTAACTCCAAATCATGAGTTGGGTAATTTTTCTCATGGATTTTCAACTGTCGTGAGGCATAAGCTATCACCATATCATTTTGCATAAGAACACACCCCAATCCTTTATTGGATGCATCACTATAGATCACAAACCTTTCTCCACAACAAGGTAGTGTGAGCATAGGTGCACTGGAAAACCTTCTTTTCAACTCCTTAAAATTCTCTTCACATTCCTCAGTCCAAACAAAATTAACTCCTTTCTGAGTCAACCTGGTGAGTGGATTAGATGATCATGAAAAATCTTTCACAAAACATCGATAATATCCAGCCAAACCAAGAAAAATTCAGATCTCAGTTGCTGTTGTTGGTCTCAACCATCTTTCGATAACCTCTGTTTTTGCTGGATCCACAGATATCCCCTCTTTTGAGATTATGTGACCCAAAAAATGAAACGTTTTGAAGCCAAAATTCACACATGGTAAATTTGGCATAAAGATTCTCCTTTCTCAGGGTCTTCAATATAATTCTCAAGTGATCTTCATGTTCTTCATTTCTCTTTGAATATGCAAGAATATCGTCTATAAAGACTACCAAAAACTGATCAAGATAGTCTCTAAAGACTCTATTCATCAGATCCATGAATATAACAAGGGAATTAGTAAGACCAAATGGAATCACTATAAATTTGTAGTGTCCATACCATGTACAGAAAGCCATCTTTGGTATATCCTTCCTTTTGAACCTTAATTGATGATACCCTGAACGAAGATCAATCTTGGAAAAGTATTGAGCTCTGTGTAGTTGGTCAAATAAGTCATCAATGCACGGGAGAGGATATTTTTTCTTGATAGTGATCTTGTTAAGTTATCGATAATCAATGCAGAGTCTCATTGATCCATCTTTCTTCTTAACAAACAGAACAGGTGCTCCCCAAGGTGACACACTAGGGCGTATCAACCCCTTATAAATATTCTCTTAGAGTTGCCTCTTCAATTCATGTAACTCAATTGGGGCCATTCTATAAGGTGTCTTTGAAATAGTTAAAGCACCCGGTATGAGTTCTATTGAAAACTCAACTTCACGATTTGGTGGAAGACCCAAAAATTCCTCCGAAAAGACATCATTAAACTCCCGTACAATGGGAATATTCTTAATCGTGAGTTTCTCACCAACAATTTGAGATAAATAACCTTCATTTAGTGGAATCAAGACCCATAAGATGGATGAAATTTCCACTGGAAGGTTATGTTCATCCTTGCATTGATAGACAATCAAAGATTGATCTCGAATATGAAATGTGACTTCCCTTCATTGGCAATTGATATGAGATCCATATAGAGAAATCCATTCTATGCCAAGAATCACATCAAATTCCACTATAGGGAGGATCACAAGATTTGCAGGAAGCACTTTCCCACAAAATTCAATAGGAGAAGAATTATAAACTTTTGATGCGACTGTTGTGCCATTAGGTGTTGTCACAACTAACTCACCATCTATTTTTTGAGGTAATACGGTGATACCCTTAGAAAATTCTTCAGAAATAAATGAGTGGGTGGATCCAGAATCAAATAAAACATTTTCTACTTTAGAGTGGATGGTATGTGTACCTTTCACCACATCGTTATCGTACTCCACATCGCTGATAGAAATTGCATGTGACTTTCCTTTGTCTTTAGCCTTAAGAGTTTGTTGACATCGATCATCATCAACAACCCTCGTATTAGGGAATTTATTGGAATAATTCCCTGTTTTCTTGCACTTGTAACATTGAAGTGTAGGACGTGCACTCTGTGTAGCATTTTCATTGTTCGCATCACAAGACATATTCTTCCCATCATTGCGGCATTCAAATGCCCGATGACCTTCCTTTCCACATTTGAAACATTTACTTGTCCCTTTAAGACAACTCCCTCCATGTTTCTTTCCACACTTTCAGCATAAGGGAAAGCTCATCTTCTTTTTCAGTGTGCTCTTTAGATTTTCCTTTGAATTCCATTTTCCTCTTCTTATCAAAACCATTTGACTGATGGGTTACTCTAATCTCCATCTCAACTTTGAGAGCACATCGAACGATTTCCATGTAGCTATTGAAGTCCCTTATGGCTAACACCCTTCGAAGACTTGGTTTTAAGCCACTAACGAATCGATCGATCTTAC
Source organism: Viscum album (assembly GCA_963277665.1). Classification (NCBI taxonomy): domain Eukaryota; kingdom Viridiplantae; phylum Streptophyta; class Magnoliopsida; order Santalales; family Viscaceae; genus Viscum; species Viscum album. Next base: position 1,404,860,936 of record OY728133.1, on the reverse strand, counting down.
TCTCAGGTGGGATAATAATACCAAAAGCGTACCTTGCAAGTCTTGTAAAATTTTCTTCAATGGTACCAACAGATTCATCATCCTTTTGCTTTAGTTCAAGAAAATACTTCTCCATCTTTGTTCGGAGAATACGAGTGAAGTACATAATGAAAAATAAGTTCTTGAACTCGTCCTATTCCATGGACTCAAATTCATCCCTTTCCCTCGTATTCTTAATAAGATTCCACCATTGATCAACATCACCTTCCAAAAGATAAACTACTAAGATGACTTTATCGTGTTTAGAACATTGAATAACTGAAAATATCTTTTCAGTGGTACTGATCCATTGTTCAGCAACTAATGGATCAGTAGACCCGCTGAATGAAGGTGGACGCTGTCTCATGATGGATTCAACAGAATGTTGCTCCTTCATTTTCTCGTTTGGAAGTCCTTCATGATTCAAATCTTGAGAATGTTGTGTGTTAATGGCTACAAGATTTTTCATTCTAGCTCCCATAACGTTTGGTTGCTCAGGGTGACAATCATTGCATTGCTCGTCGCATTCCCTATTAACATGGTTCATTCGGGTTCCATCCATTGACTAAATCCAAAAATAATAGTGTGAGAAACAGTAATTATAATAGGAAAACAACATAATCAAGAATAAAATTTCACACTTAAGGTCTTATACTAGGTTATTCATAGCCATTTCTAAAACTCTATGATTGTGTTCTATGCTTAGACTTATCCTTAGGATTCTTACTAAGGCTTTCACATCCTAGTTTCCAAAGGTTGACTATAACTTTCCTTTGATACCAACTATAACGACCCATACTTTTCATACATTGTTAATACTTCCAAATTGAAGCACACTTATTACAACATATAACAAAACCAGGAAAGAACCATATAGGTATAATGTCTTTAGAAACTGGGAAACATAAACAACTGGTTCATAAATCATTTACACTATCTCGCATTTATTTCATCATATCTATAGTCCCTTTTGGAATATCTTATTTAATGACCTTCTTCCTGACCTGGGGAAAGAAAACATACAAAAGGGTGAGCTCAAATGCTCATTAAGGGTAAACAAAAGAAATATCAATCACATCATATTCATAAGAACAAAACATTTTGGAAATCTTACCCTGCAAAAGAGATCAAAATTTCATAACATGGGATAAATCATGGTAGTGAAATGTAATCACAATAATCATAACTTAAAACATGAAGCTTTTTGGCATACACACATAATCATAGAGAATCATTTCTTATTAGTCAAGACTCATTTACAAGACTATCTTAGTGGACAATGTCCATTTCTGAACCGAGTTCATTCCTCGTTTCAGTCCTGTTTCACTGAACCAGTTTAACCTGCCGTTCCAGCCATGTCTATCTCATAAGATATAAAATCTTTACCCAATGCATTGGAGGGAGATATAGGTCCCACCCATATCATAATGATACCATTCTTATGTGTGCCACAAAATCATAAACCATACATCATAGCATAACCCATGTAATAAAAATGGGATTCTTAAACATCGTGACATCAAAAAACAATTCATATAAGATAAAGGAACTCGTAAAAATAATTCCATCACAACATAATCAAATCAATGTAATAATAGGTATATAAACAGAACCCTATATTATCTTATATGGAAAATAATTTTGATAAAACACTTGAACTCCATTCTTGAGGAAAATATCCTTTCTACTTCAATAACATTTTCCTTTCATAACATGTCATACAATTTTAAACTAAAATAAGTTGATTAAAAATAAACTTGAAAAATTGTAAAGGAATATTCTTGGAAATAATGTTTTAAAAAATCCATTTATGTCGTATAAGATAAAAAAACATTCTTCTCATACTTTTGTTAGAAAAGTCAAAAAGTACCTCGTATGAAAATGACAAAAGATTCCTTTAATATCTTTTACTAAAAACAAACTGAAGGGTAAAATTGGATATAAACTATTGTAGAAGGATATAAATATTACATATTGAAGAAACATGTATGTGGATGATAAAATACACCCCAGTAAATTCCTAAGTATAAACAATCTCGGATAAAAATGAGATTGTGATATTTCCCTTACCTTAGGTCTGATTTGCTTCGTAAGTGTCTGAAACTCCTGTATAATGATTTAAATAATGTCATTGACTTATTCAAGAATCATAATCATTGTTATGATATCATATATGGTCATATTCTAAGCTTATTATTAGTAATATTTCATTGCTACTTGTTATTCGGGTGTTTATTACTTTTTGTTCTTATGCGTGTTTTGTCGAATAAATTCTTATTCTTCTTTTTAGGTTATAGATAACTCCTTTCCAGAATTGTATCAGTGTAATATATATCATATTTATTCACTCAATTCATTTATGTAATCATTATCCAATGAAAACAATGTATAACGAGTCGCATCACGTCGTGGAGACGGTATTCCGTACGTACGCACGAGCGATGATATCGTTCCCATGATCATGGAATTGTATTGGAGTGTATGTATACAATTTAAGAATCAATATCACTTTACAATAATCATATATATTCATTCTTTACACCATTATACCCATCCAAGTAAGGTGGTGATGGAAAATAGATTACACCACGGCGTGGAGACGGTATTTCGTACGTACGCACGCGCGGTGATTTCGTTTTCCGTAGGATAGATAGATGGTGAAATAGGATTGTTTCATACATATAATAACATATAAGTATATGAGTGATATGATGTTATTAATTCATAAGGAAACAACTAAAGAAGAATAAGTGGAAGAAGAAATAAAGTTGAAAGAATCGGTAACGGAAATTACCTCTTCTTTGAAACGCTTCTTTGAGACCTCCTTTTAGGGAACTAAAATTGGTCTTTGAAGAAGACCAGGACCTCTAGGATGTTTCGTGGGAAGTGGAGAGGAGAAATAGGCAGGGGTTGGCCGATCTTGAAGGCACAAAGTTGTGTGAGGAAGGGAGGGAGGAGGTGCCCTTTTATAAGGGAGGAGAGAGGCACCTTTGGAAAAACTAAAACAATTATTTTATTATAAAGGCATATTCGGTTTTAAATAGCTCAAAGTTGATTTATTTTGAAGATAAGGTGGGGCTGGGTCAAAATACTCTCATCCAATATAATTTGGACAAGTTTAGTTTAATATTTTAACCTTATCATTTACATTTAACTTTAAGTTAGATAATTTTACTTTTACCGTGTCTTTTTGTGTTCTTACACTATAAGGTTAATAAACATACTATAACAAGCCAAAATAACCCTAAGTTGTTTATTATTAATATATATACCCTTATCTAAGTCATTTGGGCGAACCTTATATTTTTAGGAATAAAATAACAATAAATAATATAATATTTGTTTTAAAAACTATTTTATGTCAATTTTGACACTATTTAGTAATTGATTTTTGTAAAAAACATAACAGAATGATTAGTTCGAAGAACATTTATTAAATCAATACTAACATGGAATATTAACCTATAAAATTAGTGTAATTTCTAAAAAGTCTCAAATTTCATTTATTTGGGTATTTATAACATCAATTATGTCAATATTTCATTAATAAGATAATTATAGAATCATCTTTGTGTCATAAATAAATTAAATTATGTAATGCCTAAAAATTACAAATAAAATACCATTATGTAGGAACTCGTTTTAGCTTTTTAATGAATATTTATAGTCGAATTTATCTTATGTATAACCCTATATTAAAAATTATTTACTTATTAAACTTTGATTTTAACTATTTTAACCCTTCTTTAAATAAATTAATAATAAATGTCCTAATCTAATCCAAGGGGGCCTAAATGGTCATATTTTATCCCTAAGGTTTTTTTTGGTCGAATTAAACTTATCCAATAGAATTAGGACATGTGTTAGGGTAATAATAATATAATTTTTACCCTTAATTACCCTATTTACTTTTAACCGTGGTAAATAAAAGAAAAAAGATACTATTCACCAAAAAGTATTTTCATCTCATTGAACAACATTTTACTTACTGACATCAACCGTGTCTCTCAGATTTCTGAAATTCTACTCACAGAAGCGGTAAAATTACATTTTATGTAAATTTTCAAATTCTCCTAGGAGGTGGGTAAAAGACGGTGAAAAGTTCAATAAAATTTTTATATAACTAAAACTATTATAAAATTACTCCAATGAATTATATTGAACTTATATAGGTATTATGTATCAATTTTGACCTAAAATAAATTTAAGTAAAATAAATCATTATTTAAATAAAAATTCGGTTTTTAAATAGTATCCCAGTGTTTTCAGTATTTATCAAAAATTGAATGTTTTCAGAAAAAAACCAAAATTTCACCCTAGGCTAATTTCGATATTCCAAATCAAAAAATGAAGTCCGTTTTGAAAAATAAAAATTTCAAAATTTCAAAAAGTGGGTATTACTATTCAGAACAGCTAGTATTAAGAATATTTTAACAGCATATCGTTGTTTAGTGAAACTCGGTATTGCGTACGACGCAAGCTATCAAGGAAGGTCGCGATTGCGTGTAATGAAAGCCAAGCTAGTGTTGTGTATAGTGAAAGATTCCTTTGATTATTTATATAAAATAAAAACAAAATATTTCTTATAAAAGTCTCTAGTGGTACATACACAACCGAGTACTAGTACATGGTTTCTATACCCTATACACGATGTTCATTTATGAAAATTCATATTCCCCAAAAATTAATAACACACAATGTGTGTTCCCTAAATAACATGTCATGTTAAGAGGTTTTCCTGAACAAAAAAAAACCAGGAATCACATCGAGCCCCCCATTTTTAACCTAAAATCGGTAGATCAGTCCCAGAGAGGACATACACAAGAATAATATAAGATTAAAACATTAAAAAATTACATATATGTGTATTTAAGTAACAACATAAAACAACCTACTTTTGGGTGGAAGCCATCGAAGCATCACCCATTTCCAGTGTCCACAGTTGTCACACGTCGATCTATCATGTACTGAGCTCTATTGTGATACCTTATTCTCTCCATAAATCCCATTCTATTTCCATATCCCTTGTTATATTTGGTCTTAGATAAGTATATCCTTTAACGGTGTATGCGAAATTCTTGATGGAAGAAATAATTGTATGAAAACAAAAGGTAAAAAAAGAAAAAAAAAGAAATAAAAGGGGGTTCGAGCTAGCCTCGATTCCCATCCTAAGTTTATGACCTACCTAGAAAAAATACCAGTTTCAAACTCAAAGGATAAAATGGAATCTAAATCCAATTCTATATTCATAATATATGTCTAAATGAACCTGCGTTAGTAAATTAATATTTATTTAATTAAATTTTAATTATTAATTATTCTTCAAAAGTTCAAACAGCTTAGATTCCTAAAAAATCCCATCCAAGGGTAAGCAACCTATTCCAGGACCAGCAAAGTGGTCATAAGAATTATCTGAGATCATATTCTATAGTAAAAATTACCATTTTACCCTTTATAAGAATATGGAGGAAAAAATTGAAAATTTAGCTCAAAACTACAGTCTTAAAAAACACAGGTCCTTATAAAGCTGGTAAAATTTGTCATTAATCCTAGGAAATGGACATATATTTTTAATGATAAACTAATTTTTCATTCTATGATCCATTGTTATTCCTTCTTAGAAAAGTGTATATCCTAAGACCATTTTGCACACTAGGATGAATAAATGAAATAGCCTTTATATCCTCAAGTTGGACCATAACCTTCACTTACATATCAGGAGGCATTCTATAAGTTTGAATAAAAATGTTCATTTTACCATAGAGAAAGTCAATAGTAAACTCATCCTCTTTTTAAGTTGGTAGACCCAAAAATCATTTATAATGTCATCAGGGTGCGCACTCACTACTACATAATGAAGTCCACCCATACCTAAGGGAATGAAATTGGGAAACAAATGTGAAAATTAGAATTAGATTACCATAATCTAAGGAACAACATGACCAACCCTTTCCAATAAATATTCCCACTCACATTGAAAAACAAGAGTGAATTATTCATAAGATTAGAAATAAACTCAATGGAGATCAAATTCTATCTATCCCTTAAAACTAACCACATAATCCACACTAATTATCAATTCAAATATGTCATGATTGGCACTAAAAATTCCCATGTCACCTCAAGGTCGTCCATCATCACCAGACATGATGGATACATCAAACCATGTTTCAAATTATTTCCCAATGGTATAGAAATATCCATCTAGAATGTAATAAGTTCTGAATGTAATCTCAAAACATCAACTGGCATTGAGTATATGAAATAATGAGTATCACCTATACCTAACAAACCTATCACAATAGAAGATGAAATAGACATCGCACATTTAAGTGTAGATGAACCTGCTTCATATTAATCTAAAACAAAATACACTACACAAACAAATCCATCCTTATCAACATGATAATATACCATAGCCTGAGGATTACATCCACCACCCCTGGAATCATCGATATGTTCCTTCTGATTCTTGGTGAGAGTGGTTCTTATCTTACTTACTTGGGACATGATTTCATAAAAACAATATATATGGTACAATATCCCATTGTTTTGACAATTACTAGGAGCCTCCATATAGTTAGTCTTGGCTTGTACATTTCATCTATAATGATAATATAAAAAATTAAACTATCCTAATGAAGCCACTAATACTTTTTGTGAAGAAAACTAACCACATGTGAACATTATTTTCTATCTAGAAGACGCACTGTGGATCATAGATTCACTGGCCGAAGGACTACCAAAACATATCATTCCAAATATGTCTTCCTAAACCAAGGATTCTTTTTCAACTACATTCAAAAAGGAATAACGTGCATGAGAATCAATATCGACTAAATTTCATACCTCAATCCCAAATCAATCTTTTAAGCAAGTAGGTACTTAATAGTGAAATGCTTTAGTGCTGATGTATCACCTCTAAAAAATAGGTCGAATACTCTAGAAAAGAATGCACAATTGTCTCTAAATTCAATAACTCATGGGTGTTCGTCAAACATAGTGTTTCTAGGTAAAAAAACTAATTGATTATTTTATTTAGATAAACCTAGGTAAGGTCTTCAAGGATATTAATGTGTAATATAATTTTTCAACATCTTCACCTCAGTACCTTGATTAGGTACATGGTAGAAACCCATTATACTATTCTATATTCATCCTAGTATTAGAGATCCTCTCAATCCAATAATCCCCCTCCTTAAATTCAAAGGGTCCCTTGTCACCATGAATGATTGGTGGATGGTACATAAGGAAATGATATCCATGATCCACCACACATATTGATTTCCTTACACCTTCTTGACCTGACATCTAAATTGTATATATTGTAGCTTCAAATAAAGGATAGTGTAATAGCACAACCCCAGAAGCTAAAATATAATGTATTAATTTATTACATTTCCATTATTACAAATAATTAAATATCTAGGTAACAAATAGTTTAGTTTTTGGAAGACCATATTCCGTACATGGTAATCATATTACATTGGAAAAATAAAACAATATATAACATAAGGAAAATATTGACATCCTTAAAACTCATTGAAATGATTCCTCTATATAATCTAGGGAATGGAAAAAATAAGGTTCAGCTTAAATGCTCAGTAAGTCTAATTAAATGTGAATCAATAATGAATTAATGAGAATAAATCAGCATGTAAAGTTAAATAATTAACAACACATGCCATTCAAATAACCATATAAGGAATTATCAATATGGAAAGTAAAATAACTAAAACCCTTGAAACATAATCAATATTTTGAAAATGAAATTTATTCATTGATTTTTTTTCATAGTGAAAATCCTCTACATAATTACTGAATTGAATTTTTAATGAAGGCATTGATTTAATATTGGATGTCAAGTATCTAGAATATGAAGCACTGTATCTTAATGATTTATTTTCATGAAGTTTTTAAAAACTACAATTTAGGCAACTAATTCATGCAACAATCCAACTAATGCATCGATATTCCCTCTATAACTAGGCCCCACACATGTCTTTCAGTCCAATGCATTCCCCATATATCAATTAAAAAAATTAAAAAAAAAAATTTTAAATCAAAGTGTCTCGTACCACTTTGAAATATTTTAACCATAATCCTCATAAAAGTAAATAATTATAACATAAAACATTGAATACCATAAATATAAATAAATTCATGAAATGATATATCAAAGGATAAGTAGAAAACAAAAAATAATTAAGTGGTGAATAAGTCATATCTCACAGTAATAAATGTGTGATGAGAAAAAACTCATATCATTTTATAACCCTTTAATTAAAAGGTTGTGCATTTATAAAAGAAAATATATTATTTAAAATAAACATATAAACTAGTAAAAGAATAATCAACACATTACTGATTCATGATGGTGATTTTTTTCATCATATATATTTTAAAAATATTCAATTTTCTTTTCTAAAAAATTGTATTAAGTTCCTTGTTTTGGAAAATGATATGAAGATTATTTTTTAAGAATTCTGTAAAAAGTCAAAAAGGGGGTAAAATGGCTTGGAAAAATTATTGGATAATAGTAAACAAATTATGAAAAAAAATTTATAAAACAATAAAATGGAAGATATATTTTCTCGAGTGGAGACTTTAACAAAAAACCTCATCTAACGATGAGACTGGGAAACTACACCTTGCCTTAGAATTCCTTATTGGGGGAACATAATTTAAACACATATATAGTGGTTTTAAGATTTTTATAAAATTATTAAAGAACAAAACTCATATTTAAAAAATCATAAATTAACTTTTTATAATATCTAATTTCCAATTTTTTATAATCTTCCATTATTTTCACTATTTTGGGTGTTAATTTCCATGTTTTTCGAGTATGTTTTGACTAGTTATTTATTGTTACAATTAATTAATTCATGATTTCATCATCTAAAAAATTAAAAAAATAATTTAAATATAATATATATTCATTATATATGTATTTATAACATTCCAACAAAATTTTACAGAGGAAATGAAATACACCGTTCCTTAAGGATATAGGTCATATGTTCACACTGACGCTACTTCAAATTTTTGTATTAAAATATAGAGTATTAAATGATATAAATTATAATTATGGTATCATAATTATTTCATACATGTCAAATATTTTTATTAAAATCATCTTTAAAATATTCCATGTATTTCATGAATGATTCACATCTCTTGGAGGAGGTGATAGTCCATGCATCCGCAAATGATGTTATTGTATTCAAAGAAAATAGAAATACTAAAGGTATAAGTTATATAAGTTTTCCATATGAATAAATAAATTATAAATATCATAAATATAATATATAAAATATAAAATCATCATTATTCCCACCATGACTATTGATAAATTGGAAAATTAATGGCATCGGTTCATGGGGAGGTACTCGACAATACAAAAGAATAAAAAAAGTGTATCCCATATGATGGGAGTGTGTGAAAGTGAACTTATAACTCTTATCTCAAAAAATATTAGTATAATAAATACCATAATTAAATTACATAATTGTGAAATAATAATAATTTAATGGTTTGAGAATGAAATAAAATGAATGTTATCGTTGAAGAATTTTATCATGTTTTTGGGTAACTCATTTTTGTTTATATCAAAACACTTCTTTGGATGGATTTATGACTAATGGGATGATTCTAGGATAATGTTATAGAATTTGGGAGGTTATTTTTGTAGGATTTGGATGAGTTATAAGTCTCAATGTGGTGTGAATAAGTGAGGGAGGAGGTTCCCTTTTATAATTGAGGCGGGGTAATTTTTTGAAATTTAAAAAACACTAAATTAATATAAATTAATTTTCAGAAAAAAATGGATAAAAATGATTTATTTAGAATATAACAATATTATGGTCCCAAATCCACTCAAACAATAATTTTTAAATGCATTTAGTTATAATTCATACCCTTATCATTTAGCTTTAACCCGTAGTTAATCCCTTTACCTCTTACATTGACAACCTGGTATTTTATTCCATTAGGGTTAATATATTTACTCTTTAATGCCCAAAAAATCATAAATCCATAATTTGTGATTTATTTAACCTTATACCAATAAGTTTTCAAAATTTTATATGTTTATAAATTTTATATAATTAAATAAGCTATTAGTTTTTTTATAATATCATTATTTTCAATTTTATAACTATTCAATTCTTTTATTTTTAAAAATATCATAATAACAGGAAAAATTCTCAATAAAAACCTTTAGTACACTCATAATATATCAATTTCATATATAAAATTATTTTATGACAACATTTATCCCAAATTATGTTTATTTTAATATTTTTAATTTTATTTGTTTTAAATTTCCATTGGTTAATCAATTATTGCATCATCATTATGTAAACATTTCTGGTAATTATTAATTTATTAAAAATTAAATATAAATAACCATGATGAGTATAATATTTTTATATTTTAAATGAATATTTATAATTGAATATATTTATTTAATAGAAACATATAAAAAATATAATACTTATTAAAAACAAGAGTATGCCATATTATACTTTCTTTAGAATAAAATACAACAAAATGATAGTAATCCAAGTGGATCTAGAAGTCCGTAAAAACATAAAGATGATTATTTTTTTAAATAACATATCCAATAAAGTTGTTACATGTTTTAGTGAACATTAATAATATTAAAAATATTATAATTACCCTTTAATATAATATTTACCCTTAACCGGGGTAATTTAAAAAATAATAATGTTACTATTCATATTGCATAAAAATAGAAGGGACCTATTTAATGAATTTGGACCTTATTATTCCAAATATTGAATCAATTTTTCCAAATTTAAATCATATAATTGGATAAAATCAATTTACAATTAATCTAATTGATTCAATGAGAAAATGATTCTTTGAAGAAAAAATGTTCAAAATATTGAAATGTTTTTATATCAAAATTCAAGGTGAAATTTATTATAATGAGATAAATTGTATTAAGTAAAAAAAATTTCTAATTATACTTTAAAACTAATTAATAATAATAACTTTCACTATAAACCATTTATATGAAAAAGATATTTTGAACTAAAATGCAATATTTTATCTGTAATCATCAAAACATAAAACTTATCAAAAAATAAAAAAAAATTAAATAAATTTTTATTTAGATATTTCTATTTCAAATAATAATAATATTTTTATCAAATAGAGTGTATAAATTTTTCGAATACATTATTTAAAACAAGAGTGTCATAAAAAGGTGGTAAAACTGCTTTTGTTAAAATATTGATTTTTATGTTTAATATTTTGGTTTGTTATTATCTAATTATTATCAATTATATTTGATGAATGACGAATAATTATATTAGATATATATATATATATATATCATTAATATCATTATCCAATAGTAGTTAATTTAATTTATTACAATAAAACACCTTTGTTAGCACAAAAATTGGTTTTAAAAATATTCCAATTATATTAATTTAGTTCTTATGTTAATTTCAAATTAATTTTATACCAATGAATTCAACCGTATATTTTTGTAATTTATTTGATCCTATTAATAACCACCAACATAATTTCTAGTTTATATCTTATTATATAAAATAATAATATTTAAACAATATTTTATTGTTATGTAAAACTCAACGTTGTGTTTAACACAATCCATTGATGAAAGTCATTATTGTTTGTACCATAACATACTAAAGAAAATCATTCTCTTATGTTACAAAATATGACTTAGTGTCGTGTGCATTATAATCTACAGAATGGATTTATTTAAAATATTAAATATAGAGTAATGTATCAGGATGTTATATTTTTGTAACACCCTAGGTAAATAAAGAGTATGACATTTTCACATTTATCCATATTTGTGAATAAAATATTTATATAACTTTAAAGGGGACACTATGCTCGATGTCGTACCGAACACGCAACAATGAGTTTCTAGGGAATCTTACGTTGCACTCTAATAATAAAATAATATTATTTTAAATGGTAGTTAACGCCTAACTGTTGTGATGGCGGGAATGAATAGAACTAACTAAAAAATGATTATATATGTTTGTCAAATATATTTACTTTTTACAATAAATTTTAGAGGATTAAAAATGCGAATGAATCCAATTTTAAGCGTAAACATTCTAATATACTTTAAAAGGTCGATTAACTGCCTTTTAATGACGAACCTCTTTTAAATCCACTTTTTGACAATTTTATGTGTTATATTTCACAAAATAAAATTCTTCTTTAGAATCGGGACATCAAAATTTAATTTGTGTAAATTTTTGGTATTTTTTCGAAAAAGTTCAAATTTTAATGAATAGTGTAAAATGTTGTATTTTAATTCAAAACCTCCTTTTAATCTAATTTATTTATATGATTATATTATCATTCAAATTGTTTTTAAAGTGAAATTAGAATATATTTTTACCATTTAACCCAATAGTGTTCATTGGAATTAATTTCACTTTGAAATCGGACTTAAACTAGTGTCAATATTTTGATACATTTTGTTTCATAAAAACACGTTATTTGTTTTTAAAGCGGGAATCAATTATTAAATTAATTAATGAAACTTATATGTTTTTAATTTTGTAAAGTATACACCATTTTTGAATTTGGAATATCAAATATAGCTTAGGGTGAATTTTTGGTAATTTTCTGAAAAACATCAATTTTTGATGAATAGTGAAACCCCTAAGTGGTACTTATAAAAACTGATTTTCCGTTTAAATGAAAATTTTCCCTCTTTGTGTTTTGAATTTCAAAAATCCAACATACATGGTTGTCATTGAGAAGTAAAATTTGGTTCAGTGGGATTAGAATAATTTTTTGTGAATAGTAACTTATTAAGTTTTTAATCGCAATTAGAGGTAATTAGTGTAGTTTAAGGTAAGAATAATGTTTTAATAAAAGGAAATGACCTAGACACATGTCCTAACCTCCTTGGATGTGTCATGGTCGACCAAGACAATCCATGGGTCAACTTTGGGACCCCATGGAGCCACTTTGGTTGGAAAATGACATAAATACCTTTTTATTTAATGTTAAAGTAAAAATGACACAAACATGAGATGTTTTACTAAAAAAAATTAAATGGGGTTATACAAGTCATATTTTTGACTCTAAATAGTCATTGGAAAGCTAAAAATATTTCCTACATCATTGTTTTTTTTAATTTTTAGACATTAAATAAAGTAAATTATTTATGACACAATGATGATGCAGCGATGACCTCATTATTTAACGATTTAAATAAAATGGAATGATAATGTAATATCTAAGACCTACACATGTCCAAAACCTATTGTATGAGTGGATTTATAACCCTTATAACATTATCCTCAAAACAAATCAATGTGGGACCATTAAAATCCGAAACTCAGTCTAAAATAAAGTAACATTTCTTTACTTTCCAAAAGTTCCCCTCTTATCCTCTTATAAAAGGCCCCACCTATACCTCCTTACCCACACATAAAAAGCCTTTGTCTTGGCAAACCCCTTCCCATTTTGTCTCTCCACATCCCTCTATTACTCTTTGAAGCTTCACTTTGGGCAGAAGTCTTCCCAAGGAAGCCTTTGAGCTCAAACCAAAGGGTGTTACCCGATTTTAAGGTAATGTATTCACTTGAGTTCTTTTGTTTTATTTTGCTTCTCCAACCCCCTAAACTCTTTTTATTCATTTATTTTGTTACACCTACAGTATATTAAATATACTAGGATTTTTTTATAAGAAGTATTCGAGATACACTTACACACACCTACATCAAATGGTTAAAGACCACACTATTTCTCTAGATGGCGATTTTATGCCTCACGAAATGATGATTGTTCAACACTCATATAACACCTTAAAAGGTGGCCATTAAGATGTAACTATATTTATATATGATATATAATATGTTTATGTTTTACTTAAGCTTCTGTATTTTTTTTGTGGCATACCATTATGGTTTACATTGTGGGTAAACACGATAATTTCATTTTAGGAAGTGCGGACTACCGCCCCCTCAAAGTGATTTGATTCGTTAATGCCATATGTGGGATGTATAAAGGATGTATTTAAAGTTATTATATAATATGTATGTTACATATAAATTATGAATATAATTCAGGAATTATAATATACATACCTATAATTTAGTTTTAATTCCATTAATATGACATAGAAATGAAAGTAGCGTTCATGCGTATGTACGGCTTACCGTCTCCATGAACAGTGCATTTCATTTCTTACCTATAAATGATTATGTAATATTATAAATACATATATATTCTGGATATATATGATATATATGATATCCAAATCATGAATATCATTCTGGATATAATGAACCTTTTACCACACAAACAACATGTAATTGTAAGAAGTTCACTTTCGACTTAAGAACCAAATATCGACAAAACAAACATTATTAACATAAATGATTACATAATGTTTATAACAAGGAAATAAGTGATATAAAAGGAATAATGAACTTGGAAAAGGTTCTTAAGCAAGTAGAAATTAACTCAAGTTTGTTATTCAGGACATTAAAGAACGATCGAGTCATGTCGGGCCCATGGTAAGGGACCCTACCCCTCTCATTCTTTTTAAGTACACTCTTTTGTGTCATTCATTTTAAGTTCATATTTCTTGTGATAGGGATGTTCTTTTATATTAATACTACTGTATTTTTTATGTTCATATGATGAGAGACCCTATTCTCTCTCATTAATCCATTTTGGTAGTTTTGAGTGGCGTCGTTAGGCTGCCGAATTTTCGTAAGAGATCTAACCTCTCTCTTTCTTTTAAAGTACTCCCCTTTATGTCACTTATTTTAAGCTCCTCGTTGTTATGTTGGGGGATGTTCTTTTATATTACTCTTGCTGTAAACTTTATGTTAATATGATGAGAGACCCTATTTGATCTCATCGATCCATTTTTCTATGTTTTAAGTGGCGCCGTTAGGCTGCCGAGTTTTCGTAAGGGATTTTTCATCTCACATTTATTACCGTGAGATTTATGATACATTTGACAAAATTTCCTTTGATTGGTGTCTGTACTGCCCTTTATTTTACACATTGTGTAATATACTTTCATTTGTGAGTATTTTCATCAATTTTGTATTGTCCTTCTTTCACGGGGTGTATGTTTCGAAAGATACCCATGTCAGTAAGGGAACCTTTCACCCTCTTCTTTTTAAAAGACTTATTTTGTTATGTATTTTAATTAACATACTATTATGTTGGGATATGTTATTCTATATCCTTATTGATTTAAATATTATTTTCATGTGATGAGATACCCTTTTTATCTCTCATCAACTCATTTTTTTAATTATGTAGTGACGCTGTTAGGCTGTCAAATTTTTGCAAGGGAACTTCTTAACCCAAATTTGATTCTTTGGGATAAACTTGTACTCCATGAATATGTCGTTCTATGAAGATGTGTGAATATCCTCTGATTGTTTTACACTTAATATCCACTTATATTTGGTGTATTCGTTTGTCACACATAGTTATGTAATTGATTTATCCTTAATCCAAGGATATCATCTTTATATGTGACTCCGTCTCAATATCCTTTCATTGAGGCATATTTTGTTTTATACACAACCTTCTTCTATACTGTGTATAAACCCCTTTGACTATTACATTTATCTGAAAGGAATATTTTTTATACAAATCATTTTACTAAATGACAAAAGGGAATGTTTTTGTCGTACGTATGCGGCAAAAACGACTTCTCCACCGCCGTGACAATTATTTGAGTTTTGGCTTCCTCTACAAGCCATACATTCTTTTTAAAAGAATGATAAATACCATTTTTTACTTTTATTTTAATTTGGTATTGAAAATGGTTTTCATAATGTTTTTATATCAATGTGTTGTATTGATATCTTGTTATTGAAAGGTGGAAATGTTATGTTTCCTTTATACATGTTTTATGTGATAAGAGTATGTTATGGTTCTTGGGAATTGTTATTGGTTCCGTGATAAACTAAGGGCGGGTGAGCCCGATATAGCTCTCCAATGCATTGGGTAACACGAAGGACTGAAACACTAAGGTTTTTCTGAAGAGATTTAGGGAATATACTGTGGTGGGTATTCCAAACGTAACCAAGAGGGTTACTACCTACGTAAGAATGTTATGAATGCCTCAAGTTACCTTTTATGTCATATGATTTCTATGATTTATTCATGTTTTGATGAGGTATGTTAAAGTGCCTATGTTTTATGGGTAAATTATGATTTCATTCTTATGTATATATGAACTCATGTTTCTTTTCCATATTTTTTTAACCCTTACTGAGCTTTTTATGCTCATCCCATGTTTTTGAAATGTTTTTCACAGGTCAAGGGAAAGGTACATGATGTGATGACAGTGTAAAGGATGTGTCAAGAAAGAATCCATGTTTTATTTTAAATATGTTCCCGTTGATGGGAAAAATGAATACTGTGTTTTATGTAACCACTTTGTTTAAATGTGGAATATAATGGATGTTTCATGATCTAATTCTCTAAAACTCTAAACGTGAAAAGATCCTCAATGTGTAATCTTGTAATAACTCAAGATTAAGTAAGGTTTAAGGTTGGGGCCTTATAGTTGGTATCAGAGGTCGGTTTAGATAACTTTAGAGGTTAGGGTATTCTCTAGGCATAAGTGAAATTACCAAAATGGTTTCGATTTCAGAAAGGGTCCTAGTTTTAGATAAAGTGAATGAGTAAGTATATATTAGTGTTTATGTTACTCATTAGTACATGATGGTTTTGTTGATATACTCACACTGACATTTATGTTTTTAGGTAATGGATGGATCTAGCAGGCACCAAAGTGACAATCGGTTTGTAGGAAAATATGGTGGTTCTCTAAATAAGAGATTGGATGAAATGGGTGATTCAATGAGGAAACTCCTTGTTGTTCTAAACCAATTATCAAGGAGCCATGATCAACCAATTGAAACTTGGTATGTTCTGTAATGCATCATGTACGAGATGACCAATCAATGTGGCAGTTCATGTAATAATTATATAGGTATCCATTAGGGTTTATATGATCCTTACATTTGAGGTAATAATGGGTTATTATATGTTATGATGGAAAATGAAAGGCATCAGATAAACATGAGGTTAAAATATGTTATGATTATTTTTGAATATTTTATCTCGTTTTGGGGAATTTTTTAAGAATTATATGGTTTTGGAAAAAGGACAACACACAGACCGTGTGAAAACTCGTCATGTCGGACAAAGCTGCGGGAATCGAACCCACAACCAAAGTGCAACTGGTATTTATCACCTACCACTGGACTACGTGAAGTCTCCAGTTAGTATGACTTATTCTTCTTAGTTAGGTGACTTTATGAATTAAGAGTAAGTTGATTTTGGGTTATTTATGAAAATGATTAACATATCATGGTGGATATGTGATTAGGTTAATTACTTTTCAATACGATACTTTAGGAGCAACTGATGTTGTTTGGAGATAAATGATACGATTTAACTTGGAAGACTATGTGAATAAATCCTTCAAATATTTGGGATTCAATCTTAGTTTGGTTTACTTTGAATAATTTTATGGACAATTATTTTATCAAATGGTCCTCGTTGAACTTAGGGTTATGTTGGACAAATTTTAGAGATTAAGAATTGATTTTCTTTTTATAAAGGGTTATCCTTTTCTGGATTATCTGATCATGTACTAACTATTTTGGTTTTGGTTTTGGTCAAAGTCTAAAGACATGGGAAGTATATAGTTCTCTTTTGTAGATTAGGTGATTCTCTAGAAGTTGATTATTGTGAACAAGTCTTCCTAAATACTCATCTTTTGGAGAAAATATGAGTTTGTGTGAGAAATATAATAAAAGTTGAAAGTCAACATGATAAGTAATTATGTTTCCATATGAATAAATTCCTCAATAAAAAAAACAAAAATGTTGTCTATTATCTTTTCCTACTGAGGAATCGAATACCGTTTAACCCATCACAAGTTTGTGATTTTCTTATGGTTAACTTTCTCATAGACATGTTTACTATAACTCTCCATCAGAACATGACCCTTTTTTCCTCCATGTCCATAATTTCATACTTGGAATCCTAATATGGGTTAACTCGGGTGACCTTTGTACTTATCTTTCTTTATTTTAAACTGATTGTTTTACTGACTCTTGTTCCGATGTGGGATTTTCAATGAAGATTCCAAGCCCAATTTTAAAATTGCGAGGACAAAATTCCCAAAAGGGGGGAAGGATGTAACACCCTAGGTAAATAAAGAGTATGACATTTTCACATGTATCCATATTTGTGAATAAAATATTTATATAACTTTAAAGGGGATGCTTTGCTCAATGGCGTACCCAACACGCAACAACGAGTTTCTTGGGAATCTTACGTTGCACTCTAATAATAAAATAATATTATTTTAAATGGTACTTAACGACTAGCTGTTGTGATAGCGGTAATGAATAGAACTAACTACAAAATGATTATATATGTTTGTCAAATATTTTTACTTTTTACAATAAATGTTATAGGATTAAAAATTCTAATGAATCCAATTTTAAGCGTAAACATTCTAACATTTTTTAAAATGTCGATTAACCACCTTTTGATGACGAACCTCTTTTAAATCCACTTTTAGACAATTTTATGTGTTATATTTAACAAAATAAAATTCTTCTTTAGAATCGGGACATCAAAATTTACTTTGTGCAAATTTTTGGTATTTTTCCAAAAAAGTTCAATTTTTAATGAATAGTGAAAAATGTTGTATTTTAATTCAAAACCTCTTTTTAATCTAATTTATTTATACGATTAGATTATCATTCAAATTGGTTTTAAAGTTAAATTAGAATATATTTTTACTATTTAATCCAATAGTGTTTGTTGGAATTAATTTCACTTTGAAATTGGACTTAAACTAGTGTCAATCTTTTGATACATTTTGTTTCATAAAAACACGCTATTTATTTTGACAGCGGGAATTAATTATTAAATTAATTAATGCAACTTATATGTTTTGAATTTTGTAAAATAGAAATCATTTTTGAATTCGGAATATCAAATATAGCTTAGGGTGAATTTTTGGTAATTTTCTGAAAAACATCAATTTTTTATGAATAGTGAAACCACTATGTGGTACTTATAAAAACTGATTTTCTGTTTAAATGACATTTTTCCATATTTGTGTTTTGAATTTCAAAAATCCGACATACATGGATGTCATTAAGAAGTAAAATGTGGTTCAATGGGATTAGAATAATTTTTTGGTGAATAGTAACTTATTATGTTTTAAATCGCAATTAGAGGTAATTAGGGTAGTTTAAGGTAAGAATAATGTTTTAATAAACTGAAATGACCTAGACACTTGTCCTACCCTCATTTTATGTCTCATGGCCGATCAATAAAATCCATGGGTAAACTTGGGGACCCCATGAGCCACTTTGGTTTGAAAATGACATAAATACCTTCTTATTTAATGTTAAAGTACAAATGACACAAACATGAGATGGTTTACTAAAACAATTTTTAGATGGGGTTATACAAGTCAGATTTTTGACTATAAATAGTAATTGGAAAGATAAAACGATTTCCTACATAATTGTATTTGTTTTATAATTTTTAGACATTAAATAAATTAAATAATTTATGATATAATGATGATGCAGTGATGACCTCATTATTTAACGATTTAAAGAAAATGGAATGATAATGTAATATATAAGACCTACACATGTCCAAAACCTATTGGATGAGTTTATTTCGAACTCTTATCACCTTATCCTAGAAACACATCAATGTGGGACCATTAAAATCCGAAAATCATTCTAAAATAAAGTAACATTCCTTTAATTTCAAAAAGTGCCCCTCCTCTCCTCTTATAAAAGGCCACCACCTCTACCTCCTTACCCACACATCAAAAGATTTTCTCTCAGCCAACCCCTGCCCATTTTGTCTCTACACATCCCTCTCTTACTCTTTGAAGCCTCACTTTTGGCAGAAGTCTTCCCAAGGAAGCCTTTGAGCTCAAACCAAAGGGAGTTATTCGATTTTAAGGTAATGTCTTCGCTTGTGTTCTTTTGTTTTATTTTTCTTCTCCAACCCCCTAAACTCTTTTTATTCATTTATTTTGTAACAACTCCAGTATATTCAATATACTAGGATGTTTTTATAAGAATAATTCGAGCTAAACTTACACACACCTACATCAAATGGTTAAAGAACATACTGTTTCTGTGGATGGTGAATTTCTGCCTCACGAAATGATGATTGTTCAACACTCATATAACACCTTAAAAGGTGGACATTAAGATGTCACTATATTTATATATGATATATAATATGTTCATGTTTTACTTAAGCTTTTTTATTTTTCTTTTTTTGCATAACTTTATGGTTTCCATTGTGGGTAAACACGATAATTTCATTTTAGGAAGTGCGGACTACCGCCCCCTCAAAGTGATTTGATTCGTTAATGCCATATGTGGGATGTATAAAGGATGTATTTAAAGTTATTTTATATGATTTATGTTACATATAAATTATGAATATAATTCTGGATTTAATATATACATACCTATAATTTAGTTTTAATTCCATTAATATGACATAGAAATGAAAGTAGCGTTAATGCGTACGTACGGCTTACAATCTCCATGAACGGTGCATTTCATTTCTTACCTCTAAATTATTATGTAATATTATAAATACATGTATATTTTGGATATATATGATATATATGATATCCAAATCATGAATATCATTCTGGATATAATGAACCTTTTACCACACGAACAACATGTAATTATAAGAAGTCCTCTTCCGACTTAAGAACCAAATATTGACAAAACAAACATTATTAACATAAATGATTACATAATGTTTATAACAAGGAAATAAGTTATGTAAAAGGAATAATGAACTTGGAAAATGTTATTAAGGAATTATAAATTAACTCAAGTTTATTATTCAGGACGTTAAAGAACGATCGAGTCAAGTCAGACCCGAGGTAAGGGACCCTACCCCTCTCTTTCTTTTTAAGTACACTCTTTTATGTCATTCCTTTTAAGCTCATATTTCTTGTGATCGGGATGTTATTTTATATTAATACTACTGTAAATTTTATGTTCATATGATGAGAGACCCTATTCTCTCTCATCAATCCATTTCGGAAGTTTTGAGTGGCGCCGTTAGGCTGCCGGATTTTCGTAAGAGATCTAACCTCTCTCTTTATTTTTATGTACACTCCTTTATGTCACTTATTTTAAGCTCCTCTTTGTTATGCTGGGGGATGTTATTTTATATTCCTCTTTCTGTAAACATTATGTTAATAAGATGAGAGACCCTATTTGATCTCATCGATCCATTTTTGTAAGTTATAAGTTGCGCCGTTAGGCTGCCAATTTTTCGTATGGGATTTTTCATCTCACTTTTATTCCCGTGATATTTTTTCTACAATTGCCACAATTTCCTTTGAGTGGTGTCTGTACTTCCCATTATTTTACTCATTGGGTAATATAATTTCGTTTATGAGTATTTACATCAATTTTTTATTGTCCCTCTTTCACGGGGTGTATGTTTCGAGAGATACCCATGTCGGTAAGGGAACCTTTCACCCTCGTCTTTTTAAAAGACTTCTTTTGTTATGTCTTTTAATTCACATACTATTATGTTGGGATATGTTCTTATATATACTTATTGATTTAAATTTTATGTCCATGTGATGAGATACCCTTTTTATCTCTCATCAACTCATTTTCTGAATTTTGTAGTGACGCCATTAGGCTGTCAAATTTTTGCAAGGGAACTTCTTAACCCAAATTTGATTCTTTGGGATAAACTTGTACTCCTTGAATATTCTGTTCTATGAATATGTGTGAATAACCTCTGATTGTTTTACACTTAATATCCACTTATATTTGGTGTATTCTTTTGTCACACATAGTTATGTAATTGATTTATCCTTAATCCAAGGATACCATCTTTGTATGGGACTTCGTCTCAATCTCCTTTCATTGAGGCATATTTTGTTTTATACACAACCTTATTTTATATGGTGTATAAACCCCTTTTACTTTTATTTTTATCTGAAAAGATTCTTTTTTATACAAAGTATTTTACTAAATGAAAAAAGGGAATGTTATTGTCATACGTATGGGGTGACAACGACTTATCCGCCGCCGTGACCATTATTTGAGTTTCGGCTTCCTCTACAAGCCATACCTTGTTTTTAAAAGAAAAATAAATACCATATTTTACTTTTCTTTTAATTTGGTATTGAAAATGGTTTTCATAATGTTTTTATATCAATGTGTTGTATTGATATCTTGTTATTGAAAGGTGGAAATATTATGTTTCCTTTATACATGTTTTATGTGATAAGATTATGTTATGGTTCTTGGGCATTGTTATGAAGACGGGTGGTTCCGTGATAAACTAAGGGCGAGTGAGCCCGATATAGCTCTCCAATGCATTGGGTAATGCGATGGAGTGAAACTCTAAGGTTTCTCCGAAGTGATTTAGGGAATATACTATGGTGGGTATTCCAAACGTAACCAAGAGGGTTACTCCCTACGTAAGAATGTTATGAATGCCTAAAGTTACCTTTTATGTCTTATTATTTCTATGATTTATTCATGATTTGATGAGGTATGTTAAAGTGCCGATGTTTTATGGGTAAAGTATGATTTCATTCTTATGTATATATGAAATCATGTTTCTTTTCCATATTTTTTTAACCCTTACTGAGCTTTTTATGCTCATCCCATGTTTTTGAATTGTTTTTCACAGGTCAAGGGAAAGGTACATGATGTGATGATAGTGTCAAAGATGTGTCAAGAAAGAATCCATGTTTTATTTTAAATATGTTTCCGTTTATGGGAAAAGTGAATACTATCTTTTACGTAACAAATTTGTTTAAATGTGGAATGTAATGGATGTTTCATGATCTAATTCTCTAATACTCTAAACCTGAAAAGATCATCAATGTGTAATCTTGTAATAACTCAAGATTATGTAATTTTTGAGGGTGGGGACTTATAATTTCATTCTATTCTTTGTTTTGCGTGTAATTCATGATATTAAAAAAATTATTACTTTGGAATTTAGGGGTGTTAAATTCTCCCAAAAATCATTAAATTTCGTCCCTTTAATTTAAACACCATTTTGATAAATTAGGTCTTTGATATTTTCAAATACTATTGTTGGAAACCCAAAATCATAAATACAGTTAACAACACATCTTCTTAAAAAGAGGGAAAATGAAATGTGAAAGTTATGTCAAAACTAGAATTTAAAATAGTATAACATTAGTTGAAAGTGAAAACATGGAAAAGAAATAGAAATATAAATTTCATGTTCTAATTGATTGTGATAGAGTAAAGAGTCCTTCTATATTTAACCATAAAAAACAAAAAATTTGAGATCGATTAAAATACCATAGATTTATTTGTAAGAAAAGTAAACATATAATGCTTTTGTTTCAAAATACTTTTGTTATAGTTGTGGGATTATTTTAATATTTCGATAAAAACTTGAGAAAATATAAATACTTATTAAATTATATTTCATAAGAATAATCTCAAAATTTGGAATAACTTCAGTCTATTTTTACACCATACCTTACACATGGAAATGAATGTCCAAGATAAATTTTTCAGACATGATGAACTTTAATTAATCTTATGGTCCACAATTTATTCCTTCAACCTTTCAATGTTTACAGAAACCAAAATGTTGAGCATAGGCTATCCACTAAGATGAATCCTTAATTACCCTCAAAATATAGTACCTAATGTTCAAATAAATCCATTACAGCCATAAGGCTCATCTAAAATACATCTATCTAAATTCTCTATCCAAAAATAACTATAAATTTTCAAAATAAATCATAACATTATATTCTACAAAAAAATGTAATGTAATTATTATTGTTAGATAAAAAATATTTTAATTCCATTATCACCTTAAAACCATAATGAAAACATGAATTCTTCCAAATCCTTAAATAACAAGTACTATATTACAATCCTTATACATCACATGATTCTTATAATAATATAAACATTGATGAAATAATTGTGGAATCTAAATACTCTAGAAAATTAATCCATCTAAAGTGTTATTAAACCACTAACTATACTTCATCATCATAATTATTAACACATACATCATTTTATTTTTCTTTTTTAGTCTCGTCATCATCAGAAGTATAAATTTTACTTGTATAACCATGTTGATTATAACCATTAACCAAAACCCAAATCACAAAGTGAGTAACACTAATCATAGTGATAAAATAATGAGTAATCATTTATAGAATTGGTAAACCTTAATAATTTCTCAATCTATGAATCACTATGTTTAACTATGGTTATACATTTTACTTAAGAAATCAATATGATGATATCTTATACTTAGTCTTGTCCTAAAATTAATTTATATGGTTTTATTCTAAAAATTAAGGTTTTATAAATCTAGTTTCCAATGTTTTTGTTAAACTTCAATCGGTACCAATTGTATCACCCTGCCCCTTGAAGCCAAGAGCCATTACATTAATTTATTACAATAACATGATTACATGGAATCAAATAACGGGGAAAAAATAATTAAGTATTTTTGGAATACCGTATTAAATACATGATACCCATATTACATTGGGATAATAAAATAAATCATATCATAGTTAAAATATTTTCAACCTTGAATCTCATTGAAAGGATTATTCTTCATACCTTTGGGAAAGGAAAAAGTATGTGAAATCTCGAATGCTCAGTAAGGTTAACTAAAGAGAATGTATTAATGAACTAATGAGAATAAATAAAAATGAAAAGGTAAATAACTAATAAAACATTTTATTCAAATAAATGGATATGGAATAATTAATATAGAAATGTAGATAACTAAAACACATACCATTTAGTAAATAGTCTAGAATGAAATGCATACATAGATTTTTTTTTCATTGTGAAATCCTAAAGATGATAAATGAAATTCATTTTTAATGAATAAAATTATTTAATATTAGACTTAATGTATATGGAACACGAACCAACATACCATCAATATGTATTATTAAGACTACTAAAACTACTCTTATTTGGATAAAATATTTATCCCATGAGACTACCGATGAATCAAGGGTCTCTCTATAAATATTCACACCCATGTCTTCTAGTCAAAAATCATTCCTCACATATTAAATAATCAAATTTAAAGGGTTTTTAAATCAATATTTCCCATAACACGTTTAAATATTTGAATAATAAGACCCATAAAATTAAATAATAATCAAATGAAACATTGAAAACCATTAAGATAAAAAGATTATTGATATTATATATCATAGTAGAAATACCCACAAGAAAATAAATAAGTGGTGAATAAGGAATATCTTATATTAATGAAAGTGAGCTGAGAAAACCCCTTATGAGTTTTTAAATATTTATTTAAAAGGACTCATATTTATAAAAGGAAATATTTTCCTTCAAAATACCCTCGAAAATATTAAATGAAATTTTAAAAAATATAGGTTACCATTGTAGTGGGATATTATTTTCATCTGTGTAATTAAAAAAAATTTCATTTTACTTTTCTAAGAAAATTCTTAAACTATGTTTGGGAATACCACAAGAAGATTCCTTTAAAAAAATTTGTAAAAAATAAAAATGAGGTTAAAAAGACATTAAACAATATTAGGGGAAAAGTAAAAATAATTCTAAAAATAATTTTAGAAAACACTAACATGGAATTTAAATATTCCTCAAAAGATACTTAAACAAAAACCATCCTGAATAACGATGATATTTTAAATAACCACTTACCTTGCATTTCATATTTGGATGAATGTACTTTAAAATAATATTTAATGGTTTAAATCATGTTATTAACTTATACCAAAGCTGTAATCATATTTAATAGACCATATATTAACTTTTTATAATATTTCATTACCCGTTTGTTAATAATATTCGTTTATTTTCACTATTTTGTGTGTTAATTGCCATGTTTTTCAAGTATGTTTTGACTTATTAATTTTTATCATATTAAATATATCATCATTCCAGCATCTGAAAAATTTTAAACCTGATATAAATATAATATATATTTTAAATATTTATTTAAAATAATCCATATAATTTGGAGATATGAAATAAAATGTACTATTCATAGAGATGGTACGCCATATGTATGAATGAATATTAATTAAATTTATTTTTTGTATTAAAATAATGAAAGGTAACTGATTTATATGATAGTTATAGTATCATATTTATTTCATATATGTCACATAATATTATTAAAATCATCCTTAATACATTATTTGTATAGCATGAATGAATTACATTACTTTGAGGAGGCGGTAATCCACACATCCACAAAAGATGTTATAGTAATCAAACAAAATGGAAGTCATAAATGTATGAGTTATATAAGAATTATATAAGAATAAATAAATTTTAAATATCACATATATTATATATAAACTATAAATCCATTATTATTTAAAACATGAATATTGGAAAGTGGTATAACAAACGACATCGATTCAATAGGAGATAGTATGTTGTACACGTGAATGATGATTGTGTATCTCATTTTATGGATGTGTGTGAATGTGTAGGTTCAAATAATATAATAAAAAAAATTATATTTAAGATACATAGGTTATTATATAATCACGTAATATGAAATATTGAATTGATTGAGAAATAAATAAAATGAAAGTGATTGTTGAATAATGTTACAACTTTTTCAGGTAATGCCTTTTGTTTATACCAAAAGACATACTTGGTTAGATTTATGACAAAAGGTGGGTTTATAGATTTAGGATAGGGATGTTTTAAGCTAATTTAGTCATGGTTTGGAGATAATGACTTCTCAAAGTGGTGTGAGGAACTGAGGTAGGATGTTCCCATTTTTAACTATGGTGTGAGGCACTTTTGTAATTCCAAAACATTATTAAATTAATATAAATTAGATCCAAATTAAAAATGGAAAAAAAATATATATTTAAAATATAACAAAATGAATGGTATAAGTACTCTAAAAAATAATTTTTATACAAGTTTACATCACATTATTTCCCTTATCTTTTGTCTTTAACCCTTGGTTAAACCCTTTAACTCTTACCATGACAAAAAAAAAATTTCTTAATTATGTGATAATATAGTTTCTATAAAATTAATAAAGAACCATAAATGGTACAATAATGAAATATTTAACCATATCAATATAATTTGGACTAATTTTATATATTTATTATGTTTTTATTAATTAATAAAAAATTATTTATTTTCAATATCATTAATGCCAATTTTGAGACTATTAATTAATTCAATTTATAAAAATATAATAAAAATATGAAAACAAAGAAAAATCCTTTAATACACTTATAATATATCTATTTAATCTATAAAATTATTTTATTATATTTATTATCACAAATTATATATATTATAATATTTTTAATATCATTTAATTTATATTTTCTTTAACTAAACAATTACTGCATCAACATTGTGTAGACATTTAAGGTAATTATTTATTTCTTAAAATTTAAAATTAAATTAAAATAATGAATATAATAATTTTATATTTAAAATGACTATTTATAATCAAATATATCCTCTAAATAACAGTATATAAAATATCATAATTCTTATTAAAAAGATGACGATGACATATTGGACTTTACTTAGAATAAATACTACAAAATGATTAAAGCTATCCTATTTGATCCAAGTGGCCAAAAATTGGACCGAGGATAATTTTTGGAATAAATCACCCGTCCAATAACAATTTATGGTAATTTTATAGAACTTATAATATTATTTATCTTCTTAATTAAATTATTTATCCTAAATTGTGGTAATTTAAAAAAAAATACTAAGGAAATTATTCGTATTGTTTAAAAATAAAAGGGACATATTTACTAAATTTTGACCTTATGATCAAAAATATGGAATACATTTTTCAAATCCAAAACACATGATTAGGTAAAATTAGTTTAAAATTAATCTCATTAATGAGTTAAGAAAATAGTTTTCAATGTGAAAACCTTCAAAAGATTGAATTTATTTATATTCAAATTCATGTTAAAATGATTCCATTAACCTAAGTCAGATTAAAATATAAATAATGTATCTAATTATAATTTAAATACAATTAAGAATATAATTTAACACTTCAAATTATTCCTAAAAAGGTTATTTTCATTTTTAATGTTGTAATTTAGCATTATTCATCAAAACAGGAAACTTTTAACAAAAATAAAAAATCAGTCAAATTAATTTATTATATTAAAAATTAAAAAAAGTTTTTTTTTTCAAATATAATTTATAAATGTCAACAAAAAATTATATTTAAAAAACGATCACTATCAAAAGGAGATAAAATTGATTTTATAAAACCATATGGTTTTATGTGTCATATTGGGTTTGTTCTTATCTTATGACTATAAAATATATTAAATGAATGTAAAAATATTTTATTGGATATATAATATATATATTTCATTAATATTATTTACCAATAATATTTATATTAATTTATTAGGATAAAACACCTTCGTGAGAATAAAAATAGTTTTTATAAAAACATTCCCTTTATATTCAATTGGTTCATATATAAATTTCTAATTAATTTTTAATAAATAAATTCAATAATATATTTTTGTCAGTCAGTTTATCTTATTCATATTTTTGAACTTAAAGTCTATGTTAAACCTTATTATATAAAATAATAAAATTTTATTAATATATTTTTGTTCGAATAAAATTTTCCTTCTGTGTAATGGATGCCATTGATGAATGTTATTATTGTGTGTAACGTAAAATGCTGAAAAAAATCATTATAGCATGGAACACAAGATAACATAGTTTATCATGCATTAAAAGCTATAGAATATATTTATTTAAAATATTAAATATTTTATAAAAACTTAATATGTTATATTCTTATCTATAATTAGTGTTGAATGTAATACATGCTATTAAATACAATGTTATAACATTATAAATTTGGGGAGTTACATTCTCCCCACCTAAATTAAATTCTTTCATCATAATTTTAACTCGATCTTAGAAAAATATGGTTTAATATTTGAAAATACTATTTTATAAAACCCCACTTTGTAAATAGGGTTAGCAACAAATCTCCTTAATAAGAGGGAAAAGGAAATGTGATGGTTAACAAAAAATGAGTACTTGAAATTGGAAAAAATTTGAAAAAAGTGAAAACATAGAAATGGAAGAAAAATATAACTAAAAAATCCAAATGCAGAGTGATATAGATCATTTTAATCATAATATTTCCATCAGACCACTATAAATTTGTGATTGGTTAAAAGGTTATTTATTTCTTAGTAAGAAAAGTAAACATATAAGGTTTTTATTTCAAAATAATTTTCCTAATGTTATGGGATTCTTTTATAATTTATATAATCTCTTGAGAAAATAAAAATAATATATCAATTTCCATGTCATAAGAATATATTCACCTTTTTTTTTGCATTGACATGTTCTTACATCATGCCTTACATATTGAAATGAATGACCAATATGATTTTTTCATGCCTCAAGCACATTTATGAATCATAAGATCCATGAGTCCTTTTATTGGAATTTAAATTATTACTATAAAGAATGGTTATCACAAGTAAACAATTATGAAGAACCATACTTTAACATCAAATAATAATATAAATTGTTTAATTTAATCCATCCCAACCATAAGAGTCACCCAAAATACATATGTACAAATTCACAATCCAAAAAGGTCTCTAAATTTTTAAATTCAATCATAACATTAGATTCTTATATGAACAAAATGTATCTCTTATTGTCACATAAAAAATATTTGAATACCTTTATCACCATTAATATTTAATGAAAACATGAATTTTTCCAAATCCTTAAAAATAAGAAGTATCACGGTATAATCTTTATATATCTCAAGATTCTTATAATTAGATCACCAATGATGAAATAATTGTGGAATCCAAATAGATGTGATCTTTGATCATTACAACTCATTATTAAACCATTAATTAGACTTCATCATATTATTCATTAATACCTCTTTCATTTTATTATTACATTGTAGTCTCTTCATCATCAATTGTAAAACTATTACTTTTTTTTCATTTTTGGATTCTAACCATTGAGAAATACCAAAAGAACAATTTGAGAAATAATAATAATCATGATATAGTACTAAAGAATAAATTATAGGATGTTTAAATCATAAAAAATTATCAATATTTGAATTCTTATGTTTAACCTAGGTTATCCATTATTACTACCAATTTAATTGGATGATATCCTATATGTAGGGTTATGCACAAATTCAATCATTGGGTTATGTTCCATATTATTTGTTTTATAAATATAGTTTCCATGGTTTCTACTAAACTACCTTTGATAGCAACTATAATTCCCTAACCCAACAAACCTAGAGTTGGTGCATTATATTGTTACATTATCATAATTGGAAGGAATCAAACTGTGAAGGACTGAATAGTATACCAGTTTGGGAAGACCAAATTACCTACATGATACTCATATTAAATGGGGAAAAAATAACGTATAACATAGGTAAAAATTCAACATCCATATAACACATTATAATTATTCCTCTTCAAAACATGGTTAATGGAATCAAAATACGGGTTAACTAGAATGCTCAGTCATGGTAAGTGAAGCAGAACAAATAAGTAATTAATGAAAATAAATTGACATGGAAAGCTAAATAACAGATAACACGTGAAATTAAAATAACTAGATAAGGAATAATCAATATGGAAATTTAAATAACAGAAACACAATCCATTTTGTCAATAGTATGAAAATGAAATGCATTTATAGATTTTTTTCATAGTGAGAATCTTTTAGATAAAAACTAAAATCTATTCTGAATTAAGTAAATTTTTTAACATCAGGCGTTATCTATATTATACATAAACCATTATACAGTTAAGATATATTCTCAATATAGTTCAAAATACAGTGATTTGGACAGATGATTCATCCCAAGAGACTAATGATGCATCAAATAAATATTTTTAATCAATTAAACCCCATTTATTCTTGTCATAATCATTCCTTATATATCAAATAATCATATTAGAAATTATTTTTTAAATATATGTGTGCAATTACACTTTGAATCATTTGAATCATAACCCCATATAAGTAAATAGATATAAAATTAAACATTGAAAAAAATGAAGATAAATATATTCATGATATGATAAATTAAATGGGAAGTAAATTGTATAATTAATGTATGTTTTGAATAAGGAAAATCTCACAAAAGTTTTAGTGAGATGAGAAAATCCCTTACCACATTGTAACTATTTATATAAATAGCCACACATTTATAAAATAAATTTTTTTCCTTAAAAAATAACCTTGTAAGAATATAAATAAAGATTAAAAACATTAGGGAATCCTATTAGTGGTAAATTAAATTCAAGATGTATAAGTTAAAAACATTAATTTCATTTTTTTAAGAAAGGTCATAAGGTACATTGTTTTAGAAAAAAATAGGATGATTCCTTTCAAATCATTTTGTAAAAGGTAAAAAAGGGTAAAAATAACTTTAAAATTTAATTAAATAATATAAAACACATTTATGAAAACATTTTTAGAAAAAAATAACATCAAATACGAATTTTCTCATGTTGTGAATTAAAGAAAAACTATCTCAAATAACAATGAGACAGTGAAATAACCCCTTATAGTGTGTATAATTTTTAGATGAAATTCCATGAAAATATGTTATAATAGAATTATGAATGTTATTATAATTATTATAAAATTATTATTATATTTAAAATATCATATATTAACATCTTTTAACATATAAATACTTCTTTGTTAAGAATCTTCCGTTATTTTCACTATTTTTTATGTTAATTGCCTAATTTTTCGAGTATATTTTCACTTGTTATATGTAGTTAATATTAATTAGATATTTATTTCAAAATATCAAATACAATTAAAATTATTTAAATATCATAAATATTTAGTATATATGTTATTATAATAATCTATAAAATTTGGATATAGGAAATGAAATGCACAATTCATGGAGATGGTAGACCTTAATTATTCATGAATTCTACTCCAATTTCATTAACAAATTAAATAATTTTAAGTAAATTATGAATATTATATTTAAAGTATCTTATTTATGTCATATATTTTACATATTTTATACTATTCATCCTTAATACCTTCTCGGAATATTATTAATGAATCAAATCACTTTTAGGAGGTGGTAGTCCACACATCCACCAATGATGACTTCATATTCTCAAAAAATAGAAAGCATGAATGAATGGTTTATATAAAAATTATGGAAGAATAAAGAAGATAATAAAATCATATACATAATATATTAACTATAAATCCATCATTATAAGAGCCTTTAATGTTGGTAAAAGGAATAATGAACAACATTGGTTCGTGATGTAGTAGTCCATTTTACATATGAATGAAGATTGTAAAGATTGTTTTGTGGATGTGTGAAAAAGTGCAGGTTAAACAATGAGCATAACTATATATTATTATACCAAATATTATAAGGTTATTATATAATCATCTAAAAATAATAATATAATGGTTTGATAAATAAATAAAAATGAATGTTTCCATTGAATAATGTTTCCTCATTTTCTACTAACTCTCTTTGGTTTATATAGAAAGAATTAATATTATAGATTTCTTCTAAAAGGGAGGATTCTAGGCTGAAGTGAGGTTATTTGGGAGATTATTTTCTTAGTGTTTTGATGATATAAGAGGCTCAATTTGGTGTGAGTATATTAATTAAGTGGTTTCCTTTATAATTGATGTGAGGGGCTCTTTTATAAATTCCAAAAATAATAAATTAATATAAATTAAGTTTAAAATATAAATGGATCCATAGTGAAATATTTCAAAAATAATATTATCATTAGTAGAAATACTCTCACCAAATTATTTTCAGACTATTTTATATCACATTCTTACCCATATCTTTTGGCATTAACCTTTAGTTAAACTCTTTAACCCCTATCATTAGAACATGTGTTTTTATTACTTATGGGTTAATATAGTAGTTATAAAATACCAAATTAACCATAAATGGGTCATTCTTGACATATTTAACCTTATCCCAATAATTTGGAGGAATATTTTATTTTTATGAATTTTATATCATTTAATAAAATTTAATTAATTTCATAATATCATTATTGTAAATTTTGAAACTATTCAATTCTTGAATTTTTTAAAATATCATAAGAACAATATAACTTATTTCCAACACCATTAATACAATAAAAATATTTATATATCATATATTAAATTCTTTTATGGCATTAATTATCTCATATAATATTTATGTTAATATTTTTAATTTCTTTTATATGATATTTCAATTATGTAAACAATTACTACATCATTATTTTGAAAAAATTTGATGTAATTATTAATTTCATAAAAATTAAGAATAATTTATAATGATATAGATAAAAATATATATATTTCAAATTAAAATTTATAATTAAATATATTTTCTAAATAATCACATATTAAAAATGTAATACTTATTAAAAACATGAGTATGTCATATTGGACTTTCCATAAAATAAAAAAGACATAACATTATCTAAGTTCCTCCAAAAGGCAAAGTAATCAGACCATGGATGATTTTGGAAAAAATTAACTCATCCAAGAATGTTATAAAAATATTTATGATAATTTTATAATACATATAGTATTATTTTAACCCTTAATTTCCTGATTTACTAATAACCATGGTAATTTGAAAAAAAATACTCAAAATCCTAATAATATTATCCAAAAATTAAATGGCTCATTTTTAAAAAACATTTCCTTATGATTCCAAATATGGATTCAATTTTCTAAAATTTAAAACACATAATTGGATAAAATTAATTTAAAATTATTCATGTTGATGGAATGAGGAAAAAAAATTTTAAGTCAAAACATTAAAAAGAATTAAAATGTTTTTATATAAAATTTCAATGTGAAAATGAACCCAATGAACTAAATAATATTTAATGAGAAAACTATTGATTTAATTATAATTTAGAACTAATTAAAAAAATAATTCAACACTAATAACTACATATATGGAAAATATATTTTCAATTAACCTAAAATATTTTATCATTATTCATCAAAACATGAAATTTATCACAAAATACGAAAAATTCAACCCAATTTAATTTTCATACTTCTATTTCTAATAAAAAATATATTTTGAAAAATATAATTTACATAATTTTGAAAACAATGGATTGGATAAATTACACCTTATAAAGTTGGTAAAACTACTTTTATAAAATTATATGTTTTTATAAGCGATATTGGGTTTGTACTCAACATATACCTATAAAATATATAGGATGAATGAAAATATATTTTATTTGATATGTAATATATATATTTTATTAAGATCATTATCCAATTGTATTTAATATAACTTATTATGATAAAACACATTTGTGACCATAAAAATATATTTTATAAAAACAATCAATTTATATTCAATTGGTTATTATATTAATTTATAATTATCATATAACCAATTAATTGAACCATATATTTTAATAATTTATTTAATATTATTAATAAACTAAAATATAATTTCATGGTTATATCTTGTTTTATTAATTGATTGTATCTAAATAATATATTATTGTTCTAAAAAAAGTTTCCTTGCGTGTAACGCAAGCCATTGAACAAATTCATTGTTACATGTAACAAAAAAGTAATGAAAATTGAAATTCAAGAATGTAACACTAGAAATATCAGTTCCTCTTTCATTTAAATCAATAAAAGATATTTAATTAAAATATTAAATATATCAAGAAGTATTTGTATGTTTTATTCCTTTCAACAATTGGTGTTGCATAAAATATATTCTCTTAAGTTTAGTGTTCTTTATTTTGATTTTTTGGATTTTAAAAATGGTCTACTAGAGTTTTCACATACAGATCTTATCTCACAAATTTCTCTCTTAGATTTTAAATATCACTTATCAGAATCATTTTCTCTCAAGAAAATTACAATGACCCATCATCTTTAGAGAATATTACGAAATTATTATGACCAAATCCAAGAATTCATGTCCATTATTTAAAACCTCAAGAATATTAATCAATTATGTAGTATTTAAATGAAAATAGTGATAAAAGAAATAACGTTTCATTAAAAAAACCCATGATTTTGTTTTTTCCATTAACCTCAAATACCAAGTCACCAACTTAGTATATAAAATTCATCACCCATTGTAAATTGAGTTTAGAAATGGAACACAGATGGCCAATCACCCTTGATTGTACCACGATTCGCAATTTTATTCCACGCATACACTACTATTTTAAACTAGTTTTGTAATGAATATTCCAAATATAATAATACATTTAACTTTATGTTTGAATCATTTAATTAATGTTAATCAACATTATAATTTTCAATGTTACTTTGTTTTATTATTTCAATGTAGGTGGAGTTGATTTGGAGGGACCTTGAGGAAGTGGAAGAAAAATGGGCCAAAATTGCATGGATCCAGGGACATCTGTCCACTATTTAGCATAGTACAAAAAATCCGTGCATCTAAATGAGACGAAATTTTGTGGGCCTTTCCAAAATTGAATACGCGACATTCTATATTAAGGAACTCAATCTTGATTCGGCTTTTATAGGGACCAAGTCAAATGTGGTGTTCTGTATTTTATCATTATCATGAGCTATAGTTGTCCAAATGGTTCCAAAAATTCGGTGGAGATAGTCAAGAGGTAGGGATACAACTTTTATATTTTCTCCAAAGAGAGATAAGGTTGTCTGAAGGCTGAAACGCGTGGTACAAATGGATTCATGAAATCTATGTGCCTAAAACCACCTTCCAATTTTCCTATAAAATGACACCTTGGGATCCCCATTTGCAAGTTCGAACCAGAGGTGAAGTTATTCCATTTTGGAGTACAAAATGATTCATCTCCTCATCAAAGAAGTTCTGGAGGCCCATATCCTCATAGGGGGATCAATGATGAAGAAGGAGTTCTACTCGATCTTCCTCCTCCTCCCAATGTTGAGCTAATCGGCGGGTGATCATTGCGAGGGAGCTACAAACGTGAAGAGGGAGTTCTGGCACATAATTATCTACTAGTTTGGTGTATATTGAGGATTGGAATTGTTTTTTTATATGTATCTTAACTTGTTTTGATGCATCTAATTGAATCACCTTTTATTTCATAATCGATCGGTGTGCAATTTAAAGTTTGCATCTTGTGTTGTTCTGATTGGACAACATAAGAACCCTTTTCTTTCCCAGACATTTTAGATCTCAATTTTCCTTTACAATCCTCAAAACATTCTAAGGGGCTGGAAATTGACTACACAATTTTTATGTAAAGTTTTAGTTCTAATCGCATTATTTTAAGAGGCTTGTGGGTACCTAAGATAATGGTTAACCCTCAAGAAAATGATTACTCTAAAACCTACTAATAAATTAAGAATGAGGAACTCTTCATGTGTTGTAGTAACTTAGCAATGATCACATACCTATCATATATTTTACAAAATCCACTTGTTTTTAAACTCTTAAACTATTTTAATTTTGTCATTTTGTTTTAGAAATTGTTTTCAAATCCACCCCCAATTTAAGTTCTTTTTATTAAAAACACACGCTCTAAACCTATCAATGCTCCTTGAGAGACGACCTAGGGTCTACCTTAGACTATAAATCAACCTTAAAATCATAATAAATTTGATGTTTCACGACAACATGGTCAACCCTCAGACACTTACTAACTAAATTATTGTGGTACTAACTCATAAATACTAAATACATAGAAGTAAACTAATTTTGTTTCAGAATACGTTTGGATAAGAATCCATTGGATAAAAAATTGTAACAGACTAACCTACCTCATCTAGACATGCCACTCAAGTAGTCCCATTATGGTGAGGTATGTCTAAGATAATAAAAACATTTAATTAATATAGAAAAAGAAGAAATACAAACTAAGATAAAATTTAAGGAAAATAGATACAACTAAATCCATTCAAAAAAAAAAGAAAATATAGAAAATATAAATTAAACAAGACAAACAAGTCTTCATGTGGCCATCTAAGAGCTCTAAACCATCCTGAAAACGATAAAATGACAGTAGAGTATCCATTATTCTTCCAGTGTCCCAAACTATTATTTGAATCCTAAAACACATCATCTACAACCACCAAAAAAATTACAGTGTGAGAAAAAAATCATAATATGATACCCCCATGTATTCTATACAAGGTCTCACATCAATAATATAACCAATATAGATTAAAAAACCATTTTAAAAATCATTTTTTTAATAAATCCAAACACATTTGTAAATTATTTTCATTTTTATTTCATAAAATCATTTAATATTCTCAAAAATTGACATTTGTAATCTAGAAGTTTTGAAGCTATAATTCTAATAAATATATAAATAGGTGACCAAGTAAATACATATATAGTAAACCTATCATTAAAATCCATGTGATACAACATTATATAAAAATATATGATAAACTATTCAAGATAATAACCCATCATGTGATAATTAAATATAAATGAAAAATCACCATGTATTGGTCCCTAGACAATGTGAATAAGTACAATACATAAAAGATCTAAAATAAGAATATTTTCGTAGAAACAAATATTGATTCTTTCCACAGTCCATTGATATCCTAAATGTATCCCCTAGTCTTACCACAAGAACATGGGATACCTATGTCTCTTACCCGATGCACCTTATTTTCTCAGTGTTCCATAGTTTAAATCCATTTCAAGTCCATACTCAAAATTATATAAAATATTTTAATATCCAATCCAATCATCTTTGGTGTTTGAAACCCATTTCCTAAATATTCAGTGTGGCAAAAACTGATTTTCAAAAAATAACCCTATAAACACATTCACCATTTCAAGAAACGCATTTAAGAAACTATCACATAAACTCAATGATACACCAATTAAATTTTACAATAACTCATAAATTTCACATAATTAAATCATTGAATATATATACCTACCTCAAAATACGGGTCAGAAGAATTTCCATTGAAAACAGAGATAGGGGAAGAGTATATCGAGTCCTCTAGATCCAAGATCAACATGAAACAATATCAACACTTCATCAGTACCCCTATATCTATCATATGTTTCAATTTTGTTTCAATGATATGGGAGGATAGTATATATATATATAGTATCTACAAAGAGGTAGAAAAACTATATCATAAACATAACATACCTCAAAGATATCCATTATGAATAGAAGTGTTCAATAAAGAATATCAGGGGAGAGTCCTACGAATCATTATGGAAGGTTTAGGATGAGAAAATATGAGATTTTCGTTTTGTTATAATCTATAATAAAATATAAAAAAGGTCAAATTCCACTTTTTAATATTTCATTATGTGGTCTCACAGTTTACCTAGAGAAGGACACATGGTTAAACTAACCATGCTCTTTAATAGTGTAACACACATAAAAACCCACCAAACCCCCACATAGTTCCTATGAATTTTTTTATGGCTATACTAACCGTGATAAAGTTATGTAATATCCCAAAATAACATCACAGATTCATGTTTACTGGTTAAAATAACCATGCATATTAATAGTGCGCAATGTCAGTTTCTCCTCAATCCCCTTATTTTCAATCTCTAACCCCCCCCCCCCTATCGCTCACCCCCAATGAAAAAAACCACTAATCTACTAAGGAATTAATTTGACCTATCATGTATCAAAGATATTAAGTTAGTTTAATCCCCTTTTAGTGATTCATCCTCTTACTCTGGGTTTTGAAAGTACATTCAACATAATTTTACACTAGTGACCAATACTATATTCAAAAAGTATTTTTTATTTCACATAGGAATAGTTTATATCTATTTAAATATTATTTAATGAAAATTATTTCTCTAAAAAACATAATTAATGGGATATTTTATAAATTTTAATTGTAATATTTGGAAGAAATTTATTTTTTGGGTCTATTATTCCATTGATGCCACAAAGTTTTTAATTAATTCCTGGGTAGATTACTAATCATGCATCATTATTTTTCAAATTTAATCATACACATAATTATTTTATTAGATATTTATAGTTAATTTCCTAATTTAATTTACATATGTTTTATCCTCTTAAATATGGTATGAAATTATGTATCATAATGATTTATGACATGTGTCTTTATACATTGTTTTTGGAGTATGTTCGACCTAATATATTATTATGTAATACATTTCTAAATTGTAATATATTATTGAGATATATCATGTATAATTTTATTAAAGTTTTTATTATTCCCTTTTCCTTTTTAGTTTCCACGTAAAACATGTGGAAATTCTTATATTTTTTGTTATGGGATGCATAATAATGTTTCTGAACATGTGACAGATATATTTTAGTATTTAAGATTGGTATGGGCTTTAATATTTCCCTCACATACTATAGAATTCCTTTTCCTTGAATGGGTGGGATGAAAGGTTCCCACCCATGGTATTCACTATTCCATTTCCCTTAGTATGGGTATTACACCATAATTTTTTATATTCAATTTCCAAATATTCAAATATAAGCATGAAGAGGTAATCACATAATTGAATCTTCTAGATATAGGGATTTTTTGTTGGTGTAATTCATATACAATATAATGTATAAATCCTGTTGATTTTTTTTTCTTACTCACCTACACTATATTAAAACTCTATATACAATGATTCATGACATTCATATAAGTCTTGGTTGGAGATAATATATTAATAATGATATATTAACTCATTTAACATATTATTATTAGATCTATGTAGATATTTTTCAATGTGATCTATAAATGGATAAGAAACTGGACCACTATAGCTCTTAACACTAGAAGTTTGGTGTTGGGTTAGTGATTTGTTTTCGATTTTGATAGATAATTTATGATGGACTAATGTGGGATATACATGGCCTACCCATTTGATATATAACATACATTGGGTATTTATTACATACTATGGGATTGTTTTTTTCAACTTTAGACATGTGTGTGTGTGTGTGTGTTTGTGTGGAGGTATTTTTACTTTAGTTTATGTCCTATACCAAAATTATAAAAAAATCTATATATTTATATTATATATAGTGCTCACAATTTGTAGAACCATTAAGCTATAAAAGGATTATTTTTTGTATGGTTACTATCATTGATAGACTAATTTACGTGTTTCATCTATCCCAAATCATGAATGGTCTTATTGATTTCTTGTAAGAACTGTTATA
The DNA here is from genome assembly GCA_963277665.1 of Viscum album. Classification (NCBI taxonomy): domain Eukaryota; kingdom Viridiplantae; phylum Streptophyta; class Magnoliopsida; order Santalales; family Viscaceae; genus Viscum; species Viscum album. The sequence goes on along the minus strand of OY728133.1, from coordinate 1,404,820,624 downwards.
AAATAAATCTATTTATAATGATATAGAAGTATCTACCAATTTTATTTCATTTATTCCAATGATTTATTCCCTTATTTAGTGATTAGGAAGTGTTTCAGGTGTGTTATGTAGATTGGGATTATGTATTGTGTTAGTATATGGGTGATGGTTTTTATAGAATTTCAATAAGGTAAAATTAATACCATGTGGAATTGAGAGTATCTTGAGGATAGGATTGTCAAGAAATAGGTTGGGACCCATAAATATGATTTTCAATTCAAGTATTGTAAAATCATGATTTTCCATGAATAATTTATATTTTAATTTTTTTTAATATCTGATATTTGCATGATTATTTTACTGTCATGAATCATGAATAGGTGTTTCTAGGTAGACATAGGAAGGAAAATATGACATATTTTTTTCCTTATTTTAAATTATTCTGATAATTTGGGAATCAATTATTCATTTTTATTAATCGTTGGATCAATAATAAATATTTTTTATCTATATATTTATTAGTGATATTTAGATGAAGATGAATTAATAAAAAATCACTTGATTAATAATATCTCTTTATTGTGTTTATTCTCAATATATCAATGATTATATGTTAAATCATTTATTTATATTTAAAAAATATAATCTAAAGCCTCAAATTATTGATAAGTGGAAATATATGATAGATGGGATATAATTAAAACCTAATTAGAATTTCTCTTTCAAGATTCAAAACTGCCCATTTTTATAATAAGTAACTTTTGTGATTTTATACATGAATATGCAATACGTCAACTAAATTCCACAAACCATATATGTCAGACAGAGTGGATGAGTCTATTTAATTATAGATATCTTCCATTAACCAGTGTTATTTAGAAATGTTTACAATACTATTTCACACTATTTTATGGGGATTATTAGGGTTGGACTTTCATATTCTGACGTTCGTCAAATATTTTGGGATAATAATTCACTATAATAAAACAAGTAATAGATCTAGATAACCCATTGTATTTATGAACTTACTATTACACCATACTTACAACAATATTTATTTCAAAAATTTATTTTAAAAATATAATTTCTAAATTTATGTAATCTTATTGAATACGATTTAAAATATCAATGGTTAGATTGTGAGGGATTAAGTAAAATAAAAATTTTATGATAAGAATACATTGTGTGTCTTGTATAATTTTAGCATAACTAGTGGGGGATATTTTTTCTCATTATGCAAGGAGACACCATATAATTTTCGATCATTATAGATGCCTTAGATATATCAATCTTGATTATACCATTAAAGTGAATAAATTTCATTTTTGTGGATTATATGGAATCTGTAGAGGCTCTAAAAAATAAAAATATTAGATTGTTCATAGTAATTCATCTCAGATCTAACCATCTAATCACATAAATTATTATTCCAAAAATCTCAAAGTGAGTCTCATATTCCCAAATGTCGACAATAAGAACTATAAAATCATATATACTCCTTTTGGAATTATTTTACCCTTCAAAATCAAGAATAACATGTCAATGATTAGGATGGACACACGATCCAAATATGTATAATTTACAGATGTAAATATATAATTTAGTGAACATAACAATTGATATAAAAGATAGCGTAACATCCTTATATCCCAATTTATAAATAAGACCTATATATATGATATATATTTTCAACATCTCAAAATATTGATAAAGAAAATAGGATAATATATCAACCTAATGATATAAAATTACAAAATATCCACTCCACAATAGATAATATTCACATGACCAATATCTCTACAATGAAAACACTAATGGAAACCAGTAATAAAGAAGGTCCACCAAAATGGTGGGGTCCCTTCCCTTACTCATGTAATGTAAAACTAGGTCTATATATTCCAAATGGAAAAGGAATGGTGTGGAACACAAATCCTAGTAGGATACCATAACAAATCTATATAAGAGAATTCTCTATAAAAACCAATAAACCTATTTTTAAAACCACTATTAAAAAATTAAATATTAAATGAGTTTACTAGAAAGATTTAATTTTTATATTGATGAGACCATAGTATTACATATATAAATATTCTATAATTTTAGATTAATATTCAAAATATTTAACAAAAATACACTACATGGACATGTAAATCAATGGAGTATTTAAGGAAAAGAAACATTATTATATTTTTTTATGAATGATCTTTAAGAAATCACAAAATGTTATTTACTCATAGTACACCTATTAGACATTTCTTACTTAATACCTTTCATTACAACATGGGGAAAATGAAATCATAATAAAGAGTGAGATTAGATTTTTTTCAAAAGTAAACATGGGAGATATAAAATGATCATCATATGTAAGAATATTTTAATCATAACAGAATGATTTCATGTTCATAACTTATCATGCTCATGTCCATTTATTCAAATATCAGACATCATTATTCTTCGAATAAAGGCTTCGTATTTCAAAAATCATGAGTCGTAATAGTTTGAAATTATCATTAAATAATCATGATCCAAGAGAGAATATTTTAAGTATAATAACATGTTATAGGAATTGAGACACATTAATGAGCATAAAATACCATTTCAATAGTGAAGGATCACTACTAATACCATCATCACATAATGGAAAACGTCCATTAATTGATAAGGATCATTCACCCAACCTATTTTATTCCTTGTAATGGGTTTATATAATTCACTTCATATTATATATGGTGATATCAATCATTAAAAAATGAATTGGATTGATTTAATACTCCCATCCCTTATATAATAAAACCATAAATATGGTTTCCATAAGATCATAAAAACATAAATCGATTCCTCATAACCTAACTCGTGGAAATGAAATGGGATTCATAAGAATTTAGAAAATACATAATAATAATCCATAAATTAAAATAACATGTATAGAATCATTACACAATATCCAAAATGAATAAAAATAAACATCAAAGGATACAAACATAGATAAAAATTACTTTTAATATAACATTCAGGAAATTCTTAAAAACCTAACAAAAAAAATATTTTCTTTTGACAAAATTTTATATAAAACAACCTATAATATTGATAAAATTTTGTTCATTTAAAATAAAAATAGATCCTTTTTAAAGGATTATTCAAACCAAAAAACATACATGATGGTGGGAAAAGTCATTTTAGTAGTAAACATTAAAATAAAGAGTCATTTCACATTTTAAAATAATAATTTATAAATAATCTATTTAAAAAATTATTAAAAATAATTATTAATTATTGTAATATAAAAACAAATATTTTTCAAAATGAATTTAAATTATCATTTTATTATATAAAAGTACATTCATAAATTATTTTATATAAAATGGAAATGTAAATAAAATTTATTCAACCAAAGAATAAATATGGTGAAATTTTCATTAAAACATTTTCTTGATTATTTTTAGTACACATGATAGAAAAATAAAAACAAATCAGAAAACACACAAGAAATTGTAAAATTATTAGAAATTATCAAGAGTTAAAATTATAAAAATAATAAAATTTTTCTAATGTATAATCATGTATTAATAGTCATGATTTAAATAATCATATAAAAATATAAACCCTTACTCTATATCATGAAATTATTCCTCTAGATCATAATTTTTCATATAATAAAAATAAATTTATTATAAATAAATAATAAGAACACTTTCATACTTATATTATCATATAACATTCCAATATATTTTATAATTACACTTTTATTAACAATTCTTCATTAAAAGTCCATATTTTCATGTTAACTATTTTGATTCCCATAAATGTTCTAGTTCAATGTTTCTGATCCTTGAACATTGTTCATATTTTCCTTATCTAAAAAATATTATAATTGGTTTCATTATCATATTAATTCATTGTATAAACTTTAATAACCATTCATACAATTTAGTGATGAAAAAATATTTACATCACTTTTATGAGATGGTAGTCTGTATATATGCACGAGTGGTATTTTAAATTTCTTATAAATGGAACTAAATAATGGAATCCAATAATATATATTTAAATAATAATAATTACTATATAATATATATTCTAAAAATACATTCATATGACTATCCATATGTGTAGGGAATTATAATTGAATCGTATTGGTTTGTAGAGGTTGTAGTCTAAAGGTTGGGACAAAATACATTATCATTTATCATAGAATGAACAAGATGTGGGAAATAATTGTACCATTAACCTATTAAAATTATTATATTAGTGATTTAGATCATATCATGTTAAATATTTTATAGAATATTTGAAGGAGGATGTGGAAGAATGAAACATGAAATAGATCATAAAATACCAAAACTATTCATTAAGAAAATAGTTTTAGGTTATAACATAAGACTTTAAGTGATGGTTTTTTTTGAATACTATAAGATATAGGAACTAGAGAAAAAATGTAAAAAGGTATATGATTTGAAGTTAATGAAAATAGTGTGCTTAGTGTGTGTAAATAAGTTGAGGGAGGAGGTTTTCTTTTTAAAGTGAGGTGGTTGGAAGACATGTAAATTATGAAAAAAAATTATAATATAATAGTCATATTCATGTAAAATTAGAACATTGGAAACAAAAAATTAACGAGATGAAAAATATTAGTAATACTTATTTATAGAAGAATCATTTTAATCATAAAATTTAATTATTTCTGATTCCTTTTCGTGTAAGAAATACAAAATAAATGTTGAAATATTTTTTAAATATATTATCTAAAAATTTCATTAACACAATTCATCAATAATTACTCATTTTATTTTTTAGTATATGAAAACTTTGTGTGCATAAAATAGTATTCTACAAAAACATACCTTTTCGCATTAAAATGGTTTATTCTAATTTAATAAAATTTTATAAAAAATGAATTGATTTTATACATGTGTAAAAAATATAGTTTTGTATATCTAATCGTATAAATTAACTTCAAATTCCGACATAAAAAAACTCACAAAATATATGTGAAAATATTTTTTTAGGATCAAGAGTATTTCATAAATGAATTTAAAATTATTTTTTAAAATTATATTTCATTTTAATAACATATAATGTGTTTCATTTTATAATATTTAATGTATTTTAATATATTTTATTTGTTTTGTGATTAATAATCAATTGAACTCAATTATTGATTTAATTTAAGTGTATTCTAAAATATCATGGAATTTCAATCTACCCAATTATTCATCCTTAAAATTAAGTCACTCAGATTTAAAAAGAGGATAACATTACCTCATCACATCCTTGAGTCCCTAGGTAACATTATAAAATTTATTGTTTTACTATAAACGTTTGGAAAGGTGAGCGATCTTGTTCTACAACACATTATATCTTTGATCAAGACTCTAAAATGTTTGTTCTCTATAAGAAGTATCATGATATTTTTGAACAAAATTTGTGTTTAGCACATGTAACAGATCTGGTATATGCATTCTCAAAGGAGATACGTTGAACACATAATGATCAGGGGTTAGAATTTTAGGAAACACCAAATGATAATATCCCATCATGGAATAATCATGAATCTCATAGGGACTAATATATCTGGAGAAAATATTTTCTTTATTTTAAAAAATCATAACATTCATGCAATAACATATCTATAAGAAGAAAATATAACCAACTTTGAACTCCAAATACAAATTTAGGTTTTATTATAACCCTTTTATCAACTTTTAACTATACTTTTATGTTTTTGAACTACTTAACTTCCTCTGCCATTTCCACACCTAGCTCAACTCCTAATAGATTTTGTTCCACAACTACTTCACAACAAGTTGGAGTCCATCACTTATTACCATAGAGATCTTTATAAGGATCCATTTGAATAATCAAGTGAATTATTTTCTTGTATGATAATAATACATGTGTAAAGAGTTAATCCCAACCTTAATTCAAATCCACCAATAAATCTATCAATATATCAAATAGGTTTTGAATTTTCCTCTCATACTAAAAATCTATATGAATATGATATATAGTGCTAAATATCAACAATATAATAAAATATTGTAAAGGACTACTCATGTACATCAATGTTAATCTCATATCCCAATCAGATATAATATATTATAGAACCCTATGAAACCTTCCCACTTCTCTAACATATTACTAAGAATGATGATCAAGAGATTTATATTCTCTTATAGAAATTAGATTTTCTATTTTTTAAAAGTGATCAATTAAAACAAAAATAACATTATGGAATTTAAATTTCTCAGAGATACCAATGATGAAATCCATAGTGATTTTTTCTCATTTCCACTTAGAAATGTCTATAAGTTTCAACACACACTTATATATATGCCTCTTTTTCATAAATAGTTAGCTTACCAAGCATTGAGATACTTACTCCACAATAGATCTATTAATATTATCACAAATAAATCAATACATAATATCTTGTTATATAATTATAAATCTAGGATTAATAGATAACTTTGAACTATGATCTTAATCTAATGGGTCATTCATCTATTCGTGTATTTAAGGGAAACATACTATATTCTTGAATCTTATCATCCCATATCTATCATGGCTGAACTCGGAAACTTTTCTTACCTTCTTCTCTAGCTCCACAACATCAATCCGCACCACATTAATATTCAAATAATTAAATTTTTGAACATTCATATAATAAAGATATTATATTTCTCTACTCGTAATAATTTTAGTATTTATCATCTATAAGTTAATAAGTATTGGATATCCTTCATTATTCATCATCAAAAAACTAGTATGGTTCTTTTGACACTATGTAGCAGCCTCCTTGTTTGTCTTCCCATATTGGTAATGTGTCGACTAGTAATAATCATTAATCAATGAAATAATATTTTTTCTTTATATTTAAATAATTTTTTTATGAATATATACTTAATTATATTATTATTCACATATATTTCACACATTTACTATATAAATAATGATTTCAAATCATAATAGATAAAAATTTAACAACTAATTTCAAATCAAGATTCGATTAATTTGGATAATGACCATTAATTGTCTTATGTTACATGCTAATACCATGTATTTTTGAAAGATAACATATATCTTTATATTCATTGATGTGTCACTACAATTCAAAACTCGTCAATAATGGATGATACTATAATAATAGGTGTAGTAACCAACCCTTCCCATAGTATTATGAAATTTTCATCACATCCATCTATTCCCGGAAACAAGGATCCATTCCTCATTAACATGGTTAGTGGATATGATTATCATGGGAAATTTTTAAAAACACATTGGTATTTTCATTACATCTTAACAAAACTATATATTTTTATCACCATAGTTGGTATGGGTGATGTTTAATAACTTCTATATTTTAGGGATACATTATTTTAACCTCGATTGTAATTACATGACCCAATAATTATACTTCCTATAAATAGGATTTACATTTACTAATTTTGGAATTCACTTTATCCTTCATCACATTATAAAAAGAAATCATTATGTGATCTTTATATCTTTCCTTACTCTTAGAATATATATTAATATCACCTATAAAGACTACCACCAACCATCATGCTAATAAATAAATAATATAATCAATATATCATTGAAGATTATCTGGTAATTGATAAGTACAAATCAAATAAATATAAATTCACAATGAACATATCACATATGTAAGGATGTCATAGATATTTATTTTTTTGTCCCTCAGCTGATTATATCCATATTGGATTTCATTTTTTGAAAAGTAATTTTCTCATTGTGGTTCATTAAATAAATCATCAATATGGTTTAGAAGATAATTGTCATGATATTAATTTTTTTATATTCCTAATAATCAATAAAACAATGTATTGAGCCATTTATCATCTTAACAAGAAGAATAGGTGTACCAAATGGTGATGCAATTGGATGAATGAATTCAATATCATTATTCTTTAGAATATTATTCATTAACTTCTAAAAATTATTCAATCATATTTTATAAAGAGTCATCAAAATAGTCATAACACCAAATATGAGTTCAATTGGAAAGTCATTTGTAGGATTCCAGAGAATATGAAATATGTATTCAAGAAACATGTCAACGTTTATTGAAAAATACTTATATATTTAATGTTTAGATTATCCCAAACTATTTTAGATATATATTATAATGATTGTGTAATAACACACAAAAAATGGAAATAATTTCCTTGGATTATTATATTCATCCCCACATAAATATTTAATAACATGTTTATTCAGAATATAAAATGTGACTTCATTTTCTCATTAATAAATTAATATCCATGCCCAAAGTCACATAAAATTAAACTAGAGGGAGGTTCCCAATATTTGAAGAAAGCATATCCCCAAAAACAAATATTATAGGTGATTTATTGATTTGAGATGACATTATAATTTAATTATGAGTTTTTAGAAATAATTTAATATATAGTCAATGAGATAATAATGTGATCCCCTTATAAAATTCGTCAATTATAAAATAGTGGGTAAAACTGAAATCAAAGATGAAATTTTTATTTCTACAGTGGATTATAATTGTACCTTTCAAAACTGCATTCTCGGGACTGACATTAGGTTTTTTTATTATATCATTTTTACAATAATTTCTTATTTTTTTAGTGTTTTTATGTTAATTTTCATCATTATCTATTGGATCAAAACACTGTTGGATGAATTACTATAATCTTTAAATTCGCAGGATTAATGTGTGGCTAGTGTAAGGTTCCAGACCCTAGTATCCTCAAGTTAGAAGAAACAATGTTACATTGGAAGTAGATATAAGGAATGACATCCCAAAGGACCAATAAGTTTATTAGTATTTTTAAACAATATACATATATGAATCTAATACTAAAAATGGAAAAATAAATAAAATACAATAATTTATTTGAGAAAACCATAATTCATATTAGCATATTTCATCATATAAATCATAGTACTCTTATTGGCATCCTGGGGAAAGGAAATTTAAGAGAAGGGTGTGATCTAAAACCTATTATGGGTATACATATAGAAGAAGGTTTCATTAATAATTATGGTATAATAAATATTTCTTGGTAATTAACTGAAACACATTCCATTTAATCAATTACTTGAACATAAATAATAATGTGATTTTAATAAATGATGTTCAAATAATTCCATATAAATAATCATATGACCTTGAAACTTATCCATTGTTTTTATAACTAATAGAAAAATTACAAGGAAATCAATAAATAATCTAAAAATTATTGAATTCATAATATTATACATTGTAGACATTTTATCAAGGCTTCATTCTAAAACTTATTACATAATTGTGTAATGTCTCGGCCAAATAACATAGCTAGTTTGACTCATGAGAGCAACCAATGCATCACAGGGATATAGTTGGACCCACATATCACAAACTAAGTCCAATAAATTACACATATTAATGGAGATAGACTTATTTAAAAGAAAAGTATATATTGAAAAAATTGAATATGAAATTTTAATACATCCCCCAATCAATATACATAATTTTAACCCATCTAGGGTAATCTGGAGGATAGTATCAAAATAGTATATCCATTTTCAATGTTTTCATAAACCATCTAGCTAAATAAAGAGTAAGGTATCACTAAAACATATTCCTTGAGTTATATAAGTAAAATAACAATTTTTCATTAATTAATAGAAATACAATAAAAATTACACTAAAAATATTCATGAGGAAAATAAAATTTTCACATTAAATTTTCTTCTAAAAAATAAAATATTCTCAAATATTAAGAATATAATTATTTTAAAAATAAAATTTTGAAAAAGTAACGTATAATTATAATTTATTATGGTAGGTAATTTTTTATATATTGTATATGTTAAAAAATATTCAATTCAAACTATTTTAAATGTGATAAAAAGTATCTAATTTGAAAAATGATATAAAAACTAATATCATACCATTTTTTAAAAAGTATAAAATGGTAAAAAATTTATTTAATAAATAATTTGGGTAATCTTAAAAAAAATGTAATTTTTTTAGATAACATGGTTAAAAAAGAAAAATTATTTTTTTACCAAAAATAGAAATAAATTTTTCTTTTCTTATAAAACAATTTCTCATTAATTTTAAGAACTAAAGAGAGAAAATTGTTCTATTACTTAAAAATTTTATAAATACCTTCAAGGGATGAATTTATATTAGGTTTATGATATAAATATCTAATAATTCCCCCAGGAGAGACATTAACATTAACATTCAAAAATAATGATGAAATTGTGAAATAAGTCCTTACCACTTTTGAATTTTGTGAATCATAAACTACATGAAAAAAATAAATTCGTATAAAACATTAAAAACCAAAAATTTAAAGACATTCCATATATAAAATATAAAATTTCAATCATATATTCCAAAAAAGGGAAATAATTCGGTAATATATCATGGGACTCACTGGTGTAAAATTGAGACCAAAACCCAGTACCTTAGGATCAACCGGATTTGTATGTTTCTAAACATCATGGGAAATAAATAACAAAATTATATACATATTTTAAAAAGAAAAGATCATATACATAATAAATTATATTATTTAGATATAATATTTTATCACCCATTAATTAAAAGTTCTTCATTAAAAATACTATTATAACAAATAATTCCATCGTTTTTCATATATATTTTTTGTTTGGTAATTTTTTACATTATATCTTTATCATGGTTCCCTAATATCATGAATAAGAAAAATGATATAAATATAATATATATTAAATATATAAATATAGTAGTCATATAACCTTAGGCATTGTTATTAAATATTTTTAGGAAAATAATCATTATATTACATAAAAATACACCTTCGGATAATGATAGTTTGTTTCAATTTAAAACATAGAACAAAATCTTATTAATTCTAGAATCATCATTCATGTATCCCACAAATATAATCCTATTAATTACGCTTCAAATAAATTCCATATAAAAAAACCTTTCTTCATATTCTTGGTAAAGAAATCATAAAAAATAGAGAGTTAATACTCTATGTGAGAGTAAATAAGGGAGATACATAATCATAACATGAAAATAGGGTTAAGAGAATTTCATTATAACATTTAAAAACCATACCCTCTATGTAAAAAAATCATAATCCTAATTCATGAAATAAATATTGGTAGTTCTTAAGACATGATTCATAAGTAAATCAAAGATCATGACCCATGAGAGCATAACACTCTCATAGGCCATAGATATGTGGAAAACAAAAAAAATAGAATAAAATATATAATTTAAATACACCAAAACATTCATAAAATATTAAAATTGGGATAAACACCCATGTACATATATCTATCATGGACTTACCACCCATGAACCCAATTTCTAACACTTTGGTTAACTACTAGTGTACAGTACGTTTAATGATTTGGTTAACCACCCATGTCCCTTATGATCTCATAGAACATTTTTAATTACCCATTGCATTGGTGGGACATATATGTCCCAACCATGTCATAGTTAATACTATGTTTATGTCTTCTGAAAGATCATAATAATTCAACATATCATAACCAATAAAATGAAATGGGTTTCATAAACATTTCATAGGAAAAAATATGGAAAATAGATAGGTTTTATATTCATTTCGTCATTTAATCATAGAATAACCCATTTCCAATCTGGGCTCCGATCTCGTTGATCCCTTCTTAGAAGCGCTTGGCCTAGATGTTATCACTGCTCATTGAGTAAAGTGGCTTGGCGCTTCTGGATACTAGGTTCTTTCCTTTTATTGTAGATTTTCTTCGGCATTCACTTTGAATTCGATGATACATTCATGATATATTGATGGATCACGTGAAAAATTAAAGGATAACATTGGGGTTCATAGAATAACCCATTAAAAAGAATCGAGTTTCAGAATTATTTTACCATTATATAACATCTGAACTAGAAATATGTTTCATAAGAATATTGTTATCATAGACCCTTAAAATATAGAGTAAAAATTATATCCATGGTTCATATCACCCATAAATAAAAGTTACATAAAAATATGTCATTTTAAATAGAAATTCATTTTAGAAGATATATTATTTGAATTGTTTCTTGGGAAACAATATTTTCCCATTGAAATTCACATTTATTGAATCATAAATAATTTAAAAACTCATTATCATTATCAATAACCATGAATACTTATTAGGGAATAATTAAAAATAATTTAAAACATTTTCTTTGTAAATATTTGAAAATCCATTCTTTGAAAAGGCATTTCTTTGAAAAATAGGATTTATAAATTATAATGGAAGATCAAATGAAATTGAGTGTAAGATTCCATTCAAAAAAATTAAAAATATTAAAAAAAAGTTGGTAAAAATATATTTAAAAAATCATTTAGATAATTTGATTTTTTTTAATTTCCTTTTATGAAACCTATTTCAATAATAAAAAACAGGTTTTTTGATAGTGTGTATAAATAAAGTCAGATTAAAAACATATTTTCTCACTTATTTTAAATAAGAAATATTAATAAAATGGTACTATTACATGAAAATATTAGGAATAAACATTTTATAATAAAATTAATGATTTTATTGAGATATGTATTCGAATATTTTATCATTAGAAACATAATTGTATATTATATTGATAAATAATGATATTGCAACTAAATTATTAGGGAATTTGTAACATTGAATCATAAGACACATGATAGATTAATGTTAAACAAAACATATAATATCATGATTATAAATAAATTCATGATATTTCATATCATATAGTATATACATAAATCTCATAAAATAATATAGGTTCATAACATAACATTTGTCTCAAAGGAGGAAAATCGAGACAAAAACCCCTTAATGCTTTGGTGATCATTTAAAATTGCAAGCCTCAATAACACATAACATAAAATCAACCTTGAAATATAATCATAATGAGAAGATTCAGTATATAAATTTTTAACTTGGTATTATATACACCCAACAGATGAAAGGAGTGTTGAATTTTTATATAACTCCATGAAAAAAATAGAAACTATAAATCCATTACCCAAAGTCTCAACATCCTTCACACATGTTCAAAACAACTATATAATAAATATAAGTTTATTATAAATATATTATAGAACCATAATAACATATATAATTCCATATATTACTTTATTATGATATTTTATTCAACTTTTATTAACAATTACATATAAAATTCATGTTTTGGGAAACAACCACTTTATTTTTCGAATATGTTCGGATTTTTAATTTTTGGCCCACTAATGTTAATCAAGGATACATCATATACAGAATAAAAATAAAAAATAATTTTCATATTTATAAATAAATTATTATTTTACTACCAATATTGAATGATTTTATTTTAGATAATAATTGTATTACGATCATGGAGATGGTTGGTTATTGGTACGAAAGTGTGATGTCTCCAATTTTCAAAGAACATTATAAAAAAGAGGTAAGTAAAAAAATCATTAAATAATGATCATAATATATTAAATAAAATATTATTCTTTTTTATATACTAATACATATCATCTATGGGGTTTGATATAAAAAAGAGAGATTCGCATCCCTTCATGAAGGCAGTAGTCCACACATTCACAAACGAAATTATCACCATTAAGGGAGTGAAAAGGTAAGAAATAAAATAATATATTATCTTATTAGATTGATTAATAATTCATGAATCTCCTAATTATTTTATTTATATAATATTTATTTACTAAGATCATCCATATTATCATCAATGTAAAGAGTTATTGAAAATAAATGATATCGCTTCGTGAGGTGGTAGTCTGCCATACACAGGTGATACATTATCGTATCCCTAGAAAAATTAAATTTTAAATGGTATATATTTTATATAATGAATACATATGTATAATTAGGTTATGAATATCATATATATACCTTATACCCATCATCATACTCAACCATTGGAAGTGTTAAAAGAAACAAAATGAATGGCATCAGTTTTTGGGAGGGTAGTCATCCATTCCAAATAATAAAAATTTTGTAACTCATTTGATGCAAGTGGAGATATTTTGAGTTAATTATATTAACATAACAAGGTAAATTTGTATTTAACGTATTTATTTTATTATATTAGTATGTTTTAATAAAAAATTTAGAAGATGGAGGAAAAAATAAGTTCAAACTATAGTTGAAGAAGGTTGTCGCTTCATTGGGCATCATGTTTTAGTTTTCACAAAAATCTTTCATATGATGGATTTTTCTATAATAAGTCTTATATAATGATGAAAATTAATTTTTTAAGTTATTTTGGTAGGTTTTCGTCAAAAAATTGGCTTTAGAGGTGGGAATAAGTGAGCGTAGTGGGAGCCCTTTTATAATTAAGGAGTGTATTTTGTAAGTACAAATAACTATTCAATAATAGGATGTCATTCACAAAAAATGTTTCTCCAAAACTAAAAAATATTGTAGTGAAGATATTTCATTAATGAGACAAACTTCCACCACACAGAAAACATTTTTTAAACATTTAATTCCTCTATATTTTTGTTTTAATCACTTTACTGTTTTAATTTTCCCCACGGAAACTATGTTTTTATAACCTATGTAATTATTCCATTAAGAATTAAATAAGGCGATCCCTATTGGATATTTTTTACTTAATGATTATAAAAATTAAATATAATTTATAAAATAAAAATCATATATCTGGAATGCTAATTTAATCACTTGTGCCTGAGATGCACAAAACCCCATTTTAACATTAATCACAGTAATTAATTTTTAACTATTTACACTAATATTTAAGTTTAAAAAATCATTGAACCAAATTATATTATATATATTGTTATGATAAAAATTTTAAATTTAATTTTCTGAAAATAAATTCACATATATATAGGGAATGTTATTTTAATATTAATCTTGAAAAAACGATGAGAATTTGAGTTTTTAAAGATAACAATAATCTAATTTTTTGATATTTTTTATGTCAAAATAAAATATCAACCGAATTAAAATGAAAGAAATTATATATATATACACACATAATTGATCTTTTTATACTTTTAAACCAATTCAGAATATAATTTAACTTTATAAATAATTTCAATGTTGAGGCTGTTTTTAATTAAAATTTAATATTTTTCACAATTCAGTCCAAAACTAAGATTTTCAAAAAATTAAAAAACATTGAAACCAAGATAATTTTGAAATATTTTTTTCAAAATATAATTTATCCTATCAAATATATTTTCTAAAGTGAGAAAATTTAGTTTTGAAATAAGTTTCAAAAGCCAATAAAACTACTTTTTACAAAATAAATATATTTTATAAGAATAAAATTGGATTTATTCTTATAAATTATCTAGAAATAGACATAATTAATGTTAAACAATTTATTAATATATAAAAATTCAACCACATTTAAATTTTAATTTCTTGATCTAAAACACATCTGTGTGCCTAGAAATTGTTTTTCAGAAACAAATTTCTTTTATTTTTAAATATATCTTATTTGAAATTCTAATTAATTTTCCATTAAATAATAAATATTATATAAATGTGTAAACTATATATTTTAATAGTTAGTTAATGTGATTCATACCCGACATTCCAATTGATAGGTAAGAATATTCATATTAAATAATAACATTTTAATTTTTTATCATGTTTCATTTATACTATGTGATTCATGTAAAGAAATATAAAATTTGTGTTGCATGAAACAAAAGATAAACATAGAGTTTATTATAATGAAAGATAACATAATTGTTTTATGAAATTATTGATAAAGTTAGTGTTTTGTATAACATAATTTATTTTAAGTATTACATTTATTAGGGATAAAAAATTTCACAAAACCTCAGGGTGTTACATTATACAACCTATAAAATGAAATTCTCCACAAAAAATCATCACATTGGTACCAAAAAATTTGGATAATTATTCCTCATTACAACCTCATGTTCCTACATATATTCTTCAAGATGTTGGTTTTACCAAGAAAAATTGACCATTTATGTGGTGTTGTTTGATAAAACCATTTTTCTTTAGTCCCGAAGATCTACCAATTATTCCTAATAAGGAATATCAAACTCTAGTATTAATACATATTGATATTGTACATGTAATGGATTAGGTATGAAAATCTTATATAGAGGTATATTTAACACATCATGAACCTAAGAGAGGTTTTTTGGAAGATCCAAATGATAATCTACTCTATCGATACAATCGAGTTTTTCAATGGGACCAATATTCCTAGTTTGTTAAATTATCTCTTCAATGAAAAAAATTAGATAAATAACTTCTTTAAAAATTAAAATTCTAGATCACAAATATTAATTAATCATTATAATTATCTCAAATTCTTGTTTTCCATACATTTTTCTGAATATATATAATCATCTATTCCATTTAATTTTATTTCTCATATCCAAATAGATTTCTTTCGGAAGCATCATTCTAGTATATTTTAGTTCACCACTTATTTCCATAAATTAATTTTCAAGGACATATATGAATGCTCAGTTGAATAGTATTGTTTCTATAAAACATAACTTATATAAGGTGATGATCCCAATCAACTATGAAATCCATTGAAAATATCCTTGTATATCCTTCAGGTTTTGAATTGTTCTCTCACATTGAACACCATTCTGAAGATGATATGTAGTATTGAAACCCAACATTACATCAATATCGTTATATAAAATTCTCCAAAACAATTAAGTAAACTTCATATACTGATTAGTTTTAATATAATGTTGTACTTCATCAATCCTTACCGTTTACATAATGTGTATACTTTAAAAAATATCTCAATGGAATTTTTCTATTATATAGATAAATAATATTTATTTAATTTGATAATTGACTAAATCCCATGTCAAATTATTCCCATTATATGTTTTGGGTTATCTGAAGACAATACCCATGGTGAATTCATCCAATTTTTCCTATAATAGAAAATGGTCGTATCATCCTCTAAGAAATTTTTCTCTTTGACTTGACTTTTTGAATCACTAAGAATTGAGTTACATACTAAAAAATTTCTCTCTCTTTGTTTTCCCACCGTAGTTAATATTTAATATAGGCTAGTGGTAGATATTATACCAATATCTCTCATTGGTTGTGGGTTCATGAACTATTTCCTTTCCATAAATCCAAAAGGTTACCAATACCATTAATCAAATTTCTAAAAAATTGTATTCCTCTACAAAGAAGGATTCTATTTCCATAAATGTCTCTCGATATATATATAATCATGATAATATCACAAAAAATAAAATCTAAAAAGGGGTATTAAATACTTTAACCATAAGATCAAACTTAAACTCATTAACCCATGATGTGATCCATAACACCTTTGTTAATCATACATAGAGACACATATAATTCAAAAAATAATGATATCATTAATTGTTTCATGATTCTTATAACCAAAATACCATTGAAAGAATAACCCTAAAACATAATTATTGAATGTAAATACCTAAATACATCAATCATTATATATTAATTATTGGAATTCATAGTTCATTCTTCAGTCTAGATACTAATTCTTGGGCTAGTACATTGATTTGTGTGATTCCCATGTTCCCCACATATAATACATTGACAAACTAGAGAGTTTTTTACTCAATGAAATTGTTTTAAAAATAACTAACATCTTCCTCAACATATTAGATATTCCTATAGGATATTCATTATACCATATTGATATGTATTAATCAAAATATTCATTCCATTATATTCATTGCCACCTAGAATCTAATAAAATTACCTCTTCCTCTTATTCAATGTATTAGAATGATCAACAAAGCTAACATTATTAATCAAAAATCATGATAAACGATTAGGAATAACCACAATATATTTCACTCCATTCATCATCTAATAAGGTTTCTCATAGTAACTAAATTATCTTTTATATTTGATTTTTGGATGATTCCATCTGGTTACAACCAGTTAAGAAATACAGAAAACATAGTGTGAGTGATAATTAACATATTAGAAAACAACATAATCTAGAAAAATCACTTATATGATACATAAATAGTGATAAATTATTTTGAATATATGAAAAAATTGTATCCTTGGTTTTCCAGGATCATTGTTTTTTTAAATATTTCATTATGGTTTGTTAATATTTTATGGATTTCCAAATCATATCCCCCAATTGATTCCAACCATGTGTGCAGGAAGGCCCATTATCATAAAATTGGTGATGATCATTTCCAAGTCGATGAACCCTTTTCAAAGTTATAATCCATATTTATCTCTATAAAAGGCCCACATCCACCTTAAGTATACATAAATGGATTTAACTGGTTAGAAACCACTTTCTCTATCCTTTACAAAAACTCCATGACAATTTCCAATACTCTGTGTCATTATTAGACTTATCCCTAGAGATATTAAAATATGTATCCTTATAAATAAACATGTGGATATCGATAATGTTTTATAATCATAGTTTAAAAATGTTACCTAAACCTTTACATTGATACCAACTATTGTGACATATTATTTTTCAAACATATAAATTTTATCTTTTTGGAGAAGTATTAATTATATTAAAAATCAAAAGCCTGAGGACCATAACAGTTCATTGAAATTGGAATCATGGAATGTAATATTTTTAATTTCGGGAAGATCTTCAATATCCCCCATAAATAACTTAATATTGAATACTCATCCCAAACATACCCTACTTAAAACCATTGTTCATAACATAGGGATAATAAATAAATGAAATTTAGAGATTAGATACTCTATAAGGGTAATCCTATGAGATAAAAAATAAGAAAATGAACATAAGGGTATGAGGAAATGATCATAATATTTGAAAACCATATCATACATATCAAATATCATAATATTGATTAATTGAAAAAATATATTCGATATTCTTTAAGAAAACATAGAACATGATCCATGAGAGGAAAACATTGGAATAATACAAAGATACGTGTACAAAATTTAACCATATAAAACCTTCTATCAAGGATACCATCCATTACATTCATAACAAGCTTGGATTGGGCTAACCACTTGTGTACATGCATCGGGCTTGGGCTAACAACCCAAGAACCCAATTTTTTGGATTGTTCTTACCACCCTTGTTCTCTCATTCTCATGATTGGGCTAACCACCCATATACCATCTAGGATCATAGAAAATTTAACATTAAGTAATGAATTTGAGAGTGATATAGGTCCCACCTATCTCATGTTGAAATAATTATTTATGTGTAAAACTAGATTATACAATATTCATCACATCATCACTAATGAAATAAAATGGGTTTCATCAAAATTCCATCATATTATAACCTATGGAAAAGAGATAGGTTTTATAAACATTCCATCATTTCATCATAAGATAACGAGTGAAAAATAACCAATCTTCATAAAATTTATATCAATATATAACCTGTGGAAGGTAAATGGGATTCATAAACACATTTTTATCATAACCCATTTAGATAAGGAATAATAATTGTATCCTTTTATCATATCCATTGTAAAGTAAAAGTTAAAAAAATTAAGACATCGTATACTGAAAATGATTTTTGAATGACAATGAATTTGAAACTTTTCTTATTTAAAATAACTTATCTTTTAAAATAACTTTTATTAAATAATATAATTTTATGAAATATTTCATTGTAAATAACCTTGAAAAATATAATTTATGATTTGATAAATAATTTAAAATAATTTATGATGAAAATATCCTTTCATCATTTTATAACACTTTTCTAAACATAGTTCATTTTAAAAAAAAGAAAATAAAATTAACAACTCATAATGGAAGCTTCAAATAAATTAGTTTTCATGATGGTCGAAAATTCCATTAGTGCAGTACACATTAAAATAATTATTTCTTTCACGTTTTTAGTAAAATACAAATGTTATTTGATTAGAAAATTTCATAATAATTCTTTTTAAATAAAATTTTAAAATATCAAACATGGGTTAAAATTATATAACAAATACTTTTGATATTGTTAAATCCTTTTTAAATCATTTTTTAGAAAACATAGTTATGGAACAAAATCTATGTTCAGACAAAGGTGAGAAATAAAGTAAAATTTATTTAAAAAGTATTTACCACTTCTATCGAAGTAAAAAAGAGTTTAAAATTGTAATATTAAATATAAATATCATTAATAACCACAGGACAATAAGATTTATTATTTTCATGTGGTATGGATAATAATATTTCATCATCAAAAACCTAATCATAAACAATCTTGATAAATGATGAGATTGTAACCTAAAATCATTAATAGTTTGGTAAATTTTAATTTAAAGCATCAAGAAATAAAAAAATTAATTGGAAATTAGAATATAATTATATTAAATTAATTACATAAATTTAATTTAAAAGGGGTTGTATATACAACTCATAAAATAACATAGGTGCATAACATAACATATGTCTCAAATGAGGAAAATTGTGGAAAAATTCCCCACTGCTTTATTATGATATGGAAATACTAAGACCCAGTAATTAATAAAAATAAATGAAACATTAAATATATTTAATATAAGATTATTTAACTTATATAATTTTTAATGGTAAGTGTATATACTAAAAAAAATGAGTTGTGAATTTGCATATGTCTCCTTGATATAAAAGAGAAACTATATATCCCTTACCATAAGTCCTAACATTCATCATTCACATTCAAACCTAATATATAATAAATAATATTTTATTATAAATCTATTATAGAAATATAATAATATATATCATCCCATATATTCCTTTCTCAAGGAATTGTATTACACTTTTTTATCAAATGTATGTTTTAGTCTTGTTTTGGGAAATATCACCTTTGATGTTCATATATGTTTTGATTTTATATTTCTGGTTCTATTATATTTATCATGGTACCAGCATATTCATAATAATAACCATTATGTTATTATAGTAATTATAAATCAATTATACTTTTAATAAAAATCATTAATCATTGTTTTGAGAAATGAAGTATGCTATGATAATTGAGACGATAGGTCGTACATATTATTGAGTATCCCTTCCACTTTTAAATGACCATTATATAAAAGAGGTAAATAATATTTGAACATTTAGTACTGTTAATATTAACATATATATATAATTATTTTGTTAAATATATTTATACATATCATCCATGAGATGTGGTGATGAAATTAAAGAGTCATGTCGCTTCTTCAAGGTAGTTTCCCACACATACACGAACAACATTACCACCTTCTAGTGTTTGAAAATGTAATAAAAAAATAACATATTATAATTTTATAATAATAAATATTTCATTTATACCATAATTATATCATTTATTTAATATGTATTTATTAAATTCAACATTTTCATCTTCAATGTAACGTGTTAGTGAAAGTGAATCACATCACATTGTGAGTAAATAGTCTTCCAATAACATGTGGGGAAATTATTGTATCGCCTAAGAAATGAAATAGAAAAATTTATATATGGTATAATGAAACCATAGGTATAACTATTTTATAACTATAAAATATATACTTTATATCCTTCATCATACCCAACTGTGATAGGTGGAAAAGGAATAATTAATGACATCAGTTCTTGAGGAACTAGTTTATCGTACACCAGAATAATGATTTTTTAATACATTTGATGAAAGTGGATATGATTATAGTTCATGACATCAATATAAAAAATAGGTATATTTAATATTTTGATGTTATTATATCATAATATATTGATAATAATTGATGTATTTGGAGGAATAAATAAAATAAAAATGCTTATTGAATAACATTATCACTTCTTAGTTTATTCCACCCATGTTTTCACAAAAAGAACTTCATATTATAGATTTATGCCCCAAATATGGATTAAAGGAAGAGGCCATTGATGTTTGGAACTGATTTTTTATGATGTTTTCTATCCAAATTCCTTGATTGGTTTGAATAAGTGAGGGGAATGAATGTCCATTTATAATTGAGGAGGAGTAGTATTATATAAAATACCCAAATGTTTTAAATAATGGGAAGTCACACTTACATAATTTTCCACCAAAATTGTTTAAAATATGGAGGATGTATTGTATTTCATTGAAACACCTCTACAACAAAAGAAACACATATTTTAATCTCTCAATCCTTGTATATTAATGTTTAATTGTATTAAGCATTTTAATTGTCCCCACTGTAACTAGTTTTCTTAAATGATGTGTTATTTCATTTATTCATAAAATAAAATGAGTTTTATTAGATATTTTGGAAATAATTATTAAAAATAAAAAAATCCTATTTATCATATATAAATCCTATTTTTTATAAATTATATTTAACACAAACTCATGTAACATGAATAACACTATTTTTATCTTAATCACTATAATTAACTTTTTATTGTTTTTAATAATAATTATGGTAAAACAATAATTTGATATAATTATGAAAAATAATAATATTATTATAAATATAGAATCCATTTCTCCAAAATAAATTCACAAAATAGGAACATTTTATTTTAAAATTAATCTCATGGATGCATTGAGAAAAAATGGTTTTAAAAAGAATTTTTTTCAAATGTTAGGTAATTTTTAATTTCATAATTCAATATAAAATTTATTAAAATAACTAAAACTGGATTAAAAGATATGCATGATGTAAAATGTAGTAGAGGTGTTAGGAGAGAATTAACATGTGGTAGATGGTTTGATATGTTTCCACCACCACCCCTATGTGGTCTTCTCGAGGCTCAAAGATTTGGAAGAAGGTAGTGAAGTCGACAACATAAAAAAATTCTTATGACCTGAATTCTATGAGGATTATTAATGATACACTCAACGTCCATTATAATTTTTAACTTGTATTTCTAGAAACTATTGTGAGATACTCTATTCTTTCATGTTTTTAGTTGAGTCTTATCCAAGGTGATGTGTGGTGTTTTTAGGGCCTTGTGATATTGTTGTTGGACATAGAATTGGGCTCGTGAGGATTATGGAAAATTCACTAACTAAGACACAATTTTTTAAAATTATTTAAAAAAGTGCAAGTGAGTAAGTGTTTCCCAAAGAGGATGGTTTTGAGGTGTGGTAGAAAAGACACTTCGAATTGTGTGTGTAGGGAGGGGTTGTATGTTGGAGTGTCAGAGGAGTCCCTAGTGTTACCGATGGATCCATTTTCTTTACCCATGTGTTATATGCTCCAATAGAGAGAATAAATCCCCACATTATTATATATAATGTGTGACTTGACTCTGGTAAGAGTGTCCATATCATTGAATATTTCCATAGTATCATAGTGATACCTTATGGTGTTCCCTCGATGTGGATTATTTTCCTACTATCCATGCATAGTTATCTTACACAAGTGGTTGTGGAAAATGATCAGCTTAAGGAACATAGTTCTCCTATTTTTAGGATGGATCCCATGCTGATAAGCATAATATATCTTTTAGGTAGATACAGTAGATTTCTATAATATGGATAGTATATCCCTTGAAACAATGGTACATTGAGCATTTAATATCCTTTTGTAGTGGTGCAGTTGGATGTTTATAGATTAAGGGCCTTGAAATACCTAGTGTGTGAAAATGGGAAGCCCTCTATTGTTCATTGGTACCCCCACATGCTTGACTTCAAAATTTTACAAGTGTTTATTGAGGATTACGTGAATAATTTAATCAAGTGTTGGTTGAGAACTACAACGTTAAGTATGTATTTTTGTCAGGTTAGTGAGTTAGTGTGTTGTTAGATCCTATGACCATATATGGATAGGGTGGTTTATTTTTTCCACCTACTGTAGTTGAGGGGACATATTCCACTTTGTTACATGACATTGACCTAGTCTGATCATGTTGTTGGGTGTGGTTAGGCCTTTGTAGATCCTCTGAGTGCATGCTTTTAAGTAGCTTGGTAACCCCTTGGCGAGCTCTCTAGTATGGAAGTCTCAATAGGGACCTCAGTTTATCAAAATTTTCCTAGGTTCTCACTTTTTAGTGAAAAAAAATATTTATGGTTATGATGATGTTGCAACATGGGTTTTTCAATGTACAAATATGGAATATTTCAAGGAATATTTCTGAAGTAAGGAATTGTGTGAGCATGGGATTCTAGGTCCAGGGGATCCTATGTGTTGTGATATTAAAAACAGTAATTATTTTTATAGAAAACATGTAGTTTCATTATAAAAATGGAATAAATACCGAGTAGAGGATAAGATCAAAAATATGCATCTATGATTGAGTACAAAATGTGTGGTTTACCCTTGGTGTGACATAACAATTATTGTTGTTGGGTTCCAAGCTAGAAGCGGCAATTGGATGGGTTTTTAATAGAGCTTATTGATCTAATAAAAATTAAATCAATAACACCCCTTATGGTTTTTTTATTCAGAGGAGAGGATTAATACCCTTGCGTGATGGATGACCTGAGGTAGAACTGAGGCATGGAGGTGCTTATAGTCTTCATTTCTAGCACATATTTTCATTAGATTGAGTTATTGGGGCTCCCAAACAACGTTTTAATCCCAAATATTCTCCATTTTACCATTAGTTTTGATTATATTATTTTTACATCCAATTTAACATTTCTTTTAATTCTATGTTTTTAGGGCCTTAGATGACAACTAAGTTCCCTATGCTTGTAAATCTAGGGTTTTTTTTAGAAAACTAGTGTGTTTTGGGGATCATAGAGAATTGCACTTCATAATTACCAATAAAATGTCATGTAGTGAATTGGAATACAGTTCCTATTCTTACCATTCGGAGAAGCTAAACTTATATGGACTACACATCGTTTTATGTTGGTGCATGTCATGTAGTGATCCTAGGTCATTTGGCCAAGAGAAATCTCCTAGAATGACGTGTTAAGGTACATAAGTGTGTAAAAGTACATGGACAATGGAACATGCACTAGGTGAAATAAGTGTGAATTGGTTGAGGACATATCCAGGGGATCATGTGAGGAAATACATGTCATGTACACTATATACATGATAAATAAGATCAAATAGCTATCCAATCCATGTATAAGTGAACACAAATTGGTGTTTATTTCTTGTAAAACATTGTGTACTCCATAGTACATGTCATGTACGGTTCATGGGAACATCCATCTAGAAAATACCCCTACTTAGAGGTTAGATCCAAGATTGTGGGTGTCTACCATGATATATTTTTGTGCATAAATTAATGGAATATTTCAGTAAAGATTGTGATATATGGCATGGTGTGATAGAATCATGATGTTACTCTAGTGGTGCTAAATTGTCGGTAGCAATCACGGTGGATCACTTGTTAGATGACAAGGTCGGTACCCTTCCCTGTTGTCTTGAGATGTGGGTCCCCTTGACTCTTTAGGATAGTAGAGTGGTTTCCCCTATCATATCATGGAGTGGTTCCCATGTCTATCAAAATGTTGTGATGTAAGGAATTACAATAATGGATCTCATTTTAGCAACACGTGGTTGATTGTTTATATTAGTTTAGTTTACCATAGAGGTGTTGGAACTAGTACTCCCATGTTATACCGAGGTACCAGTTTTTATTACCCCTCCTATTAGTAGATATAGAGCTCCCCCATAGTGGTTGAGGGTCCATCTACCCATGGATTAGTTCTCTCGGGGTCAGAACTCCTATGTGGGACAAGGGCACATGTTCCCCATATCATTTGGGTAGTTGGAGATGGATCTCCCTTAACGTATCACGATGTAGGAACTTTATAACTATAGTTCAGATAGATTTGGTACACACATGTCATGTATTTTGAAGTTCATCTATCAATGGAAATGGTAGTCCCCTATTATACTTGGCCATGATTCCTCCATAGGTGATATATGGGTAGATAGAGTAGGTACTCCCCGCTCATACAAGGGAACATTCATCTATCTATGGATTTGATACACCCCTGAGGTACCTAACTAGGGGTCCTCTATATACAATGTTCAAATAGATTCGATACTCTCATAATGTACTAGGGTGTGTGTCCTCTATTAATGGGTTGATGCACCCCTATATTATTCAGGTGAGGGTCCCTAATTGAATTCATATAGTTCGAGATGGAACAATCATATACTTAGTGTATGGGTACTCTATTTATGGATTGGTACTCACATATCATTGAGTAATGTTAGGTAGAAGGACCTCCATGAGAGTTGGATCTCTCTCAATTATGTTTCAAGGTTGTGAGGAGTTGGCCACGACACTTGTTACATGAGTTACTTAGTTAAGAGTATGTGATTCCACAAAAGAGTGTGCTGTGGTACCCTTCATATGAGTACTTCAAAGGTTTTATGTTACTGTTATGAGTTATTACTTTCTTAGGTGGGGGTAGTGGTATGGTGCAGGTCCATCATTTCTCTATCTTTAAAGAGGATTCATGAGGTTTATTATTTAAAACAATTCTCTTTTGAATTTATATAGGGGAGAGGGGTGGGATTCTCTACTTGTGTTCCCATGAGTTTAGGTAAGGAAAAAAGATATTGGTGATAGACCTATGTCATAAGGAAATTGATTAATTCCTATAGCATTATTCTTGATGGATCATATCTCTTGGATGAGTGAAATATGAGATATCACAGATTGAGGATTGAATTATCATAGAATGGTATTACCTTTGAACTTCATGTAGAATCCTGTGGTTGGATATATGTTTGGTACAAAATGAGACAAGAAATTTCAGATGAGTATATCTAGTTTTATTATGGTATTCCTTGATGTGTTTTCAAATATCCTGGTTGACGCATCATGTGGGGACCAGATGAAATGATTTTGATGTTGAAGAGTGGTTGAGAAATATTTTCTTGTTCTATCTCTACTGGGTTTCCAATTTATGGGTTGAGAAAACTATTTCCTTCAATTATCCCATTGATTTTGGTATTTTGGTTTTCCTACTAGGAATTATTCTACTAAACCCTACATAGGATAATCCCCCACATGTCGTTTCTTTTGTACATGACGAGATCGATGACAGACTCCCATGACGACCTGAAGAAGGTGTTGATTGAGATATCAATATAATTATGTGTTTATTAGTTCTTGACTAAGGTTAGTTTCATTGGAATAATTTGATTACAGTACCCTCTTGAGCAGGTTGGAATTTTTTGAAGCTTTTTGTGGGCTTGTATTTTTTGTCTTTTCAATTTTAGTAACTCTACTATATTCGGATTTTGGGAAAGTTGTATGCATTCATTTCTATTTATTCTTTAATATATCATAACTATTTCATGGAGATATATATGGGTGTGTGCATAAAAGTAATTTAGGCTAAGGCCTCCCTGGTGTGTGATATGACTTCTTGACACTAGACTATATCCCATGACATGTTGAAGAAATGCTTTGGGTAGTTGTGGCTCAGGCCCAAATAGTTCGGGTTGTGAAAAACAACCCAAACCATTTAGGATAGGAAATAGTAATAATTTCCTTTTAGTATACATATTAAACAAATAAACATTTTTTTACAACGGTGACATTCTATGTTTTTGAATCATTTTACATTTTAATTGCATAATTTATTAAAATATACAATTCATGGGTGATATAATCACATTCCCACATAATTTAAAAAATATATGGATAAAAATTTTGTCCTGGGGAAAAAATATTTATCCACATATTCTTCTATAAACATGTAACAGAAATTGATGAATCATAAACTATGTGTATACAATTAATCATTTTATGTATATTCATTACAACTCTTTATAATCAAAAAACATCATTTATCACATAATGAAAATTATATGAAAATATACATTTTTTACATAGATTCTTTTGATCTTGATAAAATTTTATGAATTAAAATCCTTGATGTAACAACAAATTCTATTATCACAAGAGTATAAACTATAAACTAAATTTAATTATTCCTTTTATTTTGAACTCATTTATATTTACAAAATAATATAAAAAATATATATGGTATCTTATATATTTCAAAACCAATGAGTTAATTTCTAGAACATCCACACCTAAAATAAAAATTCCTAGGTGTTTGAAAAACACTATTTTGTATATTAGGGATCATCCAGTTATAATGTATTACTATTACTCCTTACTAATAACCTAAGGTTTTAATGACATTTAATGAATTCATAAAGAAACATTGTTGAACTTCTCGACTAACTTTTCTTCTTGTTTATTGTACTTTTAAAACCTTTAACAATACATACATTACAATAATCAAGAAATAATATGACCAGTTCATCCACTCTCAACATATTGTAAATATCATGTATAAATTAAATGAATTTAATCACTTTTAAAAAATATTTAACTATGGGATACTACACTACAATGTAATTTGTGACTAGTGGTGGTTATTTTCATTTGGAGGTGGTTTAAACTGCCTCTCAAAATTTCTACTATATGTTTTTAATACAGCCATAAAATTTGTCTTTTTTGTCCAAATTACATTATTTTATTTAATTTTGTGGTTGTTTTTGGGATGTATAACAAAATGAAATATGTGTTTAATTAATTTTTATCCACACTTCGTTACGTTAATATCTAAAGTGTAGTAAGATGAAGTTTTACCACCCCTAAACATTTTAATAGACAGACATAGTCTAAACTACCACTAAAATTCATTGGACCAATTTTAGATGAATATAAAATGACCAATATATAGTAATATTAAAAAAATTGAAACTAGAAAAACATTAAATCCATATTATAAAAAAAATACCAATATGGAATTGTAACTGTTAACATAATGATAAAATCAGCATATGGTGCATCTAAACATTGGAATACCATCCATATAAAAATAAATAATTTTAGGTATAAGATGAAATGAAATGAGGAATACTATAATCAATATATATCAGACATGACAATAATCCAAATCGTGATTCATGCACATATGGTAGATAAATAATAGAAATCAAATAAAAAGATAAACTTCATTAATATATTTAGTATTTCATTTAAATGAAACCCCATTTGAAAACAAAATGAAGACTAAACTAAACCATAAAAGAATGAAAAACACAAAAAAAGTAACAAAAGTATTATTCCAATGAAAACATGACATGATTAATGAAATAATGGTAAAAGATACAAGTAACAAAATGAATCAAATATACTAATTAATAAATATAATTACTAACTTAATATAAATTAAAAGGAGTATATTCAATATATTGAACATCATGGGAATATAATATATAAATAGATATAATGTAACCCAAGAAGTAATCGACAACCAACAAAAATGAATACATGTCAAATTCTATATATAATGGGAAATACCATTTGTTCTTCTGAGATAATTCAAGAAAAACTCATGTGAATGTATATTCTAACCTATTTAAGTTGTTCCTATTTTTTTTATAGTGTTGGTTTTTCATCATAGTAAACTTCAAACCTTTTTTGTTGAATAAGAGAAAGGTCATACCAAATACATGACTATTCCAAAACATTAGTAATACCAACCCAATAAGGAATAAATTTTAAATTTTATATATAACATTATGTTCTAGTGATAAAATCTTTAACACACTCATGTGGAAGTATCTTGTGACTTATTGATGGTGTTCATAACAATAAACCTCCTAATTTTCTAAAATAATGATAAACATGGTAGCTCTCCCCTACAGCCCAAGATTTTCTTTAATAATAGGATACTTATCAGCATCGCATTCTGACTAGCATAATAATTATTTCTTGATCTCCTAGATATATTAACATGGTTCCTATTAAATTTTCTACTAGATGTTATGAAATATATCAAATGTTATATCACAATATCCATAAAAAATATTATATTATATTCCAAATCACACCTCTAATAAAAATTGGATATGAGTCCCCTTAAATCGAAAAAAATATATTATTTATAATGATATAGAAATAAAAAAGAAAATTTAAAAAATCACATTGAATAAAAATACATAAAAAATTATCTACTTAATAATTTTTTCAATCATATAGACTATACATGAAATTGGGCTACAAGTGTTATACAAGTGTACAACATGGAAACCAATCAAAAACCAATTTATGTAAATCGTGGAATACATCAGTACAAAAAAACCTATTTGACTTCATAAAAATTTTAATATATAGAATTATAATGAATTCATGGTGAGTTTTAGAAAACTAATGAATCCAAGTAATGTAAAATAAATAGATTTTTATAATACAACAACCTCAAACAACATCATGGATTCTTGATAACCATTTCATTTTTTAGTCTGTAATGAATTTGATCACAAATAACCATCAATGAATCCAATTTTAACACTTATTACTACATGATGAAATAATATTAACACTGCCTCTATATCTATATGCAATCCCTGTATCCAAAACCTATATGAAAATTTTCTTGAAAATTAAATACTGAATTTTATGTAAATTTTAATATAAAACCAATAAAATATAGTGTAATAAAATATTATGATGTTTTGTCATATACCACCCCAATCAAATTGTCCATCAACCCAATATCATTCAGGAAACATCCAATCATCTTCTTATATGAATTAAATAATTAATTATTTATTGAAATACCCTTCACATCCTATATCTGTATATTACCCTTTACATATTTTTTTTGTGTTAACTCGTTCATGAATTTTTCTTTGCATTGCAGTAAAAAACCTCTACGCTACTCAGGGAAGGGAGTAAGTACAACCAAGATTAGACTATGTTTAAATCCTAGTTTAACTTCCAAAACATTTGACAGTACAGGTCTGGAACCCATCTTGTGCACGCGATGAGGATGATCATTCCCAAGTACATGACCAATTGGATCATCATGTGGGATAAAGATAGACTATTTGGGGTTCATATCCCAAAGATCCCATATTTTTTACTTAAAATATAATATAATCCTTAATTTAATATATATATATTAACAATGTGAAAAATTCCAATAAGTTTTTTCTATGAAAATGTAATTGACACACCAACTTCTTTGGCATGAATACTCATGTTACTTCCATTATATTTTGTATGAAAATTAAACTCATTTTCTATTCAAGATACATGGTCAAATAATTTCTTTGACTACATGTAACAAAGATAACGAAAATTTTAATATATAAAAAATATAATGTTTTCTTTTGAATATTTAATCTAAAGATAATATTTCCATAATCAATCAGTTTCTTGAAAAACACTTTGAAACAGTATTGTGAGAGATGGTTTTTCTAGTTTCAATTGATATATTTTTTCTTGAAACATCTTGAAATAAATAACATTTAATTTAATAACAATGTATTCAATTTCATCTCCTTATATGTATAATGATATTAATATAATAATATATTCTCCAATACCATGCGCAACTTATGGTGATTATTATCATGAAATAACTTTCACTACTCTCTAGGAACCCCATATGGTACCCAATCATACTTCTGTTGAGTGGTCAATGATATATTATTAAATTCATTCCATAGCCATGATTTAAAATATATCAATTTCTCGTCCAAAATTTTCAACATCCACATTCATTTGATATGATAAAAAACATTAAAGTATAATAACATCTATATAAAGAGATTTATTTTCTAAATACTATTATTTAATTAAATAATGATATTCTATTGAGTGATAATGTATTAAAATTAACATTATTTGGGAATGAAATACTCATTATTCCATGATTGAGGCATATTACTGTTATCATAATATGTAATAAGTAGGGTAACTTCCTCATTCACTAACTAGCCATGATTTAGTCTAAATAATATAGCATAATCATTTATGGGGTCCCCATAACAATCCAATTAGACAACTATCATTAATATATACAGATAATAGACATCAAAAATATTAATATTTTTCTCTATATAAACATTCTTTCCATATAATTTTGAAATAAATAGTCATTAGTTTTAAAAAAGATCAATAACATTAGTCGCATTAAAATTTGTAACAATAATTGTCACCCTTCTATACCCTCATGATAATATAACATTAAATACCTTTTCCTTCTCTATAGAGTTGTTTCATGACGAACCTACTAAATAGGGATCCAATGTTCTAGATGTTGATGGGATGGAGAAGGAGGGTGTGAAAAATACATGTGAGAGGGAGATAGATGTTTATCAAAATGATGACAAGGGGATATAGAGGGTGTCCCTAATCTTGTAGTTAGGGAGACTGATGAATCCTTATGTGTCTATGTCATTGAGGGAATGTCATATGGGAGTCAACTAGGATTATACAAATGATGCTTCCATGGAATTACTCCCATTTTAAAAAACAACATTAGAATATATAAATCAAAAAAATCGTGAATAAAATTAAATTTAGTGCTGATTATATTTTCACCATACTAAAAAATAAAATATACATAGGTATGATAATAAATTCCTGCACATACCAAAATAATATTGAAATTAATTCTTCAAAATTATCAAACTCATGCATAAAAATAAATTTAAATATGATAATATTAATGTTTTTCCTTGTTTTTACATTATAGATATTTGTATAAAATATTTTTAGTAACCTAAACTAAGAACATAGCCATAAAAAATTCTATTCAAAAAATAATAATATTTGAAAATCCATTATATCCAACAAAGGGCATATAAATGTATTTTAAAATCATCCAAGATCATTTAAAAATCATCTAATAAATAGAAACCATTCATTACAGTGGAAATTAATTTAATTTCAAACATTTTTTAAATTGGATCCCTCTAAATGGGGAGTCGTTGGAGAAGGGTGAGAAGTGGGTGCTGAGGGAGAAGGAGAATAAGGGGATGAAGAGAGAGATGGGGTGGGGGAGAGGGCTCAAGATCATGGTTTTGGTGTAGAAGGGGGGATAGTGATAAGGGGATGGTGGGGATGGCTTGGTAGAGAAGGGGGCAGTAGACATCAAGTCCCCAAACTTGGGATTATGGGATTAGGATCGATAAGGGCTCAGGCTTAGGTAACTCAAGGGATCATTCTCGGGGGATATGTACATATATCCAATTTAACAAATTCAGATATTCACATGTTATTTTTTTAACATATACACATATATGAATACTTATGTATATGGGTTGAACCATTATATATATATATATAACAAAATTTATATTAAAAACATAGAACTTTACTAATAATTTTTATAATAAGTTATACCCCACATTTTAAAACCTAAAGATAAATTTAAATATTAAACTTATTAATTTTTTTTATAGTTACAAAACATAAGGTGTGTGAAATAAATTAATGTATGATTTTAACAGAATTAAAATTACATAAAACCTTATAATTGAATTGGAAATCAAGTTAATCTTGATTTCTACACCTAATATATTTTAAATATAATCCTTATTATAATTTGATATCAACCCAAAGGATTAAAAATACTGTACATAAATGATTTAAATTTTTAATTATAGTGACCCTCTTTTAACATGCATAGATATTACACAATTGTATATGAATATCCAGTACATTACAATTAATTATTCTTGAGGACCGTAATAGTTTAGTGTCTTTGGAAACATGGAATAAAAATAATCTATCCTGGTGAAAGATCTTCAATATCTCTCGTAATGACCTCTTCCTTTATTACTTCTACCTAAAACTTTTCTTGGTAACTTGGGGGAAGAAAATATAACAAGCAGTGAGATCAGATGCTCAGTAAGGATAAATAAAGGAAATGTGTAAGCATAACATGTACAATAGGTATGGAACTTAAGCGTAAAATTTTAAGATCATACCTTGAATATAATATATCATAATAAAGATTGGAAATCCATAATACATGGATCATAATATAATTAATAGTATACATCATTAACACAGAACATAGGGATAAAACATGGAATTGTGGTTGAAAGATAAGCATATAATATAATTTCAAAAATATCAATGGAATTTATTCCAATATCATCTTAGTATTATGGGTTCACTCCCCATAATATAATGGTAGTCGTGGTTCACTACCATTTACATCTTGGTATCATGAGTTCACTCCCCTCACCATCTTGGTTGTCATGGTTCACTCTCATGGTCATCTTAGTAGTCAAGGTTCATTCCCAATACCATCTTATTCTATCTCATGAGATATAAATCATTACCCAATGTATTAGAGGGAGATATCGGTCCCAACCATCTCAAAATGGAATCATACATAATTGTTCAAAAATATCATAAACAATTTTATCTTAACCCATACAATTAAATGGGCATCGTAAACATTTAAACATATCATAACCTATGAAAAAGATACCGGTTTCATAACTATTTCATCAAAATCATCACCTATCAAAGTGAAAAATATTTCACAAACATATAACCCATGAAATAGAAATCAATTTCATAAACTTATAATCCATGAAATAGAAACGAGTTTCATAAATACCATGGCATTAATAATAACCCATTCATATAAAGAATATGAGTTGAAAATTTAGATCATTGCCTTGAAGGTCATAAGTAATATCAATATATGTGATCTTAGAAAGAAAATAATTTTGAAATGCCTTTCAAAAATATTATTTAGTAAAATATCATTTCTTATTTGAAAAGAATTATGTTAATACATAAAACCATTTTGAAATCATTTTCACATCAAATACCTTCAACACTTATTAAAAATACTTAAAATAATTTTCAAAACCTTTTTCCTTGAAAACATTTTAAATAATCTTCAAAATATTTTAAAATCCTTTTTATTTGAAAACTAAATTAAAACTTATAAATAAATCTTGAAATTTTTTTGAAATTTTTTACATGAAATCATAGGAAATAATCTTGAAATATTTTTTGTAAACCATTTCATTTAATAACTACTAGAAAATAGACCTATACTCGCGGTTTTGGGAAAAATAGTGGATATAGGCACCCTTATACTCACTGTTCTCCAAAAACACTGAGTATAGGTATTGTATGGGAACCTACACACATACTTTTACTAAAAATGGGGTTATAGGTAATGTATGGGAACCTATACCTAAGGTTTTCCTAAAATGAGGGTATAGGTATTGTATGAGAACCTATACCTATTGTTTTCCAAAACCGCTGGTATAAGCCCATTTATAACCATGGTTTTGGAAAACATTCTTCGGTATAGGGTAGTTCTTCGAGTCCTATACCCATGGTTTAACAAAAATCATGGGTATAGGGTTTATTTTTTAAGACCTATATCCATAGTTTTTTAAAACCATGTGTATAGATTTCCCAGCTTATAGTGCAAAAAAAATTGCGGGGCATAAAACAAATCTCACAGGAACACCTATATCCACAGTTTTCTACCTATTTCTATAGTTTATAAAAATATATCTAACAAAATATATATTTATATACCAATAACATGTATGGGATAGTGGTTATGAGCATGAAAAATAAATGAGTGGTCTCGGGATCAAATCTCACAACTACATTTATTTTTTTCAAATCTATACCCACTGTTTTAAAACCATTGTTATAGGTGAATGACAAAGTGTAATAGTTACTGACATGGTGGACTAGACATATACCCATGGTTTAGTAAATCTTGGGTATAGCTCAGGCAATATACTAATGGCTTGGAAGCCCAAGGATTCAAGGAACCATGGGTATAGCCTATTCCTGTGGTTTTAGGGGCTATACCCCCAGTTTCAAACCGTGGGTATAAGGAATATTTCCTGTAGTGAAAATACTTTGAAAACTTATAAAGAATTATAGATAATATTTTGAAACCCATTTATTTGAAAATACAAATGGAAACTTATAAAGAGAGATTTTAAAATAATATATCATTTTTAAAATACTTTATACTTTAAAATTATATTAAAAGTTTATATTAAAACATTTTTGAAAACATTTTAGAAAATACGGTATTCAAATAAAACAAGTATCCGATCGAAGATAGAGATACAATCAATTTTTTATTAAAAAATTTTCTTAATTATCATAATTACTAAAGAGTTTGAAATTGTACTAAAACAAGGAGATATCTTGAATAAATAGAGTATTATTAATATCATGTGTGTTATTTAGATATGGATCCTAATATTTCATAAAAATAGGCATAATCATTAACAATCTTCAAAATCAATGAGATTGTTTCAATATACTCTTACCACTTGGTTGTGTGAGATTATACTCGTAATGTAAATAAATTAAATTAAATTAATCATAAAATATAATTAAAGTAAGGATATTAATTATCTACTTTGTAAGTTTTAATCATATACACCTTTTTAATGAACATAGGTGTATAACAAAACATTTTTCTCAACAAAGGAAATTTGAGAAAAGCTACTTTACCGATTTGGTAACTTTTGATTAATAAACCCCCAAAATTATTTTCATATAATGTATATTTAAAAAATTATAAATTTAATTATAAGATTAATATAACTAAATTATTTCTCAGTATATATTCCACACAAAATAAACGGGTGGTGAGTAAACCATGTATCTCACAAAAATAAAAAGTGTGATGAAACCCCCTTACCTTGTGTCTTCACTCCCATCGTACTCTTTCAAACCACCTATAAAATAAATATAAATGTATTATACATATTTTAAAAATCCATATTATTAAATCTAATACCATATATTGTTTTATTACAACCTCATATTACCTTCATGTTAACAATACTATGTTAAGGTTTCACTTCAGGTAATATTCACTTTTTTATTTGCATGTTTCTTAATTTCTTATATCATTGGTATTTATAATTTATATCATGGCTTACAGAATTTAAAACATGATATAAATATAATTTATTTATATTATATGTATATTATAATAATTTAAATAATAAATAAGTACAATACAAAATACATCATTTATGGAGACGGTAGGCTTTACGTACACGTGAAAACTATTTTTGTTTAATTTTCCTATTGAAAGTAAGAAAGTAAAATACATATATATATATAATTGTTAAAATATATTTACAATATAATATATATCATATATATATATATTCCCTAAAATATTCCTTAATATAATCAATGTTATGTACGAACAAATCATATCGCTTTGAGGGGGCGGTAGTCCACACTTCTTCAAAAGAAATTACCATATTAACACAAAATAGAAATTAAAAATACATGTGTTGTAAAAGGAATATATAAGATTAATCAAATAAAAAATATATATATATATATATATATTCATCATAACATCCACCATGAGAGGTGGTTAAGAAAATTGAACCATCATTATTTCTTGAGGAGGAAGTTCACCGTACATAGAAACAGTATATTTGTTACCCATTAGACGGTGGTGTGTGTACGTATAAGACCAAAAATTATCATAAAAATACTATTATATTTTGTATATTGTTATTTTATACAATCATTGAATAAATATAGTGTAGGGTATGGAGAAGGAAAATAAAAGAATCAAGCTTCAGAAAAGGTGTTACCTCTTATTTGGGTAACTCATTTTGGTTTTTCTAAAAGGATTCCGTAGAAGAATTTATGCACAAATGGACGATTAAAGGAGTAATGTGGGTATGTTTTTACTTTTATTGGGTATATATTAGATGATCCTAAGTGGTTTTAAATATTCTAATGGGAGGTAGAGTTGGTGGCCTTTTATAGGGAAGGAGGAGTGGCACTCTTGTAAATATTTCAAGAGAGAATTCCACCCACATTTTTCAAGATTCATGTGGATACAATAAGTGTTAAAATAAATTAAGAGGGATTATAGGGTATATATAAGACTTTAATATAGATTTTGGACAAGTTTATAGCTTTTTTTGGGTGTTAAATTTAAGAATTAGTATTTAGTTAAGATTTATTTTACCATTATCGATGTAATTAATTTTATTCAATTTCACTAATATTTCTGGAGAAAAATTAAGTTGATCTTATTATAAATTATATAATATTAGGATTCCAAGAAATTTATAAAATTTTATAAATTCTAATAACATAAGTGGAAAAATATTATTTAAAATTAATCCTGTAGTTTGGTCGTCTTTGTGGGTTTTTAAAGTAAAAACATTCAATAGTTTGTTATGTTTTTATATCCAATTTCAATGTGAAATTTATCTCAATAAAATAAATTGTATTAATTAAAGAAATTTTTATCTAATTAAACATTAAAATTATATATATATATTATCCATAAAAATAAATTAGATAAAAAATCATTTTTGAACAACAACATTATATTTTTAACTATCCATTAAAAATCGAATCCATAAAAAAATACCAGAAAATTATCTTAACTATTATCTATGTTTCAATTTAAAATAATATGCTTATTTAGGCATATTAATTCGATAAAAGTTATAGAAATTTGGATTCAAAATTGGTTCTCTATTAAAAGGGAGTTGAACTATATTTATAAAAATAAATATTTCTAAGCATTAAATTGGGTTTGTTCCATATATTATATCTATAAAATATTTTGAATGAAAAGTAGAAATATTTGGCTGAATATATAATATATATATTACATTATTATGACTCGCTAATTGTTTTGAATTTAATTTATTAGCGTAAAACCTATTTGTGACCAAAAAAATAAGAATATCACCTTTTGTATTCAATATACTGTGAGATTAATTTATAATTAATTCGTTACCTATGAATTCATATTATATTTTGTAAAAAAATATAATTTCCTAAATGAGTCAATACAATATGTAACATATAATTTAACATCTAGTTTATATCTTATTATCTTGTGTAATCATATTTTAATAATATATTATTGTTCGGTAAACCTTGGTCTTGCGTGTTATGCAGGACATCGAGGAAAGTCATCATTTCATGTAATGCAAGCTAGCCGAGGTGTCCCGTGTAGATAAAGATAATGTTTATGTTGCATGTTGTTCATGATTAACTTGGTTCTACATATAACGCAGACCAAACACAGTGCTTTAATAAAAATAATCTATCATATGTGTTTTGTAAAATTAAAAATATAAAAAAGGTTAAATTAATTCAAAAATAAATAATTCCAAATATATATGAGTGTTACAATATACCTCCCTCAAAATGAATTTTGACCTTGAAATTCGACTGGGTTATCAAAGGTTTAATACCATCCCATTTCATTTATAGAAACCCACATCATAAAAATGAATACTAAAACATACCTTAAAAAGGGAAATTTGGAACCATAATGGTTACCCAAAGTAAAATTTTACAGGGTTTCCACATAAGAGAAAATAGGTTGGTAGTGAATATTGGAAATGGAGGAAAAGCATAATATTTTTATGGATTGATTTAAATCATCAGTCATAAACATGTGAGTTGTCAAAGAAAATTTGAGGCCCTAAAATTAATAAATATTTGATTAATTTAAAGGACACTGGTTCAAAAAATTTAAGGCATTAGTAAAACACGTTTTCTTTTGACCATTATCCTAACATTGAGTAATTTTTTAATTTACCATTTATATAAGGAAATATAATTACTTTCTTGATTTCATTAAAAAAATTGCATTCTTGTTTAGTTCTTTTAACTATTTTTAACTCATCCATTACTTTAAGAATTTGATGTCCAGAAATTAACTTGGATGCCCGAAGTACTAAAATACAAATTCAACAGATATTAAGGCCCATAAAAGAATTAAAAGTATAACTAATTTTCAATGATTATTATTAAAAATTTATATGGTTAATACATTAATCTCTAAACATAAAAATCAACACTGGTGTTTAATTATAAAAAAATTATTAATCAAAAATAATTATACATTAACTAGAATATAACATAGTCCAATGGTAAGCTTGAAACTCTTATCTTCCATCAGTCATAGGTTCTAGACCTACAGCCTTTCCAGGCATAAATTTTTGTCACCTAACATACATGATGTATTTTTCTAAGACCATAATAATATAATTTCTTAAATAAATATGATGGACATCCTTGAAATAAGGTAAATCATTAATAACCTTTTAACAAAGTTTTTCAATAAAACTATATATATAAATATTTACTCTAAATATTAACTTAATATTCTAATAAATAGTTAACCTTATATATTTTCATAAAGATTACTATCCATAACATTTGGAAGGTAGTGATGAAAGATACTTAATGTTGATCCCACATATATCACCATGTACCAATTAGTTGTCACAATCCAAACATGTGAATACCCTCATCATATTTTCTCTTCATAAATGTTAATAACATTAATTACCATAAATACTTTTTTAAAACAATCATTCTCAATTATTCTAAATTATATTGGATATATTCTTTAAAATCAAAAAATGTTGTAAACATTACCAATGATAGCATAATCCACCTGTCAATAATTCCTTAATTAGTTCAAAGGTAATCTGTACTATCCTATTTACTTATTCATAACTGAAGAATAATTATCCAAACATAAATATCCTAACATACAGAATATATTAAATTTTATCATTACCTTAATCATCTATTTTCCACGGAAACCACCTTTCCATTTTATCACATTTCTATTTCATCAGAACTATTTAACATGTTCTTGTAAATCTGTAGAGAAAAACATGAACGGAAAAGTCCTTTGATATTTTACATTCATATAACAAACTACTTTAATCCAAATAAATAAAATATTTTATTATCCCACATAATCCTTATGTAGTTATCAAGGCTACCTAATTCTTTTAAATAATACCTCATTCCATTCACATTTCATATGTATTCTCTTTATTATTAGTGTTGTAACTATTACTCCAAAAACATTCTTGATTGATAGAAAAAACATTTTCAATAATTTAACATTGAATTTTATTGTTTTTAAACACAAAAATGTTTTATTTTATGATAATTTCTACATTTTATGATTTTTAGTTGTATTTTGAGCTTAAACGTCAAAATGGACTATTTTGGATTTTTTATAGTTTTGAATTATTTTATTATTTTATCCATTATTATTTATCGACTAAAAATGTTAAATTATTTATTTATAGGTTTTTAAATGTCCATGTGTTTGTTTCATCCTTCTAGACTAAAAGATTAATATGCCATATAGAAGCACAAAATAAGCATACAATTTGTGCCATGAAATCTATTTCCAGAACTATCTGTTTTTGGTGATGTGTCCATACCTAATGAATGGAAGGCCCAAACACTCTCAAATTAGTTGGATGGACGTACAATAGGTTTTGTAAAAAAGTTATCAAGGCTCACATGTGTAAAGATGTCGTTTCAAGGTCATTAATACTTTATAATATGGTGGATTGAAATTTGGAGAGTTTGACTAGACAAAATATATTCTCGGAGTAAAATGGCTATAACACCCACAATACACTTATAAATACTCTAAAATTTGAGGATAGAAGACCAATGCAATTTGATGAAATTTCATGAAGGACGAAATGTGGGATTCTTTATTTTATTGGGGAAATAACGCGTCACCATTCGCAGAAAAATTATTCCTATAAAAGGAGGAGATCTCCTCTATATCAAGGCATCTCATCTCATCTCATTCCTCCTCATTCCTTATAAGGAAAAAGGAGGAGAAAATTTTCATATTCTCATTTTTATTTATTTTCTTTTTCCTTTATTTTTAATTCCTTCCTTTTCCCCATTCATCTTGATTACCCTTCTTATAGAGGGGTAATGATTTTGTGTGATCGAGGAATGGGGAGTTTCCCTTTTGTAATGTCAGAGTCATGAGCTTTAATATTAATATATCTTTTTCAATTGAATGATATATATTTTCAATTGTGTAAAATTCCCTTCATGTGTTTTTATTTTGTATTTTGATTTCATTAATTATTTTTATCTTTTGTGGATTGATATTAAACTCCCTCCACCTAGTGAAATATGTATCGATCGAGAAAATTTTGTTAGGTTGTGAGTGTCTAGAAATAATTGGCACGTGTCTGAAATGATTTAATTGTTTCTAGATTTATAATAATCCCAAATTCTTGATTGGGAAATTTCTTGATTTTTTGGGGAATGATTTATGAACATTCATACACATAGAAGTAAATTTCTTTTCTTCCTTCAAACAAGAGTGAATGACCACTTGATAGAAGATTAATTCATTTATCATTCAATAGGAAGAGAGGGGACTTTATTTTTATGACCATGATGACTATGAAAAAGAAGATATTTCCATAACCCTTTTACTCTCTCCATCACGTTTGTCCAAAATGTATTTTTTTATTTTCTTCTTCTATTAAAAAAAGTCAAATAATTTCAGGTTCATTATATAATCCTTTATCCAGTAATAGTGACAAACTATTGTTTTTTCACTCCTCTTTGGGAGACATCCTAGGTCAACAACATTATTGTTTTTTAAAATAGGAAATATTTCGTTTTCCAAGCCCCATGATAAGTGTGCATCACTGATCATCTTCAAGAGTTTTTCTCTTATAAAATGCAGTTTCATAATGACCAATATTCTCATCCATTTCATCAACTGAACTCTTCATTTTTACCCTATAGTCACATTATTTGTGTCATTATTTATGTTAGGTTTACAATTCTAGGTACCCTGAAGGGGGGGTGGATTATGGTATGACAGATTAAAACAACTTCCCCTTTTGATCTTGTTTTTATGTTAGACACAACCCTCTTTTCTCTCCTTCTCATTGCAGAGTATGAATAAACCATAAAAAATGCACAGGACACATAAATTTTTAAATAGTTCACCCACATTGAGCTACGTATAAGGTGAATATACTGACAGTGTGACTATGTACCAATTAAACTATAAGTCCACTATTGTTTACAAGTTACGAGTGGACTCACTGTCCCTCCTGGTTTACAACCACTCACAATTTGAGAACTCGCTGCTCTTTCAACTGAAGTGAGCTCATTGCTTCTTCAAAAGATCCACTAACTGTTTATAGACTTCTTGGTCTATTAATTATCTCTAATGATTTCTACATCCTTAATTGTTGAGAGATTCTCTCTTGATGCCTAACTTTCACCCGCAGATTAGTCTCTCTTTTCATCGGGTGTACCAATCAACCCCAATTTTTATGTATAGCCCTTACTACACCTTGCACGAATTTCTCATGACTTGCGCAAAATAAAATTTTCATGAAACACCTCTTTTACGCGCAACTACTTCTTTTTACGTGAAACCTCTATACTGCCTTGCATGCAATTTTCTACTTTTGCGTGCAATCGACATTTCACACAATAGTCTTATTTTTTACGCAACCTCTGCTTTTCACGCAAACCGTCCTTTTACACGCAACTTTTTATTTACACAAAAAATACATATTTTATGCACAACTCCCATATTTGACATGCATCCTTTGTTTTACACGTAAGCACTCATTTTACGTGAAAACTAGTTGTTTACACGCAGCTTGTTTGCGTACTCAAATTTCACCCTCCATAGCTTGGATACTCCATAAATCAGGAGCTTTTTTAAATGATGGAGTTCACTTCATATTTATAGGCAAAATCGACCCCTGTGCGAAAAAACCATCCTTCCGCACATAATCCTCATTGAGTGCGAAAAACACATCTTCCACACAACACCATATTTCAAGTCATGATCTAATTTTTCTTGCACCTCGTGCCTTTGCCAATTTCTGAGCTTCAGATCTCGATACAACCCTTGCACGAAAAACACCAATCACCTATTATGCGAACCACACCAATTTTTTGCACACCACATTATTTTTCGTGCACCATAATCTTTTTTCATGTACCACACAAATATTTAACACACCATAATCCTTTTTTTCACACCACCCTTTTCCAAGAACAGATTACCCCATTTTCAGATATTTAGGCCCAAAAATTTTGCAAACACTAGTAAATGGTGCCACCTTGTATTTTCTCTTTTTGTACTACCTCTAGATCATCCATTCCTTTGTTAAGGTTCTTCAATAAAACATGGATAGTCAACAACATCTCTTTATCCAAAAAAATCACCATGTAAACTCCCTTTGTTAGAAAATTAAACACCTTGGTCTGCTTTGTGAACAAGCACAACACAGATACCCACTTTGTCAACAAACACAGTCACCTCAAAAATGCTTCAATGAAACCTTGATGGTTTTTTTCCCAAAAATTTACCACATTATAAGAATATTCGTGTTCCTATAATACATTCACTTAGGTGATTCTTTCCTCATTTTTGACACAAAGGAAACAAAACCTTCTTTTCTCCATGGTCTCCATTACCCAAACTCTCAGAAAACTATTTCCTTCTATTCTTTGGTTAGTCTGAGAGTTGGTTAAGGTAAATGTTCTCAAACATGTTTTGTGAATAATAATTAGGCATGATTTCAATATCTTTCACTCCAATGATCATCCCACATTACTTTTCATCAAAAAATATTCAATCACATTCAACATTAATCTAATTCCATCTTGTTTCCACCATTGACTAAAACTAGAAGCATAGTTGGAGAATTATATATCATTTCATAAAACCACATAGTAATGAAAATTATTACTTATAATATGTATAAATCATGACTTATTAATTAGTCTATGAAACCCTAGGTTCATCCTAGGTTACTCATAGCCAAATTATATTTAAATCCTTCATTATGGTTTGTGAAAATATTATGAATTCCCAAATCATATCCCCTAGGAGTGTCAAACTTGGTGTGTAACAAGTCGCATTTTGATTTACCAGATTACCCAATGTTAGGCCTGAAACATTTTTTTGGAGTTATTACCTCTAGG
Source organism: Viscum album (assembly GCA_963277665.1). Lineage (NCBI taxonomy): Eukaryota > Viridiplantae > Streptophyta > Magnoliopsida > Santalales > Viscaceae > Viscum > Viscum album. Next base: position 1,404,776,179 of record OY728133.1, on the reverse strand, counting down.
TACATCTCTTCTAGAGACAAATACACTTTTAGTATCCAAACTGGGATGTATTAATTGGAAACCACACATTTTATTCTTTAACAAAATTCCAATACATTTTCTAAAATGTTATCCCATCCTTATTCTAATCCTTAGATACATAAAAAGACATATCCTTAGAAATATACCTAGGGATATCACTAAAGTTTCTTCATCCAAATTTCCAATGGATGAAAAAATACTTCCTTTTATACCAACTATATAGAACCTCACCTAAAATATATGGATATTACTCCATTTTAGATGAATATTCAATTCATTAAAATAATAAATTCTTGAGAACTATAATAGTTTTTTTTTGCAAACATGGAAGAAAAAAATTCTATCCCGGTGAAGGATTTTAAGCATCTCCAATAAATACCTCCAATTTTAGTACTTATAAATAATAATTTTCTTTATAACATAGGGAAAGAAACCATAAGAAGGGGTGAGCTCAAATGCTCTGTAAGGTTACAATAAGTAAATTTGTAATAATTATACGAAAAAAGGGTATGCAACTTAAGCATTACATTTGGATATCAAACCTCACATATTATAAACCTTAATAAAGATAAGTTATACATAAGACATGGATCATAATATAATTTGGATCTTTAGTCATGAAATCACAAAAAGGAAATAAAACATGGAATTGTGGTAGACACATAAGCATATAATATTTTTTACATAGTACCCAATGCATCGCTACGAAGACTATCGTGGTAGTATGGGTCCACTGCCATGGCCATCTTGGTATCATGATTTCACCCCTCATACCATCTTGGTTTTCATGGTTGAATCCCATTTCCATATTCGTAGTCACTTTTCATTCACATGATAATCTTAGTCTACATAATTATATATAAATCATTACTCTATTCATTGGAGGGGATATATAGGTCCCACCCATCTCAAAATTAAATCATAAAAACACATTCCAAAATATCAAAAATAGTCATATAATAACCCATGAAATGTAATGTGTATCATAAACAAGTAAAGATATCATAACTTGTTGAAAATGGTACAAGATTCATAACAACTTCATTAAAAGAATAACCCTTGAATGAGAAGAATATTTCATAAACATATTACCCGTGAATGAGAAATAGATTTCATAAAAAAATAACCTATAAAATAGATATAGTATTCTTAAAGACCATGACATTAATCATAACCCCCAAATATAAAGAATATGATTGTAACATTTAGATCATTTCCAAGAAGTGTATGAGAATCATCAATAAATGTCATCTTATATGGAAAATAATTTTGAAATATCCTTGAAAATTGATTCTTGAGGAACATATACTTTATTCTCTAAAAAATTGTTTTTAATACATAAAACCATTTGAATAAAAAATTTGTTGAAAATAACTTGAAAATTTACAATGAAGACCTCATATCATTTCGAAAACCTTCTTCCTTGAAAACTTATAAAATAAGCTTCAAAATATTTTTAAAAAAGTTTTCTTTGAAAAAATAGTGAAAAAATATGTATAAAGATTGAAAATGTTTTTAAAACCTTTTTAAATGAAAATAAATTAATGAAACATAAAAATGTTTTTAAAGTAATTTCTTTCAAAATACTTTTAGAACTTATAAAGAAAGGAAGGGAACGTTTGGAAACCCATTTTTTTTAAGATAACATTAAAAACATATAAAGAAATATTTTAAAACCATAAAACATTGATAAAATATTTTTTAAATTAAAATAATCTTCAAAGATCATTTGAAATCATTTTTTAAATCATTTTTTTAAAAAAAATTGAAATAAAACAAAGTTTTGACCAAAGAGAGAGATAAAATCATTTTTTTCAAAAAAACATTTTATTAATTATCTTAAGTACCAAATAGAGAGAAAATAATACTAATACAGGGATATATCTTGAATAATCATAGGATAAGTAAGATCATGGTTTTTCATGAGAGAAGTATCAATGTATTTTATCAATATAGGTATAATCATTTACAATATCAAAAAGGAATGAGATTGTTTTAATAAGCTCTTACAACTTGGGTTACTGAAAAATAATATTACATTAAACATAAAATATCATGAAAGGAAGGACAATCATGATATAAAATTTCAATTCTAATCATATAAAACTTGTTAAAGAATACAGGTTCATAACAAAATATGTGTCTTAATGATGGAAATTTGAAACAAAACTAATTTACCGATTTTGTATCTTTTGAAACATTAACCCCCACGAAATAAATACCATGAAATTGATATTTAGATACCCATAAAAAAATTTATTGATACATATAATAAATTCATTGGACCTATATATACCACAGAAAATAAATTGGTGGTGAATAGACCATGTATCTCTAAGAAATAAAAATTTTAAATGAAATTATTTTACCCTATGTCTTGACATGCGTCGTACTCATTGAAATTGCCTGTATAATAAATATAAATTCCGTATAAATATTTTTAATATTTTTATTATAATATATAATACCATCTATGGTTTTACTATGACCTTATATTATCCCTTGTTAATAATCCTATGTTAAAGTTTATCTTTGGGTAATATTTTCGTTATTCTTCACATATGTCTTAACATTTAATATATTTGGTACTAATACATTGTATCATGATTTCATGACTTTAAACCATGATAAAAAATTTCATGAAAATAAAGTATATTTTTTTATAATAATCTATATAATATATAATTTTGAAATGTAATACACAGTTCATGAAGATGGTAGGACGTACGTAAGCCTGAATTCCATTTAATTGTCATGTTGAAAGATAAATAGTAAAATACATATATAAATAAATAAATAAATATATTTATTTATTTATTTATTTATTAACCAAATTATATTTATGATATAATATATATATTATATACTCAATAAATCCATCCTCAAAAAAATCCATGTTTTGTATGAACGAATCATATCACTTTTGAGGGGGCGGTATTCCACACTTCCTCAAACAAAATTATTTTATTAACAAAAAATGGAAATAAAATATATATTTGTTTTTAAAGGAATAAAGATACATAAATACATAATAAATATAATATATATTATATATACAACTATTTTCCATCATAATGTCCACCATTAGAGGTTGTATGGAAAACTGCGCAATCATTATTTTCTGAGGCAGAAGTTTTCCTTACACATAGACTGTAAGTTAATTAACCATTAGATGGTGGTCTGTGAAAGTATAGTTCAAACCTTAGAAAAAAATAATCATAGTATATTTAGGATACTTTCTTTGTTATATAGACATATAATAAAGGGAGTTTAGTGGTGGAGAAGGAAAATAAATTAAAGGAGTTTGAGAGAAGGTGTTTCCACATAATCGGGTAACTCCTTTTGGTTTGTGCAAAAATGATTCTTTGTAAGAACTTATGCACAAAGTGAGGCTTAACAGATGAAAATGGAATTTTTGGAAATTTATTGGTCATATATTTTCCAAAACTATACTTTTTTAGATATTTGATGAAGAGGGACATGCAGTGGCCTTCTATAGGGAAGAAGGAGTGACACTCTTCTAAATATTGGAAGAGAGAATTACAATCACATTTTTTATGTTGAAAGTGGCTCCTATTATGATAAAAATAAGATAAATTGGAGTATATGGTAGACATATTTCTATAAAATAAAATTTTTACATTTTTATATGTCATTTTCTATCATAAATTTATGGTTTGGTCCTTAGTTAATCTTAATTTTTCCAAAATTTAATGTATTTAATTTTAATCACATTCACTAATAATATTGGTAAAAAAATAATTTGACCATATTATATAATATAATATATGATTATTCCAAATATTTAATCCATTTTTAATATTCAAATCACATAAGTGGTGGAAATTAATTTGGAATTAATCACTTAGTCAGGTCGGCAATGCAGTGTTGTAAAGTAAAAACATTAAAAAGTTTTAAAAGTTTTTATATAAAATTTTAGTGAAAAATCATATAAATAATGTAAATTTTATTAATTAGGCAAAATATTATCTAATTGAACTTTAAATGAAATTTAAAAAATAACTTCACTTTATAAATAAATTAGATGAAAAAGAACTTTTAAACTAAAATTCCATATTGTTAACATTTCATTAAAAAAATGAAACCTTACATAAAAACAAAAAAAAATTATCCTTACCTAATATTTATGTTTATATTTAAAATATTAAGATTATTTTTACGTATTAAGAATAAAAATTTCTAAAAGTGGTATTTAAAATGTGTTCGCCATTAAAAGACCGTGAAACAACAATAATAAAAATAAATGTTTTTAAGAATTAAATTGGTGTTTTTCTTTATCTTATGTCTATAAAATTTATTGAATTAATATAAATAATTTTTTTAATAAATATATTAAATATAAATTAAATTAATATCACTCACTTATTGTTTATAATTTAATTTATTTGGATAAAATATATTTGTGACCAGGAAAATAATAGTATTACCTTTTGTATTCAATGGTCTTTCATTTTCATTTATAATTAATTGGTAACCTTTGAATTAAAATTATATTGTGTAAATTATATATTTTTATATATTATTTAAAATTATTAATGAACTCTAATTTAACATATATGTTATACCTTATTATATTAAATAATTATATTTTAAGAAAATATTATTTTTCGATAAACCTCGGTCTTGCCTGTTATGCAAGCCATAATGGAAAGTCATTATTTCGTATCATGAAATCTAAACATAGTGTTCCTCATAGAGAAAGATAAATTTTTTGTTTCTTATTGTGCATGATTATATTGGTGTTTCCTATAACACAATCCAAACATAGTGATTTAATATAAAATATGTTATCTTCAGTGTTGAATAAAATTAAAAATATCAAAAAGGATAAATTAATTCAAAAAATAGTTTATAAAATCCAGGGGTGTTAGATAAAGACCCAAAAAGGGAAAGAAACGTAAAACTCACCACTATTAAAAAGTCAAGAATTATCCCACAACAAAGAGGTCCAAGACACCCTAGAGAAACCTTATTATAATCGATACAAAATGGATGAATGAACCAAAAAAACATGGAATAAATTGAGGTTCATCAGATTATATAATTGTATAACTCATTCACCTCAATCTAGGATCACAAACCATGGAAACTATAAATCAATAAAAGGAATGACAAAAATAATATTGTGGATTAGATAGGTTGTGTGAGCAGTGAAGGAGAGGAAAAAATAAAAAATAGAATTTAGAAAGGTGTGGTCGGAGGGTTCAGGGTTGTTGGGGTTTGGGGATGTGAGTGGGGATGAAATTGAGGTTGGGGGGGGAGGTGGCTAGGGTTTGGAAAGAGAGAGTCTGGTGGAGAGTGGTTGCAATTAGGGGGCTTGTAGTAGAAGTGGTTCCAGTAATGAGGACCTATGTTTGTAGGAGAAGGGGGAGAAGGGGGATCATCGGTGATGGATCGGGGGATATGGGGACAAACAATAAGGGCTAGATATTGGGTGGTACTTGGGATGAGGGTGGGTGGTTCATGGGATTTCAGGGGAATAAGTGTTTTTTAAACTGAAAAATATTTAGCGGTGGATTTTTAGAAACCTAAGATATTTTTTGATTTTTTTGTAGTGGTTTAATAAACCGTTTAATGACATCTAGAAAATAATAAATTTTGTGTAGTTATTGGATAAATTACCTTACTATAAAAAATTTAATTTCTACTCTCAATAAAATCATGATTTATATTTGAAAAAAATCATTACTATGTGTATCAAAATACACATCCTCACATTCCATTCAACAAAAATTGGATTCATTCTCTTCCCTAGTGATAAATGAGAAAATACATGTCTTATTACATATTCATCCAAGCTTGAAGTTTCAATTTTATCAATGAATAAAATCTAATTATACCTCATTTTCAATAAAACCACAAGCTCAAATATTTTATTATTTTCTATTTATAGCCTCTTTTATATTTATAATAAATTTAAATCAAATTTTCAGTATCATATGTATTTTATAAAATAGAATTTATTTCTACAACCAATAATGTTTTAAGGAAAAATTTCATCTCATTGATTCATTAACATATCCAATAATACTGATTATAATTTGACATATTCAATCATATTGAGTATATGTGACTCAAATTATGTAAATCACTTACATATGCCATCATATTAAGTAGATGAACGGAGACTAAAATTCCTTTGGTTATTTTGTATCTAATGAATTTGAAACCATAAAAAAATCTCATTATGTTTCCATAAGAATCGTGATTCACTTTTTTAACTGCCACAAAACATGGTTACCGAGGAAGGAACTATTCTAATATATTGAATTTTTTTAATTACTTTTCTTAAATCACTGGTATTTTATAAGTTATTTTCGAATGTTACCAATTTTAAGATCATCTATTTTAATCTCATCTTTATAAAGGATTGATCACAAATTTTATCTTGAATATAATGATTATATTAGCAATAATATAATGTTTTATCAATGACAAAAATATATTATTAACCATTTAATAATAAATCTTATTAAATATGCTCCCACTACAATTATGCCCCCTTTTAGAAAATTCAAAATAATGGTTAGGGGTCAGGATCCATATTTCACTAAAAAAATGACCCTTCTTTGGTATGAAACTCACCACTTAAGTAGCAAAACATCCCAATAATATCTTATATTATTATTTGATTTTTGAGTATCCAACTCTTTTTCCAAACCATAAAATATATAAACCCAACACTATTCCTCTAGTATCCAAACCCTTGGGGTTTCCTAGATAGTGTAATTGAATGAAAATATAAAAAATTATCTATTCACTAGAAAAACTAGGGGAACTCTTATTTATCATGAAACTACACAAGGATGATTTGGTATCACTCATTACTATCTTTCATTTGACAATATAATTTATTGTAACCTATCTTTTCCATGAAACTAATCAGATGAATGATCTATGTTTTGACAAGTGCCACTTTAGAAGTAATATAAAACTTATTATTTAAATTTGATTTAATCTAACAATATTATCTCATGTTATTCCCGTTATGTATTAATTCTTGTAGTAATATAGTTTTTAGTCCAATTCCCTCCAACAACCCAATTTATTTAAACCATATTAATATTAAACTCATTACCAAACATAAAATTTTTTGTTACACTCCAAAAATTATAAACTAGGTATATTTATACACATCCAAATTCATTATATGAATAAGGTACATGAACACTTGATGTAAAGTAATAGATCTATATCCATGAGTAATACATCAGTGAAAGATACCCAACCCCATTCACCACCCAAGGCAAGGCATAAGACTCCAGGTAGGTAAGTTTTTTAAACCCAAGTCCCACTACCTATGAAATCAATACTCAAGAGATAATCCCAATAATGATAACTCTAACATGAAATATGAAAAAACTATATTGTTAAAAAAAATCCAAATAATAACTTCAAAAAAATTAGGGTAAGGTATAAGAAATACTAAATTCCTTACATAGACATTCCTATCTTGTAATGAAATTCTCTTTCTAGAATTAGTTAAACAATTTGACTAAGGCATACACAATAATCAAATTTGTTATATAATTTACTAAACATGACACTACAACAAAATCGCCAATTAGCGGTAGTTTGTTTTGCGTTTAGCGGTGGTTTAAACCGCCGCTACTTTGTTTGGCGAAGGTTTACAGAAACTGCCACGAAATAGGGCATAGCCAATCTATTAGTGGCGCTTATTTGCGTTTATCAGTGGTTTCAGGAAAGCATCGTAGCTACCTCATTTCGCAGTGGTTTTTCGGAATTTAGCGGCAGTTTTACGAGCCCTGGATATCACTTTATTCATGGCGGTTATAACCACCGCAAATAAACTCAAATTCCAATGGCTGTAAAACTGCCGCTAAAGTCACGGTAACTGCCACAGAATGAGGTAGCCACGATTCTCCTATTTAGAAGAGGTTTTCACTATTTAGCGGCGGTGTAAATCGCCATGAAACCACCGCGAATATGCATGTAGCGGCGGTTAAAACTGCCTCAAAAATCTTCCAAGAATAAAAATAATAATTCTTTGCTTCTGCTGCACCACTACCCTGAAAAAAAAATAACACCAGAAATATAAACCAACTGAGAATGACCTGAGAAACAACACCAACATGGGGATCAATAAGAAGGAATCACATATCATATCGACCAACCAGGTCACTACACCTCTTGTGTAGGAGGACAAAGTCATCAGCCTCACAAAAAAAATTTCAACATAAACGCAAAATCCATTCCAACATTAATGTTCAAAAGTAAAATCAATACATGGTGCAATAAAACTTCAATGAAATAAAATAAAAGGGACTATGTAGTAACATCAACTATTATGATGCCTAAGCTATTAATATCTAGTGTGATCCTCAAATCCACCTGGAAACCTGGTTGTAGTTGTATATATATATGGTGATCATACATGTATACTCAGTATGGAAACCCAAGTCACTCATGAATAGGTGGGGGAACATACTAATATTCTTGTGAAGATAGCAGAATCCAAAACCACCTATCATGGAATACTCACCACACAGATTCACCACGGAACACTCACAGAATAAAAAAAGTCAAGTAAAGTAGTAGTATTAGATCATTGTTATTTGGGTACCCATCAGCATTTTGACACTAGTTTATTGAGACATCATGACACATCAGACCTCCCCCACAAATCCCACTGTAATATTACTACCACAACCCACCCGCTCACACCAGTTCCATAACCACACACATATACTTCCCACAACAACAACATTATTATCAATCCTGAAATAATTACCATGTGGTTCACCAAAAATACATGCATACCTTTCCCACAACAATGACCATGTGGTCCACCATAACCACACAAATACCTCGACCACAAAAACAACCATATGGTCCAAACCAACCACAAACATACCCCTCCCCCAGTAATAAACATTTGGGCCATGAAAACCACACACATACATTACCATAAACAACAACTATATAGGCCACCAAAATCACACGTTCCATCCATAGACACATGGAACTCATCCAAAATACACATGGGAAACAAACAGCCTCTAGACACCTAGGCATCCCATCCACAACACCTCATACCCAAAGAGCCTTGGAAAATAGAAAACATCAATCCATCATAGACTTCTCGGATTACATGAGTGGTATGGAAGGTAAAGAAGATATGATCCAATAACTATCCATTATGAAGAACCGAGATGGTGGGAAAAGACACACTATCTAATATAATGGGGGTGTTAAAAACATGGTGGTAAATGACGGTCGGGTGTGTATAGAAATCACAAAAAACAATATGTTCATATACATATAGATAATCAAATAGTATCCCAACCTATAGGTTTCAACCAAACAGTGAACAACCCAATAGTAACACTTTTTTTGCTTCTTCTATATGCAAACCCACACAACAGATACTTCCAAAGAATAATCTAGCCACTTTTTATTTAACCACGTTCAATTCATTTATTCAAGGGATTCACATAATATATTCCATTACTACCAAAAAATAAAATCCATAACCAACTCAAAAATGAATGAAAACCATTCTTGTAGTCCCACAGCACAACACCACCAATGCCACATTGCAGTCCCCATACAGAAGCTTGTCTGATGGACACAATACAACCAAAGGTAGTTCAACTTCCTACAAGTTCTTCCATTCAAAAATCAATCCCACAAACATAGATATAATTGTCGCTTCAATTAATAAACATTCCACATAAACCATAAAACCCAACCATTACACACATTACATGACCACACCCATCAAACAGGGGTAAATTCATATTTAGGCAACACTGTTCTTGAATTACATTTTTTACAGGGGTGTCACATAATGGTTCTTATTCCTCAAGCATCCATTTAATTAACCATATATACATGATTAATCAGTTTCGACATTACAACATTTTTCCCCAGCATTATAACCAATAAAAATATTAATATTGTGTAAGAAAAGACCACTAATTGCCATGACTTTTATAAGGCACACATCCAAAACAAGTCAGAACAGTAAAAAAAGATAACAAGTAGAAATAGTAAATGTACTATAACCCCTTCAATGAATTTTTATCATCATACTCAATAAATTATTCCTTATGGTAAATAATTTATTTCAGTTGTATTCCCATAGAACATTACTAAACCTACCATGCAAGATGCTCATAGGAATTGAAATGAAGGAAATCCTTACTTGGATTTTCAAAGGCTCAAAGTTCCTCCTTGAATAAAGAGCATGATATCACGTGAGGAGTAAGGAATAAATCCAAGAAACTACATGAAAGTAGAACAGGGTGGCGGAATGTCTTTTCTAAGGAGGAAGGACTCTTTCCACACCTTGGGAGAAGGAAAAGAATCCACTGGAAATTAGAGGATCTTGGCTTAAGAATGAGTGAGATCCTAATAACAGGGGATATAATATCAATGTGCTGGATAAAACAGATCATGGATTGACCCTGCTATTTTAATATCTCAAATCCCTGAGGGCATTAGGAAATTAAATATATAAAAAATATCCATCAAAAATCTCTTAAAAACATCCAAACATAGCATCAAACTCGATTTTTTGAAAACGGATAACCATAAAATTATAGAGATGACTTCAAAATACATGAAATACGTCTTGTGGTCAACACCACGTATCGTTAATTTGGTTTTTGAAAATTTAAGGGTGATTACGGTTTGGAGAAACAATAATTATCCTTGAATACAGGGGAAAAAGATTTAAGCAAAGTAAAACTCAATAGGTAACATATTTTTTGTTAAAAGAAAATCATAAGGGAGAGACTGGGATGTCTGGGGAAAACATGAAATGACTCACTAATGGGTGGCTCATTGATACCCTATCACTGATGCCATGACATTGTCACCCTGGCACCAACACCCTAGCATCGATGCCCTAGAACTGATTCCATGTGAGCAACACACTTGTACCGATGCCCTAGAACCGACACCATGGAACTGACATGGATGCCCATGACTCATCGACACTGACACCCTTGACTCACCAACACCAAATCCCTAAGTCACTGATAAGATGATTCACTGAAAACCTGACTCATTGACAGGCGGACTCATGGATAGTTAAAAACTGTATTTTTGAAAAACTCCTAGAATGAGTGAAAACATCCCCTAGAACACCCTAATCACTGAAGTTTCACAAAGTATTTAATCTAAGAGGATTACACCATTACATCATATAGCTCTCAAAACAGCCTCACCCAATAGAATAAAAAACTACCCAAGAAGAGAGGGGTCTGAACAACCACCCTGTAACATAACTATCAGGTATAAACCACCATGATTTGTTCTAAAGCTGGAATGAAAACCTCGACATCCCAGAACCTGTCCTCAATAGTTATCTTTCTCCAAAAAAATTGTGTAATCCCCAAGGCCCCACACTACACCTAACAACCATGTAATAACATATGGTCACACTATCTAGACACATGGATTAGTGATCTCCTTCCTCCATTTCAAGATACAACATATCTTATTGAAAAACAATGTCAGATATCACTTCAATGAAAATTAAAAAATTAAAACATCGAAGTAATGCTCAGAACATCAACTCAATAAATATTAGTGTACTAGGAATGCATATTCGCTTATCACTCCCTAGTACTCTCCTCATGGAAAACATTCATCCACAACACATGATCCAAATGAATCATTAATCCAGAGAGCACTTTATCCTTACGATCCTCGATTATTAACAATTTTTCAATGAACATTGCATCATTCTCAAAATCCAGATCTCCCAAGTATCAGACGTGAGATGTATCATGTAGATACTGATAGATCTAGGTCTCTTGGAAAACATATTGGATCCTCCCCAAATGAGTTGTAAATTAGAGCTGATATGCCACCACACCAACTCACCCAAACACTTAGAAAGGTATATTGAACATGAAAGATAGATTTCTCACCTTACTAAACCTTTTATATCCATTTATATTATAAACCTTCAAGAAAACATGTTCCATAACCATGAACTCTAATGGTATCCTCATATGATCGACATTTGACATCTTCTTATCCAGAGCTGCATTCATCATATCTTGCATGATATCAAAATTCTCTGTTGTGATCTGCACTAACTCTGGGCCAAGAATACCTACCTTCCCAATTCCTACTAGAACAATGCTTAAGAACACGACCTTCCATAAAAGTCATAAAATGGACATTCTAATGGTACAGTGATAACTATTGTTGTATAAAACTCTACTACATGCAACTGTTGCACCCACATCAACAATGGTTTTAACTTATAGTCATCCAAAATCTCTAGTACCAATTAAAACATAGACCTAAATGGAATGATATATACCACGCTCGAGAAATGAATACATAAAAAGAAACATCAGAAATCAATAAAATGCATAACAAGAAACGTGAGAAATCAAGGAAATTTTAGGACATGAAATTGTGTGGTGGAAACTATGTTCCACAAATGTTACATATAGAAACCAACTATTTCAATTTTTGTTCAACACATCAACAATACAACTACTCAGGGTCCGATGATAAATCGTCACCCTCTCCACCTTCATTTCCACTTTGTGTTGTCACCTGTAAGAACATTATATTGAAAATTAAATACGGTTGCATATTTATATTAAAACATAAAACCAATGAATGTTAGAAAACTAAATTATTTTGATTTTCTGAGATTTACTTGCATACCACCAATCGATGCACTCCCACCGGGGGCATATCTGCTCATCTATTGACGTATTTCAGTGAACTCTTTCTGCAATGCAGATATCTGATCCCCCTGCTAGTGAACTGTGTTTTGTAAAGAAAAAATCTCTTTCTTAGCATCTCCGGGTATGGGCTGACTAAAGTCAGTAGTAGATACAGCAGCTATCCCCGGTGGCCTGCTAAAAACCTCAGATGGCACGGGTCCCAAACCCATCCCGGGCACTCTTCCAAGATTCTCTTTCCTAAGGACTTTAGCAACCGGGTCATCCTGGGAGACAGAGTAGGAATACACAGGATTGGCATCCCATAGTTCTTTAATTTTGACCTATAAATCAAATATCAATATATATATTAACACAGTAAAAACTGATAAAAAGTTATTATGATAAAAAATTGACTTCATACCCCAACTTCTTTAGCAGGCTCATTAAAAAAACATCCATCTGATTTCTTGTGAACATCCAACCACAGTTCAGTTCTGGATGCTTCATGTCCTAAACACTGTGACTACATTAAGAAAAGATAAATCAACAGTTAAATATATTAAATAGATAATATTGTCTTATAAATATTTAAACTAATTAAAATATTACCAATATCATTCAACTTCTAGAAAAACTTTTTTGATCCCGTAGTGTGCGGGATGAATTGCTTAGCTCGGTTTGACGCATTCTGCCTTGAGAGATCCTGAAATAAATAAAATGCAATTTAACACTGATTTATTGATTTTCATGTCTTTTTCATATACATGTATAAATGTAAAATTAGGATAATATAATAATATATATATTTCAATACCATCCACTTCTGATCACGATGCCTGTCAACAATCACTTTCCACTGCAGGGGGAGATGGTGTAGGGGGAGATGGTGCAGGGATGTCAGCAGCTGGTGCCTCAGATGTCATGGGGAGGGATCCCAATGGATCGTTATATGTCACAAAACTGGATGAAATAATGTACCGCTTCATCCTTGGCATTTCTACAATTTAATCAAATAAAATTAAGTTCAGAATATATGTTTCAAAAAAATTATGCAGAAAAAAAAATTAAAAATGATAATAGATGGAGTACTAATAGAGAAAATATATATAACAATGATAATGACTGACTGCAGAAATGAAACAAGTGGTTGATGAATAAATAAATAATTTTACATACAATCATTTTTCCCTAAAATCATGTTGGTTTCCTACTTCATTACTTCGTCCAGTTCATTCATCCTTGCTAGACTAATATTTTCAATATCATGATGGACAAATAATTCTGCTTCCTGTTGCTGATTAAATTCAATTTTAGAAGTGAAATTTACCACTTCATAACCCATATCATACAAATCTCTTTGTATTACGTGAGAAACTACACTCCACCCTTCATCGGCAACATCATTCACATAACATACCATTTTTTTCTTATGATTATAAGATATATGGATCATGCAGTTCACGATCACCAACATCCATCAAGCAAGATAAGTTCCCAAAAATAAATTTCACGGAATCTCTTTTAACACCTCTCATAATATCGACCCATTTTCAATTGAATAAAACAATCGAAAAATGTCTGTGGTAGTTTAATTCAATAATATCATGCATCTTTCAAGAGTATTCCACTTCAGCAAATATAAATATACCACTATTCTGTGTTGTAAATCTGACTTCTCAATCAACTGTACGAAATCTAAATCCATTCACATTATAAGCGTCGAACTTTATAACTTCTTTTAGAGAACCTCTAGAAAGAAACTTCAAATCTTCTGACACCTCTGCTCGAGTATCAGTATTCATGATCTGAAAAAAGAAATATACTTAATTAGATTTAAAAAATGTATGTGTCAAACTAATATTCGTACTTATTGCAATATTTATGAACTTACACGTCGTGCAAACCATTCTAAAATCTCTTTATTAACAGCTTTTGTTATATCTTTCTCATTTTGTGTTCGGCCTCTCAATCATATCTTTGTTTGTATCCTCAAATATTCAATAAATGGATCTGCAATTTCAGTATTCAGCAGCACATATCTATGTTCATGTAATAATTCCAATTCAGTCAGTGTCACATTTGTGGTCCTCCCAACTGATTGGCCAATAGCAGGAAATATTTTGGATTTATGATGTAGTTGAGATTGAGTCGATGTGTTGTCAACACATATAAATCGATTAAATCTTGTCTCAGTATCATCCAAGTATCGAGAACAAAATTTAAGAAACCCCTCAGACACATAGCCTTCAGAAATTGAGCCTTCTGGTTTACCTTTATTTCTCACGTATGATTTCAAATGCCCAAGATATATGTGAAATAAAGTAAACATAATTATTCAATTAATTAAGTACCAAAAATTGTTTACTTAACTGGAAAACATATAAATAATGTACCTTCAATTGGATACATCCATCGATAATGAATGAGGCCTCCTAATTTAGCTTCCTCAACTAAATTCACAGTTAAATGCATCATTACAGTAAAAAGGACGGAGGAAAGATCATCTCCATTGCGCAAAGGGTCAATAAAAACCTCTCCTAGAGGTTTTCAAGATGAAATGGATGTAGAGATTTCTCACATAGTTTTCTGAAAAATGTGCAGAACTGGAGTACAACAGTAGTAATTGTTTCAGGTAATAGTGTATGCAATGCCAATGGTAGTAACTGTTGTAACAAAATATGTGAATCGTGGCTTTTCAAACCATGTAACTTACGATTCATCAAGTCAACACACCTCGGGATGTTACTTGAATACCCATCAGATACCTTACCATTATTTAACAATTGAAGGAATGTATCTTTATCCCAATTTTTCATTGCAAAAGTTGTTGGAGGATACTTTTCATTCTCATCTGGCCAGAGATCGTGTTTTATGTTCATTGCTTGTAAGTCTTTGCGAGCATTGATATGATCTTTCGACATTCCATGCTCATTAAGAAATGTGAAAATAAAATTGCCACATAAATTCATCTCAATATGCATCACATCAAGATTATGCCACAAAAATTAAATTCCCAACACATAAGTGTGAACAATATGCTTTTTTTCTTCCATTGTTGCGTTCCGGTTTCTCTTGACGATGCACTTCGGACCCGTTTTCCACTATCATTCAAATGATGAACCTTCCCAAATTCTGTTTCAACATTTTCAAGCTATTCCAATATTTCAAATCCATTTAACAACTTTGGAGGTGGTCTAAAATCAATGGAACCATTAAATTTTGATCTGTTTAGCCGAAATCTATGAGATGCATCGAGAAATCATCGATGACAAAAGAAGCACCATTTTCTACTATGAGGTAGTCGTTTGGTCTCAAAAGCAAAGTTATAGACGGGACAAGACAAATCCATGTAAGTGTTCCAACCAGATAAATTCCCAAGCCCAGGGAAGTCAGTAATGGTCCACATTAAAGCAGCATGCATTTTGAACATTGTTTTAGAAGAAGCATCAAATGTCTCAACACTTTTGCTCCATAACTCCTACAATTCTTCAATCAAATGCTGCAAGTATACATCAATATCATTTCCAGGCATTTTTTTCTTGGAATAATCCTCGAAAAGATAAAAGATATTTGTTGCATACACATCCACGGAGGCAGATTATAAGGGATCAAAACAACTGGCCAAATTCTATAATTGGTACTCAAAGTCCCAAATGGGTTGAATCCGTTGGCAGCCAATCCCAATCGAAAATTCCTAGGATCAGCTGAGAAATCGAGATGTAATGAATCATATGTCTTCCACGATTGGGAATCTCATGGATGTCTCATTAACCCATCATTGTTATTGTAGAGACCCGTATCTTGACGTACATGGACATTACATTACTTTTGCGGAATACTTAGTACATAACAAAAACACACACACAAGGATCGTAATAGTTTAGTGTCTTTGGAAACTCGGAACGTAATCTTATAATCATGGTGAAAGATCTTCAATATCTCCCATAAAGATATCCATTTTCTTTTACCTAAAACCTTTCTTTATATCCTGGGGAAAAGAAAACATAAAAGGCTGAGCTCAAATGCTCAGTAAGGGTAAAAAAAAATAAATAACAATCACATCATATTCATAAGAACATATCTTTTGGAAATCTTAACCTGCAAAAGAGATCATAATTTCATAACATGGGATAAATCATGGCAGTGAAATGTAATCACAATAATCATAACTTAAAACATGAAACTTTGTGGCATTCACACATAATCATAGAGAATCATTTCTTGTCAGTCAAGACTCATTGCCAAGACTATCTTAGTGGACAAAGTCCCTTTTCGAATCGAGTAACCCTCGTTTCAGTCCTGTTTCACTGAACCGGTATAACCTACCATTTCAGCCATGTCTATCTCATGAGATATAAAATCTTTACCCAATGCATTGGAAGGAGATATAGGTCCCACCCATCTCATAATGATACCATTCTTATGTGTGCCACAAAATCATAAATCATACATCATTGCATAACCCATGTAATACAAATGGGAATCTTAAACATCATGACATCATAAAATAATTCATATAAGATAAAGGAATTCATAAAAATAATTCCATCACAACATAATCAAATCAATTTAACAATAGGTATAGAAACTGAACCCTTTATTATCTTATATGGAAAATGATTTTGATAAAACACTTGAACATCATTCTTGAAGAAAATATCATTTCTACTTCAAAAACAATTTTCCTTTCTTAACATGTCATACAATTTTAAACTAAAAGAAGTTTATTAAAAATAAACATGAAAACATATAAAGGAAGATTCTTGGAAATAAGGTTTTAAAAATCCATTCATGCCGTATAAGTTAAAAAAACATTCTTCGTACTTTTGTCAGAAATGTCAAAAAGTACCTCGTACGAAAAACGACAAAAGATTTCTTTCATACATATTACTAAAAACTCACCGAAGGGTAAAAATAGATTTAAACAATTGTAGGTGGATGGAAATAATATTACATATTGATGAAACATGGATGTGGATGATAAAATACACCCCAGTAAATACTTACGAATAAACAATCTCGGATAAAAATGAGATTGTGATATTTCCCTTACCTTAGGTCTGATTTGCTTCGTATGTGTCCGAACCTCCTATATAATGATTTAAATAATGTCATTGACTTATTAC
Source organism: Viscum album (assembly GCA_963277665.1). Taxonomy (NCBI): domain Eukaryota; kingdom Viridiplantae; phylum Streptophyta; class Magnoliopsida; order Santalales; family Viscaceae; genus Viscum; species Viscum album. Next base: position 1,404,758,349 of record OY728133.1, on the reverse strand, counting down.
AGAATCATATTCATTGTTATGATATCATATATGGTTCACTTATGACATTATATTACCCGTTCTTTTGTAAATTCCATGTTAAAGAAGCGTTTTGGGTAAAATCGTTTCATTTATCGTAGGTGTTTTGACTTGTTGTTCTTGACATTATTATTACTTATATCATGATTTACTTACTTCCAGAATATAAAATATAATTTATATATTATATATATTCAGTATATATATATATAATAGATAGATAAATGAAATGAAAAACACCGTTCATGGAGACGGTAGTCCGTACGTATGCATGAACACTGTTTTCCTTTCCTTATTGTCTTGAATGGAAGTAAGTAGATGACATACATATATATATATATACATAAATCCAGTAGCTTTATAATGTCATATATTTCATTATTACTTCTTATATATACTTTATAATCATTCTTAAATGGTTAACATGGAGAATGAATCTCATCGCGTCGTGGAGACGGTAGTCCGTACGTACGCACGAGCGATGATATCATTTCCATAAATTTTGAATTGAATTGGAGTGGATTATACAATATATCAGAATAAATATGATATTGTAATAACTATGTATAGTTATTCACTACACCATTATACCCATCCATGTAAGGTGGTGGTGGAAAATAGATTACACCACGACGTGGAGACGGTATTCTGTACGTACGCACGCGCGGTGATTTCTTTTCCCGTAGGATGGATAGATGGTGAAATAGGGTTGTTTCATACTTATAATAACATATCAGTATATTAGTGATACTGATGTTATTACTTCATAATGAAACAACCTAAGAAGAAGAAGTGGAAGAAGAATTAAAGATGAAAGAATTGGTAACGGTAATTACCTCTTCTTTGAAGCGCCTCTTTGAGACCTCCTCTTAGGGAACTAAAATTGGTCTTTGAGGAAGACCAGAACCTCTAGGATGTTTCTAGGGAAGTGGAGAAGAGATTTTGGCAGGGGTTGGCCGAGCTTGAGTGCTCAAATTGGTGTGAGGAGGAGGGGGAGGAGGTGTCCTTTTATAAGGGAGGAGAGGGGCACCTTAGGAATATCTCAAAATATTATTTTATATTAAAGTCAAAATCGGTTTATAATGGTTCCAAAGGGTCTTATTTCGAAGCTAAAGTGGGGATGGGTAGAAATAATATCATCCAATAGGATTTAGACAAGTTTAGGGTATTATTTTAACCTTATCAATTAGATTTAACTCTAAGTTAAATAATTTAACTTTTTCCGTGTCTTTTTGTTTTCTTTCACTATATGGTTGATATACTTACTATAACATGCCAAAAGAACCCCAAATTGTATATTATTAATACATACATCCTTATCTAAGTCATTTGGCCGAACCTTAGATTTTTAGGAATAAAATAACAATTAATAATATAATATTTGATTTAAAACCTATTTTGTGTCAATTTTGACACTATTTGATACATGATTTTTGTGAAAGTCATAACAGAATTATATGTTCGAAACAAGTTGATTAAATCAACACTAATATATCATAGTAACCTATAAAATTAGTGGAATTCATAAAAAGTCTCAAATTACATTTAATTTGGTATTTATAATATCAATTATGTCAATATTTCATTAATAAGATAATTACTGCATCATCTTTGTGTCATAAATAAATTAACTTATATGATGTCTAAAAATTACAAATAAATTACCATCATGTATGAAATCGTTTTAGCTTTCTAATTAATATTTACAATCGAATTTATCTTATGTACAACCCTATATTAAAAATGTTTTAGTAAATAACCTTTGATTTTGACTCTTTTAACTCTTTTTTGAATTAAATAATAATAAATGTCCTAATCTAATCCAAGTGGGCCTAAATGGTCATATTTTATTCCTAAGCTTGTTTTTGGTCGAAGTACACGTGTCCAATAGAATTAGGACATGTTTTAGGGTAATAATAATATCATTTTACCCTTAATTACCCTATTTACTTTTAACCGTGGTAAATAAAAGTAAAAAGTTACTATTCACCAAAAATTATTTTCATCTCATTGAACCACATTTAACTTACTGACATCAACCGTGTCTCTCGGATTTTTGAAATTCCATTCACAGAAGCGGTAAAATTAAGATTTATGAAGAAATTAATTTTTTTAACTACCACTTAGTAGTTTCACTATTCATCAAAAATTGATGTTTTTCAGAACAATGCCAAAATTTCATCCTAAGCTATATTTCATATTCCGAATTCAAAAATGAAGTCTATTTTACCAAATTCATATCATAGAAGTTTCATTAATTAATTTTATAATTAAATCCCGCTGTTAAAACAATGAGCGTGTTTTTAAGAAACAATATCTATCAAAAGATTGTCACTTGTTTATGTCTATTTTAAATGTGAAATTACATCCAATGACCAACATTGTATTAAATTGTAAAAATATATTCTAAATATACTTTAAAACCACTCAAATTAATAATTTATCACTATTAATTATTTCGATTGAAAAAGTTGTTTTTATCTAAAATTTAGTAATTTTCACTATTCATCAAAATATGAAAGTTATCCGAAAATCACCAAAATTTCACCTTAGACTAAATTTGATACTCCGAATCCAAAAATAAAGTCCATTTTGAGAGCTAAAATTTCTAAAATTTTAAAAGGTGGTTATTACTATTCATAACGGCTAGTTTTAATAATATTTTACTAGCATATCGTTGTTTAATGAAACTCAGTATTACATACTACACACGATATCGAGGAAGGTCGCGATTGCATGTAATGCAAGGAAAGTCAAGGATGCGTGTTGTGAACGCTTCATTTGGTGCAGCGTACAACACAAGACATTAGTGAAATTAAAAGGAATATTTTTCATAAAATCTCGGGGTGTTACATTCTACCCCCCTTTGAAATGAATTTCACCCTCGAAATTCGTCGGGGTTATAAATGGTTTACTATTCGAAAGTTTCTTTAATAGAAACCCACATCGTAAAAAGGAATACCAAAACCAATCTTTAAAAACGAAAGTATGAAACGTAACGGTTACCCAAATAAACTAATCGTTGGGTTTCCACATAGGTAAAAATATGGATGTGGAAGAGAAATCTAACCATCATGTTCTGATGGAGTGTGGTAGAGAACATGGCTATGGAAAATCCAGTAATCACAAATCCATAGATTTGTGATGATATAAGGTACCATCTGATTCATTAGGTATAAGATCACCAGGAAAACATTTTTGGTTTTCAAGATCATTTCCCTAAAGTTGAAAATTTGAATTAGAATAAATACTTACTTTATTTTGGTAAAATCTCACTGTTGTTCGTGCCTTGAACAATTTCCACTTCATATCTTAAATAAATGAAGTTGAATTTGTTATTCGTGATGTGTTAGCAGATCATGTAATAGAATGATGGGTCATTCCATCTGTCTCAAACAAAAGGTTTGAAAAGTTATAAGTTCATCTTATGGTTAGATTAATCGTATATGGTTCCAAAAATGAAGTTATACTTCATATATCATACCGCTTAATAAAATAAAACTAGTTTCTACTAAACATGGACTTCCTGTAGGCCAGTGGTAGGCGATAAAGGACAGTCGCATTTCGGTTGTGGGTTCGATTCCCACAGCATTGTCCGACGCGATGGGCTGCCGCCCGTCTTGCAGGTTGTCCTTTTTCTAAAAAAAACTTCTATCCTTAAACAATACTAACTTATGTCCAACATAATCCATTCCAATCTTTAGGCTTACCCATAATACTGCAGTCCACTCTCATAATATAGTGAAAACAATTACCAGAGATTTAATACCATCGTTGATCCTCATATATCATAAGATATGTCTTGTTGGTCACATTCTAAACATTCAAAGTCTTTAATCATGCATTCTCTTGAATACCCATTGAACATTAGTGAAAACATGAATGCAGTTAAACGTTAACACTTTCCACATACCAAAATCCTCAAAATTATTTATAATCAAACCATGATATCACTTAGTCCTTATATCAATCATGAGCTCATGAATACTGTCAAATATTTAATTTTCTCATTTTCCCTTCATTATGCGCATATCATTCTTTTTCCAAAAATATCTCAATCACTTTCCATGGTTACTGGTACCATAAAATTATTGAAAACCACAATAGACCAATACATAAATACTCCAATATTCCACGATACTATAAACAACACTATTTTGGAATCCCATTACATAGACACTTAATCATTCCACCACATCGTTGTCATATTCAACATCGCCAATAGTTATCGCATGTGACTTCACTTTGTCCTTTGCCTTAAGTGGTTGCTCATGTTGATCATCACTAACCCTTGGATTAGGGCATTTATTAGCATAATGTCCCATCTCCTTGCACTTGAAACATTGAAGTGTTGGTGGTGTGTTCTCTGCAGTGTTTTCTTTGTTCACATCATTAGAAACCCTTTTTCCATTACTTCGACACTCAGCTACTCGATGACCTTCTTTTCCACACTTAAAACATTTTCTAGTCCCTTTAAGACAATCTCCACCATGATTCTTTCCACACTTTGAGAATAAGGAAACATTCATCTTCTTTTCACCATTATTCTGAGATTTCTCCTTGAACTCCATCTTTCGTTTCTTTTCAAAACCATGAGATGGATATGTAACACCAACTTCCATTTCTACCTTCATAGCACAACGCACAATTTCTTCATAGCTACTAAATTCTCGTATAGCTAATGCCCTTCGAAGACTTGGATTTAAGCCACTGAAAAATCGATCAACTTTACTTTCAGGTTGGATGATAATGCCAGATGCATACCTTGCAAGTCTTGTAAAATTCGCTTCGTATATACCAACAGATTCATCATCCTTCTGTTTCAGCTCAAGAAACTTCTTTTCCATCTTCGTTCGAAGAATACGAGGGAAGTACTTATTGAAAAATAAGTTCTTGAACTCGTCCCATTCCATGGACTCAATTTCATCTCTTTGCCTTGTATTCTTGATAAGATTCCACCATTAATCAGCTTCACCTTCCAAACGATATACTGCTAAGATTACTTTATCATGTTCAGAACATTGAAGAACTAAAAATATCTTTTCAGTGGTACTGATCCATTGTTCAGCAACAAGTGGATCATAAGACCCACTGAAAGAAGGTGGACGTTTCCTCATGAAGGACTCAATAGAATATTGTTCCCTTCTCTGCTCATTTGGAAGTCCAGAATGATTCATAGCTTGTGTAAGTATAGCAATAAGATTTTGCACTCCATCTCCCATAACATTTGTTTGTTCAGGAGGAAAATCATTGCATTGTCCATTGCATTGATCAACACTGTTCCTTCGGGTTCCAGCCATTGTCTAAAACCCAAAAAAAATAGTCTGAGAGGCAAAAATCATGCTAGGGAAAACAACATAATAAAGGGGGAGTACCGTCAATATCTAACATCTTAGGTTTAATTCTATGATCGTTAGCGTAGTTCTAGTACTATAACTTATAAGTATACTTAACCTTAGGGACATCCCTAGACATACCGTAGAAATATCTCTAGGGATCTCACTAACGTTTTCGCATCCTAGTTTCCAAAGGTTGACTAAACCTCCCTCTGATACCAACTGTAGAGACCCGTATCTTGACGTACATGGACATTACATTACTTTTGCGGAATACTTAGTACATAACAAAAACACACACACAAGGATCGTAATAGTTTAGTGTCTTTGGAAACTCAGAACGTAATCTTCTAATCATGGTGAAAGATATTCAATATCTCCCATAAAGATATCCCTTTTCTTTTACCTAAAACCTTTCTTTATATCCTGGGGAAAAGAAAACATAAAAGGCTGAGCTCAAATGCTCAGTAAGGGTAAACAAAATAAATAACAATCACATCATATTCATAAGAACATATCTTTTGGAAATCTTTACCCGCAAAAGAGATCATAATTTCATAACATGGGATAAATCATGGCAGTGAAATGTAATCACAATAATCATAACATAAAACATGAAACTTTGTGGTATTCACACATAATCATAGAGAATCATTTCTTGTCATTCAAGACTCATTGCCAAGACTATCTTAGTGGACAAGGTCCCTTTCTGAATCGAGTAACCCTCGTTTCAGTCCTGTTTCACTGAACCGGTATAACCTACCATTTCATCCATGTCTATCTCATGAGATATTAAATCTTTACCCAATGCATTGGAGGGAGATATAGGTCCCACCCATCTCATAATGATACCATTCTTATGTGTGCCACAAAATCATAAATCATACATCATTACATAACCCATGTAATACAAATGGGAATCTTAAACATCATGACATCATAAAATAATTCATATAAGATAAAGGAATTCATAAAAATAATTCCATCACAACAAAATCAAATCAATTTAACAGTAGGTATAGAAACTGAACCCTTTATTATCTTATATGGAAAATAATTTTGATAAAACACTTGAACACCATTCTTGAAGAAAATATCCTTTCTACTTCAAAAACAATTTTCCTTTCTTAACATGTCATACAATTTTAAACTAAAAGAAGTTGATTAAAAATAAACATGAAAACATATAAAGGAATCTTCTTGGAAATAAGGTTTTAAAAATCCATTCATGTCGTATAAGTTAAAAAAACATTCTTCGTACTTTTGTCAGAAAAGTCAAAAAGTACCTCGTACGAAAAACGACAAAAGATTCCTTTCATACATATTACTAAAAACTCACCGAAGGGTAAAAATAGATTTAAACAATTGTAGGTGGATGGAAATAATATTACATATTGATGAAACATGGATGTGGATGATAAAATACACCCCAGTAAATACTTACGAATAAACAATCTCGGATAAAAATGAGATTGTGATATTTCCCTTACCTTAGGTCCAATTTTCTTCGTATGTGTCCGAACCTCCTGTATAATGATTTAAATAATGTCATTGTCTTATTACAGAATCATATTAATTGTTATGATATCATATATGGTTCACTTATGACATTTTATTACCCGTTCTTTTGTAAATTCCATGTTAAAGAAGCGTTTTGGGTAAAATCGTTTCATTTATCGTAGGTGTTTTGACTTGTTGTTCTTGACATTATTATTACTTATATCATGATTTACTTACTTATAGAATATAGAATATAATTTATATATCATATATATTCAGTATATATATATATATAATAGATAGATAAATGAAATGAAAAACACCGTTCATGGAGACGGTAGTCCGTACGTACGCATGAACGCTGTTTTACTTTCCTTATTGTCTTGAATGGAAGTAAGTAGATGACATACATATATATATATACATAAATCCAGTAGCTTTATAATTTCATATATTTCATTATTATTTCTTATATATACTTTATAATCATTCTTAAATGGTTAACATGGAGAATGAATCTCATCGCGTCGTGGAGACGGTAGTCCGTACGTACGCACGAGCGATGATATCATTTCCATAAATATTGAATTGAATTATAGTGGATTATACAATATATCAGAATCAATATGATATTGTAATAACTATGTATATTTATTCACTGCACCATTATACCCATCCATGTATGGTGGTGGTGGAAAATAGATTACACCACGGCGTGGAGACGGTATTCCGTACGTACGCACGCGCGGTGATTTCTTTTCCCGTAGGATGGATAGATGGTGAAATAGGGTTGTTTCATACTTATAATAACATATCAGTATATGAGTGATACTGATGTTATTACTTCATAATTAAACAACCTAAGAAGAAGAAGTGGAAGAAGAAATAAAGATGAAAGAATTGGTAACGGTAATTACCTCTTCTTTAAAGCGCCTCTTTGAGACCTCCTCTTAGGGAACTAAAATTAATATTTGAGGAAGACCGGAACCTCTAGGATGTTTCTAGGTAAGTGGAGAAGAGATTTTGGCAGGGGTTGGCCGAGCTTGAGTGCTCAAATTGGTGTGAGGAGGAGGGGGAGGAGAGGGGCACCTTAGGAATATCTCAAAATATTATTTTATATTAAAGTCAAAATCGGTTTATAATGGTTCCAAAGGGTCTTATTTCGAAGCTAAAGTGGGGATGGGTCGAAATCCTATCATCCAATAGGATTTAGACAAGTTTAGGGTATTATTTTAACCTTATCAATTAGATTTAACTCTAAGTTAAATAATTTAACTTTTACCGTGTCTTTTTGTTTTCTTTCACTATATTGTTAATACATTTACTATAACATGCCAAACGAACCCCAAATTGTATATTATTAATACATATATCCTTATCTAAGTCATTTGGCCGAACCTTAGATTTTTAAGAATAAAATAACAATTAATAATATAATATTTGATTTAAAAACTATTTTGTGTCAATTTTGACACTATTTGATTCATGATTTTTTTGAAAGTCATAACAGAATTATATGTTCTAAAAAAGTTGATTATATCAACACTAATATATCATAGTAACCTAGAAAATTAGATGATTTCATAAAAAGTCTCAAATTACATTTATTTTGGTATTTATAATATCAATTATGTCAATATTTCATTAATAAGATAATTACTGCATCATCTTTGTGTCATAAATAAATTAACTTATTTGATGTATAAAAATTAGAAATAAAATACCATCATGTAGGAAATCGTTTTATCTTTCTAAGGAATATTTACAATCGAATTTATCTTATGTACAACCATATATTAAAAATGTTTTAGTAAATAACCTTTGATTTTGACTCTTTTAACTCTTTTTTGAATTAAATAATAATAAATGTCCTAATCTAATCCAAGTGGGCCTAAATGGTCATATTTTAGTCCTAAGTTTGTTTGGGGTCGAATTACATTTGTCCAATAGAATTAGGACATGTGTTAGGGAAATAATAATATCATTTTTACCCTTAATTACCCTATTTACTTTTAACCGTGGTAAATAAAAGTAAAAAGTTATTATTCACCAAAAATTATTTTCATCTCATTGAACCACATTTAACTTACTGACATCAACTGTGTCTCTCGGATTTTTGAAATTCCATTCACAGTAGCGGTAAAATTATGATTTATGAAGAAATTAATTTTTTTAACTACCACTTATTAGTTTCACTATTCATCAAAAATTGATGTTTTTCAGAACAATGCCAAAATTTCATCCTAAGCTATATTTCATATTCCGAATTCAAAAATGAAGTCTATTTTACCAAATTCATATCATAGAAGTTGCATTAATTAATTTTATAATTAAATCCCTCTGTTAAAACAAAGAGCGTGTTTTTAAGAAACAATATCTATCAAAAGATTGACACTTGTTTATGTCTAGTTTAAATGTGAAATTACATCCAATGACCAACATTGTATTAAATTGTAAAAATATATTCTAAATATATTTTAAAACCACTCAAATTAATAATTTATCACTATTAATTATTTCGACTGAAAAAGTTGTTTTTAACTAAAATTTAGTAATTTTCACTATTCATCAAAATATGAAAGTTATCCGAAAATCACCAAAATTTCACCTTAGGCTAAATTCGATACTCCGAATCCAAAAATAAAGTCCATTTTGAGAGCTAAAATTTCTAAAATTTTAAAAGGTGGTTATTACTATTCATAACGGCTAGTTTTAATAATATTTTAATAGCATATCGTTGTTTAGTGAAACTCAGTATTACATACTACACACGCTATCGAGGAAGGTCGCGATTGCGTGTAATGCAAGGCAAGTCAAGGATGCGTGTTGTGCAAGTTCTTTTTGGTGCAGCGTACAACAAAAGACAATAGTGAAATTAAAAAGAATATTTTTTATAAAATCTCGGGGTGTTACAGTTATTATCTACAGAATTCCACTTCATGTGTTCGGCGGTTTTCGATGACATGAATAATCATTACAATCGAGGCGTAAAAGGAAACTAACTCAAAACCTTTGCAGGTTTTTCTCCTTTTCTTCTTCTTCATGAAATTATGTTCATTTAGACTTATAACATCACCATTTTCCTGCCATCTAGAAGAACATTTCTTGCAATTCTGTCTACTTGAATCCTCTCCCCAATAAATCATACAATCATTGGGACACGCATGTATTTTTGTATAATTAAGACCAATCTTGTTAACAACATTTTTCATATCATAAAAAAATTATGAGATTTTTGCTTCAGGAAATGCATCAAGAATCAATTCCAATTTCATTGAAATTTCCTTATTTGTAATTCCACATAGACATTTGATATGGTAAAACATCAGCAGAAATGAATGCTTTGAATATTTCAAACACCCTCTATACAACTCTTGATTTCCATCATCAATTAAATCATGAAACCCATTTTCCTCAGTGAAGTTTTCTCTTACATTTGCCTCCACATAATCAAGAGGAGGATCCAATGATATGTGACAATCCTGATCTGCCTGTGTTACAGTCTCAAAAACATCACTTGTTACGTTGCAATTTTTAGCACCATCTTCTGGTTGTTATGATATTTTTTGATGCTGATAGTGGTGTCCTGTAGTGCCAAATTCATCATTTATTAGGTTTTTCATTTCATTTACCATTGTCGACGAACTTGGGACCTCATTCTGTGGATTGACATTAGTGATCAATCTTTCTATAACATTCAATTCTCTATGCCAAATCCAACAAAAATATTGACCAGGGAATTGCTTCCGTATTAAATGTTCATAAACCTCATCTCTCTTCAACTATGTTCTAAATTTACATTTAGGACATTGACATTTTATTCTCTATTCAACGGATCGACTAGAAATTTCAAAATCTAAAAACTCGTTCAAACCCTTAATATACTGAGGTGTGTTCCTCTATAATGTGATCCAACCTTTTTCCATATATATCACAATGTTCCTACACAATAATAAAAAAAATGAAAACACATAGTTACTACTAAATAGAGAAAGAGATTCGTATATATGATAGTGTAAGATTACAGAAACATAATATAATAAAGATGACCCATTGATCATAAAGTATGATTATTATAATAAAGATGATACATTGATCACATTTACCACTTACTTAGCATGACCAGACAAACCGAACAAGTCTGGTCCCTAGGAGACAGCATCAAAACCTCATTAAGGAGAAATAAGAATATCGGGTTACACACTTATCAAAACACTGTCGATCACACATTTATGTTTCCTTAAACAACACCCCATTGAAAGTGATGTCATTGAACACACCAAAGATGCACGATTTTTATACCAATAGTACAACGACACTACTAGAAATATTTATCCCTTATATGACACCCTTTGAGACTTATCGCAGGCTAGCTTGGGTACCTGGATTATGGGTAGTCTAGGTCAGTTCATGAAAATTGGTCATGTTTCTTTGCTCTTTAAGTTTTTCAATCTTTTCACTATATACTTGAATTTACCTCTCTCTTTGAATTTGATATTGTTTCTTATTTCCTTGAATTTGGAGAGACCTTTGTTTTTCATTATATCATTAGGTTGTTCAATTTTAATTCATCCACTTGGATTTCCATAGTGGGGTTCTCATTAAAATCTCTTTTAAAAACTAATGAATGATGTATGTTATTTTCACTTAATCATGTTTTGTTTTTAGTACTATAATAATTTAGCATCAATATTTCAAACAAATCATATTAAAAAAAATCATGCAAACCATAAAATTTGGATTTGATGTAATGCAAAGGACATATACAATTTTTACTTCAAACATTTATGTATATTTCAAGTCCTAAGCTCCGTTAATTTGATGTAATTATTTAGAAATTAATTTTCAACATGAGCACAAACTATTATACTTAATTCAATCATAAAAAATTTAAAATATTTAGTAAGTGACACTAGTTCAGAACTAATGAAGATCTTTGCTAGCATGTTTGAGAATCCCATGGTGAGAATCCTGGTGTTCAACTTCTTGGTCTAAGAATAAAGTCCATAAATTGTCTTCACCTCTCTTTTTGGTCGTTTATACTGATTTAGACCCCTAACAAATTCATGTCATGTTTGATTTTCCCTTATTATGAAATATAGTAATTCACCATTCATGGTCTGAGTATAAAATCCTTAAAAAAGTGAATACTCCCCTATTAGGGGCAATATGAATTGGTATGGGGCAAAACAATTTAGGTAGGGACAGATTTTATTCTATGTTGAATATACGAGCTCACCTCTGTAGTCTAATCTATAAAACTATATCCCCCTATAAAGTTTTGTCTGAGAAATATAAATTTAATCTATGTGAACCCGTAATTGATTCTTTTTGTATTAGTATTAGGATATTAATCTTACTTGGGATTACCTTAAACTTACCACTGTAGAGAAAACCTCATACTTTCAATAAATCTTTATAAAGTTAAGCCTCAACCACACATTGGTCTACAATGTTTGAACATAGAAATAAAATACATTATTACACCTTAAAAGTCCATAATATACTAATGTAAAGATAATTGGCACTCTCGACGTCAAAACCCCATAATAGGTGACATTGAAAAAATCGAGTCTCCACTAACAAGATATTTACCTTGTATAGATAGGGAATCATTTTGATCATCCGAAAATTTGAAATGGGAAAAAATTTCAGGTTGAAAACATTCAAAGGGGGAACTATGAAAAATCAATGTTTCTTCCCCATGTGTCCTTTACAATTCTCTACTAAGGGAAATATTAGGGATAAATTAAAAATACATAAACCTACTAGAAATCAACACTCAACCCTAGAAAAAGTCACGGTATATCCTATAATCCCATCAACTAGGAATATGTAAGATAACACTTATATTAATTGAATATGATAGTGAATATTATTTTAACAGATTGAAAAAATATGCAATAAGAGAGGCACCATAATGTGATGCCATTGAACACACCAAAACAAAACCAAATTGCTACCGTACTCCCCATGTGACCTCATGTTCACCACCATCCTCTACTAACCCATGGATGTTCCCACATCCAATGAAACCCTTTAACATCCATGAGACACCCAAAAATATTTTTAGAATCATCACTTTCCTTTCAAACCAAACTCATCAATTTCATATAATTTCCAAATGACCAACAATTATCTTTAAAATCTAAGAGAGAATTCCAAACAACACTTTAACCATACTATTAAAATCACCATGTTCCACATAACAAATGCCAAACACCATCAAATTAATTAAATAAACCATTAATAAGGTAAAGAACCCTCTAAATCATCCAATTTCACTATTAAATACCAATTAACATTTAACCACACACATTTGGCATAAGCAAACATAGGCATAATTTAAGATTCACTTTGAAAGCTATTTTTAACAAATCATATCACTAATAAAACACCATAATAATTTAACCAAGTACATTAAGAAGGTGTAAATAATGTTTTAAAAATTATTTAGTAACACCCCAGGATCATATGGATTGAATTAGAAAGAAAAGGTAGGGAAATGCCCACTGCTTGAGTGTGAATGCAACGAATCTTCAACAGGAGGGAGAACAAGGCCCCACATACCAACCACATACCCTAGATCAAAAGAAAAATGAACTAAACATCAACCTTAACATCTAGGGTATGGCAAAGACCTAAAAGGAAACCAATAAATAGATAAGGGGAAGATATAAAGGAGGAAATGGGAAAAAAACCCTAAAAATCACCTTGGATGTGAAGAGGGGGTCGCTGCGGTGTCGCGGGTCATCGTGGAAGGGGTTGTCGGGGTCGCGGGGTCGCGCGGGGTCACCGGTGTTGCGCGGGGTCATCGAGGTCATGGGGTGGCGTGGGGTCACGGGGGATTAGGGGAACAAGGGAGGTTGGGGTAGGGGGGAAGGGTCGGCAGCATAAAAAAATATGGAGGTTTTCATGGTAGTTTATAATAAATCGCCGTGAAATCATTTTAGCAAAAGGTTTATCGGCGGTTTTGTGAACCGCCGCCACAAAACCGCCACTAAAAACTATTTTTGGTGTAGTGTGAATATAGTATAAAAGAACCTTTTAAATAAATGAATTGTTCCAATACTTAAAAATGACATAAACATTTATTAACAATTCAAAAATAAAATATTTTTATAAATATTATAAAAATGTTTAGATTTGACCTTATTATATATCATAATTATGAATGTGAAAATTTTATATTCATTCCAATATTAACTCTTTCATATTTATCATTTAATTAAATTTGCATTTTAAATAAATGGTATTTTATTATGTATATATTAAATTTATAATTGAATTACTAGTATATAAACATTTTTCATAATCTTAATTCATTAGTTATTAAAACCTTGATCATATCAATCATTGAATATTTTTTATGTGTATCATATAATATAAAAATAAATCCCCTATTATTTATAAAATCTAAATAATTAATTATGAACAATTCACAATTTAAAGGTAATCATTTAATATTTTTACCATATTTTATAATTTATAAACCATTATAAATTATGAATTATTATTTATAAAAACACATTCATCTCAATATCATAATTCAAGCCATGTAATTTTTTAAAAGTTATTTCAAATATTATCATTTAACATAGGGAAAAATAAATGTTTCATAAAATTTTATTTAATTAATTATAATTATTTTATAATTATTTTATTTATAATCATTTTATAAATTAAATTATCCCAAAATAAATTTAATAAATATTTATAAACATTTTATAATCGATTAAATCATTTTAAATGATAAAAACAACTTCAAAAAATGTTTAAAACAATTCTAATTACCCTTACATAGAATCCGGATTCCGCATAAAGGTGTCCTTATACCGTTACATAGACTATCAATGTAAAAGTAGACACATTTGATATTTACTTAGAACATGTTTCATAAATGTACACCCAATATTACCCATAAATGAATTACTTCAAAAAAAAAAGGTAGTTTATTGACTAACATTACAAACACTTAAGAAAACATCATTTACCCTTATGTGAACCCCTTCTTGTAAAGTTATGATATGAATGAACTATACATGACCACTTACATATATGTAACATCCAAGTTACTATAATATAATTAATCTGTCTGGGGGTAATGATCAAGTTACCTTTACACAATTCAATTATGTAATGATAGAACCATTATTACCTATAGATTTCCCAATTATGTATGGCTAATTAATTTTTTTAAAAAATTAGAATGATTCACTATTTTTGCAATTTTTTTTTCATTTCTACACATTATTTCAAAAAACTAAACATGGATCCCTCTAATACCACTATTAGGTGAAGGATTCTCTGCTCCACATATGAATATGTTCAACATGACATCCATATAAAACTATTAAAGGACAACATTTCTCTAAATCTATAGGAATTAAACTATTTGGATCACAATAGATATCCTATGTAGAGATACACACATTTCATTATTAACATTTGACAGTTACAAGGAATCCATTAAATAATTATCCTTCTAGTTGACACCACATAAGGGTTTTTTTAAATTTTTATAAAAATTATTAGAATAAGAAGATGAAATTACGACCACTATTCCAAGGACAACCATTCAAGATAACATTAAACCTACATAAAATAAGAAATGAATAACATGTTATAAAACATGTGTACCTTACAAAAATAAAATACTACTATATATTCATCATCATCATAGGGTTTGACTAATTACCTAAGAGGAAAATAGATCCCACCATTACGGTATAACCATGGGTTACACATGTATCACTCAAAATTAGAGTGGGATCCACCTACCTAAATGAAATTTAATGATCTAATAGTAAAAACGAGGAATAATAATAAGATAGAAAATATGTATTTGGTAGTTTCATCAATGTATGATATAGTCACATAAACAATTGCATTTTTTGAAGTTGTTTATATATAACATTAAGGATTACCCTAAATTTTTGTCTCATTTATCCATGCATTAAAACACATGTATAAATTCCATGGAAGGTTCATGCATCATATTAATTTACACCGTTATATTACATCTTATGTAATAGGCCTTTAATGGTAGAATATGTGTGAGAATCAATAAATGATAACTATTTTTCACTTTTCCAAAATCATAAATTTAATTAGTATGAAATTTATAATTTTAATTCAATATTATATTTCATATATATATATATATATAATATATAAATATAAGGATTTAGGTAAAGTAACAATCAATGATTGGGTCAATTTAAATTTTCTTTATGATCTATTATAAATTATTTGAATAAAAAATAATCCTAGATGACTTATATTAAATATATAGTTTCATAGATTGAAAATAACATGATGGGATATAGACATAGTATGAATGATTTCATTATTATATGATTTCTCACTATAATTATTTTTACTCATACTATGCTGCTGGGTTTCAGTCAATGGCTAAAACCATAATGTACTTCATTAAATCTAAATGGGATGTTAAATTGTATATTTATCCCTTGGAAGAATTAATTTTATGGGATATGGAATATAAAAAATTATTTTCATTCTTACACAAATTTCTTAATATGTTAATGACATTGAGATTCCATATGATCATAGAAAAAGGTATTATTATGTCATTCATTGTGGAATGTACAACTTATTTTAGTGGAACAATTGATCCAATAATATATCTTAAATGGATCACTACCACATAAAATGATTTTCCTATATCCAGTGCTAATAACATGAAAAGTTTGTATTTGTTTTTTATTATTCATAAGGTTAAGAAGAACAATGGTGAATTACTACAAAGATTACAAGGAAAATTTAAGAAATTTACACCATGGAGTGTGATGAATTCATGACATAATTTTCCTTAAGTAATTTTTATATATCCATCATGTGAATATGGAGAAGCAGTTCATTAAGATTAAGCTGAAGGATAATTAATAAATTGGTAACTATGATACATGTTTTATTGGTCTTGTTGGGTATTCTTATGATTTATTTATTGAACTAGACCGTAATACTGATTAATTCCTTAGTGTATTAAAACACAGTCTCCAAAAGTAATTTACTTAAGATACTTCAGTAGTTTTGATGAAATTTATTGATGTTCTATCAATCTGTAAATGGATATTTATTTCACCCTTAATTCACATGGTTTTGAAAAAAATAATAATGGAATTAAAATTAAATTCTACCAAAAACCATAGAGGGAAAAGGATAATTTTACATTCATTCTATAATTTTCAAAATAATTGTAGAGGAAAATTTCTTTTAGGGGATGGATAAATGTTTTATATTTTCAATATAAGACCATTAGGAAATAGAACATCAATTTAATGGGATGAAGTTAACTAGTGATTAAAACATATAAAAATATCCATTGAATGCTCACTAACCCACTGATGAAATAATCACAAAGTTTATGGTCATTATGCTAATTAGTTCTCAAATATTAGTGTCGATGAAGATGATTGATGAAAGAAACTTCATAAAATAATAAAAAATGTGAAATCTCGTGTGATCAATATTTACAATGTTGGGTGCAATAATGATATAGTTAAAGGTACAATTATCCTCAACTATAAAATTTCTAATGCCATATATGAATTTGTATCTATCAACACATTTATATATAAAATTATTTATAAGGGAGTAAAATTACAAAATTAATAACAAGATGTTGAAATATTAGTAAAAACATATAATGGTATGATGATAAAATATCATGTATATAAATTTTTCCCAAATGATTTTTTTTGTGAATGTTCTTCCTAAAAATATTTTTATTCTTCATCTAGTTTGATATTACGTATTTTTTAGAATGGAAAAAATTTATTTATATAAATCAAATATAAATTACCGAAGATGTTAATTAACATTTGATATTCTAAACCAATCATGAGTGTCTATCAGTTCAATGATAAGATTGAAATTCTAATGGATATTACATCCATTTTAGGGGTCTTTACACCTGTTCTAAGTGGATATTTATCTCACATGGTTGGGGAGAAACAAAATATCAATGAAATTACTATAAAATGATAAATTTTGGTTGTAATTCTAGACTAAATATGTAGTCTTCCTTTAAATATTGAATTTTATGTTCCAAAAGAAATAATAATCAGTGGTGCATCTATTTTAAAGACTCTATATAGAATGACTCTAATTGAGTTACAAGAAATAAAAAAGTAACTATCATATAATCTTGATAAGGTATTCATATGGAAAACCATATAACTATGGGGTTAGCCTATGCATTTTTAAACAATAAATATGGATCAATTTGACTCTATAATGATTATCATGAACTTAAGATGATCCTAATCAAGAATACGTATCTTTTACACCATATTGATGATTTGTCTGATCAATTATGAGTTGATTAATATTCTTCTAAGATTGATCTTTATTATATATTATATCTTTTGAGGGTCAAAAGTGAATACATACATAATATAGGTTTTTCATTCGAGGTATGTACACTAGGAGTTTATAGTGATTCCAGTTGGTCTTACTAATTCACATTCCATATTCATGGATATAGTAAATATATTCTTTAAAGAATACCCGGACCTTTTTGGAAGTCTCTATGGATTGAATTTTATAAATTACAAAAGAGTAAGGAAGAGTTCAATTATCACATGTAAATTATACTAAATACTTTATGGAAGTAGAAGTTGTATGTAAAATTTATTATGTGTGATTTTTTGATAAAAATGTATCATTTTTAAGACTTATACTTTTTAGGGACGATATATCAGTGGATCTGTCAATGATGGATGCTATGGAACAACGGTCCATGCCATACACTATGATTAAAATCCATTGTTGTATTAGATTTGATGGATATTATTGAAATTTTGATAAATATGTCTCACGAATAGTTAATCCACTCAAAAAAAATTTTAGAAGGTAGTTATGTTCCTTTGGATATATGAGGGTGGAAAAAATTCCATTGGACTAGAGATAATGGTGCTAATTGCAACTATGGTCACACTAACTTATAGTGGATAAGGGTTTTTGATTTACAATTATGAATCAATAAATTGGTTGGTATGAATTCGAGAGGAAAATTACCAAACAAAATATTGTGAGAAAGTAGTGATAATATTTTTATTAATGATATGGAGGAATAATGCTTTAAAAAATGGTTAACATATATAATAATAATAATTTATTAAACTATATATTCACCCATAAAGAGTGTAATGCAAACCAAATAATATTATTTTAATTGATTAAATATTTTAACTACTAAATATATTTCCATCATTAAAAATTGAATGAGGTGGTTTAAGTTTTGAGTCTAAAAATCATTCTAGAATATCTATGATGATGATCACTTTTGATCTAATATTTATGGATTGTTAAAGTATGGGACTTGAAATCATGAATGTGGGAGAGCAATATTATATTTATAAATTGAGTTTTTAAAAACATGTCTATGTAATGAAAAGGATACATTAAAGGAGGATTTATTGCTAAAAAATTAAGTGAGAAAATTTCTTGATTTCAACATGGATTATGATAAAATGATATGGTTTAGAAACCCAGTATGTGTCCCACAAATACAAAATATGAATAAGGATATATTTTAATAAGATAATATCTCATCATTAACTATTGTTAATAAAATTATGATAATGTATAGATCTCTCAGAGATTATTTATGGTTGGAAAATATGAATAAGGATATTGAAAATTATGTTTCAGAGTGAATGGTATGTCAAAATTTTATGTATTAGAGATAGATGTATATGGGGGTTTCATGACCATTACTTATACTAAAATGGAAATTGAAAAACCTCCTCATGTATTTTTTATTGAATTATTAAAAATATCAAATGTCCATAATTTTATTTGGGTTCTACTTCATAAAATTATAAATTCAGAAAAAAAAATAATTATTATCAGAAAATATTTATCCCTAGATAATAAATCCATGATATAAATTGAGAAAGTCGTATGGTTACATGGGGTACCCTATCCTCTTGTTTCGGATCAGGATGCATGTTTTACCACAATATTCTAAAGAATACATTAGTATTTTCGATATATTGATTTGTGTTTTAGTAATTATAATTATCCTTAGACATGTGTTCTGTCTGAGATGACCATTAAACCAATTGAGTATATTTTTACTTCTTATTCTTTATATTTTAATGGTGATTGGGTTAGCACTTTCCTTTAGTCATTTTTTCATACAACAGTAGCTTCCACTCAATAATTTTGATGGATCCTTATGAAGACCTATATTGAAATAAGTATAAAAATATAACATACTGTGACTATGTTCAAGAAATAAATCTATTTGGACCAAATATTATTGATAAAAAGATATATAGGCTTAGATCAAGTCATATGTATATCAAAGAAACTCATAATCATGCTGAAAATCATCAGTGAGATATGGAATTTGATGTTGGTGACAAGGTTTTACTATATATTTATCTATATAATAATTTTATTCTAGTTTGAATTAAAGAAATTTTGAGCACTATGTATATTGGCCCCCTGAAGATTCTTGATCGAGTAGGGAGTGTATCTTATTTATGAAGTGGAATTACATAACTAATCCCAAATATGTACTAAAATCCGATGTTATGCCCCTATATATTGATATTTTCTATGAACATCAACCAGTATAAATCATGTATTGAATATATAATGTTCTATGAAACTACAATACTCACCTGGTTAATGGTTTTATGATGAATCATAAATTTAAGGGAGCCACATGGGATCCATATGATGTGATAAAGTAGATATAAACTCATATGTTTTTACTATAGTAATGGAATTTTGAATAATAAATTCATTTAAATGGTGTATAATTTAACACCAAAACATTATATATGTAATCTCTTCAAAATTAAATTGGATGTATTTGTTAAATTGTCTTACACACAACCTTGATTCTAATAAAATGCAATATAGTAAACCATTTTAGCATCACTATTAAATTGATAGATATTAATATTAATATCAAATTTATGAAAAATATGTATAATTTTATTTATTAATTATTAAGTATTTATTAATTCATAATAAACAATACATATTTTTAGTATAACCATTTTATGTTTCAAAAATATGTTTTCTTAATAAATAGTTTTTATTGAATTTTTTCAAGTGTAATTTATAAATAATTTATATCATTCATGAAATTTTATTTTATTAAATTAATATGTTTTTAGTATCTTAACTTCAATGTTATCTATGGGGGACTTTTATGTATTTTTATAAAAACATTTATTTTTTAGTGATTAATGAAAAATATAGATTTTCATAACGATTATCATTTATTTTCAAGAAATTATAACATTATTTGTTAAAAAAAATTCTTATATAAAACCAAGTAACATTTAATTAAAAATAATATAATTAATTATTTGGGAATAATTATTAAGCCTTTTTTGGAATAAGTTGATTTTTTTTGCTTAAACAGACATTTTTCTAAAAGAATTATGTGGGAATTTTATTTTATCATTATAAATTATTTTAATATATATTGATTAAATTATTTGCTTAGATTTATATATTATATATTTAATATAATATTTTAGAACACATTTTATGTTCCCAAAAGGCATAAAATACCTGTAAATTTTGTTTAATGCTTAAAAAATCATTTTTAGATAATTAATTTTTTTGCAGTTTACAAAATTATTTAAAATTAAATTATAAGATTATAGAAATTTAATATGTTAAAATTTATTCCATGTTTATAATAATAATTATAATAATCAAATAATAGTTTGAACTTTGTTTTGGCCATATTAATTATTAAAAACTATAGAATTTAATTACCACAGTTGGGGATAAAACGTGTTAACTGAGGGGGTTAATCCATGAGATAAGACTATGATTCCCACCAAAATATATATAATTCTTAAGGGATTTATATATTTTATCCTTATATTATACTACCTTCTAATGGTTATCCATTTTTAACCACATCCCATGAATATGACCTTAAATCATTGAAATATTTTAAGAAACTCTATGTGTGTCCCTCCACTCACTTATGAAAGGGGGAATCTTCTCCTCCCATGTTCACATAATTTTACCCTTATATATTAGAAAATGAAAACCCAAAAAATTTCATAAATATATCTCTTCAACTAATATCTTTTTTTCTTCTCCAAATATCAATACATCAAGGATTACTATGTAACTCAAAGGTGGTCTTAGAAAGAATACATATTGTCCTTAACCAGGCTCTTTCAATTTTATTTCATCTTCTACTTCTTAAAAGAATTTTCTATCAATGAAAACATGATGAATAAAGTATCATAAATATATTAATATTTTATTGTTATGATTAAATATCCATTTATCTCTTCTTCTCAATCCAATTCTAGATGAAAGTACCACTCAGGTGTATATTTGGACTATCGTCTCAACGTTGTGATGCAACCCATTTTCCACCACAAAAATTCTCATATAGTTATTATAATTGATTTAATTTTTATATATTATAATAATTTAATAATAAGTATTATTTATTTTTGAATTAATAATTATCATTCTTTCATTCTATTCATCAATAAATGCAAAAAACACTCATGCGTACTTATATACTATAGTCTCCATGTAGTGATGTAATTCAATTTTTTACAATTAGATTTTATGAAATTTTAAAAATATGTATATAATTTATATATAGGAAATTTGTTAAATTATTAAAATTTTATAAATTATGGAACCATGAACAAAGTTCATGTAACATAACTACTGAATGAAAACATACATAAAAAATCAAGGAGTTAAGACCGTAAATGATTTTGATAATGAATGATTTATAATCTATGAGTGATAAGATGATATAATTAAATATTTTATGGTATTATATGTTTTATTATAGTTATTTTATATAATTATAAAAAAAATTATTTTCCAGAAGGTAATTTTACTTATGAAATAAGACGGAATTGAGGTACGTGTTCTATATCACAATCTTATTTTTATCTTGATTGTTCAGGTCAATGTATGTGTTTTTATTAAGAATTGAAAGAAGAAGAAAATAAATTCGAGGATTACCAAATTAGTGGAGTTCAGTGTAATATTCCAGAATAAAATTAATACACTCTATATATAGGGAACTAAGGGTAGACAGAATAATAAGGGGAGTACATTGATTTACCTTCGATGTGAGGTCGTCTATGACATAGTTACCTTCCCATTAAGTATAGTTCAGGATGGAACATCCAATGATATCCTTCCATCTATGTATGAGATAGAAAATTTTATAGGGGAACTAATTTTATATTTATGAGATTTGGATGTGATATAGGAATTAGTCACAATCTCAG
This sequence comes from Viscum album, assembly GCA_963277665.1. Classification (NCBI taxonomy): domain Eukaryota; kingdom Viridiplantae; phylum Streptophyta; class Magnoliopsida; order Santalales; family Viscaceae; genus Viscum; species Viscum album. The sequence goes on along the minus strand of OY728133.1, from coordinate 1,404,735,212 downwards.
TGATGGGAATGTTAAATGATAGCCGAATTTATATCACGTTATAAAAATACTCAGCCTCTACCCTAATAAGATTTCAATTCTGTAGAATATACTAAAGGAAAAAATAATTAATTCCATATATTAATGGACCACACCACCCCCACTCATGATACCAAGATTATAATATCATTTATCTTTAAATATAAAACCATTACATGGGGTTTCCATCGAACCCATTTTCCCAAAAGAATCAAAGTTTGAGGAGGTTCTATTATTTTTTCCTTCATAACCATAGAGAATGGGAAAAAAATATCCCAATTACTCAAAATATAATCCACATCAACCTATGATAACTTCGTCCAAATATTATTAATTTAAACAAGAACAAAGAATCCTTTAGTTGTATCCTTTTTCTTGGCATTCTATAACACAAGCAACCAACCAAAATCTAGGTGGTCCAAGCCTTCTATTAAAAATAATTCAAGCTCGTCCCATGAAACCATGAATGAAATAATTATAATCTATTTCAATTCATAATTTCAATTCTCATAGTATTCTAGAATTTATTCCAAACAACCTCTTCCCAGTCACGGTCAAAGAACAAATGGAAAATCAATTCTTCCTTGGTGACCCATTAATAAAATCACTTAGAAACCTTGTGAATCACTTTTCTATGAATATAATCATGGGTTAGAACAAATTGGTTACAATTTTCTATGTTATTGTTTTTCTATTTCATATATTTTTTTCATTTACCTCTAATTAAGTACTCAAGAGAGAAATAGAATATTTTTAATGAAAAACAACCACATTCTTCTCTTCAGTCCGGAATCATTTCTACAATGCTCTTATTTTCTATAAAAAATTCAGGAATGTTTTTACTATTCTAAAAAGATTTATTAATTTAATTTTTTCCATATTTTAATTTTATAAAAAAAAAATTGAAGGAATTATATTATCCTTTCTTAATCATGGTGCTAATGACTTTTTACCAACAATGTGAAAGGAATTTTTTTCGTATATCACATTATAATAATTTAATACCATCATGAATACTCTTTTATTTTATGTTACCTTAGTAAGTATCCTTAGATCCATTCAATGAAAAAAAATCACAATATTTTGGAATTTTTTATATTCTAAATTACTAATTTCAAATGAAATTGGTATCATCTACAAGAAATGTTCTTGAGACCATTTAATAATATTTTTATTTATAATGACATCCATCTATGTTTCTTATGATTTAATAGAGATATGATGAAATGAAATTATATTTATTATTTTTATGGATTATTTATGATTATGAAAATTATATTTTTACGAAACTAGTATCCTTTCAATGGGATATGATTTGATTATTTGAATAATTTTTTATGATCTTATTGTATATATATGTCTGGTTTCATTATGTGGTAGGTGGGCCTATAATTATATATTCATCCAACAAATTGGGTATAGAAGGATATCTAATGAGATAATAATTACTAGAATTGGGAGTTAACCCAGTTTAGTGTGAGGAATTTTCTAATAAGATGGTCTATGGAGTAAAACATGGTTATGGAAATGATGGAATGGTGAGTGAACCCAATACAATATGATAGTATTGGAATTGATCCTTGACTAAGGAAATGATATTATTTGATTATTATCATGCTGTAAACTTATATATTATTCATATGATTTGATTTATTGGATCATGATTTATTACTGATCATTTCCCACTTTTATTTCTAATACTATTATTTTGATAAAACCTTAGACCATGTTTCATTATTAATGATCTTTGACAGATTAGGAATGATTACTGTTAGTATTGATCATATTCTCACAAACTTATTTATTTTTTGTGATCACTTACGATCATTGATTGGTATCCCTTATTTCTACCATGACTGAGCATTAGATCTTTCCCTTTATTATTTTTCCTATCACAATGTTATATATAATATTTTTATGTATTATATATCTAATAAAGATAATCATTGTGAATAACATAATAAAAAATTATGTAGTTTATTAATATACCAATTTTTTATATAAGTTTCTAAATACACTAAAAATATAATATCCTCATGTTAATATTATTAATAAATTTATTTAATTTCAATACAAAATGATGAAATATTTTTGTATGATATTTATATCTCACTGTAGATTAAGAGTACTTGCATACTCTATTGGAAATAAATAGCAGCTGAATTATGATTAAGAATGGTGAAAATTTATTGAAAATAATGATAGGTACATTTAATGGTTGAATGTTCATATGTATTGAAAATATTTTTTACTGAACATTGGTAAGAAGGTTTTGTTGGGTAGACATATTTCATTTTTATCAATCATCTTTATCATGATTCTATAAAGATGAGTTTCATTCATGTGTGTTGAGTGAATTATTATGATTTTAGATTGTATATTTAATCCATGAGGTTGAATTGATTACTAGATTATATCCCTAATAATAACTTCATCTTGGATAACTTCTTTTATTTTGTTTCTATATTTTTTATATCATGTTTTTCCCATTTCATTCAAAGGAAACTTTTCGATGATGATATTTTTCCACATAAGACAAATAATACAAAAAATTTATATCATGTATTAATTTATTTTTTCTACTTTTCACTAATCTTTTATAGATCTAGGAACGTCTTGAAGAATTTTAATTTTTGATTTGCAATGTTGAACTAATTATTTGTATAATTTTTTTGAAGTGAATTTATTGAATATAAAGTGTTTTTTTGAATTCTACTCAAAATAAATAAATGAATATTTCTATTATTTATTTATTTGTGATTTTGGTTTTTATATTCACTAGTTTAATGTTTATATTTTTTATGTATCACCACTGTTATAATCTATACATCCATTTTGAATCCTTGATTTATTATTGAAAAGAAATATTATTTTATTGTATTATGTGATTAGAAATGAATATAAAATTTATTAACCTATATTTGTTTCATAATAATGGAAAACTGATTTGCTAATAATTCAAATATTTATTATTTTATGTCTCGTGAGACATTATAATGATCAATGTGTCTGTAGAGTGTTAAATTTGGTTATATTTCTATGAACAACAAAATACAACATTAAATTCAATATAAAATATAATATGATCATCATTATTTCATTTGTGAAATTCCAAATTGAAATTTTTATGGAAAAAAAATTTACAATATATAATGTTTTATGATGCATTTTTATTCTTTTATCAAAGTTAAATATATTTTTTATGAACCTAAATTAAAAATGACTTCTCATTAAATTGATGAATAATTTTTTTGACTTACATTAAAACCAAGTTGATAGATTTACCAAAGATAAGTTCCTGTAAAACCCTAATATTTATGATATATTCCTTTTTAAATAATTAATATTTCTTTGATAGCTTTACCTACACACAAAACAATGTATTAATGAACCATGATATACTATTGAATTGTTATTATTAAATATGAAAATTTATCCCCTAGGAATTGGATTGGTGTGTATGAATAACAATGATTAAATTAATAAAAAAATATTGTTTATACATATATAAAATAAATTATTTTTTTATTAATTGGTTGGAAATTAAATTTAAAATAATTTGAATGTAAAAAAGATTTTTTTTTAAAATAGTTTTTATATGTAAAATGTGTTTATATATAAAAATAAAAAATTAATCACTTTTTATGAATAATTTTGATAAAATATATAGATTATATATTTAATCAAATTTTTTAACATTCATCGTGTTTTTTAAAAATTCAGGTAATAATAATAAATTCAGTTATATACCTAAAAATACATTTCTCTAAAAATGATTTTGTTGCGTTTTCATCAATTATTTTAAAAATTAATATCTTCCATTTATTGAAATTTAATTATTAAAATGTATTCCAAATTTGGAATGTAAATTATAAATATTATTTAATAATATCAACATAATTTTTTTATTATGAACAATGACACTGGTAAAAATAATTATGTTACTATAGTAAGAGTTGAAAAATGTTAAAAGGGTTGAAAAAAAATTTTAATATTTAAAATGACCTAAAAATATCTATAACCTATTTTATATTTATATTTTGACCATTTATTTTTTTCATATAAAATGATGATTCATTTAAGATCCATTTGGATTGAGTAAGATATTAATATACCTTAATATTTTGAAAAATTCCAAGTGTGACCTCTCCCCCCTTATAAAAGGACGCAACCTATTCTATATTCCTATATAAGATATTTTTCTGAATGGTATTATAAAATCAAATACGTTTTTTAATATTCAATAATGTGGTGGGGTCATTTTGAGAATTAGAATTCGAAACCAGGTTTTGAGGCACGGACCACCTCAATAGAGTTGTTTTACAAGTGAATTACAACAACTCTTCTCTGTATTTCACATTAATACATGATTTATTACATATAAGTGCACATTTTAAAACCCATAAGATCAAAAATTATAGTTTATTTTTAATTAGGTATGTTAAATAAAATTATAAAATGGGGAAAGCTTCATCTTTGTTGAAAACTTCCTTAACATACTCGTACTAAAAACTACGCGGGATAACCTGGGGACATATATAAGAAAGGGGTGATTTATAAATCCCAGTATTGGAATAAACATGTCATAAGATGAATAAATCAATACATGTTTGAAAATAAGCATATAAATAGGTCATAAAAGGAGTTAGAATAAGAAATTTAAAAAATTAGACATTATATACCATGATAATCACAAAGGAAACATGGGAAATGTGGTAACAACATAGAACACTGCAACATAAACACATGTCAAGGATAACTACCATGACATCATCATGAAAAAATTACCATCATGGAATAAATTTTACTCTATTTCCAAACAATAAATCTCATGAGACTATACATTACAAAATGCATTGGATCACTATATAATTCTAAATGGACCCATCGTATTCATTTCTTTCTCATGCTTAAGTGTGCCACATAGATCATATAACAAGGATTGATTCATCAAAATATCTTTTTCCCAAAAAAATTAGATTGGAATATTTACATTTAATTCCCATGTAAAAGAGGTATATGTGATAAAGGTTGACACCTTTGATATGAAATGGGTATTGTATTCACTAGATAATTTTTTTGGAAGGTAAAATCACAAAGAAATTTTGGAATCATAACGACGTCGCATAAAAATTCATAAAATGGTATAATGAGATAAAAAGGGTTCTATAATCAATTCTACGAAAAAATGGGAGGTAACAGGGACTTTTAAATATATATCTCAACATTAGGAATTTGAAAAACAAGACATAAGATAGTAAAGGAACTTGAATAAAGAGGAGATGGTGAGGATCCTTTACTAAATTTTGGCATGATAATGGATATATATAAAGATTTATGGGAGTGATTAATAAGAGTAAAGGGTTTTTTAATATTTTATACCAAAAATTAATAATAAGTATCATATGGATGATCATATTCCAACATGAAAAAAGTGAAATCAAAAGGCATAACAACAAAGTGAAACATGAATAAAAAGGATAGTGGGAGGCTCCTTACTAAATTTCAATATGTGAACAGGTGTATATAAAGGTTCATGGGTGGGATAAATGAGTTTGGAATAAGTATATCATAATTTATAAATAAAATATATAATAAGGTTGTATGTAAGAACATATACCAAAATTGAAAAATAAAATCAATAGGGATAACATAAAACGGGTCCTTGATTTGAAATCAGAAGAGACAGTTCTCTTACTAAAAAATGGTATATTAACGACTTAGGTAATGGTTATAATGAGAGAGGTTAAATGGTATATCATTAAAATAAAATGATTTATAATGAAAAATAATGTTTATACATTACTGAAAATATAACAAATTTAAATTAAATGTACTAACATGAATGACGGTTCTTCAAATGAAAGGAGGGGTGGAATGTCCCATACCATTAGAGTGTGATTCCAAATGCTTGGGAGGAGCTTCTTGAGATTTTGGTGAATCATGGGGGGACAATAGAGAGTGGAGGTAAATGTGATTATGTGATCCATTGATGTTTCAAGGATATAAATTGGAGATTTTGTGGGTTTATATAACAAATGAGTGGGGAAGTAATTATAATTTCTCAAACATACGTTTCCAACGATATATAAAAAAATAACAAAAAACCAAACAATTTACACATTTTTTCCCATGGTTTCTACCGAACAAGAGTGGTTTTATTAATTTTATAAGTCCATGGTCCTAAATATTAAAATATTACCCTTGGTTATGTAAATGTGAGTCAAACTCATAAATAAATGATTTTTAAACCTTAAAATATATTAATGGTTTTGGAGGATTCATAAAGGATTTATATAATTAATAAAATAAACATAAAATACCATTATTTTAAATTGAAAACACATATTTGGTATCTAATACCATTTATAGAATTTATTAAATCGCCTTTGGGTCATTATCATGTCATAATACACATCGTATATTTATATGGTATTTAATTTTTACACAAAAATTCAATTATCTCGAAAAATTATGAAAAATTCACCTTTATATAATTTTGAAATTATGATTTAAAAATTTATTATAATATTAACAAAATATTTTTCTAAATATATTAATTTACCCATTTAAAATATAATTGTCATTTATTAAGAAATTCTCAGTTTTTTACAATAAAAGATTTTAAAACCTTATAAAAATCATATCCCACTTCATAAAAAATATATAATAATTTATATTTGATAAATATTATTTAATAATAATATTTTTATAAAATAAAATTTATTTCAAAAACCCATTAATTCCTCAAAATTAATGTCTTAATTGAAATTCCATATTACTTAAAATAATAATTTGTATTCAAAAGCATAATTATTATCAAACTTATTACATAATCATTTATATAGTAAAAAATAAGGAATCAATATAATAATAATTCCAATGAAAATTAAATATAAATATTCATACAATTAAGATTACTTTATCTCTTATCTTTGTAAAATTATTTTTGCCGTTAATTAACACATTTTCCTTTTAACATGATATTTAATATTATCTATAGTTATTATTTTCATTGCTAAAAAATTAAGTTAACTTTATTAAATAATATTTACTAAGATGATTAAAAATCTGGAATCCATTTTATAAAAATAATTTCTAGGAGGTGAAATAATTTAATTTATTATATAACCCGCGAGCATGATGGAAATTGGGTTTTTCTGAAAAATAAATTTTTAATTAAATAATAATTTTTCATTAACTATATAAATAATAATATTGATTAAATGAATAAATATACATAAAAATAGAAATATAATCTAAAAATTTCATCTAAATCACTTCTCATTGGGGGTTATTTTAGTTAATTCTAATGGAGAAACATTATGCAGTTTAAAACTTTTTTTAGTAAAAGTGTTTTCAATCCTACAAATAAATATATAAAACAATATGATACAAAGAAAATTTAAATGTAATTAATTGAATTAAATACAATAGAATAATAAATATTTCATATTGAAATAAAATTAAAATAATAATTAACCATTTCAATTAATTAATTTGTCAAATTAAATGATAATTTTACCTTACAAATTATATTTTTCACTATTCATCAAAAAATATATATTTTTTGAAAAATCCCAAATTTTCATCCTATGATAATTTATATATTATAATATAAAAAATGGATTCCATTTTATCAAATAAAATTTCATAACATTAAATAAAATAATTATTAAATTTATATCATAAAAAATAAATAAAAACATTATTTAATAAAACATATTCTGAAGAACAAAACAATTATAAAAAATAGATTGATTATTTATTATGAATTTAGATATATATTTAGAATATATATATATATATGTTTGTCATGAAGTATATAATCCTACTCATATACACAAATTTAATGGAATGTTTAAAATTGTCATATTTAAATAATTTTTGTTTATTTGGGTTTGGTGTTGTGTATCACATATGATATTGAACATAGTTTTCTATTTTAAAAACACAAGGCGTTGCATTCTTCCCCCCATTAATAAATTTCATCCTTGAATTTTATACATGAAATCTGTATGAAATATATTGTTTGACACTTGAAAATATATTTATTGTAAACCCACATTGTAAAAAGGGTTATTAAAAAATCCACTTGAAAAGACAGAAAGGTAAGTACAAATGTAATTATATAAATATGTTTCCAAATTGGGAAAATTTTGTGGGAAGTAAAAAAGTAAAAATGGAAGTGAAAAATAACACCAAATAGTTGATAGATAGTGATGGAGAATATAGTCAAGAGTTAGTTCGTGACATAAAACCATAATCCTGGGATTGATAAAATGACTATAGATTCATCCAAAATGATCGTAATATGAAAACATTTTTATTTTTTCATAAATATTGTATTGTTATGGAATTACATTAACAAATCCTTATATTCCTTTCTTATGGAATTGAATTACACTTTTTTAACAAATCCATATTTAGGTCTTTTTTTGGGAAATATCAACTTTGAAGTTCATATATGCCATGATTTTATATTTATGGTCCTATTATATTGATCATGGTTCCATCATATACAGAATAATGACCATTAACATTTTATATTAATTATAAATCAATAATACTTTTAATACAAATCATTAATCATTGTTTTGAGAAATGAAGTTTGTTATGATAATTGAGACGATAGGTCGTACATATTCTTGAGTATCACATCCACTTTTAAATTACCATTATATAGAGGAGGTAAATAATATTTTCACATTTAATAATATTAATAATTACATATATATATATATATATAATTATTCCATTAAATATATGTATACATATCATCCATGGCGTGTGGTAATGAAATTAAAGAGTCATGTCGCTTTTTGAAGGCAGTTACCCACACGTACATGAACAACATTACCACCTTATAGTGTTTGAAAATGTAATAAAAAATAACATATTAGAATTTTAGAATAATAAATATTTCATTGATATTATAATTATATCATTTATTTAATATGTATTTATTAAATTTAACCTTTTTATCTTCAATGTAACGTGTTAGTGAAAATGAATCACATCACATTGGGAGTAAATAGTCTTCTAAGAACAAGGGGGAAATTATTGTATCGCCTACGAAATGAAAGAAAAAAATTATATATGGTATAATGAAACCATAGGTATAACTATTTTATAACTATAAAATATATACATCATATCCTTCATCGTACCCAACCATGAAAGGTGGAAATGGAAAAAATGAATGACATCGGTTCCGGAGGAACTAGTTTATCATACACCAGAATAATGATTTCTTAATACATTTGTTGAAAGTGGATATGATTATAGTTTAGTACCTCAATATAAAAAATAGGTATATTTAATATTTTTTTGTTATTATATAACAATATTTTAATTATAATTGATATATTTGGAGGAAGAAATAAAATAAAAATTCTTATTGAAGAACATTATCACTTCGTAGTGTATTCAACCCATGATTTCACAAAAAACCTTCCTAGTATGGATTTATGCCCAAATTATGGATTAAATAATGATGCCATTGAAGTTTGGAACTAATTTTTGAGGTTTTTTTCTATCCAAATTCCGTGATTGGTTTGAATAAGTGAGGGGAATGAATGTCCATTTATAATTGAGGAGGAGTGGTATTTTTTAAAATACCCAAATGTTTTCAATAATGGGAAGTCACAATCACATAATTTTCCACCAACATTGATTAAAATAGGGAGTAGGTATTATATTTCCTTGAAACACCCCCACCAAAAAATAAAAACATGTTTTAATCTCTCATTCATTTTATATTAACGTTTAATCGTTTTAATCATTTTAATTCTCCCCACGGTAAATAGTTTTCTTAAATGAGATAATTTTTCATTTATTCATAAAATAAAATGATTTTTATTAGATATTTTTAAAATAATTATTTAAAATATGATATCCTAGTTATCATATATAAATACTATTGTTTGTAAATTAGATTTAACACAAGCGCATGTAACGTGAATAACGATATTTTAATTTTAATCGCTATAATTAATTTTTAATTTTTTTCACTAATAATTATGGTAAAACAATAATTTGATATAATAATATAAAATAATAATATTATTATAAATATAGAATCTATTTCTTTAAAATAAATTCCCAAAAGAAGATCATTTTATTTTAAAATTAATCCCACAAACGGGTTGAGAAAAAGGGTTTCAAAATGAATTTTTTTCAGATGTTAGGTAATTTTTAATTTCATAATTCAATATAAAATTTATTAAAATTACTAAAATTGGATTAAAAGATACGCATGATGTAAAATGTGGAAGAGGTGCATGGAGAGAAGTAGTATGTGGTTGATGGTTTTATATGTTTCCACCACCACCCCCATGTGGTCTTCTCCAGGCACAATGATTTGGAATAAGGTAGTGAGGACGACTACCGAACAAAAATTCTTATAACCTGAACGCTATGAGAATGATTAATGATACACTCAACGTACATTATAATTTTTAATTAGTATTTCTAGACACAATTGTGAGATACTCTATTCTTTCAACTTCTTAGTTGAGGATTATCCAACGTGATGTGTGGTGTTTGTAGGGCCCTGTGATATTTCTGTTGGACATAGAATTGGGCTTAGGAGGATTATGGAAAATTCACTCACTAAGACGCAATATTTTTAAATGATTTAAAAATGTGAAAGTGATTAAGTATTTCCCAAAGAGGATGGTTTTTAGTTGTGGTATAAAAGACACTTCAAACTATGTGTGTAGGGAGGGGTCGCATGTTGGAGTGTCAGATGAGTCCCTGGTGTTACAAATGGATCCTTTTTCTTTAACCATGTGTTATATACTCCAATAGACAGAATAAATCCCCACATTCTTATATATAATGTGTGACTTGACTCTGGTAAGAGTGTTCATATCATTGAATATTTCAATAGCAGCAAAGTGATGCCCTATGATGTTCCCTTGATGTGGATTATTTTCCTACAATCCATGCATAGTTATCTTACACAAGTGATTGTGGAAATGGATCCTCTTCAGGCACATAGTTCTCCTCCTTTTATGAGTGATCCCATGCTGATAATTAGAAGATATCTTTTGGTTAGATACAGTTTATTTCTATAATATAGACAATATGTCCCTTGAAACAATGGTACATTGAGCATTCAGTATCCTTTTGTAGTGGTGCAGTTGGATGTTTATATATGAAGGGCCTTTAAATACCTAGTGTGTGAATATGGGAATCCCTATATTGTTCATCGGTACCCCCACATGCTTGACATCAAAATTGTACATGTGATTATTGAGGTTGATATGAAGAATTTAATCCAGGTGTGGTTGAGAACTACAATGTTCAGTATGTATTTGTATCTGGTTTGTGAGTTAGTGTGTTGCTATATCCTATGACCATAGATGGATAGGGTGATTGATCTTATCCACCTAATGTAGTTGAGGGGATATATTCCTATTTGTTGCATGACATTGCCCTAGTCTGATCATGTTTTTGGGTGTGGTTGGACCTTTGTGGATCCTCAGAGTGAATGCTTTTAGGTAGCATCGAAACCACATGGTGAGATCACTAGTGTGGGAGTCTCAATAGGGACCTCGATTTATCAATATTTTCCTAGGTTTTCACTTTTTAGTGAAAAAATTATTTATGGTTATGATGATGTTGCAACATGGGGTTTTCCATGTACGAATATGTAATATTTCAAGGAATATTTCTGATGTAAGGAATTTTTTCAGCATGGGATTCTAGGTCCAGGAGAGCCTATGTGTTGTGATATTAAAAATATTAACTAGTTTTATAGAAAACATGTAGTTTCATTATAAACATGGAATAAATCCCGAGTGGATTCTCAGATCAATAATAGGCATCTATGGTTGAGTAAAAAATGTGTATTTTTCCCTAGGTGTGACATAAAATTTATTGTTTTTTGGTTCCCAGTCAAAAGCGGAAATTGGTTGGGCGTTTAATAGAGTTTATTGAGATAATAAAAATTAAATCAATAACACCACTTATGGTTTTTTGATCTTTAGGAGAGGATTACTACCCTTTCATGATAGAGGTTCTGAGGTATAACTAAGGCATGGAGGTGCCTATAGTGCCCATTTCTAACACATATTGTCATTGGACTGAGTTGTTGGGGCTCCCAAACATCGTTTTAATCCCAAATATTCTCCATTTCACCATTAGTTTTGATGATCTTATTTTTACATCTACATTACCATTTCTATTCATTTTTATGTTTTAGGGCCTTAGATGACAACTAAGGTCCCTATGCGCGTAAATATATGGGATTCTTTAGAATAGTATTGTGTTTTGAAGGATGATAGGGAATTACACTTCATAATCACCAATAAAATGTCATGTGGTGAATATGAAGACACTCCATGTTCTTACCATTCATAGAATATGAACTTCTACAGACTACACATCGTTTTATGTTGGTGCATGTCATGTACTAATCCTAGGTCATTTGTCCAGGAGACATCTCCTAGAATGATGTGTTAAGGTACATGAGTGTGTGAAAGTACATGGACAATGGCACATGCACTAGGTGACATAAGTGTGAATTGGTTGAGGACATAGCCAGGAGATAAGGTAAGGAAATACATGTCATGTGCACTATATACATGATATATAAGATCAAATATCCATACAACCCATGTATAAGTGAACAAAACATGGTGTTTAGGTGTTGTAACACACTGTGTTCTCCATATTAAATGTCATCTACAGTTCATGGGAACATCCTTCTAGAAAATACCCTTATTCGGAGGTCAGATTCAAGATTTTGGGTATCTATCATGATCGTTTTTTTGTGCATAAATTGATGGAATATTTCATTAAAGATTGTGAGATATGACATGGTGTGATAGAATCATGATGTTACTCTAGTGGTGCTCAATTGTGGGTAGTAATCACGGTGGATCGCCTGTTAGATGACAGGGTTGGTACCCTTCCATGTTGTCTTGAGATGTGGGTCCCCTTGACTCTTTAGGGTAGTGGAGTGGTTTTACCCTATCATATCATGGAGTGGTTCCCATGTCTATCAAAGTGTTGTGATGTGAGGCGTTACAATAATGGTTCTCATTTTAGCAACACATGATTGATTCTTTATATTGGTTTATTTTACCATAGAGAAGTTGGAACTAGTACTCCCATGTTGTACTGAGGTACATGTTTTTTTTACCCCTCATATTAGTAGATAGAGTGCTCCCCCACAGTGGTTGAGGGTCCATCTACCCATGGAGTAGTTCTATGGGGGTCATAACATCTATGTTGGACAAGGGAACATGTCCCCCATATCATTTGGGTAGTTGGATATGGATCTCCCATATCGTATCACGGGGTAGGGACTTTATAACCATAGTGCAGATAGATTTGGTACTCACATGTCATGTCTGTTGAAGGTCATCTATCAATTTATATGGTAGTCCACTATCATACTTGGGCGTGAGTCCTCAATAGGTGATGTACGGGTAGATAGAGTAGGTACTCCCCACTCATACAAGGTCATGTTCATCTATCTATGGATTTGATACTCCCCTGAGGTACCTAACTGGGGGTCCTCCATATACAATGTTCTAATAGATTCTATACTCTCCTAATGTACTAGGGTGTGTGTCCTCTATTAATGGGTCGGTAGACCCCTATATTATTCGGGTGAGGGTCCCTCATGGAATTCATATAGGTCGAGGTGTAACAATCATATACTTATGGTATGGGTACTCTGTTTATGGATTGTTACTCACCTATCATTGAGTAATGGAAGGGAGAAGGCCCTCCATGAGAGTTGGATCTCCCTCAACTATGTTTCATAGTTTTGAGGAGTTAGAAAATACACTTTTTACACGAGGTACTCAGTTAATAGTAAGTGCATCAACAACAGTGTGTGTTGTGGTTCCCTCCATACGAGTGCTTCAAAGGTTTCATGTAATTGTTAAGATTTAGTACTTTCTTAGGTGTGGTTAGAGGTATGGTGCAGGTCCATCATTTCTCTATCTTTAAAGATGTTTCATGTGATGTATGATCTAAAACAATTCTCATTTGAATTTATGTAGGGGAGAGGGGTGGGATTCTCTACATGTCTTCCCATAAGTTTAGGTAAGGAGTGATAGACATATGGAATAAGGAAATTGACTAATTCCTATAGATCTATTCTTGATTGAGAATTTCTCTTGGATGAGTGAAGTATGAGATATCAGAGATTGAGGATTTAATTATCATAGAATGGTGTTACCTTTGAACCTCATGTAGAATCCTGTGGTTGGATATAAGTTTGGTACATCATGATACTTGAAATTTCATATGAGTATATGTAGTTTTATTATGAGATTCATTGATGTGTTTTCAAAAATATTGGTTGATGCATCATGTGGGGATCAGATGACATGATTTTGATCTTGAAGAGTGGTTGAGATAGATTTTCTTATTCTCTATCTTCTGGGTTTCCAATAGATGGGTTGAGAAAATTATTTCTTTCAATTCTGCCTTTGATTTTGGTATTTTGGTTTTCCTACTAGAAATTATTCTATTAAAACCTACATAGGGTAATCCCCCACATGTTGTTTCTTTTATACATGACGGGCTTAATGACAGACTCCCATAACAACCCAAATAAGGTGTTGATTGAGATATCAATATAATGATGTTTTTATTAGATCTTGAATGAGGTTTGTTGTGGTGGCTTCATTTGATTATAGTACCCTCTTGAGAAGGGTGGAATTTTTGGAGGCTTTTTGTGGGCTTGTATTTTTTCACTTCACAATTTTAGTAAATCTATTATATTCTGATTTTGGGATAGATGTATTCATTAATTTATATTTATTCTTTAATATATCATAACTATTTCATAGATATATATATGGGTGGGTGCATAAAAGTACATTAGGATAAGGCCACCCAGGTGTGTGATATGACTTCTCGACAGTAGACTACATCCCTTGACATGTTGAAGGAATGCTTCTGTTAGTTGTGACTTAGTCCCCAAAAGTCTAGGTTGTGAAAAAACAACCCAAACCATTTTTGTTAGTAAATAGTAATTATTTCCTTTTAGTATACATATTAAACAAATAAAAATTTATTTAAAATTGTGACATTCTATATTTTTGAAACATTTTACATTTTAAATGTATAATTTATTAAAATATACAATTGATGGGTGATATAATCATATCCCCACATAATTTTAAAAATATATGGATAAAAAATTTATCCTAAAGAAAAAAAAATTGTCCATTTATTCTTCTATAAACATGTTACAGAAATTGATGAATCATAAAGTATGTGTATACAATTAATCATTATACCCATGTTTATACCAACTCTTTATAATAAAAAACATCATTTATCACATATGGAAAATTATATGAAAATAGTCTTCTTTTACATAGATTCTTTTGATATTGATAATATCTTATGAATTAAAATTTGTGATGTAAAAAATAATTCTATTATCACAAGAGTATAAACTATATGATCAATTGAATTATTCCTTTGATTTTGTACTCATTTATATTTACAAAACATTATAAACTATATATAAGACATCTAATATAATTCAAAACCAAAGAGTTAGTTTCTAGCACATCAATACCTAAAATGGAAATTCCTGGGGGTTTGAAAAACTATATTTTGTATATTAGGGATCATCCAATTATAATGAATTAAAAATCCTCCTTAATAATAACCTAAGGTTTCAATGGCATTTAATGAATTCATAAAGAAACATTGTTGAACTTCTCAACTAACATTTATTCATATATTTTGTAATTTTAAACCCTTTAATAATCTATACATTAAAATAATCTAGAAATAAAATGCACAGTTCATCCACTCTCAACACTTTATAAATATCATGTATAAATTAAATAAATTTAATCACATTATTAAAATATTTCACTATATGATACTACACTATAATGGAATTTGTGAGTAGTGGTGGTTATTTTCATTTGGAGGTGGTTCAAACTACCTCTCAAAAATTCTACTATATGTTTTTATACTATCATAAAATTTGTCTTTGTTGTCCAAATTTCATTATTTAAGTTAATTTTGTGGTTTTTTTGGTATGTATAACAAAAGAAAATTTGGTGTTAAATTTATTTTTATCCACACTTTTTTACATTAATAACTAAAGTGGAGTTAGATGATGTTTTACCACTACTAAACATTTTAATAGGCAGACATAGAATAAACTACCACTAAAGTTCACTTCACCAATTATAGATGAATATAAAACGAAAACTATATAGTAATATTAAAATAAATTGAAATTAGAAAAACATCAAATCCAGATTAGATAAAAATACTAATATCAAATTGTAACTGTTAACATGATGATAAAATCGTAGTATGGTGCATCTAAACATTGTAATTCCATCGATATAAAAATAAATAATTTTAGGTATAAGATTAAATGAAATGAGGAATACTATAATCTATATATATCACACATGAGAAGAATCCAAATCCTGATTCATGCACTTATGGTAGATAAATAATTGAAATCAAATAAAAAGATAAATTTCACTGATATATTTAGTATTTCATTTAAATGAAACCCAATTTGAAAACAAAATGAAGATTAAACTAAACCATAAAAAAATTAAAAAACAGGAAAAAAGTAACCAAAGTATTATGCCAAGGAAAACATGACATAAGTAAATAAATAATTCTAAAAGATACAAGTGACATAATGAATCAACTATAATAATGAACAAATATACTTAATAATTTAATATAAATAAAAAAGAGTATATTTAATATATTGAACATCATGGGAATGTAATATATAAATAGATATAATTTTACCCAAGAAGTAATCGACAACCAACAAAAATTAATACTTGTCAAATTGTATATATAATGGGAAATACCACTGGTTCTAGTGATAAAATTCAAGAAAAAATCATGTGAAAGTATATTCCGACCTATTTATGTTGTTCCTATTTGTTTTTGGTTTTTATAGTGTTGGTTTTTCATCATAGTAAACCTATAACCTTTTTCGTTGAATAAGAGGAAGGTCAGACCAAATACATGATTATTCCAAAACATTAGTTATACCAACCCAATAAGGAATAAATTTTAAATTTTATATATAATGTTATGTTCTAGTGATACAATCCTTAACACACTCATTTGGAACTATCTTATGACTTATTGATGACGTTCATAACAAATAACCTCCTAATTTTCTCAAACCAAGCTAAACATGGTAGATATCCCCTATAGCCCCATATTTTCATTAATAATAGGATACTTATCAGCATCACATTATGACTAGCATAATAATAATTTCTTGATCTCTTGGATATATTACCATGGTTCCTATGAAATTTTCTACTAGAAGTTATGAAATATATCATAAGTCATATCACAATATCCATAACAAATATTATATTATATTCCAAAACACACATCTAATCAAAATTGGATATGAATCCCCTTAAATCCAAAAAATATATTATTTATAATGATATATAAATAAAATAAAAAATATTAAAAATCACATTGATTAAAAATAAGTAAAAACTATTCCCTTAAGAATTTTTTTCAATCATATATACAATACATGAAATTGTTCTACAAGTGTTCTACAAGTGTACTACATGGAAACCAATCGAAAACCAATTTATGTAAATCTTGGAAAACATCAATACAACAAAAACCTATTTAACTTCATAAATATTGAAATATATAGCATTATAATTAATACGTGGTGAGTTTTAGAAAACTAATACATCCAAGGAATGTAAAATAATTAGATTTTTATAATACGCCAACCTCAAACAACATCATGGATTCTTGTTAACCATTTCATTTTTTAATCTGAAATAAATTTGACCACGAATAACCCTTAATGAATCCAATTTTAACCCTTGTTACTACATGATGAAATAATATTGGAATGGCCTCTATATCTATATGAAATCCATGTAACCAAAATCTATATGAAAATTTTCATGAAATTTAAATAGTGTAGTTTATTTAAATTTTAATATAAAACCAATAAATGATAGTGTAATAAAATATTATGATGTTCTGTAATATACCACCCCAATCAAATTGTTCATCGACCCAATATTATTTATGGAACATCCAATCATCTTCTTATATAAATTAAATAATTATTATTTATTGAAATACCCTTTGCATCCTATATCTATATATTATCCTCTATATATTTTATTCTGTTCACCCATTCTTGAATTTTTCATTGCATTGTAGTAAACAACCTCTATGCTACTCAATGTAGGGAGTAAGTACAACCAATAGTTGATTAAGTTTAAATCTTAGTTGAACTTCCAAAGACATCTGACAGTACTGGTCCAGAACCCATCTCGTGCACGCGATGAGGATGATCCTTCCCAAGTACTTGAACAATTGGATCGTCATGTGGGATAAAGATATACTATTTGGGGATCATATCTCAATGTTCCCATATTTTTCACTTAAAATATAATATAATCCTTAATTAGAGATATATATACATTAATAATGTGAAAAAATTCAATTAGTATTTACTATGAAAATGTAATTGACACACCAACTTCTTTGGCATGAATACTAATGTTACTTACATCATATTTTTTATGAAAATTAAATTAATTTTCTATTCAAGATACGTGGTAAAATAATATTTTTTACAACATGATGGAAAGATAAACTAAATATTTATATTTGAAAAATATAATGTTTTCTTTTGAATATTTAATCTAAAGAGAATATTTCCATAAAAAATCTATTGCATGAAAAACTCTTTGAAATAGTATTGTGAGGGATTGTTTTTTCTAGTTTGAATTGAAATATTTTTTCTTGAAATATCATGAAATAAAGAAAATTTATTTTAATAACATTGTATTCAATTTCATCTCCTTATATATAAAATGATATTTATATAAATATATATTCTCCAATACCATGTGAAACTTATGGTGATGATTATCAAGAAATAACTTCCACTACTCTCCAGGAACCCCTTCTGGTACCCAATCATACTTCTGTTTAGTGGTCAATGATGTATTATTAAATTCTTTCCATAGTCCTGATTTACAATATTTCTATTTCTCATCCAAAATTTTCAACATCCACATTTATGTGATATGATCAAAAACATTAAAGTTGAGTAACATATATATAAAGAGATTCATTTTTAAAATATTATAAATTATTTAAATAATGATATTAGATAGAGAAATAATTTATTAAAATTACCATTATTTAGGAATGAAATAAATCATTCTTCAGTGATAGAGGCATACTAATGTTATCAGAATATGTAATCAATAGGTTAACTACCTCATCCACTAACTGGCCATTATTTTGTCTAAATAATCTAGCATCATAATCTATGGGGTCCCCATAACAATCCAATTGGACAACTACCTTTAATATTTACAGATTATAGACATCAAAAATATTAATATTTTTCTCTATAGTAACATTGTTTCCATATAATTATGAAATAAATAGTCATTAGTTTTAAAAAGTTTAATAACATTAGTCACATTAAAATTTATAACTATAATTTTCACCCTCCAATACCCTCATGATAAAATAAGAGTAAATACCTTTTCCTTATCTATAGAATTGTATCATGTCAAACATACTAAATAAGGAGCCAATGTTCCAGATGTTGATGGGATAGAGAAGGAGGGTGTGAAAAATGCATGTGATAGGGAGATATATGTTTATAAAAATGATGACAAGGGGATATAGAGGGTGTCCCTAATCTTGTAGTGTGAGAGACTAATGAATCCTCATGTGTCTATGTCATTGAGTGAATGTCATATGGGAGTTTACTAGGATTTGTAAAATGATTCTTCCATGGAATTCCTCCCATTTTAAAAAACATCATTAGAATATATAAATCAAAAAACACATGAAGAAAATTAAATTTAGGGATGATTATATTTTCATCATCCTAAAAAATAAAATATACATAGCTATGATAATGAATTCTTTCACATACCAAAGAAATATGGAAATTAATTTTTCAAAATTATAAAACTCATTCATGAAAATAAATTTAAATATGATAATATTAATATTTTCTTTATTTTTACAGTACATATATTTGTATAAAATATTTTTAGTAACCTAAAGTAAACACTTATCAACCAAAAAATCGATTCAAATAAAAAATAATATTTAAAAATACATTATATCCAAAAAAAGGGCTTATAAAATTCTTTTAAAATCATCCAAGATCATTTAAAATCATCCAATAAATAAAAACCTTTCATTACAGAGGAAATTAATTTAATTTCAAACATATTTTAAATTGGATCCCTCCAAAATGGGGAGTCATGAGAGAAGGGTTAGAAGTGGGAGTTGAGGGAGAATGGGAATAAGGGGAAGAAGATAGAGATGGGGTGGGGGAGAGGGCTCAAGATCATGGTTTTGGTGTATAAGGGGGGAATAGTGAGAAGGGGATGGTGGGGATGGCTTGGTAGAGAAGGGGTCGGTAGACATCAAGTCCCTGGACATGGGATTTTGGGATTAGGTTCGGTAAGGGCTTGGGCATGGGGGACTCAATGGATCATTCTCAGGGGATATGTACATATATCCAATTTAACAAATTCATATATTCACAGGTTATTTTTTTAACATAGCCACATATATGAATACTTATGTATATAGGTTGAAAATATATATACATATATATAACAAAAGTTACATTAAAAACATAGAACTTTAATAATCATTTTTATGATAAATTTTACCCCACCTTTTAAAACCAACACATAAATTTAAATATTAAACTTATTAATTTTATTGTTTTTATATAGTTACAAAACATAAGGTGTGTGAAATGAATTAATGTATTATTTTAACCAAAATACAATTACAGAAAACCTTATAATTGAATTGGAAATCAAGTGTAACTTGATTTCTATATTCAATGTATTTTAAATATAATCATTATTATAATTTTATATCAACCCAAATGATTAAAAATACCATACATTAATGATGTAAAATTTTAATTGTAGTGACCCTCTCTTAACATGCATAGATATTACACAATTTTATATGAATATCCAATAAATTATAATTAAAGATTCTTGAGGACCGTAATAGTTTAGTGTCTTTAGAAACATGGAATAAAGTATTATATCCTGGTGAAAGATCATCAATATCTCTAATAATGATCACTACCTTTATTACTTCTCCCTAAAACCTTTCTCAGTAACCTAGGTAAATAAAACATGACAAGTGGTGAGCTTAAATGCTTAGTAAGGGTAAATAAAGGAAATGTGTAAGCATAACATGTAAAATAGGTATGGAACTTAAGCAAAAAAAATTAAGATCATAACTTGAATATAATATATCATAACAAATATTAGAAACTCATAATACATGGATCATAATATAATTAACAGTATATGTCATTAACGTAGAACATAGAGATAAAACTTGGAATTGTGGCAGACAGATAAGCATATAATATGATTTCTATAATAGCCAAGCCATTTATTCCAATATCATCTTTGTATTATGTGTTCACTCCCCATACAATATTGTTAGTCATGGTTCACTACCATGTACATGTTGGTAGCATGAGTTCACTCCCCTCAACATCTTGGTTGTCATGGTTTACTCTCATGGTCACCTTAGTTATAAAGGTTCATTCCTAATACCATCTTATTCTATCTCATGAGATATAAATCATTACCCAATGTATTAGAGAAAGATATAGGTCCCAACCATCTCAAAATGGAATCATACATACGTGTTCGAAAATAAAATAAACAATTATATCATAACCCATAAAATTAAATGGGGATCATAAACATTTAAACATATCATAACCTATGAAAAAAGATACTGATTTCATAACTATTTCATCAAAATCATCACCCATGAAAGAGAAACAGATTTCATAAACATATAACCCATGAAATATAAATTAATTTCATAAACATATAATCCATGAAAGGGAAACGAGTTTCATAAATACCATGAAATTAAGCATAACCCAGTCATTTAAAGAATAGGAGTTGAACATTTAGATAATTTCCTTGAAGGTCATAATTAATATCTATATATGTGATCTTAGAAGTAAAATAATTTTGAAATGCATTTCAATAAAATTATTGTGTAAAATATCATTTCCTCTTTGAAAAGAATTATTTTAATACATAAAACCATTTTGAAATTATTTTCACATCAAATACCTTCAACACATATTAGGAATACTTGAAATCATCTTCAAAACCTTTTTCCTTGAAAACTTTTTAAATAAGCTTAAAAATATTGTAAAACCCTTTTTATTTTAAAACTAATTAAAAACATATAAATAACGCTTGAAAATGTTTTAATTTTTTTTACATGAAATCATACGAAATAATATTGAAATGTTTTTTGTAAACCATTTCATTTAAAAACTACTAGAAAATAGACCTTTACTCATGGTTTTGGGAAAAATAGTGGATCCAGGCACCCTTATACTAACGGTTCTCCTAAAACTCTGGGTTTAGGTATTGTATGGGAACCTACTACAACAATTTTACTAAACCTGAGGGTATAGGTAAATCATGGAATCTTATACCTAAGGTTTTATTAAAATGAGGGTATAGGTATTGTATGAGAACCTATACCTATGGTTTTCCAAAACCGCTGGTATAGGCCCCTTTAGAACCACGGTTCTAGAAAACATTCTTCAGTATAGGGTAGTTCATCAAGACCTATACCCATGGTTTAACAAAAACCATGTGTATAGGGTTTATTTTTGAAGACATATAGCCATAGTTTTTTAAAACCATGTGTATTGCTTTCCCGACTTATAGTACAAACAAAATTGCGGGGCACAAAAAAAAATTCCCAGGAACACCTATACCCATAGTTTTCTACCTATTTCTATAGTTTATATAAATATATATAAGTAAATATATATTTATATACCAATAACATATATGGGCTAGTGGTTATGAGTAGGAGGAATAAATGAGTGGTCCAGGGATCAAATCTCTCAACCGCATTCTTTTTGTCAAAGCTATAACCCCTGTTTTAAAACCATGGATATAGGTGAATAACATAGTGTAATAGTTACTGACATGGTGGACTAGACATATACCCATGGTTTAGTAAACCGTGGGTATAAATCAAAGGCTATACCAATTCCTTGGTAGACCAAGGATTCAAGGAACCGTGGGTATAGCCTATACACACGGTTTTAGGGGCTATACCCCCAGTTTCCAATTGATGGTATAGAGAATATTTCCTATAGTAGAAATACTTTGAAAACTTATAAAGAAAGCTTGAGAATGTTTTGAAACCCATTTCATTGAAAATAAATTGGGAAACTTATAAAGAGAGATTTTAAAATAAAAAACATGTTTAAAATACATTATACTATAAAATGATATTCAATTTTGATTTTAAAACATTTTTTAAAACATTTTATAAAACATAGTATTGAAATAAAACAAATTTCCAATCGAAGAGAGAGATACAATCAATTTTTTATTAAAACATTTTCTTAATTATCATAAGTACTAAAGAGTTTAATAATGGTACTAAAACAAGGAGATATATTTAATAAATAGAATATTATTATTCTCATGTGTGTTATTTAGATATGGATCCTAATATTTAATAAAAATAAGCATATCCATTAACAATCTTCAAAATCAATGAGATTGCTTCGATAAACTATTACCACTTGGTTATGTGGGATGATACTTGTAATGTAAATAAATGAAATGAAATTAATCATAAAATATCATTAAAGTAAGGATATTAGTTATATACAATGTAGATTTGAATAATATACACATTTTTAAATAACATTGGTTCATAACAAAACATATGTCTCAACGAAGGCAATTTTAGACAAAGCTACATTACCGATTTGGTAACTTTTGAAAAATAAACCCCCAAAATTATTTTCATATAATGTATATTTAAATAATCATTAATTTAATTATAATATTAATATAACTGAATTCATTCTCAGTATATATACCACACAAACTAAATGGGTGGTGAGTAAAGCATGTATCTCACAAAAATAAAAAGTCCGCTGAAATTCCCTCACCTTGTGTCTTCACTCTCATTGTACTCTTTCAAAACACCAATAAAAAAATATAAATTTATTATAAATATTATAAATAACCATATTAATAAATATAACACCATATAATTTTTTATTACGACCTTATATTACCTTCATGTTAGAAATACTATGTTAAGGTTTCACTTTTGGTAATATTCACATTCTTCTTTTCATGTTTCTTAATTTCTTATATCATTTGTATTTATAATTTATATCATGGTTTATAGAATTTAAAACAAGATATAAATATAATTTATTTATATTATATGTGTACTATAATAATTTAAATAATATATAAGTACAAAATAGATTACATCATTCTTGAAGACAGTAGGCTTTACGTACGCGTGAAAACTATTTTTGTTTAATTTTCCTATTGAAAGTAATAATGTAAAATACATATATATATATATATATATATAATTATTAAAATATAATTATGATATAATCTATATCATATATATATTTTCCCTAAAATATTATTTAATACAATCAATGTTAAGTATGAACAAATTATATCTCTTTGAGAGGGCGGTAGTCCACACTTCCCCAAATGAAATTATCATATTAACACAAAAGAGAAATTAAAAATACATGTGTTGTAAAAAGAATATATAAGATTAATGAAATAATATATATATATATATCATCATAACATCCACCATGAGAGGTGGTTAAAAAAATGGAACAATCATTATTTTGTGAAGAGGAAGTTCACTGTACACAAAAACAGTATGTTTGTTACCCATTAGACGGTGGTGTGTGTACGTATAAGTCCAAAAAATAGCATAAAAATACTATTATATTTTTGATATTTTTATTTTATATAGTCAGGGAATAAATATAGTGTAGGGGATGGAGAAGGAAAATAAAAGCATCAAGCTTTAGAAATGGTGTTACCTCTTATTTGGGTAACTCATTTTGGTTTTTTCTTAAAGGATTCCTTGGAAGACTTTATGCACAAATGGATGATTCATGGAGTAATTTGGGTATGTTTTTAAGTTTATTGGGTTTATATTGGATGATCCTTAGTGGTTTTAAAGATTTTTATTGGAGGTAGAGTTGGTGGCCGTTTACAGGGAAGGAGGAGTGGCACCCTTGTAAATATTTAAGGAGAGAATTCCAGCCACATTTTTCAAGTTTCATGTGGATCCAATTAGTGTACAAATCAATTAAAAGCTAGTATAGGGTACATATATGACTATAAAATGGATTTTGGGCAAGTTTTTAGGTTTTTGTCCTGTTAAATTTAAGAATTAGTCTTTAGTTAAGATTAATATTACCATTATCGATGTAATTAATTTTATTCAATTTAACTAATATTTCTGGATAAAAATTATGTTTATCATTTTATAAATTATATAACAATAGGATTACAAATATTTAATAAATATTTATAAATTCTAATAACATATGTGACAGAAATTTATTTAAAATTAATCCATTATTTTGGCCGTCATTGTGGGTTTTTAAAGTAAAAACATTCAAAAGTTTGCTAAGTTTTTATATCCAATTTCAATTTTAAATTTATCTCAATGAAATAAATTGTATTAATTAATGAAAATATTACATAATTAAACTTTAAAAATATATATATAAATTATCCATACAAATAAATTAGATAAAAAATCAATTTTGAACAAAAACTTCATATTTTTAACTATCCATTAAAAATTGAAACCGTACAAAAAAATACCAAAAAAATATATTAACAAATATTTATGTTTTAATTTAAAATAATAATATTATTTAGGAATATTAATTCTATAAAAGTTCCAGAAATTTGGATTTAAAATGGGTTCTCCATTAAAAGGTTGTTAAACTACATTTATAAAAATAAATTTTTCTATTCATAAAATTGGGTTTCTTCTTTATATTATATTTATCAAATATTTTGAATGAAAATTATAAATATTTGGCTGAATACATAACATATATATTACATTATTATAACTCACTAATAGTTTTTAATTAAATTTATTAGGGTAAAACATATTTATGACCATAAAATAATAATATTGCCTTTTGTATTCAATCTACAGTGAGATTCATTTATAATTAATTGGTTAGCTATGAATTCATATTATATTTTGTAACCAATATAATTTCATAAATGAGTTAATACAATATGTAACATATAATTTAACATCTAGGTTATATCTTATTATCTTATATAATCAAATTGTAATAATATATTATTCTTCAGTAAACCTTGGTCTTGCGTGTTACGCAAGATGTCGAGGAAAGCCATTATTTCCTATAATGCAAGCTAACCTAGGTGTCCCGTGTAGATAAAGATAATGTTAATGTGGAATGTTTTTTATTATTAACATGGTTCTATGTATAATGCAGGACAAACATAGTGCTTTAATATAAAATAATATATCATATGTGTTTTGTAAAATGAACAATATCTAAAAGGATAAATTAATTCAAAAATAAATAATTCAAAAAATGTATGATTGTTACAATATACCTCCCTCAAAATGAATTTTGACCTCGAAATTCGTCTGGGTTATCAAAGGATTAATACCATACCATTTAATTTATATAAATACAAATTGTAAAAATGAATACAAAAACATACCTTAAAAAGGGAAATTTTGAACCATAATGGTTACCCAAAGTAAAATATTATCAGGTTTCCACATAAGAGAAAATAGGTTGGGAGTGAATATTGGAAATGGAGAAAAAGCGTAATATTTTGATGTAGTGATTTAAATCATCATTCATAAATAGGTGAATTATTAAAGAAAATTCCAGGCCCTCAAATTAATAAATATGTGATTAATTAAAAGTACACTAGTTCAACAAAATTAATGCATTAGTAAAACACATTTTCTTTAGAACATTATCCTAACATTAAGTAATTTTTTTATTTACCAATTATATAAGGAAATATAATTACTTTCTAGATTTCTGTAAAAAAATTCAATCTTTTTTAGTTCTTTTAACTATTTATAATTCATCAATTACTTTAAGAATTTGATGTCCAGAAATTAACTTGGATGGTCAAAGCACTAAAATACACATTTAGTAGATATTAAGGCCTATAAAAGAATGAAAAGTATAACTATTTTCAATGATTATTATTAAAAATTAATATGGTTAATACATTAATCTCTAAAATAAAAATCAACACTATTGTTTCATCATAAAAAAATTATTCATCAAAAATAATTATACTTTAACCAGAACATCACATAGTGCAATGGTAGGCTTGAAACTCTGATCTTCCATCAGACATGGGTTCCAGACCTACACCTTTCTAGGCATAAATTTTTGTCACCTAACATACATGATGTATTTTTCTAAGACCATACAAATATAATTTCCAAAATAAATATGATGGATATCCTTGAAATAAGGTTAATCATTAGTAACATTTTAACCAATTGTTTCTATAAAACTATATACATAAATTCTTACTCTAAATTTTAACATAAGATTGTCATAAATAGTTAACATTATATATTTTCATAAATATTATTATCCATAACATTTGAAAGTTAGTCATTAAATCTACTTAATGTTGATCACACATTTATCACCAAGTACAAATTGGTTGTCACAATCCAAACATGTGAATACCCTCATTATATTTTCTCTTGATACATGGTAATAAAATTAATTACCATAAATACTTTTGTAAACCAATCATTCTTCCATATTCTAAATTATATTGGATCTATTATTTAAAATCCAAAAATGTTGTAAACATTACCAATGATAGCATAATCCACCTATCAACAATTCCTTAATTAGTTCCAAGGTAATATGTACTCTCTAATTTACATATTCATAACTGAAGAATCATTATCCAAACAAAAATATCCTAACATAGAGAACAAATTAAATTTTATCTTTCCCTTAATCATCTATTTTCAAAGGATACCACCTTTCCATTTTATCACATTTCAATTTCATCGAAACCATTTAACAAGTTCTTGTAAATCTGTAAAGAAAAACATAAACTGAACAATCCATTGATAGTTCAACTTCATATAAAAAAATTCTTGAATCCATATAAATAAAATATGTTATTATCCCACGTCATCCTTCTGTAGTTATCAAGGCTACCTCATACTATTAAACAATACCTCATTCCATTCACATTTCATATGTATCTCTTCATTATTAGTGTTGTAACTATTACTCCAAAAACATTCTTGATGGATAGAAAAAACATTTTCAAAAATGTTACATTTAATTTTATTGTTTTTAATCCAAAAAATGTTTTATTTTATAATAATTTCTACATTTTATAAATGTAAGTATTATTTTGAGCACAAATGTCAAAATAGATTATTTTGGATTTTTTATAGTTTTGAATTATTTTATTATTTCAGCCATTATTTTTATATTGATTTAAATTGTTAAATTATTTCTTTATAGGTTTTTAAATATCCTTGTGTTTGTTTCATCCTTCTGGAGTAAAATATTAATCTGCCTATAGAAGCAAAAAATAAGCATAGAATTTGGGCCTTGAAATCTGTTTCCAGAAGTTTTTGTTTTCGGTGATGGATCCATAGATAATGAATTTTAGGCCCAAACACTCTCAAATTAGGTGGATGGACGTACAACATGTTTTGGAACAACTGTTATCAAGTCTCCCTTGCGTAAAGAAGTTGTTTCATGGTTATTAATTTATTATAATATGGTGGATTGAAATTTGGAGGGATATATAGAATATATTCTCAGAGTAAAATGGCCATAGCACCCACCAAACACATCTAAATACTCTAAAATTTGAGGATAAAAGGCCAATGAAATTTGAAGAACTTTAATGATGGACTAAATGTGGGATTATTTAATTTATGGGGGAAATAACACGTCACCATTTTCAATAAAATTATTTCAATAAAATGAGGAGATCTCCTCCCTCTCAAATCATATCATCTCATGTCATTACATCTCATTCCTTTTGAGGAATAAGGAGGAGAAAAATTTCAGATTTATCATTTTTATTTATTTTCTTTTTCATATATTTTTAATTCCTTCCTTTTCCCCTTCATCTTGATTACCCTTCTCATAGAGGGGTAATGATTTTGTGTGATCAGGGAATGAGGAGTTTCCCTTTTGTAATGTCAGAGTCACGATCTTTAATATTAAAATATCTTTTTCAATTTAATGATATATATTTTCAATGGTGTTAAATTCTCTTCATGTGATTTTATTTTGGGTTTTTATTTCATTAATTATTTATAGCTTTGGTGGATTAATATTAAAATCCCTCCACCTAGTGAAATATGTATCGATTGAGAAAATTTTTATAGGTGGTGAGTATCTAACAATCGTTGGCACATGCATGAAATGATTGAATTGTTTCTTGATTTATTAGAATAAAAAATTCTTGATCGAGAAATTTCTTGATTTTTTTGGGGACTGATTTATGAACTTTTATACACATAGAAGTAAATTTATTTTCTTCCTTCAACCATGAGTGAATGACATCTTGATAGAAGATTCATTCATTAATCATTCAATGGGAAGAGAGGGGAACTAATTTTTATGACCATGATGACTATGAAAAAGGAGGTATTTCCTTAACCCTTTTACTCTCTACATCAGATTTGTTCAAAATGTATTTTTTTATTTTCTTCTTCTATTAAAAAACTCAAAAAAAATTTAGAAACATCATATAATCATTTATCCAATAAAAGTGACAAACTATTTTTTGTGCACCCCTATTTGGGAGACAACCTAGGTCAACCACATTATTGTCTTTTAACTTAGGAAATATTTCTTTTTCTAAGCCCCATGATAGGTGTGCGTCAATGATCCTCTTCAATAGTTATCCTCTTTGAAAATTGAGTTTCTTAATGACCATTCCATCCACACTTATAACACATGACCTTCAATGAAACCTTAGGGAGGCCAATATTCTCATCCATTTCATTAACTTAACTCTTCATTTTTTACCCTATAGTCACTTGCTTTGTGTAATTATTTATGTTAGGTCTACAAGTATAGGTACCCTGATGGGGGTTGAATTAGGGTATGACATATTAAAACAACTTCCCCTTTTGATCTTGTTTTTCAGTTAGAAAAAATCCTCTTCTCTCTCCTTCCCATTGTAGAGTATGAATAAACCATAAAAATGCACAGGACATTGAAATTTTTACATGTTTCACCCACACTGAGCTACGTCCAAGGTGCATACACCGACAGTGTTATTATGTACCAATTCCACAATAAACGCATTTTTTTACATGTTCTGAGTGGACTCACAGTCCCTCATGGTTTACAACCACTCAAAATTTAAGAACTCACTTCTCTCTCAACTGAATTGAGATCACTGCTTCTTCAAAAGATCCACTCACATTTTACAAACCTATTGGTCTATTAATTATCTCTAATGATTTATGTATCCTTAATTGTTGAGATATTCTCTATTGATGCCTATCTTTCACCCACAGATGAATCTCTCTTTTCACCGGGTGTACCATGCAACCACAATTTTTATACGTAGCCCTTACTGCACCTTATGTGAATTTCCCTTGACTTGCACGAAATAAAATTTTCATGAAACACCTCTTTTATGCGCAACCACTTATTTTTACATGAAACCTCTGCACTTCCTTGCTTTTAATTTTCTACTTTTGCGTGCAATCGATTTTTCGCACAACAGTCTTATTTTTCACGCATGCTCTTCTTTTCACGCAAACAGTTCTTTTACACGCAACATTTTTATTACATGAAAATAATTATTTTATGGAGAACTCCAATATTTTATGTGAATCCTTTTTTCATGCGCAAACACTCATTTTACCTGAAAACTAGTT
This sequence comes from Viscum album, assembly GCA_963277665.1. Classification (NCBI taxonomy): domain Eukaryota; kingdom Viridiplantae; phylum Streptophyta; class Magnoliopsida; order Santalales; family Viscaceae; genus Viscum; species Viscum album. The sequence continues at coordinate 1,404,704,384 of OY728133.1, read as the reverse complement.
GTTTATACATAACTCTTTTGCGTACTCAAATTTATCCCGCCATATCTTTGATACTCTCTAAATCATAAGCTTTTTTAATGAGGGAGGTCACTTCATATTTATAGGAAAAATACACCTCTGTGTGAAAAAACCTCCTTCCGCGCATAATACTCATTGAGTGAGAAAAACACATCTTCTGCACAACACCATATTTCACGCCATGCTCCAATTTTTCATGCACCTCGTGCCTTTGCCTATTTTCGAGCTTCTGATCTTGATATATCTCGTGCGCGAAAAACACCAATCATCTATTTCGCAGACCAAACCAATTTTTCATGCACCACATTATTTTTCACACACCACAATCTTTTTTCATGCACCACACAAATATTTCATGCACCACAATCTTTTTTCACACACCACCCTTGGCCAAAAACACATCACTCCATTTTTGGATAGTTAGGCCCAAAAATTTGGCAAACACTAGAAAATGGTGCCACCTTGTATTTTATCTTTTTGTATTTCCTCTAGATCATCCATTCTTTTGTTGAGGTTCTTCAACAGAACATGGATAGTCAACAACATCTCTTGATCCCGAAAAATCACCATGTAAACTCTCTTTGTTAGAAAATTATACATCTTGGTCTGCTTTGTGAACAAAAAAAAAAACAGAGGCCCACTTTTTCAACAAATGAAATCACCTCCAAAATGCTTCAATAAAACCTTGAGGTATTTTTTCCCAACAGTTTACCACATTCAAAGCTTATTCTTGTTCCTATAATACATTCACTTAGGTGATTATTTCATCATTTTTTACACAAAGGAAACAAAATCTTATTTTCTCCATGGTCTCTATTACCTAAACTCTCATAAAACTATTTCCTTCTCTTCTTTGGTGATTCTAAGAGTTGGTTAGGGTAAATGTTCTCAAACATATTTTTTGAATAATAATTTGGCATGTTTACAATATCTTTCACTCCAATGATCATCCCAATTTACTTTTCATCAAAAAATATTCAATCACATTCAACATTAATCTAGTTTCATATTGTTCCCACCATTGACTAAAACTAGAAGCATAGTGGGAGCATTATATATCATATCATAAAACCACATACTAATCAAAATTATTACTTATAATATGTATAAATCATAACTTATTAATTAGTCTATAAAACCCTAGGTACATCCTATGTTACTCATAGCCGAATTATCTTTAAATACTTTATTATGGATTGTGAAAAGTCTTTGAATTCCCAAATCATATCCCCCAAGAGTGTCAAACGTGGTGGGAAATAATTCGCATTGTGATGTACCAGATTACCCCATGTTATGCCTGAAACATTTTTTTGGAGTTATTACCCTTGGGTACATCTCTTCCAGAACCAAATCCACTCTCAGTATCCAAATTGGGATGTATTAATTGGAAACCACACACTCTATCCTTTAACAAAATTCCTATACATTTTCTAAAATTTTATATCATCTTTATTCTGATCCTTAGATACATACATAGACATATCCTTAGAAACATACCTATGGATATCACTATTGTTTCCGCATCCTAATTTCAAAAGGTTGAAAAAAATATTTCCTTTTATATCAACTGTAGAGAACCTCATTTAACATATATGGATATTACACCATTTTAGATTAATATTCAATTCATTAAAACAATAAATTCCTAAGTACTATAATAGTTTAGTGTCTTTTCAAACATGGAAGAAAAATATTCTATCTCGGTGAAGGATTTTAAACATCTCCGATAAGTACCTACACCTTTATTAATTATAAATAAAAATAATCTTTATAACCTAGGTAAAGGATCCATAATAAGGGGTGAGATCAAATAATCTGTAAGGTTACATTAAGTAAATTTGTAATCATTATACGAAAAACGGGTATGCAACTTAAGTATTACATTTGGATATCATACCTTACATATTATAGATCATAACAAAGATTAGTAATACATAAGACATGGATCATAATATAATTAGTATCTTAAGTCATGAAATCACAAACACTAAATAAAAAATGGAATTGTGGTAGACACATAACCATATAATATTTTTTACATAGTACCCAATGCATCGCTACCAACACTACCTTAGTAGTATGGGTTCATTCCCATGGTCATCTTGGTAGCATGATTTCCCTCTTCATACCATCTTGGTTTTCATGGTTGAATCCCATTGCCATATTCGTAGTCAAGTTTCATTCCCATGATAATTTTAGTCTACCTAATTATATATAAATCATTACCCTATTCGTTGGAGGGAGATATAAGTCCCACCCATCTCAAAATTAAATCACAAAAACACATTCGACAATATGAAAAACAATCATAGAATAACCCATGAAATTAAATGTGTATCATAAACATGTAAAGATATCATAACTTCTGGAAAAAGTTATAGGTTTCATAACCATTTCATTAATAGAAAAACACTGGAAAGAGAAACGTATTTCATAAACATATTATTCATGAATGGGAAATAGATTTCATAAAAATATAACCTATAAAAGATATATAGGATTCTTAAAGCACCTGACATTAATCATAACCCCCAAATATAATGAATATGATTGTAACCTTTAGATCATTTCCATGAAGTTTATGATAATAATCAAAAGATGTCATCTTAGATGGAAAATAAATTTTAAATATCTTTGAAAATTTATTCTTGAGGAACGTATCCTTTATTCTTTGAAAAATGAATTTTAATACATAAAACCATTTGAATAAAAAATTTATAGAAAATAACTTGAAATTTTATAAAGAATACCTCAAATAATTTTAAAAAACTTCTTCCTTGAAAACTTATAAAATAAGCATCTAAATATTTTAAAAAAATGTTTTTATTTCAAAAAAAAATTGAACGCATATACATAAATATTGAAAATGTTTTTCAAACCTTTTTACATTAAAAAAATTAATGAAACATGAAAATGTTTTTAAAACCATTTCATAAAAAATACTTTTAAAACATATAAAGAAATGAAGGGAACGTTTTGAAACCCATTTCTTTGAAGATAACTTTAAAAACATATAAAGAAATATTTTAAAACCATAAATCATTTTTAAAATACTTATTAAATTAAAATTATCTTCAAATATCATTTGAAATAATTGTTTAAAACATTTTTTAAAAAAAAATTGAAATAAAACAAATTTTTTACCAAAGAGATAGTTACAATCATATTTTTCATAAAAGCATTTTATTAATTATCTTATGTTCCAGATAATGGGGAAATCATACTAATAAATGGATATATCTTGAATAAACATAGGATAAGTAAGATCATGAGTTTTCATGAGAGAAGTATCACAATATTTTATCAAAATAAGTATAATTATTAACAATATTGAAAAGCGATGAGATTTTTTCAATAAGCACTTACCAATTGGGTTACTGAAAAATAAAATTACATTAAACATAAAATATCATGAAATTATGGATATCCATGATATATAATTTCTATTCTAATCATATAAAACTTATTCAAGAATATAGGTTCATAAAAAAACATGTGTCTCAACGATGGAAATTTGAAACAAAACTAATTTACTGATTTGGCAACTTTTGAATCATTAAACCCCACAAAATAAAGACCAAGAAATGGATATTTAGATACCCATAAAATAATTTATAGAGACATATAATAAATTAATGGGATCTATTTATACCAAAAAAAATAAATTACTGGTGAATAGACCATGTATCTCCGAGAAATAAAAATTAGATGAAATTCTCTTACCCAATGTCTTAACTCACGTCGTACTCATTGAAATAACCTGTATAATAAATATAAATTCATTATAAATATTATAAATATTTTTATTATAATATATAATACCATGTATGTTTTTACTAGGACATTATATTTTCCCTTGTTAATAAGCCTATTTTAAGGTTTAACTTTGGGTAATATTTTTGTTATCCTTCACATAGGTCTTAATTTTTAATATATTTGGTACTTATACATTATATCATTATTTCCTGACATTAAACCATGATAAAACATTTAGTGAAAATATAATATATTTTTATTATAATAATCTATATAATATATAATTTTTAAATTTAATACACTATTCAATGAAGACGGTAGGTTTTATGTACGCATGAATTCCATTTAATTGTCGTGTTGAAAGAAAAATAGTAAAAGAAATATATAAATTAATATGTATATATTTATTTATTTATTAACCAACTTATATTTATGATGTAATATATATCATATATACTCACTAAAACCATCCTCAATACAACCCATGTATTTTATGAACATATCATATCACTTTGATGGGCGGTAGTCCACACTTCCTCAAACAAAATTATTATATTAACACCGAATGAAAATAAAAAATATATTAGTTTTGAATGTAATAAGGAAACCTAAATACATAATAAATATAATATATAATATAAATACTAATATTTTCCATCATAATGTCCACTATTAAAGGTTTTATGGAAAATTGAGCAATCTTTATTTTCTGAGGCAGAAGTTCTCCATACACATAAACAGTAAGTCCATTAACCATTAGATGGTGGTGTGTGAAATTATAGTTCAACCCTTAAAATAAAATAATAATAGTATATTTAGGACAATTTTTTTGTTATAAACACATGTAATAAAGAGAGTTGAGTGGTGGAGAAGGAAAATAAATTAGAGTTTGAGAGAAGGTGTTTCCTCTTAATTGGGTAACTCGTTTTGGTTTGTGCAAAAATGATTCTTTGTAAGAATTTTTGAACAAAGTGATTCTTAACAAATAAATAATGGAATTTTGGGAAGTTTATTGTTCAGATATTTTCCAAACCTAAGCTTTTTTAGATATTTTAAGAATAGGGACATGCAGTGGCCTTTTATAGGGAAGAAGGAGTGACACTCCTCTAAATGTTGGGAGAGAGAATTAAAATCACATCTTTCATGTTGAAAGTGGATCCTATGATGATAAAAATAAGATAAATGGGAGTATATTGTAGACATATTTCTATACAATGAAATTTCTACATTTTTATATGTCATTTTGTATCATAAATGTATGGTTTGGTCCTTAGTTAATCTTAATTCTACCATAATCAATGTGATTAATTTTAATCATATTCACTAATATTTTTGGTAAAAAAAAATAATTTGAACATATTATACACTATAATATATGATTATTCAAAATATTTAATCCACTTAAAAATTTAAAATCACAGAAGTGGTGGAAATTAATTTGAAATTAATCCCTTAGTTAGCTCGGAAATGTAGTGTTGTAAAGTAGAAACATTCAAAAAAAATTCTATGTTTTTATATCCAATTTTAGTGAAAAATCATCTAAATAATGTAAATTTTATTAATTTAAAAAAATATTATATAACATAACTTTAAATAAAATTTAAAAAATAACTTAACTTTATAAATAAATTAGATGAAAAGGCACTTTTAAACATAAATTCCATATTTTTAACATTTCATTAAAAAAATGTAACCTTACATAAAAATACCAAAAAATTATCCTTACCTAATATTTATGTTTATATTTAAAATAATAAGATTATTTTTACATATTAAGAATATAAAATTTCCAATAGTGGGATTTAAAATGTGTTCACCATTAAAAGACCATGAAACGACATTTATAAAAATATATTTTTTTAAGCATAAAATTGGGGTTTTTCTTTATCTTATGTCTATAAAATTTATTTAATTAGTATAAATAATATTTTAATAAATATATTACATATAAATTAAATTAATATCTCTCAATTATTTTATATAATTTAATTTGTTTGGATAAAATATATTTGTGACCGTAAAAATAATAGTATTGCCTTTTAAATTCAATGATTTCATTTTCAATTATAATTAATCAGTAACCTATGAATTAAAATTATATTGTGTAAATTATATATTTTTATAAATTAGTTTATATTATTCATGAACTCTAATTTAAAATCTATGTTATACCTTATTATATTAGATAATCATATTTTAATGAAGTATTATTGTTTGATAAACCTTGGTATTGCGTGTTATGAAAGCCATCAAGGAAAGTAATTATTGCATATAATGAAAGCTAAAATCAGTGTTCCTCCTAGAGAAGATAAATTTTATGTTTTTATTGTGCATGATTATATTGGTGTTGCATATAACACAATCCAAACATAGTGATTTAATATAAAATATGTTATCTTCAATGTTTCATAAAATTAAAAATATCAAAAAGGATAAATTAATTCGAAAAAATAGTTTAAAAATATAGGGGTATTAGATAACGACCCAGAAAAGAGAAAATAATCTAAAACTCACCACTATTAAAAATTCTAAAATTATCCCACAAGAAAGAGGTCCAAGACACCATATAGAAAAATGTAGGACCTAAAATTTATTAAAACCCTTATTATGATAGATACAAAATGGATGAATGAACCAAGAAAACATGGAATAAATTAAGGTTCGTCATATTCAATGATTGTATAAATCATTGAACTCAATCTAGGATCACAAACCATAGAAATTAATAATTAATAAATGGAATGAAAAAAATAATATTATTGATTATCTAGGTTATGTGAGTAGTGAGGGAGAAGAAAAAATAAAAAATAGAAGATATAAAGGGGTGGTGGGAGGTTTCAGGGTTGATGGGGTTTGGGGATTTGAGTGGGGAGGAAATTGCGGTGGGAGGGGAGGTGGATAGGGTTTTGAAAGAGAGAGGCTGGTGGAGAGGGGTTGGAACTAGGGGCTTGTAGTATAAGTGGTGCCAGTAATGAGGACCTAAGATTGTGAGAGAAGGTGGAGAAGGGGGATCATCGGTGATGGATCAGGGGAGATGGGGACCAACAATAAGGGATAGAGCTTGGGTGGTACTAGGGATGATGGTGGTTGGTTCATGGGATGTTAGGGGAAGAATTGTTTTTTAAACTGAAAAATATTTAGTAGTGGATTTTTAGAAACCTACGCAATTTTTTTAATTTTTTATGGTGGTTAAATAAACCACACCAAATGACTTATATTAAATAATAAATTTACTGTAGTGATTGGATAAATTACATTACTATAAAAATTTAATTCCTACTCTCAATAAAATCATGTTATACATTCGAAAAAATCATTACTATGTGTATCAAAATACAAATCCTCACATTCTTTTAAAAAAAATTGGATTCATGCTCTTCCCTAGTGATAAATGAGAAAATACACATCTTATGACATAATCATCCAAGCTTGAAGTTTCAATTTTGTTAATGAATAAAATCCAATAATTCCTCATTTTAAATAAAACCACAAGCTCAAATATTTTATTATTTTCTTTTTATATCCTATTTTATATTTATAATAAATTTAAATCAAATAGTCAATATCATATGTATTTTATAAAATAGAATTTATTTCTAAAACCAATAATGTGATTATCATTTGACATATTCATTCATATTTAGTATATGCGACTCAAATTACGTAAATCACTTACGTACCCCATCATATTAAGTAGATGAGTGGAGACTAAGATTCCTTTGGTCGTTATTTATCTAATGACTTTGAAACCTTAAATAAACCACACTATGTTTCCATAAGAATCATGATTCACTTTTTTAACTACCACAAAACATGGTTACCGAGGAAGGAACTATTCTAATATATTGAATTTTTGTAATTACATTTCTTAAATCACTGGTATTTTTTAAGATATTTTCTGATGTTACCAATTTTACGATCATCTATATTAATCCTATTGTTATAAAGGATTGATCACAAATTTTATCAAGAATATAATGATTATATTACCAATAATATAATGTTTTATCAATGAATAAAATATATTATTACCCATTTAATACTAAACCTTTTTAAATAGGCTCCCACTAAAATTATTTCCCCTTATAAAAAATTCAAAATTCCCGTTAGGGGTCAACATCCATATTTCCATAAGGAGATGACCCCTATTTGGTATGAAACTCATCTCTTAAGTAGCAAAACATCCCAATAATATAATATATTATTATTTGATTTTTGAGTATCCAACTCTTTTTCCTAACCATCAAATATATAAACCGAACATTATTCCTCTAGTATTCTATCCCTTGGGGTTTTCTAGATAGTGTAATTGAAACCAAACATAAAAAAGTATCCATTAACAAGAAAAACTAAGGGAACTTTTATTTATCATGCAACTACAAAAGGATGATTTGGTATCACACATTACTATCTTTCAATTGATAAGATAATATATTGTAACCAAACTTTTCCATGAAACTACTCAGTTGAATGATCGATGTTTTGACAAGTGCCACTTTAGAAGGAATATAAAACTTATTATTTAAATGTGATTTAATATAACAATATTATCTCATGTTATTCCCTTTATGTATTAATTCTTGTCCTAATATAGTTTTTAGTCCAATTCCCTCCACCAACCAAATTTATTTAAACCCTATTAATGTGAAACTCATTAAAAAACATAAAATTTTGTGTTACAAACAAAAAATTAGAATCTAGGTATATTAATACACATATAAATTCATTATATGAATAACGTACATGAACAATTTATGTAATGTAATAGATTTATATCCATGAGTAATACATTAGTGAAAGATACCCAACCCTATTCACCACCCAAGACAAGGCATAAGCCTCCAGGTAGGTAAGTTTTTTAAACCCAAGTACCTCTACCTATGAAATCAATACTCCAGAGATAATACCAATAATGATAACTCTAACATGAAATATGAAAAAACTATATTAATCAAAAAAATTACGGATAATAACTTCAAAAAAATAATGGTAAGGTATATGAAATATTAAATTCCTTATAGATACATTCATATCATGTAATGAAATTCTCTTTCTAGAAGTAGTTAAACAATTAGACTAAAGAATACAAAATAATCAAATTTATTATATAATTTACTAAACATGAATATAATATAAAATAACCTTTTAAATAAATGAATGGTTCAAATATTTAAACATCACATAAACATTTATTAACAATCCAAAAGTAAAATATAATTATAAATATTTTAAAAAAAATTAGATTTGACCTTATTATATTTCATAATTATGAATGTAAACACTTTATATTCATTCCAATATTAACTCCTTCATATTTATCATTTTATGCAATTCCATTTTAAATAAATGGTATTTTATTATGTATATGAAATTTATAATTTAATTACTTGTATGTAAACATTTTTCATAGTCTAAATTCATTAGTTATTAAAACCTTGATCATATCAATCATTAAATATTTTTTTATGTGGCTCATATAATATACAAATAAGGCCTCTTTTATTTATAAAATCTAAATAATTAATTATGAACAATTAACAATTTAAATGTAATCATTTAATATTTATACCATATTTTATAATTTACAAACTTTTATAAATTAGGAATTATTACTTATAAAAACATATTCATCTCAATATCATAATTCAAGCCATATAATTTTTTGAAAGTTATTTCAAATATTATCATTTAATATTGGGAAAAATAAATGATTCATAATCATTTATTTAGTTAATTATAAAAATTTATAATTATTTTATTTTTAATAATTTTATAAATTAAATTATCCCAAAATACATTTAATAAATATTTATAAACATTATATAATCGATTAAATCATATTAAATGATAAAAACCACTTCAAAAAATCTTAAAAAAATTCTAATAAACCTTACATAGAATCCCGATTCTGCATAAAGGTTTCCTTATACCATTACATAGATTATCAATGTAAAATAAGAAACATATGATATTTACTTAGAAAATGTTTCATAAATGTACGCCCAATATTACCCATAAATGAATTCCTTCACAAAAGGTAGTTTATTGACTAACTTTACAAACTCTTAAGAAAAATTCATTTACCCTTATGTGAACCCCTTCATGTAATGTTGTGTTATGAATGAAATATACTTGGCCACTTACATATAGGTAACTTCCAATTTACTATAACATAATTAATCTGTATGAGGGTAATGATCAGGTTACCTTTACACAATTCAACTATGTAATGATAGAACCTTTATTACCTATACATTCTTCAATTAAGTATGGCTAGTTAATTTTCAAAAAAATCAGAATGATTCACTATTTTTGCAATTTATTATTCATTTCCACACATTATTTCATAAAAGTAAACATGGATCCCTCTAATACCACTCTTAGGTGGAGGATTCTCTGCTCCACATATAAACATGTTCAACATAACATCCATATAAACCTATTAAAGGACAACATTTCTCTAAATCTATAGGCATGAAACTCTTTGGATCACAATATAGATCCTATGTGGAGATACAAACATTTCATTATTAACAGTTGTGAGTTCCAAGGAATCCATCAAATCATTATCCTTCTAGTTGACACCACATAAGGGTTTTTACAGATTCTTATAAAAATTATTAGAATAAAAAGATGAAATTAGGACCTCTTTTCCAAGTACATCCATTCAATATAACATTAAAACTACGTAAAATAAGAAATTAATAACATGATATAAAACATGTGTACCTTACACAAAATAAATACTACTATATATTGATCATCATCATAGGGTTTGACAAAATACCTAAGAGGAAAATAGATCCCACCATTGTGGTATAACCATGGGTTACACATGTATCACTCAAAATTAGAGTGGGATCCACCAACCTCAATGAAATTTAATCATATAATATAAAAACAAGGAATAATAATATGAGAAAAATTATTTATTTGGTAGTTTCATCCATATATGATATAGTCACATAATCAATTACATTTTTTCGAAGTTGTTTAAATAGGTAATTAAGGATTACCCTCAATTTTTATCTCATTTATTCATCCATTAGAACACATGTATAAATTCCATGAAATGTTCAGGCATCATATTAATTTACACCATTAAATTATATCTTATATAATGGGTATTTAAAGATAAAATATGTGTGAGAATCAACAAATGATAACTATTTTTCATTTTCTCCACAATCATAAATTTCATTAGTATGAAATTTATAATTTTAATTAAATGTGATATTTCATATATATACATATATATAACATATATAAATATAATAATTTAGGTAAAGTAACGATCAATGATTGGGTCAATTTAAATTTTCTTTAGGATCCATTATAAATTATTTGAATAAAAAATAATAATTGATGACCTATATTATCTATATAGTGTTATATATTGAAAATAACATGATGGGATATAGACGTACTATGAATGATTTCATTGTTATATGATTTCATACTATAATGATTTTTACTCATACTATGCTACTGGGTTTTAGTCAATGGCTACAACCATAATGAACAACATTAAATGAGAATGGAATGGGAAATTGTATAATTATCCAGTAGAAGAATTAATTTTATGGGATATGGAATATAAAATCTTATTTTAATTATTACACAAATTTCTTAATATGTGGATTACATTGAGATTCCATATGATCATGGAAAATGATACTATTATGACATTCATTGTGGAATGTAAAACTAAGTTTAGTCGAACAGTTGATCCAATAATTTATATGAAATGGATCACTACCACTGAATAAATTTTTTCCTCTCTCCAGTGCTAATAACATGAAAAGTTTGTATTTGTTTTTTATTATTCATAATGTTAATAAGATCAATGGTGAACTTCTAAAAATATTATAAGGAAATTTTAGAAATTTACACCATGGAGTGTGATGACTTTATGACATTATTTTCCATCAAGTAATTTTTATATATCCTTCATGTGAATATGGAGAAGCAATTACTTAAGATTAAGTTGAAGGATAATTAATCAATTAGTAACTATGAGACATGTTCTTTTGGTATTTTTGGGTATTCATATGATTTAATTATTGAACTAGAAGGTAATACTGATTAATTCCTTAGTGTATTAAAACACAGTCTCCGAGTGTCATTTACTTAAGATACATCAGTTTTTTTATGAAATTGATTGATGTTATATCAAGATATAAATGTATATTTATTTCACCCCTAATTAACATGGTTTTGAAAAAAAATAATAATGGAATTCAAATTAAATTCTACCAAAAACCATAGAGGGAAAAGGATAATTTTCGATTCATTCTATAATTTTCAAAAGAAGTGTAGAGGGAAATTTCTTTTAGGGTATGGATAAATAATTTATGTTTTCAATATAAGACCATCATGAAATAGAACATCAATGTAATGGGATGAAGTCATCTAGTTATAAAAATATAGATAAATATCCACTTAATTATCACCCCTCTGATGAAATAATTTCAATGTGTATGGTCATTATGCTAATTAGTGCTCAAATATTAGTGTCGATTAAGATGTTCGATGAAAGAAACTGTATAAAACAAGAGATAATGTGAAATCTCATGTGATCAATATTTCCAATGTTGGGTGCAATAAAGATATAGTGAAAGGTACACTTATCCTCAACTCTAAAATTTCTAATTCCAAATATGAATTTGTATCTATCAGCACTTTTATATATGTCATTATTTTTAAGGGAGTAAAACTACCAAATTAATGACTATATGTTGAAATATTAGTAAAAACTTATAATGGTATGATGATAAAATATCATGTGTATAATTTTCTCCCAATTGATTTTTTTTGGGAATGTTCTTCCTAAAAATATTTTTATTCTTTTTTTAGTTTGATATTAACTGATTTTTAGAATGAACGATATTTATTTATATAAATCACATATAATTTACCGAAGATGTTTAGTGACATTTGATATTCTAAACCAATCATGATTGTCTATCAGTTCAAGGATATATTAGAACTTCTAATGGAAATTACATCCATTTCGGGGGTCTTTACACCTGTTCTAAGTGGATATTTATCTCACATGGTTGGGGAGAAACACAATATCGATGAAATTACTATAATATGAGAAATTATGGTTGTACTTCTAGAATAAATACGTAGTCTTCCTCTAGATAATGAATTTGATGTTCTAATAGAAATCTTAATCAGTGGTGTAGCTATTTTAAATAGCCTATATAGAATGACTCTAATTGAGTTACAAGAAATTAAAAAGTAACTATCTGAGAATCTTGATAAGGGATTTATATAGATAACCATATAAATATGGGGTTAACCTATGCCTTTTTAAATAATAAATATTGATCAATGTGACTCTATAATGATTATCATGAACTTAAGATGATCTTGATCAAGAATACGTATTTTTTACACCATATTGAAGATTTGTTTGATCAATTATGAGTAGATTAATATTCTTCCAAGATTGATATTTATTATACATTATATATTTTGAGGGTAAAAAGTTAATACATACCTAATATATGTTTTTAATTCGAGGTATGTACACTATGAGTTTATAGTGATTCCAGTTGGTCTTACTAATTCACCTTCCATATTAATGGATATAGTAAATATATTCTTTAAAGAATACCCTGAACATTTTAAAGAAGTCTTTATGGATTGAATTTTATAAATTCCAAAAGAGTAAGGAAGAGTGTAATGATCACATGTAAATTATACTAAATACTCTATGGAAGTAGAAGTTATATGTAAAATTTACTATGTGTGATTTTTTGATAAAAAATGTTTCATTGTTGGGACTTTGACTTTCAAGGGAGGATATATCGGTGGATCTGTCAATGATGGGTGATATGGAACAATGGTCCATGCTAAACACTATGATTAAAATCCATTGATGTATTGTATCTGATGGATATTATCAAAATTTTGATAAATATTTCTCATGAATACTTAATCCACTCAAAAATTTTATTTAGAAGGTAGTTATGTTCCTTTGGATATATGAGTGTGGAAAAAATTCCATTGGACTAGAGATAAGGGTGATAAGTGCAAATATGGTCACACTAACTTATAGTGGAGAAGGATTTTTGATTTACAATTATGATTCAATAAAAGTTTTGGTATGTGTTTGAGAAGAAAAATTACCCAACTAAATATTTTGAGAAAGTAGTGGTAATATTTTTATTAATGATATGGAAGAATAATGCTTTAAAAAAATGGGTAACATATATTATAATAATAATTTATTAAATTATATATTCACCCATAATGAGTGTAATGTAAACTTCATAGTATTATTTTAAATTATTCAATATTATAACTTCTATATATATTTCAATCATTGAAAATTGAATGAGGTGGTTTAAGTTTTGAGTCAAAAATGATCTTTCTAGAATATCTATGATAATGATCACTTTTGATCCAATATTTATGAATTTTTAAAGTATGGGACTTGAAATCATGAAGGTGGGGGAGTAATATTATATTTTTAAATTGAGTTTTTAAAAACCAAATCTATGTAATGATTAAAGATACATTAAAGGAGGATTTATATCTAGAAAATAAAGTGAGAAAATTTCTTGATTTTAACCTTGATTGTGATAAAATGATATATTATAGAAACCCAGTATGTGTCCCACAAACAATGTATGAATAAGGATATATTGTAAGAAGATCATATCTCATCATTATCTATTCGTGATTAAAGTATGATAACGTATAGATCTCTCAAAGATTATTTATGGTGGGAAAATATGAATAAGGGTATTGAAAATTATGTTTCAGAGTGCATGGTATGTCAAAATGTTATGTATTAGAGATAGATGTCTATGGGGGTTTCATGACCATTACTTATACTAAAATTGAAAATTAAAAACCTCCTCATGGATTTTTTATTGAATTATTAAAAATATTGAATGTCCATAATTTTATTTTGGTTCTAGTTGATAAAATTATAAATTCAAAAAAATTATTATTATCAGAGAAGATTTATCCCTAGATAATCATTCCATGATTTAAATTGAGAATGTTTTATGGTTACATGGGGTACCCTATTCTTCTTTTTCGAATCAGGATGCATGGTTTACCTCAATATTCAAAAGAATATATTAGTATGTTCAAGATATTGATTTTTGTTTTAGTAATTATAATTATCTTCAGACATACGGTCAGTCCGAGAGGACCATTAAAACCATTGAGTATGTTTTTAGATCTTATTCTTTATATTTTATTGGTGGTTGGGTTAGAACATTCCTCTAGTCTATTTTCCCTATAACAGTAGCTTTCACTCAAGAATTATGATGGATCTTTATGAAGACCACTATTGAAATAACTATAAAAATATAACATATTGTGAGTATGTTTGAGAAATAAATCTATATGGACCAAGTATCGTTGATAAAAAGATATATAGGATTAGATCAATTCAGAGGTATATCAAAGAAACTCATAATCATGCTGAAAATCATCAGTGAGATATGGAATTAGAGGTTGGTGAGAAGGTTTTACTATATATTTATCCATGTAATAATTTTATTCTAGTTTTAATTAAAGGAATTTTGAGCACTATGTATATTAGCCCCTTGAATATTCTTGATCGAGTAGGGAGTGTAGCTTATCACTTATCACTCTCACTAAACCCCACCCATGTTCAAAATGTCTTTTATGTACTTATGAAGTAAAATTACATAGCTAATCCCTAATAGGTACTAAAATCAAAATTTATACCCCTATATCTTGATATTTTCTATGAACATCAACCAGTATAAATCATGTATTGAATATATAATGTTCTATGAAACTATAATACTCACCTGGTTAATGGTTTTCTGATGAATCATAAATTTAAGGGAGCCACATGGGATCCATATGATGTGATGAAGTAGATATAAACTCATATTTCTTTACTATAGTCCTGGAATTTTGAAGAATAAATTCATTTAAATCGGGTATAATGTAACACCAAAACATTATATATGTATTTTCCTCAAAATTAAATTTTATGTATTTGGTAAATTGTCTTACACATAACCTTGAGTCTAATAAAATTCAATATAATAAACCATATTAAAATCACTATTAAATTGGTAGATATTAATATTAATATCCACTTTATGAAAAATAGGTATAATTTTATTTATTAATTAATAAATATATATTAATTCAAAATAAAAAATAAAATTTTTTAGTATAGCCATTTTATGTTTCAAAAATATGTTTTTTTAATAAATAGTTTTTATTGAATTTTTTCAAGTGTACTTTATAAATAATTTATATCATTTATGAAATTTTATTTTATTAAATTAATATGTTTTTTAGTATCCTCATTTCAACATTATATATGGGTGACTATTAAGTATTATTATAGAAACATTTATTTTTTAGTGATTAATGAAAAATATATATTTTTGTAACGATTATCATTTATTTTCAAGAAATTATAACTTTTTTTGTTTAATTTTTTATTGTATAAAACCAAGTAAAATTTAATTAAAATTAATATAATTAATTGTTTGGGAATAATTGTTAAACGTTTTTTGAAATAAGTTGATTTTTTATCTTAGACATGCATTTTTCTAAAAAAAATTATGTGGGAAAAGTTTTTTATAATTAAAAATAATTTTAATATATATTGATTAATTTATTTACCTAAATTTATATATTATATATTAAATATAAAATTCTAAAACACATTTTTGGCCATATTAATTATTAAAAACTGTAAAATTTAATTACCACGGTTGAGGTTAAAGCATGTTAACCGATGGAGATAATCCATGAGATAAGACTAGGATTCCCACCAAAATATATATATTTCTTAAAGTATTAATATATTTCAACCTTATTTTATACTACCTTCTAATGGTTATCCATTTTCAACCACTTCCCATGAATATGGCCTTAAATTGTTGAAATATTTTATGAAACTCTATGTGTGTCCCTCTACTCACTTATGAAAGAGGACATCTTCTCCTCCCATGTTCACATAATTTTACCCTTATATATTAGAAAATGAATAATAAATAAATAATAAATATATCTCTTCAACTAATATCTTTTGTTCTTCTCCAAATATCAATACTTCAAGGCTTACTATGTAACCCAAAGGTGGTCTTAGAAAGAATACATATTGACCTTTACCCGGCTCTTTCAATTTTATTTCATCTTCTACTTCCTATAATAATTTTCTATCAATGAAAAAGTGATTAATAAAGTATCATAAATATGTTAATATTTTATTTTGATGATTAAATATCCATTTATCTTCTCTTCTCAATCCAATTCTAGATGAAAGTACCACTCATGTGTACATTTGGACTATCGTCTCGACGTAGTGATACAACCCATTTTCCACCAAAAAATTAATGGATAGTTATTATAATTGATTTAATCTTTATATATTATAATAATTTAATAATAAGTATTATTTATTTTTGAATTAATAATTAAAATTCTTTCATTCTATTCATCAATAAATGCAAAAAACACTCGTGCGTACGTATAGACTACATTCTCCAAGTAGTGATGTAATTCAGTTTTTTTATAACTGGTTTTCATGAAATTTTAAAAATATGTATATAATGAATATATATGAAATTTGTATAAATTTTATAAATTACAGAACCATGGCCAAAGTTCATGTAACATAACATCTGGATGACAACATACATAAAAAAACAAGGAGTCAAGACCAGAAATGATTATGATAATAAATGATTTATAATTTATGAATGATAAGATGATATAATTAAACATTGTATGGTATTATATGTTTTATTATATTTATTTTATATAATTATAAAAAAATTAAATTTATTTTCCAGGAAGTAATTTTACTTATGAAATAAGACGGAAATGAGGTATGTGTTCTATATCACAATCTTATTTTTATCTTGATTATTATGCTCAATGTATTACTTTTTATTAATAATTGAAATAAGAAGAAAATAAATTCAAAGATTACCAGATTATTGGAGTTCAAGATAATATTCCGGAATAAAATTTATACACTACATATATAGAGAACTATGGGTAGACAGAATAATAAGGGGAGTACATAGATTTTCCATCAATGTAGGTCGTCTATGACATAGTTACCTTCACATTGAGTATAGTTTAGGATGGAACATCCAATGATATCCATGCATCTATGTATGTGATAGATAATTGTCTAGTGGAACTAATTTTCTCTTAAAGAGAGTTTAATATGATATAGGAATTAGTTTCAATCCCAGTGAAGGGAATGTTATATGATAGCCAAATTTCTATCGCGTTATAAAAATCCTTAGGCTCTACCCTAATAGGATTGTAATAAATGTTGAATCTACTAAAGGAAAAAATAATTAATTCCTTAGATTCATGGACCACACCACCCCCACTCATGATCCCAATATTATAGTATCATTTATAGTTAAATATAAAACCATTACACGGGGTTTCCATCGAACCCATTTCCCTAAAGAATCAATGTTTGTGGAGGTTTTGTTCTTTTAATCTTCATAATCATATTAAATGAGAATAAATTCTCCCAATTAATCAAAATATAATCCACATAAACCTATTATAACTTATCTAAAATTTTAATAATTTAAACAATAATATGTAATACTTTAGTTGTAGCCTTTTTCTTGGAATTCTAGAACACAAGCAATCGACCACAAGCTATATGGTCCAAGCCTTCTATTAAAAATAATTCAAGACCAACCCATGAAACCATGAATGAAATAATTATAATCTACTTCAATTCAAAATTTCAATGCTCATAGTATTCTAGAATCCATTTCAAACAACCTCTTCCCAATCTTGGTCAAAGAACAAATTGAAAATCAATTCTTCCTTGGTGACCCATCAATAAAATCACATAGAAACCTTGTGAATCACTTTTCAATGAATCTAATCATGGGTCAGAACAATTTTGTTACAATTTTCTATGTTTTTTTTAAATTTCATAAATTTGTTTCATTTACCTCTAATTAATTACTCAAGAGACAAATAAATTTTTTTTAAAGAAAAACAACCACATTCTTCTCTTCAGTCTGGAATCTTTTCTACAATGCCCTTATTTTCTGTAAAAAAATTCAGGAATGTTTTTACAATTCTAAAAATATTTTTCAATTTACTTTTTGTCCATATTTTAATTTTATAAAAATGTTTTTGAAGGAATTCTCTTATCATTTTTCAATTATGGTGGTAATGACTTTTTACCAACAATGTGAAAGGAATTTTTTGTCATATATCACATGATAATAATTTAATACCATCATGAATAGTATTTTGTTTATGTTACCTTAATAAGTATCCTTAGATCCATTCAATGAAAAAATATCAATATTTTGTAATTTTTTATATTTTAATTACTAATTTCAAATAAAAATGGTATTTTCATCAAGAAATGTTCTTGAGACCATTTAATAGTATTTTTATTTATAATGAAATCCATCTATCTTTCTTATGATTTAATAGAGATATGATGAAATGAAACTATATTTATTATTTTTATGGATTATTTATGATTATGATAATTATATTTTTACGAAACTAGTATCCATTCAATGGGATATGATTTTATTATTTGAATAATTTTTTATGATCTTATTGTATATATATGTTTGGTTTCATTATGTTCCAGGTGGGCCTAGAATTATATATTCATCCAATAAATTGGGTATAGAAGGATATCTAAAGAGATAATAAAGACTAGAATGGGGAGTTAACCTAGTTTAGTGTGAGGCATTTTCTAATAATATGGTCTTTGGAGTAAACCTTGGTTATGGAAATAATGGAATGGTGAGTGAACCCAATCCACTATGATTGTATTGGAATTGATCCTTGACTAAGGAAATGATATTATTTGATTATTATCTTGAAGTGAACTAATATATTATTCACATGATTTCTTTAGTGGATCATGATTTATTATTGATCATTTCCCACTCTTATTTATAATATTATTATTTTGATAAAACCTTATGCCATGTTTAATGATTAATGATCTTTGATAGGTTAGGAATGATTACTGTAAGTATCGATCATATTCTCACAAATTTATTCTTTTCTTATGATCACTTGGGGTCATTGATTGATATCACTTATTTCTACCATTATTGAGCATTAGAGCTTTCTATTTCTTATTTTTCTTATCCTAGTGTTATATATAATGGTATTAATTATTCTATTTCTAATAAATCTGATCATTGGGAAGAACCTAATAAAAATGATGTAGTTCATTTATATACCAATTTTTTATATAAGTTTCTAAATACACTAAAATTATAATTTCCTCATGTTAATATTATTAATAAATATATTTAATTTCAATATAAAATGATGAAATATTTTTGTATGATATTTATGTGTCACTGTAGATTATGATTACTTACATTCCCTATTAGAAATAAATAGCACATGAATTATTATTAATAATGGTGAACATTTATTGAAAATAATGATAGGAACATCTAGAGGATGAATGTTCTTATGTATTCAAAATATGTATTATTGAACATTGGTAAGAAGGTTTGGTTGGGTAGACATATTTTATATTTATCAATCATATTTATAATGATTCTATAAAGATGAGTTTCATTCATGTGTGTTGAGTGAATTACTATGATTTTAGATTTTATATTTATTTGATGATGTTTAATTGATTACTAGATTTTATCCCCGATAATAACTTCATCTTGGATATCTTATTTTATTTTGTTTCTATATTTTTTATATCATGTTTTTCCCATTTCATTCATTGGAAATGTTTCGATGATGATATTTTTCCACATAAGAAAAATAATACAATAATAAATTATATCACGTATTAATTTATTTTTTCCATTTTTTATTGATCTTGTATAGATCTAGGAACTTCCTGAACAATTTTCATTTTGTATTTGCAGTGTTGAACTATTTATTTGTATAATTTTTTCGAAGTCAATTTATTGAATTTAAAGTGTTTTTTATAATTACACTAAAAAAATAAATAAATATTTATACTATTTATTTAATTGTGATTCTCGATGTGATATTCACTAATTTAATGTTTTTATTTTTTATATATCACCACTATTATAAGGTATACATCAATTTTAAATCCTGGATTTCTTATTGAAAATAAAGATTATTTCATTGTATTATGTGATTAGAAATTAATATCAAATTTGTTAACCTATATTTGTTTCATAATAATGGAAACCCAATTTTCTAATAATTTAAATATTTATTATTTTATGTTTTGTGAGAAATTATAATGATCAATTTGTCGGTAGAGTGTTAAATTTGGTTATTTTTATATGAACAACAAAATACAACATTAAATTCAATATCAAATATAATATGATCATCATTATTTACTTATTGAAATTACAAATTGAAATTTTTTATGGAAAAAAAATTTACAATATATAATGTTTTGTGATGCATTTTTATTCTTTTATCAAATTTAAATTGATTTTTTTATGACCGTAAATTAAAAATGTCTTTTTATTACATTGATTAATAATTTGTTTTCACTTACATTAAAACTAGGATGATAGATTTACCAAAGATAAGTTCATGTAACACCCAAATATTTATGATATATTTCTTTTTAAATAAATAATATTTCATTGATAGCTTTACTTATACATAACACAATGTATTAATGAACCATGATATACTACTGAATTATTAATATTTGATATGAAAATTTATCACCTATGCATTGGATTAGTGCGTATGAATAAAAATGACTAATTTATTAAAAAAATATTGTTTATACATATATAAAATAAATTATTCTTTTATCAATTGGTTGGAAATTAAATTTAAAATAATTTTAATGTAAAAAACAATTTTTAAAAAAAATTGTTTTTATATGTAAAATGGGTTTGTATATAAAAATGAAAAATTAATCACTTTTTATGAATAATTTTGATAAAATATATAAATTATATATTTAATCAAATTTTTTGACATTCATAAAGTTTTTTTTTTAAATTCAAGGAATAATAATAAATTCAGTTTTATACCTAAAAATACATTTCTCTAAAAATTATTTTGTTGTGTTTTCATCAATTATTTTAAAAATTAATATCTTCCATTTATTGAAGTTTAATTTTTAAAATTTATTAAAAATTTGGAATGTAAATTATAGATATTATGTAATAATATCAACATAATTTTTTTCTTATGAACAATGACATGGGTAAAAAATTATATTACCACAATAGGAGTTGAAAATGTTAAAAGGGTTGAAAATAAAATTTTAATAGTTAAAATAACCTCAAAACATATTTATATCCTATTCTATATTTATATTTTGACCATATATTGTTTCATATTAAATGAGGATTCATTTAAGATCCATTTGGACTGAGTAAGATATTAATATATCTTAATATTTTGAAAAATTCCAAGTGTGACCTCTCCCCCCTTATAAAAGGACACAACCTATTCTATATTCCTATATAAGATATTTTTCTGAAAGGGATTATAAAATCAAATATCATTTTGAATATTCAATAATGTGGTGGGTCATTTTGAGAATTGGAATTCGAAACTAGGTTTTGAAGCATGGACCACCTGAAGAGAGTTGTTTTATATTTGAATTACAACAACCCTTCTCTATATTCAAAATAATACTTGATTAATTACATATATGTGAACATTATAAAACCCATAAGATCAAAAATTATAGTTTATTTTTTAATTCGGTATATTAAATAAAATCATAAAATGGGGAATGTGTCATCTTTATTGAAACCTTCCTTGACATGCTCGTACTAAAAAGTACATGGGATTACATGGGGACATACATAAGAAAGGGGTGTGATATAAATCCCAGTATTGGAATAAACATTTTATAAGATGAATAAATCAATTCATGTTTGAAAAAACGCATATAACTAGGGCATAAAAGGAGTCCGAATAATAAATATAAATAATTAGACATTATCTAGCATGATAATCATAAAGGTAAAATTGGAAATGTGGTAATAACTTAGAAAATTGCAACATAAACACATGTCAAGGATAACTACCACGACATCATCATTATAGAATTACCATCATGGAATAAATTTTACTCTATGTCCCTACATGAAATCTCATGAGTCTATACATTACACAATGCATTGGATCGCTATATAATTCTAAATGGACCCATCACATTCATTTCATTCTAATGCTTAAGTGTGCCACATAGATCATATAACATGGATTGATTCATCAAAATATATTATTCCAAGAAAAATTAGATTGGAATATTTACAGTTAAGTGCCATGTAAAAGAGGTATATGTGATAAAGGTTGACACCTTTGAATAGAAATGGGTATGGTAATCACTATATAATTGTTTTGGAAAAGAGAATCAAAATTAAATATTAGAAGCATAATGACGTCACATAAAAATTCATAAAATGGGTTAATGAGATAAAAAGGGTTCTATAATCAATTAGACAAAAAATGGGAGGTAAGAGTGACTTGTAAATAAATATCTCAATATTAGGAATTTTAAAAACAAGACATAAGATAGTAAAGGAACTTGAATAAAGAGGATATGGTGTGGATCCCTTACTAAATTTTAGCATGATAACAGGTATACATAAAGTTTCATGGCAGTGATTAATGAGAATAAAAGGGTTTTTTAATATTTTATACATCAAATGAATAATATATCTCATATGAATGAACATATACCAACATGAAAAAAGTGAAATCAAAATTCATAACAACAGAGTTAAAGATGAATAAAAAGGATAGTGGGAGGTCCCTTACTAAATTAAAATATGTGAACAAGTGTATATAAAGGATCATGGGTGGGATTAATGAGTCTGGAATAATTATATCAAAATTTATAAATAAAATATATAATAGGGGGTATGTAAGAACATATACCAAAATTCAAAAAGAAAATCAAGCGGGATAACAAAAAATGGGTCCTTGATTTGAAATCAGAAGAGACAATTATCTTAATAAAAATTGGTATATTAACGACTTAGGTAAGGGTAAGAATGAAAGAGGTTAAATGGTATATCATTAAAATAGAATAAATTACAATGAAAAATAATGTTTATAAATTACTGAAAATAGAACCAGTTTAAATTAAATGGACTAACTTGAATGAGGGTTCTTGAATTGATAGGAGGGGAGGAATGTCCCCTACCATGAGAATGTGATTCCCAATACTTGGGAGGAGCTTCTTGAGATTTTGGTAAATCATGGGGGGACAATAGAGAGTGGAGGTAAATGTTATTATGTGATCCACTAATGTTTCAAGGATATAAATTGGAGATTTTGTGGGTTTATATAAGAAATGAGTGGGGAATTCATTATAATTTCTCAAACAAATGTTTCCAACGATATATAATAAAATAACCAAAACCAAAAACATTTACTCAATTTTTCCCATGGTTTCTGCCAAATGGGAGTGGTTTTATAAATTTTATAAGGACATGGTTTTAAATATTAAAATACTTCCCTTGGTTATGTAAATATGAGTCAAACTCCTAAAGAAATGATTTTAAAACCATAAATATATTATTGGTTTTGGAGGATTCATAAAGGGTTTATAAAATTAATCAAATAAACCTAAAATACCATTATTTTAAATTGAAAACACATATTTGGTAACTAATACCATTTATAGTATTTATTACATCACCTATGGGTCATTATCATGTCATAATACACATCGTATATTTATATGGTATTTAATTTTTATATAAATATTCAATTATATCAAAAAATTATGAAAAATTCACCATTAGATAATTTTGAAATTATGATATCAAACATTATTAAAATTTTAAGAAAATAATATTCTAAATATAATAATTTACTCATTTAAAATATAATTGTCTTTTATTGAGAAATCCTCGGTTTTTTACAATAAATGTTTTTAGACCCTTATAAAAATCATATCCCACTTCATAAACCAATATAATAATTTATATTTGATAAATATTATTTAATAATAATATTTTAATAAAATATTATTTAATTAAAAAAGACATTAATTTTTCAAAAAGAATGTCTTAATTGAGATTTCATATTACCTAAAATAATAATTTATATTCAATCATACAATTTTTATCAAACTTATTACCTAATCATTTATATAATAAAAAATAAAGAATAAATATAAGAATAATTCCAATGAAAATAAAATATAAATATTCATAAAATTAGGAATACTTTATCACTTTTCTTTGTAAATTTATTATTTTTGTTAATTAACACATTTTCCTTTTACCATGCAATTTAATATTAACTACAGTTATAATTTTCATTGCTAAAAAATTAAGTTAACTTTATTAAATAATATTTACAATGATGACTAAAAATATGGAAATCATTTTATCAAAATAATTTCAAGGAGGGGAAATAATTTAATTTATTATACAACCCGAAAGCATTATGAAAAGTGGGTTTTCCTGAAAAATACATTTTTAATTAAAGAATGATTTTTCATTAACTATATAAATAATAATATTTATTAAATGGATAAAAATACAAAAAAATTGAAATATAATCTAAAAATTTCATTTAAATCATTTCTCATTAGGGGTTATTTTAATTAATATTTATGGAGAAACATTATGCAATTTAAAAAAAATATTAGAAAAACTGTTTTCAATCATAAAAATAAATATATAAAACAATATGATACAAAGAAGATTTAAAGGTAATTGATTGAATTAAATAAAACATAATAATAAATATTCTATATTGAAATAAAATTAAAATAATAATAAGACTTTTCAATTAATTAATTTATCATATGAAATGATAATTTTACCTTAAAAATTATATTTTTCAATATTTATCAAAAATTACTTCTTTTTTGAAAAATCCCAAATTTCCCCCCAAAGTTAATTTATATATGATTATATAAAAAATGGATTTCATTTTAACAAATAAATTTTCATAACATTAAATAAAATAATTATTAAATTTATATCATAAAAAATAAATAAATAAATTTATTGAATAAAACATATTTTGAAGAACAAAACAATTATAAAAAATCGATTGATTATTTATTATGAATTTAGATATATATTTAGAATATATATATATATATATATATATCATAAAGTATATAATCCTACTCATATACGCAAATTTAATTGAATGATTAAAATAGTCATATTTAAATAATTATTGTTTGTTTGGGTTTGGTGTTGTGTATCACATATGATATTGAACATAGTTTTCTATTTTAAAAACACAAGGCGATGCATTCTTCCCCACATTAATAAATTTTATCCTTGAAATTTATACATGAACTAAGACAGTAATATATTGTTTGAGACTTGAAAATATATTTATTGTAAACCCACACTGTAAAAAGGATTAATAAAAATTCACTTGAAAACATAGAAAGGTAAGTACAAATGTCATTATATAAATATGTTTCCAAATAAGGAAAATTTTGTGGGAAGTAAAAAAGTAAAAATGGAAGTGAAAAATAACACCAAATAGCTGATAGATAGTGATGGAGAACATAGTCAAGAGTTAGTTAGTGACCTAAAACCATAAATCTGCTATTGATTAAATGACTATAAATTCATCTGAAATGATCGTAATATGACAACATTTTTATTTTATGATAAATTTTGTAGTGTTATGGAATTACTTTACCATATAAAATTAGGAGATAAATAAAAATACATTCTAGAAATATATAATTTCTTCTTGTAATAAATTTAAACTACAATCACATATTTTTTCCAAATGATGATAACTCAAAAAAATCATGATGCATTTGAATAAATTTCTAATAGATCACATAATAAACCAATGAATAAAAAGATATACATATTATCCAAAAAAATACAAAATGGTTAGCATAATGTATGATGATGTTGAAAATGAATAAACCTTAATACATTTATTTCAAACAAATCCAAAAATAATCCCAAATCTTTAGCATAGGAAATTCCATAAATAAATGCCAATATATTACACTAATAACCTCAAAATTAATGATTTTTTAAAATAAAAGTGTTTCTCATACCCTTGATCTTATAATTCCAAAAAAATAAAAAAATCATTATTAAATTATCATAATTGGTATATATACCTTTACTATATAAAAATTCTCTTGCAATATCCTTAATCGCCTCAAAATCAAAGAGATTTTATCTTGTAAAATATTTTCAAAAAATATCCTATTGATATTCCATCACATAATTCTTCAAATGTTGTATTAATGATTTTAAACATAAATATATACATAGAAATAACATCCTAAGAATCTTTAGGTTTTTACCAACATCAATTACTAATTAAGGTTTATCAATCCCCCAATCATGTGTTTTCTGAAATATCATTTTATCACTAAATCACTTTTATAGGTTATCAGTAACATTCACAATAAATTCATGTTCTAAAAGAAAAAATTACTACTGAAAATTCCTTAGATGTTTCATGATTCGTATATACCGAATGCCAATTATATACTAATTTGACAAAATAAATCTCAAATACCCATATATGAACACTTCTATCATTACTCATCAACAATTTCAATAGCATAGGTCGTTCCTTAGTCTCAAACATTTGATATAGATAATCTTAATTGTTGTCTAATAATACCAATAACAAAGAATATTCAACCTCCACCTTGTGCTTATATATCTATATATGAATAGTGATTTAATGTAAAAAATGATTAATTCCTTCTCTAAGAATTTTATATTGGATTTATAAGAGAAAAATAATTTCCTCTCTATGATAACATTAAATTAAACTGAAGGGAGAATGATAATTTTTTCAAGAAAAAAATTCTCACAAACATAAACATGCTATACGTAGTCATAGATGTTTTTTTGTTGATGTGAAATCATTTTGGGTGGGGATTCAATGTTTTTAGAAAAATTACGAGAATGTTAAAAGGGAATGAATTAAAATATAACATTACATGCACTACTATAGAGTAGAGGTGACATGTGCATCTGTCATCATGATCCATCGTAACATTATAATTTCCTTGTTCCATTCTTCATGAAGACTATTGATGTTCATCAAGCATCTTTTACATTGGAATAGAGCACTATGGGAAAAAGGGATTTTTGCGAAGGCTATTTTGCGATGGGAATAAATCCGGTCGCAAAATGTCCGTCTAAGAGGTTATTTGCGACGGGGGTAACGACCCGTCGCAAAAAACCAACTATTTGCGACGGGATTTCGTCTCATGTCGCAAAAAGTTTGGCGCGGATAGTGCACCAAACCGCGCGAAGGTTATTTGCGACGGTGGGATCCCACCGTCGCAAATAACCGGTGGCAGTTTATAGCTTCTTACGACGAGACACCTTTTGCGATGGGACCCGTTGCAAATAAATGGTGGCGGTTTATAGCCTTTTGCGATGAGATGTCGTCCCGTCACAAAAGGTGTGTCGGCAGTGACTATTTGCGATGGGACCCATTGCAAATAACTTTTTAACCGCCGACAGTAATTAATGCGGGCATAGGTATTTGTGAATGGTCCCGTCGCAAAAGATACTATTTGCGACGGGATACCCGTCGCAAATAATCTACCCTATATATACCCCCATCAGTTTTCTTCTCATTTCTCTCAAATTTTAGATCATGTTTCTCTCTAAACGCGGATTTTAGAGAGAGAATTTTTCTAAGTGATTTTTTTGTTCATGAAGAAGTTATGAAGCCGTCTGCATCAATAGAAAATCAGTCTTAAAGGTATTTATGTTTTTTCAATTTATTATTTAATTCATTTTTTTATGTTAATTATTTTATTGTAGATTAGTTGTAATTAATTTAAATTTAAATTTTTTTTGTCATTACTATATATTTGTACTAATAAATTGAAATTTTTAGTATTATTTTTTAATAATTAGTAGTAATTCGTAATTATTGACGATAATTAGTAATGTATAGAATTTATTTTTAGTAATTAATAATAATTGGTAATAAATATCATCAAATAGTAAGAAATATGAATAATTAGTAATAATTATGAATAATTAGTAATAATTAGTAATAATTAGTAATAATTAGGAATAATAAGGAATAAATATTAATAATTAGTAATAATTATTAATACTTGGCAATAATTAGGAATAATTAGCAATAATTAGTAATAATTAGCAATAATTAGTAATAAAAAGCAATAATTATTAATAATTTGTAATAAATTGTAATAATTAGTAATAAATTCTAATGATTAGTAATAAATACTAATAATTAGGAATAATTAGCAATAATTAATAATAATTAGCAATAATTAGAAATAAATAGCAATAATTAGCAATAATTAGCAATAAATAGGAATAATTAGCAATAATTAGGAATAATTAGCAATAATTTTCAATAATTAGCAACAATTATGAATAATTAGCAATAATTAGAAATAATTAGCAATAAATAGCAATAATTAGTAATAAATAGAAATAAATAGTAAAAAAATAGGAATAATTAGTAATAAATAGGAATAACTAGTAATAATTAGGAATAATTAATAATAATTAGAAATAATTAATAATAATAATAAATAAATTGTAATAGTAAGTAATAAATTGTAATAATTAGTTATACATTGTAATAATTAATAATAAATACAAAAAATTACTAATAATTACTAATAAATACTAATAATTATCAATAATTATCAATAATTAGGAATAATTAGAAATAATTAGCAATAAAAAGAAATAAACAACAATAATTAGCAATAATTATGAATAATTAGAAATAATTAACAACAAATAGAAATAAATAGCAATAATTAGCATTAAATAGCAATAATTAGTAACAAATAGAAATGCAGATTAATAAATAGGAATAGCTAGTAATAATTAGTAATTATTAGTAATAATTAGAAATAATTACGAATAGTGAGGAATAAATACTTATAATTAGTAATACTTACAAATAATTAGTAATAATTAGTAATAATTAGGAATAATTGGTAATAATTATGAATAATTAGCAATAATTATAAACAATTAGCTATAACTAGTAATAATTAGCAATAATTAGTAATAATTCGCAATAATTAGCAAAAATTAATAATAATTATTAATAAATTGTAATAATTAGTAAGAAATTGTAATAATTAGTAACTAATTGTATTAATTGGTAATAAATTGTATTAATTTGTAAACAATATTAATAATTAGTAATAACTACTAATAATTACTATTAATTAGCAATAATTAGCAAGAATTAACAATAATTAGAAATAATTAGGAATAATTAACAATAATTAGAAATAATTAGCAATAATTAAAAATAAATATGAATAATTAGAAATAAATAGAAATAATTAGAAATAATTAGCAATAATTAGAAATAATTAGCAACAATTAAGAATAATTATAAATAAATAGCAATAATTAGGAATAATTAGCAATAATTAGGATTAATTAGCAATAATTAGAAATAATTAGCAATAAATAGCAATAATTAGTAATAAATAGCAATAAATTTTAATAAATAGGAATAATTAGTAATAATTAGGAATCATTAGTAAAAATTAGGAATAATTAGTAATAAATATGAAAAATTATTAATAATTTGGATTGAATACAAATAATTAGTAATATTTACTAATAATTAGTAATAAATACTAATAATTAGTAATATTTAGCAATAATTAGTAATATTTAGCAATAATTAGTAATAATTAGCAATAATTGGGAATAATTAGCAATAATTAGGAATGATTAGCAGTAATTAGTAATAATTAGCTATAATTAGTAATAATTACTAATAAATTCAAATAATTACTAATAATTACTAATAATTAGGAATAATTAGCAATAATTAGCAATAATTAGCAATAATTAGTAATAATTAGCAATAATTAGAAATAATTAGCAATAATTAGCAATAAATAGGAATAAATTGTAATAATTAGCAATAATTAGGAATAATTAGAACTAATTACCAATAATTAGAAATAAATACCAATAATTAGCAATAATTAGGAATAATTATCAATAAATAGAAGTAAATTGTAATAATTAGTAATAAATTGTATTAAATTGTAATAAATTGTAATAAATTGTGATAATTAGTAATATTTAGTAATAAGTAGTAATAAATAGTAATAAATAGTAATAAATATTAATAAATTGTAATACTTAGTAATAAATAGTAATAGTTAATAATACATAGTAATAGTTAGTAATAAATAGTAATAATTAGTTATAAATATGAATAATTAGTAATAATTAGGAATAAATACTAATAATTAGGAATAAATACTAATAATTAGTAATATATATCAATAATTAGTAACATTTATCAATAATTAGTAATAATTAACAATAATTAGGAATAATTAGCAATAATTATGAATAATTAGTAATAATAAGTAATAATTACTAATAAATACTAATAATTAATAATAAATAATAATAATTAGCAATAATTTGAAATAAATAGTAATAATTAGATATAATTAGATATAATTTGTTATAATTTGTTATAATTAGTAATAATTAGTAATAATTAGTAATAATTAGTAATAATTAGAAATAATTATTAATAATTATTAATAATTTGATATAATTAGATATAATTAGATAAAATTAGATAAAATTAGTAATAATTAGTAATAATTAGTAATAATTAGATATAATTAGATATAATTAGTAATAATTAGTAATAATTAGTAATTAATAAATTTAATTAGTAATAATTACTAATAATTATATATATTTAGTAATAATTAGTTATAAATAGATATAATTAGTAATAATTAGATATAATTAGATATAATTAGTAATAATTTTGTAATAATTAGAAATAATTATTAATAATTAGAAATAATTACTAATAATTAGTCATAATTAGTCATAATTAGTCATAATTAGTCATAATTAGTCATTATTAGTCATTATTATTCATAATTAGAAATAATTAGTCATTATTAGTAATAATTAATCGTAATTAGTCATAATTAGTAATAATTAGATATAATTATATATAATTATCCTTGCATGGTTGATCACCTTGCAAGTAGTGTTGTAACAGGACAACCCAAGTCATGCCCTTCTCATCTATAAGAATTATCTCACATAACCCTTTACATATACCATTCTTCCTTGAAAATTTAAGGGAAATATACTGATGTCCCCTCAAAGTTTTTAGGAAGAATGATCTATGTAAAGGGAGGGAGATGATTTTAGAGACGAGAACGACATTACTTTGGTCGTCCTATTTCAACACTACTTGTGAGATGATCAACCATACAATGACAATTATAGAGTTTACAATAGACATGGCTGACATAAAATTTTTATTATGCATGACCAGATAGTTGGTGACCCATTAAGATTTGAATATGTTAAAAATAGAGCAAAGTCTGTTACGAATATTTATAATTTTATAATTTTATAAATTTTTTATTATTTTAATAATAATAATATTGTTTTTTCATAAATATTGATAATATAATTTCATTATTAGAAATAATTAGATATAATTATAATTAGTAAACAAAAACTTCTTGGATAATGAAGGGAAAATTTTTAATCATCTCCATAATGATGATTACCAAATTTCCTTTCATTATTCAAGAAGTTTTCATTTTTCTCGGTACTACTATGTATTGATAAATTAGTAATAATTAGAAATAAATAGTAATAATTAGTTAGGAACAATTAGAAATAAATTTTAATAAATTTTAATAAATTCCAAGAACCTTGCACAATTTCTAGTGGACTGACGACACTCCTTTTGCTCGATGACTTTTCTCCTTTCAACTCTCACCAACTCAAAACAATATGAAAAATGTGTTGCTACATAGGCATATTCAATCTCGTATACATGAGATTGGATATGAATTCATAGGATCATATCATTTATAATGTTTCCAGGTGGTGACCGTTGGAAGAAGACGATTCATTGATGAAAAGGGGGCTCTTTTGTTCGACGGCTCATTTACCTACATCTTTCTCACACTGAAATCACAATGACAAATCAGGTCGGAGATACGTATATTCATTCACGTGCATATGATAATGAATATGCATACATCCAACCATATTCTTCATTGTGATTTTAGTATGATAAAGATGCAGGTAAATGAGCCGTTGGACAAAAGAGTAGTCGTCAATCTACTGGAAATTATGTCACCTTTAATTAATGATAATTATTAAGAAGTAGTAGTAATAATTTATCTTGTTTTTTCAGATACTATTTCTATAATTTAAAATTATTCAAAAATAGCAATGATTTTATATTTTGTAGAAAAATATGGAACAAGGAAGTCGACATCAGTCATTATTAGATGATCGCGCTTGGATAAATCAGTGCAGAAATCCAAATGGTTCTAGTTTAAATCTTGTATATATTGATGGTGTTGAAGCTTTCTTAACATTTGCATCATAAAAAACAGAATATGTTTTAGATGGCACAATTAAGTGTCCTTGTAAAAAATGTGCTCTGAGAACATTTGACACATTTGACAAGGTTGGGGGACATCTCTTACAGTTTGGTATTCAACCAGATTATGTTTTCTGGTATCAGTATAGTGAACACAGTTCTAGAGAAGATACTAATAACTTGATTCTGGATTCCTCCAAGTTCCAAAACCTAGTACATGATGTTGCAGATCCATCTATTCAACCAACTGAAACTCATGATGATATTGATTTAACTCCTGAGTTGGCACCATTAGAATTTTATGTGTTGTTTAGTTCTGTTGAGGATGCATTATATCCTGGTTGCAAGATAATCAAATTAGAAGTGGTTCCAAATTTATGGCTATTAAATCATATAATGAAATGCCAAACAACTATTTTGATCAGATATTTTCTTAGGTTAAAACACTATTACATGAAGGAAATGTGTTTCCTGCAAATTACTTTGAGAGAAAGAGGTTGGTTCATAATCTAGGACTTAGTTATCAGAAAATTCATGCATGTGAAAATGATTTCATCTTATATTCTGGTGAAAAAGAGTCATTGGATAGTTTTCCAACATGTGGACAATCGAGGTATAAAGAAGCTCAACCACGGAAGTCTGGATCAATTCCTGTAAAATAGTTGAGATATTTCCCCCTTACACCCAGGCTTTAACATTTATTTATGTCTCATAACACAGTGTCAATGATGTCATGGCACAAAACCAATATTTCAACCAGTAAAATATTGAATCATCCATCTAGTGGTGATTCATGGAAACATTTTGATCGTCTACATCCATCTTTTTCTTTAGAAGCCCGAAATGTCTTATTGGGTCTTTCTACTGATGGTTTCTATCCATTTGGTTCTTATGGTAGTCAGTATTCATGTTTTCCTGTCTTTATAACTCTGTACAATCTACCTCCATGGTTTTTGATGAAGGATCCCTATATCTTTTTGACCTTATTAATCCCAGGATATTCGAAAAAGAATATTGATGTTTATTTTAAACCATTGATTGATGAGTTTAATGCATTATGGATTAATGGTGTTAGTACATATGATGTTGATGTGAAACAAAATTTCACATTAAAATCTCCATTGATGTGGATGATCAATGAATTTCCGGCATATGGCATATTATCTGGATGGCGTACACATGGTCCGAAATCCTTTCCTTACTGTATGAAAGAAAACAAATCTTTTATGCTTGTCAATGGAAAAAAAACCTTGCTATTTTAACTGTCATTGCAGATATCTTCCAACCGATCATCTTTTTTTAAGAAAAAAGTCTCATTTCAGAAAAGGCACAATTGAAAGGGATTAACCTCAAAAAATGATCTCTAGTACAGAGTTAAAATCAGTGGTATTTTAGTTACCTCCCATCACATTTGGTCCAACAGTAAACCAACAGAAAATTCATGGCTTTGTGAAAGAACATAATTGGATAAAATGAATCATTTTTTGTGATCTCCCATACTGGTCTGATTTTTTGGTCTTCCGCATGTTGGATTTCATGCACATTGAGAAGAACTGTTTTGATAATTTATTTCCTTTAGTTTTGGATACACCATGTAAGACCAAAGATACATTAAAAGCATGATTAGATCGTTCCCAAATTTGCAGGCGACCAAAACATGAGCTATTTGAAAATGTCAGATCACAGAGGTTAATGAAGCCTAAAGTATCTTATACACTGTCCAAAAAGATTCGTTTATTATTCTGTTAGTGGATTGCATATTTGATACTTTCAGATGGCTATTCTTCCAATTTGGGAAGATGTGTTAAGAATGGCCATATTACCGGATTAAAAAGTCATGATTGTCATTTTATAATGGAAGGAATTATGTCGATTGGATTCATAGGTTTGTTGAATTCTATGATTTGGGATTCGATAATAGACATATCATATTTTTTTCAAGGCATTTGTGCATCGAAAACTGAATTCGATGCACTAAGAAAACTGGAAGAAGATGTTGTTGTAATTATATGTAAACTAGAAAAAATATTTCCACCTTCTTTATTTGACTCAATGGAACATATGATATTACATTTTCCAGATGAAGCTAAATGTGGAGGTCCAGTACAGTTTTGATGGATGTACCCATTTGAGAGATGTATGCAGAATTTGAAGAAAAAGGTATGTAACAAAGCATTAGTTGAATACTCAATTGCTGAATCTTATTTGAAAGAGGTAATTTATTTTTTCTTCTCTACTATTTGGAATCTGAATATCCCTAAAAAACTCCATGGGACAGAATGTGGGAAATGTTAATGATGAAAGGGACAATCATTTATCAGTTTTTAATCATCCAATTCTTGGCTTCGATGGAATTAAAGAACGATGGCTTTCAGACGATGAATAATACAAATCTCAAACATATGTTCTGCTCAACTATGAATAAATGACAAAATTTGTACATTGAGTACATCTATCACTTATTCTGTAATTTCTGTTATAGTATGTAAACATATTTTTTTGTAGGTTGTATGACAATCCTATTAGGAAACAATTTCCACAAATTACAGTAGCTGCTCTTGAAGAATGCAGACATAAAAAATTTATCAATGGTTTCAAAAGCTGGTAACATAAATTATTGAGGGTTTAATATCAATTCACTTTACTATTTATTATATTGATAATTTTTTTACAAATTTTCATGTGTCTCAAGATGCTGATAAAATTGATAAGCGACTGTGTATATTGAGAAACCCACCAACCAAAATGGTTAAATATCATAATTCATATGTGGTGAATGGTTTTCAATTTCATACACGTGCATATGGGGAATCAAAAAAAACAATGAACAGTGAAGTTTTTTTGAGAGGATTGCATCATAGAGAAACTGAAGATGACTTTTATGGCATTCTGGATGAAATTATTGATCTATGTTATCTTGGACAAAATTATGAAACAATGTTTAAATGTTGGTGATTGGATACTGAGAGAGGCTTTCATGTTCATATGACTCATGGAATCATCGATATTAAATATAAAAGTCTTTTTACAGTAAATGAACCATTTTTTCTAGCTCAACTTGCACGTCAAATTTATTATGCAAAGTACTATGCTACATCAAGTGACCTAGGTGATTGGTGGAGCATAATAAAAATGAAATCAGGGGAAAATAAATTTATTCATACTGAATGTGGTTCCTCTAAAGTGGAAGAAATTAATATTTTTCAATAGAATACTCAAAATCCATCTTTTTCACAAAGAAACATGAATATCGATGAGGACACCCCACAATTAAGGGTCCATGGTGACGAAGATGCTAATGATGTTACAAATGTAATTGAAATGAAAACGGATGATGAAAGTGA
This sequence comes from Viscum album, assembly GCA_963277665.1. Lineage (NCBI taxonomy): Eukaryota > Viridiplantae > Streptophyta > Magnoliopsida > Santalales > Viscaceae > Viscum > Viscum album. The sequence continues at coordinate 1,404,667,944 of OY728133.1, read as the reverse complement.
AACTCATGTGGATATTGATGATTTTGAGGAGGAATATGAAGACATTGACATCGTTAGATATGAAGATGATGATGAAGATGAACATTGGCATAGTTAAATGCTGGTTATGATTATAACTAATATATATATATATAATAGTAATTTTCAACTATATGCTAACAACAATGATTTTGTGTTTTGGATAGACTCTGATCTATTTTTTGAGTTAGAGGAGTCTGATATACCTTTGCTCTACACCAAAATTAGGTTTTAGTGGCAGTTTTGTGGCGGTGGTCCACAAAACCGCCGCTAAACCTTTCGCTAAAATGGTTTCCTGGTGGTTTATTATAAACTGCCGCGAAACCCTCCATATTTTTTTAATCTTCTGACCCTTCCCCCTACCCTGACCTCCCTTATTCCCCCGACCCCCCATGACCCCACACGACCCCGTGACCTCGGTGACCCCCCGCGACCCCCGGTGACCCCACGTGATCCCGTGACCCCAACGACCCCTTCCACGGCGACCCGCGACCCCGCAGCGACCCCCTCTTCACATCCAAGGTGATTTTACGGTTTTTTTCCCATTTCCCCCTTTATATATTCTCGTTATCTATTTATTGGTTTCCTTTTAGGTCTTTTCAAGACCCTAGATGTTAGGGTTGATGTGTAGTTCGTTTTTCTTTTGATCTAGGGTATGTGGTTTGTATGTGGGGCCTTATTCTCCCTCCTGTTGACGTTTCGTTGCATTCACACTCAAGAAGTGATAATTTCCTTACCTTTTCTTTCTAATTCAATCCATATGATCCTTGGGTGTTACTAAATAATTTTTAAAACATGATTTACAACTTGTTAATGTGCTTGGTTAAATTATTATGGTGTTTTATTGGTGATATGATTTGTTAAAAATAGCTTTCAAAGTGAATCTTAAATTATGCCTATGTTTGCTTATGCCTAATGTGTGTGGTTAAATTTTAATTGGTCAATAATAGTGAAATTGGATGATTTGGATGGTTCTTTACCTTATTAATGTTTTATTTAATTGATTTTATGGTGTTTGGCATTTGTTATGTGGAACATGGTGATTTTTATAGTATGGTTAAAGTGTTTTTTGGAAAGCCCTCTTAGTTTTTAAAGATAATTGTTGGTCCTTTGGAAATTATATGAAATGGATGACTTTGGTTTGAAAGGAAAGTGATGATTTTAAAAATATTTTTAGGTGTCTCATGGATGTTAAATGGTTTCATTGGATGTGGGAACATCCATGGGTTAGTAGAGGATGGTGGTGAACTTGATGTCACATGGGGAATACGGTAGCGGTTTGGTTTTCTTTTGGTGTGTTCAATGACATCACATTATGGTGCATCTCTTATTACATATTTTTGCATTCTATTAAAATAATATGCACAATCATATTCATGGAAAATAAGTGTTATCTTAAATATTCCTAGTTGATGGGCCTATAGGGTATATCATGACTTTTTCTAGGGTTGAGTTGTGATTTATAGTAGGTTTATGTATTTTGAATTTATCCTTATTATTTCCCTTAGTAGTGAATTGTATTGGACTTAAGGGGAAGAAACATTGATTTTTCATAGTTCCCCCTTTGAAAGTTTTCAACCTGAAATTTTTTTTCCTTTCAAATTTTCAGATGATCAATAAGATTCCCTATCTATACAAGGTAAATATCTTGTGAGTGGAGACTCAATTTTTCTAATGTCACCTATTATGGGTTTTTGACGTTGAGAGTGCCAATTATCTTTACATTAGTAGCTTATGGACTTTTAAGGTGTACCAATTTATTTTATGTCTAAGTTAAAACATTGTAGACCAATGTGTGGTTGAGTCTTAACTTTATAAAGATATATTGAAAGTATGAGGTTTTCTATATAGAGGTAAGTTTAAGGTAATCCCATGTAAGATTAAGAGCCTAATACTAATACAAAAAGACTCAATTATGGGTTCACATAGATTAAATTTATATTTCTTAGACAAAAATTTATATGGGGTTATAGTTTTATAGCTTAGACCACAGAGGTGAGGTCGTATATTCAAAATAGAAGAAAAACTGTCCCTACCTAAATTTTTTTCCCCATACCAATTCATATTACCCCTAATATGGGAGTATTCACTTTGTTTATGGATTTTATACTCTGACCATGAATGGTGAATTACTGTATTTCATAATAAGGTAAAATCAAACATGACCTAAATTTGTTAGGGGTCTAAATTAGTATAAACGACCACAAAGAGAGGTGAAGATAATTTATGGTCTTTATGCTCAGACCAAGAAGTTGAACACCAGGATTCTCACCATGGGATTCTCAAACATGTTAGAAAAGATCTTCATAAGTTCTGAACTAGTGTCACTTACTAAATATTTTAAATTTATTATGATTTAATTAAGTATAATAGTTTGTGTTCAAGTTGAAAATTCATTTCTAAATAATTAATTCAAATTAACTGAGCTTAGGACATCAAATATACACAAATGCTTGAAGTAAAAATTGGACATGTCCTTTGTATTATATCAAATCCATATTTTATGGTTTGCATGATTTTTTTTAATATGAGTTTTTTGAAATATTGAAGATAAATTTTTATATTACTAAAGACAAAACATATTTAAGTGAAAATAACATACATAATTCCTAAGTTTTTAAAATAGATTTTAATGAGAACCCCGCTATGGAAATCCAAGTGGATGAATTAAAATTGCACAACCTAATGATATAATGAATGGAAAAGGTCTCTCCAAATTCATGGAAAAAAGAATCAGAATCAAATTCAAAGAGAGAGGTAAAGTCAAATAGCTTGTAAAAATATTGGAAAACATAAATAGCAATTAAATATGAGAAATTTTCATGAACTGACCTAGGCTACCCATAATCCAGGTACCCAATCTAGCCTGTGATAAGTCTTAAAGGGTGTCATATAAGGGCTAAATATTTCTAGTAATGTCGTTGTACTAATGGTATGAAAATCGTGCATCTTTGGTGTGTTCAATGACATCACTTTCAATGGGGTGTTGTTTGCGGCAACATAAAAGTGTGATCGACAGAGTTATGATATGTATGTAACCCGATATTCGTATTGCTCCTCAATGAGGTGTTGACGCTATCTCCAAGGGACCAGACTTGTTCGGTTTGTCTGGGCATGCTAAGTAAGTGGTAAATGTGATCAATGTATCATCTTTATTATATTATGCATACTTTATGATCAATGGGTCATATTTATTATATTATGTTTCTATAATCATACACTATAGTATATATGAATCTCTTTCTCTATTTAGTAGTAACTATGTGTTTTAATTTTTATTATTATTGTGTAGTTATATTGTGATATATATGGATAAAAGCTGTATCACATTACTGAGGAACACACCTTAGTATGTTAAGGGTTTGAATGAGATTTTAGATTTCGCAATTTCTAATCGATCCGTTGAAGGGAGAATAAAATGTCCATGTCCAAAATGTAAATTTAGAACATGGTTGAAGAGAGATGAGGTTTATGAACATTTAATAGTGAAGCAATTCCCTATTCAATATTTGTTTTGGATTTGGCATGGAGAATCGAATGTTACAGAAAGATTGAGCACTGATGTTAATCTACAGAATGAGGTCCCAAGTTCGTCGACAATGGAAAATGAAATGAAAAAACCTAATAAATGATGCATTTTGAACTGCAAGACACCACTATCAGCATCAAAACATATTAGAACAACCAGAAGAGGGTGCTACAAATTGTAATGTGACAAGTGATGTTTTTGAGACTATAACACAGGTAGATCAAGATTTTCACATATCATTTGATCCTCCTCTTGATTCTGTGGAGCCAAATGTAAGAGAAAACTTCATTGAGGAAAATGTGTTTCATGATTTATTTGATGATGGAAATCAAGATTTGTATAGTGGGTGTTTGAAATATTCAAAGCATTCATTTCTACTGAATTTTTACCATATCAAATGTCTATGTGGAATTACAAATAAGGCAATGTTCATGATATTGGAATTGAATCGTGATGCATTTCCTAAAGAAAAAATATCAAAATATTTTTATGATATGAAAAAAGTTGTTAACAATCTTGGTCTAAATTATACAAAAATACATGTGTGTCCCAATGATTGTATGCTTTATTGGGGAGAGGATTCAAGTAGACAGAATTTCAAGAAATATTCTTCTTTTAGATGGCAGGCAAAGGGTGATGTTGGAAGTTTTAATGAACATAATTTCATGGAGAAGAAGAAAAGGAGCACACCTACAAAGGTTTTGCGTTACTTTCCATTGAAGCCTAAATTGCAAAGATTATTCAAGTAATCGAAAACTGTCGAACACATGAAGTGAAATTCTATAGATAATAACAATGATGGGTTAATGAGACATCCACGAGATTCCCAATCATGGAAGACATTTGATTCATTACATCTCGACTTCTCATCTGATCCTAGGAATGTTCGATTGGGATTAGTTGTCGATGGATTCAACCCATTTGGGACTTTGAGTACCAATTATAGCATTTGGCCAGTTGTTTTGATCCCTTATAATATGCCTCCTTGGATGTGTATGCAACAAACATATTTTATCTTTTTGATGATTATTCCTAGAAAAAAAATTCCTTGAAATGATATTGATGTATACTTCCCACCTTTGATTGAATAATTACAGGATTTATGGATCAACGGTGTTGATACATTTGATGCTTCTTCTAAAACAATGTTCAAAATGGATGTTGCTTTAATGTGGACCATTAGTGACTTCCTTGGGCTTGGAAATTTATCTGGTTGTAACACTTACACGGGACTAGCTTGTCCCATTTGTAACTTTGATTTTGATCCCAAACGGCTACCTCATAGTATAAAATGGTGCATCTTGTGTCATCGAAGATTTCTCGATGCATATCATAGATTTCGGCTGAACAGATCAAAATTTAATGGTTCTATTGATCATAGACCACCTCCAAAGTTGTTAAATGGTTTTGAAATTTTGGAACAGCTTGAAAATGTTGAAACATAATTTGGGAAGGTTTATCATTTGAATGATAGAGGAAAATGGGTCTGAAGTGTATCATCAAGCGAAACCAGAATGCTACAATGGAAGAAAAAAATAATATTATTCAAACTTCCGTATTGGGAATTTAATTTGTTGTGGAATAATCATGACGTGATGCATATTGAGAATAATGTCTGTGACAATTTGATTTTTACATTACATAATGAGCATGGAAAGTTGAATTATCATCTCAATGCTCGCAAAGACTTACAAGAAATGAACATAAAACGTGATCTCTAGCCTGATGAGCATGAAAAGTATCCTCCAACAATTTTTGCAATGCAAAATAAGGATAAATATACATTCCTTATAATGTTATAGAATGTTAAGTTATCTGATGGGTATTCAAGTAACATCTTGAGGTGTGTTGACTTGAAGAATCATAAGTTATATGGATTGAAAAGCCACGATTCACATATTTTGATACAACAGTTACTACCATTGGCATTGCGTACATTATTACCTGAAAAAATTACTACTGTTGTACCCTGGTTCTGCACATTTTTCAAAAAACTATGTGAGAAATCTCTACATCCATTTCAACTTCACAACCTCCAGGAGAGGTTTGTATTGACCCTTTGCGCAATGGAGATGATCTTTCCTCCAGCCTTTTTTACTGTAATGATGCATTTAACTGTGTATTTATTTGAGGAAGCTAAATTAGGAGGCCCCGTTCATTATCGATGGATGTAGCCAATTCAGAGGTACTTTATTTATATGTTTTCCAGTTAAGTAAACAATTTTTGGTACTCAATTAAATGCATAATTATGTTTATTTTATTTCACATATATCTTGGGCATTTGAAATCATACATGATAAATAAAGCTAAACAAGAAGGCACAATTGCTGAAGGCTATGTGGATGAATAGTGTCTTAGCTTTTGTTCTCGATACTTGGATGATATTGAGACAAGATTTAATCGAGTTGGACATGTTGATGACACATCGACTCAATCTCAAATACATTAGAAATCCAAAATATTTCTTGGTGTTGGCCGGATCAGTTGGGAGGACCTCAAATGTGACACTGACTGAATTGAAATTATTACAGGCACATAGATATGTGCTGCTGAATAGTGAAATTGCAGATCTATTTATTGAAGAGTTGAGGATACAAACAAAGAGACAAATGAGAGGCCGAACATGAAATGAGAAAGATATAATGAAAGTTGTTAATAAAGAGCTTTTATAATGGTTTTAATGACGTGTATGTTCATAAATAGTTCAATAAATACGAATATTATTTTGACATATACATTCAGTAAATCTAATAAAGTATATTTCTTTTTTCAGATCATGAATACTGATACTCGAGCAGAGGTGTCAGAAGATTTGAAGTTTATTGCTAGAGGTCATCTAAAAAAAGTTAGAAATTTTGACGCTTATAATGTGAATGTCATTAGATTTCGTACAGTCGATCGAGAAGTGGGTTTGAGAACACAGAATAGTGGTATATTTACATTTTCTGAAGTGGAATACTATGGAAAGCTACATGAAATTATTGAATTAAACTACCACAGAAATTTTTCAGTTGGATTATTCAAATGCCAATGGGTGGATATTATCAGAGGTGTCAAAAGAGATTCCTTGCAATTTATTTATGTGAACTTATCTCGCTTGATGGATGTTGGTGATCGTGAGCTGCATGATCCATAAATCTTAACATCACAAGAAAAAATGGTATATTATGTGAATGATGTTGCTGATGAAGGGTGGAGTGTAGTTGCTCACTTAATACAAAGAGATTCGTATGATATGGGTGATGAAGTGGAAAATTTGACTTCTGAAATTGATTTTAATCATTAATAGAAAGCAGAATTATTTGTCTATCATGATATTGAAAATATTAGTCTTGCAAGGATGAATGAAGTGGATGAAGCAATGGAGTAGTAAACCGACATAATTGAAGGGGAAAATGATTGTATGTACAATTACTTATTTATTTAGAAACCACTTGTTTCATTTCTACAGTCATTAATTATCATTGTTATATATATTTTGTCTGTTAGTACACCATCTATTATCATTTTTAGTTTTTTTTCTGTATAATTTTTTTGAAATAAATATTCTGAACTTAATTTTATTTGATTAAAATAAATAAATGCTAAGGAATAAGCGGTACATTATTTCATCCATTTCTGTGACAGATGACGATCCATCTGGCTCCCTCCCCACGACATCTGAGGCACCATCTTCCAACACCACTGCACCATCTCCCCATGCACCATCTCCCCCTGCAGTGGAAAGTGTTTGTTGACAGGCATTGTGATCAGAAGAGGATCGTATTTAAATATATATATTATTATATTATCCTCATTTTACATTTATACATGTATATGAAAAGGACATGAAATTTAATACATCAGTATTAAATTGAATTTTATTTATTTCAGGATCTCTCAAGACAGAATGCGTCAAACCGAGTGATGCAAGTCATCCCGCACACTGCGGGATCAAAAAGGTTTTCTAGAAGTTGAATGACATTGGTAATATTTTATTTAGTTTAAATATTTATAAGACAATATTATCTGTTTAATATATTGAATTTTTTATTTATCTTTGCTTAATGCAGTCACGAAGTTTAGGCCATGAAGCATCCATAACTAAATTGTGGTTGGATGTTCACAAGAAATCAGATGGATGTTTTGTTAAATAGCCTGCTAAAAAAGTTGGGGTATGAAGTCAATTTTTTATCATAATAACTTATTATCTGTTTTTACTGTGTTAATATATATTGATATTTTATTTATAGGTCAAAATTAAAGAACTATGGGATGCCAATCCTACGCATTCCTACTCTGTCTCCCAGGATGACCTAGTTGCTAGAGTCCTTGGGATGGAGCATACTGGGAGAGTGTGTGGGATGGGTTTCGGACCCATGCCATCTGAGGTTTTTAGCAGGACACCGGGGATAGCTGTTACATCTACTCCTGACATTAGTCAGCCCATACCTGGAGATGTTAAGAAAGAGATTGTTTCTTTACGAAACATAGTTCACCAGCAGGGGGATCAAATATATGCATTGCAGAAAGAGTTGACTGAAATACGTCAGCAGATGAGCATATATTCCTCTGGTGGGAGTGCATCGATTGTTGGTATGCAGGTAAATCGCAGAAAATCAAAATCATTTAGTTTCATAACTTTCATTGGTTTTAAGTTTTAATATAAATATGAAACCATATTTAATTTTCAATATAATGTTATTACAGGTGACAACACAATGTGTAAATGAAGATGGAGAGGGTGATGATGCATCAACAAACCCTGAGTAGTTTTATTATTGATGTGTTGAAAAAAATGGAAACCGTTGGTTTTTATATGTAACATTTGTGGCACATAGTTTCCACCACACATTTTCATGTCCAAAAATTTCCTTGATTTCTCATGTTTCTTTTTATGCATTTTATTGATTTCTGATGTTTATTTTTATGTATTCATTTCTCGAGTGTGGTATATATCATTCCATTTAGGTCTGTGTTTGAATTGGTAGTCGATATTTTGGATGACTAGGAGACAAACCCGTTGTTTATGTGGGTACAATAATTGCATGTAGTAGAGTTTTATACAACAATAGTTATCACTATACCATTAGAATTGACATTTTATGGCTTTTATGGATGGTCATTTTGTTAATAATTGTTCTAGATAGGCATTGGGAAGGAAGGTGTTCTTGGCCTAGAGTTAGTGTAGAGCACAACAGAGAATTTTGATATCATGCAAGATATGATGAATGCAGCTCTGGATATGAAGATGTCAAATGTCGATCCTATGAGGAGACCATTATAGTTCATGGTTATGGAACATTTTTTCTTGATGTTTTCCCATATACATGGGTATAAAATGTTTAGTAATTTGAGAAATCTCTCTTTCACGTTCATTATACCTTTCTAAGTGTTTGGGCGAGTTGGTGTGGTGGCATATCAGCCGGAATTTACAACTCATTTGGTGAGGATCCATGACGTTTTCCAAGACACCTAGATAAATCAGTATCTACATGATGCATCTCATGTATGATACTTGGGAGAGACGGATGTTGATAATGATGAAATGTTCATTAAAAACTGTTAATAATCGAGGATCGTAAGGATAAAGTGCTACGTGGATAGATGATTCATTTAGATCACGTGTTGTGGAGGAATGTTTTCCATGAGGAGAGTACTAGGGAGTGAGAACCGAATATGCATTCCCAGTACACTAATCAGTATTGAGTTTATGTTCTGAGAATTACATTGGTGTTTTAATTTTTTAATTTTTATTGAAGTGATATTTGACCTTGTTTTTCAATAAGAAATGTTGTATCTTGAAATGGATGAAGGAGCCCTCTAATCCATGTGTCTAGATGGTGTGACCATATGTGATTACATGGTTGTTATGTGTAGTGTGGGTCCTTGGGGGTTACACAATTGTTTTGTATAAAGTTAATTATTGAGGAAAGGTTCTGGGATGTCGTGGTTTTCATTCCAGCTTTAGAACAAATCATGGTGGTTTATACCTGATAGTTATGTTATAGGGTGGTTGTTCGGACCCCTCTCTTCTTGGGTAGTTTTTCATTCCATAGGGTGAGGCTATTTTGAGAGCTATATGATGTAAAGAAGTAAACCTCTTAGATTAATTACATTGTGAAACATTAGTGATTAGGGTGTTCTAGGGGATGTTTTCACTCATTCCAATAGTTTTTCAAAAATAAAGTTTTTAACTATCAATGAGCCAGCCTGTCAATGAGTCAGGTTTTCAATGAATCATCCAATCAGTGACTCAGGGATTTGGTGTCGGTGAGTCAAGTGTGTCAGTGTCGACGAGTCATGGGCGTTAGTGTCAGTGCCATGGTGTCTATTCCAGGGCATCAGAACAAGGGTGTTGCTCACATGGAATCAGTTCTAGGGAATTGATGCTAGGGTTTTGGTGCCAGGGTGACAATGTCATGGCATCGGTGATAGGGTATTAATGAGCCACCCATCAATGAGTCATTTCATGTTTTCCCCCGACATCCCAGTCTCTCCCTTATGATTTTCTTTTAACAAAAAATATGTTACCTATTGAGTTTGACTTTTCTTAAAACTTTTTCCACTGTATTCAAGGAGAATTATTGATTCTCCAAACCTTAATCACCCTTAAATTTGGAAAAACCAAATTAACGATACGTGGTGTTGACCATAACACGTATTTCAAGTATTTTGAAGTCATATCCCTAATTTTATTGTTATATGTTTTCAAAAAACTGTTTTTGATGCTATGTTTGGGTGTTTTTAAGAGTTTTTTGAAGGATATTTTTTATATATTTAATTTCCTAATGTCCTCAGGGATTTGAGATATTCAAATAGCATGGTCAATACATGGTCTGTTTTATTTGGCACATTGAAATTATATCCCCCGTTATTAGGATCTCACTCATTCTTAAGCAAAGATCCTCTAATTTCTAGTGGATTCTTTTCCTTCTCCCATGATGTGGAAAGAGTCCTTCATCCTTAAAAGAGACATTCCCCCACCCCGTTCTACTTTCATGTAGTTCCTTGGAGTTATTCCTTACTCCTCACGTGATATAATTCTCTTTATTCAAGGAGGAACTTCGATCCTTTGATCATCCAAGTAAGTATTTCCTTCATTTTAGTTCCTATGAGCATTTTGCATGGTAGGTCTAGTAATGTTCTATGTGAATACGAATGAAATATATTATTTAACATAAGGAATAATTTATTGTGTATGATGATAAAAATTCATTGAAGGGGTTACAGTACATTTACTATTTCTACATGTTATCTTTTTTTATTGTTCTAACTTGTTGTGGATGTGTGACTTATAAAAATCATGGAAATTGGTGGTCTTTTCTTACACACTATTAATATTTTTATTGGTTATAATGCTAGGGGAAAATATTGTAATGTGGAAACTAATTAATCATGTACACATGGATAATTAAATTCATGCTCGAGGAATAAGAACCATTATGTGATACCCAAGTAAAAAATGTAATTCAAGAATAGTGTTGGATAAATCTGAATATACCCCTGTTTAATGGGTGTGGTCATGTAATGTGTGTTGTGGTTGTGTTTTATGGTTTATGCGGAATGTTTGTGAATTGAAGCGAAAGTTCTATATATTTTTGTGGGATTGATTTTTTAATGGAATAACTTGTAGGTAGTTGAAATAACTTTGGTTGTATTGTGTCAATCAGACAGGCTTTTGTATGGGGACTACAATGTGGCATTGGTGGTGTTGTGCACTGGGACTACAAGAATGGTTTCCATTCATTTTTGAGTTTGTTAGGGATTTTATTTTTTGGTAGTAATGGAATATATGATGTGAATCCCTTGAATAAATGAATAGAACGTGGTTAAATAAAAAGTGGCTAGGTTATTATTTGGAAGTATCTGTTGTGTGGGTTTGCATATGGCGGTAGCAACAAAAGTGTTACTATTGGGTTGTTCATTGTTTGGTTGAAAACTATAGGTTGGGATATTGTTTGATTATCTATATGTATATGAACATATTGTTTTTTGTGATTTCTATACACACCTGACCTTCATTTACCACCATGTGTTTAACACCCCCATTCCATTGGATAGGGTGTCTTTTCCCACCATCTCGGCTCTTCAGAATGGACAGTTATTGGATCATCTCTTCTTCATCTTCCATACCAATCATGTAATCCGAGTAGTCTATGATGGCTTGATTTTTTCTATTTCCCAAGGCTCTTTGGGTATGAGGTGTTGTGGATGGGATGCCTAGGTTTCTGGAGGCTTGTTTGTTTCCCAAGTGTATTCTGGATGAGTTACATGTGTTTATGGATGGAACATTTGATTTTAGTGGCCCATATAGTTGTTGTTTATGGTAATGTATGTGGATGGTTTTCATGGTACAGATGTTTATTATTGGAGGAGGGGTATGTTTGTGGTAGGGTTGGACCATATGGTTGTTTTTGTGGTCGAGGTATTTGTGTGGTTGTGGTGGACCACATGGTCGTTGTTGTGGGAAGGGTATGCATGTTTTTTGGTGGACCACATGGTCATTATTTCATGATTGATAAGCATGTTGTTGTTGTAGGAAGTATATGTGTGTGGTTATGGACCTGGTGTGAGTGGGTGGGTTGTGGTAGTAAGATTACAGTGGGATTTGTGGGGGAGGTCTGATGTGTCCGGATGTCTCAATTAACAAGTGTCAAAGTGACGATGGGTACCCAAATAACAATTATCTAATACTAATACATTACATGACTTGTTTTATTCAGTGAGTGTGTCGTGGTGAGGTTGTGTGGAAATTATTCCATGATAGGTGATTTTGGATTCTGCTGTCTTCACAAGAATATTAGTATGTTCCCCCACCTATGCATCAATGACTTGGGTTTCCATACTGAGTATACATGTATGATCACCTTTTATAAATACAACTACAACAAAGTTTCCAGGTGGATTTAAGGATCACGCTAGATATTAATATCTTAGGCATCATAATAGTTGATGTTGTTGCATAGTCCCTATTATTTTGTTACATTGAAGTTTTATTTCACCATGTATTGATTTTACTTTTGAAAATTAATTTTGAAAGGGATTGTGGGTCTATGTTGAAACACTTTTTTGTCTGGCTGATGACTTTCTCCTCATACACAGGAGGTGTAGTGACCTGGTTGGTCGATATGATATGTGATTCCATCTTATTGATCCCCATGTTGGGTGTTGTTTTACGGCCGCTGGAATTTGAGTTTATTTGTGGCGGTTATAACCGCCGCGAATAAAGTGATATCCAGGGCTTGTAAAACCGCCAAAAAATTCAGAAAAACCTCCACTAAATGAGGAAGCTATGATTCTTTCCTGAAACCGCCGCTAAGCACAAATAACCACCATTAATATATTGGTGACGCCCTATTTCGCGGCAGTTTCTTTAAACCGCTACCAAACAAAGTAGCGGTGGTTTAAACCGCCGCTAAACGGTGATTCTGTTGTAGTGTTAGATGAGGGGGATGTGGGATCATCTGACCTTCAGCCTGCTGTTGGTTCAGGAGGTTCATGGAGGGGGCACGGTCTTGCGCGACTGATGATTCATGACCCTATCCCCGAGCGACGTCCATTTCTTGGCTTCGATCCTAGCACACGGAGGTATGACAACCTATATATTTTAGTTATATTTAATTAATTTATTTATATATATATATTAATTGTTTGATTATTTATTCTTTTTTTATAGTTTTGTTCATTTAACTATTGGATAGGGGAGCGCTATCTTGCACAAATAATTTTCTTAGCCATGGACCACATGGGAACATATTCACATTGATGTGCAGCTTGGCATGTACAATCATTGGCTGGTACGTAAATAAATAAAATTTATTTTGAAATTTATTTTGTTAATAACTTGATATTATAAATTATTTTTAAGGTTTATGGTATCCCATCGATGATAGCATGAGTAACGATATCCATGTAGCATGGGAGGTGGCTATGCGTGAGCATTTGCATCAGTTTTTGCACAATTTGAGAGAGATGACAATTAAAAAAGTCGGACTGACAGTATTTGATGAGTCATGTAGAGCCCACCAACCAGAGTACATTTCATCTCATGTTTGGGATGAATTATGTGCATGTTGTTTGGGTTGTGGATTTCATAGGAGGTCGTCATTGGGTCGGAAAAACCGAGGGAGATAGGAGGTGATGCATCGAGCCGGTAGTCGTACATTTAGTACCCATAGAGAGCATCTGGTAAGTATTTTTTTTAAATATTTTTTATAACTTCAAATATAAATAGTTTATTTTATATTCATATAGGTAGTCGAGCATCCCGATATTACAGAATATGATGTTTATCAGAGGATGTACAGTGATCCATCCACCGGAGAGATTAGAGGTGATCACCAATGTCAGATTATGGTTAGTCTTATTTTTTTTAGATTGACAATTAACTGAATATAATATTTTCACAATTTTAATTTCAAATTGGAATTGAAGGAGTCATATAAGGTTGTGACTTCTTAGACACAGGCTGATGGTCTAGACGAGGCGACTTATTGGACGAGTGCCCACCATTTCGACGAGGTGGCATGGTTGTAGGCGACTCAGTATGGCTTTGAGAAGGGTTGAGTAGTTGGTGTCAGCTATTATGTAACTCCTAGTACTTATTATGGTACTACTGTGATGCCGGTATCCAGCTCGAGAGGAGCTTGTGGAGAGCCATCATCTTCTGGGTCATAGTATCAGGAGCAGTTCCGAGCTCAGAATGACCTTATAGAGAGTTTGCAGAAGCAACAAGAAGAGATACGTCAGCAGTAGTAGTAGCAGCAAAAACACAAGGAGGAGATGCGTCAATGGCAGCAGCAACAGCAGCATGAGGAGAAGATGCATCGATGGCAGCAGCAGCATTACGAGAAAATGGAGTACATGCATATTCTGACTCGAAGTTTAGGGATGGAGTTTCCCCCACCAACTCCTTCAGCTCCTCCACCTCCTCCAGGAGACGACCCCCAGTTATTTTTTTATGTCAAAAACATTTGAATTTAAGTTTGTTGTAATATGAACTATTTACAGTTTCTGTCATTTATATCAGTTTGATTGTTATATAATTAAATTTTTAATTTTTTATGATTTGTTTATGTGAATATTGAGAATTTTAATATTTTTTATTTTTTTAATTATTTTAATAATATTAATATTATTATTTCATTAATAATAATTTTATTAAATATATTTTTTCAGTATTATATTTTTTCAATATTTTTTTATTTTAATAATAATAATAATAATAATAATTTATGATTTTTTTATATTTTTTTATGAATATTAAGAATTTTAATATTTTTTTATTATTTCAATAATATTAAAATTAATTTTTCAATAATCATAATAATATTTTATGATTTTTTATATTTTTTTGTGAATATTGAGATTTTTAATATTTTTTATTTTTTATTATTTTAATAATATTAAAATTAATTTTTCAATAATCATAATTTTATTAAATTTATTTTTCTTTTAATTTTCTTATTATTTGCAACGGGATCTGTTGTGACGGGATCCCATCACAAATAGTCTAAATATTTTTGTCATAAAAGAGGTATTTGTGACGGGATTACGGGCCCATTGAAAATACTATTTGCGATGGGCCCGTCGTAAATAGTCTAAAAAATATTTTCAAAAAACATTTTCGTCGGGATTACGTCCCCATCGCAAAAAAAATATTTGCGACGGTCCCATCACAAAAGAGATTATATATATATGAAGTATATAATCAGAGACTTGTTTGTGATAGTGAAGTTTCTCATCGCAAAAAAAATATTATTTGTGACGGGCCCATCACAAATAATGTTTTTTGCGAGGATGTTTTTTACAACGGGCTATTTGTGACGGGGCCTCGTCGCTAAAGACTATTTGCGACAGGATCCCGTCACAAATAACTCATCGTAAATACCTTGAATTCTAGTAGTGGAGGATTAGTGTGGATAATTCCTGTCTTCTCTACATTTGAAACATATAATTTTAGGAACTTTAGATTGAACTTTATTTCTATCCATCACATTATCCATTTTTTCATAGAAATTAGACTTCTTATGTCCCATATTCCTTCACTTTAAATATCTCCCATTCCCCTTGTAATATTTAATTTGCTGCTTCATTCCACACTTATTTCACAGAGGAAATTGGTATCCTTTCCCTTTTCACCTTCATCAGATGAACTTCATTGATATGTCATATTCCTCTTCATTAAATTTTTTGTGTATTCAATAATGTGATAGTTATTAATTTTTATGTTTGATAGTTTCTTTTTCATAAACACAATATGTCCCACTTGAGATCCTATCTAATTAGGAATCTCATTTGGATAGTCATCACATTGTTTTTCACATTAGTTTTTACTCAGTAACTCTTATTTCAGGCCATTTCATGGAATATAGTTAAAAAATAAGTATGATTATTTTTAAATGAAAAAATGGGGATATAATGAAATTAATGTGATAACATAAAAATTAAATTTATTACTTTAAATAATTAAGTTCTAGGATTCATTCTAGGTTTTCCATGATCTATTTGTAACATTAAAACTTATAGGAATTTGTGTTCCCTTGATAATTGTTCATAATGAGATTTTTAATTTACCAATTTATATCCCTTGGGAGTGTCAAACCATGTGTGGAGAAAGGTCCATTATCATTCACTTGTTTAGGAATGAGTTTAGACCAATGTAGTTTTTTCAGGTTTTACCCCGAGGTACAGCTGTGCTAGAGCCGCATCCACTAGTAGTATCAAGATAGAAATATATTTTATTAGAAATCACTTACTATATACTTTAAAAAAATTTAGGGATATATTATTATGTTGAGTCTTATCCATAATTTTTTCACTATAGTTTTCTAATCATAATCCCAAAAATATCTAAACATTTCCTTTTATACCAACTATGACAACCCTTCTCTTTATTTACAATTAATTCTTAATTTAATACATAAAAGTACACAAAACACAATCTAGAAGATAAATTAGACAACTGTATTTTGTAATTAGTTACATTAGATAACAACATAAAACTGGGAAAGTGTCATCTTTATTGAAAACAAAAATAACAAGAATGAACTAAAAAATGTATGGGATAACCTGGGGAAATACATAGAAATGGGTGAGATATAAAGCCCAGTAAGGGAATAAACATGGAATAACATGAATAAATAAATAAATTTTATGCAGTAGGAATATCAATGTTTCATAAGAGGAGTGAGAATCATAATCATGAAAAATTAGACATTATATATCATGATAGTAATAAAAATAACATGGGAAATGTGGCAACAGCTTAGAACACTGCATCATAAATACAGTTCAAGGATAATAGCCAAGATGTCATGATGTAAATTGTACCATTAAAAAAATTTATACTCCATTTACAACACAAAATCTGATGAACCTAAAATCTACTAATCAGTTTGAGCACTATATAATCATGGGATCACCCGTCACATTTATTTCATTCTCAAGCTTACGTGTGCCACATAGATAATACCACATGTATTCGGTCATCATCATATTTTATTAAAATATTAAGTTGTGTGGACTAAATAAATGTTAGTACTAATTCAAATAAATTTAATTGTTTAAAGGTGAACCAACTTGATAATGGTTCGTTATGGAATTCACTACACAATGTTTTGGCATTGAAAATCATAGTGAAATTTCAGCAGCATAAAAACATCACATAAAAATTCATAAAATTGTTTGATGAGATCAAAAGGGATAACTCTTATTTTGGAAATAATTGATACGGAAAATAAAAGACATATATAAATATTAGTAATTTGAAAATTAATTAATACGATAATAAAGAAACTAGAATTATATTGGAATGTGAGGATCCCTTATTAAATTTTGTCATAGTAACTGATTTATATAATGGTTCATTGGATGGATTAACAAGAGTAAAAGGGTTAACTAATAACTTAGAATTAAATTAGAAAGTAATGGGAATATGTAAAAACATACACCAACATTAAAAATTAAAATTAAAATGCATAACAGAAAATTTGTAATTTAATAAAAACGAGAGAGAGATCCCTTACTAATTTTCTGCATAGTAACCAATGTACATATAGTTTCATGAGTGGTATTAATGAGATTGAAATGAGTCTCTAATAATTTATATATATAATGTATAGTAATGGGAATATATAATTACATATACCATCATTAAAAAATGAAATTAATAGGTATAACATAATTGAGGTGTTTGATTTGAAATGGGAATAA
Organism: Viscum album; assembly: GCA_963277665.1. NCBI lineage: Eukaryota > Viridiplantae > Streptophyta > Magnoliopsida > Santalales > Viscaceae > Viscum > Viscum album. The sequence goes on along the minus strand of OY728133.1, from coordinate 1,404,650,200 downwards.
TGAAATTCCTTACTAAATTTATGCATTGTAACATTTTATGTAAGGGTAAAAATGAGAGAGGATAAATTTTATCTCATCAAAATAACATCAATTGTATATTAATGTATTTTTATAATGAATGATAATATAACCATCAAAAACTAAAAACATTAATTTTAGAGAAGGTTCTTGAATTGAAAGAAGAAGTGTAAGATTCCTTACCTTGAGAGTGTGATTACAAATTCATGGAAGGAGATTCATCAGATATTGGGGGACCATGGGAGGAATATAGAAATTGGGGGTAGAATTACGATGTGATCCAAGGTTTTTTAGTGAAGATAAATGCAATATTGGGTGGTTTTATATAAAAAATTGGTGGGGTATTCTTTATAATTTATCAAACATATGTTTTGAACATGATATAATAAAATAACCAGAAAGACCAAAATCCCCATGGTTTTCCCAATTGTTACTAAAAAAGGTTGTGTTTTTATTTTTATTTATATAATTACAAGTGCCCAAATTTTTAAAATAATACCCTTTATGATATTGAGGTGAGTGACACTCTTAAAGAAATGATTTTAAAACCATAAAATATATTAATGGTTTTGAAGGATTCATAAAGTATTTATAAAATTAATTAAATAAACCCAAAATCAGATTATTATAAAGGTAAAACATATATTTGGTGGGGAATACCCTTTAGATAATTTATTAAATCAATGTTAGGTCATTCTGATGTAATAATACATATTGTATATTTATATTGTATTTATTTTTTACCTGCAAATTCAATTGTCTCAAAAAATTATAAAAAATTAGCCATTGTATAATTTTTGTGTTATGATTCCAAAAATAATATTCATTTTATTAAATTATTTTTCTAAATATATGAATTTAACATTTTAAAATAGAATTGGCATTTATTGAGAAATGATGGGTTTTTGACAATACTAATTTTTGAACCCTTATAATAATTACATTCACCTTTATAAAAATTATATAATAATTTATATTTGGAAAATATAATTTAATAATATTATTTTATTGAAATATACTTTATTTAAAAAATTTATTAGTTAATAACAAATAATTTATTCATTTAAATTTCATATTACTTAAAAAGACAATTTATGTTTTATCATATAATTTTTATCAAATTGATTACTTTATATTTTATAATGTAAAAAATTAAAGAATAAATATAATAAATTTTTTAATGAAAATTAAATATAAATATTCATATTATTAGGATTATATTATTTCAGGTATTTTTTAAAGTATTTTCACCATTAATTAACATATTCTTCTTTTTCCATAGTAATTCATATTTACTACAATTACTATTCATATTTTACAAAAATTAATTTCACCATATTACCTAATATATATTAATATGATTCAAAATATTTAATCCATTTCATGAAAATAATTTCCTAGAAATGGAAAATTTTAATATAATATAAAACCCGCAAGCATGATGGAAACCATTTTTTTTTCAAAAAATGAATTTTTAATTAAAGAATGATTAGTATTTAACTATATAAATAATAATCATCACTATATGTATTTCAGTACATAAATATAGATATATAATCTAAATATTACCTCTAATTATATCACTTTTAGAGTTATTTTAATTAATTTTTATGGAGAAACATTATGAAATCTATAACATGTTTTACAAAAAGTGTTTTGAAGCCTAAAAATAAACTTATAATAGAATAAGGTAAAAAGATGATTTAAATGTAATTAATAGAATTTAATATAAATGTATAATAAATATGATACCTTGAAATAAAATTAAAAGAATATTTTTTACTTTTAAAATCAATTAATTAATCAAAAGAAATGATAATTTTACATTAAAAATGATTTTATCATATTCAATGAAAAATATATATTTCCTGAAATATCCAAAATTTTCAAATTAAGTTATCTTTTATATGAAGATAAAGAAAATGGATTTCATTTTATTAAAAAAACTCAACATTTTATACAAAATAATAATAATATTTTTATAATAAATAAAATTTTAAATCATTTTTCAAGAAATCTTATTTTGAAGAAGAAAAAGACTTTACCAAAAATAGATTAATTAATTAAAAATAATTTATCAATATATATAATAAATATATATAATTCAAAAAGTAGTTAATCCTACTCATATCTGAAAATTTAATGGAATGGTTTAAATACTCAAATGTAAATTACCATTGTTTGTCTGGGTTTACTGTTTTATATTACATATGTTATTGAACATATTTTTTTCTTTTAAGAACTCAGGGTGTTACATGAATGTTGGATGAATAGTCATCTCAAGGGTTCATATGATACACGATATGAGCCTGGTGGGTGTTTTAGCCAATGATTAAGCATCAACACCAGCATTTTAGTGGTATATTTAGAGGGGGAAATACCATTTCCCCCCCCATCATTTTTAGAGTGGAAACCTCCTCTATCCTTTTCCTCTAGAGCATGTTGTTGGGGGATGACTTCCCATCTCCCTCTCTTCCTCCCCATAGATTGTGGTGCCCTTTTTTGGTGGTTTATAGATAGTTTAAGGTTAATATTCCCTCCATTTCCTTCCTCATCTCCTCTCATATTTTGAATTTTTTATCTTACAATTTAAGGGTTTTTATCTCTAATTTAACCATGTAATGGTAGAATCATCTGAGATCATTAAGGATATGGATCTAACTAAGAAGAGAATGACATAGAATTACATTCACATATAGCGAATCATTGTTTCGATTAATATATGAAACAGCATGGTCTTTTATTTAGTTTTTCAAAAAAAAAATTGTGAAATGATGGAATTGGCCTTGTAGGTAAGATATTATGTTCAGTTTGGGTTTAAGGGTCTGTAGGGGGTGGTCAGCACTCCATTTCTCGAGGACCCAGTAGTTTTGGGTGATTAGAGAGCTATCCAAAATTATTATTTTTTATATTGAATTAATTATTTAATTATAAATGTTTTTCATAATTAAGTATGAATGTCTATATTTATTTAGGGGATCATTTTATCAATATTAGATTGGGAAGACCATGTAAATTATTAATGAATATTTGAATAAATATAAAATATTTTAAATAAAGTGAGTGAATTTTGATATGTTCCCTTTTGGTAGATTTCTCATGTGTATCAGTTATGTGGTGTGATCTAGTACAACAACTAATAGATAGGTATATTTTCTTATAAAGCCTTATATTTAATTAATTAAAATATTTAAATAAAAATTCAAAATCGTTAGATAAATATTTATCCTTAACCTATATATATATATAGTAATGCGACAAGGTCGACTTCTCTCCCATGGAACTAGTATAATTATTAGGATATCTAATCCATGACCTTTACATAAACCTTTACCATATGTTGAAATGGTCCTCAATGCAGATCCTTAAGTTCGGTCTTGGTTAGAGGGACCCACTTCTTTAAACCTATATGACCTTATTAAATCTATTAAGAGTTTGTTGGATTTTTAAATCTAGAGTTAACCTTTGTGGTTTCTCATAACCCGATTATTAAGATCCTTTTTTATTAAGTCCATAAGGGTCTTGATGTGTTCATGGATACACCTTAGGTTTGTTCTTCCTCTTATAAAGAGGCATCTACCATGATCTATGTATTTGAGGGGAATCCATGTGGGGAGAACCAGTCATGTTCATACCTTAATAAGGGGGGGGGGGGGGTTGGATAGCTAGTAATGACATAGTAATATCCCTTATTGAATGTTATAATCATCATGACCAATAAGGCTTGCATATTAATAAGATTGGTTTTTAAGTATATACAAACCTTTGATTCAAGGATAATTATTAATTTATTTTATCATATTAATTTATTATTAAGTGGCTTAAATTAATATAAATGAAATGGTAGCATTTTAGGATTGATCATCCCTTAACTAATTTCAAATATGGGTTCCGTTGTCTCCAAGTACACGGGCTTACATGTTTATTACATTAGATGTCAACTCCTATTGAATCTTATATTTGAATATACAGATAATGTATATGGTAATACTCATAGGTATATTATTATTTGTATATTTTTAAGTTTTATGTAAAATAAATATTTCGTTGGTTGTCCGGTAAATTGGTATTCATATCTAAATTATCATAGACGGAATTCTTAAAATATTTCAATGTTATAATTAAAAGCGATCAATATTTGTATAATACTTTAACGATGGGTGATCATAGGATCCAATATTCTATACTACTTTTACCATAAATCATGTTGACTCTAGGATTCCTCACTGTAATGGGAATGTAGATAAGGTTGTCAAGTGAATCATAGAAACTAATCTTAGTTAGCATATCACCCTGGAGGCCTATCATGACAGGATACAAGTGATTTCATAGGTTATCAGGTAGAATAATTTCCCATGATAACTAAATGTTTGGGAAATCCCTATTTATAATGAATATTTCCATTATTGATTTGTGTGATACTCCCTAAGATGGGGTGGGAACACACATATTTCTTTTCTTAAATCTATTAGAGTATTATTTTTTGGGATGATGATTGACCGGTGTAAATTTATCACCTATTAATGAGTGATTATTCCTTACATATTTAATAGGGTTAATTCCATTATGAACCATTCTTGTTTATAACTATTGATTTAATATAGACTAGGACCTAGGAATCTGATATTTTACTAGAAATAGAAACATAGAGACATCTTATGGGTTCCACTGTTTACACATAGCTCAAGTATTATGCCTAGTATTCTTAAGATCTTACTTAAATGCATACATACTTTTTTTAAAGATGATACCTATAATTCTACTTCATTTTTAGTGGTGGAGAGTATGGGTGATCTTGGGTCTATGAATTATAATTTCATTTGGTGGTATATCATTCACCGAGACATTATCAGGATTAGAAAAATCATTTATGTTTTTCCTAAGTATCCATTAGATATGAGGTATGACATTCATTAATTAATATATTAAATCAATTTCTATTGTTAATACTATTTTCTAGTTGATTATCTCAAATTCACATACACTGCATTTTCTGGCTTTGTACTACACCACATTCATGATTCCCAACTATGTTACGTACTCAAAGCTTGCTTGGTCAGTCATTTCACATGGGTACCTAATAATATGTTCTACTGATTACATGTATTTTTTAAAGGTGGAAGACTAGGGGAGTATGGGAAATAAGGATTTCTTAGATGATGTTAGAGTTTGTGATATTTTAGAAACCAGATATCCATGATCCAATGTCTTTTAATTACATTTTTTCTAGTATGTATATTTTACCAATCTTGTTGGATGTCAATGTGTATATGGAATGGTTATTTTTTCCTTTACTATATTTCATTTATTGCTTAGTTTTTCTTATATTTCACCAATATTGTTTTGATATTTGGAGGCATTCCTAAGTCCATTGGGTGATTGACCCACATTACCTTTCATAGTAACCGGACCAGGGTATGAAAAAGTTTTATTTTAGATGTTTTTTCCTATAGTATTATTATTTTGGACTTAGTATATAGGAGTATGGGGAATGTTTCAAATCATGTTAAAGATATCATAACGGTGTCTTGATAACAAATTTTTCATAATAATTATATTTTATTAGGGATACGTAATTTATGTTGCTAATATGAAATATTATGGATGAATATGAAATTTACATTGAATGATTAACATGTGGTTTGGATTTAATGATTTATTATTGATTTCAAAATCTTGTCCTATTAGAAAGAGAAAACTGTTTGATTGGAATACTAGCCTATACAAGTAAGAGGCATATAATACATCATATTAGGAATATAGGATCCACATGTTATAGGATTTTTTCTTTGTTATACATATTCTTTTTTATAAGGATAACTACTTAATGTGTCACCAACAACCTAAATGGTTTTCCTATATAGTTTTTCTGTTCCATTATACTCAGTTTGACCACCTTTTATACATTTTGGTATGATAGGTCATGTTTACTATACAAGGATATGAATTTTCATTAATGTCATCGATAGAAATCATTCTTCCCAGAATTTGAAATGACCCATTGTATGTTGGAATAGGTATAGAGTTCCATGTTAGTAACTCTGGTAGGACATTATGGATATTTTATTCCATAAACAATGACCATTTTGAGAATTATGTAATCACTCAATACTCCTCTCATGACCCTAGTAGTCTTGATTTGGCACCGAATTCTATTATACTGACCCTCAAAAGATGATGTTGGAAACAAATTTCTTTCTAGTGGACCTCTTTTTGGTGTATCTTGTTAATTTTTGGTTAAGTAAAAACTCATAACAATATTAATTTATTTTCTTTATCTCTCTTGAAATGATATTTTACATGACCATACTTTATTTATAGTTATCTATTATTATCATCCAGATAGATGTTAATAGGTACCTAGACAATTCATGATAATATAATCTTTAAGGGGGTTTTACAATATAAAAATTCCCAATTAGGGGCAGTTTGTCATGTTTTTTATATTGACATCTTGAACCTATAGGATAAATCCCTGTAAGAGGGTGGTACGAGAGGACTAGGGACTCATATGTTGATTATTATTGTGTGATTTTTTAAACAATTAAATAATTAGAATCACCCCATAAATGAGTAGATTATAAATTGGTTTCAATTAAATGGGATGTCAATTACAACTTATATGGTGCTTTACACTGTAAATTGAAATTGATAAACCATATAACTGAAAAAATGTAGAGAAGTTATAAACATTTTAGGTTGATTCTATAATTAAATGGATCAAAATTTTCTCTTTTAGAATGTGTTTTTGGCGTGTTAGATGTTTTATGTTATTTTAGGTGGGAGAAAGGATGTTTCTATTGATTTATAATATAAATAAGTTATAAACTTTTGAGGATTTTCAAGTTATGGGAAGTGGTTTGTTTGTGATTTCATTTTATGTGGGACTCTATAAGTGGGTTTTTTGGCATGATGATTTCATGGTTAGATATGGAAGAGTGGTTTACATTCTATGAGATGTAACCATGGGGATAGGTAGAACTATGGGATAAGTAGATAGAACTACATTCCATGATGTTATAACTAGAATATAGGGATAAATAGGACACTTAGAGACCCTAAGTTATGAATTAGACCATGTCGGTTTAAGGGAAACCCATGTGAGGGATTTCCATTATTTTTAAAGTTCCTTTAGGGGTGTTGGGAATGTTTTTACTTTTTGTTAATACAAGTACATGTGAGGTGTTACAAAATATTTTACTAGTAAGGATGACACCTTTTGTTTCTAATGAATCACCCAGGTTGATTAGGTACTGAGACAGACTATGAAGGGTAGTATTGCTTTTATGCATGGCTATTTTTACCAGTGGTTCTGATATAAAATTATTTGTACATCATAGATGGATGGTAATGAATTTAATTATGTTGAGTGTGGGATATGTAGGTTTGTAAGGTTTACATTAATTACATATAGGATTAGAACCTATGGTTCTAGAATTATGTTTTGGGGAAGGAATTAATTTGAAAAATCATGAAACATGTAAGGTGCCTATTTTTGAAGGGAAGTTCTCAATAGATCCCAGAATGTCAATATTGCCTTCTTAAAGAGCATGATCAACTAGACCTTGATGATGATTAACTCAAAAGAGCATGAATCATGTATTTTTCAAGGGAAATATGAGAGAGTGCACCAATATTTTGAGACATAATGATGAAAAAAGATTCTTACACATGGTTTCTTTAGGGATTGAATCCAATGGTGAATGTTAATAGGTTATAGGTAAATAAAAATTATTGAGATTATTAGGTTCATGGTGAACCAATTGTTTGGGTAAATTAAAGGAAGTGTACAGAAACAAACAATGTTCATACAAATATATAACATCTTATTATATAAATATTAAATACATAACATTACGATACACACTAGAACCATCAAGATTTAAGGTATTTACATACATTGACACATAAATAATGGGTTCATAAAACAACTAAATCAAATCCCAAATAATTATTCTCAACCAGAACTCATCATAAATACATCAAACACAAAACTTCTCATTATAAACTAGGGAAAATAAAACATAATAAATGGTGATCTCATATGCTTAGTAATGATGAAAAGGTAGATATTAATGGTCATTTCAACATAACATGAGAATAATGGGTATGAAACATGAATTTAAGAAATGAAAATAATAAATATAAAATCATATATCATACACATGATTCATGGAATAAATCATGGATGTTTATATGACAAGAATCACAAATGAATTAGTGGGAATATTCTATTATAATAAAACATTGGTATAGTTTAATTTCATCAAAGTGTTTCAACATCATAATAATAGAAATATTATCTCAAGGATAATGACTAATACATTCATAACATGTTCGGATTGGGATAAATATATGTGTAATAGCTTTAGGCTTGGGATAACCTCCCATGAGCCATATTTTGGGATTTAGATATACTCATGTGTACCCTTTATTAAGACCGGGATTGCCTCTTGTGTTCCCATTAATCTCATAGATATTTAATCATTACCCAATTCATTATTGAGATATATAATTCTTATCCCACACTTCACATGACTGTAAATATATCAATATATATTCCCCAACATCATAATAACATTTATCATAACTTAACCCCTAAATAAAACATGTTTCATTGATATTTCATCATCATAACCATAATCCAACCATAAAAATAATATATATGGAATCAATTTATCTTATTCATAGTAAATTATATGAAACATCATATGATGTAATCATATATGAAAAAAAAATTATATGATAACCATAATATTTCTTCTAAAAATAACATTTTTATTTTTAAATCACATATTAAAATATAAAAATTTCATGAATATTATAAAAAAATTCATTTAAAAAAACCTTTCAAACTTATAAAGCATGTTTCAAAACATTTTAAAGTCATGATGATGGAAAATTTAATTCATATTGTGTATTATAGAACAAATATTCTTTTAAATTATTTGGTAAATATCCAAAAATACATCATTTGGAAAATGAATGGATATACTTTAAAAAAATCACAATTGGATATAATTTCTTTGATCAATCATATGAGATTAGTAAAAAAATCATGTATTATTTTATAAAACATAGACATGGAAGAAAAATTATTTTCATCTGATGACATAAATGAATTTTTTTTTCATAAGAAACATTCTTTATTTCTCATGAGTATGTAATGTGAGGAAAATGATGAAAATAAATTATTATTAATAAATACCCATATGAGAGTACAATCAATGGGATTTTTGAGAAATAATATAAAAAAGTGCATCATTAGGAACATAATAAGTAATATTCTCGATAAACAATGAGATTGTAACATAATTCCCTTACCTCTAGTTTAGCATGATTATAATGATCTATTCCCTCTCGTATAATAAATTTATATTTATGTTACTTATATAATATAGTTATATACACACACTAATAATGTAAAATGTTGTAACAACCCAAGTAAAGATAAAAAATATAAAATTACCTTAAACATGTCCAAATTTAATATTATGAGTTTTTTCCAATGAAGGGAATACATTGGTATATTTTAGGACCACTTCAATCCAATTGGATGACATTAATGAATTTATAATATTATATTCAATGATAATTACTTTTTGTTAAACTTTTGTTTTGAACAAGTGAAATATTATTAATATGAAGTTATATAGGGTTAATCTTTAACTATAAATAGTATTTATAAAGATAAAATGAAAAACTACATCTTGGTAATTTATTTATAATTTTTATGAAATAAATATTTAAATTAAATGGTTACATAATAATGATGTTGTAATTAATTAACTAATGAATTAATCAAACAAATGATTCTATAAATATTAAAATAAATATAATTTTACATAATTTATGACATAACTTTTTTTTGATCACTTTAACATGTTATTTATGTTCTAAAATGGTTTTATTGACCACATCATGAAAATATTATATTTTTAAAAATTCAATAGATGAATATTGTCAAAATTGACACTAATAGTATTTTTAGATATAATATATTTTATTAAATGATATAATCATTATAAAAATAGCATATTTGGAAAAAAAAATAGATTGTATAAGTACTGAAATTTCATAAAACACTCTTTTATTTGTTTTTTGGCATGTTATGGTAAGTATATTGGTCCTTAATGTATAAGTTACTTAATAAAATGGTAAGAGTAAAAATGGTTTAATAAAGATTAATATTATAAAAAATATTTTCAACTTGTCTACTTTTAATTTTAAGATTATATTTAAACTCTTGTTCATTATATATTTTAAATTAATAAATTTTTAACCTATTTTAATTGAAAATTAATTTATATTAATTTACTTTTTTATGAATTCCCCGAGTGTCCCTCCCCTCTCTTATAAAAGGGTATGAATTACACACATTTCATAACAATGAAAACCCTTTTTGGTTCATCTTATCTCAACTAAAATACCTTCCTATAATCCCTCCCCAAATTCTTGATTCTATAGTTTAGGATTAACACCCTTATAATAGGTGTTAAGGTTTTAATCAAAGATGATCGTCCAAATGAAATGTATCATTTTAAACCAGTATTTCTATTTTATTTTTTCATCCACTTCATTAAAATATTCTACAAACATGATGATATAAAATATATATTATCCCTAATATAATGAAATTTTAATATCTTAATTTTATCACCTAAATTCATCTCCACTTTCATTAAATGGGAAATTAATTAATTGTTTGTGTGTACGTGTGAACTATCACCTCCATGAACCCATATAATTCATTTCCTATTACTGTCTCCCAAGACTGGTTATAATGACGGAGTTCAATTTTTTATATGATCTTTTTGAAATAATTATAATTATATGAATGTAATATATATAAATTATATTCTTACCTTCCATTTCCATAAAAATGGTAGTTTCATTCGTGCATTTGTGTTAACTATCACCTCCTTGAAGAGATGTGATTCATTTTTCTTCACCACATCCCAATTATAATATATATATATATATAAGTATATTTTAATGATTAATATGATATATATGATATTATGATCATTATGTAAATATAAAATAATAATCAGCTTCTTTCAAAAATGATCAATGAAAAAGGGAATGTTACACATGCGTGCGTAAGGCCTACCATCCCCATGAGTATAACATTGCTCATTTTTCATAACCATACATAAATGGTTTGATTTAAATTTAAAATTAATTTTTAGAAGTTATAATTATATCCTTAATATTATTATGGAGATTATGGACTAATAAAACGTTTTGGATATATACATCATACAAAGTCATTTTTGACTCATGTACATAATATCATCAGAACATCAGATGTAAACTTTAATTATGTAATTTTTATAATATGGTTATAAGAGTTATAAATGAATAATAAATAAAATTACCAATAATGTAAATAATTGACTTCATTTTATTATTCAGGATTATAAAGAACACACCTGATGAATCATACTCGAGGTAAAAGACTTTGTCTCAATCTTGTTCATTAAGTTATATTTTGATATTATACACTACCATATTTTATGAGGTGTATAAAAACCCCCCTTTGACTACTAATATAAACGGGTGTAAAAAATGAATCTTTCTATATGGAATTTTTAAATTTCTTTACAAACAAAAAAAAAAGTGTTCCTTTTTAATAAATACGGAAACAACGTCCTCTCCACCACCATGATAAATACATTATATTTGTTTTCCTAGACTAGAAATAATGTTTTTAAAATAAAAAGAAATCACTTATTACCTTTTATGGGTACTTTTTTATTGAAATGGTTTTGAAAATGTAATTATTATTTAATTATATTGAAATAATTTTCATTTATTGAAAATGATATTTTTTGGGTGAAATACTAAATATTTAAATCTGTTATGTCAAATGATTATATAATGGTAATTAGACATTTGAAGGGTGGTAGCATGATACCCCAATGATGGGTGGTTCTTTTATAAACTAAGGATTGGTGGTTAAGTTATAACATCTAATGCATTGGGTATGGAATTTTATCATATGTTTATTCCATTTTTTAATAGTGACATGTATGAATTCAACCTCATGGTTATTATATTTAAGTATAATTATGGCTCAAGTTACCTTTATGTGTTATATATGATTATTATGGATTTTACAGTAATATAATGAATATAAAAATGGTAGGCAGTGATTTTTGTAAGGAATGTATTTAATACTTCTTAAAGGTAAAAAATATCACATTATGATAAAGTACTCTTGTTTTACATGTTTTCACAAGACTAATGTTTTTCCTTATTTTTATATCCCTTCCTTAGCTTTTTTTCTCATAACTAGTTTTAAGTTTTTTTGAAAAGGATTCAATGAAGAATAGAGAAAAGTATGGGATAAAGGGAATAATTGTGACTAATGAACATGAAATGAAACCACGATTTATTTTAAATGTTTTTTTTTATAAAAATGGATAATGTATGGAAGTGTCCACTTTTAATTTCTATGATTGTGTTATGTATGAGTTATGGTGTAATTCTCTAAAGCATTAACCCTAAAAAGACAATCAATGTGAAATAAAGAAAAATTATTGACTTCACTCAATGTTATATAATGTTTTACTATCTTTCCTTATATATGTGATCCAATAATAAAATTTCAACACAAATTTATTAAAAATTCCTTATTAAAATTATTATTTCTTGGTGATAGATTTTTCGTTTTTCATGAGAATTTTGGATCAGTAGTTCTAATTCTTATATAATGATCTTGGTTATATCATCTCTATAATGTTATTTATGATATAAATATAACATATATCCATTAGATATATATATATATAGTTATTTATACCCCTCCATGAAAGGTATATATATTTAAAAATGAATTAAATAATTAATAATGATGGTAGGACATATGTACACATAAATGTTGTTTCCACTATTCATTATATGGATCAAAAATGGTAAATAATAATTAACCATTTTAGAAAAAATATTGTATTATATATATCATATATATTCAATAAATCTACCCTTATTATCATCCATGTAAATAATAAATGAAAAATGAATCACATCACTTATTGGAAGTCCAAGTCCATACGTATGAACATGTGATGTCATCATTTTTCCAACAGATTGGAATAAAATAAGGTATATATGATATTATAATTATAGAAGAATAAAATTTCATAAATGAAATATATTAAATTTTAACCCATCAAAATAACTATCCATAAAAATACAGTTATTTAAAATGTATTGTATCACTATGGGGAGGCAACAGTCCATAGGTACGCATGAATGCCACTCTCATCTCCGATTTTATGAAAATGAGGTTTTATAATGGTAGTTATATGATCATAATATAATTTCAGTATATTAATTATATATAATTTATTATTTTATGATCAATAAAATAGATTTATAGGGGATACAAGAAGATATAAATTGAAATAGGTCTGGTATGATGGTTATATCTCTATCAAGGTACCTCCTTTAGATTATTTATTATGTACCATTTTAATCATATTTTAAGCATACCCGAACCTTTAATTTGTGTCTATAGAAGTTTGGAAGATAATTATAAATGTTTTTGTTGATTTATATGGTTCAATGTGGGGTATATAAAAGAGAGAATGAGTGTCCTTTTATAATGGAGGGAAATAAACCACCTCATATTAATAAAATAATTTAAATAATTTTAAGTCATTCTATAGAAAAATGCTTAAAAATTGAAAAATATTCATATAAAATCAGTATAAGTTCGAAATATAATCACAAATAAAAATTTATAATGTTTTTTCTGTCATTTTAAAACATATTTCTTGTTTATACCCCAGTTAGCTGATTTTAATCTTAATTATAGTAATAAATTTTTTATTACTAGAGGGTTATAATATTACTTCTAAGGTAAAACAAAGATCATAATAGAGAAATGGATGAAATTTTACACAATATATTTTCCCCAATTTCCCTGTTCAATAATTTTATTATTTTATTAATTAATTTAGTAGTGTATTATTTTCATAAAATATAATTAATGTCGTTTTTTATTCTATTAATTTAATTTTATTATAAAATCATCAAGATAGATATATTTTTTCAATATAAACCATTCACACATACTTAATAAGTTATATTTATCTAAAAAATATTACAAGCGGATAATTTATCCATTTTTTTTTCATTTAATATTTTTAAAATCATTTATTTTATTATTCTATTAATTTATTAAATATTGTTTTGGAATTATGTATGCATTTATGCTAATTATTCGATCAAAAAAATTATAAACTAATTTCCGTGATAAAAAAATTAATTTATTATTTAAATAAATTTTTTAAACCAAATATTTCTCTTTTTAACCTTATGTAAACATTTTCTAGATATTGAAGTCAAGAGTGTTACATTTTTTATATATTATTTTATTAAATTGATATAAATGTCATCATTATAGATAAATGAACTATGTGGTCATATTTTTAACACTTGGATGATAATAATCAAAATAAACTCATATAATTGGATAAAGGAAAGTGTTGGAAAAACTTTATTGCATTAACCCAAATTTTTATCTTTTCTTTACCCATTTTACCCTTTCCTTGGAGAAAAATTTTACCAAGGTTACTATTCATAATGAAAAAAATAAATTTTACATATTTACAAAATTTGAAAACCCTAATTAAATTTTTAGGTTTAAAATTTCATTATTTATTTTCTATAAGTGGTGGAAATTAATTTAAAATCTAAGTTATCAAAATGTGAGAAAAAAAGTTATTTAGAACAATACATTTTTAATAATAAAACTATATTTATTTTTATCCCATGCCGAGAAAAAACATTATATAAATTTTAGAACATTTTGTTTGATATATAATGTATAAATTTCATAAAAATAATTCAAAAATAATTATTAGTTTAACTTATTATAAGAAAAACACATTTTGTGCATTAGAATAGTTTTTCATAAAAACATCCCATTTACATATTTATGATTTTTCTTTTCTTTTATAATAAATTTTAAAAAAATTATTCCCATTTACACATGTGTAAACCATAAATTTTTAATAATCTAGATATCTATGTTAATGCTCACCAATCCAATGGTTTGGTGATAACTAGTACATTAATTTATATTATTTCAATAGTATATCGCAATAAATTTAAATATAATGATGTGTGTAAATAAATATATCAATGAAATAAAAATTATTTAAATGGAAATATATAATAAATTATTGTGTTGTTATATTCTACCACCTTAAAATGATTTTATCCCACGAAATTCTATCACTCCATTATAAGTAAATGATAATGTCTCTATATTATCATCTCCTCAGGTTCCCATGTAGCTTTTTCAAGTTATGAATTTTGATAGAGTACGTTATCTATGGGGATATTATGGTTTGATATCACAATATCATTAACATCAAATATTTATATCAGTTATTCTATATAAGAATGATTATTCTCTAGTTTTCAGACCTATGTGTTCAGTACATATGGTAGATAAAATGTCCACCTCCTCTATAGAGATACATGTAACACAACTTGATCATTATAGGGGTCATGTGAAAGATAAAAGTATAGTGACCTAGTACGTTAATACATTTATATTACATTTTTTTAAATGGATATTAATTACTTCCAAAAGACATGATTGAGGATACTAGTAGTTTAATGTCTTTGGAGACAATGTACAAAATCTTCTAATCTACTAAAATATCTTTAATTATTCCAAATATTATCATCAAATTAATTTAAATTCATAGTAAAAAACCTATATAAAACATGAAATTATAACATGTGAAAATGATACATTGGAACTTTTGAGATCTTATGCTCAGTAAGGGTAAACAAGGATGATACTCAAGCATAACATGAACACAAGGGAATCAAAGAACATAATAAATTAGGGAATAAAATTCGAATAAGACATATATTGGTGAATTTAGAAATATTTTATAACGTTTTGATCATGAATAAGTAGAGACATGTTCACTCATTCAGGTGAGGAAATGAAATTAGGGCATCACATAATCTTATGGATATACAACCATATCCACGCATAACATAGTGAACGTGTAATTAGGTTTATGCATAACATTGTGAATATGTAAATGGGTAGAAACTTATATTGTGAGGGAAAAAACATTATACACTGTTGTATACATTTCCTTATAGTATAATGAGTTCACTACCCAATCCATCTTGGTAGTCAAGGTTCACTCTGAATACCATTATAGCAGACAAAGTCCCTTATAGAACTGAGTTCCCTCTCTATACTTGTACCAACTCTACTCTTTATTTCCAACTTAAACATAATTTTTTACATAAAATATTCAATATATGTAAGATAAAAGTTCAAGAGGTAAATTATATTTTTGTCTTTGGAACATTTAATAACAACATAGAACATAAAACACAACATCTTTATTGAAACATTCGTTTACATGACCACAACATTCCTTTGTACTTAGCATTGCATGGGATAACCTGAGGAAATACATAAGAAAAGGTGAGCTATAAATCCCAGTAAGGGAGTAAACAAGGCATAACATGAAAAATACAATACATGTTAGGCAATAGGAATATCAATGGATCAAAGGAGAAATATGATAATAAAGGCATGATATAGTATGATTATAATAACATAGAAAAGGTGTAATAACATTCAACAAGATATCAGCATGAGACAAGACTCATTGCACATGGATAATGAGTAAACCCTACTTGAACATGAATTATCATCAGTAAACGTTTATTTAATGTGAAGTATCGTGATACTAATATTTACCCAATGCATTGTAGTGCTATCAGGGCACACCATTCTTAATCATTTCATTTCATGCAAAAGTGTGCTACATGGATCATTTAACATGGATTCATTAAACATAATAATTTATTCCATGACAAAGGAATGTTTAATTCATTAATGAAACTATATAATAAATAAGTAAATGTTCATAAAATTGAATATCCTTGGTAGAGAAATGGGCATGTTATTCACTACACAATGACTTTGGCTTGGAAAATCATGGTGCAATTTCGGCAGCATAACGACTTGACATAAGAATTCAAAAATATGGTTGATGAGAGATAAAGGGTTGTATAATAATATGTATATGAAATTTAAATAAATGGGTTCATATAGATACATGTTCCAATATATGTAATGGAATTTAGATTCATAATACAAAATAATTTCTTGAATTAAAATGAGAAGAGAGAAATACCTTACAGAATTTCGGCATGGTAAGAGGTGTACATAGAAGGCAGTAATGAGAGTGAAAGGGTTATATCATCATTAAAACATAATTAGGGAAGGATTTGGTTGGTGAAAAATCGTATCCCAAGATTTTTAATGGAAAATAAAATGGAATAACAACATAATGAAATTTGGACAAAATTGAGAAAGGAAGAAATCCCTTACTTGGAAGTGTGATCCCAAAGGCTTGGGAGAGGATTGAGAGGGGATTATTTGGTTCATTGATAACCTTGGTATGATTATAGATAGAGGAGGGAAAAGTTTTTTCTAGCTCCAAAGTCTTTGAGTGAATAGGAAGTGGGACCATGGGTGGGTTTATATAGGAAAAGATAGGTAATTCGTTATTATTTAGGTATTCACCACTACACGTAAAACTAATCAAAACCACAAACAAAACCATGGTTTTTCCATGGTTTTTTCCCATGGATTCTGAAAAGGGGTGTGGAAAACATTATTTTATAAGGCTAATTTCTGAACTTCATAAAAAATTAGGCATTCTTATGTGGATGTGAGTCACATTCTCAAGGAAATCATTTTAAAAAGATAAAATGTTTTATAAGTCATGAAGGGTCCACTATGGATTTGTAAGATAAATAAAAAAAAATAAAATAACATTATTTTAATGGTAGAACAAATATTTGACGAAAATAATGGTTATATTATTTTATTACATCACTATTGGGTCATTATGATGTTATTGACACATTATATATTTAAACGATATTTAATTTTTTACCCAAAAAATCAATTGTCTCAGAAAATTATAAAAAATTCACCATTGGATAATTTCAACATCATGATTGCAAAAATAATATTAATTTTAACTAAATAATTTTTTAAATATATGAATTTTTACTTTTTAAACAAAAACTAACATTTATCAAAAATTCAGGGGTTTTGACAAAAACGGCTTTCAAACCATAATAAAAATAAAAATTGTATTCCTAAAAATTATATGATCATTTATATTTAAAAATTAATTTATTAATAATATTTTATTAAAATATTATTTAATTCAAAAATCCATTTATTCATTAAAATATATTTTTTACTTGAATATTTACAAAAAATACTATTTGTGCATAAAAAATTATTTACAATGTTACTATAATAAAATTAATGTATATTCTTGATTATATAAATAAATAATGAAAATAATCATAGTGCTAATGTCTTGTTACATAACCCCTTATAACATAGGCATAATATCTAAGGGTAAGGTGTGAAATAGTGACAGACTCTTGGGGTGGCATGGATAAAGTCACTCGGGTGGTAATCTCTATCAACTTCCTCTTCTTAGGTAGGCGGTTCTATTTGATCTTAACTTGTTAATTCTTATCTTGGGATTAGTCAAGAATGAAGCCCAATGACACCAAATCCTTTACAAACTCCGAATAATGGACTTCATATAGAGCAATTCTACTGGAAGAGGCCATTGCATCCTTTTTTAGAATAAATTGGATTTGTTAGAACCCTATATTTATTATAATCATGTGATCACTGTTAAACAGTTATATTAGCAATGGTAACAATTCATAGCGTTATTTTGAAATCCAAAAACATAAAACACAATAAGTTTATATTTTATATAACCATTTTACGTAATAATACATTTAATTAGATTAATATTAATTTTCATTAATGAAATTTTGGGTCGTTACGATCTTCCCCCCTTAAGAAATTTCTCCCTCAAAAATTCCTTTTCCCATATTAATACATATGTTGGTAACTCTGGTTCATCACTTCCTCTAATTCCCACATTACTTCTTCAATATTTTGGTTTTTCCACACACCATGACGATGGGTATTATCTTATTTTATAGAATTTTTTTTTGATCTAAGATCTTCACAGTGATCCCTTTATAGGAGAGGTCATTTTCCAATGGTACCACCCTTTGGATTGAGTACATGCGATGGTTTAGGTATGTACTTCCTCAAGTGTGACACATGGAATACATCATGTACTTGAGATAGGATCGGTTGTAGTGCTAGTGGATATGTCACTGCTCTAATGCGATCGAGGATCTCAAAAGGGTCGATGTTCCTTGGACTAAGATTTCCCTTCTTCCCAAATCTCATAACTCTATTCCATGGTGATATGTAGAGGAATAACATGTCTTCAAATTCAAACTCTATGTCTCGTCGACAGTTATCAACATAAAACTTTTGTCGACTCTGAGTATCTTTAGTGTGATTCTAGATGGTCTTAACCTTCACCACCATTTCATCGACCATTTCCAGACCAATAAGTTTTCACTCCCCAACATAATCCCAACATGTCGGTGTCCTGCACCTCTTCACAAAAAGGGCTTCATATGAATCCATTTGGATGCTTGAGGGAAAGTTGTTATTGTAAGAGAACACAACTAGGGGAATATATAGATCGCATTCACCTTTTAAGTCCATTAATAATGCTCACAACATGTACTAAAGTACTGGGATAGTCTACTCAGATTGGCCATCAGTTTGAGGATGATAAGCCGTACTGAATTTCAACTTAGTATTCAGAGTGTGTTGGATAATCTTCCAGAACATAGAGGTGAATCTTGGATCTCAATAGGATACAATATATAGTTTTACCCCATGTCACCTTACCATATCTCTGATATATATCCATACCAGTTGATCTAAGGAGAAATCCTCCCTAATTCCAATAAATTGTGTAGTCTTTGTAAGATCATCCACAACAACCCAGCTAGCATTGTTTCCTTTTGATGTCTTCGGATATCTGGTGACAAAGTACATGATGATGTTCTCCCATTTACATGAAGTTATGGGTAATGGATGCAGCATCCCCTTTTAATTCTTCTTTTCATCCTTCACTTGCTAACATACGAGGCACATTGATGTATAATTAATGATCTCCTTCTTCATGTTTTCCCACAAATAATTCTCTCGAACATATTGATACATCATTGTTTTCCCAAGGTGAATGGAGAAATTTGAACTATGTGCATCATCCAAAAGTTCTTTCTTTAACTCTGGATTTTATGGAACACATAATCACGAACCAAATCTCTAAAATCCACTTTCATTAACATTGAACTCTGAGGATTTCCCTATTCTAATAGTTTCCAATTTCTTCTAAATTCCTACATCATCCTTTTGATCATCCTTTAACAATTCTAAAAGAGAAATTTGAGCAATCATTTGTGAAAGAATTGATGTTGTTCCCTTCTTTATGATTCTCATGTCCATCTTTTTCAAATATAAAAAAATTGGATCCTTCTCAATTTTCATCAATGACAGAATTTTTGGTTCCTTCCTACATAGAGAATCATCCACCTTGTTCTCTTTCCCATGGTGGTAATGGATTGGGAATTCATAGTCTTTCATAAGATCTAACTGTCATTATTTTTCTATGATCAACTCTTTCTATGTGAATATATACCTGAGGATTTTGTGGTTTATGTATATTTCACACTTTTCCCCAATATAAAATGCCGACAAAATTTTTAATGCGATGATTACTGCTACAAACTCCAGATCATGTGTTGGATATTTTTTCTCATGAACATTCAATTTCTTTAAAGGATAGGCAATTACATTGTCATTTTTCATCAACACATAGCCCATTCCTATTTTCAAATAATCACTAAATACCATAAAATGATCCCCAATCATGGGTAATCTGAGCACGGGTGCAGTGATAAGCCTCCTTTTCAAATCCTTGAGGATTTATTTGCATTCATCACTCCAATAAAACTTTACTCCCTTATGAGTTATCTTGGTAAGAGGGTTGGAAAATCGTGAAAAATTTCTCACAAATCGGCTATAATATCTAGCTAACCCCAAGAAGCTATGGTTATATGTTACCAATGTTGGCCTCAGTCATCCCCCAACATTAGTTTCCTTAGAGGGATCCATAGATATCTCATTTAGTGTGATGATATGATCCATGAATGATACCTAATTCTACAAGAACACACACTTGTTGTATATTTCATAGAGCTACTCCATTCTCAAGGTCTCTAGTATAGTTCTTAGATTCTCTTCATTATCCTCCTTGGTTTTGGAATATATTAGAATATATTATATAAAGACTACCACAAATTTTTTGAGGAAATATATAAAGACTCTATTCATCAAGTTTGTGAAGATTTTAGGAATATTAGTGAGTCCAAAAGGAATTACATCGAATTCATAGAGCTTGTATCTTGTATGAAAAGCAGTCTAGGGGATATCTTCCTTCTTCACCCTTACTTAGTAATATCCCAACCGCAAATCCACCTTATAGAAGTATTATGCTCCACATATATGATCAAAAAATTCATAAATTTAGGGCATATGATACTTTATCATTATCGTGACTTTGTTGAGCTCACGATACTCAATGCAGTAGTGCATTGACTCATCCTTATTCATGACGAAGAGGACTGGTGTACCCCATGGTGAAGCACTTGGGTGTATAAATCCTTTATCCATATTCTCTTGTAGTTGTTTTTCAGCATCTCAATATCCAAAACAACCATTATATATGAAGTCTTGTATATTTGAAACTCCCCAAGTATAATATCAATTGATAATTCCACATCTCTTCTAGGAGAAACACCATGAAATTCACTAGAAAACACTTCAAAAAATTCCCTCACAATAGGAATGTCTTCAAGGGTGGTTTCATCCATTGACTAAATCATCTAATCTAGATATGCATGCTCACATAATAGTAATATCTACATATGAGATGATATTGATAAGGAAGATTCATCATCCTCCTTGCACTTGTACAGAATTGGGGGTCGATTCTCTATATAGAGTGTGATTTCCCTCTCACAACAATTTATGTTGGATCTATATAAGGAAATACATTCTATTCCGTGAATCACATAAAATTCCACCATAGTGAGTATGACAAGGTTCTCAAGGATGTTAAAAGCACATATTATGGCATGAGAGGAGTTATACTCATGGGTTTCAATGATACCAAATTTTCTGTACTCCCAGACATCTATACTTCCATAATTTGTGGGGGTGTTGGTATTGTTCTAATGAACATTAGGGATATAAAATAATGCATAGAACCAGAATCAAAAAGTATGTTCTCTATTGTTGAATGGACAACTAGTGTTCCTATCACCGCTTCATTTTCGGGGTTATCTTCTGTGGTAGTAGTGGAAAAGGATCTCCCTTCATGCCTTGGAGGTTATCATTTGTCTCTGAAAACCCCTGGCATAGGTCACTGGTATGAAAATTTCATCGGTTCTTTGTAGTTAAAGATATGAACAACACATTTAGGGTCGAATAGAACATTTCTCTCCTCTATCGTAGCCACAAGTTTCTCTTTTTTTCAGTTAATAGCCTAGTTCCATTCTATTCCACACCTAAATCATTTCCTCATCCCCTTCAGGCAATTTCTAGGGTTCTTATTTATGCACCATTGGAAAGTGGGGTGCTAGATTTTCTTATCACCACTGGATATATCCATCGAATTTCAAGTCCACCTTACACTACTTATACCCTTGATACCCCTAAGATTATCCAATCTCTATTTCAACTTTGAGGGAACATCAGGGAATTTCTTCATAGATATTGAAGTTATAGATCTCTAGGGATTTCTGTAGTCTAGGTTTTATCCCACCAATGAAGTGGAAAACCTTGCATTCAGGGGTAATGAAAAAGCCATAGGCATATTGTGAAATCCTTCTGATGTTTTCCTTGTACGCTTCAATGGATTTTTCATCTTTTTTCTTGATTTCAAGGAAGTCCCTTTCTATCATAAGTCGGAGGGTGGGCAGAAAATACTTATCAAAAAACATATTCCGAAAATCATTTCATTCCAAAACCTCGATCTCATCCTTAGTCTTTATATTTTTAATAGATGTAAACAATTGATCACTTCAACCTCCATATGATAATCATCTATAATAACATTCTCTTGTTCATAACATTGATGGATGGAGAAGATCTTTTCAATGTAGATGACCCATTGTTTAGCGATTGAGGGATCAGATGATCCATTAAAAGTAGGAGGCATTTATGTCATAATGCTCTCAATTATGACTTGTTATTTTTTAGGGGGGTTTGAATGTTTTTCTTGACTCATTTTTCTATTAAAAACATGAGTAACCTGAGAGATTATCATGACAAGGATCATGATTCCTGCTCCCATCGGAATGGGTATCTCATTAGAACAGTCATCACATTGATCTTCGAATCGGTTGTTTGACCGTGTCTTCCTATTGTCGGCCATTGGATGGAATAAAAGGAAATTAGGAGTAACAAATAAAGGGTAATCTAAATACAAAAACATATGACTTATATATTACTTTTATTTCCTTAACAAATGAATTTAGAGGCTTTAATCTATGTTATCCATGATCTACTTTCCAACATATATTCCTAGGGGAATTTTTTATTACCTTAATAATGGTTCATACTAAGCTTATGAACTTACCAAAGCATATACCTCAGGAGTGTCGTAACCACGAGTTCAGCAAGGCTCGTTGTTGTGCACCAGTTCCCATTCAAGTCTAGCTAAAAGTAGCGTTTTTGTGTTTTATGCCTAGGATACATTTGTGCCAGAGCTTCTACTACCTAATCGTATCCAGAAAGGGGTGTATTTTATTGATAAAACACATAATCAGTACTGACCAAAATTTAGGGATTTTTTTATTATTCCTATTCTTATCCCTAAGGCTTCCACTAGGGTTTTCTAATCCTAATCCCAAAAATAACTAATCATTTCCTGTAATACCAACTATAACAACCATGGTCTTTATTTCACACGTAAACATAATTTATTTCATAAAATAATCACTTTGAACATGATATAATACCGATAAGTCAAGTTTCATTGGGGATTATAAGAATTACATAATAACTTAGAACATAAAACACAACATCTTTATTGGATAATTATTTTACATGAATACAACATTATTTCATACATAGCATTTCATGGGATAAAATGAGGACATGCATAAGAAAAGGGTGATCTATAAGTCCAACTAAGTGAGTAAACAAAAAATAAGATAAATAATATAGTAAATTTGAGGTAATAGTCATATCAATGGATTATAAGATAAATGTGATAATAAAGGCATGATATAGAATGATTATCATAACATGGAAAGGTGACCACAACATTTAACCTGATATTAGATTGATACAAGGCTCATTGCACCTGGAACATTCATAAAACCTCATTGAAATTTAACTATCAGGAGTAAACTCTCATTATACATGACATATCATGATACTAATCTTTACCCAATGAATTGTAGCGCTATTAGGGAACACCCTTCTTAATCATTTCATTTCATGCATAAGTGTGTCACATGGATCAATAACATGGATTCATTAAACATCATAATTTATTCTAGAATAAAGTTATGTGTAATTCATTCATGAAACTCGATAATCAATAAGTAAATTTGCATATAGGTTAATACCCTTGATAGAGAAATGGGAATGGTATTCACTACAAAATAACTTTATCTTGGAAAATCAGGCTGCAATTTTAGCAGCATAATAGCATGAAATAAGAATTCATAAAAATGGTTGATGAGAGAGAAAGGGGTGTATAATCATATTTAAATGAAATTTATAGTAAAGGGTTCATATATATACATCTTCCAACATATTTAATGGAATTTAGATTCAAAATAAAAAACAATTTCTTGAATGTAAATGAGAAGAGATAAATCTCGTATGGAATTTCGTCATGGTAACAGGTGTACATGGAAGGAATTAATGAGAGATTGAAATGGGACTCTCATTATTCAAAAATAATTAGGGATTTATGGGGGATGTTTTAAATATTACCCCAAAATTTTGGATTGAAAATAAATGTCCGTAACAACATAAAGACATTTGGACAAAATTGAGAAAGTAAGAAATCCCTTACATGGATGTGTGATCCCAAAGCCTTGGGAAAGACCTTAGAGAGGATTCTTGGGAGATTGGGGAACCTTGGTAGGATTCTAGAGAGAGTTGGGAAGAGTTTTTCCAGGCTCCAAAGGATTTCAATGAAGAAGAAGTGGGATCTTGGGTGGTATTATAATTAAAAGAGAGGGAATTCATTATTATTTAGGTTTTGGCCACCACACATTAAACTAATCAAAACCACAAACCAACCCATGTATTTTGCCCATGGTTTTTTCCAAAGGTAAGTGTAAAATATTATTTTACAATGTCAATGTTATAAATTCTTAAAATATTAGGCTTTCTAATATAGATGTTAGTTACACTCTCAAGGAAATCTTATTAAAAATATAAAATGTTTTATAAGTCTTGAAGGGTCTACTAAGGATTTCTAAAATAAATAAATGAAATCTAAAATTACATTATTTTAATGGTAAAATGTATATTGTCCGAACATAATGATTATAGTATTTTATTACGTCACTATTGTGTCATTATGATGTCATAATACACATTATATATTTAAACAGTATTTAATGTTTTAACCAAAAATTCAACTTTCTCATTAAATTATGAAACATTCCCCATTGGATAACTATGAAATTTTGATTAAAAAAATAATATTAATTTTATCTAAATAAATTTCTAAATATGTTAATTTTTACTTTTTAAATAAAAACCAACATTTATAAAAAAATCAATGGGTGTTAACAAAAACTGCTTTCAAACCTTTAAAAAATTAAAATTTTATTCCAAAAAATAATACGATCATATATATTTAAAAATTAATTAATTAATAATATTTTGTTAAAATATTATTTAATTCAAAAATACATTAATTCATTGAAATAGATTTATTAATTTAATAATAAGAGAAAAAATAAAACTTTTTCTTTAAAAGTTATTTACAATGTAACAATAATAAAATTAATGTATATCCTTTATTATATACAAAAATAATTCCCATAATCATATTGATGTTGTATTTTTTCATAAGCCCTTATAAAACCCACATAAGACCTAGGGGTAAGGTGTGCGATGGTGAGAAACTCTTGGGGTGGCTCAGATAACATCGCTCAGGTGGTAATCTCTATCATCTTTCACTTCTCATGTAGATGGTTCCATCCGAGATTAATAAGTTGAATCTCAGATTGGGATTGGTCAAGATAAAATCCCAATGATACCATCTCCTTTACAATCTATGAAAAATGGGCTTCGTATAGATCAATTCTACTAGATTAAGCCATTACGTTCTTTTTCTTAGTAAATTGGATTTGTTAAAGCCCTATATTTGTACTATTAATGGGATCACTGTTCAACGACTATATTAGCAACGATAATAATTCTTAATGGTATTTTAAAATAATAAAACATAAATCCAAATAATTTTATATTTTATACAACCATTTTACAAAATAATACATTTACTTAGATCAATATAAATTTTCATTAAAAAATGTTTGGGTCGTTACAATTCTAGTCTTATCTATCTAATAAGATATAAATCATTACATTGTTCATTTGAAGGATATATTGGTCCCACCCAAATTTTTATATAACATAACCACCATATTTGTTTATAAAATAACAACCATTCAGGTTTATAAAACTAACACTATCACATAATGAATTCATACATATTGGAGGCACAATATCATAAAACATGAATCATTTAATAACAACTAAAATTAAATGGGTTTCATAAAAATTTCATCATATAATAACCTATTGGAAAGAGGTATGTTTCGTAATTATTTTATCTACTCGTCATATAATAACCCATGTAAATCTAAATGGGTTTTATAAAAATTTATCACGGTACAACCCATGGAAGAGGAATGGGTTTCAGGAACATATTGTTTACATAACCATAAATGATTTAGTGAAAGAATAATATTAGTCTCCTTGGATCATTTCCCCAGTAAATAATAAGTTACAAAAATTTATTTCATATTATATAGAAAATGAATTTTAGAGAAAACTCTCTTGAAAGGTTTCCTGTAGAAGGTAGCATTTCTCTGAAACTACCTTTTTAAAACATTAAAAAATTGTGAAATTATTTTCATTGAAAACAACCTTTGAAAAATTATAAATAAATATTTAAAAATAATTTAAAATTTTTATTGATGAAAATTTATTTTCAATGTTGAAAAATGTATTTCAACAAAAACACATTTTGAAAACATTTATAGAAAATATGGTTTTAAAATAAATCGAGTTTTTGGATGAAAAAATGATCTTTATAAGAAATATTTTTTCATAATATTGATTAAATAAGGGGAGTAAAATTAAACGAAAATATTTATTTTCAATAAGTAATGAGAGTATAATTATATTCATCAGTTTATTTATATATATATGAAAATATTTCATCAATTAAAGTATAATCATTATTAATATTCATAAATGATGAGATTGAAATTGACCACTCTTACAAAATGGGAAATTTTAAATCTTGATCCCTATAAAAGACTAAATTTACATAAAATTTTAAATATAATGAAAATAAGGTTATTTATGATAATAATATCAAAGGGTAATTATATAAACCTCAAATAAGATAATATGTTTATAATAAAACATAGGTCCCAAAAAAAAATTTTGATATAAAAATCCCTTATAGATTTTTCAACTTTTGACTTATATACCCCATGAAATATATATCCTTGAATGGATATTTAGAAAAAAATTATTATAATAATTATAATATCAATATTAGTTATTATACACTCAATAAAAAAGACATATATTGTCAATATGTCATGAGTCTCTGGGAAGTAAAATGTGAGATGACGAAAATTTATTACCATAAGAATTGAAATTGAACACATTAAAACCACATGTATAATAAATATCAGTTTATTTTTAAACTATTATACAACCATATTCATATATATAATATCATATATTGTATTATTATCACTATTTATTACCTTTTTATTGACAATTCCATATTAAACTCATGTTTCGGGCAATAATTGCTTTGTTTTTATAGAATGTTTTGTGTTTTTATTTTTTTTCCTATTAATTAAATCATGGTTCCATAATATATATTATTTTAAATAGGGTGTAAATATATTAGATAATTAGTATATAAATTTTTATAGTAATCAATAAAATATTTAAATAGATAATGAAATACATCATTTATTAAGACGGTTTTTCATACCTATGCATGACTATTGATTCCATATTCTAATCAGATTGAATAAATTAAATTTTAATGATATAAATTATCAATAAAAATAATTTTTATTTCATATATATCACATATTTTTATTAAACTATTCCTTAATACATTCCAAGTGAAGCGAGAATGATTCACAACACTTCGTATGGTGATAGTCATCCGTACACATGAGTGATGTTATCATATTCCAAAAAATGGGAAATATGAATTTCTATGGCATATAATAACTATATACTTATAACTATTTCATAAATATAATATAAAAAATGTATAAAAATTATATCCACCATTATTTATTCCATAGAGAAGCTATAATAGAGAAAAAAATGACATAAGTTCATGAGGTGGAAGTATTCTACACACACAAATGATGACATCATATCCCATTTGATGAAAGTGGAGATTGTTATAGTTTTTCAAGTAAAATAAATATATATATATATATATATTTAAGATATTTAGGTTATTATATCAACAAGTTATAATAATAATTAAAGAAGGTGGAAAGAGAAATAAAATAAAAACACTATATGATGAACATTACCTCTTTTTCATGTATCCTTGAAAATATTGCACTAAATAATTCTTAAGAGGGATTTCTTCCCGAACTAAGGCTCATAAGATGAGTAAATAGAGTATTTAATTTTATTTTATTAGTGTTTGGTTGATTAAAATGGCTTGAGATATGTGAAAAAAGTGTTGAGAGTGACTTCTATTTAATAATCGAGGAGGGGTGTTGTTTTTGTGAATACCCAAATGTGTTCACTATTGGGAGGTTACTATTTCCTCATGTGACTCCAAAATTGAAAAATAATGTACTTGTTTTTATTATTAAGTCTAGAAACACCTCCACTACACAAACTAAACATATTTTTTATCATGTCATTCTTTACACTTTATGTTTTCCCAATTTTAACCATGTAATTTTTTTACTATGGTAACTTCAATATTTTTATTTTCCTATGGAAATTATAATTTAATAATAAACATAAAATTATCATTATTACATAATTTAAACATAATTAATCTAAATATTAAATCCAATTTAATAAATAAAAACCCATGTCTATGTAAAAATAATACATATGCAAGTAATGCAAACAAATAACTTTTTAACCCTATTTAAGCTATCATAGTTATTACTATTTAGTGGTCAATATAGTCATTATAAAATAATAATTCATCTATGATTGGTACATAGTTGATATTTTTAATAATTTACCAATAACATGGGTGAATATATTATTTTTAGTCACTTCAAATTATTTAATAAATTATACTTTATTATAAAAAACATTAATATCAATTTTTACATTATTCAATTAATTTGAATTATAAAATGTAATTAAAATTATGGAATTCAAATTTATTATGTTAAAAAGTGTGTAAGATGATATAATCATCTAAAAAATTAATTTATTATAACAATTATGTCTATTTACATCACTTCTTAAATTTTTTGTATCATTTATTTTATTTTATTAAAAGAAAATAATTATTTTATTTTATTAAAAGAAAATAATTATTTTATTACCATTTCTTAAGTGATTAATGTAATTATTTAATCAAAAAATGAAATAAATTATCATGATTAAAAATAATTTTTATTTCAAAATAATATTTATAACTAAACATACGATGTTTTTTCACTATCCCAAATCGTTACCGATATTTAAGGCGAAGAAGGTTCATTTTTTCTTTTTCATTTCATAACATATTATATAGGTAAATTTCATATAAAAGACTCCAAAAAACATTATAATAGAGTATAAGGTGTTAGTGTTCTAAATATATCCATATAATAACCGTTGGGTATGATGGTACGTCATTTTACCACGTATCTATTAATTTCACCGCCTTGCTAATCTTTTTTTACCCTAATCATGATAATAAATTTTATTTATTTTCACTAATAATTATTTTGAAAAATTAATATTAAATTGTTACATAAGAAAAATAATTTTTAATAAAAATATGGAATCATTATTTGAAATTTCCATTCACATAAGTAGTAGAATATAATTTAAAAATAAACCAACAAATGTGATGAAAAGCAGTTTTCTAAAGAGAAATTCTTCAAAAGATTACAAATATTCTATATCAATATTCAACATTAAAATAGTTCAAATAGACTCAATCATATTAAAAAATATATAATGAAACAATTTACTTTAAAACCAGTTTAGAATGTAATTTATCTTTATAAATAATTAAATGAAGTAGCAATTTTCAATTAAAATTATGTATTATTCACTATTCATACAAAATAAAACTTATGAGAAAAAAACAAAATCCAAAAAAATTAATATAGATATTATTATTTTAAAAATTAATTTAATTTTTTCCAATGAATTTTATAATATTGGTAATATTTAATTTTAAATTATCTACACATAACATGTTAAAACTGACATTTAAGAAAAAATACTTCTTTAGAAATAATTTCTTTTTATTTTAAATGATTCATATTTTATTTGTAATTAATATATAAATAATATTTTATCTAAACCATATATTTTCATCTGTTATTAAATATTATCCATACCCTCTATTCCAAAAGAAATATTATTAAACAATATTGTTAATAGTATAACTTTGTTTCTTAAAATTCGATGTTGTGTGTAATGCATGATAAACTCGGTATCATTTGTTACTCAAGACAATCATTGAGTGGAGTGTAATGAAAAATATTGAAAAGATTAAATTTTATTAAAAAATCACAAAATATCAAGGTGTTACATTCTAAACCCCATAAAATAAATTTTACCCTCCAAATTAATCTCACTCATAAAATGTTTCTCATTTAAAAACTCATTTATTGAAACCAAAAACATACAAATGAATAATAATTATTATCTTAAAATCAAAATTTTGGAAACATATAGTTTACCTAAATTTAATCATAACATGGTTTGCACAAAGAAGGACATAGGTGGGAAGTGAATATTTAAACATATAATAAAGTGGGTGATCTAGAGAATGTTAAGAACCGAAAAATAATAAACAAAAGAGGAATGGAAAAGGTAATTAATATCATAAAAATGAAGATAAAATGGAAAAATTATATTCTGAGATCCCTTTCCTAATTTTAATGAATTTTCATGAGAATATATACTTACCTTATTTCATTCAATTTTATAAGAATAATCTCACCCTTTGTTTGTACCGTGATCAATTTCCACTTCATTTATTTCTCCATGAAATGAAATTGGATTTATAATTCATAAGGCACTAACATATCATAACATCCTTTAATATAATAATTAATCATTCAATTTATCTTTAGTTATCTGAACATAAAAATGATTAGTAAAAGTAATGCATAAATATTTATATAGTGAAATAATACATTAATATACAAAACCTCATAAAAAGTTTAACAAAAACCATTTAATAAATGGATATAATTTAGACCCTTCCAAATAATTAAAATTCAAATATTTAAAAATATGGTCACTAAAATTTAAAAAGGGAAATATCATTAATCCCATGGAAAACATAAAGTAGTAATTAATTGTCTCATACCATACATGTGAATAACTTCATCATGTATTAATATAAATTACCATAAAATACCAATTAAAACCTACATGTTTCCTTATTCATTGAATAATTCCAATAATTATTGAATATATTCCACATATCCAATACTGTTTTAAACTTCATCATTGGTAATATAAAATACTTTTTTAATGAATCATTAATTCATTATATGTTCATCTGTATATTCTTATGTACTTATATATATCTATTATCTCTTTATCGAAACTTAATTATTCAAACATTAAGAAAGTATGATGGTTTATATTTCCCTTAATCAAGTGTTTCCCATAAATATTATCTTGCTATTAAATCAATTTTCTCAGTCATCATCGTCGGTTAACATATTCTTTCATATCCATAATGAGTAACATATTCTAATTAATCATTATATATTTCATATTTCAAATATTATATTCCTTTAATTATAATACATAAATATTTCAATCATAAAACATCCATATTAAAACATTAACTTGGCTTCATCCTATTAGTCCTTGATAAATATTTCCTTTTATATAACATTTTCATTCACTTCATCATCGACTCTATTCCATTACTCATTAAAAATTACTAATTTTCTTTAAAACATTTTCCCTTAGGACATCAATTATCACAATTCCCTTATATTTAAAATTTGAAACATTCAACCATCAATGTTAACTTAGGGAGACCCACATTTTCGTCCATTGTGTTAAATGAACTATTCATTTTTTTACATTATAATTAATTTCTTTGTCACCTTATTCTCTAAACACAAAACATATTCTCATCCCTTTGAGACATTCCCATCAGTTATTATTCCCATATTCTCAAAATATATAATATTTCATTTTCATTCCTTCATAGTCTCCCTACTCGAACTATCAGAAAAAATCTATCCTTATCTTTTTTGATTAGTCGAAGACTTAGTTAAGGTTCACATTATTAATCATTTTCTATGATAACTGATTGGGCATAATCACAACATCCATCAATCCAATTTTAATCCCATTTCACATCTCAAAATAAATTGTATGTCACATTTAATGTTATCTTAATTCCATCTGGTTCCTTCCATTTAGTAAAATGAAAAATCATAAATTGAGAATCAATAATCAAATTGGAAAACCAAAAATATTGAAAATCACTTAAGGATATATGAAACATGACACATTATTTTCAATCTATGACAACATAGGTTGATAATAGATCATTCATAATCAGAATCTATTTAAATAATTCATTATTATTTGTAAAGGGTTTGTGAATTTCCAAATATTATCTCGTGGTAGTGTTGAACCAAGGGTATAGAA
Source organism: Viscum album (assembly GCA_963277665.1). Lineage (NCBI taxonomy): Eukaryota > Viridiplantae > Streptophyta > Magnoliopsida > Santalales > Viscaceae > Viscum > Viscum album. Next base: position 1,404,617,067 of record OY728133.1, on the reverse strand, counting down.
TGGATTGTTTTCATGGACTAGATGATAATGTAATCTCTCTCAATGCACTCTTTTAGTGTCATTACCCCTATATACTTTATACCAAAGATAAATCAATTTATAGTATTCAGACAAAGAAGTCATTTCTTGAAAACCACTAACTCCATCCTTTACCTAAATTCTATGTCATTTTCTTATACTTGGAATCATCCATTGATTTATCCTTATAGACATTCCAAGACATATACTTACAAATATATATAGGTATCCTACTAAATTTTTATCATCATTGTTTTCTAATGTAGAATGAAACTACCATTTGATACCAGTTATAGTAAATTATTATTTTCATATAAGGATATTATATCTTTTCTGGATAAATATTCAATATATTTTAAAAATTCATGTCTGAAGACCCTACTGATTTAGTGTCTTTGGAGACTATTTACACAATATTCTAATCTATTGAAATATCTTAAATTTTATTCACAATGATGTACCCATTTATTACTCTTTGTGAAAATAAAATACATAAAACCATTCATCATAACTAGGGGAATGGAAATATAAGAAAGTGTAAGCTCAGATGTTCAGTAAGGGTAAAAAAGGGATATACATAATCATTACATGAACATAAGGGAATCAATGAACATGAGACATGAGAGCATAAAATTGGCATAAGACATAGATTTTTGTAATAAATAGAAAATTATAACATTTTTAAAATGTATAAATAGTGAGAGGTTCACTAATATAATTTAGTACATGATATAAGGCCCACTGATAACTTGGGGATATGCAATGGGGTCTACACATAACACGGTGAACATGTAATCAGTTTCACACATAAAATTACGAATATGAAAATAGGAGGATACGCCTCATTCATGGGACATATCACCATCACCAGGGACAGACCATTCCTCATATTGGAGTAGTTTTACTCCCCAAACTAACATTATAATAAAGGTTCTCTTCCAAGACAAACATAGTAGATAATTATCCTTACTAAACTGATTTTACTATGTATTCTGGTCCTGTTTATCTCAAGAGATATAAATATTTACCCATTTTATTAGAGAGAGAAAAAGGTCCCCGACATATTGTGTTATGATGCAACTACCATACAATTTTTTTAAATAATATCCTTTATTTTTTATAACAACCACCATCACAAAATTAAAATCAAGCATATGTGTTTGACAATATCATAAAACATTCGTCACTTTATATCCAATGAAATGAAATCGGTTTTATAAAAATATAAAAATATCATAAAATGTTGAAAATAGATAGTACTCACAATCATTTCATCATTTCATCATAGTATAAATTATAGAAATAGGATCAGGTTTCATAATAATTTCATCATGTTATAACCTTTAGAAGAGAAACAAGATTCAAAAACATCCATTAAATATAAACATAAATCATTTATTGAAATAGTAATAATGGTAGAATTTGATCATAACCCATGAAAATCATAAGTAATATCAAAATATTTCATCTTAAATGGAAAAAAAATTTCAGAGATAAATCTCTTGCAACATTTTTTGTGGTTGATAACAATTCTTTGAAAATCACTTTTTAAAACATAAAACATTTTAGAAATATTTTCATAGAAAATAATATATGGAAACATATATTGAAATATTTAAATATAATTTAAAAATCTATTGAGGAAAATATCCTTTTCAATTTTAAACCACTTTTACCAAACATAAAAAAAATATTAGAAACATTTTTAGAAAACATCGTTTTAGAATAAAAATGGTTTTCGACTAAATTTTTTTTTAAAAAAACTCCTTTTAACTATTGAGTAAAAAATGGGAGTAAAATTAATCGAAAATATTTATTCTCATGAAATAAAAATATTATAATAAAATTCATTAGATTATTGAGAGATAGATCATAATATTTCATCAATGTACTTAGAATCATAAAAAATCCTGATAAATAATGATAAGGAAACATATAACTTTTACCAATTTGGTAACATTAAATCATAATACCCCTAAAAGAATAAAATTAAATAAAACATAAAAATTAATTAAAATAAATATATCCATGATTTAAAATTTCAATTATTCATTAAATACACCTCATATAATTAGATGGGTGTATAACATAACTAATGTCCCAAAGAAAGAAAAATTATGGCAAAACGCCCTACTGATTTTTTTACTTTTTGAATAATAAACCCCATGAATTTGGGATATGAAAATGGATATATAAAGAATAATATTTTTTAATTATAAGAATCGTAATCTAAATAAATGGTAAGTAGACAAACCAAAATATAAAATAGCTGGTAAATATGGAATGTGTCTCATGGAAATATAAAATTGAGATAGAAATCCCTTACCTTAAGTCCTAACATACATGGTAAATGTTATAACATCGTGTATTATAAATATAGGTTTATAATATATATAATAAAGAATAATATACATATATATCATACAATATATGGTTTCCTTAATGCATTTTATTATCCATTTGTTGATAGTTCTATGATAAAAACTTGTTTCACACAATTACTACTTTGTTTTTCTTTTATATTTTGTCTTTTTATATATGGTATTCTTACTCAAATAATGGTTAAATAATATCAATAATTTTAAAAAATATAAAATTTATATATATATTCAGTAGATGAATTTTTATATTAATATATAAAATTTAGTGATAGAAAATGAAATACACCATTTATGTAGACGATGGGATATATATACACATAACCATTATTTCCATTTTCTTATTAGATTGAAAGAAAACAAAGTAAATGATATATATTTTGTTTTTAAAGAATAATTTTTAGAGAATATATGTCATTTATATTAATTAATTATAATCTCAATAAACTATATGTAATTATTTAATTAATCACACCACTTCACAAGGTCGTAGTCTATTGTACAAATGAGTGACGTTATTGTGTTCCCGAAAATAGAAAATATGAATGTATATGTGATATAAGTGTTAATTAATCAAAATAAAATCATTAATATAATATATATCCTATATAAAAATTATATACATCATTATTTCTATTCTATGTATTTGTTAATTTATAAATTAATGTCATCCGTTCAAGAGGAAGTTTTCCATAGTAGAGATGAACAATGATTCCATAACAAATTTGATGGAAGTTGAATTGGTTATATGTCATTGAATTAAGATAAAAAAATATTATTATATTAAATATTTTTAACTTATTATATCATAATTTTATAATAAAAGTTTGAGTTGGTGTTGGATGAAATTAAGAAAAGACACTTATTAAAGAACATTAACTCTTCTTCTGGTATCCTCCTTTGGTTTTCATAAATCCTTCCTAGGATGGGTTTCTAACAAAATTAATTCATATAGGATGAATATTGAGATGTTAAAAAGTTATTTTGAATTTTTTTGGTCTAAAATAATGTAATGAGATGTGTGAATAATTTAGAAGAGTCAGTTCCCTATTATAATTTAACACAGGTGGCCTTTTTATAGATACCCAAAAGTGTTAACTATTGGGATATCAATATTATCTCATGTTCCTAAAAAAGATAAATAATTTATTTTATGGATAAGTTTGTTGATAAAGAAACTTACCACATAAAATAAATTCATTTTTTTATTATTATTACTTCATCCTTATGTTCACTCAATTTTTTCCATGTATTTTTTTTACCATGGTAACTTGTATATTTTTATTTTCCTAGGTAAGCTATCCTTTAAGACTAAATTATAATTATATTTATTGATAATATGAAAATTTGATTCAAAATATTAAATAAAATTTATGAATTAAAAATCATTTGTTTTTGTAAAGTCAATACAAATGCATGTAATGCGAAAAAAATATCATTTTTATTTTAACCGCGCTAACTGAGTTCTTTACTATTTAATGAACAATATAGTCATTATAAAAGAAATATTGGTCCATGAATTATTTTTTTTGATATTTATTAAAATTTTAATATCACATGGAATAATACTTGGTTTTAATAAATTCTAAATCATTTAGAAAATTATCGTTTATTATAAAATAACTTTAATGTCTATTTTTGACATTATTCATATAATTTGAATTTAAAAATATTAATAAAATTCTTTAATTCAAATATATTATGTTAAAAAATATAATATTATATAATAATATATAAAATGAATTTAATACGAAAATTCATTCAATTTACTTTACTTTTAATATTTTCAGTATCATTTATTTTATTTTATTATAAATAAATAATCCATACATTAGTGTTTCATCTGCACATAAAGTAATTATTAAATATTAAAAAAAATTAAAATGAATTATCATGAGAAAGAAATAATTTATATGAAAATAAAAATATTTATTATCGAACATCTGATGTTTTCCCCTATCCTAATGCTTTATAGATATTAAAGGCAATGAATTTTCCCTTTTGTATTTTTCTTTACATAACTTATTAGATAAGTCAATTTCAAATAATATTTTCTAAAAAAAATATAAAAATAAATCATATGCTATTAAGGGATTAAATACTTCCTAGAAATGGGTTTTTGACAAGTCTATAAGTCATTTTAACCATTACCTATTTAGTTTAACCCTCACTAAACTTTTTTTTACCTTAATTGTGAAAATTTATATCATCTTTTTACACTAATAATTATCATGAAAAATTATTATGAACATATTATATAAATAAATGTATCTTTATTAGAAATATCGAATAAATATTTTCAAATTAAATTCATATAACTGAATGAATTTAATTTAAAATTATTCCCCATAAGGAACAAAAAAGTTGGTTTTTAAAGGGATAATATTAAAAAGTTTACAATGTTTTAATATAAAAATTCAACATGAATATGATTATAATGAAATTTATTGGATTTATTGATATATAATTAAATAAATTTAACTTTAAATCCATTTTAAAAAATAATTTAGCTATATATATAATTAAAACAAAGTGGAAAATATCCAAGCAAAATACAGTATTTTTCACTATTAATCAAAAAATGAAACATATAAGAAAAATCACCAAAATTCACCCTAGGAAAAATTTTAATTTATGATTTTAAAAATGAATTCTTTTTAAAATATTTTTTCTAAAATTAGAAAATAATAATTTAAAATTATGTGCACAAAGTGTGACTATACTTCCTTTTAGAAGAAAAAGGTTTTTGGAAAAAATATTTTTTTTAAAGGATTATCATGTTATTTGTAATAAATAGATAACTAATACATTTTTGTGAAAAATATATTTTAATATTTTAGTTAATCTTGTTAATACAATCCTTTATACTGGTTATACTAAATAATAATTTCATTAATATATTGTAGTTCAGTAAAACATAGTGATGCATGTAATGAATGATAAACATGGAATTACAAGTAATGAAAACTAAAAATAGTGTTGTGTGTCATAAAAATTGTCTAAAATATTAAATTTAATATTAACAAAATCTCAAAATATTAGGTTTTTACCCCAAGAAATAAGATTTTGTCCCTACCTGATCAGGAATCTCAATTGGACCAATATAACTAGGGCTCCAATTTCCCTTATTTCAAAATCTCTTAAACATATTCCATGTGGAAATTAATAAAACCCCTTTCTCTAAAAATTTAAATTAAATATTTTCATGATAATTATCAGAAATATTTTCTATCAACTTTGAGATGCTTTGATATCCTTCTAGATGTCTATTAATTTCACTATCATTTCTTCATGGAGCTCAGGTCTCAATAGATTTCATTATCCAACCCCATCCAAGCATGTGGTAATTGTGTATTTCTTTAAATAGATGGATGTATAAGTATTAATATGAATTCTTATGTGAAATCTATTTTTGTAATAAAACTAGATGGTAGGGTTTTATTGAACCGAAACACATTTGAAATCCTTAGGAAATATCACATTATATCATCTAGGGTTTGAATAGTAATATTATACTAACTATATTTCAGAGGATGAAATGTAATACCTAAATGTGAATTTGTATTCTAAGACTACAAAAAAATTATCTAAAACATTGATGTAAACCTTGGATCGAAAAAGGTTAGTCCTTTTACTGTTAGAAAAGTAACTCAACATGTCTCATGCTCAAAAAAATGTTGATCCAACCAGAAAATAGAAAATAAAAATCAGTCATAAGTAAATTAAGGGTGGTTTCCCTCCCAAATCTGTATTAAAATGATAATATTATTTTGGAACTATCATTAAATATCAAACCCAGATACAGTACGTTCCCTCAGCCTATTTGTTGACAAATATGGACCCATGATAATTGGACTTTCTGAGCCCAAAAACCCTCCTTGATCAAGACACTCCTCCTATTGGAAAAGTTTAGTATTTACATGGAAAAAATCATTCTAATAATATAACTAATAGAATATAGCTATTGGTAAACAAGGATATGGTTAACCTCTAGATTTCATTGGAATATGTGAAATTAATTACCTAAAATTTTTCATATTTTGGTAGCATAATTGTTTCCACTATAGTATATGCATCAAATTCCTATGTAGATCAGATATCTATTTGGACTCATTTTGTGCATCATGAAAGTAGCATCACTAAACCTCAGATTGTTTTGGGTCATTTTAATTCAATTATTTACATGGATGAAAAACTAGGTCTAGTTTCATATTAAATATCTTCCGAAGACATTAGATAATATATTAAATAATCAAATCTCACTGATATCAATCTTATTGGGGTGAGATTCACCTGGTATAAAAAATTCCTCAATATTTTGAAGGATATAATAATTAACAGGTATTTTTTCAAAGATTCATCACTTCATAAATGGATTTATTTATCTTGTTTCACCCTTAGTCGATGAAACTATGATCATCATTCTATTCTTGTGAGCTGTCATGATAAATAATTAAAAAATATGCTTCCCTTAAAATTTAACAATTCCTATATAGATCAAAAATAATGCAGTAAAATTGTTAGTGAAACTTGTGAATCACGTAATGGAGAAAACAACCCCATGAAATGTATCATCAAGCTTAAATGACTCAAATAAATATTGAAGGATTAGAGAAATAAATCTTTTAGAATCCTAGATAATAAAATTGATGCCCTCAAATTTTTACTACACTCTCTTCAAGAGTCCATAACCCAAAATAGATTTCCTAAAAATATCACTCAAGAATCTGATTTGGAATTTGATCTTCATGAACTCCTCGGGATTAAAGAAAAGATACAAATACATATGTTCAATGTAAGATATCTCAATTAAAAGGATAAAAATCCCATGTTTTTTAATTCCATCCATATAACTAGAAGGTACAACCATCATATTTATCTCCTTAAGGATGAAGACCATGTTATTAAGGAAAGAGAAGCTCTCTCCTAGAACATTTTTCCCTTTTACATGAACCTCTACAATACTCCATCCGAAAATGAATCTCTCATGGATGGTTTTATCCCTAAAATCATTAATTAATATGAAAACATAATGCTCACAAGTTCTCCAATGGAATTTGAAATTAAAGATGCAGTTTTTGTCCTCAACATAGGACGATTCCCTGGTCTAGATGGATTTCCCAACAAAGTTCATTTAGATTATGAAAGTGTTTTGTGGAAAGAGGTTTGTTGGGGGGAATCATACATCATATTTGGTAAGAATTTTAATCCTTCTAGACAAGAGATTCTTCATAAAACATTGAGAATAAGAGAGGGTGACCATCCGTTAAATTAATTAGGTGTTCCACTCTTTTCAGGTAGACCCAAATATTATCACATCACAACTATATTATACCAGATCAGGATAGCATTGTCTTCAAGGAAGGGAAAATAACTTTCAATTCTAGGTAGAATCTATCACGTCAAACACATTTTGATTTCTAAACTTTTGTAGTTATTCATGGTGTACTTATTCTGGCTTCATTGATCAAAATTATCAATGTATCCATGAGTAACTTCATATGGAGTGGCAACATTTCCTAGAGAAAAATTCTCACTATAATTTGGAAACAATGTTGAAAACCATAAAAACATGGGGGGATAGGAATCTATAATCTGGAATTTCATAATCAAGCTCTTCAACCCAATTCTTATATAAACTGGTTACCAACAATAATAACACTCTGGAACTTATCAGAGTCATTGTTTTTAAGTTTTTAAATTCTAGAAAACATATGTATATGGTATCCTAAAAATGGTCTACATGGAAATCAATGTTTACTAAGATGAATCGATATGATCACTGAATGGTCAATCCCAACACTTCTCTATGTTTTTGGAAATATAATTAGATGTGTAATCCTCTACTTAACTTGGACACCACTGAATTTTAACTTAGTGATCCCAATATCTCTATTAGAGATCATGATAGAAACATGTAAAATCTGTCGGATGATCTAAAATATGACATTTATAATCTACTTTACATGACTTAGGATGAATTCTTGGTGTGGGAACCAACCCAAAATAGACTACTGGACACAAAATCGTCATACACTCATGATATTCAAGGCTCTCCTAGTTAGATTGGGGGCTTCCACATCTGATTCCTGTGGAATTCACAATTCATTATCCTTTAGAGAGTCTCTTTTTATATTCATATAGTTGTGGATTGTCTTTACCATAAAGGCAAAACCCTTTGTTCAAGATGTGCCATGTGTCACCAATAAAGGGGGGATGTGGACATCCTATTCCTTCCATTTAAGACCTATTCTTCATTATATAATGCTCTATTTTATGTGTTCGACCTGAATCCCCTGCACACGACTAAAATATACAGATTCTTACAAGAGGATCTAAATGTTAAGGTATCCAAATATCTTAAAATCTCTTTCAGAGTCACTATTATTAAATTCTTAATGTTATTTGGAGAGGGAGGAATAAGGTTATTTAGAGAAATGCTCTATTTCTTCTACAATCTATCTTCATAGACATTTCTAAATCCATTCTTCATAAAAACGAGTTACAAATATTGAATTTAAACAATTGGTTTTGTGAATTCACAATGTTGTGACACCTCAACATGCTAGGTAAATACCCCCACCTCTTAGACTGTTTGAATTATTTTGGCCTCATCCTTTTTTATGGTGGTTTAAATGAAACACCGACAACACCGAAAACAACTCAAATAGAAACCTTGGGGTTGCGGGCTTTGGGGTTGTCACCCAATGCTAAAATGGTGATATTATAGATTGTTTTTATGGGACTTATGGACATCACATGGACCTATAAGCTATAATATTTTCATTCATAAATTATATACAAATGGAGAAGAAATGATGTTAGAATGTTGTTTGGTTTGAATGTGACTCAACTACCATTGTGCAAGTGGTGAGGCTGGGCACCATCCATCTATCATGGAATCTCACTGTAAGATGGATCTATTCCATGGATAAGATCTCCATAATGAACTGTATTATCAAACATGTTTTCATGAATATAATTATCTTGATGTTTTTCTTGAAAAAAAAGTATTTTTTAACATGACTCCATTCTTACTGATACACTCTATCTTCATCTTTTAACCATTAAAAAATACATATATAAAATCCCTTCATTACTTTTGATGTAACATTTTGTTTTTCAAATAATAAGAGCTGAGTTGCTCACTATTTAAAAAAAAATAGAGTTATTAACCAGTAAATTTTTCCAACAACTCCTTTTTCAAATCATTTATGTATATTCCATATATATAGTTTTTAAAACATATCATTCTATCCCAATAATTAGTTTCACTCAAGAAGATTTCAGTCCTTCTTCTATAGTTCTGCATCATTCTTATACACACCTTTAATCCTCATATAGATTGATGGTTGAACACTCATTTGAGAAATATATGATTTATCCTATTATCTATGGTTTCTATATCAATTCATTGAAAATTCATAAATATTGGATCTTATATGATCCTCATAATAGATAAGATAACATGAGCCTTTTGACATAATGCATCATCCACCTTGTTCTATTTCTAATGATGATAATATTTTAGGGAGTAATAATCATTAATCAACCACATACATCTTAAATAGGGAATAATAATCTCTTTTTGAGTGAATCTATACTTTTAAATTTATTTATTTGTATATATATAAAACATTCATCCATACAGATAGTTCATCCTTATAATTAGTATAAAAATTACCATATATAAATCAAAATTATGTTTTGAGTAATTTTTATCATGGAACTCCAACGGGAATGAGGCATAAGATATCATCATATCATTATTTATAAGGAAACATCCTAAACACTTATTTAATATATCATTAATGATCAAAAACCATTCTTCACTATCTAGTAAACTAAGCATAGTTGTGTTGTCAAACCATCAATTTAGTTCCTTGAAATTATAATCACATTCATATGTCTAATGGAACTTATATCCCTTATAATTTATAGTCGTGAGTGGATTTGAAATATATGATACATTCTCTAAAAATCATTAATAATATCCAAAAAAACAAGAAAACAACAAATCTCATTTATAGGAGTTAGTATTAAGAAATTTTAAACACACTTATTTATTTGATGGATCCACCGATGTACCCTTTATTAATATTATATGACCAAAAATAAAACTTTATAGATCCAATATTCACAATTTTAAAATTTCTAAACAACTTATCCTTCAATAGGGTCTTCAAGGCATTTTTCAATTAATATTTATGTGCTTCCATTATCTTTATATATATTATCATATCATCTAAAAATAATAGCATAAACTGATTAAGGTAATCTGAAAATAATACATTCATTAAATCCATGAATATTGATGGGGTGTTAGTAAAACCCAATGGAATCAAAATAAATTCATAGATTCCATACCTTATAAGTAATTATATATTAGATATATTCTCCCTTTTTACCATTAATTAATGATTTCTAGAATGATGTCCGGTCATAGAAAAGTATTAATCTCTATCCAACTGATCAAAAATATTATCTATACGATGGAGAGGATAGTTGTTCATTATAATGATCTTGTTAAGTTCTCTATAATCATTGAAGTTTCATAATTATCCATATTTCTTATTAAAAAATAATATGTGCAACCTAAGGTGGCACCCTTGGTTAAGTGATTCCCTCATTAGGATTCTCTTAGAGATAGTACATCAATTTATGATTCTCAATCAGGGCTATTCTATATGGAGTCTTTGAAATAGTTGAATACTTAATTATAAGTTCTATTGAAAAATATAAATCATTATTTGGAGGAAGGATATTTAATTATTATGAAAGACATAAAAAATATCCTACACAATAAATATATCATTTATGTTGAGTTTCTCTCCAACCAATTGAGATAACACCCCTCTTGGATAGGAATCATGACCCATATAATAGTTGTTATTTCCATTGGATGTTCATATTTATTTTCACACTCATATATAGTCATAGGTTTTTTTATAATATCAAATATGACTTCCCTTCTATGGATGTTATTGTGTTATATTCTTAAAAAAATCCAATCCATGCCTAATAAAACATGTAATTTAACTAAAGGGAGAATAATGTGATTTTTAAGAAGCGTATTCCCACAAAACTCAACTAGATAAGAATCATAGAGATAACATATCATTGTCCCATTAGGAATTTTTACAGATAATTGAACATATAATTATTGAGTTGGTGTTATGATACCCTTAGAAAAAAATTTGTTATAAAAATGATGGCAGATCAACAATAAAATATGTTATTATCAATTATAGTGTTAATGGTGGTGTACCTTTCTCCAAATTGTTATTGTACCCCTCAAAAAAATATTGATATCATTGTATTTTATTTTTAATTAATAATTAAGTGGTTCGTAATTTCAATAATGCTAATTATCATATGGATTTGTGCACCATATAGAATAATTACCATACTCTTTGCATTTGAAACATGGTGTGGGTGGTATATTTTGTGGTTATTTTCCTCCATAATTTATAAAAATATTTACATCACTTCATCATTCAATTTCTTGATGACTTTCATTTCAATACAATAATCATTTAGTAATAACCATAATACAATTTCTTCTATGTCTCTTTTCACAAATCAAGCATAATGGAATACTCATATTCTTTCTACATTGATATTTATTATTAGAATTTCCTTTGAATTACATCTTTCTTTTCTTTCCAAAACCAGGATATTGATTTTTGATTCCAACATATATTTAAACCATGGTAAAGCATCAAGTTAATTCATTATATCTACTAGATTTTTTATCTATAACTCTTTAAAAACACATAGTTTTAATAAATAATAGAATTAATCAATCTTAATTTTTGGTTCAATGATAATGCCAAATGTTTATATCGCAAGTATTGTAAAATATTCCCCAAATTTTCTGAAAAATTCATCATTTGTATTCCTTATCTAAAGTAATTTCATCCTAATTTTCATAAAAAGAATATAAGAAAATTAATTTTGAAAAATAACCTTATAAAATCATCCCACTCCATAGAGACAATTTCCTCTTATTTACTCTTATTCTTGATTGGAGACCACCATTAATATGATTCTCTGTCTAGAAAATAGATGTAAAAAATGAATTTTTCATTCTTCAAGAACTAGAGGATTGAAAATATATTTTAATGGAACTAATCCATTAATCAGAAACTAGTGGGATAGAAAACCCACTGAAAGAAGGAAAATGTTGCCTCATTAAGGGATTAATAAAACACTATTCCATCACATTCTCGGATTAAATTTCATCATCATCCATGGAAGGATAATGTTTTATAATTATATAAATGATATTTTTTATTCTATGTCCCATAACACATGGTTGATCAAGTTGAAATTAATTGAATTTACTTTAATATTCAACATTAATACAATTTCCTTGAGTTCTATATCATGAATAAAACCAAAAAATATTGTGTAAGTAACAATTATCATATTAGGAAACCACATAATTAGAAATAATATTTTATTTTAAGTCAAAATTATGACATATTATTTTAAATCAATGTGATTTTTGGTTTAAACTAGTCCTCCCATTTTCATCACCAATTAAAATCCTTTATGATTATTTAAAAATGTGAATTAATGCATGAATATCTCATGGGAGTGTCAACCTTTGTGTTTGTTATGGTCACACACTCCAGGAACCTAAATTATAGATGACGTATACTAAACCAACTATTTTATAGGTTACCACCCTTAGCTGTTTCACTATCAAAATCATGCCCACATATTGTATCCAGATTGAGATGTTTTATATGGAAAAAATATGCCTTTATTTACTATAACACAATATATTTTTCTATACATATTATTATACTAAGTATTCTAACAAATGTTTTCTCATCCTTATATACAAAGGTAACCAATCCTTTATTTGATTCCAAATATTGTGACCTATACTTTATGTACATAAATATCACATCTTATCTGATGAATATTGAATACATAACATTATTATCCATGAAATAACTCAAATGATTTATTATATTTTTATACTTGGATACAAAAAACCGGGTTCATAAAATATTAAAATCATCTCTCTCTTAATTATTCATAACTATCCCTCCCTTTTATGCACATTAAAAATAAAATTTCTATTGCAATTGAGGGGAAAACAAAAAATAATAAGGAGTGAGCTTAGATGACCGGTAAGGGTGAAAAAGGGAGATATAAATGATAATTTAAGAATTACATGATCATAATTGTTATGAAATCATGACCTTATCCATTTAAAATTAGACCAATAAATTCTTAGATCACAAACTTGTCTCATGGAATAAATCGTGGTAATTTATAAGACATGAATGAAATAGTAATCAAAGAATAAGTTCTATGAGATCATAAAATCAGAATAAGATCATGTCATAAAAGAGGTTCATAAAATGAGGAGTAATAATAGTAAATGAAAACTTATGTTAGTGTAACCCAAAAATATAATCATAACATATGTGTCTTGGGATAACTACACTTGTACCTTCACTGGGCTTGGTATAACCTCTCAGGTACCATATTATGGGATTTTTATAACATAATGTGTACTCTTTTTCATGCTTTAGATAACCTCTCATGTACCCTTTGGGATCATAGATCATTATTTATTACCCAATGTATATTATGGATTTGTAATTATTTCCCCACCCATTACATAATCAAAAATCCATTCATATTTTTTCCATTAGAACATGAAAATATTCATCATAACATAACCCATGGAAATGAAAATGGATTTCATTGATACTCCATTATCATATCCATAAACCATCAATATAAAGTGTTTATATGTTATAACTGGATCATATCCCTTGAAAATTATTATTAATATCAAATTATGTTATCATAGATGACAATTATTTTAAAGGTTCACTGGAATATTTCATATGGAAAATAACCATTTCATTTTAAAATCATATATAAAATTATAAAAAAATCTAAATATTTTGGGGAAACATTCATTGAAAATAACCATATGAACTTTTAAAGTACACATAAAATTGTTTAGTGGTCATGATATTAGGAAACTCCTTTCATGTAAAGTATGATATAATAAATATTCCTTTCATATTTTCAGTAAAAATTCAAAAATACCCTGTTCTGAAAATGATAATAATAAAAAATTAAAAACATTTCATAAAAAAAATTATTGTATAATTTTTTTTTTTAAAATCATATTATAATTTTTATAACTTTCATGATTTTTTTAGAGAACATAGATATGGAATAAAAAGGATTTTCTTCGAAAGAGATAAATAAAGAAATTATTCATTAAAAGGTGTTCATTCTCTCCCTTGAGTAGATATAATGTTGAAAATAAATTGAAAACAAGTATTCTCAATAAATATCCATAGGATAATAAAATTAATTATATTATTGAGATATAATACATAAAATTTTATCATAAAAAAATTAATAATGAACAATCTCATTAAATAATGAGATTTTAACATAAATCTATTACCTCAAACTCAACTTTTGTACAAGGCTCTCTACCCACCCCTATAATAAATTTAAATTAATTATAATTATATACTAGAGTCATGTACAAAATTATAATATAATATATTACCACTTATAATATTTCAAACCCACTTATCTTAATTTCTTATTAAAAGCATCATTTCTGAGTGTTACCTATTTTGTTTTCCATAAGAATTTTGGTATAGTAGTTATTGAATTTCAATGATGATCATGGTTCCATAATCTCTATAATATTAATTATGATATAAATATAAAATTTATTCATTACATAAATATTATTAATCTTCCATAAAATATAGATATATAAAAATTAATTATATTGGTCATAGAGACGGTTGGTCATACGTACACATGAATGCGAATTTCGAATTTTGAAGGATGTAATGAAAGAAAATTAATTAATAAATAACATTTTCAGAATCATTATTATATTTTATTTATTACATATATCAATTAAATCCATCCTTATTACCAAACATGTAAATCATAAATGAAAAATGAAACACATTCCTTCATGGAGTTAGTAGCCCACACGTACGTACAAGTGACATTATCATTTTCCAATAGATTGGAAGGATAAAATATAGAGATTATATTATAATTAAATAAAAATATCTATTTAATAAATATAATAATCTATCTTTAAACCCATCATAATAACCATCTATGAATGTTGGTTATGGAACATGAATTTGTTTTCTATGTGGAGGTGGTAGTCCACATGTACATAAGGGTGATACATTCACTTACCATTTGATGAAAAATGGTTAATATTTGTGGTTTCATGATCATAATTACATATTAGTGTACTAATGGTAATTAATTTTTATATTTATGTAGACTTCCATGTATTTATAAGAGGTAGGAGAATAAATAAATTAAAAGTGTTTGGGTAAGATGATTACTTATCCTTTGAGAGAATTCTTTTAGATCATTTCTTAAGGACGCATGGAATGGAAGGTTAGTAAGACCATAACATATAATTTTTGGAAAGGTAAGTTTATTAGTGGATTGGATGTGGTTTAGAAGAAATATATGGCTCAAGGTGGTGTAAATAAATTAGTGAAAGGGGGTCCTTTTATAAGTGAGGGAAAGGATAGAGATGTAATTACAAAAAATATTTAAATATATGTTATTAATTCTCAATAAAAATTATTTCAAACTGACATATATTTGAATAAATGAATAATATGGTAATAATATCATCATCCAATCAGTCCTAGATAGGTTTTGGTGTTATTTTAATTCTTAACTATAGTAATGCCTTTTTAATTATAATTGTTATACTTTTCCTAATAATGTAACAATTGGTTCACAAATGATCAAGGGATGATATTTTATATGTTATCATATCCACTTGTCCATGTTAAATATTTTTATGAGTTTTTAATAATCTAAGAAAATGTTACATTTTCAAAATTTAATTTATGTCAATTTTAACATTATTCATTAAATTTCGATTTAAATAGCCCCTGAAAAATATGGAATTAAAATATAAATATTTCAAACATCCAAAATATTTTTATTTATTTAATAAATAAATGTAATAAAATAATTTGACCAATTTGTGTTTCTTTAAATGTTTTTTTAATAAGTTACTTTATTTTTTGATTAGTTGAATAAATAATTTGTTGGTGTAACATATGTATTTAAAGTAATTATTCAATAACTAAAAATTAGAAATTAATTTCAATGATAAAAAATTAATTCATATTTCAAATAGATATTTATAAAAAACATAACCTCTTTGTATCCCAATATAAAATTTTTATTGTTTTTAAGTCAATTAAGTTACATTTTGTATCTATTCCTTTCAAAAACAAAAATAATGGTCATAATCATAGAATAATTTCACAATGTGGTAATATGTTCAAGTCTTTGAAGAAAATGGTTTAACTCCACTCATATAATTGGATAAAGTAATGTATTAGATAAAATTCATAGCCATAAATCAGTGTTTTAACATTTTCTTCCCACTTTACCCTTAATGAGGTGACAAAAATTTAACAATGTTACTATTCTTAATGAAAAAAATAAAATGGAACTATTTACCAAATATTGATTCTCTTGATTAAAAATATGGTTTCCATTTTTAAATATTCAATTTCTATAAGTGTCATATATTTATTTAAAAAATAGGTGTACAAAATATAAACCCCTTTTTAGAAAAATACATTTTAAGTATAAAACTGGAGTTTTTCTTATCTCATTCCTAAAAAATATTTATATGAATATTAAAACATTTTAATGGTTATAAAATATATAAATTTCACCGAAGAATTCATTTATAGTAATTAATTTAATTTATTAATATAAAAACACATTTCATGCATAATATTTTTTCCATAAAAACATATCTTTTACTTTTAAGATGTATTTGTTTTCATTTATAATCAATTAATTACCAATTAATTCACTTTATACATGTGTAAAAGAAATTATCTTTTTAATTTATTTATTTATATTTATATAAACCAATCTAATTACTAGGTGATAATAATCTTATTAAATAATAATACATCAATATTGTAACATGTATTGTTTATTCTTGGTGTTGTCTATAATTTAACCAATAAATGAAATAAAAATTTCTTATAGACAAATATGTCCTAAAATATAAGGGTGTTACAAAATGTCCAGATGATGTGGACATTTTGGAAATAAATTAGGTGTTGTGGGATAGTTGACCCCAGGGTGTGACTTGACATGTATTATCTAGGAGACAAGGCATTAGGGGTATGTAAATAGAATGTGTTTCCAAGATAAAAATGAGAATGTCTTGGAAGGTTCAGAACACATCCAACTATACAATCTTATAAGTATTGGATCAATGGTGGTTACCCTTTTTATGTATTTATTCTAATAGAATTCCATGAATATAGTTCTCATGGTTCTAGAATGGGTTATAAGTGATGTTTTCATTTATTCTCATGAATGAATAGTTTTATCCATTATAGTTGTTATGTCTAAGGATTTACAAGGAATAATATTAATTGATAAATACATATTTAATTAGTTTGATTGTGGGGTTTACCCTAGTGTGGGGATCAATATGTCATTCATGAGAAAGTTACTGATGTGTGAGATGGGTTGTGGGTGTACAATAATGGTCATATGACGTCCATTTGGCATTTTGATGCTGGTGGATAAATGGGACTAGGTACTACTAGATTCCCTGTTGAATACCATTTATTTGATTATTCCCAAATTCAGGTGGATTCTAGGTGTAAGCATTGAACTCTAGTTGGTTTGTAATCACTCTATTGTGGGAATAAAATTAGAGGTGTGTCGATTCTCATAACCTATCATTATGATGGAAATGGATGTTGGATGCATTTTCCTCGTAAATTCACTGAAATTAAGGTATGGTGTTCAATGAGTGTACTTGAAATGGTCTTTATTAACCTTGGGTCAAAGGCATCAGGATTGGGTTTTGCTGATGCATCAGTGGTGGAAGCTGATCATTTCCCTGAATAGTCTTCCCATGGTATTTTGAATTGTGTTCTTTTTTATAATTTGATTGGTATGTTGATTAATGACATGATTCTTTAAATTGAATTCTATTGGTATAGATTAAGATTCATTCAAGGAATTTTAATGAAAAATCATCATGAAATGTTGAGTTTGGTAAATTAAAATTGGACCATTTCAAATCCTAATCAATAATATAGAGGATTTTTCTTGTTTCTGAGTAGTTAAAATGAGTTAAAACCCATATTGGGAACATTTTTGTCTTTCTAGTGTAATGTTTTATTATAAAATTATAATATTTTATGAATCATTGATTAATATTGGCTAGTGAATATAATGATATATAGAGGGAAAAAAATAAAAAGGTTGATGGATCAGATAAAAATGAGTGTTTATTTGAGTATATGTGATTAGGTAAGAATCATCTTGATTTTACAGTAGTGGGGATTATTGTTGGTTTTGTTTATGGTGGGTTAGGAGTAATATGTTAAAGGTGATTCATGGATGTCCATTGGGATTTCACATATGGGTATAGCTATTTAAGCTGGATTACATGACTGAGGTTTGTCTGGATGTTTACTGGTGTGCCCAAGAAAAATTCTTATTAATGAGAAGTGATAATTTTGGGAGTGTGTAAGATCCCAAGTCTGGAAGGTATTCTAAAACTGTTTTTTTTTTCAATTTTCATGAATTTGGATAGGTAATATTGGGAACAAGTATTCAAAATGTAGTACTGAGGATTGGAACACATAAATTGATGTTGTTTTCATTTTAATGGTGGTTTGGGATTCATCTCTAGGGTTTGGAGGGGCCATGCAGTTATTTTAGCAAATTCTACAGTAGTTCAATGATATTGTTGGTTGCGTTTGCAGTGGTATCAACCACTAACTGTAGCCATCGGGTTGCTGATAGTCTCTATTTTCTAACTAAGGGTTTTTTATAGAGGGTAATATTACAATTATTCCCCCTCCCCTCCACCCCCATTGTTTTTTATAGGGAATATCTCCCTCTTTCCACTACCTCTCATCCTCCGAGTTAGGGCTCATCTCCTCCTATCCCGCTCTATTTCCCTTGGTTTGGGGAGCCATTTTTGGGAGGTTTCCAACCATTTTGTCATATGATATTCCTTACACAAGCCTTCATTTCTATTATACACTTATTAATTATTTTTTCCCATTTAAAGAAGTTTTTCAATTATTCCATAGGAGCATGTTGGAATTAGTTAATCATGTTTCTAAAAAAATTATTTCAAAAAAGTGGGTAACCTGGGACACCATCTACACATGTTCAATTCATTATTCTGGATAATGTATGATTAAAATTTAATGTTTTAGTATTTTCTCACTAAAAACAAAATTTTTAATGTTGGAATAGGTGGAATAGGTTAGGAATTTCATATAGATTGATTTTGGTGTGTTCTAGAGGTGGTTGACACATCGTTTCATAGATAACTAAAAGTTATTGGGAATATAGTTATAAATCCAACCTTATTCAATATAATGGTGGAATTAATTATTTAATTAATTATAAACATTGTAATTGACTAAGAATGATTTTCTGGCTTGAGTTAGGGTATTGGTTCATGGAGTTTTACTCAGTTGATCAAGTATGAGCTTGTATGGTCTATAGAAATTTCTACCAATTCCAATAATAAATAAAAAAATATCTATTAAAAGGTAGTTATTTCTTGTTGGAGTTGGTGGCCTAGAACCAACTACTTTGTACTTTATTCATTAATAAATACTTTATCACATATTGATTTTTATTCTGCGTGACAATGCATGAGATAATGTCCTAAGGATAGTTGTTGCATGAAAGGGTCATAGCAGATCCCTACTATGATTAAAACCCGGAAGTTCCATAACACTATTCTTGAATATATGTTCTATTGTTGGATGATGTTATTTGAGGGACACAAATAATACAGGACTTTAGGGGTGAGGACTCATAAAACTTTGAGGCACCTTATCATGGTGTGCACCCTTGGTATTATCAAGGATGATATTATTAGAATGAGACCCACCAGTAAGAAATCCACATTTCATAGTGTCATTGGATGTTCCTATATACGTACATGTGTATTGGTCCTTAGACATTAAGATTATTATTAATGGGTATTACAACTCACTCCCATAGATTTATTGATAAAAACTGTGATGACACACTGTTCGTTGTGAGGTAGGATACATTGGGTGCATCACAAGTGATACTACATTAATAGAAAATGTAAGAAAGGATTTGTCCTTTTCATTCCATAACAGAAGTAGATATCTTAGGACCTTTTATGGAATTTATATATCCAAAATAAATCCATGTCCATGGTGAGAAATGGGCAAGTTAAATTCTGGAAAGTCAAAGAAAGAATAATGGATCACATGGCTTGATGGAACTAGTATACAACCGGCTTGATTCTAGATATTTAGACAAAGGGGTTAAATTACACAGTAAGCATTCATATGAGGTGACACATCAATGCGTCTTCATCTTATTTCTATTGGGTGCTTTGACCTATTTCTAGACAGTAATCTTGGAATTTAGGCAATCCCGCCTAATGCCGACGAGAAAGAGGCCTAGAGGGTCACACACTATGTGTATCTAAGTATCTCAAGTAGAATAAAGACTATTCCTGTATGTGGTTTAATAATTATTCAAGGAATCCTAAATCATTTTAATGTCTGAGGAAGAATAAACTGAAAAAAAGATATACATGTCGTGTACATTGAATGTACACGCCGTGTAGTTTTCATTTTGGAAAGACAATGAAAACAAGATATACATGCCGTGTACATTAAATGTATATGTCGTGTAGTTTTTATTTTTGAAAGGAAATTAAAAAAGGGTACATGTCGTGTATTAATGATTATACATCGTGTAGTTTTTCCTATCATAATTTTGAGGAAATAATATCATTTTATTAAAATGCTATTTATTATAATCAACATGGTTTCATATCAAGGAATTAATGATTCGACATGGGGGTTTTCAATAAGAGTTAATTAAATAAATAAAACCCATAACGCGTTTATTTATTTTCATAACTCTATCACCTCAAACCCGATTATAAATATCCTCAAACCTCCAACCCTTTTCCTTAATCGTGGGGTACAATAATTCTAGAGAACTATCTCAAGAATAAAAGTACTCCTTCCTCCAATAACGCTCTCAAGACCGAGAGATATCCTCCTTCATTGGATCAAGGTGATCTAAAGCAGAAAACACAAGCAAAGGCTTCCCCATGCTATCACCTGGAGATTTCTTTGGAGACATCCAGAGATTCATGGAGTATGTGTGGATCACCACTAGAGGATTATTAAACTTGGATTCTATGACGCAATGACGGATCACATCAGATTGTGACCAAAGACATCAACGAAGAAATAATTCCATAAAGTTAATTCCTTTTAATTAATTAAATTAATTATAACCAACATATAATGATCCTATTTTGTGGTTCTGGTACTATTCTTATTCTTTGTCTATTTCTGTTATTTGATCCGTGGAGTCTGGTGTTTATCATCGTATTTATCCCGGATTGATCATTGATAATGACAAAAAGCCAATTAGGCACATCCACCCACGAGCTTCCACTGTTCCCGAAACCTACAAGTGGTATTAGAGGGAATCATATCGTTGATTATAATTTTTTAGTTTTTCATTGGTGATTTACGCATTTAATAATTTATTTGTTTCAATTCAAGTTAACCATTCTTTAAATATGAATCTTGAGATCTTTTCCTCCACTATCATTTCTCTTTCACCTTATAGAAACAAATTTTTCTTTTAATTTTTATTAAAATAAAATAGAGGATCTCATCTGGAGGTCCCATACGTTCCTGGTCGTACAACACCAGAATACACGATTTGTATTTGGAAATACACACTATATGGTATAGGTTCAATGCATTGCACTGATCTACCAAATCAGGCCATATATTGGAGTATTCCTATGTCATAAATGACAATATGTGTTGACCAGGAACAGGTGGACACGGTTTCCGGATTACATGATGTGTGGTCCACTAAACACGGCATGTAGTCCCTTCAAGATAGGGTTGGACCGTGTACCCCATACACGGCTTGTCTAAACGGAAACCGTGTAATGCGGACACAGTATGGCGTGTGTCCCACTGAACACACCGTGTACTCCGAAAATTTCCGAAGTACAAAGACATGCCATGTCCCCGAGTGTGTACTTCGGATGGACGGTGAAAAAAAGTACATGCCATGTATTCGGAACAACACGTCCTGTACTCCTCCAAATTATTTATATTTATTAAAATTTATTATAATATTATACAAACCCTTGAGATGTGTACCATAGTTCATGCATAAAGATGAGGAACAACATGTGATAGGTGATTTATATATATTTGTTTAATTTAATATATGTGTAAATGGTAATTCATCGGGTTTCCTCCATGGTACAAGTTACGTACAAAGATAATTTAAAATGAATTTAGTTTTTTAAAATTATGATGCATGAGAATCTTAAGGAAATTCAGAAAAAGGATTTAAGGTAAAACGAATAATTAACTAAAGATAAATATTTGATTTGAGCATGAATTATCTTAAATGACAATGATTAAAGAATTGAATGCTAGTTTTATTTACTTGTAAATATCGTCACATGTATAGATGATCATGATCCAGACCAAGACCTTTTGTATGTGAATGGTTTCTTTTAAATAATTTATTTAAATTTGTTGCCATGTGAGCCTTATCCTCATTAATATGTAGGGCATGTGTGACCAAGGTTTCTTTTATGTAAAACCCCCTTTTTCCCCTCTCCAGCATGTGAGATAAATTCATATGTAATGGACGGAGCTCCCAAGATAGTGGAAGTGGCTCAAGTCAGGCTCCAAGGTGAAACCAATCCAAGGAGATACAAAGGTAGACAAGTGGAAAGCTGTAAACACAAACTTGAAAGGGTCAAGCTGTTTCTCTCCTAGGTATTGGATTATTTTATCAACCGCTAGATAAAATAACAAATAGAAAAAGCTCATGACCATACCATTTATTTTATTTCTGGAAGTTTCTTGGTTTATTTATTGTGGGTTTGTTTTCACGATCCCATAATTAATAAATTAATAAATCATTCAATATGGAACTAAAATAAGACCGGCTTATGCGTAAAATATTATCTTATACATGGTTAATAAATAATGTATATCCCACTTAATATTAAAAAGAATGTAATCAATGATAATAAAATGGAAATTTACATATAAGTACAAAATCCATCAACGAAATATTAAGTCGGTATAGTCTTCCATAATCCTAGTCAGAATCGAACCATAGTTCAAATTGCTTGACCAATCCTAGTTGGGGTGATTTCAATTATTGGGTAATTCTAATTCAAGGTTTTGGGATGACTTGACTTGGTTCACATCAAGGGCTGATTTACACAGTAGGACATAGTGTGACCAAGAGTCAAAGGTTAAGGAAATCCAAAATAAAATGATTTCAGGATTGGGGAGTCCACTCAATGGATCAAGGAGCTGCGAATTATGCAGTTAGAATTTGGAATGCCTACTTAAAACCCTTTAAGTTGCTTGACCAACCCCGGTTGGGGTAATGCGAAGGGAAATATGGATCCTTTCCACTAGAATATTAATGAAACAGAATATTCCAATGTTAATGGTGAGGGCTATTGGATTTCGATAAAATAGTATGAGATGAATAAGTATTAATTTATTTATTTATCTCGGTTTTATCATAATAAATTACTAAACCATTGATCGTCTTAATTGGAATAAACAGAAAAAAATGACTATAAACATATCATTTTGAACCATACTCGATAAGGAAAACATTCTCACCGACACCAATTTCCAAGAGTGGCAGAGGCGATTACGCATCATCCTTAGCCACGAGAGGAAATTATATGTGATAGAAGAGCCTATTCCAGTTTCTCCTAGGAAAGAGGCCAGTGATGAGGGATTATCTCTCTATATGAAACATATTGATGATTCCACAGATTTCCAATGTTTCATGCTATCATCCATATATAATGAGATCTTTAAGCAACATGAAAACATGGATGCTTATAGCATGATGTCTCACCATAAATATCTCTACCAAGAGAAGGCGAGACAAGAGAGATATGAGATCTTTAATGCTTTCTTTACAACTAATCTTGGAGAGTCTGCGCCAGCTGGGACTCATGTATTCAATCTTATTGGATACATTGAAAGCATGGACATCTAAGGGATTAGGTTCTCTGATGAGTTGTGTACAGATCTCATCCTATCATCACTATCCAAGACCTTCTTTTTCTTTATTTTAAACTTCAACATGATCAACCATGATATAAATATATCATAACTTATGACCTTGATTCAACAGGTACATAAAGACATGGGGCAGGACAAACCCGCAGTTCTTATGGTGAATATGAAAAGGAAGGACAAGACAAGGGGAAGAAAGAGTTATAAATAGTATGAAGCCCTCAAGCACTATCCCTCCAAGAAGGGGAAGATCCAGAGGCAGGGCAAGGAATTGAAGGCATTATGTTTTTCATCTGGCAAGCAAGGCCACATGAAGAGAAACTGCACCTAGAAGTGTGGGGATGCTAAAGGTGTGTTCGTTATCGAGTGTAATATTTCTATTTCTACACATTGGGTATTTGATATAGCTTTTGGGGCTCAAATCTGTATTCAAATGCAAGAATAAAGTAGATTTAAAAATATTTTCAAAGGAGAGGTGGATCTTCGAGCTTCTAATGGCACGAGGCTAGATATGTTAACCATTGGCAATTACCACCTCTCATTGCTAAATGGGATGATTTTGGTTTTACATAACTGTTATTATGTTCCTATTGTTTCCAAGAACATATTTTCTTTATCTTGTTTGGATATAGATGGATTGATTTTAATGTTTATAAATAAGGGTTTTATCTTTTATAAGAACAACATCTGTTATGGTATGGTGCATTTAAATAATGGAATTTATGTATTAAATTACAAAAACCATGTTCTGTCAATCGATAAAGAAACAGAGTCACATGACTCATACCACACCCAGTTATGGCATCACCGACTAGGTCATGTAAACGAGAAGCACTTGACAAAGCTCTTCTAAGATGGATATTTAAACTCTTCTGAGATAAAACCACTAGATAGATGTCACACTTATTTATAAGGAAAAATGAACAAGCCTCATTTTTGTGGACAAGGTGAAAGGGCCACAGATCTTCTAGTATTGGTGCACACGGATGTGTGTAAACCATTTCCAGTAGAAGAAAGAGTTTTATATTCTTACTTTTTACTTTTACTGATAATTTGAGTAGATATGTCTATGTCTACATAATGAGGTATATGTCAAAAGCCTTAGATAAATTTAAGAAATTCAATAATGAAGTAGATAATAAACTCGATAAGAAGATAAATAAGCCTTGATTGGATCGAGGTATAGAATATCTGAACCGAGAGATCATTGATCTTCTATGGGAGTCAAGGATTCTATCTCAGCTCACCCCCCCCCCCCTTATACACCATAGTAGAATGGTGTTATTGAATGGAGTAACTGCACCTTGTTGGACATGGTGAGGTCGATGATGAGTCATGCAGATCTTCCATTATCCTTTTGGGGATATGCATTACAAAATATAGCATACACATTAAACTGAGTGCCAAATAAGGTGTAAAATGGAATTCCCTCTGAGTTATGGAATGGAAAGAAACCCATTTTTTCGCAAACACGTGTATGGGGAGGTGAGGGATTTGTTAAGTCCTTCTCAATCAAAAAACTAGAACCCTAGGGAAAGAGCTATATCTTTATTGGATATCCCAATGAAATGAAGGGATATTACCTATATAACCCTTAAAACAAGAAAGTGATTATCGCCAGACAAGCCATCTTTCTTGAATGGGAGCACATCCTAAAAAAGGATAGTGGGAGAAAGATTGAATTTGATGAAATTAATGCTCAAGATATACAGTAGTTGGTACAAGAACAAGTTCTTATAGGTCCCCATGGAAGAGGTTCCAGAAACAAAAGTACTCCATAGGAATTCAAGAGAGGTAAGGGAACCAGAGAGATTTGGATTCCTTGCCACCGAGGATGGTGAATCATTATTATTGGGCAATGATGAACCTCTATCCTACAAGAAAGTATAAGAAAGAACAGAAGATGCAAGATGGATAGAAGTTATGAATTTTGAGACGGATTCCATGTATCAGAACCAAGTCTGGGTTCTGGTCGATGAGCCAGTATATTTAAATCATGTTGGATGAAAATGGGTATTCAAGAGAAAACTGGACATGTAAGGTCAAGTTAGAACCTATAAAGTAAATCTAGTGGCTAAAGGATTCAGACAGCATCAAATAATTGACTATGATGAAACCTTCTCGCCAGATTCCTTGTTTAAACGAATAAGAATCATACTTTCCATAGCAGCTTATCAAGACTACGAGATTTGGAAAATGGATGTCAAAACATAATTCCTTAATAGGAACCTTCAGGAAGATGTCTATATGGCATAATCAGAAGGATTTGTGACACTAGGTGAATCCAAATGGGTTTGCAAGTTACAGAAATCCATTTATGGATTGAAGCAAGCATCCAGGTCAGGGAACATATGATTTGATGAAGCCATAAAATAATTTGGTTTCATTAAGAATGAATGTGAGCTATGTGTTTATAAGAGGTTTAATGGGAATGTGATCGTTATCCTAATAGTATATTTTGATTACATATTTATTATTGGAAATGATGTATGAGTCTTACAGTTAGTTAAGGACTGGTTGAACAAGTGTTTCTCAATGAAGGACTTGGGTGAATCAGCCTACATTCTAGGGATCAAAATCATTCGTGATAGATACAAAGGCTGCTTTGACTATGTTAGGGTACATACATTGACTAGATACTAAAGAGATTTAGTATGGAACAATCCAATAAAGTATTGGTTCTAGTGTCACATGGCCAACATCTTTCTAAGAAAATGTATCCTCAAACACATCAAGAGAAAGATAGAATAAGTAAGATCACATACGCTTCATCTATAGGATCCATCATGTATACCATGTTATGTACCAGGCTTGATGTTTCCTATGCACTGAGCATGGTAGGAAGATATCAAGCAGATCCAAGAGAACAATATTGGAATGATGTTAAGACTATCCTTATGTATCTGAGAAAAACTAAGGATATGTTCATGTTGTATAGAGGAGACGAGGAGCTTGTCATTAGAGGGTATGATGATGGTGGCTTTCAGACAGATCAAAATGATCTGAAGTCACAATCTGAATATGTTTTCTATCTCAGTGGAGGAGCTGTGAGTTGGAAGAGTTCATAGCAGCCAGTTGTCAGCGATTCTATATTGGAGTCTGAATATATAGTGGATTCTGATGTAGCCAAGGAATTCGTCTAGATTTGGAACATTGTCTCGGAGCTTGATGTGATTCATAGCAGTAACGATCCTATCATGTTGTATTGTGATAATACTGCAGTGGTGGATCTTGAAAAATAACCATGGTCACATCAACCGACAAAGAATATACTCCAGAATTATCACCACTTGAGGGATTTCTATCAAAGGGGTGAATTTTCAATGAGTAGAGTGTCCACAGAAGAAAACATGGCAGACCCCATGAATAAAGTCTTATCTCTACAGAAGCATGAATATCATGTGATAAATAGTGTGTTAAAGGTTGTTACCTATTGTCTATAGTCCAAGTTGGAGTCTGTTGGAGTTGGTATCCTAGAACCAACTACTTTGTACCTTATTCATTAAAAAATAATTTATCACATCTTTATTGTTCTTCTACGTGACAATGCATGTGATAATTTCCTAAGGATAGCTATTGCATTAAAGGGTCATAGCAGATCCCTGCTATGATGATAACCCGTAAGTGCCATAATAATATTCTAGGATATATGTTCTATGTCCGGATGATGTTAATTGAGGTAAAAAATTAATACATGCCATTATGGGTGAGGACTCATAAAACTTTGAGGCACCTTCTCATGGTGTGCACCCTTTGTAATATCCAGGAGGATATTATGAGAATGAGACCCGCTAGTAGGAAATCCACATTTCATAGTGTCATTGGATGTTTCTATCTATGTATGTGTGTATAGGTCCTTATAATTTAATATTATTATTAATGGGTATTACAACTCGTTCACTTATATGTATTGATGAAAACTGTGATGACACCATGTTCGCAATGAGGTAGGATATGTTGGGTGTGTCACAAGTGATAATATATTAATAGATAAAGTGAGAAAGGATTTGTCTCTTCTGTTCTATAAAGGAAATAGATATATCAAGCCCCTTGATGGAATTTATATTGCATAAATAAATCATGTCCATGGTGAGGAATGGGAAAGTTCAATTCCAGAAAGTCAAAGAAAGAATAATTGAGCACATGGGTTTATGGAACTAGCATGAATCCCACTTGATTTGATATATTGAGACAAATGGATTAAATTACATGGTAAGCATTCGTATGAGGTGACACATCAATGTGGTGTCAACTTCTGTCTCTTGGGTGCCTTGACCCGTTGCTAGATAGTAATCTTGGACTTTATGCAAGCTCACCAAATGCCAATGAGAATGTGTCCTAGAGGGTCACACACTAAGTATATCCAATTATCTCAAGTAGAAAAATGATTATTACCGTATTTGGTTTAATAATTATTCATGGAAGCCTAAATAATTTTAATGTTGGAGGAAGAATAAAATGAAAACAAGATATACACGCCCAGTACATTGAATATACACGTCGTGTAGTTTTCATTTTGGAAAGAAAATGAAAACAATATATACACATCATGTACATTGAATGTACACGCCCTGTAATATTTATTTTGGAATGAAAATGAAAAATGGGTACACGCCATGTATTAATGATTACACATCATGTAGTTTCTCTAGTCGGGATTTGGAGGAAATAATATCATTTTATTAAAATAATATTTATTATAATCAGCATGGGCGCATGTCAAGGAATTAATGATTCAACATGCAGATCTTCAACAACAGTTAATGAAATAAATAAAACATGTAACATATTTATTTATTGTCATAACATTATAACCTCAATCCTGATTATAAATATCCTCACAACCCCATCGCTTTTCCTTAATTATTGTGCACAACAATTCGGGAGAATTCTCTCAGGACCGAAAGAACTCCTTCCTCCAAGAATTCTCTCAAGATCGAGAGAGATCCTCCTCCATTGGATCAAGGCAATCTAAGGTAGACAATGCAAGCAAAGGATTCTCCATGCTAGCACCTGAAGATTCCATTGAAGATGTCAAGAGAAACATGGAGCATTGTGGATCACCGCTAGAGGATTCCTATATTTGGATTCTATGATGCAATTATGGATCACATCGGATCATGACTTGAGACATCAATGGAGAAAGAATTTCATCAAGGTAATTCTAGTCAATTAATTAAATTAATTATAATCAACATATGATAATCCTCCTTTGTGGTTTCAAGACTATTCTTATTCTTTTTATATTTCTGTGATTCAATCTGTGGAGTCTGGCGTTTATGGACGTATTGATCTCGGATTGATCAATGCTAATGACAAGAAGTAAAGTGGGCACATCCACCCATGATCTTCTTCTGCACCCACAACCTACCTATGTCATACATTCCATTTTATATATTTTATAGTGATTATATTTAATGTGTTTTACTCAAGTACCACCACGAATGGTGAGATAACAATTATCAAATTAACTACTAATTTAATTTATAAATCTTTTTAAATAACTATATTACATTGTTAAATAAATCCACTTCCTTACAATCTTTGTATATAATAATGTTCCAAGGGAAACTTTAGTCCCTTGGCACTGAGATAATTATTCTTATGATGTGTTTTAGGAACTTCCCATTAACCTTTACCTTAGATTGAAATAAACCCTGATAAGGATCCTTAAATTTGGTATGAGGTAGAGAGACTTGTTGGACCTAGACCAAGATGAACCTATTACCACCTCTCATAGGTTGGTTCTTCTTATCTATTATGGTTGTCCTTGGAGGTTTTTCATTCCCAAATACCAATATCATATTTTTATTAAGGCCTTAAGGGACTTTATTTGTTTTAGGATATGCCTTATAGGGAATTCCACCTATCAAAGAAAGTCATAAACTATGAGTTCTGTCATGTAGGGTCCATGTGTTGGGTTCCCTAATCTTGCTTAAACCCTATAAAGGGAGTGTTGGGGATGAGAAGTGATGACCAAGGGATTTATCCTATAGATTAGTGTAATTTACATGGCCACTGAGTACATTGAATTATTATGATGCATTATAGTGTTCGGTCAACCATCCAAACTTAATATATATATTAATTTATTTAACATTTTAATTATATTTTACAAGAATTAAATAAATATAAATAAACTAGTACTATTTGAGGGATATTCCTCTATTAACAAAATTTGTAATTGGCTACCAAGGTTGTTAAGGATATGACCCTTCATGTTTATTACATCAGATGTTTGTTCCAACAGAATCCTGTTTGTGATAAATTGAGATAATGTATGTGGTTATAATCGTAGTTATATTATTAATTGTGTATTTTGATGTATTACATAAAGTAAATATTTTGTTATCTTCCCAATAGTTTGGGATTCACCTATTGATTTTTGGATATGCTCTTCCTTCCATATTTTTATTTTTTTTAAATATTATCAAAAAAAATTAAAATATATGGATGCTTGATGATTTTAGGATCTAATATTCAATACTATTGAAACCATAAATTTTTAGTGGGTTTAGGATTCCTTCAGGTAATGGGAATGAAGAGGAGGATTCTGATAGAATATTAGAACCCCTATTATTTTGTGTGTCACCTAGGATGCCTAGTAAAATATTATCTTGGTGATACTGGAGGTTTTAGGGTGGATTTATTTGACATGAACACTATATATTTGTGATATTCCATATGATGATGATGATAATCTCAATTGATTCTTTTTATAATCCTTATGATTGGGTGGAGACACCATGACTGAATTTCTAAATTCTATCTATGAGTAGGTTGTTGAGTCAATGACTGATGGATGATGAGTTATAACCTTTGATTGGGTGAGTATTTGTTGTGTATTACCAAGTTTTTTCCTCTTAGTATTCTTTTCATTTTACAACAATTTATTTCATATGAAATGGAACATAAGAATAGGATAAGTTATTATAATAGGGTATCAGAAGACATCATTTGGGTCCCACTGTTTACACATGTCTTGAGTAGTATTCATAAGATTCCTTGGATATGAATCAAATCTGTATTTATATGATGTACATATAATATATAGAATTCAATTTTTTATTTATTAGAGGTGAGTATGGGTGATACTTGGACTAGGACTCATATACACCCATGGTGATGAAGATTTCGAAGATATTTTTGGCATTTTCCAAAGTATCTATGGTCATATTGGGTATCTATCAGGTGTGAGGAATAAAATTGGTTATTTAATTTATTTCAATAATGTTTATTATTACTATTATTTTTTAGTATAATATCTCACATGAATATACACTAATTTTAATGGATATATACAAGACCACATTGGTGGTACCATACTTTGTTACATACTCACACATTTCTCAGTCCTCTATTAGGCACCCAATAACATACTCTCTTGATTGTAGGAAAAGTTTTTAGGTTGGGGATCAGGATTGTATGATCTAGCATGACTTCCATGATGATGCAGGTGTCGAGGATGTTTTAAGATTAGGAATCTTGAGATCTAGTGTCATCTTTTTAATTATATTCTAGTATGTATATGTCACCCTCTAAGTGTTCAGTCAAAGTATGTATGGTATGGTTGTTTAGGCCTTTAATGAATTTCTTTTTTTACCATGTTTTCATATATTTATCACTTTCATGCTTTGATCATATATTATCCTATATATTTTTAATTAATCTCACTTTTTTCTCTTACTCTCATACAATTGAATAGTATCACTATAGTTACACCATATTCCCTTAATGTTAGTTGATAGCTTCTAGTATATGGGGAGGTGTGTCTGATTCCATGTGGTGACCCATCTATGTTAATATTCATAATAACTAGGGTGGGGTGTGACATCCTCACAATTTAGGATCCTCATAGATCAAAAAATCACTACATAAATCCTTTCAAAAAATTCCACTCTATAGCCAAGAGAAATTTATTTATTATATCATCATCATTTTAAGTCTTAAATTTTAAATCATAACTGTTTTCTCAATGAAGATGTATAAATATTAAATGAGTTATTTCTTTTTTATTTCATCTTATAACTCCTATAAATATATAATATCCCTACAGAAAAATTAATTCATCATATTAAATATATTTAAGTATTATGTAAAAGTGTAAACTATTTTTCAACCTCCATTTAATTAAATAGAAAATTAATGTGTTTCTCTTGTGCACGTGTGGTCTACTGCCACTACATACCAATATAATTATTTTTACATTAACATCATTCATGGTTAGTTATTTTTATGTATATAATATTTATATATGATATTTATGATATAATTGTACTTCTAGAATTATTATTTCTTATATACATTTTTACCCTTATATTTGTGGGAAAATAGTAGTGTCACTTGTGAGTATGTGTGGACTAAAAACTCCATATAGTGGTGTGATTTATTTTTCATGACCATTTTATATAAATAGTTATAAAATGTAAAATTCTGAATAACTAAGAAACATTTCATGATTAATATTTTTTATATGATGAAACTACGTTAAAGGTTGAGGTACCAGAACCATCGAATGAGATCAATCATATAAAATGAATAACTTTCACCAGAATATTCATTATTGTAAAGAAATTGGTTATAAAAGGATAATTCTAAATTATAATGAAATCATACATAGTATTTTTTTTATTAATATGCTTTTATAAAATATTTATAATAAATTTATATTCATCACACAAGATATTTTAATGCATGTGAAGAAATAAAAGGCTTGAGGAAAGGGTTTATGTTACCACCTCATTTAATTTTGTGATTTTCTATGATAATTTTTTATTGAGGAAGATTATATAGATAGTATCCTTCAAAGTAAAAATATTTTATTATATTCTATTTATTCCATGAATTTTCAGGTAATATTACATTTTTCCACTCTTTGTTACTTAAAATAATCGAAAAAATGTTTTTAAAGAAATTAAGAATTTATTTACCATTTTTTAAATTAAAATTTTCGTTCACATCCTTAATCTTATATATTTTCTTATGGAAGTGTTAAAATATAATTTAAATGTTTTAAATTTTCTATTTTTATCACTTTTTACTTTATTTACAAATAATTTAATGGAATATTTTTAATGAAACTTATCATGAGAAATTTATTTTTCTCTTTCAAAAAATGTATTAAAATAATGTTACCTTTTAATATATATAGCATTAAATGATTTTACCATTACCTGGAGTGTTGTTTTTTTATAATTATTCATTTACAAGTTTTCAAGGTTATTTTATATGAAAATAATTTTTTCAACATTCAAATAATTTTTATTCAAAATTGTTTCAATAGAAAATGATTTTTTTTCATGTTTTCCAAGAAAGTATCAAATTATATTTTAATAGTTTTCTCATAGATGTAAAAATACTTTAGAGATTATTTGTGATTCTTTGAAAATATAATCTTATAATATAATCTAATTTATTTCCCTGTGTTTCTTATGATGATGATTCTTTAAGTATGATTCAATGATACCAGTTTCTATTTAATGAGATAATTAATTGATGATGAAAACATTATTAGAAAATATTATTTTCCATGGGTTATGTTATAATGAAATGATGAACTATTTATGAAACATTTTTCCATTCCATAAGTTGTAATATGATGATATGATGAATTTTTTTTATCATGTGGGACCCATGTTTATGGATTTTGTTTATGTTGGTGATGGACCATAATTATATATCCCTCTAATGAACTAGGAAAATTTACATATCTTATAAGATAATAATGATTTAAATAGGGAGTGAACACAATTTATTAAGGGAATTTTTCCACCATGATAATATTCAGAGTTAACATTAAATATGGAAATGATGGGATGATAAGTAAACCCAATCCACTATAATAGTCTTGGTAGTGACCCTTGAATTAGGAAAATATTTTAAATAATTATTCATATGCCAAAAAAATTATGTATCATGATTTATTTTTGATTATTCAACACCCAAATGAATTATATATTTGGTCATGAAAAATAATTATTCCATGGTTTATGATTAATTATCATTGACAGATTGGGTATGATTTTCATAATATATGAGTATATTCTCATATCCTTATATATTTATTTTATTCACACATATGACCATTGATTTATATGTACTTTATTTATCCTTACTATGAATCTCTGAACACCCATTCATATGCTTCCATTCCATAGGTTACAAGGAATTATTTTAAGAAAGGTATGTCTAATAAATTTACCCTTTTAGATAGACATTATGGGTGATGTTGAAGATCATTCATAAAATAATATGATTATTTATTTAGCCTCAAAGACCCTAAACCTTTATAGTTATGAGGTATATACTATTATTATATGTGTTGAATATTAATATAAAATGATGTAATATATATATATATTTGTGTTTGTATGGTCATAAGAATAAAAAACATGATAAAAACTCATATATGATTTTCTTGAGTTAATTAATATTTTATATAGGAACCATTATAATGGAATTAAATTGATGATTACCTGAATGAGAAGAACATTTGTTTCTTCCGAATTAAATTATTGTGCCTCATTATTCAGGAGGGTCTCTCTCTTATTTTTGTTCTTTAGTGTTCCATTTCAAATCCATCATGGAATCATCCATGATGTTCTTGAGAATCACCCTTCTTCAACCTATCCCCTATCGTATATTTATTATCCCATTAAATTATTTTATTAATGGAATCCATGTTCTTTCTCTAATGGTGATGAATTTATTTATATTCTTAGGATGTAGTCCTTTTTTGGCTATATTCATGATTCCCAAATTCCCTTATTACAATACCCATTATGGAGGTCCCAATTCTCAGTCCTTTTTAATGGATTTAATGTTTTATTGGAAGATTATTTGGGTATCAATCAATGGTATCTCAATTTTTTGACATTGGTTATTCTTTTATTATATGATCGTTGATCTATTTTGAATTCATCATTCAGTTATTCCTCTATTCTTTCTGCCTCTTCCTATGTGCTCATTACCATCCTTGATGAGTGGGTGGTTCTTATAGGGTTATTTGGTAGGTGTGGGGTGAACCCTCATCAATGTCTTGGGATGTTACACTATTAATTAATTTTACATTAGGGAAACATTGGTTATATTATCCATCCATGGATCTTGGTGTTTTTGTATAATTTTTAAGGTTGGATTGATAATGAAATTTTCAGTTGGTTCTCTTAGTTTGAATGCAAGAGGTCCTATTGAAGAGATGAATCTTAAAAACGTTTTATATCTTATTGAGACCTTAGTCTTTTGAACAATACACGTTCATGTTAATCCATTTATCCCTCATAGTTTTCTTGTTGTTACGATCCTCAAAAAGTTTTTTAGAGGTGTTATTGAGTGACATATGGTGTTCCAGGAGGCCCGTCTAGTGTAGGATTATCTCTCCTTCAGTCGCTGATGGCATCCCTTCCTATATTATGATTAATGGGGTGGTTTCATGGATTATTTATGATGGATAGATCTACCAAAGGCCTATTATTTTAGTAATTAAGGTGTTTTTTTGTCAAATATATTGGTTTTTTGGGAGTCTATTTGGTGTTCATATGTTTCATCGATGGTCTTAAAATTAGAATCATTGTTTTCCATTAATGGTTTAATGGTCATTGGAAAAATATCTTTTTATTTATATTACTTTTGTTCTCTATGGTTGTTTAATTTTTTAATAAGGATTTATGATATTTAGATTTGGTTTGATAGAAAATATGATGGATATTCTGGTCATTAGTGAGAAAGTTCATTGGTAGTAGTACTGGTTTGATATTGATGGGAACCATTATAACATGGGTGAAATATTGAGGTGGTACATATCAAGTGGTTTATATGGGTTTATTCAAGAGGTATGTGATCTTATATCTCAAGACATGATAGGGATGAAGTCTACAGTGCACAAACACATCTATTTTGGTTTGGTGGGATGTTCGAATTTTGAACATTTCTTATGTTATATTTCAACTTTTTGGTCATTTTAAATGTTCTGGTTCTTGATTAAAACATGGAAGTTATTTTTCAGAAAATAAAAAAATATATTTTACATACTATGAATATACTTTGATTGACCTAATGAGTATTTTATTGAAAATAATTTCTACTTATTTAGTGGGAATATTTATTATTTTTCATGATTATATGACTAATCTCTATGATTTTTGTTTCTAAAATTTTTTTTTTGTAAATAGTTGGACCTGGTAGGAATTTTGATACCACTGACTATAATGGGAAATGTAATAACTAACCACATCAGAAAACGAATGAAATTTGAGTTCGGATGTAAAATATTTTTCCTATTCTAACTGAATTCTATCATGTTATGAATGGTAACATGGATCGTTATAAACTTTCAAATGGCCAATGGAAGGAATAACTCATTATTTGTTCATTTATGAAACAATGTACATCTTCCTCCAATTGTTCTACCAATCCTTTTATTTCTGGGAAATAGATAAATGATTTAGAATAAATATTCTTTATTCTCTAAATCTCAAACCATGAAAATGTTATTGTGGTCATTTATTATTTGAAAGGTGAAATCCTCAATGGGGGAGTCATATAAAGAATATGAGGTAAGAATAGGTAATTAAATCTAGGACACAAGAATATTTTAAGAAGGTATTTTTAAGAAGTATTTTCCCAAAACTCTTTACATGAAAAGTTATATGGAATTCATAAAACTAAACAATAAAATGGAAAAATCTAGATTACTTATGAGAAATATTTCACAGGACATCTAGGGTATTCTTTTGGTTTTATCATCTACCTTGAAATAAAAAATTAATGATTATTTGGTGAATTGAAACAAAGTATATGAAAGTAATTTTCTATAAGATACATTGATATATATGATAAAATAGTTGTATGTTCTATCAAGATAGAAATATAAATTAGAAACTCTCAAAGTTGTAATTGTTTTGGGGAAAATGGGAAACATTTAATTTTTATGAAATTCTAAAAATAAAAACCATGGATCAAAAAAAATAAATTTGTCTTCATGTCATACTTTTTTAAGTAAGTACAAAAGAAATTTCCCTAGGGAATCTAGTAAGTTTATTACGTTTGGAAAAGAGTCCGTAGAACAAAATAATATTAAAGTGGTGTGAAGAGGTAAGTCAACAAAAGGATTAGTGAAAAACATCAAATGAATTTTATACCCACACTCAATTTCAATAATTATAAGTAACTTGGAAATTATAAAAATTAATGAATAAATATAAGGGTTCATGATGATAATAGTAATCTCTAATCTTTTACTCTCAGTTATAAAGGGAATGCTCATGTGATTACAACTATGGAAGTTAGTCATGAGAATGAATCAGTGAAGTGTACACTTACAATATAAGGACCCGACCTTAAAACATTACATAATAATGAATTAAATGAATAATTCACATTGAGGATCTTTTCAGGTTTAGAGTTTTATAGAATTAGGACATAACTATTACATCTCAAAAGATTACAAAGTAGACACTCCAACTCATTTTCCATTTTTTCACAAAATACAAACTCTTAAAAAGAAAAATGTATAGTTCCATGTTTTAGATAGGATGCCTTTCCTTGATTCCATACTTGACCCAATTCATCTTTAAGTCCTATGGAAAACATTTCAAAAACTTGTGATGAGCATAAAATGCTCAGTAAGGGATTTAAAAATACGGAATGAAAACATTAGACCATGTATACATAAGAATCAATGAAATCATACTTTACTCATAAAACATAAGCACTTCAAAATACCTCATGAAATCATAAGATTTATGAATAAATCATAGAAATAATAAGACATAAAGGTAACATGAGTCATTCATAACATTATTATGTAGGGAGAAACCCTCATGGTTACGTTTGGAATACCCATCACAGTATATTTCCTAAATATCTTCGGAGAAACCTTAGCGTTTAACTCCTTCACGTTACCCAATGCATTGGAGAGCTATATCGGGCTCACCTGCCCTTAGTTTATCATAGAACCACCCATCTTCATAAAAAATTCCCAAGAACCATAACATAATCTTCTCACATTAAACATGCATAAAGGAAACATAACATTTCCACATTTCAATCACAATATATCAAAACAACATGTTGATATAATCAAAACATTATCAAAACCATTTTCAATACCAAAATAAAAAGAAAATTAAAACATGGTATTTATTTTTCATTTAAAAAATTTTATGGATTATAGAGGAAGCCAAAACTCAAATAATAGTCACGGTGGTGGAGAAGTCATTGTCGCCGCATACGTAAGACAAAAACATTCCCTTTTGTCATTTAGTAAAATGATTTATATAAAAAGATTCATTTTTACTAAAAGTAAATGTCCAAGGGGTTTTTACACCGTATAAAAAAATTTTGTGTATAAAACAAAATATTCCTCAATGAAAGGATATTGAGACGAAGTCCCTTTCAAAGTCAGTATTCTTAGATTAGGGATAAATCAATTACATAATTATGTGTGACAAATATAAATACACCCAATATAAGAGGATATTAAATGTAAAACAATAAGAGTTCATCCACACATATTAATTACTACTACAAAATCTAGAAGAAGAGGTTTAACCCAATGAATTTAAATTAGGTTAAGAAGTTCCCTTACTGAAATTCCACAGCCTAACGGCGTCACTTTAAAATTCAGAAAATGAGTCGATGAGAGAGAAAATGGTATCTCATCACTTGGACATAAAATTTACATCAATAAGGATATATAAGAACATATCCCAACATAATAAGATGTAAATTAAAAGATATAACAAATGAAGTCTTTTAAAAAGAGGAGGGTGAAAGGTTCCCTTACCGAATAGGGTAACTTCCAAAACGTACACCCCATGAAAGAAGGGTCATACAATGAAGATGTAAATACCCATAAATTAAATTATATTACACAAATAATACAATCATGGGCAGATAATACACCACACAAAAGTAAATAGTTTCAAATGTAGCATGAATCGCATGGGAACAGAAGGTGAGATAAAAACTCCTTACCTCGTGGTAATCAATCGAGTCGTATGACCAAAAGATAATAAGAACCAAATTAATGACAAAATACCATGAATAGAATGATAATATTTATATATATATCAAAAGTCCATACACAATACACCACATACAATAAATAAGTGGAGAACAATAGAAATCTCACAGAATTAAAAGTGAGATAAGAAATCCCTTACATAAAATTCGGCAGCCTAACGGCGCCACATAAAAATTCCAAAAATGGATTGATGAGATCATATAGGGTCTTTAATAATATGAACATAAAAATTTCAGTAAGAGGAATATAAAATAACATCCCCCAACATAATAAATACGAGTTAAAAAGTAATGACATAAAAGAGAGTACCTAAAAAGAAAGAGAGAGGTAGGATCCCTTACCTCAAGTCTGACTAGTATTGTTCGTTTCGTTATATTCCTGAATAATAAAATTTGATAAATTTATAATTTATTAAGTACCTCCTTTAAATTTTATTATTCAATTCATATCACATATTATAATGTTATAATAATTAGTTAATTATGTGATTTTATATCAGACGTTTTTGCCGATGTTCGATACATGAGTAAAAAATGAACTTGTTTGAAAAGAATTGTCCATGTAGTTATAAGTACATCATCTCCATATTAGTATTAATGATTTAAATATCATATATGTCTATTATATATTCATTTTATATAATTCCATAACATTTGGAGATAAAAATGAAATGCACCATTCATGGAGATGGTAGGTCGTACGTACGCATGAACGTTACTTTCATTTATTTGTCATATTAATGGAATTAAAACTAAATGAGAGATATATATATATTATAATTACTGAATTATATTAATCACCTTGATGTAATATATATCATATATATCTATTTTATATATGTACTTATAATAGTACATAACATTTGGAGATAAGAAATGAAATGCACTGTTGATGGAGACGGTAAGTCGTACGTACGCATGAATGCTACTTTCATTTATATTTCATACTTTAATGGACTGAAAACAATATGATACATAGTTATATTATAATTAAAGTATAATATCATAAATAATATCATTAAATCCATCCTTTATACATCCCACATATGGCATTAACGATTCAAATCACTTTGAGGGGGTGGTAGTCCGCACTTCCTAAAATAAAATTATCGTGTTTACCCATTATGGAAACCATAAAGGTATGGCATAAAATAAAAATACAGAAGAATAAGGCAAAAATAAACATAATATATATCATATATAAATACAGTGATATCTTAATGGCCACCATGAGAGGTGTTAAAAAAATATTGAACAATCATCGTCTCGTGAGGCAATAATTTTCCACCCACACAAACAGTATGTTCTTAACCATTAGATGGAGGTGTGTGTATTTTTAGATAGAATACTTCTCATAAAAACATCCTAGTATACTGAATATACTGGTTTTGTTTCAAAATAAAGGAATGAAAATAGTTTAATGGATTGGAGAAGCAAAATAAAACAAAAGAACATAAGAGAAGACATTACCCTTAAATCGGGTAACTCTCTTTGGTTTGAACCAAAAGGGATTCTTGAAGAGCTTTACACCTATGTTAATGGTTCTAGGATGAAGATATGGATGTTTAAAGGTACAATTAGTATAGGGTTTTCTATCCAAAGGCTTGATAGGTGTGTGTATGGGGGTATAGGTGGGGGCCTTTTATAAGATGGAGGAGGGGAACTCTTAGAAAGTCTTGAAAAGTTACATTATTATAAAAGGTTTTTCAGATATTAAAGGTCCCACAGTTATATATTTCTAGGATAAGGTGATAAGGGTCCAAAATCCACCCATCCAACAGGTTTTAGACAAGTGTAAGTCTTATAATTTACCTTATCTTTTCATTTTATTTAAATCATTCATTAATGAGGTAATCACTGCATCATCACGGCATCAAAAATAAATTTATTTATTTAATGTCTAAAAATTATAAACAAATTTCCATTATGTAGTAAATATTTTTATCATTAAATATAATTTTTATAGTCTAATAGATTATTTAGTTAGACAAAATTAAAATTGTTTTACTTAGGTGTTACATACATTGGTTACATTTTCCTTTAAAAAAATTTGATAAAAGGTCACTATCTCAATAAAGTGATTACATGGGGTCCCAAGGTTGGAACAAGGAATCCCAAGGTCATACATGACACCACAAATAGCATTAGGACACATTTTGGGGTCATCTTATATTTTTATGATATTATTTTATTTCCCTTAACTACCAGATTACTAATTAAAAATGATAATTAAAGATAATTACTGTTGCTACTATTCATAATGTCCAGAAACAAAAGAGTCTTAATTACATAATTTGAATCTTCTGATTCAAAATATGGAATCCATTTTATCAAATTCCAAAGAAATAAATTGCAGTATTTAATTTAAAATAATTCATTTTGTCAAAACCAAAGATGAGTTTTTAAGAAGTAAAATATATCAAAAGATTGATTTCTTTTTACATCCAATTTAAAAGTGAAATTACATACAATGACCAAATTGTATTAAATTATAAAAACATAATTAAATTACACATTAATACCAATTAAAATAATAATCTATCTATATAAATAAATTGGATTAAAAGGCAGTTTTGAATTAAAATGCAGTATTTTTCACTATTCATTGAAAATGAACATTTGTCAGAAAAATAACACAAATTCACCCTAATTTATATTTGATATTCAAAATTAAAAAATGATATCAATTTTACCAAATTCAAAACATAGAATTTTCATTAATTAATTTTATAATCAATTCCTGTTGTCAAAACAAATAGGCTGTTTTTAAGAAAAAATATCTATTAAAATATTGACACTTGTTTATGTCCAATTTCAAAGTGAAATTAATAAAAATGACCACAAATGGATTAAATGGTAAAAATATATTTTAATTACACTTTAAAACCAATTAAAAAGATAATCTGAAAATATAAATAAATTAGACTAAAAGGAGGTTTTGAATTAAAATGCAGCATTTTCACTATTCGTTAAAAAAATGAACTTTATCGAAAAAATAACAAAAATTAACACAAAGTAAATTTTTATGTCTTGATTCTAAAGAATGATTTTATTTTTTCAAATATAACATATAAATTTTTCAAAAAGTGGATTTAAAAAGGGTTCTCCATCAAAAGGCGGTTAATCGACCTTTTAAAAAATATTAGAATATTTACGCTTAAAATTGGATTCATTGGAATTTTAAGCCTCTATCATTTTTTGGATAAAACTAAAATTATTTGACAAAAATATATAATCATTTTTTAGTTATTTCTGTTCATTCACGCCATTACAATGGATAGGTGTTAACTACCATTTAAAATAATATTATTATATTTTTATTGTGCAACATAAGATTTCAACGAAACTAGTTGTTGCGTGTAGGGTACAACATCGAACATAGAATCCTCTTTAAAGTAATATTGATATTTTATTCCCAAATATTAAAAAATATGAAAATGTCATATTCATTATTTACCTGGGATGTTACATACC
Source organism: Viscum album (assembly GCA_963277665.1). Classification (NCBI taxonomy): domain Eukaryota; kingdom Viridiplantae; phylum Streptophyta; class Magnoliopsida; order Santalales; family Viscaceae; genus Viscum; species Viscum album. Next base: position 1,404,574,001 of record OY728133.1, on the reverse strand, counting down.
ATCCACCGTATAATTAAAATATTTTTAATTTAGTATAAATCTACCTAATATTTTATATCTGATGAATTTTATATGGGTATCATAACACCTCTATAATTATTAAATGTTGTGATCTCAGTAAAAACACATAATTGTATGATGATCTCATATCTAGTCCATAGATCATCTCGGATAGATGGTTATGGTAATTTTCTTTCAAAAAACCTTCTGATTCTCCCTCTATTTTAATTTTATTTTATTTTAGGCATGTATAGACTCTATCTATATATCCCTCATATCAATTGACTTGGATGGGATTTCACGTTTGATATTATGAATCATCCTATGGTTGTATTACAATTTAAGGATGAATATAAAAAAACCAATGGAAGTTAATTCCATTATATAAGTCTTAATTCCTATTAATGAGGGATATATATCTCAAATTATTGTGGGAAAACTCAACATGGAATATATTCCATTTTTTGGTATTATGTTTATGTATGTTCTGGAGTCATGCCTTGTATTCCTCTGAATCATGATGTGGAGTATTCATTACAATACATACCTTGTGCTACACCTATTTCAATGAATCTATATAGAATTCAACTAATTGTGTTAAATTAATTGAAGAAGTGGTTTTAAGATAATATTGATAACGGATTAATACACCCTATTATATCACTATATGGTGAACCAATCCTTTTTGTCATAAAATAGATAATGCAATGCATCTTTTCATTGATTATTGAAATGTTTACAAGATCACTATCATGAAAAAAAGTATCTTATACCCTATACTTATGGCTTTTTTGATCAACCGAAATGTTCAATAATTTTAAAAGATTTAAATTCCGTCTAGACATAATGAATTGAGATCAAATAATGGGGATATATCAATGAAACCTTATATATAATATATGATCATTGTGAATTTATATTTACTCCATTTGAACATATGAATACCCTATTATCTTTATATATTTAATGAATATAGTCTTTAGATATAAACTCAATAATTTTGTTGTAGTCATTACAGATTATAATCCTATATATTATATGAGAAAGGAAGAGCATGAATATCATTTGAAGATTTTTTTATCACCCTTTGGGAAAAAAATTGTATATCAAATTTATGAAATGTGAAGTATGGTTACAAAAATTTTTATTCATGTAATTTATAATCTTAATCGAGGGTATGTCAGTGGATACTTCAAATATATAAGTTATTGAAAAAGGATGTAGACTAACCACTATAACTCATATTCATGGTTTTCTTATATGGTCTTGATATTATTGTAAATTGTTTAGGGTTTTCTCAGGGCTATCTAATCAAAACCCAAAGTTTACATGGAAGGGATATATGTTCCTTGGGATAGATGAATATGAGGAAAATTTTAAAGAGCTAAAAATATGGTTAGTTAGTGTTCTTATTCTCACACGACCTTATACTAGAAAGTGGTTAGTGATCCATAACGATATTTCCTGGATGGTACTGAGAAGAATATTCAGTTATAATTATATGGTGATATATTATTCCACATTTCAATTTAACATCCTTTGTCAAGATTACATTACTCATAATTTTGAGTTGAAATTAGTATTTTTTAAATTCAAAATATTGTGGCATTATATTTTTGGTGAAAATTATGACACATATAATAATAAAATAATAGTGAATTATATATTCACACTGAAATAGTTCAATATTTTCCAAAGGATATGGGAGAAATTGATTAAATATTATGAATTCTCAATACACTACCATCATTGGAAGGTGAAAAACGTGTCCTATGATTTTATTTGAAATCAAAATGCTAGTATGATATTGATTAAAATATATCTTATATTTATCGAGTTTCAAAAGTTAGATATTGAAATCAACATTATAGAAGAAAATATATATCATTCTCATATTAATTTCCAACCATCCATCTATGTGATAAAAAAAGATGATAAAAATGAGGATATAGAAATCTTAGAAAAGGATAGAAATGTTCTAGAGTTCACCTATTTTTAATATAGACTAATAATGATCCTGAATCTATTATGTTTACAATCAATTCCAGAATTGAAAATTGAGTTTCTGGTGAAAAACATAATCCATTATTATATAATTCATCCTTGAAGTGTTAATATATATAAAGATGTAAAAGGTTTATTCTAATGGGATAACCTGAAAAGGGATATTTGTGAGTATGTGTTTTAAATTACTATAATATTTTTAAGTTAAGGATCATTTAAACCATTTTAAGATCATGGTACCACGATTAACTATACCATAATTTGAATGAAAAAACAATACCATGGATTTGATCATTAGACTCCCTAAAACATCTATATGGTATAATTTTATTTGGGTTAAATTCCGACACATTTGGAATTCAAAACATATCATTTCGATTTGGGAATATTTATATCTTAATAAACATTATTTGATATAAATTAAGGAAGTGGAAAGGCTTCATGATGTTCCATATTATATTTCATTTGATTAGGATCTAAGGTTTACCTTGAAGTTCTGGAGAAGTATTCAGGAGGCACTTAATACAGAAAAGATCTTTAGTACAATTTTCCTCCTTAAATAGATAATTAGTATTACAGGATCATTAAACCCCTAAAGAATATTCTATTTTCCTATTCTATGGATTTTAATTATAGCTTGGACTAATACCATCCTCTGGTCAAACTCTCTTGTAACAATAGATTAACTTAAGCATTCAGATTCATCCTTATGAATCCATCTACATAAGGATGTTTAGAACTACAATGTGTCAATATGTACTTGGATAAAAAAAATATTCAGACCTAATCTAGATGTGGAAATTATAGAGAATGATAGATCCATTCAGTAGCACATCAGGTTATCTTAGAATTTATAGAATAATTATTCTAACAATCATTGACGATGCCTAGATTTTAATGTTGGTGTGAAGGTATTTACAAGAATTTATAAATCGAATATGATTATTAGTTATAAAAATAAGGGAAAGCTTAAAGATAAAAATAGTGTCCAATTAAATATTCTTGATCGGATCTGTAAATTTTTTTAACTCTTTATACTTCTACAAAATCCCTCTATATTTCGTGATGTTTTCCAGGTATCTCTACTGAGGATGTTTATATGTTATCCTTACCTTGTACTAAACTCGGAATTCATACCAATATACTAATATCTATCTTATTAGTAGAAAAAATTTATATTATATATCAATTAATTAATTTTATACAAAACAATTTAACTCATCCAATCAATGTTTTTTGGTGAAACCAAAAATTTCCAGATGTAGCATGGAAACCTGAAGATGTGATGAGGTTGAATTAAACTCATTTATTTTTATTTAAGTGGAGTAATTTTATGGGGTAAATTCTTATTTGGGAGGTATAATATAACACCAAAATATTTTATGACATATTTATGTTTAAAAATTTTGTTTCATTGATAGATTTCTTTACACACAACACTGAGTTTAAATGAACTGTGAAATACTATTATATTATTATTATATAATCTGATTGTTTTCATCTACCCATTGGATTGGGGGGTATAAATATTATTAACCAAATAATCTAAAATAGATATTTTTTACACATTCATAAAAGAAAATCATTTTTATCAATTTGATGAAAATGAAAATAAAATCATTTAAAGGGAAGAATATCTGTTTTTCTGAAAAAACAAGTTTTCTGTGTGATATTTGTTTTTATAATAATAAATTTAAATAATATAAATTGGTGAATATTTTTAATGAAATTTATAGAATATATATTAAATCATATTTTTCAATATTCATCTAATGTTTTTTAATATGCATGGAATAAGAACAAATTAAGTTTTTTCTTAAAAATTCATTACTATAAAAAGGGTATTGTTATGTTTTTTTAACTTATATTAAAATAAATTTCAAAAATTATAGAAATTATATACTATAATAGGTATAAAATAGTTTTAATATTAATAATTAGTATTTTGTAATATGATCTTCATAATATTTTTTTCATTTTAAATAGTTAATTTAGTAAAAAAAGGTAATTATCAGGGTAAGAGTTAAAATGGGTTAAAATTTAAATTATAAGAGTTTTAATGGCCTAAAAACGATTAAAAATACTATTTTATAGTCATATTTCAAAACTATATCATCTCATATTCGAAGATGATCCATTTTTATAGCAATTTGGATTGAGTAATATGTAAATATATTTTAATCTTTTGAAAAAATCTAAGTGTGTCCTCTCCCTCACTCAAAAAAGGATACCACCTATCCTCTATTTCTCACAATTAAATAAAATTTTATATTGGAAAATACCTACCAAAAAACTTACCAAAATCCATCCAGACAATCATGGAGTTATCAAAATACCATCCTTTCAAGGCATAAGGTATATGCCAAATGAGGTTTCTAAATGAAGAGGTATAACTCTTTATTGAGTATGTTAAATTTTATTTCTTATTATACCTCCTATAAATGTATGATATCTAATATAAATTAGTTAACTATATACCATAAATATAATTAATTGTTTTTATAAATATTGTTTAACCATTTCACAAATCTATTCCATCAAATGGGAAATGAAAGTATCGCTCGTGCGTGCATATGGACAACCTCCTCTACAAAGATTTAAGATTCATTTTCCATAAATATAGTTAATGGTTGGTTATTATTATATATTTAATATTTATATATATTATTTATTCAAAAATAATTTTATTATAATATATTATCGACCTTCTTACCAATCTATCCATTGAGAAATAATAATGTCGCTCAAGCGTACATGTGGACTACCTCATTCACACAGTGATGTTATTCATTTATCAACACTGATTTATATGAATAATTATAAAAGTTAATATAAATAATAAATATGATAAATATTTAATTATTAAAATTATAGAGATTATAAATCTTGTATCATGGTCCAAGTATCATAACCATTGAACTAAAACATGCATGGAAAACTATCATATTTTTACCAGAATGTTCATTTTAATGAAAAACATTTTAATTAAAGGATAATTAAAAATTATATAGGAATTATATATAGATATTTTTGTATAAATATTATTTTATGGATTATTTTTTGTTAAATATATATTTATTATATTTTATATTTTAATTATAACAGAAAATTAATTTTTATAAGGTATGGGTTTACGTTACAATCTCATTTCTTTTCAGGATTTTCTCATAAATCTCCATTGAGGGAAATTATATAAATATTATACTTCAAAACCTTTATATTTACTTATAATTTTGTTATATAATTAATTTAAAATTATTATCACCTCTATCCTCTCTTTGGTGTATAAAATTGTTGAGAAAATATTTTTGATGAAAAGTGAAACTTATTTATTCTACCGATGTTGACCATTTTCTTCCAAATCATTTATTTTCAAAAAATATTATTATTTAGTTATAATAAACATGAAATGTTTTTAAAAGTTAACATTTATTACCATTACATTGTTCCAAATATTTCAAAAGTATTTGTCTTAATGTGACATTTTTTGGAACAAGTCATTTTTTGATTTTTTTAAATTATGAAATAAATCATCTCTTTCAATGTATGTGGTGAAAATATATTTTCCTACTATCATGGACATTATGTTTATAGAAGCATAATTTTTAATCCACCATATTTATTTTTGAAGAAAATAATTATATCGATATTTTAGGAGTTTTTTAGTTAAACATGTATCAGAAGAAAATATATTTTTCTCATGTTTTAAAAGAATGGTTTTATTATTATCTAGATAGTATTCTTATCTAGGTTATTAACATTTTTTGTTTTTATTTACCAGGGATATGATCTTATAATACCATCTAATTTCATTATTTGGATGTCTTGTGATGATGATGATTTAATTATGATTCTATGAAACACATCGATTTCCTATAAGTTAATTATGTTATGATGAAACCTTTGTGAAACGCAAATTTTTCACATGATATTATATGATGTTGTGATAAATGTTTATAAATATCATTTACCTTCCATGGGTTATGATATGTTGATATGATTAATATTCTATGATATTGTGACAAAAATATGTTAGTGTTTTATTATGTGATGTGTTGGACCATAATTATATATCCCTCTAATGCATTGGGTAATGATGGATATTTCATTACATAATAATGGCTGAAATGGGGAGTGAACCTAGTTTAGTTGGGTATTCAATACATTATGATATAGTTTTGGGAGTGAACCATGAGTATGTAAATTATCAAATAGGGGTTGATTGATTAATGATGATTTAACAAACTTACAACTTATGTCATTGGTTATGAAAAATACTTATGCCATTATTAATTATTAAGAATCTTAAACCGCTTGGGTATGATTTTCATAAGTCATTATCAAGTTTTCATACATTAATTCTTATTTTATAATCAGTTATGATTATTGATTGATATCTAATATTTTTACATATAATCAACATATCATCTATCCCTTTCTTATGTTTCCTTTCCCTATATTATAAAAAATGGTTTTAAGTAGGGTATGTCTATGAAGTGAAACAAATGAGAAGATATTTTTTTTAAATGTTCATCATATTTATTGAAATAAGATGATTATGTGTCTAGTATCTAAAGATAATAAATGTGTAAAACACTATGTAATGTATTGTTATGTGATTTATTTAATATTCACCTAAAATGATGTAATATATATGTATGAATGTATTGGGTCACCATAGGTCAACCTATTATACTTATCATGATCCTTTCAATTGCAAGTTGAAGGGTTAATTGTGAGAGTATACTAGACCAAACAGGTGATATGAAAGGTAGAATTAAATAATTTTAGGAATAAAATTTTATCTATGTTTAGGGATTTTAATTATTATCATTTTAATAAACAAGGGAACATTATGAGTGGCCTATTTCTAGGAAGTGCATATTTTCTCCTAAATAAATGGATGTGATAAGAGTTATATATTTATCCAACATGAAAATGTTTAGGCACACGTTTAGAGGATTGGTGTTGATCTAAATTCATGATAATACTATTGGGATATCTTGAATTATATTGGATAGCTATCTGAGAATAACAGATAATTTTGTTGGCTGATGAAAATCATGGTGAGAATTCACTAGTTTATAAGCTACTTGTCTTATATATTTGTTCCCATAATGTGTATTGAAATAGAGAAGAGGGGGTAAATTATATTTCCTTAATAATTATTAGTGTACAAAGTAGATTATTTAATTTGGTGGATAATGATTAAAAAATAATTAATAAAATATTATGCAGTGACCAAGAAAAGTTAAATAAGAAATACAAGAATAACACAACTGCTTTATAGTTTCTCATATCAAAGTGATCCAACATATATTATTCAAAAACTCTCCAACTCTTCAAGTGTTGTGGGGTCCACTATAATAAAATATTTTACAATGGATTATATTAATCCTAACCTTTTTACTATGGGTTTATATTTAACCAAGTCTGTTACATAGAACTGATTTTACATAGGCCTTTTAGTCGGTTCATGGATAACCTATAATACATTGATTTATTATTTGGTTACCAAAATAAACACTCTATTTTAATGTATGAACAATGATTTTTGAGTCTTTTTACAAATTTATCAAAACATTAAATGATTTAATAATTAAACACAATGAATAAAATAAAACAAATGAACAAGAGAAAGATATAGATTGGATTGTTGGTGTATAAAAATAATCAATTCCACTTAAATATTGACTTAAAAATTTGGATATGGGTGATCAAAAAATTATTTAATACTTTTATAATAATGTAACAATACATATTTTACATTTTGTAACTTTAGTAACACTTGCTATAATTGAGTTCCTTAGACTCTAATTTTAGGAAAAAATAGAAATGACTAATTTGATTCAACCCAATCTCCACGATCTTATAGGACATGTGGGAGTTTCTATAAATTTATATTTTTTTTATACTTCAAATGATTTTTTTATCATTTATATTAAAACTCTATAAAATACCTCCATGAGGAAAATATAACCATTTCCATGAATATATAGATATTTATTATAAAAAACCATATATCGCAAAAGTGTAAATTCCTTTCACATAAATAAAAATATTAGAGTGAATAAGAATCATATATATATACTTCTTAACTATAAACAACATTATAATGATTTATCATTCTACGTAAGTATAATATATATAAAAAATCCATATAAAAGCCAATTGTTTTATATGATAGGATTTCTACTTTTTAGAGATCATTTTATATAGAGTTCATATAGTTTAAAAGGGTTCAACAAATTAAATAGAGTCCCAACATATGCATAGAGTTCATTTTTCTAGTTGATTATAGTTTATAAAATCTCATAGATTTTATTATTATATGTTATAATGTAATTTTATGGTTCATACTATTTTTCAAAAACTCTAAAACTTAATACAGCAGAATCAGTATAAAAATATTATAAAGATCAAATACAAAAAAAATAACAATGAAAAAAGATATTATTAAATAATGATGTTTGAAATTATAATTATCCAATTTCTAAATGTGGTGTATTGTAATTATAAAAATATCAAATACAATAAATATACATACTAACACTAATGATATCCCTATTTTTGAAAATTAAAATACCACACCATAAATTTTCAAAACTCTTTTCATTTTTGTAATTTGTCAAAAATATAAAAAAAAATTCTAAAAATTACTTTTCAAACAAAATATCTCTCCTAAAATATGAATAAAATAAAAAAATATTTAAAAGCATAACAATTACCTTCAAATATACCAAAAAACCACCATTATCAATATAATACTTAAAAACACTTAATCAAAAAGAATTCATAAAATATATAAAATTTAGAAAATGAATAACTCCCCCTAAATTATCCTACAATATGTCATGAGTAAAATTTTCATGCCGAAAATAATAAAAAAATTAAAATCATAGTATAATTTTTAATAAGAATTTATAATTAGGAAATATTTTAACATTCTTTAAATAGATTCAATATGTTGATTCATTTAAGGTATATATACCTTCCTAAATTTTATCATCTCTTTTGAACCTTATTCCTATAATTGTTTAATATAGTATTAGAATTTGTCAAAATATTCCAAAATTTCATTTTTAATTTTTTCATTTATATTTTGTCTTTACATCCTTTTTTGGAAACATGGTCATTCTTTATAATTCCTTGAATAGATTTAAAAAAAATACATCACTTTTCTCAAAACTAGAAAAATCCAAATTATCATTAGAATAGTTATAATACAAATATTTTTATGGTTGGTTCACAGCCATAATTGAGTGTATAAAAATAAAATTTTCTTCTATATTAATTTAGTTATGGTGGTAAACTATGATTTTCTCCCAAAGTGGAGTGCACAAACACAAATACTGATATGGTCTTTAATAGTGCTAGAAATGTTCTTCATTAACACTAAAAAATAAATAAGTATGTAAGACCCTCTAAATTCCAAAAAAAATTACTGTTGTTAAAAATATAGCTGATAAAAGTGACCATCATTAGTGAAAAAAATAACTAAGAAATGGTTCTCTTTATAATATGTTTTTTGCAGTACTCATAAAGTAGAAACATTATCATTTCATTATTATTTTTGATAAATTAAAATATTATCATTGTTATCTATAACACTGGTAGTGGTAAAGCTACATTAGTGTTTTTTTGAAATTAAAGTACATTGTATAAAAAATGGAATTTTTTTTTTCAATTAAATTTACATCATAATATAAAAAAACTCTATTGAATTATTAAAATCATTTCAAAAATTGGTGTATATAATTTAATTATTATGTATAATAAATTATAAACATACACAAATTCAAAAACATTGTTGTTCAATTGTATTTAGACCCTAACAACCTCTAAAAAGTTCCAAATCATGCTACTAGTTTCCCAAAAAACACCCGGTCGTGTAAAATAGTTTATATGTATAAAATTAAATTCTTATGTTTGTAATAATATAGGAAAATAAATTAAACATACTTATGAAACATATCATTAACAAAATTTCTCTTTTAAACCAAGAACATAAACTTCAAGCCATTTTATACTCACAATATGATTAATTAATAAGTGATTGATTCCTGCACATCAAAAATTATTTATGGATCATTTTTATAAAGTATGGATAAAATATGAGTTTTCATTGTTTTAATTATGTGATGTGTGTTTTTAATAAAATATTTTACATAAATTAAAAATATTAAATTTGGGTTATAATAACCACACAGTGTGTCGTATTTATGTGTGGTTGATTCCTGAACATAAAAAATGATTTTTGGATCATTTTAAAATATATAGTCAATTTGAGTGTGTTTTATCAATTTTTATTGATTGAATGTTTTTTAACTAAAATTACATTCAAAAACTAAAAACATAAACTTTCAATCATACTAGTCAGACTTTATATTATATTGTTTTATAGTTGATTAAAATATATCAAAAATACTTATGGATTACTCAACTAAATTAACAATAAAATCAAAGTTTATTTTATTTATTTTTATCATGTGACGCACATTTTCAAAAAAAGTAATTTATTAAATGAAAACACACATCTCAAGTCATATTGTACACATCATGTATTGTATTATGGTTTGTAAGATTAATATATTTCACAAATGAATTATAGATAATTTTTATAATGTTTCAAAACAATATGATTGTGTTTATTATTTTTAAGTATGTTAAATTTTTTTTAAACTAAAATATTTATTTTAAATAAAAATAAACACATTAATTCACATTGGTCACACTGTGAATTAGATTAACATATAGTTTACTCCTAGACATCATAAATAAATTTTGTATTTCATTACTGAAATATTAATCCAATCAGTGTTATGTTTCATGATTTTTAGTATGTAATGTCTCTGTTGAACTAAAATGTCAATTTTAAATAATTACATGAAATTTAGTTAAACTGGATAGATAGTGCATCAGAATTAAATATGGGTGATTGAAACACATCAAAAATTACTTATGTATCATTGTATAAATGTATCAAGACAATATGAGTGAATTTAATCATTTTTCATTTAGTGAAATATTTTTGGGACTAAAATTTTATTTTTTAACTGAAAACACACACTTTGAGTCCTACTTTTCTCACTATGTGTCATATTGATTTTGAAATGATTCATAAACAATATAATAAACATATGGAACATTCTAAAAATTATCTTGAAAATATGAGTGTGTTTTCTCAAATTTCACCAAGTGACGCATGTTTTTAACTATAATTTAATTTTTTAAATAACTACATGAAATTTGAGTTACACTAACCACCCTATGTGTTGGATTAATGAGTAAATGATTTCTACCCATAAAAAATAACTTATGCATCATTTTAATAATGTATAAATTAAATCCTATTATGTTTTCATAGTTTTCAATGATTGAAACATATTTTAAACTAAAATGTCATTTTCAAATAGAAAGCACTGACTTTGATTCTTATTGGTGACATTATATGTAAAAATGATTTGGGTTGATTAATACATATCAAAAATGAATTAGGAGTTATTATATTAATTCATAAATATAAAATAAGTGTTTTTATAGGGTATTCAGTGATAAAAAATTACCTAAAATTTCATTTTTGAACTAAAAACACAGATTTCATGTCATATCAGTCACATCATGTATTGGATTTGGGTGTGGATAATCATCACATGCCAAAAATAACTTATGTATAGTTGTATTAAATCATGAAAAAATCTGAATTTTCTTACACATTTTTTATTATGCCACATATCATTAATACTAAAATATCAAATTTAAATAAAAACTCACATTTTGAGATATACATGCCACTATGTGGCTCAGATTGATGTGAAGTTTATTCTAACATGTGACCAATGACTTATGGATAATTATACTAATGTATAGAGAAAATATGATAAAATTTTCATGGTTTTGAGTATGTGATGTGTTGTTCGAATAAAATTTTAAATTTTAATGAAAGTCATACACTTTTATCCATTCAGACCACACCATGTTCTATATTGAAATATTATTAATTCTTAATCATAAAAAATGATGTATAGATACTTTCCTTAATGTATTAAAAAAATAATATTGGATTTCTCAGTTTTTAGTGATTGAAACATTTGTTTTACTAAAATATCAATCCTAAACTCAAAACACATAATTTATGTCATATTAGTCACACCTTGTGTTGTATTGAAATAAAACTAATTCGTAAACCTAAAAATGACTTAAGGTTTTTTAGAAAAGATTCAAGATAATTTGAGTGTGTTTACTTTATCTTTAGCGACTGCTACAATTATTAAACTAGAATTAAATTTTAAAACTAAAGACATGCACTTTGAGGGATATCATTCACACCATCTGTTTGATTGATTTAAGATGGATTTTTACACATCAAATATTTGTTATGATTAACTTTTCAAATGTATCAAGACCACATGAGTGTGTATTAATTTTTTTTAGTGAGTAAAAAATATTTTAAACTAAAATTTCATTTCTAAACATAAAACATACAATCTAAGTCGTACCATTCACATAATGTATTTTATTGAGGTGAAGGTAATTTTTACTTTTCACAAATTACCTATGGATCATTTCCTAAAGTATCAAAGCAATATTAATATATTTTCCTAAATTTTATTATGTTATGTATCTTTTGGAAAAAATATCAATTTTAAATAAAAACACACACTTTGAGTCATACTGGTTTATTGTGTATCAGAATGATAAGTAGATAAATCATACATATAATATGTGATTTGTGGATAATTTTTTTAATATATCAAGAAAATATATCTAAATATTCCTTTTTTTGAGTATGTGATGTGTTTTTTAAACAAAAATGTAAATATTAAATAAAAACATGCACTTTGAGTTATATCATCCACAATGTGTGACAAATTAATAAATGATTGATTCATATACATCACAAATGAAATATAGATCATTTTTATAAAAATATTGAGATAATTATAGTGTTTCTTCATTATTTTTAGTAATTTACTCTTATTATTCACTAAAATAAAATTTTAAACTAAAAACATTCACTTTGAGTCATTTGTAAATAGAAAATACACACTACTAACCAAAAACAGATCCAATGATGAAAAAAAATAAAAATTTAAATATAATAAACATTTCTAAAATGAATCTTACTTATCAAATAATGTTTTTATATGTTATTTTTCTCCCTGAATCATATTCTTTTTTACCGATAACAAATTTGTTAAATAAAAATCAAATCATGGAAAATTCATTTCTTCATGATATTTATAAAAATTAACAAAATAATTATTATGTGAAAATTATTAGTAAATTAATTAAAAAATATATAAAATTATGATATAAATAATTAAATATTTTGTAGAAATTCACCTATTCCTGATGTCTTCAAACATTCAAAGACCATGTATTCTTCTAGTTTGACGCAAAAAATTATATTTCCTCTTTTCAATGCATGGGCTATAAATAGTCCTTGTTGTACTGATACAAGTTAATAAACCAATGATTAATATGTTAAATTTAATTATAATTATCATTGAATGAACCTCTTCAGGGAAGGGAGTTTATAGAAGGAATATGAAATATTTCATAAATGTTCAAACATAATAACTATAATATTTTCCATTAGTTTCTTTCATACACTATAGAAACATTGAGGAAAACAATTACTTTGTTTTGATATATATATATATATAGTGAAATATTATTATATATTTCATAATACTTATCCAATTGTAGAATTCTACAATCTTCTTGTTCTCAAGGAATGTCCCCATAGCATGATTGATTCAATATTTAAACATTTCCCTATCATAACCAAATATTCATTTAAAAATAATATAAATCATATAAATTTATTTTTATTTGAAAAATATTGAATGTAGTACATTAAAAATTTATAAATATCATTATTTGTGGTCTATTTATTTGTAATCCATGCATTGAATCCAAAAAATAAAGAATTAGTGTATCTAAATTGATTGCAATGAGCAACCAATGCTCTGTAGAAATATTATAACTAATGAATGAGATGAAAATATATTTTATATGATTAATTTATATATTTTTAACCCTATTTCATTGGTATTATGAAGTGTATGTCGGAAAAAATTTTATTTTCAAACATTGTTGGTAGTTTTTTCACAATATAAGAACATTTATATTCCTTCAATGCAACACCCCAGGTAAATAAAGAATATGACATTTTCATATTTATCCATATTTGTGAATAAAACATTAATATTACTTTAAAAGGGATGCTATGCACGATGGCGTACCCAATACGCAACAATGAGTTTCTTGGGAATCTTGCGTTGCACTCTAATAATAAAATAATATTATTTTAAATGGTAGTTAACGCCTAGCCGTTGTAATGGCAGGAATGAACAGAACAAACTAAATAATGACTATATATGTTTTTTCAAATATTTTTACTCGTTACAATAAATGTTATAGGATTAAAAATGCGAATGAATCCAATTTTAAGCGTAAACATTCTAATATTCTTTAAAAGGCCGATTAACCGATTTTTGATGGAGAACCTCTTTTAAATCCACTTTTTGACAATTTTATGTTTTATATTTGGCAAAATAAAATTCTTATTTAGAATCGGGACATCAAAATTTACTTTGTGTAAATTTTGGGTATTTTTTCGAAAAAGTTCAATTTTTTATGAATAGTGAAAAATGTTGTATTTTAATTAAAAACCTCTTTTTAATCAAATTTATTTATATGATTATATTATCTTTTGAATTGGTTTTAAAGTGAAATTAGTATATATTTTTACCATTTAATCCAATAGTGTTTTTTGGAATTAATTTCACTTTGAAATCGGACTTAAACTAGTGTCAATCTTTTGAAACATTTTGTTTCATAAAAACACGCTATTTGTTTTGACAGCGGGAATTAATTATTAAATTAATTAATTAAACTTATATGTTTTGAATTTTATAAAATATACATCATTTTTTAATTCAGAATATCAAATATAGCTTTGGGTGAATTTTTGGTAATTTTCTGAAAAACTTCAATTTTTGATGAATAGTGAAACCACTAAGTGGTACTTATAAAAACTGATTTTCCGTTTAAATGAAATTTTTCCATATTTGTGTTTTGAATTTCAAAAATCCGACATACATGGTTGTCATTAAGAAGTAAAATGTGGTTCAACGGGATTAGAATAATTTTTTGGTGAATAGTAACTTATTAAGTTTTTAATCGCGATTAGAGGTAATTAGTGTAGTTTAAGGTATGAATAATGTTTTAATAAAATGAAATGACCTAGAAACATTTCATACCCTCATTGGATGTGTCATGGCCGACCAAGAAACCCCATGGGTCAACTTGGGGACCCCATGGAGCCACTTTTTTTGGAAAATGACATAAATATCTTTTTATTTAATGTTAAAGTAAAAATGACACAAACATGATATGTTTTACTAAAACAATTTTTACATGGGGTTATACAAGTAATATTTTTGACAATAAATAATCATTGGGAAGCTAAAACTATTTCCTACATCATAGTATTTTTTTATAATTTTTATACATTAAATAAATTAAATTATTTATGACATCATGATGATGCAGCGATGTCCTCATTATTTAATGATTTAAATAAAATGGAAAGATAATGTAAACTATAAGACCTACACATGTACAAAACCTATTGGATGGGTGGATTTCGAACCCTTATCACCTTATTCTCGAAAAACATCAATTTGGGACCATTAAAATCTGAAACTCATTCTAAAATAAAGTAACATTTCTTTACTTTCCAAGAGTGTCTCTCCTCTCCTCTTATAAAAGGCCCCCACCTCTAACTCCTTACCCACACTTCCAAAGCCTTTGGCTCGGCCAAACCCTTCCCATTTTGTCTCTCCACATCCCTATATAACTCCTTGAAGCCTCACTTTGGGCAGAAGTCTACCCAAGGAATCCTTTGAACTCAAACCAATCATAGTTACTAGATTTTAAGGTAATGTCTTCACTTGTGTCCTTTTGTTGTATTTTGCTTCTCCAACCCCCTAAACTCTTTTTATTAATTTATTTTTTAATAACTATAGTATCTTAAATATACTAGTATGTTTTTATAAGAATGATTCTAGCTACACTTACACACACCTACATCTAATGGTTAAAGAACATACTGTTTCGGTGGATGGCGAATTTCTGCCTCATGAAACGATGATTGTTCAACATTCTTCTAACACCTTCAAAGGTGTACATTTGTATGAAACTATATTTATATATGATATATAATATGTTTATGTTTTTCTTAAGATTCTGTATTTTTCATTTATGGCATACCTTTATGGTATCCATTATGGGTAAACGCGATATCTTCATTTAAGGAAATGCGGACTACCGCCCCCTCAAAGTGATTTGATTTGTTAATACCATATATGGTTCGTATAAAGGATATATTTAATGATATTATATATGATACCATACTGGAATTAAAATAATATTATGTATAATTACGTTTTAATTCCATTAAATATGAAATAGAAATGGAAGTAGCGTTCATGCGTACGTACGGCTTACCATCTCCATGAACGGTACATTTCATTTCTTATCTCAAAATGTTATGTACTATTATAAGTACATATATATAATGGATATATATGTAATATATTAAATCTAAATTAATTATATCATTCTGGAATTATAACATATATTTATATATATCTCATTTTGTTTTAATTCCATTAATATGACAAAAAATGAAAGTAGTGTTCATGCGTACGTACGGCCTACCGTCTCCATGAACGGTGCTTTTAATTTTTATCTCCAAATGCTATGGAATAGTATAAAATGAATATATACTGGATATATATGATATTCAAAACATCAATACTATTCTGGATATGATGTACCTATAACTACATGGAAAATTATTTTCCAACAAGTTCAATTTTTGACTCATGTACCAAACGTCGACAAAAACGTCTGATATGAACTGATATTATTAACCAATTATTATAACCATAAAACATGTGATATGAACTGAAAAATAATCTTTATAGGAGGTCCTTAATCAGTTATAAATTGACCAAAGTTTATTATTCAGGAATATAAAGAAAAGAACAATACAAGTTGGACTTGAGGTAAGGGATCCTACTCCTCTCTTTCTTTTTAAGTACACTCTTTTATGTCATTCCTTTTAAAGATCATATTACTTGTTATTAGGATGTCATTTTATATTACTCTTACTTTAATTTTTATGTTCATATGATGAGAAACCATATTCTCTCTCATCAATCCATCTTGGATGTTTTTAGTGGCACCGTTAGGCTGCCGAATTTTCGTAAGAGATCCTACCTCTTTCTCTCTTTCTTTTCTAAGTTCTCTCCATTATGTCACTTCTTTTAACCTCCTCTTTGATATGTTTGGGGATGTTCTTTTATATTCCTCTTTCTGTAAACTTTATGTTAATATGATGAGATACCCTATTTGATCTCATCAATCCAATTTTTTAAGTTTTAAGTGGCGTCGTTAGGCTGCCGAGTCTTCGTAAGGGATTTTTCATCTCACTTTTATTCCTGTGGGATTTATGCTACATTTGCCAAAATTTCTTTTGAGTGGTGTATGTACTGCCCATTATTTTAATCATTGTGTAAAATACTTTCATTTATGAGTATTTAAATCAATGTTTTATTGTCCTTCTTTCACGGGGTGCATGTCTCGAAAGATACCCATGTCGGTAAGGGAACCTTCCACCCTCCTCTTTTTAAAAGACATCTTTTGTTATGTCTTTTAATTCACATACTATTATGTTGGGATATGATCTTTTATATCCTAATTGATTTAAATTTTATGTCCATGTGATGAGATACCCTTTTTATCTCTCATCAACTCATTTTCTGAATTTTGTAGTGACGTTGATAGGCTGTCAAATTTTTGCAAGGGAACTTCTTAACCCAAATTTGATTATTTGGGATAAACTTGTACTCCTTGAATATATCATTCTATGAATATGTGTGAATATCCTCGAATTGTTTTACACTTAATATCCACTTATATTTGGTGTATTCGTTTGTCACACATAATTATGTAATTGATTTATCCTTAAACCAAGGATACCATCTTTGTAAGGGACTTTGTCTCAATCCCTATTCATTGAGGCATATTTTGTTTTATACACAACCTTATTTTATATGGTGTATAAACCCCTTTTACTTTTACATTTATCCAAAAAGGAATCTTTTTTATACGAAGCGTTTTACTAAACGGAAAAAGGGAATGTTTTTGTCGTACGTTTGTGGTGACAACGACTTCTCCACTACCGTGACCATTATTTGAGTTTAGGCTTCCTCTACAAGCCATACCTTCTTTTTAAAAGAAAAATAAATACCATGTTTTACTTTTATTTTAATTTGGTATTGAATATGGTTTTTATAAGGTTTTTTATATAAATGTGTTTTATTGATATCTTGTGATTGAAATGTTAAAATGTTATGCTTCCTTTATGCATGTATTATCTAGTACGATTATATTATGGTTCTTGGGCATTGTTATGAAGACGGGTGGTTCTGTGATAAACTAAGGGCAGGTGAGCCCGATATAGCTCTCCAATGCATTGGGTAATGCGAAGGAGTGAAACATTAAGGTTTCTCCGATGAGATTTAGGGAATATACTATGGTGGGTATTCCAAACATAACCAAGAGGGTTACTCCGTACGTAAGAATGTTATAAATGCCTCAAGTTACCTTTTAGGTCTTATGATTTCTATAATTTATTCATGATTTGATGAGGTATGCTAAAGTGCCTATGTTTTATGGGTAATGTATGATTTCATTCTTATGTATATATGAACTCATATTTCCTTTCCATATTTTTTATAACCCTTACTGAGCTTCTTATGCTCATCCCAAGTTTTTTGAAATGTTTTTCATAGGTCAAGGGAAAGGTACATGATATGATGATAGTGTCAAGGAAGTTTCAAGAAAGAATCCATGTTTTATTTTAAATATGTTTCCGTTGATGGTAAAAAATGAATACTATCTTTATGTAACCACTTTGTTTAAATGAAGAATATAAAGAAAGTTTTATGTTCTAATTCTCTAAAACACTAAACCTGAAAAGATCCTCAATGTGTAATCTTGTAATAACTCAAGATTAAGTAAGGTTTAAGGCTGGGGCCTTATAGTTGGTATCAGAGGTTGGTTTAGATAACTTTAGAGGTTAGGGTATCTTCTAAGCATAAGTGACATTACCATAATGGTTAAGATTTCAGAAATAGTCCTAGTTTTGGATAAAGTGAATAAGTAAGTATATCTTAGTGGTTATCTTCCTCATTAGTACATGATGGTTTTGTTGATACACTCACACTGACATTTTGTTTTTAGTGAATGGATAGATCTAGCCGGCACCAAAGTGACAATAGGTTTGAAGGAAACTGTGGTGGTTCTCTGATTAAGAGACTGGATGAAATGGGGTATTCAATGAGGAAACTCATGGTTGTTCTAAACCAACTATCAAGGAGTCATGATCATCAACTTGAACCATCGTATGTTCTGTAATGCATCATGTATGAGATGACCAATCGATGTGGAAGTTCAGGTAATAATTATAAAGGTAACCATTAGAGTTTATATGATCCTTACTTTTAAGGTAATTATGGGTTATTAAATGTTATGATGGAAAATGAAAGGCATGAGATAAACATGAGGTTAAAATATTTTATGATTATTTTTGAAGATATTATCTCGTTTTGGGGAATGTTTTGAGAATTATATAGTTTTGGAAAAAGGACAACATGCAGACCGTGTGACAACCCGTCGCGTTGGACAAAGCTACGGGAATCGAACCCACAACCAAAGTACGACTGGTATTTATCGCCTACCACTGGACTACGTGAAGTCCCTGGTTAGTTTGACTGATTCTTTTTAGTTAGATGATTTTATGAATTAAGATTAAGTTTATTTTGGGTTATCTATGAAAATTTATTAACCTATCATGGAGGATATGTGATTAGGTTAATTACTTTTCAATACGAGACATTAAGAGCAACTGATGTTGTTTGGAGATAAATCTTACGATTTAACTTGGAAGACTATGTGACTGAATCCTTCAAATATTTTTGTTTCAATATTAGTTTGGTTTACTTTGAAGTATTTTATGGACAATTTGTTTATTGAATGGTCATTGTTGAACTTTGGGTATTGTTTGATAAATTTTGGAGATTAAGAATAGATTTGTTTTTTTTAAAAAGGATTATCCTTTTTGGGTATTATCTGATCTTGTACTAACCTTTTTGGTTTTGGTTTTGGATAAGGTCTAAAGATATGGGAAGTATATAGTTCTATTTTGTGGATTAGGTGATCCTATAGAAGTTTATTATAGTACTCTTAATGTGAATAAGTCTTCCTAAATACTCATATTTTGGGGAAAGTATGAGTTTGTGTAAGAAATCTAGTAAAAGTTGAAAGTCAACATGACAAGTAAGTATGTTTCCTTTAGATCAAAAATAAATTCCTCAATGAAGAGTAACATAAAACAAAAATGTTGTCTATTAACGTTTCCTACTGGGGAATCGAATACCGTTTAACCCATCACAAGTTTGTGATTTTCTTATGGTTAACTTTCTCCTAGACATGTTTACTATCACTCTCCATCAGAACATGACCCTTTGTTTTTTCCTCCATGTCCATATTTTCATACTTGGAATCCTAGAATGGGTTAACTCGGGTGACATTTGTACTTATCTTTCTTTATTTTAAAGTGATTGTTTTACTGGCTCTTGTTCTGATGTGGGATTTTCAATGAAGTTTCCAAGCCCAATTTTAAAAATTGGGAGGACGCAATTCCCAAAAAGGGGGAAGGATGTAACACCCCAGGTAAATAGAGAATATGAAATTTTCATATTTATCCATATTTGTGTATAAAATATTAATATTACTTTAAAGGGGATGTTATGCACGATGGCGTACCCAATACGCAACAATGAGTATCTGGGGAATCTTGGGTTGCACACTAATAATAAAATAATATTATTTTAAATGGTAGTTAACACCTAGCCGTTGTAATTGAAAGAATGAACAGAACTAACTAAAAAATGATTATATATTTTTGTCAAATATTTTTACTCTTTACAAAAAATGTTGTAGGATTAAAAATGCGAATGAATCCAATTTTAAGCGTAAACATTCCAATATTCTTTAAAAGGTCGATTAACCGCCTTTTGATGGGGAACCTCTTTTAAATCCACTTTTTGACAATTTTATGTGTTATATTTGACAAAAAAAATCTTCTTTATAATCGGGACATCAAAATTTACTTTGTGTAAATTTTTGGTATATTTCCGAAAAAAGTTCAATTTTTAATGAATAGTGAAAGATGTTGTATTTTAATTCAAAACCTCTTTTTAATCTAATTTATTTATATGATTATATTATCTTTTGAATTGGTTTTAAAGTGAAATTAGAATATATTTTTACCATTTATTCCAATAGCATTTTTTGAAATTAATTTCACTTTGAAATCGGACATAAACTAGTGTCAATCTTTTGATACATTTTGTTTCATAAAAACACGCTATTTGTTTTGACAGCGGGAATTAATTATTAAATTAATTAATGCAACTTATATGTTTTGAATTTTTTAAAATATAAATAATTTTTGAATTCGGAATATCAAATATAGGTTTGGGTGAATTTTTGGTAATTTTCTGAAAAACATCAATTTTTGATGAATAGTGAAACCACTAAGTGGTACTTCTAAAAACTGATTTTCCGTTTAAATGAAATTTTCCCATATTTGTGTTTTGAATTTCAAAAATTAGACATACATGGTTGTAATTAAGAAGTAAAATGTGGTTCAATGGGATTAGAATAATTTTTTGGTGAATAGTAGTTTTTTATGTTTTTAATCGCGATTAGAGGTAATTAGTGTAGTTTAAGGTAAGAATAATGTTTTAATAAAATGAAATGACCTAGACACATGTCCTACCCTCATTGGATGTGTCATGTCCAACCAAGAAAATCCATGGGTCAACTTGGGGAACCCATGGAGCCACTCTGTTTGGAAAATGACATAAATATCTTTTTATTTAATGTTAAAGTAAAAATGACACAAACATGAAATGTTTTACTAAAACAATTTTTACATGGTGTTATACAAGTCATATTTTTTACTATAAATAATAATTGGAAAGATAAAAATATTTCCCACATCATTGTATTTTTGTTATAATTTTTAGACATTAAATAACTTAAATTATTTATGACATCATGATGATGCAGCGATGACCTCATTATTTAACGATTTAAATAAAATGGAAAGCTAATGTAAACTCTAAGACCTACACATGTCCAGAACCTATTGGATGGGTGGATTTCGAACCCTTATCACCTTATCCTCAAAAAAATCAATGTGGGACCATTAAAATCCGAAACTCATTCTAAAATAAAGTAAAATTTATTTACTTTCCAAGAGTGCCCCTCCTCTCCTCTTATAAAAGGCCCCCACCTCTACCTCCTTACCCACACTTCCAAAGCCTTTGTCTCAGCCAACCCCTACCCATTTTGTCTCTCCACATCCCTTTATAACTCCTTGAAGCCTCACTTTGGGTAGAAGTCTTCCCAAGGAAGCCTTTGAGCTCAAACAAAAGCTAGTTACCCGATTTTAAGGTAATGTCTTCACTTGTGTCCTTTCGTTTTATTTTGCTTCTCCAACCCCCTAAACTCTATTTATTAATTTCTTTTGTAACAACTCCAGTATCTTCAATATACTAGGTTGTTTTTATAAGAATTATTCGAGCTACACTTACACACACCTACATCTAATGGTTAAAGAACATATAGTTTCTGTGGATGGCGAATTTCTGCCTCACGAAACGATGATTGTTCAGCATTCTTCTAACACCTTCAAAGGTGTCCATTAAGATGACACTATATTTATATATTATATATAATATTTTTATGTTTTACTTAATCTTATATATTTTTCATTTATGGCATACCTTTATGGTTTCCATTATGGGTAAACGCGATATCTTCATTTAAGGAAGTGCGGACTATCGCCCACTCAAAGTGATTTGATTCGTTAATACCATAGGTGGTACGTATAAAGGATATATTTAATGATATTATATATGATACAATACTGGAATTAAAATACTATTATTTATAATTATGTTTTAATTCCATTAAATATGAAATAGAAATGAAAGTAGTGTTCATGCGTATGTACGGCTTACCGTCTCCATGAACGGTACATTTCATTTCTTATCTCAAAATGTTATATACTATTATAAGTACATATATATAATGGATATATATGTAATATATTAAATATAAATTATGGATATCATTCTTGAATTATAAAATATATCTATATATATCTCATTTTGTTTTAATTCCATTAATATGACAAAAAATGAAAGTAGCGTTCATGCGTACGTACGGCCTACCGTCTCCATGAACGGTGCTTTTAATTTTTATCTCCAAATGCTATGGAATAGTCTAAAATGAATATATACTGGATATATATGATATTTAAAACATCAATACTATTCTGGATATGATGTATCTATAACTACATGGAAAATTATTTTCCAACAAGTTCAATTTTTGACTCATGTATCAAACATCGACAAAAACGTCTGATATGAACTGATATTATTAACCAATTATTATAACATTAAAACATGTGATATGAACTGAATAATAATCTTTATAGGAGGTCCTTAAGCAATTATAAATTGACCATAGTTTATTATTCAGGAATATAAATAAATGAACAATACAAGTCGGACTTGAGGTAAGGGATCGTACTCCTCTCTTTCTTTTTAAGTACACTCTTTTATGTCATCCCTTTTAAAGATCGTACTTCTTGTTATTAGGATGTTATTTTATATTAAACTTACTGTAATTTTTATGTTCATATGATGAGAGACCCTATTCTCTCTCATCAATCCATTTTGGAAGTTTTGAGTGGTGCCGTTAGGCTGCCAAATTTTCATAAGAGATCCTACCTCTTTCTCTCTTTCATTTCTAAGTACTCTCCTTTATGTCACTTCTTTTAACCTCCTCTTTGTTATATTAGGGGATGTTAATTTATATTCTTATTTCCGTAAACTTTATTTTAATATTATTAGAGACCCTATTTGATCTCATCAATCCATTTTTGGAAGTTTTAAGTGGTGTTGTTAGGCTACCGAGTCTTCGTAAGGGATTTTTCATCTCACTTTTATTCCCATGGAATTTATGCTACATTTTCCACAATTTCATTTTAGTGGTCTATGTACTGCCCATTATTTTACTCATAGTGTAAAATACTTTTATTTATGAGTATTTACATCAATGTTGTGTTGTTCTTATTTCACGGGGTGCATGTCTCGAAAGATACCCATGTCGGTAAGGGAACCTTTCACCCTCCTATTTTTAAAAGACTTCTTTTGTTATGTCTTTTCATTCACATACTATTATGTTGGGATATGTTCTTATATATCCTTATTGATTTAAATTTTATGTCCATGTGATGAGATACCCTTTTTATCTCTCATCAACTCATTTTCTGAATTTTCTAGTGACGCCGTTAGGCTGTCAAATTTTTGCAAGGGAACTTCTTAACCCAAATTTGATTCTTTGGGATAAACTTGTACTCCTTGAATATGTAGTTCTATGAATATGTGTGAAAAACCTCTGATTGTTTTACACTTAATATCCACTTATATTTGGTGTATTCGTTTTTCACACCTAATTATGTAATTGATTTATCCTTAAACCAAGGATATCGTCTTTGTAAGGGACTTCGTCTCAATCTCCATTCATTGAGGCATATTTTGTTTTATACACAACCTTCTCTTATACGGTGTATAAACCCCTTTGACTTTTACGTTTATCCAAAAAGGAATCTTTTTTATACGAAGCGTTTTACTAAATGGAAAAAGGGAATGTTTTTGTCGTACGTATGCGGCGACAACGACTTCTCCACCCCCGTGACCATTATTTGAGTTTCGGCTTCCTCTACAAGCCATACCTTCTTTTTAAAAGAAACATAAATACCATGTTTAACTTTTATTTTATTTTGGTATTGAAAATGGTTTTCATAAGGTTTTTTATATCAATGTGTTTTATTGATATGTTGTGATTGAAATGTGGAAATGTTATGTTTCCTTTATGCATGTATTATCTGGTACGATTATGTTATGGTTCTTGGGCATTGTTATAAAGATGGGTGGTTCTGTGATAAACTAAGGGCGGGTGAGCCCGATATAGCTCTCCAATGCATTGGGTAACGCGAATTAGTGAAACATTAAGGTTTCTCCGAAGAGATTTAGGGAATATACTGTGGTGGGTATTCCAAACGTAGCCAAGAGGGTTACTCCCTACGTAAGAATGTTATGAATCCCTCAAGTTACCTTTTATGTCTTATGATTTCTATAATTTATTCATGATTTGATGAGGTATGTTAAAGTGCCTATGTTTTATGGGTAAATTATGATTTCATTCTTATGTATATATGAACTCATGTTTCCTTTCCATATTTTTTATAACCCTTACTGAGCTTTTTATGCTCATCCCAAGTTTTTTGAAATGTTTTTCATAGGTCAAGGGAAAGGTACAAGATATTATGATAGTGTCAAGGAAGTGTCAAGAAAGAATCCATGTTTTATTTTAAATATCTTTCTGTTGATGGGAAAAATGAATACTATCTTTATGTTACCACTTTGTTTAAATGTGGAATGTATTGAAAGTTTTATGTTCTAATTCTCTAAAACTCTAAACCTGAAAAGATCCTAAATGTGTAATCTTGTAATAACTCAATATTAAGTAAGGTTTAAGGCTGGGGCATTATATTCAATGTCCTTTTTGAATGTTTTATTCACATGAACATTTCATATTAGTAAATGTTGAAGTTGAACTATCTGGGTAAATGTACTCTTTTAATTTATTTATAATCAATTGGTCCACCCTTTATATTATTCTATTTTTATATTCTATTTCACCTTCATTTTTTATTTTTATAATTAAATTCAACATTTCATCATTTTATTCATTTATTATTAAACAAATTCCTAAAAAATAAATTTCAAAGGATAAATTTTTAATCGACATGTATTTTTATAAGATCAGAAAAGCATTCTATTAATGTTATAATGGTGGGTTTGACCCTATGAACATCTCTATCATCAAGAGGAATAAGTATCTTGGTGCATGGAAAATGAAATATGTGATTTCCCACACTCACATGAACTTTTGTATTTTTTTATTATATATAATATCTCCATAGATATTTTACACTATACTGCTAAAAATAATAAGATGGATAGTTGTGGATTGATAAGACTAAAAATCAATTTTACCATGTAGAATATTAGTAGACAAAAGGAATCAGTATATACCTAGTTCAATTAATCATATCAATGGTTTAAATCATACCCATTCCTTGAACTGGGAATACCCATCACATGTTTTTGATTGGACATGTTACCAAACTCATAAAACCTACCAATCCATCATGTGTAATAATTGAACCAATAAGCACCTCGTATCGATGTAGTGTGTGAAGGGGAAAGTTCTCTATAATAGTGACACATTGTAATAACTCATGCATGTTCATGGATGGTGTGGTGCACTATCCCTGATATGCCATTTCTATATACTTAATAATTTTAAGTGGGGGTAAAATTATCACCCCACATAAAGGGAGTACTACACCACACTAATTTTCAATGTGGGATTCCAAAAGTCACATCATTTAAAAAAAAGATAAAAAATGTGATTAATTTTTTCAAAAATTTAAAAAACCATCAATCCTTCATCATTTTAAAATATTTCAACACAACTTTATCAAATTAATAATCATACCCTATTGAAAATATTTTTTAATAAAAAAAATATCTCTCAATTTTAACATTTATATAATAGAGACCAATCAAATATAAATAGAGAAACATGTGGATATGACCTTGAGTGTATAACTCTTATTATCATCTAGATTCATTATATACATGTTTTTTCATATTCCTTAACTCTTCATCTACTCTTAGACACCATTATGTACATGTGTCACTTATCCTTTCATGAATATTTGATATCTAATGTTTTAATATTTTTGGAGTGGTCACACTCCTACATTCACATAAGTTAACCCAAAAGTGTTTATGTGTTTCAAAATGTATTTTATTTTCATTTCTCATTAATAATTTCAAACTCAAACTCATTTTATTAAGGTAACCAAATATAATTTTTTTTAATATGTAATATACTATTTCCATTTCCTTTACATAGATCAAATAATTTTCTGCATTGGAAATATACATGTGATGTTAACATAGGTTATTTTGAGGTCCCTTCAATATTAATTTTTTTAACGAACATTAAACCTTTCCCAAATAATTTTTTATAGACCAAATCCATTTAAAAACTATTTTGTGTCAGAACCTATAAATGATAGCATGTATAATTAATCTCCACAACTATGACATCATCTTTTATCAACATCCTAATATATATTAGTTTGAGACCAATGTGTCTCAATTTTACATCATATGTTTTTCTATATGACCTATCAATAATTTATTAACTATAATAATGTATAGAAACTAGAGATATCAACATAGTACACAATGGTAGATTTGATTAATAAGATATATGTAATTCCACTTCTTTTACAATATATTCTAAACAAAAAAACTCAAAGTCCATCATAGAGTCTTTTATACATGTTTTGTTTTTTTATCACCAAAGCAATACTCCAACTACTAGTGTAATAAATAATAAAAATCATAGAAGAGTTATCATATGTATTATTAATCCATCTTACACTGTAAAATCCTTTTGAATACTACGGTTTTCCACTAACATATATAAACTAATCCATAACACCCTTCTGATATTTGAGTACTCTATGATCTGTTCCCATAGTGAATAACCCATATTGATTTTATACCTACTTATAATTTGAATAGCATAAGAAATATCATATATTATTCTAGTTACAATAGACATTAAAAGTCCAATAACCCTTGTAGATTATAGTGGAGAAACTTCTATATTACAATTTAGTAGGATCCTACTCCCAAAAGAATTTGGGGCAGAATCCACTAAACTATCAAATTGTTAGAACCAATTTAATACCATTTAAATATAAATTTATAAACATTATTTCTTGTAATTTCATTCCAATTATATCCTCAGTAATGTATCTCATTTTCTACTGAATGATGTTAATTTGTTTTGAAGGTGTAATTAACCATATAATTGAGTATATATTCTCGACACATGAGATCATCATTCTCTCAATATTCCCTCATGTGTGTAACATAGTGTTTCTCATCTTCAGGTGTGGTGGGTTTTTGAATTAAGATCATATGCACCACTTTGAGAGTTTAAAGTATAAATTTCATGTTATTCTAACATATCTACAAATTTATTCCATTGAATTTCTCAATGTTAGTATTATTATGGAAAATCATTACATATATAATAATCAAAATCCACTCTTAATATTTTGTGGGATATTAGTGGGTAATGATATGGAATTTACATGATAGTAGTCGATGCAACCTACTGACTCATGTTACAATGTATCTCTACTTAAAAGTAAATTCAACCCAACTAGATTTATAGTATAACTATTTGGATTTTAATCCTTATTAAGATTCAACGATTGTGTGTTTATCTAGAGTTGTACTCAGTAGATAGTAACCCTTAATGAGGCTTTAGAATCAATATATTGATGAAATGTATTTTTTGTTTCACACTAAAAAAGATTCTTTGATTCTTATAGAATAATTAATAGGGATGATAACTTATGATGGGTTTTAAAATGGAAATTTTATTTCCTGTAATGAATTTTCCATCTGATGGATCCTGCATTTAAATTAATGTTAGTGCCCCTTCAAATAAAGTAACTTACCCATTGGAATTTGATAGAAACTTATTATAAGAAATATTACCTTAGTTAGATTAATCATTTTATCCCAATTCACATTGATCAAATGTTTTCCCAGTTCTCACTCGATAGTGAATGAATGTATCTATTGGATCACACCCAATCTATTTAATGGACCAAATTATACTCATTTTATTATCTAAAATAACCCATAGTATATAATATGTCCAAAACTAGTACATCCTACTAATCTATCCGAAATAATAAAGGCCCCTATAAGAACATCATACCAATATGGTACATTAAGTACAATGTGTTCCATCAATGAAAAATATTGTGAAAACATGCACACAAACTAGAATAGATGTTTTTGTGAACAATATCCCACAAGAATTTTCTCCCATGATTTATTTATTAAATAATGAAAAAAACTTCCCCCATATAAACAGAACCCCAAATCAACAAAATTTCTAATACAGTCTTCTAAATGTACTCCCTTTTTAAAATAAAGATAAAAAAATTCAATTTCTTCTAAAATATAAAAAATCTGACAATTTTATCATGAAATGTTTTATTAATGATAACCAGTATTTTTGGGATTCAAACTTAAAACCTTTTAAAGTTATACATCTATAAAAAGGAAGTTTCATACATTATGATATCACTTGAAAGGGGCATAAAATATTCCTTAGTTTTTAATTCATGTCATTTCATGAAATATTATCAAATCATAAAATATTATATGGACTAAAAATATCATTAATATCATCATTTAATACGTGTACCAAATACTAATAAAATGTTATTATGAAATACAAAAAATAATATATTAAATAGGTGCCCCTTGTATCACCCCCTTGAGAAGGAGAAATGAACGTTAGGATACAAATTAAATATCATTGAGATTTTGAAAAATTGAAAAAAAAAGTTCCAACCTAGTTGATGATAGTGTTATTCAATCCCAACTTTTAATGAACTTTAAAAAATAAATCCCAATTATGAATATCAAAGCCTTATTTACAGGACTATTATTGGAAATTTTACTTTCAATGATGTTAATCTTCAAAAATATAATCCAAATACATAATAAGAATAATAATAATAATAATGAAAAAAACAAAAAAAAATTAAAAATGTTCCATTATGATATAAATGAGTTGGCATAAATTAAATTTTCGGTGGGTCTAGTAAATTAGAGTATTTGGTTTTCTCTAAGGATTTTTTTGGTTGAAATAACCAATTATGTGTGGATGACTATCAAGGATTCAATGGAGTATTTAGGTGGTTTTTAAATGATGGAGTTATATTCATCATACTCCCAAAATACCCAAATGTACATCTATAATATTTTTCATTTCTTGTATACCCATGAAAATAGATATATGTCATTAACATTAAAATAAACAATAATTATAATGTGTTTAAAAAATAATATTTTTAAAGTTTTAAAAATCAAGAATATTAGATATTTATTGTTATAGCTATTTAAATTTGTTCCAATATATATGAAAAAATAAAATCACCAAACCCTTCCCCCTCCCCATAGATCCCCCTCACATGATTTTATTCCTCTGAAATGCTCCCATGAGCTACAGGCCTCCCACAACATTCGACACTCCAGAAAACTTAATGAAACCCACCCCATTAGCATCCTCCCACAACATCAACCTATTATCATCACATCATCAATTATAATTTTATTCATGACACTGTAGTCTGATAATTTTATCTCCCTTCAAAAATAAAAATTGTACTCACAAATTTGAACTTCTCCATGGGATTTTTAAGGATGCTATATTATTATTTCTTTATTTAAATATTTATATAATTAAATTATAGTATCTTATTTTTTAATTAGGGTTTGATTTTATATTTATAATTTTTTTACTCATTATTTGAAAGTAAAATTTTTTAACAATGGTAATTATTATAAGAACTTAATTATGGTTTAAATTAGATTAAGTAACACCAGTAATTACTATTATAAATTTATAAATACTCATCAATATAAATATATAATTTTTTATAAGTTTTCTATGTTTTTTATATATTTTTTAAACTTATATGTATATATATAAACTATATTTAATATTTCATTACAATTGTATACTTTTTATTTAATAATTTTGAAAAAATTAATATTTTTGTAGTTTTATAGATTTAGAACTCCATATACATTTTTGGATTTTATGGTATGTAATATTATATTTATAAAATTTATATATAGAATTTGAAAAATTATATATATTTTTATAGTTTCATACATATATAAATTTATACAATTTTATGAATTTTATAGTATATTAAATTATACAAATATAATCTATATATTTACATTCCATTAATATATATAATTTTATCTTTTGTTATGTTTATAAATTCAAATAATGTCATAAATTTCATTTTATATCATATTATAATTACATGAATCATATTTAATATTTTATTTATTATTTATAATTTTATAGTTTTATACATTTATAAATTAATATACCCAAATATTTGTATATGTTTATGTGATATTATACATATATAATTTTAGAGTTTTTAATTTTATATATTATTTTCTATAGTTATATAATTTTATAAAATTATATTCATTTATGAATTGTGTATGTTTTTATAAAATATATATACCTTTATATATCTATATACTTTTACAAATTTCAATATAGTCAGAAAATTTTTATACCTATATGAAAAATTTACACTTTCTAAAAATTATATTAATTTATAAAAGTATATTGATGTATAAAATTAAATATATTTTATACAAATATACATTAAGAATTTATCAATAGTTTTAAACTCTTATACTATCATAATATTTTGTTTTATAAAATATATTATTGTAGTTTTATATTCTTTTAATATGACAATAATTTTTTCAACATATTAATTTCACTATTTTAGAGTTATTTTATTTTATGAATTATGATATTATTAAGTAAGTTATGGATAGAATTTTGATTTATTCTCTTAATCTTGGGTTAATGAAATTCAAAATTTTCATAAAACAATAATTTTATCTCACATCTAATAGTGCATTTTTGTGGGATCTCATTTGATTCCCTTGTAATAATTTTTTTAGAATAAAATGCTAAACTCCTCAAGGAGAAACTTCTAATATTAATACATTTGGATTCCAAACCAATTAAAAATTAAGACACCATAACTGAGAAATATTTCAATAAATAGAAAATATTAATTGAATTGAGAGGTGTCGTGGGAAATATAAGATAATTTATGGGTTCAATTTTATTTTATAACTATAGTATACAACCATGAATGAATTGAACTATTGAATAGAAATTTAGTGTCACATCCTGTCTCACATAGCTAGAATAAAGACATTAAAAAATTAAAATTTTGATAGATGATTCTATAACACTGATATATCCATGATGTCTAAAATTGATAAATAAAATTACAAAATAATGTAATTATTTCATGATGAAACATTGTCTATATTTATTAATATTGTGATTGACTGCCAATTAATCTTATTGATAGAATTGTTTCCTAATGGTGATGAAATTCAAAAAACTGATTACAAAAAATCAATGTTAATTTGTCTGTTTGGGTTTTCAAATAATAAAATAAATTCCTAGACTAATGGTTTGATGATATATTGGAATAAAATTCATTTTTATACTATTTTATGATGTTTTGTATGTATATATATATATGATGTAAATATAATAAAAATTCAAGTACCAAATAAGGTTATCTGAACCATTCCTTCGACACAGATGAAAAAATTGATACATATGTCAGAAAAAATTGTTGAATACATTAAGTGGTATGTAAAAAATGAAAACAATGTGAATTTTGTGCACCCAGTTGCTGTATTATCATTTAACAAGTTTCTAAAAACAATATAGTTTTTTCTTATAAGATACACAATCCCATGTGGGGGCCTTCATCATTTCATTAGTATAATACCTTTAGTAAATCTAATACAGCAGACAACACTTGGTACAAATTAATTCAATATATATTCCCTCACCTTGTACATTCATTAAAAATCCATATACTTTCATATCAAAATTTATTTCAAGGCCAATTGATCTTGTTAATGATATATATGTGCATTTTCAACCATTTATAAGAGAGTTAAATCATTTTTGGACCATGTTCTATATATGATGTTTTATGAAATGTATCTTTTGAAATGTGTTTTTACTTATATATACTATAAAGTATTTTCCCTCCAATGTAATGATGTCTAGTCGGAGAAAAAAAGGCAATCTATCAAGTGAAATTTCTAGAAAAAGGCACAGAATAAAAATAAATAAATGTAGAAAGAATTATAGTTTTTTTTAACATCATAATTTCCCAATGATGAGACATATATATATATAAATAATCAACTCCAAATTGATGTCATTTTTTATATCACTAAATCAAACTTCTTCTTATTGGTTGTTTGATTTTTTGAAGATCTTGAAGGAATTAATTTGTTATATGGTAAGGTGTAAATTCCTAGGGGAAGTATACATAACCCACAGAAAGATTCCCACATCAATAATAGGAACAATTTATATTCTTTGAATTATCTTTTGGATCCTAAAATTTGTTTCCAAACAGATCACATGATATGAAAATTGAAAAAAAATTATCTATATTATTACTTTATATAATTTTAAATATAAATGGGAAGAGAAATAGATAACTTATCAGAAAATAAAGACATAATATATTTGGGTCTTAAGAAACAACTTCATCTAAAACTAATTAGTATAATAAGTATCTTATTTATCATAAATGTTATGTGATTATAGTTGTGGAGTGAGAATAGTTTATTCATGTTTTAGAGACTATCATTGTTATATATAATTAATCAAGTAACATATATAAATTGGTGAATACTATAATGGTTAATTTAATATCACTAAAATCATATGACTATAAAATCTTGTTACATAATTTATTTCCAATAATAATTTGACACGTGCTGAAAGAAACTAGAGGGTTCACTATTATTCATTTTTGAAACCTATATATGAATATATGTCAAAAATTTGGAAAAACATATATGTGGAAAAGTTTATGAAGATTAACTTTCATTTATTTCTAAATTAGAAACATTATTGTTGTCACCTATCTTCACATGTATGTTGCAACTTACTATCAAACATACGATAAAAGTAATTATTGGTTGTCTCATTTATTATCATTGGATGTATCCCATAGTATGAATTATAAAAAAACATGAAATATTATGTCAAAAATAATAAAATTCCTAGTAGATACATTATTAAATTTTATTTGGCCCTAATGTATATGGATTTTTTTTCTATGTATCTAAAAAACATTTATATGACCTATAAACAACCATTGAAAAATGAAAATGAGAATTCATATCCAATTTATTCAACATTTACATCACTTCCAACACATGGGGGGTTCTTGTATGTTGACTATATTGAGCACTGTGGTTAGGGAGATGACATGTTATACTATGTCAATTACATTTGATTCCTTCGATGAATACATAAAGTAGGTGTGGTGAATAAATTTTTAAATTAAATTAATCTTAGGGTATTTTTTTATTATTATATTATTCAATAATTTTACAAGAAGTATTATGAAATTATAAATAGAACACATAATTAATTACCAAAAAGAGGGATATAGAATTTAATATAATGAAGTTTCTTATATGGTTAAAATCTTAATTAATTCCATAAAGTTTTAATCATTATTATGTTATAAAATTGGTTATTAATAGTAATTCACTTTTTTATATAGAACTTTAAGGGCTTAATAAATAGTGTGATATCTAATGATATGAGATAATTGTTATTCGGTCCAAATTTTAATTTTCATGAGTGAAAATCAGTTGACATAAATCCATACAAGTTCCTTATAAACAATCATTTTTTAAACATCAAATCTCAAAATAAAGGGGTTATTTTATAATATAAAATATATTTTTATTCTAAAAAGGAGACATTACACCAAATTCAAATGATGTTCCACACTGTAGTGTATTGGAGAAAATAGTTATACTTGATTATTTATTTCAGTTTTAAGTTGTTATGTTGAAATGAAAATGGTCTTATATGTTGAATAAATATGTATTTCATGTTCAAAAATATAGTCTTACAGTAATGGATCTATGAAACCTTTCATGTCATAAATATGTATTCAAATTATTTATTTTATTTGAATTATTTAAATGCTTAGTTTTTTAATATTTATATGTGTTTTTGTTATTATTTGGAACAAATTTACAACTTTCTAGAACCCCACATTGTATCCTAGAAGTTCATGTTTCAGTAAGACTATTGATGGAGGAATCGCATTGCAGTTATGGGTACTATACAATGGATTAATGGGTGTCCAAAACCATTGAATATTCTATATAAAAACCCTCCACATTGTATCCTATTGGGATACACTACAGAGATCCAAAAGGAAATTCCACATTGTAATACAAATGGTTTTTATGTAAGGGTGTGTGATAGGATCAGGACTATTCCCTCTTCCTATTGAGGTACTTCATAATGTAGATCCATGAGTCTTCCATGAGCTATCCAATTAAGTAAAACCAATACTATAAGACTGGGGTTGCATTGTGATTTTATATACACCTATAAAAAAAATATTGAAATTATGATCTATCCCCCCTTTAAATTATAACCTTCTTCTTTCATCTTTCCCTTACATTTCATGTGACGTAGGATCTAATTAAAATACCTATCCTTACCCTTGGATTCTTGGTGATTTATCTCTATATTAGAGGATTTCATTAAGGTTTGTCAATTTTTCTCTTTTATTTATCCATTCATATTTCCTCTAATTTCATGTTATTCTATCGCACTCATTTCCCTCAAACCATAATGTCTTTAAGTGAATGAAATACATTTTTTGGATGGGGTTCTAAAGAGTAACCTTTGGTTTTGGGTTTAAATTAATCCAATTTCCTCATCTTTTGGAATATTTTGTAAAGGTGATTACTTTCCCTCATATTTGATCCATGTTTCTTCATATATCTGAACATTTCCTTTTCATAACTTTTTTCTTGGGTTTTACATTTAATTTATTGATTTATCAAGCTTGGATTGACTTAATGAGGGTTATAATGCATGATTTTAATTATGTACATAGTGTGTATTGGAAAATAGTGATTTATTTTTGTTTTATATTTGAAAATAATTTTTATTCCAACCAACAAATTTAATGAAATTTATTTAGGAAAACATCAATTTTTAACTAAGAATTTTAAAAGTTGGTTTTTTTTGGAAACATTATAACTTGATCATGGGATGTATTGTATATAATAGATGTGGTTATACATACACATGGGAGACCAAATGTGTACGGTTATTAGGATGGTTTCTTCCCTTGGATTAGGAGTGAGAAATCATGAGGTTTTTTTCCATTAGTAATCTTGAGGAATCATGCCATTATACTTATTTGGGATAATATTTTTTATCCAGTATTCTATGAGTGAGTCTTATAAACCTAGATAGTGTAGGTTGGTGTAAAATCCTGGTGTAGAAAAAGTGCCTTCATGGTATGGTCAAATCATATTTTTTTAATATTAATTTTAAAATAATAATTATTATACATGAAGAATTATTCTACATACAATGAATTAAAACATTGATTACTTTATTAGAATATTAGAACCAGAAGAGGGGGATCTTTATATATAATTTATAATAAATTTATTAGGGGATATAGAATAAAATACTTATATAATTCATTACTTATTAATGATTTAGTTTACATTAAATATTCATATCTTAGTTGTAAAATATAATCTAAGTGGTAAATATTTTAGCATTGATCCACACCTAAAACACAGTTTTCCAACATCGCCATAGAATCATAGGATGCAAGAATAGTTGATCTAGATTGCTTGTTCCATTCATGAATGGTCATAGAACATTCTTTAAATAATTCCTAGTACCCTCCCAATATTTTGGAATAGAAGGATTAATATAATAGAGAACAAAATATTTCTCTCTAGGGACTCAGAGATATTCTCTTTACCCATTTTTTCACACTATGTTTGTTTTTGTAAAGTGATATAATTACACATTTATTACAGATAGTTTGTCATTATAAATATACACACAAGGCCCATTAAAACCTTATAAATCAAATTTTACTCCATTTCCAGTAATAATAATAATAATCATCATAATAATCATAATTTTACAAGTGAATCAAATTAAGAATAAATA
The DNA here is from genome assembly GCA_963277665.1 of Viscum album. Classification (NCBI taxonomy): domain Eukaryota; kingdom Viridiplantae; phylum Streptophyta; class Magnoliopsida; order Santalales; family Viscaceae; genus Viscum; species Viscum album. Next base: position 1,404,536,975 of record OY728133.1, on the reverse strand, counting down.
ATTATCATTTATACCATTTCCAATCAGACTAAACATGGTATATCCATATTCCTCAAAATTTACAGAACCTCAAATTATGAATATTTATTTAATAAATAAATATAGTTATTTTATTTGAGGATAAATGTAATTAATATAATATTCACCAAACAATGAAAATAAATACATATTATAATTATTTAACATAATAATTCTTTCAAATAACTTCTGATTATAAACTACTGATCAATAAAATATGAATAATTATAAAAATGAAAATAAGGAATAATATTTATTATAACATGTTATATTAAATATTTATTTAACTAAGATTGTGGATAAACTTTGTGTGTGGACCTTTAGACCTTTTTATTAGTGGAATTATGTAAAATAGACTAATGTCCTTGGATAGCATCTAGCAATACTCTAAGGCACCCATAGAAAATGAATTTATTATTTAAACGATATAAAACCTAATATGAATGATTTTTATGTAATTTAATCCCTCTATAGTAATATCTCTAATCATTTAGTTTTTATATTAGTGTCATCAACCTATGTGCTCGATGTCTCTTTCTTTATATTTCTTCAAATGAACAAAACTATAGAACACAATGGCCATGGATTTATCCATGTAGTTACATATTTATCAATGAGACTAAGATATCGAAGACTGTTAATGTACATGAGGTTTATATACTTTTTCAGATTATCCATTGATTAAATACCACTTGTGAAAAACCCAACATCTCCTAATTCACTGTGATCATATGCCATCACAGTTTTCACCAATATATAAAAGTATGTGACTCGTGTTATTTATTAATATTAACCTTACTATATAAAGATAAATTCACACATCCCTTTTATTGGAATATGTAACACCCCAAGCTTCCATGGTACGCTTCTCTATGAATAATACAGTAGTGTGTGTTGTACGCAACTTCATGTTCTTAAACACCACTACCATTCAACTAGCCGTTGTAAATAGTAATACCAACTTTTTGAAATTTTATACATTTTATCATTCAAAATGGACTTCATTTTTGGATTATGAATATCTAAATTAGCTTAGGGTGAAATTTTTGGTACTTTTCTGATAACTTTCATATTTTGATGAATAAGGAAAATAACTAAATTTTAATTAAAAACAAATTTTTTAATCGAAATAATTAATATTGATAAATTATGAATTTCAGCGATTTTAAAATATAATTATATTATATTTTTACCATTTAATCCAATTTTTTTCATTGGACGTAATTTCACATTTAAATTGTTCATAAGCAAGTGTAAATCTTTTAATAGTTATTATTTCTTAAAAACACGCTTTTTGTTTTGACAACAAGAATTAATTTTAAATTAATTTCTGCCACTCCTATATTTTGGATTTAGATAAATGGATTATATATTTAGAATCAAGATTTAAAATTTGTGTAAATATGTAACTTTAATTTTTAGACATTTTGAATAATTACTTCGGTAAATATTTTATTTACCATGGTTAAAGAGTAAATCCGGTAAATAAGGGTAAAAAAATAATATTATATTAATATTAAATTACCCTAAAACATGTCTTAACCCTATTTTTTGATACATATCTGACCATGGGAATATTTGGATCGATTTTTGGACCTCATGGATCCACTTGTAAGTGATAATGACACTTTATATTAAGTAAGTTAAAGTAAATACAAAAATGACATAAGCATATATCGTTTAGGAAAACAATTTTTACCTGGGGTTATATATGTTATATTTTCGAATATAAATATTTATTAGAAATATAAAAAGATTTCTTACATAATTATATTTTATTTATAATATTTAGACACTGGATAATTAGATTTATTTATGACACAATAACTATGAAGTATTTTCCTTATTAATGAAAGAATCAAATAATTGGTATTATAAATGTTAAAATAATTATAATTTGAATGTTTTGATGACATCCACAAATTTTATTGGTTAATATGACATGTTAGGATAACTTAAATGAATTTTTTTCGAATTAATAAAGTTTGTAAAACTTTACCAAAAATAAATTATTAAATATTGTCAAAATTGACATAAAGGAGTTTTTAAAACAAATATTATATTACTAATTGATATTATATTTTTAAAAATCTAAGGTTTGTCCAAAGTACTTATATAATGATAGGAGTATAATTAATGGACCACTTGGGGGGTCTCTTAGATGTATATTGTATGTTTATTAACTATATAATATAAAAATACAAAGAGGCATGGTAAATGTCAAACTATTTAACTAAGAGTTAAATCAAAAATATAAAGTTAATATAGTGAACCAATCCCATATAAAACCTATTTTCTGAGTTTTTTTCGACCTATAACCACCTTAAACTTTAAAAAATCTACTTTCGAGCAATTATAAACCTAATATGAATTTATTATAAAATAATATGTCTAGATTTTCGAAAGGTTCTTCTCACCCCTCTTATAAAAGGGAACTCCCCGTTCTCTCTAATTTACACCTTCAAAGCCTTTTGGCTTGGCTGACTTATTCCCAAATATCGTCCCAACTTCCCTAAATCAACTTAAAGGCCTCAGTTTGATTAGAAAGCCAACCTATGGAGCCCTTTTGACCAAATCAAAAGGAAGAACCCGAAGAAGAGGTAATGATTTCACCACCCTCTTTCAAGTTCCTTTCTTCATCCACTTCTTATTTCTTTGTTATTTTCATTATAAAATAATAAATCCTGTATATTATATATACTGTGATGTTATTATAAATATGGTATCACAATATTCAGTATTCTATTCATCCTTTGAATTGCATGTCACCATACATGCGTACGTACGGCTTACCGTCTCCACGTCATGGTGAAATTTTTATTCAATACATTATTATTTGTATGGGTATTATAATGATGAGTAATTGAAGTAAATAATAAATATAACATTATTATTATTCTTTATATATGATATACCATCCAATTATATATTATTTTAATATCAAAAGAATGATATTGTCGCTTGTGCGTACGTACGGACTATCGTCTCCACGAACGCGATGAGATTCGTTCCTCATCATATACATTCAAGACCAATTCTCATTTGATTATTAAATATAATTTTTAAGGACTTGATATCATTCTGAATATGAATAAGATACAACCTATCCATAACAAACATGGCTTATGTAACAAAACATATAAGAGAAAATGAGTAAGTTAACACCTGAAACGACGATACTAATAAAGATATTATTAACAAACCAATGTTAAAAGATAATATATGATATAATATTAATGTATATGATTCTTGTATATTTCAATAACAATTATTTCTCCATTATACAGGAGGTTAAACTACCCTTGACCTAGTAAAAGTACATGGTAAGGGTTAATTCTACAATCTCTTCATTATCTGAGGTTGTTTATACGTAATTTTCTACTGGGATATCTTTATCATCCACATTCATGTTTCTTAAAAATGTATTTCAAAACACTCTTACTATTTTATATACTATTTTTTAAATACATTTATACCCTTTTTGACTTTTATATGACGTTTATAAAAGAATCTTTCTATTGTTTTCCAAAAAAGGTCATTTTTAACGTTTTCAACAAAATTAATGTAAGAATGTCTTTTTTTAACTTATACGATGGGTGAGGATATTTTCCAAAATGGACTTCATTTTTGGATTTAGAATATCTAAATTATCTTACGGTGAAATTTTGGTACTTTTCTGATAACATTCATATTTTGATGAATAGTGAAAATTACTAAATTTTAATTAAAAATAACTTTCTTAATCAAAATAATGAATAGCAATAAATTATGAATTTGAGTGATTTTAAAGTATAATTAGATTTTATTTGTACCATTTAATCCAATGTTGGTCATTGGATGAAATTTTACATTTAAACTGGACATAAGTAAGTGTCAATATTTTGATAGTTATTATTTCTTAAAAACGCGCTTTTTGTTTTGACAACGGGAATTAATTTTAAATTAATTTCTGGAACTTATGTGTTTTGAATTCAGAAAAATGGATTCCATATTTAGAACTAGGATTTCTAAATTTTGTAAATATGTAACTTTTATTTTTATAAATTTTGAATAACTACTTCGGTAAATATTTTATTTATCGTGGTTAAAGAGTAATCCGGTAAAAAAGGTTAAAAAATAATATTATAATAAGATTAAATTACCCTAAAACATGTCCTAAACCTATTGGTTGAAATATTTCCGACCATGGACATGTTTGGGTCGTTTTTGGGACCCCATGTAGCCACTTTTAAGTGATAATGACACATTATATTAATTAAGTTAAAGAAAATACAAAAATAACATAAGCATGTATCTTTTAGAAAAACAAATTTTACATAGGGTTATATATGTTATATTTTCAACTATAAATATTAATTAGAAATATAAAAACATTTCCTACATAATTATATTTTATTTATAATTTTTTTGACATTTAATAATTAAATTTATTTAGGACACAAAAATGGTACTGTATTTTCCTTATTAATAAATGAATCAAATAATTGCTATTATAAATGTTAAAATAAATATAATTTTAAAGTTTTGATGATAGAAACAAATTTTATTGGTTAATATGAAATGTTATAATTACTTAAATGAATTTTTTTAGAATTAATAAAGTTTTTCATACTTTAACAAAAATTATTTATTATATAGTGTCAAAATTGACATAAAGGAGTTTTTAAAACAAATATTATATTATTAATTGATATTCTATTATTAAAAATATAAGGTTAGGCCAAAAGACATATATAATGATATGTGTATCATTAATGGACCACTTGGGGGTATCTTTTAAGTATATAGTAAATTTATTAACTATATAATATAAAAATACAAAGAGACATGGTAAATGTCAAACTATTTAACTAAGAGTTAAATCAAAATGATAAAGTGAATATAGTGACCAAAACCTATATAAAACCAATTTTTTGAATGGTTAGTGACATATCCCCACCTTAAAATTTAAATAATCTAGTTTTTATCCATTTTAAACCGAATATGAATTTATTATAAAATAGTATTTCTAGCTTTTCCAAAGGTGCCCCTCACACCTCTTATATAAGGGCACTCCCCTCCTCTTTAATTAACACCTTAAAAGACTTTGGGATCGTCAAAAATCTTCCCAAATATCCTCCCAACTTCCCTCAATTCAACCTAGAGGCCTTAGTTTGATCATAAAGCCAACCTATGGAGCCCTTTGGATCAAATCAAAAGGAAGAACCTGAAGAAAAGATAATAATTTCACCACCCTCTTTCAAGTTCCTTTCTTATTACACTTCTTATTTCTTTGTTATTTCCATTCTAAAATAATAAATCCTATATATTCTATATAATATGATGTTATTATAAATATTTTACCACTATATTCTGTATTCTATCCATCCTTTGAATGACATGTCACCATACGTGCGTACGTACGGCTTACCGTCTCCACGTCGTGCTGTAATTGTTATTCAAAACATTATTATTTGAATGGGTATGATAATGATGTATAATTGAAGTAAATAATAAATATAAAATTTTAAGGATTATGTATATATGATATACCATCCAATTATATATTATTTTAATATCAAAAGAATGATATTGTCGCTCGTGTGTACGTACATACTACCATCTCCATGAACGCTGTATCCATTCAATTATAATTAACATTTTATGATTTAAAATATTGTTTAAGGACTTGATATTTATCTGGATATTAATAAGATACAACCTATCCATAAAAAACACAGATTATGTAACAAAATATATAAAAGAAAACGAGTAAGTTAACACCCGAAATGACGATAATACTAAGATATTATTAACAAAACAATGTTAAAATATCATATATGATATCATATTAATGTATATGATTCTTGTATAATTTAATAACAATTATTTCACCATTATACAAGAAGTTAAACTACCCTCGACCAAGTAAAATTACAAGGTAAGCGTTAATTCTACAATCTCTTCATTATCCGAGGTTTTTTATACATAATTATCTAATGAGATCTCTTTATCATCCACATCCATGTTTCTTAAAAATGTATTTAAAACCATTATTACAATTTTATAGATTATGGGTTAAAGTCATTTATAACCTTGTTTGACTTTTTATAAGACTTTTATAAAGGAATCTTTCCATCATTTTCCAAACAAGGTCCTTTTTAACCTTTTCGACAAAATTAAGGTAAAAATGTCTTTTTTTTACTTATACGGAAGGTGCAGTTATTTTACACCATTATAAAATCATCAAATCTTCCCTTAAAAAATTATAAGAATATTTTGAAAGTAAATGTTTTATTTTATAATTTTGTGACTTTTAAATGATTTCAAAAAAGTGATATTTCTCTCAAATAGTTATGATTTCGTCTATATCAACAACCTTTGATAGATTTTAAGCTTATTTGAAGTTCATTTATTATGATACAAAACTTCCATATTTTATTGAAGGTTTTGTGATATAGTTTACTATGGATGTGTTATTTTTATAAAATTCATTATTTATAGAGAATGTATTGACATTTTGTATGCTAGTTTTAATACAAATGTTTATGTTATGTTTAAAATTGTTCATATGAGGAATGGATTAGACTTAATAAGTGATGGGTGGAGCCCACTATAGCTTCTCGATGCATCGGTAGATCTCATGAGACAAACTAGTGTCTTGGCACAAGTCCTTGAAGAAATCTTATTTGTATTCTTGGCACAAGGTCTTGACTATGTGGTTATGATAGTCTGGCATTATGCATTCCATCATTATGAAAGTGGTTATTGATATTAAATGTGATTATTAGACTATTATAATATCCATGTGAATAATTAAATGGCATTATTTCATTTTATTTCGGCCATATTATGTTGAAGTTCAAGTTTAAAAGGCTTTTGTTTTAGTTATACATTTCCTTAAATGTTTATATTATTTATGAAAGTTTCTTCAATATTGTTATCCTTACTGGGCATCTGATCTCACCCCTTTCTATGTTTTATTTTTCTCAGTATGTGAAAAGGTATTTTATGAATGACCTTCAGGGATAGTATGAGAAGATATGAGTGTGGTCTATGGAGATAAGATGTTGTTGTAGTTTTTCACTTTATGATTTAATGTAAACATTATAAATGTATCTAGTGATTCCAAGGATACTAAACTAATCGTCCTTTTGAGACTTGGACTTTTTTAATCATGCCAATGAAATTTAATAATACACCAACTCTAGGTAACTGGGGTCGGGGCATTATAGAATATCCCATGAAACGTAAAATACATATTTCCTACTAGTTGTCTCACTCTCATACCAACCTTTATTGGACATTTCCAAGGGAAAACACCATGATAAGGTGTCATTGTGTATTATGACCATTCTTTCCCTAATATATTATATCATATATGTCGAATAAAAAAATATCATCTTCCTATAGAACATTGGTTTTAGGATTTTTTTTAAATGAATCTAAATCACATCATCATATTGAAAAATAACCATGTACTTCCATTGTGGAATATATACTTTTAAATTGTCCATATTATGTCATGTGGAGGATCAATCATGATTTTATAATAAACATCATTAATAATCAGTATTATTAAAACATTTAATTATAATGTACTCAAGAGTCTCTTCTAGGGAACCAACATCAATAGTCAGAGCTCCCCCACATAGCACATATAATTTGATATTGTTATAGAACCCCTTTTTTATTTATTATGTGTTTTTTATTATGATCACTTGGTTATATCTTACTACACTAAGTATAATTTATGATAACATTTTCTATGTCACTCATATTCATGATTTCATTTATAAAAACCAAATTATTTATACACTCTTTCTCAAAGAAATGATTTTCAAACATTATTTTCAAACTATAATCATCAGTTTTCATTGTGAAAATTTATTTTTAAATTAATGGTGGTATCATACTAGACATTTCCTCAAACCATGAATATCCCATTTGGTGTATTAGGATTTTTTTATCTAATATCAAATAAGGAAAATAAATCCTCTTTATTTTAGGGATTTTTTATGCTTATATCATCTTACATGGTACATATTGTTAGTAGTGAAAGGACACATGAAGATAGCATGTTCCAACATTTTAGGATCTAGTTAATTTTAGTATTTTAGTATTTTTTATATATTTTTAAATTTATAATATTTTATATTTCTTCTCCCATTTTTAGTCATATTACATTATTTTTTATAAATTTAGTTACATTTTTATTTTTTTAGGTTCTATTGTTATACTACATCTCATAATCTATATGAAATGGATTATAATGTTCCAATTATTTATTTTATTGTGTGGAAATCCATCATATGGAAGGGTCATACAAGATACTTGTAAGGAATAATTAGTGGGTATTATTATATTTTGTGTCTGAATCCATTCCCATAAACTTATCCTTGATAACTGAAAGATAATCACCAGCTAGGGGTGATTAGAAACACCCCTTGTGCCACGTGACAGGCTAACTCGAGTGATGTGGAATGATTAACCATTTTGGTTCATTTTAAAATATTATTAAATCCCCTATTTATTTTTATGGAAATTTGATAGTGTGTATTATGACCATCAAGACTTTAGTTTGTATGATGTGGGAGTTCCCTATTATCTCTTCTTTTTTCCAGACCTCGAGTTACAAGATTGATTAGGGGTATTTTTTTGGATTTATTTTTCATTATATGTATTTTGATAGATCCTAGAATGATTTATTTATATTTCATATTTTTCTATTATTCCATGAATTTATTTTCATAATTTTATTTTAAACTACTTATATATTTATGGAATTATTCAGTTTTTTTGTTTAGATTGTTCCTCCCATAAGGACCTCTAAGAGTTAGAGAGATAAAGACACAGAGAATAAATCACCAACAAATCCTCCCATGGACCCGCATATCATTAAATATATTATAATAAACATTCCTTATATTGATAAATATGGTTATTTATGGAATTTATGGGTTATAAATAATTCCAAATAATTCATAAATCTGAATCTTCCTATGTTATGAGGTGATAGAGCAAGATAGGGCATGCCATCGACAAACTCCCCTAGATTGTCCCAATTTCTATACTACCATACTAAATTTAACTTATTTAGATTAAGGATTTAAAATTTTATTTATTAGATATCAATATTTAAGGATTCATTCACCAAATAATGTAACATTCGGAATCTCTTATGCTCTTCAAAAATAAAGAAGATATAATCTAAGATCATTGTGTTTACTAATCGAATCTAAATGTTGTGCAAATCTAGAAAAATTATATTCTACAACATATCTAATGAATTTTTAATCATATAAGGGGTGTTTTGTGGTTTTTGAATATTTAAATGAGGTTGGGGTACCACAATATGAGGGTGAGGGAGATTGACAATAAAAAGAGAACCTTCAAGAGGTGATATGTGAATTTTGAGTACCTGATCATGTCATTCAATATCACTAATATGAATTAAATATCTATGGACTTGATTAACTTAATATTTCATCATTGTATTTCATATTTTATTGTGGTATTTTCAAATATCTTGTTTTACTCTAGGATAATATTGGATCATGATGGTCATATAGACATCATTTTGGGGACTTTGAGGGACCACCATCTGTATATAAATCTATCGAAATTCATGTTATTGATCCATGAGTTATAATTATTGGCTCACATTTTATCTAAAATATGTTTTTAGTGGACCAAAAGAATATCTATGATATTATATCTTTGGAGATATCCAAGAATATATTCAATATATAGATTTTTTGGGTATGGAAAAATAATATAGGAGTTTTGTGCATGATATTTTACGCTTGCATCTGCAATAAAAAATCATACCAATAATATCATGAAACATGAATGGAATGGGAAATTACATGAGTCTTTTGAGGAATTAAAATTTAGTTTGAAGTTATCTCTTTTTTTTGCCTCCTTCTTCCATGTGTGGGGTACACCATTCCTCGTAATGCTTCAAGAACATGGTTGGTTGTGTGTTGTTGTTGGATGAATAGGTGGTAGCATAAGGATCACATTTGGTGTTCCCACATGAAAATAAATATCCCACTAATGATCATCAATTTTTGGTGGTGATTCATACATTAAAATTTGGGATCTAATATCTCTTTGAGTTCAAGTTTGTGGTGTATTCAAACCACAGAATTCTAAAATATATCTCTACCCAATGACATATGAATATCAAAAATAGGAGGTTTTTAGAGTACCTTTAGACTTTAAAATTATATTTTTATTATACATTGGGAAATGGAAATGTGGTAGCTTATCAGTTGAGAAAAAATAACTAAATAGGGTATGGAAGGACTCTAGTGAGGAATGCGGTCTAATGAGCTTTTTCACTAAGCTTCTTTTGGAAGTGGTAAAGGAGAATGAATGAGTGGGTTTTACCCGTGTACATTCCACCTACTATTTTTGTACCTATATATTCCATGGGTATATATAGATCTATATTTCATGTATATTACATGAATCATAAATAGTGAAGAGACCACATGTGTTTCTTCTCTGCCTCTAAATGATGTCCTATATTATCAGATGTTATTGATAGTTCTTTTTTCTTTGAGGGAGGATGTTATGTGTGGTGATCACTACTCTATATTGGTCATTCACACAAGGTATAAAAAGATATTATATGTCATAAAACATCTATATTGGTGTCCTAGGATCAAATTAGAATTTTCAAACGTTATATATTGTATCCTTACTAGTCAAATAATAAAGGATAAGAACCAAAATCTGACAAAATTTCTTAAACCACTCCCTAACCCAATGTGATAAGGGGATAAAAATTAAACACATTTTTTATCATATTTCGACGATCACCTATAGGTAAGAATATTTTATAGACAACCATTGTTGTACAAATGAAATCACCGCCTTTAAATCAAATTTAAGAGTAAATGAATTTGTAGGATATTAGATATATCTATGAAAAATAATTCATTCATCTACAAGAGGTGACTTTATTGATCATTTGATATCAAGATCTAAAAATCACGTCATATTTCTATAAGGTACTACAAGATTATTTTAATTATTAATTTATCAATTGTTCTTTAAAGGTGTTGTCTTTTTTATAAACATTTATTTGAAAGAATTTTTTTGAGTTGGGTTGTAAATTTTCTAAATCCAAAAAGATGTGTATGGAAGAATATTTATAATCTTGTGACAAGAAACATTTTAAAATATATTCGAATAAGGTTTATAATTTCATTATAATATAATTTTTTTACTTCATTAGATAAAGATTTATAAGTTCACTATAATAAGATTTATGTGTTTCCAAGAATAATATATTTATATTCACCAGAAAAAGCATTGTAAGTTTATCGAAGGAATATTTATAATCTAATTAGAAAAGATTTATGAGGTCATAGGAATAATTGTTTTACATTCACCAAAGGAATATTAATATGTTCAACATAATAATATATATGAGCTCATTAAATTAACAATTTTTATTAAAATAATAAAATATTTCAATTCCCATGGTTGAAATTTCTAAAAGGATTTTGTTGTAAGTTGTTTAAGACTAGTGGACAAAATCATTCATTATGATTAGAAGTAATATTATTATGTAACATATGAGGTCACAATAAGAACACAATTAAAATTAATGAACACCAAAGGAAGAATCATTAGAAGTTATTATATTTTAGAGGAACCAATGGATGAAGGTTGTACACGATTTGAATTGAATAAAGGTAGAACAAAAAGTGATACATAAAAATTAAAATTATAGAATTTTTTCATGTGACTAAATGTAAAAAATTTGATTTCAAAAAAATTATTATGATGCTAAGATAGATAGTAAATTTTCAATATTCAGGTTAAAATTTTGTAAATCATTCCATGTATTTATTAATATTTGATTATTTTTGACATTTAGTTTTAAAGGATAATTGAAAAATTAAAATCTTGACATCAAAAGATGATATTGAAGGAAATAAATCAAATTAATTTAGTGAAATATAGTTTCAAATCACAGCCCATGTGTTCCCCAGATGAATTGGAAAATGTATGGTTATATAAATTGAGAATTAATTCAATACATTTTTATTGAAATATTAATGATTATCATTGAGTATAATGAGATTGTTTGACTGAATAATATGAAGCATTATATGACCTATATTCATTGAAATAATCAGCACGTAGATTTGAGTTTTCAAGAGTTTTAATAATTAAAAGAATTATTTTTTTTCAATAAATATAGATAACATGGATTTTGTGAGATGAACCTACTTTTATATGTAGGAGCCTTGGAATATAATCCATTCATTATAAATTGGGGGAACTAGAATAATTTATTATTAGTATACTTTCTATGTGTAATTAACTAATGGGTAAAGTCTAATACCTTTCAATTAATTTTTAAATTATTGATTTGTTATATTTAATAATATATGAATTTAAATTTATAAACATAGAATGAATTAGTTCCCTCAGTGGGGAACAACCTTATAAAAAAGATGTATTCTCTATTTATTACTAATGTTAATGAATTAGGTGAGATTATTAATTTTTTAAATTTAATGGATCATAATATTAATAGGTTTCAATGGTTAACATCATGTTATATAATGTTGTAAAAGGTTAACCACTAATTTACCCTGAGTGGTTCAACCAATTAATTGGAATCACATGCAGTATCAGAACCATTTTCCCTCTATTAGATCTATTTGATTGTATGGAGATCTTATATTCTATTAAAAATCACAGTATTACCAAGTTTGATGGAGAAAACATTCATAGAAGGAAAAATTGGATGATACCCTATATAGTTTCGATTTTTATAAATGTAGTGTAATATAATATATATATATTTCCCCCAAGGTAAAAATATGAAACTATGAATTTATTAGAAAAATGTAACATGATAATTTATAGTAAGGATGAGAGTGAAATTCTCATGTCTCTATGAGATAATGTTTTGTATGGAGAAATGGGTTTTTAATCTTCTAAGGAAACTTGATTCATGTTAGAATGTATCTTTGATATTAATGTTAATTTTAAGGACAAAAAACAACAAATCTTGTGAAGTCAGTTTAAAGGCCCATATATAGATAATAGAGAACGTTATATTAATATTTCCAAAAAAGTCCATGAAATCATTAGTATCATTATAGGATTTAGAGAAACATTAGCTAACAAAAGTCTTGTAAAGTTGTTAATGAGGAACATTCTAGAGTGATATGATCCAATGATCTCACCCTTTATAGCTAAAGAAAGATTATATCTCTAAAGAATTTAAAATATTCTTGTGGTATATGAAATGAAAAAGGATCCAACATTTTTAAAAATAGATGAACAATATGTGGGTGTTAAACCCATGTGAAAACTCAAATATAATGCACTAGAATATTAATAATCTAATTAATTTAAATATGAAATAAAATAATATAAATAAGACCATAAGAATGTAATGTATCTTATCTTTTGTAATTTTAGAAAGGTTAATTGGATGTAAAAATGTAATATTTCTCTGAAATTGTTCAAGAGTTGTGGAGTTGAATTTTTTTTTAAATTTCTCCAAAAAGAAAAATTAAATTTAAGTAGATGATACTATTGAAAATCTTTGAATGAATATGCGGAATAAGGATACAAATTTTTTTTAAAATTATCCAAAGGAAAAAAATAAGTTTACTTAATCGAAAAAATGTAGTTTTATTTTCATGTAACAAGAAGGGTAATCATCATAAGTTGTATTACAGGATGATGAAATTCCATGAAAATTCATAAAATTTGCATATTATATAAAACTATATGAAACCTCAAGTGAATAAGAGGAATGTAATGTATCCTAATTTGAACACATTCTGAAAATATAATTTTAAGAATATCATGAGAAAAATTCCAAACTTACAAAGGAACTTCACTAGTAAAAACAAAAATTATAGAATAAAATTAAAGGAGGATATAATTCTCGCATATGGAAGAATTTATATATTAAATAAATAAATAACCTCAATCTAATGGTGGAAAAATAATAAAAAATCAAGAGGAATGGTAATGAGAATATTTCTATAATAGAATATGATTTTAGAAGTACAAAACCAATATGTATTGAATAAATATGAATCGTTTAATATATAATTTTAATATATAAACATAGGTTAAACGTGAATATTAAAAGTATATTCTAAAAAATTGGAATTTTTTTTGCTGTAAATAAGGATAACTCAATTTATACTAACAAAATATTCTTCTCAACCAAAACTGAGAACGTATGGATTGAGAAGAATAGTGGATGTAATTAAATTATAGAAATAGAAGTTATTGATAACAATAAAAATAGTATTTTCAATATAAAAAAAGTGATATTTACTGATGAACCACCAAGATAGTTCAATAGCTGAAACTCTTATCATTCATGAAGATAGAGGTTCGAAGAATATTTTTTGGCCTTATGGAAACAACATCCACAAATATAAAAACTAAAATGACATCATGTAACTTCTAGGAAATAGGTTTAAGTTGACGTTAGTATTTTTTGAATGGAATAAAATATAAAATAGGGAAAGGGATGTGATATCTCCTGGAAGGTGGAATTTAATGTTTATAAATCTCCAATAATAAATCATTTTTACTTCCATGAATAATTCTAGGAAAGATGTTATTATACTAGTCATTTTAAAAAATAATATATAACAAATATTCCAATACATGACTCATTTATTATACGACAAAGGATATGGGAAATCAAAATACAATGAAAAATACTTAATTATTAATTTTTTCTTGAAATATATCCAGAAGGATCCACTATATATTTATGATAGAGGATGAACCAAAAATAGAGATCGTGAGGTTAAAATTTTAGTTGTTACCTTTGGTAATAGTTTTTCTTTTAAAGTAAAAGGAATGGGAATAGTTTTCCTAGATGACCAAAAGTTACAATATATGGAAGTTGTTTTATTGATGGATTTAAAAATAACTTATTAAGTGTAATATATCAATGTGATGATGGAAATAATGTGATGTTTTAGATAAATTATTTCATCATCTGGTTCTACAATGATGGGAGAACTATTTCCAATTGAGTATGAACTAAAGGATATCTATTTTTTTATAAATTGTAGTAACTCATGTTACCTAAGTGAAATAGATGAGACTTATTTGTAGTATAGGATACATAATCATTTTTCCAAACTAATAAGAGTGAAATATCAAAGTAATAATCTGTAAGATATTTAAGTCTTCTAAAAATAGAAGTAATCACTATTTGTGATACTTATTAGAAAAGGAAGATAATAGAAGGAAAACATAAAAGGGCATAAATTTATTCCACCATACCATTTCAACTTATGCATTATAATATATGTGGACTGATGAGGTATTAATCAAAAATGTTAATTTATAATTTATCACTTTTATTGATGAATTTACCTGAATGGCCAGTTTTATGGTTTTTAAAAAAAATGTTGTATAAATATTCATGTTTTAAAATAGGGAATCTAAATAAAAAAAAATTTGAAAATATTTAAAAGATAAAAATGGATAATTTAATTAGTTTTTTTGAAATTATTTCAAAGAATTTATATCCAAATACATAATAAATAATCAATACAATTCTGCATACCCTTCTTAATAAAAAGTAAATTCATAAATGAAAAATGGAATATTTGGTTAAATGGGAAATACATTGGTTTCTAAATATAAACTACCAATTTTATTTTAGAGTGGAACCATATATATAATTTTTTATGTTTATAATAATTTTCTTCTTACATCAGGAATATACATTTCACCCTATGATATGTGGTACAAAAATAAACCAATGTTAAGTTATATTAATGTTTTTTGAATTATTTTACTAGTGAATATAAAA
This sequence comes from Viscum album, assembly GCA_963277665.1. NCBI lineage: Eukaryota > Viridiplantae > Streptophyta > Magnoliopsida > Santalales > Viscaceae > Viscum > Viscum album. The sequence continues at coordinate 1,404,521,140 of OY728133.1, read as the reverse complement.
AATCAATACAATGTAGAATTTGATTAAAAGGATGAATACATGATTTTCACAGAATATAAAACCAACAAAAGCGGTTAAATTTGATGGAAAGAAAGTAACATAAAATAATTGAAAATTTTTATGTTAATGTAATTAAATATAAGTTCATGTTAATAGAAGAATGTAATGACGAATTCTATGAAGAAAAAATAGTTAGAAATTATTCCATAATAATTTTTGAAAAATAATAAATCCCTAGGTCTAATATCAAATAATCATATTTTGATTAATCTAGTGATGAAGTGGATTCTACCAAAATGAGAATCCTAAAATTCCATAAATTTAAAAATTAATGTTGAAAAAAAGTAATATCATTAGAATTTATGAATCTCCTATATAGATTAGTGGATGGTTGAAAATTTATAATTAAATAGAACTTATATTTCAATTAGAACATTGGCCAATATAAATAGTAGTTGAGCACAAGAAATGGTTAAAATCCATGAATGATGAATTATATAATACAGAAAATAATTAAACCTAAAAATTAGTTCTGATAGTGAAAGGAATAAATATCATCATAACTAATTGGGTGTTTATAAATAATATTAAATAAAATTTAAAATTTTTAATGAATAAAGCTATGTTATTTTTCAAGGGATAGTCACAAGCGGAAGACAATGAATTTACAGAATATCTTTCACTAGTTTCAAGAAGTGAGATCATCCAAATATTTTTTTGTTACTTTTATTTAGAATTAAATGGCATATTAGATGGATGAAAAGTCATCAATTATGAACTGTGAAGTTTAATAGTATGTTTAAATTGAAAAAATAGAGGGATTCAAACTTCATGGCGATAGAAGTCTGGTATATAGACTAAATAAGCCTTTGTATGGGTTGAAAGAGGACCCACATGATTGGTATACTAAATTGGATAACTTCATGAGGATATTTAAATTATCTAATGGAATATATGATAGAAACATATATGTAGAGTAAATTTCAAGAACATCGATTTTTATTTTAACATCGATGACATAACCTTTATTTGTGATAACAATCATGCATATCTGAATTTATCAGAAAAAATTAAAGAAAATATGACATTTCAATTCATAAAAACATGAATTTCTTTTTCAGTCTATAGATTATAAAAAATGGTGTATGAATATTACTATCACCTGAATATTATTCCAAAAATATATTTAAAAAGATTTCATATGGTAGATTCGATGGATTTTTATACTCTTATATCTATTGGATTAATGTTGAGAAAATATAAATATAGTAAAAGTGTCAATCAAATAGATTTATAAATTAAATAGAATTTTCACTCAATATAAAATTATTTCAACCAAGTATTTTTTTTTGAGTGACGTTGTTTGAAAGATAAGCATTTAATCCAAAGGATTTACACATAATAGTTGTTCAAACTATTTTGAGGGTTCTCAAAGGAACCAAATTCTTTTTAATGATGTATTAATTATGTTATAATCAATATCAATCAATATTATACATACCAATTAGGGAACTGATTTGGATAACAATAAAAAAACATAAGCAATTATATTATTTTTTGGATAATATTTTTTTCTAGAATTGTAAGGAGAAAAACTTAATAACATGGAGTGAAATACGTATCTTAATATAATGTTACCACCCATGACTTCACTCAAATGATGTTTTATAAGAGTTCATATATAATACCTAAAATTTACTACAAAGAATATATGGAAATATTTTTTTTGATAATTAACGTTCAATTAATCTCTAAAATATCATGGTTTAAAACATCAAATCAAAATATATTTTTATAAGGTTACAATTCATCAAGTAGAAAGTTACTTTCCAAAAATTTAAGCTTGATCATTTTTTAAAATTGTAAAAAAATTCTAATATTTAAACTAATTTAATTCCAATTTAATTTTGTAAGTAACTAAGGATAAAAATCATGTTTAACCTTCTCCTTCAACTTAATGTATGTTTGGGTAACCCCCCCCCCCCCCCCACCCACACACACACACACACACCCACTATACATTGGCTTATATTTAAAATGGAGGGATAAGTGAAATTATTTTTTAATAAGAAGTTATAAAATAGTTTATATATTCTATTGATTTGTGATTGATGTTTTCATAAATAAAACTAAGATAAAAAAAGTATAGATTGATTACTGATATTTATGTTAGGGTGAATAAATTAAAATCACATGTCCAAAATTTCTATGTCACCCAGATATGGAATTATCTCAAAAAATACCATTCTCATGTAGTGTGGTGTCATAATTTTTTATTCTTGATAAATTTTGTTATTATATGGAATTAAAGGGTAGATATTTTTGTAAAATAATTATGTTTTCAATATACCAAAAGGTATTGAAGTTCCCCTTGGACAATGAAGGTATTGTATTTATTTTCAAAATTGATCTAGATGATTTATTTAGTTGGTATTTAATGTTTATAATTTTAGAGAGTTGTTTCAAGAGGAATCATTATATGTTTTATGAAATAAAACATTGTACATTCAGTAAAAGATGATATGTAAATTCATAAAAAAAAAATTTCACTTCACTTGAAGGATATTGATATGTTCTTCAGAAAAAGTTTTGTATGTTCACTAGAAGAGTATTTTTATTTTCACAATAAGATTATTTGTAAGTACACTAGAAAAATATTAGTATATTTAGTAGAAGAATATTTTTATGTCCACTGGAATAATATTTGTATGTTCGGTAAAAGAATATTTGTAAGTTTAACGAAAAAATATTTCTCATTTCACTGGAAGAAGCTTATAATTCCACCGAATGATGTTTTATATATCGAATGTTGGAATTTATCAAAGGAGCCTGTGTAAATAAGATTGAGACCACCAGTAACACAATTGTATTGTCAAAGTAATGTTATGCTATGATAGATGATGTTACAAAAAATATCACCATAAATACTAATAAGGATTTAATGAAGAATAATTTAAATCCATGATATTTTAGTGGAGTAACCAATGGATAGAGGATAAAGGTATGTTGAACTGATAAATTACATAACATGAAGAATTTAAATTGGATGTACAATTACTAGTAGATTATATATGAATCGACATAAATATTATGAAGTAACAGCCATTAAGATGATTATGAGATGGATGTTCAGTGTTTAATATTTACGAAACAATATTTGTGATTCAATATGAGCATTTAAGAAGGAGTTCAATATTTTGGATGTTGAGTTTTAGGGGATATTTTAAAATTTTAACTCTTAATATCTTCGGAAGGTATTGAAGGTAGTGAATTGGAGACTTGAAGTTATTGGGATTTTCAAATCAGAGCCAATGAGTTATCCAATTTTATTCGAAAATTATGGTTATATAAGTGGGATATAATTTTGAAAATATATTTAGGATCCTGTTACATTTACCACTAATTTTATTGATAATTTTCGACGAATAATATAATAAAGAAACCAAAATACATTCATCCAATGAAGGATCACATGAAGTTAAGTATACTAGAATCTAAGTAACTAGTGCAACAATGTTCTAGACAAACAATTTCAGAAATTAAATCTCATGGGAAGAAGATTATTTTTTATTAAATTTCCATGAATGATAATACATTAATTGTAAATTGGGGGTGTCCATTATAATCTTTTGGTAGGATAATTTCTATATGAAAATCATTATTTGGTAATGAATGAGCCCTTTACATTTCACTATAATAAATTTTTAGCCAATGTTATAAATTTATGTCTTGAATTTTCTTGGTGAACACTGTATTTGGTTACCTCAATGGGGAAAATAATTATAAAAAATCTTTCTTTCCATTATTATTTACTTTACAACATGTTTTGAGAGTGAGTATTTCTACTTGAACAGATCATATCCATAACAATTTTTAATGGTTAACTTAAATTTATGAAAAGTTGTAAAAAAGTGAACCATTGATTAAACCCCCTCCACCCAACCCTCAATGGTTTACCCCATTACATGGTATCATAGGTTCCTAGTTGAAATTTATAATGGTCTAAAATATTTTGTTGATGAAAATATAGAGCAGGATATCTAGATTCTCAAAGATAATCTCCAAGATTTTATCCACAATTTTGGGGGATTGTGGGAAACGCATTTTTCATTGGATTATTTTTCCTATAAAAATATATATATGGACATTTAATAGATAGATCTCTTCAAGTGACTTTATGATTTTTCCTTCCAATCCACTTTGTATTATCTTGGGCTGGGAGAGCATTCATTATTGGGAATAAGAATCATTAAGAGATTACATTCATTGTTTAGTTTATTCAGAAAATGGTGGTGATATATTAGATCCACAAGAAATATTATTATTCCTATTCTATCCATGATTTAGAGTTTTATTTTGGTTTTTAGCTGTTTCGTAATGTCCCTCTTGTTTTGGGACATCATCATTTGGGGATGTTGGATATGATAACTTCACCAAATATATGGCCATTCAATTAAGTGGTGTCTCTCCTATAGATAAAATGTGTACTATCATTATTAAACTATATTACCTATATTTAAGATTTATTATATATTTTCTAGCTAAATATGATCTATCCATACCAATTTCATGTAGTGGAATGGTATTTTTTGGATGTGCAACCCAAAAACTCTGTAGTGGAGTAACCTGTTTGTATTTGGGATTTCCATGTCAAATATATGTTAGGTAAATTTATTCATTTAGTTAGTGTATTTTGGTATAATGGATGGTATATCCATTATAAATAATATTGAAAGATCTTGTTGTGAGAGTAGTGACCCCATGTTTTTGTGTAAAATTATCCTTGACGAGTTTTTAGGGTATGAAAGTGGCATGATTGAGAGAATAATAACACCAATTAGGTAATTAATATGTATTGAAAATTTTTTTTTAGTTAAATCGTTAATTTTTATGGGTTTTTATATTTTAGAGGTGATTTATGATTCTTTGTGAAAATTATACTTTTTTCTATGACCCTATGCCATGGTCCTAAAGGCAACATCATGGTGAGTATATCGAGGGAGGGTTGTGTCATGGGTAGGGGTGATGCATTTAGGATTCCTAAGGATACAAAAATCGTTGATACTCTATATTAATAATATTTAAACAACAACTCATAGGGAAATTTTTTAGGGTTCCATAGGGGAACACCACATTTTAACCCAAAAGGATACATCACAAGGGGGTGTGCTAAGTTACATTCTATGGAAATTCTCTATAGAGGTTATCCCTAGTGAAACAGTTTGGAAATATTGTACAGGATGGTATCAAGTAATCCTTGCCCCAAAATACTTGGGTAGTCTCTTGATGTTTTTTCCATCTAGAAAAACTATTGAAATTACAATATCTCCCATTTAAAATTATTACCATCATCTCTCCTATTTATTCTCCATTTCATGTGAAGTGGGATAATAGCCAAACTCTTCTTGTTCCCCTTGGATTCATATTGATTTCCCTATATATTAATGGGTTTATTCATGGTTAGTCAAATTTCCCCTATTATTTCTCCCCTCTTCCACACTATTCATTCATGTTATTGTATTCCTATATTCCACCTCAGACCCAACATAGCATAGAGGATTGAACATAGGGTACAATTTGGGTTTTTATGAGTTCTTATTCAGTTTTAGGTTCATTATTATCCCATCTCCTAATATTTGGTGATATTTTGTGAAGGTGAAACCTTTCCCTCACATTTGAGGTAGGTGTCTCAACATATCCTACCGCTTCTATTTTATTACATTTATTCATGGGGTTTCCATCATTTTTACTATCTAATTAATATTTTTTCTGTTTTATAAGGTATATTATGCATAAGAAAAACTTGGTGTTTTGTGTGTGTGGGAAAGTGGTGATTTATTTTTTCTTTCCCTTTGAAACCCAATTTTAAACCTTTAAAGTGGTAGATAAATTTTTTGATGGAAAACGCAAGTTTATAAATGATATTAAAAAGAGATTTTGAATATGTAATTTTATTGGGAACTTTTTTAGTTAATAATGGTATTTTTATTATGTTATATATGTGGTTATGGGTGCACATAAGAGATAATGGGTGTGTGGGATCTAGGATGGGTGTTTCCCAATCCTTATATGTGAGCTTACTAGGGGTCCTTTCCGGTGATACCATGAAAAGAATAATGAAATTATACTTTTTGGATCATATAGGTTGACTAGTATTTCTCGATTGATTCATGGACACATTGATTATGTTGTCCAGAGTTCCCTCATATTTTACAAATAATTTTAGCATGTTATGACATGAATTTATTTATTGACCATTCATTTTTTGATTATGATCTCTTATTTATCTCTTATTTCCCTCAATATAATTTCTAACTATATTATCCTAGTCACTTTTATTAGTGGATTATTTTATGAAATTCAATGGATTTATAAAATATTTCTCAAATAAATTATTTTCAAACATTTTTTTAGACGATAATCTATGGTTTTCAATGTGAAAAGTGAAGGTGGTTTCATAGAGTTATTTCACTAGAATATAATTAGCACCCAACATATAATATTAATAAAATAAAAACATGGTTTAATATGATTCTATAAATGGAATAAAAGTTGAATTTTATAGAAAGCTTTATGATGATTGTATCATCTTCTATGGTATGGGTTGGTGGGGCCTAAGTACTATATAGAGATAGTATGGCCATTAGTTTTGGGTTTATATGTATTTTATTAATTTGGAATTTTTTTATGTATGGGACAATTCATATTTGGATATATTTTGAATCACATTTTAAATTATGTGACATTTTTTCCTACTTTAGTTTCTTTCTAATATCTTTTTATGGTATATTTTTATACTAATTCTTATAATCTATTGGGCATGTATTATATTTTCATTACTAATTATTTCAGGGAATGGTAATCGAATATGTGTATGTGTTATGATAGATTCTTAGTATTAATCCTCGGTTTGTTTTATTAGATTTATAGTTTAAAACTATACACATAGTGTTAAAATCGATACCCTAGAACTATTCATTATCTCGGGGAGATAAGTAACTCACCTGGGGCCTTGTGGTGGCCTGGCCCTAGTTATGTGGAAATTTGACCTGTGATGGCTAGTTATAGGACATAGAACATCATCTTTAAATAGATAGACCATATATATATTTTCATTTCATACAAGAAAAATCTTCTATGTAAAAGATTCATTATATCTTTGTAATCCTGTTGTTGTTAGAACAATATAATGAAAAAATTAGGATGATGATTAAAAAGAAATTTTCTTACATAATGTTCCTATGAGTGATTATCTTAGATTTATATATGATGATCAAAAAACAATTATTATAAGTAATTTTTTTTAATCCAAAAATTTTTTATAAATTTTAGAACATATTTTTTAATGTCACTATCAATTCATAATTTGATTGAAATTTATTAACTATATGTTGACTTATATATAAAATTTATTTACTATAGGTATACATAGATTCATGATGATCCTTTTCTTAGGTTATGTTGGATACCCTCAGGATTTTGTGGCACATTCATGAAAAATATACATTTTTGTTTGTTTATGTTGTAAATAAACTAACTATTGTAAAATTTAAATTTCAATTAAAAATTCAATTTATGCATTGATTTTTGTTTTTTTAATTTTTTTAGTTGATTAATGTGGTAAAAAATGTAATCAAAAAAATTATCATTTACCATGGGTAAAATATTTTAGTTCATTATATTTTTAAATTTTATTTACTTTTGTAAAATGTATTTTTAGGTGTATCAGGTAATTTTATGCAATTTATTTTTTCTAATACTATATTATTTTATGTTTACATATATGTGGAATTTTATTTAAGGATGATTTAGAATGATTTTATTATGTTATTAATTTTTTAATTATGTATGACTATATTTGGTGGAATTTTTACAGGTATTGTATATATATTAATATCTAAAGATGTTGTGTAATAATTATATATTTGTGAATGTGAATTTATGGTTTCTGTGCTTATTAATGTGAATGAACTCATTTATGAGTATGTAAAATGGATAAAGTATTGTTTTGTAATGGATTTACAAATTCAACTAATACATTATTTTTTTACCCAATTACTGACTCAATTCACCAACAATATAATGATTATTTCATCCTAGAGACTTTCATGTTTTTTCCAATTACCAATGTCACATTCCAATAATATGACTATTTAGAATGTTCCTGAAAACCATTCACTTTGTGCTGTACATGAAAATATCTTGAGTCCTACACACTAATAATTAATAGTCTCTTCGTGAGACACAATAAGTCTTATTAATATTCTATCAATTATGCCTATAATAATACTCTTTCATGAGTAACAAAAAAACACTAATCCAACCACTCCACCACATTATTCATTGAATTTCAAACTAGGCCAGTTACTAAACATATTGACCTAAACAAATCTTGGGAATTTGATATTCAGATATAGTGTTCCTCAACTAACCAAAATTTGTATGGATACATGCATCCAAATTTCATAGAAAATTCTCAAGCACCTCAGTTCTTTTGTCGTTATACATTCCTCCCTCAAAATTAATCAGTAATTTTCGTTAGACAATATTTTTACTCAAATGACTTTAGTAGTGTACTCCCTTCTATAGGATTTCTACTATAAATACTTAATGATTATTCACCTAGAAAAAAATCATTATTATCTTGATAATATTAATCACTCTCCATGAAAATCATAACTTGAAAAATTCATCCTACAGACCATACTTTAGGGCATAAATCAATCATGGTACCTCAACAACACTTTTTTCAGATTTTATTAATGATCTTCCACAAATTACTTAGAACCAATGGATATGTTTTAGAATAAATGTCTTTATTTTATGCAATAAAAATCTCACATTATAAATTGTTAAAACTCTACATTTTCCAAATATATGATTTTTAGTTACATTGGTTTCCAATAGACCTTGGTTTTGTAACTATATATATTTATCAAAATATCACAAACCCATTTAGCTACAAACATTCTATAAAATCATAGGGTTTCCCTACCACAGCTCATGTTTATCAAAAAGGTTACATCACTTCACAAAAATGAGATAACCATTATAATTGAATCGAAACACCCATGGACACTCATTAATTTCACTATCACAGTACATAGACCCCTTATCTTACATTTTTCATGTGTTAGTACATCTTCTCACAATGTACAATTCATATAATACAATCATCAATAAAATCCATTTTAAATTAATACATGATAAAGCATCGTAAGGCTAACTCTCTTAGATATCTCATAATCAAAATGTGGTTTGATAGACCATTAAACTATTTATCTGATACATAATAATTTATTTAATGAGATAATATTCGACTCCAAGATTGATCATGTGACTCAAATCCAATAGATTTGGGGGAAAGAGTTCTATACCTCTACAAAAAAAGGCAAGATCCCCCCATGGTCATTAAACCCTACAGCTCTAAAGGGATGAAACATGAATCTCTAATCAACAAAATCCCATACAAAAAATTATTTAATTCCACCATAATGAATCTTCAATCATCATTGTGACCAACCCCTAAGAGTTATATGACCCTTAGAACAAAATATTTCCATATTTATGATTTTCAAAAACCCTCGAATTAGCATGCCTCCAATGTGGCCTCAGATTGATCATATATAGTATTCACTAAATGACCATAAAAATGATTATATTATGTCATCACAACCAATATATAGTACATATATTGGTTGAAATATACTCCTTTATTCACATGGTAAGATAGGGAGAGAGTATGTAATATAAATATCACAATGCTGTAAAACTACCAATGGTTTTTATTGAATGAAACTCAATAATTAGGTGTAAATACTATTATAACCAAACTATATAACATGACTCATAATATTATGATCACATCCCATCGATACTAGTCACACACACAAAATAAAATTCCAATTCCACTATTGCTTTTTTTTAATTAATGCTTTTTACAAAACCATCCCAAAAAAATTAACTTTTTTTATTTTAATCATAATATGTGGTTTTATATAACATCCATATATTTTTAAAAAATATTAAAAAAAACATATTTTATTCTCAAAATATTTCTAAATATAATAATATAATAGTGGTAATTATGAAACTACAACTCTATTTTTTAAAAGAAAACCCTAAGTCCCACTACTACATAGCTTTTCTCCTCCCACTATGATTCACAGGCCCCTAATCCCACTCCGACATGCCTAAATAATATGCAAAAATTATGAACAATTTTAGGTACCTAATATACCCTCTAACTATAAATCAGAATTATCTAATCCGTGTACCATGCACCTCCTTCAATCAGGACTCTCCTCCTCCTTAACCCACTACCCCACACCTCCTCCCTGGACACCTACTAAAACCATACCTCCTCCAAATGTTCCTTAGTGTTAGGATAACTTTCCTTATCCTTCACCAAAATAACCTCTAAATGTTGAATTTCTAAAATCTACTTTGCATGGTCCCTCTTTAACATCTACAGTAACCTACATAAACTCAATAAATTTATTCTTTTCCTTTATCATAATAAGAAATTATTATATTTTTTAGTCCCAAATACTATATTTGAAAAAATAAATATATTAATGTTTCATTGATATACATGGAATATTAATTGTGATATAATTAAAATTATATTAAATCAATTTTTATCCCTCCTCTTTCATTTTCTTTACACACATTTTAAAGAAAATAATATTATACAGTATAAATGTAATGATTTTTTCATAAAAAAATATTATATATATATATAGATTATAAAACCTAATTCTATATCTTTATTTCAATAATTGATTTATTGATGACATTAATCTCTTTTATAAAACGTTTTAAAATATTTTTTTAACCATAATATTAATGTTTCCATAAAATGATTATTTATTAATTAGTACCTTCACTTTAGTTATATAGGAATGTCCAAAAAATCACATCATCTCATCTCATGATTTAGAATTATGAAAAATAATCATATAAATTTAATTCAATTATTTTTTATATTTATTCATCAAGAACATGTATTTCCATTTAATTTAAATAAAAATTTATTCACGCATTTATCATTAAAATGACTTATAAATAAAATAATATATATCATGACTAAAAAAATAGAACATTCTTTTTTGAGTATCCTCTTATATAAATTATTAATATGTGTTTTTGTGTGGATAACTATAAAATTACCTAAAAATACATTCAAAAATATCTAAAACCTTAAAAATAACAACTAATTCATATATTTCATCAAATAAGTCTTCTTTTGACATATTTTAATTAAACACATCTAAAACACAAAATAAAAATTTGATATTATATAAAAAATATGATCTCATCAATGAATAAATATTAAATGATTATTTATTCTACAAATTTAATAATTAGTATCAAATAAGTGTTTTCAAAATATTTCCTCTATTTTTATTAAAAAACAAAAAAACATCTATAATATTGAATAAACATTTTATAAAAATATATTTATAAAATTTCCTATAATATAAATTATAATATCAATGATATATTTCCAATTAATATTATATAAATATATATATGTGCATTATTTTATTTAATTCCTATTTTTTGTAATGATGTTATATATTAATTTTACTTTTTTAATTAAACATTTATACCTTTATTTCGAATGAATATGGTGAAGAGTGATAATATAATATGTATGGATAAAAATTTTATTAATTTACCCTAGAAAACACCTCTGTATTAAGGATTTGTAATATTTTATAGGAAATTCAATTGAAATTAAATCCATAAATGGTTGAACAAAACTGTCATGTCCTGATTACAAATTTTGTTGATAGATAAATAGAATCTATGTATATGAGAAGTTCATATTGAAATAATGTATTGATCAATAAGTAAGTTGGTTTTTTTATGGAGAATAAAATGTTATGGAATGTGAAAGAATTTAATTTCTATTAGAATTATCTATGTGAAAGCCATTTTCTATATAAGCATTGGATATTATAAATTGATTAATTAAAACATTATTATTTTTTACTTGAAAGGATTATAGTGGAGTGATGTGAAAAACAATAGATTGTATAGAAGATTGAAGAGAATAAATAAATAGAGTGAAGGAAACATTTGGAACATAACTCTAGAAGGAAGAATTGAAGATATTTAAAGGACCTGCATAAGATTTTTTAGGTACATACATAATGTAACGCCCCGACCCCAGTTGCCTAGAGTCGGTGCATTAATTACATAACATTGGCATGATCACAAGAAAGATCAAATCTCGAAAGACCGATTGGTTTAGTAGCCTTGGAAACACTAGATATATTCATAAGTTTTACATTACATCATAAAATGAAAAACTAATACAACAACATAATGTTTCCACAATCCACACTATTAACCCCTCATAAAATCCCTGCAGGTCATTCATAACTTACTTCTTCACATCCTGGGAAAAATAAAACATTAAAAAGGGGTGAGCTCAAATGCCCAGTAAGGATAACAATATAGCGGAAACTTTCATAAATAAGAATAAACATTTAAGGCAATGCATTACTAAAAAAAAAGCCTTTTAAACTTGAACTTCAACATAGTATGGCAAAAGTAAAAATGAAATAATTCCATTTACATATTCACATGGATATTCTACTAATCGAATAATCACATGCAAAAATCAATAACCACTTTCATAATGTTGGAATGCATAATGCCAGACTATCATAACCACATAGCCAAGGCTTCGTGCCAAGACTACAAATAATATTTTGTCAAGGCCTTGTGCCAAGACACTAGTTTGTCTCATGAGACCTACCGATGCATCGAGGAGCTATAGCGGGCTCCACCCGTCACTTATTAAGTCCAATGCATTCCCATATGAAAAGGTTTAAACATAACATAAACATTCGTATTAAAACTAGCATACGAAATGTCAATAATTTCACCATAAACTATGAATGGTATAAAAATAGCACATCCACAGTCAAACATATCACAAAAACTTCAATACAATATAGAAGTTTTGTATCATAATAAATCAACTTCAAATAATCTTAAAATCCATCAAAGGATGTTGACATAGATGAAAGCAAAATTCTTTTTAAAGAAATATCTCCTTTTATTTTGAAATCATTTAAGATCCATATAAAATAAAACATTTTCTTTGAAAATATTCTTATAAGATTGTAAGGAAAGCTTTGAAGATTTTATAACGGCGTAAAATAACCGCACCCTCCGTATAAGTTAAAAAAACATTCTTACCTCAATTCTGTCAAAAAGGTTAAAAAGGACCTTGTTTTGAAAACGATGGAAAGATTCCTTTATAAACCTCTTATAAAAAGTCAAAAAAGGGTATAAATGACTTTAACCCATATTCTTGTAAATAGTAAAAATGTTTTGAAATACATTTTTAAGAAACATGGATGTGGATGATAAAGAGATCCCAGTAGATTATTACATATAAACAACCTCGGATAATGAAGAGATTGTGAAATAACCCTTACCTTGTACTTTTCCTTGGTTGGGGTAGGTTAACCTCCTGTATAATGGTGAAATAATTGTTATTAAATTATACAAGAATCATATATATTAATATGATATCATATATGATCTTTTAACATTGATTTATTAATAATATCTTAGAATTATCATCGTTTCGGGTGTTAACTTACTCATTTTCTTTTATATGTTTTGTTACATAAGCCATGTTTGTTGTATCTTATTCATATCCAGAATGATATCAAGTCCTTAAACATCATTTTTAAATCATAAAATGATAATTATACTTGAATGGATACGATGGAGAATGAATCTCATCGCGTTCGTGGAGACGGTAGTCCGTACGTACGCACGAGCGACAATATCATTCTTTTGATATTAAAATAATATATAAATGAATGGTATATCATATATACAGAATCATTAACATGTTATATTTATTATTTACATGAGTTACACATCATTATTATACCCATCCAAATAATATTATATTGAATAACAATTACACCACGACGTGGAGACGGTAAGCCGTACGTACGCACGTATGGTGACATGTTATTCAAAGGGTGGATAGAATACTGAATATGGTTGTACCATACTTATAATAACATCACAGTATATGTGAGATACTGGAGTTATTATTTTATAATGGTAAGAACAAAGGAAGAAGAAGTGGAAGAAGAAATGAACTTAGAAAAGGGTGGTGAAATCATTACCTCTTCTTCGGGTTCTTCCTTTTGATTTGATCAAAAGGGCTCCTTAGGTTGGCTTTCTGATCCAACTAAGGCCTCTAGGTTGTAGTGAGGTATGTTGGGAGATTATTTGGGCAGAGTTTGGCCGAACCAAAAGGCATTGAAGGTGTGAAGAAATGAGAAGGAGGAGTGCCTTTTTATAAGAGGGGTGAGGGGAACCTTTGGAAAAGTTAGAAATATTAATTTATAATAAATTCATATTCGGTTTACAAAGGCTCCAAAGTTGACTATTCAAAGGATGAGGTGGGGATAGGTCGAAAACAACTCATCCAATAGAATTTAGACAGGTTTGGGTACTTATATTAACCTTATCATTAAGTATTAACTCTAAGTTAATTAGTTTCACTTTTACAATGTCTCTTTGTATTTTTATATTATATGGTTAATAGACTTACCATATACATACAAGCGACCCCCAAGTGGTACATTAATGATTAACCTATCATAATATAAGTCTCTTGGCCGAACTTTAGATTTTTAGGAATTTAATATCAATTAATAATATAATATTTGTTTTAAGAACTCTTTTATGTCAATTTTGACACTATTCAATAGTTGATTTTTGTGAAACTCATAACAGATTGATTACTTCTAACAAAGTCAATTAAATCAATCCTAATATATCATATTATCCTAGAAAATTAGTGTAATTCATTAAAAGTTTCATATTATATTTATTTGGGTATTTATAATATCAATTATGTTAATTTTCTACTATTTTAGTAATTACTGCATCATCATTGTGTCATAAATAAAATAAATTATTAAATGTCTAAAAATTATAAATAAAACCTCATTATGTAGGAAATCTTTTTAGCTTTCTAAGGAATATTTATAATCGAAAATCCAACATGTATAACCCTATGTAAAAATTGTTCTTCTAAAAGATGTAAGCTTATGCCATTTTTGTATTCATTTTAACTTAATTAAAATAAAGTGTCATTATCACTTACAAGTGGATCAATGGGGTCCCAAAATTGACCCAAAGATGCCCATGGTCGACCATGTATCAACCAATAGGGTTACGACACGTTTTAGGGTAATTTAGTATTATTATAATATTATTTTTTAACCCTTATTTACCGGATTTACCCTTAACCATGGTAAATAAAATATTTACCGCAGTAATTATTCAAAATGTCTAAAAATAAAAGTTACCTATTTACACAATTTAAACATCCTGATTCCAAATATGGAATCCATTTTTCTAAATTCAAAACACAGAAGTGGCAGAAATTAATTTAAAATTAATTCCCGCTGTCAAAACAAAAAGCGTGTTTTTTAAGAGATAATAACTATCAAAAGATTGACACTTGTTTATGTTCGGTTTAATTGTAAAATTATGTCCAATGACCAACATTATATTAAATGGTAAAAATATATTCTAAATATACTTTAAAACCACTCAAATTCACAATTTATCACTATTAATTATTTTGATTAAAAAAGTTGTTTTTAATTAAAATTTAGTAATTTTCACTATTCATCAAAATATGAAAGTTATCCGAAATGTACCAAAATTTCACCCTAGGCTAATTTTGATATTCCGAATCTAAAAATGAAGTCCATTTTAAAATATAAAATATATATAATTTCAAAAGGTAGTTATTACTATTCATAACGGCTAGTTTAATTGGTTGTTAGAACTCGGTGTTGCGTACAACACACACTATCACATTATTCAAAGAGAAACGTACCGTAGAAGCTTGGGGTGTTACATTCTCCCCTCCTTCAAATAATTGCGTCCTCGCAATTTCTAGGGTATTACTGCATAAAAAGACTCAGGTGGTTCTTCATCATAAGTTCCTCGGGTTCCCACGTTGCCTCTTCCATCTTATGGTTTCTCCACAAAACTTTTACCAGACGCGTCGTCCAGTTTCTCAGCACTTGTTCTCTCGTATCAAGAATCTTGACGGGCTCTTCGCAATAAGACAGATCGGGTTCCAGTTCTAATTCCTCATAGGTGAGTACATGCATCGGATCAGGCATGTATTTCCTCAATAGAGATACGTGGAACACATCGTGAACTTTGGAGAGACTTGGCGGCATTGCCAATCGGTAAGCTACAACCCCAATTCGTTCTATAATTTCGAAAGGTCCGATGTACCTGGGACTCAATTTACCTTTCTTACCAAAACGTATGACTCCCTTCCACGGAGATACATTCAGGAAAACATGATCACCGACTTGAAATTCCAAATCCTTCCTTCGATTATCGGCATAGCTCTTCTGCCTACTTTGAGCTGCTTTAATGTGATTTTGGATTACCTTCACCTTTTCCACCGTTTCCTCCACCAGTTCTGGGCCTACAAGTTTTCTTTCACCAACGTCATCCCAACAGGTTGGTGTACGACATCTCTTTCCGTATAACGCCTCATATGGTGCCATCTGAATACTCGAATGGAAGCTATTGTTATAGGAAAATTCTACTAGTGGTAAATATTGATCCCACATACCCTGAAAATCAAGTGAGCAAGATCTCAACATGTCTTCTAAGGTCTGAATAGTCCGTTCTGATTGTCCGTCTGTCTGAGGGTGGTAAGCAGTGCTCAAATGAAGTTCAGTATCCAGGGATTTCTGAAGACTTTTCCAAAATCTTGAAGTAAAACGGGGATCACGATCAGAAACAATCGATAGGGGTACTCCATGAAGTCTCACAACTTCATTAATGTATAGTCTTGCTAGATGTTCCAGGGGTAGATCTTCTCTTATAGCAAGAAAATGTGCTGACTTGGTAAGACGATCAACAATAACTCATATTGCATCGTTCCTTCTAGGAGTCTTTGGTAGCCCCATGACAAAGTCCATTGTAATATTGTCCCATTTCCACTCCGGTATGGGAAGAGGTTGCATGACTCCTCCAGGCTGTTTCCTTCCAGCTTTCACTTGTTGAAAAACCATACATCTTGACACAAAATCAGCAATCTCCCTCTTCATGTTGTCCCACCAAAAATGTTCCTTCAAATCTCTATACATTTTGGTGCTCCCAGGGTGTATAGAGAAATTGGAACTATGAGCATCATCCAGCAATTCCCTTTTTAGATCAGGTATATTGGGAACACAAAGTCTCTTCCCGAATTTCAAAATTCCACCTTCATACGCAAAGTCTCTCAATCTCCCATCATTCACAGCTTTAATCTTCTTCTGAAATTCTTCATCATCGGTCTGAGAACTCTTAATCCTTTCTAGTAAAGATGGTTTGGCAACCATTTGAAAAATCATTGATGTTTCACCTTCCCTGGTTATTCCCATGTCCATCTTCTCTAGATCCATGAAAATTGGATCCCTTTCAATTCTCATCATGTTCAGAACTCCATGGTCTTTTCTACTCAAATCATATGCCACCTTGTTTGCCTTCCCCGGGTGGTAGTGTATCGTGCAATCATAATCCTTGAGTAATTCAAGCCATCTCCTTTGCCTCATGTTGAGTTCTTTTTGTGAGAAAATATACTTCAAACTCTTGTGATCAGTATAAATCTCACATTTTTCACCATAGAGGTAGTGCCTCCATATCTTCAAAGCAAAGATCACAGCTGCTAACTCAAGATCATGAGTAGGATAGTTTTGTTCATGAATTTTCAACTGTCGTGATGCATAGGCAATAACTCTATCATTCTTCATAAGGACACAGCCAAGTCCTTTCTTCGATGCATCACTATAAATAACGAACCCATCATTCCCTGATGGTAGAGTCAATATAGGAGCATTGACTAATCTTCTCTTCAGTTCTTTGAAACATTCTTCACACTCTTTTGTCCAAACAAATTTAACCCCTTTACGTGTGAGCTTCGTTAATGGGTTAGCCAATCGGGCAAAATTCTGGACGAAACGTCGATAATAACCTGCCAAGCCAATAAAACTACGTACCTCAGTTATACTCGTAGGTGCTGGCCATTCTTGGATTGCCTTGGTCTTAGAAGGATCAACAGAGATTCCATCTTTTGAGACAATATGGCCAAGAAAAGAAATCTCCTGAAGCCAGAATTCACACTTGCTAAACTTCCCATATAATTCATGCCTCCTCAGAGTCTTCAAGATAATGCGCAAGTGATTTTCATGATCTTCATAGGTTTTGGAGTATACCAAGATATCATCAATAAATACCACCAAAAATTCATCCAGATACTCCTTGAAAACTCTATTCATTAGATCCATGAATACAGAGGGTGCATTAGTCAATCCAAACGGCATTACTGTAAACTCGTAATGCCCGTACCTGGTTCGAAATGCTGTCTTCGGAATGTCTTCCTTCTTTACACACAACTGATGGTATCCAGATCGAAGGTCAATCTTTGAAAAGTATTGAGCTCCATGCAGTTGGTCAAATAAATCATCAATACGGGGTAGGGGATACTTGTTCTTTATCGTTATAGCATTGATCTCCCTGTAATCGATACATAACCTCATAGATCCATCTTTCTTTTTAACAAAAAGAACAGGGGCTTCCCATGGAGAAACACTAGGGCGAATAAATCCCTTATTACTCAATTCCTCTAGTTGTTTCTTTAGTTCGACTAGCTCTACAGTGGCCAATCTATAAGGGGTCTTCGATATAGGCCTTGATCCAGGAATCAAATCAATAGAAAACTCAACTTCTCGTTCTGGAGGATGTCCAGGTAAATCTTCCGGAAATACATCTACAAATTCTTTCACAACAGGTACATCCTCTATTTGAACATTCCTTTCCTCACCGACAGTTATTTCATTCTCTTCCTCCCTGATAATTGAATTTAGTTGAGCTATTGAGGGTGGATCTAAATAAGAATTAGGTGGTGACGATTCTGCTCTAAAAATAAGGTGTTCCTTATCATTATCATCAAGAATCGTAACCTCTTTCTTCTTACAATAAATCTTCGCATCATAGTCCGAAAGCCAGTCCATACCGAGGATTATATCAAACTCAATCATAGGTATGACGATGAGATCAGCAGATAAAGAAAATTTATGTGCTCTAATGGGGACTGATTCACAAAACTTTGTTGCAACGATACTTCCCTTAGGAGTTTTAACTGACAACTCCCTTATTAAATCAAATTGGAAATATCTAATTTTCTTAGCAAACTGGGAAGATATGAAACAATGCGATGATCCAGAATCAAATAATGCATTTGCTAAACTTGAGGAAACCATTAAATTACCTGCCACCACATCTTTCGGAGCTTCTACCTCAGCAGTAGTGATAGCATAAGCCTGGCCTTGATCCCTTGGCCTTTTCTGAGGTAAGTTCTCCTGACGCTTAGGACATGCATTTTCATAATGCCCCATCTCCCTGCAATTGTAGCACTGAACGTTGGTAGCTTCCTTCTTCCCCTTGCAATCATGAGCTTGGTGGCCTTTTTCACCACACTTGTAACAGACTCCCATTCCCTTCAGGCAAGCACCAGGATGTTTCTTCCCGCATTTACCACAAGATGGATATTCAACCTTTCCCTTCTTCCCCTTATTTCCATTCCCAGATTGATCAGCAGGTCTCTTCTTCTCTTGCTTCGCTTTAAAGTCATAAGACTTAGAGAATTCTTTTTCGGTCTTGATAGCACATGAGACAATGTCTTCGTACGACGAAAAGGATTGTGAGACTAATGCTCTACGGAGAAATGGTTTTAACCCATCAAAGAAACTATCAATCTTACTTCTTGGGTTGCGAATATAATCTCTAGCATACCTCGCTAACCTTGTAAAGTTAGCCTCATACTTTGTGACATTCTCATCCTCCTTTTGTCTCAGACTCAGAAATTGCCTTTCCATATCTGCTCGATGGTCGCGAGGAAAGTATTTTTCTAAAAACAGATCTTTGAACTCCCTCCATTCCATGTTTGATACTTCATCATCTTCCTTCATGTTTTGAATCAATGACCACCATTGATCAGCATCTCCAGTGAGGCGGTAAACTGCCATGGTAACTTTTTCCCTTTCACTACTCCCCAAAGCCTGAAATATTTTCTCTAGGGAAAATATCCATTGCTCAGCTACTAAGGGATTTGTACTCCCATTGAACGTTGGTGGTTGTTGTCTCATGAATCGATCTAACATTGATCCTCCACGCTGCGGATCAGGGTGCTCTATACGGGTAAGGTTATTATTCATAACCTGAGTAAGTTGTCCCAGTACGGTGATTAGCTGATCAGCACCAGTTGCATCACCAGCCCCACTATAATTATCTTGAGCAGGAGGGCAATCCCTACATGGGGTGCGTGCATTGATACGGTTTCCATTTCTTCCACTAGGCGCCATTTCTAAACAATGGCATAAACTAGATCAGTTTATGAATCAAAATACATAATCCCATACTTATAAAACACTTAACATAAATTGAACTATCTATGGATATAATCCATAATCATAAATATGTTTTCTTTGAGGAAGTATATACTCATAAACCCTTCATAATTATTTGTAAAGAAAGTGAGAGTTATCCTAAGCATATCCCCCGGTAGTGTCGTAACCAAGAGTGCAGCAAGGCCCGTTGTCGTGCACCAGTTCCCGTTCGAGTCTAGCTCAAAGCGGTGTTTTCGGGTTTTACCCCTAGGTACATCTGTGCCAGAGCCGCCTCTACCTGCTCGTATCCAGATAGGGATGTATTGCTCGGAAAACTCACAAAATCTCTACAATACCAAAATTCTAGGAAGTTCTTCTATACTAATCCTCAAAGTTCATCTTAGGTCTACGTGCTCTAATCAGAGTTTATCTAAATCTAGTTTCCAAGGTTTGTACTAAACTTCCTCTGATACCAACTGTAACGCCCCGACCCCAGTTGCCTAGAGTCGGTGCATTAATTACATAACATTGGCATGATCACAAGAAAGATCAAATCTCGTAAGACCGATTGGTTTAGTAGCCTTGGAAACACTAGATATATTCATAAGTTTTACATTACATCATAAAATGAAAAACTAATAAAACAACATAATGTTTCCACAATCCACACTATTAACCCCTCATAAAATCCCTGCAGGTCATTCATAACTTACTTCTTCACATCCTGGGAAAAATAAAACATAGAAAAGGGGTGAGCTCAAATGCCCAGTAAGGATAACAATATAGCGGAAACTTTCATAAATAAGAATAAAAATTTAAGGCAATGCATTACTAAAACAAAAGCCTTTTAAACTTGAACTTCAACATAGTATGGCAAAAGTAAAAATGAAATAATGCCATTTACATATTCACATGGATATTCTACTAATCGAATAATCACATGCAAAAATCAATAACCACTTTCATAATGTTAGAATGCATAATGCCAGACTATCATAACCACATAGCCAAGGCCTCGTGCCAAGACTACAAATAATATTTTGTCAAGGCCTTGTGCCAAGACACTAGTTTGTCTCATGAGACCTACCGATGCATCGAGGAGCTATAGCGGGCTCCACCCGTCACTTATTAAGTCCAATGCATTCCCATATAAAAACGTTTAAACATAAAATAAACATTCGTATTAAAACTAGCATACGAAATGTCAATAATTTCACCATAAACTATGAATGGTATAAAAATAGCACATCCACAGTCAAACATATCACAAAAACTTCAATACAATATAGAAGTTTTGTATCATAATAAATCAACTTCAAATAATCTTAAAATCCATCAAAGGATGTTGACATAGATGAAAGCAAAATTCTTTTTAAAGAAATATCTCCTTTTATTTTGAAATCATTTATGATCCATATAAAATAAAACATTTTCTTTGAAAATATTCTTATAAGCTTGTAAGGAAAGCTTTGAAGATTTTATAACGGCGTAAAATAACCGCACCCGCCGTATAAGTTAAAAAAACATTCTTACCTCAATTCTGTCGAAAAGGTTAAAAAGGACCTTGTTTTGAAAACGACGGAATGATTCCTTTATAAACCTCTTATAAAAAGTCAAAAAAGGGTATAAATGACTTTAACCCATATTCTTGTAAATAGTAAAAATGTTTTGAAATACATTTTTAAGAAACATGGATGTGGATGATAAAGAGATCCCAGTAGATTATTACATATAAACAACCTCGGATAATGAAGAGATTGTGAAATAACCCTTACCTTGTACTTTTCCTTGGTTGGGGTAGGTTAACCTCCTGTATAATGGTGAAATAATTGTTATTAAATTATACAAGAATCATATATATTAATATGATATCATATATGATCTTTTAACATTGATTTATTAATAATATCTTAGAATTATCATCGTTTCGGGTGTTAACTTACTCATTTTCTTTTATATGTTTTGTTACATAAGCCATGTTTTTTGTATCTTATTCATATCCAGAATGATATCAAGTCCTTAAAAATCATTTTTAAATCATAAAATGATAATTATACTTGAATGGATACGATGGGGAATGAATCTCATCGCGTTCGTGGAGACGGTAGTCCGTACGTACGCACGAGCGACAATATCATTCTTTTGATATTAAAATAATATATAAATGAATGGTATATCATATATAAAGAATCATTAACATGTTATATTTATTATTTACATGAGTTACACATCATTATTATACCCATCCAAATAATATTATATTGAATAACAATTACACCACGACGTGGAGACGGTAAGCCGTACGTACGCACGTATGGTGACATGTTATTCAAAGGGTGGATAGAATACTGAATATGGTTGTACCATACTTATAATAACATCACAGTATATGTGAGATACTGGAGTTATTATTTTAGAATGGTAAGAACAAAGGAAGAAGAAGTGGAAGAAGAAATGAACTTAGAAAAGGGTGGTGAAATCATTACCTCTTCTTCGGGTTCTTCCTTTTTATTTGATCAAAAGGGCTCCTTAGGTTGGCTTTCTGATCAAACTAAGGCCTCTAGGTTGTAGTGAGGGATGTTGGGAGATTATTTGGGCAGAGTTTGGCCGAACCAAAAGGCATTGAAGGTGTGAAGAAATGAGAAGGAGGAGTGCCCTTTTATAAGAGGGGTGAGGGGCACCTTTGGAAAAGTTAGAAATATTAATTTATAATAAATTCATATTCGGTTTACAAAGGCTCCAATGTTGACTATTCAAAGGATGAGGTGGGGATAGGTCGAAAACAACTCATCCAATATAATTTAGACAGGTTTCGTTACTTATATTAACCTTATCATTAAGTATTAACTCTAAGTTAATTAGTTTCACTTTTACAATGTCTCTTTGTATTTTTATATTATATGGTTAATAGACTTACCATATACATACAAGAGACCCCCAAGTGGTAGATTAATGATTAACCTATCATAATATAAGTCTCTTGGCCGAACCTTAGATTTTTAGGAATTTAATATCAATTAATAATATAATATTTGTTTTAAGAACTCTTTTATGTCAATTTTGACATTATTCAATAGTTGATTTTTGTGAAACTCATAACAGATTGATTACTTCGAACAAAGTCAATTAAATCAATCCTAATATATCATATTATCCTAGAAAATTAGTGTAATGCATTAAAAGTTTCATATTATATTTATTTGGGTATTTATAATATCAATTATGTTAATTTTCTACTATTTTAGTAATTAATGCATCATCATTGTGTCATAAATAAAATAAATTATTAAATGTCTAAAAATTATAAATAAAACATCATTATGTAGGAAATCTTTTTAGCTTTCTAATGAATATTTATAATCGAAAATCCAACATGTATAACCCTATGTAAAAATTGTTCTTCTAAAAGATGTAAGCTTATGCCATTTTTGTATTCATTTTAACTTAATTAAAATAAAGTGTCATTATCACTTACAAGTGGATCAATGGGGTCCCAAAATTGACCCAAAGATGCCCATGGTCGACCATGTATCAACCAATAGGGTTACGACACGTTTTAGGGTAATTTAGTATTATTATAATATTATTTTTTAACCCTTATTTACCGGATTTACCCTTAACCATGGTAAATAAAATATTTACCGCAGTAATTATTCAAAATGTCTAAAAATAAAAGTTACCTATTTACACAATTTGAACATCATGATTCCAAATATGGAATCCATTTTTCTAAATTCAAAACACAGAAGTGGCAGAAATTAATTTAAAATTAATTCCCGATGTCAAAACAAAAAGCGTGTTTTTTAAGAGATAATAACTATCAAAAGATTGACACTTGTTTATGTTCGGTTTAATTGTAAAATTATGTCCAATGACCAACATTATATTAAATGGTAAAAATATATTCTAAATATACTTTAAAACCACTCAAATTCACAATTTATCACTATTAATTATTTTGATTAAAAAAGTTGTTTTTAATTAAAATTTAGTAATTTTCACTATTCATCAAAATATGAAAGTTATCCGAAATGTACCAAAATTTCACCCTAGGCTAATTTTGATATTACGAATCTAAAAATGAAGTCCATTTTAAAATATAAAATATATATAATTTCAAAAGGTAGTTATTACTATTCATAACGGCTAGTTTAATTGGTTGTTAGAACTCGGTGTTGCGTACAACACACACTATCACATTATTCAAAGAGAAACGTACCGTAGAAGCTTGGGGTGTTACACATAAGGGTTTACTCTTAGAGAATCCAAAAGAATGAATCATTCAAAGAATAGGGGGGTTAAGATAGGGGATGTATTTGATCAAATGAAGAGATGATCATGAGGATCAGATCTAGGGGAATTTCTCTTATTTAATATTAAAAAAATGTTAAACCATTTGAACCAGAAAGGACCAACCTTAAATTTTAAAGTCAGATCATTTTTCAGATAGACTATTACTGATTGTAATCATCATCCACATCCTTAATAAAATTATTTAAATATTTCCCTATATTTTCTGAAATTATATCTAATTCATATAAATTTTTTTGACTAAAATTTTATCAAATTTTATTTCATATCTGTTTTATGCGATTCAAATTTAGTGCATTGACTTTGGTACAATATGGATTATAAGTCCTGATATATTATATTCACAAGATTTGTTAAATTTATGTATTTTTTAGTTTATTATTTCCATAAGTGAAAATTATGAAGGATAACATCAAGAATGAGACGTTATTGAGACCCAACAAGTGGTATCAAAGTTTATTTGAAGAGATTATATTTCACTAAACCATATCCAAGGTATTTTAGATCATTATTTAATACCATCATTCTTCCTTCAACCTTTTATTATAATCCTATTATGTAATTTCTGATCTATGTTACATGTTTTAGAATCTTTTACAAGTTAATTTATTACATAATTAATATCATTAGATGAGGTTATGGTCTATGTGGTGAAGTTTGAAAGGAATTATTTTGGTTTATGGAAGGTTAATATAGACTATTTTCAATTGAATAATGTAATTTATCATCCATTGACTGGTAATAATTTTGAATTGATAATGGAAGAAGAATGTGAATAGATGGATATGAAATTACTAGGTTTGATCTCTATTTTTCTAACATAAAAGATGTCCTATAATATATGTGGGGTTAATAAATATTTAGAACCTATGAAGAAACATTCTGGTATATATTAAAAAATTATTGTAATGAGTAAATTATTTATATTATAGTACCTATTACACATGATAATGATTGTAGGAAAGTTGGATTCTAATTATGTCAATGCATTCAATATAAATAAAAATCAATTTTAATCAATAAAGTTAATTTTTATAGATCCATGGTTGGAATTAATATTTATTTAATCACTCATGTAATCATGGAATACAATGATTACCATTATGAATGAATCAATTTGTAATGTAAATTTAGTGATTGAGGGAATAAGGGATATGATTTTGAATAAGAAGATTCAATGGAATGATATTTAGAAAATATATTAGAAGCATATAAATCATTTAAGGTAGGTGAAATTACATTTTATAAATATTCAAGGTAAATATAAATAAATAGGAATTATATGAGAGTGTAGCTCTGTTGATAGTAGAATTACTATTTGTTTTCACTATGGGAAGAAAGTATGTATGATGAAATATTGTAGTGAGAAAATACTCAATTATATAATATATTATTATGGAATTTAATCCAAAGATCTCATTTTAGAATATTTGAGTGCTATTTTACTGGGAGTCATAAGTTCACTGGAACATTGGTTCATAGTCATTTAATATTCATTTCAATCTAAATCTAAGAGAGGAATTATGAGAAATTGTACTTATAAAAAATATATTAAGGTACATGTAATAGAAAGAGAAACACTCGAGATAATGGGAATAGATGATGTTTCTATCAGAAAAATAAATGGAAGATTATTATAATTAAAAGTTGTATGATACATACTGAGATTAAGGAATAACATGTTTTTAATATTACAACTAGAAGATGCATATTTCTATAAAAGCATTGTGGTAAGAGTGTAGATAATAACACATGGTTCCATAGTGGTGGGTAATAGTGTTAAAAATGTAGAATTGTTCCTCGAAATAGTTTCAGAATGTTCAATTAATGCTTAACTAATAATATCTAAAATGATGTGGTAGGAATAAACCTTTTCTCTAAAGGATTATTGAAGTTCATAATTATGGAGAATGAAAAATGTATGGAACTTATACTATTGAAATAATATATTTTACCACTCTGTGATCAGTGATAGAAATATGTCATAGTTTTTATGGATTGATATTAATTCACCTTCATGATAGGCATGTATATTCACCACTATACTACAATGATGAAAAATAAAGTAAAACATATTATTATGAAAAACCTAAAAATCATAATAAAAAATAACATATTGAACACAATAAAATAAAAAAAATTAAAATATAACATTTAGACAAAATATAATAAAAAAATAGAGTTTTTTGGGATTTAATTTAGTCAATCACATTATATTATTTTCAAGAAATGTAAATTATTTTATTTATTTCATATAAAGACTAAAAAATATATCATTATAGAATTATAAATGAAATTATCACACACGGAAAAATTACTCTTAGGTTCAAAAACAAGAGGAATAATTTTCTTATTCCAAAGAATCTATGTTTAAATATTATAGAAATTAAATGTAAGAGGTTAGAGTTTAAGCGAAATTTAAAATTATATTTCTCATTTCATATAATATATAGTAACTTGAGAAATACGAACCTGAACATGTGGAGGAAGAGATTATACCACTGATTTTTTCAATTGAATAAATTAGGGAGTCCAAGATGAAACTATATAAGGTTATTTTATTTGAAATTTCTCATCCATTTCATGATAATATTCTTAAGAAAAACATTAATGTAAAACCACATGAGATAGATCAATATTTGTTTGATTCAAAATGGAGTATCCTTTCAGAAGAAGACATATAAAAAAATTCTACCATCTTTGAAGAAAATGATTAAGAACCAATCTATCTTTATATGGATACTAAAGAATACATCATTGTAGTTGGATAATTTTAATATAATATGGGATATATTTAGTACATTACTTTATCCATAAAACCCAAATCCATGAGTTACTTCACATTAAAAAAGATCATAAATTCGAGTGAATACCTAGAGATAATCAATCATTAAACTCATCTAAATTCAATTTTGGTAAAACTAAATTGTTTGATATCACTATCTATTTTGACTTTTAATAATCATATAGTACCTAGGAGAGTAAATAAGAAGATGATTATGTTCCTAATGAGGAATAAAAAATTATCACTAAACTTATTGATTGTCTTCATGAAAGAGTAAAACAGGAATACCCAATGTATTATTAGGAAAAAATGAAGCCATAAGTTTTCTATATTGAGGGATGAGATGATCATACTAATTAAAATTATGTTAACTCCATTTACATATAATATTTCACTTATTAAAACTTTGATTGTTATTTTAATGTTTCCACATATGTGAAAACCATGGATGTTGAATAAATATCAAAATAAATACGATGAGAAGATGAAGAACCACCCTTTTTTATACCCCAACCATGAAAGATGTTCATAATAGCTAAAGAGATATATTTTTAGTATTCTGTCAATTAGATTCTAAATTACCCTTTTGAATGAATTTATACAATGGGAAAATTTAATTTTTGGTTAATGTACAAAACCTCTTCTACTATCAGATTATGGATAACTAGAAGAACTGAATTTCATGGGGTAGTCCGAAATTTGTACTATAGGGGGGTTAGACCAAGATTTTGATTTTTTCCATTTATATTCCTTTCCATTTATTATTCTTTCAAAAGTTTATCCTATTTTTTCTCTCTATTACATGTAGGTTTTATTGGGTGACAACTAGAAACATCACTGAAAGCTTCCACTTTCAATAATTCAATGTGTATCACTTCTTTATATATTATTTTGTATACTATCTAACTAATATTATTTTTCTAAATATGGTGATGACATTATTGAATCAAAATTTAGTATTAAAGGTTCATTTTTTGGGGAGTGGTAATAATATATTAATATTTTCATGGTTTATTTTGGTTTTTTTATTATTTAGAGTGTTTTTGTGAATTTTGTGCTATATATAATTTTTAAGAAAATCTAGACCATCATTGTATATTTCCATGCTATTTGATTTTAATTTCAAAAGATTCAAATTATTATTTAAATTTTCATTGATTCTTTAGTTCCAATTTCATCATTTAAGTATGTTTGATAAATAAAATGGATGTGTATTAGTGCTTTCCAAAATAAATATCTTTTTATAACCCAATATTTTTCTAAAAAATTTGACATGTTCTCTCTAATTATCTATACATGTTTAAAATTTAATATGATCTATATAACTCACATTAGTGATTTACTAACCTAATTAAACTATTGGTAGATGAATATTTTAATGGATGTGAGTCTCTTTGAATTCATAGTTAATGATTTCTACCATCTTATGGTTTTTTAGAATGATCGACAGTTAGGAATAGAGATAATGTGTCCTCATTGGGATATTCACAGTTTTAAATTATATTTATTAACTATTAACCATCCTTTATATAATAATTTATAATTATATTATAGCTCTGATGATTTTATTTTTAATGGGTGGGATTTCAGACCAAGAATGTGAGTTAGTGGCTCATCTCTATTTGGGATCCCTTTATCATTTATCTTAGGAGGATGTGGTTGTTTAGTATTCTTTGGGATTTTTAGGTACATTATAAATTAAAATATTGGGCCCAAGATGATGATCAAACCAATGATGACATGTTTTTAATAAGATTATATGAGACTGTCCATTAGAAAAGGAAATCTCGCTTAAGGTGATTATCTTATGATTATTGTCTTTCTTATTAACCTCTTTAATTTTTACTTCATTACATTGCATGTTTACCTTTATGTTTTTCATTTTGATTTGTAAAATCCTAATTTTCATTTCTATAATAAAATATAAAAAAATTCAAAAATATAAAAATATTATTGGGTAATTAATGGTGGACTTCACATCCAAAATATCATCATGATAAACACCATAGTATTCCACTATACTTCACTAAAAAAATATGTAACAATCCGTCTTTTCATGATGGTACGGATTGTTTTTTTTTCAATTTGAACCAATTTTTAAATATTGGTGAAAATATACAATGGCCTAAGGATGGTCCCAGGAGTGTATGAGGCTTGTTTAAAGAACGGATTTATTGAAAAATGGGAAAAAGTTTGGGCCATATGGATTGGATAAACTATGCTACCCATCCGACATAGTTTCTCAGAAAGCTTGTTGTTGTAGGTAGTGAATACTTGTAGGATGCATGATTTCTCAAAAACCTTGTGACTTGAAGATAATTAAAATTAAGTGCTTCTAGTTTTTGGGAAAATCATTTTTCACTTTTTGTGCAAGGTTATAAAAATTGTACACCAAACCATGTGGTGTGCCACATTATAGTAGTGAATTGTGCATGGTTTGGAAACCATGAACCTAAACTATGTTCCCCTTATTTTTGAGGTGAAAAACAATTCTATAACTTATAACTTTAACATATTTATTCATTACCTTTCTTACTCTAGTAGATCAGTAACATTTTCCTCCTACATTGATCTCAAGAATCCTCCCAATGTAGGAATCGAGTTGGCTCCTACTTCTGTTGTCTAATCATTGATCTATCAGAAGCATATGATCTATCTCAGTAAGCTCTTCTAGTATCCTACCTCTTATATAATTTTATTTTAGGATTTATATCTCTATTTATGTTAAATCTCAATTTCCTTATTTTCAGTTCATTGGACCATTTCACATATCTCTTCTAAAATACTTTGAATCTAAGGATGATATCAAGTGAGGAGTCATCTACAGCCATGAGGATGGTGGTCACATCATTTTCCATTTGAGTTTCTATGTTTTTTAACTACTCTATTATGATGCACACAATAGTTTTCCATGCATCATATTTATATTGATTTCCCTGTGTCTAATTGATACTTGCACCTTAATACATTCCAATTGAATCTTGTTTTGGGTTTTAATGGTTGTTTAACTCATTTATGGACATCCCTTGGGTGTTCCATGTTGAAAT
The DNA here is from genome assembly GCA_963277665.1 of Viscum album. Taxonomy (NCBI): domain Eukaryota; kingdom Viridiplantae; phylum Streptophyta; class Magnoliopsida; order Santalales; family Viscaceae; genus Viscum; species Viscum album. The sequence continues at coordinate 1,404,490,535 of OY728133.1, read as the reverse complement.
TTCCTTTCTATGTAAATGTAAAGATGCCTAATTCACTTCCTAATCATTATTTTTATCTTATAAATTGAATTCCCATTATAATATGAATGGTTGATTAAACTGTGGGTGACTCACATTTGGCTGGTCAACCAAGACTTGTAATTTCCCAAGTATAAAATTTCCTTAATAAAATTGAATCTTTTTAAATGACCCTTTATTCATAATAAATGAAATTTCCATTCATTAGTAAATGGAATGGTTTATAATTATATGGGATAGTATATAAATGATGATTTTATTTAACTTCAATACAATTACATGGTTTAAATGAAAAAACTTATTTATAATGATTTATAAGTGGTGGTAAGTCCACAGCTTTTGTAATGATTATAAATATTCATTGATAATTGTATGGACATGTATGTAATGGAACTTGCCTAATGATATGCATAGGGAGTAATACATCATGAATTATTTTATAAATATAATTACACATTGTTATGGATATGCTATAATGGTAAGCGCTTTTTGAGTGTGGGCGTATCATGATCCCTTACATCGGGTTTTGAGCATGACGTCTCTCACCATTAACATTGTTTGTATAGTGGTCATGATGTACACATTCAGTAATAAAAAACTAGACATTATCAGCATTGGAATTTAGAGGTAATATAAAAATGATCTGATAAATTCCATCATTATCAGCCGAAAAATAATCACACATTAAGGGATGCCTTTATCAGTGCTAAATGAAAGCACTGATAAAGGATAATATTAATCAGCACCTATTATTTAGTGCTAATAAAAGTTTTCTTATGTCAGTGCTGTATTTTAGCACTAATAAATATTACCCTTTATTAGCACTTTATTTTTATCACTGGTAAAGATATTTTTTATCATAATTTTTGGAGCACTCATAAATATCGAGATTTATCATCACTTTTTTATCACTAAAAAAGATCACTTTTATCAGAACATGTCAATTTAATGTTGATAAAATAAATCTTAATCAGTACTTTCATAGAAGATATATTAAAAGTGTCCATGATTTATTTTAAAAAAACATTAACTCGTACTTAGTCATCGGGATTATAAAGATCTCACAGAGCTCCTCTACAGTCAGCACAACTCCACTATGATCTACTAGATGAATCAAGAATATAATCTAAGGTATGTTATTTTCTAATTTTACTATATCGTTGTTTGATCTTTTGGGATCTATGTTTTCCATTTTTTTCTATGATGAACCATACATCTCATATCATTTCCACTATCAATTTGATTCCTCTAGTGGAATATCAAATTCCCCAACATACCTTTTAAGGTCAACTATCATATCTTCCCCAAAAATGTTCAATCCTTTAAAATTACCACATTGATCATAATACTCTATAAGTTCAATGTATCTTCTAATATCCTAGGGATTAAAATGAAACAATTATACTCATTTTATTCTATTACCAGGTAGATGAACCCCAATTTATTTGATATCTGCATTGTTTTGAACATCTATAATAGGCATTTTGAAACACCAATTGCTAACCTCATTTTCAGTTAAAAATTTCTTCTTATAAGAATGATACAAAAAGTGAGTTTATGTAATATAAATTTTTAGATCATTATTGAGGATGTTAGCTGCAATATCAGTATACTTGAATCCTTTATGATTAGAAACCATCCCAATGCATGAGTGCCAACTCGAGAGTAGATTCTTCTAAGAACAACAAGAAATGTCCTCTTGTGTTTCCTAGGGTATAGAAAACTATTTTGATATATACTTGAATTCTTGATTCCAATCAATGAGCCATGAAATGTTTGATAGGAATTTATCCATACATAGACAGATTTCTCCCCATAACCTAAGAAGAATCATTTATAGTTCAAAGTTAAAATTTAAAATTAATATCAACATACTTCATCAATATTATGTTCCCCATACCAGTATTCTTATATTTAAAATTCCAATTTACCACAATAAATGCTAGAAGATCCGAATAAAAACTTCTAGAGAAACCATGTGGAAGGTTTGAACTTCTGATGCACTCAGAATACCACTCTCCACCAAAAATTGAATGTCTAAATAATTAAGAACACTATCAAATTCCTTTTTATCAAAACAGGATTCTTAAATTTTTATTCCATGGGATGAAAGACTAGGAATATATATTCCATGCATATGGGATTTTCTCAAGATATTCCACAAAGTTGGCCTCAATCTACCCAGTTTAGTAGTCTTATTGAAAAACCATTGATCCTTGTGTGGTTGACATGGAATAAAATCCTCCTTCTGCAGCATAGCTTTAGTCAACCCAGTGAAGAACCAACTATTAAATATTTAGCATCAATATTTTTCTCGTAACAAAGTTTGTTTCACTTGAAATAGAAATAATTGTCAAAGTACTATTGTCCCTTGGGTCATCCTTGTCCCACCTAACTAATAATTAGTTGATCTTTGAAAGAATTAGTAGGAACTCTGAATGAATATATGATCGCTAGTTCTTTACTGGGTTGACTATCTCATGTTTCAAAGGTAGGACCAAAGATGTTGTTTGCAACCTAGATGAAGATCCATAAAAAATATGTAAGTTTGATGAAATGGAAATATCTTCAATACATTTAGGAAAAATATACCCAATATTTTAGTGATAGCATGGCTCCTAGATTAATTGTATCTAATATCCATTACTAATAATTTAAGGAATTTATGAGATGAGGAATAGACTTTTGAAACCAATTCTTGAAGAGGGGAAAAGCCAAATATGAATAAAAACACCCTTGAGATCAAATTATCTTACATATAAAAAGGAAACTATTTAAAGAACAAATATAATAGATTTTCACACATGTCTTTCCAATGTTAAAATGTTTTATGTTTTCTTTCATAGTAGAACTTCCAATTTTACAGATTGAATCGATGTTTTTTTGGAGAAAAACCCTTCTCATGGAAGAAAATGACAAGAGTGGATTAATCCCATATGCCCGTTATGTCTAAATATATCACCACAAACTCAAGGGATGGGGAAACCCCATCTAGGTACTCATTATCTTTTATGTTCTATCAACAACACACAGACCCTGTAAATGTGGAAGTAAGTATCTTTAGAATACAGTTCTATTGAAAAACATTTCACCGACTAATGAATATCATTCCCCAATGGATTCAATGCCTTTATCCCAAGAGAAAACTTTTATTTTATTATATTCTAAATATATCCCCTTATTAATACTTCTCTTTAAACACCACACATTCCTGATGCCTCCATTTCCACTAATTCCTTCTAGAGAAATACTCCACACAACTAGAGAAAGGCTCGATAGAATAAGATAGTGAAAGGAAAATTCAAAATATGAAACTAAAATGTAGCATGGGGAGTCATCTTGTTCAGGTTTAATTTTAAATGAATATTGTATTTTTCTAAAATTAATTTATTTTAATTAACATTTTTGTATAGGTAATGGTAAATTACATTAATATTTATCCTCAAATTTATTCCTAAGGATTTTAATAAAACATTATGAAAATAAATGGTTGATCGTAACATCCCAAGTAAATAAAGAATAATACATTTGAATATTTATTAATATTTTTGAATGAAATTTTAATTTTACTTTAAAGGGGATGCTATGTTCGATGGCTTACCCGATACGCAACAACGGGTTTCTTTGAAATCGTATGCTACACAATAATAATATAATATTATTATTTTAAATGGTAGTTAAAGCCTAGTCATTGTATTTGCGAGGATGAATAGAACTAACTACAATATGATTATATATGTTAGTTAAATGTTTTTACATTTATCTGATAAAAGTTATAGGCTTAAAATGTGAATGAATCTAATTTTAAGCATAAATAATCAAATATTCTTTAAAAGGTCGATTTACCGCCTTTTGATGGTGAAAACACTTTAAATATAGTTTTGGTAACTTTTATATGTTATATTTTATAAAATAAAATTATTTTTTGATTCAGGACATCCAAATTTACTTTGGGTAAAATTTTGGTATTTTTCTGATAAAATTCATTTTTTAATGAATAGTGAAAAATACTGTGTTTTAATTCAAAAGTTGATTTTAATATAATTTATTTATATGTTTAGATTACAATTTTAATTGGTTTTAAAGTTTAATTAGATTATGTTTTTACCATTTAATCCAATGTTGTTCATTATAGTTAATTTCACTTTGAAATGGGATATAAACATGTATCAATCTTTTGATAGTAATTTTTTCTGAAAAACACACTATTTTTTGACAAAGGGAATTAATTTTAAATTAGTTAATGCAACCTCTATGTTTTCAATTTGGTAAAATAGACATAATTTTTGAATTTGGAATATAAAATATATCTTAGGCTAAATTTTTGGTATTTTTCTAAAAAACTACAATTTTTGATGAATAGTGAAATCACTAAGTATTTGTTAAAAAACTAACTTTTTCATTTAAATGGAATTTTACTACTTATTTGAATTGGATTTCAAAAATCATGCATACATGGTTGTTATTAGTAAGTAAATTTTTGTTCAATAAAATGAAAATAATTTTTTGTGAATAGTACCTTTCACTTTTATTTACCGCGGTTAAAATTAAATAGGGTAATTAATGGTAAAAAGATAATTATAATAATAAAAAATTACCTTAACGCTTGTTCTAACCTTTTTGGTCGAGTCATTTACGACCATGGGAATCTTTGGGTCGATTTTGGGACCCCATGGAGCCACATGAGAGTTATAATGAAACTATTTTAATTAACTTAAAGTAAAGGAAAAAATGACATAAATAAATATCTTTTTCTTAATTAATTTTTACGTGGGGTTATATAAGTAATATTTTCGACTATAAATCTAAAAATTATGGTATTTATTTTATAATTTTTAGACATCAAATACATTAAATTATTTATGAGACAATAATGAGGCAGTATTTACATCATTAATAAATGATTTAAATAAATAAGAATATAAATATTAAACCAATATCCAAAAAAAATCAATTTATTATTGGATGATTTTATTTGGAACATGAGTCACCTTATCTTCAAATTTAATTATTTTTAGATCTTTATTAACTTAATATAAGTTTATAATAAAATAATATTTGCGAACTTTCCTAAACAACCCCTCCTCCCCCTTATAAAAAGTCCTCACTTATAAAAAATTTCACACACCTCTCAAGTATCTTGTCACCTCCAAACCCTGCCCAAATAATCTTTCAAGATCCATCTCCTCCTCCTACAAGACTTACTAAAGAAAAAAGACACTTCAAAACGTCCTTTTGGTTCAAACCAAAGGGAGTTACCCAAATTAAAGTTAATGGTTTCTCTTTACTTCTTTTCTTTTCTTTAACATCTATAGCCCATAAACTCTTTTTATTCATTTTTTATAACAACACCAGTATCCTCAATATAAAAGGATGTGGTTATGAGAATTATTAGAACTAGACTTACGCACACTTCCATCTAATGGGTGAAGAACATATTGTTTCTGTGGATGAAAAACTAATGCCTCACGAAATGATGATTGTTCGTTTATCTCATACAACCTCTCATGGTGGCCATTAAGATGGAACTATATTTATATATGATATATAATATGTTTATGTTTTCTTTATTCTTTTGTATTTTACATTTATATCCTACCGTTATGGTTTCCATAGTGGGTAAATGGGATAATTTCATTTGAGGAAGTGCGGATTACCACCCCCTAAAAGTCATATGACTCGTTAATTCTATATATGGGACATATAATGGATAGAGTTAATGATATTATATATGATATTATACTATAAATATAATATACCTATGTATAATTATGTTTTAATTCCATTAATTTATGAAATATAAATGAAAGTAGTGTTCATGCGTACATACGGCTTACCATCTCCATGAATGGTGAATTTCATTTATTATATCCAAAATTTCATGTACTGTTATAAAAACATATATATACTGAATATATATGATATCTAAATCATGAATATCATTTTGGATATAATGGACTATTGGCCACATGGACAACTTGTAACTATAAGTTATTTAATTTACTCAAGTACCAAATATTGACAAAACAACCATTATTAACTTAAATGATTACATAATGTTTATAACATGTTAATAAGTGATATAAAAGGAATAATAAACTTAAAAAGTGTTCTTAAGAAAGTATAAATTAACTTTAGTTTATTATTCAGGTGATTAAAGAACGATCGAGTCAAGTCAGACACGAGGTAAGGGACTTTTTCTCAATCTCCTTTCATTGAGGCATATTTTGTTTTATACACGACTTAATTTTATATAGTGTATAAACCCCTTTGACTTTTAATTTCATTCAGATGGAATATTTTTCTACAAGGCGTTTTACTAAATGAAAAGAAAAAAAGAATGTTTATTTTTAACGTAAGTGGTGACAAAGACCTTTTCCACAGCTGTGAGTGTTATTTGATCTTTGGATTCCTTAACAAGCTGTAATATTTTTAAAAGGAAAATAAATACAATTTACTATTTTACATATTTTGGTATTGAAAATGGATTTGAAAATGTATTTTTTAATATCAATATATTTAAATGATATATTTTGATTAAAATGTGGAAATTTTTTCTTTCCTTTATGTTTTTTTATGTGTTATGAATATGTGATGGTTCTTGGGCATTGTTTACGTATACGGGTGGTTTGGTAATAAACCTAGGGAGGGTGAGCCTAAAATAACTCTCCAATGCATTAGCTAACGAGATAGAGGTAATCATGAATGTTTCTCCTAAGAGATTTACATAATATATTATGATGGGTATTCCAATGTAACTCCTTATATAGCTGTGATATCTACAATGTAAGTATGAAATGAATGTCACTACTTACCTTTATGATTTATGATTACTATGTGTTATTAATAAATATTATGTTTTCATGAGGTAAGTAAAAGAGTTTATGTTTTATATGTATTGATATACTAATGATTTGTTTCTTATTTTATAACCCTTATTGTATTTTTTATGCTCATCCCAAGTTTTGAAATGTTTTTCACAGGACATAAAGATGAATAGGGTCAAGGATGGGATCAAGGAAAAGTCATGCTATCTAAAACATGGAACTAGACATGACTCTTTTTTTCAATAGTTTCTATTTTTTGAAAGAAATGGAAACTGAGTAGGAGTGTCTACTTTGTAATTTTTTAAATGTAATGTAATAGTTATGGCCTATTTCTCCGAAAATCTAAACCTGAAAAGATCTTAAATGTGAATTATTCATTTAATTCGAGATAATGTAATGTTTAAGGCTCGTTTCTTATAGTTGGTATTAAAGGTCGGTTTTGAAAACTTTAGGAGTTATAATATAATTAAATTAATAAATTATTTTTATTTTAAGTTATGATTGAAATGATATAGAATTTACAGATTACCATGTTGCTTCACCTAAAATACTTTTGTGTCCAGAATGGTTTCCCACATAGGAAACATGGTAGCTATGTTGGAACGACATCAAGAGGAAGAAAACCTTCCAAATCAGCAACCAGAGATGGCTAGAATCAGAACTGAACAGATTGTTGCGGTGATGGAATAGTTGACTCAGGCTATAAATGGTGGTCTTTTCCATGCATGAGATCAGCCAGATCAGCCACAGAGTTTCATGTCAGTGGTGGATCATTTCATGAGGAAACATCCCTCATAAATTTGAGTATCATCTAACCCAATGCTAGCAGAAGGGTGGATTAAATCACTAGAAAATAGTTTTGATTTCATGGCGTGTTCAGAACACAAAAAGGTTAGTATTGTTGTTTAGCATTTTGAAGGTGAAGTTGATCAATGCGGTTCGATGGTGAAAAATATCAGGGATCATGAGGAGATTTATGCTCTTGATTTTTATGAATTCAAAGGTATGTTTCTTGAAAAATATTTTCCTATGGTGGTTCTTCTTAGGATAGAAACATAATTCTTTAAATTGAGGTAGGAGAATGACTATGTGGATGCTTATGAAACAAAACTCACTCGAATTTAATGTTATGCTCCATATTTCATATGATATCTTGATGGTAAAATAAATCATTTTTACTCAAGATTAAAGCCAAAGTATCGAAGGTATTTAACTTCTCGTGAGTTAAAGAGTTATGAAAAACTTTCTCATTGTGCGGAGAAGGTGGAAATGGAGTTTTTCGATGACTAGGTTTTCTTTGAAAAACAATAGAAAAAGTGGTTGTGGTGGCAGGGAAAAGGGAATAACTCTTCAAAAAAGTCTGATGGTGAGATACTTAAATTTACAGTTTGTAAAAATTGTGGTAAAAATCATGCTGGGGAATGTCTACTAAATTTTAGTAAGTGCTACCAATGTGGTAAAATGGGACATAAGGCTCATAATTGCACTTCAGAAGATCAGGTTAATGGTAGGACAAAATCTGATTTATAGTCAGTAAAATTTTATAAGTGCAATCAAATGGGTCGTTATGAAAATGAGTTTCCAACGAAGAACTCAACTGAGGGAAAGTAGCTGGACTACAAGCAGAAAGGGATGGTGAAATTCTTTGAAACTACATCAGTAGATGTTGGGCCATCAAATTAAGTAGTGTCAGGTACAATGTTTGTTTGTTCATATTATTCCAATGTGTTGTTTGATTCAGGGTCTACACATTCGTTCATTTCTGAGATGCTTTCTAGTAAATTGGAAATTCCATCTCAATATATGAATCCGGAACTTATAGTAAATACACCAAGGGAAATGTTGAGACAAAAAGAAATTATAAGAACCTTAATGTCCTTGTGTGAGGGAATAATCTACCTGAAAACCTTATTTTTTTACCTCTTGTAGAGTTTGAAGTTATTTTGGGTATGGATGGGATTTCTTTTTATCGTGCTACGATTTACTATAGAGATAAAGAGGTTTCTTTTCTGAAAGATTTTTAGTCTATGTACAATAATGAACCATTTATTTTTATAACATATCAAGAAGCTGATAAACTAGTAAAATATGAAAATGAATTTTACCTTTCACATATTGTTAAAAATAAAAGATGTGTTGAGATTAATGATGTGTCAGTGTTAAATGAGTACCTCGATGTTTTTCCTGATGAGTTTCATTGTATTATACCTGATGGGGAAGTTGAATCTACTATTGACTTAGTTCCTGATGCTAAGCCAACTTCAAAAGCCCTTTATCGAGTGGCTCAAATTGAACTTTTTGATTTAAATAAGCAATTGTATAAGTTATTATAAAAAGGTTTCATTCAACCTAGAACATCACCATGGGGTGATTCTGTCTCGTTTGTTAAAAATAAATTTGGTTCAATGAGACTTTGCACTGATTATAGAGCATTGAATAATATCACTGTTAAGAACAAGTATCTTTTTCCTTATATCGATGAATTGTTTGATCAGCTCTAGGAAGCTCAGAATTTTTTGAAGATTTATATGAGTTTGGGGTACCATCAGTTGAAATTAAAGGAAGCATACATTCCGAAGACCATGTTTTGTACTAGATATGGCTATTATGAATTTTTAGTTATGCATTTTGGTTTAACCAATGTACCTACTGTATTCATGGATCTTATAAATAAAATTTTCCGTGAGTTCTTGGATATGTTTTTGGTTGTGTTCATTGATGATATTTTGGTTTTATCCGAAAGTAAACATGAACATGAAAATCATTCAAGGGTTATCTTGTAAACCTTAAAAAATAAACTGTTTGGTAAATTCAGCAAGTGTGAGTTTTGGTTACAAAAAATTTCTTTCCTTGATCACATTGTTTCAAAAAATGGCATAACTGTTGATCCTGCTAAAAACAATTTGTTGAATAATGGCCAAGACCCACATATATAACTGAGATCCATAGTTTTCTTGGTTTATCAAGTTATTACTGGAGGTTTGTTGAGAATTTTTCACAATTATCTAGTGCAATGAATAAGTTAAATCGAAATGGTGTTAAGTTCATTTGGGAAAAATAATGTGATGATTGTTTTCAGGAATTGAAAATAAGATTGTTGAATGCTCAAGTTTTGGCACTGCCTTCCAGAAATGGAGAGTTTGTTATTTATAGTGATGCTTTGTTGAAAGGACATGGATGTTTCATTATACAGAATGACTAGGTAATTGCTTATGCTTCACATTAGTTGAAACCTCATGAGTTAAATTAACCAACCCATGATTTGGAATTACCTGTTGTTTTTTCCTTTAAAAATTTGGTGGCATCATTTGTATGGAGTAAAATGTAATATTTATACTGACCACAAAAGGTAGATGTATATATTCACCTTGAAAGAATAAAACATGAGACATAGGATATGGATAAAATTAATCAAGGATTAATCAAAAAACATAATTTTTGAATTATGAATATCTAATATATCTTAGGATGAATTTTTGGTGTTTTTCTAAAAAACATTAATTTTGGATGAATAGTGAAACCACTACATTGTAGTTAAAAAACTAACGTTTTCATTTAAATGAAATTTTACTGCTTCTGTGAATTTTATTTCAAAAATACAACATACATGGTTTTCATTAGTAATTAAACTTTGGTTCAATAACAAGAAAAAAAAATTGGTGAATAATAACTTTGACTTTAATTTACCGTAGTTAAAGTTAAATAGGGTAATTCAAGGTAACAAGAATATTATAATAATACAAAATTACCTTAACTCCTATCCTAACCTTATTGGTTTAGTAACTTATGACCATGGGCATCTTTGGGTCGATTTTGGGATCCCATTGAGCCACTTGAGAGTGATAATGACACTTTATTTTAATTAACTTAAAGTAAAGGCCAAAATGGCATAAACAAATATCTTTTAGAAAATTAATTTTAAAATGGGATTATTTAAGTTATATTTTCAACTATAAATATTCAGTGGAAATATGAAACAATTTCCTACATTATGGTATTTATTTTATAATTTTTATACATCAAATAAATTAAAATATTTATGACACAATAATGATGCGGTATTTACCTCATTAATAAATGATTTAAATAAATAAGAATATAAATATTAAAAAAATATCCAAAACTTTTCCAATTCTTATTAGATGATTTTATTTCAAACTCGAGTCATCTTATCTTCAAATTTAATGAGTTTTTTATCTTTATAAACTGAAGATAAGTTTATAATAAAATATTATTTTCAAACTTTCTTAAAGAGCCCCTCCTCCCCATTATAAAAATCTTTCACTTCTAACCCATTCCACACACCTCTCAGGTCCCTTGTCTCATCCAAAACCATCCCAAATATGCTCTTAGAATCTCTTTCCTCCTTCTAGAATCCTTACCTTAGGCATAATTCACTTTAAGAATTCCTTTTGGTTCAACCAAAAGGGAGTTACCCAAATTAAAGGTAATCGTTTGTCATAACTTCTTTTCTTTTATTTTACTTCTAAAAACCCTAAAATATTTTTATTACATTATTTTATAACAAAACAATTATCATCCATATACTAGTATTTTATTATGAGAAGTATTCTAACTACACTTACACACACCTCTATCTAATGGGTGAAGAACATACTCTTTCTGTGGATAGAAAACTAACGCCTCACAAAATGATGATTGTTTGATTATCTTATTCCGCCTCTCATGGTGGACAATAAGATGACACTATATTTATATATGATATATATATATTATGTTTATGTTTTCTTTACTCTTCTATATTTTACATTTATACCCTACCTTTATGGTTTCCATAACGGGTAAACACGATAATTTCATTTGAGGAAGTGCGGACTACCGCCCCCTCAAAGTTATATGACTCATTAATGCCATATGTGGGACGTATAAAGGATAGATTTAATGAAATTATATTTGATATTATACTGTAATTATAATATACCTATGTATAGTAATGTTTTAATTCCATTAAAGTATGAAATAGAAATGAAAGTAGCGTTCATGCGTACATACGGATTACTGTCTCCGTGAACATTGCATTCCATTTATTATCTCCAAATATTATATAATGTTATAAATATATATATATATATACTGAATATATATGATATATATGTTATCTAAATTATGAATATCATTTTGGAGATAATGGATTGTTGACCACATAGACAAATTGCAATTATAAGGTGTTCATTTTTTATTCAAGTACCAAATATCGACAAAACAACCATTATTAACTTAAAGGATTACATAATGTTTATAACATGGTAATAAGTGATATAAAGAGAAAAATAAACTTGAAAAAGGTTCTTAAGAAAGAATAAATTAACTTTAGTTTTTATTCAAGAGATTAAAGAATGGTCGAGTCAAGTCAGGCACGAAGTAAGGGACTTCGTCTCAATCTCCTTTCATTGAGGCATATTTTGTTTTATAAATGACTTAATTTTATATGGTGTATAAACCCCTTTGACTTTTCATTTCATTAAAAGGTTATATTTTTCAATGAGGTGTTTTACTAAACTACAAGAAAATATAATGTTTCTTTTTAACGTAAGCGATGACAACGAACTTTTCTGCCGCTGCGAGTATTATTTGATTTTTGGTTTCATTAACAATTTGTAATGTTTTTAAAAATAAAATAAATTCCATATACTCTTTTACCATATTTTGGTATTGAAAATGGTTTTTATAATAGATTTTTTTATGTCAATATATTTAAATGGTATATTGTGATTTAAATGTGGAAATTTTATATTTTCTTTTTGTTTGTTTTATGTGTTATGAATATTTTATGGTTCTTGGGAATTGTTTACGTATACGGGTGGTTCGGTAATAAACCTAGGGCAGTTGAGCCCAAGATAGCTCTCCAATTCATTGGGTAATGTGACAGAGGTAAAAGTGAATGTTGCTCCTAATGGATTTAATGAATATGATGTGATCGGTATTACAACGTAACTCCCTATGTAGGTGGGATAGCTACAATGTAAGTATGATATGAATTCCACTAGTTACCTTTATGATTTTTGATTACTATGTGTTATTCATAACTATTATTTTTTTCATGAGGTAAGTAAAAGAGTATATGTTTTGTATGTATTGATGGACTAATGAATTCTTTATTATTTTATATCCCTTACTGAGATTTTTATACTCATCCCATGTTTTGAAATGTTTTCCACAGGACATAAAGATGAATAGGGTCAAGAATGAGATCAACGAAAAGTCATTCTGTCTAAAACATCGAAGTAGACATGAATCTTTTTTTCAAGAGTTTTCATTTTTTGAAAGAAATGGAAAATGAGTAGAAGTGTCTACTTTTTAATTTTTTAAATGTAATGTAATATTAATGGCCTAATTATCTAAAACTATAAACCTGAAAAGATCCTCAATGTGAATTATTCATTTAATTCCAGATTATGTAATGTTTAATGTCGGGTCCATATATTGATGCTTTTTTAAAAATGTTTTTTTTAGGGAAAAAATTGGTTTTATTAGTAGGTTTTATTTTATTACAAAACTGGGATATTTTTTTAATAGGTTTTATTTTAACAATAATATAGTGTTTTTTCTGGTATTTCTATTATAATTATCATTTCATTTAAATATGTATCAAGACTTGTTTTTATTGATATCTGGTGTGTTTCCAGTATATATTTGGTCTATTTTTTTTGTTCTAGTGTGCTGTAATAGCACACTGTAGTCTCTCCTTTATCAACACTTTTAAAATCACTGATAAAAAACACATTTATCAGTTCTTTTGAAATCCCAAGTAAAATTCCGTTATCATCCCTTATAAAAGTACCTATAAAGGATTCGTTTAGTTGATCTAAAAAAAGCGCTGATAAATGGGACCTTTATCATCACTTTTAAAATTTCTGATAAAATTCATGGGATTTTAATGTTTCTCAAGTAGTCATCACTTTTTAGCATCGAAAAAATCCATTTCTAGCACTATTAAAGACCAATTTTGTAGTAGTGTTTCCTCTATTAGAGAGATGAAATGATGGCACACTCACCATCCTAAGTGTTGTGCATGAGGTATCCACTCTTATTAGGATTTAGGGAACATACCTTATTTATAGATCTTACAAGCTCCTTAAACTGGTCGTATATGTCTAAGTTATGCCCCGATCCATTGAGCGATTGGTAGTCTAGGTATATGGAAACTTATGTCCACACATACCTAGTTCATATAGGTGGATGAAATATATAGTAAAACTATATATATATATATATATTCCTATATATAATAACTGATAAAACTTCTATTTATTCCATGAGTCGAAGTAGGTAGACCCACCATGTGTCCTTTAGAAAAATGAGCATGTGGTTTTTTATTTTATTTTTTTATTTTTTTATTTTTATTTTTTGTTTAGTTAATTATGTTTGCACACAATTTAGTTATGAATACTACTTGGATTTCACATAGACACTATTGTTGGTGGCCTACTAGGATTTTTATCTCACACCCTACTCTAGATGCCTTTGGTACCCATGACGATTATCTATCTGAATGTATTGATAAGGGAAGGGGACCTGATACAAGTTTTATATATGCTTACTTATAGTTGGAGACTATGGGTGGAGGACTGAGCATACACTCGAGTTAATAGTGGTGTATCTTTCTATTCATTTTTAGATTTTGTTTAAAATTATTGTATTATTTTTCAATTATTTCCTTTTTGTATATCATCATGACATGCATCATGTATCGACACTACCATAGAGGCTTTCTTGTCATCATTAGTTTTTCAGTCATTTTTGCATACACATTTTTTTATTATATATATAGTATGTTATGAATTTACTATTGATTATTACAAATTATATCCTTTTTACCACCCCAATAAGAGGGTATAGTCTCCCAACAATTCCACAATTAAACCCTCATTGCTACTCGGCAGATGCTGACTTACACGAATGTGTACTTCAATCCTTTTGACCCACTAGCTCAGGGCATGATTTATTTTGATCCCATCTCAGGACATTACATAGTGGTATCAGTGTTTTTGTTTTTTTTGTCTTACTATTCGGGAATTATATGGGTGACTATGAGTTAATGGGATTTGGAAGTGACTTTGTTCATAGACATAGATAACCCTTGTATGGGGAAAACCCAAATTGTGTGGGATGGGTAATTGGAGTTCTTGATCATGCTATTTATAATTGACATGACTTCACCATTAGGTAATGCACTAGAGTTATGATGTTATTGATATTAGTATTTTTGAGAAGATGATTTCTATACCTAGGCATGATGAAATGAGGTTATTGGATCAGATCATGCATCGTCATAGGGATAATAGAACAAATATGTTATGAATTATTCCATGACACATTTAGATTTATCATGAATATTTCAATTACATGTTTTAAGTGCCTTAATATGTATTGAAATGTGCTGAAACATCTTGTAGGGATTGGAAAACATAATTAATACATAAAGATCCCTCCTTAACCTTATAGTTTTTCCTAAATAGGTTAAAGAAGATACCTTATGCAGTCGATTATGGCATGTTGAGTCATGGAACACTAGTATCATGGGTTTGAATGTGTTATGGTGTGGATTAATTGGATGTAATATCTTGATTCATAGTGATTATGGGACCTTATGGATTGGGAATAGTAAACCACCTAATTCAACCAATCTAAAGTGACTAAAATGATTAAACATGAAAACATTTAAAATTATTATGTTTCCCAAATTTAAATGGTAATATTTTAAATACCATACATAGAGACTTAGATTATAACCCTTACTTAGTAGTGGGTAGTAGGTATCTCTTGCATTCTAATGGCCTTCATGGTCTCTTCTACAACCTAGACCGATCCTTTTGAGCAAGAAGAGAGGTGTGATCATTTCTATAGGAATTATTTATTCCTATAATATTTTTATATCTAAAATCATATCAAATTTAAATCATTTTTGAGGTGTTATTATGGTGTTTTAGTATTATTCTTCCATGACATCCTCCAGTCGTATGCCCTGAAAGTGGTGACGACCATATACCTAAGGTGACGGGCGATGAGCCGCCAATGATTCCTTCTGTATTTCCACCTATAGAAAATATTCATGTTCTTTATATGGTCACTGCCACCTAGTTCAAAGAATGCTTTCTATACATGGTGTAGTCTATGAAAGGATTTGTTTGACCAGCCTTGAGCAAGATAGAGTTGACTCTCGAATTTCAGCATCAGCATCCTCTAACAACTTTAGTGGATCTAGGACCACATTCTATGGAGTCTTGGATCAAGGATATCTTTACTATATTCAAGAATATAGAGACACCTCTATAGGGGAGGTTAAAAATATATGTGTATATGAAATGTGATTCAAACAAGTGGTGATGGGATGTAATAACCCAAGTATATTGACATCATAATATGTTATGGGTTGATTTTAAGACTATATTCTATGATTATTTCTTTCCCTAGATTAGGTGAACAACATTCCTCAAAAAAAATCCTTCCTCTTCATAATTTCCCTGATCTAATAATTTGGATTTATTTTTAACTATATTTCCAGATTCAATAAGTTTATTTTTGAAGATCCATTTTGTTCCATTAACATGAGAATTACATTGTGGTATAATTAAATACCACATATTATTTCTATAAAAGTGATTTAATTAATCCTTCTTAGTCGTTATCCAATTATAATAATATAAAGACACATCAGTAACCTTTGGAATAAAATCATAAATAAAAGTATGATAAGCACAAACATTCCTGAAATATTTCATAGTTTGAACTTTTGATTCAACATTACCCATCACATTGTCTAGGGGATGATATCTATGAATATACCATGATTTTTTTGATTAGGTTCAGATTTAGAATAAATATTCTCCCCCTAAACATGTGAATATTTGTTTTGATGAACTTACACTTCTCAAGTAAAGTCCCTAAATTCTTATTCAAGTTGATCAATATCGTTATCTCTTTTATTCAAAGAATCTTCATCAAACATTACATGAATTGATTCCCCAATAACTATATATATTTTTTAATACACTCTATATTCTATAAAATTATTTTAATAGTGAAATAAAATAACTTTATATGGATTTGTATAAAAATTATCTAAATTATTTATAGTATTAAGAATAAAAACATTGCAACCAAAGGGTCTAAAATATCCCTTCTTAGGTTCTTTATATTTCCAAAGCTCAAATACGTTCTTTTTCAATAAGGGTTTATAAATAACTCTATTATTAAAATAATAATCATTATTAATATCTTCTTGAAAAAAATATTAAGTATATTATACTTATTTTTATGGTCCTAGCCATTTCATGAAGATTTGTATTTTTATCTCTACTACACCATTTTATTGTGGGGATATAGGGGTGGAAAATTTGTAAAAATTTCAATTTTCCTCACAAAACAAAATAATCTATCGACTCTTGAATTCACCACAATGATCACTAATAATTTAATTAATTAAATAAACTTTCTCAATTTTAAACTATTTACAAAAAGTATTAAACATAAATAAAGTTTCATATTTAATAGAAAAAAATCAAACCCTTGTGTGTCTTGTAAAATCATCTATAATAAAAATGAAATAACTATTAACTCATAAAATAGTAGGTTTAGCAGTAAAAAATAAATCTAAATCAATAATATCAAGAGGCCATATAGTGAATATATGTTTAACTAGATTGAAAATTCTTGTGTATTGTTTATCTTTCAAGAAAATTTCACACATAAAGAAGGTGCCCACTTTTAGTTCTAGTAGTTTCAAAATAGTTTGGTACTTAGAAATCTAGAGCATCAACATAAAATTATCATGTAACAACCTTATATTGAACAAAACGTTGGCATATTGTATAGCCTTTAATGATTTTAGACTTTGATCATTTAATTTAGAAAACTTAATTGAATAATTATTATCTTTTCATTTTTCCCAAAACAATACATTTTTATCCCTAAAAATGCATCTATAATTTTAAAATTTATCAAACATTACATCATCATATGGATGATAAATGATTGTTAAGAAATGTTTTCAACCATTGACAAATAAAACCTTTGGAATAACAACTGAATCAGATATCCAACTTCACCAAAACATTTTACCTTTTCTTTTTAATTGTCACCAATGGTTACATTACCACCATCACATAAATTTAATGATAAAAAGTTTGAAATATCACAATTCATGTGTCTTAAGAACCCATTTTTCAAGTATGATAAATCCTTTTTTATTCTCCCAATACATAGTTATAAAAAAATAGATTTAAGAAAGATTTGGTACCCATTCAAATTTGGGTGTGATGGGATTAACATATGAATTTTTGGGAACCCATATATATTTCAAACAAATTTTTTGGGAAATATAGATATTTAAAAATTATAAAAAAAAACTTAGTATGTACGAGATATTTTTAATATCTCAATGAACACTCATTAGAATAATAACCGTTCATATGACATTTTAAATTATTTTCAACAGATATACTTCCATTAGATCTATTAAGAAATAACATCTTCTACATTTTAGGCAAATTATTATCATAACCAAAACGGGTTCTCATTTTGTTCATTTTTGTAAAACTCATCATTTTATAAATATTTTCTCTTCATTAAGAAAAAATAGATATATTTTACATAAGACATTCATTTTCAATTTTTTCTTGTTCACTCTTCTTATGAATAACATGGAAAATAATTATTTTAAATTCATAAGACATAAACATAAAACAAACTGCTTAGTTAAACTTATCATTTTCTAAAAGATAATTTTTCGTATTTTCTTGATCATTTTTTCAAATCATAATTAGAAAAAAAAAATTATCCATGATAGATATATTAATATTTTTACTTTCCTTAAGAACATATTTATTTTATTTCCTAATTTTCTTGTATATCTGAGTAATTCTTTCAAATTTATTTTTATATTTATTGACTTATTTAAACAATTCCCCAATATTGGGTATATTATATTCAGATTTAAAATAATAATAATAAATATATTCACTTAAATGATTTTAAGAAGCCATAAAACAAAAGTTTTTATCATCCTTATCCAAAATTGATTCTTTATAAGTATTATAATCATTAATAAAACTACTAAATACTTTTATTTCCTTATTTTAATTCTTATATTTCACCCTCTTATTTTTTTCCTTCTTCTATCTAGAGAAATTGGTCTCGACGTTACCCATTTTTTTACACTCATAAAAAATTGAATCTTGATAAATATTTGATTTAAAATTTACATTATTTGTTACCTATGATCATCCATATAATAGCCTTTGTAAGATATCATTGAGTAAAATTTCTTATTTCTATATCCTCTGTTTAAAAAATTTATTGTATAATTCTTGTCACTAATCTATAACTCAAAAGAATAAGAGTATGCAGTAACATTTCATTTAGAAGAAATTTCCTTCTTCTTTTAATTATATTCTTCAGTAATACTTTTTAGTGATAACTCATATTATAATAATTATATGATAATCTAATCTAGATTTTGTTTCTTTAAATTCTTACTTTCATCTATAACTACATTTTTATCATTACACTTCTTCGGAAGTTCTCTAAGATCTCTTTCAACAAGAGCAGTATTTTCAATAATGTCTCCAAAAGAAATAATACCATTTACAATACTAGTAAATCTTTGAAGAATTTGATTAATAGTTTTTTTCTACAATTTTAAATTCTTGATATTCAGCTCAAAACATACCAAACTTATTTCTAATACGTTTATTAGAACCAAGATGTGTAAATTTTAGAATTTTACAGATTCCTTGAGTAGTATTACATGATAAAGCATGAATATAAAAATTAATATTTATTGATCAGTATAAGATATTCATTACCTTGTATTTATGAATATACTTTATCATATCATTGATAACTAAATATTCAGTTTCACCTTCAACAAGACAATATGGCCTAGCCATAATTTTTCAATGGTCATGTCTTAATTTCATCATGAAATATTTCATTCTATATTTATAATATACACGATCAATACCATCAAAATGGTAGGACCCCAGGACACCCTGAGATGGGATGGGTGAATCAGGTTGTCAACTTTTTCTTTTAAAAACAAGGATCTTGTTCCCACATTGGTAGGAACTAGTTAAACATGTATGATGGATATGATCAGAAATGAAACATTCACATGAAAAGAGATGACACAACAATTTTTACTTGGTTCACTGCTAAGGCATACCTCCAAGGAGCATACGCCGAAAAGTTTTTAGTCATACTAAATTCCACTAATAATCACTAGTTTTGGATTATAAAGTTTTGGGCATAGTCACTCTATCACAGGATCACTGCCTTTACAAAGGTTTAGGGAAAGCTCACTTCTTCCCTCAGGTCACTCCGGTTGACTCCCCCTGGCTCACTTCCCTTGGTGAAGTGACACTCAGTTTATAGATGTGAAGGTCTCTTCATTAGATTTTCATTGAAGTCTTTGTCTCTACTCCGCATGAGACTATTCTTGCATCGAAGTCCTAAATTGATGATCTTGAACACACTAAACCACTGATCCTGATAATCAATAATGCGTAAACAAGTTTCAATGACAATTGCACGCAACACCTACCCTTTGCGCGCAAGGCCTTACTATTGCGCACAAAATTTCCTTTTTCTATGCGGAAAAATATTTCATGCAACAACACCCGTTTTCACACAACACGGAATTTTTCGTGCAACCCAGAAAATTTCCCGAAAAGCAGACTATTTCACGCAAGCCCCTTTACGTGATCTTTTTATGTGCATCATACCTCGGACCTTCTCTAAGTCTTCAATCATGCAGAATTAGGGGGGTCACCTCTTATTTATAGGAGTTTGAGACCCCTGCGCACAAAACCCCCTATGGTGCGAAAAACATCTCATCTGGCGCGTAATATTTCGCGTCGGTGTCATTTTTCACGCACATCATCAGATTTTTTGCACAACCCATGCCTTTGCTGTTTTTCGACGTTCTAATTCCGAAACTCTGTTTGCGTGAGAAACCTAGATCCTCTATTTCATGCATCCCGCTGTTTTTCACGCCCAACTCAAATATTTCTCACACAGTCCTTATTTTTCACGCACCACTTCCTCTTTGCGTGGACCTGATTTTACCAAAAATCCATGTATTAATTTCCTGATGTTGAGGCCTAAAAATTTGGCAAACACTGGGAAACAGCGCCACCTTCAAAACTGTTTTCTACTTGAACTGTTTAATCACTTCACTGGTACACATTCTGAACTTCCACTGAGGATTGACAACAAACAAAAAACATACTCCAATTCATGCATAGAAAACCCATGGTTCCAACAATTTCCCCATTTGGGTATGTTGGAAATCGCCAAATAAATTCAATAGATCACCATCCACATGCAAACCAAAAATGAAGGAATCAACTCATCCAACACTCTAAGTATACATGAGCAATGCTCGGTGTAGAAAACAAGAGATGAAGCTTAAATTGGGTTCCCATGTTTTGGAATTCTCAATGAGGCCCAAGTAAGTTTCTTACAATGTCACAGAAGAATTACATGTCAATGACATGCCTAAATTTATTCCTTTCTCCCCCATTGGCAATAAACCCAAATATCGGTAATAATTTATAGTTCTTCTCAAAACTCACACCCTGGATAGTATCTCCCCCACAAACCTTCATCACATCCATAAGCAGATAAAAATAAGTTAACATAACTGGGGATAGGGGTATTGCGTAACCTCCTTATGTACTGGGAGGTGGCTGAACATCGAGGTTCAACTGTTGCTTCTCAAACACAGCTGATAACAGTGGCTTGGTCAAGATATCAGCCACATGCTCATCAGTTCCCACATGATTCATTATAATCACCCCTTTCTCAACCTTCTCTTTGATAAAGTGATACCTGATTTCAATATGTTTTGTACGCGAATTCTGAACAGGTTCATTCATGAGATCAATTGTGCTCTTGTTATCACAGTAAATTACCATTGGTAGCTTCACCTCATCACCAATATCAATTATTTGTTGCTTCATCCATATGAGGTGAGTACATGTCGTTGTGGCAGATATATATTTAGCTTCAGCAGTAATAAGAGAAGTACTTTCTTGTTTCTTGCTCAACCAGCCAACACATTTCCGCCCAATATAGAGGGCTCCACCACTGGTGGAATTTCTGTCTACTACATCACCAGCCTAGTCAGAATCAGAAAATGATGATAATTCGCTGTCCATGCCTGCAACAAAATATAACCCAAAGTTATGTGTACCTTGAATGTACCTCAGGATTCTTTTTACTGCCACCATATGTTCCTCCTTTGGATTGCTCTGGAAGCGGGCCGCAAGACATGTGGCAAGGACAATATCTGGTCGTGTCATTGTGAGGTACAGTAGTCTCCCAATGATCCTCTTGTACATGGTGGGATCTAAAAAGGTCCCATCTTCATTTTTTCCAAGTTTAGTTCCAACTACAATCGGAGTCGACATCGGTTTGGAGTCTTGTATATTAAACTTTTTCAGCAGATCTCTTGCATATTTTTCCTATGAAATGAAAGTGTAATCCTTATTTTGAATCACCTGTAGTGCCAAGAAATGTGTGATCTCTCCAATCATAGACATTTCAAAATCTGATTTCATGTGATTGGAAAATTCATCTACAGATTTCTGCCTACTGCCACCAAATATGATATCATTAATGTAGAAAAGAACCATGAATTGATGTTTTGGAGAATTCTTCACATATATATTGTGATCTACTCCTCCTCTTTTGAATTTCGGCTTCTTGAGATAAGAGTCCAGTTCGGAGTACCATTCCCGTGGTGCCTGCTTCAAACCATAAAGATCTTTCTTCGGTTTGCAGACTTTTGTCTCATCAGTACAGAGAACAGAACCCACTGTTTGTTCAATGTAGACTTCTTCTTTGAGTACACCATTCAAGAATGCAGTCTTGACATCCATTTGATACACTTTATATCCTATTTGGTGTTTTTTGGCAAGGAAAATCCGAATTAACTCCAGTCTAGCCACTGGATCAAATGTTTCTTCAACATCAACACCTTCAATATCGGAATATCCCTTACATACCAGTCGAGCCTTGTTTCTAATAACACTTCCATGCTCATCAAACTAGTTCTTGAAGATCCATTTCGTACCAATAACATTGTGACCTTCGGGTCTTTAGAAAAGATCCCATGTCTGATTCTTGTCAATATGATCTAACTCTTCATTCATGGATTTTACCCAAGATGCATCCTTTGCAGCTTCTTAGAATGAGGATGACTGCACAACTGACATAAATGAAAACTGTGTGTTATTCCTCATCCTCCTTGTTTCTGTGTGTGCACTCCTATTCCCAATTATGTTAGATGGATCAATCTCAGCTCTACAATTTCTCTTGTGTGGTTCAGTTGCATTCTCTCTAGCCACAGTTTCGACTTCGGATTCTTCTTCTCAGTCAACATCATGATGTGACTACTGAGTGTTTTGTACAGCTTCCTCTATTTCTATAGTTGTATTTTCCCCATGTTCCCTTTCTTCTTCACCATCTATCACATCAGCATATGATGTCCTTGAAGCATTTGTGGTTTTCTCTTCAATTATCTTAACATCACTTCTTACTACAATCTTTCCTAATCACTTGTTTAAACACCTGTAGGCTTTGATGTTCATTGGATACCCAAGCAAAATTCCTTCATCATCATTGTCACCAAACGTCCCTTGATTCCCTTCTTTGTTCCGGATGAAACATTTTCTTATGAAAACACGAAATTATTTCAATTAAGTCTTCCTTCCACGCCACAATGAATATGGTTTATTTTTTTCTCCCATATAAATCCATGTTCGATTCTAAATGTGCACTGCAGCTTCAACCGCTTCCTTCCAGTAATAGAGAGAGATACCACTCTCAACTGGCATAGTCCTGTCCATATTGTTAACCTGACGATTTCTATGCTCAACAACTACATTTTGCTGTGGAGTTTTCACGGAATCTACCTCATGTTGTATCCCATGTTTCTCCAGGTAGTTTTTAAATTCAATAGACGTATATTCCCCTCAATTGTCTGATTGCAATACATTGATTGATTACCCAGTATCATTCTCTGCAATTCAACAATATGTCTTCATGCAGTCAAGCACTTGTCATTTCTTATGTATAACCATTACACATGTCATTCTACTGTAATCATCTATGAAAAGGATGAAGTACCTTTCTCCATGCATTCCAGCAACATTTATCGGGCCACAAATGTCTGTATGAATGAGATCAAGAAGATTTGATGCCCTTTTCTTCTTTGGATGATATGAACTATAGACCATTTTCCCATGAATGCAAGAATCACAATATTTTTATCATTCACGTTTCGGAATGGGGATATCCATGACTATCTTCATATTAGATATCTTTTCCATATCTTGATGGTTAATATTCCCCAGCCTTCGATGCCACAAATTGTTTTCTTCTTCAACAGACAAGTAGCAGGAGTTTACTTTTCTCTCAACCTGATATAAGTTTCAATCTGTTCTACAACCTTTCATAATAGAATTCCCTATTTTTTCCTTTATAGTGTAGCCTTTTTGATTGAAAGTTACTATGAGACCTGAGTCATAGAGTTGACTTACACTAAAGAGATTGTAATGTAACCATCCACATAAAGAACTTCAGTCTTCTTTAGCTCTCCAATGGCGAGAGTACTATTCCCACTGCCTTTAATCTTCAAAGCACCACCACTACCAAACCTCACAGTTCCATCAACCTTCTTTTTAATGTTCTTCAAGAGATCAGCATTTTTTATCATATGGGAAGAGCATCCACTATCAAGAATCCAGGTGCTGATGCTCTTTGTAGCATTCAGGGATACTTCTGCAAGATTGGATTTCTCGATCTTCTTCTTTTATTTCCATGAGATATTAGATTGAGTATAGGATACTGATGGACTTATAATACTTTCCTCCACATAATCTGATTCTTTATACCCATAATCATCTTCCAGAGGAGAGAAACTATTTGTGAGAACAACACCATTAGGAGGATGAAAACCGGCTCGTCTCTGAGAGTTGTATGAATTTCTTCTGTCGAACCTCTGCCTATAAAACATAGCTTTATGGCAAAAATTAGATCAATGAAAAGAGAAACCATAGAAGCTATTTCTTTTATAATATGGAGGATATGAAATCGGTCTCCTTTGTTGACTTCCCAGATCTTCCCCATTCAAGTAACTCCTTTCCTCTTTACAATATGACATGGTATGCCCCATATATCCACAGAACTGACACTTCATAAGAGGAAATGTCTTCTCACTTGACTTTCTCCTCATACATTCTTCCTTGGGAGAATAGTCGGACTGCCTATCATTTCTAAATGTCGGGGGATAATTTTCATTTCTACTTTTAGTTTGGATTGAGGGTTTCTTTTTCAGCACTTCAGGAAATATTTCAACATGTCCAACTTTCATCTTGTCTTCTTTTATCTCTCTTTACTTCCGGCAGTTGATGTCTCACCTTCATGTCCAATTCCACTCTTTCCCATGCAAGCGGGTCTTTGATCACTCAAGATTTTTCCAACCCCATCTAAACCACTCTTGGCTCTTTCCAGTAATTCTGCATCTGAGAATCTTCCAAACTGTATTTTCTTCCTTGATTCTTTTGGAATAGATTCAGTCTCAAGTTTACTCTTAAGAGTAACAACTTCTTCATCAAGACCCTCAATAGTCATGGATTTTTCTTCTAGTCTGGAGGTGAGGTCATTGATGGAATTTTCTTGTTCTTCAATTATAAGTTTCAATTATACAATGTCGTCTTTGCTTTCAAGGATTGAAGATAGAACTCTCACTAGTTATTCTAGTCGTTCAATTTCAGCTTCAAGCTCATCCACATATTCTGATGATTCTTTCACCATTTCCTTCCACTTACTATATCTCTTGCATTTGTTCTCAAGATTTGAAAAGGCATCCTTAATTTTCAACTTGGGATCAAAATTATGAGTCACATGATTGTCTCTGTGTTTATCAATAGAGGGCTTTAACTTTTCAATGGTATCCATCATGGAAGCATGGTTTCCAGTTTTAAATTCAGGTTATACTTCTTCACACAATTCAATATCATCCTCTTCCTCTTCACAGACAAAACTTTTATTTTGTATCTTCTTTCCAGATTTGAAGTCTCTCTTTTTTAAAAACCTTTTCCGAGGCTTCTCAGTGTCTTATGCTTCATTTTATTCATCATTTCACTTTCTTTGGCACTGAGAGGCAATGTTCCCAACTCTTCCACACTGAAAGCATACCAGAGGTGACTTAATATTAAATTTACATTTTTCCTTCTTCAGCTTCTTGGAAATAAGAGAAAGAATTTATTTTTCCTCATCATCTTCATCGCCACTATCTTCTGAAATTTTCATTTTGTCCATGGCTTTGAATACCATTCCCTTGCTAACATGAGTCATAGCATCTTCGGGTTTGACTCTCATCTCATATGCCACAAGACAACTTAGCATATCATCCAAATATAGTTTGGAATGACCTCTTTCTTCAAGGACCGGTACCTTTGCATTGTACATATAAAGAAGTCATCGCAATATTTTCTTTACGATACCAATGTATTTTTTTTCCTCTCCAAGCCCTTGAATTTCTCCCACTACATCAGTGATCCGATTGAAGAATGAATCTGCATTCTCATTAGGATGCATCTTTAGATCATCAAACCTATTGTGCAGGACATGATGTTTTGCCTCTTTCACTTCATTGTCTTCTTATAGATATTTTCAAGTTTATCCCACATAGACTTAGCTGAGGTGCCACTCATCACCTTTAGATAAATTTTATTAGAAAAAGATACAGTGATAACATTCTAAGCTTTAGCATCTGCATCAAGAACTTTCATGTCTGTTCCAGTCATAGCCAGACCTGTTAGATCAGTAACATGTATTCCATTCACAATAGTAAAGAGGACTTCCATTCCTAGAGATCTTAAAGGAGATCTCATTCTATTCTTCCATATCTGAAAATTACTTCCATCGAAGAGAGGGACTCCCCTGGCATTGACTGCATTCTCCATGATGAAAAAGGACATATTCAACACTAGCATCCTCTCTCTGATACACTTGTAGGACCCCGGGACACCCTGAGAGGGGAGGGGTGAATCAAGGTGTCAACATTTTCTTTTAAAAAAAAGGATCTTGTTCCCACGTTGGTAGGAACTAGTAAAACATGTATGATGGATATGATCATCAATGAAACATTCACATACAAAGATATGACATAACAATTTTTACTTGGTTCACCGCTAAGGGCTACGTCCAAGGAGCATAAACTGACAAGATTTTAGTCATACCAAATTCCACTAATCTTCACTAGTTGTGGATTACAAAGGTTTGGGCACAGTCACTCTGTCCCAGGCTCACTACCTTTACAAAGGTTCGGGGAAATCTCACTACTTCCCTCGGGTCACTCCCGTTGACTCCCCCTGGCTCACTGCCCTTGGTAAAGTCACAGTAAGTTTATAGACGTGAAGGTCTCTTCAGTATATTTTCATGGAATTCTTTGTCTCTACTCAACATGAGACTATGCTTGAATCAAAGTCCTGAATTGGTTCTCTTGAACACACTGAACCACTGATCCTGATAATTAAAAACGCGTAAACAAGTTTCACTGACAATTACGCGCAACACCGACCCTTTGGGCGCAAGGCCTTACTATTGCGTGGAAAATTTTCTTTTTCCACATGGAAAAATATTTCACGCAACAACACCTATTTTCATGTAACCTAGTATTTTTCGCGCAGCCCATAAAATTTTGCGCAAACCAGACTATTTCGTGCAAGCCCCTTTATGTGATACTTTTATGCGCATCAGACCTCGGACCTTCTCTATGTCTTCAACTGTGAAGAATGAGGGGGGTCGCCTCTTATTTATAAGAGTTTGAGACCCCCGCATGCAAAACCCCCTGTGGCATGAAAAAATTATCATCTGGCGCGTAATCTTTCACACTGGTGTCGTTTTTCACGCACATCATCAGATTTTTCGCGCAACCCATGCCTTTTCCGTTTTTTGATGTTCTGATTCTGAAACACTATTTGCGAGAAAAACCTCGATCCTCTATTTCACGCATCCCTATGTTTTTTCGCGCCCAACCCAAATATTTTGCGCACAACCCTTATTTTTCACGTACCACTTCCTCTTTGCGCGGACCTTCTTTTACCAACAATCTATGTATATTCATTTTCCGATTTTGAGGACCAAAAATTTGGCAAACACTAGGAAACAACGCCACCTTCAATACTGTTTTCTGCTTGAACTGTATGATCACTTCGCTGGTACACATTATGAACATCCATTGAGGATTGATAACATTCACAAACCATACTCCAATTCATGCACATAAAAACCATGGTTCCAACAATGGTATGGTTTTTACAGTTATCCATAGATCATTTGATATAGTTCTTTTCATCTTAAACTAATATTTTCCACTTAATAGCAATGTTAGTAAATTTTTAGAAAATATAAAAAAAATATAAAGAGATCTTATGGTCAACCTCTGATACCAATTGTTTTTCTGTAGTAAAGATGAAAAAATATCTAATAACTGGTGAATTTTACTTTTAAAAATTATTTTAACAGAACATTATATTAGAGTTAATAAAATTTAGTGTCGTAGAGAATAAAATAAAATGAACACTGGAGATTATTATAGTGGTTAGTATCTAAAGTATCCTACTCCACTCTTCACCCTCTCATAAACCGAGAGATATGGCACCCACAATAATAAATATAATGGAATCATACAATGAATTTTTCCCACCTGGAGTCACAACATGATTAAAAATCTTTTTTCCCTAGAGACTCAAACCCAATACTTTCTACCTTTTTTACCCATGTTGGCATAACCGAAATAGTTTTCCTTTTCCTCTTGGTGGTACAACTCAAATTCCAAACATTATTTTGATAGTCACAACCCAAAGTACTACCTTTTAATGGATAGTATAACCATTTACTATTATGCACATATAAGAATAACGGGACAAAGTAGAATAATATAACCATATGAAAATTTTAAGTATTTTTGTGTTGAGAAAGCAGTGAAATCTCCAACAATAAAGGATCAAATGTTTTTTAGTTCTACTATGAGCATTATATTATCATCAAATAAATACATCACTTATACATTTCAAGTAATCATCATCCATTTTTCTTTACTAGTTCTTTTAACTCTAAAATATATAGAGTTTCTCTATGAAGAAAAATATTAACATTTGACTATTGTTGCATATTTTATTTTCTTGAAGAAATAATCATACATGCAACTTCAACAAACTACTTTAGTGTTTTCAATTGTTATTTCCTAGATGATATTTCATGTGTATATCATTTATAAATTAAATGTAACATTTATCAAAGTTCAGTTTGATATTTTTTAAAACAAAACAACTACATAGAATAACCCATGATAACATTTAATAATAAGATTTAATTTCATTGGACTATTTCAAGATGATAATCAAGTCCAAATCTTCATATACTAGCAAATCTGAATTTGAATAGTTCAGGTTCCAAATTTTAGTTTGAATAACCATACATGCTTAATCACATGAGAATATCATTGAATTATTCATAAAATATGTTTTCATGGCTTCTATATAATTAATAAGTATTTACAGAACAATGGAATTTTTAATTATATATATAATAAATTTACAACAAATTGAAAAATGAAATATTACGTAAAAAAAGTGTTTTTCCAGGTTCCTATTGAAATTTAAATAAACACGTATAGAAATCTATTTACTGTATTCACTTAAGCGATTTACATAAGTGATTTAGGTAATTGAATTGATTTAGTTGAATCACATAATTGAATTGATAGAGATGAATTCAATAAATGAATCAACTTAGCCAATCTACATAAGAAAATTAATTTTAGTTTATTTTACGTAGCCATTTTCGAATACATAAGAAAATATACATAATGAAATTCACATTAGTGAATCACATAGGGGATTCATGTGGTGTATTCACTACATAAGTCAATTCAACATGTATCCAAAATTCGATGTAGCTAAAATTTTAAAATTATAGACAGGATAACATAATCAATTAAAAAACTCAAAAAAACCTTCAAATTGTTCAAATAATATTTATCTCTAATTTAATTATATTTATATAATTACATTATATTTTTAAATAATCTATTATAATTTTAATTGAACTTATATATCCTATTTTATCATTAAAATATAGTGGAAAATTTATTCTTGATGATGGAAAATTCTGACTAAACATATAGAGAGGATTATAAAGTAATTTAATGCATGATAACCATAGATTTAGAATTTTATGTCTTATAATGTAATGTAAAAATAATTTATCTTTTTAAATCAACAATAAAACATAATTTGGAGTTCTTTAACCCATGTTATGTTTTAAATATATAAATTACTTGATGCTAAAAATCAGTTATGTGGTGAATGGTAAATTTGTTCCCTGAGAGAAACATCTATGTGAATCAGCTAAGTGGAATTACTAGATATGTTAATTGGATATGTCAAAATATAAAAAATTATAAATTGATATTTAAAGGTACTAGATGACTTATTTTTCCTAGGAACATTATATGAAACTTTTAGATCATGTTAAGACCAATCAAAACATGAAATTTAAAGTTATTTTATGAAAAAAAATTAATGCTATAATAAATGATAATAATAATTTATTTAAAATACAATACAAAGTATCAAGACTCTCAAATAAAATGATAAAAAAATATATTTTTATTATTATCAAAACATAAATTGGTTCAAGGATCTTCTCAACAATAATTCATGTTATAACATCACACATTTTTTTATCATGTAATGTAATTTCATGGAGAGAAATGTACATTATATTATCCCATAACATAATGTTATAAATATTATCACACATTATGTTAGCTTAAAATATAATTCCAGGAAAAGTGAGTGCATTATGTTCTCTTATAATGTAATTTTAGGTAGATCAATCCAATAACTGGAATTATACCACATCATATCATATGTTAGGATAGGGCCTAGAAGATCCTATCAGATACATTTTATTTATAAAAAAATTTGACAAGAATTTGGATTTAAATATGATAATTTATTTTATACCACTGATGGTTATGGTCGGTTATATCTTGATCATCACAGTAGAATAAACCCGATAAATTTCCCAATCAGTTAGAATCAAATCAAAATGTAGTGAAGAACATGAAATTTTAAATAGTTGTACCTCAAATCCAGTACAATATATATTTATCGATCTTAAATGGAGATCATTTTATCGATATCATCAATAAAAACCCAAATTATTATTTCCCAGATATGTTATACAATGACCGCTAGGATCCTCACATACTATGAAAGGACCCTCAATCTCTAATGGTGTGTAATCGCCTTCCGCTAAAATACCAATAGAGAATCAGGGTAGAAGATATTTTTTGTTACAACTAGGTTGTGTTTTACTCCTACTATAGGAGGATCCCCAACCATTACATTGGTTCCCTTCATTAAATGAAGAGATTCAAGCATTATCTTTCAATGTTTGTAATCCCACACATATTATTCTAATGAATTATTTACTGGGGTATGGTAATCATTGATCATTTCAATAATTATATCATGTTTAATTATTCCCTAAATGAATCCAACATTGATTTCTAACAAAAGATAAACTAAGCAGGAGATGTGGAAATAACCATCTCTTGGCCATGAACTCAATATCATAATCATGGTATCTATGATATACATTATATACATACAAAAGATATAACATAAGGGATATAATAAAAAATGATATATGTATTTTAGTGCTTATAAAACAATAAAATCCATTTTTCTTTGATAGAATGGATTATTGATACTACTAGATAAGGATCGAAGTATAAATAATGAATATAAACATTGAGAACTATACTTTAATGGTCCAATAATACAAACAACCCAAAGTGGATCTTTATGCACTTATCAGTAATTATGAAACTATGTATATTGTTAATTATAAGGACATTAATGTTTTTTACTAATATATAAGTCATAATTATTTAATTTATGCCTAAAAATATAAGAGATATCATGACATTTTGATAATTTTACATGTAACTCACTATGGGACTGACAAGTTTTAAAGGACTAAACTTGGGATACTCCAAGATGAAAACCGAAATTCATTATATATGATAATGATTTTTTTGGTCCAATGTATCATAGATTCATTAAAAATGAATCGGATGATTGAAATTGGGGAGACCTTATATAATTTTCTTATGGTAGAAATTGTTCTTAGAACACTAAAAAATTATAAGTATACAAATAAGGTAGCCATAAATGTGAGTAATTATCTCTAGAACTTCATACTTGAAATACAGCAACCCACACTTCATGTATCTATATATTACATCTAAAAAGATGTGTTTTCATTACATAACATTATGATCCATGCAAAAAACATAAATGTTTAGTGTTTTTTAGAGATTAGATACACAATATTATTTTTTAGTGTATTTATTTAATATCTCTCATATGGATATCCTCACATATTACTCTTCTTATACATACCCTATATAAAATTTTTCTTCAAAACCAGGGGAAATGAAATTTAATAAATAGTGATCTCAGATGCTCATTAGAGATAAACATAAGAGATATCAATCAATGATCATAATTGGTAATAAGATAAACATATGGGTATGAGAACATGATCATAACCTGTAACGATCGAACATATTCAGTCAAATATAACTAATCATAAATCCTATCATAATTCATGGTAATAAGAAAACTATAGTCTTAAGTGTGATGAATCATCAATAATCAATCATAGTCTATGAGAACACATAATAAGCACAATACATAATTTTTTTACATACGCATAAGTATATAAAACCATTTACTATACAATGTTCATTTACAATACTATCATAGTGGATTGGGTTCACTCTCCATTATATTATATCCTCAGTTAATGTTTACTCCAAATACTATCATTCTAGAAAAATTCCTTTACTGAACTAGGTTCACTCCCCACTCAAGTCATAATTATATCATGAGATTTCCATTATTACCCAATGAATTTAAGGGATATATAACTCCCAAACAATCTATCATATAATCATAATCCATTCATATATCTTCCACATGATCATAGAACAATTATCATATCATAATATCATAACCTTTGGAAAGGAAACGAGATTCATAAACATTTCAACCTAGAATAAATGAAGGAAAATAAACATGTTTCATAAACATCGCATTATCACTATCATAAATCATCAATAGAAATAATTATTATGTTATAATTGTATTATATCCCTGGTAAATAATAATTAGCACCAAAGGATATTATCATTAATGAAACTTTTCATTAAAATATGATTAGAATTTTTCATGAGGAAAATACCCTTCTAATTTTGAAATAACTTATTTAAAATCCAATGTTTATAAAATATTAACAAATAATTTTATCTGAAAATAACCATATAAACTAGTAAAGTAATAATTGAATCACTACTGGTCTTGATGGTGGGAAATTATGTTCATGTCATAATCATTAAAACTAAGATTCTTTCCACACATTAGATAAAACGTACCTTGTTCATAAAATGAAAAGAAGATTCGTTTTAAATTTAAAGAAGTTCTTTGAACCATTTAGTGAACCAAATAGAGAAAAATGGAACTATAACTTCAAGTTTTTTATAAATAACAATTGGATAACAAAAATGATTTGTTTTTTTTTCAAAAAATTATCATATAATTTACTTAATTGAAATTAAATCATAAAAATCGTGATTAAAATGTTATTGAAACATAAATCCCTTAACCAAAGTTTCATACTGCTTTATACAAGTTCAAAAATCAGGTATAATAAATATATATTTATTATAAAATATTTTATATAATAATATATAATATATAATTACATATGTGGTTTACTTGTAACATCATTTCACCCATTTATTAACAATTATTTTTTAACATCACGGTTCCAAATTATAAGTGCTTTTTTTCATTCATGTTTATGTTCAGAAGTCCTAGTCCTTGGATTTGGATCATGGTTACATCTTATCCAGAATGTTAATCATGACATTAATATATTATATACATTTCATTTACATATTTATAATAATTAATAAAATTTATATTCTGAAAAATGATTTACACTTTTCATAGAGATGGTTGGTCATACATAAGCGTAAACATTGTTTTTATTTTATTATGAAAATAAGGGAAAAAATGTAAATAATATTTTATAATTATGGAATCATAATAATATAATAAATATCATATACAAATATTAAATCCTTCATAATAATCATTCATGAATTATGTTTAAGGAAAATGAATTATAACGTTGTGTGGAGACGGTAGTCTATATGTATGCTTAAGCTATAGTTTCATTTCAATTTTGATAAAAAAAAGAGGGTGTATAATGATAGTTACATAATCATAATATCATTTTTGTATATTTAAGAAACAGAAATTATTATGTTACGAAAAATTCCCAATATTTCTAAGATGTAAAAGGAGAAATAAAATTGAAATTACTTGGTTATGAGTTACACCTCTTTGGGGAGAAACCTCTTTTATCTTACACCTTAATCCTTAAATAGAAAATATTTCAGAAACACATAATGTTATAGGATATAGAAAAGGAATATAGGAATGTATTATAGTAGGTATTTACCAATATATAAGTCAGATTTAGTGTGTAGAAGAGGGGATATGTTGTATCCGTTTTTAAGGGAGGGAAGGGACTCACTTAGAATTATGTAAAAGATTAAATAACATATATATATATATATATATCATAATCATGTACAGTGTAAAAAAGGCACAAAATATTAGAATATAAAATCTAATTATGTAAAAAAAACATAACCAATCACATTTCGACAAGTTTTGGGTGATTTTTAATCATTATATCCTTTATAAAACATAATAAACTCATTTTAACCTTAACTGTGATAACGCATCATCTTACCATGCTATCATAATTATATGAACAAAAAAAATGGGACCATCTATTTTTTTTAAAAATGATTCCAAATTTAAAATTCATTTTATAAGTTTCAATTTCTATAGGTGTCATAAATTACTTTTAATATAAAAACAAAAAAAAATATATGAAAAACATTCTTTAGATAAATGCATGATTTAAAGAGTAAACATAATTTCACATTGAAATAAAGTAATAAATTAGTTTAAATAATTTTCTTGTTAAATAATTAAAAAATGAATTCTTTTTATCAAAATGAAACAAAATTATATATTCCATGCATTCCATTAAATGTAAAGACCCAAAAATTGTTTTTAATTTGAAAAAAATATAACTTATTTTCACAAAAGTCAAGCTAGGGTTCATAGATTCGAACTAATATTTTTTATTAAATATTATACTCATTAAACATATCTTGGACCAATAAAATCTCATAAAATAGGATAAACACAAGTTTTGGAGAGATTTTAAAGCTTTACCCCCATGGTTTTAACCCAGTTTTACCACTTTTACCAAGGTGAAAAATATTTACTACAGTTATTATTCATAATGACAAAATATAATGTTGGATCGATAAAATGTTTTTATAAATGTTTTTTATAAATATTTAATCTATTTTATCATATTAAAAAACTATTAGTGGCATAATTTAATATAAAATTAAATTAAAAAAATGTGAAGAAAGGGGGTTTCCCAAAAAAAATTATCCTTATGAATAAAAAGTTTTTA
Source organism: Viscum album (assembly GCA_963277665.1). Lineage (NCBI taxonomy): Eukaryota > Viridiplantae > Streptophyta > Magnoliopsida > Santalales > Viscaceae > Viscum > Viscum album. Next base: position 1,404,455,007 of record OY728133.1, on the reverse strand, counting down.
TACAAAAACCCAGAATAAAATTAAATTCATAAAAAAATTTGAAAATTAATAAAATAAATTATCTAATTTTACATTTAATATATTTAAAAAAATTAATTTTTAAAATTCATGAAATGAAAATAATGTTTTAATAAATATCGTCATATTGAACAATTCACTAAAAATCAATCTTTTCACAAAACACCTAAAATTTCACCTAAGATAATTTTGATATGACAATTTAATAAATTATATAATTTTAAAAAAGTGAAATTTCAAAAATTGGTTGAAATTAATTATAATATTTTCTCATAAAAATAAATAAAAAATTGAAGAAAAATTATTTTTGAACCATAAAATGATTTTACTAAAAATTGAGTGCTTATTTATCAGTGAATTTACATTACATAATACAATTTTACATGTTTCTTATAATTTTTCTATTCATATTCATACCTAAAATTTTAATCTCTAGGCTCTAACAAACACATTTAAATAATAATATTTATATCATAGTTTTTTTAAAACTCGGTGTTGCATGTAAATCATGTTATCAATGAAATCAAAACTATTTAAAGAAAATTATATCATAACATATTAGGGTGTAAAATCTTACCCAATTATAAAAATATTACCATAGAAATTCTATCGATCTGATATAAATAATTTTTGAAACTTATATCTCATCACATCCTCAGGTTCTCATGTACCTTCCTCGAATGTATGGTTTCACAAAAAAACATTGACCATGTGAGTGTTCTTGTTTCATATTAATTTCTCTCTATGATAAAAAATCTTCATAGGTTATTCCTCATAAAATATATCTTGTTCCAATGGTATTAACACTCATTTCCTTATAGTTAGAGGGTTAGGTATATATTTCCTCAGTATATATGTATGGAACACATCATGAATTTAAGAGAGATTCGATGAGTGTATCAAATGATAAGTTATCATCCCGATATGATCAAAAATTTAAAATAGACTTATATATTTTGTTCTTTTCATCCCATTATTTCTAAATATCATAACCTCATTCTAAGGATATATTTATAAGAATACATTATCACCATATTCAAAATATAGAACCTATCAACATAACTTTTCTTTTGACACTAGGATACCCGTATTTGCTACTGAATGGATCTAAACTTCTATTGCATATATTTAACTGGATTATATATCGATAGATTTATTTTTCCAAATTCATCTTAGTATGTTGTAGTATTTACTTCATATCAAATAGGTATTCATAAAGATCTATTTTATTGCTTGAGTAAAATATATTTTTGTAATAAAATTCTACCAGGTAAAGGTGTTGATCTCAACCACATTTGAAATACAATGATAAATATTTCAAAATTTATTCTAGAGTGTGAATGGTCCTATTAGGAAACCTGTATATTTGAGGATGAAATATAGTACTTAATCTCAACTCTGTATAAAAATTTTATTGATGACTTCTTTATAAATTTTAGGTAAACCTTGGATTCAGATTTAGATACAATATAATGTTTTACTCCCTATAAACTTACTAATTATTTAATTTATATTCTATAAATATGATGAAGATACAAATATTATCTAATTAAATTGGAATGTTCTGACTTCATAATGAAATTTAATTCAAACCAAATAGAATTATCCCCTTCATATTTTTTGGCTATTTTGATAATGAAATAAATAGTAATTCTTTCACAATTCCATTGTGGTGTGGAAAATGGTTGTTGCATCCCCTTAGTCTTATATCACTCAAACAAAAATTGTTGGCAAAATATAGACTATGATACATAGTCTACAATATATATCTACATGTTTTCCCAATAGAATTACTCTTTTATATATTTATACATATTTTTACTTTCAAGAATAATATATAATGATGAACTATGGGTTATCTAACAGATCTTTATTCAGATCTAGTATTGATGGGAATCATACTCAGTTCTTGAACCTTATCATTCCATCAAAATCATTACTAAATTTGGGAATATTTCTCACCTTATTCTATAGTTATACATCCTCTTTCAATGAATCTTTAATCAACACATGGATGGATGGATAAAAAATTATCTAAGAAAGATATTATATGTACCCTATAACACCCCATGATTTTGTGAAATATTTATTTGCAAATTAATTCAGTCTTTTTGATATTTTTTATTTCAGAAAACATTGAATATAGCTTGTGTTATAAGAAAGAACTATGTTATTATTTATTTTTATGCAAAAAAAAGTCAATCTTGGTCTATATAGAAAACTTATATTAGAATTTAGTACACACAACATTGTGTTTTCCTTGTCTTACACACAATTTTGAGTTCCTTCAATAACATTCATTACATTAAAGAATAAATTTTACTAAACTACAATATACTATTAAAAATATAATTATAGTTATTAACTAGACATTGGAATGGAAGTTTTGAATAAAATTAACTAAAATGTTAAAATATGGTTTACACATGTATATAAAATAAATCATCTGGTTTTCAATTAGCTGGAAATGACATTAAGACCAATTTGAAAATAAAGAAACTCTAATTCTGAAAAACTATTTTTATATATACAAACACATTTTATCTAAATAAATTAATAAAACTAATTTGGATGAATGATTTTAATGAAATTTATATATATTATATATTCAATAAACTATATAACAACCATATTATGTGTTTTCTAGATAAGATATTACAATAAATCCAATTTTATGCCTAAAAAGATATATTTTTCCAAAAATTAGTATTATCGCCTTTTAATGGGGTTTTAATTCTGAAAAAAAAAATTGACACTTATATAAATTCAATTTTTTAAAAAAAAATATTCACTTTTTAATTTAAATGAAAAAATAATCTTATGGTAAATATTTTTAAATATTTCTAATAAGTTTCATTTTTTATGAATAGTGACAAATATTGAATTTTAATCGAAAACTGATTTTTCGTCTAATTTATTTATATAGTAAAATTATATTTTAATTTTTTTAAGTAAATTTACTTAAATTTTACATCTATTAATCTAATTTTGATCATTTAAATTAATTATAAATTGAAATTGGATAAAAAAATTCAGACAATTAAAAAATTTCACCATAAAAACTCTTTGTTTCCTCCCATATGTGGGATTAATTTAAAATTAATTTCTACCACTTCATTGATTGGAATTTGGAGAAATGGATTACATATTTTGAATAATCATAATTTATAATGTATAGTAATAAAAACATATTTTTTTGAAAAAAATATTATTGAATGAAATCAATATTAATTATAGCGATTAAGATAAAAATGAGTTTACTTTGTGGTTAATATTTAAAATTAAGGTGAAAATGACCTAGAAACTTTTCCAAAATCCATTGGATACCCATATTTTGATTATGTCCCATCTTATCTCAAACACATATCACTATTTTAGCCCATCATATCATGACCTAACCCAATGGGGCTTGATTTGTGACTCCCCAAGCCTGCCTCCATAGGCAAGGTGGTAGAGTCTAGCATCGAGTTGGCATATCACACACATAGAAGGACATAGCCTATAAAACATATATGAATAAACCAATATAAAACTTATTTAAATATTGTAGAGATATATAAACAAAAAATAAATTAATTCATGAATCTATCCTGAATCAGAGTACTAGAGAAGTGAAAAAAGGGAAAAATACAATCCCACCAAAAAAAAATTGTAAAAGCATCCAACCTACTAAAAATGGAAGGGATTGGTGTAGAAAGAAACAACTAGATAGCTTCTTGACCAGGCTCTAGTAAACACCCTGGTTGGCCTAGCTCAATAATATATTCCTTATCTGGGTCCTTCAAGGACTCCGTCGAAAGGCATGTGGTCTGCACAACAAAAAAAATATGACGGAAATGTCTGTGAAGGGGTGAGTACAACAATACTCAGTAAAAAAATATTATAAAAATAAATGAGAACAACTAAAATTAAATTCTGTGATTGACCTAGCTAGAGGGATGTCAAATTAGAGAGAAACTCTATCTTGAAACAATCCTCTATTATACATGAATAGTCATCTTGAACAAAATGGTGTGTAAAAAATATGTGAAAGAACCACAAGAAATTCCAAAAATACTTGGATATACTCATCAAATACCCAAAGTCTCACAACCTCATAGACTAAGATAGGTTTGTACTTAAGTCTTTAAGGTAACACTCATCCATGAGAATACATACTTCGTGAGATTTTTTATCCCTGGTGACACTCTCCAGAGAGATACACTCCATAGTGTAAAAATCATTGAACCCTAACAGAACATCCAAGAGATACCACTCAATTGGGTATCAGAAAGACAATGGAAAAACACCTCCATCCCAAGGGAATTTATCTGAAAGAACATGCTCATTGAATCTGTCTATGAAAAATGTTACGCTGGAACCTAGTGGATTTTGATACTCAGATAGGGGATCGCATTATCCCTTATAGGGGATGTTAAAAAACCTACTAGAAACAATAAATGGTATAATCTCTCAAAAAAGGGGATCAATCCCAGAATCAGCTGGGGGACACAAAAAACCTAGTCTAGAATATAGAATATTGCATCTCCTTAGATAAGGGATCACTCCTAGGATCTGTTGGGGGGACACCATGAACCTAATCCGATAACCCAAATATCTCACTAAGAAAGGGGATCACTCCTTGTAACTAATGGGGAAAACCACAACCTGATATAATACCTTAGAGATCGTATCACGAAAATTTTGGATTTCACCCTGTAGTGCAAGTCATGACGATTAAAAAAACCCACCTAGAACAAATCAGGATGTAAAAAATCGTATATCCAATAATGACACAACCCTACTACCCCTTCCCTCAATGTAGGAGATCATACGACTAGAAATTCCAAATACCCTACAATGTTATCCTACACGAGAGGGGAAAACTTCCTGTGAAGTGTTGGTCATGAATAATCCTTGAATCCAATCTTGGTAAACAATACATTAGTGGATAATACCATGACACTCTCTAGAGGGATTCAAAAACTGTAATGAGTAGAGGATCCCACACAGAAATATCTATAAGGATACTATAGCTCTATTAGGATCATCCAATCTAGGGGATCATAATCCTATAATGAGGTTGTGATGTCATTGTACCATTGTAAGGATAGACCAAGGGAACTCACTCAACTGATGCTATTCCAAATTTCAGTAACCCAATAAACCAAAAAAATTTCTTATCATCATATATACTAGGACCAAACTATGTCCACAAACATTTTCTATATGTAAAGCTACTCAAGATAGGATATACACAAGCCAAAATTCGAACCCCAAGAAAAGAGATACACTAGGTGGAAAGTCCTCCAAAGAGGACTACACAGTGTGTAAAGCGGTCCACATGACAAGTGACCCTACCTAAACACCCATTCATCTCATCTGAAAGCATTTAATAAATGGTAATATGGGTGTATATAACATGTAAAATCTATAAATGGCATGTCTTTCCTCACTTCTGCAACCCGACCATGTCTTCCCTCACATGGATCGGTCAGTCATTCTTCCCACATAGCATGTACCCATGGTACATGTTTTTCCCTAGAAAACAGACCCAATTGGACATGTATCTTACACATTACTTAGTCCATAACCTAGTTCATATATTCTCTATTGGTGTACTGTCAAACTTCCATGTTGGTTAACATGGCTTCCTTGGCCATGTCATGTGGCCACCTGACTTAGGATCGCTACATATCATATAACCCCAGTATACGGCGTGTAGCCCCCAAAACTCATATCCACCAAATCATACGAACACATAGAATACTCCCTTAGACTTCAAACCTTGTAGATGGGAATTCCCTTGCGAATTTACCTAAAATTAGTATGAATATACTCCTTTTTCCCCTAAACACACAAATAGATCCTCACGAGGTCCTTAAAAATTGTCTAAGGGCTCTAAAACCATAAAAAATTAATGAAAAGAGGGATCAAGACTAAAAACTCCAATATGTATACCTAATAGTGAAATTAGAAATCATCAAGTTACAAAAAACACCTAGAAGATACTACTACATGATCTGGTGATGATTGGCATCAAAACAGGGCTCAACAGCACCTCTTCTCCTTAGATCAGTCTCGATTCATCCGTCACTCCAAAGGGAAATGGTAATGGAGATTCTTCTATGAACACAAAGGTTCATTATTGGATAATGGATTTAATTTTTAATTATATCCATAACTCTCCATTTATCTCTCCACCAACAACTCACTTCTGACCAAACACCTAATGCCAAAAAAATGTTTATGTCAAGCATATGGTAAACATGATTTTCTAAACTCAACCATGGTCTCAAAATTATATTATTAGACATTTATTAGTATTTATTCATTTTTCCTAATGAAAATATGTGTGTGTCGTAAATTAAATTTTATGTTATTAATATCACCATATTGAGGATCTCTGGACCTTGGAATCCTATATTGACTTAGTGCCTGACATTAAAAATTTTATAATAAATAATCCAAAGTCTTATATGTCAAAACTCGATTCATTACAACATCGCAACCTTAAGTATTTTTTCCCTCAAAAAGTGGATGTCTAGGCTCATGAGAAATTAACTGAGCTCTCAACTAGGAATATCATGCTAGTGATCTCCCCAAGACCACCATAGATTCCTCCAAGGATTCTTGTGATGCCTACAAGAATGAACTCCAAGGAAGAACAAAGGCCACCACAGTCCATTTCATCTCAAACAAGGTCAACCTAGTTTTACCAGTTCACATGTTCCCTCAGATATGAAAAGTGGGAATGAAATAATCACCTTAGTCTATTTGAAGTAGTAGTGTCTAGCGGTTCACCACATAGCTAACTTGACGTAGAGACCGAAAACACCCCACTATGAATGCACAGGTCAAAGGAAATCTTCCACTTCACCTTGATACTATCTTCTTTGGGTGACACTGACTCACATACATGGTTTTGGTGTCATGTATTAAGAATGAATCATAGTGGGGAAAGAGTCCAAAAATATTTTGAGTCTGAATCCATGTCAAACCAAGACACACCCTCCTCAAGCTTCTCATATACGGAGATTATGCTGAACACATGAGTATCCCATCTTCAGAAACTAGTTCATACCAGGTCCTCATCCTATACACCACCAATAAGTAACCCCACCCCGAACACACATGTCATAATGACTCACCCACCACACATTGACACTATCCTTTTGGGGTGGCACTAACTCAATCACACAATATTACTAGCCTCAAAAATATGCATCTTAGTGGTGGAAGGATCCAACTTCATCATGAATTTGAAGCTACATTAAACAACACTAACACAGGGTTACACCAATGCCACGTGTCACCCTAGAAAACCTAGAAAATAAGTGGAAAGAAAAGAGGACCTCAAAATAGTGTATAGAAATACTTGTGAATAATAAATAAAGGACCCAAATCATAACTCTATTCACCCAATGAGCCTCTGGTTCAAATGCCTCTAGGGCCTGCTATTATCCTCATCCCTATCTTGTAGCTCCCTAAGCCTAGATTCCACAACCTGGGGGTGGTGGCGGCAACTCATACTATCTTCCACCTCCAGATTCTATCCAATATCCTCTTCCATGTATGAAATTATTCATAACTACCTACTCTAAACACTTCCTATACTAAGGAGGCCCATAGCCTATCTCCCTCTCAGCATCTTTATGGGTCAAAAAATCTCTAGAAAGATATCACCATCTATTGTAAGTGTAACATTGCCTCTCCTATTATTGTCTAAAACAAACCTAGAAACCATATGCCTTAGACCCACCATCTTGGGATTTCCTCTTAAAGTTCCTCACATGCCTATATCCCTGATCATTTTGTTGGATACAAGATTTTTAAGACTTAGCTCTTATGTTCCTAGCACTAATGGTTAAAGTGTGCTCATCCAGAAATCTCTCCACCACTAAGGCCACATTAAGCACTACAATATATGTTGGTATGCATATTTGCACCACCAATTACCTGATCACCCATTTTAATCCCTACTTTAAGGTATGTAAAATGAAATATGAATCTTAAACTATATCTAGGGAGTAATGCGACAGGCCTATAAACCTTGTCAAAAACTCCACCACGGTCATGCTATCTTGATGAACCTATAGAAGCACTTAGATATGCAGCAATCTCAACATGGATGGATATAAATATTCCTTAAAGAGATGATCTAACTCTACACAAGTTAACATCACCTCAATATGTGTCTATGTCACTAGATTCCACCTTTTCCCGATTGAACCCTACAGAAGGATCACCTCTATGACATTTATCAGATTGGTATGTTTCCCCAAAAAATGGGAAAACCGTGTGACTTACTCTATTTATTCATCAGTTTCTAGGGAGTTTGGATCACCTTAGTGCCTTATAGGTCACTGCCTCTAGAACTCATGCAGTGCACTCAGCCTGTATGCATCCTTATCTTTCACTACCAACACAACCAGTTGCTCAAAATGTGGGTTCTCAAATGGTAGACTGCTCAGAGGTACTACCTCAAAACTAGTTCCATGCACTAAAGCCTCATATCTAGGTGAATCCTTATTACAATACCACTATATAACCCTATCTGGATGTCTTCTCAGAGCCATCCCCATATTACATCATGATGAACCATGGTCAAAGAGTATATCTAAAGAGATAAATCAACATGGATGGGAAAACCCCAAACTTACTCATATATGGTACATGTACCAAAATTTACCTAAAACCAGTGTCCAAATGTGTTGAGTTAAAAAATAGGTTATAAGAGTCTTGATAAATGGATACGCCAGTCATTACACCAACACTGGAATCCCTATCATGAAATCTAAACTCAAATCACTTTAACATGGTTCATATTCCCCCTAACCCAAGATCACATCATTGAGGTCCCAATGTGGAACATGTTTTGATACCACTATATCATGAGCCAACCCCATGGGGATCAAGCCATGACTCCCCAACCCAACCTTCTTAGTCCAGGTGTGGGAATCAAGGACTGAGTAGGAATATCACAAACGTGGGAGGACTTCAGCTATCAAACCTATATAAATGTACCCACATACACCTCCATGAAATAGTGTAGAGATATATAAACTAAAAAGAAATTCATTCATATATATATCATAAACTAGAGTAAAATAGAAGTATAAAAAAGGAAAAATTCAATCCCCCCACCAATCAAAAATTGTAAATGTGTCGAACCAGCAAAGATAGAGGGGATAAATGTCAAAAAGGACTACCAAAAATATCCTCTTCCAAGCTCTAGTAAACACTCTGGTCGATCTGGATCACTAAGCTCCACCTACTCTGGGTCTGCCTCGGACTCCATTGAATGTAATGTAGTCTTAAAAAGACACAACATTTGTAGGAAAATACCATGATAAGGTGAGTATAATAACACTCATTAGGTTCCCCATATACCCAAAAATAAAAGGGAGCAACAGAAATTCTATAGTTTTCTCAGCCCAGCCAGAGGGAACCTAAATGAGGGAGAAATTTCATATCAAAACCCTCCTGGGGAATACATGAAAAGTTATCTAAAACCATATGGTGTGTCATCCATGATGTGAAAACACAACAAGAACTCCTAGATATTCTCATCTTAGACCCAAAGTATCATGAGGTTCTAAACTCATAGCCAGTGAAAAGACTTTACTCAATGATCGAAGTTAACACTCATCTAGAATCATACCCTTCAAGTGATATGTAATCCCAAATGACACTCATTTTAGAGTTACACTTCATAGGGTACCACTCAACCAACCCTAATGAAACATCCGAGAGAGACCATTAAATCGGGTATCAGAAACTTGATTGCACAAAACATCCATCCAAAGGTCATGCATCAGAGAGAACATGCTTGAAGGATCTCTCCCTAAATAAAGTCATGATAGAACCCATTGTGTCTAGATAATCAAATAGGGGATGTCACCATCCATAATGGGGGACACAATAAACCCTATCGATACCATGAAAAGGTCTTGTCTCTTAGAAAGGGGATAACTCCAAGTATCTATCGGGGGACACTACAAACCCGATCTGGAATATAGAAGACCACATATCCTTAGATAGGGTATCACTCTTATGATATGGTATGGGACACCACAAATCCAATAACGTAACCCAAACATATCACCTAGAAATGGGATCACACCTATTAACTATTGGGGGACACCATAACCCGATATAACACCCTGATGATTATATCACTAATATAGAGGATTGTCTCATATATAGTGTTGCTCATGAAGATACCAAAAACACCACCTGGAACTACTCATAAAGTAGGGTATTATATATCCAACAATGATACAAACCTACTGAAACCATCCTCTATGTATGGGATCATTCTCCCAATGATTTCAAAAACCCTCCCGGGCTATCCTAAAAGATAGGGGATTTCCTCCCACGTAGTTCTGGTCATGAAGATTCTGAGAAACCAATCATGGGAAACGATACATTACGTGATCTTGCCCATCTAATCTATGAAGGGATATGAAAAATCTAATTATATGATAGAATATCCAACCCCAAACTCACTGGAGGGATGTTAAAACTCTATCGGGATCATTATATCAAGGGGATCACAATCCAATACTAAGGATGTAAGGTTAATGTACCCTGATATGGATAAACCAAGTGAACTCATTAAACCTATTTTGGTCCAATCATTACTAGCCTAATAGACCCACATCATCACCTTGAATTAAATCTCCTTGTCCTAATCCATAGGTACATTTTCATTCAAGGTGGAAAAATTCTCAGGATAAGTTATACGCAATCCCAAATCCCAGCCCCGAATAAAGAGATGCACTAGGTATAAATTCCTTAGATGAATACTACACAATATTTAATGCATACATACGATGTGTGACCCCAACTAAACACCAGGTTGTTTCTTCTAAAATAACATATTGGTTGCGCAGGTGGACATACATGGTGTGTACAAGAAATATGAGGCATATCTTGCCCCACCCTAGCCACCTAGCCACCTAGCCATGTCTTCCCTCACACGGCTTGGCCAAATATGTTTCCCACATGGTGTGTACCCATGGTAAATGGTGTGCCCAAGAAAATTGTTCCCCTAGGCCATGTGTCTTTCTCATTCCCATGTCTATCACCCCATGCTCGTGTACACGGGTTGTGTACTATCACACGACTATGTATGTTTACATGGCATCAATGGCCATGTTGTGTGGCCACACAACATTGGGTAACAATATTGAGTGTAACCCTGGTAAATGGAATGTAGTTCCCAAAACTCATCTTCCATAAAAAGGAAGAATATATGGATTGATCCACTACACTACATTTCGTTTAAATGGGAATACTATCTTGAATTACCCTACGAGCAGCATAAATCTCCCTCTTTTTCCCCTAAACACATAGATAAAACCCCATGGGATCACTTGAAATTTACAAAGGATATAACCCTTAAAAACACAAAAATGGGTATCATTACTTAAAAAACATTATTCCTACCTCATAGTGAAACGTCAAAAATTTGGGTTCAACACGATGTTTGAAAGATGCTGATGCATGATCTTGTGATGATCCGCATAAAAAATGAGGCTCAATCATGAATCTTCTCCTTGGATTAGCCTCGATTTCTCCATAGATCCAAGAGGAAAGGGTGAGGTGGATCATTCCATGGTAAATAAGGGGGAGGAGGGGTTAATATATTTAATTGTTAATTAAATCCATTACCCTCCATTTAACTCCCTGCCAACAACACGTCTCTGACCAAACACCCAAGGAAAAACAATTGTGTCATGCCTAGGGTAAAGATAATGTTTTAAAATTAAGTGTGGACTTAAAATTAATATCTAAGACTCTTCTCATGAATTATTCATGTTTCCAAAAGAAACTATGTGCACATGATAAAATATTTTTAATATTTTTAACATCACTATGATGTGGCTCTTTGGGCCTGAGAATCCCACACCGACTCGACACCTGGATTTGGAAATATTTTCTAAAATATTCCAAATTATTAAAGTTCAAAACATGGGTCACTACACATGATGTAAGGGATACCTCTTAATATTTTTTACCTTTTATATTTACAATAATTCCACTCCTCTCCCACTATAAAAAGGAACTCACCCCCGCCCCCACTTCTTCACACCTATAAAGCACGTTGGCTCATCAAAAAGATGACTAAATAAGATCCAAAAATCAGTCCAATAATCCTAGAGTCCTCACTTTGGGAATAAATTAAACGAATTATGTCCTTTGGTGCAAATAAAAAATGAGTTACCCGATAAATAGGTAACATTCATCAATGTGAACATTTTTTTATTCCATTCTCCACACCTTCAATAATATTTTATATCACGAGTATGTAATAACCTCATTGTATTCTGTATAAATATATGTTGTTATGTTAAGGTTTTTAACTAAATTTTCACACCATTAAATCAAATGGTATTTGAAATCATCATTCATTTATACAAAGGACTATCGTCTCGCAAACTAAGGTCATTCATTCTTCCAATACCACCTATCTAGGTTGGAAATAATGATGTAATTAATATTTTTATAGGATATATATGATATCTATGATTTATTTATTCTTCTATGATTATTATATAAATAATAAATTCATGATTTCCATTTATTGGGATTATGATAACGTCATTTTTTGATTTTTGGACTGTTGTATCCACAATGTGATGTGATTCGTTCAATCATTACATGGAATGTATTAAGGATGAGTTTGTTAATAATATGTGATATTTATGAAATAAATAAATTAATGATTATATATATATATATATCAATGACATTTCTTTCTTTAAAAATATGACAGGAAAATTGAAATAGTGCTCATGCATACATATGACATATCATCTCCATGAATGGTGTTTTAAATTTCATATATTTATATTTTATAGATAATTATAAATACTTGTGTACTGAATATATATGTTATTTATATCATGTGTTACATTTTTTAAATAAATAGATCATGATATAAGTAATAGGATTGAGAATTAAATGTCAAAACAAATATGAAGAACAAAGATATTATTACCTAAAATGTAACTTTAACATGAAATTGTTAATAAAAGGAAAATAAAAAGTCATAATAAAATAATATGTTGTATGAAATATAATAATATGGTTATTTGGTAGATGTATAAGAAACTTATATTTATTACACTATAGGTTTTAAAGTGTATAAATAAAATCAATAATTAGGGTAAGGGTTTTCACGTCTCACATTTCTTTATGATATATATTCCATATTTACCACTTATTATGGTTGTGTGGTGTATATACCTCCCTATGGAATGATATATCATGTATTTAATTTATTTAAATATATTAAAAGTTTAAATTAATGTTATTATTTCATGTATCTCACGATTCAAAAGATACTCAAGTTGTAAGGTGGGTTTCTAGTCTCACATTAATTTCTCCAAGACTAATGCTATATGCACCACTTATTTTTTTTTGGGTATACACTTAAGAGGAATTTATTATATGATTATTATAATTTTATTTATGTTAATTTAAATATCCATTTATGATCTGTATTTCACGGGTTTAATGGTTCAAAAGTTACCCAATCGATAATGAAATTCTATATCAATTTTTCTTCTTTGAGAAGAATGTTATATTATGCACCGAAATTTATTTTCGAGGTGTATATATTTCCCTTTGAATTGATATATCATGAATATACTCATTTTAATGATATTGTAAGATTTATTTAATGTTATTATTTCATGGGGATTGTGATTCAACGTTACCAAAGTGGTAAGAGTTTGTTGTTGAAATATCTTCTATTATCAACATTGTTTATAATTATGTTTCCATTGATGAAATCATAGGATACATCTATCAATAATTCTTATGAATCTTCTTCAATTTTGGTTAATTTATGATATCATCATGTAATGGTAAAAAAAATTACTCTTTTTAGTTTAATTTAAAAAAGAATATGTTTTTAAGAAAATTTGACTTTATTTCCCTTTTCGTAGAGAAATTAGTGTTCTTTAAAAACAATGGTTCTAAAAAAATGTTTCCAAAATATTTTAAAATGATATTTTATGCTCATTTTTTAGGAAAAGGATTATAATATTTTTTTATGTTTTAAATGTTTTTTAACTCATATTAAAATCCTCTCTTATATGTTTCAAATGTTTCTTTCAATGAAAAAGTTTTTCAAACTGTTTTATGTTTTAAAAAACATTTTTCAAATAAGAAAGTATATTTTTCTCATGAAGTGTATTAATTGATCCTTTAAACTTTATTTTCCATCTATGATGAAATCCTTTGATATATTTTATTATTTAATAAGAATATGAACTAATGAAACCATTATTATTATTTCATGGAATGGTTTATGTTTAAAATGAATAGTTGTTTATAGAACCTATTTTTTTCATATGTTAATCATGATTAGTAGAGATTTATAAGAAAACCATTTCTTTTCCATGGTTCAATAAAGTTATAAAGGTTATAGTGATTTTTATGATGATATTAAAGCTCTTTGTACTTTATTCATGTTGTTCTTTACGGATATTTAGTATACGATGCGGAGGCCCAAATAGTATTGCATAAGCCTATTATAGATTATATAATGGGGTGGCCTATACAGTTTATGGTAATCCAATTATAGCTTATATGATAGGGTGGCCTAGATAGTTCCATGTAATCCCATTATAGCTTATATGATGGGGTGATCCTGATATCATTAAGTAATCCCATTATATATTATATGATGGGGTGGACCAAATAGTGTCGTGTAATCTCATTATATTTAATATTATGGGGTGTGCCAAATAATGTCAGGTATGCCTGTTATATATTATATCATGGGGTGAGCTATATTGATCTCTAATTCATTGAGTAAAAATTTATATCTCATGAGATAATGATGGAATATAAGTCAACAGACTTGATCCACTATGGGAAGAATGTGTAACCTGGTCATCTATAAGGAAAGGTCTATGATAGGGGATGGTGGTGTGTCCTAACTAGTAGGTTTAAAACCCATGAAGTGAATAGATAAGTTTTGTAAATGATCCTTGACTTATAGAGAATTATTTTACAAGTTTACGTGTTTTCCACGATTCTATGTTTTATTCTTATGTTACAATTTCATGGCTTATGCTTCTGATTCCCTTATGATTTATGACTTATTAACTTATAATTGTTTTTTCATGACTCTTTATTATGATATTTGATATGGATGTTTTGATATTATATTCTAATATCATGTTATCATACCATTTTTCTCATGATTATTCTTACATATCTCTTATGTTTACTCGTACTAATCATCTAAGCTCTCCATTTATTATATTTCTTTTCCCCATGTTATGGATGAAGGTTTTAAGTTAGTATACTAAAGTTTAAGATATTTATATGAGATGTTTGAAGAAATTTGACCAAATAAAAATAATGTTATCCAATATTCCAAAAACACTAAACTATTTTATTCCTCAATAATTTACTTTTGTAATGTTCTAATTATAAATCTATAGTGATGTAATATTCAGGAATGTTAAGCTTGGGTCACTATATTAGGTATCAAATGAAAGTTTTAGTCAAACTTTAGAAACTATGATAAGAATTTTAGTGATATAACTTGGGATATTTCTAAGGATATTTCTAGGGATGTATCTAAGGATAAGCCTAATGTTTCATATATTTAAAATAAGGTGTCATGTTTTAGACATCCTATAAGTAATTTTTCATGATTATGTGGTTTTCTAATTTGATTAGTGTTTCTCACACTATGATTTCTAATATTATTCAATAGTGGTAACGAAAAGGAAATGGGTTATCATTGAATGTTTCGGATGTGGAAATAATGAGAATTAGGAAAATCAATGTCCTAAGTGGATATATCATAAATAGAATCAGAAAGGAGGAATGAGTATTGGTTATATTGTTGAAGATAAAGTGATCTTGAATGATATGTGAAAGGTGTGAGATGTTCTAACAGTATTTTTTACATTAAATGTAATATGAATGATTAAATTGATGTTGGGTAGCCTCAGTAAATGAATAATATTTCATATTCTAGGAAAGGGGTATTGAGGAATAATTTGAGGAATCATAAGTAATGGTTTAAGAATAATTTTTGATGATTAAAGTGTATGTATATTATAATTAAAAAAAATTCATATGAATCATGAACTATATTTTTTCCATTAAGGATTTTCAAAAATATATTAAATAGTGATGTTGACCTAGAAAAGTGATTTAATTGAAAACTGGTTTTCTTAGAGAAGGTAACTTTTAATGTGTTCCTAATATTGAGAAAATTATGTTTATCTTATATAAAGAGATTATTGATCTGGATAAAGTAAATTAGATAGTGTTATGGAACTAATTATTGATTTGTTGAAAATGTGGTATATGTTTTTATGGATGAATTTTACAACTTTTTTGGATTTGAAGAAAATATCCAATAATCTTTGGAATAATAAAGATTGTATGTTTTCAATAAGTTTTTATGGTAATTAAAGTTATTTCACTGTTTCAAGAGAAAACATGATAAAGGTATTCCTATGTTTATTATGTGACAACTAAGATATTCATTATGATATATAGTTATAAATGTTAATATGATTTTGAAAAAATTGGTCACGTTCTTTCCAAATTTTTGGGATTTCATCTTTTGGAAGGGTTACAAGGTTAGCTGTTTGTGAAATGGTTTATGTTAAACTTCATATGAGGTTGTAGAGATTATAGAATTATCTCAGCATATGAGGATTTATGCATATTGGATAACCTTTCAAAACTATTTCGTTGTTTTAGAATCTACAGACTGATGGAATGACTTATCATTATATTTACAGATCTTAGGATTAGTTCGTGATTTAGGAATGACAAATTCACCTTCATTTCCAAGAGTAAAAGGTGAAGTGATAATTTATCAAGGCACATATAAAGTCTAAGATTTTTCATATGACAAGTAATGACATCAAGTAAATATGTATTCTTGTGAAAAAAAATATTTAACTCTAGGAAAAGGATCATGAAAAGAAAAAAAAAATTATCCCATTACCTTCATTTATGATCAATCAAATGGTCCCTTATATCATTGTAGATTTATGGATTTGTGATTTATAAATTTATCTAGATCACCCACTTCTACTTTCAATATACTATTTCACTCTCTCTATATGTTTTCATGTAATATTTCTCTTCTATGTCCATGCTTTCATTTATCATCTATGTTCTTCTATATGTAAACCTAGTTATGTGTTACTTTGGGTAACTATTATGGTTCCAAATTTTCTTTTGAATGGAATTTTTAGTATTAATTTTTATGATGTGGGTTTCTAGGAAATAAAACTTCATTTAATAAACTTTTGAGGAACTTGATGAATTTTGAGGGTGAAATTCATTGTAAGGGGTATAGAATGTAACCTCCATAGATTTTGTAAAAAAAATTCTAATTAATTTAATATTTTTTAAATATATCATCTAACACACCACGGGATATAGATTGTGTTGTATGAAAAATTCAAATTAATTTTTCTTTGTACACAACACCAAGTCGATATTTCTCTACATGAAACACTTAGATTAGCTGGTGGTACCAACAAAATTGTGTTTGGATAGTGTTACATACAATGTTGAGTTCCTTCAATAACATGTGTTACACACAAGACTGAGTTTTACTGAACTAATATATATTGTTAATGTTATTATTAAAATATTACTATATTTATCACTAATATGATGGAATTGAAGTTACGAATATGATTAGTTAACTTGTGAAAATATGGTTTACACATGTATATAAAATAATCCTTTGGTAATAAATTTTCTAGAAATGAAAGTAAGAACTATTTGAAAATAAAGAAACTTCTTTTCTAAAGAACTATTTTTTTAATGTAAAAACAAATTTTATATCAATAAATTAAACAAACCAATTTTGATGAATGATTTTCATGAAATAAATATATATTATATATTCAATCAATGTAACATCCCAATTATTTGGAGTAGGTCAAAATACTCACTCATTTTGGATTTTTGCAGTTTGGTGGGAATACCAATATATTTTTCATTAATTGTAAATTCATTTAGGGTTTTCCATTATCCCAAAACATTTTTTTATATGATTTTAGAGGTTAGTAAATTTACATAGGAGTTTTGTTGGGTTTCAGGTGTGTTAGAGGCCTGAAGGCCCTATTTTGGTTAAGTTTAACATGAGGTGCATGGTTATATTTAACCATATAGCCTCTTAGTGAAAAATTTGTGCCCTCATTTTTAAATAAGAATAGATTGGTAAACCATGTGATATGAGGTGAATGGTCTCGAATGAACCTCTATAGTTTTTTTGTGGGCATCTTTATGGTTTTTACATTGCTAGGGATTATAGTACACAAGTTAAACTATTTGCGCATGGTTAGGACTAATCTTGCGGGATAACCATGTGGGGATTGGCCCTGAAGTAGTAGGTTACACACTGTTTCTGCATAGTTTATAAAATTGTGTGATCTAACCATGTGGATTTTTAAAAGGGTAAAATTTCCAAAACCCCCTACCTACTTAATTCGGTTATTCCTGTTTCTTTATTCTCCTCCACACATGCACAATAGTGGTTCCTCCCATTTTTTTCTCCTCCTCTATGTTTTGATATAGAATATTCATCAGACATTTATTCATTATTCTGTAAGAGGCATTGGATCTATATCAGAAAGGATTTCCTCTCCCTTGATTCTATTTTTCTTTCCTTCTCCTCACGGATCGCAAAATCCCTTCAAGTCATTTTTCCTTATTTATAGGGTGCTTGTCTAAAAAATTGACTTCTTCCAAATAAGATAGAGTTAGAAGCTAAGATCATATATTCTTATGCATATGACTACTAGGTAGGTGGTTCTTACTTTTTTAAGTGGTTTAATGAGTGTTTTGTGGGGGTAAGCATTTAGTTCACCATTATGTTTTTTAATTGAGATAAGATTTAATAATTATTATTCTTTAAAATAAATTAATTGTTCATATTTGATGTCATTTTTCATTACCTATCCACATTGTTCATGAAAGTCTGAGTTAAATTTCGTCAACAACTTGGGTAGTTAGGTAAGGTGAATTAATTATGTCAAATCGAATTGTTTATTTAAATTGAATTGAATTTTTTATTTTAATTATAATTGTTGTATATATTTGGCTTGATTTGATGATTTTTTGATATGTGAGGCTAGAAGATATAGGTGGTAATGACCAACTAAGATGAGACTATGTGATCCTCAGTTTGGGTGAGCTTTGGGCTATATGAGTGATGATAATCAAAGGATGGCCGACTCATTCATCAGATTGAGGTGGAGAGGCAACCAGGTTATGGGTGAGACTCATGTGATATTGGATATAATGAACATTGTATTGAGAAATAGGGTTTCAAGGTCATGAGGTTCTAGGAATTGGTGTGTTTTAGGTTTTAAATTGGTGATTTCTGCTCACTTGTGCTGGCCAAAGCATCATTTAAAGTCATGTGCACATAGGTAGACTTAGGGATGAGGTGACTTTGACCACTCATATGGGTAGAGGCCCCCAATAGTTGTGTAGTAGGTAAAATGTTGGAATTTGTTTCAATATAAATTCACATGGATTGTGAGGATACATTAAATAACATAATTGATGTTGTCGGTTGGGGATGAGGTCTGTCGTGCTTGAGTCATTTAGGTTAGGATCATTTTGGAGGACGGGATCACCATTCCTCAGGATTTCATATATTTATCCAATGGTGGTTAGTATCATATGATATATATCACTATATATATATATGTAAAACTTTGAGATAACTTGTGATTTTGAGAAGGGGTCTATGAGACAACATTCTATTGGATTGGGAGTGCCCTCGGTACATTGGTTACGTAGTTGATAATACATGGTGCCAGCTGGATTTTTTATGGTGAAACCTGAGGGTTCACCTATTACTATATAACATTAGGGGATGCCTTGGACCATGGGATAAGGATATTATCCCTGTCAAATATTCTGGTATTTTTCGATGTTAGTGAAATGATCCAGGTAGATGTTGAGCACTAGGGAATCATGTTTATATTTAAATTAATTATGTTGTTCTTCTAAATTTATTTTTAGAATACACTTGTTTAGTCACAAATGTATGGTATTCACAAGTGGGTGGTACCATATTGAGACTCATTCTCACACCCTACATGGGCCCTTTGGGATTTGATTAGATAATATTATTTATTGTTCACTTGAATGTTTGGGATTCAAGGCTAGATCTTAGTGTCTAGTTTCATGGGATAAAAAGAAAAAGGGACCATTGGTTATAGCCTCATATGGAGTTACCTTTTGAGATTTACTTTCAGTTTCAGCATACATTTGTATATGCATATATTGTAGTCATCCATTGGAGACCCCCCCTTCTTTTTATTGTATTGTATGACCTATATTGAATGCATGTTTAGTTTTAGAATCTATATATAGCTTATTTGGCTTATTTATAGTTTTTTACTATTGTTGTTTAGTTATGATTTTATTATTATCTTTTATTGATTATGATTATTCCTTTGGAAGGTTACTGGTTTTGTGTCTTTTATAATTTTTATTTCACTAATATATCTATTATAACATTTTTATATTATCTCTAGAAGATATAGTCTCCCCACTATCACCTTCTTACACCATCGCTGCTAGTCGGCAGCTTTGGTGTTTGGTGAGGCATATTTAAGGCCTAGTGGCACTCATCCAATTGAACTATTCTAGTGGAAATTCTATTCGACAAAATAAATGAAACTATTTAACAATTATCTTATACTTTTAATAGAAAATAGATAAAAATACGTCTAATTTTTCTCATAAAAATATATATTTTTCTAAAATGTAGTTTTTCATCCTTTAAATAGAACACTTATTTTAAAACTATATTTCGAAACTTATAAAATTTTTATTTAAAATATAAACTTAATTTTTTGAAATGGGACATAAAAATTATCTTAGGATTATTTTTTGGTATTTTTCTAAGAAGTTTCATTTTTTATGAATAGTGATAAATAATAAATTTTAATTGAAAACCGGCTTTTTATCTAATTAATTTATATTATTAAATTATTTTATTATTCTGTATGAAAGTATTTTTAGATCAATTATACATCTATTAATCAAATATAAGTAATTTTAATCAATTTTAAATTGAAATTGGATATAAAAACATTTCAAACTTTTGAACATTTTCACCTTAAAAACCAGTTTTATCATCCCATCTGTGGGATTAACTTTAAATTTATTTCTGTAAATTATATGATTGTATTTTGGAAAAATGGATTAAACATTTTTAATAAAAATAATTTATAATTTATATTAAGGTAAAAAAATTACCAAAAATATTAGTGAAGGAATGTAAATTAATTGTAGCGATTAAGGGAAAAAAGAAATTTACTTAGTGTTTAAACTTCAAGATTAAAGGGAAAATGACCTAGAAACTTATCCAAAATCGATTGGATTTCTATAATTAGACCATGTACAATATTTTAAATAACATTTTACATTATTTTAGTCACATTATGTAAGTGATACCTCTCAATAGTGTTTACCTTTTTGTATTTACAAGAATGCCACTCCCCCTCCGCTATAAAAAGGCACTCACCCCCCCCCCACCTCACATATTCACACCTCTAATGACCTTTGTCTCATCCAAAACCTGACCAAATAATATTCAATAATATCTCCTATCATACTATTATCCTCACTTTGGGATTAAATCAAACCATGGATGTCCTTTGGTGCAAACCAAAAGAAGTTACCCAAAAAAGAGGTAATGTTCTTCAACATGAGATTTTGTTTTATTTCTATCTACATCACTTAAAATATTTTTATATAATTATTATATAGTATAGTAATTATATTAAATATAAATATATTTTTTATGTTAAGGGTGTGACCTACACCTTCACACGCTTCCATTAAATGAGATACACAATCATCTTTGGTGTGTGTGGAAGACTACTTTTACTTGAACTGGTGTCATTCCTTCTTCCATTACCACCTATAAAAGTTGGTAATAATGATAGAATTACAATTTTTATATGATATATATGTTATTTATTCTTTATTTATTCTTCTATAATTTTTATATAGTTAATACCTTCATGCTATTAATTTTGGGGGAATATGATGACATCATTTTTGGATGAGTGGAATACCGCCTCGTCAATGATATGTGATTCATTCATGATTTATTCAGAATATATTAAGGATGAATTTATCAAGAATATAATATATTTAGAACATAATAATTATACTTTTATTATAATATATATAGTTAACTTTTCTTTCTTCAAAAATATAACAAGAAAATGGAAACCTTGTAAATGTGTATGTACGGCCAACTATCTTCAAAATCAGTGTATTTTATTTCATATTTATAAATTTTTATATTATTATATATACTTATACAATGAATATATATAATATTTATATCATTTTTCATAGTATTTAAATAAGTAAATAATGATATAAGTAATAGGATCAAGAATGAAAAGTCAAAAAATATACGGGAAAAAGGGATTTTTACCCGAAATGCATCTTTAGCATAAAATTGTTAATAAAATTGTTATAAAAAGTAATGATAAAATAATATATGGTACAAAATATAAGAATATGGTTATTTGGAATATTTATAATAAACTTATATTTATTATACATTATTTTTTAATGTGTATGAAGAAAGTGAAGACTTAATTTAAGGGTTTTCCCATCTCACTTTTATTTCAATGAGATATATGCTTTATTCACCAGTTAATCTTGTTTTTTTGGTGTATATACTTACTTATTAAATGATATATCATGAATTTAATTTATTTTATGTTTTTAAAATTTCCAATTTACATTATTATTTCACATATCTCATAATTTTAATGTTACTCCAGTAGTAAGGGGATTTCTAGTCTCACTTTTATTTCTCTAAGACTTACTCTATATTAACCACTCATTTCTTTGTGTGGAATATATAATAACCATGAATGTATTATATGATAATTATCCTTATATTTATAGTTATTTACAAAAATAATAATGATCTTTCTTTCATGGGGTTTACAGATCAAAATTTATCAAATCGGTAAGGTAATTTTGTCTCAATTTTTCTTCTTTGAGACGCATGTTATATTATGAAACTAAATTATTTTACGAGGTATATATAAAATTTATTATGTTTCCACTGATGAAATCTTATGATCCATCTCTCAATAATTCCCATTAATTTTATTCTCCTATAGTAAAATTATGATATCATTGAGTAATGGAATAAGTTTTCCACTCTTTGTAACATAAGCTAATTAAGAAATATTTTTTAAGAAAATTCGACTATATTTATCTCTTCAGTCAGAAATCTGTGTTCTTTCAAGGTAATGTTTCTAAAAAATTGTTTTAAAAATGTTTATAAATGATATTTTAATATAATTTTCAAGGAAAAATATTTTTAGAAAAATTATGTTTTAAATAAAATTAAATTATTTTGAAATCCTCTTTTATAATTTTCAAAGGTTTCTTTTAAATAAAAAAGGTTTTTAAAAGGTTTTATTTTTTAAAAATAATTTTTTAAATAAGAAAAGATATTTTAATCTACATCTTTTTTAAATGATCCTTTCAACTTTATTTTCTATATAAGATGAAATCATTTGATATAGTTTATGGCCTACTAGGGATATGAACCAAAGAAATTATTCCTATTATTTCTTAGAATAGTTTATGTTTATAAGGATATGTTTTTTTCAAAATAGTTTCTTTTTCAAAGGTTAATCTTTATTATAGGTGATTTACATGAAACCCAATTCTTTCCTATGGGTTAATATAACACCATGAGATTTTGTGATTTTTTTCAAATAACTTAATTTTTTTGATATTTTTCACATCACTTAATACTAAATATTGATTAAATCACTAAGTTTGGATTACTTTAGGAATAACTCTAAGATAAGTGTATGCAACACGCAACACCAAATTGGCTTTCATTACACGCAACACTATGTCTATGTGAAATGAAAATTTATTATTATAATTGTTTAAGTGATATAGTTATAACCAATAAATTAATTATAATAATATGAATAGTAATAACTGATTTTTAATATTATTTATAATTTATTCATATTAATAAATAATATTTGAAATGAAATGTATACTCTTTGGTAATGTTTTTATATGTTTTGAAATACAATTTTCATAAAGGAACACCTTTTTATTTCCTTTGGTGAACAATAAATAATTAATTTTAAACACTCATAGAAATTTAATTTGATAAAATTAACATAATTTTTGAATTTAAAATTTCATTGTTAACTTAGGGTGAATTTTTTGTATTTTTCTGAGCAGTTTCATTTTTCAATGAATAGTGTAAAATACTACATTATAGTAAAAAAATCCTTTTTCATTTAAAGAATTATTATAAAATAAACTAATTTTTGAAGACACGGTATATCTATTATTTATATATATATATATTAATCTAATTTTGGTCAATTGAATCATTTTTATATTAAAATTAGTTACAAAAAACTTATTGAACTTTGGAATATTCATTCAACATTCCTTCTCACCACATCTATGGGATTAATGTTAAACTTAATTTTTCCACTTTTGTGAAATGAATTTAAAAAAAATACACACATGGTCATAATGATTTTGATATTTATAGTCTAATGGGATCAATTTGATATTTTGGATATTATGAATTACAACTTTATTAAATTTTAATCTTCTATGTTGAAGAGTAAATTGGATAATTAAAGGAAAAATATTATAATATTATAAAATTACCCTAACATATATAATAATTTTGTTGGATAAGTGGGATTATACTACTACCAATATTGGTCCAAAATTATAACCTTTTTATCGCACGTGGGTAAGAATATTAAATTTATTATATTTTATTTAAAGATAATTTAAAAATGTTATACTCATATTTTTAATGACAACAAAATTTGTAATATAATTTTATACATAAGATAAATTTGACTATAAATATTCATTTGAAATAAAAATAATTATACACATCATGTTAATTTATTTATAAATTTTAGTGACAAATAAATTAACTTAAATTGTGACATAATGATGATCCAATAATTGTTTAATTAATCGAAAATATAAAATAAATGATATTAAAAATATTAAAATAAATATAATTTCAATTCATTAAAGTTCCCCACTAATTTAATATGTTACTATAACATGTAATGAGTTTCTTAAATGGGTCAGTTCTAAATTATCTTGTTTTTTTTTATTTTAATTAAATACAATGTTTAAAATATTATTAAAATCGACACTAATGATATTTTTTAAAAAAAATAATATTTCATTAAATTAATTAAAAATCATAAAAAACATTAAAAATTAAAAAAAGATTATGATAAGGTCTAAAATTTGTTATAGTATGCATTTATTGAAAATTGATCGCGATTAAGTAATAATTTATAACCTCTTCATATTTAAAATGTTATAATCACAATTAAAATTGCGATAGATTAATTAGGGGTAAATCCAAACACTATGTTTTAAAATAAAATAACTTGTCCAAAAATTATTGGTTTAATAGGATCCAACCCTTATAAATCTAAGATGGATTTGAATTTGTTTAATGGATACGAGTCCATAAAAAATAACTTTTATATAAGTTAAGGATAGTTACAAAATATCACACTCATGTATTTAATATCATTTATGTGCCCACATAGGGGAAAAATCAAGATATGAATGAATATAAATGTTTATTTTGAACATAATGAAATTAATTTCATTATATATTTTCATTTTTAATTTTTTTAGAAATTATATAATTACCTTATATTCCTTTTAAAAGTTAAAATAATATTTATTTAATTAGTAGAAAAATAAAATAATTGATTTTAATAATATTAATTTTTAAATATTTAGGTTGAATTAAAATTTATAACAAATTTTATAGATTTATATGATATATTAGATATTCTTTAGACCATTATATTTGAATTCACAATTTTTCTTTATGCTTTTAAATAAAAATTAAATAAATAGTATCAAATTTAAAAATAATGATATTTAATTGATTTAATATATTAATAAATTATTTAAAAATGAAAAAATGATAAATAGTCACAAATGGGATAGTATATGGTCTAAAATGTCACATACCATTAATTTATATCTCATTTGGTTGTTTTTTCTCTAATAGATTTATTATATTTTTATTTTTTGAGGATTTCCCAAAGTTCCCCTCACCTCAATTATAAAAGGCAACCTCCTCCCTCACTTACTCACACCACTTTTATCCCTAAATATCGACCAATACCTAACTATGTTCCTTATAAACTTTCATAATAACATTATATATGTCATTTTATTCTCAAAATACCAACTATAGTGTCTCTAAGAAGATATTTATCAGGAGATCGTCCAACAAGAGGTAATCTCTTTACCGGCTCTTTCAAAATTGTTTCTTCTTCTACTTAATCTTCATTTGTTGATTCCATTATAAATCCATCACTCAAATATCACATATATTATTATATTTTATTATGATTATATAAATACCATATTCAACTTTTTATTAATCCTATGAAAAATTAATGTACCACGTGTGTGTATGTATGGATTACCGTGTCCACACTGTGGTGTAATCTTCTTTTCATCACTAATTTATTAGAATGGTTATAATTATGTATATAATGGATATAAATAATAAATACTACATTATATTGTATTTTTATAATTAATATTCCATATAATTTCTCACCCCATAACCATTAAGAGAATGAAATCTTCGTTTATGTGTACATATGGACTACCTTCTTCATAACATCGTGTGATTCATTTTCCACATTAACCATTACAAATATGATTATAAAAATGTATAAAATGAGTAAATATGAAATATATCACACAATAATGCTAATGTAAATATGTATGTGTGTGTGTGTGTGTTTGCGTGTGTGTGTGTGTGTCTGTGTGTGTGCGTGTCATTTTCCATCTTCCATTCAGTACGATAAAAAATAGAAATAGCATTCATTCATACGTACGGCTTACCATCTACATAAATTATGTATTTTATTTCATATATATATATATATTATTTATATACCAAATATATATGATATATAAATCATTTTTTACATTATGGAATTAATAAAATCAATATCTAAGTTATGGGATCAGGAATAACAAGTCAAAACTTGTATAATAAACAAAGAAGTTATTAACTGAAACATTTCTTTAGCATGGAATTGTTAATAAATATGTAATATAAAGGCATAAATAAATCATATAGGAAATCATGAATATAACTATGATTCTGGTATAATTTAATAATATGTTTAAAACCACTATACAAGAGGTTCAAACATGTATGGATGGAATCATACCTAAGGTAAGGGTAATTTTATAATCTCATTATTATTCAGGATTGTTTATAAATAAGTATATGCTATGATATATTTATGAACCATGTCTATTATTATTAAAAAATATTTTCAAAAATATTTTTACTCTATTACTATAAATTTTTGAGGTCATTATACCCATGTTATACTTTTTATAAAATGTTTTGAAAGGAATATTTTTATAATTTTCTAAACAAGGTACATTTTAAAATTTCCCAAAAATATACAATAAGAATATTTTTTAACTTATACATAATGAATGGATTTTTATTCTTTCATTATGCCTTCTATCCTTGAATCTTACCAAAAAATCTAGAATGGTTATATTCAAATAAAATGTTTTCTTTTCATATTGTGTGGAATTTCAAGTAAAGAAAATGTTTTCAAAAAAGGATATTTTCCTTAAGATTCATTTTCAAGAGATCTCTCAGAGTTATTTTCCATCAAAGATATATTTTTTTGTTCTATGTTTTGTTTTATGGGGGACTTGATTCAATTTTTCCATTCTTATTCTCCCTATGAATGGTTTATGTTTATGGTGAAATGATATTTATAAAAGCTATTTATTTTTTATGGGTTATTTTATGATTTGATGATGTTTATGAAACCCATTTCATTTCATGGGTTCTGTAATAATAAATGATTTATATTATTTTGGAACACATATGTATGATTTAATATTGAGATGGTTTGTACCTATTTCTTCTTCCAGTGTATTTGTTAAGTATTTATATCTCCTTAGATATAAATAAATGACCTTGTCTTCTAAGATAGTTTGGAGAGTAAACCTTTACTACTAAGATTTTTATGGGAGTAAACTGTAACTACTAATATGGTAATGGGAATAAACCATGACTAACAAGATGGTATGGGGAGTGAACTCATAATAATAAGATGTACTATCCATCAATGCCTTAACTTTTACAGAAATCATTTTATATGCTTTAGTGTCTACCCAAAATTACATGTCTAATTCATATGTTATTATTTCACATATTATGATTTTTATTTCATTACGATTAATGTCTTATGAACTTCCAATATTTATGCCATAGTTCCTATTTAAGACCATTGAAAAGCAGGGTATAATCTTCTACTTTCATGATAATGTTATCATACTCTTATGATCAGGATTATGTTTACGGTTTCCCATGTTTACACAAAATGAGCATCTATGCTCACTCTTTTTCTTATGGTTTCTTTTCCCTGGGTTATAAAAAAATGTTTTAGTTAGTGGTACTATAGAATTAGATATTTATTGGAGATTTTTAGGATCTTTCAAAAAATTTAATAAAGTGTTCTATGTTTCCAAAGGCATAGAACTAAAACATTTTTTTGGGAATGTGTTTGTGTAATGTATTAATTATTAAAAACAAGTGATGTAATTTCTATGTATGTTAATTTAGGGTCGTTATCATTTTTATCATAACAAAGGATTATTCAAAATTTGGAAACTAGGATGATAAAACTTTATTGATATCCCAAGGGATGTTTATAAGGATATGTCTAGGGGTGTATCTAAGGAAAAGTCTAAGGATGAGATAATTTTTAGGAAAATTTCCTGGAATTTTGGTAAAGGATATAGTGAGTGGTTTTCTAGGGTTGCATCCATGTTTGGATACTACAAGTGGAAATGGTTCTAGTAAATATGTACTTAGGGGTAACAGCTTTGACACGGTGTGTTGGGCCGAACTCGAGCATAACCTAGTACATGACAATGCGCCTTATTATAAAATGGGTTTGACACTCTCAGGGGATATGATTTAAAAATTCATGAACTCTTTATAAATCATAAAAAGGATTTAAAAATAATTTTTATGTTAATAACCTAGGATAAACCTAAGTTGTCATAAATTAAGGATGGTGTCATAAATTATGGATGGTGTCAAAAATTGGACATCCTATAAGTGGATTTTCATTATTATGTGGTTCCTCACTATAATAATTATTTCTTACATAATACTTTGTGATTTTATTCATTGAAGGGAACCATTAAACACTTGGTTAACATTGAATGTTTCAAATGCTGAATGTATGAGAATTATGGAAATTAATTTCATATGTGGAAATCTCATGAGGATAATTAGGAAGGTGGTATGAGTATGGGTTATACTGTTGAAGATAAAGATATTGAAAACGATGTGTGAAAGGCATGGGATCTTCTAACAGTATTGTTTACATTAAATATAATAAGCATGATTAGATTGGGGTTGAGGTATCTTAATACATCTTTCATATTTTATATTATAATATAGTGGTAATAAGGAATAAGATGATGAGTCTAGAGTAATGGATAAGACTAAAGTTAGATAAATGCAGTATAAGTTTTTCATTAAGGATTTGAGACGACATTTTAAAGGGAGTGGATGAAATGGAAATGTTATTTAATGGAAAGATGATATTTTTTATAAGGAAAAGATAGCCCATTAAAGTTCCTTATGTTAAGATAAAGATATTTTTATAAAGATGTGTTGGATAAGAAAACGTGAATTAGATGGTATAGATTTTCTTTGAACTAATTAATGTTTCTTTACAATCGGTTTATGATATCATGAACGAAGTTCAAAACAATTTGACTTAAGGAATATATCCAATAAACTATAGAATAAGGAAACATTAATGTTTTCAATAAGGGATTATGGTAATTTAGGTTATTTCCATGTTTAAAGATAATAAATGATTAACATATTCACATGTTTGGAATGTGACAACCAAGAACATCCATATGACATATAGTAGATAAATGTCAAACTGATTTAGTACACCTATTTCTAATTTTTTAGATTTTCAAATTTATGAAGGATTGTAAGGTTATCTATTTAATGAAATTTTAAGATAAAATTTGGATGATGTTTGGAAGATTAAATTATTATATCACTATAGGTGGAGTTATGCATATTTAATAACATGTGATAACAATTTTGTTTTGATAAAGATATATTAAATGACCAATAATTTTATTTATAGATCTCATGATCTACTAACACTTTAGTAGTGACAAATTCAACTTCATTTTGATTAATAAGAGATGAAATGAAAATTGATCCACGCATGAAAAGGGTGATATAGTGCTCGAATCATGTAACTATGTCTTCTCATAAAAATTGTTTATCATTATAAAAAAGTTTGTCATGTAAAAACCATTTTAATGATATCAATGGCCGTTTCAAGTTTCTTTAGTTTATAGTTTTTTTATTTTTAACATTCTATGTATCACCAAAAATTTTATAACCAGGGACATTTATCAATCTTTATGATTATTTATTATTTTCTTTAATTCCCAAATCATCACATATGTTCTCCTACGTAGAAAAGTAGTTATGATTTAATTTGGTAATGGTTATATTATAAAATTTTATTTTATTTTAAAGTTTTATAATTTATTTTTTATGTGTATTTCCATGAAACAAATTTTCAACCAGATGAATTTTAAGGGAGAAATTAATTTTAAGGGGAGTAGGATGTAACACCTCAAGATTTTTTGAATTATCTTTATTCAAATTAATTTAATCTGTTTGATATTTTTAACTTCACATAACACTTCATATATATTAGAACATTAATTTTGGATTTTTTTTTATATACAACACCATGTTAGGTTTTCACTACATGCAACACTAACTTGGCTAGCGTTACACCCAACATCAATTCTCGGTGAAACATCAATTTGTTACTATAATTACTTAAATAATATAGTTATAAACAAGATATTAATAACAATAATATTTTTAGTAATAAATAATTTTTAAATTTTATTTATAATGTTATTATATAAATAAAACCAATTTTTAATGAAATTTATAATCATTGGTAAAGTCATTATATGTTTACAAATATTATTTTCTTAAAGGAAATTCATTTTTAGGTCCTTCTGTGAATAATGATAAATTTAATTTTAGGCACTTTAATATTATATTTAATGAAATAAACTTATTTTTTTAATTTATAATGTAAAAACTAGCATAGGGTGATTTTTTAGAATTTTTCTGAGAAGTTTTATTTATTGATGATTAGTGATAAATACGGCATTATAGTTAAAAACTGCATTTCTCATTTAAAGAATTATTATAAATTAAATTAATTTTTAAGATCAAAATATTTCATTTATACATATATTAATCTAATTTAGGTCATTTTAATCATTTTTATATTTAAATTAGATATAAAAAAACTTATTGAACTATTGATCGTTCTTTTTTACCTTCCTTCTCGCCACGTCTACGGGATTATAATTAAACTTAATTTTTCTATTTATGTGTGTTGAATTTTTTAAATATAAACATAAATGATTGTGATAATTCTTCAATTTATATTATAAAAGGAAAAACTTTATATTTTGGATATTATGAATAGTAACATTAGTAAATTTTAATTTACCACGGTCAATGGTAAATTGGATAATTCAAGATAAAAATAATTTTATAAAATTATAAAATTACCCTAAAACTTGTTTTAATTTCATTGGAAATGTGAGATTAGACTAAAATAAACCTTATGTAGAAATAATAACCTTTTAATCCACTTGGGTAAAAATATGACATTTATTATATTTTATTTAATGATAAGTTAAAAAATTTCATTCTGATATTTTTAATAACTATAAAAATTTTAATGTAGGGTTATACATGAGATAAATTTGAATATAAATATTAATTTAAAATATAAAATTTTTATCTATATAATTATAAATTATTTATAATTTCTAGTGATAAAATAATTAACATAAGTGCTGACACAATGATGATACTGTAATTGTATAATTAATAAAAAGATCAAATAAATGATATTACAAATATTTAAATAACTATAATTTAATTAATTAATGATATACATGAAATTCATTGGTGATTATAAAATTTTATGAGTGTCTTAGATGGGTTTTTTAGAAAATATATTTTTTTGGATTATATTTAATGACAATATTGTGAATAGTGTCAAAATTAAAACTAACGATATTTAATAAAAATAATATTTTAATAAATTAATT
Source organism: Viscum album (assembly GCA_963277665.1). Taxonomy (NCBI): domain Eukaryota; kingdom Viridiplantae; phylum Streptophyta; class Magnoliopsida; order Santalales; family Viscaceae; genus Viscum; species Viscum album. Next base: position 1,404,422,691 of record OY728133.1, on the reverse strand, counting down.
AAAAATCTTAAAAATCATTAAACAGTTAAAAATATATTATTATGAGGTCTATAATTTCAAAAATTATCCATTTATGGACAATTGAAACCATTTAAGTAATAATTTACAACCTCTTGATATTTAAAATGCTATTACCACAATTAAAATTACAATATATTGATTGTGGACAAATCAAAATGATAAGGTTTAAAATAATAAAAAACTAGACCAAAAATTATTGTATGAATAAGACTAAACCCTTATCATCCAAATATCTAATTTAAGTTGTTTAACGGACACTAGTCCTTGAAAATAACTTATATGTTATTTAAAGTCAAACATAGTTACAAAATATCAATCTCCTGTATAAAATATCTTTTTTGTGCCCACATAGAGACAAAATAAAAATATGAACAAATCTAAAGGTCTATTTTTATCATAATGAAATTACATTAATTATATAATTTTATTTTAAATTTTTATAAATTATATAATTATATTATATATTTCATCAATATTAAAACAATATTTATTTAGTTAATAGAAAAATAAAATGCTTCATTTTAAATATATTAATTTTGATATATTTTGCATATATTAAAATTTTTAAGGAATTTTATAGATATATAATATATATTAATGATGTGTGATACCATTATATTCAAATTACCACCTTGTCCAAATGTATTTAAATACAAATTAAATGAATGATATCAAATTTAAAAATAATGATATTTTATTGAATTAATATATTATTAAATTATTTAAAAAACACAAAAAATGATAAATAATAAAAAAGGGGATATAATATAGCCTAAAATTTAACTCCCCATTCATTTATATCTCATTTGGATGTTTTTTGTTCTAGAATAGCCTTTTTATATTTTACCATTTTTGGGATTTCTAAAAGTCCCCCTCACCTCAATTATAAAAGGGATCGTCCTCCCTCACATAGTCACACAACTTTGAGCCTTCAATATTGACCAAACCCTTCCTATTTACCTTATAAACTTCCCTGATAAAATTATATAGGTTTTTTCTTCTTAAAATACCAACTCTAGTGTTCATAAGAGGAGATCTAGAGGGAGATCGTCAAAGAAGAGGTAATTTCCTTATCAAATCTTTCAAAATTGTTTCTTACTATAGATCCTATTAATGTGTTGATTCCATTATAAATTAATATATCTAGTATCAAATATATTCTTAGTCTTTATTATTATTATGTAAAAATCATATTCCCTCTTCTATGAATCCTATGAAAAATGAATGTACCATGCGTGTGTACATACAGCTTACTGTCTCCACATCGTAGTGTAATATTTTTTCATCAATACATTATTTTTATGGGTAAAAGGATTGATATAATGAATATAAATAATAAATATGACATTATATTGATTATTTAAAATAAATATACTATCTAATTTCTCATTTCTTTTTCATTAAGATAATGATATCGTCGCTCGTGCGTACGTACGGCCTACCTCCCCGACACGATTAGGTTCGTCTTTAACATTAACCATTTTAAAAATGATTATAAGAATATATAAAATGAATAAATATTAATTATATGAAATAATGATGAAAATTTAATATTATATATATACATATGTATCATTTTCTTTCTTCCATTAAGTATGATAGGAAAATGAAAACAACGTTCATGCGTATGTATGGCTTACTGTATTCCTGAATGGTATATTCCATTTCTTAGATATTTCTTTTATATATATTTATATAAAAATTTAAAATGATATATAAATTATTTCTTTCATTATATAAGTAATAAAATCATGATCTAACTGATATGATAAAGAATAATATGTCAAAACATGTATGATATACAATGTGGTTATTACCCAAAACGTTACATTAACTTGGAGTTATTAATAAATGGGTAATATGAAGTCATAAATAAGTCATATATCATATAATAAATATTATTATTATTCTATTATAAGTTAATAATTTGTTTAAACCCACTATAAAATAGTTTCAGACATGTACTAAGGGAATCTGACCTTTGGAAAGGGTTATTTCACAATCTAGTTATTATTTGGGATTGTTTATAAGTAAGAATATACTAGAGAATATTTATCATCCATGACCATGTTTCTAAAAAATGTTTTACAAAATATTTTTACTATATTCCTAAAAAAATTTAAGGACTTTGTGCCCATTTTTTACTTTTTATAAAATGGTTTTAATGGAATCTTTTTTTTATTCTCCAAATGACGTACTTTTTGTCTTTTCTGAAAAAAGTATGAGAAAAATGTTTTTTTAACTTATATGGAATGACTGTATTTTTATGATTTCATGATGAATAATTTCCTTGAATCTTCCAGTACATTATTACAAGGCTATTTTCAAATAATTTTTTTTAATTGTGCGATATTTCTAGAAAGGATATTTTTTCAATGTAGATAGGATATTTTCCTCAAGATTTGATTTCAATTGATTTCTCAACATTATTTTTCATCTAAGATATACATTTTAATGTTAATTATGTTTTACTATATATATTATTCAATTTTTCCATTATTATTTTTTATAGTAATGGTTTATGTTTATGGTGGAATGATATTTATGAAACCCATTTCATTTCCATGTGTTATGTTATGGTTTCATGATATTTATGAAATCCATTTCATTCAAAGGGTTCTAATATGATAAATGATCTATTTTATTGTGGAACACATATGTGTGACTTCATTATGAGATGGGTGGAACCTATATTCCCTCCAATTCATTGGGTAATGATTTATATCTCATGAGATAAGAATAAAGGACAGTGTCCACTAAGATGGTCTTCGGAGTGATCCTTGACTACAAAGATGGTTATGGGAGTGAACCATTTCTACCAAGATGGTTATAGTAGTTAAACGTGACTTCCAAGATGGTATTGGGAGTGAAACCATAATACTAATATGTCCTTGGAAGTGATGCCTTGACTTCTTCAGAAATCATTTAATATTCTTATGTATCTGCCAAAAATTAAATATCTTATTCTTATGTTATGATTTCATGGATTATTTTCTATATTTATTTATGATTCATATCTTATAAACTGCCAATATTTATGATAGGATTCTTATTTATGATAATTGACAAGCACACTATTATAAAAATGGTTTTTAATGTTTCTATTTTAATTTTGATTCTTCAAGACCAATGTTAAAAGACTTTTTTGAGGGATTTTAATGTTGTTTATTTAGTAAATGACATTAAAATTCCTTATAGAAGTATTTTTACCTCATTTATTTAATAATCATCATGAAAAAATATTAAAATTTCCATTTTTCTTGTCATTTCTATTTTAACTGATGTTAAAAGTCGTCATTGAAGGATTTTTTACACCGGTTGCTTAATAAAAATCATTGAAATATATTAAAAATATCATTTTTTCCATCATTTTTATGATAAACATCATGAATTTTTTAAAAAAAATAGTCTTCAAATTGGTTTTATTATTACCGATGTGAAAAACTCGCTTTTAATGTCATTTTTTATAAAACTAACATTAAAATTCACTTTTCATATTGGTTTTTCAAATAACTGATGTTAAGAATGTTTCACAACTTGTAATTCATTTCCTAATATTATATTTTTGTGGTCTTAGACCTCAAATAGTGATACGGATCAAAAGTTATCGTCCCTAGAAGTTTGACTTCTCTAAGACTTCGCTTAGAGATGTTCAACTTCTGATATCCATAACCTTTGATCTGTAAGTCTATTTTAGCTAAATCACCACTCTAATTAAATCTTGGTAAATGAACTAAAAATATATAAACATTGTTAATATCAATTTTATAAAAACTGATATGAAGAATTACTTTAAACATTGGTTCAAAAAATGACATTAAATGTATTCTATGAGGAATTTTAATATAATTTTTTGAAGACTGGTGTTAAAGATCATTTTTCATGTATGTATTTAATAAAAATGTTGTTAATATTGCTAGAAAATTGTTATTTTATTTACCAAGCTTTAATTTTAGTGGTCTTGGAGCTAAAACTGACTTATGAGTCAAAAGTTATGGATATCAGAGGTTGATCATCTATAAATGAAGTCTTAGAGAATTCCAACGTCCAATGGTAATAACTTTTGATATGTAACTCAATTTGAGCTCCACAATAGGTAAAATAAAATATTATGAAATTAAATAAAATTATTTAAACATTTTTAAAATTATTGATTAGAGAAAATGGTTTGAAAATGAAATATTTAATATTTTTTTATGATAGTTATCATAAAACTAACATGAGAAATAAATTTAATGTCCCGCCAATGCAAAATCCCAAATTTTTTTACAGCACAACATAAACAAATTTAATTTCCACCCAAAATTTAAAAAACTGTGTTTTCTTTTTTGGTGTCGTTTATATGTTTTCACACTCCACATATATTAATTTCATGATCAATTCTTTCAATCATCATCATTCCACCGAGTCAACTCGTTTGATCTTCATCTCCAGTCCCTAATTTCTTATTTTGATAATCTCACCACGATATTTGTTACTATTTTGATATGATTTGTTTTCTTACTTTATATATTGGTTATTGATTATATTTTTTTGATAATGAATAATACTTATTCAGACGTGGTAAAACTAAAAATCTTTATTCAGATTATAAAATTTTGTTTATGTTGATGATTTGGTTTTCTCATGAGATCTTTCCTAGAAAGAAAATTATATCCACTAAGACTTTTATATCCTTTAAAATTACATCAAACATTTATGTTTATTTATATTTATTATAGTTTATATGATTTTTTATCGATCTTATAATTTCAATGGATAGAGTAAAACGATTTAATGTATAATTTTTGAAACAAATATTTTTTTTGTCGGTTTTATAAAAATAGATGTGAAAGGCCTATTTTTCACATTGGTTATGAGAAAACCAATGTTAAAAACCTATTTTTTATGTATTTTTTCAAAAAAAACATGAATAAGAGGCCTTTCATGTGGGTTTTTTGTAAACTAATGTAAACAATTACTTTTTTACATCACTTTTTTAAAATACCAATGTTAAGATGGTCATTCATGTTTGTTTTTAAAAATACAACATGAAAAATACTAAAAATTACATTTTTAAGGTCCTTTATTAATAACTGATATTAAAAAAGTATTTGAAAATTTACCATTAAATTAGTTCTTCTCAAGAACTAATTTTAAAAATATAAAAAATGGATATAAGAAAAACATATTTTTGTATTAGTGGTAGGGTATGTTCTTGTATTTTCATGATCATGTTCTCATCCATTATGCTCATGATTTTGTTTACATGTCTCATTTTTTTAAACGTACTGAGCATCTGAGATCACCCTTTTTTATGTTTTCTTTTCCACGTGTTATAAATAAATGTTTTAGATAGAGGTACTAGAGGGGAAGATGTTTATGAGAGATATTGAAGATCTTTCACCAAATTAGAAGAATGTGTTCTCTATTTCCAAATTAACTAAACTAATCCGATATTTAGGAATTTTTTGTATAATTTATTAAGTATTCCACAAAATTGATGTAATTTCTATGCATGTTAGGATTTTTTAGTTATAGTTAATCAAGTTATAAATGTTATAATAAATTTTTATGATAATATACAATCTCTTTGTATTTTATTTAGTTTGTGGTTCATAGACATTTCTTATATGATGGGGTGGCCCATATATCTTCAGGTAATCCCTTTATAGATTATATGATTGGGTGGCCAAGATAGCTCCTGGTAAGCCTCTAATATATTATATGATGAAATGGTCTATATAGTGTCGGGTAATCTTGTTATAGCTTATATGATGGGTCATCCCAGATAGCATCCGGTAAGCCCATTATAGCTTATACAATGGGTCGGACCAGATAGTATCAGGTAATCCCATTATTTATTAGACAATAGGGTATCCTAGATAGCATAGTGTAATCCCATTATGGATTATATAATGGTGTGTCCAATATATCTCTCTAATACATAAGGTAAAAAATTATATCTCAAGATATCATGAATGGAAACAAGTTGATGGGATTGATCCACTATGGGAGGAAGGTGTAACCTAATCCACTATAAGGAAATAGTCATGAATAGGGCTAGAGTTTTATCCTACCTAGAAGGTTTTGTCCCCATGAAGTTCGTTGATAAGTTTTACCAGTCAACCTTGACTTATAGGGAATGAATTTACATGTTTATGTGTCTTTCACAATTCTATGTTTTATTCATGTGTTATGATTTCATGGATAATTCTATTGAATCTATTATGGTTCAGGTATTATGAACTTCTAATAGTAATTCCAAGACTCTTGATTTTGATCTTTTATATGTTGGTTATGTACTTATAATGTTATGATCATGTTCTATTACCCTGATTCTCATGATTATTTATAAATATCTCCCTTTTTACCTTTCCTGTGAATTTTATATAAGCCTTTATTATGTTTCCTTTCCCCAAGTTATGAAGAATGTTTTTAAGTAGTTGTAATAGAGGGGAATATCTCTACTAAATATGTTTAATATCTTTCACCAAATTATAAGAATGTGTTCCAAGATTCCAAATACACTAAACTACTACGGTTCTTAGTTATGTACTTTTGTAATGTGCAGAATATTCATCTAAAATGATGTAATATCCATTTATGTTAATATAGGGTCTCTATATCCCCCTTCCTCATGGTTTCATGATCCATTTTCTTTAAATACATATATATTGGATCTATTTCAATCCTCATCATAGAAAAACTAGCATGACCTTTCCAACTAAGACCATCATCCACCTTTCTCTCTTTCCATTGGTGGTAATTTGTTGAGAAGTCAAAATATTTAATCAACTATAACCGTATCATTTGTTTCATATTCAAGTATTTTAGTTTGAATATATATCTCAAAATTTTATGATCAGTATATATATATATATATATATATATATATATATATATCAAACCATTCACTATAAATATAATGCCTCAATATTTCCAATGAAAAAACTACCACTGCAACTCCAAATAATGAGTTAGGTAATATGTATAATGAATTTTAATTTGGAATATAATCTATCACCATATAATTTTTCTTTATAATGCATCCCAACCACTTCTTTTATTCTACAATAATGATTATTAACCCTTCTATGTAATAGGGTATTATAAGTATAAGTGTGATAACCTGCATTCTTTATAAATCCTTGAAATTTTCTTCACATTCATCTATCTAAAGGAACATGGATCCATTCTGATTCAACTTGTTTATTTGATTATATAGCTATGATAAATCACTCAAAAAGAATCAATATTATCCCTCCAGCCTAAGAAAAATAAATATATTGGTTAAAGTGGTTGTTCAAGGTCAATGTTCAATGACTTTTTTCTTTGAAGGATCTACTAATATACCCTCAATTGAGATTATATGACCAAAGAATGTAACATTATGTATCAAAAATTCACACGTAGTAAATTTAGAATATAGATTTTCCTTCTATATGTTCATTATCATAGTCCTCCAATATCCTTCAAGATCTTACTTTTTCTTCAAATATATAAGCATATCATCTATAACTACTTTTAAAAATGATCAAGGTAATATCTAAAGACTCTATTCATTAAATCAATTAACATAGAAGCATTGTTAGTGAGTCGAAATGGAATTAATATAAATTCATAATGTTCAATCCTCTTACAAAATATTTTCCTTGGTATATCCTACTTATTGACTCTCAATTGATGATATTTAGAATGAAGGTAAATCTTGGAAAAGTATTGATCTCCTCATAATTGTTCAATAAAATAATTGATATGGGGTGGAGGATATTTTTTCTAGATAATGATATTTTTTGGTTCTTGATAAACAATGCAATGATACATTGAACCATCTTTACTATTAATGAAAAGAGTGGGTTCACCCCATGGTGATACAATTGGTTATATGAATCCTTTATCAAAATTATCCAAGAGTTACTTCTTAAATTCCTAAAATTCAATTGGGTCCTTTATATAAGTAGTATTTGATATAGGTGTAGCATCAAATATGATTTATACTAAGAACTCGACATAAAAAATTTGGGGGAAGGCTAGGTAGGTCTTTATAAAATACATCATCATCATATTGAACAATAGTAATTTCAGAAAATTTGAGTTTCTAACCAACCAATTGAGATAAATATCTATCATGAATAGGAATTAAGACCCACACAATGTAATTAACTTCCATTGGAAGTTCATATTCATCCTCACACTGAATGATGATCATGTGATGGTTTAGAAAATCAAATATGACTTCCCTTCCTTGGAAATGGATATGTTTACTATATAGATAGATCTATTATAATCCCAAAATCACATCAAATTAAACTAGAGGAAGAATCACAAGATTTTTAGGAAGAAAAATCCCACAATTTATATTAGATATGAGATAAAAACATAATATGTGATCATCATACAGCTAGAAGTTTTTATTGTTATAATAGTATAAAATCATTGAGGGTATGAATGAATATACCTAGATATTTTTCATGAAATAAATGAATTCATATGACTAATATAAAATAATATACATTAACATTTTATTATACCAAACACCCCATTAACTCCCCCATTATGTCATCATTCCTTTACTAAATCTGAAATGGTTAGATTGAGAATCCAATATTATTGATCAATCATGAAAACCATTCATTGGATATCTAAATCATGATAGTTTTTTTCAATCTATAACACCTTAGGTTTAACCTAGGTTATCCATGGGAATCATCTATTTAAGTACTTTATAATGGTTTGTAAATAAAATGTGAATTAAACCAAACATATCCCATAGGAGTGTCAAACCAAGTGTTTATTAAGGGTATATTCACTATGTACTATAATAATGGCCAATATATACTTGACCATCTCTTTTCTGGGTGATTAACCTAAGAAGAATTTCTACCAAAACTAAGTCCCCTTGTAGTATATACACATGGATGTATTTCTAAGAAAACAATATAATAACAAAATTATATAAAATTGAGGATAATATAATATACTTAGACATATCCCCATGGTTTTAAAACAAATATAATATTAATCTCCAAATATTAACTAAACCCTACTATAATACCAACTATAGCAACCCATAATTGTTTTGTAAATATATTAAATCTTATTATATGAATTTTCATTACATATAATTATTATCCACAATAAAATAGTTAAGGTTTAGTATTTTTTGAGACTAGATACACAATATTATTATTTTAGGAAATATATTAAACATCTATTACAAATATATTTCAACATAGTAAATGTCTTATACATGACCTATTTAAAACCATTATTCATATCTTGGGTAAAGTAGACATAAGAAAGGGTGAGATCATATTCTCGATAACAGTAAGCATATAAAATATCAATAAATGATAATAAGTGAGAATAAGATAAGAATAAGGGTATGAGAACATGATCATAAATTACGATAATCATACCCAATCAATAAAATATAATTAATCTTAAATTATGGAATAAGTATTTTAAATAACAAAATAAAAAATTCATAAGTGAAAATAATAATCAATTATCAATTATAAGACATAAGAACACATCATAAGAATAATCCATAATTTTTTTGGATACACATAATCATAAATAAAATATTTCTTTAGTCAAGTATCATTTCTAATAATTTCTAAGGGGATTGGGTTCTCTCCCAATACTATTATAGTGGACAGAGTCCCTTACTATACAGGTTTCACTCCCCATTCTAGTTCTAATTATCTCATAAGATATCAATCATTATATAATGAATTTGAGGGATATATAATACTAGGAAAACTCTTCACATTATAATAATCAATTAATATGTGTTCCATAATATCATAAAACATCCATCATATCATCATATCATTACCTGTAGATATTAAATAGGTTTCATTGACATTTCATCGTAGCATACCCCGTGTAAATTAATGAGTTTTGTAAACATCTCATAATTTTAATTATAAACCATATAGAGAAATAATAATGATGGTATCATTATATCATATCTGAAGTAAATCATAATTAAAATCAAAGGATGATATCTTGGATGAAAATATTCTTTAAAAGATCGTTATAATATTTCTTCAAGAAATTAACAATGTCATTTTAAAATCACTTATTTTACATATATGTATTTCTAAAATATTAATGAAATAATTTTATTTTAAAATAACAAAAGAAACTTTTAAATTAAGTTTCAAATCATTGGGTTTTCCTGACAGTAGAAAATTTTTTTCATGCCTTAATCATTTAAACAATGATTTTGTTCACACCTTAGGTAATAAATACTTTGTTCCAAAATTGACAAGAAAATTATTTTTAACCCTTTTTTGTTAAAAATAAAAAAATGGTTAAAATGAATTTAAATAATAATTGAATAATATTAATTTTTTTATTGAATATTTTTTATAAATATTGGATATGGATGATGAAAATATTTATGACTGAAATTGGAAAAATAAGATTGGTGTTTTGTAAAATCAATTTTCTGAACCATCTAGAGAACCAAAGAGATAAAATTGGTACTAAAACATAAAATTTAAAGAAATATCCATAGGAGAATAAAACTAAAATGGTTTTATTCAATATGTATCATATAAATTCATTAATGTAATTTTAATTATAAACAATCTCGATTAAAATGGGGTTGAAACATAAATCCCTTACCTTGAGTCTCACCTTGATTCGTGTATGTTAGAACATTATGTATAATAAATATATTATAGAATAATAATTATATATATCATACCACATATTATTTACTCATTTAATATTATCACTCATCTATTGAAAATTCTTTATTACAATTATTTTGTGTGATAACTACTTCATTTTTCATTCATGATTCTATTTAGAAGAACTGGTCATTATACATTGATTATGGTTAAATCATATATATAATGTTAATAATGATATAAATTTAATATATACTCATTATATACATATTTATAATCATCCATAAAATGTATATATATAAAAATGATTTAGAATATTATTGTAGATGGTAGGTCATATATACGCATGTACATTGTTTTCATTTTCTAACTAAAATAAGAAAATAAAGATAAATATTATTTAATCATTAAACCCACATAATAATATCATTAATATCATATATGAATATAAAATACATTATAATAATCAGAAACAAGTGATTCTTATTGAAAATGAATTATATTTCTTCGTGGAGGCGATAGTCCATACATATGCACGAGCGATACTTTCAATTCTCATTTGATTGAAAAGAGAGTGAATAATGGTGTTTACATAATAATTATTATAACAAAATTTAATTATATTTCCTATTCTTAAGTTATTACTTATTGGAAAATACTATTGATCTAGAGGAGGTGGAAGAAAATTAAAATTTACCCAATTTTTTAGCACTATAGCAATGTTGACCACTGTAGCGGAGCGGGCCGACCGACACCGACAGGCATTGTAGCAGTGCAGACTTCAAGGTAGACTAGACTGTAACACTTTTGAATTTAAGACATAATCCACTGAAGTACTTGGTTAAGAGTTACACTTCTTGGTTGAGAAACCTCTTTTATCATATACTTTAAGCCTTAGAAGGATGGTATTCTGGAAATAAAATAAGATATAGGACATGGATAAAAAATATATGATTTTAAGATGGTATGTATTTGCTGATATATAATTATAGTTATGTTTTTATAAGATCGGAGATGTGGAGTCTTTTTATACGGGAGGGAAATGAGACACTTGAAATTACATAAAATATTAAAAAAATTATATATCATATTCATATAAATTGGAACCAATCCACCCAAAATTAAAATGTAATATGTTATAATGTATAAATATACTCAAACAATAACATTTAGACAAGTTTTTTATACATTTTTATACTTATATTCTAGTTAAACTAAATTAAACTCATTTTAACCATCATTGTGATAACTCAACATTTTACAACGTTAAAATAATTATATGAAAAAAAATAAATTGGGAATTATTAAAAAAAATATGATTCCCAATTTGGAATCCATTTTATCAGTTTCAATTTCTATAGGTATTATAAATTACTTTTAAAAAAATATCATAAAAGGCATGAAAATATGTTTTTAGGTAAAGACTTGATTTTAAGTTTAAAAATAATTTCCCCTTAAAATAATGCAATAAAACTTGTTTAAATTAATTTCATTATTAAATAAAAATAATGATTTTGTACTTTTTGAGAAAGCCAAAACTGATTGGAATCTTTCAACCATTCCACTAAATGTGAAGGCCAAAAATTAGTTTTAATTTGAATAAAATATAACTTATCTTCACAAAAGTAAATATAGGGTTCTTAAATTCAAAATAATGTTTTGAGTTACATTATTCAACTCCTTAAACATGATTTTTTTCATAAACCACCCATCTAATTGGATAAATTTGGGTGTTAGATAGATTTTAAAGCTTTACCCCGTGGATTTAACACAATTTTACCTCTTTTTCCAAGGTGAAAAATATTTACTATATTTACGATTCATAATAACCAAAAATTATGTTTTTAACACTCTAATACATTAAAATACATTTATTTTTAAATTTTATCCCTTTGATAGTTTTCAATACCCACAAACTTGAGTGTAAAGTAATTGCCAAATTATATATCATTATATCCTAACTATTAAATTGGTGGGTATGAATAGGACCAACTAAATTTTTAAACATATATGGTATAAATATTTATAAATAAATTCATTGGTTATGAATTTATTAAAATTAAAAATAAAAATTATTTGAACTTAAACGAAATTTTTTTCCTAAAAGAACTATTTTTTAAGAATGCGATGGGTTTTTATCAAAATAAATTAAGTTAATCATTATTAGTTAATTATTTTAATTAAATTTTTATATTATATATATATAATATTTTATAATTCATATAATATTTTTATAGGCATCATATATTATTAAATCCATTTTTATTTTTAAAAGTAGTATTTTTCAAAAAAAAACGGTTTCATCGTGTTTTCCACACATATTTTAAAACTAATTTTTGAGACTTTTATAAAATATATTTGAAAAAATTAAGTAAATTTTTTTAAATCATAGTTTCAAGATTATATTAGAGTATATTTTTTAGAATTTACTCAAAAGATTATTTTTTGATAAATAGTGAAAAAATACTAATTTTTATTGATAACCTTTGTTTCGTTTAAAGAATTTAAATAGATACATATTGTTTTAAAATTTTAAAATTGTTTTAGAATTAAAATTTGTTAAATTATATTATAATTAATCCAATTTATGTTATTTGAATTAATTTTAGGCTTATTTTTGACATAAAACTATTCATACTTAAGAAAACATTTCCATTGAAAACCCATTTTTTGACATGTTTTTTGGTTTCATTTTAAATTAAATTGTGCCAATTATTTGAATTAAATTTAGAAAAAATAAAATTATTTTTTTAATAATAAAAATTAATATTATTTAATATGGTAAAAATTAAATTTTTTTATAATAAATTTCAAAAAAATTTAAAATTAATTATAGAGGTTAAGGTTAAAACAAGTTTACAAGGGGTTAAAATAAAAATATTAGGGTTAAAATGACCTCAATACTTTTATAATTTATATTTTTTGACCTATTTATACCTTATATCATCTAATATTATATAATGATCCATTTATTATCCATTTGGTGTTTTTAAAAGATGGGTATATTTTATTCTTTCACAAAATTCAAAGTGTATCATCTCCCCCACTTATAAAAGGACAACCCTCTATTTTCCTCTCTAAAGATAAATATCCCTTTAATTAATAAAATATATATCAATGTATCATCCTCACTTATATTATCATTTCTTAAAGTATCTTTTTTGATCAAAAAACTATTCTAGGAAGGCTTTAGGTATAAACTGAAACAGGTTCTCTAAAGAAGATATATTGTTTTTAACTATGTGTCTTTAATTTATTTCTTCTTATACCCCCATAAAATCATCAAAGATTATGGTAAAATAATAAAAACTATATATTAAATATAATTATATTTTATTAAATTAATTTAATATTCTATACCCATCCCATCTTTCATCAATTGCGAGCCAAAACTATCTAGCATGTGTATGGCGGACTACAGCCTCACAAATTGACGTAATTAATTTTCCATCACCACCACTAATAGATGGATATAATGGTGGATTTAAGTTATATATAAGGTAATTATGACATAATTATACTTCTTTAAATATAATATCACATATACCTTCTTACTTGTTAATCTATTCGAAAATGATAACTTCACTCGTGCATTGGTTTGGACTAACGCCTCCACAAAGCGATGTGATACAGTTTTCATTTAATTTAGACATAGGTGGTAATAAGGATATATTTAATGAATAGACATGATATTAATTATATAATAATTATTCTTTAAAGTTGAAATATTATTTAACTTTTTTTCATTACAACCTTTAAATAATGGAAACAATTCTCTTGCATACATGCGTTTATCATCTCCCTGAACAGGGTAATTCATTTTTTTATATAATTTTTATGGAATAATATAAATAAATATATAATGAATATATATGATATATAATATGAATAATATTCTAAATATTATAGAACCATGATCAAAGTACAAGGATAGAAACTACTGAACCAAACATACATGAAAAATAAAGCACCTGTCACTCGAAATTGTGTTTTTAATAAAGAATTATAAATAAAAAGTTGATGAAAATTAATTAGTAAAAAATATATTATATTATATAAACTATTATTTTTATTTAGAAAATTTATAACGAATATACAGTTATTATTCATGATTTTTGAGCATGTACAAAATAAATCATACCTGATGAAAGGGTTTATTTCACAAACTCATCGTTATTCGGAATTGTTTATGTTTATGTCACTAATGGGGAAATAATTATATATTTATATCCTATAAATAATATATTTTATTATAATATGTTAATTCCTTTTAATTTAATGTTTTATTTTCAAATTCATTTCTTTAAGTACTCAAGATTCCAAAATATTGTTTTTAAGGAAAACCAACATTGTTTTTCTATTAATTCAGGGATATTTCCCTTTCATGATGATGTTTTCAAAAAATATTTTTGAAAATTTTTTATAATTTTCTCCTGTTATTGTTGAAACTAATTTTTAACCATGTTTTACATTTTATGAAAATGGTTTGAAATGAGTATTCTTGTAATTTTTTTAATAATGAGATTTTCTACCTTTAAAGATAAGTGAGAAAGGAATGTTTTTTAATGGTTTGTACAGAATTAACCACCATATAAAATAGTAGTTTTTTGAATATTCACTTAAAATATTTTGTGATTATTTTCAAATAAATTTTTTCCCTAATATTATAGAAGTTTTAGTTTTAAAAAGTTGTTTTCAAAGTGTAAAGGGTATTTTTCTCAAGAATAGTTCTAATGCCATTTTTATTGTAATGTTATTCATCAATAATAACAACCTTTATTCTATTTATGATCAACTAGGGATTTGTTTTAATGATACAATCCTCATTATTTCATTTCATGGTTTATGATCGGTTTGATTTGGGATGTTTTATTTTCATACCATTCTCTATATTACTCTTGATAGTTTATGATTGTGTTTATTTATTAGAGAAAATATTAGTATTTAATATTATTGTCTTTAAAAAATAATTTCAAATTGTTTATGTGTTATCTCTTTCATAGGAGGAATTCCTTGGACTTAGTATTTGATATGCAGTGCCCACTATATACCATTTCTACATCAGTGGGTCTCATAAGACAAACTATCTTGGGAATTTGGCTGATTCCTTACCCATTTAGGTAAGTTGTATTAGAATGAGGCCTTGATAGTATGTTTATGATGTATAAAATTATTCATTCTGTCATCATGAGATTAGATATTTATATCCATGTGATTATTTTAATGGTAATAATATCCAGGGATATGTTTCAATCTCATGTGATTATTTATATGGAATTATTTAATCATAATTTATTCCTACCATATTATTCTTAATTCTCAAGTTATTTGTTAAATAGTATTTGTTTTCATTTATTTACCTTTGCATATTTATTATTCAATATTTATTCCTAGAAACTTTTATAGTGTGCATACCATTACTGAGCATGCACACTCACCCATTTCTTATGTTTCCTTTCCCCAGGATGTGAGTAATTCTATTATAATAATTGTATATAGATATCCTAATGGAAATAATGGTGTTCTCAAATAAAATACTATGAGTTATTTTAAATTTTAAATTTTAATGTGATATTTAACTATTAATCTAGTTTACAAAGACTACTAGAATATTCAATAATTTAAAAATAAATTTCTTATATCTTAGGCCAAGGTATTAAAAAACCATTGATTCTAGAATAATTGGATCAAGTTATTTACAAATTGGACCATATTACATTATTTTAATTAAGATGATTATAAATGTGGAATAAATTTTTTCAAAATAAATTCACACAAGTGGTAGAATTTAATTTAAAATTAAACCAGCAAAATGAGATAAAATGTGGCTTTCTATAAAATAATGACTTTTAGGTATAAAAAATTAATTAAACAAAAATTAATTATAAAAATGATTCTAATAAACTTAATTATATTATTAACTATATAAATAAATGAATGATACTTTTAAAATATTCTAAATAAAAATTTAACATTGTAAATGGTTGGAATGAAAAGATAGTTTTAAATAAAAATCAATATTTTCACTATTCACTATAAAATTAATTTTTCAAAAAAAAATAAAAATTTAACCCTAATATAATTCTAATATACTAATTTCAAAACTGATATCCTTTTTATTAATTATAATTTCTTAATGTTTTAGAAATAAATTATAATATTTTCTAACAAAAATCAATAAGAACCATTTTTGAAAAAAAAATTGAAGAATAAAATGATTTTTATGAAAGTTATGAAATTATTTATAAATGAAATTGAATTATATAAAACCTTTAACAATATTTTTAATAACATTTTTATTCATATTTATATCACAAATTTTAATTTATAGGTTGTAATTTTCACATTTAAATAATAAAATTTATATCACAATTCATTTAAAATTAGTATTGCAAATAAAAATACTATCAAAGAAATAAAATTTATTTAAAGGGAAATATATCATAAAATCATGGAGTTTTTATTTTCAATGGTATTGTAGGGGAACACCCACACATCCACACGTCGGTTTTTTACATGCTGGCTATTTTGTTAACCCACATTCCCACTCTCCAAAGGTAAGAAGCCTTTATCACTTTAAATGGTGATGTCTTCTCCTTGATTAAAATGGTATGATAGAATGTACATTCCTACTTCCATGGATTCCTCCTTTGAACTCTTCTCCTAGTCCAGGTCTCCCTTGTAGAGTTAATTCATCTTTATAGAACCCATTCCTAAAGTCATCACTTTGGGGATTCTCATTAATTACATTACTTTAGTCTGGACATTCTGATTTTGTCTTTATAGGGAAGAAACCTTTGTCTAGTAGAGTGGTCACTTTGGCCATCACTTGAAAGTTTGGACGTTGGGAGAATTGTTCACCTATATTCTTTCTCTAAGGAGGGAATCTCATGGTGGCATCTTAGGCATGGAACCTAAGGAATATTATGTAGACCATGAGGTAATGAAGCCATAGGCGTATATCTTCTAAGGCCTTCACTTTTAGATTCTCATGTTTTTTATGAGTTATCTGATGTCTTGGGAACATATCTTATAAGTATTTTACTTCAGGCATATCATGTTTTATATGAGGTAGCAACATGGTGTAGTTCATGAGTTTAAAATCTTGCATAGATAGGAAAGGGTTGATCGGAACACACCATGGAAGAATAACAATAAGCATGTGTTGATAGCCCCCCATGGAATTTTTAGTTCCCTACGGTTCTATGAAAGAACAAAATTTATAAAACACATACAATCCTAACTCAATGTGTAGTGTCTAGAAATTTCGAGTGCCGAACCCTCATGGATAGAGCATATATTCTAAATTAATGAAGGAAACTAAAATTGCAATTGTTTAATTTGTTTGGGGGAAAGTGAAATAGAAACAAAGACTGGGGTTTCAAATCAATAGATGGGGCATGTCAGATTTGTGTGCTTGTAATTAGATGAAAATTGATTAATTCAGTTTTGGTGAGGGTGTTGGGTCAATGGGGATCCTTGGTCTTGTTATCCCACCCTAATCCTATGATGGAACCTTTGGAGTGGTCATCTACTTGGTTCAATCATATAAATAGGCATCTGAAAACTATATTTAAACATAACTAACCCAGATTTCATAATGTTCATACATGATCTAATTTGATCAATTAATTCAATAATAATAAACAGCCTCAAATCCCATGAAATGGTCATGCAGTTGTAAAACAAATAGATTGGAATTGATAAATGGTGTTTGCATCAATCCAAAACATGAATAATGAATTTAAATAATCCCTAAGAACACATCCCCCTACAATTACATCACCCGAAACTAATGGACTACTCACTAATGATGAGATGGAGCATCATGGGTACCAGAAGAAGAAAGGTGATGACGAGGGGCACTAGATTGTCACTCCTTCGTCCATTGGTGTTGCAGTTTCATCTATTGGTCCTAGAGTTTCTTGGGAGGGATCCTAGTGGTCTTATTTTATGGAAAGGATCATCCCAAACTAATGGGCATGCGTCCCTAATTTTATTATGTGCATCAACTCCTACATGACGTGGACTTGGGGTAAACAATGTGTACATAAAATCTGGTTTTTCCTCCGGAACATCAAATCCATGGATGTTACTTTGACTATTTTAATTTCGTTATGAAGTTTACTAACATTACATGATGTGCACTTGCATTTCATGTTGTGTATGATCTTCATGACTTGTCTATTGTATACCGTTTTTACTTGAAATGGTCACGACGTGTACCCTTAGTACAATATGGGTAGTCATTAATCTTTAGTTTCCAACTCCTCTTCATCTCCACATTTTAGGGTCTCACCCCTTCGCTTCTCTCATGGCGCGAAGGGTCCATTCGGCTCATTTTTACATACCTTTTTCATTCCTTTTTCACAAATCAATCATTTTATTCTATAAAACAAAAAACAAGTCAAATTATTCAAAAATTGGAAATTTGAATCATTTAAATACACCATTAAATATAAAAAAAATTACTCAAAATTATGTGCATGAAATACATATATCATGTGTCCATATGAGGGAAAACTATATACCATGATCATAACCTTAATTAAGATAAATTGGGCCATGATTTTAACATATTATAGTGACTATAATAGGGTTAACATATTTTAGGGCATAATGGTTGAATCAAAATACCACTTGAGACATATTGGAGATGTCTGAACCAAAACAACCTTTGAGGTAAATCTGGGAAGGGTGGATGAGGACACACCTTAAGGCAGATCTAGAAAGGCTGATTCGAACATCCCTTGAGGTAGATCAACAAGGTTTGAACTATAATTCCCCTTGAGTAAAATTTAGTATGGGTGGATCCAAGCACCCCTTGAGACAAATCTATAAGGTTTTATTAGAATTACTCTCAGGGAAAATCTTTGATGGTTGGATCAGAATTCTCCTTGAGAAAGATCTTGAAGGGTTGATCATAACACCCCTTTAGAAAAATGTGGGATGGATGGATCAGAATTCCCCTTGATATGGATCCATAAGGGTTTATTATATTTTACCTTGTGGGATAAATGGAATGTATAACCATAATTCCCCTTGTGGAAAATATGGGATGTGTGGATCATAACTATCCTTGATGTGGATCTAGTAGATGTGAACCAAATAAACCCTTGAGTAAAATCTAGGATGGGTGGATTGGAAAACCCCCTATTTTATATCCGAGAGGTGTGTCCCTGGGATAGAGAATCTATATTTATCATTGGTTTGGATTGAAACTCATAATGGTGTCCTATGTACACTATTAAGAAGATGAGGATAAAACCCCATGTAAATCGATTCTGTATTTTAAGGTCATGTGAGAGGATTTATCCTTGTAGTTTAACAACATGTGGTATAGACTCTCATGTGAAGAAAATGATCATTGACTAGTGATATTTTGGGGATTATTTGTGGATCTTTCCCTCGCATGAGGATTTCTCTTGTTTTGATTTGGTTTGGGGATTACACATTGAGCTACTCGAGAGACCTAAAAGAGAAATGGTTTCATAGAAGAGGGAAATGATCTTATCTTGATGTGGCCCAAAGAACATGGGGGTGAGTTGGGTGCTAAATTTATACCTCAAGGAGGCTTCCTAAATATCCTAAATAGTTTGGAATCAAATCCCATATAGTTTGGAATGGTTGGGGATTACACTTAGAATGAGGCCCATGGTGAAAGAGGATGTGGTTAAGTCTTATTCATGGGAGAATCCTATATGATGTGAATATTTGGGCATATACTAGATAGGAGTCCCATTAAAAGTTCTAGGGTTGTGTGGATTTCATGATCACCACTAAACTGTAAGACCAAGTGAACCATTATTATTATGAGAAACAAGAGGAAGAGGTATATATTAATATCACATGATCAACTTCATCCACTGGGAATGGTTACTGGGGTGCTTCTAAGACCAGAAATGATATCAATTGGGTGTACGTGTAGAATCTTCCCAAGGAGGATCTCATTCCATTTGATTGGTACACATGACATCCTTTTTGATTTCATCCCATTACACTAATACATGGAGAATCTAAATTTGTTTGCATAGGGTAAGGCCATAGGTTTATTTCATGTGCTGAGGAAATTTTCATGTAGTTTCACATCGTATGACTTGGATGTGTGACTAGGCAGCTTTATGTCATGCAGTACAGATGTGCATGGACACACTCCATAAATATTGGGATTTTGTGAACATTTCTATATACCTATGGGTAAGGCATGGCCTTGAGTAATGCCATGGTGTAACAACAAGTCGATTTTCCAATCATGAGTTCCATATTAGAGTGCCTATAATGAGAATCAAAATGCATTAGTGTACCTATGTTGAGAAGAAATATGTAGCTGGTAAGCATGATACACACTCAGAGTTAAGTGGGAAGACATACGAATGGTTGGAACATGTCACATGGGGACTCGATGTGAAGATGGATTGGTCCCAGATGGGAGTGGAGACCCTAGGCACTCAACCTCTATAAAGGGGTGTCAGTATAAGGGAGGAACCATGGAGAGGCTCGAGAGAAGAGATTCATAAAGCCTAGGGAATCATAGGTAGGGGATTCGTGAATCATATTTTCCTCATGAAGGTAAGGGGATTTAAAAAGGGATATGATATGTGAAATAGGGTTCTCATGCCTCATATTAAACTCCAAGATTTGGAATAGAGGGATTCATGAAGGGAGAATGCTTTATAAAGCCTCAAGTTCTCTAAGGGGAATTTTTTCCTTTGGGAAGGGAATAAACCTTAATAAAAGGAATATTCACCTAGGTTAGAGGCTTTCAATGAAACATAAAATTGTGTATCCTAAAGATTAAATACCTTGGATGATCAATTTCGCATTGGTTTAGTAGTTGAAATTTTTATCCATAATCCCTAAAATATTTTACATATAGGGTATTTATAAGAAATGGGTTTCTTGAATATTTGAAGAATTTCATGAAGAACATGTGGGATTCACTAATTGGTTCGACTCCTTTAGACTCACGAAAAATCTGTCAATACTTCATCTAGTCACATAGTGCTACCCAACTTTGGATGTTAGTGGGTAGAGATTTAGAATCAAACCATTGTGTGATCATAATGATACACAAGGTCTAGGGAACTTTGCAAGATCTGGCCATTCAAAAGGGGGTTGGGATACATGAATCATACACTTTATAGGGATTTTTTTCCCATTTTGGTTTATATTTTCTGCAAACTAGACATGTACTTCTCAACCAATCTCATGGAACATATATTTAGGCACTAAAAAATTCCCCCACTAGAGTGGGAGATGATAGAGAAAATCATATTTTTATTCCAATTTATAACAGAAAAAATTGACAATCAACCCCATTTCATAAAGCTCATTTGTGAATCCAACTTACGAAGCACCATCAGGGAGGTTGGGTGCGATGTTCTCTACTACTCGGGATGATAACATTAGTTGTCTCAAGTATTAACTTGAAGTGATTAAGTTGATGAGGCCAGGGCCAAGAAGGAAGAGTTTGAGTTCTGACCTAGAAAAACCAGCAACATATTAGGGCAGAATATGTCTATTCCAAGGAAAATTAAGAGAAAGAAGACATGATAGTGTGGCAACGGACCCAATAGGCCACTCTATAGAAGAGATCTGATCTCAGTTTCTTGATTTCAGGGGGTCAATATTGGATGGGATGTTGAAAATTATAGTATCCAATATTTGGATGACCCTATGAAATGTTGTCTAGTTTGGTTTCCACATGTTTAAACATGTTTCTTTTCAATAATTATCACACTCTGGTCTTATTTATAGGAAAACCAATGACTAATACATAATCTCATGTGAGACTTTCTCGATGTGAGAAATAAAGTATGACCATATGAATTCTCATTCATGTTATAGTTTCCAAAAATCATCCAAAACAAAGTTTCTGTTATTGCGGACATCCACGAAGAGTGTTCGGGCTAAGAGAGATTGTGGCTGGAGAAAATAAATCTATGAAAAGATGAATTTCTTTGTTAGAATGTGCTAGTAAATGAATAGGGTAACAGGAATGGTGTTGAATCTTACCTTGAAAAATGGGGAATGGAGAGTTGTGAATCATGATGTCTAATATTTGGAACATAATGGGAGTGACATCATGATATAGGAAAATTATGTACCATGTTAAAAACATGGAATCTATAGTGATTATAAGGGGAATATAGATATAAAAACAAGATTTGACCACTCACCATGTTTGAAACATGGAACTTGTCTCATAATGTCATCCAGATTCTTCTAGAGAGTGTACCTTGGATGATAAGTGATCGCTATCTAGACACCATTCTGTTAGAAAAGTCCCTTCAATCATGGATGAGGATGAGCAACCAAATATGGGGCACGCAAAGTGTGAGAATGATGTGATGTAATGTTCAAATTTGTTCTATCACTCCTCAAATTAATCCACTATGGCTTGATGTAAATTGGTTTGGGAATATTTTTCTAAAAAAAGATAGACTTTTTATCTAGGGGAGAATCATCTTGGGCATCGAGTAATAGTCAAAGAGCATGGATGATGTGGTATATGACCAATATCTTAAGAATTCACTCTTATACAGGAGCCTAGGATGTCTTGTAGTGTTATATATTTCAATGAGGATTATATACACATGGTTTTACATCATACAGTTAGGATGGTGCATTACATAGTTTAACATCATGTGATCAGAATTCATCCCATAGTTTAGTATCTTGTGATCGGACATTGAATGCGGTTTAAGGTCATGTGCCATGGACCATGGGTGTAATATCCCAAACACACATTTTTAGTGAGACTAAGTAAAAAAACAGTGTGGAAGAGGGCCAAGGAGAACCAAATGCCACACAATAAATCCCTAGGAAGACAACATGTATACTGTTTAAAGTCCTGATGATTGGAATTGGAATTCCCAGTTTAATGTCTTAGAACTTGGACTAGTGGTGAATCACAAAGTGAAATGTGTAGAATGGTGGAATGAAAATTAAAAAATGAAAAAAGGGGCATATAGGCTCAAAGCCACACCACATACCCCTAAGAGGGTTTTCACATAGTTTAAAGTCATGATGCATGGACTTAGAATGTCTTGCATCTTGACCACACTGGTACACTTCCTACCAAGACTCTTAAGCTCACATAATCCATGATCAGTGTGAGACACAAGGATTGATGAAGTAATTTCATGTATACATGGATATGTGGAGCATGGGTAAAAAGGAACTGAGTTTAAGACCATCCCAATGACTAAATTCCTTTCTTGACACGAATGAATTCATGGAAGGGTGGATCAAAAGGTTATAGAATTTCACCAATATATAAGGAGGTGAAAAATAAGGTAAATCAAGGCATTAAAGTTATGTAAAATGGGGATACTAATGAAAAGGGATAATTGTTGATCATGTTTGAAACATAGGCTTCACAACTTAGTTGGTCATGAATGGAGCGATGAATTTTTTGATCAACTATTAAAAAATGTTTAAAACATAGGACACACTATTTGATTCCAAATATCCATCATGGCATTGCCCAGGATGATAGGTGATCCTTTTATAAACACCATTTCCATTAGGGTTACCCATTTAGATTTGAAGGGTGATGGAAACCTAAACCAAAAAATATTCGAAATGTGGAGATGGGTTGAGGTAATGTTCATGTGGGATTCCACTCCTGAGGTTCCATGACACATCGTATTTGATCTTGTCCATTTGGTGTGTCGAAAAGTAGAATCGAACCTTCTAGGATGGGGAGTATCAAAATCATCCCACTTTAGGAAGAATCTAAGGTTTTTCTAAGGTAACATGTTCAAATCATACTGGTCATGAGGAATTTTAACTAGATTTAGGGTTGTCTTGCAGTTTTAATATTTTGTGTTGAGGAAGTTCCTTCCTTGTTTCGGGATATAAGGGAATATTGGCCCATTAATGGTTAAAGTTAATTGAATGGGACTTATATCTATAAAATTTCTTATTGGACATTTTGGGGTGATCACATTGTAGATAAGAGATGGTCTTGAGGTGAATCTGTAGGTGTTCCTGACGAAAAAAAGTATATACATCACTATGTATCAAATGGGGATGGGAATAAAGATACATGTAGTTCGGGAGGTGATACACATAGTTTAAATTCATACAATTTAGAAAATAATAGGGGTTCAAGTATGTTCATGCAGTGTAATAATCACAACCCGATGTGAATAATCTAATGAGGCTATGCACCACGGGAATAAATCTTGAAGCTAGTTGCACACAGTTTAAGGTCATGTAGTATAGACCATGGTAAATACTTTAGAATCATATTTATTGGAATATGGTAAATCATTTTAAATTTATGATGCTTATTCTAGGGAAATAAAACATTGTACTGAGGAAATATGTGTGGAATGAAATTGGTAAAACCCAATGTGAATGGATTCAATGAGGCTTATACACTTCACAAGTATCAAGGAGAAAACAGAACATGGTTTTGAGGTCCTAATTAATGGACCAAAACTAGGTCCAACTGGGTGAAGGGTTGATGAGTTTGTATCTAGGCCCATAAATAAAATTTCTAGGTTTCAATACATATCCCATAAGGATGAGAATCAAGCCATACGTAGTTATGGGAACATGGTGTGGTAAAAGGAAAAAACTATTGGGGGAAATCAACTATGGTGAGGGAACTAAAGAATCTCACATAAATCATGGGGAATACCATGTTTTGGAAATAGGGTAATCTTTCTTGACCATCCCATAATAGTTGTTTGAGGCATCCCTATTTAAAATGTTGTAAACTTCTTCTCTCATGGAGAGGAATCCTAGTTGTGGATAGAGTGAAACCATAGTTTAATGTCATGTGTATATGATGTTAACTCCTAGTTTTTGTTCGTAGAGTTTGGACCATGATGAGGTGTATCAAATGGGTATGTGTAGTGTGGTTTAATGAAAACCTGACATGAATTAGGGCCTAGGAGGCCAAATACCACACGACACATCCTATAGAAAACCCACATATTGTATAAAGTCATGATGCTTGGAATTGGACTTCTAGTTTAAGGTTAGAGAGTTCAGACCCTTTATAATATTTTAAATACATGTTTCATGGACCATAGTTTGGCTATTAGTTCAAGGTATTAAAGATTTGACCAATGGGTCTGTTATTTTAAGGTCACATAGTTTGGACCTAAGAGAGAGAATTCAAAAAGGGATATAAGTGGTTAAATAGTAACAACCTAATGTGAATGAGGGGCCTTGGAGGCTCACATTTCACAACAAATTCTCAAGGAAAAATCACACAAAATTTAAAAATGGGATTCATAAAATCAAAAATTATGTTTACGGTAACATATTTTGGACAAGATAAGGTTTTGTAGCTCCATAAAGTGGGTAAAAACCATAAAATGACCCCAAATCCCATGTTATTAATGCTTGGTGTGGGAAAATAGTGGTTTGAGGCTTTCCTTATAATGTGGAAGTGCATCGAAAGGGTAAGAAAATGTCAAGTGGTAAATTCCAAATGACATTGAACTCCCTAGTGTACGCGTGTATATTTGTGGGGGGGAAACACTAGGTCTCTTAGAGTCCAACAAAAACATAGAAAAATGGAAATTATGTAAATTGATTCATTTGAGATCTAGATCATAAAAGGGGAAACAGATGGGTAGGGAACACTATTGACCACATTTGAAACACAATATCCAAAACTAAACCAGTAAAGGGTGGGGAGAGAAAATAAAGAATCCTCCATTGAACATGTTATAAACACAGGAGTCGTGATTCATCACAAAATATCTATGTAGGTGTTTCCCATGACAGGAGGTGAGTCATTTTGGTCAGGTACCATAATCCTAAAGTGGAACCCTTTGAAATTTAAAAATGATGGAAATCCAGACTAGGAAAGATTGTATGTGTGGAGATGGATTGTGGAGTGTTTATGTGGAATCCAACACTCTAGGTTTCATTCCCAACACTTTTGATAATGTTAGTGGGGGTGGATTAGAGAGTGAGATCATACGTTTCCTATAGAATTGGATTCTTAGGGAGGGATAATGACCTAGATGGAATCAGGGTAAATGGTCCTAGTGTTGAAAATAGTTTAAGGCCATATTACTTGTGCTGAGGGATATTAGTTTAATAAAGTTTAGATTATACTAATAGAATAATTTAACATTGTGTGTATGGTATATAGACTCATATTTTAAGTTCACAGAGTTTATACCAAGTGCATAGTTTAACATCATGTGCATGGAATGTATACTCATAGTTTATGTTCATATATTTTAGACCAAGTACACAGTTTAAATTCATGTTCCTAGGATGTACACTCTTAGTTTATGTTCAATTAGTTTAGAAAAATCTCACAATTTAATATTATTTTCTTGGGATGTACACTCTCAGTTTAAGTTCATCGAGTTTATACCAAGAATAGAATTTAATGTCGTGTTTTTCAGATATAGACTCATAGTTTAAGGTCATATATTTTATATTAAGAAAACCGATTAATTTCATCTTCCTTGTATGTGGACTCCTAGTTTAAGGTTATAGATTTTAGACCAAGAGCATAGTTTAACATCGTGTTCCTGGGATGTACACTCTTTATGTGAAGTACTTATTGAGAAAATTAGAATTGGTCAGAGGATCGATACACTCTCCATCCATAGTGATCAGATAGTAGACACCGTTGGCATGGACCTTATGAATTATGTAAGGCCCTTCCCATTTGGGATCCAACTTTGGTGGCTTCCTCCTAGGTATCATTAGCATCTTAAGATCCAGTACCAAGTCACCTTGTTGAAATGAGTAGAGGACAGCCTTCTTATTGAATACTATGGGTATCATATTCTAGTGGCTCTTTAGATTATGTAAGCATTGTATCATTTCAATTTAAGGGATTCAAGATCAACTAGATAGAATTTTTCCATTTTTTATGGAATCCACTTTTCATATGTTTGTGTGTGTGTGTGTGTTCAGAGCGATGGAAAATGAACCTTAATGGGAAGGAAAACATATGTTCCATATTAAAGGGATTATGGAGTCACATAGGTGGAATTTTGAGTTGTATTTTGACAATTCTTGTAATGACATAAAACATTTTAAATGAAAAATTATTCCTAAAATTTTTTTTATATTATTTTTAACTTATTAAAACTATATCCCCTTAATAATTAATTGAGAATATTTGAAATGTGACCTTTTGGGTTTTGAATGTTATATGATTATTAGTCAATTATGACTATTTTTCAATATGAATGTTGTAAAAAATACTCTTAATAATAATTTAAACATTATAATTGGTATTATAAATAGAAATTATAATGGTTAATTAATCCACAAAAAGAGTCGATGGCCTCATCCATTAGAGTTGTGTTATACGAAGCCCATTTGTCAAAACTTTAGAGGGAGGTAGCCTCTTTGGTCTTCTCTCTTGACCAAGCCCAATATGAGTATCAACATGTTAATCTTGAACAAAATTTCCTATGGTAGAAGTTCAAGTTAGTGGATTTTACCACTCGGGTGATGTAATCTAAGCTGCCACAAGAGTCTATCACTATCACACACCATACCCTTAGTTTGTATGTGGGTGTTATAAAGGGGTTATGTGTTGCATCCCTAGTTACTTAAAATTTAATCCCTTTGTTTTAATGAAATTTTTATTTCATCTTTTCCATTTTATGAATAGTTTTATTAATAAAATATATTTTTAATTGATAAAAATTTGAAAAATTTATTTTATAGGTAAAAATTGTTCTTTTCAGATATTTTTCATACATTTAGAATTATTGTTGTAAAATAAACTTCATTTTTAATTTAAAATGTCAATATTAAACTAGGGTGAATTTTTAGTATTTTTATAAGAAGTTCCATATTTTTTATGAACAGTAAAAAATATTGTATTTTTTTAATAATTATTATACTTTAAATAATTGATT
This sequence comes from Viscum album, assembly GCA_963277665.1. Lineage (NCBI taxonomy): Eukaryota > Viridiplantae > Streptophyta > Magnoliopsida > Santalales > Viscaceae > Viscum > Viscum album. The sequence goes on along the minus strand of OY728133.1, from coordinate 1,404,394,175 downwards.
TTGTGAAATGATTTTTGAAAAATAGACATAAAAAGTTACGACCAGTAAGATATTTAATGTCTTATATGATCAACTTAATATTTTTATAGAATAGTAACTTGACCTTTCGGAATATTAATTTTACCCTTATCAATAGAAATATGACAAATGGAATAGTAACCTTACCTAAATAAGTATAAATATAATTTATAAATCATAAATTGTAATATAATAAAATTATATCATAGTATAAGAAAATAGTTGTTTCAAAAATTATTGGTTAAGTATCAGTATTTTATTAGGAAACATAAATTTTTATTTCCAAATTTATATTTAATATAATGATTTCAAATAAAATTCATTTTGATAATATATAATCATAAGTTAATATATTTTTTTGTCTTATAATTATATGTTAATTTTATGGGACCTTAGTATTTTTTTAAAGTGATAAAATGATTTAAAATTTTAGAATTGGTATTTTTCAAGTAAATAATGATTTTACCTAAAGAAATTAAATTTAATATATTTACAAAATAATTTTCATAAAATTCAGTTCATTTTTGAATTCATTAAATTGATATTAGGTTAGGTCGGATTTATAATAATTTTATAAAATACTTTGTTTTTTAGTGAATAGTAAAAATACATTTTTGAGTTTCTAGTGTGTTTAATGACATAATTAATGATGTAATTATTAATATAAGATTTTCGTAGAATATTTCAGATTAAAATATGATATTATGTTTATCAAATGTCCAATACCATGGTAAAATACCATGGTAATGCCCAATGTTTTGAAAATACCACTACTGAGTTGTCCCTATAAATTATTAAAAAAAACTCCCTCACTTTTGCAATAAATACCCACCCATTCCTCTATTATAATTCATTACCAATTCTTTATCATATAATATATTATATTATTACCTCCCAATGATTCCTCCCCTGGTGTTATCAAGCTCCCAAGGTCCTGATATTTTATTTTAGGACTCACTCTTCAAGGTAAGGGAAATCTCAACTTCTCTTGTTCTCTTCAATTTCCATTTTATATGGTATGTCTTTAAAATTTATATATAATGTTATTATGTCCATTTTATTATATAAATTTATTTTATTAAGATTCATTTATGAATGGGATAACCTTTTACCCTCTCTTCTCGATATTTTCTATAACAATGTATCAAACTCGTTATGCTACCAGATTTTCGTCTCAAAATTTATTTCTTTTTATAATGAAATTATTTTCTTTTCTTTTTTGAATACCCAAAAAAAATTATTCTTTAGGAGTATTCACATATATTTAAAAATTATCTATTTAATTATGGTATTAACATACATGAAACTCGCCTTCCTTTTTCATGGGTTAAAAATTATAAAAGGATCTTGTTTTTAAGCACTTTCTAAAAAACCATGATTCTGATATAAAACCCATTTATTTTACTCCACATGTGTTGTTTAGGAAATTTTTATTATGATATATGTGGATAAACTTTATTAATACTTATGAATGGTTCTCCTGGATAGTTCTCTAATTCATTTGGAAACTAATTTAATCTATAGAGATGACAAGTTTTATGATACCTTGGTGAATAACCTTAGTAATTTTTATGACACCTTAGGGATAAACCTTGGTGATGTGATTATTAATGACTCAATTAAATGTTTTATAAGCATTTTCAAGTTATTATTTCTATTATTTTATTTATTATTTTCCTTATATTCTCTTTTTTCATGCCATATTGATATTCTTCAAGTTCTTATCAATATTTCTGAAGATAACATGTAAATTTTTTCACTTGTTTTCCCTTACTGGGACTTTTACTCACACATTCCATGGATATATGTCCCTAGGATATGAGATATATTAAATTTAAATAATATGAACCCAGTGGAATAGAAAAATCTTTTATGTTTTGATTTATTATTTACCTTTTTTCCAACACACTAAACTTGAAAATATTCCCTATTTGTAAAATTCTATGTAATGTTCTGTAATAAAAAGGTATAATTCCATAGTTGGTATCAAATGATGGTTTGGTTATTTTTTGAAATTATGATATGAAAAATTTAGGAAGAACACAATATAAATTTTTAAATATAGGAAATCTTCCTAGTGTTTTGGTGAAATATTAATTTAGTTGTTTTTTAAAAAAATTATGTTTGGATACGAACAAGGGGATGTGGCTCTAGAATAGAATTATATAGAGGTAAAACATAAAAAAAACTTTTAGATAGACTCGAATGTTAATTGAATCATGGCAATGGGCCTTTATACACTCCGGGTTTGATATTCCTAGGGGATAGGTTTGGTTAATCACAAGCTTTTTATGAATCATTGTGATGGATTTATAGAAAGTTTAATTATTTTTAATGAATAACCTGTTTAAGCATGATGTTATATGACATTAAAGTTCCATTAGAATTATAATATTATTAAATGAAACACATTTTTCACAAATGTTTTATTTTTTTAGAAAATGGTGGGAAATAGAAGGAACCATGTGAATGGTGAGTGCAACAGACCATGTGCATATGAATCTCTAATAGAAGCCAGAATGGAAACCTTCATGAGAATGATGAATCAACTATATCAAGTAATGGTAAATAACCTAACTCAAAATTAGAGACTAATTTCACCACTAAGGGAACAACTTCTTATTTAGTCCTTTATGCATCAACGAACACCAATTTTTAGTGGATCTACCGACCCAATGATTACTGAAGAGTGAATAAGATCTATATAAAAGATAATTTATGTACTTCATTGTTTATAGAAATATAATGTAACTATGGATATGTATCCTTTACAGTGAGAAGATTATTAGTGTTGGGTTATAATTAAAATATTGGGTTCAGTAAGGGATATTGAAGCTATAGAGTGGGAAGAATTCATAGCAGTCTTCTTTAATAAGTATTTCCCTCATTCGATGAGAATGAAAATGGAGAAGGAATTACTTGAACTGAAGTAGAAGGATAATGAATCAGTTGGTAGTTATGATATTAAATTCACAATAATTTCTCATTATACCTATATATTTTTCATGGATACTAATGGGAAGTTTGATATATTCTTCAAAGGACTATGACATCATTTTTGGTATAATTTAGTCGACTGAGACTATGAAAGCTATGAGAAAATCATACAGAGACCAATGAAGGTATAACTAGAGTTAGGTGAGATAATGTGGTATCACAAATTAAATGAGGCTAAGAGATATCTAGATCTATACCTAGGGAGGATCTTTTCTCAAGGAAAATGAGAAAATCAAGTACAACATTCCACATGTAATAAATGTGGGAAGAAGAATTTGGGGAATTTCCTGATTAGGAGTGAGAAGTGTTAAATGTGTGAAGAGATATCCATATTGATCAGAATTGTCATAGTAAGGTGAAGTCTAAACTTCACAACAATAATGAAAAAGAGAAGATGTTTTAGTAATTTCTTGAAGTCCAATGCTACAAGTTTAGATAGCTTCGTCACTTTTCCAATCACTGTCCAAATATGAGGCCAGTAGAGGGGAATCACCGTCAACCTCAATATAGTGTAAGGGAGTAAGGTTGTGCTTTTACTATCACAGCAGATGAATTTGAATCTCTAAATTATGTGGTGGAAGGTACTCTCATTGTAATCTCAAAGCTATCAAGTACTTTTTTTATTTTGGTTCTACGCATTCCTTTCTTTCCTAAAAATTTTTAGTGAATATATAGTAAATTCCAAAATTTCTAGAAGTAGATTAATAAGTCAAGACTCCTAGTGGGATTATCCAAGCATCATCTGTGTTTAGAAACTCTAGTATTTACCTTGGAGAGCACAATCTTATCGAAAATATATTATTCATTCCAATGATGGAATTAGACACTATACTAAGGATAGACTAGATCTCAAAGTATAATGATAAGATCAAGTTAAGAATCAATGAAATCTTAGTAGTCTTGAGTGAAAAACCTATAGTTATCTTTAAAGAAGAGATATCTTCACCTGATATTTTTCTAGAAGTACCACATGTAGCCTTCTTTATGGTGTAGATTAGTAAAGATAACGAAGGGGATAAAATTATAATAATTGAAAATGATCCCATAATTCATGAATACATTAACGTATTTCCTAAGTAGTTTTCTAGAAATACCTCATAATGAGAGGTAGAGTTCTCCATTGAACTCATTCCAAGTTCCAAATTGATATCAAAAACCCTGTATAGAATTTCAAATCTAGAGCTAGAGGAATTAAAGAAGAAAATACAAGATAATTTGGAGAGGGGTTTTATCCAGCCAAGTGTGTCTCCTTGGGGATCACTTTTTCTCTTTATAAATAAGAAGGATAGATCAATGATTCTTTGAATTTATTAGAGAGAACTTCATGGGATCACAATGAAGAACAAGTACCATCTTCCAATAATTGGTGATTTGTTTAACTATCTTCATGGGTCTCAATTCTTATCCAATATTGATCTTTGATCTGGTTATCATCAATTGTGGGTGAATAAAGAAGATATTACAAAGTCTACCTTCTGATCAAGATATAAATGTTATGAGTTTGTTGATATTCCCTTTAGATTGGGTAATGCATCTCCTATTTTTATGGATTTGATGAATAGAGTCATTAAGGAGTACCTTGAAAACTTTTGGTAGTTTTTATTGATGATATTTTCATATATTCCAAAATTTGGGAGGAACATGAATATCATATAAGGTTTATATTGAAAACTATATGGAACGAGAGGTTGTTTGGAAAGTTCATAAACTGTGAGTTTTTGTTACAAAATGTTTTTTTGTGGGAATCATTGTAACCAGAGAAGTAATCTCAGTTGACCCTACAAATACAAGGGTTGGGGAGGAGTGTCCCTAGCCTACAATGATAATTTATATTCATAGTTTCATTGGATTATATGTATATTATATGAGGTTTGTCACAAAATATTCATAACTTTAAAATCCATTAACCAAGTTAACTCGAAAAGTGGTCAAGTTCATCTAGACAAAGAAGTGTGAAGAATGTTTCCAAGAGCTAAAAAAGAGATTTTTTATTGCACCTGTGTTAACTATACCCTATATCGAAGAGGTGTTATTTATTTTTAGGGATTCATCACTAAAAGGTCTTGGATTCATCCTCATGAAAAATGACAGGGTGATTTCTTATGCATCTTAACAGTTGAAGCCTCATGAGAAAAACTATCATACGCATGATCTTGACATGGATATGGTTGTTTTTCTCTAAAGATATGGAGACACTATCTTTATGGGAAGAAATGTGATCTATACACATACCATCAATGTTTAAAGTATATTTTCACAAAAAATGAATTGAACATGAGACATATGAGATGGTTAGAACATCTCAAACACTTTGATTTTTCAATTCATTATCATCCCATAAGAGAAAACAACGTCTTTGATGCATTAAGTAGGAAAGACCATGTTGTTCTAGAAATTATGAGGATTTAAAGAGATCCTTGGATAAAAGAAATAGTAAAAATGGACATGGTAATCGTAAGGGAATGAATATCATCAACCATATCCCAAATGATTCATCAACTATCATTACTATAGAAGATCAATAAATATCAATGTTAAGATATTTTGTTACAGAAGAAGATAGAGGATGTGAAGAATGGAAAGTTTCCTAACTTCAATATTGATAAATAATGTGTAATTAAATTTCATACAAGGCTATGTGTTCCATCTATTCCAAAAATGATGGAGTTGATGGATGAATCTCATAGCTCTACTTTCTCTATACATATTACAAGTAGAAAAATGTATAGAGACATTCATGATCATTATTGATGGAATAACATAAAAAGGGATATTGATAAATACGCTACTAGGTGCCTTGTGTTTCAAAAGGCAAAGGAAGTGTGACAAATTCCTAAAAGTTTATTACAACCAATACCCAAACCGGCATGGAAGTGGGATAATATCACTATAGTATTTGTCACTGGTCTCTCGAAAACATCTGAATGAAATAATGTGATCTGGGTTATACTAGACCGTTTGACCAAGATATCCCATTTTATCAATATCCAAGGAAGTCTTATCTCTTTAAAAACATTCCATTATATACATGAAGTAAGTGGTGAGACTGAATGGAGTACCACATTCTATTGTATCTGATCATGATCCATGGATCACATCAAAATTTTAGAGAAGTATTAAACATTTTATGAGAACCAAATTGAATTTTAGTAAGAACTATCATCCCCAAAGTGATTTCCAATCTAAAAGGACTATTCAGACACTTGAGTGCATGCTGAGAACATTCCCAATGGAATTTTAAGGTGGATAAAATCAACATATCCCATTAGTTTAGTTCTCACACAATAAAATCTTCCATTCAAGCATTCAAATTGAACCCTATGAAGCTCTACATGTGAAGTGATGTAGAACTCATACTTTTTGGGATGAATCTTGTGAGATAAATATTTATGGACCTATATAGCATCCCGCCTTTTTATCACATAAACTTTCATTATATTTTACAAAACCGAGGATCTTTAAGGTTTAGTGTCTTGGAAACCAGGAACTTTAAAGATGATAACATAAAAGATTCTTCTTAAACACTTGAAAGGATTATCCTCATGTTCATCCTAGGTTCATTACTGCATCTCATAACCTAGGGACATACATCAAAAGAAAGGGTGATCAGAAGGCCCAGTAAGGGAAACAAGAGAAACATTTTACATGTGAATTTGAGATACTTCAATAAGGTCATGAAAAGAACATTAAGGCATGAAAAAGAAATCATGAGGCATATCATAATAAAAATAACATTTTTCATAACTTGAATATGTGGATATAACATTTAATATTGACAATCATTTCGTTTCACCAAGGTCCATCCCCAAGGTGTCATTAAATATTACCAAGGTTATTCACCAAGGTATCAGTCTAAAAGGTCATCTCTAGAGATTAAGTCTTTCCCCAATGCATTGGAGCGCTATCTGGGCGCACCCTTGACATGTCTTTATAATCATGTGAGCCACATATATCATCATCAATAATTTCATAAAAACCCATATAGCATAAAATAAATGGGTTTCATTTCATAATCATAACGTTTTAAAAACTGCTTTAAAGACATGATCTTTTTGTCACTTTAAACCCACAGAAAGGGAAAGCGGGTTTCACATATGTAAATACCAGAATTTAAAATATAAAATTTTGATATATATATGTGAATACCCCTATAGAAATAAGATCTTTGAGTATTCACTTAATAAAATAAAATATCTTTAGAAAAAAGAGAGAGACATTTTGAGACGAAAATTCTGCAGCATAACGGCTATGTTACAAGGGTTTTAGAAAACATTGAAAAGAGAGGGGACATGGGTCAAACATTCATAAATGACCCATAAAACAGTAGAGGGACAGAATATAATGGATTTAAGAACATGGTAATGAAAAATGAAAATATACCATATGAAATGAAGAACATGAAAGGAAGAAAAAAATAAGATTTCTCTTATGAAAATTCGGCATCCTAACAACGTTACATAAACTTCAACCAAAAATGAATTGATGAGATAAAATATGGTCTCTCATAATATGAACATAAAAGATCAGTATTATAGATATAGAGATCATACCCAAACATAATAAAAAGGAACTTCCAAGACTTGACATGGAATTAGAACTTTCAAAAGGGAGAAGGTGCAAGGACCACTTAAAAATTCAGCAGCCTAACGACGCCACTTAAACTTCAAAATACTGAATTGAAGAGATCAAATGGGGTATCTCATCATATGATCATAAAAGATCAGTTTGATAGATATATAGATCATAACCCAACATAACAAAAAGGATCTTGAAATAATTGACATGAAAGTAGAACTTCAAAACGAGAAGGGTGAAGAACCACTTAAAAATTCGGCAGCCTAACGGCACAACTTAAAACATCAAAACACTGAATTGAAGAGATCAAATGGGGTCTCTCATAATATGATCATAAATTATCAGTATGATAGATATATAGATCATACCCCAACATAAAAAAAGGAACTTGAAAGAATTGACATGAAAGTAGAACTTCAAAACGAGAAGGGTGAAGAACCACTTAAAAATTTGACAGCCTAACGGCGCCACTTAAAACTTCAAAATACTGAATTGAAGAGATCAAATGGGGTCTCTCATCATATGATCATAAAATATCAGTATGATAAATTTAGAGATCATACCCCAACATAATAAAAAGGAACTTGAAATACTTTACATGAAAATAGATCTTGAAAAATGAGAAGGCAGAAAGAATCTGTTACAAAAGTTTCGGCAACCTAACGGCCCCACTTAAAACATCATAAAACGAAATAATGAGAGTAAGAGGGGATCTCTCATTATGTGAACATGAAAAGTGAAGTATGAGGAGTATAAAATAACACCCTTTAACATAAGAACATGGAGCATAAAAGATATTACATAAAAGAAATTTCTTGAAAAGAAAGAGAGAGATCGGATCCCTTACCTTAAAACGTAACTCTTAAAATTCAATGGTTGGGACCTTGAGGGATTGGGGGAACCTTGGGAGGACTCCTTGGAAGGTAATGAGACCAGAACTTAGTTGGGGAAGAGTGGGGAGTCGAATGGATGAGAGGATGGCTTGGTATTTATAGGGAAAGTGATGGCACAAGGCATTAATGGCCAAAGGACACCTCATTAGTGGTTTTGGAAAAACCATGGGCTTGCCCATGGTATTTGCCCATGGTATTGGCCACTTAGGACAAGTCATACCTTATCTTACTATCCATAAGTTGACCATATTGATTACATACTTAATACATCATTTAATGATGTCATTAAACACCCGTAACTTAAAAACTGTATTTTCACTATTCATCGAAAATTCAACTTTCTCAGAATAATCCCAAAATTTCACCTTAACCAAATATCAATGATCAGATTTCAAAAATGAACTCCATTTTATAAAAATAATTTTCTAAATATTTTTAATTTATTTTTTAAATAAATATACTATTCACCGAAAATTTATTTTTTTCCAAAAAAAACCCAAAAATTACCATAACATAATATCGGTGCTCTGAGTTCAAAAATGAAATCCATTTTATAAAAATAATTTTTTAAATATTTTTAATTTAATTTTTAATTAAAAAACACTATTCACTCGAAAAAAACTAATACTTGAATAATAATTTATGAAATCGCTATTTAACCATTTTATTGAATCACATTTCTTAATCAAGGTGACTAGATTATGTTAATACTTTCTATAAGTGATATTACTAATCCATTTGGACACATTACTAATCCTAATCATAAAATCACTATTCATAATTTACTATTCATCAGAAATTAAGTTGATCTTATTAGACTCTAAATTTCGTACTGAGCATAATTATAGAAGACCATTTTTTGAATACCATTACACATTTTTAATTATTTAAGATTTACATAAACATTTTTAAAATATCCTTTTTCTAAAATTCATCAAAAATATGCATACTATATTTATCCGGTCATTTGAAAATTCATAAACCTTTTCATAAGAAGAAATCCCAATTTTTATTTAAAACAAAGGATTACAAAAGCCAGTTACGGTCTCCTTACATAGCCCCTTATCACACCAGCATAGGACATAAGTTTAAGGTGTGCTAAGGTGAGAGAATCTGAGGGAGGCTCGGTTAACATCGCACGAGTAGTAATTTCTATCAGTTTGAACTTCTCACAAAGGCGATTCCATTCTAGCTTCACACGATGATGTTCGGCTTGAGTTTGGTCCAGAGAAAAGCCCAGTGGTGCTACCTCCTTCCCAAGTGCTGTTAGATGGGCTTCGATCGGTCCAAGACTATTGGGTGAGGCCATCGAATCTTCTTTCTATAATAATTAACCAAGATTACTTGTATTTAGAGACAATAATCAAAATGTTTAGTTTCCGGGGGTCATATTGACCAATGATCATATAACAGTCAAAACCCAATGGTCTCATTTTAATTATACTCATGTTATCAAATGAAACATTTTTGTTGAGTATAAAAAACAAAATAAAATAACATATAAAATTAGGAAACAATATTTATTCAAAATTTCAGGTCGTTACAATCTTCCCCCCTTAATAAATTGCGTCCTCACAATTTTTAAAATTGGGTTTTGAAATTTCATTGAAAGTCCCACATCGGAAAAGGATTCAGTAAAACTATTACTTTAAAAGAAAAAAAGGTAAGTACAAAGGTCACCCAAGTTAGCCCACACTAGGATTCCATGTACGAAAACATGGACATGGAGGAGAAAACAAAGGGTCAAGTTCTGAGGGAGTGTGATAGAAAACATGATTAGGAGAAAGTTAACCATAAGAAAATCCCAAACTTATGATGTGTGTAAACGGTCTTTGATTACCCAGTAGGAAACATAAACCAACAACGTTTTTTTTTTACGTTCATTTTCATAATTTTGAGGAATTCATTTACAACAAAAAACAAAAACATAAGAAAATATACCTATCTTCGTGTAGATTTTCATCCTTTAATAAGTTTCTACCCAAAACTAATCATTTCTCCAAACTATGAGCATTCAAAACTACTTGGTCTCATCAAAACACAAGAATCATCTTTTAGAGAATCACATAATACACAAAAGATTAACTATCTATTTCTTCTATCTTTAAACATTATCCCAAAAACAGAAAGGGTAAGGTAAAAAAACTCTTCAAAAAGAAATAATCCCATAGGAATGGAAACTACTTTTAAATCTTTAAAGTTCCGTGGTACTACACAAAGTTTATCATAGTCCATTCCATAAATAATGGTCCTTAAGATTCCCCAAAATAAACCAAACTAAGATTGAAACCCAAATAAAAGAAGGATTTGATAACATATTCTTCCAAAATAAACATCGTTGTTCATCTCCAAACAACATCAACCACTCCTAACATCTTATAACAAAAGTATCTAACCTAAACATATTTTACCCAAGATAGGTTAATCATTCCCATAAGTAACCTAAATTACTCTAAGTCCACCTTAAATTCATCGATTCTTAAAAATATAAGTCAACCTTACTCCTCAATGAAAATACCGTAGTAATCTATTTACCTCAATCATATAGGGTCCCCAAAATAGTGAACGTCTTCCAAAATAATAATCATATTTTAATCCCCTAATCATCCATGTCATATTAATACGACAATCGTCGCATTTCCTATCACATTGGTTTTTGGGACATGTTCTTCCATTTCCCACCATTAACTAAGAAGAGAAAGCATAATTAGGGGCTTAAGTACTTAGCCAATAATCATGAAAAAGAACTTAAATCATATAAGGATAACTTGTAGAAGAAAAGTATACCCTAACTTGTGATCCCCTAGGTTCCCATCTAGGTTATCCATGATCATATATTCTTATGTGAATCTTTATTTAATTTTATCTTTGTTCCTTTAACAATGGTTCATACTAAGCTTATGAATTTACCAAATCATATCCCCTGGGAGTGTCGTAACAAAGAGTGTAGCAAGGCCCATTGTCGTGTACCAGTTCTCGTTCGAGTCTAGCTCAAAGCGGTGTTTTCGGGTTTTACCCCTATGTAAATATGTGCCAGAGCCACCTCTACCTGCTCGTATCCAGACAGGGATGTATTTTCTTGGAAACCCCTTACTTAATACTCACCAAAATACCAGGAAGATTTACTATATTTAAACTTTTATATAGGGTTCTTACTAGAGTTTTCATATCCTAATTTCCACAAATAACTAAACCATCCTTTAGAATCTCGCCTTTTTATCACATAAACATTCATTACATTTTACAAAACTGAGGATCTTTAAGGTTTAGTGTCTTGGAAACCAGGAACTTTAAACATGAAAACATAAAATATTCTTCTTAAACACTTGAAAGGCTTCTCCTCATGTTCATCCTAGGTTCATTACTGCATCTCATAACCTAGGGACATACATTAAAAGAAAGGGTGAGCAGAAGGCCCAGTAAGGGAAACAAGAGAAACAGTTTACATGTGAATTTGAGATACTTCAATAAGGTCATGAAAAGAACATTAAGGCATGATAAAGAAATCATGAGGCATATCATAATAAAAATAACATTTTTCATAACATGAAGATGTGGCTATAACATTTTATATTGACAATCATTTCATTTCACCAAGGTCCATCCCCAAGGTGTCATTAAATATTACCAAGGTTATTCACCAAGGTATCAGTCTAAAAGGTATTCTCTAGAGATTAAGTCTTTACCCAATGCATTGGAGCGCTATCTGGGAACACCCTTGACATGTCATTATAATCATGTGAGCCAAATATATCATCATCAATCATTTCATAAAAACCCCATATGGCATAAAATAAATGGGTTTCATTTCATAATCATAACGTTTTAAAAACTGCTTTAAAGACATGATCTTTATGTCACTTTAAACCCACGGAAAGGGAAAGCGGGTTTCACATATGTAAATACCAGAATTTAAAATAGAAAATTTTGATATATATGTGAATACCCCTATAGAAATAAGAGCTTTGAGTATTAACTTAATAAAATAAAATATCTTTAGAAAAAAGAGAGAGACATTTTGAGACGAAAATTCTGCAGCATAACGGCTATGTTACATGGTTTTTAGAAAACATTGAAAAGAGAGGGGACATGGGTCAAACATTCATAAATGACCCATAAAACAGTAGAGGGATAGAATATAAGGGATTTAATAACATGGTAATTAAATTTGAAAATATACCATATGAAATGAAGAACATGAAAGGAAGACAAAAATAAGATTTCTCTTATGAAAATTCGGCAACCTAACAACGTTGCATAAACTTCAACCAAAAATGAATTGATGAGATAAAATAGGGTCTCTCATAATATGAACATAAAAGATCAGTATTATAGATATAGAGATCATACCCCAACATAATAAAAAGGAACTTTCAAGACTTGACATGGAATTAGAACTTTGAAAAGGGAGAAAGGTGCAAGGACCACTTAAAAATTCAGCCGCCTAACAACGCCACTTAAACTTCAAAATACTGAATTGAAGAGATCAAATGGGGTATCTCATCATATGATCATAAAAGTTCATTATTATAGATATAGAGATCATACCCCAACATAACAAAAAGTAACTTGAAAGAATTTACATGAAAGTAGAACTTCATAACGAGAAGGGTGAAGAACCACTTAAAAATTCGATAGCCTAACGGCGCCACTTAAAACTTCAAAATACTGAATTGAAGAGATCAAATTGGGTCTCTCATCATATGATCATAAAATATCAGTATGATATATATAGAGATCATACCCCAACTTAACAAAAAGGAACTTGAATGAATTTACATGAAAGTAGAACTTCAAAACGAGAAGGGTGAAGAACCACTTAAAAATTCGGCAGCCTAACGGCGCCACTTAAAACATCAAAATACTGAATTGAAGAGATAAAATGGTTTCTCTCATCATATGATCATAAAAGATCAGTATGATAAATTTAGAGATCATACCCCAACATAATAAAAAGTAACTTGAAATACTTTACATGAAAATAGATCTTGAAAAATGAGAAGGGAGAAAGAATCTGTTACAAAAGTTTCGGCAACCTAACGGCGCCACATAAAACATAATAAAACGAAATAATGAGAGTAAGAGGGGATCTCTCATTTTGTGAACATGAAAAGGGCAGTAAGATGAGTATAAAAGAACACCCTTTAACATAAGAACATGGAGCATAAAAGAAATTACATAAAAGAGATTTCTTGAAAAGAAAGAGAGAGATCGGATCCCTTACCTTAAAACGTAACTCTTAAAACTCAATGGTTGGGACCTTGAGGGCTTGGGGGCACCTTGGGAGGACTCATTGGAAGTTAATGAGACCATAACTTCGTTGGGGAAGAGTGGGGAGTCGAATGGATGAGAGGATGGCTTGGTATTTATAGGGAAAGTGAGGGGACAAGGCATTAATGGCCAAGGGACACCTCATTAGTGGTTTTGGAAAAACCATGGGCTTTCCCATGCTATTTTCCCATGGTATTGGCCACTTGGGACACCTCATACCTTGTATTACTATTCATCAGTTGACCATATTGATTACATACTTAATACATCATTTAATGATGTCATTAAACACTCGTAACTTAAAAACTGTATTTTCACTATTCATCGAAAATTCAACTTTCTCATAATAATCCCGAAATTTCACCTTAACAAAATATCAATGCTCTGATTTCAAAAATGAACTCAATTTTATAAAAATAATTTTCTAAATATTTTTAATTTATTTTTTAAATAAATACACTATTCACCGAAAATTTATTTTTTTCAGAAAAAACCCCAAAAATTACCATAACATAATATCGGTGCTCTGAGTTCAAAAATGAAATCCATTTTATAAAAATAATTTTTTAAATATTTTTAATTTAATTTTTAATTAAAAACACTATTCACTCAAAAAAAATAATACTTGAATAATAATTTATGAAATCATTATTTAACCATTTTATTGAATCACATTACTTAATCAAGGTGCCTAGATTATATTAATACTTTCTTTAAGTGAGATTACTAATCCATTTGGACACATTACTAATCCTAATCATAAAATCACTATTCATAATTTACTATTCATCAAAAATTAAGTTGATCTTATTAGACTCTAAATTTCGTACTGAGCATAATTGTAGAAGACCATTTTTTGAATACCATTACACATTTTTAATTATTTAAGGTTTACACAAACATTTTTAAAATATCCTTTTTCTAAAATTCATCAAAAATATGCATACTATATTTATCCGGTCATTTGAAAATTCATAAACTTTATCATAAGAAGAAATCCCAATTTTTATTTACAATAAAGGATTACACAAGGTAGTTACGGTCTCCTTACATAGCCCCTTATCACACCTTCATAGGACCTAAGTGTAAGGTGTGCTAAGGTGAGAGAATCTGAGGGAGGCTCGGCTAACATCGCACGAGTAGTAATTTCTATCAGTTTGAACTTCTCGCAAAGGCGATTCCGTTCTAGCTTCACACGATGAAGTTCGGCTTGGGTTTGATCCAGAGAAAAGCCCAGTGGTGCTACCTCCTTCCCAAGTTCTGTTAGATGGGCTTCGATCGGTCCAAGACTACTGGGTGAGGCCATCAAATCTTCTTTCTATAATAATTAACCAAGATTACTTGTATTTAGAGACAATAATCAAAACGTTTAGTTTCCAGGGGTCATATTGACCAATGATCATATAACAGTCAAAACCCAATGGTCTCATTTTAATTATACTCAGGTTATCAAATGAAACATTTTTTTTGAGTATAAAAAACAAAATAAAATAACACATAAAATTAGGAAACAAGATTTATTCAAAATTTCGGGTCCTTACAACCTAATCTTGTTCAAGAGATGACAGAAAAGGTTCTTTCCATCCAACAACACATAAAGTCTTATCAGAGTCCACAAAAGAGTTATGCTAACAACCATCAAAGGTACTTGGAGTATGATTTTGGTGACAAGGTCATCATACAAATTTCACATTGTTAGAGAGTCATGAGGTTTGAGAATAAAGGGAAGATTATACCTATGTACATTATCCCCTATTAAATCCTCGATCATGTAGGGTTAGTGTCCTATCATCTTGCACTTCCTCCAAATATGGCAGAAATTCTAGATGATTTCCACATATCACTCTTGAGGAAGTACATACTTGCCCCTCCACATGTAATAAATCTGGAAGGTGGTACAATTGTAACATGACCTCTCTTATAAGGAGCATCCATTAGAGATCTTGGACCATAGAGACAAGGTAGTACATAACAAAAATACCCACCTTTTCAATGTGTTATAGATGAACCACATGTATAAAAAAGTGATGTGGGATCTAAAGGAAACAATAAGGAAAAATTACCCTCATCTTTCCTCAACTTAGGGAATGAGTTGAAATTTCAGAAATGTAATTTATTATGGGGGAATAATGTTATGATGAAACTTTTTTGAATGATAAATTTTTCCTCTAAATATGTGTTATATTATATTGTACTTAATAAAACTATATACTTTTAATAATGAAGAGAGTGTATTTGAAATCTGGCCTTTAGGATTCAACCATTATGTGGTCATTGGTCAACAGGACCATTGGAAACAATACTCTTAATAATAATTTTAAGGATATAATTAGTATTATAAATAGAAATGATAATGATTAATCAAATTATAAAGAATATTTGATGGCATCATTCAGTAGAGTCGTTTCATATGAAGACCATTTTCGGAACTTGGAAGGGAGGTAGCGTCGTTGGGGTTCTTTTTTGACCAAGCCCAAGCTGAGCTTCAACATGAAAATCTTGAATAAAATATCCTATGGGAGAATTTCAAGTTAGTGGATATTACCACTTGGGTGATGTTATCAAATCCCCCCAAGAGTATATCACCATCGCACACCTTACCCTTAGGTCATATATGGGTGTTATAATGGTTTATGTGTTTTTTACCTAGTTACTTAAAATATAATCCCATTGTTTTAATAAAATAATTATTTCATATTTTCCATTTTAAGAATAGTTTTTCATAATAAAATATATGTTTAATTGAGACAAATTGGATAAATTGATTTTTTAGTTAAAAATTTTAACTTGAATATAATTCTCATTCTTAGAGAGTTTTTATTGTAAAATACATATCATTTTTTAATTTCAAATGCCAAAATTAATCTAGGGGGAATTTTTAATATTTTTCTAAGAAGTTTCATATTTTAAATGAATAATGAAAATAATATATTCTTTAAAATAATTATTATAGTTTAAATAATTGATTTTGTGCAATTATTTTTAAAAAAACAGACACACATGGTCGTGATCAATAAGATATTTATAGTCTGATAAGATCAACTAAATTTTTTAAGTGAATAGTAACTTCACCCTTTAAAATAGTAATTTTACACTTATGAATATTAATATTACTAATGGAATAGTATCCTCACCTAAGGAATTATAAATATAATTTAGGAATCTTAAATGGTAATGTGATATAATTATATTTTAGTATATGTAAATAGATATTTTAGAAATTATTAGTTAAATATTTGTAATTTTTTATAAAAGATAAATGTTTATTTACAAATTTATAATTAATGTAATTATTAAGAAGAAAATTAATTTTTATAAAATAGAATAATAAATTAATATTTTTTTGTCATATGATTATAATTTATTTTTATGGGATTTTAATATTGTTTTCAAAGTGTTATAAAATGAGTTATAATTTTAGAATTTTTATTTTTCAAGTAAATAATGATTTTGCATAAAAAATTAATTTTCTCATATTTATAGAATAATTTTCATAAATTTATTTCATTTTAAAATTCAAAACATCAATATTAGTTTAGGGTGAATTTTTGAGAATTTTATAAAATGCTTTTCTTTTCGATGAACAGTAAAAATATAGTTTTGAGTTTTCAGTATGTTCAATGACATCATTAATGATTTATTGAGTAATATAAAATAATGGTTAACCATTTTGTATTAAAATATGATGTGAGGAGCCCAATGTAGGAAATACCATGGTAAATCCCATGATTTTTCAAATACCACTACTGAGGTATCCTCGAAAATTTATAGAAAACTCCCTCACTTTTGTAATAAATACCCACCCCTTCATCCATTAGATTTCATTAAAAATTCATTATACACAAATATATGATATTATTACCCCCCAAGGATTCTTAATAAGTTGTCCTCAATCCCCCAAGGTCTTAATCATTGAGTTTTAGTATTCACTCTTTAAGGTAAGGGAAATCTCAACTTTTCTTTTCCTTTCAATTTACTTTTTATGTGGTATGTATTTCAAATTTCAATATCATATTCTTTTATCCATTTGATTATATCCATTTACTATATTATGATTCATTTATGAATGGGTGACCCTTGTCTCCTCTCTTCTTAATGTTTTCTAAGACCATGTTTCATACCCGTTATGTTGCCAGATTTTTGTCTCAAAATTTCTCTCTTTTTATCAAGAAATTATTTTATTTTATTTTGTGAATAACCAA
This sequence comes from Viscum album, assembly GCA_963277665.1. NCBI lineage: Eukaryota > Viridiplantae > Streptophyta > Magnoliopsida > Santalales > Viscaceae > Viscum > Viscum album. Next base: position 1,404,376,219 of record OY728133.1, on the reverse strand, counting down.
ACCAATTTATTATCCAGTTTTATTCACATATATTTAGAAATTATATATTTAATTCTTGGATTTACATACATTAAACATAACATCCTTTTTTGGGTTTAAAATTACAAAAGTATCTTGTTTTTAAGAACTTTCTAAAAAATTATGATTTTGATATGAAACCATTTATTTTACTCTACATGGGTTATATTTGAAATCATTATTATGATATATGTGGTTCACATTAATTAATACATATTAAGGGTTCACCCTTGTAGTGCTCCAATTCATTGGGTAATGAATTTAATCTCTAGATATGACATATTTTATGGTTCCTTGATGAATAACATTAGTAATTTCTATGACACCTTGGTGATAAACATTAGTGATATGATTATGAATGACTAAATTAAATTTTTTATACACATTTCAAAGTTATTAATCATGTTATTTTGTTATTTATATTTCTCATGTTATCTTTTTCATGCCACATTTATATTATTCAATTTTTATCAATATTTCTCAATATCACATGTAAATTGTTTCACATGTTTTCCCTTATTGGGACTTTTTCTCACCCTTTACATTATTGAATGTCCCTATGAAATGATATGAAGTAAATTTACTTTGGATAAACCTAGAATAAGACTTTCAAGTGTCATAGAATAATGTTATAAGTTTTCATGTATTATGTACCTTTTTTACTAGACACTAAACTATAAAAGATCCTATATTTATCAAATTTTATAAAAATTTATGTAATAAAAAGGCAGGATTCCATAATCCTAGAGGTAATTTGAGAGTTTTTCTAGACTAGTTTTCTTATTTTGTCCCACCATCTTCTATAAAATGTTTGAGAGGGGTTTTTTTAATTCCTTGATCTATCTAATTGCCTATGCATGATAGTGGGAAGCATGGTTGGAACAAATTATATATTTCGCATATAATTACTTTAGATCACTAGCCCATAAGTTGGTTTTGTTGTTGGTGATAATGGTGTGAGGAACTATGAATTAGTGGATGATGTGGTAGATCACGAATTTAGTCACATATCAGGTTTTTACTTCCTTGAGGTGAATATATTCTACCCACCTTGAGAAGAAATCCATAATTTTCAGAAAGAATCTTCACTGATGATATATCACTAGTGGATAGGGTCCTATGTCATGGAGTCCCCATACTAAAAAAGGAAAAGAATACTTGGTTGGGTGGAGAAAATATGGAAGTTACTTTGCAAAGTTGGCATGAATCTGACACACATGAAACCTCTTGGAAAACTAGGTGCAATCATGGATCATGGTGGGAAAGAATTAACCCATCCTATGAATCTAGTGCGAGATCTTCAACCCTACCTAACATGAACCATAAGAACCAACATGAAATTTTTTAATAACATAGGGAGTCTCTTATCCTAGGATGAAATGTAGGATAATTCCATGAAACCCTCATCTGAAGAGAGTCTTCTCAAGGTTGGGCCCACTTTAAAGGGTGAATTGCACTACCAGAATATTTTTTCACACTCGGGTTGATTTAGCATAGAAGAACTATTCTAGAGATACATTATGAAAGTGGATTTCCAATTGAATGTTTTTTATAATATGGGGGACCCGAGACCCCTAACATAGAATCATTTATAGTCATCTAATTTACTTTTTGGCGATCATCATTATCTGAGATGATAGGAGAGATGAACATATGATGTGAAACATGAATGAACAGGTAATCTTAGTCAGGATCTACAAGATAAAAAACAACACTGGCCAAGGAATCAGATCAACCATTCATCAATCAAGGGATATGATTCACTTCTAGTTGAGAAGGGAATTTTTCCATTAGATGGTGAGTGCACACAAGAAAGGGGGCTAGCTATAACTTTATGTATATGTAGTCACCATTGATCTATTTGATGACTAAATAAAAATATCCCTTCACATGAAAGAGGGGAACATAAATCTTGAAATCCATATTGAAACTAGTAATGAGAGATAGATACTCTGCCACATTTTTAGTGCATTACTCTAAAAGTAGAAAATATTTTTGGGAGAATTATCTCTGAATAAGTGTTGAAGATGACCCCCAAGCCTATGTTGTTGATCATGGGATCATTGATCCTTATACTAGTTGGTTCTCTAGGAGGAAACATTGAAATGAATCTATGATAATGGAATATCCTAATCCACTGAGAAGATGGACTTATTTGGGATTTTAAAATCAAAAGGAAACTCTTCATGGATGGGATGTATGGGTGGCCAAAAAGTCGGAAAATGTCTGACCCTTGATAGATTTATGTTGAATTGACTTGATGTCGAACCATGGAAGGATCACTACCCAGCATGCCATCCTTCCCATAAACATTGGGAGATTTAGGATATAATTCTGAAAATTCACATGGGACAACATCTATATATCTTTATGTTGTATATGATTTCACATCTTCTGCACTACAAAAACAAAAGCGAGGAATCTCCTCTCAATTAGGGAATATTTGTCCTCCATATCGAGGAGCATGTGAATGAGATATTATAAAATGTTCTATCTTCCCTCATGGTTTTTCAGGGTGATAAAGGAACCAAGGTACCATTAAAGGGTTTTTACACAGAAGATAAAAGGTTTCCTAGACATCGGTGGAATTAGAACTAGATTTTTCAGTAGATACTTCTTTATTTCCTCAAAATGAGTTATGACATACTTCAACCCACTTGTGTGTGGTGACTTTTTCATGAGCCTAGAAATGGAAGTACACTTTTTTAATATATTTGTGTTGAATCAGTTTATGTTGGATAAGTGGCCTTTAAGGCCTTATATCTCCCAAAGGTTACTCGAGAAGGAATTGGGATGATGGATTTGATCTTATATGGATCGATCTCAATGTCTCAATGTCTGGCGATGAAGCTGAGAAACATCCCAGATGTAACCCAAAAGGAACACTTCAAGGGTTTCATCTTTAACTACTAGTAATGGAGTAAGTTGAACACTTTCTAAAGGTATCAAAGATGTCACTGAAACTGGTAGGATTTGACCACCATGTAATGCACATATAATTCCACTATCTTTCCAAGGTCTAGTTTGAAGATGGAATGCATTTATTATAGATAAGTGGATCTTGTATTCTTCTGGATGAAGGGAATAACATGATAGAAAAAAGTTCCTTTGCGATGACCTGAAGGTGGTAAACTCTTCTTTCTCTTGGTATGTCTTGATCATATTTCATCTGAAGTATCCATCATTGAAAGAGATATCCTAGAACCCAGATGTTTCATTGATCAACAACTCTATCACTGGAATGGGAAAATCATCCTTTGGATAATTGTAGTTGAGGTCCTAGAAGTTGATATAGACTATGATCTTCCCATTCTTTATACTAAGGGTAACTATGTTTTCTAGACATATAGGGTACTGAACTTCCATAATAAACAGGGATTTCATAAGCTTATCAACCTTGGAATCAACCATAGAACCTTGGGTAGGGTGAATTTTTCTTGTAGGATGCTTGATTCTATTATGACTCATTAGGAGACCAATATTTTGGATAAAGACTAGAGGTTCTAGTCGTAGAATCTCATTATAACTCCAGGAGAATAAATCACGATGTTGTTTTATGAAATCTACGCACTACTACTACTTCTAAGGTGGAATGGGTTCATTGATCAATGTAGGTCGGGTATCATCTATGGAAATAAGGTTTACCTGTACCAGCTCATAGATGGTGGTAGATACACCCTATTCGAATTTTAGAGGAGCATCCTCTAAATCCTCTTCATCATATGAGGCCGGAAAATCATGGGTAGGGGGTTCCTCTAAGCTAGTTAATTCTGGGGGGGAATGCATATTTGAGAGGATGTGGAATCCTCATTGGGGGGACTCCTAATCTACTAAAACCAAGGTGATAGAGGATATTGAGTCAATTATTTTAGGAATTTTATCATGGGTTCCATGATTGATGTCAAAGTAATAGTGTCATGTTATTTTCCAATGATTCAACTTGGATCTTTGGAACACACGAGAGTGTCGTAGAATGGTACCTATTGGGAAAACATCTCGATACTTCATAGCGGTAGGGTTTTATAGAATCACCCAAGCATTTACTTTGTAGGATTTTGAGGTAATTTTTAAATGATCCTTTTACTTTGGGATGTATAGTCCCTTTCTCTGGGAGATGAGGAAGAAACTCTCCAATTTGGGTATTGTGGCCTCCAACCGATGAATCAAGAGAAATAAATGATAATCCAAGTCTACCCATGGATAGGATTTGATAGTTGTTCTCTCAACCTCATTTATCTAAACTTACTTCCCCTCTCTCTGGTAATATTCAGTTTCCAAATAATGAGCTCCATAGGATTCTAAGGGTGTTTTATCACCTTAGATCACACCTACTTGACCATTGAGGGAGTACTTGATGCATTGGTGATAAGAGGAGTGGACTACCACATGTAGATAGATCCAGGGTATACCCATAAATACATTGTAGGTGGTATCTTATGAAACTACCATGAATTCAGCACCTTTTACCAAACCACCAAACTGGGTATTCAACCAAATCCTACTAAATATACTTTGCTCGGTTCTGTCATAATCCTAAATCTTCAGGTTGGAAGGACTCAAATCTGCTTCAATCAGCCCCAACATGTGGAGCAACTAGGTTGGGAAGATATTAATGTTAGAAACTATATCGACTAGGCAGTGGCATATTTCCACACCATTAAACTAGCATGTGAGGTATAGTAGGTGAATGTTCCCCTACATGAGTGATCCCTCATCTTTCCTAGATAACTAGATGAGGTATTTTCATTCCTCTTGCTTGACCTCATCAACATAGTAGGATTTTTCAGCTGATAATTCATCCTCAAACTAGAGAGGAATTTCAAATATTCTCTATGGTCATCATGCATTCCTTAGACAAGCAGAGGGCCACATGGATTGAGATCCTTGTTGGTATGTTGGTGAGGTGATTCATCACAACATATTTTCATTCCAAATGGACATTTTTACCTACACGGGTTCTCTATTTGGTGAAAGGTACCATAAGAACTATTTGTTGAACCAAGTGGTTTTTCATGGTTCTTGTTATATCCTACTGCTCATCAGTTAACAATCCCAAAACCACTATTAGCTGACTGTTAACTTGTGGAAACATAGCTCTAACTAGGCATGGCTGATCATGGTGAGGTTGCATCTATTCTTCCTAGTCAGTAACTATAATCAAATATACCTTTCACAACACTAGAATAGGCATTTGTCAGCTCTAATAATCAGAACATAGTTAGAATCCATAAACTTTTATCATCACTTTTTTGGGCTCTTTTAAAGGGGGAGTTTAACAATATTTTTTTAGCACTGATAAAGGTAGTGCTATTGAAGGGTGTAAAATTTTATTTTTTTAGATACCTATAAACCCTACCCCTTAATCAGTGCTTGCATGACCCCTTTAACAGTGCCCCCCCCCCATAGTGTTTTTCACCCCACCACCCCTTTTTGAGATCTTTTCAAATTTCCAACCTCAAGCGCACCTATCTGGATTCAAACCCTGTACATATCCTTTGAAGATAGGATTTTATTACCACTAACCCATATTTTTTTATTTCTATTCAATAATATTTCTTTATATATATATATACATTTATATATATATTTATATAATTATTTTTAAATACATTTATAAAATATATGTATATTTTTTATATATATTTATTTAATTAAATATATTATATATTATTTTAATTTACATATAATAGAATGTAATCTATATATATTTTTGTGTGTGTCTATTAATACACACATATAGGTATATATAAATATTATAAATAAATTAGTATAATATAAAAAATTGTCAGATATTGTTTAAATACATTTTTAGAATATGTTTTTATTTATATATATTATAATATACACTTCAACCTAAATATGTTGATATATGTATTTATATGAGTGATTTATTATAATTTAATATAAGAAAACATGCATATATTTAATTATAAGTAAAATTATGTCATGAAAAAAGACATAATTTAAATCTATAATATCAATATGAATGTAACCATGGGAATAAATTTAATCCCCACTAAAAAGGGGGGAATCCCCCTCAAATGAGGCTGAAAATCCATTGAATATTAAAAAATTAGGGTACACTGACTAAAAACTTAGTTTTGGAGGCCTTCTAGGCCTTTTTTGGCCTCCAAAATGTGAAATTTGTTTACCTATGTCATTATGGGGGTAGATCTCATTGCAAGATTTGATTTGATATGTGGTAAAGCCCAAATGGAAACCCATATCAAAAGTTATGTCCCTTTTAAGTTCGAGTTATGTTTCCAAATTATTTTAGATATTTTATAAATATTTTGATTTTTTTTTTCAATTTGTCAATAAATTACTTTTACTCATTAATAATAAGAAAATTATTAATTAAAAATAATTTTTTAGTTATTTTATAATCCATTTTCAATAAATATTTTATATATTAAGTGTATATGTCTCTTTATATTATTTAAAACATATTTATTAAAAAATTATATTTATATTTATATCAATATAAATATATTTATATAATAATATATTAATTTTGATGAAATATATATTTTTTGAAGTATACCATTATCAGTGCTACTAAAATAGCACTGATAAAGGGGGGTCTTTATATGCACTTCTAAAAAATTGCTGATAAATGACCCCCCCCCTTTATGAGTTCTTTTTTAAAATCCCTGTTAAAATATCACATTTATCAATTCTTTTTTGAAATCACTAAAAAAGAGTGGGCCTTTAAAAGTGCTTGTAAAAAAGTGTTGTTGAAGACCCCCTTTAGCAACTCTTTTTAGCACAAGAAATGGGGGTATTTATCATCATTTTAGAAATTCTTGTTAAATACCTAGCACTAGATAAACCCTATTTTGTATTTGTAAGATAATACATCCAGTTGTGTAGGTGTATCTGATGTTGCAGATTGGTAGGACTGCTTTCTAATGAGCTCAATGCAACACCTTCTTTTTGGTTTAACTATCATGTATAGCTTGGCTTGAAGTATATCCCTAAATATTCTGGTGGTTCACGTGTCCTCTAACTATCCTCTGATGGAGTCATCTAGAGGTACTCAAGGGGGTTCTTGGTATTCCTCATCATTGGGAAGTGTGAAGCAGTCTACCAGTTTGACATAATTCACAGAGGCATACTCTTTCTCATCATCATAGGGGTCTTCCAGCACTAGGTGGAACCTAGGAGAAATTATTAACTCTGGAGGCATGAATTTTCCAAGGGTGTGAGAAACATTTATCACCAATGGGGGGATCTTCTTTACCTTGAACCATTAGTTCCTACTCTTTTGAGATTTGAAGGCTTATGACATGGATGTGGAACCAACTGTTGGAGAAGGCACCATGAATTTAAGAGGCTTGGAACTACCTAAATGGGTATGGATGACACCATGGGAATGAGTTACTTCTCTAGGGGGAAAAATTTTCATACTACTCATTCACATGGTTAGAGCCTATTTCCATTCACCATAACCCTCATTGTTGCTGTCAGGAATGGTGGAGATGTGTTCCACCTATGTCGGGATGTTTCCTAATTTGAATGAACCATTATCCTCTTAGTCCTAAATAAAGTCCTTTAACACATTTCATTACTTTATGGTATTGTAAAGTATTTTTGGTAAGTTAAATAGTTGAGGTAGTTAGTGTGTCTGGTTTCCTAGGGCCTCCTACATTCTGGAAACTTTAGAATCTATTTCTTCATATCGTTGATGAAATAACCGAGGACCTATTAATCCTTGAATGAATTGTTATAATTTTTCTTACTATAATAGAAGGCCACAATTATAGCCTAGAACTGATGGGGGGATGGATCCTAACAAGGGGTTGGATCCTCATTATTCTGTCTATGTGGATTCACTTGGAGAGGAGGTTCCTGATGATTCGGCAATGAGAAGGGATGCACATGGTAATGTTGTTTTAATTGGAGTGGTTCTTCAGAAAGAGGGGCCAAAAATTCTAGTGGATTTTGATTCCCTACTTATACGATGATGATGATATTTTACATGGAATACCCTCTCATGGGATCTATAAATGAAAATAAAAGTGCCTTTTTGTCTTACTGCAAGGCTTCCTCCAAGTGATGGGCCTTGTTAGAAATGTCTTGGAACCCACCTAGGAAGTTTTGAGTGATAAGGGTAGGAAATAGCTTAGTCCTAAAATTACCCACATACATCATCAGTATATTATCTTGATTCAAATACTTATCAAGTGAATACCTAAGGTATTTCCACCTAGTGAAAAAATATGAGACTCTCTAATCATGATTTTTCTTTCAATGGAAGAGGTATGCAATGATTTTCTTGCATGTGGTAGAGCTAAAATAGTAGATAAATTGTCTGTGAATTTCTTCCAAACCCAAGAAGGACCCTATGGTTAATTGGTTGTACTAGAAAAACTCATGTCCTTCCAATTTATGGAAGAAACATTGAATCTTGGTGGCCTCTTACTGCTCTATGGTTCTCAATATGGTCATGCTTCTTGAGAGGTTGTGGGACAAGTGCTATAGTGGTTTACCCATCTCATTATGGGGGAGAATCTAGGATTCTTGAACTCTAGGGGTTCTTTCATGTCATTCACCCATGCAAGGTATGTCTTTCCATCATGATGGATTTCCGCCTTTCAGGTTTACAGGTCCTTATAGAGAGCGGTGAGAGCGGCTATCTAATCATCAAGGTGAGGGTTTCTATCCTGTTGAGGATCTCTAACCACAAATTCATTTATAGGATCATCAACTTGGTAATTAGTCTCAATGACACATATAGAATCTCAATCTGGGTCCTGAGGAATGGGATCACACTGCTCAGGTAGATTTGACTATTCATATCTCATCCACATTCCATACACTTTCGCCTATGCTCTTTTGGGATGTGAAGGATTACTTTACTTGACTGGAAGAAATGGAATGAGGAGGAATTTTTTCCACAGTATTGGAGGTCAAATGGGATATCTATGGGTGGTATGATAATTCAGGTGTCGATTAGTGAGGATCTCATTGACGAACCTTTTCTTCTCTACAACCTCCTGGAGTGTGGCGGCAACAGTGGGATCATCCTCTGTTATTGATGCTTCCTTATATATAGTATAGGACCTGATAATCTCTTAATGCTTGTTGGTATTTTAATATGTAAGAAATTCCTCTTAGGGATCACTATGGTTGAGTATCTTCCTTTTCATGTAATTAATGACACTTGTATGAGGTTTTATCTAGTATCGTGCTTCCCCCGGGGAAAGATTGTCCCTATCACACTCTATATCGGTTTCCATGTCTCCATTATCCTCTAGAAGAGTGGGTATAACCTTGTTTACTGTAAATATATCAGGAGTAGAATAATCATCGTTGATAGGTAAGTCATGTTATCACATTATATGGTTAATGTGGAGAGTTACAAACTATCTTGATCCCCTAATCTACACATGTGGATATTCTTATTACATGATTCTGGGAAGCACTTTGAAGATCCAAAATCATATCTATTGGAGGTACTGGTAGTATCTGGGTGACTCAGAGCACTGAGTTACGGGGAGTGCTTCTAACATGAACCGTCAAAACTATTGATCAAGGTATTCAAGTTTCCCCTGACTACCTGCTTTGGAAAACTGGTGAGCATAGAGGTAGTACAGTGTCAACCAGATGTTCTAGAGGAAACATGCAACCTGGATCTTATTGAGGGACTCCAGGATATCAATGATGGCAGTTTCATTCATCCAAACCCCCAACAACAACTGATTAGTTTCTAGAGTATCCCATAACCATTCATGTTTAGAGGTCGGGATCTGGTCTTGATCAACCCATTCATTAATTAGTGTTGTCCAAGAGATTGATGGTGGAACTAACGTGAATTGGTTTGGTGGATGGTTGGATAGTAAAGGGGCCACTACACGATTTACCCATTTTCTATATGTTAGTTCATCTCTTGGATCCATTACCAACCATGCCATTTTATCCCCATAGGTGGTGTGTTCACTACTATCTCATGTGCATGGGAAGTAGAGCTCTTCATCATCTCAAACAAGTACTCATCATTAAAAATATTCTAAAACATATATCTATTATCTTGGATAGAGGTAGAGAGGGTGACTAGAAATGATGCAGATATATACACGGTGAGTTCTTGTAAGGGTGGAAGAAATTCCACTACCTGTATCTATAAATGGAGGGATATGGGGATCCTATGTATTTTACCTTCTTGGGTGGAAAACCTCAACTATTGGGATCATGAAACAAACACTGACATCATGGTTAGATATTCCATTATCAAGTCATCTACTTCCTTGGAATTGGATAGGTCAACGAGGTCAATGATAACTTATCACCTCCCGGGATTTCTCCTATCATGGTGATTTTTATCCCTTCCTCTCTGGGATGGTTATTTAGGGTAGTGTAATTCTTCGGCATAGGGAGGACATCAACACTAGTGTTTTGGATAATGAAGAATTCCCACATGTTAGATTAATTGAGAATGGTGAGGGACTTCATTCTAGAAGGTGGGAACATGAGGAAGACCTCAACTTTGATCATCAATGAAGCGGGGAGGACCTCTTTTATGACTGGGAGTACATAGGAGGCCTCCATAATGCTTTTTTCAAGAACATTTATAACCTCCTATTATATTGGAGAAGATGAAGGAAAGATCCTAGTATCACATCTTATCATCATATGTCATCCCATGATGGCTACTAATTTTTCTAGCAATTGACAGGGTCAAACCCAGCTTTCCTATGAGGTGGAAGAGGTATCATTCCAAATTAAAAAAAGACAAATCCTTATTCATTGGTGGTAGATATCTGGATGAATGCATTGGTGGTAGTAGGGGACATTGGAGATTTAGAATATGATTCCCCTTGATGGAAATTATCCTTATCATGTGTCTGAAATTTGTTTTAAGTGGTTAGGACCAGGGCAGGTGGAGTAGGGGTAAAGTCCACCCACTCTTTGTCCTGAGGGACTGGTCACTGCTATCATTGATGGGGTCTAGTGGGAGCCCTCCTTGGAAGATCCCAAGTGATAATGATGGTCTTGGTGACTCGAGAATCCCCAATCACCTCATTATAGGGGAACGAGTCATAGGATCACTTCGGGGAGAGTCTCTTGAAGTAGTTTTTTGATGGACTGGGGAGAGTTTTTTCTCTGCATGACCCTTGGGGGTGGCAGTGTTGGAAAGTAACGGAATCCTCTCAGTCCTAGTGAGTCATGTCCATAGTTTTAATGACCCCCTCTTATGCATAAATATGTACAAAGATGTACATCACCCTCCACTAAATTATTATATAGGATGATATGGGTTGTAGGCACCCGATATATGAGGTTACAGCAGGCGTCGTGGAAGAGGTGATGTCATGTAAGATTTCTGCATTAACATTTCTCCAACCCCTATTTCGGAGGGTATTTGGTTGCTGGTTTCCTATAGCTGGTGTACTACAATGCATGTGGATTCATCCATTAGTAAATGAATAAGGAAATCGATTTCCAATTCCCCAACACCATCCAATCTTCTAAAGCGGAGAATGATCCGCATAGAGGTTGTCACAGACCGAGAATATCCAATGTTTACTGACCAATTTTTGGTGTTTTCTCTATCAGGTTCACTATTTTCTTGGTTGGACCTAGAACCAAATAGTTATATCTAGTGACATGTTAATCTTCTGATGTCTCAAATTCTACTAGTCCCCATATTAAAGAGAATATTTTCACATTGAGTTTACAATTTCTTTTTCTAACGCTTTCACTAGGGCACGCCCATGCATCTGCACATCCATTCTCCATGTGCTAAATTCTTCGTTACCCTGCATTCCTACTTTCCAAAGGTAGGCATATTTAATCTCTTTCAATGATAATGTCTTCTTCTTTATCAAAAAGGGATGATGGGATTTTGGTTTCTATTTTCAGGGATTCCTCCTTGGAACTCAACACCTAGTCCAAGTCTCCCTCATAGTGCTAATTCATATTCATGGAAATCATTCCTTATGCCATATATTTTTCGGTGTTGGTTAATCAAACTACTTATGTCTAGAAATTTTGAAACTTTCTTGATAGGGTAGAAACCTTTGATCAAGAGAGTAGTCATGTTGGGCATTGCTGACTTGTTTGGATGATGTAAGGATTGGTCACCTGTATTCTTCCACTTAGGAGGGGATCTCATGGAGGAATCTTTTGTGGAGAACCTAATACACCTCATGTAGATCATAAGGTAATGAAACTAGAGGTGTATATTTTATGTGGCTTTCACCTCAAGAATACCATGTTTTGTATGAGGTATCTAATGTCGTGGGTGAAAATATTTAAAGTATTTAACCACATTAATCTCATGTTTTATATGAGGTAGAATCATGGGGCCAGTTTTTAGTTTAATTTATAGTATAGATGAGAAAAGGATGATCAGAACACGCCATGTAGTTAGATCATGAAGGGTGTATCCCTAATAGGGAAAATGCTATACTATGATCAGAAGAACCCTTGAGATGTATCAGGGCATGAGTTTCATGCCTTGTGAAGATTGGACATCGTTAATTCCTTGTAGGGACATGATGGGAGGACCTGAATTCTTCTTGAAGTGGATCAGGTAGGTGTGAACTAGAACACCCCTTGAATAATATATTAGATGGGTGGATCAGAATTCCCCTTGAGACTGATCCATAAGGGTTAATCAGAATGACCCTTGATGAAGATCAGAATGTTGTAAACTAGAATGACCCATGAGGAAAATCTGGGATGTGTGGATCAGAATTCCCCTTATGAAATATCCATAAGGGTTGATTAGAATTCCCCTTGATTCAAATCTAGGGAGGATGGATTGGAATTACCCTAGAGGTAGATACAAAAGGGTTGATCAGAATTCCCTTATGGAAAATTTTGGATGGATGGATTGGAACTCCCCTTAAGATAGATCCAAAAGGGTTGATCAGAACACACCTTGGAGAAAATAAAGAGGTTATGAAATATAATTTACCTTAAGGAAAATCTTGGATGGGTGGATCAGAATTCCCTTTGAGGATGATCCATAAAATGAGAAATATATCCCCCCACGAGGAAAATATAGGATCGATGGATTAGAACACCACTTGAGGAGTATCCAAGAGGTGGGTCTCTTAGAGGGAGCACCTAGGTTTACTATTGGACATAATTGAACCATTCGGATTCATCCTAAATACCCTATTAAGAATATAAGGAACAAAACCCATGTAGTTCAATGTTGTAGTTTAAGTTCATTTGACAAGACTAATCCATGCAGTTTACCGTCATGCGGTAAGGATATGAATGTCTTAAAAAATAAATGATGAGGTATAGTGTGTAGATTATTACTTTAATTTTCTTTCCATAAGTAAATTTCTATTTTTTGGAGTTTTTGTGGGTATTATGCATTAATATTCCCAACATACCTATAGGAGACATGGTTTCCTAGGTGAGGAAAATTAACTTACTAGGATGTAGCCCATAGAACATGGGGGTGAGTTGGGTGTTGGTTTTTGACCTCAAGGCGGATTCCTACATATCCAAGTTATTTGGGAATCAAATCCCATGTAGTTACTAATGGTTTGGTCTTACACATGGAAAGAGTCCCATGGTTCAATTGGTTCTGGTGAGGGCTTACATGTGGGAGCAACCCTTCTAAAGTGAATATTTTGTCTTATACTAGATATAAGTCCCATTTGAAGGTATGGGATTTTGGTAATGTCATGATCAACACTAAATTCTAATACCATGGGATTCGTTCTCATTATGATAAATCAGAAGATGCGATTGATTTGAAGATCACATGATCCACTTCAACCACTGGTAGACGAATGTTGGGGTGCTGCTAAGAGTAGGAATGATGTGAGTAGGGATTATGTGTAGATGTTATCCAAGGATGATATCATTCCATGTGAGTGTTAAACCTAACATCCTATTGGAGTTCATTCTATACCACTCATTCCCAGAGAATTCTATGTTTTTAATGTAGGGTAAGTTCATAGTTTTACATCATGTGTTGAGGATTTTGTTGTTTAGTTTAGCATCGTATGACTAGGATGTGGGGATAGGTAGTTTTACATCATGCAACATGGATGTTAGTGGAATTAATCCACCATAATTGGTCTCACACGACGATCGCTTATGGGCCTCTGGGTGGGGAATGGGTAGGGTAATTCCAAGGTGTAATGACAGAAGGAGAGTATATTCATGAGGTCCACATTAGTGTGCCTATGATGGGAAGCAATGAGAATTAGTGTACCTATGCTGAGAAGAAAATTATATCTGGTAAGTTTGATCCACACTCAGAGTGGAGTGAGTGGATATAGAAATGGGTGGAATATGTTGTATAGAATCTCGATGTGCAACTGGATCTATCCTAGATGTGTGTGGGGACCATGCGCACTCAACCTTAAAAAATGGGAGTCGACAGAAGGGTGGAATCATAGAGAGTCCCATGAGAGGGGTTTCATGAACCCTAGGGCCTCATAAATAGGGGATTAATTAATATTTGGTACCTCATGAAGTTAAAGGGATTTTTGAAGGGGTATGATTTGAGATACACGGTACCGCTACCTCATAGTAAACTCTTGGATTTGGTAAGGAGTGCTTCGTGACAGCTAAATGCTTCATGAAACCTCAAGTGCCCTATAGGGCCTTCTTCCTTCATGAATAGTGTAGGCCTTCATGAAAGGAATCTCAAACTAGGGTGGAGGATTTCAATAACACAAGGATTGGGTCCCTCAAAGAATGGATACATTGGATGATCCATTTTACATATCTTGACAAAGATATAGAGTTTCACGAATCAAGAGCAATTTGGAATCTAAAATTTCAATTCACCATCCCTAAAATAGAGGACTAAGGGGTTATTTATTGGAAATGGGTTTTAAAAATATTGTAGGCATTTCAAGAATAATTTATGGGCTTCATGAATGGGTGCAGCTCCATCGAACTTGCAGAGACACCGTCAACATTTCATGTGGTCTTGAATTTCTTTGTTACTGTGAATGTTAGTGGGTAGAGAGTTGTCACCAAAACTTTGTACAATCATGAAGGGACACCAGTGGCCATAGAGATTTTTTATCTTTTCTTATTTTTGAAGGGGATGAACATCATAAATCCTGCCCTTTAGAGGTATTTTTGGACATTTTGGATTGGATTATATATAAACCAGTCATTTCATCCTTGATAAATACCATGACAAGCATATTATTTCACTAACAGTGTTAAGGGGAATGTTTATTTTATCTCTATTTAAAAATTATTTAAAGCTTAATAATATTGAATAAGAAACTACCAAAAATAAATTTTCTTTTAAATTTACAAAAAAAACCAACATTTCTGAAAATGATTTACATCAAATTTAAAATGATGAGGTATCACAAATTGTAATAATTTTTTTAAGTGTTATATATAAAATTAAAGGTTTGGTTATAATAGAAACTATAACCATAGAGGTAATGGATAAAGGTTATTCTATTTCTAAATACAATTTCACAAATGCCACATGTATTGAGTGTAGAAACAAAGGGAATATTAAATCAAATTTCCCAAAGTTGTAGATAAATCAAAATAAATGAATAATAAAAAAATAAGAAAATGAAAATAGTGTAATCATAGAGATATAGTGAGTATATTGATTCCAGTGATAAATCAAAACCAAAAAATCAGACTGTAAATCTACATTTCATTGTAAGTGTAAAACTAGTTAGTGATTATGATTATGGAACAAACTAAGATTCTAGATGTAATAATTCTCATGTAGAGGAGTTAAATGAAATGTTTTATAAAATTAAGAATGATATTATTTGTATTTTTGTTTGAATAAGAAACTAAAAGTGAACCACAAGAAGGTTTTTAAAGAGAAGAAGAATCTGACTCAAGAGGTTAAAAAATTAAGGAATGTAACTTACACTAGTTAATCTATATAATATGAATATGTGGACAATATAAAAGTTGAAATTTAAAGGTTTAATGAGGATTTTTAAAAATTAACTAATGTAAAAGAGAATTATTAAGATATGATGTCATTATAGAGAATTATTAAAACTAGGGATAGTTTTTGATAAAATGTATTTCTTCCCAAGATATACAAAAATATCAATATTAAGGTAGTGATTCATCTATTACGTTCTTTGGATATATAATGAAAGGTGACTCTTATGTTGAATTATCTCTTCTAAACCCTCAATATTATTTCCACATCAAAATAATTCATTTCTAAATCTCTTTTTGGTACTCACCTTTGTATTTCTACTCTGAAATCTATGTGGGTACCAGAAGGTCAAATGACTAATATAATTGGATATGA
The DNA here is from genome assembly GCA_963277665.1 of Viscum album. NCBI lineage: Eukaryota > Viridiplantae > Streptophyta > Magnoliopsida > Santalales > Viscaceae > Viscum > Viscum album. The sequence continues at coordinate 1,404,359,961 of OY728133.1, read as the reverse complement.
AGTTATATGGGTACCCAAGCTCTCCATTTAATTACCATTTTAGGGGAAATACTTAGATGTTTCAAAAGTAAAATATAGTACATGGAAATTTTATTATCATGGAATGTGATTGGTGATCCATTTAATTTTAATTATTTTAACAAATTTAATAAATGAATTTTCACTTTTGGAGACCAACCCATGGTCAAGGAAAAGAGGTTTGGTTTTTAGGTATTATTTTTATTATTTATGTTTTATATGTTGAAGTTTTACAAAAAAAAATAGAATATCTCAATTTTGTGATGATAGCATGTCTATTCAATTTGAAAAATCTAAGTTTGTTGGTATTAATAATTATTCTATTTTTTCTACTAAACACAATGATATTGTGTATATAATTAATATTGATTATCCAACAGTGAATTATGTTAATTGTTTGAATGATGTAAAATCAGATAGCATATTTTGGAACATAAGGATTTGGAATATCAATTTTACACATCTATACAAGTTTCCCATGTTCAAAACATTTTTTAGTAACCTAAATTAAAAATTGACAAAACTAAATACTATAATACTTATATGATAAAAAATAAATTCAAGGGTACATTCAAGATAAATAATTAAGTGAGTTAAAATAGATAACTCTACTAGGTAAAACTTTATTTTTTTGGTCTAATAGAGACTATGATTTTTATAGGGAAGAAGTTTACATTTATTATAGAACATAATATCAACATATTTTTTTAGGTATATTTCATATCTCACAAAAATGGGAATCTTTCTAACTTAACTGATTAATATTATCTATAATATAATGAGAATGTTTTTATAATTATATCAATTATAAGTGGTCCTAGTGTTGAGTTCCAAAATTAGTAGTTTTATATGTTCTAAGAGTAGAATAGATACTATCATAATTTTTAAGCACTAAGGAATCAACGGTAAAATTTAGTGAATAGAATGAATAAAATAATTTAATAAATATTCAGGACTACATAGAATTAATTTCAACTTCTAAATTCATCTCAGTTATTATTCCATAGATCGATACCCAAACCAAAATGTTAATCACGTAGCAAACTACATAGTACACACTAGATCGGAATCTATCCCTCTATAAAACTATTCCCTCAAATCCAATCACACTATGTTAGGTTTGAATCCCTAATATTTTCCCCACTTGAAGATTTATATTAATATGGTTTCCTAAACAATCGCCCATAAGGTCCACTCCTGGACTAATACGTTAAACAAACATCACGCCCCAATATATAGGGTCTGATAAGGTCTTTAGAATAAACCATAAAGATTATACACCCTCAATAGTTCCACCATTACTCTAAGAAATATAATCCCTTATAAAACATAGTACATGGAATATAAGTGATCAATTAATTACCCTATGAGGACCTTTTACAAGCCTAATGAACTTCACTAGTATTTGCACATGCATCAAAACCCACATTTGTTTTATCCTAGGTTGTTTACACTTGTTTAACCTTTCTTACACAACATATTATATATTTTTTATAAGGTTAGTAAAATTAGGAACCTCATTTATCAATATGAATTTATCCCCTTTGTAATATGTTTTAACCATCAACCTTAATCACCATGGAATCATCAAGCTCAAAGCTCATAAAAACATCATTCTATCGATTATAAAAAATTTATAGAAATTTTTTAAAGTAATACATAATTAATTAAATAATGTATAATAGTTTAATTATCATCAATAAAGTATCCTCACTGAAATCTCTAACAAAAAAATGAAATAAGCAGCCCCTGCCACACCTTGAAGCTCGCTACAAGAAAAAACCCCAAAATCCCATATTGATTTTTAACCAATTTCATCCAAAATTAAAAAAATGATTCATCAAGGTATCACCAAAACTATGATTAAAGAGTGTAAAGAATCTTATTTTTATCACCATAAATCATTATATAGTCACTATAAACAAAACTCCCAACATATTCAAGTGATCCAACCATGATCCAGTGAAAATATAGAAAAATTTGTAATCCATCACACTAAAATTAGAGGAAAGGGTAAATAAGAGAATTGAGATAGGAATAAAGGATAATCTACCTAAAACCATTATAAAAACATATTTGGATTAAATTAAGTTAATTTTTAATAAGAAAGGATGAGAGAAGAATGAAGGGGTCCCCCTTGACTTTGGTTGTCACGAATAAATGAACCCTAAAGGGTGTTTATAATTTTTGGTATGAAATTAATATTTTTACTCAAATTTTAAAAAAATTACTAGGCTTTAAAGTGTATCTTATGGAAATATGGGGGCTCACCTACCCTCTAGACACCTCATTGGGTACAGATTGTCCTTCTTCTAGTACCTAGTGGTAGCAGACATAATTTCAACACCTCGTTAGTTCACACCAGGTACATGATGTGCCTATACTAGGTACTTAATTGTTCAAGATTCACTTGGATAATTTTCCACCATAATACCTTCCTTTCTAAAATTTATAAATTTTCTCTGTAATCAAAAAATATAAAACACCTTTATTAAATTTTCAATCACTAAAAATATATTCCAAATCCAAAAAACTAAAATTTATCCCAACATCAATTCTAATAAAAGTTTTTTCTCACATGGTTTCTCTAACCACTGAAAATGTCATTCATTACATCATCAAATCACACATTAAATTCTCAAAAATATTATAGTTCTATATGATAATAAGGTAAAGTAATTATTTTAGTTCTAGTTATAAAATTATTAGAAAACACTATATCCATTTTGAGATGAGGACCAAAAAATTCCTTCAAAAAATATTATCTTATACATATATCGCCTTCAGAAGTTGAGATTGGTTATTCCAATCCAAATTTTCAATAAATAGTATCATTAAAAAAACAAAATTTTAAATTTTAATCTTAAAAAATTTAACTATCTTTTCCCATATTAACATCCAACTCCCATAAGAAAGTGTGTCTAACATAATATAGTGAGAGAGAAAATAAATTTTTAACTATAATAGTCAATATGATACTTATACCTCACAAAAAAATCCATTTCATTGATAAGGTCATATATTTTCATCTAAGGTAATATCCAATCCCATGAGATCTTCATTTCAACTATTAATATAAAGTAATATGGAAATTTGAACCCTTTCACACACATTATTTCTAAAATAGTATCAGTCCTAATTGAATATGACATCAATTCAACCTAAAACTACAACTAATGTACTATTAAAGCATATATAATATAATTTTATGACCCAATATCTAGTAATGTATTAATCATAGTAGATTCAATAAGAATAATACCTCAGAGGGTGCATGGTCTTACCTCAGCCTTGGACTCCTTGGGTACATGATCTGTAGCAAAGATACCGCATTGATCCTTTTAAATTGACTAATATCCCAAACCCATACATCTAGATTCAGAACTAAAAAAAAAATTAGTTTTTAAATTAAAATTTATATAAAAAATACCCAGTACAATATACAACTAAGGATATTTTTTGGTCTATGTTCTAGGAAATTAGGCATAGCCCAACTACTTTTCAGAGTTTACCAAAAAAATTATAAAATAAATATTTGAATTTATATATTATAACTATTTAAATAAATACATCTATATTATAAATTCTAAAATTCCTATGAATTTTTTTAAAAAAACATTGGATGATCATAATATTTTCTAGTAAGGGGTTTTAAAACCAGTGAAAAATAAATTGAAAATTCTATCAAAACATTTTCTATCAAATACAAAATATATGATATTATAAATATAAATTTCTAAAATAATTGTCTATGGTTTATTTTTGGAAATTTTATAAATAATTACTTTTAAAAACCTTTCAAAAATACTTTTCATTTTAAAAAAATTCATAAATAATATTTCAAAAACAATTGGATTTCTCTTTAAAAATGTTATGAAAATAATAGTACTTTCTAGATTTAAAATAATACTTGGATGATATTTTAAAACCTAGGTGGACACTTATTAGAACCATTAGTAATACAAAATATCATTGAGGTCATGGGTTCACACCTCATTCTTCATTATCTTGTTTTATATGAAAGAACCAAATTGAATTTTAAGAAAACAGTTTTTACTAAAGATATTCCTTTCTCATCATCAACCCATTAAAAACCTTTCCAAAATAGATACTTGAATTATTTTCAAATAATAAAATAATTTTATAACTTCTAAGCATTGATAAATCACTTTTTTTTAAAATCTATAGGAAAAATTCATATTTCCAAATTAATAATTTCATTTAAAAGACATGAACATATATGCATTTAAATTAAACAATTTCTTATATTAATATGTTTGAAATTTTAAATTATTGATGATGGACATATCCATTAATATGCATGAAATTTAAACAAATTAAAATACATGATACACATAAAATGATATATTATAAATTACATAGATATTTTTAATAAGAAAAATTTATTTAAAATTAAAAAATATCAAAATAATATTTTGTTATTGTTTTAAAATTTGAAATAAAACATTTAATTTAAAAATAAAAGCTTGATTTAAAAAAATAATTATTAACTTACCATACATAAAATTGTTAACAAGGATGAAAAAAGTCCTTTAGGACTTTTAATTCATAGAAAAATTGTGAGAGAGAGGTGTTTAGGGTGTGAGTCAGGTATTTATGGTGAGACTTTATAGATAGTAGTTTTACTGTATTAGTTTATTTATGATGACTATGCTGAAAAAAAATAAATGCATGTCAACAATAAATGCATTTTGATATCAAAACATATCTTTAATATTCTTATTTGAAATCAAAATAAAAATCTGGACTATTTTTGTGGTATTACTATGATAAAACATAAATTAATTTATTTCATACCACATCCTTGAGTTTCAAAGATTTTGGAGAAAGACAACAAATAAAATCGCAAAACAAATAAAAGATGATTTGTATTTAAGACATTGTATTTTAAGAGATAAAATATATAGAAGATTATAAAGCAATATATTTATATCCTTAGTTGTAAAAATCCTTATGAACATAGATATTATTTGAAAATATTATGAATTTTATATTGATGGTGAATAAACATTTTTATTTATGTCCTCACTGTATGTAGAAGATAAATACAAAACCAAATCGATGGATATACATAATGTGTGGTTTAAGTGTAAGGATTTTTGATCATACAAATAATGGGTTTGGATATTCATTATTTCTATGGTGTGATCCACGAAAGAAATAAAATATTAAAGGGAAGCTTTGTCAAAATGATTCAAAGCTGACTAAAAATATTGAAGAAATTTGTATCAATTTAATTGAAGCATTATAAATCGATAATGATTGAAACATAGATATAAAAAATAATAAAATTCTAGAATAGTGATAATAAAGAATTTATAAAATGAAAGCGATCTGAGAAACTAGATTCAGGAACCTAAAATAAAATTCCATACCAAAAAATACAATAAATAAAATTTTTGGGGGAGGAAGACGATGGGGTCCCCATCATGAAAAATTGACACTCAATTTCTTCCCATTTGTGCTCAAAACCTTTTGAATGTCTAGATATAATGTTTTATACCCCTATGAATCAAATCCCTTCTAAAACTGATCCCCATTTCAATACTCAATCCCTCATCTACAGCCAGATCCTCCTCTTCATCTGTCGATCCCATTTAGTAGTTGATCCCCTTCAACCAAGCTCGAGCCCTCTTTTTTAGTATTTGGACCTCAACCTCTCGAAGGAACCCTTAATCGACACTCCCAATAATGAAGCCCTCGGTTTTGATTCTTCTTATCTTAATTTTCTATTTCTTAAATCAAATTCTTAATAACATTCTTATTTCAAATTTTAAAATTAAAATTAATAATAATCATATCATATTTTCTTCTATTAATATATTTATAATTTCATATATTTTATAATAAATTATATTAACTTTAATATTATATTCAGTTTCATAGTTTCATATATAAAATTTTAAATAAAAAATTTTCTAAAATTATTTGAATTTAATTATTTTATAATTATAAATCATTTAAAATAAATATTATTTCATGAACAATATTTAAATAAAAAAAATTATAAATTTATATCTTAAATAATGACCTATATATAATCATTTTAAAAAATAAAATAAATTATTTATATTTATATTAAAATATTATTTTAGAAAAAATAATACCACATTAATAAAAAATAGTATTTGTTTATAATTATTAATATTAATTTTAAATCAATTGTTATTTCATGAAAATAATAATTTATTTAAAAACATTATAACATATGATTTGAAAACAATAAATTTTTCATAAAAGCATAATTGATGAAATATGTTTGTATATATATTAACAGTTTAATATATCATCATTTATAAAGGAATTGTTCTAGAAAAAAATAAAAGTAATTTTATTTCTAAGTATTATTATATAATTTAAAAAAATTAACTTATCTTGCAATGAAAAAAAAATTGATTTATTTTTATAATAAAAATTTATTTAATAAGAACTTATTGATATTCTAAAATTTCTTGGATGGTACATTCTCACCCCCACCCCAATGAATTGTGCCCACACAATTAATTCATCATTATTTAGAAAGTTATGAATTTTTATCATAGGAATTAAGAAAAACTAAAATGGATGGTCTTATATATTCTTAAGTTAACTTAATGACCTAGAATATCAAAAGAAAATTCTATTGTTTAGTATTTTTTCTCAAACAAAAATGTCTATTCTCTAATGTTTTCTAGACCACTGCTCTGATAAAAATGTGACAGCATGAACCCAGACAACAATATTTGGTACTAAAAACATATCATGTATTTTTTATCTAAAAATTAAATTAAATATACAATAAATTTATATAACCACGGATATTTTTTTGTTTGAGTTTTAGAAAATTACACATATCCATAATATTTATCGATGTTTCCAAAAAAATATATAAAATAACTATTTTACTTCATGTATGACAACTCCTTAAACAAGTTCATCCATTATAGAACTTCTAAAATACTTGTGAGAAATATTTTTAAAAAATATGAATAAAATTAAATTTCTCAGTAAGGGGTTTTAAAAACTGTGAAATATATATTGAAAATATTTTGAAAACATTTTATATCAAACAAAAAATATTTGATATAATAAATCTAGCCTTATAAAAAAATATAATAATGTTTTTCTTAAAAATTTCTTAAAACACTTTTTAAAACCATTAAAAAGTAATTATAATTTTGAAAACCCATTTCAAAAATAATCATTCAAAATCAATTAGATTTATCCTAAACAATATATAAAAAATAATAATACTTTTATGGATTTCAAATGACACTTGGAAGATCTTATAAATCATATGTGGCCATTTAGTATTATAATTGGTAGTAATGTGTCCCATTGAGGTCATGGTTTCACTCCCCATTCAACATTATCAAGTTTGATATGCAAGGGCCAAATTTAATTTTAGGAAAAGATTTTTTACTGAACAACTTCCAATCTCATTCCCAACCCATTTAAATTATTTCAAAAATATATACTTGATTCTTTTTCAAAGAAGAAAATAATTTCAAAACATTTAACTTTTGATGAGTCTCTTTAAATAAAAACCATAGGAGATATATATATATTTTCAAATTAGTACTTACTTTTAAAATCCATGAACATATATGCATATTAACTCAAATATTTCTTGTATTAAAATGAATGAAATTTCAATAATTATATATTATGTCTATATACTTTAATATGTATGAAATTTAAAATTAATTAAAAACTATGTTACACATAAAATTGAAGATTATAAATTACACAGATATTTTTAATAAAAACAAAATCCCTTTAAAATTAACCAATAACAGACCCATTTTTTGTTATTATTTTAAAAATCTAAAATAAAAATATCAAAATTGAAAAAAAAAATTAACATCCCTTACCTAAAATTATAAAAAATGGTGAAATAAGGCTTATTTGACTTTGAATTTACATAAAAACTTATAGAGAGAGGTGCTTAGGGTGTGATTTGGGTCCTTAGGGTGAAATTTTACATATAGAAATTTTTCTATATTAATTTATTTACATAGGATGTGTTGAAAAAAATAAATTCATGTCAATAATAAATACATGTATTTTTCAAACCTTATCTTTAATCATCTAATTTGAAAAAAAAATAGAATTTGGATTGGTTTGTGGTATTACTACGATACAACATAAATTTGTTTATTTTATATTACACCCTAGAGTTTCAAGGATTTTGGGGAAATATAGAAAACACAATCACAAAACCAATCAAATATTATTGGTATTTAAGTCACTATATTTTAAAATAACCAATATACTGCAAATGATAAGAAATATATATATATATATATATATCATTGGTAATAGAAAATCCAGATGAACCTAGAAATCATTTAAAAATATTATGCATTTAATATCAGTGGTGAATAATCATTTTTTAATATCCTCACTGTATATGGTGGATAAGGAAAACAACAAAATCGATGGATATCTAGAATGTGTGGTTTAGGTGTAAGTCTTGACCGAAAGATCGATAATTGTTTCGGGTATTCATTTTTACATAGATGCAATCCAAGTAAAAAATTAAATATTACAGGGAAGCCTTGTCAAAATGAGGCAAAACCAACTAAAAGTAATGAAAAAATGGAATCAATTTAATTCAATCATTTAAAATAAATAATGAATCCAACATAGACATTGGGATGAAGAAAATTCTAGAATAACGATAACATGGATTTTGTTAACTGAAACAGGTCTAAGAGTCTAGATTCAAACACTTATAATAAAATTAAATACACAAATATACATCAAATTGAATCATAGGAGGAGGAATATGATGATATCTTTATCGTGAACAGCTGACACTCGTTTTATTCCCATATGTATATAAAACCCTTTCGATGTTCATATTTATCATTTGATACCCTTAGGAATCAAAGAGATTTAAAAATCGATCCCAATTTCAATGCTCGAGCCCTCATCCATATTCAGATCTTCTACTTTGGTAGTCGATTCTATATAGAATTCAATCCCCTTCGACCAAGATTAAGCCATATTCTTCTATATTTTGACCTTAGACTCTCAAAGAAACCCTCAATCGAATATCCCATAAATGAAACCCTAATATTTGATTTCCCTTATATTTTTTTCTATTTTTAATCCAAATTTTAATAAAAATCATAATTTTAATTTTTTTAAAATATTAATAATACTTATATCATATTTTTCATAGATTAATATATTTATAATTTCTCATATTTTATAATAAATTATATTACCTTCAATGTTATATTTAATTTCATAATTTCATATATATAATTTTAAATATAGAATTTTCTATAACTATATGAATTTAAATATTTTATACTTATAAATCATTTAAACAAAATATTATTTCATGAACAATATTTCAATAAATATATTTTTTAATAAATTTGTATGTTAACTTATAACAAAAAAATAATCATTTAAGAAATTAAAATAAATAAATATATTTATATTAAAAAAAAATTTAAACAAAGTAATACCACCTTGATAAAAACATTATTTATTTATAATTTTGAATATTAATTTAAAATAAAATATTATATATTTCAAATAATAATTTATTTTAAAATATTATAAAATAATATTTGAAAAAAAATCAAAGAATTATAATTGATGAAATAAGTTTATATATATATATATATAAACAATTTAATATATCATCATTCATAAAGTCATTATTCTAAAAATAATTCAAATTAATATTATTTATAATTATTATTCTATAATTTTATATCTTTAACTTATCTTATAATAAAAATTTATTTTGATTTATTTAAATTATAAGATAAACTACTTAATAATAACATATTAATATTATAAAATTTTTAGAATGTTAAAAAGTGTATGTTTATCATCCTTCCAAGATCTACCTACTCTACCTTGAGTTCATGACCATGACTACATGGATCTATCCACTAGAATTCATGATACCTATACCATGATAGATAATCCTCTACTACATCCTCGTGAATTTTTTTTAAACCTATTCAGGTGACTCATCATGCCACACTGATGTAAGGGTCTAGATGAAATTGGATAATCATCACTTAAGTTACCTACTCCACCACGTTGATAACCTATAGGTAATCTCCATCCATGAGAAAAAAACTCAAAGGCATTCCAGATTCTCAAATATATATTGAGTGGCCTCCATCCAAGATTTAGTAGCCAGTGGACTGTTATCACTTGAAAATGAGGGTGGATGAAAATGATGGAACTCGTGAATAAGATCATCCATGGTAGGTTTAAGTCATGGAGAATCCTCTAAGGACTTCATCATACATAGTAATCCCTCTCTAAATCCAGTTTTAGTTCCTAGATCAGGTATAAATGGTGGTACCTCAAGTTTCTCTATAGGAGGAATCATTGGTGGCTCAAGGACTACCACCTATAGAGTGTGGTCATCACCACCCTCCTGGTGCATGACATGAGTATGTCGTGGTAGTATATCTCTAAAATTTCCAAGAACATGCCTCAAAAAAATATATGTAATATAAATATCTCAATTAAAAAATTAATTCCTAAGGAAATGGTTCACTACCCAAGTTATACTACCCCAACTACCCACTTAGGAGGCTAGGTATTGGTAAGTTTTCTTGTTTAATTTATAGGGGTTTGAGTAGGTAAATGGTTAATAGTACTTTTTCTCTTTATTTACTAGAAACCATTTCATTTTTATAAGTTAATATCTACATTTATAGTTTTCATTTACCTATTTTCATATATCAAGGTTTATTTTAAATGGATCTCCATCCCCAGTGAACAAGGTCCCATACACCTCATCACTAAAATCAACACCCATTTAAATTAAGTTCTGATAGATCAACATAATTAATCACTCATTCCAATTCGTGAGGTCTCATACACCTCATTAATTGAAATTTTAAATCACTCAATCATAGCCAAATAGTTTCTCATGTAACCAGAGGTACATAGATGACCTGGGTAGAAACTAGCTATTTAAGATTCCGCCATCAACCTATATAGGAAAACACTATTTAGATTGATATTGACACTTTAAATAAACAACTATATACCCTATAATAAAAGATGTTAGTATCACAAGAATATGAAACAACCATGGATCAATCAACAATCACATGTAATTTAAGAAATTAAAGTAGTAGAATTCACCTATATAGAATGTAATTTTCATGGAATGATAATTCTATGTGCCAATAATGATGTATTTAACAATTCTCCTTTCCATCGTCTAATCTAGAAAAATAAGATATTGAAATACTCAATCAAAATAATAATAATAACCATAAAATAGCTTTTTTGTTACCCAATGATTAAAGCATATCAACTGTAAAAGGAAAATTACATAATAAGAGTTCTTATTTTAGGTTACTTGTTATTTACCCTAAATATGGGTTTGTTATGCCCAAGAACTACTTAAAACCAAGTTCCAAAGAGTTCCTAATATATCATCTATTATCTCAAAATATTAAATAAATAATGGAACCCACTTTAATACTAATTTTTGATGTCCCAAACTTGGGAACCACTCAATGGTTCCCCAAGCCTGGTTGGCCACATGTCCTCAAGTGCACCACCCCATATGCCAAAGGCTACCAACTTGCCAATAGGGACTAGTGTGTTTTTTGTAGGGATGAAATTACCTCATTAATATAGGGTATCACATTGGATAAAATATAAATTGATGAAATAGTGGAATCATATATAAACAGAATTCATATAGGAAACAAACACTATAAACTTTGGACCAATAACCACCATAACTGAAGCATACAAAAATAATAAATAATAATAACAAGTTATAATAATACTAAAATATTGCAACTAAATAATTTATAAAATCTAATGGTAATGTATGTAATGTCTCTATAAAACTAGAAAATAGGTATACGTGGTATTTGAAAATATATTCTATACAACCATACAAAAAATAAACTAAAAACTATCCCGCATCCTGATCCATGTCCCAGTCATCTACTTCCAACCTCTATCCTAATGAAAGAAAGAAATATTAGGTGTAAAAATTTGGATTCTTCCCCATGTCAACACTAGTATACATGTAATATACCTAGGTACCAATGTTTTCCAAGAATGGGTGTTGAGATACATCTCAATATTCCACCACCAATAGCGTCTATACCATATTTTCTATGTAATATACACTGAATTGTGTGCATGAATATATAAATTTAAATTGGTACAGGGATATAAATACCATGATACCTACTTCATGCCCAACTGATGTTTGAACATGTAGTCATTTAATTATTTATGTTCTAGTTTATATAGATATTCTACGTGATATATAACAGCATTGACCATGTAACACTATAATGATATTGAAGGATCCAATATATAACAAGGCATCCTATAATAATAGTAATAATATAAGATCTAAGGAAGTAAACAAGGAATCCTTGATAATAATAATAATGAAGAGGGCCCAAGGTAATAACCAAGGCATCCTAGACCTCATGGGTCAATCCAAATTAGTAATAACCTATAGCTAGGTTATAAAGGGTTTTCATGTAATCCAAGGTCCATAAACCAAGTAATTTCACTATAATGTGATTTTAAATGAGTCTAAGGATATTATACATGGGAAAGCAGGATTATAAATGATTGGGGCCAATGGGTGTATCTAAGGAGCCACATGTATTAAGATTCCATGTCGGATCCAAGGAGTGTCTACAAGGAATCTAATAATGATAATGGAGGGATATTATGACATCATGTCAGACATCCACTAGTAGATAATGATCAAGTTACAAGGTGTTATCTCCCTTGTCAATCGGAATCCATGAATCATAATGGCGTCTATTAGTGAGCAAGGCATTCCCTCAGAAATCCAAGGATATATTGAATCTGACCACTCCTAAAAATGTGTTAGGTCTATATGATATAGGAACATTATACTTGATTCATTTAATAAATTAGGACATGTAATGTTCATTGCATTTTAATATGTAAATTTTCTTCATTCCATGCATTTAATTAGTGTGACAAGGATAATAGGACATGCAACCATTTCTATCATTCCATATTTATATTTTAGGTTATTTCCTATACAATTTATAACCTGAAAAGGAGAACTAAAGACAAGCAAATAGTAAACATTTAGTTCGATTAATCTAGGAAAAGTGATATATATAGTATACTTAGAATTTACAATTGAGATTCATTTATTACATTGGAATACTTAGCTTAGAAGGGTCAAGTGGAAACAACACATGATAACCATTATAAATTCATATTCTTTTTAAATATAACACTTACCTTTAATGAGGCTGAGTGAATATCACATGAATGGTGAAGAAAATATTCATAAAAACCCATAAAAGGCATAAAATGGAAGCATACTACTAGGGGTGGTCATCGTTGAGGTTAAAATCTCCTACAACACCATAATCATTTATTAACATGGCTCTAGAATACGAGCATATTGATTCCAAGAATGAAACATGAATTTAAATAAGTAATGAACAATAAAATCAATATGATCACAATGAATGTAATTTATAAAGTAAAAAAGGCTTGATGGATGAGTCATATACCACTTACTATAATCGTGTACCACTATCCTAATCTAGTATCATCCTTCAGTTTGTCCCAGATTAAGTGAAATCTAAAGAACAGATCAACACATCAAAAATAGGATATACTATCTCACAGAAAAATTGAAAAACTGTTAGGTAGATGAACTAATAAATGAGATAAAGGATCTAAGATATGACTAGGAGTAATCCAATGAGACCAACAAATCTTCGATCGCACCCTGGATCAGCGAGTTTTTGTGAAGACTAGATTAGGCTTGAAGAGGGCTCACTAATGAGAGGAGAAATTGTCCCTGGATAGAGTAAATAGGAAAAAGAGAAGGAGGCTCAAGTTTAATCTCATTAATGGAGAAATTTTAAATTTACCAAAAAATTTAGAGGCACAAGGTTTGGCCACATAGTTAGAAAAAATGTGCACCAACCATGTATGGATCACTACCTAAGGAGGGTACCTATATGGTTAATCCACATAATTTGAAACTCGTACATCAATGGTTTTAAATGGATCTACTAAAAAATTCAGACCATCCACATGGGTTTTCAGTCTAATATTCATGGTTTCCTCAAAATGTGTAGCCTCTAACTTCCCATTGTCAAGCCCTGTATGGTTAGGGATAACCATGCATCCTTCCTCACACAGTTTCTACTAACCCAAGAGTCTTTTTTTTCTATAGATCGGGGTTCTGAGCTCTAAGAAATACCTAGAAACTACTGTAACCTCAATGAACTCATTATTCATCTGTAATGGGTCCAAAATAATGAATTATACTATAATTTAGAGGATACATACCATAGATAAAAATTGGGTTCCCACACTACCAAGGACCCCCAAACCATGAATGGAAAATTATATAAAATGTATGATAGTTATATAATGATTTTTAATCCATTATTGAAACTATACCATTCTATATGTGGGACTCAAGACAATGGAATCATGGTATATAATCACTAGTCATTCCAGAATATGCTACATCCAAGTAGCAGGGAGTTAGCCCCATGTCAAAAATACCTAGGTCAAGCATTTTATATGGTATAATAATATCCCACTCAGTGCATGACCTAAGGTTCAAAACTACCCATATATTAGATATCAATTACAAGGACAAGAAAAACCCCTTTAATCACACTATTTTCTACTTTAGCTTACTACCTCATGACTTTTCTTTCCGTGGGATAACTACCCAGGTCTCCCTTCCCATTATTGAGAAAGGACTTTTGATGGGTGAGAGTTGTCTCAAGATGTATAATATATTCTTGAAACTCTTCCACATCCCACGAAGGAATCAAGACAAAGGTTAATGGTATGACCTCAATTTTTATGCCTTAACACCTCATAGCCATGAAGTATGTAGTTTAGTGACATGTGAAAATTATATAGGTAAAAAACTACCTATAATATTAAAATATCCCCCTCATTACATTCCCTAAGTTTTAAAGATATCCCTATATTCAATACCAGTTTCAAGGATTAGGTGAAACCCTCTAATCACAATGTTTTTGTATTTTCCTCACAACCTCATGAATTTTCATTCTTATAGGTTATTATAGATTATCAAAAAAGGAATTACTATTAGGGGAGTTATGTTATGAATTATTACTTATATTTAAAACTCTCACATACCCCATGTCGTACTCCAGACAAAGGCTTCATGGTGTGACCCAACGGGTCACACTACAACACATTGTATCTACCAAGTAGAAGGTTATTCCCAAGCTATGAATCTCTAGGATAATCCCTATATATGGTCAAATAAATACAATGATGCATATTGGAAAATAATATAATGATTAATTATTCTTGAATATTTTGGATATAAATATTCAATGATTCCTCTTGAATATATCAATTTTAGGGATATTATTATGTTGAATAAAAGACCAGTGTTGTAAGCACTACCAAATATAGGTATATAATGAGTTTCAGAAGTAGCTGATATGATAAAAATTTCTTAACAATAATGGTTTACGTCTATATTAGATAATCATGGAAGACTAAAATTTTAAATTTATTATAAATTAAATAAATTTTTTAGATTGTATCATAGAGATAAAAAGTTGTGTTGAGTTTCATTGTGTATGATGATTGATGAATATGATCTCTATATAATGAATGATAAAAATATGGTTGTGAGAAATTTTGGATATTTTTTGAGTGTAATAATGAATTTGTAGGTGAATTTTGATAATAAATTAACTCAATATTATTGAGGATATTTTATGAATATATAAAAAATATTATTGAGGTAGTGGAGATTCATTGAATTACTTAAACTCAATTTTTTATTTTTCATTTATGTTAGGAATTGTGTAAAATATATTTATAATAATATGAAGATATCATTATATAATTGGATTTGTCTTGAGATAAATTGAAGTGGATTGAGATGCTTTAAATTGGTTTGAGGAAATTTTGGGTTCATTTGAAATGTGGAGTTGCATATTTTTCCATAGAAGTTCGTAATATCTCTCTATTCAAAATTAATATTCAATAAAATTGAAAAGAACTTTTTATGATTTCTTAGAGCATAAGTATGGGATTTATTGTGATAAACAATATTAATCTATGGATCCATAATATCTATAAGAAAGTTTGTTACATTAACATTAACTTTTGTAAGAATAACTATGACTTTCTAGTGGGTGCATAACATCTCATTGATGATATGTAAGATCATATAGATAAGATGTGAAAAATCACCAGAATATATAATATTAAATTTGAATCTCACTATGGTCTGTAATAGTAAATTGGAGTATACACAAGAGTACTATAAAAAACCATATTTTAACAAAGATATGTATCATTTTTTTCAATTCAATCCTTTGTTTTCCCATGGTATACAAGAGAAATGCCATAATGAAGGCTTCGAGAGTGTGTGGGTCTTTTTTTGAGCTCAAAGCTCCATGAATTGGGAAAATGGAGTAGGTTTCTTAGTTACTGCATGGTTAGTACTAACCATGCAGGGTAATTGTGTGGGCCACTTTTTAAATAGGAAGGGCCTCATTGTAATGCACTGACCCTAGTTACCCAGAGTCTGTACATTATTACATTACATTGGCATGATCACAAGAAAGATCAAATCTCGAAAGACCGATTGGTTTAGTAGCCTTGGAAACACTAGATATATTCATAATATTTTACATTACATCATAAAGTGAAAAACTACTAGAACAACATAGTCTCCATATTCCACACTCATATCCCACATACTATCCCTGCAGGTCATTCATAACTTACTTCTTCACATCCTGGGAAAAATAAAACATAGAAAACGGGTGAGCTCAAATGCCCAGTAAGGATAACAATATAGCGGAAACTTTCAAAAATAAGCATAAACATTTAAGGCAATGTATAACTAAAACAAAAGCCTTTTAAACTTGAACTTAAACACAGTATGGAAAAATTAAAATGAAATAATTCCATTTACTTATTCACATGGATATTCTACAAATAGAATAATCACATGAAATATCAATAACCACTTTCATAATGATGGAATGCATAATGTCATACTATCATAACCAGATAGCCAAGGCCTCGTGCAAAAACTACAAATAAGATTTTTCCAAGGCCTTGTGCCAAGACACTAGTTTGTCTCATGAGACCTACCGATGCATCGAGGAGCTATAGCAGGCTCCACCCGTCACATATTAAGTCCAATGCATTCCCATATGAAAAGGTTTAAACATAACATAAACATTCGTATTAAAACTAGCATACAAAATGTAAATAATTCATCCGTAAACCATGAATGGTATAAAAATAACACATCCATAGTCAAACATATCACAAAACCTTCAATACAATATATAAGTATTGTTTCATAATAAATTAACTTCAAATAAGCATAAAATCCATCAAAGGATGTTGACATAGATGAAATCAAAACTCTTTTTAGAGAAATATCTCTTTCTATTTTGAAATCATTTAAGATTCATATATTTATAAAATAAAACATTTTCTTTGAAAATATTCTTATAAGATTGTAAGGGAAGCTTTGAAGATTTTATAATGGCGGAAAATAGCTGCACCCGCCGTATAAGATAAAAAAACATTCTTACCTTAATTTTGTCGAAAAGGTTAAAAAGCACCTTGTTGGGAAAACGACGGAAAGATTCCTTTATAAACCTCTTATAAAAAGTCAAACATGGGTATAAATGACTTTAAACCATATTATTGTAAATAGTAAAAATGTTTTGAAATACATTTTTAAGAAACATGGATGTGGATGATAAAGAGATCCCAGTAGATTATTACGTATAAACAACCTCGGATAATGAAGAGATTGTGAAATAACCCTTACCTTGTACTTTTCCTTTGTTGGGGTAGGTTAAAATCCTGTATAATGGTTAAATAATTGTTATTAAATTATACAATAATCATATACAATAATATTATATCATAAATGATATTTTAACATTGATTTGTTAATAATATCTTAGTACTATCGTTGTTTCGGGTGTTAACTTACTCGTTTTCTTTTATATGTTTTGTTACATAAGCCATGTTTGTAATGGATAGTTTGTATATTATTAATATCCATAATGATATCAAGTCCTTAAACATCATTTTTAAATCATCAAATGATAATTATACTTGAATGGATACGATGGAGAATGAATCTCATCGCGTTCGTGGAGACGGTAGTCCGTACGTACGCACGAGCGACAATATCATTATTTTGATTAAAATAATATATAAATGGATGGTATATAATATATAAAGAATCATTAACATGTTATATTTATTATTTACATGAGTTACACATCATTATTATACCCATACAAATAATAATATATTGAATAACAATTACACCACGACGTGGAGACGGTAAGCCGTACGTACGCACGTATGGTGACATGTTATTCAAAGGGTGGATAGAATAATGAATATGGTTGTACCATATTTATAATAACATCACATTATATATATGATACTGGAGTTATTATTTTATAATGGTAACAACAAAGAAAGAAGAAGTGGATGAAGAAAGGAACTTGGAAAGGGGTGGTGAAATCATTACCTCTTCTTTGGGTTCTTCCTTTTGATTTGATCAAAAGGGCTCCTTAGGTTGGCTTTCTGTTCACACTAAGGCCTCTAGGTTGTAGTTAGTGATGTTAGGAGAGTATTTGGGCAGAGTTTGGACGAACCAAAAGGCTTTGAAGGTGTGAAGAAATGAGAAGGAGGAGTTCCCTTTTATAAGAGGGGTGAGGGGCACCTTTGGAAAAGCTAGAAATATTAATTTATAATAAATTCATATTCGGTTTCTAATGGATCAAAAGTGTATTATTTAAATTTTAATGTGGGTATGGGTCGAAAACCACTCAACCAATAGAATTTAGACAGGTTTGGGTACTTATATTAACCTTATCTTTAAGTATTAACTCTAAGTTAATTAGTTTCACTTTTACAATGTCTCTTTGTATTTTTATATTATATGCTTAAAAAACTTACTATATACATCCAAGAGACCCCAAAGTGGTCTATTAATTATACACCTATTATGAGATAAGTCTCTTGGACGAATCATATATTTTTAGGAATTTAATATCAATTAATAATATAATATTTGTTTTAAAAACTCTTTTATGTCAATTTTGACACTATTCATCAGTTGATTTTTGTGAAACTCATAACATAATTATTACTTAAAAAAAATTAAATTAAATCAATCCTAATATGTCGTATTATCCTATTAAATTATTTTAATTCATTAAAAGTCTAAAATTATATTTATTTGGGTATTTATAATATCAATTATTTTAAATTTTCACTATTATGGTAATTACTGCATCATCATTGTGTCATAAATAAATTAACTTATGTAATCTCTAAAAATTATAAATAAACTATCATTATGTAGGAAATAGTTGTATCTTTCTAATGAATATTTATAGTCGAAAATCCAACATATATAACCCTATGTAAAAATTGTTTTTCTAAAAGATATATGCTTGTGTCATTTTTGTATTCATTTTAACTTAATTAAAATTAAGTGTCCCTATCACCTAAAAGTGGCTCCATGGGGTCCCAAAATCGACCCAAAGATGCCTATGGTCGAACATGTATCAACCAATAAGTCTAGGACATGTTTTAGGGTAATTTAGTATTATTATATTATTATTTTTTAACCCTTATTTATCGGATTTACCCTTAACCATTGTAAATAAAATATTTACCGAAGTAATTATTCAAAATGTCTAAAAATAAAAGTTACCTATTTAAACAATTTGAACATCCTGATTACAAATATGGAATCCATTTTTCCAAATTCAAAACACATAAGTGGCAGAAATTAATTTAAAATTAATTCTCATTGTTAAAACAAAAAGCGTGTTTTTAAGAGATAATAACTATCCAAAGATTGACACTTGTTTATGTCCGGTTTAATTGTAAAATTATGTAAAATGACCAGAATTATATTAAATGATAAAAATATATTCTAAATATACTTTAAAACCACTCAAATTCATAATTTATCATTATTAATTATTTTGATTAAAAAAGTTGTTTTTAATTAAAATTTAGTAATTTTCACTATTCATCAAAATATTAAAGTTATCCGAAAAGTACCAAAATCTCACCTTAGGCTAAATTAGATATTCTGAATCCAAAAATGAAGTCCATTTTGAAATATAAAATATATATAATTTCAAAAAGTAGGTATTACTATTCATAGCGGCTAGTTTGATTGGTTATGGTGTGTTAGAACTCGGTGTTGCGTACAAAACACGCTATCACATTATTCAAAGAGAAGCGTACTGTAGAAGCTTGGGGTGTTACATTCTCCCCTACTTCAAATAATTTCGTCCTCGAAATTTATAGAATACTTATCAAATGAAAAGACTGGGGTGGTTCTTCATCATAAGTTCCTCGGGTTCCCATGTTTCCTCTTCCATTTAATGGTTTCTCCACAAAACTTTTACCAGACGCGTCATCCGGTTTCTCAGTACTTGTTCTATCGTATCAAGAATCCTGATGGGCTCTTTGCAATAAGACAGATCGGGTTCCAGTTCTAACTCCTCATAGGTGAGTACATGCATTGGTTCAGGCATGTATTTCCTCAACAGAGATACGTGGAACACATCATGAACTTTGGAGAGACTTGGCGGCATTGCCAATCGGTAAGCTACAGCCCCAATTCGTTCTAGAAATTCGAAAGTTCCGATGTACCTGGAACTCAATTTACCTTTCTTACCAAAACATATGACTCCCTTCCATGGAGATACCTTCAGGAAAACATGATCACCGACTTGAAATTCCAAATCCTTCCTTCGATTATCGGCATAGCTCTTCTGCCTACTTTGAGCTGCTTTGATGTGATTTTGGATTACCTTCACCTTTTCCATCATTTCCTCCACCAGTTCTAGACCTACAAGTTTTCTTTCACCAATGTCATCCCAACAGGTTGGTGTGCGACATCTCTATCCATATAACTCTTCATATGGTGCCATCTGAATACTCGAATGGAAGCTATTGTTATAGGAAAATTCTACCAGAGGTAAATACTGATCCCACATACCCTGAAAGTCAAGTGAGCAGGATATCAACATGTCCTCTAAGGTTTTAATAGTCCATTCTGATTGTCCGTCTGTCTGAGGGTGGTAGGCAGTGCTCAAATGAAGTTCAGTATCTAGGGATTTCTGAATATTCTTCCAGAATCTTGAAGTAAAACGGGGATCACGATCAGAAACAATCGATAGGGGTACTCCATGAAGTATCACAACTTCATTAATATGTAGTCTTGCTAGACGTTCCAGTGGTAGATCTTCTCTTATAGCAAGAAAATGTGCTGACTTGGTAAGACGATCAACAATAACCCATATTGCATCATTCCTTCTAGGAGTCTTTGGTAGCCCCATGACAAAGTCCATCATAATATTGTCCCATTTCCACTCCGGTATGGGAAGAGTGTAACACCCCAAGATTTCATAGTGTGTTATTTCTTCAAAATAATTCAATAACTTGCACTACACGCAACACCGAGTTCAATCACACCATGACTTACAAAAAAAGCCATTCAAAAGAGGTTATGAATAGTATTATCTAAATTTTAAACTTTATATAATCCTTATAATTTTAGAATCCATATTATGAGTTTCTTAGATATAATGCAAGAACAAATTCATTTTCAGTATTGCACTTTTATCAACTTTTAATAGTGAACCCTTTTTAAATACAATATTTTAAACTTTTTGACTAAATGGGGACATCAAAAATTTAAAATGAAACATCCCAAGCTTCCACGGTACGCTTTCTTTGAATAATACAGTAGCGTGTGTTGTACGCAACCTTGAGTTTTAACACACACCACAACCAATCAAACTAGCCGTTATGAATAGTAATACCTACTTTTCGAAATTATATATATTTTATATTTTAAAATGGACTTCATTTCTGGATTCGGAATATCGAATTTAGCCTAAGGTGAAATTTTGGTACTTTTCGGATAACTTTCATATTTTTATGAATAGTGAAAATTACTAAATTTTAATTAAAAACAACTTTTTTAATCAAAATAATTAATAGTGATAAATTATGAATTTTAGTAGTTTTAAAGTATATTTAGAATATATTTTTACCATTTAATATAATGTTGGTCATTGGACATAATTTTACAATTAAACCGAACATAAACAAGTGTCAATCTTTTGATAGTTATTATCTCTTAAAAACACGCTTTTTTGTTTTGACAGCGGGAATTAATTTTAAATTAATTTCTGCCACTTATGTGTTTTGAATTTAGGGAAATGGATTCCATATTTGGAATCAGGATTTTTAAATTGAGTAAATAGGTAACTTTTATTTTTAGACATTTTGAATAATTACTGCGGTAAATATTTTATTTACCATGGTTAAGGGTAAATCCGGTAAATAAGGGTTAAAAAATAATATTATAATAATACTAAATTACCCTAAAACGTGTCTTAACCCTATTGGTTGATACATGGTCAACCATGGGCATCTTTGGGTCGATTTTGGGACCCCATGGATCCACTTGTAAGTGATAATGACACTTTATTTTAATTAAGTTAAAATGAATACAAAAATGACACAAGCATATATCTTTTAGAAAAACAATTGTTACATAGGGTTATATATGTTGGATTTTAGATTATAAAAATTAATTAGAAAGATAAAAAGATTTCTTACATGATGATATTTTATTTATACTTTTTAGACATTAAATAATTTATTTTATTTATGACACAATGATGATGCAGTAATTACTATAATAGTGAAAAATTAAAATAATTGATATTATAAATACCCAAATAAATATAATATGAAACGTTTAATGAATTAAACTAATTTTATAGGATAATATGATATATTAGGATTGATTTAATTTACTTTGTTCGAAGTAATAAATCTGTTATGAGTTTCACAAAAATCAACTATTGAATAGTGTCAAAATTGACATAAAAGAGTTCTTAAAACAAATATTATATTATTAATTGATATTAAATTCCTAAAAATCTAAGGTTCGGCCAAGAGACTTATATAATGATAGTTTCATCATTAATGGACCACTCGGGGGTCTTTTGGATGTATATAGTAAGTTTATTAACCATATTATATAAAAATACAAAGAGACATCGTAAAAGTGAAACTAATTAACTTAGAGTTAATACTTAAAGATAAGGTTAATATAAGTACCCAAACCTGTCGAAATTCTATTGGTTGAGTGGTTTTCGACCTATCCCCACCTTAACCTTTTAATAATCAACTTTGGAGCCATTAGAAACCGAATATGAATTTATTATAAATTAATATTTCTAGCTTTTCCAAAGGTGCCCCTCACCCCTCTTATAAAAGGGCACTCCTCCTTCTCATTTCTTCACACCTTAAAAGCCTTTTGGTTCAGCCAAACTCTGCCCAAATACTCTCCCAACATCCCTCACTACAACCTAGAGTCCTTAGTTTGATCAGAAAGCCAATCTAAGGATCCCTTTTGATCAAATCAAAAGGAAGAACCCGAAGAAGAGGTAATGTTTTCACCACCCCTTTTCAAGTTCCTTTCTTCTTCCACTTCTTCTTCCTTTGTTGTTACCATTATAAAATAATAAATCCAGTATAATATATATACTGTGATGTTATTATAAATATGGTACAACCATATTCAGTATTCTATCCACCCTTTTAATAACATGTCACCATACGTGCGTACGTACGGCTTACCGTCTCCACGTCGTGGTGTAATTGTTATTCAATATAATATTATTTGGATGGGTATAATAATGATGTGTAACTCATGTAAATAAGAAATATAACATATTAATGATTCTGTATATATGATATACCATCCATTTATATATTATTTTAATATCAAAAGAATGATATTGTCGCTCGTGCGTACGTACGGACTACCGTCTCCACGAACGCGATGAGATTCATTCTTCATCGTATCCATTCAAGTATAATTGTCATTTGATGATGTTTAAGGACTTGATATCATTATGGATATGAATAAGATACAAAAAACATGGCTTATGTAACAAAACATATAAAAGAAAATGAGTAAGTTAACACCCGAAATGACGATAATTCTAAGATATTATTAACAAATCAATGTTAAAAGATCATATATGATATCATATTAATATATATGATTCTTGTATAATTTAATAACAATTATTTCACCATTATACAGGAGGTTAACCTACCCCAACCAAGGAAAAGTACAAAGTAAGGGATTTTCATCTCACTCCTTATTCATGTGAGATTCATGCCATATTGCCACCATTACCTTTTGTGTGGTGTATGTACTACCCATAATTATATTCTTTGTGTAATAAACTTTAATTTATGTGTAGTAACATATTAATTGTATGATACCTCTTTCATGGGTTGTATGTTTCATAAGTTACCAAATTGGTAAGAGTTATTTCACAATCTCTTCATTATCCGAGGTTGTTTATACGTAATAATCTACTGGGATCTCTTTATCATCCACATCCATGTTTCTTCAAAATGTATTTCAAAACATTTGTACTATTTAAAAGAATATGGGTTAAAGTCATTTATACCCTTGTTTGACTTTTTATAAGTGGTTTATAAAGGAATCTTGCCGTTGTTTTCCAAACAAGGTGCTTTTCAACCTTTTCGACAGAATTAAGGTAAGAATGTTTTTTTAACTTATACGGCGGGTGCGGTTATTTTCCGCTGTTATAAAATCGTCGAAGCTTCCCTTACAAGCTTATAAGAATATTTTCAAATTGAATGTATTATTTTATAATTATGTTACTTTTAAAATGTTTTTAAAAAAAAGTGATATTTCTCCAAAATAGTTTTGATTTCATCTATGTCAACATCTTTTGATGGATTTTAAGCTTATTTGAAGTTGATTTATTATGATACAAAACATCCATATTTTATTGAAGGTTTTGTGATATTTTTCACAGTGGATACGTTATTCTTATGTCACTCATGGTTTTTGTTTAAAGTATTGACATTTCATAAGTTATTTTTAATCCAAATGTTTATGTTATATTTCAACCTTTCATTCAGATGAATGTGTTAGACAAGTATGTTCCGGGTTGGGGACCGGTAAAAGTAAGCCCTCCGGTTTGGTCTCCGGTTATTAGAGGAACTCCGGTTTGGTCTCCGGTTATTAGAGGAACTCCGGGTTGGTGTCCGGTTATTAGAGGCACTCCGGGTTGGTGTCCGGTTATTAGAGGCACTCCGGGTTGGGTTCCGGTTACAGTTATCCCCAAGGTCTTGGACGAGGCCTTGACAAAGAAATTAAAGTTCAGCATTATGCATCCCAACATTATGAAAGTGGTTATTGATTTTTTCATGTGATTATTCAATTAGTAGAATATCCATGTGAATAAGTAAATGTCATTATTTCATTTTATTTATGCCATACCATGTTGAAAGTTCATGTTTGAAAGGCTTTTGTTTTAGTTATACATTGCCTTAAATGTTTATTCTTATTTATGAAAATTTCCGCTATATTGTTATCCTTACTGGGCATTTGAGCTCACCCCTTTTCTATGTTTTATTTTTCCCAGGAAGTGAAGAAGTAAATTATGAATGACCTGCAGGGATGTTATGTGGGGATATGAGTGTGGATTATGAAGACAATATGTTGTTGTAGTAGTTTTTCATTTTATGATGTAATGTAAGACTTATGAATATATCTAGTGTTTCCAAGACTACTAAACCAATCGGTCTTTTGAGATTTGATCTTTCTTGTGATCATACCAATGTTATGTAATAATGCACCGACTCTGGGTAACTGGGGTCGGGGCGTTACAGTTGGTATCAAAGGAAGTTTAGTACAAACCTTGGAAGCTAGATTTAGATAAACTCTGATTAGAGCACGTAGACCTAAGATGAACTTTGAGGATTAGTATAGAATAACTTCCTAGAATTTTGGTATTGTAGAGATTTTGTGAGTTTTTCGAGCAATACATCCCTGTCTGGATACGAGCAGGTAGAGGCGGCTCTGGCACAGATGTACCTAGGGGTAAAACCTGAAAACACCGCTTTGAGCTAGACTCGAACGGGAACTGGTGCACGACAACGGGCCTTGCTGCACTCTTGGTTACGACACTCCTGGGGGATATGCTTAGGATAACTCTCATTTTCTTTACAAATCATTATGAAGGGTTTATGAGTATATACATCCTCAAAGGAGACATTTTTATGATTATGGATTATATCCATAAATAGTTCAATTTATGTTAAGTGTTTTATAAGTATGGGATTATGTATTTTGATTCATAAACTGATCTAGTGAATGCCATTGTTTAGAAATGGTGCCCAGTAGAAGGAATGAGAACTCCAGAAATGCACATGATCCAAAGAGAAGGAAGGATCATATCTTTCATGGTCTTAAGCTAGAATTTATAAGAGAAATAGTCTCCCATGTATTATCATCGTATGAAGAAATATTATCATGTGTTGATAAGATAAGTAAAGAGTTTATTGAGTCCTATGGCTTTGAAGGGAAGGAAGAGAAGAAAAGGATGGAAGAGAGAAAGATGGATAAAGGGAAGAGGGAAAAGAATAAATTTCCCATTTGTGGTAACTGTGGAAAGAAACACCCTGGAACTTGCCTGAAAGGAATGGGAGTTTGTTATAAGTGTGGAGGAAAAGGGCACAAAGTACGTGACTGCAAGGGTAAGAAAATGGTTTTAAATGTGCAATGCTTCATTTGCAAGGAGTTTAGACACTACGCGAACCTATTTCCCGGTCATCAGACTATGCCGCAAATGATGTTATTGGATAATAATCAAGTTATGATACTACCACAGATGAAGAGGAATGATTAGAGTTCTTATGTTGATTATGTCAATTGAGTGTTGTATCAACAATGTACTTGTTATAATAATTATGGAGTATGTAAGGATTGTACTGCAGTACTATTTCATTAAGGACTTGAGATTGTGTGGAACAAAGAAAAGTGACTCAATAGCAGGATAAATTTTTGGAAAATATATGGTTGAGAGAATGATAAATCATAGTATAGTTCTGATACTGAGGTAGTGCTTTTGGAATAATATGTGATTGTTTTGGATAAATTATATTGGATATTCTTGAATACCTTGGACCTGATTAATGATTTGTATATTCCATCATTGTTGGGGTTTAAAATATTTTTGGATTAATGAAGTATATCCAGCATTCTATATGGAATAAGGGAGCATGAGTGTAATCAATAAGGAATATGGTAATACATGATGAAGGTATTCATATGCTATTACGGGGTAAAAAGGATCTATATTATGTTTACCTTCCTTATAAATGTTGGACTGTGAGTTTGGATAGAAGTATTTTGGATAGTTCTAGTTTGGATTATTTTGGATTGCCATAAAAGGACAACCCGGAGGTCGGGCGGAAACCCGTCGCGTCCGGCAAGGCTGCGAGACTTGAACCCGCAACCGAAGGGCGACAAGGGTGTATCACCTACCACTAGCCCACGAGATGTCCTGGATTACATAATGTATTTTTTATTAAAAGATCTTGTAGATGAATTATAAATTTGTTTATTTTGGAACCCTATACTAATAGTTTAAATAGAATTTTTTTTACATTCTATTATCGTTTAGAGTGAAAGATGAGTTTGTGGTAGAAATTTATGGATAAAACTCTAATTATAAAGTCAGTATATCTCCTTATGATCTTAGCCAATCTCATAAATAAATTCCTCAATATTAAGAAAAGTAACTTAGAACAAAAATGTTTTCCTATATGGTACCTTAAATCATCACTAATTTATGGCTTTGGGATTGTTGGCCTTTTCATAGCCATGTTCTCTACCACTCTCCATCAGATAATTGATGGTTATATTTTTCTTCCATATCCATATTTTCCTACATGGAACCCTAGTATGTGTTATTTTCGGTAATCTTCATACTTTCGACTCTTTATTTTAAATAGAGGCCTCATTAATTCATTTTTTGATGTGGGATTTCAACTAAGATATTTTGAAACGTCAAAAATGTGTTATCCTAATACCCTATGTTTTGTTGAACTGATGGTATTTCAAATCATCATAGATTGATGAATTTAAGGACCTCAATTTTGTACTTGTTTGTGATTAATGACCTCAATCACTACCTATAAATATTTACGTTTTTCCTCCAATTATATGTCTCTAATTGCCACCAATGTTCTCCTAATCGAGATCATAATTTGGTGGTGACCCTTTCATTTCTTTTTTCCTCATATTAAGACTAAATTTTAGTAACCCAATTTACGATGTGGGTTTTCCCACAAATATATTTTCTATTTTCAACCTTTTATTTTCAAAGAACAATTTCAAATTGCGAGGACGCAATTTATTGAAGGAGGGGAGAATGTAACACCCCAAGATTTCATAGTGTGTTATTTCTTCAAAATAATTCAATAACTTGCACTACACGCAACACCGAGTTCAATCACACCATGACTTACAAAAAAAAGCCATTCAAAAGAGGTTATGAATAGTATTATCTAAATTTTAAACTTTATATAATCCTTATAATTTTAGAATCCATATTATGAGTTTCTTAGATATAATGCAAGAACAAATTCATTTTCAGTATTGCACTTTTATCAACTTTTAATAGTGAACCCTTTTTAAATACAATATTTTAAACTTTTTGACTAAATGGGGACATCAAAAATTTAAAATGAAACATCCCAAGCTTCCACGATACGCTTTCTTTGAATAATACAGTAGCGTGTGTTGTACGCAACCTTGAGTTTTAACACACACCACAACCAATCAAACTAGCCGTTATGAATAGTAATACCTACTTTTCGAAATTATATATATTTTATATTTTAAAATGGACTTCATTTCTGGATTCGGAATATCGAATTTAGCCTAAGGTGAAATTTTGGTACTTTTCGGATAACTTTCATATTTTGATGAATAGTGAAAATTACTAAATTTTAATTAAAAACAACTTTTTTAATCAAAATAATTAATAGTGATAAATTATAAATTTTAGTAGTTTTAAAGTATATTTAGAATATATTTTTACCATTTAATATAATTTTGGTCATTGGACATAATTTTACAATTAAACCGAACATAAACAAGTGTCAATCTTTTGATAGTTATTATCTCTTAAAAACATGCTTTTTGTTTTGACAGCGGGAATTAATTTTAAATTAATTTCTGCCACTTATGTGTTTTGAATTTAGGAAAATGGATTCCATATTTGGAATCAGGATGTTCAAATTGTGTAAATAGGTAACTTTTATTTTTAGACATTTTGAATAATTACTGCGGTAAATATTTTATTTACCATGGTTAAGGGTAAATCCGGTAAATAAGGGTTAAAAAATAATATTATAATAATACTAAATTACCCTAAAACGTGTCTTAACCCTATTGGTTGATACATGGTCGACCATGGACATCTTTGGGTCGATTTTGGGACCCCATGGATCCACTTGTAAGTGATAATGACACTTTATTTTAATTAAGTTAAAATGAATACAAAAATGACACAAGCATATATCTTTTAGAAAAACAATTGTTACATAGGGTTATATATGTTGGATTTTAGATTATAAAAATTAATTAGAAAGATAAAAAGATTTCCTACATAATGATATTTTATTTATAATTTTTATACATTAAATAATTTATTTTATTTATGACACAATGATGATGCAGTAATTACTATAATAGTGAAAAATTAAAATAATTGATATTATAAATACCCAAATAAATATAATATGAAACTTTTAATGAATTAAACTAATTTTCTAGGATAACATGATATATTAGGATTGATTTAATTGACTTTTTTTGAATTAATCAATCCTTTATTAGTTTCACAAAAATCAACTATTGAATAGTGTCAAAATTGACATAAAAGAGTTCTTAAAACAAATATTATATTATTAATTGATATTAAATTCCTAAAAATCTAAGGTTCGGCCAAGAGACTTATATCATGATATTTTCATCATTAATGGACCACTTGGGGGTCTCTTGGATGTATATAGTAAGTTTATTAACCATATTATATAAAAATACAAAGAGACATTGTAAAAGTGAAACTAATTAACTTAGAGTTAATACTTAAAGATAAGGTTAATATAAGTACCCAAACCTGTCTAAATTATATTGGTTGAGTGGTTTTCGACCTATCCCCACCTAAACCTTTTAATAATCAACTTTGGATCCATTATGAACCGAATATGAATTTATTATAAATTAATATTTCTAGCTTTTCCAAAGGTGCCCCTCACCCCTCTTATAAAAGGGCACTCCTCCTTATCATTTATTCACACCTTCAAAGCCTTTTGGTTCGGCCAAAATCTGCCCAAATACTCTCCCAACATCCCTCACTACAACCTAGAGTCCTTATTTTGATCAGAAAGCCAACCTAAGGAGCCCTTTTGATCAAATCAAAAGGAAGAACCCGAAGAAGAGGTAATGTTTTCACCACCCCTTTTCAAGTTCCTTTATTCTTCCACTTCTTCTTCCTTTGTTGTTACAATTCTAAAATAATAAATCCAGTATCATATATATACTGTGATGTTATTATAAATATGGTACAACCATATTCAGTATTCTATCCACCCTTTTAATAACATGTCACCATACGTGCGTACGTACGGCTTACCGTCTCCACGTCGTGGTGTAATTGTTATTCAATATAATATTATTTGGATGGGTATAATAATGATGTGTAACTCATGTAAATAATAAGTATAACATATTAATGATTCTGTATATATGATATACCATCCATTTATATATTATTTTAATATCAAAAGAATGATATTGTCGCTCGTGCGTACGTACGGACTACCGTCTCCACGAACGCGATGAGATTCATTCTCCATCGTATCCATTCAAGTATAATTGTCATTTGATGATGTTTAAGGACTTGATATCATTCTGGATATGAATAAGATACAAAAAACATTGCTTATGTAACAAAACATATAAAAGAAAATGAGTAAGTTAACACCTGAAATGACGATAATTCTAAGATATTATTAACAAATCAATGTTAAAAGATCATATATGATATCATATTAATATATATGATTATTGTATAATTTAATAACAATTATTTCACCATTATATAGGAGGTTAACCTACCCCAACCAAGGAAAAGTACAAGGTAAGGGATTTTCATCTCACTCGTTATTCTTGTGAGATTCATGCCATATTGCCACCATTACCTTTTGTGTGGTGTATGTACTACCCATAATTATATTCTTTGTGTAATACACTTTAATTTATGTGTAGTTACATATTCATTTATGATACCTCTTTCATGGGTTGTATGTTTCATAATTTACCAAATTGGTAAGAGTTATTTCACAATCTCTTCATTATCCGAGGTTGTTTTTACGTAATAATCTACTGGGATCTCTTTATCATCCACATCCATGTTTCTTCAAAATGTATTTCAAAACATTTTTACTATTTACAAGAATATGGGTTAAAGTCATTTATACCCTTGTTTGACTTTTTATAAGTGGTTTATAAAGGAATCTTGCCGTTGTTTTCCAAACAAGGTGCTTTTTAACCTTTTCGACAGAATTAAGCTAAGAATGTTTTTTTTAACTTATACGGCGGGTGCGGTTATTTTCCGCCGTTATAAAATCGTCGAAGCTTCCCTTACAAGATTATAAGAATATTTTCAAATTGAATGTATTATTTTATAATTATGTTACTTTTAAAATTATTTTTTAAAAAAAAGTGATATTTCTCCAAAATAGTTTTGATTTCATCTATGTCAACATCTTTTGATGGATTTTAAGCTTATTTGAAGTTGATTTATTATGATACAAAACATCCATATTTTATTGAAGGTTTTGTGATATTTTTCACAGTGGATACGTTATTCTTATGTAACTCATGGTTTTTGTTTAAATTATTGACATTTCATAAGTTATTTTTAATCCAAATGTTTATGTTATATTTCAACCTTTCATTCAGATGAATGTGTTAGACAAGTATGTTCTGAGTTGGGGACCGGTAAAAGTAAGCCATCCGGTTTGGTCTCCGGTTATTAGAGGAACTCCGGTTTGGTCTCCGGTTATTAGAGGAACTCCGGGTTGGTGTCCAGTTATTAGAGGCACTCCGGGTTGGTGTTCGGTTATTAGAGGCACTCTGGGTTGGGTTCCGGTTACAGTTAGCCCCAAGGTCTTGGGACGAGGCCTTGACAAAGAAATTAAAGTTCAGCATTATGCATTCCAACATTATGAAAGTGGTTATTGATTTTTGCATGTGATTATTCGATTAGTAGAATATCCATGTGAAAAAGTAAATGGCATTATTTCATTTTATTTATGCCATACCATGTTGAAAGTTCATGTTTGAAAGGCTTTTGTTTTAGTTATACATTGCCTTAAATGTTTATTCTTATTTATGAAAGTTTCCGCTATATTGTTATCCTTACTGGGAATTTGAGCTCACCCCTTTTCTATGTTTTATTTTTTCCAGGAAGTGAAGAAGTAAATTATGAATGACCTGCAGGGATGTTATGTGGGGATATGAGTGTGGATTATGGAGACAATATGTTGTTGTAGTAGTTTTTCATTTTATGATGTAATGTAAGACTTATGAATATATCTAGTGTTTCCAAGACTACTAAACCAATCAGTCTTTCTAGATTTGATCTTTCTTGTGATCATACCAATGTTATGTAATAATGCACCGACTCTGGGTAATTGGGGTCGGGGCGTTACAAAGAGGTTGCATGACTCCTCCAGGGTGTTGCCTTCCTGCTTTCACTTGTTGACAAACCATACATCTTGACACAAAATCAGCAATCTCCCTCTTCATATTGTCCCACCAAAAATGTTCCTTCAAATCTCTATACATTTTGGTGCTCCCAGGGTGTATAGATAAATTGGAACTATGAGCATCATCCAGCAATTCCCTTTTTAGATCAGGTATATCGGGAACACAAAGTCTCTTCCCGAATTTCAAAATTCCATCTTCATACACAAAGTCTCTCAGTCTCCCATCATTCACAGCTTTAATCTTCTTTTGAAATTATTCATCATCGGTCTGAGAACTCTTAATCCTTTCTAGTAAAGATGGTTTGGAAACCATTTGAAAAATCATTGATGTTTCTCCTTTCCTGGTTATTCACATGTCCATCTTCACTAGATCCATGAAAATTGGATCCCTTTCAATTCTCATATTGTTCAAAACTCCATGATCTTTTCTGCTCAAAGCATCTTCCACCTTGTTTGCCTTCCCCGGGTGGTAGTGTATCATAAAATCATAATCCTTGAGCAATTCAAGCCATCTCCTTTTCCTCATGTTGAGTTCTTCTTGTGATAAAATATACTTCAAACTCTTGTGATCAGTATAAATTTCACATTTTTCACCATAGAGGTAGTGCCTCCATATCTTCAAAGAAAAGATCACAGCTGCTAACTCGAGATCATGAGTAGGATAGTTTTGTTCCTGAATTTTCAACTATTGTGATGCATAGGCAATAACCCTATCATTCTGCATAAGGACACAACCAAGTCCTTTCTTCGATGCATCACTATAAATAATAATCCCATCATTCCCCGATGGTAGAGTCAATATAAGAGCATTGAATAATCTTCTCTTCAGTTCTTCGAAAAATTATTCACACTCTTTTGTCCAAACAATTTTAACCCCTTTACGTGTGAGCTTCGTTAATGGGTTAGCCAATCGGGCAAAATTCTGGACGAATCGGCGATAATAACCTGCCAAACCAATAAAACTACGTACCTCAGTTATACTCGTAGGTGCTGGCCATTCTTGGATTGCCTTGGTCTTAGAAGGATCAACAGAGATTCCATCTTTAGAGACAATATGGCCAAGAAAAGAAATCTCTTGAAGCCAGAATTCACACTTGCTAAACTTCCCATATAATTCATGTCTTCTCAGATCCATCAAGATAATGCGCAAGTGATTTTCATGATCTTCATAGATTTTGGAGTATACCAAGATATCATCAATAAATACCACCAAAAATTCATTGAGATACTCCTTGAAAACTCTATTCATCAGATCCATGAATACAGAGGGTGCATTATTCAATCCAAAAGGCATTACAGTAAACTTGTAATGCCCGTACCTGGTTCGAAATGCTGTCTTTGGAATGTCTTCCTTCTTCACACACAACTGATGGTATCCAGATCGAAGGTCAATCTTTGAAAAGTATTGAGCTCCATGCAATTGGTCAAATAAATCATCAATGCGTGGTAGGGGATACTTGTTCTTTATTTTTATAGCATTGATCTCCCTGTAGTTGATACATAACCTCATAGATCCGTCTTTCTTTTTAACAAAAAGAACAGTGGCTCCCCATGGAGAAACACTAGGGTGAATAAATCCCTTATTAATAAATTCCTCTAGTTGTTTCTTTAGTTCAACTAATTCTACAGTGGCCATTCTATAAGGGGTCGTTGATATAGGTCTTGATCCAGGAATTAAATCAATGGAAAAATCAACTTCTCGTTCTGGAGGATGTCCAGGTAAATCTTCCGGAAATACATCTACAAATTCTTTCAAAATAGGTACATCCTCTATTTGAACATTCCTTTCCTCATCCATAGTTATTTCATTCTCTTCCTACCCAATAATTCAATTTAGTTGAACTACTGGGGGTGGATCTAAATAAGAATTAGGTGGTGACGATTCTGCTCTAAAGATAAGGTGTTCCTTATCATTATCATCAAGAATCGTAACCTCTTTCGTCTTACAATAAATATTCTCATCATAGTCTGAAAGCCAGTCCATACCGAGGATTATATCAAACTCAATCATAGGTATGACGACGAGATCAACAGATAAAGAACATTTATGTGCTCTAATGGGGACTGATTCACAAAACTTTGTTGCAATGATACTTCCCTTAGGAATTTTAACTGACAACTCCCTTGTTAAATCAAATAGGAAATATCTAATTTTCATAGGAAACTGGTAAGATAAGAAACAATACGGTGATCCAGAATCAAATAATGCATTTGCTAAACTTGAGAAAACCATTAAATTACCTGCCACCACGTCTTTTGGAGCATCTACCTCAGTAGTAGTGATAGCATACGCTTGGCCTTGATCCCTTGGACTTTTCTGAGGTAAGTTCTCTTGAATCTTAGGACATTCATTTGCATAATGCCCCATGTCCCTGCAATTGTAGCACTGAACATTGGTAGCTTCCTTCTTCCCCTTGCAATCACGAGCTTGGTGGCCTTTTTCACCACACTTGTAACAGACTCACATTCCCTTCAAGCAAGTACCGGGGTGTTTCTTCCCACATTTACCACAGGTTGGATATTAAACCTTTCCCTTCTTCCCCTTATTTCCATTCCTAGATTGATCAGTAGGTCTCTTCTTATCTTGCTTTGCTTTAAAGTCATAAGACTTAGAGAATTACTTTTCAGTCTTGATAGCACATGAGACAATGTCTTCGTACGACGAGAAGGATTGTGATACTAATTATCGATGGAGAAATGGTTTTAACCCATCAAAGAAACGATCAATATTACTTCTTGGGTTACATATATAATCTCCAGCATACCTTGCTAACCTTGTAAAGTTATCCTCATACTTTGTGACATTCTCATCCTCCTTTTGACTCAGACTCAGAAACTGCCTTTCCATATCAGCTCGATGGTCGCGAGGAAAGTATTTTTCTAAAAATAGATCTTCGAACTCCCCCATTCCATATTTTATACTTCATCATCTTCCTTCCTATTTTGAATCAATTAACACCATTGATCAGCATCTCCAGTGAGGCGTTAAACTGTCATTATAACTTTTTACATTTCAATACTCCCCAAAGCCTGAAATATTTTCTCTAGGGAAAATATCCATTGCTCAGCTACTAAGGGATTTGTACTCCCATTAAATGTTGGTGGTTGTTTCCTCATGAATCGATCTAACATTGATCCTCCACCCTGCGGGTCAGGGTGATCCATATGGGTAAGGTTATTATTCATAACCTGAGTGAGTTGTCCCAGTATGGTGATTAGCTGATCGGCACCAGTTGCATCATTGGCTCCACTATAATTATCTTGAGCAGGAGGGTAATCCCTACATGGAGTGTGTGCAGTGATACAGTTTCCATTTCTTCCACTAGGTTCCATTTCTAAACAATGGCATAAACTAGATCAGTTTGTGAATCAAAATACATAATCCCATACTTATAAAATACTTAACATAAATTGAACTATTTATGGATATAATCCATAATCATAAAAATGTTTTCTTTAAGGAATTAAATACTCATAAACCCTTCATAATGATTTGTAAAGAAAATGAGAGTTATCCTAAGCATATCCCCTAGGAGTGTCGTAACCAAGAGTGCAGCAAGGCCCGTTGTCGTGCACCAGTTCCCGTTCGAGTCGAGCTCAAAGCGGTGTTTTCGGGTTTTACCCCTAGGTACATCTGTGCCAGAGCCGCCTCTACCTGCTCATATCCAGACAGGGATGTATTTCTTGGAAAACTCACAAAATCTCTACAATACCAAAATTCTAGGAAGTTCTTCTATACTAATCCTCAAAGTTCATCTTAGGTCTACATGCTCTAATCAGAGTTTGTCTAAATCTAGCTTCCAAGGTTTGTACTAAACTTCCTATGATACCAAATGTAACACCCCGACCCTAGTTACCCAGAGTCGGTACATCATTACATTACATTGGCATGATCACAAGAAAGATCAAATCTCGAAAGACCGATTGGTTTAGTAGCCTTGGAAACACTAGATATATTCATAAAGTTTTACATTACACCATAAAGTGAAAAACTAATACAACAACATAGTCCTCATGTTCCACACTCATATCCCCACATACTATCCCTGCATGTCATTCATAACTTACTTCTTCACATCCTGGTAAAAATAAAACATAGAAAAGGGGTGAGCTCAAATGCCCAGTAAGGATAACAATATAGCGGACACTTTCAAAAATAAACATAAACATTTAAGGAAATGTATAACTAAAACAAAAGCCTTTTAAACTTGAACATCAACATAGTATGGAAAAATTAAAATGAAATAATGCCATTTACTTATTCACATGGATATTCTACTAATCTAATAATCACATGCAATATCAATAACCACTTTCATAATGATGGAATGCATAATGCCAGACTATCATAACCACGTAGCCAAGGCCTCGTGCCAAGACTACAAATAATATTTTGACAAGGCCTTGTGCCAAGACACTAGTTTGTCTCATGAGACCTACCGATGCATCAAGGAGCTATAGCAGGCTCCCCTCGTCACATATTAAGTCCAATGCATTCCCATATGGAAAGGTTTAAACATAACATAAACATTCGTATTAAAACTAGCATACGAAATGTAACTACTTCATCCGTAAACCATGAATGGTATAGAAATAACACATCCATAGTCAAACATATTACAAAACCTTCAATACAATATAGAAGTTTTGTTTCATAATAAATCAACTTCAAATAAGCATAAAATCCATCAAAAGATGTTGACATAGATGAAATTAAAACTCTTTTTAGAGAAATATCTCTTTCTATTTTGAAATCATTTAAGAGTCATATATTTATAAAATAAAACATTTTCTTTGAAAATATTCTTATAATCTTGTAAGGGAAGCTTCGACGATTTTATAACGGCGGAAAATAGCCACACACGCCGTATAAGTTAAAAAAACATTCTTACCTTAATTTTGTCGAAAAGGTTAAAAAGCACCTTGTTGGGAAAACGAGGGAAAGATTCCTTTATAAACCTCTTATAAAAATCAAACATGGGTATAAATGACTTTAAAACATATTATTGTAAATAGTAAAAATGTTTTGAAATACATTTTTAAGAAACATGGATGTGGATGATAAAGAGATCCCAGTAGATTATTACGTATAAACAACCTCGGATAATGAAGAGATTGTGAAATAACCCTTACCTTGTACTTTTCCTTGGTAGGGGTAGGTAAACCTCCTGTATAATGGTTAAATAATTGTTATTAAATTATACAAGAATCATATACATTAATATGATATCATATATGATATTTTAACATTGATTTGTTAATAATATCTTAGTACTATCGTTGTTTCGGGTGTTAACTTACTCGTTTTCTTTTATATGTTTTGTTACATAAGCCATGTTTGTAATGGATAGGTTGTATATTATTCATATCCATAATTATATCAAGTCCTTAAACATCATTTTTAAATTATCGAATGATAATTATACTTGAATGGATACGATGGAGAATGAATCTCATCGCGTTCGTGGAGACGGTAGTCCGTACGTACGCACGAGCGACAATATCATTATTTTGATTAAAATAATATATAAATGGATGGTATATCATATATACATAATCATTAACATGTTATATTTATTATTTACATTAGTTAAACATCATTATTATACTCATCCAAATAATAATATATTGAATAACAATTACACCACGACGTGGAGACGGTAAGCCGTACGTACGCACGTATGGTGACATGTTATTCAAAGGGTGGATAGAATAATGAATATGGTTGTACCATATTTATAATAACATCACAGTATATATATGATACTGGAGTTATTATTTTATAATGTTAACAACAAAGAAAGAAGAAGTGGAAGAAGAAAGGAACTTGGAAAGGGGTGGTGAAATCATTACCTCTTCTTCGGGTTCTTCCTTTTGATTTGATCAAAAGGGATCCTTAGGTTGGCTTTCTGATCACACTAAGGCCTCTAGGTTGTATTGAGGTATGTTGGGAGAGTATTTGGTCAGTGTTTGGCCGAACAAAAAGGCTTTGAAGGTGTGAATAAATGAGAATGAGGAGTTCCCTTTTATAAGAGGGGTGAGGGGCACCTTTGGAAAAGCTAGAAATATTAATTTATAATAAATTTATATTCGGTTTATAATGGATCCAAATTGTATTATTTAAATTTTAAGGTGTGTATGGGTCTAAAAACACTCAACAAATTGAATTTAGACAGGTTTTGGTACTTATATTAACCTTATCTTTCAGTATTAACTCTAAGTTAATTAGTTTCACTTTTACAATGTCTCTTTGTATTTTTATATTATATGGTTAATAAACTTAATATATGCATCCAAGAGACCCCCAAGTGGTCCATTAATGATACACCTATTATGAGATAAGTCTCTTGGCTGAACCTTATATTTTTAAGAATTTAATATCAATTAATAATATAATATGTGTTTTAAAAACTCTTTTATGTCAATTTTGACACTATTCAATAGTTGATTTTTTTGAAACTCGTAACAGAATTATTACTTCGAACAAAGTTAATTAAATAAATCCTAATATGTCATAGTATCCTATTAAATTATTTTAATTCATTAAAAGTCTCAAATTATATTTATTTGTGTATTTATAATATCAATTATTTTAAATTTTCACTATTATGGTAATTACTGCATCATCCTTGTGTCATAAATAAATTAACATATGTAATATCTAAAAATTATAAATAAAATATCATTATTTAGGAAATCTATTTATCTTTCTAATGAATATTTATAGTCAAAAATCCAACATATATAACCTTATGTAAGAATTGATTTTCTAAAAGATATATGCTTGTGTCATTTTTGTATTCATTTTAACTTAATTAAAATTAAGTCTCCCTATCACCTAAAAGTGGCTCCATGGGGTCCCAAAATAAACCCAAATATGTATATGGTCGAACATGTATCAACAAATAAGGATAGGACACATTTTAGGATAATTTATTATTATTATAATATTATTTTTTAACCCTTATTTTCCGGATTTACCCTTAACCATGGTAAATAAAATATTTACCGAAGTAATTATTCAAAATGTCTAAAACTAAAAGTTAACTATTTACATAATTTGAACATCCTGATTGAAAATATGGACTCCATTTTTCCAAATTCAAAACACAGAAGTGGCAGAAATTAATGTAAGATTAATTTCTGTTGTTAAAACAAAAAAGCGTGTTTTTAAGAGATAATAACTATCAAAAGATTGACACTTGTTTATGTCCGGTTTAATTGTAAAATTATGTACAATGACCAAAATTATATTAAATTGTAAAATTATATTCTAAATATACTTTAAAACCACTCAAATTCATAATTTATCACTATTAATTATTTTTATTAAAAAGTTGTTTTTAATTAAAATTTAGTAATTTTCACTATTCATCAAAATATTAAAGTTATCCGAAAAGTACCAAAATATCACCTTAGGCTAAATTCGATATTCTGAATCCAAAAATGAAGTCCATTTTTAAATATAAAATATATATAATTTCAAAAAGAAGGTATTACTATTCATAACAGCTAGTTTGATTGGTTATGGTATGTTAGAACTCGTTGTTGCGTACAACACACGCTATCACATTATTCAAAGAGAAGCGTGCCGTAGAAGCTTGGGGTGTTACACTCATGGTATGTCTACAATCATGTGATGCGAGTCATATAACCATGTATTTTTTTAGACATATGTACAAAGGAATTTATCATGGTTTGTGAACAGTTAGGGAAACTATGCGCCATTACCTTGTGAAGTCCCTCTTTAGATAGTGAAGGGAGAGTGGTTTGAACATTTTATGTTCGGGCGATGTGTCCAAACCATTCACCCCTATCTTTTAGGGTAAAATTACTAAAATACCATTATTGTAAATTAATACTTAATTTTCTCATTTCTTCCACCCATTTTAGTTGACACCCTTAGTTTCTCCTTTGTGATCTCTCATCTTCTTAACCCTAGGTGTTTCAGTATCTCCTTAATCTAGAATTTTATTCTAACTCTTTTAAAAGAATTGGATAGTTATAGGTAAGCTCTCAAAACCACTTT
Source organism: Viscum album (assembly GCA_963277665.1). Classification (NCBI taxonomy): domain Eukaryota; kingdom Viridiplantae; phylum Streptophyta; class Magnoliopsida; order Santalales; family Viscaceae; genus Viscum; species Viscum album. The sequence goes on along the minus strand of OY728133.1, from coordinate 1,404,319,148 downwards.
GTTCCTTTCATGGTTGCTCTTACTATTTGTTACACTATTATGGTATACGATCATTCGCTTTATATTTAGGGTATATATCTATTTCTTTTATTTATTTCAAACCATACCAATAAAATCTTGATATTTGATTTTTTGATCATCCTCAATATATGTTAGGTGGTCCATAGATCTTTCCCCAAGTTTCCATTGATTTATAAATATCATTATTGTGTCTTGTTCTAGAATTTCTAGATGTCACCCCTAAATTATAAAATTCATTTAATTAAATTGTTAGATAATTTCTTCACTACCTTGGAACCCATCACATTGTTAAAGTGTATTACCTTAACTTGAATCACCCCCTTTGGGGAGAGTATGTTAAAAAATATGAAGAACCATGGATTACATTATGACTAATTCACCCTTGGGGTGTTCTAAATTAATTTGATTATTATTATGATAAACTAACATGTTTGGTAGCTTTCTAAAATTCTCCTTTTAGTGAAATGAGTTATGCCTCTTGAATGTGATGCTTGGATAAGCTAAATGAATTAGTTTTTAACAATGTCAGGTTTTATAATAAAACCCCTCAGTTGAGTTGTGATGTCTTCTAAACGAAAAATTGGTGATTAGTGTTTTAAATATTTCTTTTATTTATGGAAATGTTGTTTCGTATGCCTTGTTTTATGTTGTTAGATATATGGAACGCTTAGTACATGGCCTCTACTAATATTATTAAATGGATATTCCCACCTTTTTATAATTATTCAAAGACCAATTACCTTCTATGTGGTTTGGAATTCTTTTATTATATATTTTTATTCTTTGTTTATTTGAAAGGATTATTGGTGATGAATATCTTAGTTCCATGATGGGTTTCTTGAAAAAAAAATGAATTAAATAGATTAATTGAAAGGTTTAATAATGGGTGGAAATGTCAATCCTCTTGTAAAATGTTTATTAAAAGTGAATTGAAATTCCCTTGGTTATATTTTGTCCTGATCAATATAATTCATGATAGGTAATGTCTCATGGATATTTTTATTATTATGAATAAACCATTGATATTGGACAGGGAATGATGGTTAAGTGACTTTTTGTGCATTAAGTTTCACTCTCCCTTATATCGGGTGTTGAGCATGACGTATTACACCACTAACACTATTTGGATGGTGGTCATGTTGCATCAAATCCCTTGTTTTGGATGTTTACATGATGACTCACATACCATCTCGAGTGTTGATAATGAAATATATCATTCATTAAAAGATGTAGGTATTTTACCCTTTTCTTCAGCTTATAGACTCATTTAGACTAGTTATGGATGACTGAGTTATTCACTTTTCCAACTATCACCTAGTATTCTAGGTATATGGCTACTAACATCTGCATGTACTTAGTCGATATAGGTGGATGCAGTACATAACTATACTATATATATATATAATTAATATATATGTAGTTACTGATTAGGATATTATTTTAACCTATGTCGAAGAAGGTAGATTCATCCTGGTATCTTTTAGGTACTTTTACTGACTGGTATTATTTTATTCAACATTGTTAATTATCCTTTATACCTTCACATTATTGTACCATATATTCATAGACTGGATTTATCTATAGAAACCATTAGTGGTGGACTAATGAGTATGTCTCACACCAAGATCGGGGCACCATTGCACCGGGGTACCCCATAAGATATCATGTTCGTGGGACCATGGATTATTGAATGCATTGTAATGCTTGCACCCCAGGAATTAGGAGCATAGGACTGAGCTGCAGCGCAGGATACTTATGGAGATTTACCTAGGAGATTTTTATTTCTTTTCTTCATTCATGTACTACATTGTTCATTTTTTCTACTATATATATACTATATCAATTTATGTATCATCATCTGTACATGCATACATTATTGTATATTGGAGTAGTACATCTATTATATTCGTTAACATTATTCTTTTGTTTCTCTATCTTTCATTTATTACTTCTTCTACTATTGTCTATTATTTATATTTTGATATATTATTGTGATACTATGATCATGAGGGTATATTCTCCCCATTGTACCATCACTAGACCCTTTCTTTTAGTTATAATCCTCTAGCATATCGGGCAGAACACATGAGGACATGTGGAGACAGGTCCAACAATTGGTTTCATAGTCAGTTGGGTTAGGACCTTACAAGTAATATAGTGGTATATAAAGTTAACTTTAAAGATCCATTCTATATAAAATACTAAATATTAGGTTATGTGATATTAAATAGGGTTTATCCAGAAATTTGTAATATAAATTATGAAATTATTGTGAAATTATTTAGTGTTTATATATCCAGATTCTTAAAGGATTAATACATGAATAAATCTAAGATTGGTAATGAGATCTGAAAAATTATATTACATTGTGATATAAATATTTTCACCAAAATATTATTATTTTATATAAAAATTAATACATGTAAAAGAAGATACATATTTTACATAATCTCAAAGAAAATAAGAATTTTAGATTTAGGGAGAATTAAAAGTGAAGATTTTACAAGATATCTCATATAATAATTTTATAGATCCAAAGTTGATATTTTGACTCTATATATGAAGATAAAATACTAATGGATTTCTTTATAAATCCTTGACCATTTTTAAAAAAATATTAAAATTTCATTACTAAAATTAAAGAGAGTTTCGATATTTGAATTATATAAATTATCGACAGGACCATTCTTGGTTTTATAAAGAGAATATGATTTAAAGAGAAAAAAGTTATATGAATTTTGATAGAGTATGATATAATTTTATTGGTTATATCAAGTTTTGAGGTTCGGTAAAAAGTAAATTAAGTATAATTAGATGATATTATTATTTGATATCTTAATCTTTGAAGTATGTTTAGAAGAAAAAGTTGAGGAAGAAGATAATGTGTGTTTTTATAATGTGTTGATTATATGAAGTTTATAATAGTTTGATGTGTATGTTGCTGTATTTGATTATATTTTTTAAGATGATGTCTTTTGGTTAATAAATAAGTTATATTATTTGATTTTAGATCACCTTAAAGTATATAAAAATATATTTTTCAAGAAAGAGGTTAGAACAACCATTGTAAACTGGATGGATCAAGTATGAAGAATATATTTATAGATGCTAAATATTATAAAATATTCCTAGTGGTTAAGGATAATTTTATCATTATTTTATTAAAATTTTTACAATAGTGTAGATATGTTCATTGTATTTGCCTTGAACACATAAAGGATGCATTCACCCACGTCAGGGGAAAACCTTAGAAATATAAAATTTGGATGACCTTTATATTTATTTATTTCCATGTGGTGGGGTTTGTTGGGTATCATTAAAATGATACATTTCTCCCCTTGGGTTAATATGATTGAAAATTTAAAAGGGGGTTTAGTTAAGTTGAAGGAATCTTGTAAAATTCATTCACACTGATTCTCCCCCTCCCCTCTTAGTGAGACTAACATTTCATTCATATCTATGAGTTTTATTAGATTCAAATGTTCCACCTATAACTAAATATATTTTTCTAAGCTTTTTTGAAACATTTATTTATGAAGAGAGTATTTGAATAAGTTTATAAGATCCTCATCAAAGAAGATATGGATGATTCTTCCAAAACTTTTAACAACATGAATAATTGATATTCTAAGAAGATAATAAAATATTTCTCTATAAATAAATACATTAAGGATTAAACTCTAGTCAAAGGTAATCAACGTAGATAAATTAAATTCATATTTATTGATAATTATCCTATTTAATAACGAAGTTCAAGTTTTGAAGAGTGTGTATCTATTTATTAATTTTGTGATTTTTACTATGAAATAATTTACTTCATGAAAAATATATCCTTTTAAGTTTTCATATATATATATTCCAATAAAGTTAATACAATAAAATAAAACATTGTTGGATATGTAAATAAAGGTATTGGTGAATGGGACAACTGGTATTTTATGAAATTTTAAAAAAGCTCATCAAAGAAATTTATGTCAAGGGGAATCTTAAATGGTTATGTAAAGAAAAAAAATCAATACTAAATATTAATTTTAGAACAAAAATTATGAGAAGTCCAAAACTATTAATGTCTTGGAAGAGATGATTTATGCACAGGAAGAACCTCAAAGAGTCATTATTAGTATCAAAATGATTAATTAGAGGTTAAATATAAAATAATAAAATATCATGTCAAGTAATTGTAAAAAAATGGAAATATGCATGAATATAATATTTATAAAATTAAAATATACTGGAAATAAAGAGTTATATTTTTTATGGATGGGAAAAATACCCTTAACTTAAAGTATCTTGTGTTTTATACCCGGCTATGAAATATGGAAACAACACAAGCTAATTAATCCTAAGATGTTGAGAAACAATTTTTTTACATTATAGTTCTTCATGAGAGTATTTCTACAAAAATATCTCAGTTTATTGGAAAAAAAATTAAAATCATTTATTGATATACCTATAGTAGATTATAGAGTGAATTCTTGAAAAATATGGGTGGAGAAAATTATAAGAAACTCAGAGGTTCATTAAATATTGATGTGAGTACTAGAAAGAAATTTGGATCTTCAATGTAAGTTTAAAATAAGGGATATTTGGATCAAAACATTATAAAGATAAATATGAAAAATTTGTGAAACAAATAAAAAAATCAAGATTCATTTTTCATTGTCGGTGTTTTAAAATTATTAGACATAAGGCCATGAATTATTATCAAAACATGCCAATCATATGAATAAAAATAATACATGTATCAAGGGGGAAAACTAAAATGAAAATAAATATACTATTTATGGGAAACTTTTATAGAGGAATAGTAATATTCTCAATAATAATAGATTTATAATTTCTGAGAATTTCTATGGAAAAAAATAGGTGTTCACTATAATAATGAGTATGAGTTCACATTTTCCAAGAATAATTTATATATTGTTAGACATAAAGGATCAAAAACTTTATATAAAATATGAATTGGGTTTACCTTTAGTTATAATAAAAAAATTGTTGAATAATGAACACCTAAGAAGGATAAGAAATAAGTTATATCAAAAAAAATAATATGTTTCTATTATGAAAGAAATGGTTGAATTATAGATAATTATAATAAAACTATGATCATAAATGATGAAAAATGAATGAAGTAATAAGAAATAATATATTAAATCTAATAAAAAACAAAATTATTGATTTGGTGGAAGCTATATATAAATAAGAATTTGAATTTATTAAGAAATTTCTAGAAGTAGGTGGATTTAAAACTTATGAGAAGTTATATGAAGGACGTAATCAGGTGGGAAATATTTCAAAAGAATTCATGGAACTAATTACGGTTAAAAAATAGAGGTCAAATAAACGAAACCAACAACTAATAAATTCATGTACTATTAATTTTTATGTGACAATAAATATTCCACAAAAATAGATAGCTGAAAAAGTAGAAAGGTAATGCTACCCAAGGACGTTCATGTCTGGAAAATAAAAGGAGGAATCGTGAAGAGTTCCCAAAATATTGGAGTTGTTAAAAATGATTTTCTAGATTAAGAATAAACTATTTAACTTTTTAATATATCTAATAAGAAAAATAAAAACCATATTATTTATTTCTATGTTTTATTTATTTTTATTTGTAGGGAATTAAGGGTGATGTAATTAGGGGAGAACTAGATGAGGGTTTTGATAAATATAAAGTAGGTTATGAAATCTTTCATTGAGTGATCTATATGTTATTTCATCAATTCTTTAAAAATATGATTATTATACATTAAATTAATTTGAAAAATATACTAGCCATGATGAAGAGTTATTGGGGTTTTATCTTAATGCAAAGTTGAGTTGAACAAGATACCATATATATCATTTATTATGTAAATATGAAAATATTGAATCTTATGAAATTTTTTCATTAATTATGTATTTTTATCATTTTCTATTATCATTTTTTTCAATAAATGGAATCTAAAATTAAGGGGATAAATTTATGGTTCAATGACATGGTATGTGAGAGATATAAATATCCTTAGAAGAATTATATAAAGTCAATTAGAAAATCATGTTTTTGATATCCATCCTTGATCAAGTAATCTTTTAGTTGATTAATTTACAACCATCAATTAATATCATTCATTTAATTTATTGTCAGTAAGTGTGATAATGAATATATTGGAGTGATAACAAAAGTGATATTTACATTTTAATATATTTTGTTAGAATGGGTACTAATAAAACAATTCAAATGGGTAAATTAAATACCCAATAGATTGTGAATAAGAATGTTGAATTTTTTTCATTAAGAGTAAAGTCAATATACGATGATTTAAATTGAAATAATCAATGAAATGGGTGTGGATAGTGTAGTGAATAATTAATGATAATGTGTTTCATAGAAATAGGTAGATTGAAGAAACCAATAAATAATATTTACATACCTCTTGGATCCCAAATGGATCATATTTGAAATTGTTTTTTTTTCATTTTACATACTGATAATGATCCATTCATATTTTGGAAAAGAATATTGAGATAATAAGACTGAATTAATGCTATGATAAAACCTAGCAAAGAAAGTGAAGATTTTTATCTCTTGAATATTTTGGATATAAATGTTCAAATAATAATCTAGAATATGTCAATTGTGGAGATAATGTTATGTTGAATAAAATATAGGTGTTTCAATCATTATCAAAAATAGGTACTTAATGAGTTTTATAAGAAGTTGATAGGATAATAATTTCATGACAAGGAAGGTTCAAATCTATATGAGATAATCATGTATAGATGAAACTCCATATTTCCTATGAATTAAATGATCTTATTGGAGTATATTAGTTAATCTTAAAGTTGATAATTTTAGGTTTTTTCATGGAGAATGATGTTTTTTTTAATATGATATCTCTATGGAGAAAAATAATAAGCTATATGTGAGAACGTTTGGGGAGTTTTTTAGTATAATAATAAAGTTTTATATGAATATGAGGTTTTATATTATCCAATAATTAATTAATTCACTATTATTGAGGATATATCATGAATATTTAGATAAATTATTTATTTAGTATAGATTTTCTAAAGTAATCAAATTGAGTCTTTATTTACTATATTTACTTTGAGAATTATTTTAAAATGGTTTCTTGTAATATGATAATATCCTAAATTAATTTGATACATTTTGATATAAGTTAAATTTGTTAGATATACTTTGAAGATGTTTGAAGAGGTTTTTATTTTATTTGAAATTTTTTGGAATTCAAAGGTAGAGTTGAATAATTGAAAATTTAAATTCATAATATCTCCAATTTCATATGTAATATCTTAGGAAATGGAAAAAGACATGTTTAAGATGTCTCGAATTAGAATTTTGGAAAAGTACCAAGGGTGTTCTTTTTTATGTAATGTTAATTTGTTGATACATAATATCTTCCAAGAAGTATGTATTATTAACCTTATCGTATCTAAGGATAAATTTGTATTTACAAATAGTATGTAATATCTTAGAAATAAAACATATGATATTTTAGAGAAGATGTGTCAATGTAATAGAATATGTTAGATTTATTCTGAATTTTGTTGTGGAATATAAGAGTAACTTGGAGTATACACAAGAGTAATATAGTGGAATAAAAGATTATCTCTAAACTTCTATTGTATAATTAATATTAAACATGAGGTTATATTAGATTAATTTTTTTTCTCATGGAATATGTAATATAAATTGGGACTATGTTTCTTTTTCTCTTTAGTGTTTTAATATCATGATGCTAGATGGATTAAGTTGTGATTAAAGATAAGATTTTTAATAAAATTGAAGATGGATATTATTTCATGAGAATAATATTATCACTATGATATTATAATTTCATGTGAGAATAAATATATATATAATAGGGTGTTGATTTTTTAAAAGATTGAAGAAAATTATAATCTATGACTTATGGATAATTATAAGAGAATACTTGAGATGGTATTTTTTGTTGTGATTTTGTAGATAAAAAGTAGATATTTTGACTACATTTATGGAGATGAAATTCTGAAGGGATTATTTATTTATCTTTAACTAGTTTTAAAATATTAATATCACATTCAAAAATTTCAAGGAAGTTTCCATATATGAATTATGGAGAATATCTATGTGATCTATCCTAGGTTTATAAATAGAATTTTATTTTAAGATAAAAAAGTGGTGTAGGGTGTGAGAGATTCTTAATTTCTACTATTAAATATCTCCAGTGTTGAGGTTTAATAAAAAATAGAATAATATGGATTTTATGCTACATTTATTGGATATCATAATATTTGAAACATGTTTAGAAGAAAAATCTATGAAATAATACATCATATGATTTCATATTGGGTTGATCATTTTTAAATTGAGAATAGGCCAATGTTAATATTTTTGTAATTGGTTATATTCTATAATTTTATGTCTTTTGGTTTAGGAAGATAATATATCCTTTGATGTTGGAGTATCTTGGAGTGTCGAAGAAGATCTTATTAAGGAGGATAAAACACCCATTTTAAATTAGATGGATCTAGTATAAAATACTTATTAGGAGATAAATAACTATTGGGTAATGGGTTTTATGGCTAAGGGTGATACCATCCATATTTTATTAACTATTAGTTATGGTGGATATCTTTGTCTTAGTGTTGACTCAAACTAAGAAAGTATTTAGTCACCCGCTATAGGGGTGAACCATATAAATATCAGGTATTATTTTACTTTTTATTTACTTATTTTCAAGTAGTGTATCATGTTGGGTGTCATTAAATATATTCATTCATCCTAATAGGTTTAAAGGATCAAATATTTAAAATTTGTTATATTCAAGTTGAAAGAACTAGGTAGAATTATTTCACACTCATTCCCCCCCCCTCAAACTTAATACACGTTCAATGAACTCTACAGTTAGTTTCCCATGGATTATCTTATATAAGGAAAAAATATATATAACCCTAAAAGTTATTTTTTTGTACCAAATTTGAACATTTATATACACTTAGATGGGTAAACCCTATGGTTAGGAAGATATGCGAATAAAGTTAGGATAAATAATTAGATGAATATGTGAAAATTATTATATTATAAACTATAAAATAATTATATATATAATATAACTAATTTGGTGATATTGGTAAATAATTAAATGATAACATAAATTCCAAATTAGGTTAAAAGTTTAGTGAAAAATTTAATGTCTCTTATTAATAGTTAGGATGTGAGGGTCATCATTTTAGTATAGGTATATTCAAGAAAATTATTTAATGGATATATATAAATAATGATATTCATCTAATATATATTAAAATTGTGATTTATCCTTAAGAATATTATGTTTAGTGGATATAGTTTCCAATATTGGTATTATAACTTTAGAATTTCTCCCTGTTATAATAGAAACATCATAATCATAATGAAATGTGTGATATAGAAATAAATTCTCCTACTTATGACCCATAGATTAAAGATACATGTAGTGTACTACACTCATGCATGAATATATGAAATTTTAAAATAAACAATAGTTAATTTATGATAGATATAAATATATATGTTTTAAATAAAATTATAATTATTGCATTGGAGGTGAGGAAATAACTTCTAAAAAATAGTTATATAGCCACGATTAAAAATCGTATCCATAGGGGTCTAAATCATAATTATATATTGTAGGTATGGTTGATAAATACATCATTATTGTAATTTTTAGGATAGATATACTGTCATTATTTTTTTAAAAGTGTGACTATTTTCAAGATATAGTTATTATTTAATGGAACCATGACTTTGATTGATCTATTGTTGTGGTTAATCGTAGTTTTATAAAAACTATGACTATAAGAAACCTATAGACATGGTTTTTTTAAACTGTGACTATAAGTGAAGAAATTTATTTTAAAAAAATTAGAGTAGTTTTCTCCATTTCCAACTATATACCTTCTCAAACCAAAAAAAATAGTAGTTAGTATCAATTAAACAGTATACATTAAATATATAATTAGAAAAAACAACAAGTGAACATTTATATTTCAATAAAAATTAAGATCAAACATCACCCAATTTAAATCATAATGAACATATAATATACATCTATAATAATAAAATATTTCAAAAATAAATTAATGTGAAATAAATAAATTCTTTTGCATTAATAAACTAAAAATTCTATAAAAATAGAATTAAAAAAATAATTATTCCTTCAATGTAACATTTTCAGATCTAAGAATTCATTATTCATAAAATAACCACTTCATCATATAAAAGGTAAAAGAAATTATTAATTTAAAATTTCCAAATATAACATTATATTTAAATATGTCTTAGTGGTAATTTAATTATGATAACAACAACATTATAGATCCACTAGGATGTGAAAAATATATTAAATTATGAATAAATATACATAAAATAATATAAAAATAATCTCAACCAATTATCCTTGATAATAAAATAGTGAAAAGTATTTTAATTTATAGCGTAAGGATTTATTATCTATTATAAAATGAATTTTTTTTGGAATGTATGTCATTTACTAACCTAGTTTTTTTAATAAGTGCATATGATGTTTTTTTCGGTTCTCTCTCTTGTTATTTACCTATAAAAAAGAAAAATAATGAATGATATATAATATAGTAACAATAATAATCTTGATAATCTAAAAATAAGAAAACAAGTGGGAGATCACCAAACAATAATGCACTATCTAATATTCAAAATAAATAAATACATGTGAAGTTCAATAAAAAGGTTTTTTATGAAATATTTCAGCCTAAAATATATATAGTAAAATAATTTGTATATAAATTAAGTTCACTAATAATATTCTCATAAATGTATTCATTAAAATTTATTATATCATATAATCATTTTTCTTAGAACATTAATATTTAAACTGAATTATTTCTAATAGTTCACTTCAAACTCAAAGGGGTCTCAAATCCCTAGCATTTTATTACTCTATGTCACAGCCTAATTTTTAATTTATTTTTTATTATATTTAATTTATTTATTCCCTCAAATAATTTCCCTTGAATTATAGGTCAAGTGACTTTGAGAATATGAATATGTTTAAATTTTTCTCTACTTCATAGTTAGTATACATGTTTTAGGGTAAATCATGTGATGAATTTTACACATATATTATTTCAATTAAATTTATTATCTCATTGATAAATTGAATGGGTTGAACATATTTGGGCCCAAAACCATGTGACTCCAATTAGAAACTTTGTGAGTCCTTTGGTTCATAAGGGTACTAGCACACATCTAGTGTATTGTTAGAATAGTTCCATTTTGCATGGTTAGAACATGATTCTCTAAACTGTGTGGAGTTCTCTAGGGAAATTGTGAAACTTTGTTTTGTGTTGGAGTGACCCAAACAGTTGGTTCACATTTTCTACTAATTATGTGGTCCAAACCAAGTGGATTGTGGTTCTTAAGTCAATTTTTCATGCGTGGTTGGCACACAGTTTTGTAAACCATGTGGTTAAACTATGTGGTATGTCTAGTTTTTAAAAATTATAAAAATATATAGTTTCCCTCCCATATTTTAATAACCTTAAGGATTATTTACCCTTTATTAGATCAACTAAACTCCTTGGTACATCATCCTACTTACTCTCCTATTTTATTTCTTCTTCCCTTAGTCTTCCTTGATGATTTATCTTTGATCTTCAACGTAAGCCCCTCCAAGCTTATTCCTCTTCCTTTATTTTTTATTTTGGTTTTTATTTCTCTCAAGAACCATAGGGTTTTGGTTTTAGAATTTTATTTTTTGGTGTGGCCCTAATATTGGGGTTCTTAATGTATAGGTCTAGTAGGATTCCTTTTCATTATTATTTGATATTTATTTATCATAGGTAAATTATTTCACTTGATTTAAGGTGTGATTTTCTATATCGACCATTAATTTGACTTGTGTAAGTTTTTTTGAACATTAATGAAATATTTTTATACCAAATTATGATTGTATATGGTTCCCTCTAAGAGTGTTAAATTATTTTCAAGGTTATTAATACATTTCATAACTGTATTTCCATGGATTTTGTAGTTTTAATTATTATGGTGTTGATTTAATAATTCCAAGTGTGTTTTAAAATTCTTAAAATTATTTTAAAATTCATTTCATGATTTTAAGGTATGTTTTAATTTAAATAAAATTTTATTTTTGAAACATCCTTCCTTTATAAAGGATGTTCTCGATTCAAAGTTTCCTTGAATCTTTATTGTAATTTATAAAAGAGGTGTTCATTTTAAATGAACTAAAAAAGGTTGTTAAATGATTGGTTTTCAAAATTTTAATTTTAAAGGGTTTTGTTAAGTTATGGCATCTCAATATAGTTTTAAAGGCCCTTTTGGTACTTTTAAAAGTATTTTGAGTTGTCTTTTTGTATTACCCATTAAATTGAGTCCCTTTTTTAGTATGCCTTTTAGATTTTTACCCTTTAATGGATTTTTTTAATTATAATTGTGAAATTATTGATTCTTATATATGATTATGAAATGGAATTTTTCATGTGATGGTGTTTTAGGAGATTTGATATTTATTGATGCATGTGATTATTCTTATGATTTCTAATCACCTCCATTGGGTTGATTGCAGGGGAATCCTAGGGTAAGAGGTTTGTGAAGATTTATATTACATTAGTTTATAGAAAACATGGGATAGTGTCCCCATTATTTTATATTATTATTATATGAGATGTACCCCTGAGGATGTCGGTGTGGGATATTCAAGTGGCTTGTGTATTTTTTTAGGAATCAATGTAGTTCAGCAATTAGTCTTGGGTTATGTTTTGTCTTGGTATATATTCCCTTATGAAAAAGTGAGTTACTCATGTTCTTTGTCTATAATTGGTGATATTATCCATGGGATACCAATTTCATATTTATTGTATCTCCTTATATTTCTTGATTGTATGGCACTAGTGTACTATTAATTTTTATTTTTATTCATGACTTGTTGATACGGTTCCAGTTGATTATTACTTTCTTTATTTCATTCTTTGATTTATGACTCAAATGGGTCATTTAATAAGAGGTGTTGAAGAGAGGTTTCAAAAAAGATAAATTGTGTTTGGTATAAATGGATTGTTTTACATAAAATGTGTTTCTTACTCGCTTTTATGGGTTTAAAGAGTTTCGTTTTTAAAATGAAGGTTATAAGAGCTTTAAATTGGAAATTATTTTAAATAAAATACTTCCATTGGAAGTTAATATGACTTTTTCTCAATATGAAATTTCATATAAAATATTTCTTTATAAATGTATTTAAAACAATAATTTTTGAAAATTTCATTTGTAATGTATTATATAAACACTCTAGCAAGATTCCACTAGGTGCGTTTAACTCACACCCTACATGAATTAATGGGGGTATTCATCTCTTATGTTTTATTTTAGGATACTATTTCTTTCCTATAATTGTTTCTAGTCTTTTTTTTCTTTGGGAGTTTGTATTGGGGGGTAGTGAGTGGCCATGAATAACATAGAGTTTTTTTGTGAGTTTTATCTTTCTTCTAATTTATTTTTCTATATTTTATATCAACAACTTCATCCTATTTTATTTATATATCTTATAAGTTATCTTTTATCTATTTTTGTGTGAACTTTATATCTATTAATTTTTAAAATTTATTTTTAGGTTATTATTTAATTTCTTCTATTTTTTATTTCATTATTTATCAAAAACATCTTATCTTATTTTTCATGGATGTCCAAGATATGGATACCTCATTCTGGGTTCCCATTAAGTCTCTAGTATCTATTCATTAATTAATCATTCCTAAGCGTGTCTCCCTTGATGCCTAGAAACAAGTTTCTAACTTCTATGGATCATGAATTTCCTTTAGGCCCAGTGGAAGACTGGGTGGAGAGACAAGTCAGGTCAACCCAATCCATTTTTTAAAAAAAAGGGTATAGATCAAAGGTTATTCAGAAATTCATAAATTCTTCATAATACCAATTGTTATTTGGGGTGTGTCTTAGTATAAAAAGAATATGATGGTAACCATAACTCTAGAGTTATATTATAAAAAGGTGTTTAATCCCCACCTATTCTGATTATCCTTGATTTTCCATGGGTACTAGGAATTTGAATTTTGAATTTGATATTTTCTTTTTATTATTGATGATTTTTTATTATTCCTCCCTTGAATTTTTAATTTTCATTGAGGAATCCTCCAGTTTTGGGATGAAAATTGAAAGGGAACCGGGGAAATAAGTTTAGATCACATAGCCTAAAATCCAATGAATAAGCCTAGTTCTTTGTTATGGAATGTTATTAGGGGGTAATTCATGATTGGGGCATGTTTTTTAAACTAATGGTTTTATATTTAATTTGGCTTGGTATTTGAGATTAATTTAATTGATTCCTAGGGATGATAATAAATTAAGTGAATCCATATGATGTGTTGATATTATAGATTTATTTTTTTGTTTATTTTGTGTGATATATTTTATTTATTTTGTTTTTTTGAAACAGATTTTTTGTGTGGAAAGAATTTTTGGTGGAAAATAATTTTTGTGTTAAAACTAGTCCATGGGGTTTGTTTATAGAAAAATATTTTCATTCAATTTCCAAATGGAATGAAATTTTTTAATGGATACTTTTTTTCCAAAATATTTACCCATGAATAATAAGGTTATTTAGAAATTATCTATTGAGAAATTGTAAATTTTAACTTTTAATAAAGTGTGAAATTATTTTAGTTATTTTTCAAGAATTAATTGTGGTGTTTTATAAAATAAAGAACTATTTATTTCAAGGGTTTACTTTTGGTAAAGTGTATTTTGAATTCTTTAATAGAGGTTGGTAATTTTAATGATAAATGGGGTTTTTTATAAGTGTGACTTATCTGACATGTTTTGAAGGATTTTTTATGTTTGGATTTGTTCCTTATTTTTGGTTGGATTTCTTGGTTTGATGTATGGTACATGAACTAGTTGAATTCATTTTCCATTTTATTTGGTTCATGCCTCCCAAGAAGATCTTGAAAAATGATAGAAGTTCAATTGAAGGGAATGAACCTCGGAGTGATTATCTTCATCATTTAGGTATAGTTCATCTAGTTAATACCCATAACCAAACATTTGATCAAGTTGTAAGTCCAAAATATTAATTGGTCATGAACCGTACCGAAGAATTCTAAAATTAGTGTGATTCATTATGAGGTTGTTTGGGTCTCTAGAGTAAATTTTTCATGTTTAGTCTAGGTTCAGGTGATCCATTTTCTTGTGGTTCTTTTTATGGATTTGGATTTATTGGATATTTTAAGGTAGTTATTATTTGTTTAGTTCTTTAAGTGGTTCTATAACGTATTTAAGAGGATTATTATTATGGTTTTTTTGATTTTGTCTCAGTGGTAATCATGTTTCATGTGGTCTCTTATATCCATGTTGTGAAATTTCTATTTTTATGGATCGAGTATGGAATCCTTGGGTAAGTGATCAGAGATACAGAATGTGTTTGGATCAGTTTCACTCTAGTGGGAGTGTTTTTAGTTATGTTGGATGCACCATGGGTTTCATTATATGAGTAGGTTTCTAGGATACTCCCTTTTCATGTTATTTAACCTGGGGTTAGATCCATTTCATTATGTTTTTATGGGTGTTTCCAGTTTGTAGTGTTTCCAACCTAGATAATTGAGTGATGATTTTATGGATAAACCTTGATGGATTTCTTTGCAGTATCCCTTTGGTGAGTTCATTCCTTATAAAAAAATTTCTAGCTTCATAGAAGTTTAGTTTGATTGATAGGGGAGTGTGATCTGTGTTGAATATTTTGGGGAAGTCTATTTTTCATGATTTTGTACCTTCTAAAGAGTGTGAATTCATTTAACCCACTGTTTTAGATGAGGTCTAAAAAGTGGAGAGACCTTAATAGGACTTAGTTTTTGTTAGTCCTTGTGTCTCTTCTTAGTAAGTGGAGTTCTGATCAGAGAAGTCATATTTTGTATGAGGATGTAACCCATTTATATTTAATATTAGTTTAGGGTTTTAATTTCACTTCTCATATGGTCTTTTTAGTTCCCCCCATCCCTCCCACATTTTTTTTGAGGTGTTGAGGTCTTTTTGTTCCATTTCTTCAATTATTTACTAATAGATTTTTGGGAAATAAAGGAATTATGGTGGATATAATTGATATACCTCAATTTATAATTTTCTAATTATTTTATTTATTTATTTAATTTAATCCTTTTGCTTCAACTATACATCGAGTATCATTGAGAATTTAGAAATATATAAATTTTCCTCTATCACACGGTTAATACACATGGTTTAGGAGAAACCCTGAGATGAACTTTATAAAAAGTAGTTTCTTAATTCATATTTTTATGTCATGTTTAAGGTTCATGGGTCATGCATGGTTGATCCCAAAAACCATGTGAATCCCTATAAAATCTTGTGGGTTATTTTGAGTGTTAGGGTATTGGTTAAAGTCTTGAGAACAATTAGTATAAACATGTGATGGGTTTGTTAAGACGTCACAATTTCGATAGTATCATTTTTCATGATTAGAGCTTGGTTCACCAAATAATTAAGAGTTCTCTGAGATATTCATGTGACTTTTTGTGTGTGACCAACATGGTTGGTGTCGGTTACTACTAATCATGTAGCCTATGTCATGAGGAGTATGGTTCTTAAGTTTAGGGATCTCATATATTTGGTGCATAGTTTGGGAAACCATGTGGAAAAAACATAATGTTTATCCAACTATTAAAAAGTTTGAAACTCTATAGTTTCCAAAAATTTTAAATCCATAATTATTCTTTTCTTATCCTTTGGCTTGGCTGACCCCCCTTAGAGCACTAACCTCCTCTCTCTTCTCTTCCATGACTTCATCCCTTGGTCTTCCTCCATGATTAGGCTTGGATATTCATGGAAATACCCACCAAGATTCTTCCTCTTCTTTCCTTCTTCTTTTACCAATTTTTCATTCCCCTGTGAACCCTAGGGCTATGATTGGACTATTTTATGGTTTGTGGTGAACCTAATACTGGTTAACTTATGTACAAGGATAGTAAGATTCATATTATTTATTAATTTGGATTTCTCCAACATCTGTGGCTTGTTCTGCTTGATTTAAGGAGGGTGTTTCTGTGTAATCCCCTTATTTTACACGTATATGTGTGATTGAGTATTCTTCAAATATTTTTATATCATTTATGATTAAATTTGTTTCCTTTGATGGCTGTTAAATTGTTTCCAAGGTTGTTATCACTTAGAATAAATGGATTTCTATGAATTTTAAAATTTTAACTCTTAAATTGTCGATTTAAGAATTCCATGTGTGTGTTTAAATGAATTAAAGTATTTTCAATTTAATTTTGTTAATTAAAAGGGTGTTTTCATTTAAATAAGGGTTTGGTTTTTGAAAAATATTTTTTTAGAAAGGATGTTCTTGATTTAATGTTTTCTTTGAGCATTCAAGTGATTTCTAAAAGATGTTTTCAATTTAAATTATTCCCCAATGGTTTTTAAAGGATTGTTTTTAAAATTATATTTTAAAGGATGGTGTTTAATATTTTCATCTCAAACTATTTTTAAAGTCCCACTTATCACTTTTTATTAGGATTTTGAGTTTTCATTTTTTGTTACCCTAAAACTTTATCCCCTTTCTTGGTATGTTGGTGTTTGGATTTTTCCCATTTAAGGGATGTATTTAGTTATTTTTTAGAAATGTTTGATGCTTATGTGTGATTTTAAATGAGTCTATTTTATGATTTTAGAGGAGAGATGAGATTTGTATTTATGTTTTTTTTATAGATATGGTGTTTCATGTGTTTGTTTATCACCTCTACTTGGTTGAATACGTTGGAACCCTAGGCAAAGATATTGATCTATATTTATATTACCCTAGTTCAGAGAACACATGGGTTAGTGTTTTATTTGGTATGGAATAAGACTAAATGTGGAGTTCCCTGAGGATACCGATATTGTCTATTTTGGTGGCTTGTTTATTTATTTGGATACAATGTAGGATGGCAGTTTTTCCAATGTTCTATAAAGTCTAGGATCATCTTCCCTTATGACCTAGTGAGTTTCCCATGTTCTTATTTTATTGTTGATGATATTATAAAAGGGATCCTCAATTCATGCTTATTTTATACCTCGTGTTTTTTTTGATTTCATGTAACATGAGTACAATTGTTTTTTATTTTGATCATTCCTTGATGATATGGTACTAGTTTATTATTACTTTATTTATGTCATGATATGATTTAAGTTTAAAATAGTTTATTTAAAAAATTATATTGAGAAATTTTTTTGAAAAGGGTAAATTGTGTTTGTTGTAAATTTATGGTTTTATATAAAATGCATGGAATACATATTTTATGGTTTTAAATATATTACTTTTTAAAAAGATTATTTATTAACATTTAAATTATAAATGGATTTAAATAAATGATTTTCAGTATAAATTGATGTGACTTATTTTCCTTTTTACACTTTAATGTAATATAGTAATTTTTAAAAGTAGTTCAAACATGAATTTTTGTGAATTTCATTTGTAAGCTATTACATAGACTCTTTGGTGAGATCCCAATGGGAATATTTAGCACACACCACACATACACCAATAGGTATATATATCTCTTATGTTTTATTTCAGGATCCAAATTATTTCCACTTCTTGTTTCTTCCCAGTAGTCCCTTGGGAGTTTGAATCTGGAGGTGGTGAGCATCCATGACCCACATGGAGTAGGTTTTTTGGGTTTGAGATTGGTTCCTGTTTTTTTTTTGGATATTATGTATCCGCAAATTTATCCTACTATATTTATATTACTTGTAGTTTCTACAGTATATGTTTTTTGTGAACTCTATATCATTTAATTTATAAAAGTGATTTTTAAATATTTATATCAGTTCTTCCATGATTGGTTTCATTATTTATCTAGAACTACTTATCAAATTTATCATGAACTTTCAAGATTTAGGCACTGAATTTTAGATTATCAGTGAGTCTCTAATTCTATTTTATTTATTACTTATGGGAAAATCATTCCCAAGTGTGTTTACCTTGATGATTAGGCATTAGTTTCTAACCCATAGGGATCGGGGATCATCTTCGATTTTAGTGGAGGATTGGGACGAGTAATGTGTCTAATCAACCTAAACTATTTCATTACACACTAAAATAATAAAAGAAAGATAATTAAATTTATAAATTAAAGTATAAAAAATATTGTATATAAAATAATGAGTAATAAATAATATTTTCTAGTGAAAAAATTTCTCCTCTGTCATTCAGGTACAATATGATTAGATACAGATTATACCAGTGAATTCATTTTTTACAACTAATATTTTAATTTATTAACAACATGAAAATATAATAAAATATTATATAAAAACATAATTTATAATAAAACAAATTCTAGGGTTACATCCAATTGAATAAAATTTATTATAAACTAAAATCCATATAAGACCACACTGCAATAATAGGGTATCCCATTAAAAGGAATTGATCTTGTATGAAATAAAATAAAAGTTTAATACATCAAAAGATAGATTCATAGTATAAAAAAAATTAAAATTTATTTAAAATTGAATAACCACTAAAAAATAATATTTCAGAAAAGTAACTTAATTCTAAATGTTAAGTAGGACTATCTCTATTTCCATCATCAACATCATCGTCATCATCAAATTTTCTAGTTTATTTAACACCAACATTATCATCTATAGTAGAAACACCTTCATCTTCACTATAAGGTAGCATCATATATACTATTGTGATAAAATGATGATGGTATAGAGTCCCTTCAAGAATTAAACTGTAATGAAATATCTCCTAGAATCATGGATCATATAAACTGAAATATAATATTATTCTATTAATGTATAAGATCCATTTATTTTTCTATCTCAAAAAGAATTTTATCTATAAAAAATGAACAAGAATAACTAATGGTTCTCAGTGATGGATAATACTTAATTGGAATAATTTTATTTTCATGCATACATTATAACTTGCAATGTTTATTATCACAAATATCTTATTGAAATGATCACTATGACCTAAATGGTTTTATCCTTATTTTTGTGGAGCCTCTAAATCAACCTATGAAAATAATTAAAAAATTAATACCATATAATTAAGTTCATAAATAAATTATTTGTGTTTATAGAATATAAAAAATTATTTAAAATTCTCTTGTATATATACATTTATCAAATTTTTAATATTTTTTTTATTAACAATAAATTTTTGAATGAGTTACTCGGCCCTTGATATTCAATTATTTCTTGTGTAAATTATAAACAAATCAATAAAAATTATACAATAATGTTGTATTTTTGTGTATGTGTGTGTATCTAAAACAAACTAAATAAACACTTACATGGTATTTCTAATAATCAAAAATAATATAACACTCAAGAATTTTAAAATATTGAATCACAAAATTGTTTTCCTTATTCATATACAATGGTTCCTATATGAGAATATCATTTATATATATAATTTTTAATAAATAAAATTAATTATTTTATATAGTAATTGAAGAATAGTGAAATTATATACATGAAATATAGGAATTAACATGTTGGAAATCGTCATATAATATTGAATAATAGAGTAGTCATTATAGTAAGGAATGAACTTCTATAAGTTTCAAAAACTATTCACCCATACCTGATACAAATTATATTTATACAGCCTCTAAAGTTCACTAACCTCCACAATGTGATATACCATCACATTTTTACAATCATAAAAATTATATTATATGGAATACATTTACCTCTAATTCCAATTTTTATATTATAAAAATTTACACTTAATGTTGAGGGAAACTAGATAAAAGTTAAAAATATAAATATAACCCTTCTGGGAATCAATATAGAGACCAAATATAATGAAAGGATAAAAAAATTCCTCGATTTAATAGTTTTTGTGTCTAAAAAAATTATATAATTTTCCCATTGTAACACAAAAAAATCCATAATTCAGAAATATTTATCAATATTAAATTAACCTTAAACAAAATACCCTAAATTAGCTAATTATTTTCATCTATATAATTAAATTGGTCTTCTAAAGAGTTTTATTTTAAGGGGGATCCCCCATTTAATATGTCATGTTAATCCTACTCAATATTTAATTTGTTTTATTTGGATTTTAAGAAATAAATATCTGAAATATTAATGATCATTTCATAAATCAATATCATCATTAAGATAACATTATCCAATCTTAATAAATTAGACATATATTATAAGGCCCCAGCCTTAAACCTTACTTAATCTTGAGTTATTACAAGATTACACATTGAGGATCTTTTCAGGTTTAGAGTTTTAGAGAATTAGATCATGAAACATTCATTACATTCCACATTTAAACAAAGTGGTTACATAAAAGACAATATTCATTCTTCCCATCAACGGAAACCTATTTAAAATTAAACACAGATTATTTCTTGACACATCCTTGACACTATCATCACATCATGTACCTTTCCCTTGACCTGTGAAAAACATTTCAAAAACTTGGGATGAGCATAAAAAGCTCAGTAAGGGTTATAAAAATATGGAAAGGAAACATGAGTTCATATATACATAAGAATGAAATCATACTTTACCCATAAAACAAAGGCACTTTCATACCTCATCAAACCATGAATAAATCATAGAAATCATAAGACAAAAAGGTAACTTGAGGCATTCATAACATTCTTACGTAGGGAGTAACCCTCTTGGTTATGTTTGGAATACCCATCACAGTATATTCCCTAAATCTCTTCGGAGAAACCTTAACGTTTCACTCCTTCGCGTTACCCAATGCATTGGAGAGCTATATCGGGCTCACCCGCCCTTAGTTTATCACGGAACCACCCGTTCTTCATAACAATGCCCAAGAACCACAACATAATCGTATCACATAAACATGAATAAAGGAAACATAACATTTCCACATTTCAATCACAATATAACATTTTAGGATATTGAAATAATGAATCCATTCAAAAAGAAACCATTTCCAAAACCATTTAAAACATTTAATAAAGAGATTTTTGAATCAAAGTGTCCCATACCACCTTGAAGCTTTTAACATTTTAAACCATTAATATCCATATAAATAAATCCTTAAAACAATTTTGAATACACGGATATTAATAAGAACAAATTATTAAAACATTTAAAACGATATTTTGGTTAATGGGGTTTTACCAAAATTAGAGACACTTGAATACAATAATCGAGGAATAACATTTAGTCAGAACTTTATAATATCATGAGAATAAAAGGATTCATGATATAATACTCCAAAGGACAGTATATACACCATATAAGAGTGAATTGGTGCATAACAACAATGAACCCTCAATAGAAATGTCAAATGTGATGAAATCCCTTATAAAGAAGGTATCCTTAAATTAAGGACAAATAAATCTCTAAAATATGTGTGAAAAATATATATACACCCAATATAAGTGGATATTAAGTGTAAAACAATAAAAGTTCATTCACACATATTCAATGGATGACATATTCAATGACTACATGTTGAACCCAAAGAAATCGAAATTGGGTTAAAAAGTTCCCTTGACAGCCTAACGGCATCACATCAAAATGAGTTGATGAGAGATAAAAAGTGTATCTCATCACTTGGACATATAATTTACATCAATAAGGATATATGAGAACATATCCCAACATAACAATATGTAAATTAAAAGACCCAACAAAAGAAGTCTTTTAAAAAAAAGGAGGGTGAAAGGTTCCCTTATCGACTTGGGTATCTTTCAAAACATTCACCCCATGAAAGAAGGACAATAGATCATTGATGTAAATACTCATAAACGAAAGTATATTAAACAAAGAGTAGAATAATGGGCAGTACATACACCACTCAATGGAATTTGTGGAAAATGTAGCATAAATCTCACGGGAATAAAAGTGAGATGAAAAATCCCTCACGAAAACTCGGCAGCCTAACGGCGCCACATAAAACATCCGAATATGGATTGATGAGATCAAATAGGGTATCTCATCACATTACAATATAATGTACAGCAAGCGGAATATAAAATAACATCCCCCAAAATTACAAAGAGGAGCTTAAAAGAAGTGACATAAAGGAGAGTACTTAAAAAGAAAGAGAGAAGTTAGATCTCTTACGAAAGTTCGGCAGCCTAACGGCGCCACTCAAAACTTACAAAATGGATTGATGAGAGAGAATAGGGTCTCTCATCACATGAACATAGAAATTACAGTAGGATTAATATAAAAGGTCATCCCAATAACAAGAAATATGAGCTTAAAATAAATGACATAAAAGAGTGTACTTAAAAAGAAAGAGAGTTGTAGGATCCCTTACCTTGGGTCTGACTTGACTCGATCGTTCTTTAATCTCTTGAATAATAAACATGATTTAATTTCTACTTCCTTAAGAACCTTTTTCAGGTTCATTATTCCTTTTATACCACTTATTACCATGTCATAAACATTATGTAATCATTTAAGTTAATAATATTTGTTTTGTCGATATTTGGTTCTTAAGTCGAAAGTGGACTTCTTACAATTACATGTTGTTCGTGTGGAAAAATTTTTATTATATAAAGAATTGTATTAATGATGTAGATATCATATATGTCATATATATCCAGTACATGCATGCATTTATAACATTACATAATCATTTAGAGGTAAGAAATGAAATGCACCGTTCATGGAGACGGTAAGCCGTACGTACGCATGAACGCTACTTTCATTTCTATTTCGTATTTTATAGAATGGAATAATAATGATATAAAGGTATATTATAATTCCAGTATAATATCATATATAATATCATATTTCCATCCTTTATACATCCCACATATGGTATTTAACGAATCAAATCACTTTGAGGGGGCGGTAGTCCGCACTTCCTTAAATGAAGATATCGCGTATACCCATAATGGAAGCCATAAATGTAAGACAAAAATGAAAAATACAGAAGCATAAGGAAAACATAAACATAGTATATATCATATATAAAAATAGTGACATCATAATGGCCACCTTTGAAGGTGTTAGATGAGTATTGAACAATCATCGTTTCGGGAGGCAGAATTTCACCATCCACGGAAACCGTAGGTTCTTTAACCATTTTATGTAGTTGTGTGAGAGTTTAGCTCGAATAAATCTTATAACAACATCCTAGTATATTGAAGATACTGGTGTTGTTACAAAAAAAATAAATAAAAAGAGTTTAGGGGGTTGGAGAAGCAAAATAAAACAAATGAACATGAGAAAAAGAATTACCTTTAAAAGTGTAACTCCTTTTGATTTGAGCCTAAAGGCTTCCTTTGAAAGGATTCTGCCCAAAGGGAATCCTCTAGGATGAGGATAGGGACTGAGAGAGAGTAAATGGTCAGGGTTTGGCCGAGACAAAGTCTTGATGAGTGTGTGAAAAGAGGTAGAGGTGGGGGCCTTTTATAAGAGGAGAGGAGGGGCACTTTTGGAAAGTAAGGAAATATTACTTTATTTGAAAATGTGTTTCGGTTTTAAAAGGTCCCACATTGATATAATTCGTGGATATGGTTATAAGGGTTCTAAATCCACCCATCCAATAAGTTTTGGACATGTGTAGTTCATAGATATTACATTATATTTCCATTTTATTTTAATCGTTAAATAATGATGTCATCACTGCATCATTATGATGTGATAAATAATTTTATTTATTTAATGTCTAAAAATTATAAAAAAATTACTATTATGTAGGAAATCTTTCTATCTTTCCAATGACTATTTATAAGCAAAAATATTACTTGTATAAACCTACATAAAAATTGTTTTAGTAAAACATATCATGTTTGTGTCAATTTTACTTTTACATTAAATAAAAGTTATTTATGTCATTTCCCAACCAAAGTGGATCCATGGGGTCCCCAAGTTGGACCATGGCTTGTCTTGGTCGTCCATGACTCACCCAATAGGTGTAGGACAAGTGTCATGGTGTTTTCACATTCTTATAATATCATTTTTACCTTAAATTACACTAATTACCACTAATCGCGATTAAAAACTTAATAAGTTACTATTCACCAAAAAATTATTTTCATCCCATTGAACCACATTTTACATACTAATGACAACCATTTATGTCGGATTTTCAAAATTCAATACACATTAGTGGTAAACTTTCATTTAACTGAAAAATCAGTTTGCTTGATTACCACTTAGTGGTTTCACTATTCATCAAAAATTGGAGTTTTTCAGAAAAATACCAAAACTTCACCCTAAGCTATATTTGATATTCCGAATTCAAAAATGAAGTCCGTTTTACAAAATTAAAAATATATTAGTCACATTAATTAATTTAATAATTAATTCCCGCTGTCAGAGCAAATAGCGTGTTTTTATAAAACAATAAGTATCAAAAGATTGACACTTGTATAAGTCTGATTTCAAAGTGAAATTAATTCCAGCGACCACTATTGGATTTAATGGTAAAAATATTTTCTAATTTCACTTTAAAAACATTTCAAAATATAATCTAATCATATAAATAAATTAGATTAAAAAGAGGTTTTGAATTAAAATACAACATTTTACACTATTCATTAAAAAAATGAACATTATCGGAAAGATACCAAAAATTTACACAAAGTAAATTTTGATGTCCCGATTCTTAAGAAGAGTTTTATTTGGTCAAATAGAATGTATAAGAGTAAACAAAACTATATTTAATGATGGTTCACCATCAAAAGGCGATAAGTGAACCTTTAGTGAAAACTAGGGCATATATGCCTAAAATTGAATTCTTTCCGTATTTTAAGCCTCTATCCTTTATTGGATAAATGTAAAAACATTTAAAAACATATATAATCATATTTTAGTTATTTCTATCCATTCCCGCCAATACAACGGCTACATGTTAACTACAATTTAAAATAATATTATTAGAGTGCAACGTAAGATTCCCAAGAAACTCGTTGTTGCGTGTTGGGTACGCCATCGAGCGTAGCGTCCCCTTTAAAGTCATATTAATATTTTATTCACAAATAGGGATAAATATGAAAATGTCATATTCTTTATTTACCTAGGGTGTTACATCCTTCCCCCCTTTTGGGAATTGCGTCCTCGCAATTTTAAAATTGCGCTTGGAAACATCCTTGAAAGTCCCACATCGGAACAAACACTTTAAAATAAAGAGAGATAAGTATAAAGGTCACCCGAGTTAACCCATACTAGGATTCCAAGTATGAAAATATGGACATGGAGGAAAAACCAAAGGGTCATATTCTGATGGAGAGTGATAGAAAACATGTTTAGGAGAATGTTAACCATGAGAAAATCACAAACTTGTGATGGGTTAAACGGTATTTGATTCCCCAGTAGGAAAAGTTAATAGACAACATTTTTGTTTTAAGTTACTTTTTATTGAGGAATTTATTCATAAGGAAACATAATCACTTATCATATTGACTTTCAACTTTTATTAGATTCCTTACACAAACTCGTATTTTCTCCAAAAGATGAGTATTTAGGAAGACTTGTTCACATTAAGAGTACTATAATCAACTTCTAGAGAATCACCTAATCCACAAAAGAGAACTATATACTTCCCATATCATTAGACCTTAACCATAACGAAAACAAAAAAGGTTAGTACAAGGTCAGATAATCCATAAAAGGATAACCCTTTATAAAAAGAAAATCTATTCTTAATCTCCAAAATTTGTCCAACAAAATCCAAAGTTCAACGAGGACCATCCGATAAACAAATTTGTCCATAAAAATTCTTCAAAGTAAACCAATATAAGATTGAAACCCAAACATTTTAAGGATTTAGTCACATATTCTTCCAATTTAAATCGTAACATTTATCTCCAAACAACATCAGTTGCTCCTAAAGTCCCGTATTGAAAAGTAATTAACCTAATCACATATCCTCCATGATAGGTTAATCATTTTCATAAATAACCCAAAATCATCTTACTCCTAATTCATAAAATCATATAACCAGAAAGAATCATTCAAACTAACCAGGGACTTTACGTAGTCCAGTGGTAGGCGATAAATACCAGTCGCACTTTGGTTGTGGGTTCGATTCCCGCAGCTTTGTCCGATGCGACGGGATGTCACACGGTCTGCGTGTTGTCCTTTTTCCAAAACTATATAATTCTTAAAACATTCCCCAAAATGAGATAAAATCTTCAAGAATAATCATAACATATTTTAACCTCAAGTTTGTCTCGTTCCTTTCATTTTCCATCATATCATAGAGTAACCCACAATTACCTAAAAAGTAAGGATCATATAAACCCTAATGGTTACCTTAATAATTATTACCTGAATTTCCACATCGAGTTGGCCATCTCGTACATGATGCATTAGAGAACTCACCAAGGTTGAAGTGGTTGATCATGACTCCTTGATAGTTTGTTTAGAACAACTATGAGATTCCTCATTGAATCCCCCATCTCATCCAGTATCTTAATCAGAGAACCACCACAGTTTCCTTGAAACCCATTGTCACTTTGGTGCCTGCTAGATCCAGCCATTTACTAAAACCAAAAAGGTCAATGTGAGTATATCAACAAAACCATCATGTACTAATGAGGAAGGTAAACACTAAGATACACTTACTCATTCACTTTATCTAAAACTATGACTCTTTCTGAATTCCTAACCATTATGGTAATGTCACTTATGCTTAAAGAATACCCTAACCTCTAAAGTTATCTAAACCGACCTTTGATACCAACTATAAGGCCCCAGCCTTAAACCTTACTTAATCTTGAGTTATTACAAGATTACACATTGAGGATATTTTCAGGTTTATAGTTTTAGAGAATTAGATCATGAAACATTCATTACATTCCACATTTAAACAAATTGGTTACATAAAAGACAATATTCATTCTTCCCATCAACGGAAACCTATTTAAAATTAAACACAGATTCTTTCTTGACACATCCTTGACACTATCATCACATCATGTACCTTTCCCTTGACCTGTGAAAAACATTTCAAAAACTTGGGATGAGCATAAAAAGCTCAGTAAGGGTTATAAAAATATGGAAAGGAAACATGAGTTCATATATACATAAGAATGAAATCATACTTTACCCATAAAACAAAGGCACTTTCATACCTCATCAAACCATGAATAAATCATAGAAATCATAAGACAAAAAGGTAACTTGAGGCATTCATAACATTCTTACGTAGGGAGTAACCCTCTTGGTTACGTTTGGAATACCCATCACAGTATATTCCCTAAATCTCTTCGGAGAAACCTTAACGTTTCACTCCTTCGCGTTACCCAATGCATTGGAGAGCTATATCGGGCTCACCCGCCCTTAGTTTATCACAGAACCACCTGTTCTTCATAACAATGCCCAAGAACCATAACATAATCGTATCACATAAACATGAATAAAGGAAACATTACATTTCCACATTTCAATCACAATATAACATTTTAGGATATTGAAATAATGAATCCATTCAAAAAGAAACCATTTCCAAAACCATTTAAAACATTTAATAAAGAGATTTTTGAATCAAAGTGTCCCATACCACCTTGAAGCTTTTAACATTTTAAACCATTAATATCCATATAAATAAATCCTTAAAACAATTTTGAATACATGGATATTAATAAGAACAAATTATTAAAACATTTAAAACGATATTTTGGTTAAAGGGGTTTTACCAAAATTAGAGACACTTGAATACAATAATCGAGGAATAACATTTAGTCAGAACTTTATAATATCATGAGAATAAAAGGATTCATGATATAATACTCCAAAGGACAGTATATACACCATATAAGAGTGAATTGGTGCATAACAACAATGAACCCTCAATAGAAATGTCAAATGTGATGAAATCCCTTATAAAGAAGGTATCCTTAAATTAAAGACAAATAAATCTCTAAAATATGTGTGAAAAATATATATACACCCAATATAAGTGGATATTAAGTGTAAAACAATAAAAGGTCATTCACACATATTCAATGGATGACATATTCAATGACTACATGTTGAACCCAAAGAAATCGAAATTTGGTTAAAAAGTTCCCTTGACAGCCTAACGGCATCACATAAAAATGAGTTGATGAGAGATAAAAAGTGTATCTCATCACTTGGATATATAATTTACATCAATAAGGATATATGAGAACATATCCCAACATAACAATATGTAAATTAAAAGACCCAACAAAAGAAGTCTTTTAAAAAAAGGAGGGTGAAAGGTTCCCTTACCGACTTGGGTATCTTTCAAAACATTCACCCCATGAAAGAAGGACAATAGATCATTGATGTAAATACTCATAAACGAAAGTATATTACACAAAGATTAGAATAATGGGCAGTACATACACCACTCAATGGAATTTGTGGAAAATGTAGCATAAATCTCACGGGAATAAAAGTGAGATGAAAAATCCCTCACGAAAACTCGGCAGCCTAACGACGCCACATAAAACTTCCGAATATGGATTGATGAGATCAAATAGGGTATCTCATCACATTAAAATATAATGTACAGCAAGAATAATATAAAAGAACATCCCCCAACATTACAAAGAGGAGTTTAAAAGAAGTGACATAAATGAGAGTACTTAAAAAGAAAGAGAGAAGTTAGATCTCTTACGAAAGTTCGGCAGCCTAACAGCGCCACTCAAAACTTCCAAAATGGATTGATGAGAGAGAATAGGGTCTCTCATCACATGAACATAGAAATTACAGTAGGATTAATATAAAAGGTCATCCCAATAACAAGAAATATGAGCTTAAAATAAATGACATAAAAGAGTGTACTTAAAAAGAAAGAGAGTTGTAGGATCCCTTACCTCGGGTCTGACTTGACTCGATCGTTCTTTAATCTCCTGAATAATAAACATGATTTAATTTCTACTTCCTTAAGAACCTTTTTCAGGTTCATTATTCCTTTTATACCACTTATTACCATGTCATAAACATTATGTAATCATTTAAGTTAATAATATTTGTTTTGCCGATATTTGGTTCTTAAGTCGAAAGTGGACTTCTTACAATTACATGTTGTTCGTGTGGACAAATTTTTATTATATAAAGAATTGTATTCATGATGTATATATCATATATGTCATATATATCCAGTACATGCATGCATTTATAACATTACATAATCATTTAGAGGTAAGAAATGAAATGCACCGTTCATGGAGACGGTAAGCCGTACGTACGAATGAACGCTACTTTCATTTCTATTTCGTATTTTATAGAATGGAATAATAATGATATAAAGGTATATTATAATTCCAGTATAATATCATATATAATATCATATTTCCATCCTTTATACATCCCACATATGGTATTTAACGAATCAAATCACTTTGAGGGGGCGGTAGTCCGCACTTCCTTAAATGAAGATATCGCGTATACCCATTATGGAAGCCATAAATGTAAGAAAAAAAATGAAAAATACAGAAGCATAAGGAAAACATAAACATAGTATATATCATATATAAAAATAGTGACATCATAATGGCCACCTTTGAAGGTGTTAAATGAGTATTGAACAATCATCGTTTCGGGAGGCAGAATTTCACCATCCACGGAAACCGTATGTTCTTTAACCATTTGATGTAGTTGTGTGAGAGTGTAGCTCGAATAAATCTTATAACAACATCCTAGTATATTGAAGATACTGGTGTTGTTACAAAAAAATAAATAAAAAGAGTTTAGGGGGTTGGAGAAGCAAAATAAAACAAATGAACATGAGAGAAAGAATTGCCTTTAAAAGTGTAACTCCTTTTGATTTGAGCCTAAAGGCTTCCTTTGAAAGGATTCTGCCCAAAGGGAATCCTCTAGGATGAGTAGAGGGATGGAGAGAGAGTAAATGGGCAGGGGTTGGCCGAGCCAAAGGCTTGATGAGTGTTTGAAAAGAGGTAGAGGTGGGGGCCTTTTATAAGAGGAGAGGAGGGGCACTTTTGGAAAGTAAGGAAATATTACTTTATTTGAAAATGTGTTTCGGTTTTAAAAGGTCCCACATTGGTATAATTTGTGGATAAGGTTATAAGGGTTTTAAATCCACCCATCCAATAAGTTTTGGACATGTGTAGTTCATAGATATTACATTATATTTCCATTTTAGTTTAATCGTTAAATAATGATGTCATCACTCCATCATTATGATGTCATAAATAATTTAATTTATTTAATGTATAAAAATTATAAAAAAATTACTATGATGTAGGAAATATTTTTATATTTCCAATGAATATTTATAATCAAAAATTTGACTTGTATAACCCTACGTAAAAATTGTTTTAGTAAAACATATCATGTTTGTGTCAATTTTACTTTTACATTAAATAAAAGTTATTTATGTCATTTCCCAACCAAAGTGGATCCATGGGGTCCCCAAGTTGGACCATGTCTTGTCTTGGTCGGCCATGACTCACCCAATAGGTGTAGGACAAGTTTCATGGTGTTTTCACATTCTTATAATATCATTTTTACCTTAAATTACACTAATTACCACTAATCGCGATTAAAAACTTAATAAGTTACTATTCACTAAAAAATTATTTTCATCCCATTGAACCACATTTTACAAACTAATGACAACCATTTATGTCGGATTTTCAAAATTCAATACACATTAGTGGTAAACTTTCATTTAACTGAAAAATCGGTTTGCTTGATTACCACTTAGTGGTTTCACTATTCATCAAAAATTAGAGTTTTTCAGAAAAATACCAAAACTTCACCCTAAGCTATATTTGATATTTGGAATTCAAAAATGAAGTCAGTTTTACAAAATTGAAAACATATTAGTCACATTAATTAATTTAATAATTAATTCCCGCTGTCCGAGCAAATAGCGTGTTTTTATAAAACAATAAGTATCAAAAGATTGACACTAGTTTAAGTCTGATTTCAAAGTGAAATTAATTCCAACAACCACTATTGGATTTAATGGTAAAAATATTTTCTAATTTCAATTTAAAAACATTTCAAAATATAATCTAATCATATAAATAAATTATATTAAAAAGAGGTTTTGAATTAAAATACAACATTTTACACTATTCATTAAAAAAAATGAACATTATCGGAAAGATACCAAAAATTTACAGAAAGTAAATTTTGATGTCCCTATTCTTAAGAAGAGTTTTATTTGGTCAAATAGAATGTATAAGAGTGAACAAAACTATATTTAATG
This sequence comes from Viscum album, assembly GCA_963277665.1. Classification (NCBI taxonomy): domain Eukaryota; kingdom Viridiplantae; phylum Streptophyta; class Magnoliopsida; order Santalales; family Viscaceae; genus Viscum; species Viscum album. The sequence goes on along the minus strand of OY728133.1, from coordinate 1,404,286,968 downwards.
ATGGTTCACCATCAAAAGGCGATAAGTGAACCTTTAGTGAAAACTAGGGCATATATGCCTAAAATTGAATTCTTTCCGTATTTTAAGCCTCTATCCTTTATTGGATAAATGTAAAAACATTTAAAAACATATATAATCATATTTTAGTTATTTCTATCCATTCCCGCCAATACAAAGGCTACATGTTAACTACCATTTAAAATAATATTATTAGAGTGCAACGTAACATTCCCAAGAAACTCGTTGTTGCGTGTTGGGTACGCCATCGAGCGTAGCATCCCCTTTAAAGTCATATTAATATTTTATTCACAAATAGGGATAAATATGAAAATGTCATATTCTTTATTTACCTGGGGTGTTACATATATCTAGTTTTCATAGTCATTTGAGTATAAGAGTATTATTTATGTGGTTTTGATTTTTTCCCTTGATACAAAGTGAAATCATATTCAAGAAAAAAAATTCCCTTATTCTAATTTGAAACTTTGAAATAAAATAAACCTAACAAATTTATATGATATTAATTCATCTTAAAATATTATAAATAGGATCCCTTCAAGGTGTAACCATTCCAACCATGATTTCTCAGGTGTCATGGAAATATTTAGTGTCATTGTTGATTATTTGATAGTATACCCTAGGTGGTTTTGTGTTGAACATAGAAAATGTGGAGGTATGAATTCATGGACCCTCTATAAACTAATTAATAAGATATGAAAAATCTAGTGGTATCCCATTCTTGAGGTTATAAAATATGGATTTTAGGTCTTCCAATATTAATATCACAAGACCATATAACCTTCCCAACAATTTAAGTCTCCATAATAATAACATGATCCTATATTTATAGATTTAATGTTGTGGGAGATATAATTCTAGTAAGAATTAAGACACCAATATTCCCTTTAGGAGTAAACTCGGTTTTTTGTTTAGATATAACATATAAGGAACCACCTTGATCTAATTTATCATAGTACATGAGTATTCATGTTACAAGATCTAAAGTAAATTCTTGATCACTATAGGTTAATGAATAGTACTAAGGAAAAAAACATATTTGTTATTATTGATTTCCCCTAATATAAAATAAAATAAAATAGGTATTATTACCAGGAATCGAGCATAAAAATCCATAATTTAGATCAGTCACACTAAAGAAATAGACACTTTTTAAATACAATACATCAAAATAGAGTATAAAAATAAATTTTCATAACTTAATAAAAAGATATCATAAAGAATAAAATCAATCAACATAATCAAAGTTACTATGAAATAAATTATACAAAGTTATAACTATTTATATACAATCATAAAGAGTGTATAAAAATGATTAAAAAAGAATATAGAAGGATAATGAGGCCAAATACATGAGTCACTAATAACACTTAGTCAAAAATATGCCATAAATTTCCATCTCTATATGAAATGTGAGAATCCTACACTCTTCACCACCTCCCTAACCCAAACCTATGTTAAGGATCATCCACTATGTATAAGGGAAGACTTTACCTTAACTATATCATATGAAATAAAATCTATATACACATAAAATTGTGTATGTATAGTGTGAGAAATAATCCCAATATAATACCACTATTTATTATATAAAATTAATTTTTATAAAAAATCATAAAATGATAATTTGAACTATATATAAGCAATTAATTTTAATTTTTATGAAAATAGGTAACAATTGATATTATATAACTATATTTTGTTTCAAAAATAAATCAAAATTTTAGAGAATAATGAAACCAAATTCATAAATAAATAAATTATAAAAATTATAAATCATCAAAAATAATAACAACACATCAATGTATAGTCAATTATGTGACTAATGGGATAACCTAGGACTCTTGTCTTACAAGTCCATCATGCTAGTATCTGGATGAAATATTAAAAATAATACACCCTTATAAATAACTTAACCTTACGAAAATAAACCTCCCCAAGTAAGTGCATAATCTAAACTTGATGAACTAGTAATCCATAATCTCACTCATATAGAACTACACACTAAATTCCCACTTAATTACCCATAGTTCCCCATGATTGTTTTGAAATAATCATCAATTAAATAAATATAAAATTATTCCAACATCTCATTATTATTCACCCTCCATATAATATCTCCTAATATATTCACCTTTCATCCATTCAAACAAATTCAATGGCATAAATAATAACATGGTGAAAACCATAGGGAGTCACCCATTTACCATTATCCTCAAATAAACTAAACAATTATTATTGTTATAAAAATATAATTCAAACCATAACACTTTCATTTATAAATCAATAATAAATAAAATCATCAATAAAAATTCGTTAATTCCATAATTAGATTCCTTTTTAGTATTTCATCAATAATACCATATTAAAAAGTCATTTAAAATAATATTTTTATGCTTCCATGAAGAACTACATTAACATTAATTTAGATCATGAGAAAACAATAAAACCTTGTCATAAAATCATCATATAGTGTTTAAAGAGACTTTATATTAGTATAATATTAAATCCAAATCACCAAGGACCATAGTTCATGTCAAATGAAAGGAGTATAGAACCACCTAATGGGACATGAAACAAATGATATCAAATAATGAAAACCCACCAATAAAGTGTAAGAAAAAAATCCAAAAAATAGATTGTATAACCCAAAATTAAGAAACCCCCAATTTAAATCCATTCAATATGTTACCCTAGGACACTATGGAAGAACTAGGTAAAGAGGAAGAAAGATAATTAAAAATAAGGAAAGGAGATAAGAATATGGGACTCGTACATTGAATAATCATCAACATAATATGAATAAACATGAAGCTGGTTAGGGAGAAGTGAAGGAGAATAAACAAGTCTCTATCTATAAATTTTCAATTGAAAATATAACAGAGTGGGAGAATGTTCCAGAAAAATGGAGAAAAATAACTAAAATATTAAATTTTCACTACCATAAATGACATGAATCCATGGTCATAATGATCATGAAAGGGGCCATGTATATTCCATTAGACTAAAAAATTAACATATAACCATATTGTATTTTCCCTCTTTCCATGAATGTTATTCATGCTTTCTATTAAATTTTATAGAATATCCTATTTTCATGTCCAAACTCTAGGAAAGAGAATAAAATAATAAAATGACATAATAATTAGCTCTGAGCAACATCATGGGTGGTACATAACAAGAATATTAGGATCCCCTTCATTAGTATCAAAATCAACCATGGCCTTAGATTAAAATCATTGGTTTGTTTCAAGATCGATAACATCATCCTTTGTTTCATAATCTACCATGAAGGACATGATGATTATATAGCCCTTAGGGAAACACATTAACAGGAATTGTTGAAAAATAATAAAATAATGGCCCTTCACCATTGACTTATCTTATAGGGAGAATATTATAATAAGAATTTAATTACCTTTTGAAATAATTATAGTAGTGTCCTTACAAATCATAAATCCAAAAAAAATCATCCAAAAAAATTATAATCAGTTTTATGAAAAAATATATTACCACCATCATTTATAAACGAAAAAAAATAGGTATATGGAGAGAAATATCTAACTTAATACTAAACCTAAATAGAATTATATGTTTTCCAGATAGTGTGCTAATCCACTATCAAAAATATATAAATCAAGTTATTATACCACTAAAAGTTCATGAAAATATAATAGTGTAAAAGAATAATCAGGTTTCTTAATAAATTAGTAGTTATATTAAAGTCTTTTTAATCATAAATCATTGGTACCTAATTAATACGGTGAAAATAAAGAGAGTAAAATTAGTGATAATGGATAGACTAATTGGTGGTGAATTTTTTTCCCATACATTCACCTAATGATGATAAGGTGGGGTCTAAGTATCCCCCACCAAATCCCCATTCCTAAAATCCTGGTCTATAATAAATATTCAATGGGAATCATCAATATAGAATTGATGATTCCCAAATATCATAACTGGGGAGTGTTTATGAGTTATGATAGCATGTGTGAGATCAACTTTGGAAAGTTGGAAAACCAGGAATGTGAGGGAAAGTACTAATCTCCAAACATTGTGGAAAATAAGAGGCTAGTGTAAAAGGATATAAAAAATAATTCCCATAAACTGAACTACCGCTTCCAATAGTGGATAATAGGAAGTGAATGAAACTATCATGACTGTCATATCTCCATAGCTTGGGTTTACATCATCGATCCTCCACCCCTGTATAAATTAAATAATTTATTATATATTAGAATTTATAATAATATCATAAATATATAAATAAGTATTATTACCCAAATCTCCACCCATGTTATATTTTTTAGTATAGAATTAAATTTTCACAATGGTATAGGCTACATGGCCATGATATCAATATATGTTATCAGTGTGCCCACGAAACTATTCCATTATTTTATATTTTTACCAATACTTTTATAATCTTTTTTATAGTCCTCCATGACTTGTGTCTATTAATTCCTAGAAAAAGGAATCCAAATATAGCCATAGTATTTGAAACTATAAGAATCATTACAAATACCTGAAATTATAAAAAAAAATATAAATAAAAATGAATGATTAATACAAATTACATATATTAAAGAAATAAATAATCATTTTTCGGATATAATAGGATGATTTGAATCTATATTAGTAGTGTGTTTATTATCTTAGACATTCTATATGTACCCTCAGTGGTGATAGGAGGACGAAAAGTAATGGGCGTTGAATTATTATGTACTAATGACCCAAGAGTCTATGGAATTAGGAATGTGGAGGTGTGAATAAATAGACATGGATATGAGGGGAAGGACCTGAGGGAGGAAAAGGTCCTCCTTGAAAATAATGAGTATATATCATTGGGGTCTATAATCTATGTGGAATGGTTATGGGATGAGATCAATTAGATATACCAAATACACCTATAGAATCCAACAGGGTGGTAAGAGATCCATGTGATGTATAACCCTAAAAAATATAATCATGATATTTAAAAATATATACAAACGAAATATTTAATAAATATTAAGAATTTATTCTTACATGGGTGATTATTGGTACTATCCAAACCTATTGTATACATTTCACTATTAAAAAATAATCCTCTTTATAATATGATTGTAATATATCATTATCTGAGAAAATAGATTATAAGTATATAATTTAATAGATAGTAAATAAATATAAAATAAATTATGAATGTAAAGTGAAATTGTAAACATTGATCATAATTTTCCAATAATATTTGATGTCCACAATCTTCTGTAACAATTGAAATTCTTTGAATATTGTATCCAAGACTAGGATGAATGCGTACATGAAAATTCGATAAGAAGTATTATTTGAACCATAATCAAAAATATAATGACGTATTAAACTAAAAAACACTTAATCTATGATTTAAAAACTATTTTGTATAGACTTATTTTCCAATAAAATGTTTTAATATATAAGGTTCATCAGTTTCAAGATACGGATCCATTTCCATAACAACAAATATATATTTATTAACATGAAATTCTTATTGAGTTAATGTATGAAGATACTAATATTTAAATATAAAAAATAAACCTTCAAAGTAGTAATCTAATATAATTATTTTCTCTATTACTCCATAATATGATACATCTTTTGAACATGATTGTGTGCCACTTGTTATAGTATAATTTTCAGCTTTGGAACTTAACAATAAACAATAATTTTGAGTTATCATGTTTATCAAATAAATATTAATAATGAACTTATATCCAGAATATATAAAACTGTATTTATTATTATTAAACATAACAATTAAATAAAATAAAATTAAAAATTTTCAGAAATACATGAGATTTGAACTATATTGGAGACTTTTGAATATTAAACTTCTTACTCATTATAATAGGTAAAGAATAATGTATTCGGGTTATATTTTCCTTATGATTCCTATAACATTTAGGGAAAATATATTAATAAAATAACCGTAAAAAATAAATATTATATTTATTCATTCAAAAAATAAATAAATAGTGCACTATGATGTTCCATCTCCCTATCCGTAAGGCTTAAATTAGTCAATGTGCCTAAACTTATACCTCCCCCGGTTATGGATGTGATTTAAATGCCATCTCAGTTGGATAATATTTCTTATCCTCAATACTAATTGTTTGATTATACATCATATTTACAATATTAAAATACAAAGAACAAAAATTCATATAATCCAAGGGAAAGTAAGATTTTACAAAGGGTCTTTTAGGATAGTTCTTATTTCTTATATAAGAATTTTGATTGTATATCATTCATTTAGTGGGATACATACAATTAAAATAAATTATACCCCCATTAATATCTTTTGTGGGAAACTTCATAGTTAGATATAGCATACATGTAAAGAAAAATAGTGGAAATTTTATCTCTAATTCGAAAATCATGATCACTACATATTATTTTATTTTCATCAAGTCATCTTCAGTAAATAATTTTGAATAGATATCTCTATACAAGTTATAAAAATGAAAAATGGTATACATTATATTATTTTAGTATTTTTATTATGATTAATGGAATAAAATAATGTATGTGATATTTAACACCCCATGATTTTGTATTCATTCCACTTGGAATAAAACTTGATATATTTTATATCTTGCCTTATATGAAACATTGAGTCTCTGTGAACCACGTTATAGTAAAAAGTTATAACTTTTAAATTAAATCATAAGTTTTGAATAATAATAACTACATTATAAAAATTATATATAAAGGTTTTTGTTAATGGAAATTTATTTATTAATTCATAATAAATATGATGTCAATTTTTAGTGAATATGTTTTACAATTTAAAAATATGATTTCTTCGAAAATGGGTTTTATCGAATTCTTTCAAGCTTAATTTATAATTAATTTATAAAATTTTTAGAAATTTTATTTGACTAAATGAGTATAATTTTTATAATCTTCATTCTAATTTTATATTAGGGTGAATTTTTAGGATTTTCTAAAAAGATTTATTTTTTAGTGAATCGTGAAAATACCAATTTTGGTAAGAAAATTGTTTATTTTCAAAAAAAATATCTCATTATGTTTTTAATTTTAAATTAATGAAAAATAATTATAATTTAATTATAAATAATCTAATTAATTTAATTTTAATCATCATTATAATTTTTTTTGTACATGTTAATTTTTGTTCTTAAAAAGACATTTTCTAAAAAGTGGTTTATATGGGCGCAATGGGTTTGTATCTTAATAAATAAATTTAATCTCTATTTATTTATGTTTTAATGAAATTTATATATTATATATTAAATATAATATTTTAACATTCATTATATGGCTTTTTGAATATATGGAACTAATGTAAATTTTTTTTACACATAAATTTTCATTTTTCAAAAATGGGTTTTCATAACGGTTTGCAAGATTAATTAAAAATAAATATTTAGACTTATAGAAATATAATATAGTAAAATTTATTCAATATTTTTAATCATAATAATTAATAAAATTTAATACGGTCACTGTAATTTTGGGTTGTAGTTAATAGTAAAAACAACGAAATTTTATAATAGTAGTTAATATTAAAATGGGTTTACCATGGGGTTAAAACATAAGATAAGGGTATGATTCCCTCCCAAACCTATAAAATTATTTTATTTAAGATATTTAAACCATATATTTTAATAACTTCATATACAAGGCTTTTTTAATCCATTTTTTCATGAAATTAACTATAAATCATAGAAATATTTTAAGAAGTTCCAGGTGTGTCCCTCCATTTGCTTATAAAAAAGAAACTCTTATCCTCTATTATTCTCACCATTTAATACTTATATGCCAAAAAAACTCATATAAAACCATCCTATAATCCTTACCTACATGATATTTTTTTTCTTATCCTATGACAAATCCTTCAAGGATTAATGAGTAAGTCAAATGAGGTCTCCCAAACAATATGTGTAGATATTAAGCAAACCCTTTCAATTTAATTTATTATTCTAAATCTTATGAAATTTTTATATACAATAAAACATGGTAAATAAATTATCATAAATATACTAAAATTTTATTTTGATGATGTAGGAACCATTTACCATATCTTATCAATCCAATAAAAGATGAAAATATCCCATGTACATATGTGTGGACTACTGCCGCCCTGTAGTAATAAAACTCATTTTCCACCACCATTATTCATGGTTGCTTATTATAATATATTTAATTTTTATATATGATATTTATTTTATAATTATTATTCTGTACTCATTAATTAATATTATCCTTTCTTCTGTTTCGTCTATCAAAAAATGAAAATGCCAACCACGCATACGTACAGACTACCCTCTCCACATAGTGATGTAATTAATTATTCATAACAGATTTATATATATGTTTATAAGTATGTATATAATGAATATATATTATATTTATATCAGGATTAAAATTAATTATATTAATTAACCATGATCAAATTGTGAGGACCATAACTTCTGAAGCAAATCATACATTAAAAATGAAGTAGTTAACACTAAAAATAATAATGATAATGAAATATTGTTAATGATCGGGTGAAAAGATATTACAAGTAAACTATGTATGATATTATAGGTATTAGTATATTTATTTTATAGAATTATAATTAATTTAAATATTTTAAACATTAGTTTATAATTCTTCTGAAGAAAGATGGACTTCAAGTAAGGGTTTTATGTCATAATCTCTTTTTTTGTCAAGATCATTTATAATTAAATTTTTTTATGATGAAATTATATAATATATTTATCCCATATGTCATGAATTTTATTATTTTTTTGTTATTCCAATATATTTCTTGTTTTACTTTCATTTTAATCTCTTTAATTACTCAATATACAGAAATAATGTTTTTATTGAAAATCGACCTTGTTTTTATCTTTGATCAGGAATCTTTTCTTCTATATCCAAATTTTCATCAATATATTTTGAGGAATTAATTTTCTATTCTTAAAATATTATTTAAATTAATTTTTTACTATATTTTTATTTCTTTAAAAAATTTACTAGAACCTATTTATCATTTTCCAAATGTTGTACTTTTGACTTTTACCAAAAATGTGAAAGGATTTTTTATTTTAACATACACAATATGTACAAGTTTACCCTCCTTAACGAATACTATTTTATTTATATATTACTTTATAAGTTTAATTTGGTCATTTCAAATAAAATTTATTCCTTAATATATTTATGTTTTTTAGATTCTAAATAATTAATTTCAAATAAATAGGGTATTTCCCTAAAGAAATATTCTAGTGATATTTAAAATTTATTTTTATCTATAACAACATGCTTGGATGTTTCTTATGATTTACTGGGTATAAGGTTGAATGTTTCCATATTTATTCTTTCCATGTATGGTTTAACACTGTTATTTTTAAATTTTTATAAAACTTACATCCTTTCAATGGTTTATGAAAAGATCATATGATTGATATTATATGATCTGGTGGCACACATATGTATAGTTTTCATTGTCTGGTGGGTGGTTTCATTATAAACTAGGATGAATCATTATGTTATAAACCAAGATTAGTTGGGTCATTATAGACCTACAATTAATTAGGTAATGAAGAATATCTCATGAGATAATAAGGACTCTAATGGGGAGTGAACTAAATTTAGTAAGGGACTTTTTCCAATTGGATAGTCTTAATAGTTAACATTGACTAAGGAAATGATGGAATTGGGAGTGGACCCAATCAACTATGATAGTCTTGGTATTGATCCATAACTTAGGAAATGATTTTATAAGCTTATGTGTATACAAAAAACTTATATCATATAATTATAATATTTTTTATGGATCCTGGTTAACTATTAATGGTTATGCACTCACATGAATTCTATTTTTTGATTTATAAAACTTTATTACCTATTTTTTATTATGATATATGAATTGATGGGTGATATTTTATAATGTTTAGATCATGTTATCATACCATTATTCTTATCAAATGCTCAATTATGATCATATATTATGTTTACCCTTACTGAGCAGCTGATCTCACCCTTTCTTATGTTTCCCTTCCCTGGGTTATGGATAAAGGTTTTAAGTATGTTATGTATAAAAAGGGTGATAGTTACAAATAAAATAATTATAAATGATATAAATATTTTATGTAACATTTTTTACTTATCCAAGTTTCCAAATACCCTAAACATCTATATTACTTAGGCATGTATTATTATGAAATTTATTTAATATTCATCTAAAATGATATAATACTTATGTATGAAAGTTTTGGGTTGTTATATGATATACAAGAAAATTAAATGATTTTAACTTCAGTTCACTAGTATTCACTAAATTTGATATACTAATTGAATAAATATATAAAATATTGATACTCTTGAACACATGGAAATATTGATTTCTCTCTACAAGAGTCATTATATAACAAGTATGAGGAACCAACCACTTGTTTATACTAATTAGTTTGGGTTAAAGTTATTTTTTCATACCCCATTATTGTAAGTCTTAATCCCCTCTTAAGTCATACAGCATTTTTCCCTACAAATTCAGAATTAGTGTAACAGTTAATAAGATTTTTTTTATTGTGAATCACTTGTAAAAATATCTCAATAGAATCTATGACTAATAATATAAGTCAAAGAATATATAACATTATCTAATTGAACTGAATATATTTATTATTACTCATTTTGTTTCTTGAAATTGGATGACCCTTCCAAAAACAACATTTAAACCCACAATATCTTCTAATAATATATTTAGTGGTATATATAGAGGTTGTTTCTCTTTATCAATATTATTGTAAAAATTTCATTAATAATTACTGTATAGATGTCTCATCGGCAACAAAATCAGTTCCTTATGAAACTAAAACTCTATCTATGTTTTATTCCTCCTGATCGCATATTTTTTCATATATTGGACAACGTAGCTTCTCTTACATACTTTAAACACACAACATTACATAATTATTGATGTAATTTATGACTTATATAATATTATCAATCATTTGGAATAATTACTTTTTTGAATCATCATATACAAGCACACATGTGGTCTATAACTAACTCAAATCTCATATAATTGGTCACAGATACACATATATATCATTCTCAGGATCATTCATCCTTGTATTAATTATGGTCATGAAAGTATATGGATTATTCATGCACAAAAAAGGTGTTATATTATATATATATATATATATAAATGAATAGGGGACATGTGTTTTGCATTTTATTAATATAAAAAAAATATTAAAACTATCATATGATAACCCCAATATGAAACTAAATTTATTAGATAAAAAATCAATATGCTTTTTAGTAAAATCTTACCATTATAATATATATTTTGGGTTTACTAAATGTTCACTATTTTGATTTATTTCTCAATTCTATATCATTTATTTTACCATTTTTTCAAAAATAAACATTTACTATGGTACATGTGCCAAAGTAAAGTGACACATAATCTTTTAGAGAACTCAAAATAATTTTTTATCTTTATTAGGAATTCATATAGCTGTAAAAAAATACATATAATTGTTTAAATATACATTTTTATTCCAATAAAGAATATAATAATTATTTAAGTATTGTATATTATTGGAAGAAAATCCAAGATGATCAATTAACTCCAAATAAACAAAATCGATTTCTTGAATTTTTTTTATTTAAATAAATTCTTTCAAAATGTAAATAAGATAGTTAATTTATCTATTAATAAATATATACATGGTTTTCTCATAAAATAATAGCATGATAAATTCAATTCTATTCATCTTTAAAAAACCAATATACATTAGTGTATTATTTTCCTCTTATTATTTATTAAATTTATGAATTTCATCATTTTCGTTATTAGATAAAGAACATTGCATTGAATTTTCACTCATTACTTCTTATTATACCTTGTTAATTTGATAAGAAAAAAATAACAAATCATGGACTAGATATTTTTCGCCCATTTTATTGAATGATTTTGGTTTAGAGGTTTCGGGAAAATATTATTGGTAGGGAAGTGGATTTTGAGCTAATATTTCAATTGAGAAGGGTGTTGCATAGTGTGTCCCTGGGTTTCATCTCATGAAGGGATGGATGGAAGAAATGGGATTTGTATGGTATGGTATATGACATCATGAAGGGATTTGTCATAGTGGGGGGTTTTGTATCATGAAATGAGGAAGGCATCACAGCTTAATAGTGTGGGATATGGGGGTTTGAACATTACTATTTAGAGTAAGAAGTCAGGTTATGGAATGTCCATATTTGATCATGGTGTGAAGAGTCTAAAGGATGATTTTTAAATAAGTGTAAATCCTTATATTTAAAAAAATATAATTACATATAGAAATTTTACTTTCACACCTGAATCCTTCATAATGTGCAGGCCTTTGATCGAGATATGAGAGGATTTTTAGGAGTTTGTTAAATTATTACAGGCATGTATATCACATAATGGCTACCTTTTTCATGCCCTGGAGGTTAGGTTTTGGGGTTCTTCCTTTTTTAGTGACATTGTTCTATGGTGATTTTTTCACAGCATAACTGATCCTCATTTGAATCAGATTAAAATATTAACTGATATTTAAATAGGTGAAATTGTAGTAGATAATGGCAAGGATTTATGGGATTCATTCAATATGGCTATGTCATGGTGTGACCATTAATTGTCACATCATGATGTTGTAAGTTTCCAGTAGAATTATAAATTCATATGAAAATTAAAATTCTATTAAATTATCTACTAAATGTTAGGTGAGAAGAGATACATTTTTAGAGACCTACAATCCCTACATAGCATCCTTTAATTCTTATCTTGTTGGGATCTAGAATATTTCATTGGAGGTCTGTAACAGTATAAACTTTTATTAATGTAATTTTTCCCTTATTATAGTAATTTTATATACTATAAATCACCTAAAATAACTTACAGACCATAATAAAGGCTTTTTAAATAAATAATTATCTAAAAGAGAATTATTTATAGAATTTAAGGAACATATAATGATTAACTAGTAACTTGACCATAGGAATAGTAATATAACCCTTATGAATAGTAAACCAGCCAAATGAATTGTAAACTCACCCATTAAAGTATAAGTAAAATTTAGGCATATTATAAATTAAATAATGGTATAATTATATCACAATCTAATTAAATAAATTTTTTAAAAAAAAAGTAATTAAGTGTTGGAATTTTTGTATGTCATAAATATTTAATTAGAATTTCATGATTAATTTAATAATTTAAAAGAAATTTTATTTTCATAAAATTTATTGAAAAATTAATATTTCGATTTCTTATAGTTTTAATATAATTTTATGATACCTTAATTAATTTTTTAAAGTGTTATAAAATCAGTTATAATTTTAAAATATGTATTTTCCAAGTAAATGATGATTTTAAATAAAAATTAAATTACTCATATTCAAAAAATTATTTTCATAAAATTGAGTTCATTTATCAATTATAAAAATTTAAAAAATATTAGGGTTGTATTTTGGGTTTTTTCTAAAATACTTGAATTTTTTGTGAATAGTAAAATACGTTAATTTATGGTATAAATACATTATAAATTAAATAAACTATTCATTGAGTCATCACTGATGTAAGAACCATAATCTCAAAATTTCATTCATTATTTTAATATTTTTATGATAACTCTCAATCTATTCATAGTCTTGAGCCAAAATAATAAACTAATGAATTAAATAATGAGAAAACACCCTCTCCTCTACTATAAATACCGCCCCTCACACCCTCTTCCCCTCACACCTATAAAGCTATGATCCTTGCCTAAATTATACTCAGTACTCTTCCCTAAACCATTACCAATGTCCAAGAGATCTTTTTCACATAAAAATATCAAAACCTTTTTTATATGGAGGTTCTTAAGGAGGAAAGATTTAAGATGTAAAATCCTCTTCCTTTTTCTTTTAATTTCTTTTCTATTTAATTTATTTTCTTATCTTATACTCTACTTATCGTATCCAAAATTAATGAAAACTCTAGTAATATTGATATACTATAATTATATTATGTTAATGAAATATCCATCAGTATACTCCACCCTCTCTCTCTCTTATTCTAAAAATGAAATTGTCACTTATGATGTGTCAATTTACCAACGTTGTGGGAGATACACTTCCATTTTCCATTAAAACCTTCAATTATGTTAATAAAATAATTAAATTGTTGAAAAAAGATTATATTTTTTATTTTATATACCTTTTTATGTTCTGGAACAATATTATATACATAATAATAAATAATAAAACTAAGTAAGTTCATTATGATCGAAAAACCGCCAAAATTAATCTACAACGATCATCATTAAATTTAATTTAATGATTCATAATCATTACATGTAACCAAATTCTTTATAAGATCATTAAAACTTATGTAATATAATTAATAAAATTTAACCAAAATTGTGTATATTTATCCACATTTTACATGAACTTCCAATCTTGTATATCAGCAAACCAATCCTAAAAACCATGAAAATGAATGCTCCCAAGGGATGAAATTAAACTCTATAACTCATATAAAAAGGCCATAAATAAACATAATAAAACAATAATGAATAAAATTCATATATAAATGTTTTTTAATTTTTAATTAATGAATCTATTTTTGTTATACAAGAAATTAATTTGAAGAAATCGTCCAGACACAATGTAAGGGGTATTCTTGAACCCAACTCTCTTACTTTGGGTTATCCCTCTTTAACCCCATTTTCAGTATATATATTCCTTAAATATCATTTTTTTTTATCATTATATTAACTTTTATGGGATATAGATGTTTTATACTTTATTTTATTACAAACACAATGTTTTCTAAAAGAACTCTTCTTTCAAAAAAACACACCTTTTACTTATCAAGATTGTTTTTTCTTCACTCAAGGTTGATGATTCATATATCAAGAAAATTATTCCATCTTTAATTTGGGAACTAATTTTTTTTGAATTTATTCATTATTAAATGAAACCCATTCCTTTTCATGGTTTATTTTATTTCAAATATTGATATACATTATATGTGTCATGCATGATAAGTGAATGTTATGATGTGATGGGTGTGCCTAGAATTATATAACAAAATGTAAATAATATGATGTGATGGGTGTGCCTAGAATTATATAAGGCTCCAATTAATTGGGTAATGTGATGAATCTCGTGATTTAAATAAAAATATTGGTAAACAAGATGTTATATTTGTTCATAAATATGTGTGGTAGTTGACCACTATGAGATGATGTTTCATTTTTATGAATTTCCACATTCCATGAATTTTCTTAATACTTCCTCTCATGATTATAATCGTATTCCTATGTTATGGTTATAATTATTATTCTCACCCATTATATATTGTTTGAGGTTCTTAATTATCCTCTTACTATGCTTTTATCTCTCCCTTTTTTATGTATATCCTCATATTACTACGTGTAATAAGGAGAAATCAAGGGCCAAAAAGAAGATATAGAAGAATAAATTAAATAAATGTTTATGTTTTATTTTTTAAATTTTATGTATGGTCCTAATTTTCCTAATACACTAAACCTTTGGATCTTATTAATGTAATGATTTTATGTTTTTTAACATTAAAATTATGTAATATTAATGTAAGAAAAAGTAGGGTCATTATACTTAGTATCAGAGCACGGTTTAGTTAATTGGGGAATCAGGATTATAGAAGCTTTTTGAAAACCCTTAGTATGAGACTAAGTATATGTATGAACACAATAAGGTTTTATAAACATATGGATCCCACAAGATATGTCTTTAGTATTAAATTCACAAAGTAAAAAAATATTTATTCATGACTTGTAAACTTATGTTTTGTTCTAACCATTTCTATTTTAGAAAATGTTGGGAACCATGAGAAACTTGGCCAACAACCCATGAGAGTGGTAATTTAAGTGATTACTTGAATATAATAGTTAATAATTTGGGTGGTTGAGTTCAAAATTTCATGGATATTCTTACCCAACTATCTCAGGTTATGAACAATAACCTAAATAGTGTGGAATGTATGCCTTCACCAAGGAGGGAACAACTGGTTATCGAGTGTTTTATGCAGCAATGATCACTGATGTTTACTGGATCTTTTGATCCACCTATTTTAGAATAGTGGTTCAAATCAATTTAGAAGATCTTTTATGTTCCTCACTATTCTAATATATAGATTGTGAATCCCATTGTTTATCATCTAGATGGAGAGGTTGATTAATAGTGGTATTGGACTAAGAACACTAAGCTAAAGGGTGAAATTTAAGAGATGGAGTGGGAATAATTTAACATAATGTTTCATAATAATTATTTCCCTAAAAATGTCAAATAAATATGAAGAGAGAATTTTCAGATCTAAATAAAAAGGAATGAGAATCTTTCAGGATCTACAAATAAAATTTCACAAGGCTTAAAAGGTACGCTTCGGGTTTTGTTATCAACAATGATAGAAAAATTGATAGATTCTTTAGTAGTTTAAATCCACACCTTCAAAAATATCATGAAATTATAGATTTTTAGAGTTATAAATAAGATGTTCGAAGTGCACTCAAAGTGGAGATTAAGTTTAGATAGTGGTCCCATGGATATGGTGATAAGAAATGAAATATAGAGTTTCAAGATGGGGGTCTATTCAAAAAGGTGGAAAGAAAAATAAACCACCAACATGCCAAAACTGTGGGACAAATCATCATGGGAACTTCCTAAAGGGGATGGAAAAATGATTCATGTGTGGAAAATAAGTCAACCAAGATCATGAACATCAAAAATAAATGAGGAAGCAGGATAATGTGGTGGAGGAAAGGAGAGAACCACCCATGGTCCAATCCTATAACTATAGGGAGAAAGGGTACTATGTGAGATAGTGCACTAAACCTTAATTCCTCTAGTGTAATAAGTCTCAGTAGGCACCAAATCCAATGGAGCAAGGCAGTGCTTATTCCCTCACTACTATTTATTTGGAGTAAGAAAATAAAGTTGTACAAGGTACACATATTTTTCACTCCAGAATGGAAAAAGTCTTATTTGATTCTAGTTCTGCACATTTCTCTATATCTTGAAAGTTTTTATAGAACTATTTAATCGAAGCTCTGACACCTAGAATTAGAGATATCTATAAAAACACCTAGTGGTGCAATTATTGTAACCCAAGTGTAGGATACTTCTCTTATTGGTGTATTGGGAAGATTCATTGAGAGAATATAATCATACTTCCCTTTGTGGAATTAGACACTATATTAGGGATGAATTTTCTCTCATTATATAGAGTGATTGTTAAATTTTAGGAAAAGGAAATATCTTTTCATGTTATGAACTATCCCATGATCCTCTACAAATTTAAGGAAGATCATGAATCTCCTTTTGAAAATCCTTCAATGTTGTGGGTGTTGATTTCTTATAAAGAATCATACCTCTCTCAAATGGTTGAGTTAAAAAAATGTCAGCCTAGAAGAAATGCCCAAATTGAGGGAATGCAATGATGTATTTCATGAAGTGTTACCTGTAATTCTCATGGATCGTGAGGTAGAGTTCTCAATAGGTAATAACAGGAGCAACTCCTATCTCAAAGTGTCCCTATAGTATGGATTGTATTGAAATGGAGGAGTTAAAGAAGTAGCTTCAAGAGTATTCGGACAAAGGGTTCATATGCCCTAGTGCATTACATGGGGGGTGCATCGGTGTTATATGTAAAGAAGAAGGATGGATCAATGTGGTTGTGAGTCTATTATTAGGAACTCAACAAGATCATTATAAAGAACAATTATGTTCTTCCAATGATTTATGACATTTATGATCAGTTGTGAAGAGCTTAGTACTTTTCAAAGGTGGATCTTTATTATGGATATCATCAGCTAAAGGTGAGGAAGGAAGATATTCATAATTCTACCTTCTGTATAAGGTATGGGCACTATGAGATTCTAGTAATGCATTTCAAACATACTAATTATCCTAAAATCATCTTGGATTTGATGAATAGAGTCTTTAGACGTTACCATGAAAGCAATTTGGTAGTTTTTATCGATGATATTATTATCTTGTCAAAGAGTAAGGAGAAACATGAAGAACATATAAGGATTATGTTGATGACATTATGGAAGAATAATTTTTATGCCAATTTCAGCATGTGTGACTTTTGGATTTAGCAAGTCACATTCTTGGGACATGTGATCACAAGTGAGGGAATTTCTATAGACCCTTCAAAAACAAATTAATTTGAGGAATGGACCAAACCCTCTAGTGTCACAGAAATCTATAGAATTCATGGATTAACTGGGAACTTCCAAAGTTTTGGGAGAAATTTATCATTACTTTCAATATTGCTAACTATGTTAGAAAGTAAAGGGGTAAGGTATGTCAGGATGGAAGAATGTGAGGAAAAATCAAGGAGCTAAAGAAGAGGTTGATCACATCACAAGTAATTGCATTACTAAAAAGTGGAAAATGTTTTGTGATATACAGTGACGCTTCAAAGAAAGGCTTGAGTTTTCTACTCATGAAATATGATGATGTGAAATCCTACGCCTAACAGTAGTTGAAGATCCATAATCAAAACTACCCAATGCATGGTCTGGAGTTAGAAACAGTGATTTTTTCCTTGAAAATATGGCGGAATTTCCTCTACAATGAGAAGTGTGACATATATAGCGATCACAAGAGCTTAAAGTATATATTCACACAAAAGGATATCAACATGATTCAAAGGATATAGTAAGAGCTAATAGAAGACTATGATTTATCTATTCACTATCAACCTGGAAAGGTAAATAAGGTATATGATGCTCTTAGTAAAAAATAACCTACTACTCAACATATGTTGTGGATCGAGAAAGTCCCTATCCTCATGGATATGCAAGGGATGGATTTGAAAATCCTGATGGAAAATAATACATTCTACCTTTCCCAAATGATTTCCCAACCATCTATCGAAGAGAGGATTAAGGAGGCACAATGGGATGATCTAGAGTTACAAAATAAAGTGAATGCAGTAAAGGAAGGAAAGCTTCAATAGTCTAATATTGATGATGATGGTGTGATTTGGTTTGTAATAAGTCTTTTTATGCCTTTATAACCAGTGATAAAGAAGGGTTTATTGGATAATTCACATAGCTCAACATTCTTTTTCCATCCTATAAGTACCAAGATGTATCGTGAACTACGAAAACACTTCTTGTGGGATAACATGAAGACTGATATTGCATAATATATCTCAATGTGCTTGATATGTCAGCAAGTTAAAGTATAGTGATAGAATTCCAAATGGTTGATGCAACCATTTCCTATACCCATTTGTAAATGGTAGAATGTCACTATAGAATTTGTCACGAGTCTCCCAAATACAACCAAAGGGAATAATGTGATATGGTTTGTGGTGGACCGACTCCCCAAGACATCCCACATTAGTTCTATTAGATAAGATATCTTTCTTGAACAATATGAAAAGATATAAGTGAAAGAAGTGGTGAGACTACATTGGGTTCCACTCTCAATTTTCATTGATCATGATCTTAGGTTCACATCTAAATTATAAAAGAGTCTTTAACATGATTTGAGTACAGAATTAAATTTCATCATGGCCTATCACCCCTAAACTGATGGCTAGTCTGAAAGGACTATTGAAACACTTGAAGATATTCTTAGAGAAAAGTATTTATAATTAAAAGGAGGATGGGATCGTCATCTTCCATTGGTTGGGTTGCCATAAAACAATAGCTTCCACTTGAGTATTTAGATGGATCCATATGAAGCTCTATATGGAAAGTGATATAAAACTCTATCCTACTAGGATGAAATTGGAGAAATAAAGATACTTTGACCTAATATTTTAAAATAGATGGTAGATAAGGTTCAAACCATCCAGAATCATATCAAATCTACTTAAATTTGGAAAAAGAGCTATGCTGAAAACCATTGAAGTAACTTAGAGTTCAACATTGGAGATAAAGTCTTACTACAAATATCATCATGGAAGAGAGTCATGTGGTTTCAAAAGAAAGATAAGCTAATACAAAGTTAAATTGGCCCTTTGAGATCCTTGATCACATAGGATTTATGACCTATCAACTTTTAATTCCACAAAATATAGCTCAAGTTCATTATGTGTTTCATGTATCACTCTTGAGAAAGTACATACCAGATCCCTTACATGTACTAAACTCTGAGGTGGTAAAATTGGAGGTTGGTCTCTCATAGGAGGAGTAGCCGATAAAGAATCTTCACCAAAGATATAAGGTTATATTCAACAAGACATCCCACCTGGTTAAAGTGTTGTAGAGGAACCATAAGTATGAACAAGTAACTTGGGAACCGAAGGAGGTGACGAAGGAGAAGTACCCTCACCAGTTTATGTAGAATGAAATTTCAAGGGATAAATTTCAAAATGGGGGAAGAATGTAACAACCCATACTTTTGTCAATGGAATTTATCTCTTTTTATAGCAATGTTGAATACTATAAATGACATAAAATCACTTATATTCCATAATAAAGACTTTATAAATGAGTAATTAATGAAATAAAAGGTATTTAAAGAAGTTAAGGAACTTATACTGAGGAAATAGTAACTTGACCTTAGAAATAGTAATATAAAATTTTTGAATAGTAAAATGGTCAAATGAATAGTAACATCAACTCTGAAAGTATAAGTAAAATTTAGGTATCTTTTAAATTAAATAATGGTATAATTATATCACAGTCTAAGAAAATAAATGTTTTAAAAGTTATTAATTAAGTGTTGGAATTTTTTTAAGTCATAAATATTTAATTACAATTTTATGATTAATTTAACAATTTAAAAGAAAATTTATTTTCATAAAATGTATTCCTAAATTAATATATTTATGTCTTATGGTTTTATGAAAATTTTATGTGACCATAATTAATTTTTCAAAGTGTTATAAAATTATTTATAATTTTAAAAAATGTATTTTTGAAGTAAACGATGATTTTAATTGAAAATTAAATTACTCAGATTCAAAAAATTATTTTCATGAAATGGAGTTTTTTTTTAATTCTAAACATTGAAAAATGGTTAGGGTAAATTTTTGGGATTTTTTGAAATACTTGAATTTTTGTGAATAGTAAAATGTGATAATTTATAGTATAAATACATTATAAATTAAATTTACTATTCATTGAGTCATTGTTGATGTAAGAACCATAATCTCAAAATTTCTTTATTTATTTTAATATTTTTGGTGATAATGGTCAAACTATTCATTTTCTTGAGTCAAAATAATAAACTAATGAATTAAATAATGATAAAACACCTCCCTCATCCACTATAAATACCACCTCTCACACCCTCTTCTCCTCACACCTCTTAAGCGTTGATCCTTTCTAAAATTATTCCCAATACTCTTCCTTATCCCATTCCTCGCATCTGAGATCTCTTGGTCTCATCATATGACCAAAACCATTTCTCTAGGTAGGTTCTCATGGAGGATAGATTTAAGAGGTAAAATCCTCTTCCTTTTTCCTTTAATTTCTTTTCAATTTTATTTTTTTTATTCTCTTCTACTCACATTATATTTTTCAAAATGCATGATAACTCCAGTATGTTTGACATTCTATAATTATATCATTTTAATATACGATTCATCAATAAACTTCTCCATCTCTCTCTTTTATTCTAAAAATGAAATTTTTGCATGTTATATGTTAATTTACCAACATCGTGGGTGATGCACTTCCATTTTACTTTAATGAATTCAAGTATGTTAATAAAAACATTAAATGGTTGATAAAAGATTTTAATCTGTATGTTATAAACCTTTTTGTGTTCTAGAACTAACTTATATACATTATAATAAATGATAAAACAAACTGAGCTCATTGTGATCAAAAAACCACCAAACTTAACCTAAAATGATAATCATTAACTTTTATGTAATGATTCATCCTCATGATATATAATAAAATCTTTATAAAATCATTAAAAATTATTTAATATAATTAATAACATATCATAACAATTGTGGATATTTATTCAAATTTTACACAGACTTCCATTATTGTATACAAGAAAACCAATCATGAAAACCCTGAAAATGAAAACTCCTAAATGATTAAGTAAAAATCTATAACTCATCTAAAATTCCATAAATGAACATAATAAAAAAATAATGAAAAAAAATCGTTTATAAATGTTTCTATAATTTTTATTTAATGAATATAATGTGATTATATAGGAAATTAAAGTGAATAAAGAATTCGGACAAAAGGTAAGGGGAATTCTCAAACCCAAATCTCTTTCTTTGGGTTTTCCCTATTTTGCCACATTTTTAGTATGGATATTCCTTAAATATATTTTATTAATAATTATATTAAATTTTTATGGATATACATGTTTTCTAATTGATTTTATGACAAACATAATGTTTTCCAAAATAACTCTTCTTTCAAAAAAACACACATTTTACTTCTCAAAATTGTTTCTTATTCACTCAAGGTTGATGATTCATATATCAAGAAAATTATTCCATATTTAATTTTGTATCCCAAAGTTTATGAATGAATTATTTATTAAATGAAACCAATTTCTATCCATGGGTTATTTTATGTCTAATATTGATATACATTCTATGTGGCGTGCATGATAATGTGAATGTTCTGATGTGATCGATGCGCCCGAAATTATATAGCGCTCCAATGCATTGGGTAATGTGATTAATATCAATAGTTAAAGTGAAATATGTGGGAACATGATGATATCTTTTTTCATGAATATGTGTGGTAGTCGACCACTAATACATTATGTCTCGTTTTTATGCATTGCCACATTCTATACCTTTTCTTAATGTTTTCTCTCATTATTATGGTAATATGCATATGTTATGATGATAATGATTATTATAAACCATGTTATATCATTTCATGTTAATATATATCCTATTATTTACCTTTTATATCACCCATTTTTTATGTATATCTTTAGGTAACTACGTTTACTAAGGAGAAATCAAGGGCCAATAAGAAGCCAGAGAAGAAGTAAATAAATAAATATTTATGTTTAATTTTTTAAATACTATGTATGGTACAAATTTGACCAAGGAACTAAACCTTTGGATATTTTTTATGTAATTATTTTATGTTTTTTACCATTAAAATTATTTAATTGTAATATTAGAAAAGGCAGGGTCACTTTAAGGTGAGTTTCATTTACACTATCTTAGGATATCCCCTTTTTCTTCTCCATATAGGAGTTATGGTGGAATCTTATTGAAAGTTTTTATTTTTTACTTTGGGATATAATATTGATGGAGGTTTTTGTAACCTAGTTTTTTGGGGTTTCACCTACATGAATTTGAATTTTTGATCATATCCTTCCTCTTGTCTTTATGTAGTAGTTATTAGATCATCAATTGAGGTGGGGGATTCGAAAATTCTCTAACTTTTTTTGTGAATTATGGAAGTATAATTCGTATTATTTATTTGGAACTATGTAAAGGATTAACATAATGATGATAATGAATCTTAATAAATAATATTTAATAGAATTGGTGAATCACATATTATTTATATGATTCTATGTTATTTCATGTGTTTAATATCTATTTTATCTTACTACTTAAAGTGTTACATGGTTTTTTGATACATGATAGTTATTATGATTTTATTTCTATAATCATCCCTCATAAAAGGATAAGTATTTATATGTGGTAATGAAATGGTTGTTTAGAAATGTGAAATTTTTTAATGATGCTTGGGTTGTCCAGGATTAACCCTTATGAAAAGAATAATTAAACAATGATTTTTTGTTGTGATTTGATATTGGGTTTTCTATAGTTTGGTATTTTTTTATTTTGTTTTATTTTTTATCTTTGTAATAGTCTTGGTTTAGGAATTTTTTGGTAGATTTTTTAGTGTTAGAATGGGTTTCACAGTGGGTGTTGTGGCTGGTTTTCCATGGTTGGCATGTGGAGGTGTGGTTATTGATGTAGATGTGGTGGATGGGTTTTTATATGGTATAAAAATGGTACCATGGATATTTATATGGGAATTAAGTGGTTTTTTGGTCATTGTAGGGATTATAGGAATGTGTTCTGAGGCATTTTTGTGGTGGTTGATTATGAATTGTGGAGATTACATTAGAATTTCCTGATTGTATGGAATGTGGTTGGTAATAATGAATATGGTAATGATCATAGTCATGAATTTAATAAGTACATGCTATTAATGAACTATCCTTCACTACAGTTAATGGTAAATGGTTGGGATTAATGTGAATGGTGGCTAATTAATATCCCACCATTAAATTTGGAAATGAATAACATAATCAATTTAATGTTTCCAGTAAATTTATAAAAATATAAATTGTTAAATGATATTGATAAAGAGGAGAACCATGAATATTTTTATAAAACTTTTGTGTTGAGGTCAAGTTGATTTATGTTGTATAGATTTCAGGAGTTTCTTGTGAGTAGTATTGATAGTCTGGTGATGATTATGGGTACTATTAGTGTTTTTTATATGTACATTTAGTTTTTATTATATGATGTTGTATTATATGTTATATTTTCATATAGTATCATATTAACCTCACTCAAGCCACATAACCTTACTGACACACAAATGTTTTGGGTTATAGGTTTTTTCCCAAATATCCATGTTGGTAAGGGAATAGATAGTTAGATACTCTCTCTTATACAGTCTCCATTATAGATGTAGTATTGGTTGTTATAGCCCATAGTTATGAAGCACGGGAAATAATATCCAGAATTTCAAGTTAAATTTGTGTAGTGTGGTGATAATGTGATATGATTAGATGATGATATGATATGGGATAGGATACATGGGGTGTTATTCATTGTAGGAAGGGGTAACATGGTTGATGTCATTAATTTTCATAATACCCTAATGTGATGGAAATGTGATATGCGGTGTGAGGATATTGTGTGTGGTTTTCATATGGTATGTGGTGGTGGATATGTGATGATGATGATGTAGATGTGGTTATTTAGTTATGTAGATATATAAGGTATGGAAAAAATATCTTTTTTGGGGGAAATGAGAATGATAAATCATTGGGGAAGTGGCTTTAGTGTGAATTATTGATATGTTCTTTTGTTATTATTTTATTTCACTAGATTTGTTTCTATGTGAGTGAGACTTAGTGAGTTTGGGTGATACATGACAAGTTTTTTCATGAATTAATTATTATGATGCTTCCACATTTTCATGAGAGTTATTAAGGAGGATTCTACTTAGTATACATATATTATAAACATTTTTTATATTTCTTTTAGGGATTAAAACATAGATCTTTACATTACAAGTTCATGGAATGGAGCTTTAGTTGGAGTCCATTCCTTAGGAGTTTATTTGTTTGGGTATTATTATTAAAGAACTTACTCTGTGTGACATTACATTAAATATGGGATAGCAGTTTTTATTTTCTATTATTTTTTCAATTAGTGTTTTCATTTATATATTATTAGTATTTTAAGGGTAAGACATCCCATATGTATGTTGTATACTATTGGTTATATTAATTAAACCATGGCCAATTGAAGAAAATATTTGAGGGTGTTTATCATCTTCACTACGGGACTAGGAGGGGTTCCTAGTTTATTTAATGAAAATTTGGTATCAAATATATGTATGAGTGTTATAGTGGAGTCTGATGTGAGGATCTATTGTGTATTACATGGTTTTGGTAGGAAAATAGTGTTTTTTGTACCTAGTGTGTGATGTGGTAAGGGAGACTAGTTTGGACCCAAGAAATTAAGGACGCATATGATCTAACATAAGGAAATTAGGATCACTAAACACCCTAGGAAAGATAATTCTGGTTGTGGAGTAGATACCTAGGATAATTGCATGCATTATACATGTTTGAACATGTATTTGAATTTGGTTGATTTTGGGGAAGTTAAAAATAATATGATTAAATGATCTTGAATGAATTACATGCAACTTGGATTAGGATTTTATTTATCAATTGAAGATATGGGTCATGTTCATCATATTTGTATAGATTGGGTTAGTAAGGTATGACAGGATGACTTGATTGGCCACTAAAGGGTTTACCTGACTAAGGATGATGGGTTTTAGAGGAATACATTATGTGAGTTCCAAAATAAAGTATTAGATAATTATGATTGGATTGTCTCTAATTTGTAGATGGATTAGTGGATGGAAGAGCTAGAGATCTCTTTTATCTTGATCAATGTTATGATTGAGTATTGGGTTCTAATTGTTTTTAATCTTGTGATAGGGTTCATTACCCAATGGAGTATCATGTTCAATGGATATTGTAAGGAGATGGAGGTTTCATGGGATGATTTTCTAATGGAGTTCCATGTATAATTACTTTAATTTATGATGAATATAGAAAAGAAGAATTTTTTTTCTCTCCCTTCAATAGGGGGTCCTAAGCATGTGGGACCTCAGGATCAGATTTAAGGACCTTATACACTTTTTCCCATAGTCTTTTCCAAATGATTAGAAGAAATTACCACATTTATATAAGCCATTTCATCCATCTCTTTAGTATTTAGATACCCCATTTATATTGCCTATGTATCTAGAGTTGAATAATAATTTATATGTGATTGAGAGTATTCATGATCAGTTAGGATCATCTTGGATAGTAATCATTAAGTCTTCATATGGAGTAGAATTGTAAATAGAGGATTTTGGATATCAAGACCATTGAGGTTCTGGATAGTAGGGAGTTGACCCCCGTAGTCTTCCTCACAATTCTCTAGATCTAGTACTTCTCATGTATCCACTAGGATATTTTTTTCCTATGTTCTTTACTTATTGATATTATGTTCACCATAAATTCAAGTTCCCAATCATTCTTTGAGGAAAGTGTGGTATGGGAAATCATTTTTTATTCTATCCATAGTAATAGTTTCCTCAAAGGAATTATCTGTTGTATAGTTAGTAAGATTATGTTCCACTAAGGATATATGGATTATAAAGAGGTTATCTCCCTCTCCTTCAATAATATTTATCTAAGTGTGTCCATGGAGGTGTTCATCAGTAGGGATGTGGAGGTAAGGGAACCAAGTGTAGTTAGTTGTATGTGGTATAGATTCCATTCATAGGAGGGAAAGATATTTTATGAGATATCTTTGTCTTATCATCTACCTTGGAATCACATTATTTGACTATGAAGCTTTACACTTATTATTTACACCTTTCTTGTTCCTTATTTTGGGAATGATGGTAGAAAGTCTCCTAATGCCTCTAATATTGACTACACTATTTAGAGTCCAATTGAGTTTGTTTGATGTATTTCATGGTTGTGATCTAATAATAGGTAAAAATTATTCATTAGTGGATTTGTTTTTCTTGGTGCATATTTGTCTATATGGTATCATCCCTGACATGGATTTGTGTATTCTATCTTTGTATCCATTTATTGATTCTATAGGAGGGTCTTTTTATGAGTAGGGTTGGTGTGTTGTTTTTGTTAACGAGTGGGATCATCGAAGTGATTATAGACATTCATATCATCTTTTATATCATCTAAAAGATCCTTAATTAAGTTTGGTAGAGATATAAGTGGCATAGTTACCAAGAGTGTTTGATGAGTATCAATATTTATTTTATAAATAGTTTGTGAAGCTTCCCCCTTAACACAATATCAAGTTTGGGATAGACTTTCATCCCAGTGTCTCTAAGATTTTGATAGATCCTTTCCAGATAGAACCTTATATGTTATATAAATTTAGGATTCATATTAATGATTCAATTTAGAACACTTTCATACATCTTAGTGTGTCTTTCTAGGTTGCTCCAAATTTTTTCACTAAGAAGGAAAACTAAGGTATAAGGTTTTGCATAGACTATCAATGGCTGAACTAGATGATGGTCAAGAACCATTATCCTATTTTGAGGATATATTATTTGTTATATCAAAAATAGGTATTGTGCTGTTTTTTGAATATTGATATGTAATTTAGGTATCATTATATGAGGGTGAAATAGGATGATATCCTAAATCATCATTTTATGTGTTATTATAGGAAATTAAAGTTCATAGTTATGTTGTTTGGTATCATGAACACCCATATCTATTTTTATGGGACTTATAAACTCTGTTTTATTAGTTCCTAGATTAGTTTATGATTGTTTTAACTGATAACATCCTCATATACTCAAAGTTTGGGGAGGACCATTATAAGTATCTTATAGTTGTTTTAGAAGTCCTTATACACCATTTACTCTATTAGAGGTTGTCTAAGTAAAGGTTTTGGATGCATAATGTGAAATTTAGCAGATATTTGGTGTCCCAATAGGTATTATCAGTCAATCGTTTAAAGATTGAGGTGGTTTGTTATTAGGTATAATCCAAGAATTTTTCAATGTTATGAAGTTTCCATGGTATTTTATGCTACTATAAAAGGTTCATGTCTGATTTCTATTATATTCCAACTCTATTTACAGACGAAAATTTGAATGAATATGCTTTCATATGGACTAATCATTATAATAAAACATTCAACATCCTAAATGTGAATTTGATCAATTCTTCTATTCTTTGGTTTCCAATGGAGGAAATGATGTTCAAGGTTTTGTGTAATGCTTCTCCTCTTGGTTTATGATTAATCATGATGCTATAGAGAGAATTTATCTAATGTGGGTTTATATATTTCTATCCCTAGAATATGAACTATGAAAATCATGATCCTGAATTGGTAGTGGTGGTGTTTTCTCTATTTTTTTGGTTGTATTATCTCATTTAAGAATGTTTTGTGTTCTTCAAAGATCACAATATCTTGAGCTATATTTACTATTATAAGAATTTGAATCTTCATCAGTATAGTTGGGTGGAGTTATTAAAATATTTTTACATTGAGATCTACTTAATCACTAGGAATGAGAATGTAGTTATTGATGCTCTGAGAAAGAAGTCTTTGGTGATGCTGTTATGGAGTCTATGGATTCTTAGAGAGTGGTGGAGGATATTTTAGTGATGTATATTGATGTGGTAGAGGTCTATGTTAGAGGTTTATTAAATCATATGAAAATAAATTCATCCGTGTTGTATAAGGTGTAAGATTCTCAGTAGGGAGAATTTGAGGAAGAGGTGATGAGGGACTACATCTTTTACAATGATACTCCTAGTTTATGGTTGGGGGTTGATCAACATTAGATATGGTTTTAGTGGAGATTGTTTGTTCTATAAAATATTTGTGAGTTAGTTATTCATGAGTTTCATAGGTCTCTATTTGATGTTGTTAATTTATATTCAAGATGTATCATTCCCTGATGTGTTAGTTTTGGTGATTGGGGATAAAGGAATCTATAGTGAATTTCAAGTTACGGTGTTTGGTTTTCCAGAATGTAAAGGTATAGTATAATGTCCCTACTAGTTTTTTACAACCATTGGATGTCCCCAAGAGGAAGTTATAATAAATTTTGATGCATCTATTTATTAGTTTGAATTTATCTAAATAATAATATGATGTTATTTTAGTGATAATGGTTTTATTGATGAAGTCATCTCATTTTCTAATGATCGTGGAGTCAGGTTCCATAGATGTTCTAGAGAGGTGGTATGTGGATAAGGAAGTAAGGCATTATAGGGTACTAAGGACCATAATCTATGATTCAGATCCACATTTTACCTTTTATTTCTAAGGATTACTTTATAATTATTTTGTATCTCAACTAAAAATAAACAACAGTTACCATCCATAGATGAATAGACAATCTGAGTAGACTATTCAAATGATAAAGGATATGTGGTGAGCATGTGTTTTAAATTTGGTGAATATTGGGTAAGTAAATTTCCTTTGGTTGAGTTTTATTATAATAATATTTATCACTATTCTATTGGAATGGCTTCATTCTAGGAATATCTTGGGCGTCCATTCATATCTTTGTTGTGTTAGACTGAGGTTGGGTAGTTGGAAATCCTAGGACCATATATAGTGAAGATCATGACCAATAAGTTGTAGATGATTTTGGAGTGGATGAAGGTGATGCGAGATCTTAATAATTCTAATGTTGATTGGATGAGGAGGCCCCCATAGTTAAAGATATAAGATCATGTATTCTTTAGGGTTTCCTCTAATCATGGTCAGTGGAGGTTTGGATATGAGAATAATATTTCTCCCTAGAATATTGTTCCTTTTATGTTATTGATTGTGTTGGAATATTGATTATTTATTCCCTAGTATTTAGACCAAATTCATGATGTTTTTCATGTGTTGTAGTGATGTACTTATTTTTCATGAAAATAATTTAACATTTATATAATGAATTTTAATGTTTAACCCATGTAATTAATTTATTTATTTAAATGGTTTTTATTTTCAATTAAAAAAATAATTTAGAGAAAAGAGGTGAAAATGATAAATTTTGATGTTTATTGAAATTTTTGAAGTTATTGTTTACCCTTACACATGATATAGGGGCTACATAATAGTAATATATGCCCAATATTTAGGTAGGAGACTTTTTTAGGAGATAAATAAGGGTAAATTATAACTCGTTGAGGCTATGATAGTGAAATAGATTAGACTCAAAGGTTTTGTGAGGGTAGTAACATGATATGTAAAGGTAACCATAGATTTTTAAGCTCTAAGTATGGCTATGTCAATTATTTCCACCAATTTAAAATTGTAAGACATTTGATATGTAAGGGTAAGCACGTTTTTTCCACCACTACATAAAGGAAAGTGTTTTTAAAAATAAAGGTAGCCCATGGATTATACTGGCTGAGTAAAGGTTGTGGAATGGTCATCAGACAAGCACTACTACTTTATTACCAGAATTTCTACACAATAGGGATCACCATGGAAGCTAAAATGATATCTAGTAGATACTATAGAATCAGAATTATCCATGAAAGAGGTAATCCTTGCATTGTATAAGACACTAGAGGATGAAAAGTAGTTGGATGTTGTGTTGTAGGGTTTTGTTATGCCATGTAGGCATGATAGATATAGAAGTGATGAAGAATTAATAAAGAAAAATCTTGCAGGTGTGGAGGATATGACTATGTTAAAACCATGTGAAGGAAAACCCTATGAGGAGGAGTTTCACTATGATATTCATATCTACACCGTATAGAGGGTTTTCACTAAAATATTAAAAACCTTATATCCTTTGAGAATTCATGGCATAAAAAAGATATATTTTAGTGATATCCATGTGGATTCATGATGATTCATGGGAGAAATAAAGAAAAATTGACTATGGACATAAAAATAGATATGAAGTAAGATTTATGGGATGATCCTTTTTCCTATAAATATAGGGCTTTTGAACCACACTAAGGAGCATCTATGGATTAGGAGATCAACCTGGAGGAGGTTGTTTTTTAATTCTTAGATATTGTATATCTAAGTTTATTTTTCAATTAATTCATATACATATATGTTTTAACAAAATATTATTCCATTAGAATATTTATATACATATATATATATTCCCAATGTAATCTCTTATACTCGCTATGGTGAGTGACTAACCCAAATCTTGGACTTGGGGGAAGTTTCATTGGGTTCCAAAATTCTAATATTAAATTCTTAATGATTTAATTATATTTGTGGTGAATGGGAGAGAAGTTTATTGGTTCAATGATAATTCACCACATCATGACTCTCAAATTCATCTCTATTATTTAGTTTATATTTGTTCCCTCCCTTATATTGAATAAAAACTCATCATATTATGGAGTTGAGTTTATCTAATGGGTGAAATGGAATACGATGGAGTCAATTCATGGAAGGTTCCAAACTCTCAATTGAGGTGTGACATTAACATTGATTATTAAAGGAGGTGAAGTTTGGTATACTAAAGGAGACTCCGAGGAATAAAAAATTTCATAATCAATAAATTAAAGACTAGTAATTTATGAATTATATATAATAAATAAATTACCAAAATAAATAATGAATAATAAAAGAACCCTTGGGACCAATACCTTTCTTTCCTAACTTCATTAATTTTTTCATATACATGATTATTTTAGTATTGTATTATTTTCCCATTTCTACCATCTTTTTCATTATTTTCAAAACAGAATAAAATATGAAAAAGAAACAATAAGAAAATTAGGATTAGTTAGTGAACCACTATAAATATCCTCAAGTGATATGACCCTATTCATCCATTATCATGCACTAAGAAAAATTTATTTTCTTTTTTACCACCCAACTCCATACTTATCAAAACATTTTACATTTTTTAGGGAACTAAGCAGTTGTTAATTTAATTTTTATATTCATGTTTTAAATATTTTTTGTATATTTCTAAATAAAAAAATTGATTTCTATGATGTAATCAAATGATTATTATTCTACATGGACTAATTAGTCACATGCACAAGGTCAATTGTTCCACAATACTAAGGACTCCCTCTAATAAAGAGTTGAATATATCATGGTACTATTTAAGAAGATGTTGAATTTCAAAGAGATAGGTCACTCTCTTCAAGAATTAATGAGAAATTATAATCAAATACAAATATATTATCAAATACTTAAGGCTAAAAAATAAGTACGATTGGATGATCCCAATTTTTTTGAATAATTTTTGGAGGTTGAGGCCTTACTCAAAGAATATTAATAGCCTAAATATCTCAAGATCTATATCTAGGTCTACCATGAAGAGCTAGGGAAGAGTAATGATGGAGACTTTCTTACTTAGATACATATGGGAGATATATAACATTTGAATAAATTTTTTAATCAATATGAAGTGAAATATTATATAACCATCCTTAAAAAAATAGAATAATTAACACCCTTATATCTCCATTTATCCATGGAAGAATAAGAAACCACCCAGGTTGTGGAATTTGAATAGATAATGGAAGACCATGACGATCTACCTATATCCAGTAAAACTCAACTCCAATAATTACATTCCACTAAAGGGGAAATTGAATCCAAACCAAATTATGGAGATAAACTTTTTCTTTAACTCAATATCATCTAATTGTATTGAAAATGAGTTTAGTATCACCCCCACTATTTTTTTAATTTTTATATTTTTAAAACTCCTGTTTTTTCTTGGAGGAATATGAAGAAAAAAATGTGTACCTCATGAGGAACACATTGATCTCCCAAAACATGTTGAACATTTATTGGAGGAATTCCATTATGAAATTCAAGTGGATTATCCAAAGTAAACCAATAAAAAATATTATTACAATGAAAGGGAAAATTTTGATAAAGTTTCTTCATAATTTAATTTTTTTCAAATAAAATTAAATTTTATCCTTCCATAAATTTATTAAACTGATATAGTATATCTTGAGAAAGAACTGGATAGTGTAGAAAAGTTTATACAGGAAGGAACCAAGGAGGAGGACCCATAATTCATCATAAACCCACTATAAAATCAATATCTCATTACCATGGGGTGGATTTTGTGTAAAATATCTATAGATTCTTTAACAAAATGTAATAAATAATATTGGTTGGATTTAATAAGTATATATTTTTAAATAAAAGAAATTCCAACCATTAATATACTTTGGATAACAGCTATAACTTCCCTTCTGGAGGTAGTAAAAACTCAAGACCCACTTAGGGGATCAAACCAATACTTATATTTATTTTGTTTTTATTTGTTTTCTAGGAATTTTGATTTAATTTACAGGAATTATTTGTAGTAATATATTAGTATACATCATAATACCCCTCATTATTTTCAAGATTACTTGACATAGTCCTTACACTTTAATGAGTGGTTTTATTTTATGGGACTATGATGATGGAATAATCATCCAAGAAGAAATGTTAGTAAAATGAAATAATGGACCTTCATTTCAAAGGGATTTCACTTTAAGTTTATCTTTTAACTCCCTATAATTTTTGAAAAAATATTTTGATCCTTAAAAGAAAATTTGTCATGCCCACACTTAAACGTTTTTCTTTATTTGACTTATCTTGGAGAGATGATCTTTTTAGGAATCCCATTTTTCCATGTTTTGGATTTCAATATTAATGAGATTGAATTAGTAAGATGAGAAATTTAATTATTGGAGTGAGTAATTGGATTTAATTTTATGAATCTTGATTTTATGAAATTAGTTTACTCATTTAAATGAAATTTCCCCACTATTTTTCATGCTTTGAATTTATAAAAAATATGTAGATTGGTTTTTTATTATTATACATGTCATTAGTGATTTTCCAAATTTATATATATCATTCTTGAATAAATTTTTAGACACAAATACTTTCCTCTCTATCTTGATCATATTTATTTAGTTATCTTTGGGCATGTCACCAGCTATAACATTTATTAGAACATGTATTAGCTATGATTTTACAAATTCACATTTAATATGATTGATGAATTTTTATTGATTTATCCCTTACCCCTGAAACCACCTTTCACATTAATACTCTTTTAAGCTATATAATCCATGAATGACCCTATTATAAATGATCCACATTATAATCTCTTTTTATTCATTTCTACCTTTATCAATTTATATTTTATGATATTTTGAAGTTGAAATGTGGGAGTTTTTGAATTCATGGTGGAAAGAATACACTAAATTATAAGTAATAATTGTTCAGGTAACGTTATTGGATATTGGGTAAGGTTTATGATTAATTAATAATACTTTTATTTTTTCCCTTAATGAAGTAAAAAAAATGAAATTGGAAAAAAATAATGGGTTTTGACTTGTGAGGGAAAAATCACCATTACCTATTTCTCTTGAACCTTATATGACCAGTGATGCATATTTTTAGAAACATGAACCCTTATTTATCAACCCTTTATACTTGTATTGTTGGGATAAATAATGTTTCATATAACGTGTGTTTCCTTTCTATTATCATCAGTTTGATTCTTGCTCTTCTCTATGGGGGAGTTATGATAGTATCTTGATGTTGGTTCTGTTAGACTTAGGCCATGGTCTTGATGGAGGTTGTTTTAATCTAGGTTTTTATATTTTAACTCATGTAATATTTTATTTGTTATCATATCCCTCATCTTTTTCTTGAATATAGATTGTTGGAGAATTTGTAGATGCGAGGTATTTGAGACTTCTACGTCTTTATTTTATATTAATTGTAGAAGTATCAAGTTTTTATTTCTTTTGATGGTTTTAAATTATTAACCCAATGAATATAATGAATTATAATAAATTAAATTTTATTTAAGGGTTGAATTTCAAGTACTTTATATGATTCTATGTTATTGCATGTGTTTTATTCATATTTAATGTTTTTATTAAAAATGATGCTTTTTGTTGTGAAACGTGTTATTTTGTGTGACTGAATTACAAGAAATTACCATCATAAAAGGATAATTGTAAAAATATTCTAAAAAAATGGTTATTTTAAAATATAAAATTTCATTAATGATTCTTTTTCTACATATGATTTATTTTTCTGAAAATAAATACTAAAGGGTAATTATTTGTTGTGATTTTGTATTAATTTAACCACAATTTTGGGTTTTTGATTGTGTTTCTTTTTATATGTTTGGAATGTTATTGTTTGAGGATATTTTAGGTTGGTTTCTTGTTGTTGGAAATATTTTTTACTGTTTTTCATTTCTAGTTTTCCTTGTTTGTAATGGGGAGGCGTGGTCATTAATGTGGTCGTGGTGCATGAGATTGTGTATGGTTTGGAAATATCAGCACGACTAGTAATGTGGTAAGGAAGTGGATTTATGGCTATTTTTTGGTTGTTGTAATGTATTTTGAGGCGATTAGGATGTGGTTGGTTATGTGTTGTGGGGATTTTGTTATAGTTTCTTGGTGGTATGGAATGTGGTTTATAAAAATGAATTGGCCTGGGATATAATTTAATAAATAGAGAATTGTAATTAAATTTTCTAAAATATAATGAATGGTAAAGGTTTTGGATTAATATAAATGATGTTTAATGAATGGATTATAATTAAATATAGATTTAATCATAATTAATTTAATGTGGCTGGTAAATTGATAAAACTAAAAATGGTTAAACAATATGAATAAAGGGGTAAAATGTGAATTTTGTTATGAAAATTTTATGTAGATGTGGGTTTTTTTGTATTATAGAGGTGTAAGTGGTTAATAGTGTGTAGTAGTGATAGTGTGGTGATGGTTATGGGTTTTATTATTGTTTTATTTCTGAACATTTAGGTTGGGATTGTATATGGTACTATTATATTTCATATTTTCTTTTAATTTCATATGCACCCCCAACCAAGTGAGAAAACCTTACCAATGCCCATATGTTTTGTGTTCTAGGTGTTTTCCCCAACTTTTAGGTTGGTGAGGGAATTTATGACTAGATACTCTCTCTTCCTTGACCTCCCTACTAGACGTAGTATTGATTGTGATGTCCTAATTTTATGATGAATGGGTTATGATGTACAAAAGTTAGATTGAGAATTATGTGATTTCATCATGATGTGATAGATGATGTGATTCATGGTGTGGGTTGTGCATGGTTGGAGGATAGAATGGGTTTGATAACCCTCATGTTCATGATACCCTACTTTGATGGAAATGTGATATGTAGTGGGGATAAAGATATCTATTATTAGATTTTGGAATGTGTTTGTAGTATGTTATGTGTTAGTGGATATGTTATTATGATGATGTAATTATGATTTTGTGTTTATGGATGTATATTTGTGTGGATATAGAAGTTATTTATTTTCATGACATTTTATATTGAGTTGTAAGAGAAAATAAATCAGTGTAAAAGTGATTATAGGGTTCTTTCTTGATATATTATTTTGTTATTATGTTATTATACTTAGATTTTGATGTTGGGTGACCATTACTTGGTGAGGTTGGTTGATAGACGACATGTGTAGGTGTGTATTGGTTCTATTTTTTTCTCTATTATGGTATTAGTATGATTATTCCACATTTTCATGAGAGTTATTAGGGAGGATCATACTAAGTATATATTTATTCTCTTCCCCATATATATAAATATTTTTTTCATGTTTCCAAGAGGGATTCTTAGATTGATCTAGACATTACTTGTTCATGTATTAGAGGATTTTCTCTATACAACATTACATGCATTATGGGATATCAATTTTCTTTTTTCTAGTATGGTTTTTATTGGTGGTTTTATTTATATATCCCTATGATTATGAAGGTAATAATTTCCATTTATATGTTTTATACCCTTGATGATAGTTTTAGACTCATTTCCGATAGGAGGTGGACATAGGGGGTCACTCTCATCTTCATTATTGTCATATCCAACATTCCCAATAGGAGTTGGTTGTGATAGAAACAATAGAACATCATATATTCTAAACCATATCTATTAGGTATTTCTCTATTTTCATATTATTTAATTTTTTATTCATTATGGTTTCATACATAATTTTTTGTTTTAAAATTAATTCTAGATACATTGTAGAACATTTTTTCATGAGATAATCATGGTCTACAAATACTAAAAATACCTAAAATATCAATGAAATTGGTAAGAGTGGGGGTTAGTGATTATAAATTCATTTTTATGTTTATTATTGAAACAATCATCTCTTCCTGTTAATTATTTTCACTATTTACACATCCAATCATCAAAAAGGGCATTGCATATTTACAAGGTTCACATTTCAAAACTAAAGGCTAATCCATAGATTTATCTATATCTCATCAAGACCATATGGCCAACTAGTATCAACATTTAGGTAAAAACATGAATTGAATATTTTTATACTCATGATTCATGCCTCCTAACTATGTTTGGGTGATTCTTACATTGTTGTACTGATAAATTATTTTTCTTAATGATAATAATGTATTTATAAAAATTAAACTTATAAATATGTTGTTGCAGTGTTGTTTCTATTTTTCTTATTTAACCTATAATATCACAGGTTTTTTCCTTTCAATCTATGTGAAATTTATATCATCTAATTTTTCTTATTTATCTACTAAAATATTCTTAATAGAATCTATTAAGTTAATTTTCTTCTTTCACACACATTCACCTTCATTAATGCATGATATATAATTTTCATCACACAACATGCAGGAGCACAACCAATATGAATTTGAAATTCAAATTAAAATTCAAATAAGTAACCTCCCTCAACTACTTTATAACCTATTCTTCATTATCTTCCTATTTATTATTTTATTTTTAAAAATATTATCTAGATCAAAATTATAATGACCCTACCTTTTAATACATTAACATTTCATAACATTTGAATAATAATTAATAAATTACACAAATACACACCCAGATACCGTATTATCCTAGTTTTTTTGGAAACATGGAAACATAAACACTAGTGCATAACTGAGCTACATTATCTCCCAATAAGTTATTCATGACTAGAACCCTTCTTAGAAATGTCATACTTAATAAATGTCTTCGTAACATGGGGAATAAAAAATAAAAATGGGTGAGATAAAATGATCACTATAGAAAAACAAGGGAGATATGTAAGCATAAACATAATCATAAGGGCATGAGAATGTTATCATAACATTATAAGATAATACCCTACATATCAAAGATAATAAACATAAATCATGGCACAAATATTTGATGTTCGTAATATATAAATCATAAGGGAATCAGGATCATAATCCATGAAATCGCAACATAGGAATAATACATGGAATTGTGGAAGACACATGAACATGTAATATAATTCTTTATAAGTCAATAAACATTGCTAAAACTTATCAGGTAACATCATGGGGACTATATCTATTGGGAAGTACACACCATCATCCCTAATCATAGTTCTTTCCTTCTAAGGGATTGGATTTCCCCATCTTCCAATAGTGGATTTAGTTTCCCCATCTTCCCATATTTATGGGGACTACACCTACTGGGTGGTACACACCACAATCCCCAATCACAGTCCTTTCCTTGTAAGGTATTGGAATTATCCATATTTCAATAGTGTATCAATCCCATTGAATTGAATATCATCATTATCACATAATATATAAATCTTTACATAATAAATTATAGGTATATATAGGTCTCACCCATCTCATAATGAAATTATACATACATGTTCCAAAAAATCGTAAATAATCATATCATAACCCATGAAATGAAATGAGTTTCATAAACATGTAATCATATCTTAACATATGGAAACAATGCAGGTTTCATAATAATTTCATTAAATCAAAACTTCTGAAAAGAATTGATTTTCATAAACATGTAAATCGTGAAGAAGAAATAGATTTCATAAACATGTAACTTGTGAAAGAGAAATGGTTTTCATAAACATTGTTCTATTAAAAAATAAACCATTTATAGAAATAATATGAATGGAACCTTTGGATAATTTCCTCAAAAAGTCGTGAGTAACATCAACAGATGTCGTCTTAGATGTAAAATAATTTTTAGTTGTCTTTTAAACACATTTATTGAGAAATATATCATTTCTTTTCTGATAAAATGATTTTAAAAACCTAAAAACTATTGAAAAACCCTTTATTTTAAAATAAACTTGAAAAATTATAAATAAAGATTTAAATTTTTTTGAAAACCATTTATATTAAAACACTATGAAAACTTATAAAAAAATTTGAAAATGTTTTGAAAATCATTTCATTAAAACCACTTTGAAAACTTATGAATAAATCATGAAAATGTTTTGAAAACAATTTCTTTGAGAAAACATTGAAAACATATAAATTGTTCTTTGAAAACCATAAAACATTTTTAAAATAACTTTTAATTGAAAATTTTCTTAAAATATCTTCTTTAAAAAAAATTTGAAAACATGGTTTATGAAATTCCTGGCATGTGTCTGAAAGAAGGAAAATTGAGACAAAACTACTTTACCAGTTCGATAACTTTTGAAACATAACCCTATGAAAGAGAGATCATAAAAAGGATTTGTAAATACCTATATATTTAGGGATAAAAATCATATAATATATTCATGGGTTGTATATACACCACAAAAAATAAATGAGTGATGAATTATGCATAAATCTCACAGAAATAAAAGTGAGACTAGAAATCCCCTTACCTTATTTCTTGACTCTCGTCATACTCGTTAAAACCTAATATATAATAAATATAATTTTATTATAAATCTAAAACAAAACCATATTATTATATCTAATTCCATTTATGGTTTTATATTACCTACTTATTAACACTTTCACATTAAGGTTACGTTTCGGGTAATATTCACTTTGTTTTTTCCATGAGTCTTAATTTGTTATATTTTTTGACCTCATACTTATATCATGATTTCTATAATGTAAAACATGATATAAATATAATTTATATTAAATAAATTTATACTTATAATAATCTATTAAATATAGATATATGAAATGGAATACACTGTTCAGGGAGACGGTAGGTTGTATGTATGCATAAAGGTTGTTTCTGTTTAATTATCGTATTGAAAGAAAGTAAGTAAATGACATATATGTGTATATGTATTATAATTAAATTATCATTATTGTTTCATATATATAATATATTTTCATTAAATTCCTCTTTAATTTATTTTATTAAATTCTTTAATGAATCACATCGCTTTTAGGAGGCAGTAGTCCACACTTCCCCAAACGAAATTATCGTTCTTACACAAAATGGAAATCATGAAGTTATGTGTTATATAATAATTACAGAAGAATAAATACATCATAAATATAATATATAACATATAAAAATAAATTTTATATCAAAATTACCAACCATTATTGGTGGTAATGTAAAAACGAACAACATCTTTTCGTGACTCTATAGTTCTACATACACAAGAATGGTAAGTTCATTACCAATTAGATGGAAGTGTGTGTAAGTGTAGGTTTATACCTTTGAATAAAAACATCACATTATATTTATGATAATATGGTTATTATATAATCATGTAATAATAATAATTTAGGTGGAGGAGAAATAAAATAAAATAAAGGATCTTGAGGGAGGTTTTTACCACTTCTTTGGGTAACTTATTTTTATGTGCACAAAAGGGATTTCTTGATTAGATTTCTGACCAAAGGTAGGATTAAAAGAGTAAGGTGTGGATTTTTGTAGATTATTTTAGAATATTTTTTCTGATATAAAGGCTTTTATAGTTTTGAATAAGTGTGAGGGATGAGTGCCTTTTTATAATGGAGGAGTGTCATTCTTGTAAATTTTCGAAAAGGAATTTTCATTCACATTTTTCATATGAAAAGTGGATCTAATAATGGATATAATTTTATAAAAGTGATTATATTATCAAAATAAGTCTATATAATTGTTTTTGTTCAAGTATCTAGGAAATATTTTCCCTTAAGTGTAAGGTTTATTCCATTGTTAAGCTAATTTTCTCTTAATCATTATAATTAATTTTAATCACTTTAACTAATTTTTTTTGGTCAAAAACTAATTTTATGATATTATACATTAAAAATTATGATTATTAAAAATACTTAATCTATTTTTACACATTATAATCTCATAATTGGCATAAATTAATTTAAAATTAATCCCATAGATGGGTCGCAATAGTGGTTTTTTAAGCAAAAATGTTTAAAAGTTTTCGATAATTTGATATCCAATTTCAATGTGAAATTGGTACCAATGACCAAAATTGGATTAATTTATATACAATTAATCTCATTACACTTTAAAACAAAATTAAAATATAATTTATCTATATAAATAAATTAGAAAACAAAATCATTTTTGAAATAAAATTTAGTATTTTTCACTATTCATGTAGAAATGATGTTTTTCAGAAAAATCCATAAAATTCACCCTCAGATAATTTTTAAATTATGAATTAAAAATGATTTCTATTTTATCAAATTAATTTTCTAAAAGTTTCTAAAATAAATTTTATTATTGTTCATAAAAATGGTTCTTTTAAGAAAACAGTATTTTCAGACATATAAAGACTTCACTAAAAATGAATGTCTTATTATCAATATATTTTATTTATATAAAAACATTATAAATAATATTTAAAAAGTATTTATTACTATTCATAATACAATTTTTAATTGTTATTTTATAAATATCTCATTTAAATAATTATAATAATAAAATTTTGTTTCGTAAAAACTCAGTGTTGTTTGTAATGCAAGCCAAGTTGGTGTTGCGTGTGGCAGAAGGCTATCTTAGTGTAATGTATAAATAAATTTTGACTTGATGTAGTTTTAATTGAAATAAATCAAAGAAAATAAATTTATTCAAAAAAAATATTAGAAAAATTCATGGAGTTATAATCATGGATTCATGACATTGGTTGCAGTATAACCAAGTAGTTGCAATAGTAACTATTTCTTCTTTCTTTTCACTAACTCATTATTCATAGTTAGAAACTTATTATCCCTTTAATTGAATAAAAAAACATTTCTATGGTTTTTAAACCCTAATTGAACATAATTTAAATCATCCTAATAAAATCTCTTCAGAATATATAAACTATAGAAGAAGAAAAATTCAATCCATAGAAATCCTAAAAATTTTCTAGGTGTTGATCTTTAAAAGTAATAGCACCAACCTCAAGGTGATAGTATATCAACTTTAAAATGTCATTCCTGAACCTTTTGAGGTCATGTCTCAACCTTACAATCTATTTTTTTCAAACCTTATGTGGTGCTTTTCTAATCCTTAAAACTTATTTGTATCCCAACATTTTGTGGTATATGTCTAAATCTTATGCCTGGTAGTCCTAACCCTACGAGGTATATTTTTGAAACATATCTCTGATAGTACCAAAATTAAAATGACTAAATGACTAATCCATTTTTTTAGATAGCAACTCCAAATTTATACATTTTCATCCAATGAACTCAAAACCACTTTCAATACTTTCATAAATACTTCACCTCATATATTAAACATTAATTTATGTGATTTTCAACATGATTTATGTGTTGAAAAAACAAAAAAATCATATACACTTAAAACTTATAAAAAAATTATTCTCTGGAAATTTTTCATATTCAAGAGGGATGTTCTTGTCTCAAAAATCTCCCAAATCACTCAATCATATTCCAAAAATCTATTGGGGTCATTAGTCTCCCCCTTTGTATTTTTTGGGCAACCAAGGAACATAAATATCTTTAAAACTCACACCACTTATAAATTAATCATAATTCATTAATTAAAAAATAATAATTAATAAAACTTGAAGTAGTAAATGAGAATATTTAATAATAATAACATATTTTCCCAAAAAAAATTGATTTACATTCATATCATCAAACATAGACCTCTTAACTCAACTTCATTAAATGATTCCACTTAAAAATTGATAAATATAATTTAACATTTATTCTGAAAACAATACTTAATCATCACATAAAATATTGCCTCAAAAAATATGATAATGGAATACTTCTTATTCAATTAAGACTTCGTCATCACATCAAATTTTCCATCAACTTGAAAAAAAAATTCTTTGACTTTGTAAGACACAAATTTCTTCATTCACTTTAATAAACTATTAATATATTTGACATATGAACATTTATTAATTCATATATTACCCATTTTAATAACTCTATCTAAATATATGCTCTTTAAAAATTATTTCTCCCCTTCAATGGAAAACACATTTCAATGTATTTTTTCGAAACAATTTTATACCCCTTTAAAAATACATCAAGGAATAAATATTAAGATATTTATATTATATTTTCCCTCCCCTTTGATAATAATATTTAAACACGGGATGAAATATGGGACTAATCACCATACCTTATCCTTGATATAGGTGAGGTATAACTCCCAACATTAACCTCAAATTCTGAAATGCATCCTGTGGACATGGATTAGTAAACACATAAATTATTTTATCCTCTATAGAAACAAATTTCAATATCAATTTATTAATTTCAATAATATCCTTCAATAAG
Source organism: Viscum album (assembly GCA_963277665.1). Classification (NCBI taxonomy): domain Eukaryota; kingdom Viridiplantae; phylum Streptophyta; class Magnoliopsida; order Santalales; family Viscaceae; genus Viscum; species Viscum album. The sequence continues at coordinate 1,404,243,207 of OY728133.1, read as the reverse complement.
TGACAATTTATATTAGTTTTATTATATATTTAATGCTAAATCATATTCCTTGAAATATTTATAGTACTTTGACTATCATGCCCAATAAAAAGTGTAAACTTTACCTCAACCTTTAGATATTCCATTTACATTTTCATCCAAATCAATTGAATTATATCTTGATTTTTAACCACATAATATAAAATATTATTTATCAAGGTTATTGAATTTTTCTTCTTTGTGTTCCAACAAACACACATATCTCCAAAAAATAAAACACTACCAAATATAGACCAAATATCATCAAAAAAACCTTCCTAATCTATATTAGTCTAACCAAATAGATAAATCATTCATTTTCTATCATATTTAAAACTAAATAATATTATACCTTTTATGTATATAATAATCATATTTCCAACATAAAAATAAGACTCTTTTTCTTCACCTTTATACCTATCACAATAAGTGATAGCATAAACTATATCTAGTCTAAATTATATCATGTATAAAAAAATCAAGAAATATTCTAAAATTCTATTGGATTAGCATCCTTTCCTTGATCATATTTGGACATCATGGTTTCCAATAAAATTGGGTTTGAAACTAGATTTTAATCCACCATGAAAACCCTTTTTAGAATTTCTTTTTCATACTTAACTTAATAAATTAAAATATGAACTCCTAAGAAATTTATAATCCCATAAAGCACCTCATCACACTAATCATAGACATTTAAAGTGTAATCATCATCTTCATTTAAAAAACATCAAAAAATTCCTCATCATTTCCAAAAAAAATATTTCATATGCATAGACAATAATAATGATAGATGCATATCTTCTATCTTTAATGTAGAGGTTGTTATACACTCTTCCTTTTATAAATTTAAACTTCTTCAAATAAATTTACAACATAGAATACCAAGCATATGGGCCTATTTTAGCCCATCTAAATCATTTTTTAACATAAAAACATAATTCTCATATTATCCAAAAAATAAAACACATGATTTCTTAATGTATACCTCCTCTTCCAAGTCACTATTTAATGAAGTATGACATAAAATCCATCTGTAGAATATTTTATTTTCCTTTTTTCTATCGTATAATGAAAAATTATAATGGATTCAATCCTTGAAACTAGTGAAAATGTAACATTAAATAACACTACTTAACCTTGATAATATTGCATACACTCAAACCTTTTTCTTTTTCTTATAACATCCCAATTTTCATTCAATTTTTTTAAGATACTAATTTTATTACTATAAAATTTTTCTATTTGTTATTTGGTACAATATCTAAAGTCTCATTAATCTCTATATAGTCTAAATATTTAGCCATGGGATAAACCCACTATTAATTCTTCAAATATTATTAAACATTTCTTAGTTAAAACTATTAAAACCATGAGGTATGTTATGTTTCCCTCAAATTTATCTTAGTAAAAACTTTTTATCCTCAATATAAAATAATGTTTTATAACAAAAAATATCTTCCCAACCTTGAATGATATGAACTAAGTTGTTCCCCATCACTTGAAATGGATTAACCTTCTTCTCTATCCTACTCATATTATACACTTTCATCATTTTTGGAAATTTATTTGGGTTGTTTGACAAAAACAACTTCATCATCACTTGTAGAAGTTTTTTCTTCAGGTTTAACATATCCATTTTTATATTAAAGAACCTTAAAATTATTAGTATCAAAAAGATTCCCTTCCATACTATTTTAACATCGGTATCCTCTTCTATTTATAAGATAACCAACAAATATCTCAACAACACCTTTCTACATAAACTTCCCAAGATTATATTTTTAATATTTGATCACACTAAGGCCTCCAAACACCCTTATATACTCCAAACTTGGACACTTCATGTCATATATATTTTATGGGGACATATATAAATTTTTCAAGTAAAAAATAATTTTTAATGTCAACCACTACACCAATATATGGTCTTAAAAATACTAAGAGGTGGCATGCTCTATGAGAAATGTTCAAGCCATCACTTATAAAATTTTGTTCTTGTATTCAAACACACAATTTTGTTATGTTTTCATGGTTTATTTAGTTTATGGTGAATACCATACATCTAATGATAGGAATAAAATATTCAAATTGTATATTGAACGTCGTTATCTAGTCATATCTTCTTTAAATATAAACCACACTTCTTTTATTCACTTCTTCTAAAACTTTTAAAAAACTTTAGATCCTCTAGTTTAGGTTTCATAGACATAATACATGAAATACAATTAAATTAATCAATGAATAAAATTAAATTATTATCTCCATTTATTGATTAATTCCTCATTTTTAAAAAAAATTGAATTGATAATCTATAATGGATGACTTGACTAAATATCTCCCTTCTTGTATGAATAATTAAAAAATCCCATTTGGAATATTGAGGAAATATAATTACTCTTTCTTTTTAGCATAGGTACTTCGTGATCATTATATACATAACTTAGAAAACTCATATTCTTTTAGAAAATATGACCCAGTATTTAAATCCAAGGTTGATTTTATTATGTCATAGTTAAGTAACATGAATTTCTAGAATCACCCACTTGAAATATATTTCCTATTTTTCACTAACCACTCGTAAAAATGCACATGTATTTGAAACTCTTCCCCATAAATCAATAATTTTTAAATATAACTTAATTTACTTTATCACATAATTGATACACACTAAGTATGTTGTGTTTCAGTCCCTTAATAAATAATGTGTCCTTGGATTTCAATTGGTCCTTCCCAATCATAGGTGATCCAATACCCTTGATATTAAGTGACACATTATTTTCAAAGGTCACTGATATTTCCTTACACTTATCATAACATTTTTGTAATTTTAAATCTCTTATCCTGTGATAGTAACATCCACTCTCTATAATCTATATATTATACATTTTTATGATTTAAGATCCAATTTAACAATAAAAACTTTATTCATGCCTTTATTATTTATCTTATTAGGATTTTGAGTATTGTACCTCATATTTTTTGGGATATTATAAAGAGGAGACATTCATTTTCATGGGGAATAGACTTTTTCATTTTCCATATACTTTATAAATAACTTAGAAAAATTTCTATGATTTATATCTAAAATTTGAAATCGGTTTTGGAACATTATTCCTTTGAGAGGTATTTTAGAGAACCGAAGCTTGACGTACATGGACAATACCTTACTTTCTCGGAATACTTAATACATAACAAAAACAGACACACAAGGACTGTAATAGTTTAGTGTCTCCAGAAACTTGGAATGTAATCTTCTAATCGTGGTGAAAGATCTTCAACATCTCCCATATAGATCTTCCCCATATTTTCTTACCTAAAACCTTTATTTATATCCTGGGGAAAAGAAAACATAAAAAGGGTGAGCTCAAATTCTCACTAAGGGAAAACATAGTGAACATAAAACAATCCATAAACATTTGAAATCAAAAACTTGAACATGAAATTTAAACATCAAAATCTTGAGCAAAGACATAAATCGTGGAAGTACGTAAGGCATATATCATAATGGAACATCAATCATGATAAAATATAATGGAAATAAAACCTGTAATTGTGGAAACCATTCAGAACATGCCATGATTTCCATAGTATCCAAGGCATTTCTTCCAAGACCATCTTAATGGACAAAGTCCCTTTCTGAATCGAGTTCACTCCTCGTTTCAGTCATGTAACACTGAACCGGATTAACTTACCGTTCCAGCCATGTCTATATCATGAGATATAAATCTTTATCCAATGAATTAGAGGGAGATATAGGTCCCACCCATCTCATATTTAAATCATTCTTTCGTGTGCCACAATATAAACATAAATCATTCATCATAACCCAAGAATAAAATGGGTTTCATAAACATCATTCCATCACAACGTAATCCATACAAAAAAAATTGGATATCATTTCATCATTAGAAAAGTGAAACCATGTAAATCATAGATACATGATACTTGAAACATACACATGTTAAATAATGTCATCTTAGATGAAAATGTTTTTGATAAAACACTTGAAATGAATTCTTGAGGAAAATATCCTTTTTTCTTCAAAATCATATTCTTTTCACAAAATGTCATGCAATTTTATAAGAAAAGGATTCTTTTGAAAATAGTCATGAAATATTTTGGAGGAAGCTTCATGAAAATAAGGCTTTATAAAACCATAAAAAATCATTTCATGCCGTATACGTTAAAAAAACATTCCTCTCGTACTTCTGTCGGAAAAGTCAAAAAGTACCTTGTAGGGTAAATAAAAGAAAGATTCATTCATACCATGGGGTAAAATTCAAATGGGTAAAAAGGAATTTAAACATAGATGAAACAATTTTTAGGAAACATGTACATGGATGAGAACAATAACCCCAGTAAATACTTACGAATAAACAATCTCGGATAAGAACGAGATTGGAAAAGTTATCCCTTACCTTAGGTCTGATATGCTTCGTACGTATCTGAACCTACTGTATAATGATTTAAATAATGTCATTGACTTATTAAATAATAATATTCATTGTTATGATATCATATATGGTTCAATTATGACTTTATATTACCCGTTATTTTGTAAATTCCATGTTAAAGAGTGTTTTGGGTAAAATCGTTTCATTTGTCGTCCGTGTTTTGACTTGTAATTATTCATATGATTACATAGATAATGATTACTCAATTCCAGAATATAAAACATGATTTATATATAAAATATATTCAGAATATACATAGATATAATAGATCGATAAATGGAAATGAAACACATCATTCATGGAGACGGTAGGCCGTACGTACGCATGAACGTTGTTTTCCTTTATTTATTGACTTGAATGGAAGTAAGTAGTTGAAATATATATATATATATATATATATATATATATATATATATATCCAGTATCTTCATTATTCCATATATTTCATTATTATTCATTATATATACTTTATAATCATTCTTTAATAGTTAATCATGGAAAATGAATCTTATCGCGTTAGTGGAGACGGTAGTCCGTACGTACTCCTGAGCGATGATATCATTCCCATGATCATGGAATTGTATTGAAGTGTATGTATAATATTACACAATCAATATCACTTTACAATAACCATATATAGTTATTTATTTACACCATTATACCCATTCATGTAAGGTGGTGGTGGAAAAACTGATTACACCACGGCGTGGAGACGGTATTCCGTACGTACGCACGCGCGGTGATTTCGTTTTCCGTAGGATGGATAAATGGAGAGATAGGGTTGTTTCATACTTATAATAACATATCAGTATATGAGTGATACTGATGTTATTACTTCATAATGAAACAACTAAAAAAGAAGAAGTGGAAGAAGAAATAAAGTTGAAAGAATCGGTAACGGACATTACCTCTTCTTTGAAGCGCCTCTTTGAGACCTCCTTTTAGGGCACTAAAATTGGTCTTTAAAGAATACCAGGACCTATAAGATATTTCTAGGGAAGTCTGGAATAGAATTTGGCAGGGTTTGGTCGAACGTGAAGGCTCAAAGTGGTGTGAGGAAGAGAGGGAGGAGGTGCCCTTTTATAAGGGAGCAGAGGGGCACCTAAGGAAAAACCAAAAATATTATTTTATTATAAAGTCATATTCGATTTTTAATATCTCAAAATTGATTTATTTCCAAGATAAGGTGGGTATGGGTCGAAATCCTCTCATCCAATAGAATTTAGACAAGTTTAGGTTTCAATTTTAACCTTATCATTTAGATTTAACTTTAAGTTAGATAATTTACCTTTTACATTGTCTTCTTGTTTTCTTAAACTATATGGTTAATAAACTTACTATAACAAGCCAAACGAACCCCAAGTTGTTTATTATTAATATATATAACCGTATCTAAGTTATTTGGCTGAAACTTAGATTTTTATAAATAAAATAACAATTAATAATATAATAATTTTTTTTTAAACTATTTTATGTCAATTTTGACACTATTTGGTAATTGATTTTTGTGAAAATCATAACATAATGATTAGTTCAAAAAAGTTAATTAAATCAATACTAACATATCATATTAACCTAGAAAATTAGTGGAATTTATAAAAAGTCTCAAATTACATTTATTTGGGTATTTATAACATCAATTATGTCAATATTTCATTAATAAGATAATTACTGCATCATCAATGTGTCAAAAATAAATTAAATTATTTAATATCTAAAAATTATAAATAAAATACAATTATGTAGGAAATATTTTTATCTTTATAATTAATATTTATAGTCGAATTTATCTTATGTATAACTCAATATAAAAAATGATTTAGTTATTAAACATTGATTTTAACTATTTGAACCCTTCTTTAAATAAATTAATAATAAATGTCCTAATCTAATCCAAGTGGGCCTAAATGGTCATTTTTTTTAGGTTTTTTTGGTCGAATTACTCTTATCCAATAGAATTAGGACATGTGTTAGGGTAATAATAATATCATTTTTACCCTTAATTACCCTATTTACTTTTAACTGTGGTAAAAAAAGTAAAGAGTTACTATTCACCAAAAATTATTTTCATCTCATTGAACCACATTTTAGTCCTTGATATTAACCGTGTCTCTCGGATTTTTGAAATTCAATTCACAGAAGTGGTAAAATTTCATTTAAATGAAAAAGTCAGTTTTTTAGCTACCACTAAGTGGTTTCACTATTCATCGAAAATTAAAGTTTTTCAGAAAAATACCAAAACTTCAGCCTAAGCATTATTTGATATTCCAAATTCAAAATTGATGTCTATTTTTTCAAATTCAAAACATAGAATTTTCATTAATTAATTTTAAAATTAATTCTCGTTATCAAAACAAATAGCATGTTTTAAGAAACAGTAACTATCAAAAGATTAATACTTGGTTATATCCAATTTCAAAGTGAAATTAATTCCAATGACCAACATTGGATTAAATGGTAAAAATATATTCTAATTACACTTTAAAACCAATTACAAAGATAATCTAACCATATAAATTATTGCGATGAAATAAGTTGTTTTTAATTAAAATATAGCGTGTTTTTACTATTCATCAAAATATAGAAGTTATCAGAATAATATGAAAAATTTATCCAAAGTAAATTTTTATATCCTGATTCCAAAGAAGAATTTTATTTTGTAAAATTGAACTTATAGACATGTCAAAAACAATATTTAAAGTTGTTTCGCCATCAAAAGGCGGCAAAACTACATTTTTTGAAAAATACTTATTTTACTCGAAAAATTGATTTTGTTCTCATACCATGTTCTATAAAATGTGTAAGATGAATAATATTGTTATAAAATTCAAAATGTAGTTGAAACTATTCATAATGGCTAGTCTATAATAATATTATAACCATATATCGTTGTTTATTGAAACCTGGTATTGCGTACAACACACGCTATCGAGGAAGGTCGTGATTGCGTGTAATGCAAGCCAAGTAAGGGTTGCGTGTTGTGAAAGACTCCTCCGTTGTTTTCGTATAACATAATCCAACCATATTTCATTTATACATTGAATATATATATATATACACTCAATGTTTCGTAGAATAACAACTATCACAATTGTGTGTAACATGATCCAAAAATAGTGTTGTGTATACTACAAGCTCATACGGTGTTTCTTATAGCGCAAGGTAATCTTGTTGTAGCTTACAACACAAGACATCAATGAAATTAAAAGAATAATTTTCATAAAATCTCTGGGTGTTACATTCTACCCCCCTTAAAATGAATTTCTCCCATGAAATTCTCCGGGGTTATAAATCGCTTACTATTTATAGAAACCCACATTGTAAAAAGGAATAATAAAACTTAATTTTAAAAACTAAAGTACGAAATGTAACGATTACCCAAAGTAACTCATCCCTGGGTTTCCATATAGGAGAACATAGGTGAAAATATGGATATGGAAGAAAAATCTAACCATCAAGTTATGATGGAGAGTGGTAGAGAACATAGCTATGAAAAATCCATCAATCACAAATCCATAGATTTGTGATGATCAAAGGTATCATCTGATTCATCAGATATAAGGGCACTAGGACAACATTTTTGGTTTTCAAGATCATTTCCCTAAAGTTGATGAAATTGAAATTAGAAGAAATACTTTTGTGATTTTCGTACAGTCTCACCATTGGTCATTCTTTGGAAAATTTCCACTTCATCTATTAAAGAAATGAAGTTGAATTTGTCATTCATGAAGTGTTAGGAGATCATGTGACAGAATGATGGGTCATTCCATCTGTCTCAAACAAAAGGTTAAAAAAGTTATCAAAAATACATATGTCCATCTATAGTGAGATTAATCATATATGGTTCCTAAAATGGACTTATACTTTATATATCATACTACTTAATATAATAAAACTAGTTTCTACTAAATAGGTACTTCCTGTAGGTCGGTGTTTGGAGATAAAGGCATGTCGCACTTCAGTTGTGGGTTCGATTCCCACAGCCTTTTCCAACGCGACGGGTTGTCGCCCGTCCTTCAGGTTGTCCTTTTTCTAAAACTACATTATAAATAATATCGAAAAAAATCTAGCCTTAAACAATACTAACTTATGTCTAACATAATTCATTCCAATCTTTAGGCTTATCCAAAATACATATGTCCAATTTCATAGTTTAAAGAAAATTATTACTTGAAATGTCATCAACCAAGCATGTTAATACCATCATTTATCCCCCATATATCTTGTTGGTCACATTCCAATCATGTGAATACCTTAATCATGTATTCCCTTGAAAAATGAATACCCATTAAACCTTAGTGAAAACATGAATGTTGTCAAAAGTTATCTCTTTCCACATACCAAAATCCAAAAATTCTATATACTCAAACCATGATATAACCTTCTCCTTATATCAGTCATGAGCTCCTGAATACTATCAAACATTTAATTTTCACCTTATCCCTTCATTATGCGCATATGATCTACTTTCCAAAAGTATCTGAATAACCTTTCATGGTCACTGGTAACATTCATCATATAATTTCAAAACTTAAGTAAAGACAACAGTGTAACAATCCTTAGATGTCTCTTTATTCCATAGTACCATGAGATTACTTATACAACATTACACTTGATAAACATGTAATCATTCCACTACCTTCTTAAACCATTGACCGAGCTTCAACAATTCTTTCATCTCACATATCATTTGTAGTCTCTTCATCATCATCAACATAAATACTACCTATATGACTATACTGATTCTCTTCATGAGACTTTGCCTTTGGGAATTACTTTGCATAATGCCCGTACATTCCAAATTTAAAACATTTAACCATTGTTGATGTCATAGCAATAACATTATCCTCATCCATGGTGTTAACTGAACCTTTTCATTTTCACTTACTGGCATTGTGTCCTTCTTTTCCACACCCAAAGCATCTTCCAATTCCTTTGAAACATTCTCCTTGATTCCTCTTCTCACATGATTTACATAGTGGAAATTGAACTTTCTTTCCTATATGTTCATCATGAAAATCCATCTTTCTCTTATTAGCCGAGTCAGGAAACTTACCAAATTTGAGTTTATTGATCATATTATGAGATTTCTGATTCGGCATAATAATGATGTTTGGACTTCCAAATCCCATTTCATTTGGTTTCTCATGAAGAATATCATTTCATTGTCCATCATATCCTCCATTATCATGAATCATCTTGTTTCCAGCCATTTTCTAAAACCCAAAAAGAATAGTGTGAGAGACAAAAATCATAATCAAGGGGGATTAACTTCAATATCTAACATCTTAGGTTTAATCTAATATTGTTACCGAAATTCTAGGACTATAACCTATACTTATACTTAACCTTAGGGACATCCCTAGATATACCTTATAAATATCTCTAGAGATCTAACTAACGTTTTTGCATCCTAGCTTCCAAAGGTTAAGTAAACCTTTCCTCTGTTACCAACTGTAGAGATCTGAAGCTTGACGTATATGGACAATACATTAATTTTGCGGAATACTTAACACATAACAAAAACAGACACACAAGTACCGTAATAGTTTAGTGTCTTTGGAAACTTGGAACGTAATCTTCTAATCGTGGTGAAAGATCTTCAACATCTCCCATATAGATCTTCCCCATTTTTTCTTACCAAAAAACTTTCTTTATATCCTATGGAAAAGAAAACATAAAAAGGGTGAGCTCAAATGCTCAGTAAAAGAAAACATAGTGAACATAAAACAATCCATAAACATTTGAAATTGAAAACTTGAACATGAAATTTAAACATCAAAATCTTGAGCAAATACATAAATCGTGGAAGTATGTAAGGAATATATCATAGTGGAACATCAATCATGATAAAATATAATGGAAATAAAACTTTTAATTGTGGCAACCATTCATCACATGTCATGATTTCCATAGTAGCCAAGGCATTGCTTCCAAGACCATCTTAGTCGAAAAAGTCCCTTTCTAAATCGAGTTCACTCCTCATTTCAGTCCTATAACACTGAACCGGATTAACTTACCGTTACAGCCATGTCTATCTCATGAGATATAAATCTTTACCCAATGAATTGGAGGGAGATATAGGTCCCACCCATCTCATATTGAAATCATTCTTTCGTGTGCCACAATATAAACATAAATCATTCATCATAACCCAAGAATAAAATGGGTTTCATAAACATCATTCTATCATAACGTAATCCATACCAAAAAAATTGGATATCATTCCATCATTAGAAAAGTGAAACCATGTAAATCATAGATAAATGATAATTGAAACATACACATGTGAAATAATGTCATCTTAGATGAAAATGGTTTTGATAAAACACTTGAAATGAATTCTTGAGGAAAATATCCTTTTTTCTTCAAAATCATTTTCTTTTCACAAAATGTCATGAAATTTTAAAAGAAAATGATTTTGTTGAAAATAGTCATGAAATCTTTTGGAGTAAGCTTCATGAAAATAAGGCTTTATAAAACCATAAAAATCATTTCATGCTGTATACGTTAAAAAAACATTCTTCTCGTACTTTTGTCAGAAAAGCCAAAAAGTACCTTGTAGGGTAAATAAAAGAAAGATTCATTCCATACCATGGGGTAAAATTCAAATGGGTAAAAAGGAATTTAAACACACATGAAACCATTTTTAGGAAACATGGATGTGGATGAGAACAATAACCCCTGTAAATACTTACGAATAAAAAATCTCAGATAAGAATGAGATTGGAAAAGTTATCCCTTACCTTAGGTCCGATATGCTTCGTACGTATCTCAACCTCATGTATAATGATTTAATAATTTCATTTACTTATTACAGAATCATATTCATTTTTATGATATCATATATGTTTCACTTATGACTTTATATTACCCGTTATTTTGTAAATTCCATGTTAAAGAGCGTTTTGGGTAAAATCGTTTCATTTGTCGTCCGTGTTTTGACTTTTAATTATTCATATGATTACATAGATCATGATTACTTAATTACAGAATATAAAAGATTATTTATATATAATATATATTCATAATATACATATATATAATATATCGATAAATGGAAATGAAACACACCATTCATGGAGACGGTAGGCCGTACGTACGCTTGAACGCTGTTTTCCTTTCATTATTGACTTGAATGGAAGTAAGTAGATGAAATATATATATATATACATAAATCCAGTAGCTTCATTATGACATATATTTCATTATTATTCATTATATATACTTTATAATCATTATTGAATGGTTAATCATGGAAAATGAATCTCATCGCGTTAGTGGAGACGGTAGTCCGTACGTACGCGCGAGCGATGATATCATTCTCATGATCAAGGAATTGTACTAAAATGTATGTATAATATTACAGAATCAATATCACTTTACAATAACCATATATAGTTATTTATTTACACCATTATACCCATTCATGTAAGGTGGTGGTGGAAAAACTGATTACACCACGTTGTGGAGATGGTATTCTGTACGTACGCACGCGCGGTGATTTTGTTTTCTGTAGGATGGATAAATGGAGAAATAGGGTTGTTTCATACTTATAATAACATATCAGTATATGAGTGATACTGATGTCATTAATTCATAATTAAACAACTAAAAAGAATAAGTGGAATAAGAAATAAAGTTGAAAGAATCGGTAACAGACATTACCTCTTCTTTGAAGCACCTCTTTGAGACCTCCTTTTAGGGCACTAAAATTGGTCTTTGAAGAATACAAGAACCTATAGGATGTTTATAGGGAAGTTTAGAATATAATTTGGCAGGTTTTGGCCGAGCTTGAAGGCTCAACGTGGTGTGAGGAAGAGAGGGAGGAGGTGCCCTTTTATAAGGGAGCAGAGGGGCACCTTAAGAAAAACCAAAAATATTATTTTATTATAAAGTCATATTCGATTTTTAGTAGCTCCAAATTGATTTATTTCTAAGATAAGGTGGGTATGGGTCTAAATCCTCTCATCAAATAGAATTTAGAAAAGTTTAGGTTGCTATTTTAACCTTATCATTTAGATTTAACTTTAAGTTAGATAATTTAACTTTTACTGTGTCTTCTTGTTTTCTTACACTATAAGGTTAATAAACTTACTATAACAAGCCAAAAGAACCCCAAGTTGTTTATTATTAATATATATAACCTTATCTAAGTCATTTTTCCAAGCCTTAGATTTTTAGGAATAAAATAACAATTAATAATATAATAATTATTTTAAAAACTATTTTATGTCAATTTTGACACTATTTCGTAATTGATTTTTGTGAAAATCATAACAGAATGATTAGTTATAAAAAATTTAAATAAATCAATACTAACATATCTTATTAACCTATAAAATTAGTGGAATTCATAAAAAGTCTCAAATTACATTTATTTGGGTATTTATAACATCAATTATGTAAATATGTTTTTAATAAGATAATTATTGTATCATCAATGTGTCAAAAAATAAATTAAATTATTTAATGTCTAAAAATTATAAATAAAATACCATTATGTAGGAAATATTTTTATCTTTCTAATGAATATTTATAGTCGAATTTATCTTATGTATCACTCTATATTAAAAATTATTTAGTTATTAAACATTGATTTTAAATATTTTAACCCTTCTTTAAATAAATTAATAATAAATGTCCTAATCTAATCCAAGTGGGCCTAAATGGTCATAGTTTATTACTAGGGTTGTTTTGGGTCAAATTAATTTTATCCAATAGAATTAGGACATGTGTTAGGGTAATAATAATATCATTTTTACCCTTAATTACTCTATTTACTTTTAACTGTGGTAAAAAAAGTAAAAAGATACTATTCACCAAAAATTATTTTCATCTCATTGAACCACATTTTAGTCCTTGATATTAACCGTGTCTCTCAGATTTTCTAAATTCAATTCACAGAAGTGGTAAAATTTCATTTAAATGAAAAAGTCGGTTTTTTAACTACCACTAAGTGGTTTCACTATTCATCGAAAATTGAAGTTTTTCAGAAAAAATACCAAAAATTCAGCCTAAGCATTATTTGATATTTCGAATTCAAAATTGATGTCTATTTTTTCAAATTCAAAACATAGAAGTGGCATTAATTAATTTTAAAATTAATTCCCGTTATCAAAATAAATAGCGTGTTTTTAATAAACAATAACTATCAAAAGATTGATACTTGTTTATATCCAATTTCAAAGTGAAATTAATTCCAATTACCAACATTGGATTAAATGGTAAAAATATATTCTAATTACACTATAAAACCAATTAGAAAGATAATCTAACCATATAAATTATTGCGATGAAATAAGTTGTTTTTAATTAAAATATAGCGTCTTTTTACTATTCATCAAAATATGAAAGTTATCAGAATAATATGAAAAAATTATCCAAAGTAAATTTTTATATCTATATTCCAAAGAAGAATTTTATTTTGTAAAATTGAACTTATATTCATTTCAAAGACAAGATTTAATGTGGGTGCACCATCAAAAGGTGGCAAAACTACATTTTTTGAAAAATACTTATTTTACTCAAAAAATTGATTTTGTTCTCATACCATGTTCTAGAAAATGTGTAAGATGAATAATAATGTTATAAAATTCAAAATGTAGTTGATACTATTCATAACGGCTAGTCCATAATAATATTATAACCATATATCGTTGTTTAGTGAAACCTGGTATTGCGTACAACACACGCTATCGAGGAAGGCCGTGATTGCGTGTAATGCAAGCCAAGTCAGGGATGCGTGTTGTACAAGACTCCTCCATTGTTTCATATAACAGAATCCAACCATATTTCATTTATACATTGAATATATATATATACACTCAATGTTTTGTAGAATAACTACTATCACAATTGTGTGTAACATGATCCAAAAATAGTGTTGTGTATACTACAAGCTCATACGGTGTTTCATATAGCGCAAGGTAATTTTGTTGTAGCTTACAACACAAGACATCAATGAAATTAAAAGAATAATTTTCATAAAATCTTGGGGTGTTATAGGGATGACTCCCCCTCAAACCTTACAACGACTCGATATTTCACTATGTATTTACCATAAATAAATATTATGTTAATATATTTTTCTATACTGAATACTAAACTAAAACTAAACTGGTATATATTAAAATAAAATATTACCATTATAATATAGTTATTAAATTAATGGATATAAAAAGAAGTGGGCCTATTATGAAATATACCAAGGAAAGAAATGACATTTAGAAGTGGAAGTAACCCTTATAAGGTCTATTTATCAGATATTAGAAATGATGTATCATTAATATGGGTTTATCTAAATAAATACCAATCAAAACATGAGAAATTATGGTATAATCAAAATTGTATTTGAGAGAAATTTATGTTCATGGAAATTTCCATGAGATCTATACTACCGTAATCACCACCCTCATATTTAACCAGAGCATACCTTATACTTAGATCCTATGTGTATAAATTTAGTAACTAGGTAAATAAAATTATGATGATATAAAAATTTAATTATTAATGTAATAATTTATTTACCATATGTATTTTTCATATTTCACATTTTCAATTTTTGAAGAAAAATGATGTTTATTTTTATATAAAAATAGTTTTCTTGAAATTTTTCATTTAAAGGATAAATTTATAAATTTAATAATTTTAATTTCATAAAATTTAATTCTTATTAAAATTAATCATGTCAATATAATCTTAGGTTAATTTTTTAAAATAATTGAATTTTTAGAAGAATAGTAAAAATATATAGCTTGTTCCAGAAACTATAAATTTTATGACCTTATATTAAACAACTAGAAGTGTATAAAACCTCTTATTTGGTAATATATTTATTTAATAATTAAATCTATACATTTTAAAAATAATGATTCAAAATTATAAAAAACATGGTCAATGTTTTGGTAACTTATGTAGTGGTTCACTCAAAATATGGATTTTTATGTTCTTATATTAAAATTAATATTTTTTCATTCTCAATAATATAATATAAAAATGGATTTAAAATTTGATATAAATATTTAAATAATAATTAATAATTTCAATTTAATTTTTACACTTAAAAAATAGATTACTAGGATTAAAGTTAAATACTACGATGATGGTAAAAAAAATCTCAAAGCATTTTTTATTAACATTTCAAAATTATTATCAAATAAAATAAATTAACCACTTATAAAAAACGATTATAATATACTTTTTAAACTTATACATAAATATATTTACATTAATTCATGTATTAATCATTACTAAATATGATTAGGAACACTAATTGTAAAAACAACATTTTTCTAAAAAACATTTTTTTTCAATATATTAAATGTTTTGATTTAAAAGATAATTTTATATTATTTATAAATTTCATTAGATTAAATAGATATTAAATTTTTTTCATAACTTAAATATTTTTTAATAGGGTTTACCTTATATTTTTCTAATAAAATATAAATTACTTAGTTAAAAACTAGTTTCCAAGGTAAAAACAAAATGGTAAAATGTAAACATGTGATGGTAAATAACTAAAAATGTGTGTATATTATAGGTTGAGGATTTATAGACCAAATATCACCCAAAAATACATTATTTATAAATGTTTGATTCATTTACCTTTTAATAGTGTGATGATATCATTGAAAAGTAAAGGTTATTCACAAAAGTGATGTTTTCTTCCATTATAAAAGGAACACACTTCCACCAATTCACACCCCACATATATCTTATAATTACTTCCTAAAACTCTTCTATTTTTCTTATAATATAATTCTATCTCAATTTAATAATATTATTTTTCTCAATTATTTATCCTAATCTCACCATTTCTATTGAGACTATCAAGAGAAAGTTCCAGGTGCTAATGTGAGTATTACTTAATCCTTACCTTTTCTTCATAATCTTTCTCTACCAATCCAACCATTAACATTGTAACACATTGACCTAAATATCTATGTTATACTAATTAATTGGTATATTAATTTAACAACTATTATATATTCCTTTCCATGAACATAGAAAAATAATATAATGTTAATCGAGAGTTGTGTAGACTACCGCCTCCATAAAGTAGCATTTTTTATTTTTCATATTATTTTTCATTATTTATCCAAAAAAACATAAAATATTATTCCAAAGCATAAAAATAATATAAATAATATCATTATTTTTTTATAATGATATTATACACATCCTTTATCATACTCACTCATTGAGATATAGTGTGTTCGTGTTTAGGTTTGTTTAACCACTTATCTGAATAATCTTATAAAAATTTATCATGGATGGCTATGGGAACTTAAATAATAATATTATTAAAAGTTAAATAATGATTGTATTTTTTATATAATTTTAATATTAATTATGTAACTTATTATTAAAATATCATCATTGATCGTGAAAATTATGAAAATAATCGAACATAGATTAAATTTTCATGAAAATATAATAAAAAACTATATAATAAATAAATATAATATGATAATAAGTGTTCCATATTAAATTAAATATTTAATAATATGGTTATTAATAAGGTTTTTAATAAACTTAACTTTATTATTCAATATGTCAGGTGCATTTTCATAATGAATTAAGAACGCGGTATGGATTTATTGTCTCCATTTTCATCAATTGAGACATATTTCTTAACATTCACCATGTTATATTTGGAATAGTTTATCTACTTAAATTTAATAATTATGTATCAAAATTATATTATATTTCATGGTATTAAATTTTATATTCCATTTTCTTTCTCTAATGGGGTTTTATCTCAAAAATTTCAAAATTTATAAGGTTTTTCTTGAATCAACTTTTTTATTGAGTCATAATGATTCATCTGTTACTATGATTTTATAAGATGGATTTTTTATATTATATAAATATACTATAATGCCTATATTTCTGGAAGGTGAGAGATGTGATTAAAATCATTACATTGATAAATTTATTTCTTAGAATTATCTTATTATTGTGAATAATTATTATCCTCATTAACAATAGTTTCCCCTCCTTATCCATAATTTCCCTTCCCAAAAATATTATCCTTATAATTGGGAAAATAATTATCTATCATCACATGTGACCTTACTACTTCTCATATAAACTTTTTAAAATAATGTTTTATTATCCTTTTTATGATGTTGGATTTCGACAAAGGTATTTTTAAAATTAAAAAAGGCAACCATCTGATTTCTTATTTCATGAAAAGTGTAACCTCTATAAAATATTTTCCACTATGAATTGATTTTAAAAATACTCATTGTTTTATGTAAAACCATACTAGTTTAATTCTATTCTAAAGTGAAATAACAATCTATTTATTTCCTTAAAAGATCATAATCTCATATATAAAATCATCACTTATGAAGTTCATTTTTACTTTTACTTCTCCTTGATACTTCCCATGAATTTTCTTACTTTAGAAATCAATTTTCAAGACCTCTCTTTATCAATTAAAATATGACCAGACAAAATTATTTAATTCCTTCTACTCTTGGGAATCCATGTGATATAGCATTCTATTATTCTCCGAGTCATGATTATGAAACCCACTTATTTCTCATATGTTTTAGCATGATTATGCCATATGTATGTATTATTTTCATCATGTGGAACACATATACAAGTAAATATTATTATTTTTAGGTGATATATGGAAATTTAATTGTATATAAATTCAATTCATTAGATAAATCTTTATATATCATGATATGTTGAATATGGGATTAGGGAGTGAACTCAATCAATTATGGGACTCAGTAAAATATGTTTATAGGAATGTGGCATCACGAACTAGTCAGGGATGTCATCCGATCCAACACCTGACTTAGTCTACAGCAAGGCCCGAAGGGAATTCCTGAATCCCCGCAGTCTAGAAACTAGTGGTAGGCATCAAAACATACAAAATGGAACTATTTTATCCCAAAAGAAACAGCCAAGATCAGATAAATAAATAAAACAAACTGAATCTCATACAATAAATTACATAACATATTCTGTTACAAAAACCAAACAAAATAGAACTAAAAATATAATCAAAACTAAACCTCACTGACCATAACTCCATGTGACCTCTTGGTTACATCCAACCACAAGACCAAATATCTATGAGATCCAACTCAAAACAAGAAACTTGAACTAGAAGATAATATGAAAAACAGATTAGGTCTACCAACACCAACAGGTACAAGTAGGTTGTGATCAAAATAATCTTAGTAGAAAACCACCAAAGAATCTCTGTGTTTTCCTTTCTCAAAGAAATAAATTAACACTAGTTTCAAATATGGTTATAAAATTATATTTTTTCACACTTTTAATTTTAAAACAAACAATCACAAGCCATTTCTTTCATGATTTAAAATAATGCACAATGGGATAAGGGAGAAGGGAACTAAATATAAATTGATCATTTTTTACAAAATTGAAAAAGGGATTAGTGGTTCCTCATTGAAAATATCTACCTTGAAAGCATCTTCAACAAAATACACATTTACAATTTTGTAGATAAATACCAAAACTATTTACAAAGAAAGAGATTATACACAACTAGGGTAATGGAACTAAGAGTAATCATATTGAAGAAACATAGAAAAACCTAGGAACTTAGAGGAGAACTAGATAATACTCTCACATGACACCCCATCCCTGGTTATATGCCACACACGATGAAATCCAAACACCCAAACATCCAAACATCATGCCACCCTAACTCAGGATAGACCAAGGGTCCCTATACCATTGCAATACACCCAAATATATCCACCTACTATGAGGCACTGGACAGTATGTCAACTACCAGTGCAGAAAAAATTATCTGAATTTTTCATTTCTATGCTAGGTTCCCTTGTTATGCTCTCAAAGGGGTGTTACGCACAATAAAATCAACAATCTATATACATGATACACATATACATCTCATAAACTAGAACCACCCCGACCACCTCAAGGTTAGTACCTTGACATAACACAATAATCACACATTTGAGGTCCCATACTGAGGACACTCTCATATCATAGCCAACTAACAAGGCAGGTGACCTAACCCAAGAAGGTTTTTCCAAATAGAATTTCCAAAATTCCAAATTGGCCTTTAACTTTTCAGCATTAAATAATCTACCAAAAACACTTATAAAATATTTCCAAAACAACATCAAATATAATTTTTATATTAACATTTTCAAATGAACCTTTAAACAAACCTTCACTCACACACACCTCAAATTCCAAATGGTCCTTACATTTTCTAACCACTCAGTTGAGTATTTTTCAAGGACAATTGATCCAAACCTTAAATAACACATTCGGGACCATTTTCAAAACACAAGAAACACCACTTCCTCCATTTTTGGAAAACATAGAACAATTTTAATGAAAATATGAGAAATTGGATAAGAGGTGTTCTTGAGGAAGACTACATCTAGCATTGCATCTTCATTTGATTTTACATCAATGTGTGCACCTAGTGCACCAATGAATGCTCCAACATTCAATAAAACACTCTAATGTAAATGAAAACACTCAAAATCCATTTTCAAAAAACCACTATTTGCTTTCAACCCAAATTAATCTATTTCACTTATTCATAAAATGCAACACAAGTTCACAAACCAAGAGAGCCCTTTTCAAAACAATTTTTAAACCATGATAAAATAAATCACCATATTTCACATATAAGATCTTATACATTATCCAAATAAATTTAATAAAACATTTCAAATGGGTAAAACCTCACACAACTGTCCAATTTCACCCTAAAATCTTAATTGGCATTGGGCTAAACCAATATTCATCTTAAAACCTATTTTTTTTTAAAATCTAAAAACATCATAATATTAAAAAAACTAAATAGAGGTTCCATATAGGTGTGTAGAAAGTTTAGAAATTTATTAAATACATAAATAATCAAATGAAATTTATTAGAAAGGAATAACATGGAAAAACCTACCTCAACCTTGGGCAAGTGAAACAAAATCCACAGAGATGGAAGATTGGGGCCATGAGGACAATAAACATGGCCTAGATGAAAATAAAAGTAATACAAGAACAAACAATATCCATTAGGGTTCATCCAAAAAGTAAACCCCCTAAATAAAACCCCTATAAACGAATAGGTAAAGAGAAATAGGGGAGAAAATGGCAAAAAATCAAAGAAATATGACATTAGAACCTTCAAGGGACAACAAGGGTGCAAGAAGGTCAAGGGAGACGGGTTTGGGAATACCCCATGGTGTTCCTAGGTCTGAAGAGAGAGGAGGATCCTGAGTTTGGGATAAAAAAAGAGAGTTGTATTTTAGGTATTAGGTTTTTAAAAATCTAACACGACTACATGGTTTGGCTGCATGGTTTTTCAAACTATGCGGTAACTATGCAGATGCCTCTTCCCATGTTGGGACCAACCACAAAACTTTCCTGGGATTGAAAGCGTGGTCATTAAATAGTCATGTGGCTGCTTATGTCTTACCCTAGACTTACCACACATTTAACTTCTACTATCTCATGGTTTCTCTTAACTATGTGGTTCTCATGCGCCTCCTGGAAAAACCAGCCGAAAAAATAAAAAACCAAAAATTTCAACTGAGACTCAAACCCAAACCTCAACAAAAATACCCAAGACTACTAAAAGGATAAAAATAGTATCTAAGGTTGGGGTGTGACAATTCTACTTACCATAGACCCTTTCTTCCCATAAGAAGTTACCAAACTAAATCTAATCAAAACTAAGGAAAGTCACAGACCTCGAGGTGACTATTCATTCCATAAGTCACACCCAATTGATCAAGAAGGGACCATAGCCCAATATTGAGGAGAGAAAACGAGAGGATTATCCCCACCACAAGAAATCCACTACATGTAAACTCTAAATCTAAACACACCGCCATAGGGAGGGTCCAATGAAGGAAATCGCAACCCAAACTTACCCAACACGATCTACTCAAACCTCTCCACACAACTAAAAAACAATGCCACAAATTAATTTAATAACCCCACTTCAAATGACCTAGTAACCCATGGTCAATAGATACTATCAAAATCTCCCACACTAACCGAATATAATCCTTACCGAAACTAGAAACTGGGGAATTCCAAACATCAACTCAATAAACATACTTAACACAAGAGAAACAACTCCACCACTGCTAGAACCTAAACTGGAATCCAATTACGAGACAACCCAGAATAGTGGGATTCCGGGATGGAAAATTACCTCTAGGAATCAACAACACTATGCATGAGGGTGAAAAAAAACATTACTAGAATTAAGAATTATTCACACCAGAAGAATTTACCAACACTAGGGAAAACTAAAACGAATCAATGAACCAGAACTACCGTCAACAAATTCCCACTATACTCAAGCATTTTCATTTCCTAATTAGAACCACTGTAACTGAAACCAACCCAAACAAGAGAAAAACACCCCTTAAGAAGGAGAGAAACTCTAAAAGCCACACTCAAATAAACAAAACTACCTAGATCATAGCATAAAAATTCCATCACACCCTTATAATGAAATTATGAACCTACCACTACTAAGAAATTTGAACAAAAGAACTTTAGATGTTTCCATCCCAACATAAAAAACATAAACCAGAATGAGGTTCCAAACACCCTTGGAAACTCCTTACTATGTGTGAGCTTCACCTCGATACCTATTGTTGGGGATCTGATGGCTGAATCATCTTCTGCCTCACAATCAGGCACTAGAATCCCCTAATAAGGACTCCTTATTTGAAATATGATTCCTATAGAACTTCTATCAGTGACCCAAATGACCACAATGTTGTCAATAATTCAGAGGGATGTGAAAAGATGGCTTGGAATTCCCAAAATAGCCATGCCAATGGCACACCATAAAGTAGTTTGACAAACTAGCTTCCCAAACCAACAAAGATATCTTCTTAGATACAATTTCCTCTATCATGCACTTCTCACCAAATGGGGAACCTTAACAAAAGCCGACCACCACCAACGAAACCCCAAGAACCGGCTCCTCTAGAATATCCCTATACAAAAACCTCTTGAAATAGGTTCTAATAGATGATATCACCTTTCCCATAATCATTGAGTGATAAACTCCAAATGAAAAGAGGAACCAGTTCTTTAAAGTGTTCCATGTAAACTCTTACTGACCGTTGGACCTGCGAAATATCCCACAACACTCCCACCTTCCTCAACTTCACCTCCTCGGGCATGAACCCTTGGATGAAGTTGGCCTTGTATATTTTCCATGTCACCCCAAATTCCTATTATGATGGGCCATCTAACCTCTACTGGTCTAAAGTTGGACCCTCAAACAAACCTGAGATGGAAAAAAATATTTCAACCTTGGAAGTTCCAAATAACCAGAATATGCACTCTACTTCCTTCAAACCACTTCACTACCTCTAATGGACCTCTATCACCACGAAGAATAACCAACACCAAAAAAGAACCAAAAACTAGTAATGACTCATTAGCAACCATGGGGACCTTTCTAGGCCACATTTCCTAAAGAATGTGAAGAACACAAAACCAAAACCCGCATTGAGCCAAAACACAATAAAAAATAACACCCCGAGATAAGACAATTGTCTCGAAAGCTAAAAATATATAAACACAACCAAAATCCTCCTTTTTAAAATCACCATTTTCATTTAAATTTCAAAACTTCCATATCCCAAGGCCATTTTCCAAATACAAATTCTACCTTTTCACAAGAAAAAATCCACCTCTTAGGGAAGAAAAACAAATTTCCAAAACCTTTATATTTAAAAAACTCACCCATGATATCCTATGAACCACCGAATGTGTCTTCATAAATTTCACTAAAAATCAAGCTTTTACTTGTGATTATATGTGTGAACAAACACACGTTTTCACTACTTTTTTCTATGCTTATAATAGATATCAAGAAAGAAGTTGTCTTTGGACTGAAATCATCTAGATTAGTATCTTGATTCAAAAACCCTAGTTTATTGTTGGGGAATTCAATGCCATACTAGATGCTAGTGAAAAACTAGGCCCGTTGCACGCTTCAATATCTACTAGAGAATTAAAAGAATGCATTGAACATAGTAACCTTGTTGAGATTAATCTAAGCGGTGCTAAGTTTATTTGGTACAGATATCATTATAACAAAACTGTGGTCAGAAAAATAGACAGAGCCTTCACTAATGATCTTGCTCTGGATAAATGGGACAACATTTCCAGTATCACACTTAACAAGGTTGCTTCTGATCACCACCCAATTCTGGTTAGTTTCTCATTCGAACGCATAAAACCAAGATATCCTTTTAGATATAATATTGCCTAGTCTTTTGACATAGACTGTGCGAATATTATTAAAAATTATTGGACTAACATGAATACTAATAACGATTCTATTGCCTGTCCGATGAAACTTAAAATGTTAAAACAAATCCTCAAAAACTGGTGTAAATCAAAATCAGAGGAAATAGATAACAACATTTTCACCCTTGAAAAAGATCTTAATCAACTTTAAAATCATAACACCTCGTCCAATTTTGACCAAAACCTCCAACATGAAATTAATATTTCTGCCCATCTGATTACTCTCCTTAACTTTAAAGATAACCTTAAAAGGAAAATATTTAAAACTAAATGGTTAAATGATGGAGATAGAAACACAAAGTTCTACAATGCTCTTCAAAGAGTTAAAAAAAACTTGTAAACCTCTCTCCTATATTAGGGATGGGGAACAAATTTTTGACACCGATGAAAACATTGCCAAACATGTCATCACTCACTTTCAAAATATCTTTAATGGCCCTAATATTGATAAAGATCTTGGGCCTGAAATTATTCCTCAATTGGTCATAGATGAGGATAATCTCCTACTTAATAATGTCCCACTAGATCATGAGATCAAGGACATTGTTTTTAGTCTTAACACAGACGGTGCCCCAGGTCTGGATGGATTTAATAATGGGTTCTACCAGCAACATTGGAACATCATTCAGGATTATGTCTGCTGAATGGTTAAAACTTTATTTTATAAAGGTATTATTCCTCATGGTCTAAACTCTCAATTCCTTATCCTCATTTCTAAATCTGAAAATGCTGATGAAATCAATCATTTCAGACCCATTGCCCTTATTAACTCACTGTTTAAAATTATCACCAAATTGATTTCCAATCGTATCGCTGACATCAGCAATAGAATTATTTCATGGAATCAATTTGGTTTCATTAAAGGAATATCTATACAAGATTGTATTTGTTTAGCCTCTGAATCCACTAAACTGTTGAACAGGAAAACCAGAGGTGGGAATGTGGCCATTAAACTCGATATTACGAAAGCCTTTGATACCATTGATTAGAAATTTATTTTAAAAGTTCTTAGAAATTTTGGTTTCAACTAGACCTTTATCAACAGAATTACCACTCTTTTTAATTCTTCTCATATATCTATTCTGATAAATGGTACGCCTAGAGGTTACTTCAACTGTTCTAAAGGGGTCCGGAAAGGAGACCCCCTATCGGCTATCATTTTCTCTATCGTTGAAGACTACCTTAGTAGACTCATCTCACAAGCCATTATAAATGGTAATATTTAGCATATTCCTGCTTCCTGAAGTGTCAATTCCCCCTCCCATTTTCTATATGCTGATGACATAATCCTTTTCCTAAAAGGAGATAAAAGAAATCTAAGAAACCTTAAAACCATCCTATCTCCCTATGAAGAAGTCTCTAGTCAACATATCAACTGGATGAAATCTTTTATTTTATTTGGAAAAAACTATCCCCCTGGTCGGAAAAGAATCATTACAAATATTATTGGTATTAAGGAGGGATTTCTACCTTTCAACTATCTTGGGGTTCCCATTTTTTGGGTTAGACCCAAAGCGATTCACTTATCTACCATTGTTGATCAAACTCTTCAACACCTTTCATATTTTAAAGGAAAAAATCTCTCAATGACAGGGAGAATCTGCCTCGTTAAATCCAAAATTGTTCCTAGACTGGTCTAATAAATGATGATATATAAATGGCCGGCTAGTCTCTTAAAGCACATCAACGTTTCCATTATAAACTTTGTCTGGACGGGAAGCACTCTGGAAAGGAAATTAGTTACCATACCTTGGTCCACATGTTGTAAACCTACTGAAAAGGGTGGTATTGGAATAAAAAACCTCACAAACATTAATCATTCCCTCCTGGCGAAGCTCACATGGAATCGAATTTGTAATAAATCGCCTTCCACGAACATCCTCTGGGCTCGTTTCCTTGGAAAACTCCGAAGCAACACACATACTTATCTCACGTCTTCCATATGGCCATCCATAAAATGTAATTTTATATCCATTATGTCCAATTCTATATGGATGGACAACAGAGACTCGAATTTGAATTTTTTGCTAGATAACTGGACTGAAAAGACCTTGATTTCTTTAATTTCTACCCCACATCTCCCTACGCACACTAATGACACCATTAAAGACATCATGAATATGCAACACACTCCCCTTCTTGAAGAGATTAAAACAATTGTCGAGAATTACCACTTCTCTGTTAATGAGGATTTCCTGATTTGGGAACCTTCCCATAATGGGATTCTTGACTCGAAGAGATTTTACAAGCATTTATACACCAATGATATGAACAACTTTAACTGGCTTAACAACTTCAATAAATCCTGGATCAAACCTTCAAGATTTACTTTTGTTTGGCGTATTTCTCATAATAGAATTCCAACTAACTCTTGTTTACAAACTTTTGGAATCAACCTTTGCTCTAAATATCGTATGTGTAACCAACATCATGAAGATCTTAACCATCTCTTCCTTTCTTGTGATACGGATGCTGCTCTCTAGCATTATATTTTTGACATCTTTGAATGAAACTGGTTGTTTTGTAGTTCTCTAATCTCTCAGATTCAAAAATGTCTTGAGAAATCTGACTCTCAACAAATCAAGAATCTCTTTGGAGTTGCAATTGCAGAGCTTCTGCATGTGATCTGGTATGGCAGGAATGAATATACCTTTCGCAACAGTTCTTTCAATCTTAATGCAGGAAAAATGAGAATTCTTATCGCTACTCGTGAAGCGGCCTCGATACAAAAATATCAGTGTAAAAACTCAATCATAAATTTAGTGATCCTACGAAATCTTGGGATTATAGGTAATTATCCTTGCTTTAAATTTATGCTTGAAGTTTTTTGGCACCCCCCCCCCTACAGGTTGGATCAAAATCAACGTAGATGGCGCTTCTAAAGGAAACCCTGGCCCAGCGGGTTGTTGAGCCATCTTCAGAAATCATCTGGATCAAGTTATTAGTTGCTTCTATGGATCATGTGGCATGGCTACATCCTTAGAAGTCGAGATACTCGGCGCCATTCATGCGATCTCATTTTCCAAGCTGCACAACTGGAACAACATATGGATTGAAAGCAACTCCTCCACTACCGTCTAGGAAATCTGAAAGGGTACCACCCACCTGGCTTGGAAACTCACTTCCTGCTGGATTGAATGTCTGCACTCTCTCTCTGCCCTCAACTTCATTGCTACGCATGTTTACCAGTAAGCAAATAGAGTTGTGGATTCCCTTGCCAACATGGGCATTGATAAGGACATTACCTGGAGAGATGATCTCCCCCCTGAGCTTCTTCCTCTTTATTTGTGGGATGTAAACAAAATACCTTCTTTTAGACTTGTTTAACCCCTTTTTTAATAATAAATTTTGTGTTTTGGTCTTTAACCAGAACATTATTCTAAATAACAAAGTCCCCCCAATTCACTTTACATACATACCCACACACATGCGATCTTCTATAAAGAATACCAAGGCTCACATGCTTCACTTCCTCATCAAAACCCAAGAATTTACCAAATTTCTAACCCATAATTCTTCCAATTTTGAAACTAACTTTACCAATTTAAATAAATTTTAGGGGAAAAATTTTCATTTCAAGTTCTACTTTCATTTTCAAAAGCAGTATTACACCAGCCGAGACCAAACGGGACACAACTTACAAAGAACTATTAGAATCAAAAACTAGTAATTATTCTTAACCCGGTGACGTGGTAGTGATCCATTACCTAAGTAATAATCAACAACTATGAGGGACTTAAGCCATGTAATCAAAATCCAAATGGGTCACTAATCCATGTAAGGTAATGATGTGACATTGGATCACCTCCATTTTCATTCCTCAATCCAAAACAAAAGAGGAAGACTCAAAACCGGACTACCCCTAGAAACTCGAGGTTCAGAATGAGAAAGGGTTCATGACATTGTTCCTGCACCTAACTCCCAAGTCCCAAAAGTCCTAATCTCCAATTAATGGACATTCCAAATAAAAATGACCTAGATTTGATTAAAAAAATCATGAAACAACATGGGATGTCATCCGACCAGACACCAGACGCAGTCTATGGAAAGGACCAAAGGGCATTCCCAAATCCAGACAAGCTAGAAACTAGTATCGATCATAAAAAAATACAATAGATTTCATCCTAAAATAAACAACCAGGACCAGATAAATAAATATAACAAACCGAATCTCATAAATTAAATTACATAATATATTTGGTTACAACAATTGAACAAAAAAGAACTAAAAATAGAATCAAAACTGAATTACACCGACTAGATCTCTATGTGACCTCTTGGTCACCTCCAGCCACAAGACTAAATAGATCTAAGAGATAACTCTAACTAGGTAACCTAAACCAGAAGTGAACCTACAAAATAGATCGGGTCTATCGACACTGAGAGGTATAGGTAGGGTGTGAGCCAAACAAGCTCAGGATGCAACCACTAAATAATCCATGTGTTTTCCTTTCCCAAAGAAATCCATTAACACTAGTTTGAAATATAGTTATAAAATAGATTTTTCCATGCATTTATTTTTAAAACAAACAATTAAATTACATTTCTCTCATGATTTAAAATAATGAACAAGGGGAGAAGGGATTAGGGAACAAAATAGAAAGTGGCCATTTTTTATAAAAGTGAAAAAGGGAAGCATACTTGCTCATTTAAAATATCTACCTTTAAATCGTTTTCAACAAAACACACATTTACTATTTTTTAGATAAATAAAAAAAAGTACAAAGAATGAGATTATTCACAATGAGGGAAATGTCACTAATATTACTCATATAAGAGGAACATAGAAAAACCTAAGAACTCAGAGGAGAACCAGATCATACTCTCACATGAGACCCCATCCCCGGTAGAATGCCACACAAAATGAAATCAAAACACCCAAACACCCTGTCACCCTAACTCAACACAGAACAAGGGGCCCAAACCGATAACAATAATCCCAAATATGTCCACCTACAATGGGGAACTAGATAGTACGTCAACTATCGGTACAAGAAAAAAATTCTCAGAATTCCACTTTGATGTGCTAGGTTCCCATGCTATGTTCACAAAGGGATGTGTCGTACAATAAAATCAAAAAGGAATATACATGCTACACATATACATCACAAAACTAGAACCACCCCATCCACATCAAGGGTATTATCTTTCCTTAACACAATAATCACACATAGGATATCCCATGCCAAGGAAACTCTCATATCATGGCCAACTAACAAGTTAAGTGACCTAACCCAAGAAGGGTTTTCCAAATAGCCATTCTAAAATTCCAAATGGGCCTTTAACTTTCCAGAATTCAATCATATACCAAAAACACTTAGAAACTATTTCTAAAACAACATCAACCATCTTTTTTATATTAACATTTCCAAACGGGCCTTTAAACAAACCTTTACCCACACACGCCTCAAATGTCAAATAGGCCTTACCTTTTCCAACCACTCGCCCAAGTATTTTTGAAGTCCAATTAGGCCAAACCATAAAGAAAATATTTAGGACCATTTTCAAAACACAAGAAACACCACTTCTCCCATTTTGGAAAACATATAACCATTTTAATGAAAATAGGTGAAAGGGGAGAAAAGCTATTCTTGATGGATACTAGATCTAGTGTTTTATATCCATTTGATTTCACATCCATTTGTGCACCTAGTGCACCCATATATATGACAACATTAAATGGCATAATCTAATTTTAATGAAACCACTCAAAAATCATTTTTATAAAACCATTATTTTCTTTCAACCCAAATCCATCCATTTCACTCATTCATAAAATTCAACACAAGTTCACAAACCAAGAGATCCCTTTTCAGAACAAGTTTTAAACCACACTAAAATAAATCACCATGATTCACATATAAAATCCAATATATGATCCAAATAAATTTAACAAAACATTTCAAACGGGTAAAACCTCACTCAACCATCAAATTTCACCCTAAAATCATAATTGGCATTGGTAATAAACCAATATTCATCTTAAAACCTATTTTTAACAAAATCTAATAACTTCACAATATCACAACAAACTAAATAGAGGTAATATATAGGTTTTTATCAAGTTTATAAATTTATTAAAGACATCAATCATAAAAGGAAATGAATTGGAAATAAAAAACATAGAAACGTCTACCACAACCATGTGCAAGTGGAATGAAACTCTAGGATATGGAAGACTGGGGCCTTGAGGATGGTATTCATGCCCTATATCAAAATGAAAACAAGAAAATCAAAAACCCTATCCACTAGGGTTTGTTCAAGAAGGAAACCCCAGAATAAAAACCCTAGAAACCAATAG
Source organism: Viscum album (assembly GCA_963277665.1). Classification (NCBI taxonomy): domain Eukaryota; kingdom Viridiplantae; phylum Streptophyta; class Magnoliopsida; order Santalales; family Viscaceae; genus Viscum; species Viscum album. The sequence goes on along the minus strand of OY728133.1, from coordinate 1,404,213,105 downwards.
GGAAAGATAAATATGGGAGAAAATATACCAAAATACAATAAATCTAATCTTGGAACCTTCAAGGGACACTAAGCAGGGAAGAAGAGAAAGGGAGGGGGTTTTGGAAGACCCCCTAGTGCACCTAGGTCGGAAGAGGGAGGAGGATACTGATTTTGGGCTAAAAATGAGAGATATGGATTATAGGGATTAGGTTTTAATGACCCGTCATGACTGCACAGTTTTAAAAAACATGCGATAACAGTGCAGAAGCCTCTGACCGTGCTGGGAATAGTTGCACAACTTTCTTGGGATTGACCATAGAGCCTTTCAATGGTTGTGAGGAAGCTTCTATCCCACCCTATATTTTCCCCTCATTTACATTTTTCTACTATATGGTTTGTTCTAACTTTGTGGTGCCCGTGTGCCTCCTGGAAAAACCACAGGAAAATTTCAAAAACAAAAAATTTTGACCGAGACTCAACCAAACCTCAATTAAAATACCCAAGAATAATAGAATGATAAAATAAAAAAGAGTATCTGGGGTCAGGGTGTGACAAGTGGAGTGAACCCAATCCCCCATAGGACTTTTTCCATTATGAGAGTCTTAGAAGTGAGCCTTAACTTATGTCGATGACTTCATTTTTTATGTTGTTTCTATATATTTATGATTCTATTTTCTTATGATATCATTTCCATATTCCATTTTTCCATGATTATGGTCATTATTTTTTTGATATCATTTATTTAGGATATGTTTTCCTTATTGTGTGTTTAATTTCACCCCTTTCTTATGTTTCCATTATAAAGGTTGGAAATATGAGAATAAGTTATTATAAGACTAAAAATAGTATAGTTTATATATATTTTTTGAGAAATGATCAAAATTGTTTGTAAAATAATTTACTTATCTAACTAGTCCTCAAAGATACCAAACCTTCCTATCTTGGGATTGTGAGATTATTATTTTGAGATGAAATTTTTAAATTATGGAAATGATATAACATAAAGATGTATTTGTCTTGGTTCTATATAGTTGTAATAAAGTATGTTTTAGTTATTTTTTAGAATTAATTTTTTAATATTGGGTTTTAGTATTAGATAACATTAATAAAAACCCTAAATATGAGTCTAAGTGCTCGATAACATCCCAAAGTTTTGGTAACATAGTGATTATGTGGTTTCCTAAGAATTTCATCCCTTTTTGGATACTAGAAATTGGATTCAGTTGTTTCATGGATTCACCTAGGGGAATATATCTGGAAAATGTCGGTTGAGTATCAAATCAATATTTTCTATGATACATGATGAGTGGACCAAACACTGCACACCTAGCTATAAGATATTATAGGATATTCTTTGGTTAATCATATTCTCCTTATTAACCACTATGAAGGATTGATTTTCATGTTATTTTAAGGTAATAGGTTAATAAATATGAGAAAACATAACTTAAATTAGACATTATTGAATCAAGAATGATATAGGTGGAACTATAACTAATATATGTTGAACTAAAATAACTATAGTTTAATATGATGGTATCATAATGTATAAAATATTGTGGTTAAATTGTCCCATGAATATTAATGAAAATGATCTTATATTTTTACTTATTCATCACTAATTTTAACCACTTTTGGTTTTAGTAATGGATTGAATTAGAAGGAACCATGGGTGAAAGTCATAATGTGATGATTTCCTCAATAGAAAACCTATAAAAATGAGAGTTTGAGTGAATATTATGATTATGAAAAAAACAATATCATCAAATATGCTTAACAATGTGAACAGAGTTTAATTCCAAAACATGCCAAATAATAGAATGATGGGGTCTCATGGAAGAACATGTGACAAGGACAATAAAGGAAAGAATATTTAATTCTTTACATATCAGAAACATAGAAAGAAGCATGGTGAAATTGCATTACAAAGATGAGTATATGAAACAATTGTGATGATAATGGTTATCATGCTCAAAACGTTTGGGGTAAATAAATAGTCTAAAAATATATATTTCTTCAATTTCAATTAAATTTTACATTATGAAATTAAATTCCCCAATCCAAGGGATAATGAGGAAGATGGTCTTGAATAACCACTCAGACCATGGGAATAAGGAAGAGCCTATGAAATTACTTTCATTAAAGTAGAAAGTGGTTTTTCACTCTATATTTTAGTATCTAATATATATTGTATGTTTTAAAATATTATATATTGAATTATAAATTATAAATTTAGTGGTATAGTTATTATATTTTTAGTATAAGGATTTTCTCTAGGGTTTTTGGAAGTAACTTCTTATGGATTTGTCTCTTCTTAAATTATTAGGATTCTGTTAGGAATGGATTTTATATTTTTAAAAAGGGATCATATCAAATTTAATATAATCAAAACTCGCTAAATATACTATATCAACCCATGATCAACTAATAGTGTATGGTTAATTAATAGATCCCTATGGAAATAACTCTGATTGTCTGAGTTTTAAAAATTGTGTGGACATAATTTATATAGGGGGGACGTAACAACCCAAGATTTGACTAAGTATTTTCTTTATATAAGTATTATTTTAATATATTTTTCTAAATTAAACAATAAAATAAAATAAAACTGAGATATATTAAAAAATTGATCATCATAATATAGTTGTTAAATTACCATGTATAAAAGTAAGTGACCATATTATGAACTATATGAAGTAAAAAATGACATCAGGAAGTAGAATTCGCATTTATGAATCCCATTTATATGATCTTTGGAATGAGGTAGATTATTTGGGGTTTTCTCTAGACCAAACCCCATCATAACTCAAATAATCATGGTGTGATAAAAATCCTTTGTAAGTGAAATTTAATCTTGTGGAAATTTCCATGAGATCAATGTTAGCAGAATCACCACCCTAAACTACCACTAGAGATTAAAATATGTTTATATCCTAAATAAAGATCTTCAAGGGATATGTAAATATAAATAATTATGATATAAACATTTTATTATTTATTTAATAATTATTTATCATTTGTATTTCTCATATTTTTTATTTTTAAATATAAATAAAATAAGGTTTATTTTTCTATAAATATTATTTTTATTTTTATTTCATACATAAAAACTAAATTTTATAATTTTATAATTTAATTTGATGAAATTTAATTCATTTTAAAATTAACCATGTCAATATATCCTTAGGGATAATGTTTGGGATTGTCAAAATTAATTAAATTTTTAAGAGAATAGTAAAAAAAAATTTACTAAAATTATTACTTTTATGAATTTTTAAGAAATAAATAAAAGTGTATAAAAACTTTTAATTGGTAAAATATTTATTTAATAATTAAAACTATATATTTTAAAAATATGAAGTTGAATTTATAAGACCCAAGTTTAATGTTTTGGTAACTTAAGTAGTGGTTCACTCAAAAAAATATTTTTTATGTGCTTGTATTAAAAATTTATTTCACTTACTTATAATAATTAAATATAAAAAATTAATTTTATATTTCAGATAAATATTTTCATAATATTTAATAATTTTTATTTCATTTTTATACATAAAAATTAGATTACTAGGATTAAAGTTAATTACTATGATAATGGTAAAATTGTTTTTTCTCAAAGATTTGTGTTATTAACATTGCATAATTTTTATCTAGTAATAGAAATTAATAATTCATAAATAGTTATTATTATATAATTTCTAAACATATATATAAATATATTAACACTCATTCATTTATTAATCAACGCTAAATATTATTAAGAATTCTTAATTGTGAAAACATCTTTTTTCTACAAAAAAACATTTTATCTACATATTATATGTTTTAATTTAAAAGATGATTTTATATTATAAAAAATTTGAAATAAATTAAATGGATATTAAATTTAGATTCATAACATCAATATTTTTTAAGATGGTTTGCCTTATATTTTTTCATAAAATATTAAAAACTAGTTACCAAGGTAAAAACCAAAATGGTATAATGTAAAATACTAATGGTAAATAATTAAAAAAACGTTTAAAATATGTGTGTAGATTATTGGTCGTGTATTTTAGGACCTTAACTCACTAAAAATCCATTATTTAGAACTTTTGGTGTCATTTTACCTTGAATAGTGTAATTATATCATTGAACAGAAAAGGGTATTTAAAAAAATATCATTTTCCTCACTTATAAAATGGGAACACTTCCACCACTTCACACGATACAAATACCATCAAATTAATTCCTATATATATATATATATATATATATTCTCATACTATAAGCCTATTTAAATTTTATAATCCTTTGGTCTCAATTATTTAGCCTAATCCCTACATTTCCAAGGATACTTTCAAGAGAAAGTGCAAGGTACCAAAGTGAGTATTACTTACTATTTACCCTTTCTTCTTAATATTTATCTTCCAAACCGACCCTTACCATATTTATATCATGAAACCAGTATAATTTTTATACTTAATTATTTTTATATAAATGTAATAATCATTATTTATTCGTTTCTGTCCACACGGAAAAAGAATATAATGTTAATCATGCATTTCGCGGACTACTACCTCCACAATATAACGTTTTTCATTTTTTATCTTGATTTTAATTCAATATCAAAAAAACCTAAAATATTTTTCACTAAGTAAAAAAATATAAATAATATAATTATTATTCTATGATCATTATATTATACACTTCCTTAACCATACTCACTGATCAAGATATAGTGTATTCATAATTGGGTAGGTTTAACCACCTACTTCAATAATGATATAAAAATCTATCATTGATGTATATAAAAAATTAAATAATAATATTATATAAGTTAATTAATTGTTAATTTTTGGTACTGTAATTTTTATATTAATTATTTGATTTATTATTAAAATATCATCTTTGGTCACCAAGGTTATCGAAGTAAGCCGACACCAATTCAATTTTCACACAAACATATGAAAAAACTATATGATAAATAAATAGTATGTGATAATAAATGGTAAATATTAATATAAATTTATATGAATAATTTTATTAATACGTTACCTAATAAACATAATTTTATTATTCAATAATTTAGGCACTTTTATAGATTGAATTAGGAATAAGGTAAGGGTTTCCTGTCTCAATTTTCACCCATTAATACATATTTCTTTTTATACACCTATTTTTATTTGTAATTTTGCATCTAATACTATTTAATATTTTTTATAATTTCTCCCTTATATTTTATGGTTTTTAATTTTTTATTCCATGATTTTTCCCTCATGTATTTTTTACTCAAAATTTTCAAAAGTTGTAAGGGTTTTTCTTAACTCTACTTCTTTCTTAAGTCATAATGATTAAGTTCTTAATATTTTTTTACAATATAAATTTATTATATTATATAATAATAATATAATTTATATCTTAATGGAAATTTAAATTTTTTATTTAAATCATTACCTTAATGAATGTATTTCTCAAAATCATATCATTTTTTATGATAACTCTCATACACTTTAACAACAGTTTTCCCTCTTTGTCCATAATTTCCCTTCACACCAAGGTTATCCATTTAATTGGAAACCTAATTATGTGTTACCTCATATGAAATTAATATTTACCTTCCCATATTTTCAAATAAATGTTTTATTATTATTTTTAAAATCTTGTATTTCAATAGAGGTTTTTTTAAAAAAAATAAAAGGGGAACCTTCTGAATTCTTATTTCACAACATGTTTCACCTCCACAAAATGTCTTTAAATATGAATATATTTTTAAAACTATTATTATTTCATGGATAACATTTCTAGTTTAATTATGGTCTAAATTAAAGTAACATGTTATTTTCTTCTTTAAAAGATCATTTTCTCATGTCGAAAAGCATAGCTTATGCGGTTTATTTTTATTATTACTTATCCTTGATCCTTCCCAAGAATTTTCTTATATTAGTAATAAATATTCAAGACAAATGTTTCATTATTAAAATTTGAAAATACAAAATTATTTAATTACTTATTCTCTTGGGAATCCTTATTATATATTCTTCAGTTATGCTTTGAGTCAATATTATGAAACTCACATATTTATCATAATTTTTTCATGTTTATGCTTTATTAATGTATTATTTTCCTCATGTGACACATATATATAGGTACATATTATGATTCTTATTATGTGATGTTTGGGCCTAGATTTATATATCCCTCCAATTCATTGGGTAAATATTTAGATCTCCTGATATGTTATGTATGGGATTAAGGAGTGAACACAATCCACCAAGTGTCTCTATACACTATGTTTATAGGAATTGAAAGTGAAATCAATCCACCATGGGACATTTTCCACTTTGATAGTCTTGGTAATGAGACCTGACTTATCCTTATGAATTAATGTTATATATTTTTCACATATTTATGATTCTATGATCTTATGATATCATTTCCTTAGGTCATGTTTCCATTTTTATGGTAATTATCTTTATAATATCTTTTTTTATCCAGATAAAATATGTATTGTCTCTCCATCATGACTTTCTATGATTATTCCCTTATTGATTGTTTTTAATCATATATTTATTATGTTTCCATTCCACTGGTTATTAATATGAGTATACATTTTGATAAGTCTATAAGGATTCTAGTTTGGATAAATTATGGAGAAATATTCACAAATTTTGTAAAATAAGTTTCATGTAAAATTGGTCCTCAAAGACACCAAACCTTTATTTATTGGGATTTTTATATTATTTTATGATATATAATTTTTAAATTATTTAAATGATGTAAAATAAATATACTTATTGCTTGGTTCACTATAAATCTTACCCCACAAACCTACATGTAATGTTATAATGTTGGTAATTAAACCAACACTTCATTTTTTTATACTTGAATCCTCAGTAGCACTAGAAGAATCCATAGAAAGAATACATACCTTTATAAATTGAATTTTTTATAGAATTTGATAATTTCATTCAATACTTATTTGTGTCACTATTCTTGGGTCTTTTTTTAGCCAAAATTATTTTAAACTTATAACACACTCATTTTCAATGGTTATTTTAATGTAAGATCCTTCATATCTTTAATGATTTATTTGAACCTTGAGATGGTTGAATCTTGGGTTTGGGTTTTTTTGGTGATTTTTTAGTGATGAAATTTTTCTTTTTAGATATTTTTTTCTTAAATGGGTTATGCCACAACCATGGATATAGTCATGGTGGTCCCTCTTTTACTTATGTGTAAAACATAAAAGGGAAATGGGATATTCCAGGTCATTCCATATCCATGGAGTGATTAAAGTCCCTTGGAGGTCCACGGATTGGGCGATCCAACCATGAACATAGTAGAGGGCATAGTGATGGAAATTTTCCTATGGCCTAGAGAAATTTTGTAAGTTCAGTCATGTTGGGATAGTGGAAGAAAGAACACTATGACCATAGTGGAGACTGATTTGGTGGTCGGGATGGAATTCCAATGGAAAAAAATTTCACCTTCTTCCCCAAATATTGAATGATTCAAAGAGTAAATGAATATGATCATTATGAGGTGTCCTCAATGTATTATTAATTGATGTATCCCATATATTAATTAACCAACACTCTTACTAAATGATTACTTTGATTTCTAGATGGATTTATCAATGCTTTAAAATTCATAGATCTTGACCTTGTGAAACCTTCATCTAAGCTCTATTTTATTCCTTGTTTAGATCACCTATAATTGGGTTGATATAAGGGGTTAATCTATCATACTTTTTTGGTGATTCTTGTTTAGGTAAATTTATTGGAGGACATAAGCAAGCCATTCTTTTTTCAGCCAAGTTCTTCTCCTTGAATGATCTCAGAATTAGTATGTTATGGCATAGACTATGGACCTTCATTAGTGTAACAACATATTTTATTGAATATTTTTGGAGTTTTATGGTGTATTGGTGTTTATTTACGTGGTGACTCTTCTTTGGTGACTCTATTATATTTTATTCATGATTTTCCTCTCTTGGAATCTTTGTTCTTGTATCTTATATAACCTTAGAGATAGTTATTAGGGTCTTGGGGTGTGAACTTGTTTCGGGTGACTACCTTCTTGTAAATACTTGATGTTGATGCCTATAATCATGAGTTAGTAGTTTAATTACCAAATAGGGAATTCTATATGATGTTGTCAGGATTTTATTATTTATTCTTGAAACCTATTATTTCTATATGTTGTGTGTGGGTGAGTGAGTGTCCCTTGAGACCCATGCTTGATATGTGATCTTATGATTTGTGTATTGCCTCTTGAAAACTATTCTCAATATGAATTATTGTCCTTTATTAAAATACATATTTTTTGTGGTGTCTCATAGCCTATGGAATCTCTTTTCAGATATCAAGATGAATAGGATGCTCAGTACTATTTGATATTACCTTTGGAAGGGGAGTGATGATATAACAAAGGATATAGACTATAGATCATTTCATGGTATGGGTCAGATCATGGACATGTCTGCTAAATTGGGAGTAGAGCATGCGGAGGATTTGATCATCCTTTGACTATAGACCATTAAAGAATATCTTTATTTATGGATGGTGTGCACATAAATATACATCATAAATGCTATGTGGGACTTACCATCATTTAAGGATTATGACCACCATTAGGTTTGGGTGTATGGTGTTCTGGTTAATGACCACTATTAGGGTGGGGCATTTAGTGTTCCGATTAATGACCACCATTAGTGTGGGGTGTGCAATATTTATTTATAAGTGTAAATTGGTTATAGGAATGATAGGTGTATGGTTCCAACTAATACTTATACTTTTGACATGTCTTATGACATATAGTTATAGATATTGACATCCTTTTTGGCATCTGTTCAATGTAGTTGGGGTCACAGTTTATGGATATTTGGTTAGAACATGATGACTCATCATATGTTTGGTTTTATTTTTACTTGTACATTTAATTTATCATGATATACATAGTTATATATTAATTTTCACTTATGTTAAGGGTCCATTGGTGGTGTCCTACTAGGTTTATATTCACACCCTTTACAGGCATCTCAATGCATGCAAAAAATTCATGAAGAGGGACCTTGGGAACAGAAAAATACTAGTAATAAGGATCTAGGAGAAGGAAGATGGTGTTTGGAGGTGGTACCAAGAAAAACTATAGAGGGAAATCAAAGTGCTTTATTTAATTTTTTGTACATATTGTACTCATCTTAGATATTCCACTTTGGGTATCCTTGATTATTATACAGTATTGACTTGAGATACTTACATTTACATTTACTATAGCATTGTGTATTTATTCTAACGTAATTATTTATGTTATTATTTGTAATTTTATTTGTTGATACTGAGAGTATAGTCTCCCTATTCAAGGAATTTAGACCCTCACTATTATTCAATAATCTATTTCGTATGGGGAGGCATGTAAGAGGCCATGTGGCACTCAGAATTGGACTCGATGATTCAGGTTAGGGTGTTATAAAATGGTATCAAATGACTAGCTTTATTTTTATTTTTTTCATTTCCTTTCTTTTGGGTTATGGTATAAAGTATATTAGGTTGTGTGGAACTTGGTTATTGGGTTATATGTTTTTCTATCAAACACATGTATAGTGGACCTCTAAGGTACCGTTGATGGGATTTTTTTTATCTATTTATCTACTACAATTTGATTCTGGTTCTAATATCTGTTATGTGGTCTTAATTTTTTGGATTTGGGTGCATTCCTATATCATGACTATGAATATATGATCACGTGTCATATATGTACTTATTGATTATTACATAGTACTTAATTAATTAATTCCATGATTTGAAACATGTTCTTGTGTGATATAACTAGGTTTCTATGATACCTTTATATCAACATTAGATTATGTAAACATAGCATGTGTGTTTGATACATGTATATGATTATAACTAACATGTAGGTATATATCATTTATCTTTGGTTATATCCAGTGATAATATGGGTATACCTTGGTTTATGGCTATCCGCCTAGGATAACCTTTGTGTGATCCCATATAATTATTAGGATCTATCTTGATTTAACTGCTTCAGAAGTAATAAATTTTCTCTATAATTTTAGAGATTTGTTCACATATATTTTCGATGGGAATGACCTTAGAGGATTACCAGTATTCTCAAGAGGATGTGCCCCATAATTCATCTATATAGACTATGGTTATTTGGGTTTCAGATTTATTTTAGCAAGTAATTTTTTGGATTATGTCCATACAATGAATAAACTTTCAAAATACCATAACCAATCAATATTGTGACTTCTATATTCATCGTCCACTAGTCTTTTAAGGTACTTGAGGCCCATTGTATTAATATTGATAGATATACATCATAAAGAAAAATTTTGATCTAATCCAAACTCCTTTAGATGGGAGAGTGATGCTGGAGACTTTCTTATTCCAAGGTTCTTTCAAAATATGGTAGAATATAATAAATTAAGGTGGAAGATGAGAAGGTATTATTTGGGAAACCTTTAAGGATATATTCCTCAAGAAATATTTTAATAACATGATTAAGTTGGACCATGGTCAATAGTTCATAGATTATTTTTAGGGATCTATGTATGTCTCTATGTATACTAATCATTTCAAGAAGCAATTATTCTTTACCTATATTATGGATATAAATGAGGCCCAAAAGTCCTAGAAGTTAAATATAGTCCTTTTTTCATAGATAAAATGGTATGTTAAGAACTTTTATTTGACAACATACCCATAGTTATTTCATAAATTCTTAAACATCAAGAAAAGTATAGAGGATGAGAGAGTAACAAACTTTCATCTATCCCCTATCAGACCAATTAATAGGCTCCTATCACTACTATAGGAGCCTTTTTTGGCAGTAGAAAGAGGAAATATAATCAAGATTAGTAGATCAGTAGATAGACAGGTCGTAGTAGGACTTCCTCAATGTTCTCTATGGGAATTGATTCTACCACGTGCTTTAATTATAAGAAAATATAGAATCTTAAAAACACTTATAGGAAGACGTTTTTATATTTCCATTTATGTGGAAAGTAAAGTCATATTTAGTGTTTTGGTTTGATGGATTATTAAAAGAGTTATGGGAGATCAGGGAAAGATGGGGGTAGAAGACCTCAGTCAACGATGTAGACTCCCCAAACATCGATGAATTAGAGATAATGGGGTGGAGATGAGGTAGGCCTATTTTTTCCAGTGGATCAATCTCTAGATAATAGTGTTTAAGGAAAACTATAGGTTTATGTATGGTCTTGATCACATATACACTATTTACCACATTTTTTGATAATCGTGTTTCACATTCCTTTATCTATGCTCAAGTGGTATCCATCTTAGACATACTAATAAGAATATATTTATAGATTCTTTATATCAACACGCCCTTATATACTAAAGTACATAATCTTAAGAGGTGTCCTAAATTTCATGTAGTGATCGATGTATATGGAAACTTTTTGGATTTTATGATTCTAGATATGGTCATCTTTTATTTCATCTTTTGGATGGTCTATCTTACGAGTTATCATGCACAAATTGAGTATTACCAGTGATGGTTATACTTTACCTCACTTATGGGGGAGAAGTTTATAATTAACAATGATTGGGAGTATGGAGTTATAAGACTGGGCCCATATTTGAGTTAGATTAGATTTATTGAAGTGAAAGTTATAGGATTATCTCTTTTATAAGGGTTAGATTTATCCCTCTCATATTTTATTCCAGTTGTAGATATTTATCAAGGTGTGTTTGTATAATAGTTTTTAGATATACCTCCTTATATATGGAGTGAGTTATAAATATAACACATGTTAGGGGTGAAGATCCACCTTATCATATGGTTTCATCTGAATTAAAGGAACTAAAATTTCTACTTGATGACTTGGAATAGAAGGGATTTATCATACCAAAAATATATCCTTTTAGTTCTCTAGTGTTATTTTATAAAAAGGAAGATATAACTCTTCGACTCTATTTAGATTATATAAAGATGAACTAGGTTATTTGGAAGAATAGGTACCCTTTTCCTATGGTAGATTATATGTTTGAAAATTATGAGAAACTCATTGGTTTTCCACAATTGACATGTGTTCAAGTTACCATAGTCTTTGGGTCAGGGAGGAAGACATAATAAATATGGTGTTTAGGGGAAGGTGTGGTCTATAAGAGTTCTTGGTGATTCCATTTTTTATTTGATGAATTCTCCAGTGGTATTCATTCACATCATGAAGAAGATATTTCAAACATATCTTAACGCATTCATCTTGGTGTTCATTGATGATACCCTCATCTTTTCACCAACTTGAGAGAAATATTCTCGAAATCTCAATAGATACTTGAGTACACTTGGATCACATCATATTTAGGACTAGTTTTTAGAGTGTCACTTTTGGATTTAGTATGTGGGTTTCCTTGGTTATATAGTGTTATAGAATTGTGTTTTTTTGTGGCCCTAGAGAAGGTGGAGGTGGTTATGTATTAGAATAAACCTTTTAATGTATTTGATATCATGAGTTTACTTGGTTTAATATGTTACTACAAGAGTTTAATCTAGGACTTCTCAAGATTGGTATCCCATATGACAGCTCTGACTAAGAAAGGGGTGAAGTTTGAGTGGTTGGATCACTGTGAGGAAACATTTCTTGAGCTAAAGATGAGGTTAACGATAGCTCTAGTATAGACTTTTCCAGAACCTAATATAGATTATACAATCTTAATCTATGAATCAAGAGTTTTATTAGGAGTTGTGCTGATATACGAAGATCTAGTAGTAGCTTATGGTTCTATCTAAACATGACCCCATTAGTGAAATTATCATAATCAAAAACTGGAGTTGATAGATGTGGTCTAAATTTTTAAGTGTTTGTGAAACTATATCTTTAGAGATAGGTTTGATGTCTACACATACCATAATATTCTATACTATATCATCACATAGAAATATATAAATTTTAGTTATATGCACTGGTGTAGTATCTAAAGATGTTTGACATTGATATGTATTATCCATCAGGGAAGGGTAATGTTGTTTTAGATTCTCTCACTAAGAAGACACATGATTCATATGATATTAGAGAGTGGATTTTATAGTAAGAGTGGTGTTTGATGTGTTTTTTGGATGATTGGAGGATATATTTTATTGAGCAGTGAGGTTAAGTGACATGTTAACCTTTGGATATCATATTTTCATTAGATAACAATGTGAAGGTTATCTAGAAGTTTGATTCTTAGTGTGTGGTTATATGAGAACGGTTGGTGGGAGATGATCTAGTACTAGGATCATCCTTAGATGATGAAAACATGATTTATATCCAAAGGAGGGTTGTAGTTCCTACTTCCATTAAGGAATATCTTATGAGAGGCTCACATTCATCATAGTAGATAGTGTATCCCAAGTCGATGAAGATATATCATTACATAAAATGATAGTTTTGGTGTCCAGTTATGAAGAGGGATATCATTAGTTTTGTTTTGAAATATATTTCATTCTAGAGAGTAAATGTTGAGTATCAACGTCCTAATTTTTTACTCTTACCAATTCTAGTGTCCATATGGAAATAGAAATATTTCATGATGTATTTTGTGATAGTGCTACTAAGAACCTCAAGCAGTCATGATATTTAATGGGTGATTGTGGATCAACTAACTATGGTGGATCATTTATTATTGATCTAGGAGACTCCTTATATGGATGAGTTATGAAATATATATGTCTATGAGATTTTACATTTTCATGGATTGATATTGATCATTATATTATATAGAGACACATGTTTTACATCACGGTCTTGTAAGGGATTTCATCAGTATCTAGGGACTTAGCTGAGATTGATCATATCATATCACCCACGAATAGATATACAATCTGAGAGGATGATAAAATTGTTGAGTATATGATTTGAGCATGTGTCATAGACATTGGAGGATCATGGTATGAGAATATATTCTTATTATATTTTTCTTATAATAAAAGTTACCAGGATTCTATCTAGATGGAACCATATTAGGATCTTTATATTCAACTTTGTTTCTCACCATTATGCATACATGAGGTGGATTAATCAACAGTTGTGGGACTCAACCTGGTGAAAGAGACTTCGAGTAAATTTTAATTGATCATAAATAAATTGGTCACCACTTAGATTATATAAATTTCACATGTCATCTATTGTAGGAGACCACTAGAATTTATTTTGAGATATCATGTTTTCTTTTGGGTGACTCCTCAATTTAGGAATTGATGTCTTTAGAACCAAGGAAGTTTGGATTCCATATTTTTAGCACCATTCAAGATTATTGAGCATATGTAGATAGTGTATTACTATATGGATCATCATAAATGTTACTGTGGTATGTAAGATGTGTTCTGAATATCTCATCTTTAGATATAGATGCCCAATCCTGCACATGTTATAGACTATAAAGATGTTGATTTAAAACCAGATGCAAATTTCATGGATTTCCTAGTGTATATTAAATACTAGAGTGATAATTTTTTATAGTGTAATATGGTTCCAATTATTAGAATAATATTGAAGAATGAACAAGTATAAGAGGAAACTTGGGAGTTGGAGTCTGACATTCAAGTGTAATGGCTCAAGTTATTTGAGTTCAAATCTAAAGACACTTGTTAAGGATGATAAGTCCTTAGAGAGGAAGAATTATAGCACCCTAATTTTTAGTGGTTATTTTAATGTTAGAATACTCTTGTATTTGATGATGTTTTTTAACCTTATAATGGTTAAATCTTAGGTCTAATTTTCATTTGAGGTTTTTTAGAGCTTAAATTTTTTGTGTTGGAGTTTTATATATAAAATGAATAAACCATGGCCATGTAGAAAGTTTTGGTGGGGTCCATTTGACTTCAGTGTAAAATGTAAAGGGATAAATGCAATATCTAAGGCATGTTCATAATCATGGAGTGATATAGTTCCCTTGGTGAGCCATGGCTTGGGTGAACCCACCACACCTGTGGTGGAGGGTATAGAGAAGAAAAATAGAATGTAATAGGGTGAGACACCATATATAAGGCCATGAAGAGCTAGTGATCTCATGAACACAATGGCCATGGTATAGGTTTTTGTAGATTTTTCTTTAGTAGTTAGGCTGGAATAAAAATAACTAAAACCATCTCCTTATTCCTCATATATAGAAAAAAATAAAGGGAAGTACATGTAATCATTATGAGGTGTCATTAATGTGTTATTATTCAATTTCTCTATTCGATAAATCTATAGACACTCTACCTTGTTGATTCCTTCATTTTCCATATAGGTTTTTCAGACCCTCCAAAATATATAAGTCATAACCTTGTGTGACCTTCATCCAAACTCTAATTTTTTCCTTATTTGGATTGATCTTTCCTCACCTTGGATTAATCTAATGGCTCCTTATATTTTCCTTTACTGGTGATTCTAGATTGTTTTGATTTATTGGAGGACTATAGTAATTCATTCTTATTCCATAATAGGTATTCTCCTTACTAGAATGATCTTATAATGCGGTAGTTCTTTCTTAGACAATGGTTCTTCTATGGTGTAGCAATAGATTTTCTTAAGGATCGATGGCATTCTATGACATCTTAGTACTTATTTCCTTACTTAATTTTATTTTTAAAATTTATTTCCTTCTATCATTGATGTTCCTCTCTTGAAATATTTTTTATTGGCTCTTTTGTGACCATAGATATGGTTATTAGTGTCTTTGGGTATGAGATTGTTTCGGGTGACTACCTTCTTGGTGAGCCTTAACATTGACAATCATGATCTTGAGGTAGTAATTTCCGTAACATATATTGACTTGTATATGATTTTGTCATTATTTTATTGTTTATACTTAAAAACCATGCTTCATATATGTTTCATTTGGGTGCATGAGTGGCCCTTGAGACCCATTATTGATATGTGATATTATGATTTGTGTGTGGAATATTGAGAGATATTCTTAATATTATTAATTGTTCTTTTCTATGATATATATTTATTGTGGTATTTTATAGCCTACATAACCTTAATTTGAATATCAAGATGAATAGGTTGCTCTGTATTGTTTGAGATGGCCCCTTGGAGGGGAGTGTAATGATGTAAAAATGGATGCAAACTGTGTCTTGTTTGATGGTATTAGTTAGATCACAAACATGTCTACTGGCATGGGAGTAAACCACGTAGGGTAGTTGAGTATCTTTTAGTTACAGGACAATATGGGATATATCCATAAGATGTTGATGTGCACATATATATAAGTCAAACATGTTAGGTGGGACTTACTATCAACTAAGGATTATTACCATAATTGGAGTGGGGTGTATAGTGTTCTAATTAATGACCACTATTAGGGTGGGGCATGTAGTGTTCTTATTAATGACCACCATCAGGGTGGGGTATGTGGAATTATCCTAAATGGGTAACATGGTACAAGGATTGTAAGGAATACGGTTCTAACTAACTTTGGGACTAGTGACATCTCTAGTGATGTGTAGTGATAGAAATTGTCGTCCTTACTAGAATCATACTAAAGTGTTTGGGGTTATGGTTTGTGGTGGCTTGGTTTTTTCATGATGAATCAGTGTATGTGTGGTTGTATGTTTACTTTTTAATTTAATTTATCGTTACATACAATAATATATTTTCATGTGAACTTATGTTAAGGATGCATTGGTGGTGTCCTACTACATTTATACTCACACCCAGCACGGTAATTTCAATGTGTGTGTCAACTTCAAGATCAAGTACATGGGGAAGGACAAAGGCACAGTGGTTTGGTGCTAAGAGATAGAGCATGGTCTTTAGAGGTAATACTAGGATAGACTCTGTAGGTATGTCGTAGTGTTTTATTTACTTTCTTCACTTTCATGCACTATTTTATGTCCTCTAACTTTGGGGGTCCATGGTTATTTTATAGTATTTAATTGAGATATTTTAATTTCCATTTATTACATCACTTATTATTTATTCCACTATGATTATTTGTGTTATTATTTATAATTGTCTTTATTACTATTGAGAGTATAGTCTTCCCACTAACAACATCCATACCCTCACTGCTAGTTTTCAAACTCTTACATATGGGGAAGAATTCATGAGGCCATATGAGACTTCGTCTTAGACTTAATGATTCAATATAGGGAGTTATAGAACTCCTAACATATTTCTATTCATATTATTCTTCTTATCAACCTTTTTAGAGTCACCGGTTTTAGATTTTTTTACTTCAAATTAGTGTTCTCATAATTTCTTTATTTCAATGGTTAAATTAATTTTTCCTAAACCTTGGTCTTATTCACTTGATTCTCCTACAAATTCTCTTCATTAACATTTCAATAATTTTTTCACCCTTAATATTTTATATTGTTCACCTTTATAATTCTCTATCTTCTTTAAAAATTCTATAAGATCTAAAATATAATTATGAAATATTGATTTATAATTGTTCATTTTATATTCTTCTTTAACTAATTTATATTTAATATGATTAATAACTTTATTTATCTCCAATAATTTTTATTACATATTTATCTTTATATTTTTCTCATCATTAATCATCTTCTTCAAATATTCAACTTCTTTTAGCTATTTTTATTTTAATTTTTCAAGGACATATCCTTTATTTCTAAAATATTGATAATTTATATTTTGAATTATGGTCTCCTTATCTAAATTTGAGATATTTATAAAAAATACTTCAATCATATCTTCATTATAAACTTTCATCACAAGTGAATTATTATTCATTCACCATAGAAAATATAAGCCTTTAATCAATGTCATTGGATGTTTAAATTCTATATTCTTCAGAAAAACATTCACTATCATCACCCTAGGATAAGAAGTTTCACTTTTTATTTAGAGATACTATTTCCCTTACCTTTATAAGAAAACATATATTTATCACTCTTTATTTTTTTCTTTAAATATCTTATTAATATTTTTTCTTTATCCTCAATGTCTTCATCATACTTAAATATTATAAAATTTTTATAAAAATGTCCAATGACTCCACACATGAAACATTTTAGTCAAAGAATTCAGTTGAAATTTATATTTCCTATTAAAATATTTCTAGAGATAAAATAAATCATTCTATCAAATGTTTTATCCACATCTAAATCTAAATCAAAACAACTTGCTCTAACTTCCTCAAACTTCTTCTTATACTTCCCTTACATCAAGTTTTTAAAAGATATTTCCTTTTTATTATTAACTATATTCATGAAAACATTATCTTTTCTCATCTCATAAGCAATTATGATATTGAGTTAGTCATCAGGAGGGAGTTTTTTAGATCTTTATCTTCTAAAGATAAGACTTTAGCATCAATCCTATATGGTAGGATGTAAAGTATCTTCCAAACCACTATTGTATCATCCCACTTATCACTAAATCATATGATTGTGATCACAATCTCATTTACCCTTTTTAAGAATCTATTTATACTTTCATCTTCGTAAATTTTCATATTTTTTTATTTTAGCATCTAAATTTTTGTCTTTTCCTACTTTACCTTAGTATTTTCTTCATAAATGTTTTAAATCTTATCCAATATTCTTTTTTCCATCTTGATTCCTTTGAATTTAATAATTTCACTGTCTGTAAGGGACGAAAATATTGAATTCTAAGTAAATATATAATTTTAAAGATTATCTTTATCAAAAACTATCATGGAAGAATATTCATCCTGGGGAAAAAATCCACCAGTTACAGGTTATATGACATCATAAATAATAGATAATATTTAGGGTAACACTATTTATTTTCATATATGGTAACCCTTTCCATCAAACATAAAAATAACCTTTTTTCACTGAATTTATATTATTCATTATAGATAAAATAAATTAGTAATTGGAACTTGAACCAGAGATAAATACAATTCTCTAAACTCCAACAAGTATATCACAATGAAAGGAAAACTATGTTTGGTACCACTATAAAAGACCAACAAGATCACTGAAATCACTAAGAATGGGGTGAATCAGTGGTTATAAATTTTTTATGTTTCTTCCTTAAATAATCTTCACCACCTATTAATATGTTATCTTTTTTCATTGTCAATAGATCCAAGAATGGTAGATTTACATGGTTCACATTTTCAAATGAAAGGTTTATCCTTGGTATGATATATATTCCACTACAACTATATAAACCACTAGTATCAAAATCTAGGTATAAAAGAGTTGGTAATATCCTTCTACTTATGACACATCTCTCACAAATGTGTTTGAATTATTCTCACACTGTTATAATGATAAATAAATATTTTTCAATAAAAATAAATTTTTCAATAGAACTCGACTTCCAAACATTTTTTTAGTTTTGATTATTTTTTTATTCATAATTATGTATTTTAGAGGGTTATTTCCATTCTATCTATGTGAAATTTACAACCTATTATTCTTATTTTTTTCTCTCTTAAAATTTCCTCAATAGAATCTATAGAGATAAATAACTTCTTCTATTTATTTCTATCTCAAAATATTCTTAGTAGAATCTGTAGATACCAGTCTCTTCTTTTACACACATTCACTTTTTTTCATGAGAGGTATATAATTTACATCATAAAATATATAGTATAAAATCTCATTTGAATTTTGTATTCCAAATTAAAATTAAAACTAATAACTTACCTATACTAATTTCCATCCTATTCTTCTTCTTAATTATTATACTTATTTTTTGAAAATATATGGAAGATATTTATGGATTCACAACAATGGTTTCATTACGACCACTCAGTTAAAATAATAACTTCTTCTTTTTCCTTCCTACCAACACTTTGTTCTTATTGAGAGCCTTTTTTCCCTTTACTTGAATCATAAATCCCATTTTTTTAATGTTTATTCCTTGATTGAATAGATTTGGAATCACCCCAATAAAATTTCTTTAGAATATATAAACTCTGTAAAACATTAATTTTTAGTTGTTATAATTCTTGAAATTCTGATAAGTGTTAATCATTATGAGTAACTAGCACCAACCTTTTAATGATAGTATCTCAACCCAGTGATCAACCTTGTGACTTAGTTTTACCAACCATAAGAGGTTCCCTTTTAAACCTTGTGACCTATGGTTATCCCAACCTTAAGAGATTTATATTTGAACCATATGGATAATATTACCAACCTTACAGATCATTTGTATGAAACATATGGCTGATAGTCCCAACATTATGAATATTAAAAGGACTTAACTATTTTTTTAGATAGAAATTTTATATATTTTCTACCAATGAACTCGGAGTCTCTTTTAAAACATTCACAATGACTTTTCCTCACTTATTATACATTATATTATGTGAGTTTTAACATTATTTATGTGTTGAAAAAAATACAGCACAACCATTATAACTACTTCAAACTTCTACAATACTTATTCTCTAGAAAATTTCAATAGTCTAGAGGGAAATTCTTGTCTCAACAATCTCCCTAAGTATTCAATCATATTACAAAAATATCTTTGTATCAAAAAATACAATTACATTAAGGGAATTAAATAATATCCCCCTCTATATCATTATTTAATGTGAAATATGAAAAAAAATCAATATTTTTTTGGAATGAATTCAATACCTGACCAAGATCATACAACCAACATTAATTTATAATGAAATTAAAAATATAATACTATATATATTAAAACAAATATTCATTAATAAATTGAATTTTTTGGAAAACAATAATCATATTACAAACTTTATAATGTAAGAATACTTTTTGCTATTTATATCAACTAAATAAAATGTATGTTAAATAAATAATTATTTTATTATTAATAACTATAAATAAAATAATTATTTATAAAAACAATGGAATAGAAAATATGATTTAATGATTATTCAATATTTATCAAAATTTAAAATAATTATTATAATAACTATAATTGAAAAATTTTATTAATTTAATATTAATTTTTTCATGAAAATATATATGGAATATTATCATAATTGTTACATGGGTACTTATATCTCAAAAATTTATTAAAACTAGAATGATTATTGTGGGTATTTGATTCAATCATCTAGAAGGTTTTTAAGCATCATTTTAAATAGATTTTATTCCATATAAAATTATAAAAAATGTATTAGGGAAAATGTATTGTGTAGTTTAGATATGAACATTTCATGAAATATTGATCTCTTTCTAAATTTATTTTGGAATGAAATATTGATTGGATGAAAATAACTTAAAATTATCTTTTTTATTACCATCTTCTTACTATTTCAAAAAATTTGAAGTAAATATATCAATATTTAAGGATTTATTTCTCATTATTAATTACTTTAATTAATTAACAATTTAAAAAAATGTGACAAATACCTGAGGTAATTTTATTAACAAGAACATAAAACTATTGATAAAACATAGAATTATATAAAATGTATTCAACCTATAAAGGAATATTAAACTACTTTAAAATAAATGAAGTTTGTGAATTTATATATATATATATTTATGTATGTATATATGTATATATTTAATGTGGTAGAATTAATAATACACTTTTGGAAACTAATAATCATTCAAATCATAACTATCTAATGTCATAAAAATTTAAACTATAAATTTGAATGCATTATGGTACTATAAAAATAAATAAAACCCTAATTAAAACTCTTGAATACTATAGATCAATGTCTAAACACTTAAACAAATAATTAAATATAAATATTTGATAAATATTTGGGATATGGTATGTGGGAGTCAAGTTGGATGAAGATGAAAATTTGTTTTTTGAATGGAGGGATGATACATGGTTGATGCAGGAAGTGGGTGGTGTAATAAAGCAATGATGGGGTGATGGTGTTGGAGGATACTGGTAGATAAATAGTATGGATATAGGATTGGGAGGATTATGGGTGAAGTGGGTTGAAGGATTTAGATTTAAAAAAATTCCTATATAACCCCATGACTTATTAAAACTATAATAATATAAGTTTTATTATTACAGTTTTATCAAAATGACAATAATATATATTCAATTATTATGGTTTAATGAAAATGTAACAATATAACATCTATTATTATGGTTTTAAAAAATATGGGGATAAAAATCTATTATTTTGGTTTATAAACAATGAAAATATTTCTGTGGGGAAAACCTAACATTTAGTAGTAAATACAATCTATATCAACTCAATCGATTGATTGTTTAATTTTACAACTATTATTATATATAAGTTATAAATAAAAAAATTGATTTTTATTCATTGGTTGGAAAAAATGATTTCCTATCATTCTTTAAATCAATTTTTGTTTTAAATACATGGATGAAATGTTTTATGTAATAGGTAATATGATTAATAGTTTGTACATTTAAAAAATTAACAATCCATTTTATAATCTGTAAAATAATAAGGTTAAATTTTTTTATTCTAAACCTACTAAATTTCTTTTTAGTTAAAATGATGAAGGGATGGTGATTCTTTGAATCTTATACATGTTTATGTATGTGGTCTAATAAAAACATGAACAAGTGGTGGTTTCATTTTGAAATCGTTGAAATTTTCAATGAGTTCAAAATAAGATACAAAATCCATTTGGTAAAGTATTGAAACACATTGATTATATAAAGGTAATTAATTATTAAATAAATAATTTATTATTAAGTTAAAAGTACATAATAGTTTTAGATTTTTATTTTTACACTAAATAGTGTTCCATCTAAATTAATGTAACATATTTTATATAAGATATCGATTTGGATTGTCTCGACTTAAATTTTATAAGTATTTCAGGTTATGAATCTTATATATAACATTTGACTTGAACTTAAAACCAAATGATCTTATTTTTAGTTAACTTAAGGTATTGAGGGGTTATTTTATAATATGTTTGTATTCCAAGTGTTTGTGGCTCAATTTAGTGTATTCATTAATAAAAAACATCTTTCAAGAAACTAGTAGGAGAAATTTGAACCTATAAACTTTAATTATAACAAATTGGAAATGTTATAAAGATGGATGATGAGTTGGTTTCACAATGTTTTATGGAAATTGAACCAACTCATGATACAGAAAGTGGTTTTTTATATAATTAAGTTAGGGTGATTATAATTGCCTTGTTTAATTTTTTATAAGAATAACATTTTTCATTTTAGAAAATATATTAGGTGCATGATTCATATTAAAATACATGGTTTTTTCCCATGTTTCTTGTTATGAGTGTTATGAAGGATAGAAAACCAATCAAATTTTGGTAAATTTCACTATATTATATTTAATAACTTCCCTAAATATTTTAGAATGACCAAGTTTATTTTATTTTAGTGAATAAGAGCTTATTTTAAAGAGTTACATTATTATTAAAGGATTATAGTTTGGGTTTGGGTTTTTCTGAAATAATAATGTGTTGTAATAGCTACGTATATTTATTATTTCTATAATATAATTTAAATTCTTCACAATATTTTATATGGTGAAGGGAATTTTTTTGTTTAGATTTTTATTTTTTGAACTTACAATCGCTCCTAATGTAGGATAAAACCTAAAACCCACTATTAAATAAAAATATATTCTTTAAAATATATAATATCATTAAAGAGTTTAGTGATAAGGGTAAATGTAATTGTTTTCCATGTAGATATATACTAATAAAAAAGGTGTTACATTTTTATTTAACATGTTTTTACATGGCCTCCTATGAAACAAATCCATGTGATCCACTTAAATTCCTTATGTATTATAATACAGTAATACTTGATCAAATGTGTATAGTTTTTTTAGTATATTATAAATAATATCCCTATGATTAATAGGCATAGGAGTATATAAATGTATCATATTTTTACAAAATAAATTTATATATCATCATTCATTTATGTGTGATGCGTTTATAACATGATAGTTGAATTGATAAATGACTTAACAAGGATAAATTTGTGAGTTTTACCTAAGAGATGATCATTATGGAATGTCATGGGTTGTGATGATATGTCATGATTAGCGTGAGTCAGGTACCTTGTAGATAAACAGAGTTCACTCATATAATGCAAGCGTGACTTATTTTTTTAATTTACTTTAATAAGTATACCATGTACATAGAGTGTATATTTCATATTAATTCCTAATAATTTATATTAACAGGGATCTCTAAATGAAAACATTTATATTTCAATACCTTCCTTACAATAGTACTAGTATTGAGCTAACTAGGGGGTGGTTGTGTGTTTTTATTCAGATCACAGCGGAAGCGTTACAGTGGAAGAAGATATATTGAAATTTATTTTAATAATTGTTTCCCAAAATCAAGATCAAGTATCCTTAACATAAAATTTATAATTAATTTATTTAATATCTGAAGAAATAAATACTTGGGAAAAGGTAATTTCTTTATTGATGATTGTTGATCATCCAAAACAGACCTTCTAAATTGCCTCCATTGTGCTTGTGAGTATCTAAGTGTAGAACCCCTCTAGCGGTGATCCACACATGCTCCAATGGTCTCTGAGAAACACTGCTTGTTCTTTGAGTGCCAGCGCTGCTAATTGAATGTCTTTCCTTGTTTGTTCTTGATGACTCATTCTTCGTTCTTGAAAAAAAATTCTCTCTTGGGTTTCTCTTTCTTAAAAGGGAGAGAGGAGGAGGAGTTGAGAGAAAATTCACTATGTGCAACAATCCTCTATTCCCAAACAAGGAATTGGTTTTGAATAATTTACACAATATACATATCCATCTATTTATATAGATAGGATTTCGGTTACAAAATTTAATTGCATAACATTCATTAAATATAATTATAACCATTAATGAAATCACATGCCACATATTATTATTATTATTATTATTATTATTTTGTGATGAACTAACATGTGAAAATTGGATAAATAATATTTACCAGATTGTAAAAAATTATTTTATCCCTAGACGTGTTTTTTGTTTGTTCAATCTCCTCTTGCATTTATTGAACACCAAAATAAATATTTTATTCTCTTAAATAAATATTTTAATCACAAACTAGTAAATAAATATTTATTAAAATAAATAAATATATTTTATCCAAAATCTAGTGATTAAATATTTTTTTAATTTTTGTGATCAATATAACTTGAATAATATTATTCCTCAATCTTGAGAATAATATTTATTCCATTAATTAAATTAAAATAGAATTTAATCAAAACTAACAAAAACACTTAGTGTGTGTCCCTCTAGGATTATTTCTTATTGGCATTAGGTGGTTTTTTTAAGACCAAGATTATTATCTAGAAATGGGTCAAGGAACCCAAGATAAATAACTTAAATTAGAAATGATGACAACCACATATGATAACTCGCTATGTAATATAATCCCTTTGTCATAATATCTCGTTAAGAAAGTTTCATGACTGTGTCATCAAACTATATTCTTGATACATCATTCTTTGAATATCTGAAATAAACTCATCATTACACCATGTACATGAAATTTAGGGTGACGGTTCTATTTCAATCAAAGTTCTATGATATCAACTTCCATAAATATGGAAGGGATAGATCCTTCCTTGACTTATCCATTAATAACATGTCATTCATGATGCACCCAACATACCCTACTTACCTCCAACATATGGTGTGACAGTATTCATCAAAAAATATAAGTGAGAAAGTTGTGACATGAATTAATGATAATATTAAATTCTAAGGACCATTATATACACCTGCATGTAGTAATATTTTATGAAACCAAAACATGAATAATTATTACTAGTGGGTCTGTTCTCATAATCTCTATTCTTAGAGATTAACAAGTGTGAACTTCATGAGAAGAAGTCTCATCTACTTACAAGTCATCTCACCTGATGGTATATATATTATGTGTCCCATCATAGTATTTTATCTACCCACATAACTATATTAAGAATATTTTCATATCACTTCAAGTTTCTCATCATATTGGGGAACTATTATGACCTTGTCAATGAGAAAAATATTCTAGGACATTATTACATTTAATTCATTTAGAACAATGAAAAATATTTAATAATACGTTTAATTTAATATTTAATACATCAAATATTAATCTAACCAAATTCAAAATAGTTTTTTCTAGGAAACCAACTCTACAAAACTCCCACATAGACTTGAGACAACAGCCTAAAACTTTCAATCCTCTAGGTCTGGCATGATAATCATTTTTTTCAAAGTCAAGGCTTTAGTCAAGGGGTCTTCCATGTTGTATTCCAAGGAAATACTTCTCACTGCAACCTCAATTATTTGAGAAAAATACCTCAAGAGATGATACTTCAAAAGTATGTTATTCATCCACTGATGTGACCTTGGCTCCTTTGTGAGAGCCACCGCTATAGTATTTTCACAATAGAGTGTCGTGGGATATTTATTATTAAGTGCCACATCAAGCTCTTGGATGAAATTTCACATCCTAAATTCTTGTTTAGTTTCCTCAAAATCCATAATATACTCATACTCTATTTAGAATCTACGACTACAGCCTACTTTGATCTCTTCCAGCTCACAGCACCTCCATTCAAAGTGAAGATGTATCCTTTTTGTGACTTCATGTTATCTTGATCAGTTTGGAAACTAGAATTTTCATTTCATCTGATGACTAGTTCCTCATCTCCTCTATAAACCAGAATCATATCCTTAGTATTCCACAGATACTTAAAGATATTCTTGACTACCATTCATTGGAGGTCACCTAGATCAGCTTGATGTCTTCCTACCGCAATTAATGTGTAGGTGAAATCTATCCTAGTACATATAATATCATACATTACTAGCCCTATTTATAATGTGTATGGAATCCTTACCATTATATTTATTTTCTTATGCTTATGAGGAAATATTTTATTGGAAAGATGAATGTAACAACCGAAAACTCTATCAATGAAATTTCCCTTATTATGTTTATTTCATAGAATATATATCATATAAAATAATGTATAGAGCACAATACAAACATCATAAATAAAGAATTAATGAAATAATAAGTATTTCTAAAAGTTAAGGAACTTATACCGATGAAATAGTAACATACCCTTAGGGATAGTAATGTGACCCTTATGAATAATAAACTGGCCAATAGAATAGTAACCTCACTAATAAAAGTATAAATAAACTTTTCCCATATTATAAATGAAATTATGATATAATTATATCATAGTGTAAGTAAATAAATATTTTAACAATTAATATTTATGTTTTGGTGATTTTTAAGTCATAAATATTTAATTAAAATATTTATTAAGTGTTATAAAATCAGTTTTAAATTTAAATCTATATTTTTCAAGTGAACAATGGTTTTATTTAAAAATTAATTTTCACATATTTAGAAAATTATTTTCATAAAATGGAGTTAATTTTTTATTTCTACACATCAAAAAGTTATTAGGGTCAATTTTTTGGATTTTTCTAAATTACTTAAATTTTTAGTGAATAGTAAAATACAGTAATTTATAGTATAAATACATTATAGGATAAATAAACTATTTATTGAGTCATCACTGATGTAAGAAACATAATATATAACTTACCTTAATTATTTTAATATATTTTATAATAATTCTCAAACTATTCATAGTCTTGATCCAAAATAATAAACAAATGAATAAGATATCCAAAAATTGTAACGCCCCGACCTCAGTGACCCAGAGTTGGTGCATTATTACATAACATTGGAATGATCACAAGAGAGATCAAATCTCGAAATATCGATTGGTTTAGTAGCCTTGGAAACACTAGATATATTCATAATGTTTTACATTACATCATAAAAATAAAAACTACAACAATATAGTCTCCATATTCCACACTCATATCCCCGCATACTATCCCTGCAGGTCATTCATAAATTACTTCTTCACATCCTGGGAAAAATAAAACATAGAAAAGGGGTCAGCTCAAATGCCCAGTAAGGATAACAATATAGTGTAAACTTTCATAAATAAGAATAAACATTTAAGGAAATGTATAACTTAAAACAAAAGCCTTTTAAACTTGAACTTCAACATAGTATGGAAAAAATAAAATGAAATAATGTCATTTACTTATTCACATGGATATTCTACTAATCGAATAATCACATGAAATATCAATAACCACTTTCATAATGATGGAATGCATAATTCCAGACTATCATAACCACAATGCCAAGGCCTCGTGCCAAGACTACAAATAAGATTTTGTCAAGGCCTTATTCCAAGACACTAGTTTGTCTCATGAGACCTACTGATGCATCGAGGAGCTATAGCGGGCTCCACCTGTCACATATTAAGTCCAATGCATTCCCATATGAAAAGGTTTAAACATAACATAAACATTCGTATTAAAACTAGCATATGAAATGTCAATACTTTCACCATAAACTATGAATGCTATAAAAATAGCACATCCACAGTCAAACATATCACAAAACCTTAAATACAATATAGAAGTTTTTTATCATAATAAATCAACTTCAAATAAGCGTAAAATCTATCAAAGGATGTTGACATAGATAAAATCAAAACTCATTTTAGAGAAATATCTCTTTCTATTTTGAAATCATTTAAGAGTCATACATTTATAAAATAAAACATTTTCTTTGAAAATATTCTTATAATCTTGTAAGGGAAGATTCGACAATTTTAAAATGGCGGAAAATAACCGCACCCGCCGTATAAGTTAAAAAAACATTCTTACCTTAATTATGTCGAAAAGGTTAAAAAGCACCTTGTTTGGAAAACAATGGAAAGATTCCTTTATAAAACTCTTATAAAAAGTCAAACAAGGGTGTAAATGACTTTAAACCAAATTCTTTTAAATAGTAAAAATGTTTTGAAATACATTTTTAAGAAACATGGATGTGGATGATAAAGAGATCCCAGTAGATTATTACGTATAAACAACCTCGGATAATGAAGAGATTGTGAAATAACCCTGACCTTGTACTTTTCCTTGGTTGGGGTAGGTTAGCCTCCTATATAATGGTGAAATAATTGTTATTAAATTATACAATAATCATATACATTAATATGATATCATATATGATCTTTTAACATTGATTTGTTATTAATATCTTAATATTATCGTTGTTTCGGGTGTTAACATACTCGTTTTATTTTATATGTTTTGTTATGTAAGCCATGTTTGTAATGGATAGGTTGTATCTTAATCATATCCAGAATTATATCAAGTCCTTAGATACTATTATTAATCATCAAATGAGAATTATACTTCAATGTATATGATGGAGAATGAATCTCATCGGGTTCGTGGAGACGGTAGTCCGTACGTACGCATGAGCGACAATATCATTCTTTTGATATTAAAATAATATATAATTGGATGGTATATCATATATACAGAATCATTATCATGTTATATTAATTATTTACATGAATTACACATCATTATTATACCCATTAAAATAATAATTTATTGAATAACAATTACACCACGACGTGGAGACGGTAAGCCGTACGTACGCATGTATGGCGACATGTTAATCAAAGGAAGGATAGAATACTGATTATGGTTGTACCATATTTATAATAACATCACATTATATATAAGATAGTGGAGTTATTATTTTAGAATGGTAATAACAAAGAAAGAAGAAGTGGAAGAAGAAAGGAACTTGAAAAAGGGTGGTGAAATCATTACCTCTTCTTTGGGTTCTTCCTTTTGATTTGATCAAAAGGGCTCTTAGGTTGGATTTCTGACTAAAGTAAGGCCTCTAGTATGAAGTGAGGGAAGTTGAGAGAGTATTTGGGCAGAGGTTGTCCGAACCAAAAGTCTTTGAAGGTGTGAGTTAATGAGAAGGGGGAGTGCCCTTTTATAAGAGGGGTGAGGGGCACCTTTGAAAAAGCTAGAAATATTATTTTATAATAAATTCATATTCGGTTTCTAATGGATCAAAAGTGTATTATTTAAAGGTTAAGGTGGGTATGGATGGAAAACCACTCAACTAATAGAATTTAGACAGGTTTGGGTTACTATATTAACCTTATCTTTAAGTATTAACTCTTAGTTAATTAGTTTCACTTTTACAATGTCTTTTTGTATTTTTATATTATATGGTTAATAAACTTACTATATACATCCTAGTGACCCCCAAGTGGTCCATTAATGATACACCTATAATGATACAAGTCTCTTGACCGAACCTTAGATTTTAAGTAATTTAATATCAATTAATAATATAAAATTTGTTTTAAAAACTCTTTTATGTCAATTTTGACACTATTCAATAGTTGATTTTTGTAAAAAACATAACAGAATGATTACTTCAAACAAAGTTAATTAAATAATTCCTAAAATGTAATATTAACTTATAAAATTAGTTTAAAAGTCTCAAATTATATTTATTTGGGTATTTATAATATCAATTATTTTAATTTTTTACTATTATGGTAATTACTGCATCATCATTGTGTCATAAATAAATTAAATTATTTAATGTCTAAAAATTATAAATAAAATATCATTATGTAGAAAATATTTTTATATTTTTAATGAATATTTATAGTCGAAAATCCATCATATATAGACCTATGTAAAAATTGTTTTTCTAAAAGATATATGCTTGTGTCATTTTTGTATTCATTTTAACTTAATTAAAATAAAGTGTCCCTATCACTTACAAGTGGCACCATGGGGTCCCAAAATTGACCCAAAGATTCCCATGGTCGAACATGTATCAACCAATAATGTTAGGACACGTTTTAGGGTAATTTTTTATTATTATAATATTATTTTTTAACTCTTATTTACCAGATTTACCCTTTAACCATGGTAAATAAAATATTTACCGAAGTAATTATTCAAAATGTCTAAAAATAAAAGTTACCTATTTACACAATTTGAACATCCTGATTCCAAATATGGAATCCATTTTTCCAAATTCA
Organism: Viscum album; assembly: GCA_963277665.1. NCBI lineage: Eukaryota > Viridiplantae > Streptophyta > Magnoliopsida > Santalales > Viscaceae > Viscum > Viscum album. The sequence goes on along the minus strand of OY728133.1, from coordinate 1,404,182,331 downwards.
AAACACAGAAGTGGCAGAAATTAATTTAAAATTAATTCCCGTTGTCAAAACAAAAAGCGTGTTTTTAAGATATAATAACTATCAAAAGATTGATACTTGTTTATGTTCGGTTTAATTTTGAAATTATGTCCAATGACCAACATTGTCTTAAATGGTAAAAATATATTCTAAATATACTTAAAAACCACTCAAATTCATAATTTATCAATATAAATTATTTCGATTAAAAAAATTGTTTTTAATTAAAATTTAGTAATTTTCACTATTCATCAAAATATTAAAGTTATCCGAAAAGTACCAAAATTTCACCTTAGGCTAAATTCGATGTTACGAATCCAAAAATGAAGTCCATTTTGAAATATAAAATATATATAATTTCAAAAATTAGGTATTACTATTCATAACGGCTAGTTTGATTAGTTATGGTGTGTTAGAACTCAGTGTTGCGTACAACACACGTTATCACATTATTCAAAGAGAAGCGTACCATAGAAGCTTTATAAGGCCCCATCCTTAAACCTTAATTAATCTTGAGTAATTAAAAGATTACACATTGAGGATCTTTTCGGGTTTAGAGTTTTAGAGAATTAGATCATAAAACTTGCATTACATTCCACATATAAACAAAGTGGTTACATAAAGATAGTATTCTTAATTCCCATCAATGGAAACATATTTAAAATAAACATGGATTCTTTCTTGACACTTCCTTGACACTATCATCATATCATGTACCTTTCCCTTGACTTGTGAAAAAAATTTCAAAAAAACTTGGGATGAGCATAAAAAGCTCAGTAAGGGATATAAAAATATGGAAAGGAAACATGGGTACATATATACATAAGGATGAGATCATACTTTACCCATAAAACATAAGCACTTTAACATACCACATCAAATCACGAATAAATCATAGAAATCATAAGACATAAAGGTAACTTGAGGCATTCATAACATTCTTACGTAGGGAGTAACCCTCTTGGTTACATTTGGAATACCCATCACAGTATATTCCCTAAATCTCTTCGGAGAAACCTTAACGTTTCACTCCTTCGCGTTACCCAATGCATTGGAGAGCTATATCGGGCTCACCCGCCCTTAGTTTATCACGGAACCACCCGTTTTCATAATAATTCCCAAGAACCTCAACATAATCATATCACATAAAACATGCATAAAGTAAACATAACATTCCCACCTTTCAATCACAAGATATCAATACATCACATTGATATAAAAACATTATGAAAACCATTTTTGATACCAAAATAAAAGAAAAGTAAAACATGGTATTTATTTTTCTTTTAAAAAGAAGGTATGGCTTGTAGAGGAATCCGAAACTCAAATAACGGTCACGACGGCGGAGAAGTCGTTGTCGCCGCATACGTACGACAAAAACATTCCCTTTTGTCCTTTAGTAAACGCTTCGTATAAAAAAAATTCCTTTTGAATAAACGTAAAAGTCAAAGGGGTTTATAAACCATATAAAAAAAGGTTGTGTATAAAACAAAATATGCCTCAATGAAAGGAGATTGAGACGAAGTCCCATACCTCGGGTCCGACTTGACTCGATCGTTCTTTAATGTCCTGAATAATAAACTTGAGTTAATTTATACTTGTTTAAGAACCTTTTTCAAGTTCATTATTCCTTTTATATCACTTATTTCCATGTCATGAACACTATGTAATTATTTAAGTTAATAACGGTCATTTTAACGATCATTGGTACTTGAGTCGAAAATAAGCTCTTTATAATTACATGTTGTTCATGTATCCAATATATACAGAATGGTATTCATGATTTAGATAACATATATGTCATATATATCCAGTACATGCATGCATTTATAATATTACATAATCGTTTAGAGGTAAGAAATGAAATGCACCGTTCATGGAGACGGTAAGCCGTACGTACGCATGAATGCTACTTTCATTTCTATTTCGTATTTTATAGAATGGAATCATAATGATATAAAGGTATATTATAATTCCAGTATAATGTCATATATAATATCATAGTTCCATCCTTTATACATCCCACATATGGTATTTAACGAATCAAATCACTTTGAGGGGGCGGTAGTCCGCACTTCCTTAAATGAAGATATCACGTTCACCCATAATGGAAACCATAAAGGTATGCCCAAAAAAAGAAAATACAGAAGCTTAAAGAAAACATAAACATATAACATATCATATATAAATATAGTGACATATTAATGGACACCTTTTAAGGTGTTAAAATAATGTTGAACAATCATCGTTTCGGGAGGCATAAATTCACCATCCACAGAAACAGTATGTTCGTTAACCATTAGATGTAGGTGTGTGTAAGTGTAGCTCAAATACTTATTATAACAACATCCTAGTATATTTAATATACTGTAGTTGTTACAAATGAAAAGAATAAAAATAGTTTAGGGGGTTGTAGAAGCAAAATAAAATAAAAGGACTCAAAAGAAGACATTACCTTAAAATCGGGTAACTCCCTTTGGTTTGAGCTCAAAGGCTTCCTTGGGAAGACTTCTGACCAAAGTTAGGCTTCAAGGAGTAAGAGAGGGAAGTGAAGAGACAAAATGGGCAGGGGTTGTCTGAGCAAAAGGCTTTGGGAGTGTGGGAAAGAAGGTAGAGGTGGGGGCCTTTTATAAGAGGAGAGGAGGGGCACTCTTGGAAAGTTAAGATAAGTTACTTTATTTTAAAAAGTGTTTTGGATTCAAAAGGTCCCACATTAATATAATTCGAGGATAAGGTGATAAGGGTTATAAATCCACTCATCCAATAGGTTTTTTACATGTTTAGGTTTTATATTTTACATTAACTTTCCATTTTACTTAAATCGTTAAATAATGAGGTCATCGCTGCATCATCATGATGTCATAAATAATTTAATTTATTTAAAGTCTAAAAATTATAAAAAAATACTATGATGTAGGAAATATTTTTATCTTTCCAATGACTATTTATAATCAAAAATATGATCTTTATAACCCCATGTAAAAAAAAATTTCGTAAAACATATGATGTTTGTGTCATTTTTACTTTTACATTAAATAAAAAGTTATTTGTGTCATTTCCCAACCAAAGTGGCTCCATGGGATCCCCAAGTTGACCCATGGCTTTTCTTGGTCGTCCATGACACATCAAATGAGGGTAGGACATGTGTCAAGCTCATCTCATATTATTAAAACATTATTTTTACCTTAAACTACACTAATTACCACAAATCGCGATTAATGAAAAAAAGTTACTATTCACCAAAAAAATTATTTTCATCCCATTGAACCACATTTTACATACTAATGACAACCATGTATGTAGGATTTTCAAAATTCAATACACATTAGTGGTAAACTTTCATTTAACTGAAAAATTAGTTTGCTTGATTACCACTTAGTGGTTTCACTATTCATCAAAAATTGGAGTTTTTCAGAAAATTTCCAAAAATTTAGTCTAAGATATATACGATATTCCGAATTCAAAAATGATGTTTATATTACCTAATTCAAATAATATAAGTAGAATTAATTAATTTAATAATTAACTCCCGCTGTCAAAACAAATATCGTGTTTTTATGAAACATTAAGTATCAAAAGATTGGCACCAGTTTAAGTCCAATTTCAAAGTGAAATTGATTCCAATGACCACCATTGGATTAAAAGGTAAAAATATATTCTAATTTCACTTCAAAACCAATTCAAAAGATAATCTAATCATATAAATAAATTATATTAAAAAACAGTTTTGATGTAAAATGCAGTATTTTTCACTATTCATTAAAAAATGAACATTGTCAGAAAAATACCAAAAATTCACACAAAGTAAATTTTGATGTCCCAATAATAAAGAATAAGTTTATTTTGAAAAACATAGCTTATAAAATTTTCAAAATATAGATTTAAAAAATGGTTTTCCATCAAAAGGCATTAAAACAATCTTTTAAAAATATTAGTGTATTCCATGCTTAAGATTGGATTTATTTTCATTTTAAGCCTCTAAAACACTATCTAGTTCATTAATAGACATAGATAAAAATATTTATTATTCATTACTTACTTGGGATGTTACATCCTTCCCCCCTTTAGAAAATTGCGTCCCCGCAATTTATTTACTTATCAAATAAATGGGGGTACTTATCCCTCATTGCATTTTCAGATTCCCATGTTGCCTCTTCCATCGTGTGGTTTTTCCGCAAAACCTTTACCTGATTAATCACCTTATTCTGTAACACTTTCTCCCTGTGGTCAAGAATCTGGACCGGTTGTTCCTCTTAAGATAGGTTCTCTTCCAGCTGAACTACCTCTGGACTCAAAACATGAGATGGATCTGGCATATACTTTCTCAACATCGAAACGTGAAAAACATTGTGTACCTGAGATAAACTCGGAGGTAAAGCCACCCGGTATGAAACTGATCCAACTCTCTCCAGAATTTCATATGGTCCAATAAACCTTGGACTCAGCTTTCCTTTCTTACCAAATCTCATCACACTTTTCCATGGTGATACTTTGAGAAAGACATGATCACCTACCTCAAAAGATAGATACTTCCTCATGTTGTCTGCATAACTCTTGTGCCTACTCTGAACTATTCTCATGTGCTTCTGAATCAGCTGAACTTTTTCATCCATCTCTTCTACCAATTCTGGTCCCATCAACTTCCTTTCACCCACTTCATCCTAGAAAGCTGGAGTTCGACACCACTTCCCATATAATGCCTGAAATGGTGCCATCTGTATACTGGAATGAAAACTGTTATTATATGAAAATTCAACCAAAGAAAGATGTTGGTCCCAACTTCCCTGATAATCCATATAACAAACTCGTAGCATATCCTCCAAGGTCTGAATTGTTCGTTCTGACTGCCCATCTGATTGAGGATGAAAAGATGTACTAAAATTTAATTCAGTACCCAACGACTTCTGAAGGCATTTCCAAAAGTTAGAAGTGAACCTAGGATCACGATCAGATACAATGGAGATAGGAACTCCATGTAACCTGACTATCTCTTTAAGATACAAACGGGAAAGTTGATCAAGAGTGAAATTATCTCGTATAGCAAGGAAATGAGAAGATTTGGTCAAGCGATCAACAATAACCTAGATTTCATTATTACCTCGAGATGTCTTCGGTAATCCCACAACAAAGTCCATGGATATATTCTCCCATTTCCACTCTGGCACTGCTAAAGGCTGAAGCATCCCTTTCGGTAACTTCCGCTCTACTTTAACCTGTTGACATGTCAAACACTTCACAGTAAAATCAGCAATATCTCTTTTCATTCCATCCCACCAGTAATACTTCCGAAGATCTCTGTACATCTTAGTACTGCCAGGATGAACTGAAAATGGAGAACTATGAGCTTCACATAACAACTCTCTCTTCAACTATGAATCACAAGGCACACACAATCTCTTCCCAAATCTCAAAACACAATCATTATAAATGTTGAATTCAGGCAACTTACCTTTCTGAACCAGCTCTACCTTTTTCTGCAACTCACTGTCTTGCTTCTGTGCTTGCTTGATTCTATCTGATAGAGATGATCTCACTGATACCTGAAACAAAACAGAAGAACTTCATGCACCAACAACTTTTATTCCAAAGTTCATCAAATTCTTAACCAAAGGATCACGTTTCAAACGCAGCATTGCTAATGAAGCATTAATTTTTCAACTCAAAGCATCAGCCACTTTATTTGCTTTTCCCGGATGGTAATGAATTGTACAATCATAATCCTTGATTAATTCTAGCCATCTCCTTTGTCTCATGTTCAATTATTTCTGAGTGAATATATACTTTAAACTTTTGTGATCGGTATATATTTCACACTTTACTCCATAAAAATGATACCTCCAAATTTTTAAAGCAAAAACAATAGCAGCTAATTCCAAATCATGTGTAGGGTAATTTACCTCATGAGTTTTCAATTTCCGTGAAGCATAAGCAATTACCTGATCATTCTGCATTAGGACGCAACCAATTCCTTTCAATGAAGCATCACTGTATATAACAAACTCACCATTCCTGGAAGGTAGTTCCAAAACTGGAGCATTCACCAATCTTCTTTTCAATTCCTGAAAACAATCATCACATTCTTTTGTCCAGATAAACTTAACACCCTTCCGAGTTAGCTTAGTCATTGGACTGGATAACCGTGAAAAATTTCTAACAAAGCTTTGGTAATAGCCTTCCAAACCAAGGAAGCTACGAATCTCGGTTACATTTGTGGGTCTTGTCCATTCTTCAACAACTTTTGTGTTTTCAGGATCAACGGTTATTCCATCTTTTGAAACAGTGTGACCAAGGAAAGAAATTTGTTGCAACCAAAACTCACACTTGCTTAATTTCCCATACAATTTATTTTCTTTTAAGGTTTGCAAGATAACCCTTAAATGTCTTTCATACTCCTCTTTACATTTAGAAAACACCAAAATATCATCGATAAAAACAATCGACATTTTTCACCTGAGTCAACTGAGCCATCACTACAACAAACTGTTTAGTTCTGATTCTGACCATCTCAGGATACTGATTTGAAAGGTCATTTCCCTCTATATGCCTTCCCAGAAAATCTGTTCGGTTTCCTCTATGAAAAATCATTCTTAACATAGAAATATCTTAGGCGAAGCAACATGGTAATCTTTAAATGCTATATCATTTCAATCGTACCATAAATTAACTTATAATTTAACACTTTTCTAACTCCTAAAGTTGTCTAAACCGACCACTGATACCAACTATAAGGCCCCAGCCTTAAACCGTACTTAATATTGAGTTATTACAAGATTACACATTGAGGATCTTTTCGGGTTTAGAGTTTTAGAGAATTAGATCATAAAACTTGCATTACATTTCACATATAAACAAAGTGGTTACATAAAGATAGTATTCTTCATTCCCATCAATGGAAACATATTAAAAATAAACATGGATTCTTTCTTGACACTTCCTTGACACTATCATCATATCATGTACCTTTCCCTTGACCTGTGAAAAACATTTCAAAAAAACTTGGGATGAGCATAAAAAGATCAGTAAGGGATATAAAAATATGGAAAGGAAACATGGGTACATATATACATAAGGATGAGATCATACTTTACCCATAAAACATAAGCACTTTAACATACCTCATCAAATCATGAATAAATCATAGAAATCATAAGATATAAAGGTAACTTGAGGCATTCATAACATTCTTACGTAGGGAGTAACCCTCTTGGTTACATTTGGAATACCCATCACAGTATATTACCTAAATCTATTTGGAGAAACCTTAACGTTTCACTCCTTCACGTTACCCAATGTATTGGAGAGCTATATCGGGCTCACCCGCCCTTAGTTTATCACGGAACCACCCGTTTTCATAATAATTCCCAAGAACCTCAACATAATCATATCACATAAAACATGCATAAAGGAAACATAACATTCCCACCTTTAAATCACAAGATATCAATACATCACATTGATATAAAAACATTATGAAAACCATTTTCGATACCAAAATAAAAGAAAAGTAAAACATGGTATTTATTTTTCTTTTAAAAAGAAGGTATGGCTTGTAGAGGAATCCGAAACTCAAATAACGGTCACGACGGTGGAGAAGTCGTTGTCGCCGCATACGTATGACAAAAACATTCCCTTTTGTCGTTTAGTAAACGCTTCGTATAAAAAATATTCCTTTTGAATAAACATAAAATTCAAAGGGGTTTATACACAATATAAAAAAAAGGTTGTGTATAAAACAAAATATGCCTCAATGAAAGGATATTGAGACGAAGTCCCATACCTCGGGTCCGACTTGACTCGATCGTTCTTTAATGTCCTAAATAATAAAATTGAGTTAATTTATAATTGTTTAAGAGCCTTTTTCAAGTTCATTATTCCTTTTATATCACTTATTTCCATGTCATAAACACTATGTAATTATTTAAGTTAATAACGGTTGTTTTAACGATCATTGGTACTTTAGTCAAAAATAAGCCCTTTATAATTACATGTTGTTCATGTATCCATTATATCCATAATGGTATTCATGATTTGGATAACATATATTTCATATATATGCATTACATGCATGCATTTATAATATTAAATAATCATTTAGAGGTAAGAAATGAAATGCATCGTTCATGGAGACGGTAAGCCGTACGTACGCATGAATGCTACTTTCATTTCTATTTCGTATTTTATAGAATGGAATCATAATGATATAAAGTTATATTATAATTCCAGTATAATATCATATATAATATCATAGTTCCATCCTTTATACGTCCCACATATGGTATTTAACGAATCAAATCACTTTGAGGGGCGGTAGTCCGCACTTCCTTAAATGAAGATATCGCGTTTACCCATAATGGAAACCATAAAGGTATTCCCAAAAAAAGAAAATACAGAAGATTAAGGAAAACATAAACATATCAAATATCATATATAAATATATTGACATCTTAATTTCCACCTTTGAAGGTGTTAAAATAATGTTGAACAATCATCGTTTCGGGAGGCATAAATTCACCATCCACGGAAACAGTATGTTCGTTAACCATTAGATGTAGGTGTGTGTAAGTGTAGCTCAAATACTTATTATAAAAACATCCTAGTATATTGAGGATACTTGAGTTGTTACAAATGAAAAGAATAAAAAGAGTTTAGGGGGTTGGAGAAGCAAAATAAAACAAAAGGACTCAAAAGAAGACATTACCTTAAAATCGGGTAACTCCCTTTGGTTTGAGCTCAAAGGATTCCTTGGGAAGACTTCTTCCCAAAGTGAGGCTTCAAGGAGTAAGAGAGGGAAGTGTAGAGACAAAATGGGCAGGGTTTGGCCGAACCAAAGGCTTTGGGAGTGTGGGAAAGGAGGTAGAGGTGGGGGCCTTTTATAAGAGGACAGGAGGCGCACTCTTGGAAAGTAAAGATAAGTTACTTTATTTTAAAAAGAGTTTCGGATTCAAAAGGTCCCAAATTGATATAATTCTAGGATAAGGTGATAAGGGTTCAAAATCCACTCATCAAATAGGTTTTGGACATGTGTAGGTTTTAGATTTTACATTAACTTTCCATTTTATTTAAATCGTTAAATAATGAGGTCATCGCTGCATCATCATGATGTCATAAATAATTTAATTTATTTAAAGTCTAAAAATTATAAAAAAAACTACTATTATGTAGGAAATATTTTTAGCTTTCCAATGACTATTTATAATCAAAAATATGATCTTTATAACCCCATGTAAAAATTTTTTTCGTAAAACATATGATGTTTGTGTCATTTTTACTTTTACATTAAATAAAAAGTTATTTATGTCATTTCCCGACCAAAGTGGCTCCATGGGGTCCCCAACTTGACCCATGGCTTGTCTTGGTCGGCCATGACACATCCAATGAGGTTAGGACATGTGTCAAGCTCATCTCATATTATTAAAACATTATTTTTACCTTAAACTACACTAATTACCACTAATTGCGATTAATGAAAAAAGTTACTATTCACCAAAAAATTATTTTCATCCCATTGAACCACATTTTACATACTATTGACAACCATGTATGTCGGATTTTCAAAATTCAATACACATTATTGGTAAAATTTCATTTAACTGAAAAATATGTTTGCTTGATTACCACTTAGTGGTTTCACTATTCATCAAAAATTGGAGTTTTTCAGAAAATTTCCAAAAATTCACTCTAAGCTATATTCGATATTCCGAATTCAAAAATGATGTCTATATTAACTAATTCAAATAATATAAGTAGAATTAATTAATTTAATAATTAACTCCCGCTTTCAAAACAAACAGCGTGTTTTTATGAAACATTAAGTATCAAAAGATTGACACCAGTTTAAGTCCAATTTCAAAGTGAAATTGATTCCAATGACCACCATTGGATTAAATGGTAAAAATATATTCTAATTTCACTTCAAAACCAATTCAAAAGATAATCTAATCATATAAATAAATTAGATTAAAAAACAGTTTTGATGTAAAATGCAGTATTTTTCACTATTCATTAAAAAATGAACATTGTCAGAAAAATACCAAAAATTCACACAAAGTAAATTTTGATGTCCCAATCATAAAGAATAAGTTTATTTTGACAAACATAGCTTATAAAATTTTCAAAATATAGATTTAAAAAATGGTTTTCCATCAAAGGGTAGTAAAACAATCTTTTAAAAATATTAGTGTATTCCATGCTTAAGATTGGATTTATTTTCATTTTAAGCCTCTAAAACACTATTTAGTTCATTAATAGACATAGATAAAAATATTTATTATTCATTACTTACTTGGGATGTTACAAGCTTGGGGTGTTACATTCTCCCCTCCTTCAAATAATTTCGTCCTCAAAATTTCTAGAATATTATCGCATGAAAAGACTCGGGTGGTTCTTCATCATAAGTTTCTCGGGTTCCCACGTTTTCTCTTCCATCTTATGGTTTATTCACAAAACTTTTACCAGACACGTCGTCCGGTTTCTCAGTACTTGTTCTCTCGTATCAATAATCCTGACAGGCTCTTCACAATAAGACAGATCGGGTTCCAGTTCTAATTCCTCATAGGTGAGTACATGCGTTGGGTCAGGCATGTATTTCCTCCACAGAGATACGTGGAACACATTGTGAAATTTGGAGAGACTTGGTGGCATTGCCAATCGGTAAGCTACAGCCCCAATTCGTTTTAGAATTTCGAAAGGTCTGATGTACCTGGGACTCAATTTACCTTTCTTACCAAAACGTATGACTCCCTTCCATAAAGATACCTTCAAGAAAACATGATCACCAAATTTAAATTCCAAATCCTTCCTTTGATTATCAGCATAGCTCTTCTGCCTACTTTGAGCTTCTTTGATATGGTTTTGGATTACCTTCACCTTTTCCATCGTTTCCTCCACCAGTTCTATACCTACAAGTTTTCTTTCACCAACGTCATCCCAACAGGTTGGTGTGCGACATCTCTTTCTGTATAACACTTCATATGGTGCCATCTAAATACTCGAATGGAAACTATTGTTATAGGAAAATTCTACCAAAGGTAAATATTGATCCCACATACCCTGAAAGTCAAGTGAGAAAGATCTCAACATGTATTCTAAGTTTTGAATAGTCCGTTCTGATTGTCTGTCTGTCTGAGGGTGGTAGGCAGTGCTCAAATGAAGTTCAGTATCCAGGGATTTCTGAAGAATCTTCCAGAATCTTGAAGTAAAACGGGGATCACGATCAGAAAAAATCGATAGGGGTACTTCATGAAGTCTCACGACTTCATTAATATATAGTCTTGCTAGATGTTCCAGTGGTATATCTTCTCTTATAGCAAGAAAATGTGTTGACTTGGTAAGACGGTCAACAATAACCCATATTTCATCGTTCCTTCTAGGATTCCTTGGTAGCCCCATGACAAAGTCCATCGTAATATTGTCCCATTTCTACTCCGGTATGGGAAGAGGTTGCATGACTCCTCCAGGGTGTTACCATCCAGCTTTCACTTGTTGACAAACCATACATCTTGACACAAAATCAGCAATCTCCCTCTTCATATTGTCCCACAAAAAAATGTTCCTTCAAATCTCTATACATTTTGGTGCTCCCAGGGTGTATAGAGAAATTGGAACTATGATCATCATCCAGCAATTCCATTTTTAGATCATGTATATCGGGAACACAAATTCTCTTCCCGAATTTCAAAATTCCATCTTCATACACAAAGTCTCTCAATCTCCTATCATTCACAACTTTAATCTTATTTTTAAATTCTTCATCATCGGTCTGAGAACTCTTAATACTTTCTAGTAAAGATGGTTTGGAAACTATTTGAAAAAGCATTGATGTTTCACCTTCCCTGGTTATTTCCATGTCCATCTTCACTAAATCCATCAAAATTGGATCCCTTTCAATTCTCATCACGTTCAAAACTCCATGGTCTTTTCTGCTCAAAGCATCTGCCACCTTGTTTTCTTTCCCCGGGTGGTAGTGTATCGTACAATCATAATCCTTGAGTAATTAAAGCCATCTCCTTTGCCTCATGTTGAGTTATTTTTGTGAGAAAATATACTTCAAACTCTTGTGATTAGTATAAATCTCACATTTTCACCATAGAGGTAGTGCTTCCATATCTTCAAAGTAAAGATAACAGCTACTAACTAGAGATCATGAGTAGGATAGTTTTTTTTATGAATTTTCACCTATTGTGAAGCATAGGCAATAACCCTATCATTCTGTATAAGGACACAACCAAGTCCTTTCTTCGATGCATCACTATAAATAACGAACTCATCATTCCCCGATGGTAGAGTCAATATAGTATCATTGACTAATCTTCTCTTCAGTTCTTCAAAACATTCTTCACACTCTTTTGTCCAAACAAATTTAACCCCTTTACGTGTGAGCTTCGTTAATGGGTTAGCTAATCGGGAAAAATTCTGGATGAAACGTCAATAATAACATGCTAAACCAATACAAATACGTACCTCTGTTATATTCATAGGTGCTGGCCATTCTTGTATTGCCTTGGTCTTAGAAGGATCAACATAGATTTCATCTTTAGAGACAATATGGCCAAGAAAAGAAGTCTCCTGAAGCCAGAATTCACACTTGCTAAACTTCCCATATAATTCATGTCTTCTCAGAGTCTTCAAGATAATGAGCAAGTTATTTTCATGATCTTCATAGCTTTTCGAGTATACCAAGATATCATCAATAAATACCACCACAAATTCGTCGAGATACTCCTTGAAAACTCTATTCATCAGATCCATGAATATAGAGGGTGCATTAGTCAATCCAAAAGGCATTACAGTAAACTCGTAATGCCCGTACCTGGTTCGAAATGCTGTCTTCGGAATGTCTTCCTTCTTCACACAAAACTGATGGTATCTAGATCGAAGGTCAATCTTTGAAAAGTATTGAGCTCCATGTAGTTGGTCAAATAAATCATCAATGCGAGGTAGGGGATACTTGTTATTTATTGTTATAGCATTGATCTCCCTGTAGTCGATACATAACCTCATGGATCCATCTTTCTTTTTAACAAAAAGAATAGGGGCTCCCCATGGAGACACACTAGGGAGAATAAATACTTTATTATTCAATTCCTCTAGTTGTTTCTTTAGTAAAACTAATTCTATAGTGGCCATTCTATAAGGGGTCTTCGATATAGGCCTTGATCCAGGAATTAAATCAATGGAAACTCAACTTCTCGTTCTGGAGGATGTCTAGGTAAATCTTCAGGAAATACATCTACATATTCTTTCACAACAAGTACATCCTCTATTTGAACATTCCTTTCCTCACCCACAGTTATTTCATTCTATTCCTCCTCAATAATTGAATTTAGTTGAGCTACTGGGGGTGGATCTAGATAAGAATTAGGCGGTAACGATTCTTCTCTAAAGATAAGGTGTTCCTTATCATCATCATCAAGAATCGTAACCTCTTTATTCTTACAATAAATCTTCGCATCATAGTCCGAAAGTCATTCCATATCGAGAATTATATCAAACTCAATCATAGGTATGACGATGAGATCAACAGATAAATAACATTTATGTGCTCTAATGGGGACTGATTCACAAAACTTTGTTGCAATGATACTTCCCTTAGGAGTTTTAACTGACAACTCCCTTGTTAAATCAAATTGGAAATATCTAATTTTCTTAGAAAACTGGGAAGATATGAAACAATGCGATGATCCAGAATCAAATAATGCATTTACTAAACTTGAGGAAACCATTAAATTACCTGCCACCATGTCTTTCGGAGCTTCTACCTCAGTAGTAGTGATAGCATAAGCTTGGCCTTGATCCCTTGGAATTTTCTGAGGTAAGTTCCCCTGACGCTTAGGACATTCATTTGCATAATGACCCATCTTCCTGCAATTGTAGCACTAAGCATTGGTAGCTTCCTTCTTCCCTTTGCAATCACGAGCTTGGTGGCCTTTTTCACCACACTTGTAACAGACTCTCGTTCCCTTCAAGCAAGTACCGGGGTGTTTCTTCCCACATTTACCACAGGATGGATATTCAACATTTCCCTTCTTCCTCTTATTTTCATTCCCAGATTGATCAGCAGATCGCTTCTTCTCTTTCTTTTCTTTAAAGTCATAAGACTTAGAGAATTCCTTTTCGATCTTGATAGCACATGAGACAATGTCTTCGTACGACGAGAAGGATTTTGATACTAATGCTCGACGGAGAAATTATTTTAACCCATCAAAGAAATGATCAATATTACTTCTTGGGTTACGTATATAATCTTCAGCATACCTTGATAACCTTGTAAATTTAGCCTCATACTTTGTGACATTCTCATCCTCCTTTTGTCTCGGACTCAGAAACTGCCTTTCCATATCTGCTCGATGGTCGCGAGGAAAGTATTTTTCTAAAAACTGATCTTTGAACTCCCTCCATTACATATTTGATACTTCATCATCTTCCTTCATATTTTGAATCAATGACTACCATTGATCAGCGTCTCCGGTGAGGTGGTAAACTTCCATGATAACTTTTTCCCTTTCATTACTCCCCAAAGCCTGAAATATTTTCTCTAGGGAAAATATCCATTGCTCAGCTACTAAGGGATTTGTACTCCCATTGAACATTGGTGGTTGTTGCCTCATGAAGAGATCTAACATTGAACCTCCACGCTATGGATCAGGGTGCTCCATACGGGTAAGGTTATTATTCATAACCTGAGTAAGTTGTCCCAGTATGGTGATTACCTGATCGGCACCAGTTGCATCACCAGCTCCACTATAATTATCTTGAGCAGGAGGGCAATCCCTACATGGAGTGAATTCATTGATACGGTTTCCATTTCTTCCACTAGGTTCCATTTCTAAAAAATGTCATAAACTAGATCAGTTTATGAATCAAAATACATAATCCCATACTTATAAAACACTTAACATAAATTGAACTATTTATGGATATAATCCATAATCATAAAAATGTTTTCTTTGAGGAATTATATACTCATGAACCCTTCATAATGATTTGTAAATAAAATGAGAGTTATCCTAAGAATATCCCCTGGGAGTTTTGTAACCAAGAGTGCAGCAAGGCCCGTTGTCATGCACCAGTTCCCGTTCGAGTCTAGCTCAAAGCGGTGTTTTTGGGTTTTACCCCTAGGTACATCTGTGCCAGAGCCGCCTCTACCTGCTCATATCCATACAGGGATGTATTGCTCGGAAAACTCACAAAATCTCTACAATACCAAAATTCTAGGAAGTTCTTCTATACTACTCCTCAAAGTTCATCTTAGGTCTACGTGCTCTAATCAGAGTTTATCTAAATATAGCTTCCAAGATTTGTACTAAACTTACTCTGATACCAACTGTAACGCCCCGAACCCAGTGACCCAGAGTCGGTACATTATTACATAACATTTTCATGATCACAAGAGAGATCAAATCTCGAAAGACTGATTGGTTTAGTAGCCTTGGAAACACTAGATATATTCATAATGTTTTACATTACATCATAAAAATGAAAACTAGAACAATATAGTCTCCATATTCCACACTCATATCCTCACATACTATCCCTACAGGTCATTCATAAATTACTTCTTCACGTCCTGGGAAAAATAAAACATAGAAAAGGGGTGAGCTCAAATGCCCAGTAAGGATAACAATATAGCGGAAACTTTTATAAATAAGAATAAACATTTAAGGCAATGTATAACTTAAAACAAAATCCATTTAAACTTGAACTTCAACATAGTATGGCAAAAATAAAATGAAATAATTCCATTTAAATATTCACATGGATATTCTACTAATCGAATAATCACATGAAATATCAATAACAACTTTCATAATGATGGAATGCATAATGCCAGACTATCATAACCACATAGCCAAGGCCTCGTTCCAAGACTACAAATACGATTTTTTCAAGGCCTTGTGTCAAGACACTAGTTTGTCTCATGAGACCTACCGATGCATCAAGGAGCTATAGCGGGCTCCACCCATCACATATTAAGTCCAATGCATTCCCATATGAAAAGGTTTAAACATAACATAAACATTCGTATTAAAACTAGCATACGAAATGTCAATACTTTCACCATAAATTATGAATGGTATAAAAATAGCACATCCATAGTCAAACATATCACAAAACCTTCAATACAATATAGAAGTTTTGTATCATAATAAATCAACTTCAAATAAGCGTAAAATCCATCAATGGATGTTGACATAGATGAAATCAAAACTCTTTTTAGAGAAATATCTCTTTCTATTTTGAAATCATTTAAGAGTCATAAATTTATAAAATAAAACATTTTCTTTGAAAGTATTCTTATAATCTTGTAAGGGAAGCTTCGACAATTTTATAATGGAAGAAAATAACCGCACCCACCGTATAAGTTAAAAAAACATTCTTACCTTAATTCCGTCGAAAAGGTTAAAAAGCACCTTGTTTGGAAAATGACAGAAAGATTTCTTTATAAAACTCTTATAAAAAGTCAAACAAGGGTATAAATGACTTTAACCCATATTATTTTAAATAGTAAAAATGGTTTGAAATACATTTTTAAGAAACATGGATGTGGATGATAAAGAGATCCCAGTAGATTATTACGTATAAACAACCTTGGATAATAAAGAGATTGTGAAATAACCCTTACGTTGTACTTTTCCTTGGTTGGTGTAGGTTAGCCTCCTGTATAATGGTGAAATAATTGTTATTAAATTATACCAGAATCATATACATTAATATGATATCATATATGATCTTTTAACATTGATTTGTTAATAATATCTTAGTATTATCGTTGTTTCGAGTGTTAACTTACTCGTTTTCTTTTATATGTTTTGTTATGTAAGCCATGTTTGTAATGGATAGGTTGTATATTAATCATATCCAGAATGATATCAAGTCCTTAGATACTATTATTAATCATCAAATGATAATTATACTTGAATGGATACGATGGAGAATGAATCTCATCGTGTTCATGGAGACGGTAGTCCGTACGTACGCACGAGCGACAATATCATTCTTTTGATATTAAAATAATATATAATTGGATGATATATCATATATAAAGAATCATTATCATGTTATATTAATTATTTACATGAATTACACATCATTATTATACCCATCCAAATAATAATTTATTGAATAACAATTACACCACGACGTGGAGACGGTAAGCCGTACGTACGCACGTATGGTGACATGTTATTCAAAGGATGGATAGAATACTGAATATGGTTGTACCATATTTATAATAACATCACAGTATATATAAGATACAGGAGTTATTATTTTATAATGTTAATAACAATGAAAGAAGAAGTGGAAGAAGAAAGGAACTTGAAAAGGGGTGGTGAAATCATTACCTCTTCTTTGGGTTCTTCCTTTTGATTTGATCGAAAGGGCTCTTAGGTTGGATTTATGACAAAAGGAACGACTCTAGGATCAAGTGAGGGAAGTTGAGAGAGTATTTGGGCAGAGTTTTTCTGAACCAAAAGGCTTTGAAGGTGTTAGTTAATGAGAAGGGGGAGTTACCTTTTATAAGAGGGGTGAGGGGCACCTTTGAAAAAGATAGAAATATTATTTTATAATAAATTCACATTAGGTTTCTAATGGCTCCAAAGTGGATTATTTAAATTCTAAGATGGTTATGGGTCTAAAACCTCTAAACCAATAGAATTTAGACAGGTTTGGGTTACTATATTAACCTTATCTTTAAGTATTAACTCTTAGTTAATTAGTTTCACTTTTACAATGTCTCTTTGTATTTTTATATTATATGGTTAATAAACTTACTATATACATTCAAGTGACCCCCAAGTGGTCCATTAATGATACACCTATCATGATATAAGTCTCTTGGCCGAACCATATATTTTCAGGAATTTAATATCAATTAATAATATAATATTTGTTTTAAAAACTCTTTTATGTCAATTTTCACACTATTCAAAATTTGATTTTTGTAAAAAACATAACAGAATGATTACTTCAAACAAAGTTAATTAAATCATTACTAAAATGTCATATTAACTTATAAAATTAGTGTAAAAGTCTCAAATTATATTTATTTGGGTATTTATAATATCAATTATTTTAATTTTTCACTATTATGGTAATTACTGCATCATCATTGTGTCATAAATAAATTAAATTATTTAATTTCTAAAAATTATAAATATAATATAATTATGTAGGAAAACTTTTTATCTTTCTAATTAATATTTATAGTCTAAAATCCATCATATATAACCCTATGTAAAAATTGTTTTTCTAAAAGATATATGCTTGTGTCATTTTTGTATTCATTTTAACTTAATTAAAATAAAGTGTCCCTATCACTTACAAGTGGCACCATGGGGTCCCAAAATTGACCCCAAAATGACCATGGTCGAACATTTATCAACCAATAAGATTAGGACACGTTTTAGGGTAATTTTTTATTATTATAATGTTATTTTTTAACCCTTATTTACCGGATTTACCCTTTAACCGTGGTAAATAAAATATATACCGAAGTAATTATTCAAAATGTCTAAAAAAAAAAGTTACCTATTTACACAATTTCAAAATCATGATTCCAAATATGGAATTCATTTTTCCAAATTCAAAACACATATGTGGCAGAAATTAATTTAAAATTAATTCCCGCTCTCAAAACAAAAAGCGTGTTTTTAAGATATAATTACTATCAAAAGATTGATACTTGTTTATGTTCGGTTTAATTGTGAAATTATTTCCAATGAACAACATTGTATTAAATGGTAAAAATATATTCTAAATATACTTTAAAACCACTCAAAATCATAATTTATCAATATAAATTATTTTGATTAAAAAAATTGTTTTTAATTAAAATTTAGTAATTTTCACTATTCATCAAAATATTAAAGTTATCCGAAAAGTACCAAAATTTCACCGAAGGATAAATTTGATATTCCTAATCCAAAAATGAAGTCCATTTTGAAATATAAAATATATATTATTTCAGAAATTAGGTATTACTATTCATAACGGCTAGTTTGATTAGTTATGGTGTGTTAGAACTCGGTGTTGCGTACAACACACGCTATCACATTATTAAAAGAGAAGCGTACCATAGAAGCTTGGGGGGTTACAAAAATCACCCCTGTCCACTATAAAAACCACCCTCACCCCCTCTTCTCTTTACTCTTATAAACCATAAATATTGTCAATGTTCTACCCAAATCCTCTTCCCTAGTATCTCCCCACGTCTAGGATCTCTTGTTCTTTCCAAAATACCAAAACCCCTTCCCTTAAGGAGGTTCTCAAGGAGGTCAATTCAAGAGGTAAATCATCTTCCTATTTCATTTAATTTTATTTTAATTTATTTACTATTATTATTATCTTCTCACCTCTTATATCCAAATGATCATGATAAATCCAGTAACATCTATACACTATAATTAAATCATGTTAATATAAGATCCATCATCAATATAATTACTCTCCATATTTTATTTTAAAAACGAAATCATCATCCGGGAAGTGCTGATTTACAACCTCTCTGGACAAGGAACTTTCTTTCTTTAGTTTATCCTTCAATAATGGTCATGATTCCATTTATATGGTTGAACTAGATTATAAAATATTTATTATATCTTATTTAAGGTTCCGGAACCATTGTATATACATGATATTAAATGATGAAACAAAACTAGTTCATTGTGATCAAAAAACTATTAAAATTAAGCAAAACAATTATCATTAATATTTTTATAATAATTCATCCTCATATATGTAAAATAAATAATACATAACAACAAATACACTTATTTTTTCATTATTAAAATTAAATTCCAATTCTTGAGAATTATACCCATTTACATGAACTCCATTACTTATAATCAAGCGAACCAATCATGAAATCAAGGAAATGAACACTCTTGAACGATAGAATTCAATCTTATAAATTATCAATGAGGAAATAAATTAACTTATTAAAACTATATTGAGTAAAATATATGTATATAAATTTATTAAATAATTAATTAATGTATTTAATTTTATTATCCATCATGCTAAGGTCAAGTGAAAAAACTCATTTGGACATAAGGTAAGTGTTTTCTTCCTGAACCTCCATTTTCATTAGGGTTGTGATTTATTCCTCTATAAACCAATTTTATTCTTCATTTATTTTATATACTTATTATAAATTCTGATTATATGTTATTAACTCATTTATTCTGATCATTTCATCATTCTTTTGTGGAAAATACAAGTTTTAAAGGGGTACCCTTCTTAATGTTTCACGATAAGAAAGACCAGTTAAAGGGAAATTTCTAATTTATTACCAATTTTCAAGTGCACTATATAATATGTATTAAGAAAACCTAATTTTAATTAAAACAATAATTTTATCATGTAAAAACTACATTATTTCATTTCGGGTTTTATGTAAATATTTTTACAAAAGAACACTTCTTTTCAAAGTAAAAGAGTATTACCCCCAAGAATTCTTCGATGATTTTATTAGAGAATTTTCATCTATTTAAACACCCTTGTTGAATATTATGTTTTATTGGGATTAACCTATTATTATTATCATCTACCATATTTTATTAAATTTTTTATTATCAGTTTGATTATGGATGTGCAATCTTGATATCATTCATCATACTACTCAGAATGGTTAGTGTTTATGTATACATATTGGGGAAAGATATTTAATATGTTCATGTTGTTTATGATTATCCCCTTTCATATGAGGAATTAATTGGATTTAGAAAGTGATTTGAGGGCCCCTCTATAGCCCCTCGATGCATCGATAGTTCGCATGAGACAAAACAAAATTGGGTTTTGGCTGAGGCCTCTCCCTAGTATTTTTAGATGTCTTGGTCGAGGCCTGGACAATATGTTTCAAATTGCTATCATTATGCATTCCCTCATTATGATATTAGTAATTGATAAACCATGTTATTATTCAACTAGTATAATATCAATGGTTATTATTTAATCTTTTATGATCATTTATATGGCATTACTTAATCAATTTTATTTCCTATCATAGTATTCCCAAGTATATATGTTTTAAAGGCATGTGTTATAGTTTTCAATATTCCCTAGTGTTTATGTTTATGATAAATTTTGTTGTATTACTTACCCTTACTGGGAATTTGATCTCACCCCTTTCTTATGTTTTATTTTTCTCCAAGATGTGAAGATAAATATTATTATAAATGACTTATAGGAATAATCTAAGAGTTTATGGGTGTTTCCAATGGAGTTTCAATGTTGTTTTCGATTTCAAGTTGTATTTTAAATCTTATGTTTGTATATGGTTTTCTAAAACTACAAAAATATTTGGTCCTTTGGGATGTTACTTCCTTGTAATCATATCGATTTATTAATATAAGTCACTAGATCTAGGAAACTGGGGTCGGGGTCTTTACAATGAATGCTATGTGACGCTGGCAACAATCCCCTCATGGATTATTCCATACTGAATCTCTTAAGTAACTTTTCAAAGTATGTAATTTTAATTGGGCTAAGAAACCACTTGGATCTATCATGATGGATATTGGTCCCAAGAATATATGTTTCCCCACCCACATATTTCATGGAAAATCATTTATTCAACAACACCTTAACAGACTGTAAGAGTGATATTTCATTTCGAATAAGTAATATGTCATCAAAATATACTATTAATAAAATGAATGCACTCCCACTAAACTGTTTTTATACATTAGGCTCACATTCATTCTTTATATAACCATGTTTCTTTATGGATTCATGAAAACAAATGTTTCATGAACTGGATGCTTTCTTTAATCCATAAATTTATTTTTGCAACTTTCATATCTTACTGGAATCCTTTGGAGTCACAAACCCTTAAAGTTGTGTCATGTAGAAATATTCATAAAGGTTCCTAATTAGGAAGGTTTTTTTGACATCAATTTTTAAACTCTCATATTCATGGTAATCTATAATGGAAATTACAATTCTTATGGTTTTAAGCTTTGCAACTGTTGAAAAGGTTTCGCCATAGTCAATGCCTTGATTCCATTTGAACCCTTTTACAACTAGTCATTAATTATAAGTATTGAATTGTCCTTCCATGCACAGTTTATTCTTGAATACCAATTTTCAATGAATGGGAATTACATAGACTAGAGAATATACTAAAATCTAGACTCGGTTTTGGTACATGGAATCTATTTCAGAATTCATGGATTTTTGCCACATGGAAACATATGTGCCACTTACTGCTTCATTGTAGGTTAGAGGATCATTATTATAAACTAATAATGAGTCACCATGTCAGTAACTAGAAAACCATACCATTCTGGTTCTCTAACCTCTCTTTTACTCCTACATAGTACTTGTGTCTCTGGAAGAGTTTCTTCTTCCACGATGCTTTTTAGAATCTGATCATATACCAACTCTTGTGTGCATTGAGCCTCGACTTCCTATAATTTTATCTTGCTCCAACTATCTCTTTTTTATATGTTATCCCTATTAAGGAATATGAATTTCATTCTACTCTAACCTTTTTTCTGAGGGTTCATACAGGTAATATCCCCTTGTTTCCTTAGGTTATCCTATAAAGGGACGCTTTGTGCCTTGGGGTTAAATTTTGTTTCTTAAAGAGGTATTAACAAATGCTTGACTTCCCCAAACATGTAAATTAGATAACATGGTTTTTCTTCCACTCCAAAATTTGTATAGAATACCATTTATAAATTTAGTTGGTACTTTTTTATTATGTGTATGACTACTTTAAATGCATATCCCCAAAAGGATAATGTAAGACTTGCATGACTCATCATTGATCTCACCATGTTGAAAAATGTGTGGTTACTCCTTTCATTTACACTATTCCACTGAGGCTTATAAGGAGGAGTGAGTTGGGATAGGATCCCAAACTCCTGTAAGTAATCAATTAAGTATTGATTAAGATATTCTCCGCCACGGTCTAAGTATAATTTCTTAATCTTCCTACTAAGCTGGTTCTCAACTTCATTCTTGTATTCCTTGAATTTATCAAAACAATCTGACTTATACCTCATTAATTAAATATATCCCTATCAACTAAAATCATCAGTAAAAGTTATGAAGTATGAGTACCCACCCCTTGATTCAATAAAAAATGGTTTATGAAAATTAGTATGAAATAATTAAATAATCTCTTTATCCCTTTCACCTTTTCCACTAAATGGGGATTTGGTCATTTTGACTTGTAAACATGCGTGAAATACAACCAGTCGTTTTAGTTTAAAAGAATATAAATATCCATCTTGAGGAAATTTTTTCAAGTTTTTTTCATTTACATGACCTAGTAAGTGATTCCAAATTTAGATGTGGTATGATTCATGATAAGTAACTTCTTTATCTTTTTACATTACTTGGTTCATGTAATTAAACATGTAAAAACCATTACGTAAATGTGCCTTACCATAAAAAATTATATCTTTATAAAAGAAGAAACATTTATTTAAAAATTTAAAAATTAATCCATCCATATCTACTCTGGATACAGAAATAATTTTTTTGGTAACTGAAGGAACATAATAAAAAACCTTTAAAACCAAGATCATTTTGGTTGGCAATGTGACGCGGTCATCCATGATATTTATAGTAGCAAGTTTACCTACGTTGTCTACTCATAGATCTACCTCCCCTCTATCAATTTTTCTGAATCTACTTGGTTCCTCTATTTGAATACATATATGAGAACCAAAATTTGTACCTAATACACTATTTTTAGAAATAGATAAATTTTACTCGATAAAAATGCACCTGACATTTCCCTTTTCTTTTTTAGATGGGTGTATTTTTTCTTCTAGTGGACCTTCTGTCCACATGAAAAATAGAAAATATCTTGTTCCCTTAATTCCCCTTTTATCCTATTCTTATTAGAAGGGTGTGAATAAGCTTTAGGATTAAATATATTTTCTTTCCCTTTCTATTTGGTCACCATAAGTACAGAATTATTTTCATGCTTCATATCTTTATCTAGTTGGGGGAGGAGGATAATAAGATCTGTAAGAGATTTCTCAATGTATTTCATACTAAAATTCATAACAAAAATGGAGAACCTTAGAGGGTTTGATTTCAAAATGAGATCAGTGCATAGTTCTTTGGGAAGTTTAAACCCTAGAATCTCTAAGCGCTCAATGTATCCAATGATCTTGACTACATGATTCCCAACTGGGGAACCCTCTCCAATCCTACTATGAAAGAGCACCTTGTAAATCTCAAACCATTCCTATATAGCTCTCTCATGGTAAAAACCATGGAGGTTCTCAAGCATGTTGTACGCATCCATGTTTTCATGAGACTTCATGAGTTTACTACACATAGATGAACTCATAAAAAATTTAACATCTACAATGTCATTAATATGTTTTTCGTAGACTAGGAACTCTTCATCACTTGAATCGTGAGTAATCGGATCATGAATTGAATATTATATCACATAATATTTCCATTCATGGCATATAATAACCTAAAGTCATCTAAACTACTCTTGGAATTTACTACCGGTGAGGATATTTCCTTTATCCAATATTGATCATAAGGACAATTTGGATGATGAGAATGTCATTTTATTCTACAATTAAAATAGTAGATTGTTGGTGCTTTTCTTGATTACCAATTTTGTGATAAATAATAAATTAATTGATTTTATTAAATCTCCCACTATTTTATCAAGTACCAAGATACCTCACCATTTAACTTGGAATGTCTAGGTTCTAGGACATTCTAGTGAAAAGAATCTATATTCCCCTTCGCATAACCCCCAAAAGGGTTGGTCAAGATATTTTGAAGGTATTTAGGTAGGAAGTTTTTTTTTCCAACTATGAGCTTGAAACTCCTTGATCTATTGAGTGGACACCCCAATCTAGAAATCCTGAATTGGATTTTCTCAACACTTGCCACCAAATTACACAATGTCTAGCAAGAGATACTCCTCTTGATGTAAAATGGTTAATTCAACATGAAACCTATATAAGAACTCCCCTTATAAAATTAAGTGTCCCTAAAAGGGTTGTTAAAACACATAGTACTATTGAGTTTTGTTCATAATCAAGTAAAGGAATTCTTAGTCTGACTTAATATTAGATTGAGGGATTTTATTTTATTATGCATAAATTTTTATCTTGTTTTATCCTTTACATGTCTTATTAATTTTTTATTTGAATGTTTACTTAATTAATTAACCACGTTTGGATAAAACATTTACACATAATAAATTTTATTTAAATTTTGTATTTTAATATTAATTCATTTATGTGATTGTGGTCTTGAATCATTAAATATAATTTTAATGCATTTGAAAGAAAATAGATAATTAATTAAATGACCCAATCATGATCTTATCTAGTGGTTTATTTAATTAACGGACATTAAATCAACCTATGACCTAGGGGAAATAAATCCTTATGCTGGAATTGGCATGAGATACAACATTCTACATTTCAACTTATGTATCATCGAGTTGGAATCATTATGGTTCCATCTTGAATTATCTTCACATGCCTTAGGGTGCTCCATTATTACCAATATTTATTAATCACACACAGGTGAGGGGAACCAAAGGATTAGTTAAAGGGGATTATATAAATATCTTTGTAAACACATTTCCTACATAATAATTGAGAGAGGGATAACTCGGATTTCATATTTTAATTTAATATTAAATAATCACAAAACCATGTAATAAATTTAATTAAATAAATTACGAAACATACATAGGTCTTGCCCAATCTCATGATTAGTCGTATATATAATGAATATGAAAAACGTAATTGGCTTATATTCAATTATTTATTCATAAATTATTATTAGGAAAAACATGATTGTATTAATTAATTAGTAAACTAATTAATTCCCTTTCATGTTAATGATCTTCTGAACTTAATTGAAAATACCCATCAATTTTGAATTCAAGGAAAATAAATGGAAAAACCATTAAAGAAATATTTATTACAGTAAATTAATTGATCATTTAAAATTATTTAAAACCATTATTAAATTTTAAAATACATAACAATGTTCCAATCAATAAAAAAATTTCTTAATACTGTATTTTTTCAAATTTAATGTTATTTTAATTTTTTCCATTAATGGGAGAGACTACATGGTGTGTACAATTAGCTACATTCCATGTAGCTCGGTTGTCCTATATCCAAGTCACATGTTTGGGGATTCATCATGTTACTCATCCATACTACATGGTGTGTACATGCTAGCTACACACCCTATATCTTCTTTTCATGTGCCATGTTGACCCGGTCATCATGAAGTGTGCAATAAAAGTACCGTGTTTTTTTAATTGCTCAGAACATCTAAATAAAATGCACATGTGTATACGTTGTGTGCTCTGGACACCTGCTATGTAACCTAGATTTACCATCCAAATATTTGTAACTTCCTGATGGAATCTCCGGTTATTATTCATTTATTCTTAAATCTATAATAAAATTAAAAATTGGATGAACATGATTATTATGTCAATAACATGTTAATTCACATCTAATTAAAGAAAGAATAACATGGAATGAAAATCTATTCATGATTGCGCATAGATTAACAATAAAATAAATAATTATAAATTTAAATGTCATTGCTTTGATACCACTTTTTAGTTCTAGGGATAGTGGAAGAATTGCGGTGGAAGGTTATATTTTAAAATTTCATTTAATAATCGTTTCCTAAAACCAAGAGCGAGGATCATGCACATCAAATTTATAATTAATTTATTTAATATCTAAAAAAATACCTGGGCTTAGGAAATTTCTTCATTGATGATTGTTGATCTTCCAAAATGGGCCTTCTAGATTTCCTTTAATGCACTTGTGATTATCCAAGGGTAGAATCTCTCTAACGGTGATCCACACATGCTCCAATGGTATCTGAGCAAAACAACTTGTTCTCCAGGTGAGATTGTGGGGAATCAAATGTCTTGCATTATTCATTCTTGATTGCTTGTTCTTCGGTCTTGAAGAAATTCACTCTTGGGTTTCTCATTCTTAAGAGGGATACAATAGGAGGAGTCAAGAGATAATTCTTTATGCACAACAATTCTCTATTCCCAAACTTGAAGTTGGTTTCAAAAGCTTTACACAATAGAAATTATTGTTTATTTAAAGAGTTGGCATTTTTGTTATGAAATTTAACTGCATAACAGCCATTAAATATAATTACTTCCATTAATGAAATCCCATGAGAAATAATAATATTATTATTATTATTTTGTGGTGTTCCAACTTGTAAAAAATGGATAAAAAATATTTATCGGGTGGTAAATAATTATTTTATCTCCGGATATAGTCTTGGTGAATTCAAAGTCCTATTTCATTTATTGAACACCCATATAAATATATTATTCTCTCAAATAAATATTTTATTCACAAATTAGTAAATAAATATTTATTAAATATTCAATAAAATAAATAAATACATTTTATTCCCAAACTATTGAATAAATATTTATTTACTTTATGTAATAAATATAACTTGAATAAAATTATTCTTCTGTCTTGAGAATAATATTTATTCTATTAATTAAATTAAAATAGGATTTAATTTAGACCAATAGAAACACTTAGTGTGTTGCCCAATAGGATACTTTCTCATTGTCATTAGGCTAGCTTACCTAAAGTACATGATTACTATCTATAAATGGGTCAAGGAACTCAAGATAAAGAACTTAAAGTCCCAAAAAAAGAACCACATATTAATGTTCACTGTGTAATATAATACCTTTGTCACAATATCTTATGAAGCAGGTTCCATGACTATGTCATCAAACTATATGTTTGATACATCATTCTTTGACTATTTGAAATAAACATTCTATTACTCCATAGCCATGGAAATTAGGGTGATGATTCTATTTTAATCAAAGGGTCGATATATCAACTTCCATAGATATTGAATGGAAAATTCTTCCTTTACTTATCCATTAGTAACATGTCATTCACGATGCACCCAACATACCCTACTTCCCACCAACATCTGGTTGGACGGTTTTCATTAGAAAATATAATTGTGTGAGTTATGACATGTATTAATGATAATATTAAAGTCTAAGGACCATTAAACAAGCTCGTAGATCGGAATATATGATGAAACCAAAACATTTAGAATTACTATTAGCGAGTCTATTCTCATAATCTCTCAGCTTGGAGATTACCAAGTGCGAACTTCATATGAAGAAGTATCATCTTCTTACCAGTACTTTCACCTGAAAGTCAATATACTATGTGTCCCATCATAGTATTTTATCCAACCACATAACTATATTAATAATATTTTCATATCACTTCAGGGTTCTCATCATAGTAGGGAACTACTATGACCTTATCAATGCAAAAAAATACTCTAGAACATTATTACAATAAAGTCATGCAGAACAATGAAAAATATGTAATAATATGTTTAATTTAATTTTTAATACATCAAATATTCATGTAATCAAAGTACAAATAGTTGGTTCTAGGACACAAACTCAAACAGTGTGTGTTGTTGATTAAGCAATGCTATTTTTAACTAAAATGGTATTTTCATCTTGTATGACAACCATGACATATGGTACCTTGATTAATTTACACTGAGGAAGTGTATTTTCATACCAATTTGATTAACATGATATGTGTTAATATATTAGGAATAATCACACGTGATGTATTTGTCCATATTGGTTTGTCTAAATCAATGGATTGATAATGGATAAGTTAGCCTATATAATATTGGAATGTTCTATATATTATAGTCATACTTTATATATTCGGCAATGGTATTGCAAGAATATAAATGAGGTATGGATATACATTTATTGTGTATTTATATATAGACACATGTGTTTGAAATAGATAATGTTATATCCATTTTTATTTTAAGTTACAATGATATTTTTCTAGTCGTTCTACTTTTCTTATAGTTAGGAATTTGAAATTCGCAATCATTATTCTATAAAGACCTATTATACCACACATAAATTTATATGATTGAGGATTCATTTTGGTGTAAAATATGTGTCCAGAGTATGAAATGTTTTATATAATAACTTCTATAATTAATCTATAGTATTATCCAAAATATTTTTGGATATGGTTTTGAAAATTTTACATGTAATGTATCATAAATTGAATTATACATAGAGTATGTTATGATTTAGGTAAAGTGGGATATTTGAAGAGATATGCCTTAAATCCCATATTTTTAAGCATGATATGACATGGGGTGTAGTATAGCGCATGTTGTGACGTAATAAGTGAGTTTTTGATATATAGTATAATGATTTTTCTTCAATTCATATCATTTCTTCTATCGTAGTTGTCATTATTTTGGATATCATGTCGTTAAATGATGTGTTTAGTGAATTTTTAACATGTTTCATTAATTATTTAAATGGTAAAAAAATTCATGGAGGCATGGGAAATTTTATTATATGTGTTAGTAAAGGTTGTAATTTACTATAATAAATAACGATTGCTTAAGAAATGAAAATCTATTGAGATCCATATTCATTTAATTAATGAAATTTATATAAAGAAGATCTTTACCTCATTTAATGGAATACTTGACCCAGTTCAATAAAACTTTTAGTTGAATATCTCATCCCCCCTCCCCCTTTAAATATAGAGGCAATAACTATTGGTACCGAGGCATGCAGTGGAAAGGAATATAGTGAGATTTTAAAAAATTTATCACTATATTAACAAAACAACATCATCTCCAATGATGTATAGCCTCATAAGAAACCCAACGATTTTGTGTGAAAGAATTTATGCATAAGATTAAATTGAATAAATACCTCATTCAATTTGAATATGCTGATGAAAACTTCTCATATTTGGTGATTGTTTCTTAAAGGAACCAACTTTGGATCCATCAAGATCATCCACACATGATTGAAAAGTATTTTAGCATTTTTAATGTCAAATTTTGGGTGCTAACACGGCTCACTAATGACCCTTACAACCTCTAAACGATCACGACAATTTCATTACTTAAATCTACATAGGATTTCATAGACTAGTTATTAGAATAGAAAGATTATCTCTCTAGTATATGGGAGATATGATAGAGAATCTCTCAAATTATAATGAGTTAATGGTCTCTTGAATTAGATCTTCCTATTACTTATATTGTTGGGTTTAAATACCTAGAAATGACTCCCAACCCCCAAATACATATTACCCACTAAATAATCCATAAATGACATCTTATGACCTATTAACTATGTCATAATCCTAATTTATATATTTATGAATTACTATTAATAAAATAAATATGTTACGAGATAAAATCAATTCATTAACTTGACTTGTTATTCCCAAACATATTAAATTAACCTTGAATATTAAATTAATATTCATTTATTAAGTATTTTTCAATGTATTCACTTTAATTCTTGTAAATACATTAAATAAATAAATTAAAATACAATTATTATATACTAAAATAATAATTTATTTGTTTATTTCTTGGTAATAGTTTATACTTAGACATATCATGGATCCCATGGTGGGTCCCACCATGTCCTATACTCCTATTCGTTAGAACATTCCAGACTTTTGAATACACCAAGTGTGTGACCCTCTAGGACCTTATCTTGATAGAAGTGAGTACTACTTTTAAACCAAGACCATAGTCTAGCAACCCATCAGGGATTCTAAATTTATAATGTATATTCATAGCACCAACAACATTTCCTATGAACACACATCATGTAATATACTCTCTTTGTCAAACGATATATCATAATTCAAAACACACACTTTTTATCATCATTTTTTCTTGACTTATTATTCATTTTCCTTACTGGACAAACTTACCTTCTTTTACCATGGGTATGAATTCAACAAAGTTGCTACAATCTTAATCAATCTTCTGATATATGAGGTCAAATAGTCAGTCCATGGTAATTATTGGGTCCTAATGGTAGAAATGTCGAAGACATATAGGGACTTACACTAAATTGGATGCCTATTTGAGCTTAGGTTTAGGACTTAAAAATGCATCCTAAGTATTATAGTTATGTCCGGAATCAGAGTCATCATAGTTCAGTTGATTATATCTTACACACTGATGTTTCCCTTATATGAGAAACATATCATATTATTCTTTCGATCAGGGCATACACACTGGGGTTTCTATTATATGGGGTATATATCATATTATGTAGATGATTGGGTCTTACACTCTGAGGTTTCCCTTATCCTAATGGGGAATTTTCATGGGAATTATACCACAATTGTGACTCCCTAATCCCACATGATCTATTCTTGGTGTGAGAAACAAGGGATGTAAAATTATTAGCCTCATTACCTATGGATGCGGGACTTATGTGTTGGGACTACCCATTATATGATTAATATATATCTGAGGCTGGGAAGTGGTTTCCTACATATCCTAGTTATGGAAGGAATTAGTGTCATCATAGTTTAATTAGTCGAGGCTTACACGCTGACTTTTCCCTTCTGATCGATGATTACACATTGATTATAGACAAGGTATCAAATCATGGTATTCTCAACTAACCTAGATGAATTATTTTCATAACATCCATTGATTTTCTGCTCAACAAACCTTGATTTTCAACTTGACATGTTGGAGAATGTCTTCCTAACATGTCCAAATATAATCACATGATCAAGTTTATTTTTTCGAGGTACATTTCATAAATTGGATGGCATGTCTAAAGGTTATTACATGATCACGTATAACTTTTCTTAAGGTCATTGAAACACCTAGATGGATTATCCAAGAATTCATCACATGATCCTAGATGAAATGAGTAAAGGGTGTTTCATGACCCAGATGGATCCCCTCGTGTCATCGCTAAAGTTGGTTGACACGCTTGAAGTCCATCATAATATTAAATGTGACATGTATCGTATAGTGTCTCATGTCTTATCTGACTTGTCTGTATGTCATCATGAGAGACGAATGACACATCCATGAGACATCACAAGAGCCAGCTGACATGCCCTAGTGCTATCGTGAGACTGAGCTTACATCTACTGAGGTCACCATATGATCTGGCTGACATGTCTAAAGGAAATTACAAGTCTTGTATGGTGAGCCCAGAGGGTTTCATGAGACATAGGTGGCATGATTGGGGGCTTTGTGGGACTTGATTTGACATTTCAAATAGGATTTTCATGATCCAAATAGTATGCCAAAGGAATGTCACATGATCTGGATGACATGTCCTGACACTTACACATGACTTAGGTGGTTCATACAAAGAGAGTGAGGATCATTGTATATGTTATTTTCATAAGTCTCTTGTATTTGGTATTTATTTCATCCTTTTATTCCATATGCCTTAGATTTTTTAATTTTATCTTGTTTTGAGTATCTCATGTTGCTAGAAAATATGTGGTATTTCCTTCACCTAACCTACCAGAAGTCATGTGTGTGATCTATGAGTGATCATGTAAAGTGATTATGCATGATGTATGGTCAATATAGTTGTTCCTTTGATCTTACCTGATGGAAAACTGTCCCAATCATGAGATCAACTACTCTGATAAATTAACTCTAATTCCTGGGTCCACCGGTGTGAAGTTCCAAGAGTTTATTCATCCTTCCAAGGTTTTTTTAGGTGGGGGGTTTATAGGCCTCACCACCTCAGTTTTTTTTCGATTTTCATGGCATGTATCGCAAAAATCTAAGATGGAGTTAGTGGAGGGATTTACCATCATGCTTCTTCACAAGGTCCTACCGCAAGTCATTTTGGGGGTGTCACGTGATTTTCAGTGACCGTAAGACCATCTCACCAATTCCCTATTTGTGGGATTATAGACAACTAATGGGGAATCATTTTCTCATGCAGACATGCCAATGGATTTTTAGATTGTCATAAAAATATACCCAAGGGACTTCTTGATATCAGGTTTCCTATTGAAAGGCCTTCTTGTGATCTTAGATGACTTTTCTGGGACATTCCATGACACAGTGATGACCTATTAGGGGGTCTTCACTAAATCAGACCAGTTTTTCAAGGGGTATTGAAAGAAATTGTTAAGTACATTCTAGGAATGTTGCGTGAGTTTTACAAGTTCAAGATGCACCCTTAATTTCAATTTTTATTTCCTTTATTTATTTTACAAAGGTTGTGGACATCGCGAGGTTGTATGATATCTATATTTTTATAATTTGATAGGCTTGGTGAGAATAGATTGATTTTTCAAAGAAAATATGGTGGGCCTTATAATATTTTCTATTCTTGCATACTAAATTGATGTTGTTTTGTAGTTTAGGATCTTTTAACACATACCTTTCATCATTGTGTTTTAGGTTCATTTAGCTTATACCTTCTATTGATGTAGTTTAGGGTCTTTAATCTATTACCTTATATCGATTTATTTTAAGGTATTTTAACTCGGTCATTATATCATAGTAGTTTAGGGTCTTTTAGATTGGACCTTAGGATTCCATGTAGTTTAAATTCATACTTCCAGGACTAGATCGATGATCATGGAATATGGTGAAAACATTCCTGGAATGACTCAAAACACTCTAGGGTGTTGAGTTCTACTGTGATGTTTTTGAGGCTCATGGGGATTAGAGATCCTTTCCTATAAAGAGGAGGTGACTCTATTTGGTAGGTAAAATCCCTTTTACATCAGTATAATTTCCAAACAGTGTTTTCTCTACTCTTTTCTAAGGGTTGTAGATGATTTATGGTGGTAATATTGGTTGACAAATAAATACTAGGGATTATAGGTCCACTTGGATAGTTGGACTAAGGGTAATTAAATTCATAATCAAAAAGTTTGATTAGGTAAATATGGGGTGGGGAAGACATATCAGGGATGACCCATAACACCCTGAGATGCCAGGTTTTTTCATGGTGTTTCCAGGGCTCATGAGGATTGAATATCATTTCTTGAAAGGATGATATGCCTTTATTTGGTAGGTCAAACCCCTTATTCATTGATATCATGGCCAAGAAAATATGGTCTCCACTACTTTCTATGGTCCATGATAGATTTTTGAGTACTCAAATGTTCAGATGATGAGGTTGGGTATATACTAAGTCTATAAAAGAAGGGTTTTGGAACCCTAGGTCTGTTCATATCTTAATTTTAAAGCTCGATCCATGTGCTCTATGGTTTCGAATCATGAGGTGTGGTCCATCAAAGGTTTAGGAATGGAGTGTCACATTCCTTCTTTGATAAAGGGTAAAAAACACAATAATGTAACATCGATGATGTCGAACACTCTTGGATAGTTTGGTGTGGAGATTTTAAATCATGGTACAAAGTTCTTTCATAAGGAAAATGATATGGGACAATAATACTAGGAATAACCCAAAAAATACTTATATGTTGAGTTCTGACACAATGATTTCATGGATCATAAGTATTGGAAAGACCTTTTTTCAAAGTGACATATTTGGTTAATGGCTATAAGTGCATATGCAGGAGCCATAATCATACATGCATAGTTATGAAAAGGGTCCCTTGAAGTCAGGTATCCTTTTCCAAGGTCTACGAAAGGTTTACGGTGATCCAAGACACTAAAATCATAAACTATGGTTTGTGGAAGGTGTAATATTCACGAAGGGTTTAAACACCCAAAAAGTCGTGTCACCACCTAGAAAACATATTATCATGGTGAGGATAGGTGAATAATCATTACTCTTGACTTTTTCCTAGACTAGGGGGTCCAAAGATCATATATTGGATTTTACTAAGGATACAAAGTAGACCCTATGAGCATTATCCATTTTTTATTTGCGAATTAATTTTTGCCTAAACTCTGGAGATGAAGTGTTTATCAATCTAAGACTTCAGATTTTCTTAGGATACTCTTTGTTGATTTTCAACCAAGAAAGTTTTTTTTCTCTTTATCTAGAAGTATAAGGTCTTGCGATTTAGACCATTACAGGATAGAATTTATGTTCATACGACATTAGCAAGAGTAGAATCATTTTAAGGTTTTTATGCACATGGACCTAATATGGAGGATGATACATAGGAGTTTAATTAGGATTCCCAAGTCAAGAGTACCCCAACATACTTTTGAGAGTGATTTGAA
This sequence comes from Viscum album, assembly GCA_963277665.1. Lineage (NCBI taxonomy): Eukaryota > Viridiplantae > Streptophyta > Magnoliopsida > Santalales > Viscaceae > Viscum > Viscum album. The sequence goes on along the minus strand of OY728133.1, from coordinate 1,404,147,309 downwards.
AATGTTTTAAAACATGGGTCGAGGTTCTAAGGTCATGAGTAATGATATGTGAAAATAATATCAAGTATGACCTTGAACACACTGAGGTGTTGACATCTTACATGGTAATTTTAGGGATCAAATGGATTTAAAATACCTTTTATAGAGTGAGGCATTTGGTTTACATCCATAGGTTCATATGCAGGAGTCATAGGCATACATGCATAGTCAAATAAAGGGTCCCTTAAAGTCGAGTATATTTTCCAAGGGCCATGGAAGGTTTTTCAAAACTCGAGGCACTCGAGACTAAATCAGTATTTATGGATTGAGGTTCTTAAAAGATGAAATAATCACCCCATACTCAGGATGATCATTGTAAGGTTCTTGTAGTACTTTTATATGGGATAAAAAATGGGTGATGGTCTGCATAGTTTAACATCATGTAGTGGGAATGTACATGGTTTTGTGCAGTTTAATGTCATGTGGTAATGACATTTTTCATGCAGTTTATTTTCATGTGGTAAGGAGGTTTTCATTGTGAAATTTTAATGTCATGCGACAAGTACATTTTCCTTTCATTTTAGTATCATATGGTGATGACATGGGGGTCATTATAAAAAAATTCAAGACATATTACATGCACAAGAAGGTCGTACATAGATCTGACTCATACATAGGAAAAGTGGTCTTGTATGTATCATCCTATATGAAGTTGGGGTGAATTTCTTTTGTCGGTTGTCATAGTTATCCCCAATATTAGAGATTCAGGTGTCACTACATATCACGTGATGAAATAAATCAAGCTACACATAGTTCTTGAATGGGAAACATGATAGGTAGGTCCATCCCATGTGTAGAGGTGGACAATGTTTCTTTTCATTGTTGTAGTTGGGCCGAGGACTAGAGATATTGGTGTCACTATGTATCCTATGATGTCAGGAATCAAGACATAAGTAGTTCTTTTGGAACTGTGTAGTTTAACGTTTTGAGGAATGGACGTTGGATTCCTAATGTGAAATAGGGTATTGTGAATGAACAAAAATATGGGAATTTGGGTTTCATTATGTATCCTATCATAATAGGAATTAATATATACATAGTTATTGAGGAAGAACCTTCCTACGCAAGCCTGACCTATACGTAGAGAGGGTTCATTTTTATATTGATTATGATTGGACCCAGGATTGAAGATCTGAGCATCACTATGTATCATGTGATGTCAGCAATAAAGTCACACATAATACTTGAATGGAGGGGTGGTAAGGGTCCAACAACAAGAATAGTGGTCCTCCCACGATAGGTCCATATGAATGTGAATATATTTGTTTTTCAAGGGATATCAACTGTGAATTTTAGCATTATGTGTCGAGGAGTCATGGAATTCCTTTTAAGGTCATTCATTCTAGACCATGATGATCCTTTCATGAGTTTTTATGCATTTATTGTGTGAGGAATACCTTACTAAAATTCCCGATATCATGTGAGATATGTTTGGTGTGAGAAATAAGTAACAATAAGGGATTTTCTCACCATGCAGAGTTGATTAAAGATAGATAAGGGTAATTTTGTATCATTTGGTGGATTGACCAATATATGGGATCGAGAGAACCCTATATATCTAATTGAAAATGATATTCAAGACATAATTAGTTCTAGAAAACCCATGAAGTTTAATTTCATGTGTAAAGGACTTCATTCATGCATTTTAACATCTTGTAGTAAGGATGAGGTTCAACTAACATGAATGAAGGTGTATGTCATGGATCTATGTGGTTTTAAATCATGTGGTAAAGACATTTTCCATGTATTTTAATGTCACGAGGTAAGGATGAAGATCAACCTACATGAATTAAAATGAATTTGTGGTTTGGCCTGAGACTAGAGCTTCAGGCATCATTATTTTAGAGGTTCAGGTTCCACTATATATCCTATGATGGAGGGAATAAATACACATATAATTCTTAGATGAAGAGATTCTATATGTGAAGCTAAAACTCAAATGGGGATGGGGGAATTTCCTCTTTCCTTCACACAGATCTAGATTTTCTATGGTGATTCATTAGTGAGATGGTTCTTCCAGTGCAGTTTCATGTCATTCAGTAAGTATGTTCTTCATATAGTTTATTTTCATGTGGTTTGGGCATGATACATTGTTTAGTTTATCATCTTGATACTATGAAAATATTTTACATTTTAATGTCTTGCAACCAGAATGAGATCATATATTTTAATATCACGTAACCAGGATGACTCTTTATAGTTTAATTTCATGTGGTCAAGACGTCTCTGTACAGTTTAAAATCATGTGGTTAGGACTTGGGGTGCTTGATGGTAACTATGAAAAGTATTTCTTTAGAAACCTCTCATTGGTGTGGGGTGACACGATCCTCATATATTGTAAAAAATGAGTAAGTTTCATTGTGATTGGACTTATGTAAGATGTAAGGTCCTTCTCATTTGGGTTCCATCTTTGGAGGATTATTTCCTAGTATCATTGGGGTCTTGAGAGAAAACACCAATTATCCTTAGATGAATTAACAGAGGAAAACCATCTTATTAAAGGCTCATATGATTCAATTTTGATAGACTTCAAGTTTGTGCCATGTATGTAACTTTTTCTCATCAAGACTCTCAAATTCATCCAATCTCTTATATGATTTATCATCATCCAAGAGTTTTATACAAATGGATATTTAGAGAGAAGGCATCTGGAATTATATGGGTAACATTTCATTGGTCCCGTAAACCAATGAGTATGGACTTTTCTATCAAGAAGTACGCATGGTGGTATAGTAGGCCCAAAAAGCATGGATGAGCTTGTCCAACCAGGACTTCTTATCCTTCTTCATCATAATATAGATTATATTTGATAGAGTCTTATTGAAGGACTCTATCTATACATTTTAAACTACAGGATAGTAATATGAGTGGTTAGACTTGATGTTGTACTCCTGGTATAGTTTATTAAACTCCTTAGAATAGAAGTTGGTGTCATTGTCCATCAATATTGTGTGAGGGGTTCCAAAGGTAGTGATGATATAGAACTTTAAAAAGTTGAGGATATTCTTTATCCTAATTTCTTTGAGAGGGATTTCATCATCCTATATAGAAAATAAGTCAATAATAGTAAGGAAGTACTTGAAATTCTTAGTTGTGACTGGGGGATATGATCACACAACATTTATTCCCCATACACCAAATGGCCGGGAATATTTATCTTTATTTATAAATTATAGAGGTTAATGGATGAATCTTTCATGGATCTTGAATATATGAGATTTCATAGTGAATTCCACACAATATTGTATCATGGTTTTCCAGTAGTAACTTAGCTTCATGATTTAGTGTTAGATCCTAGTCCCAGACTGATGTACATCATAGGAACCTACATGGACCTATTCCATGATGGAATGAATCTCTCTTTATTATATGCATATAAGGATTATTTCATCAAATCATCACTTTTAGAGGTATTTTCACCCTTTTGGTTCATCTCATAGGGTCATGTTCATTGTACGGTGTCGAATCTATTCTCTTCTAGATCATTCCATCAGGAGATCCCCATTTCAAAGATAACTGATTATGGGCTCCATCCATCTAGGGGTGGATATAATTTCATCCTTATTTGGGGTTGTGTTGACCTGATTTATTTATTCCATGTTGTAGAAGATTATTTACTAGACTAATCTTTGGTGTGTGATACATAATATTGTTTCCTCCTTATTAGGGTCATCTAATATTATGGATGTATTATCTAGAACGTTGGTGCGAGTATTTCATGATCAAGGAAAATGATGCAATATAGACTAAAAAGGAAACTCTACCATTAGTCCCTGGACATAGCCAGCGAGGGGGTCAGTTCTTCTTTATTAATGTCATATTCTCCATTGATTATCTTTACCACTAGCTCTGAATCCCATTTGATATTCAGGTAGGCTATTTTTAGTTTTAGGGATAGTTCTAACCCAGTGATAAGGGCTAGCAATTCTTCCTCATTATTCATGTGGCCTTTGAATAGTGAGAAAGAGTAGGGAAAAACTAATTTGTCTAGAGAGAAGAACACAATCCCTAATCCAACCCGATTGAGTCTTAGTTTTTTCATACTTTTATCGATATAACTTCAGGAGTATCCATCAAAATATATCTCCCATGTTTGAGGAGTGTCATGGGCATAGAATAACTATTCATATAGAATCTTGGTGTCCACCAGTGTATTCTACGGACCAGGATGTGCTATGAGAAAATCAGTTAGGGTTTTCCCTTTCATCAATTTATGTGACATGAACTGGACATCATATTGTTGCATAATGATCTCCCATCAATACACACACCCAATAAATATAGGAAAACCAAGAATTTACTTTATATGATCAATATGAGAGACCATATAGACTTTCTGGTGCTTAAATTAATGACTTATATTTTTCATTATAATATTGAGTGCATGTAAGTTCTTCTTAACATTAGAGTATCAGGTCTCAGTACCTATAATTGTTCAGATGAGGTAGTAGAAACTTTTCTTGCTCCCCATATAATTTTTCTATGTGGGGAGGGTGCCCAGTGAGTGTTCCATAGCATCCACATACAAGATAAGTGTTCTACCTTCCACTAGAGGTATCAAAACTGGTCGGTGTAGTAGATACCGCTTTAGACATTTGAAGTCTTCTTGTCAGTCCCCATCCCATTGGAAGGCAATTATATTCTTCATTATCTTGGTAAAGGGGACATCTTTTTTTTTCAAGTGTTCTATGAAACACCAAATATATGTAAGGTTCCCTTGGATCCCCCAGAGTTCTATGATATTTTTGGGGGGTGAGATTTCTAAAATAGAACTAGTCTTTTCTAGGTCAAACTCAATGACACAGTGGTGTACCATAAAGCCAAGTAACTTCCATGATATTAACCTAAAGGAATATTTTAGAAAATTCATCTTTAGGCTGTGTTTTCATAACTTGATGAAAACTATTTGGAGATCCTTGAAGTGATCACATCGCTATCGGGTTTTGAAAACCAGGTGGTCATTGATATAAAATTTAGTTATTCTTCCAAATAATGGATTAAAATATGATTAATGGTGCACTAATGAGTGGATCTAGTATTTTTTAAGACAAATGGAATGAATTGATAGAAAAATATCCCCTGAGGGACATTAAAGTCAGTTTCTTACTCATTATCTAGGGCCATTTTTATCTGATTGTAACCTGAATACCCATCCATGAAGGAAATGGCTTGGAAGAAAGTTGTTGCATTTATCAAGAGTTTTGTGATCAGAAATTGGAATTCATCCTTTGGGAAGTTCTGATTAAGGTTTCTAAAATCGATGCAGAGCCTAATCTACCCATTCTTTTTCTTGAAGGGGATGATATTAGAAAGACATCTTGGGTATTAAACTTCTCGAAAAAAAGTTTTATTTGATAAATTTTTTCACTTCCACTTTTAGATTGGTATCTTGAGAGGGGTTCATCCTCTCGGATACCTACTTGAAGCCTCAATTTCCTTTAGGTAGAAGGATATGGTGTGTTTCCACCTCTATATTCACTTTGGGAATTTTTGTGTCCTTTCCAGAAAACACATATTGGTGTTGATTTATAAATGTGATTTACATCTATTTCTCTTCTAGGTTCATGGAGGAACAAATAAATATAGGTCATGGGTCCTATTTTATTCCAAAATTTATCTTTATGGGCTCATTAATGGTGGTGGATACACCTTTCTCAAATGTGAGAGAGGTGTTCCTGAGGTTATCCTTCTCTTCTTCCACCTCTGGTCCTATAAAGAAATTTTTATATGAATTTGGAAATATGGAGGCTTCTCATTCACTATTGAGGTGAGAGAGGCCATGATAAGAGACATTATCATCCTCTATTGCCTGCGTAGTTATAGAGAGATACTGGATATGATTTTATTTTACACTATCACTAAGTAAATAAGGGTTTTGGGCCTCTAGGATGTAGTCTATTGCCTAAAATAGATTTATGAGGATCACCTAGTTGTTGTTGATCATTCTTCAAGGATTCATAGGTGAGGTCCCCAATACATTGGTGGATACAGCCTATATATCATCATCCACTATTGTTTGATTCCCTCCCCTTTTGTAGAAACCTTTTTTAGTGTATGTGTATTTTCATGTCTCAAAGGGGGAGTTGTCACCATGCAGTATGTTGACCTTTCCATCAATGGGGTATTTCAGACACTGATGGAATGTCGAAGGTACTACCAAGTGTCTATGGAGTCAGGGCCTTCCAAGAATAACATTATATGTGGTGTCTTGTTGGATAACCATAAACTCAACATCATATGTAAGATCCCAAAATTGAGTATTGATCTTGATTCTCCTCAGAGGTCTTTTTTCACACTTATCATACCCTTGAGTCATTAGTTTTATGGGAGATAGGTCCCCTTATCTATATCCAAAACATAAAAGGGTTCTAACCAAGATGAGGTTGATCCCGTAACAATTATCAATAATATCCTTTTAGACATCAACATTATTGATTCTTCCTGAAACATATATGGGGCTGATGTTCCCTTATATGGAATATTTATGATATTGGTTAGTGAACGAGATGGAGTCATGGAATTCTAATGGAATAGTCTCCACTCTATAAATCTTGGCTATAGTGACTTTTGTCTCAAAATATTATAGGATCTATAGGGCTTTAACAATTACCTCCATATGTTCTTTTGAGATATAGAGTGAATCTATGATTAAGATCTTGGTTGTCACAACTTCCAACTGTTTCAAAATATCATACTTTTTCACCATATGTTGGCACTTCTCGTGGTGTGGTTTCTCCTTAACAAGTGGATCAAGATCCCAAAAATTTTAGGTATATGGTCCTGGTGCTTATATAGAGTTTATGGGATCATCTATTTCTATTGGATCATGTCATTCAGGCCTTCCCTAATTTCTGGGCTAATCGAATAATTGATCCCCCGCTTGGTGGTCATGCAAGACAACTGGGTGCATGTGACCACTAAAGGGTTATGAGACATATCTATTTATTTTTTAGTATTGCTTGAGTGCTTTTCCATGGGTCTCAAATATATATATTTTCTCTATGGGTATGTGACCAAAATATTGAGTTTGACCACACCCTTGTTGTCCCATGTATCCTTGGTTCCAGAACATGTGGCCTTCAATTCCCTAGTTATGTACAGAAAACTTATACTCAGAGTCAGATTCATCATTAGATATAGGTTCTTCTAAGTGTATCATGTTGAAAAAACAAAATGTCAGCTCTTTATCAGATTAGGTTTCTATTTGGTGGGGCAGTGACTGTGCTTCAGATGTTGTAGGAAACAAATATACAAGAATAGAAGCCTATGTTGGAGTAGAATACAAATATTTCACTTCTATTTATTTATGATTCTGATGGTTATTCCCACCATTGGTAGGTAAATCTAATTTTTCCTCCTTGGTGGTGGAGTTATTGTGGGTCTACATAGTTATTCTCTCAGGGTGGCATGGGCTCAGTCAACAATTTTTTGAGTCTTCTAGTTATCGAACTTTTTATTGGGATTGGCCAGAAATTTCTACTAATAACCCTCTTCTTCTAACTGGGAAATGTTTATGTAGGTCACCAAATCTAAAGATTTATCTAACACCACCTTACTGGAATTTACAAAGACTTGAAGGACTTCTTTTAAGATTATGCAATCCTAGATATTATGACCCAAAATTCTATAGAAATGGAAGTATTCAGGATGGTCAGTGAGTTTGACCTTATTGAGATTCTTGGGCTATGGTAGCTTAAGCTAATTATTGTACATGGATGCTAAGAAATTACCATGTACTTGTTCATTCTATAATGAGTGAGATTTATTTATCTGTTCCTAAAATCTCGGGCAACCTTTATGTTTCTATGATTCTCATCGAGGGTGATTTTGTGGTTGTTTCCACTTAACAGAATGTGCAGGGAGATTCGGGACCTGCCTAGGTTCTTGGATTGTAATTTTTGTTGTCTTGGGATTTATAGATTTAGATTCTACTTTCCCTGGCCTTTTCCCCTATGATGAGGGCATGAGTCGAGTTTTGGATTGAGTTCACTGAATAGTTTCCTTCAGACGTTATTCCATTTATGTGAACTCATGGAACCCTCCTGGATACTTCATTAGTATTAGAGGTGTCTGCAACTTATCCTGGATATTTTTAAAATATATTTCTAGTAGTTTCCTCTATGAGAGAGGGATTCTAAGTGAATAGGTTGAACCTTTCCATCTATCTATGAAGTCAAACACCCTCTAATTTTCATGTTTTTGTAGTTTTTCAGGTCGATGAGGGTGGAGATGATCTGATAAAGTAATAGGCGATGGAATTATTCCCATCCTGTAATGGATCCTACTGTCATACTGTTGTACCAAACAAATTATAGCTCTATCATAGTATGTACAAAACACATTAACTTTATTGCCTCCTATTGATCTTGGGGTCCCATCATCAGAACACATTAGGATATGAAGTTTATGAGATGTTCTTCAAGGTCTCCCACACTTACAATGGTAGAGAATGTATGATTGTAGAAATTGGGTGGGGTAGAGTATCATCCACCGACTCAAGATTTGGCTTCCTCTCAGGATACATAGGTGATCTTAGACCTTCCATGGATTACATTTGAGTAGCTAGGGACTGGATGATGTTAAGAATCTTTAGGGAGAGAGTGTAGGTCAATGTGATGTCCCCACATTCATCTTCTAATAATTATTGATTCATCCTAAAACTGATTGATTTCCCTATTGAGTGATAGGTTTTCACCATAATAGAGGAAATTCAACATCATTTTTGACTTAATCATTTATGTAAGTAGGCATCCTAGATCTAGAGCCAGTCTGATGCTCAAATATCACTCTTGTTGGTAGATCAGCTATGGGAGGGAGAATATTTATCTACACCTAAATATGATACCCATAAGTAGTATTTCCCTAAATTATCTACTCATTTAGTTTTTTGAGAGTTTGTATCTTACTCTCATATTGAAATAACTATTCTTATATGGAAGGAACTTTGATTCTTTGGGGCTATGATTTGGATGTAGCCACACCCTTACCATTCGCTTTTTAAGTGTCTTTCTAGAGAAGCGGAAACTCAATATTCAAAGGTCCTAAGTTCCATAGCCTCCTCTGATTCTAAGTTCATGAATCATTAGTTGGTGCATCCAAATCACCATCCTCTAAGGGTAGGTTTTCCATGTTTTCGCCCTCTATATTTGCATCTTGAAGCACAATGTTTGTAATATTGAAAATGATGACATTTGCAGAGGAGTATAAGGAAATGGTGGTTATTCCATTACTTTCAATGCAATGGGATGATTATGAATTGTCTTTATCAGGATATTTCCTCAAACCCCTATCCAAATTGGACCATTTTGGATTATGACCCCAGTGGGGTCTGATCGCCTTTTTCATAAACTCCTCTTGTCTTATCCTATGAGTAATGACCTTGAGAGAGTTTCTAGTCATGACTGTCGAAAGAACCCCAAATAGAATAGGTTTTTTATGGAGAGGGGAATGGATGGGATGGAGATCATCTATTTTTACCTCCCAACTTTTAGAAGATTGATTTTCTATATGGTGTTGATGGTGATGAGAATTATCCCAGACCTGCAGAATGGGGGTTATTTGGGGCCGCAGTTGGCATTTTTTGATTTTGTTATTGAGGATCCAAGGATTTGATGACTCTCATGATGGAAATTGGGATATAAATTCCACTAACCCAATGGTATGGGGTTGATCTATAATCATTGTAGATTTCCCAATGACACTATTAGGGGATGATAAACTAGGTTATGGTGATTGAGATATAAATTCCCCCAACCTAGTGGGATGGGGTTTGTTTGCAGTTGCTGATGATATGTCATGAATACTTTTAGGAATTGAGGACCTAATAGGTAGAGGTAGTGGTAGATATTCCCCTAACATGGAAGGTTGGGTTCTCTCTTGGACAACTATTATGGAAGCAACTATTGTGGCCCGTTTGATACGGCACAGCTATGCTTGTATGGGTGTTGGGTGTAATGGAATCCCATGATAGGAATCATTATTCATGAGAATTTTTCTAGTTGATAAAACCTTCAGCCTTTATGTCTGAAATGAATTCTCATTTCTTTGAGGGTCCTAGTTAAAATACTCTCTATCTATCCACTCCCTCTATTCATGATGTTTTGGAATCATTGAAGTGGGGTCATTTTGTTTAGTGACTAGTTGGATCGTGTGATATCTAGTCCTCTAATTTTTCTAAAGGAAATGACATTTTAGGATGTCATATCTAAAGGTTTATTTTGTTCCAGATACATAGTGAAGTTCAATGCTCTATATTTCTCTCATCCTTTGATGCATACATCTAACGATTCCATGGAAATCAATTGGTGGAGATTTTTCATAGTGTGGAGACAAACACTACGTAGGCATTTTTCATGATCCTCCATTATCAGGTTCTCAGATATAGAAAATATATACATATCCATATAACAATAGAGTGTATTGATGAGATAAAGATGATACTCATATCCTAGATAGGGGAGATTTCTAGCCATTAGTCGTCGATGATTAGCCCACATATTTTGGTGTAGATAAGGCATACACTCTTTTTCTATCTCATCTAGGACCTCATATATAGAAGTAGCGAGGGGAAAAACATGATGTAGAGGTTTATTCCAGCTAACTCTCTTCATATGTTAGTGTCATACTCCTTTTCATCAAACTTATATTCCTCCATATGATCATCCCAAAGGAGATGGTTCTTGGGGTTGCATGTTGATTGGAGTGGAGTACTTATAGAAGCTGATGGGGAACTATATACATTTTTTCCTTATGGTTTTAGCACCTATCTATATAAAGGAGTCTGAGTTTTGAACACCTCTCTATATGGAGGTTTTTGGGAAAGGGGAGGATTTACTTTTTTTTGGGTGATATCACCATGGGGTGGTTGACCACAGTGGATGTTAGGATTAGATTCTCTATGATCCATCTCTACACTATCATGAGGGGGACTATTGTGGTAATTATTTTCCTATACTTTGGTTGAAGAGTTGATGGGACCCTAGGGTGTTAATAATGTTTTTTGAACAAACTCAAGGAAACAAGAATTAAGCATATTAGGGATATGGGCCTCATTCTATGTCATAACTAGAATATGATGACCTACCTTTTGGAATTGTGTAGAGTTATGATCCTACTATATGATGGTTTCTATAACGTTTTTATAACATTCTGGTGATGCGAGAGTATGATCCCTATATTGAGAAGCTATTGTAATATGCCAAAGATCTTCCTCATTATTTATAGGAATATGATCCTGTCCTAAGGCATGTTCCATTCTCACTTTGTGATCCTCAGTTAGAATGGGATTATTATCCTGATCCTAATCCTTTGGAATATGGAATTGGTCTTTTCTAGAAGGAATATAATCATGCCCCAAGGAATGTGCCACTCTCACCTGGTAATCCCTAGTTGGAACAAGAATATGATCCTAGTATGAATATACAGTCCCTTCTTAAATATACCAATGGACCTCCAGAATGGGAGAAGGAATATGTGCCTTCTGTTGTATTTCCTCAAAAGGATTTTGGTGCAGTCATTTATTGTTGGAAGTGGGAATATGCACCTAGCTTCCGTGATCTACTATAATTTGATGGTCAAATTCACCAATATAAATATGATCATGTCTCGAGGTATGTTCCATTCTTAATTGGTTACCCCAACCAAAATGGGAATATGAGCCCAATCCTAGGACTTAAGAGTATATCACTGGTCTTCTTATATAGGAATATAAGAATGTCCTAAGGCATGTTCCCATCTCCCTTGGTGATCCTTGGCTAGAACAGGGATATAATCTCAATCCTAGGCCTTTGGAATATGTTTCCATAATTTTTTCATAGGCATGTGCCCCTATCTTGATGTGTATGATGCTCTCACCTATTGATCCCTAGTTGGAATAGTAATATGATCCTGGTATGATGCAATGTCCTTTATAGGAATATTCTAATAATCATTCTATATAGGAGAAATAATAACCACTTGTTCATAATGACAGGAGTGTTGAACTACCCTTGATGTAGGGATAGGAATATGCACATATCCCTATATATGTACCAGTACTAGAATATTCCAGCAGATTTCGTCATCTATTTGTAAGATGTAATGGAATTTTAAAAAAGTGTATGTTGGGATATAAGCCTGAACATTTCCCATCTCCACTATATATTTGAAAATATCTTCGATTAAATATAGGATATAATCCCACTTCTTTCCTCCTTGTGTCACCAGAATATATCGATGGACTTCATGCATGGGGTATGGATATTCACCTCCCCCATACTTGTTGCAAGAATAATCCCTTAGACTTGCTCTGAGTGAGAAATGATATAAGCATTCATGCTTGTTAATAATAGAATATGCTAGCAGACATCATCTATAGAAGTAGGCATATGATCCCACTCACAATTATCCAGTTCCTTCCTCGCCTGATGCTCCTTCCTTATTTATTGTGCATGGGTATCAGAGATGGAATTATGTTGGGTGGTACACTCAATAGGAGACTTATGGGTACCAGTTGGATGGTGCTCACAATGGAAGTTGACAAGAGCCCTCCTTTGTGTCTCTTGAACCAGAATGAAGTTTTATTTATCCACCGTTCCACCTTCTTTAGATACTAAAGGTGGTGATTGTCGAACTCTGTGGATAATATCCCAAATCAGTTTTTTGTGACAATGAGGGCCACTGGCTTTGCTTCAACATTCCTTGGATGATGTGAAATTATAATTTTTTTACTTGGATTCCATCACAAGAAGTTTGAAGAGTCAATATTGTACCATGTTGATGGTATTCCCAAACCATTATGTTCACCACCTAACATAGAATTTTTGGGGACGGTGAGATCTTTCTATGACCCGTGGGGGTTTCAACTATAGATGATTTGATGGAATGGTCACTAGAAGAAGTCATTATCTCATATTATGATGTTTTTGATGAAATTAGTATTTGGAGACATATAGATAACAATGAACAAGGTCACTAATTAGTGAAATATTTTAGGCATGATGCCTGCTCAATCACATATGTATGGTTAACACAATTTCCCTTTTATTCCTGATCTATACATTTTGCTCATGTGGACTTGTCAAAATGAGGATGGAATTATTTCTGGGGAACCCCGATTATAGAGGATCAGCTATAAAATTTATGTCATCCTTATCATATTTTTTTTATATGTCAAAAAAGTGGTCAGACATGTGTCAAACCAACCATCCTACTATTTAAGGGTTTTATGTTAGGATTATTGCTTGTGTAGAATATATAATGAAAAATGGACTGATTCTTGATTAACTAATCATTCCGTTTTTTGAGAGATTCATGTTAGGTTCACTATTTCTTTTTTCATATAGTGTGAAAATGAAATATTCCAATGGATAATAACCCAATCATCTTGTTATTTTATAGATTCACATCAGGTTCACCATTTTTGTTTAAAAAAAAGATACAACCTAGAGGATTTTATGGTTTGACCTAATGGTTGATTGTGAGTGAGGGGGGTTAAATGTGCTTCACAATAATTTTCATTAGGTTACCATTTTCATTCTTAATAGAAACTACCAATGGTTCCCACATCCATAACTGGATATAGATATGATTTCCAAAGGTAGGTGGTTAGTTGGGGTTTCAGAACCAATGACACTAAGAAAATCACATTGTTCAAGAGGATGGGAGGTTGGGATCATCACACCCTTTTTGTGGAAATTGTTTCCTACTCTGAGGCCCTCTTATAGATTTAATATATGTTTGATAATCTCTTCCTAATAATGATACGGGATAGGTTACCCTAAAAAAATTATTTTAGATTAATTACTTTTATATACATAAGAAGAGGATCTCATTAGTGAATCCATCTATATGTATATGAAGTTCTTTATCCATTTTCCAGTAATGAATAGTTATTTATATGCTAAAGTTGTATAACAAGGCACTTCATAATTTTCTCTCATGTAGGGAGGCGGTTAATATTATAAGAAGGGTATTGAGCCATTATGAAGTGACTTCCATATCCTGTTTATAGAAGTAATCAAAGCCCATATAGTTTTTCAAACCCATATCTTTAACATCATGTAATAAATACATATGTATAGGCACATGTGTACCGAATATTTGATCTCAAGTATCGAGGTGATGTCCTATGTATCCTGGTTATAATAGGAATCGGAGTTTTCATAGTTCATTCATGCCCTTAGGATTTTCCCCATGGTATATTCCCTTATATGAGGGATGTTTCTATCATTCCACTCATTGAGGATTGCATGGTGATATTTCCCTAGATATTTGATATTCATGATGAAAATGATCTGGCCATTGATACTCCCTATTCCTACATGATCAATGCTTGGTATGTCAAATAAGGGATAATGAGTGATCAGTATCACTACATATGGATTCAGGTCTTACGTACTAGGAAATCCCTTTAGAGGTTTATATAGAGATCGGGCCTCGCAGAGGCATCCTATGTATCCTAGTTATGATAGAAATCTAAGTCACCATAGTTCTAAGAGTTTCTTAATCAACTAATGGATGAGGTAGAATAGTCAGCCTGTGGGAATGATTTGATCTCGATGGTTGAAATTTTGGAGACATTAGGGGGATTACACTGAATTGGATGCCTATTTCAGCTAGGGATCGGGACTTATGAAGGCATCCTACTTATCATGGTTATGGAAGAAATCGGTTTCATTGTAGTTCAATTGATTGGGGTTTACATGCTGAGGTTTCCCTTATATGTGGAAAATATCATATTATGTTTTTGATTGGGGATTACACACTTTGGTTTCTCTTATATGTAGGAAATATCATATTATGTTACTAGTTGGGGATTATATACAGATTTTACCCTTATCTTCATGGGGACTTTTAACGGGAATTATATGACCATTGTGACTACCTAATACCACATGCTCTATGCTTGATGTGAGAAACAAGGGATGGAAAATGATCAGTCTCATTTCTTATGGATGTGGAACTTATGTGTTGGTAATGCCCTTTAGATGCTTAATATAATGATCAGGGATTAGATAGGTGTCTTATGTATCCTCATTATGGTAGGAATTAGAGTCATTATATTTCAATTGGTTGGGGATTACACACTGATGTTTCCCTTCTTATCAAGGCTGACACACTAAGGATGGACAAGGTTATTAATTTATGTGATGCCCGACTGACCTGGATTTCTTTTCTTCCTGATATATGCTCTTTTTCTTCTCAACATGCCTTGATTTTAAGCTTGACATGTTAGATAATTTCTTTCTAACATGTCCAAATAGAGTCTCATGATCCAATTTATTTGTATTAGGGACATCACAAAACTTGGATAGAATATTTAATGGTTGTTGCATGATCAAGGAAAACTTGTCTAGAGTACATTTCAAGACCCATAAATCTCATCCTGGAATCCATCGCATGATCTCAGTTGAAATTATTAGAGGGTGTTGCATGATTTAGCTAACATTCCTTGGTTTCATCACTAAATATGCCTGAAATTCTTGGAGGTCATCACAAGATTCAATGTTACATGTCCTAGAGGGTGTCGCATTTCCTGACTGGCTTAGCTAGATGTCATCGTGAGATCCTACTGATGTGTCCAAGAGACTTCATAAGATCCAACTTACATTCCTTGGTGTTGTCTCAAGATCAGCTGACATGTACTAATTTCGCCATATGATCTAGGGGCATGTCTAGAGGAAATTTAGAGGCCTAGATGGTGAGACATTAGGGTTTCATGAGACTTGTGTGGCATGGATGTGGGCTTCCATGTGACTTGCTCTGACATGTACATGGTACATCACATGATTCAATTTTTATTCCAAAGGAACATCTCATTAGTTGGGTAATATTTCCTAGCATTGTTTCATGACTCATTTGGTTTATACGAAGTGCATGGGGATCAATGTATATGTTCTTCACATAAGTCTCTCGTTTTTTAGTCTTTTTCCAACCATTTATCACATGTCCCTTATATTTGTTCAGTTTTATATTATTTTGAGTCTTATGTGTTTTTAGAAAATATGTGGGATGTCCTTCATGTAACTCTCTATAAGGCATGTTTTTGATCTATGAGTGATCACACAAAGTGCTTATGCAAGATGAATTATCCCTCTGGTTGTTCTCTAGATCTTACATAATAGAAAAATTTCCCAATCATGAGATAATCCTCTCCAAGAAATCCACTCTGATTTATGTGAGTTCCAATGCGAAGTTCTAAGAGTTCTTCTGTTCATCTAATGTTTTTTATGGGAGATTTATAGGCCTCTCCACCCTGATTTTTTTCTTCTTTTCACAATGTGTATCACATAAATCGACATGGAATTGGTGGAGGTATTTTTCATTATTCATCTTCATGAGATCCTATCACACATCATTCTAATGGAATTTAATGATTTTTAGTGACCATGAGACCATCCAATAAATGCCTCATTTACTGGATTATATCGAACTAATGGGGACTCATTTTATCATGTTTAAATACTAAGGTACTATCATATTATCATAATGACATGAACAAGGGCCATCATGAGATTTGGGTGCCTATAGAAATCCCTTCATGTGATCTCAGGTGACTTGTGTGGGACTTTCCATAAGACAAGGATAACCTTTCAGGGGGCCTTCGTGAAATCAGACTGGCTTGTCAAGGGGTCTTTCGAGACCGTGCTATGGAAATCCTAAGAATTTCATGTTAGGTTTATGACTGTGAGAGGTTCCCATCATTTCTCTCCTTATTTCCTTCATTTATTTTACAACTTTCATGGATTTTATGAGATTTTATGAGTGTTTTTTAAGACAATAACCCTACCTATCAGTGATATGACACATGAACAATAAGAGTTCCTATGGAGATGCCTGATAATTTCATGGAAAATTCCATATCTTTGTACTTATGGATCCAAAGTGGGAGCACTAGGTTACCTGGACATGTCTGACACCCTTCGTGTGATGACGATGACATGAAAGTAGGATTTCACAAGATGAGGAGGAAATGGTGTTGGGTGATCATAGTGTCTTGTAAATATATAGGGGCATGTCACATGATTTTTATTACCACAAGAGGTACTCACCTTCTCTGATTTTTATTTCCTTTTTTTATTTTACAAAGGTTGGGTATCTCGTGAGGTTATATGAATTTTATTGAGGATAATCATTCACCCCATCAGTGATGTGTCACATGAGTTTTACAGTCTCAAGTGGATCCCACATTTTGGATATTTACCTCTTATTTTCCAAGGATTTTTGGGTAGTTTTTCAGGCATCTACTAGATGACAAGTCATGTCGGTTAGATTATATGGTTGTCGTTATGTGACTTTCAATTGTTTGGGGTTCTTGGGATGACTTCTAAAGAACAAGTGGGATCCATCAAAGGGGATTCATAGGATCTTCTATAGGATATGTGCCACATGTGACCTTCTGAAGGTAATAGGATTGCTGTCTTCTAATGGTTCATGCAATATGTGAGTTTTTTCCAACTTTTATTCCTTTTTATGGGGGAAATAATACCCGTTTTTAGGTATTTATTCCCTTGTTAATTTTATATTTCTCATTTTGTGGGTGTCAATTATCACTTATGGAGATTATTCTCATACCAACTCTTAGGAATTTGGAGCATCAACTTCATCAAATTCAATATTGATCCATCTATTTCCAATTGAAATGTGTTCCCATTATAGAAATATGGAATGTATTTCTAAAATATATTTTTGATCTAAATATTTATATAGTTAATATCCTATTTTTCTTTATGATAACCTATAAATATGCATTTTGTGCTTCAGGGTGCTAATTTTACACTAGGTATAGTCTTGAAAAAATCATTTCATTCTCACACATGTATATGTGGCAGACTAGGATTATTTTCATACCATAACTCATGAAGAGTACCATCTTTAACTTTATTTGGCACTTGATTAAGGGTATTTGTCATTTTCTATAACACATATCCCTAAAAGGATAATGGAAGAGTTTCATGACTCATTATTTATATAACCAAGTAAGGTTAGATTCTGAATTTCAAAAAAACTATTCCATTGAGGTGTATAAGTATGAGTGAGTTGGGATACTATCACACACTTCTTTAAGTGATCAATGAAATATTGGTTGAGATAATTTTCACCTCAGTCTGAGTGGAGTGACTCAATATTATTACCATGCTAGTTTTTTAATTTATGTTGGTATTTCTTAAACATCTTAAAGGAAACTAACTTATAACTCATTTAGTATATATATCCATACCTATTATTTTCATTAGTAAAAGTAATAAAGTAAAAAAACCCACCCTTCACCTCTACTAGAAACAGACCAAACACATTAGTGTGAATAAATTACAATAGTTTTTTTGGCCTTTAATACCTTCCCAGTGATGGGTGATTTAGTCATTTCCATTTGTAAACGAGTGTATCTTTCATCCAAGGGTTTTAACTCAATGGAGTGTAAATATCATTATTTATTCAATTTATGTAAATTCTTCTCATTTTCATGACCAAGACTAAATTTTCATAGTTGGGTATTATATAAGTCTTTTTAGATGGTTTTATTATTGACATCCAATATAGGGTTTTCAAGTTCAAGTATATATAAACCATTATTAAATATTACATATCATAACATATGTTATCCTTATAAAATTAAAAAAACATTTATTTACAAACTTGAAATAAAATATCATGGTGTAAAAACCTGACAATGATATTATGTTTATTGTCACTGAAGGTACATAGTAAAAATTGTTTAATACATTAACTAAGCTACTAGGAAAATTTATATAATAGTCTCTCATTGTCAAGGATACTAGTCTTGAACCATTGGAAACCCAAATATCCACCTCACCCTTTTCAATATTTTGAAATCCACTTGGTTATTTTATATGAATACAAATGTGTATGCCAGATGTTATATCCAATACCCAACTTTTAGATAAAGATAGATTTCAATCAATGACAAATATACTTGAGGTAAAAGCATAGACTTACTTATTCTTTCCAATCATGTAATTATTCTTGAAATGTCCTTCATTTCCACATGAAAAGTATATATCCTTCTAATCATTTCTTTACATCTTTATCTTTTCCTTATTTTAATGTTCATCCAATGGTTTCTCTATCTTGGGTTTATCCTTTGATTCCTTATCCTTTCCCTTCCTCCTATTGTTCACCATAAGAACTAAAAATTTGGTATTCTTTATATCATTATCACCTTGGATAAATAAATCCAATAGTCCTGGGAGTGACTTTTTCATGTTATTCATGTTATAATTAATAATAAAGATCAAGAATCTAAATGTTAACGAGTGATGAATAAGATCATCCTCTAGTTCTTGGTTCAGTTTGAAATTAAGGGATTCTAGTATCTCAATGTAGCCAGTCATCTTAAGTATACAATGACCTTCTTGATTCTCCTTTATTGTATTTCTCCTATATAGTGCACTTGATATCTCATATCTTTATTGTTATGATCTCTCCTAATAAAACTCTCAAAGATGAGATTACATATTATAGGCATATTTATCCACATGCATTTTCTATAGTTTGTTGATCATAGATTAAAAAATAATTCATTATGCATCAAGAAATTCATATACATGATTCTTATATTTATATTTATCGTTCTTGATTAATCCCTAAGAAGTATTGATAATAATCGGGGATTTTAACACACAAATATTCCTATTTTATTGTAGTATTATGCACAAGAACTTTTACCATTCCTAGAAGTTATTTCTTGTTAGTATATTCTCTTTATCCAATATTGATCGCAGTGATATTGAATTGATGGTGGTATTTTTCATTTGTATTGATAGAATATAAACATAGTAGTTAGTAATTTATCATGATTACCTATTATACATTATTGATTAATTAAATCATTTAATGTCTCCCACAATTTTATCAAACCCTATTAGTCCTCACCACTAGATTTCAAATACCCAAATGCCTGAGTATTCCAGTGGAAAGGATCCCTAAAACCTCTCATCATAGTTCAAGTTATGGATACTCCACTACTCACATAGTTTCAAGGGGGGATTTTTATTGGACAACTATATTAAATCATGGATCCTTGAACCATTTAGTGAAGTCTCGGCTTCTAGGAATCATAACCTTTATTTACTCAACACTTTAACTCTAAAGATAAAACAAGATAGTTATGGATATTACATTGTTTCCAAACTTAGTTAATTAAACCCATAGTTATTATAAGAATTAACCAATTATTAGGAGACACCATCTGTAGAAACCCTAGCCTTTTACATATAACATTACATGTTTTTAAGCATAATTATACATCAGATTACAAGAAAAGGATCATTAATTCTAGTGTCTTGGAAGACTAGGTACATAGAACATAAAACACAATGCTAAAAACAAACACTTATTTATTTAATATCCATAAATAGATCCTAACTTCCTTTGAGTCCTTACATATTCATATGGTACCCTAGGGAACACATGAAAAAATGGATGAGCTAAAAATCCCAATAAGGGAATAAACATAAGGATACATCTTAAGAACATGGGTTAGGAGGCATGACATAATTATATCTAAAGCATGGAATATATGAAATCATATCATATAATCATGGGATTATATAAACATGTAATAATATAAATGTGGTAGAATCATAAAACATGTATTTAGTATGGTTCAAGGCTAAACTCCAATCTTGTTTCCCATTTTAGTACGGGTCAAGGCTAACTGCAAACCCTAATTCCCATTTTAGTACGGGTCAAGGCTAACTGCCAATCTCATTTCACATCACATCTCATGAGACTTAACTTTAACCAATGAATTGGAGTGCTATCTATGCATACCCATCTCAAAATTTTCATGAATATTCTTTCCACATAAATAATCATACATAATCAACCATACATAAACATAAGGGTACCCATGGAAAGAATTGGGACCACAATCATGACATAAAGCATAACCAATGGGCATATCATGGAAGTGTCCATAAAATAAAGGTATTAGAATATAAATGGACGTTTATAATGTAAAATAGGCATATAAAATGGTAATTTGTGTCAAATAGAAGCAAAAACTTATAATAAATTTATTTGAAAAAAAATTAGCATTAAAACTTTTTTGTGCGGTTTTAATGAAAATACTATAGAGATTTTAAAATATAAAAGAGGAAAATATTTTATATAAAACAATAATTGAACCAAAGATGTTTTTATAATAAAATAACTTATTTTATAAAGACAATGGTTTCATAAAATAGAGGATATAGTGCACTTTAAATTGGGTAAAAATTTGGGAAGTTCCCTTAAAACAAGTTTTCTTATCGGAAAGTTCTAAGGAGGGAATCTTTTAAAAACATATATATCCCTAAAAGAGAGTGATAAAATGGTATTCATAAATTAATTTTTTAAAAATAAAAAAAAATTATAATATTTACATAAATATATAAGATAACTCCATTTTGATATAAAGAAATATAATGCAACCTAAAATAACAAAAAAGGTTCAGGTAGAATTCGTCATGGTTTATTGGCATGGTTTTAGGTGTACCTAAGAGGGCTTGATGAGAGATAAAATGGGTTTATTATAACTTATAAATCATTAGGGAAGTATGCTGGAGGTTCTAAAACATACCCCATAATTTGTTATTACACATAAAAGGCATATCATAGAGGACAATCTTGATTAAGAGAGAAATGGAGAAGATCCCTTACCATAAATCTGGCAGTGTTCTCCACTTGTTATTAATGACATGAATAAAAAATTTAGGTTTGTTAATTAATAAATACATAACCTATTCTATATTTAATTTATTTATTATATCCTTTTTGGTTCATTCAAGACCTTTTTTATTGGTTATAACGTTCAATTTCATTGTTCGGGCTCGTTTGCTTACTTGGTTTTAATGACTGGTTTGCTTATATTCATGTTTGGATAACCATGTAAGATAAAAGTGGTTGTCCATAATTGAAGTTGTATGTTATTAGTGAAAATCCATGAGATTAAATGGTTATAAAAATTCATTCGATTATTGGGAGTGAAGAGGAGTTAATATGTAAAACCTTAGTGATAACTGTTTTGGTAAATCAGTCGGTTTGATTACAACGAACATGTTTTGATTTATAAATTAATACCATTAGTACAAAAGGATTATAGAACCATAAGAAGTATATATTAAATATATATTAATCTGTTTCAACCATAACAAAAATGGTTTCAGGATAAGAATTAAATATGATAATAGAAATTGATAAATTTTTGTCCTTGAATGTGTTAAAATAAAACATCTCAAATGGTGTTTTCATTTCTTTCAATTAAAAAATGGGGAAAGGAGATATGATAATGAAATATCCCATTAGCATAAAAACATTATAGTACATGTATTATACTAGAGTTATCATACTATTTGGGTGAATTGAGGTGATTAAAGAAACAAAAAATGAAAAGAACTTAAAATAAATAAAATAATTTTAAAGAAAAATTTATCTCTTGAGTTTATCTCCTCTGAGAACCTCTTAAAGGGAGATGTTTTGTTATTTTGAAGATTCTAGGGGCTTTTGGATGTGGGGGGGAATCTTGGGGATATATTTGGGCAGAATATTGGCAAGGAATAAGTCTTGAGATTAGTGAAGAAAAGAGGGAGTGATGGGGGTCTTTATAGTGGAGGAGAGGAGGGTTTTCATAATTTTTTAATCATTAGTTTATTAATTTACCTCAAGACCAGAAATAGTGATGATTGCATGACCAATAATAGTAATAAATGCATGTTATTTTGAATCAATTGGTCTTACATCATCAGACCATCATCAATGACTCGATAAATCCATTATTTAGCATTTATGGTAAATTGTCGTATTTTATTGTTCATCAAAAATTCAAGTATTTTATAAAAATACCAAAAAATCACCTTAACCATCTTTCAACATGTAGAATCCAAAAATGAAATCCATTTTTCAAAAAAAATCTAAATATGATTATTTTAATATTTAATAAAACTCATAATTTATTATTAAAAACCCATTTTTAAAACATTCATTTACTTATTCTAAAATATAGGTACATCATACTTTCACTTGAATATTATTTTTATATTATCATAGGAAATGTTACTATTCATTAGGGTATATCACTATTCATATGGGTATGTTACTATTCATACGGGTAGGTTACTATTCACCAAAAATTAAGTTCTTTTATCAGACTCCAAATAACATACTAATCGCAACCGTGTATGTTAGATTTTCAAAATTCAAATCACATAAGTGACAAACTTATGTTTAAAGGTCACATAGCACTTAGTAGTTCATTATGTTGTGATTTCATGTGATTATATGAAATATTTATATGATAGAAATTTTCATTTATAAAACATTGGGTCGTTACATTCTTGCCCCCTTACGAAATTTCACCCTCGAAATTTCATTTTAAATTCTAATCCATAAACAAGTGCAGGTAATTTTCCTTCATTTCCTCCTCTAGTTCCCTTGTTTCCTTTTCATACATGTGGTTCTTCCATAGTACTTTGACTAGGTGAGTAGTCTGGTTACGTAGAACTTTATCTCTACGATCTAAGATCTTCACTAGCTTTTTTTATAAGAAATATCGTCCCCCAACTGTACCACCTCTAAAGAGAGTACCTGTGAAGGGTCTGGTATGTACTTTATTAAGATGGATACATGAAATACATCATGTACTTTAGACATGGTAGTTGGAAGTGCAATTCTATAGGACACAGCTCCGACTCAATCAAGGATCTCAAAGGGGCCAATATACCTGGGACTTAGCTTTCATTTCTTCCCAAACCTCATGACCTTCTTCCATAGATATATGCATAGAAATATCATGTCTCCAACATTGAACTAAAGGTCTCATCGATGGTTATCGGCATAACACTTCTGTCAACTTTGGGCTACCTTGATATGTTGCTGAATAGTTTTCACCTTCTCCACCATTTCTTCAACCATTTTAGGTCCAAGAAGCTTATTCTCAACGACTTCATCCCAACACAGTAGTGTTATTCACCTTTTCCCATCCTCCTTTTAATTCCATATTACATGATCTCAACATATATTCCAGTGTCTAAATAGTTCGCTCAGATTGGCCATCAGTTTGAGGATGATAGGCCACACTGAAGTTCATTTCAGTGCTTAGAGCATGTTGGTGACTTTTTTAGAACTTTGAGGTGAATCATAGATCATGATCATATACAATAGATAGTGGTACTCCATGAATTCTTACCACTTATATGATATATATCCATGCAATTTGATTCAATGAGAAGTCCTCTCAAATCGTGATAAAGTGAGTTATCTTTGTAAGATGGTCCATAATGACCCATATAGCATTGTTTTATCTGGATGTCCTTGTTAGTATAGTGAAAAAGTACATGGTAATGTTCTCCCACATCAATGTTGGTATGGGTAGTGGTTTCATCATCCCCTTAGACTTTTTCCTCTCAGACTTCACTTGCTGACATACCAGACACTTTGATGTATATTCAAAAATCTATCTTTTCATATTGTCCCACCAAAAGTTTTCTCAAAGATCTTGACACATATTTGTGATCCCTGGGTGGATAGATAAGGTTGAGCTATGTGGACTATTTAGAATATCCTTCTTTATCTATGGATCGAATGGTACACATAATCAGGACCCAAATCTTACAACTCCTTCCTCATTAATCTTGAACTCCGAGGATTTCTCATTTCTGATAGCTTCCACCCTTTTCAGAATTTCTACACCCTTTGTTTGAGAAACCTTTATTTTCTTAAAGAGTGATGGCTGAGCAATCATTTGATAAAGAATTGATGATGTTCCTCCCTTAATGATTCTCATGTCCATCCTTTGAAAATCTATGAATATTGGATCCTTTTCAATTCTCATCATTGATAAAGATGCAGGATCCTTTCTACCTAGAGCATATGTCACCTTGTTTGCCTTACCGGGATGGTAGTGGATTGATCAATCATAATCCTTGATGAGATCTATCCATATTAATTGGATCATATTAAGCTCTTTCTATCTGAATATATATTTTAGACTCTTGTGATCAGTATATATCTCACACTTCTCCCCATAGAGATAATTCCACCAAATTTTCAATGCAAAGATCACCACCGCCAACTCCAGATCATGAGTAGGATAGCTTTTCTCATGGATTTTAAGATGCCTTAAAGAATAGGATATCACTTTATCATTTTTCATCAGTACACATCCTAATCCCTTCATTTAAGCATCACTATCACAAAGTGTTCTCCACTCATTGGGAGTGTGAGTATTGGTTCAATGATAAACATCTTTTTCCACTCCATGAAATAGTCTTCACATTCCTGAGTAGAGACAAACTTTACCCCCTTCCATGTCATCTTGTTCATTGGGTTTGAAAATCGTGAAAAGTTATTCAAAAATCCTTTATAATACCAAACTATACCCAAAAATATGAGGATCTCTGTTATAGAAGTTTTCATGGGCCACTCTTCAATTTCCTTCATCTTGGAAGGGTCCACATATATCCCTTTGTTGGTGATAACATGCCCCAATGATGATACTTCCTCCATCCAAAACTCACATTTACTATAATTTTAATACAACTTCTCCCTTCAAAAAGTCGTTAACACAGTATTCAAATGCTCCTTATGTTCATCCTTTATGTTAGAGTATATCAGAATATCATCAATAAATACTAACAAAAATATTTTGAGGTAATATCTAAAGACTCTATTAATTAAATCTATGAAAATAGCTGGAGAATTATTGATTCAGAAGAAAATCACTATGAACTCATACTTTTCATACCTCATTCGAAAGGTAGTCTTTAGAATATATTCCATTCTCACCATTAATTACACTAATACAAATGAAAGCTATATCCACGGACCTATAGCCATGGTTTTATTGGTCTGTGGCTATATCTTCCTAATTTCCATGATTTAATTTAATAACCGTGTATATACAGCATGTTTTCCAATTTGATATCAAGTCTCTACTCTCGTGCTCCTCCCGACTTCTATCCCCTCCTGATCAAGATCGAGCCCTCCACCCTCTCTGGTTGCCTTCTTTTCCTCCCTCTGAATTTCTAGTTCCCGTAACCTCCCCCCCGCCGAATCTCTGGTTCCTGTCTCAAATGACCATCTCTCCCCTCTCCTCTCTAGCCACGCGTGCCACCATCCCTCTCCCGAGTCCTCTTCTTCCTGTGATTTCACAGGATTTATTCCAGTTTCTTGGTCATCGTCTCGAGGTAAGCTATCTTCTTCCATTATTCTTCTTCTTTTGGCTGATTTCTATTCTCCCCATCACCCTATTTTGTTCAGTCGAACCCTAGTTCACGGGTTAACCATATTCTTTTGATTTTGTTCTTTTTTAGGGTGATCAATGAGTCTCTTGGGTCGGATTAGGCCGTGTTTCAGCATTTTCCACCAAAGTCGAAGCAAATGAGACTATTTTGGATCTCCCACCACCGTTTTGAGGTTGATTTTCATTTGCCTGCTTCTTTTAGCCCAATTTTAATTAGGGTTTTTGTTATTTTTGGGTTCCTAGAACTTTTTTAGTGTGCACTGGTCTTCCTTGAGATATGTTTTGATGTTATTTATTATAAATGTGTGTATAGATTCAGATAATTTAGAATTATTTTACAAATAACATCTACATGATTAGATTGTGAAGAAATTAATCCTACAACACCAAGAACATGATGGTCAAACATATAGATTGAATGATATCGATGAGTGTTTTTTTCTTGGCTTTAATGTTTGATTCATTTCTAGAGACATAGATTTATTTGGTCATTATGATGTGAACTAACAATAGTAGTTTTGAATAAAAATTCCACTATCACTCTTCAGGTATTTTCCTGCACATAGTGGAGGATATTGGAAAAGCTAGGTTGTGGTGTGGAAGATCTAGGAGGCTAGTAGTTAAATTAAGATTATCTGATTAAATGATATACTAGTGTTGATGTGTCACACCCTCCTCAAATGCATGAACATTGTTGAACATACATTGTGTATCATAGTTATCCCTAGTGAAAACATAGAACCTTATTGATATACTCATCTTCTTGTTTGGAAAATGTGAAATGAAATATTGAATGATGATCAAATTTATAGATTATGTTTGGTATTTTTCACCCTGATAATGATAAAAAAAGACCTAATAAGTACTCTATGATATTATAACCACTCTCAAATTATAGGATCCAGTCACAGTTTGAATATCCTTCCTCTCATGGTTTAGGTTATGTCCCTCAGAAACATGTAGTCTATATTTATAGGAATAATCAATCCTAAAAAATATTCAAGTTCATATTGAAGTTTTTTTCATTTTCCTATTTTAATCTGAATTGGTATTTGTTGGATTCACTATTTAATGTGAGGTTTGGACTTTTTTACTCCTTTAATTTTGGTGAGATCTAACTCCCTTATAGGTAGGCACTACTAAAAATTTGGTCTATAGCAACGGACCTATACCCACGGTTTTATAGGTCCATGGCTATAGCTTTTTTATTGCCACGGTTAAATTCCATCTCCGTGGCTAAATCAATAACACACGCGAGCGCCGTTTTTTTTTTCAAGCTGTATCGGGCTCCTCCTCCTCCCCCGATCTGCAGCCCTCCTCCTCCTCCCCCGATTCGAACACCTATCACCGCGCAACCCTCTTCCCCGACGATGTATCCTCCTCCCCGCAGCCCTCCTCTCCTCCCCTAATTTGCATCCCTATCACCGCGTAGCACTCCTCCCCGACGGCATGTCCTCCTCCTTACAGCCCTCCTCCTCCTCCCACGGTTCGCAGCCCTATCACCGCGCAGCCCTCCTCCCTGATGACGTATCCTCCTCCCGACGATCTACCCGATGATCTCACCGTGCATCCCTCTCTCACAGCGGCGCCCTCATCCCCTAAGAACTCTCCCACAGCGGCGCCCTCCTCCCTGACGACCTCTGCTCAATGGTCTCACCATTTGAAGGTAGAAGCATATCGCTCTTCATGCAATTGAGTTCGGGTGTTAGGGTGGCGTTTGGAGTATGATGGATATTTATTGGGTATGGTTTGGATTTGTCTTTGGGGGTTTGGGTTGGTGGTAATCCCTCAAGTTGGTGGTTCTTGTTGGGGTTTTCTTGATGTTTTTATGTAAAACTCTCGATATAATGAATTTTGGTGATTTCTGGGTGATTTGATTGTGTATTTTTATTAGGAAGTCTTTTGTTAGATCAGTTAAGGGGGTGGAGGATTTCTTATTATCAAGGGTGAATGTGTGGGGTTTGGTTGTTATGCTTAGTGTGTAGGACATTAACCCTTAGATTATTATGATAATCCTTAGGGTTTGGTGTTTTGGAAATGATATTTTGTTATGAAGTAAGGATTAAAGGTAGTTTTATGATTTTGTGGTAATAATGCATGCTTAGGATTGTGGAATGATGGGTTTCTAATTAGTAATTTTGTTATTACGAGATGATGTTGAGTCAAAATTCATCAACAAAGAATCTAATTAGGATGAAATTGTGTTCTCATGAGAAATATGCTCAAGTGGTTGTTTCCCTCATATTATGTTACAACTACTTTGACCCATTGACCAAGGCCTTCGAAAAGGAAAAGCAATTGTTTTCTAAGTTATCCATGAATTCTAGGAGTATCAGTATCTAATTTTCAATAGTAACATGGGATCGTAGGATGTTTAGAATATTTTGAAGAAAGTTTAGTTCATATTCGAAAGGATTGGAACTCTAGAGGATATATGGGTGAAACTAGAAGTTTTTAAATTCAAAAGAGATGAATCAGAATGGATAAATACATTTGATCATAAAAGAAGGAATGAGGAGGTTTTATAGATCGAGTTTTATTCCCTCTTCTATGAGAGTCTATGGTAGATTACAGAATAAGAGCATGTTTTAGGGATTCATGGAGTTATATCATTATGGGAATCAGTAATGGAGTATGCCACTAAATTTGAAAGGTTTATTCATTTCATGCCATCCTTCAAATAAAATTTATTCATAAAGGAATTCTAGTTTTTAAATGGTATTATGTACTCATTATGGGCATCAGTAGATTCCTTTTAAGAAAGACTATGCTATCTATGTAGATACATCCATTGCATAGGAAGGTGCATGTAGAAGGATGGAAACCGGGTAGGAATGAATGTTGGTTGGTGAACCTCAGTATGAGGGTGACAGATTAAATTGAATGAGTAATATCTCAACTCAATATTAGAAAAATAAATGAACCATGTTCTATTTATCATGTATCAAGAATGTGTGTGCATTCCCTTAGTATTGGGATGGGAAAAAGAGGTTTCATGTATGTGTCTAGATGTGGGTTTCTATATTATTTTATTGGGATAATCCATCCTAGGTGAAGTGACTTTTAGTACCATACTTAATGAGGTTATCCTAAAGTTATTATTTTTTTCTATAATTTGTATTTCTCTATTTAATATCTTTTAATGTATTATTTTTTTTGGATATAATGTGTGTTTTAAAGATGATAGTTTTTAAATGAAGAAATTTTGTTGAGATTATTGGGTTAGGATCTTCTATAGTGATCATAATTTGATATGAGGCACTAGACATGTGTATGTAGGATTGATGATGGTATCAATAATACTATAGTGGGTAGATTCATACTTGTCATTTTTGAGTGAAATCTAAATCAAGGGATGGTGATCATTATCAAGGATGTGAAATGTATGAACTTAGACAGTAAATGGATGAATTTAGTGTCTGAAGATGGATGTTGGATGAACCATATTTGGTTCCAAGACCACACCAAAATTAATGATTTACATATAGTGGTTGGTATATTCAGTGTGTTCAGTTAATTATGAGGAGTTTATATTGGTAAATATTCTATTTAGAGCTTCTGTATTTCTAAGATTCCATTCAGATCAATGTGTTGGGTTAAGTATCAATATTTGATATTGTAGTGGGCTAGTGCTTGAAAATTATAGTGAGGAGTTTGAAAGGGAGCCTAAAAAGGGTACTCTAAAGGTTGTTTAAAGTGTGTGTGTAAGGGAAACCAAGTGGTCCAAATTGTTAAGAATCTATGACATAGATTCCATAACAATAATAATTTTAGAAAGATAAAAGGAAAGAACCAATTATCGCATGTTTGGAAATAGTTTCTACAAATATGGAATATACAATCAAGAAGAAGGAAGATCATGCACCAAAATATTGTCTAATCATATTAGAAAAATGGTTTGAAAAATCCAAGTGGATTGAGTAAGAATAATATAAGGAAAATTATCTACTTTATAAAATTGATTAACCTATATAAACTAAGAATAAAGGTGAATTCCAGAAGAAGAACATGCTAAAAAATGAGGTTTAAATATAGAAAATTAAGAAGGATATAGGCATGAAGAGTTTTAGGTATGTTATACATTCAAGGAATGGATTTTCTAGGTTAAGAATAATGTCTAATCCCTATTTATCGCTTTTAAGTGATGATGGAGGTTTAATTTATTCTCATATTTTGGTGATTTTTGATTTTTGAATAGTCAATTGAAGGTGAAGTTTGAAAAATAAAGAGCTTTATTAATGATCATGTTATTTAGTATTGGGATGTACATATCAATTTGAATATTATTTGTCCATTGTTGGTTATGGATTCATGTATCATTTATCATGTACATTTGACACACTGATCACATATATATAAGAAGTTGTTATATCTCATTTCTTTTCCCACTATTTTCTTATAGGTGCTTTCTTATGATAAGACCAGTTCTATCCACCACCATCGAAGACAATGATTTCAATATTTGGGTAAGGTTTATTCCGTTTTTATTCTTTGGCCCAATTTTAATTAGGGCTTTTTTGATTTTTGGGTTCCTTATATTTTTGTTGTGTGTTTTGGATTTCATTAAGGTGGATTCGAGTCTCCATTGACGAAGGGTTACATGTGTATGCATAAGTAGGCATATGTATATATAAGTTCCCCCTTTATATATATTCACTCATGGTAGTATGAATATATATATTGGGGCTAAGTGTGATTATATATATATATATATGAAAAATGCATACACCTGTAAGTGTAAAGGGGTATATGAAAGTATAAACATATATCTAAGTACCCCCTTGTGAATATTTGGCCATGAAAATATGTACATATGGGCTATGTGTCCTTATATATATGTTAAGTTTCATATGTGTGCAAGCGAAAAAAGGCAGATTTGAGTTTTCATCATCAAAAGAAAACACGCCTTGAGGTTGAGGTAGGGTCCCTCTCGTAGCCTATTTAATTCAAGAATATTTTAAATTGAATTTAGTTGCCTTCTTAATTTTGCATGTTTATATTAAATTGAAATTCTTGAATAAGTGTTAGTTAAGATAATTGTTTCATTTGATAAATAAGTCATGGTTTTGTAATAAAACCCCTCCAACGGAGGTGCGCTGTTTGTGAAAACTCACAGTGGTATACCTTGCTTAAGATTATTGCATTGATGTTTTCCTTATACTTGATGTCATTGTTAGTCATAAAGCACACATCGTACTTGACCCTTTTTATATCCCTATAGGGGGTTTCCCTCTTTTTATTAAAACGGTTGTTTGAACCAAGACACTCTTTAAGTGCCGTTAGACTTTTAATATGGGTCCCATGTTGTGTGACCATGTCACATGGCATGTGATATTTAAATCCAACCAAAATCCTAGTTCCACATCCTAGGGGTCCCACAGTACCAGTAATGTCAGATTACATGTTATGTAACCTGTGATTTTCCGGATCCCATGGGGTATTCTTCTAGGTATTCCTACACATTGCTAGATCTCCAAACCTCACCGAATTAGGTATATCAGGGGCCATCCAATCCTCTAGTCATCCCAGATTATCATTCATTTCTTTAAATCTTCTGAGAAAACATCCTCTCATGCCAACCATATCATCCTATTTGAAACTAAGTGGAAGATGCTACCCCACGGATGTCGCTGGACCGGGCCAACACGTTATGGTCACGCCGCGGTCACGCCGCGGTCACGCCGTAATTTGGCCCTACTCTAGGACGACACCCTGCGGTGTTTCGTAGTGATAGTATTCCATGAGTCTTGTGATCAATGTTGAGACTGACTAATCACAATTTCTGCCGGTGGGGCGACAACCGAAATGTTTCCCTGCCTCCTATCGCTCCCTTCGCTCATGGCCAGAATATGATGCCCCGCGGATGTCACTGGATAGGGCCAACACGCCACGGTCATGCTGCGGTCACACCGCGGTCACGTTGTGGTCACGTCGCGGTCACGCCGTGGTCACGACGCGGTTATGCCGTGATTTGGCCCTACTCCAGGACAACACCCCACAGTAGTTCACAGTGATAATATTCCTTGAGTCTTGTGATCAATTTTGAGACTGACTAATCAGAATTTCTGATGGTGGGGCGATGATCAGAATGTTGCCCTGCCTCCTCCCACTCCCTTTGCTCCTGGCTGGAAGATGTTTCCCCGCAGATGTCACTGGACCGGGCCAACACGCCGTAGTCACGCCACGGTCATGCGAGGGTAGATGATTTAAATTATGATATTGGTGCATTATAGGTACTATCGAGTATGTGGTATAGGCATGGGGATTCTTTAGGCTTCCATGATGAAAATCACTTTAGGTGTTTCAGTATTGAGGTTTGGATTTTAAAGGGAAGGATTGGTAGAATACTTCGCCTGACTTTTTTTGGGTATGAATCCTGATGACATAGATGATTATGATCCTAAATGGTCTGATCTTGGATTGATGGAGT
The DNA here is from genome assembly GCA_963277665.1 of Viscum album. Taxonomy (NCBI): domain Eukaryota; kingdom Viridiplantae; phylum Streptophyta; class Magnoliopsida; order Santalales; family Viscaceae; genus Viscum; species Viscum album. Next base: position 1,404,114,619 of record OY728133.1, on the reverse strand, counting down.
ACAAGTATACACTCAGGGTTCAAGAATATGCTAGTTTATGGGTGGTTGTTTGATTAGACTTGGAACGGTTGAAATTTTAGGCTTATTGGGGAGCAAGAACTAATATGAGTTTTTGATGAAATTATTTTGACTAAACTCTTATGTTTGTCTACTTCTAAGGCTAGACCTATTTCGATCATTTGTCTTCCTTCGATAATGTTGTAGGCTGCATGGATGCCCCTCTGGTCTCCCCTCTCTTGGGGTGAGGGTGAGGATTCATCTTGACTACTCTGGATTCATAGTTCTGACCATTATCTCCCTTCATCAACCCTAGCCTTTTTCCCAGCTTCCTAAAATTGAAATTATCCCTAAAATTCTGTCATGAGATGATGAAATTATTAAGACTGTAGTTTCCCCCCAGAATTTTTAAATGCTTCTTTTTTATTGAATCTCACATTAGTGGCTCACTTCGGCAAGAGTCTCCCCTCGATGGAAACCTTTGATAGGTTTATTTTTGATTCATGTGGTTTTCTTGAATGGGTGATTATATGGATTATGGATCTGTGGAAATTTTTGATTCATTTTTCAACTAAATATTCCCTTATCTCTGCATGATTGAATGCTTCACATGCTTTCACTAGCTTAAACTTCTCTATTTTCTATTGGTTTTTCAAGTTCCACCTAAAATAGGATCTTCCCTCCATGGTGATTTGGATTTCCGTCCCTATCCTACATCCCCCATTTCATAATTTGGTGTTCTTAAATTTTTTGGTAATATGTTGGCCACTTCTTATGTACTAATAATCACACCATAACTTTCTTCCACCTTGTTTCTCCTAAAATATGTGTTGAGCTCGATGTATCAAAGGTACTGATGGATTTTATCTGCATTGATATTGAAGGGGAGCTTTGTTGGAAGCAGCAGGTCTGCTATGAATCTTGGGATGACTTTTGTCCATCATGTAGACACTTGAGTCATGATCTGTCCAACTGTCAGCATGGGGAGAAAGTTTAACATCATGTAGGCCTCTCAATAGGTAACTCATAAATAAAAGGTAGCATGATAAATGACTCTCACTAGAAGGGGTTGAGGTCACTGCAACTAGAACTAAGGGTCACATATATCTTTGTTAGTTTGAGGAAAGACTTGGAAAGATACAAGTGGGATATGCAAGTCATGGGAGAGGCAGAGCCAAGCTCTTCCATTTCTATATTCACCTATTCTGAATTTGTGACTTCTATAAATGGGTGCAAAGTGAAGGAGCTTGATGATGGTGTTGTTCTGATCATTACTTTCAGAATTTTGAATTACTGTATTCCGATTCCATTAGATTCAATTCATATTTCAACATTCTAGGTTGGTGTTTCTAGTATTATTATAGCTTTTTGGGGGGGAAATGTGGCAGAACTGAATCCTTAGACATTTTATGGTCCAGATACCAGTGATTATGAAATGTAGTTGTCTTCTGAGATGTGAGCCCCCCTAACTCAATCCATATTCACAACCATTTCAAATATTTTAATTAAAATGTGGAGGGTGATAACGATACTTAAGGGTGGGAGATATTCATTTCTAGGTGAAAAATGAAGCAGGTTGGTTCAAATATCTAAGCAGAACCAGATCAGAGTGATAAATAAGTAGATTATGATTTTTTTTAGACTATGAGTAGGATTATCATGCGATAGTTCCATTTGGGTTTGGCTTAAGGAATTGGAAGAAATACATCAGTGAGTCATGGAATTATCCATTCAGTAAAGGGAAAAGAATAATGCATTGTAAGTATTATTCAAATTTATCGATTCCCTTGGGCTACTAGATCTTCTGGTAAAATAAAGAAATCTGTGGAAGAGGTAAGGCCATTTATGTTGGCACCAGAAGTGATTGTAGATCTAAAGATTAAATGGAATTATGAGCAAGAACAATATTCTTATAATTATGTTGAGGAAGATCAATATGATAGAAAAAAAAAGATCAATATTAGATACAAGAATCTGACATAGTTGATGGTGTTTTGAAGGCTGCAAGAATGGGGGAAAATGTGATGGAATGTGTGTCTAGGACTGGAGGTCCTTGACTCATGGGGAATCACTATGTTATAGTAAATAGTGGTGTAATCATGAGTTTATAGTAATGAATTGGTGAATGAGAATTCACTTTGTGGTTACATATAGGGTCCATTGAAACGATAGAGTGAGGTGGTGAGATGACCATTGAGAATTTTTCTATTTATTTGGATGATCTCCAAGGAGGTGGTGATAGTAGATCACTGGGGAATTTAGTTTAGGGTCACCCATATAATTGGAAACCAACATGTTCAATGTGAATATGATAGGGCTTGGTATCCCAAAGGAGTGTGTGTGTGCAGATGTCTCCGTGGTGTAAGACAACATCAATGATAGATCTAGGTACCATTGTGCGATTGACGAGAGTTTGTCATTTATTAGAAATACTATGGCTTGAAGTAGAAGAATGTATGAGGGGATAAAAACTATCTAGTTCAAAATTCATATCCCACACCTAGGTTACTAAAAGTCAGAACACAAGTCAATCATTGAATGCAGTAAGTTTTGTTCTGGGTAATCTAGGTGTATACAATAATTGATAGTATCTTGGAAATAAAGTGTGAATTGACAATCATTTTTAGTCATTGCGTTCAGCGTAGGACTAGTCGAGGTCTAGGTAGAATGATGTGAGTGCTATGAGGTAACAATAATTATACAATTATGGTGGGGATTATCAACCTGGTTTCATGTTAAATGACCTCTCTTGTGGGAAGGTTCATGGTCTTACATAATAATGACCCTTTTATTATATTGAAGACTCCATAAGACCAACGTTCAATAGACCTATGAATATCTGGTTCCATGATGAATGCCTAATTATTGATTCAGATGTAGCACTGGATGGAGTCCATATAATTGCTTTAGACTCTGGAAGAAAATCTATGCAAACTGAGAGGGGAGGATGTTAAGGGGGGATTGGATGGGGGGGATTTGCAGGGGGTAAAGATTTAGAATATGAGGGGGGTCTGTCCAAGAAGGAGTGGGGGGGTCTGTCCGGAAGGAGTGAGATTTCAGCTATCCAGGGGGGTTTCCAGGGAGGGGGGGTTGTCCAGGGGGCTGCAGTGGGGGAGGGGCTTCTTATTTCTGGAAGTGCCAATGTCTAGCCCTATACTGCAATGAAGTCGGTATGGGTCTGCTTCCACACAAATATATTTAGAGACATATATATAAGAAATTAAAATAGAAACTGGTAGTCTCCCAGTTGACAACTGGGTGTTCAGAAAAACCTCAATGCATTTCAAGGGAATTTGGTTAGCTTTTTTATGGTTATAGTCATAGTAATTAGAAACCATTCCCTCCTCTTTTTGGCTCAACAGAATGTAGTATTGTGGCACAAATTTTTCAAAAGTTGTGCATGAAGTTGGGGGGTTCTTAAATGGAGGTTTCCTTGTTTGATTGAATTATTATATTGGGAATATTTGTTTCAAGAATGATTAATCCTTTAGTTTTCAGGTATGTTATCTGTATTAATAGTTGTAGCATATGATGACTGAGCTGTTGGTTTATTGGTTGGATATGGTTCTTTCATGATTAGTGGGTTCATGTTTTTGGAAATGTAAATGCTAGGTGGTAGAGTTTTTTTTTTTTTTTTTCATTGTGTCTCGTAAATATCAAGGGGCCTGGACACATGTCCAGGGGGTGCAGGGTGGGGTGGTATGTCCAGTAGGGGCGGTCTGTAGTGGGGGGCCTGGACACATGTCCAGGGTGGTGCAGGGTGGGGGGGTATGTCTAGTAGGGGAGGTCTATAGTGGGGGGCCTGAACACATATCCAGGGGGTGCAGGGTGGGGGGTATATCCAGTAGGGGCAGTCTTCAGTGGGGGGGGGGGGTTTCCAGGGTGGGAGGGGGGTTCTGTCCAGAAGGAGTGGTGGGGGGAGTCTATCCAGGGTGGAAGGGGGGCTGCAGGGGGATAAAGATTCAGAAAATGTGGTAATAAGGCCGGTAAATGGTATTTCACCAAGGAATCCTCTCATTTCTGAAATGCAGAGGAAAATATCGATGATTCTGGGCATGACCCATTAAAATAGCAGTTACATCCCCACAACACAAGCTACCGAGCTATCTTCATAGTTTTTCATCCCCATAGATTTCATATATACCCTATTTTAGAGGCAATGGGAAACATGGAGGAATTATCTGCCTATTGATGGGATCTTAAGTTTCCTTCAAGAGAAAGAAATCAATCTGAATGGGTATTGAGAAATTTCCATGACTTAGAGAATTTCTTACATGAATCATCCTGATATTGTGTAAGCTTACATGCTGGACTTGAAAACACCTACATTTATGGTTTTAAATATATGAACTCCCTCACATGTCCAAGCTCCATCACCACTCTTCGTCCACCACATCTCATTGTCAACATGTCTAACTCAAACTCACTTTAGGGGTGTCCATTAATCTCCCCATATTTTCAAAAAATCATCTTGGGAAAAGTCCACACATTTTGTCAAAAAATACAACATAACCCAAGGGGTGTCAAACTGCATCATTATCCCCTCATATCTTTCATTTTTCCCATCGATAGTGGCACAACCTAATCCATTATGGAATACTCAATAGATGTAGAATAATATTACTCCAACGCTTCTGTTGTGTATGTATTGAATGAAATTGGATTTCATTTGAAAAAAAGCCTTTATTAACAAACATGTTATTCATTATTGGGATTTACATATCAATCTGAATATTCTTTGTTCATTTTTTATTATGGAGTTATGTATCATTTATCATGTACAGTTGACACATTGATCACATATATATAAGAAGTTGTTATATCTCACTCTTTTTCCTATTATTTACTTACAGGTGGTTACTTATGATGAGGTCGATTCTACCCACCACCATAGAAGGCAGTGATTTCAACATCAAATTCAGGTAAGGATTCTTCCATTTTTATTCTTTGGCTCAATTTTAATTAGGGTTTTTGTGATTTTTGGGTTCCCTATCTTTTTGCAGTGCGTTTTGGATCTTGTTGAGGACAGTGAAGCACCACATGACTAGGATATCTTCTCAACCTGCGGGCATGAGGCCTTCTAAAAGTTCATCACAAGGCCCGGATCCTTGGTTCAGTTAGGTCCAGGTTAGGTTTTCAAAGTTATTTTTTATTGGGTTCATTTCTTTTTGGGTTTATGTCAATTTTAACAGGTTCATTTTGTTCTATTTGGGGCTATTCGGTTCAATTAATTTAATTTTAGATCCAATTAGGTATGTTTAATTAGTTTCATTTTTTGTATGATCAATTATGCTTTATTGAAGTCAGTTTTGATTGGTTTGAGTCAGTTTGGTTACATTATTTTCAGTTTGGTTCAGTTTTATCTTTTTCAAAACCATTTGGTTTGGTTCCACTTTACTCAAATTGGCTTGATGATGTTTGATTTAGTTCTAGTCATATTAGTATGTTTTTTATTAGTGTAGTTAATTTCACTGAATTTTTTGTATAATACCATATATTAGCATGTTTTTGGTTTTCACAATTCAATTTCCCCACCTCCTCTTGCTCCCTTCGCTCCTGGCTGGAAGATACTGCCCCACGGATGTCGTTGGACCGGGCCAACACGTCACGGTCACGCCGCGGTCATGCCGCGGTCACGCCGCGGTCATGCCCCGGTCACGTCGCAGTCATGCTACAGTCACGCCGCGGTCCCGCCGCGGTAATGTCGTGATTTGGCCCTACTCCAGCCACATCCAGCCCACACCACCCCCATTCCACCTTCATTTCCGCCCGCTACCACCAACATTCCAGCCCACAACAGCCCCCCCTGCCACCTTCGAATCAGCCTGCACTATCCCCCCATCACTTGCAACCATCCCCCTTACACCCGCATTCCAGCCTGCTCTCACTCCCTTCACTCCTGGCTGGAAGATTCTGCCCCGCAGATGTCGCCGGACCGGGCCAACATGCCGCAGTCACGCCGCAGACGCACCGTGGTCACGCTGTGGTCACGCCGCGGTCACGCTGCGGTAATACCATGATTTTTCCCTGCTCCAACCACATCCATCCCACACCATCCCCCTTCCACCTTCATTTGTATTCTCCTTGGACAAATCTTCCATTATGTTATGTATTCCCTCTATTTTCACATACAAGCAAGGCTTATTGGCATGAATATAAGTTTTTATCCTTCTTCCATGATAGAAGAACTGATCCTTTTATATTTATCACCTGGCTTAGACTTCTTAGGTTTATTACCCAAGGATGTATGATCTACCTTCTTTAAAAACTTCTTGGGAATAGTGTTTCCAACTTCATTTTTTTTAAATTTTGCAAAGGAATTTTTCTTCCATTTTTCATCATCAGTGGTATTCATTATCCATTTGTTTTTAACACATTCTTATATGAGCATGATCCATTCTAGTTACCACACACAATTAAAATACAATAGAGATCTTAAATCAAGAAGTCACCCAAGTTGAATCATTACATGTTTTTAGTAAAATAAGAGTAGCTACCACACAAACTAATGATGATAATATTACTAACAAAAAGACTCATAATTGTGTTAAAATAACTTTAATTGATCCACTAATTTTTTCACTGTAATCTCATGGAGGAATGTGACAGACTATCCTGATAAATCCGTTGTTACTCATGCATATTTATCTATTACCCATGGTTTAAAAACAAATTCTGTACAAATATGGGTGTGATTAAATAATGAGAATCCATCCATATCATCCAATTTGTCAATGAGAATGAATAAAATACTTGGATCTCTAAATAAATCTCAAGATCCTATTCTTGTTGCCCAAAAATAGAAAGCAAGAAAAACTAGATATACTACATACAATATAAAGAGAAGGTGATTTATTTTTCAAAAATAGTGATACTAGACACTTGGAAAAAAGTATAGTGAATGTTGGAATAATAACATCATGACTGATGGAAGTGAAGAGGATGTTGAAATAGAGATGAACTGCCTACACTATGGAAGAATATTCCAGATCATGGACCATTGAAAATTGGCCATTAACGTCATGACTGATGGATGTGATCTAAAGTAACAAATGGAATCAATTCTGGAAAGGAATCGTAGAATTCATTTAATTAAAGATATCCTAGAAGAATAAGAGTAATACTGACTTCTAAATAATGTTATTCTAAATAATACCAAAGATATCCTAGAAGAAAAAGAGTAATACTGGTGTAGGAGGGGGTGGGGGATGGGGGGAAGTGGTTCAGGGGGGGCTGGGGGAGTGCAGGTGGGGGGGGCTGGGGGGTGCAGGTGGGGGGCACTGGGGGGAGTGGTGCTGGGGGGCTGTGGGGGGTGCTGGGGGTAGTGGGGGTGCAGGTGGGTGGGGGGTGAGGGCTGGGGAGGGGTTGGGGGAGTGGTGAAGTGGGGTGGGGGTGTTTTGGGGTGGGGGTGCGGGAGTGGTGGGTTGGGTTGGGGTGTGTAGGGAGGCAGTGGGGGAGTGGTGCAGGGGGAAGTGGGGGGTGTGGGGGTGTTGTGGGGCTGGGGGGCTGGTGCAAGGGGACTGGTGTTGGCTGGGGGGTAGTGGGGGTGCAGGTGGGGGGGTGGGTTATGCTTCATGGATGTGTTATTTCTATTGTTTATGCATGTACTGATGAAATGATTATTGATATTATGATTAACAATGTGTGTGTTTGTAGCTGTTTTGTGTTGAAATGACCACCATAAATAGATATGAAAAATGCATACATGTGTAAGTGTAAAGGGGTATATGCAAGTATAAACATATATCTAAGGACCACCTTGTGCATATTTGGCCATGAAAATATGTACATAGGGGCTAGGTTTCCTTATATATATGTGAAGTTTCATATGCGTGCAAGTGGGAAAAAAAGGAAGATTCGAGTTGTCTTCAAAAGCAGCGCCTTGAGGTTGAGGTAAGTTTCCTCTGCCTAACCCTTTAATTTGAATTATATAATTTCTCGAGTATTTTAAAAACTTTTTTTCATTATTATATAATGTGTATATACTATTCAAATTGGTTGTGGCTCTTTATAATTAATTTTTCACCTGTTTTACATGATTTCCCTAAGCCTTCAACATGGACTAGTAGAAAGTTTCAGCCAACTCAATAGTAGAAAATGAAATTTCCTTCACTTTAGAGATGATAGTGTCCTCATTTTGAGAAAACATCAACCGATAATTATCATAAAAATCTAAAACTTAAAGAAAATCTTTGTTTTCATTTCATCAAACACAAACAACCGGCTTTGAAAACTTGATACTTTCTTCAGTCTCATCATTGTGGAATACTTGACCCAGAAAAAGACATAATTTAACCTATTAAAATAAATCCACCTAGGAATGATTCACGGTGTGACTAGGGGTTTCACACCATGAATACCTACCCCTGGTAATTTCATGGCTTGAACTAAGGTTCACAACCGGAAATGTTCTAGATAGGGGTTTCACCCCTCAACTAAACATAATGGTGCTTCTAACCATATGAATTTTCAACTGATAATGATCTTCCAACGGTCTATAAACCTAGTAATTGGATTTTGAAAAATGATCTCAATGCGGTTTTCAGCTCACTACATCCAACCCCATGAAAAACACCAGTCTGTTCTCCTCTAGATGAATTTTCCTGAAATTTCTTGGTTTCACCCGCTGGCGTGCTATCGCATCTCTCAATCAATATTAGATGATTCCCTAAGTTCATATTAAACCCAATATCCATCGATGTATTGAACACAATCTTTAAGTATATACTCTAATATATGTATCATCTACTCTTAGTGTCTGTCTATATATTGATGGTACGTTGTGCTCGATATTAGATGATTCCCTAAGGTCATATTAAACCCTTTCCAAAAATCATGGAATAATATGTGTATCTCTCTCTGATATAATTCTTAAGGGAACTCCATGATAGTATTAGTCTTCACAGATATAAAACATTCCTATATTTTCTACTAGGTCCATGGCCACAAAAACAGAAACCTGAATTCATCACCCATATTTGTCTCTCTAGGATTCAGAAACCATAGAGGTATGACAGTCTCTCATCAAATATTCACCAAATGATTCAAGGACTATAACTCTTATAAAATTTTAACACATCATCATCAAACAGTAAACACTCAAGTGTCAGTTTACCACTTTCTAGTTGTTCTCGCATCACATTAAACACAGGTTTAAATTCTATACTAACCTTCCCCCAGCCTATATGGGATGATATGGTAACTAAGGGGGGAAAATCAATTGATTCCTGGTCATTAAAATCATCCATCCTCCAATTAGCATACATGATCATAATGTTTTATTGTTCTTCAAAAGGCTTTTAACCAGGTTACAAGGGGGGATGGGGCAAGGGGCAGGGGGTGTGCTGGGTTCTTTTGCAAGGGGCAGGGGTAGGGTGCAGGGCGGTGTGCTGGGGGGGTGTGCAGTGGGCTGGGGGTGTAGTGTGTATGTGCAGGGTGGGGCAGGGGGAAAGTGCATTGGGCTGGGGGGGAGGGGAAGTGCGGGGGGGGGGGGGGGGGCAGGAGGTGTGTAGTGTGATGGGGGGGAAGTGAAGTGGGCTGGGGGGAAGTGCAGGGGGCAGGGGGTGTGCTGGGGGCAGGGTGTGGGGGGGGATTCAATGGGCTGGGGGGAGGTGCAGGGGATAGGGGATGTGTGCAAGGGACAGGGTGAGGGGGCAGGGGTGGTTTGATGGGGGCAGGGGGCAGGGGTGTGTGCACTGGGCTGGGGGGGGAAGTGCAGTGGGCAGGGGGAGTGCAGGGGGCAGTGCTGGGGAAGGGGGTAGGGGGTGTGCAGGGGGTAGGGGGTGTGCTGAGGAAGGGGGAAGGGAGGGGGCTGTTTTTTTATGGAATGGGGGGACATATATCCACGGTTCTAAACCATGGATGTAGGGATATAACCAAGGTTTAAAGCCGTGGAAAAAGTCCTATAGCCACGATTTTAAACTGTGGCTATATATATTGTCTGGCTTAGGATTCTTCCACATTTTGAAAATTGTGGCTATAGGGTGTTTCCACGGTTCAAAACCGTGGCTATAGGTATATAGCCACGGTTCAAACCCTTGTTATAGGTATATAGACACAGTTCAAACCATGGCTATAGGTTTTTTCCTATATCCACGCCAATACCAGCCAAGGTTTATGAAACCGTGTCTATAACCTATAGCCATGGTTTTTGGGCCTATAGCCACGGTTCCAAACCATGGCTCTAGCCTTATTTTGTAGTAGTGTTAGTGATATCCCAACCGAAGGTCCACCTTATAGAAATAACTATCCCCACAAAGTTGACCGAATAATTCATTTATCTATAGCAGGGGATACTTGTTTTTTATCGTGATTTTATTGAGCTCATGATAATTAATGCATAGGCACATTGATCCATCCTTCTTCTTGACTAAGAGGATAGAAGAACCCCAAGGTGAAGCACTCGGGCATAAAAACTCCTTCTCCAAATTCTCCTGTAACTGATTCTTCTGCTCTTCTAGCTCTATGGTGGACATTCTATAAGGTTTACTTGATATAGGCAAAGATCTAGGAATAAGTTCAATTGAGAACTCAACCTCGCGATCAGGAGGAAGACTAGGAAACTCTTCAGGGAATACATCAGTGTAATCCCTCACAATGGGCGTGTTTTCAAGTATGATTCTCTCCTTTGTCTCAATCATTTGAACAAGATATGCTTTCTCATAAGGAAAAAATATCCACACTTGAGATGATGATTTTAAAGGAGATTCATCTTCCTTCTTACACTTGTAAAGAATAGGAGGATGCTTTGGGGTGTGAAGGGTGACCTCCCTTTCCTGATAGTTGATTTTTTCTTTGTATAAAGATAGTCAATCCATGACCAAGATAGTGTTGAACTCCACTAAAGGAAGTATGAAGAGATTTTCTGGGATTTTTAGTCCATAAATGTCAACTAAGTAGGATTTATAAACCATGTATGCAACTATATTCTCATTCATTGTTCTCACAAATAACTTTTACTCCAAATTTTGAGGTGGTGTTGGAATAGTTCTACTAAAATTTCAAGATATGAAAGAATGCGTAGAACCATAATCAAATAGTAAGTTTGATATTATTGAATGAATAACTAGCATACCTATCACCACATTATTTTCCGGCTTCACATTAATAGTAGTGATAGTATAAGTCCTTCCTTATTTCCTTGAAGTTTGTTGCTGATTGCCTCCGACAAGCCTCAGCTTAGAGAAATTGCTTGCATAATGACCATGCTTCTTCTATTTGTAACACTACACTAAAGGCCAATTGTTGTTCTAAACCTTCTTCTTTTTTCTTCCACGTTAGAAGGATTCTTCATATCCCATCAGCAGTTTTTAGCTAGATAACCAAACTTTCCACATTTGAAGTAATTCTTGGTTCCCTTCGAACAGTTTCTAAGGTGTTTCTTCCCACAACTTTTATAAGGGGAAAATTATGGCTTCTTTCCATCATGGGATTTGTTTGTCAAACCACCCATATTTTTCTCTATTTTCCACTTCTTTTCACTGGTCCCATGAGACAACTGAGAGTCTCCAATCTCCATTTCAACCTTAAGGGAAAAATAGACAATCTTCTTATAACTGTTGAAGTCTCTAATTGCCAATGCTTTTCGTAGATTTGTCTTTAGTCTACTAAAGAAGTGATCCACCTTTCTTTTGGTGTCCATGATAAATCCAGAGGCATACCTTGAAATCCTTTTGAAGTTTTCTTCATACACCCTGATGGACTCATCTTCCTTCTTCTTGAGTTCGTGGAACTCTCTTTCCATCTTGAGATGGTGGGTTCGAGGAAAATATTTATTGAAAAACATCCTCTTAAATTCCTCTCAATCCATGGAATCAATTTCTTCTTGGGACTTTGTATTCTTGATCAGTGTCCACTACTTATTAGCTTCTCTATCAAAACGACAGACCGCCAGTACAACTTTCTCTTCTTCTGAGCACTAAAAGACGGAGAATATCTTTTCCATGGAGTTAATCCATTGTTCTGCAAGGAGGGGATAATAAGATCCTCTAAACATGTGAGGTCTTTTCTGTATGAAGGATTCTATAACAACTTGCACTTTCATTGGAGGATTAGGGTGTTCTGCATGATTCAAGTTATTATTCACAACTCGAGCTAGTTGAGCAAGTACTGTCATTAATTTTTGAGCACTTTTTCCCATCATGTTAGGCATATCATTAGCGAAATCCTCACATTGCCTATCATATTGATTGTTGGAACATGTTCTTCTATTTCCCACCATTAACTAAGAAAAATAACGTATAATTAGAGTGCTTTAATACTTATCCATTGATCATAAAAAGGAAGTTTTTAACATAAAAGGATAACCTTATAAAGGATAATTATATCCTATCTTGTGATTCCTCGGGTTTAAATCTAGGTTATCCTCAATATATTTCTTAAATTTTATTGTTATGGGATTTTTCCCTTAATAATGGTTTGTACTGAGTTCATGAATCTACCAAAGAATATCCCTTGAGAGTGTTGTAACCATGAGTGTAGCGTGTCCCATTGCCATGCACCAGTTCCCATTTGAGTCTAGCTCAAAGCAGTGTTTTGGGTTTTACCCCTAGATACATCTGTGACAGAGCCACCTCTACCTGCTCATATCCATAAAGGGATGTATTTTCTTGATAAACCACTTACCCAATTCTCACCAAAATTTAGGAATTTTTTCTTAAACTTAGTCTCATCCTTAAGGTTCTCACTAAGGTTCTCTATTCCTAATCTCCAAAAATAACTAAACCATCCTCTGATACCAATTGTAGCGACCCTATCCTTTTACATATAACATTACATGTTTTTAAGCATAATTATACATCAGATTACAATACAAGTATCATTATGTATAGTCTCTTGAAAGAATAGGTACATAGAACATAAAACATGGGGATAAAAAAACACTTCTTTATTTAATCTCCATAAATATATCTTAACTTCCTTTGAGCCCTTATATCTGGGGAACACATGAAAAAAGGGATGAGCTAAAAATCTCAGTAAGGGAATGAACATAAAGATACATCTTAAGCACATGAGTTATGAGGCGTGGGATAATGATATCCAAATCATGTAACATACAAAATTATATAATATAAGCATGGGATCATATAACCATGGAATCATATAAATGTGTAAGAATCATAAAAATGTCTTTAGTACGGTTCAAGGGTAACTTCGAATCCTATTTCACATTGCATCTCATGAGACTTAGCTTTACCCAATTAATTAGAGAACTATATGAGTTCACACATCTCAAAATTTTCCTGAATATTCTTTCCACATAATTAATCATACATAATCAACCATACATAAACATAAGGGTACCCATGTAAAGAATTGGGTACCACAATGATGACATAAATCATAACCAATGGGCGTATCATGAAAGTGTACATGAAATAAAGTGATTAGAAAATACATGGACGTTCATAATGTAAAATAGGCATATAGAATGGTAATTGGTGTCAAATATAAGCAACAATATATAAGAAATGTATTTGAGAAACATTATCATTAAAACATTTTTGTGCGGTTTTAAGGAAAATACTATAGAGCCTTTAAAATAGAAAAGAAAAAAATCTTTTATATAAAACCATAATTGAACCAATTAGGTTTTTATAATAAAAATAATGATTTTATAAAGACAATTGAATATTAAATCAGAGGATAGACTGCACTTTAAATTGGGTAAAAATTTGGGAAGTTCCCTTAAAACAGGTTTTTTTATCAGAAAGTTCAAAGGATGGAATCTTTTAAAAACTTATATATCCCCAAAGGAGAGTGATGAAAGGTTCTTAATAAATGAATTTTTTAAAACTAAACAGAATTTAGAATATGTACATAAACATATAATATAAATACATTTTTATATAAAGAAAGATAAGGAAACCCAAAAGAACAAAAAATGTTCGGGTAGAATTTTCTATGGTTTATTGGCATGGTGTCGGGTGTAACTAAGAGGGATTAATGAGAGTTAAATTGGGTTTCTCATCACTTATAAATCATGATTTAATTATGGGGGATGTGTGAAAACATACCCCATCATTTTTGAATACACATAAAAAAGAATATCATAGAGGACAATCTTGACTAAGAGAGAAATGGAGAGGATCCCTTACCTTAAATTTGGCGGTGTTATCCACTTGTTATTAATGGTATGAAAAAACAAATTAGGTTTATTAATTAATAAATAAATAACCTATTATATATTTAATTTATTTTTTATAACCCTTTTTGGTTCATTCAAGATCTTATTTTAATGGTTATAAGGTTCAATTTCATTGTTCGGGCTCGTTTTCTTACGTGGTTTTAATGACCGGTTTTCTTATATTCATGTTTGGATAAACATGTAAGATGAAAGTGGTATTCTAGAATTGAAATTGTATGTGATTAGTAAACATACAGGATATTAAATGGTTATAAAAATTCAGTTGGTTATTGGGAGTGAAGATGGTTTATTATATAAAACCTTAGTGATAACCATTTTGGTTAATCGGTGGGTTTGATTACAAAGAACATGTTTTACTTCATAACTTAATACCATTATTACAAAATGATTATAGAACCATAACAAGGATATATTAAATATATAATAATCTAGTTCAAACATAACACAAATGGTTTTGTGACCAGAATTAAAGATGATAATAGAAATTGATAATATGTTGTCCTTGAATGTGTTAAATTTACACATTTCAAACAGTGTTTTCATTTCTTTAAAATAAAAAATGGGGAAAGGAGAGATGATAATGAAATATCCCATTAGAATAAAAAAATTTCAGTACATGTATGGTACTGGATTTATCATAATATTTGGGTTAAGGGAGGTGGGGAAAGAAACAAGAAATAAAACTTAAAAGATATAAAAGAATTAGAAAGAGGAATTTACCTCTTGAGTTTATCACCTTTGAGAACCTCTTAAAGGGAGATATTTTGGTATTTTGAATAGTATAGGGGATTTTTTATGTGGGGTAGGATCTTGGGGATATATTTGGGCAGAATATTGGAAAGTAATATGGCTTGAGAATAGTTAAGAGAAGAGGGAGTGAGGGAGGATCTTTATAATGGAGGAGAGGAGGGTTTTCATAATTTTTTAATCCTTATTTTATTAATTTACCTCAAGACTAAAAATAGTGATGATTACATGACCAAGAATAGTAATAAATTCATGTTATTTTGAACCAATTGGTCTTAAATCATCATATCATCATCAATGACTCAATAAATCCATTATTTAGCATTTATGGTAAATTGTCGTATTTTACTATTCATCAAAAATTCAAGTATTTTAGAAAAATCCCGAAAATTTACCCTAACCATTTTTTTACGTGTAGAATCCAAAAATGAAATCAATTTTTAAAAAAAAATTATAAATATTATTATTTTAATATTTAATTAAACTCATAATTTATTATTAAAAAACCAGTTTTAAAACATTGATTTACTTATTCCAAAATATAGGTACATCATACTTTCACTTGAATATTTTTTTTATACTAAAATAAGTAATTTTACTATTCATTATAGTTTATCACTATTCATAAGAGTATGTTACTATTCATAAGGGTAGGTTACTATTCATCAAAAATTAATTTTTTCTTATCAGACTCCAAATAACTTACTGATTGTAACCATGTAAGTTAGATTTTTGAAATTCAAATCACAGAAGTGACAAACTTGTGTTCAAAGGTCACATAGAACTTATTAGTTAATTATGTTGTGATTTCATGTGATTATATGAAATATTTATAAGAGAGGGATTTCCATTTATAAAACATTGGTTCGTTACACCCTCAACTAGAGATAATGAGTACCTCATACACCCATTTTTGTTCAAATTCAAGCAACGAAAGTTGTTATGTCATTATATTTATTTGAGGGATTTTATTATTACTCAATGGATGGAATAATTTTCTATTTTATATCATCATATTATGTTATATCACTTACAACTTAACAATGCATTAAATAGAAAAAAATCTGTTCATCTTAATCTATTTTAATATAAGCTTTTTTTTATTATTTTATGTGATTTCATAAACATTCATATTCAAAAAACAATAACAAACCATTTATAAATTAAATAAATAATGTTATTTATCTTGAGAATTTATTATTGGTCGATCCATTGAGTGTAAATAGATCAATTGTGGCCCTAGGGGCTAATACTCAAGTCGTGACTGACTCATATTGGAGCTCACACCCCCGTCTAATGTAACCATGTCTTATCTGGAATGTCACCAAATCGCAACATGATATGCATATTATATCATCCCCTATATTATACATAAATACTCAGGAATGAAAAAACATTATAGGTATAATAATACTCATGGACACGCAGACCATTATACATATAAAGTGGGGAAAGAAGATATACTTACAATAAAAAATAAATTAATTATTACAATCATCTCACACAATTACAATAATAGATTATATTCTAGACATACATTGGTTGGTTGATAAAAAAGACCATTAAAGATAAAAAAATAAATGTTTAATAAGATTAAATTTTCAATAAATTTATCTTAGAGAAATTAAAATTAACTAAAAATAACTCATTATAATTTTAATCCACTTAATATAAACTAAATAGTCACTATATTAATTTAAAAATATTCCAAAAATATTTTGGTACTAGGTCATAGATCATAAGAAGATAGACCAGTGTTTTAAAATTTTATCATTGGATCAACATAAAAATTTCATTTCCAACAATGCGTAACCCAAAAATAAACCCAAGGATCCCATGTGAAATAATTTAAACATAAAATTAAATTGAACAAATACCCCATTTGATTTGAAGATTTTGGTGAAAATCGATCCTCATCAATGACCAGTGCTCAAAAGAACTGACATTGGATCTCTCTATAACCTCCATATATTCTTTGAAAGTCTATCAAAGTATCGAATATCAAATTTTAAGTTCTAACATGTATCACTAACAATCCTTATGACCTCTCAATGTTCACCACAATTAAGTCCATTCAATCTAAAAAAAGTTATATTGGATCAATTCATGGAATAGGGAACTTATCTCTTTAGAATATAGGGTAGATGAGAGAGGGTCTCTAAAATTTTATTGAATGGATATTCACTTGAATTAGAGCATACTCTTCCTTATATAGTGGGGTTAAAATTCATAAAAATGTCTCTTTGATCCCCTGAATATATATTACCCACTGAATAATCCATGAGCAGCATATTATGACCTATTAACTGCATCATAAATCTCATTTATATCTTTATCACCGAATTATCATATAATAAATATATTACTTGATAAAAGTGATCCATGAACTTGAATATTTGTTCCTACAAATATTAAATAGGATGTAAATATTAAAATAATATTTGTTCATCAAATATTTTTTCATGAATTCACATTAATAATAGTAAATACATTAAATAAATAAATTCAACTCTAATTATTCTATTGTCAAATAATTATGAATTTATTTATTTCTTGGAAATTTTTTATACTCATACATCTTCTGGACTCCATGGTGAAGCCCACCATGTTTTATACTCCTGTTAAATTGAATAGGATATAATTTTGAAAATTATAAGTGTGTGACCCTTTAGGCCCTTATCTTGATAGCAGTGAGTACTATTCATAGACCAGGGGTAGATTCTAGTAAATTATCAAGGCCCCTAAAGAGATGAGGTATATTCATAGCAATGGAAATCTTTCTTATGTATACACATCATGTAATATAATCTCTTTGTATCATGATATCTCATAAAGAATAATTCACACTTTATGTCATCATTATTTATTGTTTTATTATTCATTAACCTTTCAATATGAACTTACCTTCTTCTACCCTGACCATGAATTTAGTGAAAGTTCTACAATCTTGATCAACTGGGATCAAGATATCACTTCCTTTTAGAAGAAACAAATTCTATCTCAGCCATGAAATCAATGTCATTCCACCAATGGCATACCAAATACAAGATACCATTCCATGAAATAAATTTCATGGTTTTCCTATTTCATCAAAGTATATAATCAAATGGTACATGATTATGATAATCTCAAGTCATGAAATCAATACATGTGTTTCTATATAGGAACTACCAAAAACACCTAAAACATATAGCGTTCATGTTGGTGGTCCTATAATCATGATATCATTAACTTGAGATCACCAAGTGTGAACTTTATGAGATTAAATCTCAATGATTATGAGACCTTAGTACCTGATAGTCACACATCATTTGTGTCATATCAGCATGATTTATTTGAACCATAATAAATAAGTTTAATATTTCTATCATGATATCTCTAGGTTCTCATTATAACATATGAACTATTATAACCATTTGATATGGTATTTAATCTAAGGTCATTTCCATAAAGATAGTATGTAAAAAGTAATTCTACAATTATGGTAAGATAAACACATGTCTATATCAAATTGTATACATGTAATGGTAATCAAATTATATAAATGAGTTGGGTCTAGGGAACTCACTCAAAACACTAACATGTTGTGGAAAACGTGGGATACCCTATGAATATTATTTTTGATTCATTTAATTGGAAATTTACCTTTGGAGGAAATGGTTTTTGGTTATTTCTTGGTGTTTCTCATCAAGTGAATAGAAGATATTTTTTGATTGATAAAAATAAATGTACACAATATTTACATGTTCTTCCTTATTTTAATTTTCTCTTAAAAAAGTCTTGGTTTATCTTGGTTTGGTATTTTTAGTTTTTCACTACATTTAAACTTTTTAGATGTCACTAAAATCCATCATTAATGAACAAATTTCTCTTTTATGAAATATTTTATAGTATTAACCCATGTGGCACTCTGTACTTAACATATTCCACCTATTATGGTTGTTCCTAAAATGTATCCTGAGGGAAAGGGAAAGGTTTCTGTGGTTGTTCAACCAATGGATGAATTTTTATCTTCAATTTATGATTAAAGTGGAAAATTATTTTGGTTTTCTTTATTATATCTTTTTATTTAGAAATTTTAATTCTTTTTTTTTCTACATTACTTCTTATTCTCTGATTTATCTATTAGGGGTTTTATTATGGATTCTTATGCTTAAATTAAAAAATTTATATGGAATGTCATTTTATTCAACTTTTATATCTATATTTTATTATTATTTTAAACTAAATTCTATGAAAAAAATACTTACTTTTTATGTTTACAAAGGGGATACTATTTATGGAGGTCAATGGAAAAATATCAATTAAAAGAATTTTCCGAATTTTCTAGAATTTTCAGTAAGTATGATTTTATATTTTTTTCAATCTATAAAATTAATTTTATTTATTTATTTTGACCTTTATATTCCTTTTTTATTAATATTAAACAATCATGATTTTTTTAGTTATAAAAAAGGTGGATTATATTGAGTCAGTTGTTTTATTTCCCATGTTTTTATAATAAAAAATCATAAATAATATTTTACTAAGTATTTAGTTTATATGAGGAATAATATTTTTTATTAAACTATAAATGAATATGTAAAAAATATTAATTATACAGAAAACTATTATATTAAATTATATTGGATTAATCAAAAAATTCTTTGAAAATCAACCAACAATTCATAAAATTTTCACTCTATTGCATCAACTCTGTATAAGAATATTATCAATAATAAAATAAAGGTTTTACAACCATTAAGTACTTAAAAATTATACTTTGATGTTTCAACTATGTATAATATCTTGTTTGACCATCCAGAAAACTCTCAACACTTTATAAGCTTTCAAATTGTTTCATTAATCATTAAAAAGGGCTTCATTAACTATGTAGAACATTTTTTTCAACCATTGAGTAAAAAAATAAAATTTCATGGCCTTATGAATTTCATAAAGTCTTTATAATCCTTGCATAATACATGTAATATTCATTTTATCATGGAAAAGATTACCTACAAGGTGGAAAAAATGGTCTGAATAGAACTGGGTAGTCCATCATTTTCAACCATTGAAGGAGATGTCATTGTTAACTCATTTCATGTCAGGTTCACTATTTTGTTTTGAGAAAATATGTGGTAGTTATTTTATCCCAAAGGATGATTACGGTGGGTTTAATGTCTTATAAAATCATTTTCATTAGTTTTTACATTTTTTTAATCTTCCATTGAAATGTTGAATGGTTCCCACATCCATAACTGAGTACGGACCTGCTTTCCAAAGGCAGGTGGTCAATTGGGGTTTCAAATATGATGGAACTTAAGAACTCACATTTTCCAAGATGCTGTAAGTTGATCTCATTACTCCATTTTGGGGGAAATTATTTCCTACTCCAAGACTCTCTTATGTATTTAAGATATTTTTGTGAATCTATTCTTAATACAGATATCAAACTAATTTCCCTAACAAAATGATCACGGGTTGAATCCTTTTATATGTAAAGGGGAGACTATTAGTGTGTCCATTTTTATGTATCCAAGGTTATTCATCCATTTCCTATTTATGAGTAACATCCTTTGTTTTGAAGCTATATAATTAGGCACTCTGGAATTTACTACCATCCAGTTAAGTGATAATATGTTGAGGATGGGATTGAACCTTTATGAGGCGTCCGACATATCCTATTTATAACAGGAATCAAAATCCATGTAGGCTTTTAAACCTTTTAATCTTAACTTCATGTTAAAAGGAAATATATGAGGGAATTTAGGCATTAATTTCCGAGCTTGAGCCTCAATGATACATCCTACATATCCTAGTAATGGAAGGAATCAAAGTCATCATAGTTTGATCATGCCCCTGAGACTTGCCTATAGGTGTATGTCCTTATTGGGGGTTGTCATATCATGCTGATGAATGGGTCTTACACACTAAGGTTTCCTTTACTGGTAGAGTTTCATTATTCAAGTGAGATGACTATTGAAAATCCCTAAACCCACATGATCCATGCATGGTGTAAGAAACAAGGGGTGACAAGTAATCAGACTCACTACATATGGATGTTGAACTTATGCATAGAAGTGTCCTTTGGGATATTTAATATGGATCTTAAGCCTTAGGAAGGAATATAACCTCTCCTAATTATGGAATGAATCAGATTCATTGTAGTTCGGTTGCCTTGTTATTTTATAGGTGGATGACGAATAATGATCAACCCATAGGATAGATTGTGTCCTGATGGTTGGAATGTTGGAGACATGGTGGGGTATATTCCCATGGGATCTCTGACCTTAAGAAGGCATCCTACATATCTTGATTATGGAAGGAATCAGAGTCATCATAGTTTAATTTGGGGTATTGAGGGACTTACACTAAGTAAAATTACCATTAGACCTCAGGCTTTAAAAATGCATCCTATGTATCCTAGTTATAGCATGAATTGAAGTTATCATAGTTCAGTCTAATTAAGTCTCCCACACTAAGGTTTCCTTTGTTATCATGTCTCGGGATGTCTACTTGACATGTCCTAATTGTTTGAGAAACATTTATGATTGTCTATCTGATATTTTTTAGGATGTTTGTGTTGGATTGATATTAAGATAGATATGATACTGACTGTAGTATCAAACTATGGTGTAGATACTCCATATACAAGAGGGGGTGAATTGTATACTTTAAAAAATTCCTTAAGGAAATTTTGTATAAACAAAATTCACAACAACTCTATGTTCTAATAACTTTCTTGATTCCGGAAATGTAATTCCGAAAAGGATATTCCGGAAATAAAACTTAACAAAAGTTTACAATAACAAAGATTCTACCTTAAAGAGTATAGAATCCTATTTAATCAAAGTACAAGTATAAGGAATTATATGGTAGTTATACTTTCCTCAACAACCAAAAATACAGCAGAAAACAAAATTGAAACACTACAAGTAACAAGTAGTAAATCTTTTAACCCAAAGAGAAGGGTATCCAGCAATCTTGGATAAAGGTCCCTTGATTTATACTTTAAAGAAATTTTGTCTTACCCAAACCCAGGTAAGCCCTCAATCTGAAGATCAGTATCCATCTTAATATCCTCGCAAGCCCTCGATTTGTAAGGAAATCGGAACCTCTGACTTCACAACCCGAAGTCTCTGATTTTAAGGAAATAAAACCTCTGTAGAAAGCAATTATGCATGAAGCAAAGTTTGAACAAGCTGTTCAAACTTTCTACATGAAGATTGAGAGTTTATAAGAGCCTCTCTCTCTATAAATCACTTCAACAACATGTAAGTAAGTTCAGCCAAAGTCTGCTAAAAGTTCCGAGCTCGTTCAAATGAGCTTCTATTTATAGGTACAGATCCAATGGTCGGTTCCCTCCTCCAACAATCATATTTTTTTTTAAATTTTAGAGGGACATGTACACGTGTCACTCAAACAACGATTAGTTAGTAACTGAATACACAACATTGTTTTATAACCAAAACATGAGTAAGCAAAAATCTGGTTACTTAAGAAAATTTATTTTATGGAATGTAAGAAAAAATGAAAGTTCAGAGTCTAACAAAAAATAAATTCGGTATCAATAATATAAGGATATTCAAATTCTATTTTCCAAGTAATTCGGAACCTGAATTCTATAGAATTCTAGAGTCTAAATTTCAAGGAAATTTGGAATCTGGATTCACAAGAATTCGGAATCTGAACATAGAAAGTTTAGAGTCTGAATTAATAAGAACTCAGAGTCTGAACTCAGAAGAGTTAGAAGTCCGAATTCAGAGTTAGAAGTTAGAACTCATAAGATTTTGGTGTCTGAATTCAGAGAACTCAGAGTCAGAACTCATAAGATTTCAGAGTCTAAATTCAGAGAACTTGGAGTCAGAACTCATAAGAGTTCAGAGTCTGAATTTAGAGAATTTGGAACCTGAATTAGTATCTTGAAAACAGAATGATCTATATCTAAGTATTATATGATTCCGAGGTTTTGGATACGAAACCAAATTTTATATTTAGACAAAATGAACAATAAAAAATATGGTAATGATAAATTTCCTTAGGGAAGCAAATTTTCTTTATGAAAGTAAAACATAGGGTAAAATGAAATTTTCCTTAAGATAAGGTGTTTGTTATTTTCAAAACAAGAAGGAATGGAAAAGTCATAAGGAAATATTATTGACTCAATAATCTCCCCAAACATGAAGGAATGGAAAATTCATAAGGAAACCTTATTGACTCAACAGTTTGGACATGTCTATTTTTATAGTGGACATGTTTAAAGATAATATTACAATTCGGATGACCTTTCTAAAGGATGTATTATAATCTGAATTTCATGTATATAAGACATCCCATGATCAAGGGTGATATGCTTGGAGGATGACTCAATACCGGGATGACTTATCTGGAGGACATCGTGAGACCTGTATAACATGTTCTGGTCATATACCTGACATGTATGATGATGTGTGTACATGTTTGAAGACAATCACATGATCATGGATGATATTTCTAGAGGGTGTCGCAAAACCTGGCTAACTTGTCCCGGTGAAATCATGAGACTTATATGACATTTCTTGGTGTCATCATGAGACCCAAATGACATGTATTGGTGTCACTATATAACATGTTTGACATTCCTAGAGGCCATTGTAATATTTTTTTTCAATCCTAGAGGACTTTGAATGACTTGGGTGGTATGCTCAGAGGGTGTTGTGTGACTCATTTGACATGTCTAAGGAACATTGCATGATTAAAATGGAACGTCGAGGGAGTGTCCCATGACATGAAAAATATGACATGGTGTTATCGCAAGATCTAGGTGAGTCATGATATGCACATGAAGATCAGTGAATCCATATTTGTATAAGTCTTCTGCCTTTTCAAGTCTTTTATTTCAGCCTTTTTTGTATATGTTTCTTAGGTTTTTCTAGTTGTTAGTTTATTTTAGGTTTCATGTGACCCTGACAACATGAGATAACTCCTTTATATAATTATGTTGACACACCATAAGTGCTTCTTCTGATATATAGAGTGATTATACAAAGTACTTATACATTACGCGTGATCCTTTTAGTCATTCCCCAAACTTTTCCTGGTGGAAGACCTTGGTGATCATGTCACCAGTCTCGCTGAGAAGTCCTCTCCAACTCTCCCATGTGAGATTGATTGGGGGTTCATTTTTATTTTTGAGGGGAAGGGGTTTATAAGCCTCAGCACACTGATTATACATCTCCTTGTGGAGCACATATCTTAAAGATATGATCTGGAGTCGATGGATTGATTTTGGTGTCACGCGCTTCATGAGATCCAATCATAGGTCATCTAGGGGTGTTGCATGATATTCAATAACTACAACAATATCCCATAATCACCCTAGTTATTAGAATTTGTCTAATCAAAGGGATTTTTACTGACCACGTGAACATATGAAGGATATTTTACAAGTTAAATTCAATATGTCTAAGAGTCTTCATGAGATTAGGATACCCATGGAAAGTATTCAACATGATAGAAGATGACTCATCTAGGGGGATTTGTGAGACTAAGATAGATTGTTTAGGGGGCCTCATGGGATCATGTTGTCTTTTCAAGGGTTCTTCGTGAGATCAATGATGATCACCCTAGGAATATAACTCCATTTTCATGAAAATCGCCATATCTTCCCCTTGAAAGAACCTCCAATCACTTCCCTTTTTATTTACTTATTTATTTTACAAGGGGAGGAGATATCATGAGGTAATTTTATTATTTTTGAATACAATGACACTCCTTTTCTTTGATTCATCAAGTTACCAATAATGGGCCTTGTGATGATTCATGAGAATTGTCATCGAAAACCCCTCTTTTGTCTATGGAGCCGAATGGGCAACACATAATTGATTAGACATGTATGAAACCCTTCTCATGATGAGTGTGACATGTTAAATGGTTCTCACATGATATGGTGGACATGTATCCAAGGCTACATGATGTATTGCAAACTGCATGATCACATCACATGAATATCAACAACCACATAAGGTCTCCATCGTTTTCATATTTTAATCCTTTATTTTAAAAATATTTTTGGATGATTTTCAGGTGCCTTCTTATTAACAAGTCGTGTTATAGGAAAATATTATTTGGTATCCTTCACCCGATCATCAAAAATAATCTAGGTTCCTTTACAAGAACAAGGAGTATTTTCAAAGGTGATCCATATGACCTTCAGTAGGTTATCCACTGTGAATGAATCATTCTCATGACCTTCCAAAGTTCATGTGATTGCGTACGCTTCTAAAGGTTATAAGATCTACATGTTTTGACCACCTTCTTTTCCTTTCTTAAGGATAAAATAATACCTATGATTTGGTTATTTTTTCCTTATAGATTTTTTAATGCTCATATAGAATTAATCAACAAATTCCACCCCCACAAGAGTGATGTTCGCAAATATAATGGCTAGATTATGAAGAAATTAAATTTCCACCTGAGCCTTTTGGGGTGTCACCAATCGGTGTCTTGGGAGATGTTTGGTCTTCTATGTGATCATTGGTATTTAGTGTAATGAATTATAAATAGGGGAGTATATGGGATCTAATTTACCAATGACTCTAACTCTCAAGAACTCTTGAAATCTACCTCAGTTAAGTGATCCCTTAATAAGACAATCTGTGAGAACCGATCATGAGACCTATCTGCAAGACTGTTTCACAAGATATGCTTTTTCCTAGCACTTTCTTGAACTAATCATGATTAAAATAATGGTAATTACTTGATCCTTATACTAATACCTTGACTGTATGGTTTTCTTTGTAGGTTTCGTAGGATCTTCTAATTTGGTCACATGATTGCTTGACCGTTATTTGGTTAATGTGACCATATCAATGTCATGCGATCAATAGTCTTATAGTTGGCCGTTTAGTCCTGATATGTCATGTTGTTCAAGTGGTCTGCAAGATCTTCATAGTTCATGTGGTTTGTGATACCTATATCAAGTCATGTGATCATGAATTCCTTAATGGTTCATGTGATTCTCATGATGATACAAGAATTATGTATTTATTTTGAAAATATTTTGTTTTACTTTGTCTGAAATATGCAACTTACTTTTTTTATATGGCTTCCAACTCCCATGAAACTTCCACCCTGGATATCTAGAGGGTAATTATTACTAGTAATCATAATTGGATTTCATATGACCACTATACATCCTCACTGATGCCCTTTCTAGTAGGTTCGTGATAGTATCGTCTCATATAGGAAAATCCTATAAGTTGGGGAATATACCACATAGGGATATCATGGGAGACTATAGATATCACTAAACCTTAGAATAGTGGGTTTCATGGCCATTTTACAACCCAAAGATCTTATGGTATGTCTCTTTTAAAATTTAATATCTTCAATAGTTTATTAGTCATGCAAAACCGATTTTAAAACTGTAATATATAATTAAATATAGCCATTAGAATAGTAATGTTACCATTAGGAATAGTAATATGTCCAATAGAATAGTAAATTCACCTATAAAAGTATATATAAAATTTATGTATCTAATGAATGAAAATATTATATATTTATATCATGGAATAATTAAATAAATTTTTTAAGTAATAAACTAAGTATTGGTATTTTTGTGAAACATAAATGATAATTCACAATTTTATAATTAAAATAATTATTTAAAAGAAAATTTATTTCCATGAAATAGATTTATAAATTAATAATTTTATGTCTTATTATTTTAAGATAATTTTATGAGACCTTAATTAAATTTTCAAAGTGTCATAAAATTAGATATTATTTTAAAATCAGTGTGTTACGAGTAAATGATGATTTTATTTAAAAATTAAATTTCTCATATTTACAAAATTGTTTTCATAAAATGGAGTTTATTTTTAAATTCTACATGTCAAAAAAAATTTAGGGTGAATTTTTGGTATTTTTTTTAAATAGTTGAATTTTTTATTAATAGTGAAATATGGTAATTTACGGGATTTAATAAATACATGAATTATTGAGTCATAGATGATTTTTGGATGATGTAATCTCAAAATATTGAACCATATTTCATTATTTTAATATATTTAGTGATAATTCTCAAACTATTCATAGTCTTGAGCCAAAATACTAAACAAATGAATAAAATATTCAAAAAATGCCTCTCTCCTACACTATAAATACCACCGCTCACCACCCCTTCTCCTCACACAACCAAATAATTTAATATTTCTAATATTCTTCCCACTTCATCTCCCAAAACTCTCTCCAAAATTATGGTTTTTCTAGTCTCATCAAAATACCATTTCAAATTCTCTTAAGTAGGTTCTCAAGAAAAAGAATTCAAGAGGTAAATCCCCTTTTGTTCTTTTAATTTGCTTTCAATTTTGTTTTCTTTTCTTATCCTTTCTTAACCTCCTCTATCCAAACATTAATGATAAGTATATTATCTTAAATATACTTTAATTTTATTATGATAATGTAATATCAACCATAAATTTTATTTTCTTCCCCTTTTTATTCTAAAAATGAAAACATCATCTGTGAGGGGATAATTTACCACCTTCATGGATGATGAGTTTTGTTTTTATAATTCCACATTCAAAGCTGGTCATAAAACCATTTTTATGGATAAAAAATAATTTAATATATTTAATTCAAATTATTTAATATTTTTAACCCATTTATATACATAATATTAATTCATAATACAAAACTATTGCATGATGATCGAAAAAACACCAAAATAATCCAAACGGTTAACATTAGCGTCTTATCTAATGATTAATCATCATACCAAATAACAAAATGACTTATATAACCATTTAATATTTTTTATTTTCATTAATAACATAGAATTTCAACTCTGGATAATTATATTCATTTTACATGATCTTTCGTACATGTATACAAGTGAACCAATCATGAATACCAAGGAAATGATCACTCCAGAACAATGAAATTGAATATTATAACTCATCAAAAAGGCCATAAATGGGCTTAATAAAATAAAAATAAAAAAATTAATATTAAAATGGTTATTAATTAAAGTATTAATGAATCTAATTTCATTATCCAAGAAAGTAAACGCAAGTGTAGAACACCTTCAGACATAAGGTAAGGGATTATCCCCAAACCTCCGTTTTTCTTCAAGTTATGCTTTGTCTCAATTTACCCAAATTTAATACTTAGTTATTAATTTGTAATCCTATTAAAAAATATTTGAATGTTATATATATATATATATATATATACCTAGAAAAATAATTCTTTCTTTGATTGGGAGTTACATGTTTTATAAGGATCTTTTCTCAATTCTTTTCGATAAGCAAGATCGGTTAAATAGAATTTCCCAGTTTCTTACCCATTTTCAAGTGTACTCCATAATATATTTTTAGCCACCATTATTTTTATAAAACCACTCATTTTATCATTAAAAAACTATCTTTTTCAAAAAAAAATTATACAAAAATTATTCCTTAGTCTGTTTTAAAGACTCTTTAGTATTTTCCCTTAAACTGCACTTAAGAGGATCATTTTTAAAGCTTCTTAAATGATATTTTTTCATGTTTTCACTTCATTTGAAAATCATTTAATCATAAAATATGATTTTATTGTCCATACCTTTTATTTTATAGGATATAAATGTTGTATTCTGATTTTATTACAAATAGAAATGATTTTATAAATAACTCTTCTTTCTGAAGTAAAAAAAGGGTATTTATCTCAATAATTCCTTGATTATTTTATTAAAGTATTTTCATCTATTTAAACACCCTATATTGAATATTATGATTAATTGGGATTTATATTTTATGATATCATAAACCATATTTTATTAAATTTATTATGATCATTTTGATTGTAAATGTGTTGTCTTGATACCATTCACCATATTACTCAGAATGGTAAGTGATTTTATTTAATGTTTCGGGAAATTTATTTATATTTCATATGTATATTATTTTTATATTTCACCCCATTCATATTAGTAATGAAAAGGACTTAGTAAGTGATGGTAGGGGCCCACTATAGCCCCTCAATGCATTGGTAGGTCTCATAAAATAGACTAGACTGGGTTTTTACCCAATTATATATGGTGACTTAGCTGAAACCTTGAAGGTATGTTTATGATATCTGACATTATACATTCCCTCATTATTATATGCATAATTGATAATCCATGTGATTATTATATTAGTATAATATCCATGGTTAAGTTTCATTCTCATGTGATTATTTATATGGAATTATTTATCCTTCTTTTATTCCTACCATATTATGTTCAAGATTATGTTTTAATGGCATGTGTTTTAGTTATTCACTTTGCCTTATTGTTTATGTTTACGATAGATTCCTCTATATTTTTTACCCTTATTTATCATATAATCTCACCACTTTAATTTTTTTATTTTTCCCTAGTATGAAAAGATGTATATTATGATTGTAGGGATAACCTTGGAGTTTATGGGTTTTTCCAATGGAGTTGATATGTTGTATTTCATTTCAATTTGTATTTTAATACTTATATTTGTATCTAATATTCCAAATATAATAAACTATTAATTTCTTTGTGATGTGAATTCCTTGTTTATTATACCAATTTAATTAAATAAGGCACTAGCTTTGAGATACTGGGGTTAGGGTATTTACAATTGTCATTAGAGGAAGTTTAGTAGAAACTTAGAAACTAGATTTTGAGAACATAGATTAGGGAACATAACCCTAAGATAGAATTTGTGGATAATAATAGAATAACATCCTAGAATATTGTTAAGGTAGATATTATGTTGTTCTTCTTAGCAATACATCTCTGTATGGATACTACAAGTGGATGTGGTTCTAGCACAGATTTATCTAGGGGTAATAACTATGACAAGGTGCGTCGGGCATGACTTGGTGTAACCTGGTACATGAAAATGAGCCTTACTGTGCTCCTAGATTGAAACTCCTAGAGGATATTCTTAGGATTATTCACATTTTATTTACAATCCATTTTAAAGTATTTAAAAGTAAATATATCCCCAAAGAAACCATGTTTATGGTTATGAGATTAACTATACATTAATTTTTAAATTTATGTCCAGTGTTACTAGTTAGAAATTATGAATTCTGATTAATAATATAATTTATTGTATTTTATTGTTTATAAATGGATCCTAGTTAAAGTAATGGAAACCATATCAACACATGTGTTCCGTGTAGGGATTTCCCTCCTATGAAAGATAATGATGTTGGAGCTAGAGATGCAACTGGACCTTAGAAACTTATAACTATACTGGGAAAGATTATTCAGGTTATAAATGATAACCTTACCTATATGTATCATCTTGATCCACAATGTGGAGTAAAAGTTTATAAAAATTAATGAGACACCAACCTTCATCGTTCAATGAGACTAAAAAACATTTGTAGCTTAGTAGTGGATAAGTTCCTTAGAGAAGATATTTCATGATTTGGGAAGTAACGAAAGGGAGAAGGTTTTCATAGTGATTTATCATATTTTAGGATATGTAGATCAATGGTGTTCATTAATACAAAGATTTATGGAGGAGGAATAAATAGAAAACATGGAATCTAAATATTTTAAGTAAATTTTCATGGAAAAATGTTTCCCTTGTGAACAACGAGTAGATAAGAAGATCCAATTCTTGAATCTTAGGAAAAAAGAAGATAAGAATGTTTCTAAATATGAATCCAACATTACAAGGTTAGAAAGGCATGCTATATATTACATATGTAATCCAAAGATTAAGATTGATAGATTCTTTTATGGGTTAAAACCATTCCTATGAAGGGAAGTAGTCTCTAAAATTTTATTATCATATGAAGATATAGTATTTTTTGCTATCAAGAAAGAAAAATAATTCTCTATGTATTATGACTTTAAAGGGAATAAGGGGAAGAACATGGATTATGAACACTCTGGAAAAGTAAATAAGGAAAAAATGAAGAATGGAAGAGGTGAATTTACATCCTATGATAATTGTGGGAAGAAACACTCTGGTACTTTCCTAAAGGGAATAGGATTTTATTAAAAGTGTGTAGAAAAAGGCCACCAAGCCTGTGATTGCAAGAGAAATAAATAATCCACCAATTTTTAATGATACAGTTTTAAAGATATGGAAAATTACTCAAAGGATTTCCATAATAATCAAGGAAAATTTCCCCAGAAAAGACCAATAGAGAAAGGCCAAGCTTATGAGATCAAAACTACTAAGGTTGAAATTACTAATGATGTGGTCGAAGGTACTCTAATATTTTCCTTAAACTTATCCAATTATTCATTTGATTTTGTATCATATCATTATTTTATATCTTCCCAATTTTATAAGAAAACTAGAAACATACCTTTTGATTTAATAAAGGAGTTGTTAGTCAAAAATCATAAGATAGGTCTCATTGAAAAAAATATGTTTCAATCAATCCCCTTTATGACACATAAATTTTCTTTAGTTTATAACCTTATCTTCATACCTATTATTGACTTTGATATAATCCTCAATATTGACTAGATTTCAAAATATGATGAAAAAATCTATTTTAAGAAGAAGGAAATTAGGATTGGTTAAGAAGATGTAGAATCCCTTATCTTTAAAGAAGAAACCTCATTATTTTATTCTCATTTAGGTCCACCTCCAACATCTATACTTAATGAAATTATTGGGGAGGGAGAGAAAACATCATCTATGGATAGGGAAATAAATATTCAAATTGAATATGTACCTATTGTGCAAGAATACATTGTTTTATTTTAAGAGGATTTACCTAGACATCCTCTAGAGTGGGAAGTTGAGTTCTCCATTGATTTAATTCCTAGTGAAAGACCTATATCAAAGACTCCTTATAGAATGTTCACTATGGAGTTAATTGAGAAGGTTATTATACATGGCTTCAAGGAAATAATTTTGGACCTATTCAATTCAAAAACACTATACTTTATTCATCCATTCCTAGAATCCCAAGTCACCCTAGTCTCTTTTTTCTTCTGGTTGAGAGAAATTTTTTAGTTTTTACCACTCAACATAAGGTTTTGGATGGTATGGGACATTCCTAGGTTCTTCAACAGGTGTTTCTACTAGTTTGAGGGTATCCGTGGAATTTTTAGCCTTTCCAAGCCTTTTCCCCTATGCTAAGGGCATGATTCAAGACTTAGCTCAAGTTTTCTAAATGTAATCCTCTAAAAATTGTTCTATTTTTTCAATCTCATGGTATCCACCTAGATATTTCATCATGATCAGATGTGTTTTCATATCATCCCAAATATTTTCAACATAGAGTTTCATAAATTACTCCTATGAGAGAGGGAAGCTGAGTGAATATGTTAGACACTTCCATATAGTGATGAACTCAGATACCCTCTCATTTTCAAAAATCTTATAGTTTATTAGTTTAAACATTTTTGTTTTCCTTAGCATGGAGATGAACTGATAAAGGAACTGACGATGAAGGTCTTTACATCCTATAATTGATCCTTATAGAAGGCTTCAGTACTAAAAAAATATAAGCCTTATCGGAGTCTATACAAGAAACCTTATCTTGTTTGCGTCCTATTTATCTCAAGGGCTCGTCATTGGGCTGCATCGGGATATGAAATGTGTGATATAGTGTTATGGATCTCCCGCACCATCAAATGTAGAGAAGGTAGAATTTTCGAAATTGGGTGGGGTAATTTTTCATCCTCCCATTTAGGATATAGATTATTATCAGGCTACACATGTTCATATCTCCCTTACATGGATTCCATTTGAGAATCCAGGGACTCAATAACATTTATCAGTTCTAGATGTATTGTTGTCTGAGATTCCTCTCATCTACAAGGAGTAGGTAGGGCCTAATGAGGCAACCCTATTTTCAAATACCATTGATGTTCTATTGATATTACGACTAAGTGATCGCCCTAGAGAGGGAGAGTTTGTTTCTATAATGGGGTTAATTCGTTATAATCTTTGACTTCCTCATTTTTTCATAATGAATTCATGGATTCAAAGCTCTTATGACACTCAAATGTCGCTCCTACAGAAAGATCAACTCTTTTATCATATGTGGGAGGAGTAATATTCACATAAATCTAGAAAATATTACCAATGGGAATGTTTCCCCTGAGTATTTCCTTATTTATTTCTCTAATATTTTGAATCTCATTATCATATTGTGCCATATGCTCCTCCATGGATGGAATTTCGGCTCTTCTAGGTGGTGATTGGGATATAGCCACACATTTCCCTTTATATTTTGTAGTGTTCTTACATAGAGGTGGAAAACAAATATTCAGAGGTGTCAGATGTAGGATTCTCCTCTAGTTCTGGTTATGTGAAGCCTTGGTTGGCTCATCTAGATCACATTCCTCTTAGGG
The DNA here is from genome assembly GCA_963277665.1 of Viscum album. Classification (NCBI taxonomy): domain Eukaryota; kingdom Viridiplantae; phylum Streptophyta; class Magnoliopsida; order Santalales; family Viscaceae; genus Viscum; species Viscum album. Next base: position 1,404,081,428 of record OY728133.1, on the reverse strand, counting down.
TATATTTTATATATTACATCCCTCTATATTTGGTTCTTGATCCAAATTATCCATTTTTTTTATGGTTAATACATTCATATAGGTATATTAGGAAATAGTGGTTGTCTCATTTCTCTCAATAAAAAAGGATGATACTGCACTACCTACATCAGGGTAATTTTTCAAACCCTTGGCCATATTAGACCATTTTGGCTTGTAACCCCAGTGGGTTTTTATTTCCTTTTTCATACATTACTCCCATCATATTCGATGAGTGGTGACCTTGAGGTAGTTTCCGATCATGATTTATGAACATGCCCCAAATATTAGAGATTTGTCTTATGGCGGGGGGAACAGATAGGATGTTGACTATAGATATTTACCTCCTAAACTAAAGAGGACTGATTACCTATGCGGTAGTAGTGATGATGAAAAATATTCTAGACCTATGGGATGGGAATTATCTAGGGTCTTCATTTGTAAAGACCCGTAAATTTCAAGAAAAGTTTTTTCTTAAATTATTTGGGATTTTATGAGTACGCAGTTTCTGACGGCACTTGATTCCGAGGCCCGGTGCTCAGAATTGAAATCTGAGGGCACCGATGAGTTCGCAACGCCAGTAATTGCTTAAGGGGACCTTTATCGCAGTTGCGTTTTAAGCGGGTTTGGAATTAATTTTTGGGGTAAATAGTTTAAAATAAATAAAATTGGTGGCGCAATTTTATATTTATGGTTGGTGGTTAATTTCTCCCAAAGGGAGTTAAAGGTGGGCCCCAAACCCACATAACCTCCCATGGGAGGATATTTGTGTGGGCTGGGTCCCACATGTGACCTAAACCCTTGATATTCCCTAAACCCCTTAAACCCCCCCCCCCCCCCATTAAACTCTTTGTGTTTAATTATGGAAAACCCCATGAATTTAATTGGGTAACTCCTCCTCTCCCCACTCTTCCACATTAATTCATGCCAACACACATTTAATCAATTAATTGATTTAAGTGTTTAAATTTTGTAAATTTGAATTCATGGAAAAGTAAAATAAAATAAGGGGAAGCTTATTTTATTTTGGTTAGCTTGTTGTGTTGATAATTGGAGGAGAGATCTCTAGTCCCTTTTGAAGAACTTCATCTTCAACGAAGAACGCCAACTCTCTGACGAAGAACGTCGGCTCGGCGGCCCCGGTTTCTCCATCCTCTTCTTCCTCCGCAACAAGGGAGGAGACAACGACGACGAGGGAAACAACGCCATCGTCCATGGTGCTTGACAACCGCGAACATCCTTCAAGGTAGGGGTTAATTCTTTTGTTCAAGTTTTATCATCGACCTTTGTTGATTAAAATTTCGCCACTTGTTATTGTTATATCGGGAGGAGATCGGACCGCACAAACACGATCGATCCTCCTCCCCTTTTTCGTGTTGATCACCGTTGATGTTTGAGGCGAAGGTGGTGTGGTGCTGTTGCACCACATGGGGACGAAGAGTACCACGGCCGGAGCGGGCCATGGCGGTGGTGCGTGGCGCCGTCGCGCCACGCCGGTGAGGCCGAAGGAGGATCGCGGCCGGAGCGGGCCGCGGAGGTGGTGCACGACGCTGTCACGCCACGCCGAAGAAGCCGAGGGAGGCCGCGGCCGGAGTGGGCTGTGGCAGTCCAGCAGGGACGGCCGGCTATGCCGGCCGCCGACGTCTCCAGGAGGCGGGACCCTGAAGGGTCCCGCGGTGGCTTAACCGGACGGCCGTTTTCCAGAAAACCGGGGGGTTGTAACCCCCCGAAATAATTTTAGGGCGGACCCCACAGGGTCCGCCTTTTCTGCAAACAGAGGGCGGTGCTCACTTTGCGCCCTGCTCGGCCAGCGCTGAGCCACGGCCAGCTTCCGAGCCAAGCCGCAGGCCGCATGGGCTGGACCGGCCGCGCCCAGCCGGGCCACGCTGTGCCTGCCACGGACCGGGCTGCACCAGCCGGGCTGGGCCGTGCCCAATCGGGCCGGACCCGGACCCGGGTCGGGTCGACCCGGTTCGGACCAACCCAGGGGGTATTGGGTCGGGTCAGACCGGGGCCAGACTTGTTATTTTCGGACCAAGTTCGTTCAAACGCCCATATCTTGGTCTACAAACCTCTGATCGACGCACTGTCAGTTGTGTAGGGATCCTTGGATCAATTCAGTCGTTTTGGTATATTATAATCAAGGTTTATGTGAAGTTTGGGGATATCCAGGTTGGTTCGAACCTGAAACCAACCTCTCCCTTGGAGTGGAAACACTTATAACTTAAGGACCGGACATCCGAATGACGTACCGTCGAATACGATGAATTCTTCTTGGTGAGATGATTATTTTGGCTTACTCCACTCAAGGTTTGGATGAATATGGATATCGTCCAAGTTAGAAAAGAGCATTTTTCTAACTGGTCCCCTGGGACGGGAAAGCTTATATCTCTCAGATCGGGCGTCCGATTGACGCGTCGTCTGTCGCGTTGAGTTCCTATTGATGAGACAGAACTTTGGGATACATCAACTCTAGACTTCGTGACAGTTGATGTATCGACTCCCCTTGGCTTGTGGAGCGGACCCTCCCAGAATCAAGCGTGCTGTGTGCGGGAACTTTAGAGCTGGCTGCGACTGCGACGATGATGACGATTGTACTTGGATCCTACGTGGGTTCGACAGCGAGGACGACTTCACTTGGATCCTACGTGGGTTCGGTAGCGAGGATGATTGTACATGGATCCTACATGGGTTCGGAAGGGGAGATGATTCAGAGGCTACATCTATCATCTCAACCCCTCTTCGTGAGTAGTATATCTGTGTGAGCTGAGTCTTGACTTTCAATCAATATCATCGTTATGATTGTATTACTTTCCTGTGTGGATTGGGTTATACTTTCTTGTGTGAACTGGGTTGTACTTGGGCTCGTGAGTTGGAGTAGAACTGGAATTGATGACTTAGGTATATGTATGGGAATATACCTGAGTAGAATTGGTTGATACTTCATATTTGTATCTTTCCTTTGTGGTTTATCCTTTGTGGATTTGTGATACTTTCGGGGGTCTCAGGGTCCCTACTGAGTATCGTATACTCACCCCTACACAGTCTATGCCTGCACTACATTATGTTGGATGCAGACGACAGATAACACTGATCGTGGTTGAGACTTGTGGAGTGGGATGGTATCCAGAGGTGGACTTTCTGACAGGACTTACACGGATCGAACAGATGGATTCGAGGAGCCGAGGAGACCATCTGTACCCACCCTTCAGGTGGGATTTTTGGAGGATGTCTCGGTGGTTTCTATTTTACTTTTCAGCTATTGTACTTTATTTTTCTCAGTTGTACTGTACTTTCAGTTGGGTTTGTATACTGGTCCATTTACTTTCCATCACTTACTTTTTTACTCAGTTTACTTAGTGTTTACTTCAGCTTGCGTATTCTGTTGTGTTTGTTTACTTATATAAAGTAAATTCCTTCCCTTTTATTGGGATTTATGCCTTTTCTGCTAGTCTCCAGCCCCTGGCCTATAGAAGGTGGGATTGGGGTAGTCACAGCATGAGCCCCGAGGACAGGTCATGACATCATTGGAATTTTTGATCTTATTATTGAGGATCTAATGATTCTGTTCTAGTATTTGAAGACTCTTGAGACATGTATTGATATATAAATGCCCACATCCCAGTGGGATAGGGTTGATCTAGAAACTCCATTTATTTCTTCAGGACCATTTCATGGTGTGATGAACTTAGTGATGGAGATTAAGATATAAATTCCCCTATCCCTTCAGTATAGGGTTGGTTTGTAGCTACTATTAATACATCTTATATCCTCTTAGGAATTGAAGATCTAATAAGTGGAGTTAGTGGTAGATATTCCCCCTTCCCGGTGGTCTAGGTTCTCTCTTATTGTAAATTTTTTGATTTGGTGTGCTTGTGCTCATGTATGATCTAGGTGAAATGGAATCCCATGATGGGAGTGATTCTTTATGGGAAGTTGATTGATTGGTTGCAACTTTGACATCTATGTTTGAAATGAATTCTCATTTCTTATAGGGGCTATTTAAAAGATCTATTTGAGACCCTATCTCTCTATTTGTGATTTCTGTGCATCATTAAAGAGGTTTCATTCTATTTTAGTGATCAACTAGCTCACACGTTACCAAATTCCCTAATTTCATTAGAGGCTATAACATTTCAGGGTGATATATCTAGAGGACTTTGTTATTCTAAGGGTGTGGTAAAGTGTAATTCTCTATAATTTTTTCATTCTTAAATAAGGATACATGATGTGTCTTTAGAAATCAACTTCATAAGAGTTTTTATGCAATAGAATCAAGTGTGTTATAGATTTATTTTGTCCTTTTCCAGATTTGGTTCATGGGCCATGGATGTAGCATCTAGGTCTAGCTGACAATAGAGTATCTTAATGGTATGAAGATAACCCTCATATTTGAGATAAATGAGGTTTGTAGCCTTCAATTTCTAATGAGTTTCCCACAAAATTTTTGTAGATAAGGCATACACTCTTTCTCTAGCTTTTCTAGGGTCTCATAGTCAAATGTGGTAAGGAGTCAAAACAAGGTGGGGAGGTTGTTTCTGGGTAAATATCTCCATATTTCAATGTTGGATTCTTATTCATCAGGATTACACACCTTTACCTAGTCATACCACATAATTCATCTCCCTAGGCCATCTGTTGACCATGGTTAAGGGTTGCTGGTAGTTGATGGGGAACTATATACTATTAAACCTGGTGTTGCGAGCACCTCTTTGTACAAAGTTGTCTGGGTTTTGATCAGCACTTTATATGGAGGTTTCTGGATAAGAGGAGTATTTATTTTTCCATGGGGTGGTTTACCATGCTGGAAGTCAAGAGTATAGTCCCTATGATCGATCTCCACACTAACATAAGGATAACTATCATGTTAATGATTTCCTTCTACTTCAGTTGAAGAGTCAACAAAACCATTGGGGTATTGATAATGTGTCTCAAACAACTTCAAGGACATTTTTATTAAGAAGATCAGGGATATGAGCCTCATTATGTATCATGGTTAGAATATTATTACCTACCTTTTGGGATTGTTAAGGGATATGAGCCTATTGTATTTCACTTTTTTGGAATATATTGCTAAACGTATGGTGTTACAGGAGTATGATCCCACTATGAAAAATATGTTGGAGTATTCCAATGATATTCTTCATTATCAGAAGTAATATGAGCATGTCTGTGGGTGGTTTATAGATTATTAAAATCAACCCTAGATAAATTGGGGATATGAGCCCAGTTCAAATATGCATTCCCCATTAGAATATGCTTACAAACCTCTAAAATGGGAGAGAGAAAATGAGCCTCCTCTTGTATGGCCTCTGAAGGATATTGGTGAATTAATTCATTAATATAAGTATGCATATGGGTCAGGCTTCTGTGATTTGATACAATATTCCAAGTAGATTCACTGATAAGGATATAAGCCTATCACAAGGCATGCTTCACTCTCATTTGGTGAGAACTGGTCGGAATGGGAGCCTAATCATGATCCTTTTGAGTATGCTTCTGATCTTTTTCGTTAGAAATATGATTCTATATTTAGGAATTTGACACTCTCACTTAGTTATTCCCAATCATAATGGGGATATGAGCCTGATCATGAGAATTTGGATCATGTCGCTTCTCTTTTTTGATGGAAATATAAGCATATCCCAAAGAATTTGTTTCTATCAATTGGTGATCCCTAGTTGAAATAGGACTATGATCTCAGTATGATGCCTCTTCCTTTACCATAATAGGTTGATAATTTTCCTATATGGGATCAAGAATGTTCACTAACTTTGGAGCAACAACTTGTTCATTCTAATCAGAGTTCTATGTTTCCCTGGATGTAGGGATAGGAATACGTGCATGTCCTTATATTTGTACTAGTTCCAAAATATGCGGGTGGAGTTATTCATTTGTTTCTAAGATGTAGTGTCATTTTAGTAAAGTGTGTGCATGAATGTAAGCCTATACATTTTTTATCTCCACTATATACTGGAAGATATATTCAATTGAATCAGGGATATAAGGTTACTTATTTCCTCCTTTTTCCACTATAATATGCTAATGTTCTTTATGTGTGGGGGTTGGGATATGCACCTCCTCCATGCTTCCAGAAGGAATATGTCTACAAACTTAGTCCGATTGAACAGGGATATGATCCTACTTGTTGGATACCACTGGAATATACTAGAATGATTCGTCAATAGAAGTGGGGATATGATCTTGATCCTGGTTATCCTTATCTTTCTACACCAAATGTGTCTTCCTTGGTGCCCATTTATGGGCATCAATGGTGGAAATGTGTTGGTTGGTTTCCTTAGTAGGCTACTGAGGGGTACTGATAGGATGGAATTAGCGATAACAATTGATAGGATCCCTCATTGATAGCTCCTAAACCAAAATGGAGTCATAGTTTACTTCTTGATCCACCTTTATCAAATACTAAAGGTGGTGATTGTTGTACTTTGGGGATAAGCTTCTGAAGCGGTTGGTGGTGGAAATGAGTGCCACTGTATTTACTGCAACTATATTTGGACGATGTGAACTCATACTTTTTATAATTTAGAGACCCTTATGTGTAGCCTCAAGGTTTGGGATTTTATCATATCAAATGTATTCCAGACCATTGCATTTTCCACCTGATTTGGAATATTTCTGGTGGGTGAGGTAGTTCTGTTACCTGAAAGGATTTTAGTCATAGCTGATTTTCTAGAATAGTCACTATATAAAGACATGATCTCATGTCTGATGTTGTTTGTGAGAGTTGTATCTACTATCCAAAATACAACAAGGAACACTATCACTGATCAGTGTATCATTGTAGGCATGATACATGCTCAATTGGATATGCATAGTTAACACAATTGTCCTTTCTTATTCTTGGTCTATACATTTTACTCATGTCGACTTGTCACATCAAGAATATATTTATTTCATGAGAACCCCATTTATATTTGGTCAACTAATCATTTTATTATTTGATAGATTCGCATCGATTTCACCATTTTTGTTTCATGGTAAAGATCACTCACATTGTGTGAATAAAAATGGTCCAACAATAATTGGGTATTTTATCCTTTTCAACCTATTAAATAGATTCCATATTTAACTGATTTCATGTCAGGTTCACCATTTTTTTCAAAAAAATATGTGATGGGTAGTTTAGCTTGATGGATGATTGTGGGGAGTTCAATGTCTTATATAATCATTTGCATTGATTTTTCCATTTTTTAATCTTCCATTGAAACTTTCAATGGTTCCCACATCCATAATTGAGTATATACCTTCTTTACAAAGGTGGATGTTCAATTAGGGTTTAAGAACCAATTTCACTTAGGAACTCACATTGGTAAGGAGGATGGGTGGTAGGTCACATCACACCTTTTTTGTGGAATTGTTGTCTACTCCAAGACTCTCTTATAGATTTAAGGCATGTTCATGAATATCTTAATAATCTTGATATGAAAATGATTACCCTAATAAAATGATCATGGGTTGAATCCTTGAAAATGTAAAGGGGATCATATTGGTTATTCTATCTGTATGTATCCAAGTTTCTTTTTTCTATTTCCCATTGATGGGTAGCTACCAATACTATAAATCCATATAATCAGGAACTCTAGAATTTATTGTTATCTATGGATTTGATTAATATTTCAATGATAGGATTGATCCTTTATGAGGCATCCTAAGTATCATGATTATAATAGGAATCAAACCCCACATATTTTGTTAAACCTGTGTAGTTTAAATTCATGTGAAAAGGATATATATATAAGGTCACTTAGGTATCAAGTGTTGATATTGAGCCACAGGTATGCATTCTACATATCCTGATTATAATAGGAATTAGAGTCATCATAGTTCAATCATTTCCCTTGGACTCACCCTAAGGTGGATGTCCTTGTATGGGGGCAGTCATATCATGTCATTGAATGGTGCTTTCACACTAAGGTTCTCTTTACTGGTAGAAGTTCATGATGCAAGTGAGAAAACAATTTAAAATCCCTAAGGCCACATTATCATTCTTGGTGTGAGAAACAATGGGGTAGTAATTAATCAGTCACACTACATATGGATGTGATACATGCACATTAAAGTGTCCCTTGGGATGTTTAATATAGATCTTAGGCCTTATAAAGGTGTCCTATGTATCCTGATTGGGGTGGGAATTAGAGTCATAATAGTTCCATTTCCTTATCAATCCACTTGTGGATGAGGAAGAATGATCATACCATGGTATATATTGGGTCCTGATGGTTGGAATGTTGGAGACATCGTGGGGTATATTTTCATTGGTGCTTAGGTATTAAGAAGGTGTCATGTGTATACTAATTATAGATGGAATTAGAGACATCAAAGTTCATTTGGGTATATTAAGGGACTTACACTAAGGTATACACCCATTAGATCTTAGTTTTCAGAGATTCATCCTACATATCCTAGTTATAGAAAGAATCAGAGTTATCATAGTTTAGGTTGATCAAGAATTACACACTAAGGTTAATTTTGTAATCATAATCCAAGATGTTTGTTTGAAATAGCCTGATTGTCTTCCCGACATGTCTTATTGTAAACCTGACATGTTTGAGGATGTCTGGACATGTCCTTTTATCATAGCAGACATGTTTTAAGACAATCGCACAATTTGGTTGACTTTTCTGAAGGACGTTTTACAATCTAAATGGCATGTATGGATTCCATCGCATGATCAAGGATGACATGCCCTAAAGGTGTTTTAATACCTGAATGAATTATCTATAGGAAATCACAAGACTAGGATAACTTGTCTCATTCATATTATTGACACGCCTGAGGATGTATGGACATGTTTGAAGATAATCGCATAATCCAGGATAACATGTCTGTAGGGTTTTGTATGACTTGGTTGACTTTTCTTTGTGACATCATGAGACCTAGATGACATGTCTTGGTGTCATCATGAGACCTAGATAACATGTATTGGTGTCACCGTATATCTTGGTTGATATTCCTATAGGTCATCACAATATTTGGATAGAAAACCTAGAGAACTTCTCAAGAATTATGGGGCATGCCTAGAGGGTGTCATGTGACTTTCTTAACATGTTTTAGGGACATCACATGATCTAAATGGAATTTTGAGGAAGTGTCACATGACTTGAGTGATATGTATTGGTGCTATTTCATGATCTAGATGAGTGATGTAAATAATATTAAGATCATTGAATCCATATTCACATAATTATCCCATCCTTTCGGGTTTTTTATTCAAAAATTTATTGCATTTGTGCCTCAGATTTGTCTAGTTGTTAGTTTATTTTATATTTCACATAAACCAATCGACTTGTAGGACCTCTTTCACATAATTAGTCTAAAACACCATAAGTCCTTCACATGATCTATAGAGTGATCACAAGAAGAACCTATTCATGTTGTTTGATCCTTTAAGTCATTCCCCATACTTTACTTGGAGGAAGACCTTTTTGATCATGTAATTAGACACTCCAAGAAGTTTTCTCTTGCACTTCCATGTGCAATCGATTGTGGATTTATTTTTTGGGCTTAGGTGGAGGCATTTATAGGACTCTCTACCATAATTATACATCAAATTTCATAGTGTATATCTCATAGATATGATCTGGATTCGTTGGAGGTATTTTGGTATCACACGCTTTATGAGATCCTATTGTAGATCATTCAGGGGCATCGTATGATATTCAGCAACTAGAGGGATGTACCATAATTTACCTAATTATTAGATTTATGCTAATTAGAGGAATTTTTACTAACCATGTGGACATTTCAAGGAGACTTTAGAAGGTTAGGTTAACATGTCTAAGATTCTTCATGAGATCAGGATACCCATGTAAGGGATTTCGTGTGATCAAAGATGACTTGTCTCGGGTTATTAATGAGACTAAATAAGCTTATCAAGGGGTACTCATGGGATCATGTAGTCCTATATAGGGATATTATTGATATCAATGGTGATCACCCAGGGAATATAACTCCATTTTCATGAAAATTATTGTATCTTAACCTCATCATAATCTCATGTAATTTCCATTTTTATTTCCTTCTTTATTTTACAAGGGTAAGAGATCATGAATAGTCATGTGAGTCTTGTTGAATACAATATCTCTCCTCATCTATGATAATTCACATGACCACTAATGGGTCTATAGAGATTAAGGGGTAGTATAGAATCGACTGGGCATCTTTGAAACCCTTTGCATGATTAGGGTGACATGTCAATAGGTTCTCATGTGACAAGGTGGACATGTCTCTAGGGATTTGCAAGGTCTTACAAAATCTCATGAGAGTTTTGCATTAATATCAATGACCACATAAGGTCTGAATATTTTTCATATTTTCAAGATTTATTTTATAATTATTTTTGGGTGATTTTCAGGATCCTTTCATATGACAAGTCATGTGATCAGAAGAGCTTGTCTGGAAGCCTTCACTCTATCATCAGTGATTTTTTGAGTTCCTTCATAAGAAAAAGTATGATTTTAAAAGGGGATACATGAAATTTTTAGTAGGTTATGCACTACACATGAACAATTTCCATGATCTTCTAAAAGTCATGTGATCACGTGTCCTTTTGAAGGTTACATGATCTGTCTTTTTTGCCTACCATATTCCTTTTTCTTTGTGGAGAAAATAATACCCAAGCTTCGAGTATTTATTACCTTTTAGATTTTTCAATTCTCATTTTGTGGGTATAAATAGTCATAAAATATATTTATATTGATCAATTAGTTCTAGTTTAATATTTCATGCCTATAAAATTCTTCAAAGAGTCTACCAGCTATGCTAAATAATTACAATAACCATGGAAAAAAATTATAATTATATTAATCATAAGAAAAATCATGCATGTTGAGACTAATTTTCAATAAAGATTATTAAAATTCCACAATAAATCATTTAAAATGTATTAAATGAAATTTCATTCAAAGGTTTTATTACCTACTTCTTACCCATTCGAGGAATAAAATAATAATCAATTTTTAAATAGATATTTTTCTATATAAAACTGGATAAATATAAGATGGGTCTCCACCAATTAAGTATGTTGGTTAAGTGATTATTCTGAAGATAAAAATAACTTCACACTCTCTATTTTCTTTTTTGAACAATTTGAAGAGTAATCCAAGGTTATATTATTGAAGAACAATTTTGTGAAGTTTGAGGAACTTATAGAGGACACACTACACATCAAATCAAAAATCTCCATCAAAGAGACTAAATAAGTATAATGTTGAAAACATATATTATCATACATTTATTTTATATTATATTACTTTTTAGAAAGATTTCATGTATTTTTTTATATCTTTTATCACCCATCTTTATAGTATGATGAAGGGTATTTTAGCTCTTTTTCAAAATACATTTGAACTATTTACACTTCTATGGTTTTTTAAATAGGTTCATGGGATTATAACATAGATATTTACAACTATCATATATTTGGTAAAGGTTTTATACCCACTATATTATCATGTGTTTAAAAATCACTTAGTGGTCGATGGTTTTCCTGGTAGGGTTTTGGTTGAGGGGAGGGGGTAAAAATATTTATTATACATGAACTATTTATTAAATCCACTATGTATTATTTGATTTATTTTTTATAAATAATTTATTTATTGTTATTACATCATATAAATCATCTTATATTTTAAAATTACTAACTATTTTATAAAATTTAATTTCTTGAATATACTTTATTTTATCAAAATTATTTTAATCTAATAAGTAGTATCTTCCGATGATGAATTTTTTTTAGCGTGAGTAAAAACATTTCTAAAATTTTTATTTTATTTTAAAACATGATAATGTATTAATAGATGTTTTTGAGAAATATTTTGAAAATATCCCATTTTTTAATATTGAGTTTTAATATGAGAGGATTTTAATTTGGTTTAATTTATTTTAAAATTACATCTTTATAATTTCCTAGATCAATTTATTTAACCCCTTAATATAACCTTAAAGAGAACAATTTTAATATGCTACAATAATTATTGTTTCTATACAAAAAATTACTTTTACATTTTTATGAAGTTTTATGCATTTTAATTTTTTATTGGGTTGATTCTTAATCCTTTATTTATTTTTCATATACTAGTTTTCCCAAATTAAATGCACACTTCTTGTCTTTAGTGTGATATATGTTTTCATTGGATTTAGGTTTTAAATTTAATTATTTTTATTTAATTTTTTTGTGAAGTACTAAAATAAAAGGTTTTTACAAGAAATTAAACTTGTTTTTTTAATTTTAATAAATCATTAGACTAACTCTCCATCTTAAGATGGTTTGGGATAATATTGGGGGATTCAACTCAAACTTTATAAGCATGTATGATATTTTATTTTTTATGATGTGAAATATAATGGGGTGATTCATAACTGTAGATCATCATTTGAAAGATTCTTTTATAAGGGATCGATGGCCATTAATGGTCCTTAGCACCATATTTTTTCCAAAAATCTATTTTTATGACCTTTCAAAATCGGATGGTCTATGATGAAATAAATTGATTATATCTAATTATAAAATTTTAGAAAAGGTAAAAAAAATAACGAATAAAAAATATAATGATATTTTAAAATTACTAAATTATAAATTAATTTATTATAATTTTTATAGGTTTTTTAAATAATAATTGGATTTAACAATTTAATTCTATAAATCCTAAATTGGGTCATGTCACCATAATTTCTAACCAAAAATTAGAATACATAACCCTAGTAAGTGATTCTATCTCAGGATAATCTCCCTCACCTTCTTCTTCTTCCTATTATTGTTGTTGTGTCTCATCATGTTGGTATATATGGTCAATACCTACCTCTATTCATTACATTTTATTATATCTTTATCTTTATTTTTATTTTTATTTTTTGAATTTTTTCAGTTTAATTAATTTACCCAATATTTAGAGAAGAATCTATCCAACCCAATGCACAAAATAAAATTTCAAAATCTCATCCTTCATGTCTCCATAGGTGAAATATGAAATCATATCACTAGGGAAGTGAAGGTGAAGTTATTGATTCCAACCCTAGGATTTGTCATTTTCAACATCTCTTGTTTTCATTTGACTTTTTATCAATTTAAATGAGTTGAAATAATTGAAATATCATAACCATGTATTTTTGAAATGTATGGTTTTATGCATGTATATTTTAACTATTGAACTATTTTTTTCTAACATGATTTTAAAATGGAAGATTCATTTTCTATTGTGGATCAATTATGTGTGAGGATTAGTGAGATAAATCATGAGATCTTTCTAAACTATGAATAATGAAAAGATAACTTTCTATATCATAGCTAGGATTGATAAAGTAAAGAAGCCACTATTGAGTTGGATGAAGTTGAAGGAGTACAATATACTATGGAGGAAATTAAGTGATATAAAATTTTTAGGATTTTATATCTAGGAACACATTGATCTCAAAATCAAGTAAGTTGATAGAATCTATAGTTGGAAGTAGATTTTTTTTTATGTAACAAATTATTCTACTATTTTTTTGTCTAAATCTTATGCTATTATAAATAATATCATGTAAATATTTTTAAAATCACTCCTATTTTCTCTTCACATACCCACACATTTTAGAGTTCAAAATCACTTATACTTTTTGGAATTAGATGGGTTCTTGAAAAATTACTCACAACACAAATCAACCATGATTATACTCTTATAAGAATGTTCAATTGAGTTTTTATTATCATTTTGTGGCTATATTTGTACTTTAATTTTTTATATTCATCATCTTTAGTTGGTCATACCTCTTATCTCTTTTGTATAATAGGAACTTTACACTAGTACAGTTTTGATTGTATGGCTTGTAACTTTTATATGAACTAAGAAGATATTTTAAATGTGGATGCACACATTGAGTTAATTTTAAATTATAATTTAATTTCAAAAAAATTGATTCAATATTTACCTAATATTTTATATCATTATTATGAAATATCATTTACAAGAAAATGAAATTAAATACACTACTTTTTATTATATTTTGGATCATTAAAATGCCCTATTTGTTTCCTTAGGGCTTGTTTCTAATGTTAGATTTAAAATATGGGTGACTTGCTTATAATTAGGGGTTTAATTAAACTATATTGGTGTATTATACTGAATTTCACAAAAATTATATATAATGGATGAATCAAATTTAAATAATTTTCAAGTTTTAATGTATCATTTTCTTATTCCTAATACAGCACTCCATTTTGGAGGGGTTTTTTATTTTCTCATTGCAGGTATGATCCTTCCACTAACATTTATTTTATGTAATTTTATGTTGTTTTTGAGAACCTGATATACCATGTTGGTTAGCACCGAAGTTGAAAATACAACACCAGGCTACATCAAGTTCAGCACCAGCCCCTGAACGAAATGTGAGTGTTTATATTTATGGTCATGGTAATCACCGACATGATCAAGGTTGATATTAGGAAAAATATTATGCTTGATAAGATTATAAAATGAATTAAAAGAGAAAATGGAACCTCCATCTATGGTCAAATGATGAAAAATCACATCTAAAAAATCAAAATAGTTTGAAAGTGATTTTTTTGTGTGGTATGAAATGACATTGGGTGTTTATCTATCTTAAACCAAAAAAATTTGTTGATTTTTATCAAAAATAAATTAAAGTAAAGGAAAATAATAATTTAAATAAACTTTTATAGTTATGTAGTGAATAATGATATGATGTGGATATCATCTGGATCATGGTTACATGAACCAACTATTGATAATCTTGCAGCTTATGATAATCAAAAGTTATCCTCCATATTGTTCATGAAAAAGACATAGATCATCTTTATTGACTCACATGATCTTGGTGTACTAGAATATGGGAATTATTCACACCCTACTAACCACACAAGGTCAAACTCACACACACTCAAGAAAAATTCACCGACTCAAAAAAAAATTCAATCGAAAAAAAGATAAAGAAAATGGCACATGAGTTTATGTGGTTCAGACATGAGCCATATATCCATGAGATAACCAATTCTACCTTTTCCACTAAAATAAATAGATAAAATAATTAAAATAACTTTTATAATTCATTAAATTAGATCACTAATTATAATTAATCATCAATCTCATTCACATTTCATGTGTTCTGGAGGTACCACTTTCTTATAGAAAGTATCAGTACGTCAAATAGATGCACCTTATCTGATATTCATGAAAGATCCACCATTGAACTTGGTTACTATTGATCACATATTTCAATCAACATATAATTGTTGAAATCTTTGAATGTCTAAAGGTTACCCATCCCTTTTCCAAAAGACACACTGAGTAATCTGATAACTTCCACTAAATATTTTATAAACCATAGACCAGTATAAATTCCCAATTAGACGATACCATTTTTGGATCATATTTTCATCCACTTGAGGTCATCTACCACTTCTCTTTAAACCCCAAGATTGAGATATCCTCTGAAGAACCTTATTCAGGTAGAGTTAAACAATAATTCAACATTATTTACACTCCCAAAAATCTCCCACATGAATACTTCTTCATTGAACTCTTGGAAACACTCTAATACTTTGGAACATGACAACTCTTCTAATTATGTAAAAATGGTATTCAATGTTATAAATATCATTCTATTTACCCAAGTCCCACTCGGAAATAGTGTTGCCTTAAAAAGTTTAAACTAAAACCTCGGTTAACATGTATACTTGATTTTTATTTATGACTATCTTTTAAAACTCAATTAATCAGTCTTTTAGAATGTTCTAGATGAAATGTTATTTCAGGTCAATATGTTTTTTCTTCGAGTGCTACACAAAATTACAAGCCAGATTGATTTCACTTTGATTATCACATAATAACATGTCATCCACCTCACTACTTCTTATCTCCTTTAACAAGCACATAAAATATATAAATTCCTTCATTTCTTCCATTAAAGCCACATACTCATCTTTCATTGTAGACAAAGTAAGTACTATTGGATTTGGTGACCTAGAACCAACTATGTTGAGCCTTAGATTATAATAATATTCATAGTCTTGAATATTAATTAATATCTTATCACATTATGATTTTTATTCTATATGTAATCTATGTGATAATGTCCTAAGGGTACTTATTTCACTAATAGGTCATGATAGTTTCCTGATATGATGAGAACCTTGAAGTTTTATGATGGTGTTCTTAAATATATTTTCTATGGTTGGATAATATAATTTGATGGGACACAAATGACATAGTCATTCAGAGGGTAGGGGCTTATAATACATTGAGACTTCTTAAAAATATCGTCCTTGGTAATATCAAGATAATAGGTTATTATAACTTCACCTACTGATAAGAAATATACATTTATATGTGTCATCATATGTTCATATCCATGAAGGTGTGTAACGATCCTTATCATTTATGATTATTATTAATACATATCATAAGTCATGTACTTTGATGTATTGATGGCGTATGATCGCAGAGAGGTAGGATATGTTGGGTATGCCCTGAGGGATATTACATTAATGAATAATGTGAGGAATGATTTGTCCCTTTTTTTATTTAACATAAGTTGATATCTTAGTCCCTTTTATGGGAATGGAAATACCTACTTAATACCATGGTCATTTCATTCTATCAGCAAGTTCATTTTTGATAACTTAAAGAAAGATATATCGAAAACATAGGTCAATGGCATTCGTATGCAACCTAATTTATTAGAGATTTCATGATAAATAAATTATATTGCGAAATATTATTTTTTTGAGGTTTTATGTTATTAAAACATTAAATTATTTATCTATGGGTTTTTCAGCATGTTTCTAGATATTGACCTTCCACTTTAGGTATATTTTCCTAATGTCGTTGAGAAAGGGGCCTAGAGGGCCAAACACTAATTGTACCTAAAACCTTAGTTTAATTCTATATGAATTCAACATGTTTAATAAATACTTTTTCCATATGTTTTTTAATAATAATTCATGTTTTGTTGATAATATATATATTTAGTCACCAGTTTTTCAAGAGAATATTTTGTGAGTTGATATTAAATAAATATTCATTCATTGGGTAATTATTTATTTAATTGCATAAATATACAAATATTTATTTATCTATATCTTATTCAAAAGGTAAAAAATATTTATTTATTTATTAAACCAATATTCAATCAATATTTATTCACTAGTTTAGTGAATATAATATTTATTTATTTATCATCAAACAATGTAGAGACATTTATTTATTTAAATAAATAGAGATTATTCAACATCTAATAAATATTGAGGAGGGATAACGGACTAATTTTAATGGTCTAGTGAGAAATTAAATAGTAAAAAATATTTTAATAAATATTAATTTATTTATTCAAGGAAAAAATATTTATTTATCCTTGAGTTTAGCACATGTCAAGTAAATAATAATAATATTTTTATTATTTGGACATGGGGTTCATCAAAGATTAATAGAATAATAAAGTTCCTAGTCTAATTATTTATTCTCTAACCTTAGTTCTACAAATAATAAGTTTTGCTAATATTTAACCTAGACAAGAATAGTCACCATTGTGCACAACACATTATAGAGAGAATCCTATCAAGCTCAGAAGATATCTTATCCTAAAACACTCCCATGAATGGAGAGTGATCCTCATTCATCACCCTCTTGAGTATAGAGAGAAGTAGATTAATTTTTCTCACCTAAATTGATTTTATTATGATTAAAAATTATTGGAAAAAGTTTTATAATCATCTAATATATCCCTTAGAGAATTCTATGATGATGATCGAAATAACATAGAGCTCATATGGATCACTACTAGTGTAAATACCATATCCCTAGTAGCCCAGAGTCAGTGGTTACTTTATTTCATTGGAACTAAATATAAGAGATTTCATCCCAAAGGACCGAATTGTTTAGTAGTCTTGTTAAAATAGATACATACTTGATTATGACATTACATTTGACAACATAAATACAATATAGTATTTTATTTGAAAACACCATTATTCTCTTTAGCATATCGATTCATATCAATCATAATACAAATCCTATAATCCTGGGGAAAGGAAACATAATTAATAGGTGATCTCAGATTCTTATTAAGGGTTACATACATAAAAATATATCATGAGTATATAAGGAATGATCAATATTACAAGGTAAATAATTGAAAAATAATAATTTAATTAATAACTTCAGCATGAAGAATAATATGGTATGAATAATTCATTCCTTGCATTGTGTGCCACTTTTATGGTTGTACCAAAGTTTTGATAATATGGTATGAATAAATGATGATCAAATAATGACATAAAACTAATCATATGATCTTGAAACTTATCCATGGATATCATAACTAATAAAATAATCACATGTAAATCATTAAATAACCTCATATTTAGGTAATTCATAATTAAATACATCATAAACATACTTTTAAGGCCTTATACCAATACATCATATATAAATGGGTAAGTCATCAGCCAAATTACCAATAAAGTTTGTCTCATGAGACATAACGAAGCATAGAGGGGTTATAGAGTGCATCTCTCATCACCTAATAAGTCTAATGCATTCCTCATATTAAAGGTGTGAAACATAATCAATATAAAAATTCATATTATAAAACTAGCATATTAAATGTTAATATTTTATCCAATTAATAAACATAATCATAAACCATCCTAGGTAATATAGAAAATGCTATCAAAATAGTACATCCCTGGTCAAACAAATCATAAATGATCCAAATAAATTATAAGGATTATATCATTATAATATATACAGAATTTATCATAATTAATTTAAGGGGTGTTTTAATTTATGAATAGGAATTCTATATAATGTCATTAAAAACATTATTCATGAAAATGACCTCTCCGTGTTAAAAATTGCTTTTAAAAACTAAAAATTTCAATAATATTAGGAAAATCCCTTAAAAATAATCATAGAAAAATTTAAATTAATCTTCAAATAAATGGTTGTTTATGATGAAGGGTAATTTCATACATGTTGTATAAGTTAAAAAACATTCCTTTTATATTATTGTAAAAAGGTCAAAACATACCTAATTCTTAAAATGATAAGAAGATTCATTTTAAACCATTTTATAAAAAATAAAAAATTAGTAAAAATGTCTATAATAAATCATTTGGATAATTATGATAACATTCTTGTAAATATTTTTATAATACATGGATATGGAATAAAAAAATTGAGCGTAGAGAGAAATAAAGTTAGTTTTTATTAAATACATTTTATCTAATATTTTAAGTACCAAAGAGAGGAAAATTGTAATATTTCCTAAAAAGTTCATGAATAACCATAAGAGGATTAAATATATTGGTTTTAATATATAAATACTAAATAATTCCCTTAAGTGATACTTAAACATAAACAATCTCAAATAATGATGAGATTATAAAATAAACCCTTACCACTTTGGTTGCTTTTGAATCATTACCCCTATGAAAGAAATAACTTCAAATAAGATTTAAATACCATTAAGACAAATATATTCATTATATAATATATCAAATGGGTGTTATATCATCCCACAAATTGAATGATTGGTGAATATGGTATATGACTCACTGAAGTAAAAGTGAGATGGGAAACCCTTACCTCAGTTCCAATTTTATTCATACATGTAAAAAATACTATATAATAAATATATATTTATTATAAATATATTAAAGAACCATACTCATATATATCATACAATATATGATTTACTTATAACTTTTTATCACCCATTTATTAACAATTCTTTATTAAAACTAATATTTCGAGTAATAACTCTTCATTTTTCATGTATGTTTTGGTTTCATAATTGTGGTCTTTTTACTTTGATAATGGTTCAATAATATATATAATGTTAAAAATTATATAAATATCACATATATTCATTATATAATTATTTATAATAGTCCATAAAATTTATAGATAGAAAAATGGGTTACACCATTAATGGAGATGGTAGATCATACGTATGCATGAATGTTGCTCTCATTTTCTTATGAATAGAATGAAATAAAGGTAAATAATAATTAAAATTTAAAAATAATTATTAATATATATTATATATATCATATATATTCATAAAATATATCCTTATTTCCATACATGTCTAAATAAAATGAAAATTGTATCACATCGCTATGTGGAGGCAGTAGTCAACACCAATGCACGAGTGACGTTATCATTTTCCATATGATTAAAAGTTAAGAATTTATGTGTGATAATATTATTATAGAAGTATAATTATGTCATAATTATCATATATAAACATTAAATCCATCATTATATTCATCCATGAGATATGTTGATAGAAAATGAATTTCATCAGTTCGTGAGGTGGTATTATGTCATACACATGATCGATGATTTCATTTCTCATTTGATAGAAGAGAAGATAGATAGAGGTTATGAAATTAACATAATAAAATCTCATTATATTTAGGATAATGGTTTTATTATTTTATCACAGCTTTAGAATAATTTAAGTGGGTAAAGGAATAAATAAAACAAAGATGCATGGTTAAGAACAATACATCTTCTTCGGAGAACCTATTTAGGTTTATACTTAAATCCTTCCTAGAATGGTTTTATAATAAAACCATGAACTCTAGGTTATTTTTTGGATGTAAGTAAATTATTTGGGTAGGTATTAGGTTAAAAAATGGCTTTGTAAGTGTGAATAGAAGAGGATAAGGGGTTCCCATTTATAAGTGGGGGAGAGGATACTCTTTAAATTTTTTAAAAGAATAAATTATAACCATATTTTCACAAGACACAAGGCTCAAAAGTAGATAATTATTAAAACATAGATTACATAAGGAATAAATATTTCCAAAAAATATGTATTAGACAATTTTATTGGTCATTTTAACCCTTATCTTTTTAGTTTAGCCCCCAGTAAACCTATTTTAACTTTTAACATAGTAATTAGTTTTTATTATTTTTACTATTAATTATGGAAAAAAATTAAGTTGAAATTATTACCTATTATAAATTATTTTTATTAAAAATATTTAATCCATTTTATAAAATTAAATTTACAAAATTTTAAGGATTTAATTTAAAATTAAACTCATAAATGCGTCGAAAAAAAAGTTTTCCAAAGAAAAGTTTTCCTGAGTATAAAAAGTTGTTATATAAAAATCAAAATAAAATTGATTATAATTACTTAAATTTTATTTATTATAATAAAATTGAACTAATTTTACTAGTAAAAAATTTAAAACAAAATGAAACTTTGTAAATTCTATAAATGAAAAGACAGTTTTCAATAAAAATTAGTATTTTCACTATTCATTGAAAATTTAATATTTTCAGAAAATTCATGAAATTTAACTCTAAGATAATTTTTAAATGATTATTTCAAAAATTACTCTAATTTTTTCAAATAAATATTCCAAAATTAGTAAAATTTAATTTTAAAATAAGCATATAAAACACAACGAAACTGTTTTTTAGAAAAATAGTTTTTAAGGATAAAATGAATTTATTCTTATCTCATTCCTAGAAAAAAATTATATAAATGATAAAAAAATTATTTAATATATAATATATAAATTTTATTAAAATCATTCACCAATAGTGATTAATTTATTTTATTTATTTAAAAACACATTGCGTGCAAAAAACAGTTTTTCAAAAAAATATTTTAATTTTAATTTTTTTATTTTTATTATAATAAATTGATAAAAATGAATTTATTTATACTTGTTTAAACCATATAATTTTCATAATTTATTTATTCCTATTCACACTCACTAATTTAACAACTAGGTTATAACATTCATATTTAAATAATATATTTTTTGAGTCATTTAAGCTCGGTGTTGCGTGTCATATATGATATCAAACCTAAAGTTATTCTTTTAAAATATTGGGGTTTACTTTTTTACCACCTTCAATAAATGTTTTCCTCATAATTTTAAATTTTTATTAATAAATAAGGGTTCTATATCTAAAAATACCTTTTCTAAAACCCCACATTGTAAAAATGGCTATGAAAACTTACTCTTGATAAGAGAGAAAGGGAATTTTAAATGTCATCTAGAATAACACATAAATAGGTTTCCTAGTATGAAAATATTAGAGGGAAGAAGAAATATGGACATAAAAGAAAAGAATAAATAATTCTGGAGAGTGATAAAGATCATTTATCACAAGAAATTGAATTCAAAATAAAAAGATAATGGTTACAAAGATATAAATCTGTGATGCATGAAAAGAACATAAATTTTTTAGAAATGAAGGTAAACATATAACATTTTTATTTCAATATATTTTTCATACATCTGAGGGATTATTTTACTATAAAGATATAAAACTCTATAAAATATACTTTTTTGATACCTTTTTATTTCATAAGATCAATCTCATCCTTTAGTTGTACTTTGATCAAATTATACCAAGATGGATTTTTTCCCCAAAGGACTGAAATTAACTTCAAATAGATAACATAATCTAAAAAATAACAAAAATCTATTTCTACGATCTTTACTAAAACTAAAATGGTTCAAATAATGTAATATAATACTCAAAATGAATAAACCTTCATATGAATAAAAAATACATTAATCTATAAAATTTAACAATAAAACCAATGGGTTAATATAGACCATTCCTTAAATAAATTACCTTATACCCCAAATAACACCAATAATATCAACATTAAAGAATATGTTAACCTCAAATGTTATCTCATAACCTAAAACTTACACCTCTAAAAATTTCATATCATTATTCCAAAATAATCCTTTATGTTAAACCTAAAGGTTATATATATATACCTCAACCCAATAATATATCTCCTAAAATATAATTAATATTCTCAGAATCATAAAGATTAAAAAATATTAGATCATATAATATGTTTCCCAAAATAAACTTAATATTTATCTATTAATATTTTTAGGTAATAAAAACTTCATATTAATCAGGTCATCACATAGTCCAGTGGAAGAAGTTATACCCTTTCTACCCATCATTTGTGGGTTTAAGTCTTGTGGTCTTTAAATATATAATGAGTTATCACCTGGTATGTAAGTTTTCCTTTTTAAAAACTATATTAATATAATTCCAATAATATTCCAAAAAAATATTATAAAAATATTAAAATATAACATTAATCATCAACTCACTTTTCAATCCCATGGTTATTTATATGATAAAACATATTTTCCCATATTTTAATAACCCATAATTACCTCATCATCCAAAATAATATAAACCCTAATGGTTATCAATACCTTTAAAATTATTTTTACAAAAGTAAATGCATTCTTCCTCAAAAAACATTTTCACTAAAACCCATACTAATTACAAGGGTTATGTTACCATAAATGTCTCTCCAAAATGTCATAAATTTTATGAAAACACCATCACTTAAAACCTAAAAAGGGGTGTATAATAAAATGATGTTATGATCAAACATAAACTCATAAACCCATGATGGTACCTATAAATCTTATTTTTAATCTAATTTGAATAAATATATTCTTCCAAAAATTAACACAACCCTTATATGTTTCATGATTCTTATAACCAAAATACCAAAAATACTTCTATAGCATAATTATTAAATCCCAATATATAAATACTTAAATCCTCTCACTTAAATGATTATTATAACATAGTTCCTTCATTGGACTATGAGTTGACCTTTAAAATAGGTCATTGACTCAAATAATTCTAAAGTTATGTATATTTAAGACTACTAACTATAAATAGATCTTTGGGATGAAATTTGTTTCACTCTATTGAACTACTCACTTTTATTTAGAAATTCATTACTCTATGCCCTTATTTTCCACACATAAAACATGGTCTTGTTCCTTTGATACAATATCTTGGGTGTCTCTTTCCACATTTCTATTAGGAATAAAATTGATCATTCTTTCCTTCATGGTCTCCACTACTCAAACTCATAGAGGACTCTATCCTTCTCTTCATTGGTGAGTCCAAGAGATGGTTAAGTATATGTTTTTTATCATATATCAGGATAACTAATTAGTCATAATAAATATATCTTTTACTTTTTTCATCATCCCATTTGGTTTCTCACAATAACCACATTTTCCTTCACATTAAATGTTAACATCATTCCTCCAGGTTTCATACATTGATTTAAATCAAAAATCATTGTGTGAGAAACAGTAATAATAATTATGAAAAATAATTTATAGGATTTCTAAATAATTATAAATTATTTTTAATCTATAAAACATTAGTTTATTAATAGTTTATTCATAATCAACATTTATTCAAATCTTTCATAATGGTTTGTAATGAAAATTTAAATTAACCCAATTGAATCCCCTAGGAGTATCAAACTAAGTGTGAAGCAAGGATCATTATTTTGCACTATGTGATGATCGATTAAAATCCCAATGAACCATTTTTAGAGTTATTACCCCTAGTTCCAACTATTCCAGAGCCACATCCACTTTTAGTCTCTAGGCATGTATGTATTACTAGGAAACCACATAATATCTAACTTAACAAAAATTTAAGATGATATATTATACTTAGACTTATTCTCAAATTCAATCATAGGTTTATATTCTATAATTTATGTTTTTCTAAATCTAGTTCCCAAGTTTTCTACTAAACTTACTCTGATACCAACTATAAAGACCCTGACCCTAGTATCCCAGAGCCAGTGGTTGCTTTATTACATTGTCATAAGATAAAAGTTCTCATATCCCAAAGGACTGAATAGTTTAGTATTTTTGGTAAACTAGATACATACTTGAGTCTCACATTATAATTTAAAACATAAATACAAAAAAAATATTTTCTTTGAGAATACCATTATTCTCTTTAACTTATCCATCCATATCAATCATAATACACTTCTTTGAATCCTACGGAAAATAAACATAATAAATGGGTGAGCTTATATGTTAAGTAATGGTTAGGTACAATAGATTCTATTATGAGTAACTAACTCATAATCAATATGGAAATTTAAATAACCAAAAACAAATTTCATTTAATAAAGAACTTAAGAATAAAGAATAATATGGCAGGAATAAATGATAATCAAATAATGAAATATAACTAATCAAATGAGCTTGAAAATTATCCATGAGCATCATAAATAATCAAATAATTACATGGAAATAAATAACTATTCTCATAATGATGGAATGCATAATTTTAGACATCATAAAAATACCATCAAGGCCTATCGACAAGACATGTTACATAAATGGGTAAGGCCTAATCCAAATACCTAAGAAAGTTTGTCTCGTGAGACCTACTAATGCATCATGGGGATATAGTCTGCCCCACCCATCCTTAATTAAGTCCAATTCATTACTCATATGAAATAGGTCAAATATAATTAATGTAAATTATAATATTTTAAAACTATCATACAAAGTTTTAATATTTTTCCTAAAAAATAAACATAATAATAAACCATCCAGAAAATATAGAGAATGGTATAAAAATAGTACATCCTTAGTTAAATTTTTCATAAACCATTAAAAGAAATAATAATGATGGTATAGTTATAACATGTCCCCAATTAAGTGTAATTAAGATATGGTTTTTTGTTGATGCTGAATAGTGATTCCATAAAATTTCATTAAAAAACAAATTTGAGGAAAATACCCTTTTCACTTTGAAAATCATTTTTAAAAACAAAACAGATTCTATAATATTTCAGAAAAAATTATTTGAAAAAAATCCTGGAAAATTGTAAATAAATATTTAAATAAATTAGTGGTCATGATGGTGGGTAATTCCTTACATGTTGTATAAGTTAAAAAATATCCCTTCACACTACTATAAAATGGTTAAAAAGTACCCCATTTAGTAAATTAAGAGATTCATTCAAAAAAAATTAAAAAACCAAACATGGGTAAAAATTTATTTAATAAAACATTTTATAATAATGAAAACATTATTTAAAATATTTTTATAAAATATGGATATGGAAGAATACCTATTTTCGAATGAAGAGATAAATAAAGTTAGCTTTTCTTAAAAACATTTTCTAAATAGTTTTAAGTAGAAAAGATAGGTAAATGGAACTATTAATTGAAAATTTCATTAATTAATATAGGAGAATAAACTAGATTTTGTTTAATCTGGAAATATCAAACAATTCCATTGAGGTAAACTTAAATAAAAACAATCTTGGATAATGATTAGATTGTGAAATAAAGCCTTACCACTTTGGTAACTTTTGAATAATAACCACCATAAAATATATAATTTAAAATTAAATTTAAATATCATTAAGATAAGAATATTCATGATATAAAATATCAAATGATAAGTATATACACTTTATAAAAGTAATAAGTGTTGAATATGGAATATGTCTCATAGAAGTAAAAGTGAGATGAGAAACTCTTACCTCGTGTCCAATTTATTTCATACATGTATGAACCTCATGTATAATAAATATATATTTATCATAAATATATTAAATAATAAAAATAATAATATATCATATCATATATGACTTACTTGTAACTTTTAATCACCCTTTTATTAATAATTATTTATTAAAATTACTATTTCAGGTTATCACTGTTTCGTTTTTCATGTATGTTTTGGTTTGGTAGTTTTGTTCCTTGTACTTTGATCATGTTACTCTAATATCAAGAATTTTAACCATGAAATAAATATCACATATTTTAATTATTTAATTATTTATAATATTTCAAAAAAATGGAGATAGAAAAATGAGTTACACCATTCATGGAAAAGGTAGGGCGTACGTACATATTTTAATTTTTTTATGGATGGAATGAAAGAAAGGTAAATGAAAATTAAACATTAAAATATAATTATTATATCATATATATCTTATATATTCATTAAATATATCCTTATTACCATCCATTTCAAAATAAAATGAAAAATTTATCGCATCAATATGTGGAGGGGGTAGTCCACATGTACACATGAGTGAAGTTATCATTCTCTAACAGATTGGAAGTTAATGTGGTATATGTGATATTATAATTATAAAAGTATATTTATTCCAAAAATATGATATATATATATATATATATATTAAATACATCATTATATCCATATTTAGGAGATGGTGATGGAAAACGAATTACATCAGTTTGTGAGGTCGTAGTCATTCGTACACACGATTGACAGTTTCATTTCCCATTTGATAGAAGAGGATATGGATATAGGTTATTAAATTAAAATAATATAATATAAATATATTTAAGATAATTTTGTTATTATCTCATAATATCTTGAGAATATTTTAACGTTATAAAAGAATAAATAAAATGATGACGTGTGGTTAAGAACTATACCTCTTCTTCAGAGAACCTACTTAGGTTTATAAATAAATCATTCCTAAAATGGTTTTGTGGAAAAAAATGTGAATCTAGATCACGGTAAGATATTTAATAAGTTTATTTGGGTATTTATTGTTTGAAATAAATGGATTTTTAAGAGTGAATACGAGAGGAAAGGGGGTTCCCTTTTGTAAGTGGGGAAGAGGACACACTTGGAATTTTTGAAAAGAATAAATTATGACCACATTTTTCACATGAATAAAGGTTAAAAAATGGATCATAATCAAAAATTAAATTATATAATTTATAAATTTATCCACAAAATAGTAATTATAAAATTTTATAGTACATTTTATCCCTTATATTTTTATTTTATATCACAGTAAATATGTTGTAACATTAAACAAGGTAATTGATTTTACTATTTTTAGTATTAATTATGACCAAAAAAATTGACCTTATTAACTGATGTTAATTATTATTATTCCAAATATGGATTCTATTTCACCAAATTCAATTCATATAATTGTAATAATTTAATTTAAAATTAAACTCGCAAACGTTCCGAAAAAACGGTTTTCCAAAGAATAGTTTTCTTAAGTATAAAAAGTTTTTACATCAAAAATCAACATAAAATTGATTAAAATAACCTAAATTAGATTAATTATAATATTATTGAACTAATTTTATTTTTAAAACAATTTCAAGAAAAAATGGATCTTTGTGAATGCTTTAAATGAAAAGAAAATTTCAATAAAAAACAGTATTTTTCACTATTCATCGAAAATTAATCATTTAAAAAAAGTATCTAAAATTAACTATAATATAATATTGATATTATGATTTAAAAAATGAAGTTAATTTTTCAAATAAATTTTTGAAAATTGGAAAAAAGTAATTTTAAAATAATTATTGAAAACGTTAAGAAACCACTTTTTAGAAAAATACTTTTTAAAGCATAGAACTAGATTTATTCTTATCTAATTCCTAGAAAAAAAATATTAGATGAATTATAAAATATTTTATTGAATATATAATATATAAATTTCATTAAATAATACATAAAAAGTATTTAATTTAATTTATTATGATAAAAACACATTGTGCGCTTAAAAATGGTTTTCTGAAAAATATTTCTTTTATTTTCAAATGATTTTTATTTTTATTATTATTTATTGATAACCAATGAATTTATTTATACATGTGTAAAAAATATTATTTTTTTAATTTATTTATTTATATTCATACCCACATATTTAACAGTTATATTATAATATCCATACTTAAATAATATATTTCACAGGTCATTTAAGCTCGGTGTTGCATGTTTTATGTGACATCGAACCTAATGTTTCTATTTTAAAATATTGGAGTGTTATAGCTAGGAAGAATCTACCCTTGATTCCACTGATGCAATGACCACATGACAGAAGGTCTCAACCAAATCATTGATGAATAAATAATTCCAACGAGTGGTAATTCTTTATCTTGGGTTGATTTAAATATAAATTATATATGATGATCCAATTTTGTGGATTTTAGGGTTTCAATTCATCAAGTTCTAAGGAGAAATCAGAAAATTTTGATGAATTCCCATTTCCAGGCATGGGACCAATTGCTAATGATTCTTCTTAGAACCTTCAAGTTTTATCAAAGTGGTCAGATAATAATTTATAATTATTTTTTGTTCATTGATAGATATGCATGTTTATTGATAGTACTTCATTTACATTAATTTTTTATTTTAATATGATAGTTGATATTATTCATTTTTTCACCTTTATATGATCCCTAATACATGAAGAAAAAATTAAGAATGACCATAGGTTCTATCGTGAGGTGTTAAGGGTTTTG
Organism: Viscum album; assembly: GCA_963277665.1. NCBI lineage: Eukaryota > Viridiplantae > Streptophyta > Magnoliopsida > Santalales > Viscaceae > Viscum > Viscum album. Next base: position 1,404,052,279 of record OY728133.1, on the reverse strand, counting down.
GATAGATGGAATAGTTGCACAACATGTAACTGGAAAGTACAATCCATGTAATGAGGTTCACCGCATATAGATGATCTGCATGATACATGGCTCGCTAAATGATAAAAACACACACATAGTAATTAATACACCATTTGTTTTATAGAATGATACTTTATAGACTACACATCATGAAACTAACTTACACATCGTGCAGTCCTACACGGTTCTCCCCATTATTTTCATGGACACTGTGTGGTCAACGTACATTTCAAACAATGCCTAAATACTTTAATATGGTCAACCTATAGTTAATGAGATTACATTCCATGTAGCTCATATACATGTCGTGTAACTCATTAATGTATTCAAGGTATACATGCCAAACTCCCCGAGCATATGTCGTGATGACACAAAATGTGATATACATAGTACCTAGCTCGTTAGTACATATCATTTAATATCCTAATATTCAAAAAAATTAAATTTTATGAATAATTTATTGATTGTAGAATTAAATCCAAACTTCATATCTATAATGCTACTATGAAACAGTGTTTTAATAGTGCATAAATTCTTGATAAATTTTACATAATTAATTCACTATAATGGTTGATGTATTTTATATAAGAATTTAAAGTGGTGCATGAATCATGCGTTAACACGTGTCCAATTTTCATAAATTTCACATTTATTCTATGATATTTTTTTATATGAAATTTCACACTAATTAACTAAGTGAATTTTTGTGTACACTGATAGTCCATGTGAGCATTTAATATATGGCTAAAGATGGTGAAGTTGGTTATATTCTATGTTGACTCCAAGTACACACTATGCATTTGTTTAATTTTAAATAAATTAATTTAGTTAATTTTCTTGAATTTAAAATGATGTAATTTATAGGACTATTTAGACAAAATAAAATGAATTAATGAATATGTTAATGTGTAATTAATTGAATTAATTTGAGTTGATTTTATCATAAAAAAAGAACAAATTGGACTAAATTCTAGTTGGTGAAAAAATATGTATTTATTGCATGTGTGGATGATCATGAGCTTAGACCGCCCAATGTATGTGCTTGAATTATTTTAATTTAGTTATTATTGCATGAGTTTTGTAATAATTATTTTATTAAATTAAAATGATGGTCTGTTGGCCATCCCCTATATTATTTAAGGTCTTGTGTGCTCATAATTTCTTTTATGTAAACATCATAACCAATCCTTTGGTTCCCCTCACCTGTGTGTGAGAAAAATATTATGTAATGGATGGAGTTCCCAAGTGAGTTAAGATGATTAAATATCAGAGCCAAGGTGAAGCTAACTTTAGTGATACATTAGAGTATATGTTGAATGATACAACTCAAACATAGTTATGGTTCAAAGAGTTTTCCCCTCGGTCTAAGGGTCAGTTTATCATCCACTAGATAAACTAACAATTTGATAAGATCATGATCATTCCACATTTATTATTTTATTTTATTCCCTTGAGTGGTTAATTATTTATGGATTATTTATCTCTATCACTTAATAAATCAATTAACAAGCATTAAAAATGGAATTAAATTAAATTGGACTATGAATAAATTTTATCTATACATGGTTAATCACTTAATTAAAATTAAATTAATATTAACATGCATGCAATAAGATAAAATTGGAATTAATGAATTAATATAAAAATCCATTAAATAAAAATATTAAGTCATTAAATCCTTCCACTACTTTAATTAATATCAAACTATAGTTTAAATTACATAACTGGCTCAAGTCAATGTGCTTTCAATTATTAAAGAATTTTAGATTGAGTTTTGGGATGAATTAACCTAGTTCACATCAATGGTTAACTTCCCAAACAAGAATTAGTGTAATTATGAATTAAGTGTTGAGGAACTATAATTCTAGGATTTTAGGATTGTTGATTCCACTCAATGGATCAAGGATTTTCATATTAATGTAGTTGGAAAGACTCTCTTACCTAAATACCTTCAAATATATTATGAGGACCAAGTTTGGGTTATGAGAAGGGACATATGAATCCATTCCATTAAAATATCCAAGAGACAAGATATTATAAAACCAATTTTGATGGATATTGGGTTTCAATAAAATAGTGGGAGACTGATAAATAAAATATATTACCTCATATAATTTTTAAATAAAGATAAAAACTAAAATATGCTATTAACTAATGAAATGTATTCCAAGAAAAATTTTCATAACATTGATATATTTTAAGAAACACACCATATCCTCACCTACACATATTTCTAGGGTAGTATATTTGTTTTGTACATTGAACTACTATAGGAAAATTTAAACCATGTAATGGAATTCCTTTCTCTTGTTCAACCACCTCACATGAGCAAGAATATGTGATAAGGATGCCTATATGAGGTACTTGGGAATTCTCCAACTATATATTGTGTTGTTACATTAGTTATATCTCGAGAAGTGATAATATAACATAAGTAAACAGATTTATATACCATGACATCTCATTTTATATCTCTTTATAAAGATAAATAGAGGCTTTAGATAAATGATAATGTCACTATACTATATTTGTGTGAACTGGAAGAGGGTACTTAGCTATTGATCTTGTCTTTGATATATTGAAATAAATAGATTAGTTAGTGAGTTTTGGGATTCCATTTATATAATATATTATCCATTAATATTATAATATCATCCTTATCTTCCAAGTTATCATTATTCATCTAGTATTATGAGATTAATTCCATAGGTCGACATCTATGGAATCTTTTGACTAAGAATCACCGGGTAGATAAGAGTTGTGGGGAACTCTATTCCACAACCCTTATAGTGAATGTGATTAAAATTCAAGGATAAAAATCCCACAAACAACTCTAGGTCAATGAATCCTTTACAACATATTTCAAAGAAACAAAATATTCATTGTAGTCCAGTGAATATACAGTTATTGTCTTCTCATGTGTGTAGAAATGTCATTTTAAAATTCACTACTATGAATTGAAGAATAAGTAATCGATTACATCACCTTCATAAATATATTCATCAAATTGATTCTATATCACTTCTTGGGTATTTAATACATTTTTATTTTAATAAAATAACTAAAGAATTATAGTGTGTTCTCCCAATGGATAATAAAGGGTGATTATTATTTTAGAAGTAAGAAACACACATAAAAAGGAAAATAAGTAAGGTGTTTTATATCAATTGCTGAGAAAGGGTGGTTTTGATGTCAGGGATGAAATATGTATGACTTCATATGTAATGGGTTTTCTTAAAGTTGTTTAGAAAGGGTTATTACTATATCAATAGTAAATAAACTCACAACATCTAATTTTTGAGTGGATTGCTTCTATTCAAACTATCATTTGTGTTAAGTGTTTTCAAGACATTTATCTCAATGTTCTTTTAGATAAAATAAGGAATTATTTCTTTTTAAATGAATGTTTTTATGGTACACTATACATTATAGTTCAATAAAACATGAACCATAATCAATAATAAATTATGAATATAATTATAATACCCTTACCCAATTGTTTCAAGATGATTGTTTGTCAAATAAAACTACAAGTTGTGATATATATACCTAATATAATGTTTATACTATTTAGTGTTAAAAATATTAGTTATATGAAATGATTATGTGTTAAAATAATAATCCTTTAGATATAAAGTTAATCCATGAATATTCCTGATTTGGTATAAGATTGGTGGAATTATATATTCCAAGGTGAAGCTAGAGGTAAATTCATATACTCCTTCATATTCCTTTAAGAAATTTTAGGAATGCTCTGTGAAGTTATAAATGCACATTGTAGGGGATGTAGGATCCTCTAGGTAGGTATGTCAGAGTATATATTAACCAATTATTCATCAATAATATAATTTAGAGTGATGGTTTTCTTGAACTCACATATCATTATTAACATCTCATAGATAAGGTAGATCAATGAGGAATCTTATATATGTATTGAAGTCCTTGATGATTTCTTTTCAGATGTATTTTTCAAATAATAGTGTAATAACTAACCATATTCCAACTATATTTAATAATGAATATCATATAAGTTATGATATGAAGAAATTACATTTTGTCACAGCTTCAGGTGTTTGATGGTATCCATTTGTAATGCTGGTGAAAGCTTCAAATATACATCATGAAAAATAGAATGTGTTACTACTAAGGACATTAACAAAATAATAAAAAAAGGTATTAATTATAACTATAATATTTACATGAGGGAATTATATATATTATGAGATGGTGGGATAGAAAAATTCTTCATTTAAATCTTGGATCTAGATGCATAAGTTATCATAAGAACATTAAACTCCACAGGTGTTAGTGGGAGTAATTTTTCCAAAGACTCGGACTACGTAGGATAGTTAAAACCATAATGATTGTTTTATATTTACCCTAGTGGGAGATATGATATTCAATAAGAATAATAAATCCTATATAGAGTAGTAAGTTTTAATATCATATTATTTAAAAGTTTAAATGAATTCAAAAATGGATTCCATATACCACTATTTATTCTATATTTTTATGGTTGATCTAAAGTTTTTGGTGGGTATTCAAAAGAGACTATACATGGATGGTACAAGTGAGGTACCATTAAGGCTATATTGATTGTAATAAACCATCATAGCTACAATAATTATTTCATATGTCAAATACACCTCCCTTGGAGGTAATTTTATGGAATATGTCTATATGACTTGACCATAAAGGTTAGAGACATCAAAGAAAGATGATATGAAATATAAGTTTCAAAGATACATTTATGGGTCAAAACAAGTATAATGATCATATTATATTTATTTGAAAAAAAAAATATAGCTATCTACAAGTGGTTAGTGGGAGTACTATAGTTTTCCAAAATAAATATGTTTGAAAATATATAAAAAATAAGTAATTAAACATGTGTTAATTAAGACTAAGGTTAATTTATCTAAAATGACTTAATTATTAACACAATTTCTAAATAACATGGTCTACTATATTATACCAATGGGTTTATAAACCAAATTTATATTACATAGTTTACATGGTACTAAAAATAAAATATAGAATAATTTACCAGAATTAGTTCCAGTGTTACATGATAATCTTATTATGAATAGTATATATATTATTAAGAGTACTTTGTAAATCTATATCACATGAAATGTTTTGTACTTAGGTTTGATTTTACTTATGTATAGAGAATAAAATGAAAATATAAAACAATACTAGGATAACAACATGGGTTGGTAGGTAGAACTATCTGACAGTGTTTAAGAAAGAAAAATCAGGTGAGTTCCTGGTAATTAGATAAATGGGAATACTAGTTTATAGGTATATAAAACTAGTATTATTTAGATCACATTGATATGGATAAATAGTAAATATATAGTAATATAAAAGGTAAATCATATTAAAATTAGTATTTTTCATATCTACATTCAACTGAGTGGGTTGAGGCTCCTGAGGCAACTTAAGAAGAAAGTTTGGAAATGATTTGTTATTGGTTTTGGAGATTACACCCAAATAGTAATATTTAATCAAACCATAATAAATTTTAACTATGGTATTATCCAATATGTTTAGGATGAAAAAGTAAAAAAATGTATATAATCATTGATATCATCACTTGATGTATTTTAATAGAGATATAAGGTCGCACTAACTAGAATAACCATAGGTAGCATGGTGGGATCAAAAACTATATCCATATATCAGTATAATCATGTTTATTATGTTATGATAACCAATTGGATAATTAATAGTTGTATATAGTATAAGTGGTGGTTTTTGTTGCAGTTTATGAACTGAAAAAAACTACTTTGAAGCTTAGATTACAAGAATATACGAAGTATTGAATATTAATTAATATCTTATCACATAATGATCATTATTCTAAATGAAATATATGTTATATTGTTCTAAGGGTAATTATCACAAAAATAGGTAATTAAAGCTCCCCTCTATAATGAGAACTTTAAAGTATTATGATGTTTTTCTTAAATATATGTTCCATGGATTAATTATATTATTTTATAGGTTACAAATTATATAACCTATCACTTTTATGGGGATAATAATACATTGAAACATTTCCTCATGATGTCCACCCTTGGTAATCTCAATATAGGAGGTTATGAGAACTTAACTTTCAATAGGAAATAAATAATTATATATGTTCTTGTATTCTCTTATCTGTGTATGTGCGTAATGATCCTAAAAATTGAATATTATTATTAATGTATATCATGATTTGTGTACTTTAATATATTGAAAAAAACTATGATGAAATATTCTTTTAGTGAGGTAGGATACATTGGGTGTGCCACAAGTGATATTGCATTAATGAATAATACATGAAAGGACTTTTATATTATTTTCTTTAAAAAAATATATATATATCAAGCCCTTTAATGGGAATATAAATTCCTAATTAAGTCTATGGACATTATTTTCTATAATAAAGTTACTCCAAATAATTTTTTTTATTTTCAAGAAAATGCAGTTTTATAGGTTTAGTGGGAACCCTCTCAAAGATCACCAGGCATGAAAACATCATAAAAGTAATAGAATATTCCCAAATTCAAAAATAATAACAACTATTAGACATCCAAATTAATAACCAATAAGAAAAATTCTCCAAATTCAAAATCATTCTTGAATAAGATCATATATTACCTCAGTCCAAGCCACCCACTCTAAGAGAGTAAAAATAAAATCATGTACCTATAGAGTCAGACTAAAACTTCCAAAACAAGTCTTTGAATCATGATCTGATTGAATATGAAGTTAATATTCAATATAACTCATTACTCTTCAATCCATAGGGGTCACTACTATATTTTTAGAATAGGTCCTTTATATCATTTCTAGTATGAAGCTGAAGACTATCTTCAATGTCAAAGTTGATAAGTTCCAAAACCACTAATTAATCATCAATAGATAAATGGTCACAGAAAATTTATTAAGAAATTTAGTCAAATTGTGATTCAAACCACTACACACATGGTTTATCAAGTCCCTAAGGATGTTTCTCCTATAACAATCTAATGCACTCCTCCTGATTCTGTAGAGAGATGACATGGGATACAGTGCATTCCCTAGGATATTCCTTAACAAATTGTAGGTAAGAAGACTTCATTATCCTAAAAAAATATAGGGAAATAAGTTATCTCCTTATTCCAAGTTTCATTGGTCCTCATTAACGGTATTAGGGTTAGAACTCTTCTGGTTTGATTTCACATATAATTTCTATACTGGATCTTAATCTACTTCAAGGCCCCTATTTAGATGAGGGAGACCTTTACTAACTACTCTTATGATTTTAGAACTGGGTAAAGATGAGTATTTCTTTCATGGTTGTATCTTTTTCATTGTATTGGTAAAGTTGTATGATTCCACCACTAATTTATTTTCTTTCTTGGTGATGGGATGAATAAAATCCTCTTCTTGGACCTCTTTCTTTCTCTCAAAAGATCAAGTAAGGGTATAAATATTATTCTTATAAGGATCATCATCCATACTTCTAGCTAGATTTTTTTCCCCTTCTTGTACTTCCTTTTCATTATTCCACCCCTCCTCTAAGTTTATCACATCATCATCCAATGCATAAATATTTTTCTAAGTTTCATTATTAGATGGAGTCTTCTAAACGAATTTACAAGTCTATCCATTATTGAGTTCCACTACCCCTAGACCCTTAGATTTCATCTTCTTCGATCCATATTCATCATGATATTAGTGTAGGATTTAAAGGCTCCTGAATCTATTAGAAGTCTCTAAAACTTAATGATTATGCTTTAATCCTACCTGCATTTCTATAGTGATGGAAAATGGGTCAGATATTATTCCCATACCTTCAGAGAAAGAGACATTGAGCATATATCTTGATGAAATCAGTATTAAACCTTCTTGATTAAATATATCATGATGAATGGATTAAACTAGATGGTTATAATTTAATAATTATTCATTTTTGTTGAAAATATATATTTATTCAGTCACTAGTTGTTTGAGATAATATTATGCAAGTTTAATATTAGATAAATATTTATTCATCAGGTAATTATTTATTTAATTATGTTAATAAAAAATATTTATTTATATTTAGTTTATTTTCAAGGTAACAATTATCTATTTATTTTGTTACATGAATATTTAATCAATATTACTTCTCTAGTTTATTGAATATAATATTTATTTATTTATTGGAAAGTAATGTAGTTTTATTTAATCATTTAAATAAATATACATTACTCAGAGTCTGATAAATATTAATGAGGAACTATTAACCAAAATTAATGGATAAAATATTAAAACATATTTTAATAAATAATAATTTATTTATTCAAGGAAATAATATTTATTTATATTTGTGTTTAGTGCATGAAAATAAAATAATAATATAGTTATTATTTAGAAATGGGGTTCACTAGGGATTTGGAGAATAATAAAGTCCCTTGTAAAATTATTTATTCTCTAACCTTAGGTCTATGAATACCGAGTTATGTTATTATCTAAACAATATAAGCCAAACCACCATTGTAAACAACTTGTTATAGAGAGAACCATCCCAATCCCTAGAGATATAAATCCCTAGAACTCCCTCAAGAATGGATATTTATCCTCCTCTATCACCCTCTAGAGTCTATAGAGAACAATAGTAATTCCTTATTGACTCTAAGGACTATATTATAATCTAAAATGGTAGACACAATCACTAGAATCATTCAATCTAGCAGCTAAATAATTTTATGGCATTGATTAGAGTTTTATGGTGTGCATGTGGATCACTGCTCGAGGGAATATACACTTGATTAACCTAACAGAATGATGGTATGATAGAAGTTCATAACCAAATAATTGATGAAGAAAGAATTATAATGAGAGTTAATTCATTATCTTAAGTAAAATTAATTATAAATTGTATGTGATTATATTTTCTCATGGATTATGAAGATGAAATTTTTCTTTTTATGTGGAGAAATCCAAATAAGTTGATGAATTCCCATTATCATGCATGGGTCGGACTATTTCCCCTATGCCCTGGAACCTTCAACTATCAGTTGCAATAGCGAAATCCAACTGATTTTCATTCCTCCATAGGTAAAACCCTAATGGTTGTCTTATGGGTTCCTAAATCCCCCGTAAATTCTAAGTAAACATAAACTTACAATGGATCGTCTACCTTAAATCATGATTATATAACATTCAATCCTTTTAAGTACTAGATGATCCACTTCATACCCTCCCAGTGTTCCTTCTTCAGAGTTTACATGAAGTGGATCACAAATCCCATTATAAATGTAGTGTCTAGTAAAGTACATATCATTACATGCATCAGGATACTTATCACTAATGAAAATAGAACCTTATCTATATACCAAACCTCATGTTTTGTTTTAATCACCTTATACTATAGAAATTTTAAGTGTATGTATAGTGGAGCTAAGACCATCTTACATACATTCATTTAAAACTTCTCAATGGTCCCCCCCCCCATATTTAGTTCCTTTGATATGGAACAAATTTTATAGCTTCTATATCTATCACAATCTTCATTCCCAATATCTTCTTAAAATTTCCAAGATCTTTCATCTCAAATATTCCATAAAAATAATGATTCAACTTTTTAATCCTCTTAATGTATGAACCAATTAACAAAATATCATCTATATATATAATAATGATGATGAAACTTCCATCATTCCACACCTTCTAATAGAAACAATGATTCATTTTTCACTGAGTAAAATATTCCTCATCCATGAAAGCATCGAATATCGGATTCTAATTCCTTGGAACCTCCTTTAAGACACAAATGATTTTTTTATCTTATATATAAATTCCTCATTTTTATAATCCATGAAACCAATCGAAGGATACATTTAAATTTATTCCTCCAAATCTCTATAATGAAATAATTTCTTTACATCCATCTTTTCTAAGTTTATATTATCGATAGAAACCATGCTTAGAACTATCTAGTTGGTTGTATTTTTAACTATTGGTGAGAAAATATCTATAAAGTTAGTCCCTTCCTTTTATTTAAATCCATTAACCACTAGTTTTTCCTTATACTACTACTTACCATAAACCTTATATTTAAAATAGAACCCCCACTTATTCTCTAATGATTTTTTCTATTATGATAACTCCATTAACTCCCATGTTTCATTAGTATCTGACTAACACATTTTTTCCTCCATTAACAATTCCCACTATCCAGATTCATTGAGAGTGGATGCCTCCTCTAGGATTTTTTTAACTATATCTATTAAAATTAATAACTTCATGCTAACTCCAAAACATTGATCTAGTTTTCTAACTCAGGTATATCTCTACACTATATCTTACAACTCAACTCTATCTGGTACTATATCTTGTTGTCCACTATTTACTAGATAACTATCTAATGATACCCTAAATTCTGGATCTTTCCCTCAGGATACAATAGTCCAAGATCATTTTGGAATATATTCCACTAGTCTAGCTTCCATACTTCAAATGTTTCCATATAAACTCTCTAAAACTTATTTCCTTCTGGTACTCATGATCATATCAACTTAGAATTGGTTAGTTTATTATATAATTTCAAATTCCTTTGTTTCCAAGTTCTGATCCTTCCAAAAAAAACCTTCTCATTGAAGAGAACATACTATCTACTAATTATCTTCTAATGATTATCATCCGGGAGATGGAATCCAAAATTATTTTCGCTATAACCCATAAAAAGACATGTCATGAACTTTGAATTCAGTTTATCTATATCCTTTTCATTGGTATGAATATAGGTGATGCTAATGAAAAAATTTAGGTTCCTAAATTCCAATTTTTTTGGACCATAGTTGTTATGAAACATTATATCCCAATAGAGAGGAAAGACTTCTATTAATAATATATGATTTTGTGGTCACTACTTCCACATAAATTTCCTTGGGTATTATTAAAGGCACTATCATGATGTTTTCCTTATCCATTGACATTTGGGATCATTAATTATGCCACACAATTATACTGAGGTGTTTTAGACACAATTCTCTCCAACCTAATCTTCTTATTTCGATAGAAGTTCTAGAAGTTCATTCTATTATACTCTCTATCAATGGTATATCTTAATCATTTTAATATCAAATCGGTTTACCTCTCCACATGGATTTCCTTTTAATGAATACGGTAAAGAAATTAGATGTTTTATTTAGAAATTAAAATCATACTTTTCTTATTGCATTATCAATGAAAGTCATAATGTAAAGTGACCCACTATGATATTAGACTGGGGTAGGATCCTAAACATCCAAGTGATCCAGTTATAAATTTCAAGATCTTGGATTTAACCCATTCAAGTTGAAAATTACCATTTTCTACTTCCCAAACGCACAACTATCACATATTATTAACTTGTTTTGATCAAGATTTATCATTTATTTTACAGTTAGAACCTTAATATTCTTTTAACTAACATCTCTAATTCATAAATTCCATAACTATGGACTATCTGACATTGATACTTGCATAATTATAACTCCATATGGTCTTCCAATCAGATATAGTGTCTCATAATTTACTCCTCATGAAACCACCATCAATCCTCAATTCACCTTCTAAACTCTTCTATAAAAGAAAGTAACATAACCAACCCCATCTATATGTCTTATATAAATTAATTTATTTCATAGATCTAGGATGTGTCTAACTTATTTCAATAGTAAGAACCTTATGTTCTTTATCCAAACATTATCATATCCTTTCTATATAATTTCTAAAGCTTTATCATCTTCCAAATATAATTTTCTAAAATTTCTATAAACATAATTCAACATTCATCCTTGCTCTTACATTGAGTAAAATGATTCTTTTGAGTCAACCACCCATGAATTTACCTGAATGTTTATACTGATCAACAAGTTTTTGGATCCCTTGGAAATACTCATAGAATTTGAACATCTAAAAGTTGATCTCTTAGAATTTTCCTTGATATATCTATAATCCTTCTTGAGATGTCTTCTTTTCCCACATTGTCAACATGTAGGACTAGGTCCATCTGATTTACCATAACTTCTATCACAAGATCTATCTTATGATTATTTCTTGCAACAACTCCATAGAGGTGATCATCCCATTCCATTGGTATTTAGAATGGTTCTAAAAGGGTCTCATTTCTCCCTATATTTATGTTATTCATTCAATATTAAGTTCCTGACATCCTCAAACACCAAGTCGTATTTTCCATAGGAATTACTAACTATCATTACCATCATGTCCCATAACTCCAGAAATGATGACAGTAGTAGAAGCTCCCGAACATTATATGTGAACTTCACTTTCACTGATTTAAGCTACCCTCAGATCATGTAGAATTAAATCATATGATATTACATGGTTTTGGCTTCTGATATCCTCATGCTAAACAACCTATGAATCATGAACACTTTCTTAAGTGTCGTTGGATTATTTCACCTATCTTATAGGGCCTTTATAAAGTTTATTGTGGTATTTACTTACCAAATATTAAAATCTATATTATATTCTAATGAAATCATCAAAAAACCAAGTGCCTATTGTCTAACCATTCTTATTATATTTGACTCATCTTCTCTGACATAAATCTCATTAATGGAACCTAAAAATACTTATTAATGGGATATTCCTCTATCTTCATTCTTTGCAAACCAAATTTTTTTCTGTTAAAATTTTCTATATTGACGTTACCTTTATCCAACATCATACCTTTAGATGAAAATAAACTCCCACTAAAATAAAAAATAATAATTTAAAATAAAGAGAGTGGGCATTACTCGAGCTTCCTTTAAATGTGTAGATTGGAGAAATTAAAAATAACCACAAACTTTGAAATATACCACCTGTTAAGAATCCTAAAACTTCCAATAACAAGAATGTATCCTCTTAATGGTTCATAAAGTGCACAAAGATCCTTTATATAGACTCCCTTGTGCTTATTGTACTATAATATAGCAATTATTCACACCCCACTCACCGCACTAATCTGACCTTGCACACACTCAAGAAAAAATCACAGGCTCACAAACATTCAAAAGAAAAATGATAAAGGAAAATACACATAAATTTATATGGTTCAGAAGTGAATCCCATATCCATGGAAAAAACACTAAAAATTATTCTATTATAATCAAAATATATAATAATTTCAATTACTTTTACAAATCAATAACTTAGATCACTAGTTATAAGTAATATTAGGTACCATTCACACTACAGGTCTACTGATGGTCCCACTTCTTATTGAAAGTATCATCAAATTAAACAGATGTATTGCTAACCAATATTCATGGATGACCCACCATTGAACCTAGTAACTTTCTATCTCCTATTTCAATCTATATATGGATACTAAAACTGGTGAATAATGAAAGGTTACCTGGCCTTTTTTCACAATCCATGGGAAGAAATGCTATAACGTTTTCTAAACATCATCTAGTCCACTGACCATTACACATTCCCCATTGGACGATGCTATCATCTAATCATCCCACTATTCACTCAAGGTCGTCCACAACCACTCCTTGAACCCTAAGACCAATATATCATCTATAGGACCTCATTCTGATAGAGTGAATCAGTACTTGAACATGATTCACACTCATATAATGGTCAAAATTACTTCTTATTCATGAAAATAGTAATCAAGAGTTATTACTCTAGGGGAGATCACTATATCATTTTTTGTGAAAAATAATGGTGGAAGGGTTTTGAAAATGATGATTAGTACATCTAGTGGATGAAGTTTTTTACAGCTTCAAAATAAGTATGATTGAACTTTGGTATGAAGTTTTGGTTGGGTGAGAATATTTTATTTTCATAAATTTTTTATATCATGCTTATGTAAATATGTATTTCATTCATGTGTATCATTTAAGTTCCTCTTATTTGGGATTATATATTATTTCATCTACATTGGATTTATTTCTATCTTCTGGTCAAGTAATCCATCTTGGATATATTCTTTTCTTATGTAACTAAAGTATATTATTTGCCATATTTTTTTCTCATTTCTTACACAATGTATTCGTCTGTGATTCTCCTATCATGATCATAAGTCCAATTGGACCAAAACACATTATATTTAGAATTCTTTTTTATCTTTACATTTTTTCAACCTTATATAGCACTAAACATTTTCTGATTAGTTATAAATTTTGTTATACTGTATTGAACTATTTATTTTTATAATATTTTCTAGATTAGTATATTGAATTGAAATTTTTTTTGTCTTTTATTTACAATATGAACATATATGTTACTTTTATTTATGTAGTTGTGAATCTTTTTGTGTAATTAGCGAGTTATATTTTTGAATTATTGATGTATCACCATTGTTTTGATGTATATTTTCATTGTGAAACTTAGATTGATTATTCACTGGAAAACTTCTTTTCTTGTTTCATGTGATTGAAAAAAAATATTTAATTTGATAATGTATATTTATTTTCTAATAATTTAAAATAGATTTATATATAATTAAAATATTTATTATGTTTTGTTTCCAGACACATTATGATAGTCAGTGTACCCATAGACTGTTAAATTCATTGGTTCTTTTATGAATGAAAAAATCCATCACAAAAATTGATATCAAAGTTAATTTGATTATCATAATGGCTTTAATGAAATTAAAAAAAGAAAATTTTGACGGAAAAAATAATTTTGATTTTTTTTGTATTAAGATGAATGTGTTATTGTTTTATCAAGATTATTTTAATGTTCTCTATGACCCTAAATTAATAATTTACTCTATTTCCACTAAATAATAGATTTTTTTCCTGAATGAAAGGAATATACCTTAAATCCATATATCATATAGTATGATGTGGATTGTCATAAATTATGAAAACAACATATGGAAAAATACTTATATGTTTAAGTCTGTGGGAATTTCAGATTTTATGACATTGAGATATCATAAGTTGGCTATTTGGAATATCATATTATATGATATAATTGATTCATAGTTCCATGAATAAATTTTTTTGATTCATTAGGAACTTTCATGACTTATTTAGATATCTGAACATAAAGTACTTAACATTCAATTCTACCTAACACATCAGCTATCGTTAAATGGTATGGGAGGGTTAATGGGATGAGGGTTATAAAAGTTGTAACTGAAGGAAATAATTGTACATTTTTGAAATGTATGAGTATATTCATGGATTGAGGAGTGTTATTGTATCCTATATAAATAAGTAAAAACTATAATTCTAGTGGGTGAAATCTCTTGAGTGGTATTTGAACAAATTTATCTTACCCTAAAATCTCTCTTATTTATTATTTATTTTATTTTGAGATAAATGTATATCATAAAGGTTTAAAGGATCTTTCCCATATAATTTTGGTGATTTATTGTAATACATGGATACAACTCAGATGTTAATACCCTTATGGTTGTTCCTTGGTGATATCCATCAAGAACATAAATAAGTCATTGATAGTTTCATTAAATTGTTTAAGGTATGCATTTTCTTTTATAGCATCATATCATTTCAGCTGTAATGGAATGATGTTATTAGGTTTCATGTTTCTTATTCAATTAATCTAATTTTTTTAATGGTTAATTATATCTTAGAAACCTATTGGTGGTATTAGAGTCATACCATGCATTTTGATTCATGAAATAATTTAAGAAATGAACTTTTTTGAACTTTTTTTACTTATCATAATCACTATCATAAAATATGATTCAGATTTTTTTCTACTAATGAGTCATAACTTATGATATGGAAATCATTGCTAAGGAATCAATAAAAATATATTGTTTTTTGTATTAGTCATAATGTATGAAATCATGTAATTTTATTTGATGATAGAACTTTTTGGGGTTTAAAGGGGTCTTATGAAACTTATTAAGGGAAGAAAAATCAATCAAGAAACCCAAACCAAGATCTCTAATAAATATTATAGAAACCATGCCTAAAATTGAAAATTAATAACTCTGTAAACAATATTTGTACCTTACACCAATAAGCAATAACTACATCTATCATAATCATTTTTGGTTGATGAATATCACCAAAGTGGTAGCCATAGGGCATCCCACCTCTAAAGGTATTCATGGTATGAACTAGAATCACTAATCATATGAGTATAATTCACCACCCTTCATGATGTGTTAGTGCCTCATAGGGATAATAAGGAAAATGAAGAGAAATTTGGGTTTCATAGAGTTTCTTCCAAGCATTAAGCAGTCACTCACATTTCCATCACATGGTAGTGATCTCTTTATAATTCATGAGTTAATTCCTCAACCAATACATACACCGTATGCATGAATTAATATACCTCAATGTTTCATCTTATGTAACAACCCATTAAATGATAGAAAATGTGAAATAAAACCATGAATGATTATATTTATCATTAAACCACCAATGATCATAGATAACAACATCATATATTGTATACTGAAATCCCACCATACATTGAGAAAATATATTCTCAAGATATGCATCTCATGCATATCACAATATATTAGTGACAATATAATCTTAATCCTTTCCTA
The DNA here is from genome assembly GCA_963277665.1 of Viscum album. Classification (NCBI taxonomy): domain Eukaryota; kingdom Viridiplantae; phylum Streptophyta; class Magnoliopsida; order Santalales; family Viscaceae; genus Viscum; species Viscum album. Next base: position 1,404,035,751 of record OY728133.1, on the reverse strand, counting down.
AAGTATATATTGGAAACAATTTAATCTCAAGGTATGATTAAGGATACATTAACAACTAAATATCCTCAAGCTTAGGCTTTAGGGAATATTAGCTTCTTTAATCTCCCACTTACACTAAAGTCTTAAAGACTTTGTTCAATTTCACCTTATATTATATTATATACAATAACTTATAAAAACATATCCAAAAATCTTTTAGATATACTCCAAAATATTTTTGGAAGGTTATCATCAACTTCACCATGTATCACATTATATGTAATACCTTATGAATATCCATCCAAAAATATTTTGGATTAACTCCAAAACACTTTTAAAGTATCTCTTTGAGTCATACTAAAATCCCATTTTTTAACCACAGAGTGTAACCTGATAGGCCTTTGTATCTTTAAAAATAGATATAAATATTTGGATCCATAAATTTTAGAAAATATAATACTATAGAAAATAATTAGTGATACTCAATCTATAAAGGGATCTGGTGTGATCTCCACCAAATAGATGTATCTCTATAACTGTGTCCATCAGTCACAGCAAATTCTAGAATACACTCCCATATATTCACTTTTTATAATATATAAAGTGACCATGGGACATGATATACTTCAATCACATATATATAACTTATACATTCTCTAAAATCTGAGTATATACTAACCTGATTGATGAATACATCACATGTCATTCACCTTTATAGATGAACACATCATATGCCCCTCTCCTTAATAGATAATCATATCATATGTACTATCTAGGTGTGGTGTAACTCTCCTTGGTCTATCTCAATCGAGTTCTTTAGTGTCATAGTCTTTATACGAGCGGGAAAATTTTATCTTGGTTGAGCTCTAACTGAGGGCATGATCAACAACATATACAACCTCTCCCTGATTAGCTAAGCCAAAAGGATTGAGTAAGAAAGGTATCAAAGTATAAAGGTTTCCATGCTTAGTTTCTCACAAACCATAGTAAATGGGGACAATATGATCCATAAAACCCTAGATACCAAATACATAGTGTATGATACTCCATTTGGTATACATAGTGGGTCATCTAGCTCACAAAAACACTTTTTATGCCTTATGAGAATATTTTGTATCTTTATATAGAAATATTATCCATGATAACCTTAAAATTTCATCATAATATTTAATAATCCATGATAAACATAGGTTAAGGATAACTCAAAGTCATACTTTTAGAGTAAAATTATCATTATATTCCTTGAAATGTATATCAATATATACATTTATACATTTAACATGAGAGAATGATAAAGTAAAGATTTCCTTTTACATGATACATTTTATATTCCTAAAACTCTATAATAATATTTAACAAAAACCCTATATAAGAGTCTATATATCATATCATATATAATATAATTCCAGACCATCCTTATGTTTTCAACATTTTCTAGGGTTTTGTTAACTCACTATATATATATATATTTGTGTGTGTAATTCCTACCACATCACTATGTTACCACGTGATAAAATCCTCCCACTATACTCTTTAGTGAGTAACATCTAAAAATAAAACATGTTTGAATAATGGAATAATTTATGAATCATATTCCTAAGGATAAAATCCTTAAACATATTAAAACTCCTTAACTCCACAACATCAAATGTTATGAAACCACTAACTTCTATTATCTACTTATAAATTTTATAAGTTTTACATCATAATCCTTATAAATAATTCCATTAAACTCTTCCCTTTAAATCTATTAGTAAATAAAGTAATTATTTACATTATTAATTTACTATCACATCCTAAACATATTTAAGATAAAGTGACCATCCCATTATTGGACTCTCCAACTAAATTTTCTTCTTAAAGTTTGAAATTTTCTAATTTTTTATTATTTACATGGAACGAGATCCTAGAAATAATATGCCTGATCTATCTACTCTCATCACTTGATAATATTGGGTAAAATTATCTTGAAATTATTTATATTTTCAAAATATTTCTATAGATGAAAATATGATGAATTCCTTAACCAAAAATAACCCTTATAAGAAATATTTAGTCTCTCTAAGTCATTATCATGCTCAATCATATTGATTATCATTTGACAAATCCAATCACATTAATTATATCATAGTAAAATCACTTAGGTAATTTTGAATATAATTCATTTTAAACCATAATTGAATCATTTTGTGCTTCTTATAAGAATATAGATTCACCTATTAGGTAACTTTAATTATTGGTCACTCATGAATGTGTTTCACTAATGCATATAATCTTTTTTACTTAAGAACTTTTCTTATGTCACTAGTAAAATGATTTGTGTACATAAAGACTCTCCTTTCAAGGATTTATTTCAAATTTAAGTTTTATGATGATTCTATTTATCTATAATAGAATATTTTATCAGATGAGTACCATATTTTATTACCATTTAATAGAGAATTTTATTAAATGGGTTCCCACCAAAATGATAACCCTCTTTAAATTCATCATATACATTAGGGATAAAATATCTATACTTCATCATGACTTACAATGAATATCACATAAATAATCAATGAATATATCTAATCAATAACTATTTTTAATCATATGATATATAACTCTTGAATACCTGAGAGAGAAAAACTTTACCCAATATATTAAGCATATAAACTCAATTCCATTCCTATGGAATCCTAATGGTTATAGTTTCCTATATAAGTGTGGCCCAAATAAAATTCCAGGAGAAAAACACATAATAGTTAGGATCACCTCATTAATTTATTTCCTTACATAATCTATGGGAACCTAATGGTTATAGTCACCCATACTAAATGATCAAGGTCTTGAAAAGTGCCTCTTTATAAGGATTTTAACACTTAGTATTTGAAGTTGATTTAATCTCACAATGTTATATCAAGTTATTCCCATTATATATGAAATATTTTAGTTATTTAGTTTGGAATCATATTCCTTATATGATATATTCAATCCATATTGATGTGTAAATCCTTACACAACACATAGATTATATTACTCACCCAAAAATAGAATCTAAATATATTTAGACATATTTAAGTGAATATTATGAATAAGGTACATGAAATCTTCATTTAAAGGATTATAATTATATGAAATTGATAAAATTCACATGATTAATCTCGAATCCATAGATAGTTAACCCCCACCTTTATAGAATAATTCATAAGCCTCAAGGCTGGTGGAAAGTCTGACCCAAAGTCCCTATACCTAGAGATAATTTACTCAATAGTGATTTCATCTCATCATATCTCTAACATAAAATATGTAAAAACTATATTCACTAACTAAATTTAAACTAATAACTTCAATTACAAACTATAGTTCAGGTATATTGAAACTAAATCCTTTTTCATACCAAGAATATAACTACTAAGATAAATGTATGATAATATATAGAAACAATTTAAAAATTAAACTAAATCATTCACATATTCATAATATAAAAAATTTATAGCTATTAATAAGCTAGTAATAACATTTAAATAAATGATTATTTCACTTATTTAAACATGAGATAAATATTAATAAACAAATAATAAATAAAAACTAAATATCAAGATTTTATAATTAATTAATTTATTATAGAAATTCTATAATCCTAAATATAATCAGTTTATATTCATTTCATAATATAAAATCCTTCATATTATTCATTTTGTAACATTTCATTTAAATATATGATATTTTAAGAATCATAACATTTTATAATCTAATTTCTATTATGTAAACATTTTACGAAATCTAAATATGATATACTTAGAATTATTTAAACCTTTATAAAAATAACCACCAAAACTCCTTTTGATTTCGTTTAAATAATATTCCAAATAAGGCCTCTTAATTTTAACAATTCAGCTAAATTTTCATGAATAATTCATAATTTAAATATAAAAAATTTATATTTTAGCCTTATTTTATAATTTATAAACACTTTATAAATTATCCTTTTGATTTATAAATAAAAAATATATTTATTAAATCATAAGTAATTCCATATAATTTTATAAAATTTATTTTTAATATTAACATTTAATATTGAAAAATATTTAATAATAAATATTCCATAAAAATTAATTAATTGATTATAAACCCTTTATAATTTATTATATTTATAAAAAAATTATAAATTAATAAATATCCCTCAAATAAATTTTATCAAAACTTATAAATTATTCATAAATAATAAAAACGATGGACCTATGATTATGTTATCACAAAAACTTAAAATTGATGTCTAATTTGAGATTACATTATCACATAACATAATATCAAGCTTTAAGTAAAGATTATGTTTATCATATAACATGGTGTTAATGAACCTGAAGTGAGTTATGTTATCACATAATCATAAAATAAGGGACTCCCCTGAGACTATGTTATGGTGTAACATATTATTGATGAGAATCACCGCACATTAAATTTTATCAAAATGTAATATTAAGTAGATAAAATCATATTACATTATCTTCTAACATAATGTCAATGGTCTATAACTCAAACATTGTTATCACATAGCATGGAATCATACACACTACTTGAGACTATGATTATCACATAATGTAAAATAAAGTTTTACCTAAAATTACATGATCAATATAAGATAACATTGATGACACTAGTTGATATTATGTTGTTGCTCAACATAATGTCAAGTTATTAGTTAACATTGTGTTATTATATTGTAATATTAGGCTAACTATTATTAATTTCAAAACATGATTCCATGCATCTGATTAACATGGAAATATTTTATACCACTAATATGTTTTAAAGGGGTCTAATAACACTTATTAAAGGCAATAAAATAAATCTAGAAACCCAAACCTAGATCTTTATGCAATATTCCAGAGACCATGCATAAAATTGGAAATACAAAAGTCTGAAAATGATATATGTACCTTACACTGATGAGAAATAATTTCATCCATATTCATCATCTGTGGTTGAGGAAGATATCAAAAATTGGAAAATATAGGGAATTCCACCTCTGGAGGTAGCCCCGATATGTATCTAAATCACACATTATACAAGTAAAATCCATCATCCTCTGTGATTGGAAAGCACCTCACAAGGATAAGGAGGAAGTTGAAGAGAAATTAAAGATCCAGATATTTTTATCCAAGAATGAATCACTCACACTCATTTCCATCACATAATAATGGGATATTTATAGGTTCTTAATGGACTCTTCTTGTACATTCATGAATTAACTCATTTGTTATAACACATGAGTTAACACCTTGACAATATAAGTATAGTATGCATGAATTAAACTCCCTTCACATCACAACTTATATAATGTTTCATTAAATGATATCCAAATGTAAGAAAACATTGAATGATAAAATTTATCATTTGGAATTCAAATATTATATATATAAGTAACATTTCATGCATACTATAAGACCACTGTATAGCCCCACCGTTGGTGGTGGGGTGGTAAGGGTTTGGGGGGTGAGGGGCAGGTCGCGGGGTCAAGTCCCCGGGCTTGCGATTTAATGTAATTTTCTTCCTTGTGTGTGTGCCGCTTTCGCGGTTGTACCCAATTTTTTATAAGACCACTGTAATATCCCATTCCTGTATAATTCAAAAATTCCATAAGTAATTTGAAATTTTAAAATTAGTAAATGAGATGAGTTTTGAACCAGGATTTGGAATTGAATTTCTAGAGCTCAATAACCCTAAGAGGAGTATTTTGGTTGGGGTTTAAGGCTCATAAGGTATTTTTAGGGATTAAAGGAGTTCAAGAAGTATCCTAGGGTGGCTGGAATGTAGGTTGGTTGTATCTGGTGTGTTGGATAATAGCCTTGCTGGCTTGCTAGGCTCATTAGCTATCTGGTGAGGTATGTGAGGAAGTAAATTACATTACCCCCCCCCCTTAAGTTTTTGAGATGGGGGAACCCTCCTCTCCCCTTTATTTCATTTTCATGAGTAGGGGATCCATCCACATCTCCTCCTCCTTCAAAACCTTCAATATAGGTCTTTAAATGGGTTTTTATCAATCATTTGAGGAATATTTTAATCTTTATCATTCTCTATTAATATCATCTTATCTCTATTATGGATTTCATTTTATTTGGATGGTTTTTTTTTGGAATTTAACTATATCATGGTGGAATTTAAAGATTCTCATGGGGCTTAATTTTTCCTATTATGAGGATCTCTCGAGATTCCATTTGCACCTAGTTTTTTAGAGATTTGATAAGGTGTGTCACTATTATGGATTTTATTAGTTATTACTTTAAAAAAAAATCCAATTAGTTTGGTATTGTTTGTTGTGGATTTATCTTGGAATAGGTTTGAGAATGTGATATGGTCTATTATCGTGCCTTTGAACTTATTTATTATTTAGTGTGATAACCCAATGAGTTTTCACTAAATATCATAAGTTTCAATTGAATTAATTAAATTTTTATGATTAATTAATTATTGATATTTGGCTTGAGTTTGAGGATCAGGTCATTTAGATGATCTTGGTTGGTCATGGATGAGGCTAGGTGGGATTTGGTGGGCCTTGTTATTTGCTTACAACCTTTTAAAAATAAATAGTAAAGCTTCTAAAATGGTAGTTGGTCTATACAATTTCCCTCATGGTATTTATTGTTTTGATTTATACTTATGGCATGTGGTCTTTCCACTATGTTGATTGAAACATTTAAATTAAATAATTTTTGTAATTAAAACATATTATTTTTTTTATTTTTTATTAATTTAACTATCTTAATAAATTAAATTAAAATTTCCATTACTAGGAGGCACAAATTTCCAAAACTATGACAAACCTTAGGAACTAGATCATTTTTCCTCAACTGATGATGGTTAATCCCTTCCTTGAAAATGGATATTTTAGTTGTGTAGAACCCAATAGGGGTGTTCTTAATTAAATTTGAATGAATTTGACTTAGTGGATCCTACCTATAAGCCTTAAATTCCAACATGAAGGGGTGTGAGTTAACCAGAGATGGGTATCCCAAGTTGGTCATATGAGGACTTGGGTGGTTACATGGAGTTGATTGGCTAATTGGGCGGGGCTGGAGAGTGGAATGAAAAGAGTTACTTAACTAAGATTGATGGACCAAGTTGGTACCTTTATGCTTATTTTTATCTAGAAAACCCTGATTAGGGTGCATCCCTTTTGACATGACATGGGAAACTTGAGTAGGCACCCAGTGATAGACTGACCCTAAGCAGGTTCATATGGGTATGAGTAGAGATAGTCATGGGTGTCACCTTAGAACTCGCACCAGACATGTAATTCCATGGGGATATGAATTATAGTGATGGGTTTATGAATTCATCTTACACTATAATTTTATTTATTCTTTCGTTTGTTTGTTTGGATAAATTTATGGTACCCATACGTGCTTCATGGGACCCAACCTATGGGATGATGTGATGACAGTATAGTGGATTCCCAATGTCACTTCCTAGGATCTGACTATAGGCCTCATATGATACTATGTGAAATGGATTGGATGCATTGATTTAATTGTGTATGCATGGTTTGTATCTTAGTATATATCTATTGATCCATTTAAAGAATTTTTTGGACACTGGGATTCAGGCTTGGGTCTATATGGGATGCCCTAGACACCATAGTCCCTAGGATTCCTAGTATGTTAAGGATAAAACCATTTAGTCTTTTGGATTTTTATTATAATGATTATAATTATAATATTCATAGTTTATCCATAGGATTCAACCAGTTGATCATGATTAAATTACATGTATCTAATGAGGATTCCTAGGATACCTGGGATACAATTGATTAGCATAGTGACATAAATTTTGACCATTGGGTCAGTGAATTATTGGGATACTTGGGAATTAGTTTTGATCCATTTGTTATATTGGATATTTGATATATTCCGATGGTGACAAGGATTTGGTTGTTGATTATTTCATTTAGATTTATTGGCCACTTGAGCCCGATTATGAGGGTTATACCTTAGGATTTGATATTTATATGGTTGGAATGATATACTGACATACTAAAAGTCACCCCATTACTAGATAAAGTAGGTATTGTTGATCATCATCATAAACCTAAGAATGGAAAATTCTATGTTTTTATTATGTGGGTCGGTATAGTCTACGTGATGTTCTTATGGACATTATATAATTAAACCAAAGTTGGTATTGTTTGGTAATTTTATTTTATCATTTAGTAGTTCATTTATTTATATTGAGTATTTATCATGCACATATCACTATGTATTACTATTTTTATAAGACCTCATTGGTGGTGACCTACTAAGTTTTTTACTCACACCCTACTCAAGTGGCCATGTCACTTGGGTACCTAAGAAGGTTTTTCACTTATTACAGGTACAAGTTGGGCAAAGGCCTCAAGTTCGATCATTCAACAATAAATATGGGATGATATTTGAGATCATTATGGTATGAGGCTTAGTGTAATTATGGATATGATATCTTTTATTTCTTTATCATTAGTATGTATTTGTGATCATCCAATAGGTTCTCAACTATGTATGCATTCCATGGATATTCAGGCCTCTGCTTCATTCCATTTATTATCTATATTACTTATATTATACTTCCACTTTCAATTTATTTATGATTAATGATATTTAGTTATTTTATATTCTATTTTTAACTATAATACAGGTATTATAGTCTCCCCACAATGCCTCCTTAGACCCCCGCTACTAGTCGAAAACCTCTAAAATTTGAGAAGGTGTGCCTGAGGTCATGTGGAAATCCCATCTAGTTATTATTCATAGAGTGAGTCGGGTCGGGGTAGTGTAAAGTTGTATCATAACCATTTTTACTCTGTCTTACTATTTAGTTATTTGGTATACTAGATATATAGAAATCTATTGGAGTTTATGGTAGAACCTAAACTGGGGAATCATTAACACCTTTTCCAGTCGAATTCCAGGTTACCATGGGTATCGTATTCATGTTATTGGATTATGTTATTATTGTGATTGTGATTTTAACCTAGAATTGCACACATGTGGTTTGATATTTATGGTTTATAGTTTATGGACTTTGGATATTGGCTAATTTGAAAGAGACCAGTTCTCGATTTGATTACTATCTCATATTGGAAAGAGTTTCCTCATGCATTATCCCATGAATGCAAGATCCATATGACATTTATAATCCTAGTATTGTGATTTTTTTCAATGATGACTGGTGATCAACTATTTAAAGTGTAAAAAACTACTCATATGGTGTTTTCCCATAAATGTACTTGGTATAATTTTGTTCAGTTGGTCAGACTTGTATATGTATTTCCTTCTTACTACAGGTCATATGAATCTATGATGAGATACTTAGGATGATTATGATGTAGTCCCTTGATGCATGGGACATGGAGTGACACTAGTGGGTCAATGAAAGAATTTTATGCCTTTATGGAAAAACCCTTTCGAGTTTCTAGTATTTTGGTTCGATTACATAAAATTCTAGTAACAACCTATATAGTGTTTTCCCATATAGCTTGGATTGAAATTCTACTTAAACAAAATATATTTTTATAGTTTATTGACACATATCATTTAGGAAATTCCATTGTATATATTCTTATTGATTGATCTTATGGTTATTCTCTAGGGAAAGACAATGTGTGGGATCTTGGTTAGAATCAGTGGCCTGATGACTTAGTATGAGGTGCCTAAAATTTCATACATGAGACCCAAGAGATGGTTGTATTTGCATGTTAGTATTTTGTCTTGAGATTGAAGTGTGCATGTTGACTCGTGATATGTGGATTTTATATGGATGTCCTATAGGTTGGGTGGTTGGACCAAGTGACCTTGGTATGAGACTCAACTGGATGGTATATATGGGATTCCCAAGAGACCTTTATTTTTTACTTAAACCTTAGTAGGTTAGTGTAAAATGATGTTTGAGAGAAACCCTAGAGAGGGGTTAGCCCATGTTTTATCAGTTACTTAGGGGATGAAAGAGAGAGTGAGTGATTTAGGTTGTTTGATCGATGCATAAGAGATGATAATGGGGATGTTGTATAGGCATAGAGATGATTTGGAATTTTTTATGAGGAAAGAACCTTGAATAAATCTACCTTGGGTATCGATATCGGTTTTAAAGGCTAAGTTCATTCAGATGCCTAACCCTACTATTATGGATATACTAGTACATGGTGAGATCATGGATGATGATCGTGATTTGAAATAGTTTCATAAGGATACCAAGTGTGTGGATGAGATTGGTACACCTTGGGGAATGGGTGGATGCATGTGGTATAAGAATGAAACCATGTAGGAGGTGATCATGATAAGAATCATGGAATAGGTAAGGTTCCAAATTTTAAAAAGGAGTTCCAAGGGTACTCCTGACTTAATGGGACTGACATACTCAAGGAACAAGGATAGTAGTTTTGGTATTTCATCCTAGTTCTAATTACGTGTGACTCAAGGGATCATGATTTGAGAGATGGATCAGTGATATGATATAATATGATGTTGTGTATAATGATATGGAAAGAGTATACACCATTGAATGTGGTACTCATTTACATGGTAAATCAGTGGGTAGTTGGATGTGAGATGAGGACTGATGAAATTAATGAAACACTTACAAACTTGGTTTCATGTGTTCTGATATAAATGAGGAGTTCCCCCATGGTGTGGGTTGTTTTGTAAATAGATGAGGGGTGGTGACCTAAGATAGAATGAGTGTGGCTTGGGAGGATCGACACGTGTTTGTTTTTGGAACCTATTGATGTTGCATTCATGGAGAAATATAAGTAAATTCAGATGGTGTGGAGTCCTCCATTGGCCATCGAGGGGTTCATTATGGATCTATTATAATAAAATAACATGGGTTGTGTTCTCGTGTTCTAGGAACAGGTGGTAGATTGATGTTCATGTTGGATTTTGGGTAAAATCATTTTTAGCCATGTACAACCATTGTGCTCAGTGACAGAAAAAATATAGGTCATGAGATCAAATATTAATCTAGTATTATGATAAAAATGGTGCTCCTATAGTAGGTAGTGGGGTTTCAATCATGGGTGTGTGAACCTCAGGTGAAAAGGTTCATGGGAGCATGGGATTGGTTGTTGGATGATCATTGTGGAATTTTTATTCCAGTGAGTAAATGGATCATATTATGTCTGTATTAATCATATAATTATATGTATGAATTCATATATGGTTTTGGGTGGAGTTTGAGCATGAGAATCAGGATTGGGAAAGTTAATGATGATCTGAATGTGACTGGGTTGGTGGTGGATTGTTGCTCATGGTATGGAATGATAGTGGAAAAGGTAAATTGTTAGTTTAACTATGGAATGCCATTGGTGGTTGTGAACAAACATCATTGGGTGTATTTGAATGAACACAATATTCCTACAAAAATAAATTAATCATGATTGGGTAATTTTTAAGCACGTCAATGACTGAAGTCGAGAACCTTTAGGGAAGGTTAGCTGAAGAAATAAGCACCTGTTTTTTTTTTTCTTAAGATGGAATGTGGTGGTCCAGAAACTACATCGGGTATGTCATTTTAGATATGATGGGAATTTTTTGAGAATCAGTGGAGTATTTTTTTGGAAACCAATGTGTTTAGGGCGTTCACATATGGGAACTAAGTCCCATTTATTTGGTTTAAAATATATACAAGGGGTTTTACTGATGTGTGACCTATGGTATCTTGTATGTTTGGAATAAAAATATGGAAACATTGATCACATCATTGGAGTGTGGTTATAGATTTATGATAGCTAAATATAATTTAATAATCACCAAGGCTTTATAATTGATAGTTATGAGCTAAATCTTGTGGTGGGGAGCACCGTAGGATATATGATCAGTTAGGTGACAACATTGTTGTGTCTCGAGATAAATGAGATTAGGTAAGCATTTTATTGGTGTTATAGTAATAAATTTTTCTGGTGTATTGTGTTTTGTAAATTGATAAACTTATATTTAATATGTGGTTTATAAATAATTTGGAAATTTAAGGATGAAACATGACCATGTGGATTGAATTGATAACCTAAATAGGTTAATAAATGTGGATGGATGACCATTGAGACTTCTTAGTGATGAGAAGTTTTATAGTAGTGATATTGTAAGATCTCATGCCCATATGGGTTGAATATTCTAGAAGGAATTTTAATTTTTCATATTTGTGGACATGCTGGATTTTAAACATGGATTTGGAATCAAATTAAGAGAGTTATATCACCCTAATATGCATATTTGGGGTAGGTTTTGAGGATTATAAGGGAGTAAGGGGTATGGAAGACCACTTAAGGTAGATTATGGTGGTTTGGATGCATGGTAACTACGTCCTACAATCATTGGCCAGATGGTGGCTCACCATCAGCTTTTTTGTGGTCAAACTAGTATCCCACGAATCCTATTGGGTTTATTGGCTACCCAATGGGGTATTTGAGGGGACAAATTACATTTTCCTCCCTTGGGTTTTTAAGTGGGGAAGCCTTAATCTACCATTTATTTCAATTGAATGAGAAGGGGGCTCCCTAACCTTCTTCTCCTCCTTTATACCCATCAAGCGGGATATTCAAATGGTTGTTTAATTCTGATTTGAGGTAGGTTTCAACCACTTTCATTCTCTATTAATCAATTATTCCTTTTATTCTTATTTTAATTTTCTCTGGCTATGTTTTCATTATAAACTCTTATAGATCATTGTAGAATCGTCTGATTCTCATGGGTAATTCATTATTACTAAGATGAGGATTCCATAATACACCATTTGTACCTAGTTATTCAGGGATTTGACAAGGTATATCATTGTTATGAATTTTCTTAGGTTTTTTCTTTATTTAAAACTAAATTTTCAATTGGTTTTGTGTTTTTTGTTTGTGATTTCACTTGACATTGGAATGAGTATGTGCGGTGGACCCTTGGGGTGACATTGGTATTGGTTCCAGTGTGATGAAATAACCTAGTGATTGATCACCGAATATACCATGTTTCAATAAAATTAATGAATTAATTATAAGTGATATAATTAATTATTGATTTCAGGCTTTAGTTAGGGGATTGAGTCATTAAAACAAGCTTAGTTGATCATGGATGATTCTATACAGGCTTGGAAAGGCCTTGGAAGTTGTTATTGGACTTTTAAAAATAGATGAGAATGATTTTAAAATGGTAAGTGGTCTACGTACTTGACCTCATAGTATTTATGATTTTGATTTATTCTTGTGGAATGTCATCCCTCCACTAAGGTGATCAACATGTTTAAGTTAAATGAACTATATAATTAAGAAATATTAATTGAATTTTTTATTAATTTAAATGTATTACTTAATTAAATTGAAAGGCTCGTGGCTAGGATGCATAAGGTTTCAAGGCCATGATAGACCTTGAGCACTATATTATCTTTCTTCGGCCACCAATGGCTGATGAATTCATTGTAAATGGTTGTCTTAGATGTGTGGAATCCTAAAGGTGTTTTATTAATTAGAGTTAAATGAATATAGCTTAGTGTATCCTATCTAGTAGACTTATATACCTCCAAGAAGGGGTGTGAGTTAACTAAATATTTGTGTCCCCAGTTGTCCATGTGGGGGCTTGGGTGGTTCCCCAGATCTGATAAGCTCATTGGGTGGGCTAGAGAGTGGACTAACTAAAGTGACTTGATTGATATCATGGAACCAATTGGGTTCCTCTACCCTTGTGTTTACCTAGAGGTCCCTAAAAGTGTACCTCCCTCTTGACATGATCTAGGAAACCTAAATAGTAACTTAGTGATAGACTGAACCTGAGTGTATGTGTATGGGTATGGGTAAAGATGGTTGTGTGTGTCACCTTAGAACCCATACCAAACATGAAATTCCATAGATATGTGGATTATAGTGATGGTTTTGGGCATTCTATGAACCCTTTAATTTTATTTATTCCTTCATATATTTATTGTGGATATGTCTATGGTTCCCAAACATACTTTCCAGGACCTGTCATGTGGTCCTAATATAGATATGGTATAGTGGATTCCCAAAGGTATTTCCTGGGATCTAGATTTAGGCCTCATATGATACTAAGTGATACATCTTGTATGTGTGGGTATTTTCATGGATGCCTGGTGTGAATCCTTGGATCTAACTATTGATCCACATGAAGAATTATTGGGATTTTGGGATTCAACCTTGGGTTTATATGGGACTCACTAGATTTCATGGGTCTATAAAATGCCTAGAATGTCAAGGATATAGAGATTTAGTAATGGGTATTTTTATCATGATGGTTACAATGATTAGATTCCTAGTTCATCCCTAGGATCTTGCAATTAAAGCTTGATGATATTACATGTATGTGATGGGGATGCTCGGGATTCATGGGATCCGACCAATTTGAATGGTGAGATGGATTTTAACCTTTGGGTCAGTGACTTCCAGAGATTCCCTAGAATTGGATTTGATCAGAGATTAGAGAGATGCCTAGTACACCTGAGATATGGATATTGATTCTTTCATGTAGAGTTACTAGATACTTGAGAATGAGTATGAGGGATTCTTAGGTAACACCCTAGGATATGCGATTTATATAGTTGAAATGATATTTTTATGTGATTAGAGACACCCTAAAACTAATCAAAATAGGTATGTTCAATTGGGGTCATGGACCTCAGGGTTGAATATGGTATGTTTTTATTATGTGGTTTGGAATATTCAATACAATGTGCTCATAGACATTTCAACATTAAGCCGAAGAAATTATTTTTGGGTTATTTAATTTTTCATTTAGTAGTTTTTTTATTTATATTAAGCTTTTCACGTGCACATATCACTGTGTATATCAAATGGTAAGGTATCATGTTTTGTGGTTCCCTAATGATTTTTTTACTCACATCCTACTTGGATGGAAATGAAACTTGGGTACCCAATCAAACCATTCACTTATTATAGGAACATGTTGGGAAGAGGCCCCAAGTTGGATCATTCAACTAAATAGTTAGGATGATATTAGTGATCAGGATGAGAATATTCTTGGTGTAGTTATAGAGATAGCTTCTTTTATTTCTTTGGTACTGGTATATATTTTTTAGAATCCTAGTGGGTGGTAAAATATGTATATATATCATGGTTATCTAGGAATTTACTGCATTTCATTTATCATAAATCTTTTTTATATTCTGCTTCCACATTTAGTTTATTTATGATGGATTATATTTAGTTATTTTATATTCTATTCCACACTCTGATATGGGGTTATATACTCCTTATGATGCCTCATTAGACCCCATCATTAGTAGGAAGCCCATGTGTTTAGGGATATGTGCCTAAGGCTATGTCATAAACCAGGCCATGGAACTCGTCAAGTGGTCTATGACTCGGGGTGTTACAACCACTATATATTGAGCCTACTTATTCTCAAGATATACATCTCATGTATATCACTATACATTGGTGAAAATGTACACTTAATCCTTTTCTTAAAGATATATTGGCAGTAATTTATTCTCATGGTTTAATTAAGGGTGCATTAATGGATACATATCCTCTATCATAAGCTTTAGGTTATATCATCTCCTTCATCACTTTACCATAAGTTTCAAAAATAGAGTAGCATATCACTTTTATGATATCTTAGTGTATCATAAAATATGAATACTAATCCTGTTTTATGATTTCACTATCAATCATAAAGTGTGAATAGTAGTGCATGAAGGTTTTATATATCATGGATTATCAATCACATCCTACGATTGATCCTAAATTGTTAAATATGATTTATTGATAATTTTTTTCCTTTATTTTCAATTATGAATTGAATTTTATTATCTAAAAATTGATTATAAATTATAATAAAATGTATTTTGGGATATTTATTAATATATAAATGTGTTTATAAATTAATTAATTATAAAGTGTTTATAATTAAATAATTTTTTAAACACTTATGGATAAATATTTCATAATATTAAGTGTCAATATTAAAATTCCTTTTTTATAATTACATGGAATGACTTATAATTTAGATATAATATTTTTATATAAAAATTATAAGTTTAATTTATAAAGGTTTTATAAATTAAAAAATAAGCTAAAATATATATTGTTTGTATTTAAAAAAATATGAATTATTCATAATATTTATTTCGAATTATTCAAATTAAAATATGCCTTATTTAAAGAAGTTATTTAAACCATATCAAAAGAATATTGATAAATGATTTTATTAAAATCATTAGATAATATTAATAAGTGATATTTAGATTTTTTAAAATGTTTATAGAATAGAAATAGAAATACAAAATATTTATATTTCATGAAATATCATATATTTTAAGTAAATTTCATATGATGAAAAATATTAAGGATTTCATATTAGGTGATAAATATAAATCATTTATATTTATCTAATTATGGAATGTCTCTAATGAATTATAAAAATTTTATAATTTTTTATTTATAAACTATTCATAAATATTTATCTCATGTTTTGAGAAATAAATAAAATTTTTATTCATTTATTTAATTCATTTTAAATATTAATATTTATAATTTTTTTATAAAATTTGAATATTGTGTATGATTTAATTTAAGTGATAAATTTATTCTTATAAGTAGTTATTCCTTGAAATATGTGATAGGAATGACAACATAAGATTTAGTTTTCATCTACCTTAACCTTAGTTTGTAATTAAAAATATTGTCTTAAATTTAGTTCTTTAATATTATTTGTTTATATTAATTGTTATAATTATAATGAATTAGATTCTATCTTGAGTAACGTATCTCTAGGTAGAGAGAATTTGGGTTAGACTTCCCACTAGCATTGAGGATTATGCCTTGTTTTATAAAGGTGGGGGTTGGCTATCACTAGATCCAAGATTACTCATGTCGATATTATCAATTTCATATAATTATAAACCCTTAGATGAAACATTCATATACCTTATTCATAAGATGCATTTTGATGTGTATTAATATGTTTGGATTCTATTTTTTGGTGTGTAACACATAATGTAGATTTTGTAAATATTTATGCATTAATATGCAGTGAACATATTAATTTGGTGAATGGAATAGTGTTTCAAAAATAAAATCATTAGAAGCATGAATATGTAAATAAATAAAACATGAGATAATAAATACTTCATGTGATGTAATATTTATGAATTTAATATAAATTTGATGTATATTATATGGTGAAATTTTAAATAAAAACCCCATTAAAATACTAATTGTTAGATTCCTTCCAAAGAAAACACGTTTCAAGACCTAAATTATTCAACTGAGTTGGTTCACACTAAATAAGGATACCCAAGGATTCCCTTTTGTAAGTAATGGTGGAAGTGGATAACCCTAAGAGTTAGGTAACCAAATCCCACTATGATATTTAGGTTATATTATTCTGGAAAACCCTAAAGGTTGGGATACTAGAGGTATATAGTTGTTTTTATCAAAGTGGTATATTAGTAAATTTTTTGTCCAATCAATTATTCAAGAGTCATATATGATATTATAGGGATGATTCCTTACCTAAATAATAAAATGGTAAGGTTCCCACCAAAGAGGAATCATTTAATTAGTGAACTATGGATCTCGGCTCACTAAATGTGTGATACCCTGACCTTATATCCACTAAACTAGTGCCCCGAGTCGGTGTTCCACATGATCTCAAGCATGCCTCCCCATATGATAGAGGCTCCTGACTAACAGTACGGGTCTAAGTTGGGATAGTGGGTAGACTATAACTGCATATCAGATTGAATCCAACAATGAAAATAATAAATTAAACCTAAACTACTAGATGAATATCTCAAAGTAATGACATACAAGAAAGAACCATAGTAATAAAATAAAGGCACTCCATGACAAAATAAATAGAATAAAATGCATCAAGTAGTCATAAATTAACCATGAATAAATCCAAAATATAGAACTAAAATAATCCTAAAAAATGGTCCTCAACCCTAACACGGTCCTTAACTCATAAGTTCCATCCTAACTACCCCAAAAAATCATCAAGAAACCAGTCATTTTCCTTAGACTAGTCATACAAATAGGTAGATTCTTCTCAGGTATCCAAGTTCCAGGGTGACCAAAGCAGGGTGTGATTAAAACTCAATAGGGCATCAACAACGGTGTCCCTAAATATTCAGTTTGATAATCATGTGTATGTTAGGGGTGGGAAAATGAATCATGTGGAATAAAATAAATAAATAAATGAATAAATAAATAAATGAATAAATAAATAAAACACCAGATGTCCCAGTATTTTTAGTGATGTCCAAAGTCAGGTCCTACCTACTTTGGCCAGTTCTAGGGTGTCTCTGGTCATTTCACAGTGATCACACCTCCATAAATAACCACTTAGAATCTAGGAACTCATACTGACATTCCCTAATATCATTAGGTATCACATGGAATCTTAGCACTCATCATGGAATTCCCATAGTATCTGAAACCCATACTAGAATCCCCTATTATCCCATGTCATGAGAATCCAACTAATAATCCTGTTATCCTTAAACATTTTTTATCATGTGTAATCCATGGAGCTCATCCTGACATTATTAATCATGTATGGTGTGGAATCATGGAACTCATCCATGAAGGTTCCAGGTATAGTGGAAGTTATTGATGGGGTATTCCAAACTCAGATTTTTTTTCATAATAAATGATTAATATAAGGTGTACATCGATGATAATTGAATCAAATATTAATTTATGAGATAATTCTGAAAAAAAATTACAGGATCGTCAAATATTATTTATAATTAATTTAATAAATTAAGAATTATATTGTGATAAATTATTTTTTCATTTATGAATATAATAATGTCTCTACATCATACCATCATTTAATTATTGGAATCAAGTGTATATTCACTCCAGTGATGATCTACACATGTTGTAAGAACCTCTAAATGTCATCATATGAATCTCCAGGTGCTAGTGTGGTAGACACTAATGCTTGTATTGTTCATATTTGATTGAATTGAGAATCACTTCAAGAATAATTCTCTTTGATCTCTCTATAATGAATAGTGGAGGTGGAGGAGTATCTCTCTCCATTATTAAGAGAGTTTTTGGAGAGGGAGAACTCTAGGGATTTAAGATAATTCTCTAGATGTTGTTGTGCACAACAAAACAAATGGAAACACATAAGAAATAATATAATTGGGTTTATATACTATTGGGGTTAGAAAATAATAATTTCATATACTCCCTTATTATTTTCTTAATCTATATAGGTACCCATGTATATAATAATATTATTATTATTATTACTTCTTGACATACATAAAACTGATGAATTAATTAAATATTATTTATTCAAATAATATTTAATATATATTATTACTTATCGGACCATTAAAATCAATTTCTTATTCCTACACAATATTTATCAGACCTTGAATAATGATAATTTAATTAATAAATAAATAAAAATTCCTTATTTTACAATAAATAAATAAATATTATATTCACAAAATATAAATTAAATATTTATTAAATATTCTACTCACTGTAATTTCACACCTCTAAGAAAAATCCCTCAAGAGGTGATACTTCTTAATTTTGTTCTTTATCCATTGGTGTGACCATGTATCTTTTGAAAGAGACAATGCTATAATATTATCATAATATAATGTGATAGGGTATTTACTTATAGGAACCACATAAATCTCATAAAAAAATTTCATATCCAAATGGATTCTTCGGTTTCATTGGAAGCCACTATATACTTAGCCTCTACAGTACAATTAGTGACAACTAACTACTTTTAACTCTTATAGATCAAAATTAATGGATTTTTTCTATATTGATTCTTATGATCTCTATACTACCTATTTATAGGAGATAGGTTCTTTATTTTAAACCAATAATGATTCACCATCTTTGATGACTAAAAAACCATATATCTTTGGTTATATTA
The DNA here is from genome assembly GCA_963277665.1 of Viscum album. NCBI lineage: Eukaryota > Viridiplantae > Streptophyta > Magnoliopsida > Santalales > Viscaceae > Viscum > Viscum album. The sequence goes on along the minus strand of OY728133.1, from coordinate 1,404,015,889 downwards.
CCACTTTGGTACTCCTACATTGTACTTGTGTCTCGGGAACAAATTCTTCCATAGAGACCTATGGAATCTATTTTTGTACCAACTCTTATGTGTCTTGAGTATCAACTTCATTGAATTAAACCTTTCTCCTACTATCCTTATTGAGTGTGTGATCCCTCTCAATAAATACAGTTTGTTTGGTGATAGTAACATTCTTGTATGAGGGGATATACAGGTAGTATCCCATTGTTCCCTTAGGACACCCTATAAGGATACACTTTATGCCCTGAGGTGCTAGTTTGTTACCTAAGATGGACTTAACAAATGACTCACAATCACATACATTTTTATAATAAAAAAAGGTTTCTTTCCACTCCATAACTTTAAGTAAATTCCATTATCTAGTTTATTTGGTACTCAGTTTAGTGTATATGTTGTAGTTTTTAATGCATATCCTAAAAAGAATAATAGAAGATATGTGTAACTCATCATCAACCTTACCATGTCTAGAAAGGTATGATTCCTCATTTTAATAACACCATTCTACTTTAGTGTGTAAGTTGGAGTGAGTTGTGAAATAACCCCAAACTCCCCTCTAAATTCAATAAACTCTTGGTTAAGATATTCACCACCTAATTCAGATAAAATATTCTTTATCTTATTTATAGGTTAATTCTATACTTAATTATTGAACTCTTTGAATTTTTCAAAGGACTAAAACTTATATCTCATCAAATAGATATAGTCATATCTACTAAAGTCATAAATAAAAGTTATAAAGTAAGAATACCCACCTCTAGCTTCTTCTAGAAATGGTCCACACACATCCATGTATGCCAATCCTAGAAGTTTTGTTGACCTTTCACCTTGTCCACCAAATATTGGTTTATCATTTTTACCTTTAAAAAATCATGACATATTTCAATTTTTTTTAGTTAAAGATTTAATATAACCATATTGATAAAGATTTTTTAGACACTTCTCATTTATAGGACCAAGATGGTGATACCAAAGTTGGGTGTTATATGAATCATGAGAACATGGTTCATTATAAATTTTTAATAAATGATTTTTTTAATTTAATACATAAATACCATTATTTAAATGTTTCATAACATATCATATGATATCTTTATAAAAAATATATTTTATTTCCAAACATGAAAAAAAATTATCAAGGGAAGATGTAGAAATTATGTTTTTGGTAAAATTCAGTACATAATAATAATATCATCAATTGAATATCATTCATGTTGAAAATGGAAGGTGGTGGTCTCAAATGTATAGAGTAGCAATCCTCGCACCATTGGTAGCCAGTAAACCTATCTCTCCTCTAGAAATATTTTTAAATATACTTGTTTCATGTATTTGGATACATATGGGATCACCAAAATCTGTATCTAATACTCAATGTGTATATATTTAAATATTACATATGATAATGAATGTACCTTTATCTCCCCCTTCCTTCTGGGTGCAGTTACCTTTCTAGTGGACTTTCTTACCACATGTAAAACATACTGCTTCCTTTTTATTTCTTGGCCACTAGATCTTCCTCTCATGGAAGGATTACACTCAGTATCTTTACAATTGTTATGATTATTGTGTCTATTTTTCTTGTTCTTCCTTTTCTTATTCATTATAAGGTTTGTATGTTTTTTATGCCTCATGTCCTTTTCTACATAGTGAATAAGAGTAAAAAGTTCTTAAAGACTCTTCTCATTATTAATATTGTTATAATTAATAATAAATTTGGAGAAGGGCTTGTCTGGTGAGGAAAGTATGAAATCTATATGCAAATCATATTTGAATTTAGTGCCCAATATGTCTAATCATTCAATGTATCCAATAATCTTGACTACATATAACAACCAAGGATTTTCAAACACAAATATTACATTTTAATAGATTAATATTCAATAAATTGTATAAAAAACATTCCCAAGGACTGTATAAGTTTAGTGTCTTTAGAGACTAGACACAGAATACTCATATTTCATGAAATATCTTCAATATCTCCCATAAAGATCTCCCCATTTAGTACTCTTCATAGACATACCCTACATAAAACCTTTCATTATTACATATGGAAAGGAAACATAAGAAAGGGTGAGATGAGATGCTCAGTAAGGGTAAACATGGGATATATCAATCGATGATCATATGCAGGCATAAGATAAGCATAAGGATATGATATCATAACTTAAAAATTTCATACCCAATCTATCTTGCATCACAAACAAGAGTCATGGTATAAATATTAGTTGTTCATGATACATGAATCATGATGGAATCAAAGAACATAATCCATGAGAGTAGAACATTAACATAATATAATGAGTTTGTGGCGTGAAAATAAACTTATAACTTTGTGAACATGTATAAATATAAACAAGATCACCCATTAATTTATGGAAATGAAATATATCCCTTTCATAAACTTATAGACATGAAAACAGGTTTACGGGTAATCTTATGAACATGAAATCCAGGTTCAGACATAAACTTATGGACATTAAAGATAGGTTCGCACAAAAACTTATAGACATGAAATCTAAGTCCACACATAATCTTATGAACATAAAATTTATTTCCACACATAAAATTATGTACCTTAAATCCACATCCATGCATAAAATTTTGACCATGAAATTAGGTTCACACATAACATATTTACCTCATGAATTATCCATATTTAACCAATGTATTGGAGGGAGATATATTTCCTACCCATCACATGAATAAAATCATTCATATGTGTTCCCAAGATCATAAAAAATTCATCATCTTAGAGATCATGAAAAGAAATGGATTTTATCAAAGTATAACCTATGATGAAGGGAATGGTTTTATCAATATTGTGTCATCCTAAACATAAACCATCCAAAAAAGAATAAGTATGGTATCTATAACACCCCCAAGATTTTATGGTATGTATCTTATAAATATAACATCTTCAATATCTTATGTTCCACACAACACTAAGTTTAAAGACCGTGATATACTATTAATTATTAAAAATATTGTTGGAATAGTAATTTGGCCCTTAGGAATAGTAATCTAGTCATTAGAATAATAACCTCATCTATTAAAGTATAAATAAAATTTAGGTGTCTAAAAAATTAAAATATCATATATTTATATTATGGAATAAGTAAATAAATTTTTTAAAAGTGATAAATTAAGTGTTTTTTTAACCTAAATGTTTATATAAAATTTTTTGATTAATATAATGATTTAAAAGAAAATATATTTTCATAAAATAGATTCATAAATTACTATTATGTTTCATTATAATTATAAGATAATTTTATGTGGACATAATTAATTTTTCAAAGTGTCATAAAATCGGTTATAATATTAAAATCGGTATTTTTTTTTGAATAAATGATGATTTTATTTAAAAATTAAATTTCTCATATTTATAAAATTATTCTCATAAAAAAGAGTTCATTTTTTAAATATACATGTTGAAAAATGGTTACAGTGAATTATTTGTATTTTTCTAAAATAGTTGAATTTTTTATGAATAATGAAATACGGTAATTTAAAATATTTAACATTATAATTAAAATACATAAATATTTGAGTCATTTATGATGTAATATTATATTACTCTTAAATATTATACAATATTTACTCTACTTAGTCACGAGAATTAACATTATTTATAATGCCCCAACCAAAGAATCCTGGAGCCGGTGCATTGTTTTAATACATTGGCATGATTACAAGGAATCAAATCACAAAGGACCGAGTAGTTTAGTATTTTTGGAAAACCATATAAATACATAGGTTCAACATTAAAACTTGAGAAGAAATTCAACATATATGTTTTATTGGGAACATCTACAACTCTAAGTTTATCACTGAAGGTCGGTCGTAATAAACTTCCTCATGTCCTGAGAAAATAAAACATAAAAAAGGGGTGAGATAAAATGCTCAGTAAGGTTAAGAAATACAGCAGAAGATAACATAAACATAAAAAATAGGCATGGTTAATAACTAAAACACATGCCTCTAGAAATAAACTTGAACACATTATGGTAGGAATAAGAGAAAAATAAATAATGCCATAATAAAACATAATCATGGGTATTCTACTAGTCGAATAACCACATGAACTATCAATACTATTTTCATAATGATGGAAATTCATATGTCCAACATCATAACTATACCATCAATGCCTCGTGCCAAGACAATAAATAACCATTTTGTCAAGGCCTCATGCCATGACCTAGTTTGTCTCATGAAACCTACTGATGCATCGATGGGCTGTAGCGGGCACCACCAATCACATAATAAGTCCAATGAATTCCTCTTATTAATGGGGATAAACATAAACAACATATACATTCATATTTAAACTAACATATTAAATGTAAATAACTTTCCCCATTCATTAAACATAAACACTAACCATTCGGAGTAATATGGTGAATGGTATCAAGATAGAACATCCACATTCAAACTAATCAGAAACCCTTGAACAACATATTTTGTAGATGATATCATATTAGATAAATCTATATGAAATACAAGATTCAACAAAGGATTTTTACATAAATAAAGATACTTTTAAATGAGACCATTGAAAAATTATTGAGGAAATAATCCTTAAACATTCCAAACTGTCCCATACCACCTTGAAATATTCAAATCATAATCCATTAGAATATAATCATAATAAATAGACTCTTGATATGATATACCAAAGGGTATTACATACACAAAAATTAATAAGTAAGTGGTGAAAATGTAATATATCTCAAAAAAGTTAAAGTGAGATGAGAAAAATATTTTTTTGCTTTGGAAAGAAGAGTTCTTTTGAAAAATCATTTATATTTGTCATGAAATCAGATTGTAAATATTTATATCCCAGAAAATAAAATGGAAGGTCATTGAAATTATATATTAGTCTTAAATAAATTCTTATTAAGGTGAAATCATTTAAAAATAGTTTTTAAAGAAGCTTTAGAAATAAAACATTTTAGTGAAGTTTAAGGAATTATTTAAAGAGATTTTAAAGCAAAAAGGCGTGTTTGCTTTCATTAAACCAAAAATGAACCAAAATATCTTTTTCACTTTAAAATTTTTTATTTTAGAAATATAATTATGTCTTAAAACTGATTATGGAGTGAACTTCAAAATAGGTAAAAATCCAAGAAGTTCCTTGAATCGAGCTTGTATTTTAAGAATAATTTTTGAAAGATCATTTTAAAACATATAAATCCCCATAAATTAAAGTAGGATTATGGTTTATAAACATATATATAACATTAAAATAGAATTTATTAGGATTACATAATAATAAATAAGAATATAATTGAGGTGAGTAGAGAATAACAGTAACCTGAATGAAAATGGAGGTTCTGGTAGAAAGGTACTTACAAATTTGTAATCAATGGAATTGTATTCCAAAAAATTAATAATAATTAAATTATACATTAAATATAATTAGAATAAATAGATTCATGATGTGAAACATAAATGTAATTATACATACACCATACACAAGTAGTAGTAGTGAATACGGAATATCTCACAAAAATGGAAGTGAGATGAAGAAACCCTTACCTTAAGTTTGATGGTGTTCTTCAATTGGTCTTAGTGTTCTGGATAACCAAATTAAATTAATTAATTAATATTTCCAGAACCTATTATGAATTTAATTGATTTATTATAACCTTATTAAGTTCATTCATGGTCTTTTTGATGGGTTAAGAGGTTCAATTTCATTGTTTCGGTCTGTTTGTTTCATGATCATTATACTTATATACATGAACATAGAATCATGTAAAATGAGGATTATTGTCCAAAATTGAAGTTATATGTTAATAGTTAACATATATAAGGTTATATGGTTGTAAATTTAATTTGGTTACTTGGAGTGAATATGTATCATTATATAAATTATTTAATGATAACTGTTTGGGTTAATTTGTGGTTTTTTAACACCACGAACTCATTTTGCTTTATAAATCAAAACCATGTGTAAAAAAAGATTATAGAACCATATATGAGAAATAATACATATATTATAGTCTTTTTAAACTATAATAATGGTTTCATGACCATAATTGAATATGGTAATAGAAATTGAAAACTCATCATCCCTGAATGTTGTAAATTAGCACATCTTGGATAGTGTTTTCATTTTTAGTATAAAAGAATGGGAAAGGGAAGATGATGAATAATTATTCATTTATCATGAAAAATTTATAGTACATGTAAGATAATAGATTCTTTACAACATTTTTATTAAATTAGGTGAGGAAATAAAAATAAAGGAACTCAAAATAAACGAAAAGTTGAGAAATCCCTTATGAAAAAATCAGCAGCCTAACTGTGTCGGTTAAAAATTCATAAAATGTTTTGATGAGATAAAAATGGGTATCTCATAATTATTACATAATATAGAAATTAAGGGTGTGTGTAATGACATATCTCATCATAATTCAAAATAAATTAAAAAGAATAACATAAAATGAAAGCTTGAAAAAGAGAAGGGTGGTAGATTCCCTTACCTTGTTGAATAACTCCTAAAACTTGAATGTTGGTTACTTATGGTATTTAGTACACCTTGGGAGGACTCCTAGGGAGGTAAAACTACCATATATTATATTATGATGAGTTTGTAATGAAATAAAATGAAATAATGAGCGGGTATTTATAGTAAATGAGAGGGAGTTTTTTATTAATTTCAAGGGACACATCATTAGTGGTTTTTGAAAAACCATGGGCTTGCCCATGGTATTTTCCCATGGTATTACCACTTTGGACACCTCATGTAATATATTACTGTAAAAAATTCTAACAGAATTTTATATTAATTATTACATCATTATGATTTCATTAAACATACTAAAAACTCAAAACTGTATTTTTACTATTCACAAAAATTTCAAGTATTTTAGAAAAAACCAAAAAATCCACCCCAGCCATTTTTTGACATATAGAATTCAAAAATGAAATAATTTTTTTGAAAATAATTTTCTAAATATTTTTAATTTAATTTTTAAATAAAATAATAATTTTTTCCAAAAAAACAACTTTAAAACTATAACTCATTCTATAACACCTTGAGAAATTAATCAAGGTCCCATAAAATTATCTTATAACCATAAGAAAATAAAGTAACAATTTATGATTAAATTTTATGAAAATAAATTTCCATTTTAAATTATTAAATTACTCATAAAATTTTAATTAAAATATTTATGGTATACAAAAATACCAACACTTATACTATGATTACTTTTTCACTTATAAGATGTATAAATTGTATTTATAAAATCATGGGTGAAGTTTCTATTTTTTTTATTTACTATTCATTACAATTCATTACTATTCATAAGGTTAAGTTACTATTCATAAGGTTATGTTACTATTCATTAAAAATTAAGTTTGTCTTATCAGACTCTAAATATCTTACTGAACGCAACCATGTATGTCAGTTTTTCAAAATTCAAATTATAGAAGTGGAAAATTTATGTTTATTGGTTTAGTTATAATAAAGTGTTGTTTTGTAGAGACTCAGTGTTTCATGCATTCTCTATTAAATCTATTTTTAATTTATTGGGGTGTTACATTATTCCTCCCTCAATATAATTGTGGTCTTGAAATTTGAAATTGTAATTCGAAAGTTAAAGTTTGATGCTTGAAAATTCCCTTGTGGGAAACCCACATCAGAAATAGGGTTAATAAAATATCATCCTAAATAGGATTAAGGGAAATGAGGTGGTCACCAAAAAATTATTCTTTCAAATGGGGTGACATTATATGGAATTAAAAACCTAGATATGGAAGAAAATATAACTATTATATTATGATGGATTGTGATAGAGAACATGTTCAGATAAAAGTTGATTACTACAAAACTATAAACTAATGTAAAAAAATCATTGATATTATCAAAGATTGTGATAATAGGACAACATTTTATTTAAGACTACTTTCTTTTATTAGAGGAATTATTCCACTCTATAAGAGAACAAATATATGTTTCTATTTACAAACTCATCCTTTGATTTCACCATGAACTATTTATACATCATCACTTAGTACAGGTTACATCATATGGTGAATCAATACATTAACCTCTAAAAGCTCATAGAATGATCAACTTAAACCATTTCATAAATGGTTAAAAATACCAAAATATAATGATTCGACACATTATAATTAAGGTCTATAAATTTCTAAGATGAACTTATCGTTAACCCTTAATCAACATGAAGCGAATCTAAATTTTCACATTCCAAAAATGTGAATAACTTCATCATTTATCCTCTTTAAATATGGTAAGAACATGAATTACCATAAAAACATATTGGAAACATGCATTCTTCCGTATTCCTTAAGTAAGATACATGTTATTGGATATATTCCTTAAATCCAAAAGTGTTATAAACTCCATAGATGATAGTATAGACCACTTCTTGACAAGTCAATAATTAGTTCCAAGGTAGTTAGTACTTATCTGAATCAATCATTTCTTCATCATTATCTCAACATTAGATATATATTAAGGGTTTTCTTTCCCTGAATGATTTTTTTTCTAAAAAGTTTATCTTTTTACTAAATCAATTTTCTTCTATACCATTCATCATACGACCTAAAATCCTAAATTAAATAGTACTACAGTACAATCCTTATATATCTCATAATTTTTATAACAATAATATCATAACATAGTTATTAAATCCAAAAACATGAATACATTAATTATTCCACTTCAACTATAGTAACCTCACTAGCTTGACCTTGATCCCTTTTCTTTTTAGAATTATATTTCCATGATGATTGGGACATTTATTTGTGTAATTCCCCATATCCTTATAGTTGAAGCATTGAATATAGGAAAATTCTTTCCTTGTCTAGAAATTATGAGCATGGTGGAATTTTTCTCCACACTTGAAGAAAACTCTTTTTCCTCTTAAGCATATACCAATGTGTTTCCTTCCACAATTATCACATTTGGGAAAATACATCTTTATATTCTTACCTTTATGCATGTTTTTTCCTACTATCCTCTTCTTCTTTTTCTTCTCTTCAAATCCATAATACTCAGAGAATTATTTACATACCTTATTATCACATGACATTATTTCCTCATATGATGAGGATACTTGGGAGACAATATTCCTTTGAAGTGATGTCTTAAGACCATAGAGATATGATCCTTCTTACTCTTTGCATTACGTGCATTGGTGAAGTTCTCATTCCTTCTACTAGGCTCCATTTCTAATCAATTACATATTATATATTAGCTTATAAAATTATAAACTCTCTATGACTCTAAACATTGTATAGAACATAGCATACATTTATGCATCATAAATCCTAGAACCATATACTTTGGTTACTTTGGAGGGAGAAATACTTCATAATAGTGGTTAAATAAAATGTGAATTATCCAAATCATATCCCTAGGGAGTGTCAAACCAGTTGAATAGTAAGGAACATTGTTGTGTACCATGATACCTCAGGTCAAGCCAGAAACTCCTTGTCAGAGTTTTCACTCCTAGGTACATCTGATTTAGAACCACATCCACTTTTAGTATCCATACAGGGATGTATTTTCCATAAATATCCACATAATATATTATGTTTAGTCTCATATACTATCTTAGGGGTTTGTTCCCTAATCTACATTTTCTAAATCTACTTTCCAAGTTTTCTACTAAACTTTCTATGATGCCAACCGTAACACCCTGACCCCAGAAGCCCGGAGTTGGTGCATTATTATAATACATTGGAATGATTACAAGGAATCAAATCCTGAAGGAACAAGCAGTTTAGTAGTTTTGGAAAACCAAACACATACATAGGTTCAACATTACAACTTGAAAAGAAATACTATATAAAAGTTTTATTGGGAACATCCACAACTCTAAGTTTATCCCTGCAGGTTAGTCATAATAAACTTATTCATGTCCTGAGAAAATGAAACATAATAAAGGGGTGAGCTCAAACTCTTAGTAAGGGTAAGAAATACAGTGGAAAATAACATTAACATAAACATTAGGCATGGTGAATAACTAAAACACGTGCCTTTAAAATAAACTTGAACACATTATGGCAGGAATAAGAGCAAAATAAATAATGTCATAATAAAACATAATCATGGGTATTCTACAAGTTGAATAACCACCTAAACTATCAATACTATTTTCATAATGAGTTAAATGCATATTCTGGATATCATAACCATACTATCAAGGCCTCATTCCAGGACCATAAATATCCATTTTTTCAAGGCCTCATTTCATGACCTAGTTTGTCTCATGAGACCTACCGATGCATCAAGGAGATATAGCAGGCCCCACCCATCACATAATAAGTCCAATTAATTCCTATTATGAATGGGGATAAACATAAAAAAAAAACATATACATTCATATTTAAACTAACATATGAAATTTAAATAACTTTACCCAGTCATTAAATGTAAACACTAACCATTCGGAGTAATATGGTGAATGGTATCAAGATAGAACATCCACAGTAAAACTAATCAGAAACCCTTAAACAACATATTTTGTATATTATATCATAGGAGATAAATATATATGAAATAAAAGATTCATAAAATGATGTTTACATAAATAAAAATACTTTTAAATGAGACCATTGAAATTTTATTGAGGAAATAATCCTTAAACATTCTAAAGTGTCACATACCACCTTGAAACATTAAAATAATAATCCCTTATAATATCATGAGAATAAGGATAATCTTGATATGATATAACAAAGGGTAGTACATACACTAAAAGTAATAAGTAAGTGGTGAACAATAAATATATCTCAAAAAAGTTAAAGTGAGATGAGAAAAATCCTTTTTCCTTTGGAAAGAAGAGTTATTTTGGAAAATCATTTGTATTTTTCATGAAATAAAATTATAAACATGTATATCCCATAAAATAAAAGGGAAGGTAATTTAAATTATATTTCAGCCTTAAATAAATTCTTATTTAGGTTAAATCATTTAAAAATATTTTTCAAAGAAGCTTTAGAAATAAAACATTTTAGTGTGGTTTAAGGAATTATTTAAATAGATTTTAAAGCGCAAAGGAATGTTTGCTTTAATAAAACTAGAAATGAACCAAAATAGATTGTTCAATTTAAAATATGTGATTTTATAATGATAAATATAGATTAAAAGATATTATAGAGAGAACTTAAAAACAGATAAGAATATAAGAAGTTCCTTGAATCGAGCTTGTATTTCAGGAAGAATTTTTTAAAGATCCTTTTAAAACATATAACTACCCAAAAATGAAAGTAGGATTCTTGTTGGTACACATATATAGAAAATTCACACATAATTTATGAGTATTAAATAAGAATAAATAATAATATCATTGAGGTGAGTAGAGAATAAGAGCAACCTGAATGAAAATGGAGGTTCCGGTAGAAAGTACTTACAACTTTTTAATCAATGGAATAATATGACCCAAATTTAATAATAATTAAATGATAAATTTAATATAATAAAAATAAAGAGATTAATGATATGAAACATAAATGATAGTATACATACATCATACACAAGTAGTAGTAGTGAATACGGAATATCTCACAAAAATAGAAGTGAGATGAAGAAACCCTTACCTTAAGTCTGATGGTGTTATTAACTTGGTCTTAGTGTCCTGAATAACCAAATTGAATTAATTAATTAATATTTATATAACCTATTAAACATTTAATTGATTTATTATAACCTTATTATGTTAATTCATGTCCTTTTTGATGGGTTAAGAGGTTCAATTTTATTGTTCGGGTCCATTTGGTTCATGATCGGTATACTTATATACATGAATGGTGAATCATTTAAAATGAGGATTTTTTTCCAAAATTGAAGTTATATGTTATTATTTAAAATACATAATTTTAAATGTTTTTAAATTTAATTTGGTTACTTGGAGTGAATATGAATCATTATATAAATTATTTAATGATAATCATTTGGGTTAATTAGCAATTTTTGAACCCCACGAACTTATTTTGATTTATAAATAAAAACCATGTGTATAAAAAGATTCTAGAACAATATAAGAGAAATAATACATATATTATATTACTTTTAAACTATAATAATGGTTTCATGTCCAGAATTAAATACGTTAATAGAAATTGAAAACTCATCGTCCTTGAAAGTGGTAAATTAGCACATCTCAGGTGGGGTTTTCATTTTTAGTATAAAATAATGGGAAGGTAGAGATTATGAATAATTATTCATTTATCATGAAAAAATTATAGTACATGTAATATATTGGAGTCATCACAGCATTTTGATGAAAGGAGGTGAGGAAAGAAAAATAAAGGAACTAAAAATAAATGAAAGTTGAGAAATCCCTTATGAAAAAATTTATAGCCTAACGGCATCCCTTAAAAATTCATAAAATAAGTTGATGAGAGAAAAGGGGTTATATAATCCTTATTACATAATATGGAAAGTAATTGGGGATATGTAATGATATATCCTGTCATAATCCAAGAGAAATTAAAAGGAATAACATAAAATGAAAGCTTGAAAAAGAGATGGGTGGTAGATTCCCTTACCTTGTATAATAACTCCTAAAACTTGAAGGTTGGGACCTTGGAGGATTGAGAAAACCTTGTAATGACTCCTAGGGAGGTAAAACTACCATAAATTATATTATTATGAGTTTTTAATGAAATAAAAAAATTAATGATTGGGTATTTATAGTAAATGGGAGGGAGTTTTTTATTAATTTCAAGGGACACCTCATTAGTGGTTTTGAAAAATAATGGGATTTCCCATGGTATTTGGCCATGTTATTAGCCACTTGGGACACCTCATTTAATATTTCACTATACACAAGTTGACTAGAATTTTATATTAGTTATTACATCATTATGATGTCATTAAACATACCGAAAACTCAAAACTGTCTTTTTATTATTAACGAAAAATTCAAGTATTTTAGAAAAATCCCAAAAAATTACCCCAACCATTTTTCAAAGTGTATAATTAAAAAATGAAATCCATTTTTTAAATATTTTTATAAATATTTTTAATTTAATTTTTAAATAAAATCATAATTTATTCTAAAAAACAACTTTAAAACTATAACTCATTTTATAACACCTTGAGAAATTAATGAAGGTCCCATAAAATAATATTATAACCATAAGAAAACAAAGTAAAAATTTATGATTACTTTTTATGAAAATAAATTTTCATTTTAAATTATTAATTTAATTATTAAATTTTAATTAAAATATTTATGACAGGAAAAATTATCAATACTTATACTATGATCGTTTTTTTACTTATAAGATGTCTAAATTGTTTCTATACATTCATGGGTGAAGTTTATATTTTTTTGGCCTATTTAATATTCATTAATATTCATAAAAGTATGTTATTATTCATAAGGGTACGTTACTATTCATCAAAAATTAAGTTTTCTTTATCAAACTCTAAATATCTTACAGAATGCAATCGTGTATGTTAGTTTTTCAAAATTCAAATTACATAAGTGGAAAATTTGTGTTTTTTGGTTAGGTTATAATAAAGTGTTGTTTTTTATAGAATTTTTGTTTCATGCATTCTATATTAAATATATTGGTAAATTATTGGGTTGTTACTCTATTGATAGTCTTGAGATAAAATAATAAATAAATGACTAAAATAATCAAAAAACACCCCTTTCCTCCCCTATTAATATCACCCCTCACCAACCCTTATCCCTGCACATTATAATATTTTTATCTTGTCTAAATTATGCCTAATTACCTTCCCAATAATATTATCCATGTACAATACCTTCTGGTCTAACCAAATGACCAAATCCAAGTGTCTTAAGGAGGTTCCCAAGGAGATGATATTCAAGAGGTAAAATCCTCCTTCTTTCTCTTTTAATTTATTTTATCATATTCCCATATTAGAATTGGAATGGTAACTCCGGTATCATATATATATAGTAATTTTATTTTTATAACAGATTATCCATTATCAAATCCATTCTCTTATCCTTTCATTTTAAAAATGAAAACATCGTCTGTGATGTGTCGGTTCACCGCCTCCATGGATGACGAGTTTTTGTTTTTCCATTACTGCCTTCAAGGATGGTCATAAAACCATTATTATGGTTAAATATGATTTTAATATACATATTATATATTATATAATGTTCTAGAAACAACATATAAACATGATATTGACTAAAATGACACAAGTTCAAGGTGGACGTAAAAACCACCAAAATAAACTATGACATTTTCATCAACATTTTATCTAATGAATCATCTTCATACCATATAACCAAATAATATATGTGATACCATTTAAAATTATTTAATTTAAATAATACTATATAATTTCCCTTCTATATAAGTTATTCCCATTTGAAAAGAACTCCTATATTTATACTCAAGGGAACTGACCATAAAACCATGAAATGAAAGCTCCCAGAACAACGAAATTAAACATTATAAGTTATAAAAATTGCCTTAAATGAACTTAAAAAAATATTAATAAATTAAATATATGTTTAATAGTTTCTTGATTAAGTAATTAATGAATATAATTTGATTATAGGGGACATTAAGTACAAGTTCATAATGATTTTGAACATAAGGTAAGGGTTTCTCATCTCACTTTTACTTCTTGGGGATATATTCTTAATCCAACCCTTATTTATTGTATATGGTTTACATAATTACCTTTAATATATCATATCATAATTATATTTATCTTCATGTCATTAAATGTTTCATTTCATGATCATTAATTTTATGGTGTATATAGTTCAACTAATTACAAAGTGGTAAGGAAATTCTTAATCAAATTTCCATTATTTAGGTTAAACTTATACTCCATTGATCATTTCATGCTATGATTACGTGTGAAACTATTTTTTTTTATATTATGTTGTATTTACACTTGTTTTATTTGTATTTACATCTGATACACATAATCTATTCATTTGGTTAATGCTCACACTTTATTTTAAAAATACTCTTTTAAATATTTCTTTTTTAAATTTTAAAAGGAATGTTTTTTAACTTATATAGAATGATAAGATTTTCACAATTTCATTAAACCTTAATTTATTGAGGAATCCTTTACATTTTTAAAATTTTATTTTCAAATAAAATTCTTTCCTTTAAAATTTAGTATCTTTTTAAATAAATGGTTCCAAATTAAAGAGATATTTCTCTCAATAATTTCTCAATGGTTTTATTAGAGTATTTTCATCTATGTCAACACCCTCTAATGGATATTGTGATTAATTTAGGTTGATATCCTATGATACCATATACTATATTTTATTGTTTTTTTATTATTGTTTTTATTGTGGATGTGCTATTTTGATACCATTTTTCATATTATACTGGATGGTTTATGGTTATGTTTATTATTTTGGGAAAGTTATTAACATTTCATATGCTAGTTACAATATGAATATATATATTTATTATGTTTCACCCCTTTCATGTGAAGAATTAATTGGACTTAGTAAGTGATGGGAGGATCCCATGACACGTGCCTATCATGGGGTGTGACAAAAACAAATATTACCTAAGTTAAAATGCATTATAGTGGTTATCCTAGGTTGTCTCCAGAGAGGAGTGCACAACAATTAAATTTTCACCTTAAAATAAGAGAAAGAAGTGAGGATGTTTTTAGAAATTGATTGATTTTGAAAAGACAAGAGTTAAGGAAAGAGTTTTAAGAAAAGGATTGAGAACAAATTGATAAAACAAGTAATTGAAACTATTATATGATAAGGGTTTTTAGGTTAGAGTTGGTTCTCCATTTGTAATTCTATCATAGTTCCAATTTATCCAATTCTCTTCTGTTAAATCGTTAAGAGTTAGAATCCACGATCGTTTCTTCTCACTCCCTTGGTCAATTAAAAATGTGATAATAAACCTTACTAAAATCTTAGGTTGGTCTACTCTCCTTCCAATGTGTAATAGAGTTGTAGAAAATACCCCCAATTATCTTAGGCAATTCCCAATCGGGTCTTGTTTATCCCAAGTAATCAAGAACATTCACTACTCCTCACACACGTACCGGTGATCACCGAGTACTTCACCACTAAGTCCTGGTCTATTCCATCGTTTATAAACCAAAACCTAGTGGAGGGAGATATTGACCATTCACCAAATATAAATGAACAACAGAATCTAAAATCAGATACAATCATACATGATAATAAAAAATGTTATAGGAAATTGAAACAGATTCAGAGAAGAGAAGAGGATTTTAAAACATTAAGATAAATAACTCATGAAATAAAACATGAAAAACCTCTCCTTCCCCAATCACACATAAGTTTACCCCACCATGGTAAGGTTAATTGTGACTAATGGGAAAGAAGAATTCATTACAAAACTAAGAAGAATAAAAGAGAGAAAACAAAGAACATAAAATTTGATGCTTCAGATTCTGTCCTCCAGAAGTTTTCCTCTGTTCTACCCACCATCCGGCCAAAAATCACTGAGGTCCCTTCTTATAGAATGTTGGTAATGGAGTTGGATATCGACCCTCAAAATTTAAGATTAATTGGACAGGTGTAAAAAAATATATGGCCGAATCAATGAACATTACTTTTCTGTCTGCCAAACACTGTTTCACCCACTCCACTTGGACGTGCCAAACGGATGCCTTAATGAGCTCTATAATTTATGAAATTTAATGTGAATCATAATTTCGAAGTCCTATATCGATACCAGCTGGAATAAACTCATTAAAAGTTTGGATGAAGGAGATATCCCATATTTAATGCAGTAGGGTCCATTCTCCCTGCCAAACTGATTTCTCAAATTGATTGATTTTTCTATACCATTGGGTTTCGAATTGGGTTTTGGTCCAGAAGACAAAGTTGAATCCCACGAGTATATAAAGCCTAAAAAAAGGATTAACTTAAATTGGATCAATATTTTAAAAGTTATTCCTGAAAAATAGAATCTATATAAAACTCTCAATTTTACAGAATTACCCCATTTTCACATTTAATCCCAAAATATACCAAAAACACATAATTGATGAAAATACACTCAAATTGAATAATTTAGAGGGATTAATTTATTTAAAAAATATTAATAATATTGAAAATATTAACTCTATCAATTCTCGCACACTTATCACTTGGACTCCTGGATAAGTCAGAATCAAAATAAAATCTAAGTAAATTCAAAACACATATCCATGAGATCCACCAATTTGAAAACAAGAAACAAAATATATCATGCCTCCTCAAACTCTATTATTTCATGTTCTTAATTTAAGATCATTCAATATATTTACCCTTCATTTCTTATCCCATGCACATAAAACACTTACCTAACTTTTATAATCTCTCATCACACAAATTTTCAATTTTTTAGCAATGTCTTTCTCATCCAAACTCATACAAGGGTCACCATAGGATTGATAAATTTATAAATCTCCACCCGATGTGAGTCAAAGATATATGTTTATCATGAGGACTTGTTAAGGTTGTTCTGTGTCTTTCGGTTGGTAGGATTTATATGTGAAAGATTCTGAGGCAGAATGAGAGGGCGTGGCTCTTTTTGAAGCAAAATTGCATTACTCTAATTTTCACTCAAATATGGTCTCCTCATCAATCCCATTAGCAGTAAATCAGCTCCATCAGCTTGAAAAATCAATGATATTTCACACCATTCATCATTTAGCAGCAAAAGTTTTAATCATCTCTGATATGATTTTTTTTCTTTAAAGCTCCAGATAGGCACAGCTTTCTTACTCAATTAGAATCTCCAGAAAGGCACAGCTTCCCTCCTCGTGAAAGCTCCGGAAAAGGCACAACTTTCAGAAATATGATTTTATTTTCATAGAAATAACATCTATTCATCATTTCATTTTCCACCCAAGGTTTCAGAAAATGATCTGGCACCACACAAGACGTCTTCCCCCACATTTAAGTTCAACTAGATCATGAAATTTCACTTCAAGAGCAGGTTGGATAGGGAAAATTGGCTTGTAATGTGGCTAACCTAAGAGGATGTTCATGGATTCTATGGGTTACAAGGATTAAATTTACAAGTTAGGACAGAATGAAAGGTATTATCTTGAAAATAGGGTTTTCAAACCAAAGAAATTCCTCAATCATTTAAAACACATGTACCCCAAACCCTCAAGTTTTGAAAGGAATAAATCAAATTTTGGTTAAAACAAGCATGGTTTGGTTCTCTCAAGAAGTGAGTTGAAGGTAAAGAATATGAAAATAATAGGTTTAGAAGCCTCACGGGAATGTGATTTAAAATATAAAGACAGTGATATGTGGTATGGGATTCAAAAAACAGAGTATTTTTTATGAAATTCCCAAAGAATTGAAGTTGAAACAATATCATTTTCAGCATTCATTTAAGCTCAGTTTCAAGGATAAATTGGTTCACTCAATGACATGGGTTTCAAAAATATCAATGATAATAATTTCAGCTCAAAAGTTTCAAAAACACACATGTTTTTTTAAAACAAATAGGAAAACAAACAACACATAAAAATCATAAACTACAAAGGTTCCCTCCCCCACACTTAAATGATGCAGTGTCCGAAATGCATTCAAATTTATTTAACACGTAAGAATATTGGAAAATGAATCAGATAAATCATGAAAATATAAAGGGTAGGTACGACCTGATGGGGTTTATTGATAAACAGGTTGGAGGAGTGTGATCTCTTCCATTGGCTCAGATGGAATGGTCTGAAGGAATTTATTCAATCTGTGCCCATTAACAGTGAATGGATCCTTCGCTTCATCCTTCACAATCTGCACAGCACAAAAAGGATATACATGAGTAACTATAAATGGACCTTCCCACCTGGAACAAAGTTTACCTGGAATCATCTTGAGTCTTGAATTGAATAACAACACTTTGTCTCCAGGATTAAAGTCTTTTGGATGGATCAGTTTGTCATGAGCCACTCTTGTTCTCTCTTTGTAAATCCTGGAATTTTCAAATGCTTCCATTCTAATTCCTTCCAGCTCCTTTAACTGCAATATTCTCTCTTTCCCAGCACTTTCAAGATCCATATTCATCTTCCTCACAGCCCAGTATTCCTTGTGTTCCAATTCCACAGGTAGGTGACAGCTTTTCCCATAAATCAGCCGATATGGACTCATTACAATTGGGGTTTTGTAGGATGTCCTGTAAGCCCATAATGTGTCTTCTAACATTTGGCTCCAATCCTTCCTATTTGGATTAACAGTCTTTTCCAAAATTCCTTTGATTTCCCTATTGGACACTTCAGCTTGCCCATTAGTCTGTGGATGATAGGGATTTTATGTTTTATGATGCACCCCATACTTTTTTAACAAAGACTCCATTATTTTGTTGAAAAATTGAGTCCCTTGATCACTAATGATGGCTCTAGGAACTCCAAACCTACAAAATATGTTAGCCCTGACAAAATCACAAACAACTTTAGCATCGTCAGTCCCGGTGGTTTTGCTTCCACCCATTTGGAAACATAATCAACAGCAAGAAGAATATAAGAATTTCCAAATGACATTGGGAAAGGTCCCATAAAATCTATCCCCCAAACTTCAAATATTTCACAAAAATTAAGTGGATTTTGGGGCATTTCTTGTATCTTTGAAATATTTCCTGAAAATTGACATTTTTCACACCGTTTACAAAATTCATGAGAATCTTTGAAAAGTGTTGGCTAATAAGGTCTAGATTCTAAAACCTTCCTTGTTGTCCTTTGAGGTCCAAAGTGGCCTCCACAAGATAATGTGTGACAAAACTTAAAGACAGAATCAATTTCATTTTTAGGAAAACATCTTCTTATCATTTGGTCATTGAAAATCTTCCATAGAAATGGATCATCCCAGATGTAATATCTAGATTCAACTTTCAATTTGTGAATTTGGTGATAATTTAAATGATATGGGACCTGAGATGTTACCAGATAATTGATCATGTCAGCATACCAAGGTAATTCTCCTTCAATCAAGTACAACTGCTCTCCTAGAAGGCGGTCATTTAGTGGTTAAGTGTCTAGAATTTCAACTTCAGCGGTGTTGGGTAGTCTACTTAAGTGATCAGCCACTTGGTTCTCAGATCCCTTATTATATTTGATTTCTATGTTAAACTCTTGTAGTAGTATCATCCATCTCACTAGTCTTGGTTTTGCTTCAGCCTTCTTCATCAAGTACCTAAGAGCTGCATGATCAGAAAACACAATGACTTTAGTTCCAAGCATATACGATCTAAATATTTCTAAAGAAAAAACAACTGCTAAAAACTCTTTTTCTGTTGTTGTGTAGTTGAATTGGCCGCATCTAAGGTTTTCGAGGCATATGCAATGACTTGTGGCCGGCCCTCAATTCGCTGAGAAAGGACAGCTCCAACTGCTTGGTTTGAAGCATCACAAAGTAGCTCAAATGGTTCTTCCCAATTTGGTGGCTGCATCACTGGTGGTGTAATAAATATCTTCTTCAACTCATCAAATTCTTCCCTACATGAACCGTTGGAATCAAAATCAGCATCTTTCAAAATTAATCTAGAGAGAGGGAGAGAAATCTTACTAAAATCTTTTATAAACCTCCTGTAGAATCCTGCATGTCCTAAAAATGATCTAACATGTTTCACACAAGTTGGGTAAGGAAAAGAATTTATCACTTCAATTTTTTATTTATCAACCTCAATACCTTTCTATTAAATGACATGCCCAAGGAAAATTCCTCTCTCAACCATAAAATTAAACTTTTCAAAATTCAAAATAAGGTTCTTTTCAATGAAAGTTTTCAAAACTTTTTCCAGCTTTTTCAAACAATGGTCAAACGAATTTCCAAAAACTGTGAAGTCATCCAAGAAAACCTCCAAGAAATATTCAATGTGATCAAAAAATATACTTACCATACACCTCTAAAATGTACCTGGAGAATTACACAATCCAAATGGCATCCTTTTGTATGCAAAAGTGCCGAAAGGACAAGTAAAGGTAGTCTTCTCTTGATCTTCGGGAGCAATGGGTACCTGAAAATAACCTGAAAATCCATCCAAAAAGCAATAATGAGTTCTACCTGCCAACCTCTCTAGTATCTAGTCAATGAAAGGGATAGGGAAATGATCTTTTCGAGTGACCTGATTAAACTTCCTAAAATCTGTGCATACTCTCCAGCTATTCTGAATTCTCACAGGGATTAATTCATTATTTTCATTCCTCACAATGGTTTGGCCAGTTTTCTTTAGGACTGCATGGATGGGGCTAACCCATTGTGAATCTAGTATAGGATAGATGATCCCAGCTTCTAACAGCTTCTCAATGTATTTTTTCACAACCTCCATCAGGGTAGGGTTCAACCTCCTTTGGGGTTGTCTGACAGGTTTGGAATCTCCCTCAAGAAAAATTTGATGTGAGAAAATTTTTGGGTTTATTCTAGGGATATCACCTAATCTCCACCCTATTGCTTGGAAATTATCTCTCAAAATCTCAATCAATGATTTTTCTTGAGTTTTAGATAGATTATTAGCAATTATTACTGGTAATTTCTCCCCCTCCATAAGGTAAACATATTTTAAATCACTGGGGAGTGGTTTTAATTCTAGATTAGAAGGATGCTCAAGGGATGAAACTAAATTGAGCATCTGCACTTCCAATGGTTTGACATCCTACACACAAGAAATCATATCATCTTCATCGTCATTTAATAAATTATCAAAGAAATCAGATTTTATCTCTTCTTCCAA
The DNA here is from genome assembly GCA_963277665.1 of Viscum album. Classification (NCBI taxonomy): domain Eukaryota; kingdom Viridiplantae; phylum Streptophyta; class Magnoliopsida; order Santalales; family Viscaceae; genus Viscum; species Viscum album. Next base: position 1,403,994,199 of record OY728133.1, on the reverse strand, counting down.
CAGGAAATCAGAATCTCTAAGAGTTTGGGAATCCATATGTTTAGTGATATCTTTAATGGAAAACTTCTCTCATAATGATAAAAATTCATGAAACATACCTGATTCTTCAATTAGTTCTATTCCATCTTCATGGGAGAGTGCGAAGAGTAAATGATCATCCGATGGGTGCCTCATGGACTCAAAAATATTGAAGTGGACAGTGCTATCTCCAAACCCCATGGTAAGTGTCCCTTCATGAACATTGATGATGGTTTTGGCCGTATTTAATAATGGTCTCCCCAAAATGATGGGTGAGTTTGATGGGATCCTATCTTCTTCCATATTCAACACATAAAAGTCAGCAGGGAATAAAAGATCTTTGACTTTTACCAGGACATCCTCTAGAACTCCTGTTGGGAAAACTGTGGATCTATTTGCAAACTGGACCACCACTCTTGTGGGCTTTAAGTCTCCCATCTGCAAATAAGTATATACTGAGTGAGGAAATACATTAATTGATGCACCTAAATCGCACAAAGCATTAGAGAAATTTAATGAACCAATGGTGCATGGAATAGAAAACGTCCCTGGATCTTGACATTTGGTTAGCAATTGTGGTGTGATAAGGGCTGAGACGCTTCTTCCAAAATTGATCCTCTCATTCCCTTGAAGCCTCCTCTTCTTAGTTCAAATATCCTTCAAAAATTTAGCATACTTTGGAATTTTTTTGAGTGCTTCAAGAAGAGGTATATTGATTTCCACTTTCTGGAAGGTGTCCAGAATTTCTTTTTGCGGTGCTTCTTCTTATAACCTCTTTGATTCAATAATCCTTGATGGAAATGGTGGTGGTATATCTTTCTTCTACCTTTGTTTCATTTGAAATGGTGTTTCTTTTTTCTTCCTTCTTGGCTTATCATTATCATCCTCCTCTTTCTTATCTTCTTCCCGATGCATTTTCATAGAATTTTCATCATTTCTAACTTCATTCTCACCCAGATTAGTTTTTCTTGTTTTAGGTTCAATGGTGGATGGTAGTTGGAGTTCTTTTCCACTTCTTGTAGTTATAATACAAACATTATCTTTTGGGTTTGGGACTATTTGGGAAGGGAGTTTACCTAGAATTTTGGTCAGAAAGTCCATGAGACTTTCAAAGTTGTTGGAAAAATCTTTAACAGTGTATTTCAGTCCTTCAAACTCGGATTTTTGTTGGTTTTGAATTGGAGGTTGTGAACTGGTGGATGGTTGCTCATAGGGTCTTTGGAGATTGGTTGGTTTTTGGTAAGAAGGCTGGTTATAAGATGGTTTTTGTTTAAATGGTGGTGGATTCTAGAATTGATTCTGGAATGATGGTCGGTTTTGAAACTGGTTTTGGTATGGGGGTCTACCTTGATTCTGTTGATTTCCAAACCCATATTGGACTTGGTTAGGATCTCTCCATCCTTGATTTTTTTCGAACTACCTTAGCTGAAAGGCTTCTGCACATGTTTCCATTCCCTTTATTTCAGAACATTGGTCAGTAAAATGATCAGGTGATGAGCATAAACCACATACCTTAGCTGGTGCTTGTTGGTCACTAACTTGCTTCAAGGCCATCTGTCTCACCAAAATAGTAAGCTCTTAAATCTTAGTTTCTAATAAGGGTGATGGATGAGAAGTGTGTACCTCATGAATACCTCTTATTCCAATACCTCTTGTTCCAAATTGCTGTGAGTTTTGGGAAATCTTCTCAATCAAGCCCTTGGCTTCTTCTGGTGACTTGTCAATCAGTGCACCTCCATATGATGCATCAAGAAGGTTTCTCTCATTGTCTAGTAGTCCTTGATAGAAGAAGACAATAAAGTGGTGTTCCTCAATGGCTTGATGCGGACAGTTGTCACATAGCTTCTTAAATCTCTCCTAGTACTTGTAAAGGGTTTCTCCAGATGATTGTCGTATGGCGTAGATTTCCTTCCGAATGGATGTGCTTCTAGAGGTAGGGAAGAATCTTTGCATAAAACATCTTACCAAGTCATTCCATTCATGTATGTATCCTGGTTGTAGGTTGTACAACCATTCTTTAGTAGCTCCATCCAATGAAAACGGAAATGCCTTCCACTTTACCTACTCCTCGGTAATTCTATGGGGTCTGAAAGTTGAGAAAACATGTGTGAACTCTATAATGTGTTTGTTTGGATCTTCACCTTCCAAAACATGAAACTTTGGAATCAAATGAATCATGTTAGGTTTCATTTAAAAATCATTTTGTAACACCAGCATGACATGTTGATTGTTTTGATTAAGTAATTGTGATGCACAGAGGTCTCTAAGTGTTTGGTTTTGATTTTCAGCCATGATGACAGGCTCAGAGTGAACACTTGAAGTTTCACTTGAGTCTGCAAGGGGAAATTCCTCAAATTCAGATTCCAAATTAATGTTTCTTAGTCTATTCAACAAGGTTCTTTCAATTTCAGGATCTATGGGTAAAGGTCCAGTTTTTGAGGTTCGAGTCATGCAATTTTGAAGAGAAAAGTTGAAAAGAGAAAGAAAATAAAATAAAATAAATGTTGGAGCTACCTCTCCGGCAAAGGCGCCAAGTTTTGACACGTGCTTGTCGTGGGGTGTGACAAAAATAAATATTACCTAAGTTAAAATGCAGTAAAGTGGTTATCCTAGGTTGTCTCCAGATAGGAGTGCACAACAATTAAATTGTCACATTAAAATAAGAGAAAGAAGTGAGAATGTTTTTATAAATTGATTGATTTTGAAAAGACAAGAGTGAAGGAAAGAGGTTTAAGAAAAGGATTGAGAACAAATTTATAAAACAAGTATTTGAAACTATTATATGAGAAGGTTTATTAGGTTATAGTTGGTTCTCCATTTTTAATTCTATCATAGTTCTAATTTATCCAATTCTCTTCTGTTAAATCGTTAAGAGTGAGAATCCACGATCGTTTCTTCTCACTCCCTTGGTCAATTAAAAATGTGAGAATAAACCTTACTAAAATATTTGGTTGGTCTACTCTCCTTCCAATGTGTAATAGAGTTGTAGAAAATACCCCCAATTATCTTAGGCAATTCCCAATCGGGTCTTGTTTATCCCAAGTAATCAAGAACATTCACTACTCCTCACACACGTACCGGTGATCACCGAGTACTTCACCACTAAGTCCTAGTATATTCCATAGTTTATAAACCAGAACCTAGTGGAGGGAGATATTGACCATTGACCAAATATAAATGAACAACAGAATCTAAAATCATATACAATCGTACATGATAATAAAAACTATTATAGGAAATTGAAACAGATTCATAGAAGAGAAGAGGATTTTGAAACATTAAGATAAAGAACTCATGAAATACAACATGAAAAACCTCTCCTTCCCCAATCACACATAATTTTACCCCACCATGGTAAGATTAATTGTGACTAAGGGTAAATAAGAATTCATTACAAAACTAAGAAAAACAAAAGAGAAAAAACAAAGAACAGAAAATTTGATTCTCCAGATTCTGTCCTCCAGATGTTTGCCACTATTCTGCCCACCATCCGGCCGAACCTCACTGACGTCCCTTCTTATATAATGTTTGGAATGGAGTTTTATATCGACCCTCAAAATTTTAGAGTAATTGGACAGGTGTAAAGAAATATATGACCAAATCAATGGACATTACTTATCTGTCTTCCAAACACTGTTTCACCCACTCCACTTGGACGTGCCAAACGGATGCCTTAATGAGCTCTATAATTTATGAAATTTAATGTGAATATTCCTTTTTTAGACCTCGGTAGACACCAGCTAGAATCAACTCATTAAAAGGTCTTCTGAAGTAGATATTACATATTTAATGCAGTAGGGTCCATTCTGCCTGCCAAACTAATATTTCAAATTGATTGATTTTTTTGTACCATTGGGTTTCGAATTGGGTTTTGGTCTAGAAGACAAAGTTGAATCCCAAGAGTATATAAACCCTATAGAAAAGTATTCACTTCAATTGGATCAATATTTTAAAAGTTGTTCCTGAAAAATAGAATCTATATAAAACTGTCAATTTTACAGAATTACCCCATTTTCACATTTAAGCCCAAAATATACCGGAAACACATAATTGATGCAAATACACTCAAATTGAATAATTGAGAGGGATTAATTTATTGAAAACATATTAATAATATTTAAAATATTAACTCTATCAGCCCACTATATCCTTTTAATTTATCGGTAGGTCTCATGAGACAAACTAGTTTTGGTATTGGTTGGTGTATAATCCGATTATATAAGGTTTCTTGGCCAAATCCTTGATGGTATATTTATGATGTCCCACATTATAAATTACCTCATTATGATATTAGTTATTAATAATCCATGTGATTATTTGACTAGTATAATATCCATGGTTAAGTTTCATTCTCATGTGATTATTTATATGAAATTATATGATTAGATTTTATTCTTGTCATATTATGCTCAAGATTATGTTTTAATGGAATGTGTTTTTAGTCATTCACCTTGCCTTATTGTTTATGATTATTTATGATAGCTTCCTCTATATTCTACCCTTACTGGTCATCTATGTTTACCACTTTATTATGTTTTATTTTTTCCCAAGATTCTAAGATGTATATTATGGTTGACATGAAGGGATAATCTAGGATAATAGGGATATTTAAAATGGAGTTATTATGTTGTATTTAATTTCAAGTAGTAATTTAATAATTATTTTTATATATAGTTTTCCAAATATAATAAACTATTCGGTCCTTTGGGATGTGATTTCTTGTACTTAGTACCAATGTAATAAAGTAACCATTGGCTCTAGACTATTGGGGTTGGGTCTTTATTGTTGGTATCAGAGCAAGTTTAATAGAAAATTTTGAAACTAGATTTAGGAAAATGTATATTAGGTAAATATAACCTTATAAATAACTTTGAGAATATTCACATGGTAACCAAGCTTATTATTTTTAGATTAGTTATATAAAAATTTTTAAGTATTTCACTAGTTTTAAAATTTCATAATTTAATCCAGTGTATGCCATTGTTTAGAAATGGCACCTAGTGGAAGGAATAAAAACCATATCAATGCATGTATTTCATGTAGGGATCACTATTATTAAATATAATGTTGTTGGATCTAGAGATTATATTAGAGATGAACAACTTTTAACTATACTAGGACAGCTGACTCTAGTTATGAAAAATGACCTTACTCGCATGGAGTAGCCTGATCCACAGCATGGTGTAACAAAGTTAGACCACTTCATGTGACAACAACATATATCATTAAATAGGACTAAAAATACATTTTTATCTAAGAACTGGATAAGTTCCTTAGAGAAGATATTTCTCACTTTGGGAAGTTATGAAAGAGAGAAGGTTATCATGGAATTTTATCATCTCTCAAAAGATATGGATCATTGGTGGTAATTAATTCAAAATAAAATGGAGGAGGAAGAAATTGAAAATATGGAATGGAAGGATTTTAAGGAAATTTTATTGGAAAAATATTTCCCTCATGAATAGAAAGTTCATATGGAGATACAATTCATGATTCTGAGATAGAAAGAGGATGAAAACATTGCTAAGTATGAATACTGCTTTACAAGCTAATCAAGGCATGTCATAGACTACCTACATAATCCAAGTAGTAAGATTGATTGTTTCTTTGATGGTATTAAGAAAATTATATGAAGGGAACTAGTCTCCCAAACATTCTCATAATATGAGGATATATTATCATATTCCATCAATATGGAGAAATAATTTTCCACGCCATATGGATTTGAAGGAAAGAAAGATAAGAATAGGTATCATGAGCACTCTAAAAAAGTAAATAAGGAAAAATGGAAGGAGGGAAGAATAGAATTTCCATATTTCAATAAATGTTGAATTAAACAACATGAAACATGTCTATTGTTAATGGAAGTTTGTTACAAGTATGGAGAAAAGGCCACTAGTCCTGTGATTTCAAGGGAAAGAAGGAATTTGGAAATTTGAAATGCTTTAACTGTAAGGAGATGAGACACTATGAACATGATTGTCCTAAACATCAAGGAAATTTTACTGAGAAAATACCAAGGGAACAAGGCCATTCTTATGCAATCACAATAGCATAGGTTAATGTTCACAATTATGTGGTGGTAAGCACTTTAATCGTCTCTTAAAATTTAGCTAAAGATTTATTTGATTCTAGATCATCAAATTTTTTATATATTCCCATTTTTTATAAAAAAATATATTTCTAATTCACCTTAAAAATGGATTATTCAGTCAAAATTTCTAGTGGAAACCTTATTGCAATAAAGATGTGTCAAGCAACTCTTATTATTATACATAAACATGCTCTAATTTAAAATTTTATTATCATACCTAAGGTTGATTTTGATATAATCCTTGGTATGGAATATCTTTCAAAATATAATGAAAAAATATTTTAAAGAGAAGTAAATTATGATTCATGATGAATATATGTAAGTTCTTGTCTTTAGAAGGAATACTTTATCATTTTAGCCATATCTAGATACACCTCTAGTAGCTCTTCTAAATGAGATTCTTGGATAAGAAGATATGATAAAACCTATTGATGAAAAATGTGATCCTATAATTTAGTATGTACCTATTATATGGGAATAAATTAATGTATTTCCAAAGGAATTACTTATACATCCTCCAGAGAAGTAAGTTGAGTTTTCTATTGATTTAATCCTCAATGCAAGACTTATTTCAAAGACTACCTATATAATGGACACTATGTAATTAATATAGTTAAAGAAACAAATAAATTAATTGAGTAGTAAAGGATTTATACACCCTAGTGTTTCACCTTGCGGAGATCCTATTTCTTTTGTTAATATGAAATATGGATCTATGAGGTTATGAATTGACTATAGGGAGATCAATGTTATTGCGATAAAGAACAAGTATCATCTACCTCATATCAATGGATTATTTGACCAACTTCATGAAGCTCATTATTTTTAAAAGATTGATATTAATTTTGGATATCATAAATTGTGTGTAAAAAATGAATATATTCCAAAGACAATATTTCGAACAAGGTATGGAAATTATGAGTTTATAGTATTGTCATTTGGACTGACTAATTCACCCCCTATTCTTATGAATCAAATGAATGGATTATTCAAGGAATATTTTGATAATTTTTTTAATATTTATTGATGATATCTTGGTATACTCCAAAAGATATGATGACCATGAGAAACACTTTTGGATTATTTTGGAGACTCTTATAAGAAAATAGTTATATGTGACGTTTATAAATTGTGAATTTTGGATTCAAATATTTACTTTTCTTGTCCATATTATCTCCAAGGATGGAATCTCAATTGATACTATGAAGACAAAGGTGGTCTAGCAATTTCTTGCACCAACAAACATAACTTAGGTACATAGCTTCATTGGTTTAGCTGGTTACTATCAGTGTTTTGTTCAAAAAAATATGGATTAGATAACATGTTAACCAATATTGCTCATAAAGGGGTTATGTTTATTTGGAAAAAGGAATGTGAATAATTATTTTAATAATTTAATAAAAGATTAGTGAATTCTCCGATCTTGACTCTACCATTGGGAAATGTTGGTTTTTGTGATTTATAGTGATGAGTCGAAGAAAGGACTTGGTTGTATCCTTATACAGAATGATAGAGTTATTATATATGCATCAAGGAAGTTAAAAATTCATGAATAAAACTATATAACTCATGATATTGAGTTAAAAGCTATAATATTTCTTCAGAATATATGGAGACACTATATCTATGGTTGAATATGTGAGATATATATAGATCATAGGATTTTTAAATATATCTTCTCAAAAAAAAGAAATCAACATGAGGAAAAGGTGATGGCTCTAGCTACTAAAGGATTATTATTGTTCAATACACTACCACCTAGGTAGCATGTGTGTTGAGAAGGAAATATCATGTAGTTTTGAGAAAAATAATTATTGATAGAGATCCTATGTACATGGATCTATTAAATATGGATATGGGAATTATCAAGGAAGGTTAAATATCACTACTTTTTCAAATGTTTTACAATCCATATTTATTATAAAAGATAAAAAATTATTAGTATGATGATGATAATTTTTAAAAGAAAATTAAAGTAGTAAATGATGGAAAGTTGGTATACTTCATATATGAAGATGGAATTTTGAAATTTGGGAAGATTCTTTTTGTTCCCTATATACCTGAGTTAAAAAGGAAATTATTTGATGATTCTCATAGATCAAATTTCTTTATACACTCTGGTATCATAAAATTTCTTTATACACTCTGGTATCACTAAGATATATAGATATTTGAAGGAACATTTTTTGGGATAATATGAAGTGTGAAATTACTGATTATATATCAATATATTTAGTTTTTCAATAGGTGAAGGCCAAAAGACAAAATCCTAGAAGATTTTTGAAACCACTACCTATTACTACATAGAAATGGGATGACATTACTATGAATTTTTTCTCTAGATTACCAAATACTCAAAGAAAGAATGATGCAATATGTGTAATTATTGATATACTTGAAAAATATACACATTTATACACTATAAGGGAATATTTTCCACTAGATAACATTGAAATACTCTATATTAATGAAGTTTTAAGACTTCATGGTGAACCTTTATCTATTGTATCTAATAGAGATCCTTGTTTTACAAAAAAAATTAAGAAAAGTATTTAGAAGTATCTTGATACTAAGCTTAATTTGATCACTGCTTATCACCCTCAAACTGATGGTCATTCATAAAGGATGATCCAAACTTTATAAGACATGTTGAGTTCCTTTTCACATGAATTTCAAGGTGTGTGGGATAAGTATTTACCTTTGGTATAATTTTCCCAGAACAATAGTTTCTATTCAAGTATTCAAATGGCATCGTATGAAGCATTATATGGAAAGAGATGTCCTACATCAACTTTTTGGGATGAAGTCGGTGAAAGAAAGATTTAAGGTTCATAAATTCTATAATAAACAATAGAAAATGTAAATAATATTCAAATATATTTTAAAGAGGATCAAAGTAGGAAAAAGATCTATACTGATAACTGGAGAAAAAATTTGGAGTTTTAAGGGGGTCATGTTTTTTTCAAGGTATCTCCTTGGAAGGGTGTTATAATATTTGTAAAGAAATGGAAAGTGATCCCTAGGCACATTGGACCTTTTGAAATTCTGGAGATAATTGGAGCTTTTTCTTATCATTTGGTAATGCCACCACGCCCTTCTAAATTACACGATGTGTTCCACATATCTTTGTTAAGGAAGTACATTCCAAATACAATGTATGTTCTCACTTATAAATAAATATAATTTTAACATGATTTGTCTTAGTATGAAAATACTATCTAGATTATGGACACTATAGAATGGATTTTTAGGAATATAATGAATTGGACGGTAAAGGCGCTTTGGAAAATTCATAAAATTGAAGTGGCGGCATGGGAACCAGAAGAAATTATGATGAAGAACTACCCAAATATTTTTATGAATTAACATTATATAAATTTTGAGGATGAAATTTTTGAAGGGGATAATGTAACACCCCTAGATTTTATGGTACGTATCTTTTAAATTTAACATCTTCAATATCTTATGTTGCACACAACACCGAGTTTAAAACCATGATATTCTATTAAGTATTAACATGAAAATTGGAATACTAATCTAGAAACTAGAATATTAACTTCACCAATGAAATTATAAATAAAATTTAGGTATCTAATAAATGAAAATATGATATACTTATATCATGTAATAAGTAAATAAATGTTTTAAAAGTGATAAATTAAGTGTTGTCATTTCTGTGAAATGTAAATATTTATTTATAATTTTATAGTTAATATAATGATTTAACATAAAATTTATTTTCATAAAATATATTCATAAATTAGTATTTTTTTCATTATAATTATAATATAATTTTATAATACCATTATTAATTTTTCAAAAGTTTCATAAAATAAGTTATAATATTAAAATCAGTAATTTTTTAATAAATAATAATTTTATTTAAAAATTAAATTTATCATATTTATAAATTATTTTCATAAATAGAGTCAATTTTTTAAATATACACATCAAAAAATGGTTAGTGTGAATTTTTGGTATTTTTCTAAAATAGTTTAATTTTTTATAAATAGTGAAATACGGTAATTTATGGTATTTACCATTATAAGTAAAATACAAGAATTTTTGAGTCATTTATGATGTAAGAACCCATTATTTCTAACTAAAATTCACTAGTTACTATACTTAGTCATAATAATTAACACTATTGATAGTATTGATCCAAAATAATAAATTAATGAATAAAATAATAAAAAACACCCCTCTTTTCCCCTATAAATACCACCCCTTATCCCAACACATTATATAACTAGAATATTGTCTAAATTCTTCCCAAATACCTTCTCAATCTTCTTACCCATATCTAAGACCTTACATTATTACCAAAATACCAAATCCAATTGTCTTAAGGAGGTTCCCAAGGGGACAATATTCAAGAGGTAAAATCCCCCTTCTTTCCCTTTTAATTTCATTTATTTTCTTATCCTATCCTCACCTATTCTATTCAAAGTGTCATGGTAAATATAGTATAATATATATATACTGAAATTTTATTGTGATAATTTATTATCCAACATCAAATCCCTTCTTATCCCCTTTTATTTTAAAAATGAAAACATTGTCCTTGATGTGTCGATCCATCGCCTTCATGGACGAAGAGTATTTTTTTCATTACCGCCTTCAAGATCGATCATAAAAACATTATTATGGTTAAATAAGATTTTAATATAAATATTATAAGTTATATCATGTTCTTGAAATAATAAATAATTATAATATTAAATAAAATGACACAAGTTTTTATAATTCATAGAAACAGCCAAAATAAACTAAGACGTTTTCATCAACATTTTATCTAATGGATAATCCTCATATCATATAAAAAAGTGATATATGTGAAACATTTAAACATATGGACGATAATTAATACTAAATAATTTCACTTTTAGAGAATTTATTCCCATTTTACAAGAACTCTTATATTTATACTCAAGGGAACCGACCATAAAACCATGAGATTAATGCGCCATGAATAATGAAATTACAAATTATGACTCATTAAAATGGCCATAAATTAAATTAATAAAATTATAATAAATAAAATATATATTTAATGGGATCATAATTAAGTAATTAATGAATGTAATTTAATTATATATGACATTAGGTACAAGTGCAGAATTCTTTCAGACATAAGTTAATGGTTTCCCATCTCACTTTTACTTCTATGAGATATATTCCTTATTAAAACTTTATTTATTATGTGTGGTGTGAATACTACCCTTTAATATATAATATAATTAATCTATTTATCTTTATGTAATTTAATTCTTAATTTTATGATCATTAATTTTATGGGGCATACGGTTCAACTGATTACAAATTGATAAGGGAATTCTTAACCCAATTTCCATTCTTTATGTTAAACTTATAATCTATTTATTATGTTATGTTATGATTATGTGTGAAATTAATTTTGATTATATTATGTTTTATTTTAACTTTTTTTATGTGGATTTAAATCTGATACACATAATCAATTCATTTGGTTAATGCTCACACTTTCTTTTAAAAATACTCTTTTAAATGTTTATTTTTCAAAATTTAAAAGGAATATTTTTATAAAACTTATATGGAATGAGTGAATTTTCTTAATTTAATGATGACTTAATGTATTAAGGAACAATTTTCAATTTTACAATATTATTTTCAAATAAAATGTTTTCTTTTATAATTGTGCATCTTTTTAAATAAATGATTTCAAAGTAAAGTGGTATTTCTCTCAAGAATTTATCAATGATTTTATTAGATTATTTTCATCCATGTCAACACCCTTTTTTGTATATTATGATTAATTTATTTTTATCTATTATGATACCATCTACCATATTTTATTGAATTTTTTATGATCATTTTGACAGTGTAGGTGTTATTTTGATACCATTCATCATATTACACTGTATGGTTTATGATTATCTTAATTGTTTGGGTAATGTTATTAACATTTAATATGTTAGTTTCAATATGAATGTATATGTTGATTATGTTTTACCTCTTTTATATGAGAAATTTATTGTACTTATTAAGTGATGGGAGGGGTCTGTTATATCTCCTTAATGCATCGATAGGTCTCATGAGACAAACTAGTTTGTGTATTGGCTGATGTCTTACCCAGTTATGTATGGTCTATTGGAAAAATCCTTAATGGTATGTTTATTATGTCCTTCATTATGCACTCCCTCATTATGATATTAGTTATTGGTAATCCATGTTATTATCCAACTAGTAGAATATCCATGCTTAAGTTTCATTCTCATGTGATTATTTATATGGAATTATATGATCAACTTTTATTCCTTCCATATTATACTCAATATTAAGTTTTAATGTAATGTGATTTTAGTCATTCACCTTGAATTATTTTTTATATTTATTTATGATAGCCTCCACTATATGCTTACCCTTTATGAGCATCTGATCTCACCCCTTTATTATATTTTATTTTTACCTAGGATGCAAAGATGTATATTATGATTGACATGTAGGTATAATATATGAGACTATAGGTGTTTACAATCAAGTTACTATGTTTTATTTCATTTAAAGTTGTAATTTAATACTTATGTTTTTATCTAGTTTTCCAAAGATATAAAACTATTCAGTCCTTTGGGATATGATCGCTTAAACTTAGTACCAGTGTAATAAAGTAACTATTGGCTCTATTGGGGTCTTTACAGTATCCTTGGATTATATCCCTAGTGAAACTTAAGTATCATCAAATTGTGTAATCCCATAAGGCAAAATGATTTTGAAAAATCACTTGGAATAATTATTGAGTTAAATAACTTTTCAATTTTAAAATCACTTCTCTTTTTTTAAATATATGCACAAATAAATGAAAAAAAATATTCAAAACAAAACTTTTTAACTTGTAAATAAAGCTTAAAATAATTAATCCTTTATTATATTGGTAAAATAATATCATTTCATGTGAGTTAAAAAGCATTCCTTTTGTATCTTTGTTGAAAAAGTCGCAAATTACCACGTTTAGAAAATGATAAAAAAATCATTTCAACCCATTTAGTAAAAAGTAAAACAAGGGTAAAAATTAAATTAAAAAATTTTAAGAGAAAACTAAAAACTTTTTTGAAAAAAAATAAAACATTAAAATGGAATAGAATTATTCCCCAGTGTATACTTAAACATGAACAATCCCGAATAATGATGAGATTGTGAAATAAACTCTTACCTAAAGTATCAACTTTAATTATTCATGTTAAAACATCTTGTATAATAAATATGGAATTATTATGAATTTATTCCATAAAAATACATCTATAATACAATTTATGATTTATTATAACATCTAATCTCCCATTTATTAATAATTTTTTATTATAATCATTGTTCTTGGGGATAACTGCTTCGTTTTCTAAGCGTGTTTTGGTTTAGTTTTCCCGGTCCTTATACTTTTATCATATTCACATAATTTCTAGAATATTTATTAGGTTATAAAAATTATATAAATTTTTATAATCATTCAATAAAATTATATATAGAAAAATAAATTGCACCGTTCATAGAGATGGTTGTTCAAATGTATGAATAAATGTTCTTTCCTTTTTTGAATAATGGAATTAAATAAAGGTGAACAATTCACATTTAATTATTATAATATCACATATATCATATATATTCATAAAATCCATCCTTATTACCATCCATTTAAAATATAAATGAAAAAATAATCACATTGCATCGTGGAGATTGTAAGTTTTGGGCCAAGTGGAACCGCATTGGTGGGTGTACCCAACTTTAATTTTAGTGTTAACAATGATCAATTTGAGATCAATCACGATAATAAAACACTGGATCTTCGTAATATAATTAAGAATGAAAAAAATAAATAGGGGAGTCTCGGAACCATAGATAGGATCATTATATGTTGGTTATAATTAATTTAATTAATTAACAAGAATTATCTTGATGGAATTCGTTCTCCGTTGATATTTTCAGTCATGATCCGATGTGATTTGTCATTGCATCATAGAATCCAAGTGTAGGATTCCTCTAGAGGTGATCCACACATGCTTCACGTATCTATGGATGTCGTCGAAGGGATCTTCGGGTGCTAGCATGGAAGGGCCTTCGCTTATGATGTCCGCCTTTGATCGCCTTGATCGGGTGGAGGTGTATCTCTCTCTCGTAGATTGAGAGCATTCTTAGTGGAAAAATAATTCTCTCTTGGCTTGAGATTTTTTTCAAATACATTGTGCACAACCACACAAAATTTCTAGGATAATGAGAAATATATAATTGGGATTTTTAATTACATAGAATAATAAAATGAATTAATTACCCAAAAGCATTTATTCATTTCATTTAATTCTTAGTAATACCCCATGTCTAATAATAATAGTTGACTATTATTATTACTTGACATGCACCCAGAGAATTACACCTAATATTATTTAATTAAATAAATAATATTATTTCCCATAAATTCCAAAAAAAAACTACATGGCGTATATATATTAATATACACGGCGTGTACTTTTATTTTCCATTTTTCTTAATTTCCTCCACCACATTTATTAGACCTTGAATAATGACTATTTATTTCTCAAATAAATATCACTGCATTATTCGCTAATAAATATATTATTTTTCCCAAAATATATTCTATTGAATAACTGGTGTCAAAATAAATGTGATCAGGCATCCTTGAATAATTATTAAACCACAATCAGGAATAATCTTTAATCAACTTGTTAAATTAATATTTAACTAAGATACTTGGACACACTTAGTGTGTGACCCTCTAGGCCTCTTTCTCAGTGGCACTAGGTGGAGCCTACCTAAAGTCCAAGGTTAGAATCTAGCAACACAACAAGGAACCCATAGAGAAATAAGTTAACGTCGTAATGACGTGTCACCTCCTACGAACACTTACCGTGTAATTTAATCCCTTTGTCTTGATATCTTGAATCAAGCAGGTTTCATGCTAGTGTCATCAACCCATGTGCTCGATAATTCTTTATTTGACTTTCTAGAATTGAAATTTTCCATTCCTCACCATGTATATGGATTTATTTAGGCTATATCAATTCCATAAAAGGGCCTGAGATATCTACTTCTATTATGGAACAGAAGGGACAAATCCTTTCTCGCATTATCTATTAATGCAATATCACTCGTGACGCACCCAATGTATTCTACCTCGCTATGAACAGTGTTTCATCACAGTTTTCATCAATACATCTAATTGCACGAGTTTTGATACCCATTAATAATAATAATAAAGTCTAAGGACCAATACACACGTCCAAAGATATAAATATCCAATGACACTATGAAATGTGGATTTCCTACTGGCGGGTCTCGTTCTCATAATATCCTCCTGAGCATTACCAAGGGTGCACACCATGAGAATGTGCCTAAAAGTTTTATGAGTCCTCACCCCTAATGGCCTATATTATTTGTGTCCCTCAAATAACATTATCCATCCATAGAACATATATTTAAGAACAGTGTTATGGAACTTCTGGGTTCTCATCATAGCAGGGATCTGCTATAACCCTTTAATGCAACAATTATCCTTAGGAAATTATCACATGCATTCTCACACAGAAGAACAATCAAGATGTGATAAAGTATTTATTAATGAATAAAGTACAAAGTAGTTGGTTATAGTCCACCAACTCTAATAGAGGTGGTAGTCCATACGTACGTATGAGCGATGTTATCGTTTCCCAAAATATTGGTTGATAAGAAGGTAAATATGATATTATCAATTTAAAAAGAATAATAATGTTATAAATATCTTATATAAACATTAAACCCATCATAATTCTCATCCATAAAATATGGTGATGAAAAATGAATTGTATCGCTACATAGAGATGGTAAGTGATACATACGCACAAGTGATACTTTCTCTTCTTATTTGATGATATATAGGGTTTATAATCATGTTTTAATAATAATAATAAAATTTAAGAATATTAAGGATACTAAATTAATTATTTTATTATAAATATCATAGATTTATAGAGGTTAAAGATGACTATAAAAATAAAGTGACAAGTTAGTGTGATTACCTCTTCTTCGAAATGAATCCTTTATATCTCCTCTAAGATGCTCCACGGTTGGTCTTTTAAAACGGCCAAAAGCTCCAAAATTTGATAAAGGAAGTTTATAAGATAATTGTTTAGGGTATGGTCAATAAATAAGGTTTATAATACTGTAAATAAGTGAGGGAGGAGGAGTCATTTTATAATTGAGGTGAGGTTCACTTTGGGAATTTCTCAAAATATTAAATTATAATAAGACTATTATAGATCCAAATGATTCCAAATGGCCTATAAATTAAAATGGGAAGAAATTTGGGACCATATTTTATCTCTATTTATTTAATCAATATTTTTATTATTTTTAAATAATTTAATAAAATATTATTTTCATTATTTTTAATTTTGACACTATTCATTACTTTGAATTCGATAATATCAAGAAAACAATAAAAAGTAGAGAAAAATATTTTAATATATCCCTAAAATGTCATGTTTGTATATAAAATTCATGTATAAAATAAATTGTATCAAATTATATTACTTGTAATATTTTTAATATCATTTTTTTTTCATTAATTGAATAATTGTTCCATTAGGGTTGTGTATGCATTTAAGGTAATTATTTCTTCCATAAAAATTAAAAATAAATTACCATGATTAAGGTAAATACTTTAAATTTAAAAATAATATTTATAGTCAATAATTTACTCTATATAACCCCTTTATAAAAAAATTTTATTTATTAAAAACAAGAGGGTGACATGTTTGAAATTTCTTTAAATAAAATATTATAAAATTCATAATCTCGTACAATTGGCCCAAAAGGTCATAAATTAAACCTTATTATGATTATGTATGTTATATAAGAATTCAATAATATTTAGGAAATTGTTCAGTTAATTATATTTTCTTTGTCATTTTAATTTTAACCTTTAAGTACCCATTTTACCCTTTACCGTAGTAACAAACATTACTAAGTTTACTATTCATTTTGACAAAAAATTAAATGGGAATATTTAAAAAAAATCACTAATTAAAAATATAGAATCCATTTTTTAAAATTCAAAACACAAAAGTGATGTAATTTAATTTAAAATTAAACAGGAAAAATGCTACGAAAATGGTTTTTAATAAAATTTCCCTTTTAATATAAAATGTTTTTATAATAAATTAAATTATAAAATACATTTCAAAAACCAAAAATTAATTATTTTAAATAAAAATAACTAATAATATTTTCATACTAACCAAAATAAGATTTGAATTTTTCAATACCTTAAAAGAAAAATATAGTTTTCAATAAAATTAAGTATTTTTCACTATTCATTGAAAAATCAATATTTTTAGAAAATTATAAAAAATTAATCTTTAGATAATTTTTACATTATGAATTAAAAATTTAAATTAATTATGTAAAATAAATTTTTTAAAACTTTCAGAAATTAATTATAATACTTACAAGAAAAACCATTTTTTGAAAAAATGTATTTTTGACAAATAAAATGACTTTACTAAAAAATGAATGATTCTTTACTGAGAATTTTTCAATAAATTTATATTTATTAGTACATTTCCTAAATTATTTTATCATATTCATACCCACAAAATTAATGGATACTTTCTAAACATCACATTAAATAATAATATTTAATAATATATCATGGTTCATTTAAACTCGGTGTTGCATGTAACAAAAGACACCAAAGAAATAAAATTATTTAAAGAGAAATATTTTCTAAAATCTTAGGGTGTTACATTCTCTCCCCCTCCCATTAATAAATTTCATCCTCACAATTTGAGCTTGTACTCGATAATCAAAGGTTTGACATTTGAAAATTCATTTATGGAAACCCACATCATAAAAGGTGTTAATAAAGCATTACCTTGAAAAGAAAGAGAAATATGAAGGTCATATATGATTACACATACTATGATTCTAAAAAGAATATCATTAGTGGGAAAATGCCATCAATTAATCAAAATCAAAGGTTATCAGACAACCTTTTTGTCTTAAGATCCTTTTCCTAGAGCTGAGGCATTCCTTTACCATCTAGACAAGGAACATAAGGAAATATACTTACTTTACAAGTATAATTTCATACTTTAATAAATATTTACCATAATATTATCTTTTTATCCAAAAAATGAATATTCAACATGAATATTTCATTCCGCGAGCACTTAGATCAAATTATAATGGATCATATAATCCTCAAAATGATAAAAATCTACTCCACCTATATTTAGATATTAACCAAAAGAAAAATGGTTAGAATAATTTATCCAATATGGACAAATAAATTATTTTATAAAATATAAACAATAATTACCAATGTTTATATTAATCTGATCTATAATTAGTTCATCATAAAACACCTCCAAAACATGTCTGACCAAAATCAAGAACCAAAAATTTAAAAATAAAGTCACTATGATTCTAAAATCAGCTTAATATTAATCACCAAAACTATTTATTAATTTTACATACCTAATATGTGAACACCTTGAAAATATATTCTTTATAAACATGGTAATAAGATAAAATATCATAAAACCTTAATGGAAACATGCATGCTTCCAAAAATTCACATTATCTTTTTTTCTAAAATAAAACCAAAAACTATTGAATATATTCCTTAAATTCAAAATGAAATAAACTTTATCTAAGATTACTTAAATAAAAAACCAATTTAAAGGTTACCAATAGTCTCCCATCAGTTTCAATCATATATTTATCCCAACTAAACATTATTATATCCACATTAGACACATATTAAGGGTTATATTTCCCTCAATCATGTGTTTTATAAAAAGATCAACTTTTCACTAAATCGCTTTTATTAGTTACTAGTACCACTCAAAATATAATTTCAATTCCTTAAAACTAAGGAAAAATCCATAGATTTTTATAATTCTTATAATCCATAATATTATTCATAAAACACTTTTTAAAAAAATATTAAATCCCAATACATAATAATTTCAATCATTCCATTTTCTTCTTTGTAAATACCCTGACCTCAGTATCCCAGAGTCAGTTTCTTACTCCATTACAGTGGCATAATATGAAAGGAATCACCTCCTGAATGATTGAATAGTTTAGTATTATTGATAAAATAGATACATATATGAATCCCATATTACATTTTAAAATGAAAATTAAAAAATAATTCTTTTTAGAATAACATTATTTCCTCTGGAATATCCTTGTATAACAATCATAGTACACTTGATGGATTCTTGGGGAAAGGAAAAAATATGGGTGATCTAAAATTATCAGTAATAATTTTTTACAATGGAATTTATCATGAATCAATGAGCATAATTAATATAGAAAGTTAAATAACTAAAAAACAAATTCCATTAAATCAATAAACAGATAATTAAATGCATCTATAGATAATATCATTGTGAAAATATCATGGATAATAATAACTAAATTCTGAATAAAGGAAATTCTTAATTATCAGACATCATGTTTCCTAGGAATATGATACCCTTACCATCAATACCTTTCATAAGATATTTTAAAACATACTAGGTAAAAACCCATCTGATTTGGCCAACTACTTCATCTCATGAGACTACTTATGCATCAAGGGGGTTTCTATAAATGGTCTCACTCATACTTGTGTGTAAAAATAATTCCTCATATATTCAATAATCAATTTAATTCATGAATAAAAATACCTTATTAACATATATACATATTGAATAAAGTATTTTGATTTATCAATATTTACTAGTTAATAAAATAATTATCAAATTAAAAAAACATATGTAAAAATAGTATATAGTTTAGGAAATGATCATACCCATAATAATAGAATATGGATATTTAAGAGAAATGAAATATCCAATGATCGCAAGTAAGTGAAAGATTAAAAGGATGGTATAATTTCAACATATACCTAGTAGTGAATAATTAAAATAAATGGTTGTTTTCATTGATTAATAAAAGTACCAAAAAAAGATTATTAAAATGTTTTTGGGTAAATAAAATATCTTTTTCACTGTAAAATTCACTTTTAAAAATAAACTATGAAAATATGATGGAAAACATTTTATTTTAAAATTACCTTATAAACTTGTAAAGGAAACTTCAAATTATTAAGGTTTTATGATGGTGGTAAATTTTGTTCATACTGTATATGTTAAAAAACATTCCATTCATAATTTTTTAATATAAAACAAAATGTACCTTGTTTGTAAAATGATGGGAATATTTCCTTTAATAACATTTTTTAATAATTAAAATAATGGTAAAAATAAAAATAAAAATAATTGGAGATTAGTCAAAACATTTTTGAAAACATTTTTAGAAAATATGGACTAGGATGAAAAATATTCTCTATTGGATACATAAACATAAACAATCCCAAATAATTATGAGATTGTGAAATAAAATCTTTAACACTTTTAGTAACTTTTGAACTGTAAGCCCTATAAAAGAAATAAATTCAAATTAAACTTTAAATAATATTAATAAAAATATATTTTTGATATAATATATCATATAGGTAGTATATAAATCACACAAAATATATAATTTGTGAATATGGCATATGTCTCACAGAAGTAAAAGTGAGACAACAACACTTACCTCTTTGTAATCAGTTGAATCATATGGCCCATGAAAGAATAATATTTAAAAAAACTTTAAATATCATTAGAATTTATAAATTCATGATATAACTTGTTAAAGGGGTGTTATATACACATCATAAAATAATATATGTGCATAACATCAGAATATGGCTCAATGAAAGAAAATTGATATGAATTCCCTTGCAAAGATCAAATCATTAAAGTGAGAATTAAACAAATGAATCAATTGTGTGAATCAAATTTATATACAATTAAAAAAAGTTTAAATAAAACATAATATAATAAAAATTAATTTCACACAAAATATTATCATGACACAATCAATGAAGTGGAAGTTTAACCTAGTGAATGGAAATTGAGTTAAGAAATCTCATACCTCATGCTTCCTTTTGGTTGTACATGATTTAACCTAATTTATAGTGATTTTAAACATTTCATTAACTTATAATAGAACCATATTAATATTTATAATATCATATATTATCCCCTTATAACATTTTACCAGCTGTTTAATAATATTTTATTCATTTCACTGTTTCAGGTGTTAATTGCCTTGTTTTCTCGTATGTTTTCTGTCATGAGATTTCTGGTGCTTGCACATATTATATAGTAAAATTATATCCAGAATTATATTAATGTTATAAATATAATATTGAATCATTATATAAATTTTTATAATCATTCTTGATGGTTTCATGTGTAAAATGAATCACATCGCTTCATGGAGACGATAAGTCGTATGTACGCATGAGTGATGATATCATTCCCTTAATGAGTGAAAGGGTTAGAGAGTGCATGATATATTAAATTTAAAGAATTTATATAATTTCATAATAATCATATATATCCATTTTTTCCATCATTATAACCATCTAGGTAAATGTTTTATGAAAAATAAGTTACACCGCTATGTGGATACGGTAAGTCATATGTACGCACCTATAGTGCTTTAGTTTTTCATAAGATGAATAAAAGGTGGAATATGGTTGTCCCGTAATCATAATAAAAATATAATAATATATATTATAATTTATGTATTATTTAATCATTGAAACAACACATGAAGTGTAAGTAGAAGAGTAAATAAACATGAAAGTGTTGGTAAAGACAATTACCTCTTCTTCAACAGACTTCATTTAGATCTCTTCTTAAGAGATATAGGGTTGGTATTTTGAAATTACCATATCATTTACTTAACTAAGATTGTTTATAATATAAATATTCAGATTTTTGTTGATATATATGTCTCAAAGTTTTGTAAATAATTGAAGGGAGGGGTTCCCTTTATAATTTAAAGGGGCACTTTCGGAATTACTCAAAATATAAAAATATAATAAGACTATTATAGAGTCAAATGCTTAAAAATATCCTATAAATGAATAGGGTATGAATTTTTCAAACATATATTATCCCATTTGTGTATATTTAATTTTTTTTT
Organism: Viscum album; assembly: GCA_963277665.1. Lineage (NCBI taxonomy): Eukaryota > Viridiplantae > Streptophyta > Magnoliopsida > Santalales > Viscaceae > Viscum > Viscum album. The sequence continues at coordinate 1,403,972,028 of OY728133.1, read as the reverse complement.
AATTTTAAATAATTTAATAGAATATTATATTCATGAAATATCATTATTGCCGATATTAACACTATTCATTACTTTGAATTTAATAATATCAATACAACAATATATGTTCAAAAAAATCATTTAATACTTATCTAGTATGTAATATTAATCTATAAAATTTGTGTATCATCGTAATTAATTCACATTATATTACTTTTAATATTTTCAATTTCATTTATTTGATTTTTCCATTAATTGAATAATTACTGCATCAAAATTGAGTTAGAATTTAAGATAATAATTTTTTCAGTAAAAATAACAAATAAATTATCATAATGTATATAAATATTTTATATTTCCAAATTCTATTTATAGTTTAAATAATATTCTGTATAACATCATATTAAAAATATTACACTTATTAAAAACAAGAGTGTGACATGTTTGACTTTCTTTAAATAAAATATTATAAATATCATAATCATATACAAATGAAATAAAATGGTAATATAAAAAAAATTGAATTATTATTAAAAAAATTAATCATCCAATTAAATTTTTCCAAGTTTTAAGGTCATTTTCTACTCTTTATCATTTTATTTTTACCCTTAATTATCATATTTACCCTTCATTGTGGTAATAAAAATTACTAAGTTTATTATTCATATTGTCCCAAAATAAAATAGAACTATTTAATAAATTTATAGCTACATATTAAAAATATTTAATCTTTATCTCAAGATTCAATTTTAATAAGTGGTATAAATTAATTTAATATTAAATCATAAAACGCAATGAAAAACATTTTTTGTGAAAAATGACTTTTTACGTATAAGAATGTTTATATACCAAATTAAAAACATAAAATTGATTCCAATGAACTTAATTAAATCATTAATAATACAATATAACTAATTTTACTTTTTAACCTTTTTAAAAAAATATTACTTTGTAATTTATTGAAATTAAAATACAGTTTTCAATAAAAAATAGTATTTTCACTATTCACTGGAAAATCAATCTTTCTAGAAAAATACCAAAACTTCACCACATGATAGTTTTGATATGATCATTTAAAAAATAAATTTTCTTTTATAAAATAAATTTTATAAAATTTTCAAAAATTAATTATATCAATTTTCTTATAGAAAGTAATAAAAATTGCTTTTTGTAGAAAACATATATTTGAAAAATAAAATGACTTTACTAAAAATTGGGTGTTTATTTACTAAGAATTAAAAAATAAGTTTTTATTTAATATGAACTTCATAAATAGTTAATAAAATATTTATTCCTATTCATGATGCCAATTTAGTAGCTAGATTATAATGGTCATATTTAAATAATAATATTTTGGGGTTTGTTTAAGCTCGGTGTTACATGTTGTATACACAATCAAACATGGTGTTATTTTAATTTCTTGGGGTGTTACATTATACCCTAATTAAATAAATTTAATCCTCTCAATTTTATATTTCACTTAAAAAATAAAGGTTAGATATTTTAAAGTTCCAATGTGCGAAACCCACATCTTAAAAAAGGTTAATGAAACATCATCTTGATAAGAGAGAAAGGGAAGTAAGAAAGTCATTTAGAGTAACGCATTCTAGATTCCCAAGTAGGATAACATAAATGGAAAGTGAAAACATATATATGGAAGATCAAAATGACTCCCAATGACTGATGGAGAGTGACAGAGAACATACCATCACAAAATTGTAAATTTATTATGGGTTAAAAGTCCATTGATTTATTTGTAAGAAAATTAAATGGATAGAATTTTTGTTTTAAAATACTTTTCCCAGAGTTGAGGAATTATTTTAATACCTAGATTAAAAAAATAATTAAATATACTTACCTGAAAATTAGATCTTCATCCTTTAATCAATTTTCACAACAAACTCATTTTTTCTCTAAATGATAAGTATGGGTTTTTTATACCTAAAGCACTAGAATAATATTCTATGAATTAAAAAATCCAAAAAAGAACAACTATCTATTTCTATTTTATTTATGCATTAACCAAAACCAATTTTTTTAGAACATTACAAGTTAATTCCCAAAAATAAAAAACCTTCATATGAAGAAAACTACTTTAATCTCCCAAAATTCAAAAGTAATACCCAAAATTCAACTTAGATCATACAATAAATAAGCATCCTTAAGTGTAATAAAAAATATTCCATGCTAATATTAAAACCCAAAAATTATAAGGATTTGATCACATAGTCTTCTGAAATAAATTTAATATTTATCTCTAAAAATTTTCATGCCCTAAACATATAATATCTGAGATACACTAACTATTTCCATAAATATCTTGAATCAACATAAATTAAAATGAAATCACATATTCCTACAAAATAAAATTTAACCTTTATTTCTAAAATAAAATTCCATAACACTCTATTTACCTTTATCATATAGGGTTCCCAAAATAGTGAGTGTCTTATAAAATAACTTAAATCACTTAACACCAAATCAATTTCAAATCCCATGATTATCTATATGATAAAACATATGCTACCAAAATGAGATTATCCTTTATCTATCATATATTTTAAATAAATAAAACATTTTCATACTAACTAGTGCATCGCGTGGGACAGTGGTAAGCAATTCACCATTGTCTCCCTTTGATTGAGGGTTCAAGACTCACAGCCATATTGGATATAATGGATTATTTCTCAACCTGTGGGTTGTCCTTTTTCTAAAACTGTATTATTATAATCCTTAAAAATTTACCAAAAATAAACTTAATATATTCGATTTTAATGAAATGTTTTAACCATAAATTTTATCTCATATATTTCATTTTTCATTCCCAAAAATATAATAACCCATAATTACCTTAAAATGAAATATCATATAAACACTAAAGGTTCTCCTTAATTTTAAACTTATGCCCACAAAATTTAAGGTCATTATTCATTAAATAAATTTTTCACAAAAACATATATTAAACCAATGGGTTTTATTTCCAAAAATGTCTCCCAAAATATGATTAATCTTGATTAACTCCTATAATATAAAACCTCAAAATAGTATTTAATAATTTAAAATTATGATGAACATTAAACTCATAAACCCATGATGATATCTATAACTCTTAAGTTAATGAACAAAATATGCTTCTAAAATCAACACAATTTCTTATAAATTTCATGATTATTCTAACCAAAATACCATTGGTGAAATACTTATTCAACACATTTTCTATAAAATTAAATTTTAAACCAATTCCTTTTATTTCCTACTATTAACTAAAACTAAAATTCAAAGGGTTAGCATAAAACTAAAATAATCAGAGTAAGTTATCAAATAATCATGAAATATTATTATAATTGTGTTTAAACCATAATATTGTATTCCAAATATATTATTCCTTCATTTTAACATAGTTTATCAATGCTCATTACCAAATCTATAGGATATTATATTATACTTAGACTTATCCTCAGAGTCAGTCATAGGGTTATATTCCCTAATCTATGTTTTCCTAGATCTAGTTCCCAAAGTTTCTAATAAAATTACTATGATACCAACTGTAAATACCCTGACCACAGTAGCTTGGATTCAGTGTCTTACTTAATTACATTGGCATAATATATAATTAATAACATATTAAAGGACCAAATAGTTTAGTAGTCTTAGTAAACTAGATACATACACAATTCCCATATTACATTTGAAAACAAAAATTACAACATAATTTTTTTTTAGAATAACATTATTCCATATATCATATCCTTTCATAACAATCATAGTACACTTCATGGATTACTGAGTAAAGGAAACAAAATAAGGGTGATCTCAAATACTCAGTAAGTGTTAAGTGCAGTGGAAGATATCATGAATTAATGAGCATAATCAATATGAAATGTTAATAGCTAAAAACACGTTCCATTAAATTTATAAACTGAGAATGAAATGAATCCGGAGATAATATCATTGTGAGAATATCATGGATAATAATAATTGAATTTTGAATGAAGGAAATACCTAATTATCAGACGTCATGTTTACTAGGCACAAGATACCTTCACTATCAAGACTATTCACAAAATGGTTTAAAATATACTGGGTAAAAACCTATCTAATTTGGTGAATAAATTCACCTCATGAGACTAATGATGCATTGAAGTGATTTCTATAAATAGACCCCACTTTTGCTTGCATTTCCAAAGCATTCCTCATATATCGAATAATCAATTTAATTCATGAATCCAAATAATTTATTAACAAATATTCGTATTTAATTAATGATACAAATTTATAAATATTTTCTAGTTAATCAAATAACCTTTAAAGTAAACACCTTATGTAAAATTGGTATACATTTTAGGAAATTATCATAACCATGATATAAGAATATGGATATTTATGAGAAATGAAATATCCAATTATCACAATTAAGTGAATGATTCAAATGATGGTATCATTTCAAAATATACCTAGTGGTGAATAAGTAAAATAAATGGTTGTTTTCATTGATGAATAAAAGTACCATTAAAATACCATTAAAATCAATTTTGAGTAAAAATATCTATTTCACTTTGAAATTCACTTTTGAAAACAAACTATGCAAATATGAGGAAAAACATTTTATTTGAAAATAACCTTTTAAACTTTTAAAGTAAGATTCAAATCATTTAGGCATTATGATGGATGGAAATTACTTTCATTCCATATAAGTTAAAAAACTTTCCTTTCATACTTTTTTAAGAAAAAATCAAAAAGTACCTTGTTTTAAAAATGATAGGAAGTTTTATTTTAATAAATTTTGTAAAATGTAAAACAAGGGTAAAAATGACTTTAAAAATTAATTGTAGATTATTTAAAAAAATTGAAAATATTTTTAGAAAACATATACTAGGATGAGATAAATTCCATAGTGGATACATAAACATAAACAATCCTGGATAATGATGAGATTATGAAATAAAACCTTTACCCCTTTTAGTAACATTTGAATTGTAAGCCCCGTGAAAGAAATAACTTCAAATGAAACTTCAAATACCATGAAGACAAATATATTCATGATAAAATATATCAAATGTGTAGTATATACACCACATAAAATAAATAGGTGGTAAATATGTCATATGTCTCATAGAAGTAAAAGTGAGATGAGAAACACATAATACTTTGTAATCAGTTGAATTGTATGCCACATGATAGAATAACATTTAAAAAAATTGTAAATATTATGAGAATAGATAAATTCATGGGATAAAATTTCAAATGGCCATTATATACACCTAATAAAACAATATAGGTACAGAACATCAAAATATACCTCAACAAAAGAAAATTGAGACGAATTCCCTTACAAAGATCAAATAATTGAACTTAGAATTAATAAAATGAATATATTATGTGTATAAACTATAAATACACATAAAATAAGTGTAAATACGAAATAATATAATCAAAATTCATTTCACATGAAATCTTAGCATGACATAATCAATGAAGTGGAAGTTTATCCTGCTGAATGGAAATTGAGTTAAGAAATATCTTACCTCACGCTTCATTTTGGTTATATATGATTTAACATCATGTATAGTGGCTTTAAACATTTTATTAACTTATAAAATAACCATATTAATATTTATAATATCATATATGTTCCTCTTATATCATTTTACAACCCGTTTAATAATATTTTATTCATTTCAATGTTTTGGGTGTTAATTATCTTGTTCTCTCACATGTGTTATGTCATGAAATTTATAGAATTTGCATATATTATATAGTAAAATATTTTTTAGAATTATATTAATGTTATAAATATCATATTTAATCATTATATAACTTTTTATAATCATTATTTATGGTTGGATGTAGAAAATGAATCACATCACTTCATAAAGATGGTAGGTCGTACGTACGCACAAGTGATGATATCATTCCCTTGATGAGTGAAAGGGTAATGGAGTGCATGGTACATTAAATTTAAATAACTGATATAATTTTAATAATTATCATATATATCAATTATTTATATCATTATAACCATCCAAGTAAATTGGTGATGAAAAACAAATTACACCACTGTGTGGAGATGGTAGGTTGTGCGTACGCACATGAGGTGAGTTCATATTTCATAGGATGGATAAAAGGTGGAATATAGTTATCCCAGAATCATAATAACATATAAAAATATATATTATACTATATTTATTATTTTATCATGGAAAAAATTCATGAAGAGAAAGTAAAAGAATAAATAAACTTGAAAGAGTTGGTAAAGACGATTACCTCTTCTTTGGCGGACTTCCTTTAGATCTCTTCTTAAGGGATTCAGGGTTGGTCTTTTGGAAGTGAAAAAACCTCAAGAAATAAAATGATGTTTTTTTAATATAAATGTTCATATTTTTTCTATATATATGTCTCAAGGTGGTGTATATAAGTGAACTAAGGGTGCCCTTTTATAATTGAAGTGAGGGGCACTTTCAGAATTTCTCAAAATATTAAAATATAATAAGACTATTATAGAGAAAAATGATTCAAAATGGACTATAAATGAACACAACATTAATTTTTTGACCATATAATATTCTATTTGTTATTATTTAATATTATTGTGATTTTTAAATAACTTAATAAAATATTACATTCATGAAATATCATTACTGTCAATTTTGAAACTATGCATTACTTTGACATTAATAATATCAACACAATAAGATATGTTAAAAAAATCTTTTAATACCTACCTATTATGTCATATTAATCTATAAAATTCATGTATAACCTTAATCAATTCATATTATATTACATCAAATGTTTTACAATTCATTTATTTTATTTTTCCATTAATTGAATAATTATTACATCGGGGTTGTGTAAGAATTTAAGGTAGTTATTTCATCACTAAAAATTAAAAATAAATTAACATGATGTGGATAAATAATTTATAATTCCAAATAATATTTATAGTCAAAAAAATATTCTGTATAACATCATATTAAAAATATTACACTTATTAAAAACAAGAGCGTGACATGTTTGACTTTTCTTTAAATAAAATATTATAAATATCATAATCATATCTAAATGCCTTAAAATGGTCATGTAACCAAAAATTTAATTATTATGGATGACAATTGATCATAAAATTTAATTTTATAAGGTTTTAGTGTTATTTCTAGTCATTATCATTTTAATTTTACCCATAATTACCCAATTTTTCTTTAACTGTGGTAATAAAAAATACTGATTTTACTAATCATATTTTACAAAAATAAGAGGGAAATATTTAATAAATTTTTACCCCATGATTAAAAATATTTTATTAATTTCTCAAGATTCAATTTCAATAAGTGACAGAAAATATTTTAATATTAAAACTCAAAACACAATCAAAAAGAGTTTTCCTAAAAAATGCCTTTTAAGTATAAAAATGTTTTTATACCAAATTTAACCATAAAATTGATTAAAATTAACTTAATTATATTTTTAATAATATAATATAACTAATTTTACTTTGTAACCACTTTAAAAAAAAGTATTACTTTATAAATTCTTAAAATTAAAATACATTTTTCAATAAAAAATAGTATTTTTCACTATTCACTGGAAATTAATCTTTTCCTAAAAATACCAAAAATTCACCATAATATAATTATGATATGATAATTTCAAAAATTAACTTAATTTTATCAAATAATTTTTTTTAAAGAATCAAAAATTAATTATAGTTATTTTCTCAAAGAAAGTAATAAAAACACATTTTGAAGAAAACATATATTGGAAGAAAAAAATAACTTCATGAAAAATTGTGTGTTTATTTCCAAAGAATTAATAAAAAATTATTAAATATTAAATTCATAAATATTTCATAATATAGTTATTCATATTCACTCTCACCAATTTAATAGCTAGATTACAATGGTCATATTTAAATAATAATATATTAGGGTTCATTTCAGGTTGGTGTTGTGTGTTGTATCCGCTATCGAACATGGTGTTATTTTAAATTCTAAATGTGTTACATTATTAATACATTAATACAGATTTAACATGTTTTTCCTTAACACGATTTTTCTTTCATATCCCATTCATGGTCTCTTCATTATCAATGGAAAAACCTTTACATGTACTACCTTGCTGATCCTTTTCTCAAGATTTACCCCTAGGACTTCGATTTACATAATGCCCATAATTTCAACATTTAAAAAAATAAACCATTCGATGATACCTTATTGAAACCATTATTAACATCCATTGATTTAACTAAACCATTCAACTTTCCTCAGAAATTAATTTCTCTATGGCCTTCTTCTCCACACCCAAAACATCTTCATGTTCCTTTGAGTAATTCTCCTCCATACTTCTTCCCATGTTCATGACATGATGGAAATTGAACTTTATTTTCATTATTTTCATCATGAAATCCCTTTTACTCTTGTTAGGTGTGTTATGAAACTCACCTAATTTTATATTGTTTATCATATTATGAGATTTATAATTAGGCATCATAACAAAGTTCCCCCTTCCAACTCCCATTTCATTTAGTTTCTCAAGAGGAAAATTATTCTATTTTTCATTACATTCACCATTAACATGAATTATATTAGTCCCATACATTATCTAAAACCAAATTCATAGTGTTAGAAACCATATTTATAATAGTAAACTACATAATCATTCATAGGATGTCTAAATCATGACACCTTTTTTCAATCTATGACACATTAGGTTTAACCTATGTCATACAAGATTATCATATATTCAAATACCTCATAATGGTTTATAAAGAAAATATATATTAACCCAAATTATATCCCCTAGGGGTATCACACCAGGTTTTAAGCAAGGCTCATTTTTGTGTACCATGTGATGATCGATTCTTGCTTAATGTGCCTTTTTAGGGATTATCACCCCTAGGTACAACTTTTCTAGATCCAAATCCACTTTTAGTATCTAGAAAGGGATTTAATTGCTAGGAAAAACATATAATATATTCCTTACCAAAACTTTAGGATCTTATCCTATATTTATACTTACCCCCCATGGTTTTCACTGATGTTTTCTAACCCTAATCTCCAAAGGTTGATCAAACCTTACTCTAATACCAACTTTAACGACCCAGAATTTTCATATATAAATATTATATATTAATATATTAATATTCAACAAATTATATAAAAAATTCTCTCATACCATATAATTTTATTACCTTTGGATACTAGATACAAATTCCACTCATTTCATGAAATATATTTAACATCTCCCATAAAGATCTCCCCATTTAGTACAATTCATAAACATATCCTACATAAAAACTTTCTTCATAACTTAGGGAAAGAAAATTTAAGAAAGGGTAACCTCATATAATTAGTAAGGGTGAACATGAGATATATAAATTGATGATCATATGCAAGAATGATATAATCATAAGGGTATAATATCATAACTTAAAATTTTTATACCCAATCTATCCTAGATCATAAAAAAGATTCATGGCATAAATCTTAGTAGTTCATAAGACATGAATCATGATGGAATAAAATAACATAATCGATGAAATCAAAACATTTACATAATACAATGTGGTTGTGGCATACACAAAAACTTATAACTTTATGAACATGTATAAATAGAAATAGATTCACTCGTTAAGTAAGGGAAATGAAATCGGGCCCTTGCATAAACTTATGGACATTGTAAGAACCTAGTTTTTCACTCAGGTATAGATTCTTCAAATTTTAGTCTAATTATTTATTTTGGAACTGATGTGGATACTTAATAAGTTAGAAAAGTTCTTAGGGGTTTATGGGGCTTGTTTAGAGCTTGAGACACATATTTTTTGGGAATTTGGCCATGTCACATGGTTGGTGCATGGTTGGCACATGGTTAGTGCACAATTTTTCAAATAGTGCAGATGGTCTTCTATTCAGAAGAATCATATCACACGGTTGGCGCACGACCATTCATCCTAATTGTGAAAGTTCCCTTTCTTTCCTAGGTACTCATGCATGGTTTGTTCATGGTTTTCTAAACCGTGCGTAAAAACCATGCACAATCTATTTTCAGGGTAATTTTTCTATTTTTTCCTTAATGATCTAATTAAGCCTCATCCTTCCTCCTAATCCAAGTTCCTGCAGTATTAACCTATTTTGATCTCATTTTGGATCTTTTTGAACGCCTAAGGTTGGGATTGAAGGATATCTTTCGTCTAGGATTAAATCAAGATTTTGTTCGTCATGTTGGATGTGCAATGATAAGTACTCGAGTCTGTCTGATCCTTTCTTATTCTCTCTTGCTCTTGACCTAGTTATCAAGGTGTGAGCATTTTTTCCTTTTTCCCAGATCTACTCCATTATAATCTTAATTAGAGGCTGATATCAGATGGTAAGTATCATACAACCCTAAGTTGGGTGGTCTATAACTTATCCCATAAGTTCATTGATTTTGAAATTGTCATGTGGGGCCACTGATTTTATTGGGTGTCATTTATAGAATTTATACGCATGATTATAATAATTAGAACCATATGCTTGTGATTTTTCCAAATATGTGATTACTTGTTTTTTGTTACATCCATAATTCTCAACATCCCATGTAGGATGTTTTTGACATAATTTTCATTTTAGTGTTTTAACACATTTGAGTCATCATTTAGGTGGGACTTGGTTTGAACTTTATAAGTGTAAGCTAATCTATATTAAATTACTTGAATCATCTTGTGAATTGCATAATGGAAAGTACTATGTATGCTCATCACTTTACCCACCTAAGGTAAGTGCTTCAATTGATATACTAATGTTAAATGGAAATTGGCAAGTATACTAAGTATATAACTTGACCTTTTCAAATGTAATTGAATAATAGGTTGCATTTCCATAGTACCCCTTACCCTATTTATGGAAGGTTTTAGAGTGAACTTTAATTATTGAATATTCCTTAAATGGTTTTAATAAAGGGTTTCATGCTACTTAGCCTTGTCACACTAATAAAAGTCAAGGCTTTAACTAAATGGACTTATTGATGAATTATAAATTGATTAAAGGGGTGAATTCCACTTGGTCTTATCACACTAATAAAAGGAAAGTCTTAAACCAAATGAAATATTATATGACTTCATTATCAAAATAGGAGTGTCCTGACTCGATCTCGCCTGGGATTCTTATCAAGGAATGCCATGATCACTTGAGGACCCCATTTTGAATTCAAGGATATGACTTTCTTAGGTTAAGACCCGCCTAAAACCAAATTATTGTCTAACTTAGGATGCCTAGTATGACACTGTAGGATCCCTCGTGTAGTACTAAAGGATTCCTTGGATACACTCTTTAGATCCATCATTGACAAGTAGGTGTCGTGGTTAAATCCCATCATGCATGATTATTTTTTATCTCTGTTTTACCTTGGATGAACTCCTTGGACTTGGTAGGAATCTCATTGTGGAATTCCTTGGACTATGCTCCTTGGATTACACTCTTACCCCTTAGCTAGTCTCAAATACTACTGAGTTAATGGCTGTTGAGGCCTACATTGCCTTGGTTATTACCTTGGAACTTTAATATTAAATATCATCAATCATGGTTTCCTTATTAAATCTTAGAGCCTTCACTATTTATATTATCACGAGGTGATTTCAGTGTTGGATATGCCTCACATGACCTATCAATATAAATTGCTAATTACTTAATTAAAGTAAATGGTTACATGTTTAGACACCAGCATAGGGTTGAAGCAGGTACTTGGGTATTTAGTTAAATTGTACTGATTTAATTTATTTATGCATTATTGCACACTATTATATTTCATTACATGGGTCGGATGTTATAGAAACCATTGGTGTTGTCCCATTTAGATTTATCTCACACCCTCTTTGGATGTCGTTTGGTACTCGAAGTACATTACATGAATGTATGTGTTGGTAAAGGGAAGTGTACAGCTTTTAACCCTTGATTCCTTGTTGTTTAGGATAGAACTTGATATCATATGATCGATCCAAAGATCAGGATGCTTTGGATATTATTTATTTCCCTTATATTTTTGTGGAACATGTTATTCCTATTGTCTTGTATCCATGTTTTCCAGTTTTCTATATACATGATATATCATCATCAGTTATTCCAGTCCTTATGATTATTGTTATTATTGTCCCTATTTCCCTTGTGCATTATTATTACTCATTTTTCTTCCATTATTTATCTATGATTACATTCATCTATTGCACTACACTTTTGTAATGAGGGCATAGACTCCCCAAAGACACACCTTAGGCCTTCACTACTATTTGGAAGCCTTCAGTATTCGGGGAGATGCGCTTGAGGCCATATAGCCCATCAGGTTCGGGGCACCTATTAAGTGGAATCTAGGTCCAGTATTTCAAAAAGTGGTATTAGAGGAGGTTCTTTTCTTGCTTTACTATTTATAGACAATAGATTTTAGATTAGGAACACTTGGGACTTTGTCATAATCTATGCTTGGGCATCGTGAACCCATGTTCGCGGTAAAATTCAAGTTTCCTAAATTATAATTTTTGTTCTATTTTTCCTATTATAGTTGACATTATTTCACCATTGGGTGATGCACATGTTGTGTGGTGCTGTTGATTATTACTATATTTTAGGATTTTCTTTCATCATTGGCCATATGATATGAGGGCAAGGAGCGTTGTTACATGCATCATTATAGGCACCTAGAATCCACATGTCATGCATATTGCCATTCCATATAGGTGCATTTCACTACTTTCATTTCTTTATATGTCTATTATTTTTGAGTGATGATATGATAGTTAGATTATAAATGTATTAATTTTTGTTGTAATGGAGTGATTTCTTGTCTCAATTCTTGAGTTGTATGGGCTCTCATGGGTTGGGATGAGTAATTTACTGATTTGATCCATTATGCTATAAATAAATGGGTGTCATTTCCAATGATAAGGTGTATGGTCACTGATTCACTAGGAATGGTTATCCATTATGAAGTGAATCATGACATATAAAATGAATTTATTACACATCCTTATCCTACCTTGTCATGTTTATGAAAGTTAAAGGAGTGAACCTGGAAATTAAATATAAAATGAAATGAAACTTATACTTGAGCACTTACTGATACCTAGCCATATAAGCAGGTAATTAGGGTAGTTTTCCTTGGATAATGAGTTTTATTACATTTATCTTCTACTGGTGATGCTATATATCTACTTCTAAGATTGTTTTTAGTCATGTTCTTGGAATTTGTATACCAATTCCACCACGACATCCTCATATTGTATGCTAGGAGGGTGGTGATGACCATGATCTAGACATGGTGGGCCCTAAGCTGCCAGTCTTACTACCAGGAGTTCTAATGGAGGAACCACCTATTATACCTGATTTAGGAAATAATTCCAAAGTTCATGATAGTTTTCTATGTTTGATAAATTCCATGAATGGTGCTCCATAACTTGAACCTGTGATGGCTGATCTGACTCATGAGTTCCAGCAGCAACAGCATCCCACCTTCTCGAGGGATGGTGGTCTAGAGGCTGCTGATTATTTTCTAGAGGATATGATGTCGATCTTTGAGCATCTAGAAATGCCTCCAGAGTAGAGATTCAATCTTGCTACATACATTATTTGGGATTCGGCCAAGCATTGGTGGGATGTGGTTACCCAGGTTGATCACCATCAAGACATGTTATGGGATGACTTCAAAACTATTTTCTATGATCATTTCTTTCCTCATACAATGAGATATGATATATCTAGAGATTTCATGCATCTAGAATAGTTTTAAATGTTAGTTATGTAATATTCAGTACATTTTATAGAGTTTTAGCGCTTTTCACTACTTTTAACCAATGATGAGATTTTACATGCTAGACGCTTAGAGGATGGGATCCAGTACTATATCCATATGTAGGTGAATATATTTATCCAACCTACCTTCTCTAAAATAGTAAATTAGACTCTTATCACAGAGAATAACCTGAGGGATGGAAATATTACTAGGTTTAATGGATCAATGTCATGTTAGTCTAGTAGTTCTTTTGGCGGCAGGAAGCGTTCTCTCGAGGTTTCTCATCAGGGTAGTGAGAACCAGAGTGCCCATTTCGATAGTTATTTAGTGTGTCGTCAGTGTGGAAGATGGGGGAATTAGAAGCTTTGGTGTGATAGAGACCCACTAGAGTTTCGGTCTTGTGGTTGTATGGGGTATCTTCATTGTTTCTGTAGTACCTTTCCCCCAGCTTCGAGTGGGAAAGTATTTTTACCAACTCCTCCTTTAGGGGAGGGTTCCTTTGAACTGTGTCAGACGGGGAGTTGGAATAGCACCAGTAGGACTGGATGAGGGGGAGGTCATGGCCATGGTATCCATACCCCTAATCACCAGTAGTTCCAACAGAGCAGTTATGATCATGGTAGTCAATTAGTTTCATTGGTTCGTGGATCAGGTCAGTTGCATGCACTACATCTGATACCTGAGTATCAGGTTATGGGACTATCTACAGTACAAGGTACAATTCTGGTAGCCTCCACTATAGTATCTTCTTTATTTGATATAGGTACTTCAAACTCTTTTATCTCTATATCTATCATGGAGAGTCTCTAACTAGAGATACAATATTACTATGGTGTAATTACCCTAAATACACTATTGGGAATACAGACATAGGACATACTCCAATGTAGGGATTGTCCCCTTGAGGTAGTCAATTACCCTTTCTTATAGAACCTCTTTTTTATTGAGATGATAGGCTTCGATGTCATTCTTAGGATGTATTGGTTGGTTAAGTATCATGATTTTATAGATTTATATCATCATAGGGTATAGTTTACATCGCTATAGGGAAGAAGTTATCTACATAAGGCTGGTTAGGATGTCCAGGCTAGTAGAATGGGACCAGATCATCATTATCTAGGTGGAGTGACCATCCAGATTTAAAATCTCTTCATCAAGGATCAGCATTTGCAACAAGATGATTTCCCTCCAATAGTGGATAATTTTTGTGATGTCTTTCCTGATGAATTTTATGGCTTGCCTCCTTAGAGAAAGGTAGATTTTATGATTATGTGTGTTCCAAGAGAAGAACCAGTGTTCATTACTCTATAGGATGGAACCTACTAAGCTTCAGGAGCTCAAGAAATAGCTAGAGTATTTAGAGGACAAAGGCTTTATTTGGCTCAGTAAATCATCTTGGGGTTCATCTATAATTTTTGCTAAGAAGGTGGATAGAACCTTACGTATATGCATGGATTACAGATGGTTAAACTAGCTTACATTCAAGAACTGGTACCCAATAACTCATATAGATAATCTCTTTAACTAGATCTGAGTATCTAAGGTCTTCTACAACATCGATCTGAGATCATACTATCATCATGTGTGATTCAGGCCATCAGACATACCTTGTATAGCTTTTTATAGCAAGTATGGTCTATATGAGTACCTTGTTATGTCATTCAGTCTTACTAATGTGTCCTCTATTTTCATGGCTCTGCTTAATAGGATTTTCCACTTCTATTTGTATTCTTTTGATGTGGTCTTTATGGATGACATCTTGGTGTATTATCACACTCATAGCAACCATGCCAATCATCTTGATATCATTTTGATTACACTAAGAGAGTATAATTTTTATGCCAAGATTTCTAAATTCCACTTCTAGATTGAAAAATTTCACTTCCTAGGTTATATCATATCGAAATTAGGTGTATATGTTGACCTTAAAAATGTTACTGTTGTAGTTTCCTAGGAGTATCCCAAGAACATCTTTGATATACAGAGTTTCTTGGGGATAGCTAGATATTACAGGAATTTCATACCAGACTTCTCACATCTGTATTCACCACTTACTGGTCTTACGAAGAAGGATGTTAAGTTCCTTTGGTCAAAAGAGTGTGATAAAGATTTTCATAATCTAAAAGGGAGGCTTGTTTCGGCACTTATTCTGACTTTTCCAGATCCTAAAAAAAAGGCTATGCAATCTTTTGTGATGCATCTGGCATCAGACAAGAAGCAGTTCTGATATAGGAGGATAGATTCATTGCATATGGATCTTATTAGTTGATTCCTCATGATAGAAATTACCCAACGCACGACCTTGAGCTAGCATTAGTTGTCTATGACTTACGTTGTTGGAGACATTATATATTGGGTGAGCGCTTTGTGGTGTACATATATCATAAGATCCCCAAATATATCTTTACTCAGTGTGACTTGAACCTTAGATAGTGGAGATGGGTCAAATATTTACAGTCCTTTGATTTTGAGCTTTCCTATATGCCTAGAAAGGGAAATGTAGTCATTGATGCATTGTTTCAAAAAACTCAGACATAGGTCGTGTAGGAAGCCAATGATGAATGAAAGTTAATGGCCCTCTTTTCTAAGCTACATCTAGAGTTTCATGATAGTAACGAGCATTCTTACCTATCAACCCTTATAGTTACCTCTACCCTCCTTGAGAAAGTGAATAGTATACATTTTTTAAATCCTGAAGAATTGGTTCTCCATGAGAGTATATTAGGAGATAACCCACAACTAGATTGGTCTGTGGAAAGAGGAGACATCCTACATGTTCATGGATGTGTCTGGGTTCCTATAGACATGAGAGAGGATGTGATGAAAGAGTCCCATGCTTCTCAGTGGGTAGTTCATACAGGCATCTTCAAAATGTATCGAGATATGTGATGCTATTATTGGTGTCCTAGGATGAAATGTTAGATGGTAGGCTTTATCAATAGGTGTTCCAACTTTCATTAAGTGAATAAATATCACAAGAGACCTATAGGCTTGTTACAACCACTTATAATCTTGGAATGGAAATGGGAATATTGTTTCATGGATTTTTTAGTCAGTTTACATAGTTCTCCCAGAGGTAGTAACATTGTATGGGTTTTCATTGATAGACTGATGAAATTAGACCACTTTATTCCTATTCAGGAGACTTTCAATTAATGATCTAGGAAGATTGTATGTCTATGAGATCATATGACTACATGAGTTCCCACATACTATCATTTTGGATAGGGATTTTTGTTTCATATCACGTTTTTAGAAGGTTTTGTAGAAGGCTATGAGAACATGGGTGATTCTAAGAACATCTTTTCATCCTAAGACTGATGGATAGTTAGAACGAATGATATGGGTTCTAGATTATATGCTCTGAGCATGTGTCTTTGATCTTATCAGTTCTTGGGAGAATCATATCCCTCTCGTTGAGTTCACCTATAATAATAGATCTCATGTGACAATTCATATGGATCCTTTTGGTGCCTTGTATTCTAGGTCGTTTTATTCACCCCTATGCTGGCTAGAGGCAGGTGAGGTAGATCTACTAGGTCATTGTCTCATTCAGGAGACTTCAAAGTAGGTTCAAATGACTAGGAAGTGTATGACTACCACTCAGTCTAGACAAAAATCCTATATCGATTACCATAAAAGACCTATAGAGTTCAAGGTCGGATATTGTGTTATCCTTAGGGTATCGCATAGGCTAGGTCATAGATGGTTACAAAATAAAGGGAAGTTACCTCCTTGTTACATAGGGTCATTTGAGATTCTAGAGAGAGTCGTACCAGTAGCTTTTTAGTTGTTATTACCTCAGAGGTATCGTGCCATGCACGATGTCTTTCATGTTTCACAACTTCGCCAATATCATGTTCACTCGTATCATACCTTTGATCCCAAGGAAGTTGATTTTGATGTTGATACTACCTTTGAGGAGTATCTAGTATACATTGTTAACTAGAGCATGAAACCTCTCAGATATTATTTCTCCACCTTTGTAAGGTGAACTTGGGGATGAGTTCTTTTAAGGGAGGAAGACTATAAGAACCCAAATTTTCACTCCAGTATGGATCCTTTAAATTTAAGTCTAATTATTTATTTTGGACCTGATGTGGATTCTTAATGAGTTATAAAAGGTGTTTGGGTGTTTGGGGCTTGTTCAGAGCTTGGAACACATCTTTTTTGTGAAACTATCCATGTCACATGGTTGGCACACAGTTGGAACATGGTTTTCCTAACCGTGTGGATAGTCTTTTCATGGGCAGAACCATATCGCATGGTTGGTGCATGGTTGTGAAAACTAACAGTGAAAGTTCCATTTCTTTTCTTGGTACTCATGCATGGTTTGTTCATATTTTTCCAAATTGTGAATACAAACCATGCATAGGCTATTTTCAAGGTAATTTTACTATTTTTCCCTTAATGATCTATTTAAGCCTCCTCCTTCCTCCTAATCTGAGTTCATGTAGTATTATCCTATTTTACTCTCATTTTGGATCTTTTTAAGGCCTAAAGTGGGGATTTAAGGATCTCTTTCATTTGGGATCTGATTTTTCTTTAGTTTTCCACCTTGTATGTGCAACAGTAAGTACTCAAGTCTATTTGAGACTTTTTTTTTCTTCTCTGTTACTCTCGACCTAGTTATCGGGGTGTGAACATTTTTCCATTTTTCTCAGATATACTCTGTTATAAGCTAAATTAGAGGTTGATATTGGAGGATAAGGATCATACAACCCTAATTTGGGTGTTTTATAACTCATCCCTTAAGTTTTTTGATTTTTGTAATTGTCGTGTAGGGACCACCGATTTCATCGGGTGTCGTTTATAGAATTTATATCCCATGCTTATAATCATTGGAATGGTATGGTTATTATATTTCTAAATATGTGATTATTTGTTGTTGGTTACTCCCAAAATTCTCAACATACCATGTATGATGTTTTGACATAATTTTCATTTGAGTGTTTTGATGCGTTTGAGCCACTGTTAAAGTGGTCCTTGGATTGACCTTCCTAAGGGTAATATTTTCTATAATAAATGTTTTAAATAATATTGTGAATTTCATAATGTAAATTACCATGTATTCTCATCACTTGACCCGCCTAAGGTAAGTTCTTCAATTGATATACTAATGTTAAATGGAAATTGGGAAGTATACTAAGTATATGACTTGAGCTTTTAAAATGTAATTGAATAATAGGTTACATGTCCATATCACCCCTTACTGTGTTGAAGGAAGGTAGTGGACTGAACCTTAATTATTAAATATGACTTAAATGGTTTTAATAAAGGGTTTCATGCTACTTGGCTTTGACACACTAATGAAAGGAAAGGCTTGAACTAAATGGACTTATTGATGAATTATGAATTGATTAAAGGGTTTCATGCTACTTGGGATAATCACACTAATGAAAGGAAAGGATTGAACCAAATAAAATATTATATGAATTCATTATCAAAATAGGAGTGGCCTGACTCAAGCTCGCCTTGGATTCTTATTAAGGAATGTCGAGAGCACTTGAGGACCGTATTCTGAATTCAAGGATACAGCTTTCTTAGGTTGAGACCCACCTAGAACCTGATTCTTTTCTAAATTTGGATGCCCGGTATGACACCGTAGGATCCCTCATGTAGTAATATAGGATTCCTTGGATACACTCCTTGGATCTGTCATTAACAAGTGGGTTCCATGGTTAAATCCCATTGGGCCCGGTCATTGCTCAGCCCCGTTTTACCTTGGATGAACTCCTTGGACTCGGTAGGTGTCTCATTGTGGAATGCCTTGGACTATGCTCCTTGGATTACACTCTTACCCCTTATCTAGACTCAGATACTACTAAGTTAGTATCCCTTGAGTTCTACATTTCCTTGCTTATTACCTTAGAACTTCATTATTAAATATCATCAATTATGGTTTCCTCATTACATATTGAAGACTTCACTATTTATACTATCACGAGGTGATGTCATTGTTGTCTCTGCCTCACATGAACTATCAACATAAATTGGTAATTACTTAATTAAAGTAACTAGTAACATGTTTAGACACCATCCTAGAGCTGAAGTAGGTACTTGTTTATTTAGTTACATTGTACTACATTACTTTATATATGCATGCTTGCACACTGTTATATTTCATTACACAGGTCGGATGTTATAGACACTATTGGTGGTGGCCCACTGAGATTTATCTCACACCCTCTCCAAGCACTGTTTGGTACCCAAAGTAGATTAAATGAATGCAGGTGTTGATAAAGGGAAGTGTATGGATTCGAACCCTTGATTGCTTGCTGTTTAGGATGGAGTTTGATAGCAGATGACTGATTCAGAGCTCGAGATGCTTTGGATAGTCTTTATTTCCTTTATACTTTTTGTGGATCATGTTATGCATGTTTTATTGTATCCATGTTTTCTAGTTTTCTAGATACATGACATATCATCATTAGTTAATACATTTCTTAGACTTATTTGTGTTGTTGTCCCTATTTCTGTTGTGCCTTCTGTTTACTCATATTGCTTCCGTAATTTACCTATGCTTACATTCATCTATTGAACTACACTTTGGTAATGAGTGAATAGTCTCCCCACAGACACACCCCAGTCCCTCACTCCTGGTTGACAGCCTCTGGTGTTTAGGGAGATGTGATTGAGTCCATGTGGCCCACTGGGCTCGAGGCACCTATTATGTGGTATCCGGGTTCGGGACGTCACAGACATGAATACAAGTCCACTCATAATATTATATACATGAAATCTAGGTCCACACATAAACTTATGGACATGAAATATATGTCCACACATAAACATATGGACATGAAAGTTAGGTCCACACATAAAATTATGTACATGAAAGTTAGGTCCACATAGAAAATTGAGAAAATGAAATTAGGTTTGCGTATAACATATTTAACTCATGACTTATCCATATTTACCCAATAATTTGGAGAGAGATATAGGTCCCACCCATCACATAAAAAAATAATGCTTACTTTTGGAACAAGTTCATAAAACATTCATCATATATGAACTCGTGAAAATAAATAAATCTCATCAAAGTATAACCCATGAAAAGGGGAATGGGCTTCATCGACATCTTGTCATCATTAACATAAACCATCTAGAAAATGAATAAGGATGGTATACTTAGATTATATCCATATTAAAACTTAATTATCATCAAATTATGTCATCTTATATGGAAAAATGATTTTGAAATATCACTTAGAATAATTCTTAAGGTAAATAAATTTTTCATTTAAAAATCACTTCTCTTTTTTTTAAATATATGCACATAGAAATGAAAATATTTTCTTTAAAAGTAAACTTTTAAAATTTTAAAGTAAGATTAAAATAATTAAATAATCATTATAGAAATAAAATCCACTCATGTTTTATAAGTTAAAAAACATTCCTTCTATATTTGTGTTGGAAAAGTCACAAAGTACCTCGTTTGGAAATTGATAAAAAGATTCATTTCAAACCATTTAGTAAAAAGTAAAACATGGGTAAAAAGAAATTTAAAAATGTATGAGAATAGTAAAAAAATTAAAAAACATTTACATTGAATATAAATATTCCTCAATAGATACTTAATCATAAACAATCTTGAATAGTGATAAGATTGTGAAATAAACTCTTACCTAAAGTCTTGCCTTTCCTTGTTCATGTTAAAAAATCTTGTATAATAAATATGGATTTATTATAAATTTATTACATAACCATATATATATCATACCATGTATGGTTTATTTATAACATCTTATCACCCATTTATTAATAATTTTTAATTAAAATCACTTTTATGGGTGATAACTGGTTCAATTACCTAGCATGTTTTGGTTTAGTAGTCCAGGTCCTTATACTTTGATCATAGTACCATAATTTATAGAATTTTAATAATGTTATAAAAAACATATATATTAATTATATACATATTTATAATCATTCATAAAAAGTATAGATAGAAAAATGAATTACATTGTTCATGGATATGGTAGGTCGTACGTACGCATGAACGTTGTTTTCATTTTTCAACAAATGGAATAAACGGAAGGTAAATACTAATTCACCTTTAAAGAAATTTTATTATATAATATATATCATATATATTCATAAAATTCATCCTTATTTTCATCCATGTGAAATATAATGAAAAACAATTCACATCGTATCATGGAGATGATAGTCCATATGTACGCACGAGCAACGTTATCATTTCCCAAAAGATTGTATAATAAGATGGTAGACACGGTATTATAATTACATAAGTATAATAATGTTATAAATATAATATATAAATATTAAAGTCATCATAATTATCATTAATAAAATATGTTTATGAATAATTAATTGTATAGCTATGTGGAGACGGTAAGTCATACGTACGCACGGGCAATACTTTCACTTCTTATTTGATAGGAAATAAGGTATATAATAGTTTTTTAATAATAATAATAATATTTAATAATATTGATAATACTAAAGTTATTATTTTATGTTAAATATCATAGATGTATAGCAGTTAAAGAAGAGGAGATAAAGAAAGTGATCGGTTAGAGTGATTACCTCCTCTTTGAAACAACGCCTTTAGATCTCCTCTAAAGCGATCTAGGGTTGGTATTTTAGAAAGAACAGTAGCTCCAAAATGTGAAAAAGGAATTTTAGAAGAGAATTTGGTAGGTTTTGTTTGATCTATATGGCTCAGAGTGGTGCAAATAAGTGATGGAGGAGAGTCCCTTTTTTAATTGAGGTTTGGGTCACTTTTAGAATTTCTCAAAAGATTAAATTATAATACTATTCTAGATCCAAATTCTTCCAATTCACCTATAAATGCATAAGGTATAAAATTTTAGACCATATGTTATCCCATTTTTACTTATTTATGATTTTTATTATTTTTAAATAATTTAATAAAATATTATTTTTATAAAATATAATTATTATAAATTTTCACATTATTCTTTACTTATACTTTAATAACATCAATAAATTAATAAAAAAATGAAACAAATATTTTAATACATATTTAAAATTTCATTATAATATAAAAAATTATCACATAAATTTTCTCAAATTATATTACTTTTAATATTTTTTATATCATTTATTTGATTTTTCTATTAATTGAATAATTATTGTGTCAATATTGTGTAAGAATCTATGGTAATTACTTCCACCCTAAAAATTAAAAATAAGTTACTGTGATGGATAAAAATACTATAACTTTAAAAATAATATTTACAATCAGAAATTTACTCTAGATAAAACCATTTTAAAAATATTTTTGTTATTAAAAACAAGAGGGTGCATGTTTAATTTTATTTAAATAAAATATTATAAAAGTCATAATCTCATCCAAGTGCCCCCAAATGGTCATAAAATCGACCTTTGGATAATTATATATGACATATAATCATAAAATAATATTTATAAAAATGGTAAGGTAATTTTATAGTCCTTATCATTTTATTTTTAACCTTTAATTACCTGTTTTACCCTTTACCATTATAACAAAAATTATTAAGTTTACTATTCATATTAACCAAAAATAAAATGGACCTATTTACTAAATTTTTACTCATTGATTCAGATATATAATCCATTTTTCAAAATTCAACACATAAAAGTGACATAATTTAATTTAAAATTAAATAGGTAAAACTCTAAAAAAACATTTTTTCAAAAAAATTCCCTTTTTAAATATAAAATGTTTTTATACTAAATGAAAGTATAAAATACATTTCAAAATATTAATGGAAGTTTTTTCAATAAATTGTAACTAATAAAATTTTAATACTAACCAAAATATAATTTCACTTTGTAAATACTTTAAACGAAAAATACATTTTTCAATAAAAATCAGTATTTATCACTGTTCAATAAAAAATAGATATTTTTAGAAATTTCTCAAAAATTATTATTAAGATAATTTTTAAATAATTAATTAAAAAATGAAATTAATTTTTTCAATTACATTTTCTAAAACTTTTAAAGATTAATTATAATATTTACTCATAAGAAAAACAATTTTTTTAGAAAATGTATTTTTGAATAATGAAATGACTTTACTAAAAATTGAATTATAATTTAATATGATTTTATCTATGAATTTATATTGGGTAGGAAATATATATATATATATATCATAAATTATTTAATCATATTCATACCCACCAAATTAACGCCTATGTTATAACTGTCACATTAAATAATAATATTTTAATAGTGTATTGCAGTTCATTTAAACTCGGTATTGAGCGTAATGCAAGCCATAGAAGAAATAAAATTATTTAAATATAAATATTCTCTAAAATCATGGGGTTTTACACTGCATTATTCTGATCTAGTGTCAATTCTCTAATATTTCATGTAAATAAAGCATTAGAGATTTTGTATCTCACTTGTCTCGCATTCTCTTGGTAGAGATCATGAAAGTGATACATCATGATATATGAATTCATATCCTGGTGTTTCATTAAAATATTATTTTTAATGGATGGTAACATGAAAATTAAACATAATTTTCATCGTTCAAATGTTTCTCATAGAGAGAAAACTCTTCCTTGGTAGCCTTTTAGCCAGATGCATCAGGAATAGGGTTTTCTAGTACATATAATTTTCTTTCATGGAATTGGATAAGGTGTAAGAGAATTTACCATTATTGGAAATAATTTAATATGATAATTTTATCCTCATAAATTATGGATCATAGTGATATGTCTGAGGTTATATTTATTTTCATTTCTATAAATAAGAAGAGTTGGATTTTAGTACTTTATCCTGATAAATGTAGATAATAAATATTATATTTCTTAGTCTCTCACTATTTTATCAAAACCCAACAACCCTAAACATTGTATTTGGAACATCCTATTTCTTAGATATTATAGTGGAAAGGACTCAAATTTCCCTTCTCATAACCCAAACTTGTACCTAAAAAGTTTTTTGAAGGGTTTTAGGTAAGAATTAATATTTCTAATTGTATTAATTCACAGTTCTTTGATCTGCTGAGTGGGAACCCCAATCCTGAAATCCTTAAATTTTATTTACTCAATATTTTCATCTTATTTACACCAAGTCCTTCTTAGGCATTCAAACCTTGATGTGAACTAAGTTTTTTCCATTAAAAACTTCAAGTTAGAAGTCCCTGATAATTGAAAGCACCTTGACTTGGGTCGGTTTAGAAATTTGAACTATGTTTCAATTTTAACTTAATTAGTGGAAGGGTATATTTAATTAATATATATAATTGAGATATTTTTTTTAATTATGTGAAAATTTAACATTTTATATTTAATACATTCTTTTTAATATTAATTGGATTTACTTAAGTGATTAACCATGTCTTAGATAGAGTTTACACATAATCTAATTTATTTTAGTTCTATCTTTCATGCTTGTTAATTCATTATTAATGTGATTATAATAAAACATTCATAATTAAATTAAACATGCAACTTGAAAATAAAAAAATAAAGTGGTATGATCATTAGGTTTTACAAATGGTTACTTTATCTAGCAGATGATAAACTAATCATCAACCTAGGGGGAACACCTTGAACTATAACTTGGTTCATGTTGAAACTTTCCACATGTTCACCCATGTAAATCTTGGATTGGTTTTTCCTCAACTCCAAACTTGAACCACCTCCACACACTTTGGAGCTCTATCTATTATATAGGCTTTTACTCACATGAAAGTGATGGGAGCCAAAGGATTGGTTAAGGAGTTTACATAAAAGGAAACTGTGGACATGCAGGCCATTACATAATGAGTGGAGGGATGAAACATATGAAATAAATTTAATTTAATAATAAATTAAAATAAAACAATCACATACAAAGTTTTTTTCTATGCTCACGATCATCCACAAACATGCAATAAATGACACATTTAATAAAACTAGAAATAAATTCTTAATCGTTCTTATTTAAGATAAATCATGCACGAATAAATTAAATATATTATTTAATTAATAAATTATTTTATCTTAATTATCATATGAATTTTATTGATATTATCATCCATAATAATTTTAAAATAATTAAATAAATTTATTTAAAATTAACTATATACAAAACATGTACCTTGGAGGAAATACAGTGAGTGCCCATTTAAACTACCCAGCATGTATTATATTCGTGTACATGTTTACTCATGTGGTATGTGTAATATATGAATTCCCAAACAATTTCATGGTTTTTACATAGTAAAATAAATGACACACATAACACATGTTATTTACATGCATGTTATGCTTCAATGAATGTAGAGCAATGATTGTATTAAGACTTATACATGATATATAGTTCTAAAAATTACATAGAAATTAATTATACATTTATTATGTATATAAACCATAACTTGTTGTGTAAATATTAAAATTAATAAAACACAAAACACATGCTGATAAGGTTTAAGCAGTATAATAAATTAATTTTTAATTCTATATAATTTGGTAGTATACATAGCATGTACTATCTAGCTACATTTCATGTATAGTTCTCATCATCTATATAAAGCACACACCTAGGTACTTGTCATGTAATAATGACACATAAAATAATGTATTATATGGTGTGTACGTGGGATACACGTTATGTGGTCTTTGAGTTACATAGTCACCAGTCATATAGGCAATGTAAGAAAATATATGATCTGTCTCTGACTAATGAACTACATGTTGTTTATAAAGGTTACATGGTGTGTAGTCCATATGACCTCATTCTAGGATATCCTAGTCAACATGTGGTGTATTTCAATACACACTATGTGTAATAAATTCATATTAATTTAATTAATTTTAAAGTAATTCAAAAATTAACTTGGTGAATTAAACATGGGTGCATGACGTGTACCAATGAGAAACATGGTGTGTGATCTTATGTTATATGGGTATAATCCTTGGAACCATTAAATGAGTTATTAAAATGATCTTTATTCATAAAATTAATTTATATTGCTTATATTTTTGAAAAAAAAAGTGGAATAAGAGTAGATATCACGATTTAGATTAAAGATTTATTAAACCATAATTGGAAACTAATGATAAATGAAACAATCAATCAGTGATATTTAAATAATTATAAATAATTATTTGGTCATTATAATACCACTTGAAGGTTCCATGCATAGGTAAAGTGTTTGGTGGGGTATTCTCAACTCATATTTTTATTGTAATCGATGGTTAATCTAAGTTGTACATTAACAATAAATTCCATGACCAATGGAATAGGAAAAAATATATCAATTCATACGATAACATTGTAACCAAATCATGGGATCGTCATATAATATTTATACTGAATTTAAGAAATTAATAATTACCTTGTGATGAATTATATCTTCATTAATAAACCTACCAATGTCTTTACATTGTATAGTCATTGCATTATAGGAATCAAGTGTAGATTCCCTCCATCCATGATCAACACATACTCTGCAAACCTTCGAATATCATCATAGGAATCTTTATGTGCTAGCATGGTAGATCCTAATACTTGTGTTGTTCATATTTGATCACCCTAAAAAACACTTCCAGAAGGATTCTCCGTGATCTCTATAGAATCGAGAGTTGTGGTGGAGGAGGATCTCTCTCCATTCTTGAGAGCATACTTAAAGAGGGGTCACTCTAGGGATTTTAGAGGATTCTCCAAATGTTTTTGTGTGAAAAAAAACAAATGGAAACACATAATAAATAATATAAATGGGTTTATATACTGTTAGGGTTAGAAAATAATAATGCACATGTGCCCTTATTATTTCCTTAATCCCTATGGAACCCCATGTCTATAATAATAATAATGTTAGTATTATTGTTATTGTTTCTTGATATGTAAAAAACCCAAAAATTAATAAAATATTATTTATTTAAATAACATTTAATACCTATATTATTTCTTACCAAACCATTAAAGTCAGTTTGTCATTCCTCCCTAATATTTATCATACCTTGAATAATGACTATTTATTTTTTAAATAAATATAAATCTATTGTTCTATAATAAATAAATAAATATTATATTCACTAAATAGAAATTAAATATTTATTAAATATTTTTCTCACAAAATATTCCCTCAAATAACTAGTGATAGAATATTTACAATCAATCAAACATGAATAATTATTAAACTATGGGTAGGAATATTATTTATTTCACATTTCAAAAAATAAATAATATTATTATTTAACTAAGGTTTTGTATACACTTAGTGTGTGACCCAGTAGGTCTCTTTCTCAGTGGAATTAGGTGAAGTAGCCCAAATTACATCATTTTAATCTAGTAATATTCCAAGGCACCCATAAAGAAAGAATTTAATATCACAATTATATAAAACCTCATACAGATTCTTACTATATAATATATTCCCTTTATGATATCTCTAATCAAACAGGTTACATGTTGGTTCCATCAACCTATGTGCTCAATGCCTATTTCTTTTAATTTTAAAAAATTGAACTTTCCTAAAAAACACCATGTAAATAGATTATTTTAGGTTTTATCATTTTAATCAAAGGGCCTAAGATATGAACTTCCATTAAAGTACAGAATGGAGAAATAATTTCTTGCATTATTTATTAATGATATATTATGATGCATCCAACGTATCCTACTTTTTCATGAACATATTTCATTACAATTTTTTCCGATACATCAAATTACATGAATCATAATATCCATTAATAATAATCTTAAATTATATGGATAAACACACACATACATAGATAGTAACATCTAATGACACATAAATGTGGATTTCCTACTAACGTGTCATGTTCTCATAATCACCTACACTAAAAATTATTAAGGGCATACACTATGAAAAGGTGCCTAAAATTTCTATGATCCTATAACCCTAATATCATATATCATTTTTATCCCTAAAATGATTTCATATATCTATATAAAATATATTTAATAATACTATCATGGAATTTATGGGTTCTCATTATCGTGGGGAACTACTATGACCTTTCAGTGTAATGGATACTCTTAGGACATTGTCACATATTATTTCACATAGAAGAACAACTAGGATGTGATAATTAGTTTACTAATATTCAAAACTATTAATATAGTTAATCATAATGTACAAAAAATTTGGCTCTAGGGAACCAACTCTAACAGACTCCCACTTTAAAAAAAGTTAACTACTAACAACCTTCAGTCTATTAGCTCTCACATAATACCATGCTTATCTTGAGATAATGTTTTAGTCAAGGGGTATACTACATTCTTTTTATATAAAATATACTCATTTAAACTTTATCCTTCTAATAAAAATTCTTAAATAGATGATACTTCAGAATTATGTTCTTTTTCTATTTTGTGACCTTGGCTCTTTTTCAATATCCATTATTGCAGTATTATCATAATATAATGTGATAGGGTTTTTACTGATAGTTATCAAATCAAGCTCATGAAAAAAAAATCATATCTAAATATATTATTTGTAAATATTATAAGCCTCTATATACTCAGACTTTATTGTAGAATCATTAAAAATTTGTTGGTTTGAACTCTTACAATTCATAGCTTCTCTATTGAGATTGAAAACATATCCTGACTAAAACTTTAGATCATCATGATCTATCTAAAAAATAGAATCACTATAACCCCTAATAACTAGATCCTCATCTTCTCCATACACCAAGAACATATCCTCAGTTCTTCTATAATACTTAAGGATAACCTTAACATTTAACCAATACTATTCACCTGGATTAGCTTGATGTCAACCTATCATGCTTAATGTCTAGGTCATATCAAATCAATTACATAGCAAGGAATACATGATTGATCCTATCATTTAAGAATATGGGATCTTACTCATTATCTATTTCTCCTATTGTGTCTGAGGAAACATTTTCTTAAAAATATGTATACCATATGATACTAAGACTAATACCCTCTTAGATTGTTTCATACTAAATCTATTTAGTATCTAGTTAATGTATATACCTTAACTTTCTCTAATCATCCTATTTGATATATCATGAATGATCTTGATCCATAGAATGTAGGATGCTTCACCTATGTCCTTTATATAGAAACACTTGTTTAACAAGTCATTAATAGGCTATAAGGCTAGTATTTCATTTCCTATAAGTAATATGTCATTAACATATAATACTAGGATAACAACCACATTTACACTAAACCGCTTTTAAAAACATGGATCACATTAATTCTTAATGAAACCAAATTCTTTTATTTTTTCATAAAACTAAATGTTCTATGACCTAAATGATTGCTTCAATCCATAAATGGATCTCTATAACTTGAATAACTTTTTGGAATCACCTAGAGTCACAAAACCTTCTATTTATGTCATACAGACATATTCCTTAAGGTTCCCATTAAGGAAATTTATCTTGATGTCAATATTACAAATTTAATAGTCATAGTAAGCTATTATAGCAAGTATAATTTTAATGGATTTAAATATAGAAACTGGAGAAAAGGTTTCATTGTAGTTTATGCCTTGATTCTTTTTAAACCTTTTATCCACTAGACTTTCTTTATAGGTACTTAATTTACCTTACATGTGCAGTTTTCTCTTATATACCCATTTTAACCCAACTATATTTACATCAACTGGTAGATTGAACAGAACCCAAACATGGTTCTAATACATATAATCCATTTGAAAATTAATGGATTATTTCCATTTTGTGGCTTCTGAGATATGTACTACCTCTTTGTATGATAGAGGTTCATTATTTTCAACCAATAATGAGTCACTATCTTTAGTGACTAAAAAACATATCTCTTTAGTTATCTTACCTATTTATAACTCTTATGTAGTACTTGTGTCTCATGAATAACTTCTTCCATGAGAATGTATGTAATTTTTTCCTGTACCAAATCTTTTGTGTATTGAGTATCAACATCATTGAATCCAATATTTCTCTTGTTTTCCTTATTTAGGATGTTCTCCCTCTTAATAAAAATATCTTGTCTAGTGAAAGTAACTTTCTTATCTAAGGGTTTTTATAGGTAGTATCCCCTTTTTTCCTTTATATACCCTATAAAGATACACTTTATGCCCCAAGGTTTTAGTTTATTTTCTGATATGGCCTTAACAAATTCTTCACAACCCCATAATTTTGTATGTGAAAAAGAAATTATCTTTCCACTCCATAACTCAAATTTAATTCCATTATAGAATTTAGTTGGTACTCAGTTTATTGAGTATATTATAGTTTGTAATGAATATCCTTAAAAGGATAATAGGATATCTGCATGACTCATCATCAACCATACCATGTCTAGAAAAGTGTGGTTTCTCCTTTCACTAACACCATTCCACTATGGTGTGAAAGGTGGAGTGAGTTGATAAAGAATACCAAACTCCCATATAAATTTGATGAACTCTTGGTTAATATATTCACCACCTCGATCAGATCAAAGCATTTTTATCTTCTTTCCAAGTTGATTCTATACTTAATTCCTGAAATCTTTGAATTTCTAAAAGGAATTGAACTTAAACTCATAAAGTAGACATATCCATATCTACTCAAGTCATTAATAGAATTTATTAAGTAAGAATATCCACCACTAGCTTTTGCTGGAAATGTTCCACAAAAATTAGTGTGTACCAATACTAGAATCTCTATAGTCCTTTCATATTTTCCATAAAATGGTGGTTTTGTCATTTTTCCTTATAAACAATCATGATATCTTTCAAGTCTTATTAGATCAAAATATTATAAATAACCATATTGATATAGATTTGTCAGAAGATTCTTGTTTATATGACCAGGATTGTGATTCCATAATTGGGTGTTCTATGAATCGTGCGAAGAGGATTCGTTATCAATTTCCAATTCTTGGTTTTCAATATTTAATTTATAAAGACCATTATTTAAATGTGTCATGAAAAAACATATGTTGTATTTATAAAAGTTTTGTGAAAAAATCCCTCAAGGTGACATTGAATTGTTTTTGGGTTTATTGTGTTTATTAACAAAGTGGGTTTCCAAGGTCAGTTGTGGAGTTCTATAGAAACTTCTGGCAATATATGTTGATGAAGATCCAAAAAAATTAATGGATTCCCTAGAAATGGTACAAAAAAATGTTTATACAAGGTGGCACCATTTATTTTTGTTTTCCAAATTTTTTGGGTTTAAAATTTGGAGGATGGATCAATCACCATGAAATATGGATTTCCATGAATTCCTCATAAAAATATGGTAAATCCATGAATTTTTCAATGACCGGGTTTCATGAAGGGATTTTTTCAAAGGTGTGGATCATCATGAATGAGCATCATTAATGTGTAAAGGATTGATGGTAAATATCCATGACAATAATAAACTTTGTGAATGGTAAATTTCTCTAGTGATTTGTGAAGACAGGGAGGTTCACAAGAAATAATGGAGAGATTTTTGAAAAAATTGATGATGAGGATGGAAGATTCATGAAAATGAGGCAGTTCCTATAAATAGGTCTCTACCCCCCCCCCCCTCATTTTGATAGATAAAGCCTTAAAAAAATCCAAATCCTATGAATTCGTGAAGGTTGTTCTTGAAAAAAAAGTTCATGAAAAAGGAATTTCATGAAGGTTGTATAATCTAATTGAAAGTTTTCATAATCGAGAAAGTATTTATCTTAATAAAGGCTGTCTATGCTTCACAAAAGTAATGTGCTTTGCGAAGGCCATATAATCTTCATGAAAGGAATGAGCTTCGTGAAATGTTTGCGCTTTTCAAAAGGGAGTGAGCTTTGTGAAAGGAAGTAATCTTCACAAAAGCAGTGTTCTTTATGAAAGGAAGTGAGCTTTGAAAAAGGAAGTGAGACTTAGTGGATTTGGCACATCGGTACATTTTTGTTGTATACTCCTTGGATGAATCCAAGTGAGGGTGAACCAACTAAAAATATGTGTTTCCTTGTGCTTTCACTCCTACTTTACTTTCAATGCATCATCATCAAATAAAGTAGGAAATAATAAGATCACCATAAACACTTAAGATCAAATAAAGAAACCCTTTTAATAAAGAGTTCAAGATCTAGTGGGCAAGGAAGACTTTTGAAAAATAATATCCATTCCCTGATTTACCCCCCTCTCAGGGTATCTAGTCCCCTTTTGAGCCTAATAAAAATAAATATATTTTATTTACAAAATTGAAAAACAAAACCATTTATGTCTAGGTAGGATAAAAAAATTATGTTTTTGGTAATAGTCAGTACATAATAAAAATATCTTAAAACCAATATCATTATTATTGTAAATAAAAGGTAGTAGTCTCTAATGGCTATATCATCCAGCCTCACACCATTGAAATCCCATAAATCTACCTCTCCTCTAGAAATATTTTGAAATCTACTTGGTTCTTAAATTTGGATACATATGTGATAACCAAAAGTTATATCTAAAAACCAATGTGTAGATATAGATATATTACACTTTATAACAAATTCACCTTTACCTTACCCTTGCCTCTAGGTGTAGCTCCTCTGACAATGGCCTTGATTGCCACGTGAAAAACATACTACTTCCTTTTCCTTTCCCTGCCTCTATATGTTCCTCTTCTTAGAAGGAAGGTGCTTGTGGTATTTAGAATTTTTATGAGTATTAAGTCTCTTTGCCTTGTTATTTATTTTCTTATTCACTATATGGATTGTGAGTCTGTTATGACCCATGTCCTTGTCTACTTTTATAATGAGATTAAGAAGTTCCAAGAGACTATTCTCATTATTTCACATGTTATAATTAATAATAAAACTAGAGAAGAACTTTGGTGGTGGGGAAAGTTTTAGATATGTGTGCAACTCATCTAGGAATTTAATGCCCAATATTTCTAAGCATTCAATGTATCTAATAAGCTTGACTACATTAGGACCAACTAGCATTGAATATCTAAGAATTCTTGTAAATAGAGCATTGAAAATCTTGTGTATCTCTTTTCATTCCTTATTTTTATATATATCATGAAGGTGAGACATCATTATATATGAATCCATGTCCTCATGTTTATTTAAAATATCATTGGTTATGGATGATAGCATAAAAAATTGAACATCTATGGAACCATTAAAATGTTTCTCATAGAGATAAAAATCTTCCTCACTTGCCTTTTTCTAGATTGTAATAGGGTTTTCTAGCACAAATAATTTACTTCCATGTCATAGGATAACATGTAAGTTCCTTTTCCATTCTTGGAAATTAGTGCTCATGAGAAGGTTATCCTTCTCAAGTATGGATCATAGTGATATTTTTAAAGTAATATTTATTTATGTTTCTATAAATAAGAAGATCCATATTTTAATAGTTTATATTAAAAAAGGTAAATGGTAAATATTATATTTATTAATCTCACACTATTTTATTGAAACCCAATATCCCTCACCATTGGATTTGTAACATCTTATTTCTTGAATATTCTATTGTCAAGGACCCATATCCCCCTTCTCATAACACATACTTAGGCCAAAAAAGTTATTTAAAGGGTTTTAGGTAGGCATTAAAATTTATAACCACATTAAATCATAGTTTCTTGATTTTTTGAGTGGACTCCCCAATCATGAAATCCATAAATTGGATTTCTAAACCTTTGCCTCTTAGTTACACCAAGTCATGCTCGGGCAGTCAACCCTTGTTGTGAAGTAAGTTAATTTGACCCAAAAATTCATGTTAGAATTCACTTATAATTGAAATCACGCTAACTTGATTCAGTCAATCACTTTGAACTATGATTCAATTTTAACTTAAGTGGTATAAGGTTATACCAACTTAATATATATAATTGATGTATTTTTATCAATATGTGAAAAAATCCTATTTTATATTTATTACATGCCTATTGATATTAAGTAGACACTACAAAAAAAATAACTTATACCAACAGAAATTTTGCGTCGGATAATATATCTGTTGATAAAAAAGAGTAATTACAGCATATATATCATAATGTTGATGTTCTTTATAAGTACCGACAATTCTTTTTACCAACATATACATCTATTATTATTAACTCTTTTATACCAACAAATGATTTAGTATCAATTAAATTTGTCTCT
Organism: Viscum album; assembly: GCA_963277665.1. Lineage (NCBI taxonomy): Eukaryota > Viridiplantae > Streptophyta > Magnoliopsida > Santalales > Viscaceae > Viscum > Viscum album. Next base: position 1,403,937,285 of record OY728133.1, on the reverse strand, counting down.
CTATCATATCAACACAAACAATTATACTACAAAAAAATGAATATATTCTTATAATTTATCATTAATGGAAAATATTTTACCATTAAACACACACATCACAATAAATTATTCATTATCAATAAATATTTTACTAATAATTTAATATATATTTATTATTATTATTTTAAAAAAATCATTTATAAATAATAATATATTCTTATATAATGAATTAAAATATTGATAATTTAACATATTTTCATCATACTAATATATATATATATATAATTTAAAATTATTGATAAATGATTCAAATTTATGCTGACTGTAACCAAATAAATTATAAAACTATGAATAAAAAACAAGGAATTAGGTTTATCTATAATAATTAATTTATTTTAGAAACATAGAATTAACATTATAATAATTATTTTTTATATTTATCAAATAAATCCCGTGCCCAAAATGTCACAGCCGCGGTAAGGGGATTCCCAAATCTGGTACCCCGATAACCCTAATGATCTAGATGAAATTAAGCCTTCATCGCCACAACGTTCATCCCTATTCATTTCGTCGCCACGGGGGTCATTATTTTGGTTTGTTGCCAAAACATTCACCCCCCTTTGATTCGTTGACACAACGCTAATTCTTTCTGGTAACCCATTCACCCCCCTTCGATTTTGTCGTCACATCGTTGTTCGCCTTCTATGTTTCTTTTAATTATTTTTCCCTTTGGTTAGTCAATATCATCACACCCTCTCTTTTTCATTCCCGTCCCGAATTAGGTTATGAAGAACATATTTTAACTGAAAAAAATGTGAACTTATTACGATTTCACAATTCATTCTTATAAATGTTGAGCGAATGACTTTGTTTTACATTTCAACATCCATTATTTACAAATAAATTAACCCACAATCATCTTTTTAGAAATATATTCATTCTTAGTTCTGTGAATAATTTTTTTCTATTTAGTATTTGATCATGACATCATGATGATCTTTCTCTTGTAGATCAATGGCTTCTCTAGAGATCACCCTGCCTGACTTGAACTGTGAAATTTTAAATTTGTTTGATACTAGATGACACTATCATGCATGTTGTGCTTTTTGTTTTACATGATGGTTTTTGTGTTTCCTTGAAAATCAATGTGATGTGTCAATGAAATCCATCCAAAAAATCACATTAGGCCTTGGGAATTCATTGCATCACTCACCCTTTACTTTCTAACCTGGTTATATTTCATTGAACTTCAATGTTACAATCTCGTGTTTAATCATTCTGTTTTGTAGGTAATGTTATAGGAATAATCTATTTGGACATCATTAAACTCTAATGTTGTAATTAACATTTTCTATTATCTTTTATGAATAGGTGTTTTGATGATAGCAACTTGGATATATATTTTGACAAGGTGGATGATTTTTTCAATTCAATTCTTAGGCTAACAACAATCATCATGGGAGTTTTATTTCTTTTCTATTAGTTTTTACATTATTTCAATATGAATTAATCTGTGAAGGATGATAAAAAATTATTTTGAGCCTAAAACTGTGAAATTTCAAATGTGTTTGATACTGGTTGACACTATCTCACATGATGGAATTTTTGTTTTACATGATGTTTTTTGTGTTTCCTTGAAAATTAGTGTGAGGTGTCAATGAAATTCATACAAAAAATAACATTTGGACTTGGAAATTCATTGTATCACTCATATTTTACTTTTTAACCTAGTTATATTTCATTTTGAACTTCAATGTTATAATCTCATGCTTAATCATTCTGTTCTGTAGGTAATATTATGGGAGTTATCCATTTGGAAATCAATGACAACAAGGAAGTGAGATTCTCTTTATTTTGTCGATCAATGTCTTCTCTAGAGATCACTCTATCCGGATTGAATCTCATTAGATTCACTTCTGTAATTTTTTATCAGGTTTAATTCTAATCATTGATTACTAATGTTGTAATTAATATTTTATGTTATCTTTTGTGAATAGGTGTTTTGATGATAGCACCTTGGACATGATGTTTTTTATGTTTCCTTGAAATTCATCGTGAGGTGTTAATAAAATTCATATAAAAATTAACATTTGGACTTTGTAATTAATTGCATCACTCATCCAATACCATATCATGTTTAATCATTTTGTTTTGTAGGTAATGTTATAGGAATAATTTGTTTGGACATCAATGAAAACAAGGAAGTGCAATCCTCTTTTCTTCTATAGATCAACCTGGTTGAATATTTTTATAAGAAGGTCGATGATTTTTTCAATACAATTCTTAGGATAACATCAATCATGAGGGGAGTTTTATTTCTTTTTTTGTTGGATTTTATGTTATTTAAATACAAATTATTCTGTGCATGCTGTTAAAAATTTATTTTGAGCCTAAAACTGTGAAATTTCAAATGTGTTCTATTTGGACATCAATGACAACAAGTCGATGCCCTTTATTTTTTAGATCAATGGCTTCTCAAGAGACAAACCTATCTGACTTGAGTCTTATTCTATTCACTTCATTTATTTTTCATCAGGTTTCATTCTTTTGTAGATCAATGGCTTCTCAAGAGACCACCTTTCCCTACTTGAATAGGTGTTTTGATGATAGCAAACTCGTTGAATTTTTTGATAAGAAGGTGGATGATTTTTTCAATTAAATGCTTAGGATAATATCAATCAGTTGGGGAGTTTTCTTTCTTTCTGTTAGTTTTTACATTCTATCTGTAAAATATCATTTTGATCGTAAAACTATGATATTTCAACTGTGGTGTCAATGAAATTCATGCAAAAATTAACATTTTGATCATACTTCTCATACAGACTGTAGTGGGCTGATCATAGTAAATGTAGTATACTCTGCTGCTATTACACCTGCTACGATATATTATTATCCACTCTGCTGCTATTACATAAACAGATTAGATAGTAACTCCAGATTACAGAGGTTAAATGAATCACACATAGGATCCAGAATAGCAGCAGTACATCGTATATCATATCAGCAGAGTTACACATAGACTGTAATAGACTCTGCTACGATATATGATTATTGACTCCACTGCTATTACACACACAGAACTCCACTACTATTTTGGATCCTATGAATGATTCATTTAACCCCTGTAATCTAGAATTTCTATGTAATCTGTACAAAAATCTGTGTGTGCTATATATGTACTGTATGAAATCTGGTATCTGTGTAAAATCCGAAATATGAATAATCCAAAAATATGTATGTGTTATCTGTATAATATTTATAACATATTATTTTCTATTAATATGATCACTAGCTTATTATCTTTAAAATATTATCTGTGTAATATTCATTATGTGTAAATGATTACAATTCATTCATTATCTGTATATTTTTACAGTCCATCGATTATCAGTGTATCATTTATTAAAAAAAATTGACCATCAAAATTTTTCAGTTGAAGAGGGAAAGAAGGCCCAAACTGCTCTACCATTAGCCTTCCCACTGGAGTGTTCCTCCTTCTAGCAAAGTGTTTTTTTCGATAAAATGGGTTTTTTTCTGCCAATTAGCTATGACTTTGGGGAACATATTCATCATATTCTTGTGTGATAAGGGGAAAAATTTACAGGCAAACAGGTAGCAAGGTTGATTATTTCAATTCCATAAACAAGTACTCGTCTTTATTGCCTTCTTTCTTTCACTTTTAAAATGCAAACTCACATTGAATGCTCAAGTGGGTCTGTCAGCTGATGCTACATTGAATCTGTCTGAAGCTGTGGTGTGGATGGGTTCATGTTTTTTGGATATAATGGTGGATTTAATTCACAATTTATATGTTACAGGTTTGGTACGTTGAATCCAGAGGCTAGGTGACTTGATTTAAATATTGTTCTACTACTGTTTGAAGATTTTAGGTGAATGAATTCTAGTGCTTTCTCTTATCTATAAAAAACTAGTTGAACTATACATGAAAGTTATTCCAACATGGGTATTTTTGGACTGCCTTATTCTTTTTTCTATATTACTATTTCATTCGATAAAAAGGGTGATTTTCTGCCAACTAGCTATGACATTGGGGAATAGATTCGTCAGATTCTTGAGTGCTAAGAGGAAGAATTTCTGGGTAAATAGGTATCATGGCCGCTGCATTCAATTCCATAAACAAGGACTCATCTGAATTGTCTTCTTTCTTTTACTTGTAACATGCACACTCACATCTAATGTTCAAGTTGCTACATTGAATCTGTCTGAAGATGTGGTGTGGGATGGGTTAATGTTTTTTGGCTATAATGATGGTTGTAATTCACTATATACGTTATAGGTTCTAAATGTTGAAGCCAGAGGTCATGTGACTTGAGTTCAATATTGTTCTACTACAGTTTGGATTGCTTGATTATATTCTCTATTTTTGCATACTATTCATATTTTCTACTTTAAAATATGTGCATTCATTATAGTTCATATAAATTTTTTCAGATTTCATGATGTGTTCATTACGACGCGGCATGGCTCATTATTTTTGGAATCTAAGTTCTCAATCTGTATGATGCGACTTGGCTCGTTGGCTCAGCATCTTGGGTAGGGATTCTAAGACCCTTGTTTTTCATATGTTCCATGTAATTTCTTATATGATTTCATTATTAGTATTATCAGCACTGCTTAAGCCCATGAATTTGAATTGCTATTCATATTTATCTTACGCGTTAACAGTGAATTTATTAGTATAATTCAATATTTTTGTATTTGGAACTTTTCATTAAGTTTGAAATAGACATTTTTACTTTCTTTGGTTACCTTTTTTTATATTTTGCCTCTTTTTAGGTTCTAAGAATGAAATAAATTTGTTCTTGTGGCTTCACCTAACAAATTGGAATTTATAGGTTTAAAATTTCTATTTCCTTTCCAAAGTTTTTTCAATTTTCATTGAAGGTGTTTTTCAAACAACATCCCTAGTTTTTTTCACTGTTGCTGATCCACAGAGGGAACTCATTGAGTTTGATTTGGTAGAACAATTAATGTTTTAATATCATGTGAAAAGGTTTTTTTAATGAGCAGTCATAACATAAAATATTTATTTATTCTTAGTAACATATATTTCTTTATTTCTGGCTGATTCATAGTGCTAATGCCACCAAAATATTCATGTTTCTGTCTAAATACAGTGAATGCGCTACTTCCATAAATTCCATAACAACTTAATTGTTTTAATTCTATTTTCTTAACACAGTAATTATTTCAAATAGTCTTTTCAGATTTTGAAATATTTTTAATCATTACATTTTGTTAATGTAAAACTATCCATGGTTGTTAAAAGATAATGAAAAACAAGGAAAACAATAAATCATTGTTTGTGTTGAGTTCTTAGGGTCTAAATGATGCAATGCATTCAATGTTTTAATTCCAGGATGATGGAAAACAGAGAGTTGTTGGTTATCGTCTATGAATCTGAAGAAAAATGTTTAATCCAAGCCATTACAACATTGTCTGTTCAACATGGCTAGGGTTAGATGATGATCTGAAATAGTTTAGAGTAGTTGAGATGATTACACAATGTTTTCACATTCCTATTCCATGGTCAGTGAAAAAATCTGGATATATGTATTTTAGATCATTGTTTTCACATTCCAGTGCCATGTTCAGTGAACATATATAAATATATGTATTTTAGATTATATATCCTATAGTTTTGGCTGTATATTTACAATTTGATTCCCATTTTTGACATACTAAGGGGTTTATGGTTTTGGTTGTATATTCATTTATTTCGTGCTGCATATTGAATGTTTTGAGTATAAATAAAAATGACTATTTTTTATGGTTTATGATAAATGAATGCATAAAACAGTTTTAATTTTTGATGGTTGGTTAGTATTTTTTTTGGCTTCATATTCATTTTGGATTCGTTTTCATTGATGGTTGGTTTGTATTTGTTTTGGCTGCATATTCAATTCATTTGTTTTAATGGAATTTCTGTGTCTTTGGCTATCTTTTTTTGGTTTGTAGGTATTTTCAGGGGTGTGTATGTCCAGTTACATGATGTACAAGCGACAAGTGTATTCTTCATTCCTTCGGTTGGTTTTATGATAGGGGTTTGTTGCATTAACTCATTATTATTTTTCTATTTGGATGACTTTCCTTCGTTAAGTAGGAACTCGCTATCATGAACATATTCAATCAGATCCCAATCCAGCTAGATTCGTAGCATCGGTGCCATGAGAAAATGTCAAACAGGATGCCTGAAGGATTTTTTGTTCAATGGAAAACAGTGGGGCCGATTTCCATTTGAACCAATTGTTCATCCCTTTCATTTTGATGTTGGATCTTGTCCATCTGAGAAAGCAGAAGTTTGTACCCTCTAAACTTTATCTCACTAAGGAATACATCACTGGTAGCTGATACATTTAGGGTGATAGAATTCCCCACTTTCATATACCTTTTAATTCAATATGCTCATCATATCCATATTCTGAGATGCAATCAAAAGTTGAATCCTACAATAGATCACATTCGGAGACAGCATCAAGCCAGAGATGATCACTGAATCTCTTCCCTTGTGTATCTTGAACTGGTTAGAATGGAACATCACACAATGTCTGGGCAGGTCATGAACATACATAACTATTGTAGGTAAGTGTGAGAGTTATGAAAGCATCAACCTCTCCAATCTATTTCTATACAGATCATTTTTTTTTGTAATTTCATTTATTTCTCCTTTTGTATTTTACACTAATTTGTGGTTCTGATCATTGATTATGTGTGGTGTAGATCTTGAAGCTGGATGGTGTGTCATAGCAGCGACTTGTGGGTATGCTCTTCGACTGTCATATTGGAGGCTCTCTGGTCCTGAGGCATGGATGGGTCATTGGTGCTGGATCTAGGTCAGTGGGGCATGGATGGGATGTGGGTACTTGGGGGGTGTGATGTATCCTGCTGGGTGATCTTTTGGGGGGGATCTGACATTTTTCAATCTAAAATTTTTGTATTAAATTTCAGTATTAATATAATTACATTTTTTCTATGTTTTAACATTCGTGTCAATCGTCTTTGGTTTAATAATTAAAATAGATGAATTATATATGATATATTAATAAATATAAAAATTTATATTTTTTATTCAAATATAATTTATAAATAGATATTATATGTAATTTAGAACATGTTAAAATAGTCTTCGGTTTAATAATTATAACATTTGTATTATATATGATAAATTAATTTTTATGTAAATATAATTTATAAACAAATATTATATATTTGTAATATTATTACCAACAGATAAATTTTTCATCATAACCTATTGCTAAACACTTTAACCAACATATATATTATCTGTTGGTATTATAATAATTGCAACAGATCTATTTTATCTATCGCAAAAATATTTAGTGACAGAGTTTTTACCAATAGTTTAATGACAGGGACATATATGTTGGTAAAACGTTTTACCAACAGAAAATTCACTTTTACCAACAGATGTGTTTATGTTGGAAAAAGTGAAATATTTTGTAGTGATATTTACTTTAAGTGATTAACCATGTCTTAGATAAAGTTTAATTATAATCTAATTTATTTTAGTTCTATATTTCATGGTTGTTAATTAATTAATTCATGTGACCACAATAAAAAATCTATAATGAAATTAACCATTCAACTTGATAGAAATAAAATAATAAAGTGGTATGATCATGAGATTTTTCTAATGGTTAGTTTATCTACAAGAATATAAACTAATTTTTAACCTAGGGGGGGAACACCTTGAACCGCGACTTAGTTCATGTTGTATCTTTACACCTATTCACCCATGTACCTCTTGGAATCCTTTTGCTTCATATCCAAACTTGAACTATGTAACACCCCAAGATTTCATAGTGTGTTATTTCATCAAAATAATTCAATAACTTTCACTACACACAACACCGAGTTCAAGCGCACCATGACTTAACAAACAAGCCGTTCAAAAAAGGTTATGAATAGTATTAACTAAATTTTAAACTTTATATAATCCTTATAATTTTAGAATCCATATTATGAGTTTCTTAGACATAATGTAAGAACAAATTCATTTTCAATATTGCACTTTTACCAACTTTTAATAGTGAACCCCTTTTAAATCCAATATTTTAAACTTTTATATATTAAATTTGACTAAATAAATTTACTTTTAGAATGGGAACATAAAAAATTTACAATGAAACATCCCAAGCTTCCATGGTACGCTTTCCTTTGAATAATACAGTAGCGTGTCTTGTACGCAACTTCGAGTTCTAACACACACCATAACCAATCAAACTAGCCGTTATGAATAGTAATACCTACTTTTTGAAATTTTATAAATTTTAACTCTCAAAATGGACTTCATTTTTGTATTCGGAGTATCGAATTTATCCTAAGGTGAAATTTTGGAACTTTTCGGATAACATTTATATTTTGATGAATAGTGAAAATTACTAAACTTTAATTAAAAACAACTTTTTTAATCGAAATAATTTATATTGATAAATTATGAATTTGAGTGGTTTTAAAGTATATTTAGAATATATTTTTACCATTTAATACAATTTTGGTCATTGTACATAATTTTACAATTAAACCGGACATAAACAAGTGTCAATCTTTTGATAGTTATTATCTCTTAAAAACACGCTATTTGTTTTGACGACGGGAATTAATTTTTAAATTAATTAATGCAACTGATGTGTTTTGAATTTGGTAAAATAGACATCATTTTTGAATTCATAATATCAAATATAGTTTAGGCCTAATTTTTGGTATTTTTTTGGAAACTTTCATTTTTTTGATGAATAGTGAAACCACTAAGTGGTAGTTAAAAAACTGAATTTTTCATAAAACTTAATTTTACCGCTTCTGTGAGTGGAATTTTGAAAATCCAAGAGATATGGTTAATATTAATGAGTAAAATGTGGTTCAATGAGATGAAAATAATTTTTGGTGAATAGTAACTTTTTACTTTTATTTACCACGGTTAAAAGTGAATAGGGTAATTAAGGGTAAAAATGATATTAATATTACCCTAACACATGTTCTAATTCTATTGAACAAGTGTATCTCGACCAAAAACAGCCTTAGGAGTAAAATATTATCATTTAGGTCCACTTGTATTAGATTAGGACATTTATTATTATTTAATTCAAAGAAGAGTTAAAAGAGTTAAAATCAAAGTTTATTTACTAAAACATTTTTAATATAGGGTTATACATAAGAAAAATTAGATTGTAAATATTTATTAGAAATATAAAAAGATTTCCTACATAATGGTATTTTGTTTATAATTTTTAGACATTAAATAATTTAATTTATTTATGACACAATGGTGATGCAGTAATTACCTAATTAATGAAAAATTATAATAATTGATATTATAAATACCCAAATAAATGTAATTTGAGACTTTTTATAAATACCAATAATTTTATAGGTTAATATGACATGTTAGGATTGATTTAATTAACTTTTTTCGAAGTAATCATTCTGTTATGATTTTTACAAAAAAATCAATTATTGAATAGTGTCAAAATTGACATAAAAGAGTTTTTAAAACAAATATTATATTATTAATTGATATTAAATTCCTAAAAATCTAAGGTTAGGACAAGAGACTTATATCATGATATTTATATCATTAATGGACCACTTGGGGGTCGCTTGGATATATATAGTAAGTTTATTAACAATATAATATAAAAATACAAAGAGACATTGTAAAAGTGAAACTAATTAACTAATAGTTAATACTTAAAGATAAGGTTGATATAAAAACCCAAACCTGTCTAAATTCTATTGGTTGAGTGGTTTTCGACCCATCCCAACCTTAACCTTTAAATAATCCACTTTGGAGACATTAGAAACCGAATATGAATTTATTATAAAATAATATTTCTAGCTTTTCCAAAGGTGCCCCTCACCCCTCTTATAAAAGGTCACTCCCCATTCTCATTAATTCACACCTTCAAAGCCTTTTGGTTCGGCAAACCCCTTCCCAAATACTCTCTCAACTTTCTTCACTACAACCTAGATGCCTTAGTTTGATCAAAATTCCAACCTAAGGATCCCTTTTGATCAAATCAAAAGGAAGAACCCGAAGAAGAGGTAATGTTTTCACCACCCTTTTTCAAATTCATTTCTTCTTCAACTTCTTCTTTATTTGTTATTCTCATTATAAAATAATTAATTCAGTATCTCCTATATACTGTAATATTATTATAAATATAGTACAACCATATTCATTATTCTATCCATCCTTTGAATAACATGTCACCATACATGCGTACGTACGGCTTACCGTCTCCACGTCGTGGTGTAATTGTTATTCAATAAATTATTATTTGGATGGGTATAATAATGATGTGTAATTCAGGTAAATAATAAATATAACATGATAATGATTCTGTATATATGATATACTATCCAATTATATATTATTTTAATATCAAAAGAATGATATTGTCGCTCGTGCGTACGTACGGACTACCGTCTCCACGAACGCGATGAGATTCATTCTCCATCGTATCCATCCAAGTCTAATTCTCATTTTATGATTAATAATAGTATCTAAGGACTTGATATGATTCTAGATATTATTAATATACAACCTATCCATGACAAACAGGGCTTACGTAACAAAACATATAAAATAAAACGAGTAAGTTAACACCTGAAACTACGATAATTCTAAGATATTATTAACAAAGCAATGTTAAAGGATCATATATGATATCATATTAATGTATATGATTATTTTATAATTTAATAAAAATTATTTCACCATTATATAGGAGGTTAACCTACCCTCAACCAAGTAAAATTACAAGGTAAGGGTTTATTTCACAATCTCTTCATTATCCGAGGTTGTTTATACGTGATTATCTACTGGGACCCCTTTATCATCCACATCCATTTTTCTTAAAAATGTATTTCAAATAATTCTTACTATTTTAAAGACTATGGGATAAAGTCATTTATACCCTTGTTGACTTTTTATAAGACTTTTATAAAGGAATCTTTCTGTCTTTTTCCAAACAAGGTCATTTTTAACCTTTTTGACAGAATTAAGGTAAGAATGTCTTTTTTTAACTTCAATGGAGGGTGCGGCTATTTTCCCCCGTTAAAAAATCTTAGAATCTTCCCTTATAATCTTATAAGGATATTTTCAAAGTAAATGTTTTATTTTATAATTATGTGACTTTTAAATGATTTTAAAAAGAGATATTCTCTCAAATAGTTTTCATTTCATCTATGTCAACATCCTTTGATGGATTTTAAGCTTATTTTAAGTTGATTTATTATGATACAAAACTTCCATATTGTATTGAAGTTTTTGTGATATGTTTGACTATGTATGTATTATATTTATAACATTCATGGTTTATGGAGAAAGTATTTAATAAGTGACGGGTGGAGCCCACTATAGCTCCTCGATGCATCGGTAGGTCTCATGAGACAAACTAGTGTCTTGGCATAAGGCCTTGACAAAATCTTATTTGCAGTCTTGGCATGAGGCCTTGGCTATGTGGTTATGATAGTCTGGCATTATGCATTACATCATTATGAAAGTGGTTATTGATATTTCATGTGATTATTCGATTAGTAAAATATCCATGTGAATAAGTAAATGTAATTATTTCATTTTATTTTTTCCATACTATGTTGAAGTTCAAGTTTAAAAGTCTTTTGTTTTAGTTATACATTGCCTTAAATGTTTATTCTTATTTATGAAAGTTTCGGCTATATTGTTATCCTTACTGGGCATTTGAGCTCACCCCTTTTCTATGTTTTATTTTTTCCAGGATGTGAAGAAGTAATTTATGAATGACCTACAGGGATAGTATGAGGGGATAAGAATGTGGACTATAGAGACTATATTGTTTTAGGTTTCATTTTATGATGTAATGTAAAACTTTATGAATATATCTAGTTATTCCAATGCCACTAAACTAATCGGTCTTTCGAGACTTGATATTTCTTGTAATCATGCCAAAGTTATGTAATAATGCACCGACTCTGGGTAACTAGGGTCGGGGCGTTACAGTTGGTATCAAAGGAAGTTTAGTACAAACCTTGGAAGCTAGATTTAGATAAACTCTGATTAGAGAACATAGATATAAGATGGACTTTGAGGATTAGTATAGAATAACTTCCTAGAATTTTGGTATTGTAGAAATTTTGTGAGTTTTCCGAGCAATAAATTCCTGTCTGGATACGAGCAGGTAGAGGCGGCTCTGGCACAGATGTACCTAGGGGTAAAACCCGAAAACACTGCTTTGATCTAGACTCGAATGGGAACTGGTGTACGAAAACGGGCCTTGCTGCACTCCTGGTTATGACACTCCCAGGGGACATGCTTAGGATAATTCTCATTTTCTTTACAAACCATTATGAAGGGTTTATGAGTATATACTTCCTCAAAGGAGACATTTTTATGATTATGGATTATATCCATAAACTGTTTAATTTATGTTATGTGTTTTATAAGTTTGGGATTAGGTATTGTTATTCATAAACTAATCTAGTGTATGCCATTGTTTAGAAATGGCACCCAGTAGAAGGAATGAGAACTCCAGCAATGCACATGATCCAAAGATAAAGAAGGATCATATCTTTCATGGTCTTAAGCCAGAATTTATAAGAGAAATTGTTTCCCATGTATTATCATCATATGAAGAAATAATATCATGTGTTGATAAGATAAGTAAAGAGTTTACTGAGTCCTATGGATTTTAAGGGAAGCAAGAGAAGAAAATGATGGAAGAGAGAAAGATGGATAAAGGGAAGAGGGAAAAGAAGAATTTTCCCATATGTGATAACTGTGGGAAGAAACACCCTGGAACTTGCCTGAAAGGAATGGGAGTTTGTTATAAGTGTAGAGGAAAAGGGCACAAAGTACGTGACTACAAGGGTAAGAAAATGGTTTCAAATGTACAATGCTTCATTTGCAAGGAGTTTGGACACTACGTGAACCTATGTCCCAGTCATCAGACTATGCCGCAAATGATGCTATTGGATAATAATCAAGTTATGATACTACCACATATGAAGAGGAATGATTAGAGTTCTTATGTTGATTATTTCATTTGAGTGTTGTATCAACAATGTACTTGTTATAATAATTATGGAGTATATAAGGATTGTATTGCAGTACTATTTCATTAAGGACTTGAGATTGTGTGGAACAAAGAAAAGTGACTCAATAGCAGGTTAAATTTTTAGAAAATATATGGTTGAGAGAAAGATAAACCATAATATGGTTCTGATACCGAGGTAGTGATTTTAGAATAATACATGATTGATTTGGATAAATTATATTGTATATTCTTGACTACATTGAAACTGATTAATGATTTGTATATTCCATCATTGTTGGGGTTTACAACATTTTTGGACTGAAGGAGTATATCTATTATTCTTTAAGGAATAAGGGATCATGAATGTAATCAATAAGGTTTTATGGTAATTCATGATGTTGCAGTGTTTTAAAAGAATACATGATGAAGGTGTTCACATGTTATTACGTGGAAAAAAGGATCTTCATTGTGTTTACCTTCCTTATAAATTTTGGACTGAAGTATTTTGGATAGGTCTATTTTGGATTATTTTGGATTTCAATAAAAAGGACAACCCAGAGGTTGGGCGGCAACCCGTCGCGTCCGGCAAGGCCGCGAGACTTGAACCCACAACTGAAGGGCAACAAGGGTGTATCACCTACCACTGACCCACGTGATGTCTTAGATTGAATAATGTCATTTTTTTAATGGTTCTACTAGATGAATTATAAATTAATTTTTTTAACCCTATACGAATAGGATAAATAGAATATTATTTTTAAGTTCTATTATCTTTTAGAGTGAAAGATGAGTTTGTGGTAGAACTTAGTTAAAGGATGAGACTCTACTTGTCAAGTATATATTTTTCTTCTTCTATTATTCAATGAAGAAATTAATTCTTATACTTTAGTGAAGGGATCTTAAAACAAAAAAAATGTGTTATCCTAATACCATATGTTTTGTTGAACCGATGGTATTTTAAATCATCATAGATTGATTAATTTAAGGCCCTCAATTTTACACTTGTTTGTGATTGATGACCTCAATCACTACCTATAAATATTTAAGTTTTTCCTCCGATTATATGTCTCTAATTTCCACTAATGTTCTCCGAATAGAGATCATAATTTGGTGGTGACCCTTTCATTTCTCTTTTCCTCTTATTAAGACTAAATTTTATTAACCCAATTTCTGATGTGGGTTTTCCCACAAAGATATTTTCTATATTCAACCTTTTATTTTCGAAGAAAAATTTCAAATTGCAAGGACGAAAATTATTTAAGGAGGGGAGAATATAACACGCCAAGATTTCATAGTGTGTTATTTCTTCCAAATAATTCAATAACTTGCACTACACACAACACCGAGTTCAAGCGCACCATGACTTACCAAACAAGCCATTAAAAATAGGTTATGAATAGTATTAACTAAATTTTAAACTTTATATAATCCTTATAATTTTAGAATCCATATTATGAGTTTCTTAGACATAATGTAAGAACAAATTCATTTTCAATATTGCACTTTTACCAACTTTTAATAGTGAACCCTTTTTAAATCCAATATTTTAAACTTTTATATATTCAATTTGACTAAATAAATTTACTTTTAGAATGGGGAAATCAAAAATTTACAATGAAACATCCCAAGCTTCCATGGTACGCTTTCCTTTGAATAATACAGTAGTGTGTGTTGTACGCAACTTCGAGTTCTAACACACACCACAACCAATCAAACTAGCCGTTATGAATAGTAATACCTACTTTTTGAAATTTTATAAATTTTATCTCTCAAAATGGACTTCATTTTTGTATTTTGAGTATTTAATTTAGCCTAAGGTGAAATTTTGGAACTTTTCGGATAACATTTATATTTTGATGAATAGTGAAAATTACTAAACTTTAATTAAAGACAACTTTTTTAATCGAAATAATTTATATTAATAAATTATGAATTTGAGTGGTTTTAAAGTATATTTAGAATATATTTTTACCATTTAATACAATGTTGTTCATTGTACATAATTTCACAATTAAACCGGACATAAACAAGTGTCAATCTTTTGATAGTTATTATCTCTTAAAAACACGTTATTTGTTTTGACAACGGGAATTCATTTTTAAATTAATCAATTCAACTGATATGTTTTCAATTTGGTAAAATAGACATAATTTTTTAATTCATAATATCAAATATAGCTTAGGCCTAATTTTTTGTATTTTTCTAGAAACTTTCATTTTTTGATGAATAGTGAAACCACTAAGTGGAAGTTAAAAAACTGAATTTTTCATAAAACTTAATTTTACCACTTCTATGAGTGGAATTTATAAAATCCGAGAGACAAGGTTAATATCAAGGAGTAAATGTGGTTCAATGAGATGAAAATAATTTTTGGTGAATCGTAACTTTTTACTTTTATTTACCACGGTTAAAAGTGAATAGGGTAACTAAGGGTAAAAATGATATTAATATTACCCTAACACATGTCCTAATTCTATTGGACAAGTGTATCTCGACCAAAAACAACCTTAGGAGTAAAATATTACCATTTAGGTCCACTTGTATTAGATTAGGACATTTATTAATATTTAATTCAAAGAAGAGTTAAAAGAGTTAAAATCAAAGTTTATTTACTAAAACATTTTTAATATCAGGTTATACATAAGATAAATTATATTGTAAATATTCATTAGAAATATAAAAAGATTTCCTACATAATGGTATTTTATTTATAATTTTTAGACATTAAATAATTTAATTTATTTATGACACAATGGTGATGCAGTAATTACCTAATTAATGAAAAATTAGAATAATTGATATTATAAATACCCAAATAAATGTAATTTGAGACTTTTTATAAATACCAATAATTTTATAGGTTAATATGACATGTTAGGATTTATTTAATTAACTTTTTTTGAAGTAATAATTCTGTTATGATTTTTACAAAAATAAATTATTGAATAGTGTCAAAATTGACATAAAAGAGTTTTTAAAACAAATATTATATTATTAATTGATATTAAATTCCTAAAAATATAATTTTAGGCCAAAATAGACTTATATCATGATATTTTTATCATTAATGGATCACTTGGGGGTATCGTGTATGTATATAGTAATTTTATTAACCATATAATATAAAAATACAAAGAGACATTGTAAAAGTGAAACTAATTAACTAATAGTTAATACTTAAAGATAAGGTTAATATAATAACCCAAACCTATCTAAAATCTATTGGTTGAGTGGTTTTCGACCCATACCCATATTAACCTTTAAATAATCTACTTTTTAGCCATTAGAAACCGAATATTAATTTATTATAAAATAATATTTCTAGCTTTTCCAAAGGTGCCCCTCACCCCTCTTATAAAATAGCACTCCCACTTCTCATTAATTCACACATTCAAAGCCTTTTGGTTCAGCCAAAACCTGCCAAAATACTCTCTAAAATTCTCTAACTACAACCTAGAGGCCTTAGTTTGATCAGAAAGCCAACCTAAGGAGACCTTTTGATCAAATCAAAAGGAAGAACCCGAAGAAGAGGTAATGTTTTCACCACCCTTTTTCAAATTTATTTCTTCTTCAACTTCTTCTTTCTTTGTTATTACCATTATAAAATAATGAATCCAGTATCTCCTATATACTTTAATATTATTATAAATATGGTACAACCATATTCAGTATTCTATCCATCCTTTGAATAACATGTCACCATACGTGCGTATGTACGGCTTACCGTCTCCACGTCGTGGTGTAATTGTTATTCAATAAATTATTATTTAGATGGGTATAATAATGATGTGTAATTAATTTAAATAATAAATATAACATGATAATTATTTTTTATATATGATATACCATCCAATTATATATTATTTTAATATCAAAAGAATGATATTGTCGCTCGTGCGTACGTACGGACTATCATCTCCACGAACGTGATGAGATTCATTCTCCATCGTATCCATCCAAGTATAATTCTCATTTTATGATTAATAATAGTATCTAAGGACTTGATATAATTCTGGATATGATTAAGATACAACCTATCCATGAAAAACACGTCTTATGTAACAAAACATATAAAAGAAAACGAGTAAGTTAACAACCAAAACAACGATAATTCTAAGATATTATTAACAAAGCAATGTTAAAAGATCATATATGATATAATATTAATGTATATGATTCTTTTATAATTTAATAAAAATTATTTCACCATTATACATGAGGTTAAACTACCCTCAACCAAGGAAAAGTACAAGGTAAGGGTTTATTACACAATCTCTTCATTATCCGAGGTTATTTATACGTGATTATCTACTGGGACCTCTTTATCATCCACATCCATGTTTCTTAAAAATATATTTCAAATCATTATTAATATTTTAAAGACTATGGGATAAAGTCATTTATACACTTTTTTACTTTTTATAAGATTTTTATAAAGGAATCTTTGCATTGTCTTCCAAACAAGGTCCTTTTTAACCTTTTCGACAGAATTAAGGTAAGAATGTCTTTTTTTTAACTTATATGGAAGGTGCGGATATTTTCCGCCATTACAAAATCTTAGAAGCTTCCCTTACAAGATTATAAGGATATTTTCAAATTAAATGTTTTATTTTATAATTATGTGACTTTTAAATGATTTCAAAAAGAGATATTCTCTCAAATAGTTTTGATTTCATCTATGTCAACATCCTTTGATGGATTTTAAGCTTATTTGAAGTTGATTTATTATGATACAAAACTTCCATATTGTATTAATGTTTTTGTGATATGTTTGACTATATATGTATTATATTTATAACATTCATGGTTTATGGAGAAAGTATTTACATTTCATATGCTAGTTTTAATACGAATGTGTATGTTATGTTTAAACATGTTCATATGAGGAATGCATTGGACTTAATAAGTGACGGGTGGAGCCCGCTATAGCTCCTTGATGCATCGATAGGTCTCATGAGACAAACTAGTGTCTTGGCACAAGGCCTTGACAAAATCTTATTTGTAGTCTTGGCACGAGGCATTGGCTATGTGGTTATGATGGTCTGGCATTATGCATTCCATCATTATGAAAGTGGTTATTGATATTGCTTGTGATTATTCGATTAGTAAAATATCCATGTGAATAAGTAAATCGCATTATTTCATTTTATTTTTGACATACTATGTTGAAGTTAAAGTTTAAAAGTGTTTTGTTTTAGTTATACATTGCCTTAAATGTTTATTCTTATTTATGAAATTTTCAGCTATATTGTTATCCTTACTGGGCATTTGAGCTCACCCCTTTTCTATGTTTTATTTTTCCCAGGATGTGAAGAAGTAATTTATGAATGACCTACAGTAATAGTATGAGGGGATAAGAGTGTGGACTATGGAGACTATATTTTTGTAGTTTTCATTTTATGATGTAATGTAAAACTTTATGAATGTATCTAGTTATTCCAAGGCTACTAAACTAATCGGTCTTTCAAGACTTGATCTTTCTTGTGATCATGCCAATGTTATGTAATAATGCACCGACTCTGGGTAAATAGGGTCGGGGATTTACAAACTACCTCCACTCACTTGGTAGAACCATCCATTAAATAAGATTTTACTCATACACAGGTGACAATAACCAAAGGATTAGTTAAGGGGTTTATATAAAATAAAATCATGGATATGCAGGCCCTTATATAATGATAGGAGTAAAGATGCACATGACATAATTTTAATTTAATAATAAGTTAAAAATCTAATAATGTGGTATGTGGAATATATGAATTATCACATAATCTCAGGGTGTGTATATAGTAAAATAAATAACACACAAAACACATGTTACTTAAGTATCATGTGATGTTTCAGTGCGAGTAGATTAATGATTGTATTACAACTTATACATGATATTCAGTTTTGAACACTATAGAGAAATTAATTATAAATTTAATATATATATATATATATATAACATGACATGGAATGTACATAGTCAAATAAATGACACATGGAACACATGCTGATAAGGTTTAAGCAACATAATAAATTAATTTTTATTTCTGAATAATTTGGTAATATACATAGTGTGTACTATCCATCTACACATCATGTGTAGTTATCATCATCTATCCATGGCACATACATAGGGACTCAGTTTGTAATTGTTCCATATAAAATAATATAGTACATGGTGTGTACATTGGATACACATTGTATGATCTTCGAGTTACACAGTCACCAATCATATAGGATGTGTAAGAAAATATGTAACCCATATTTGACTAATGGACTATACATTGTGTATTAAGGTTACACCACGTGTAGTCTGACTAAATGTGTGTTGGACTATCTTTATCAACATGTAGTGTATTTCAATACACATTTCATATAATAAATTCACATTGATTGAATTAATTCCAAAATAATTCAAGAATTAACATGGTTCATTAAACACGGGTACATGGAGTGTACCAATGGGAAACATGGTGTGTACTCTTGTATTATCTTTATATAATCCCTAAAACCTCTAAATGAGTTCTCTGAATTTTATTTACTCATAAATTTAATCTATATTTATTAAATTTGTGAAAACAAAGAGGAATAATAGTATATATCCTGATTTAGATTAAAAAAATTAAAGAAAAATTGAAAATTAATGATAAATGTGTAAATCAATCAATGATATTTAAATAATTATAAATAATTATGTGATCGATCTAATACTACTTGAAGGTTTCAGGCAAAGAAAAACCATCAAATGAGGCATGCCCAATCAGATTTTTTTTGTAATCAATGATTAATTTGAGATGTTCATAAATGATAAATTTAATGACCAAAAGAATTGAATCAAAAAATAATTTATGATAGAAAGTTGGAACCAAATCACAGTATCATAACATATTATTTATAATTAATTTATAAAATTAATAATTTCCTTGTAATGAATTATTTCTTAATTGAGGAATATGAAAATGTCTCTACATCATACCATCATTTCATTGTATCAATCAAGTATAAATTTCCTCCAGTGGTGATCCACACATTCTTCACGACCCTCTGAACATCACCATAGGAATCTTTGGGTGATAGCACAGTAAATCCCAACACTTACATCATTCATCTTTTATTTCCCTGAGAATCGATTCATTAAGTATTCTTGTTGATATCTCGAGAATCTAGAGTGATATAGGAGGAGGATATCTCTCCATTATTAAGATTGTTCTTAGATAGGGAGATCTCTAAGGATTTAAGATAATTCTTCAAATATTGTTGTGCACAAAAAATGGAAACAAATAAGAAACAATATAATTGGGATTATTTACTACTAGGGTTAGAAAATAATAATTCACATACGCCCTTATTATTTTCTTAAACCCCATTGAACCTCATTTCTATAATAATAATATTATTATTATTATTATTATTATTATTATTATTATTATTATTTCTTGACATGTGAAAAACTCATGAATTAATTAAATATTATTTATTCAAATAATATTTAATATATATTATTTCTTACCAAACAATTCAAATCGGTATGCAATTACTCCACAATATTTATCAAAACTTTAATAATGAATATTTATTTAATAAATAAATATCACTTTTTTATTCACCAATAAATAAATAATTATTATATTCATTAAATAGAAAATAAATATTTATTAAATATTCTTCTTAAAAAATATTATCCTGAACAACTAATGATAGAATATATATGATCAATAAAACGAGAATAATTATTAAACCATATGTAGGAATAATATTTATTCAAAATTATAAATAATAAATAATGTTATTATTTAACTAAGGTTCTATATTCCCTTAGTGTGTGACCCTCTGGGCCTGTTTCTCGATGGAATTAGGTAAAGCAACCCAAATTCCAAGGTTAGTATCTAGAAACATGACAAGGCACCCATAGAGAATAAATTTAATGTATCAATGATATAAAACCTTATATGGATGCTTACTATGTAATATAATCTCTTTATCGTGATATATCTAATCAAGAAGGTTTCATTTTAGTGTCATCAAACTATATGCTCGATGTCTCTTTCTTTGACTTTTCAAAAATTGAACTTTCCTAAAAAAACACCATGTCTATGGATTTATTTAGGTTGTATCATTTCTATCAAAAGTCCTAAGATATGAACATCCATTAAAGAACATAAGTGTCACATCCATTCTCGTATTATTCATTAATGAAATATTACTCATGATGCACCCAACGTATCCTACTTCACTATAAACATATGTCATCATGGTTTTCACCAATACATCAAATTATGTGACTCATAACATCCATTAATAATAATATTAAATTTTATAGACTAATAAATATGTCCATAAATAGGAACAATCAATGACACATATAAATGTGGATTTCCTATCGGTGGGTAACATTCTCATAATCTTTTACATTAGAAATTACCAAGGGTGTGCACCATGAAAAGGTGCTTCAAAGTCTTATGAGTATAAACCCATGATAAACTATATATTTTTGTCCCTAAAATGATTTCATCCAGCTATATAACATATATTTAAGAATATTATTATGGTACTTTTGGGTTCTCATCATAACAGAGAACTGATATGTCCCTTCAGTGTGATAGCTGCTCTTAGGACATTATCACATACTATGTCACATATAATAACAATAATGATATGATAATTAGTTTATTAATATTCAAAACTATGAATATAGGTAATCATAAATTACATAGAAGTTGGTTTTAGTGTGCCAACTAAAACAATCCTGGTATTCCCAACCCTCATGCATCACCTGGAATCTAGGCACTCATGTCTGAATTCCCTACCTCATGTACCATAATTGACTCAAGGAATTTCCATTATACATAAATAATATTTTATAAATTCCATATCAATTAAACATTAAAAAGTAATTTACTAATTAATTATTAAAAATTTATCACAATTATCCCATTTCTCACTTTAATACTAGCCAATTCACTTTACAATTCCAATTCATTTTACAAGCTATAATTCATAGTATAACACTTATTTCACATTTCATGAATTATTGATTACCAATTAATCGTATTAATATTAATCACTAATTTACCTTCCATTACATGGAATACCATTTCTTTTAACCCTTTAACATTATCCATTTAAAGTGCCACTACCTAAGGCATTCACTTGGAATCACCCATTGCAATGGTTTATTATCGCATAAGGTATACCAATTATAAAATAGTTTTAGTTATCAAGGGATTTAAATTATAATCAAAGGCATGAAAAAGGAAATTCCATTTTTAAGGTTCTATTTTTTATTCTAAGTTCAAATCTCAATACATCAGCATGAACAACCACCCATTTACTTGAAAATAAGTAAGACTATGGGATAAAAGATAGGGACCACCTACCTCATACACAAACCCTTCACACATTTTCCCTTAGCCCAACAACCTGATTCCCAAGATAATTCAAGACCAATAGCTAACACCCAAACCATTCACAGACCTAACACGCATCCAAACAGCCAAAAATTAATTAATTATAATTAATTAGAAATATACAACAAAAAAACATCTTGAACCATATAGGAATGAATGAAAAATCACTAACTGGATAATCTTGTCATTCCCAAGTCAAGACCAGAGACCCTCCATAGGTTCATACCAACCTCATAGTACTTAATTAGTCCAATTCCCTATCAATTAGAACTAAAATTGTAAGACAATATGAACAATTAAACTCAAAAATCTATAAAAACCCACATCGTGACTTACCTATTAAAGAATGACTAGAGATAGCATGTAGATGTGATCTTGATACACCCTCTCACTATAAAGTAAATAATTTTCAACATATCAAGATGATTCCACCATTATCTAGTGTAATAAACACCCAAATACCTTACTAGGAGAACTAAGGTCATATGAAAATACAAGTAGGAGAGGAAGGAGTTGTAGCCTTTCTGTCATCTCATGATCATAATAAAAGAAATCTCCAATAACCAAGAATAAACGTAGAATCACCTTGAGGGGGTAGGAGAATGAGAGAATGTGTGAGAGGTTATTAGGTTGAAAAGGTAATAAAAATGAGGGTTTTGGTTTGAAATCTTACAAGGGAAAAAGTGTAAAATTACACTTTTTAATGTTTGAATAGTTTTTCACGTGGTTTATCAAACCTTGAACCAACCACGAAGTCAACACTATCCCAAACTAATACCCTACACATAGTTTGGCATATAATACACTAATAGTGTTCCAACCTTGAAAAATAGCACTAGAACCTTCTATAACATTGCATATGGTTTTTCTAAAACTGTGCATATACCATGTTCCATATCCCATACCCCTTCCACCACACACTTTTTACACATAGTATCATATATCTTATCCTAAACTATGTTCCAAACATGTGACTCAACCATGTGCTATAGGATTTGAACAAAAAAACACTTCATGTCTAAGGTGTCGCGTGATTTCTTCTAAATTGTGAACATTAAACCATGAAAATTGGATAAAAGACATGAAAAACCTCCAAAACTATACCTATATCTTCCAAGAATAATATAGGAACTCAAGGAACATTTTATTCCTCAATTCACATCCAATAATACCCATTTAAGACTTATAAACTCTCAAAATTCCATTTGAAAACCCAATTCAAAATTCAATCCATCCACCAAATAAAATTGGAAAATTCCTTTTAATTTTAAATTCCCATTCAGAACATGGATTATTACAATACCAAATCCTTATAATAGATCATTAATAATTTATACCTATGAGTGATTATGAGGACAAATGAATACACCTTGAGGTCTCCTACACAAGTCTCGGTCCTACAATACTGACTAACTAGCATTTCTTTGGCTATAGCCAGACCAAACCACTCAAACCCAATTACACCTTCGAAAACCAAACCGACCCAAGCATCATCATGTTTCTCATTTTAAACAGCCCCTCCATAACACCTTGTTTTAGGTGGAGTTCATGAGTTCCCAAAACTAACAACATCATACCCTATTATCGACAACCACTAGTCAACACTATTCCACACTCACCTGGTCGATTCTCTATAACTCACAGTCTCACTCCAAAGGACCTTTATGAAATGATGTTTTTCCTAAAAATTCAAATCAACACACCACATATCAATAAAATGAACTTAATTACCAAATAACACTAATACTACATTCACCTACACTTTTCCTCCCCGATACTTGAGGGTATCCTCAAACAATGTATATGTCAGCCTATGGTGCTCCCCACTATAAGGTTTATACCATTATGGAAAATTCCAAACCAAGGTGTTTCACACCTTTATAATTTCCCAAAAAACTCACATTCTATGATCCAAAAATTCTCTTAGCATTTCCACTAACTCACCACGCCAAACCATTCAAGAAACACTAGTTAAACACTGGTTTGACCCCTTATTCTCAGTTTTTAGGAAAAAACTAATGAGTCTTAGAATTTTAGGCCATATTCCCAAACATGCTAATATAATTTACCAATTGAACATAAAAAAAATGCCCAATATGGTTATCAACTAACTGCATCCCACTCCATGTGAGTACACCAGTCAAACCTCCTCTAATTGACCTGACTTAAGACACTTGGTTTCACCCATCAATGCATCATCAACACTCTCGACCTCAATGCCTTAAATCCCAAAGGAACCCCATGATCATTCTGGTATATCCACTAAAGTTACAATCATACTTATAATTAAACCTTCATGGTTGAAACCCCAACCATCCATATTCATCATCATTCCATATAATGAGAACCAGCACACCACCAAGAAAAATCACTTACAACTTCTCTAAAACTAATCTATGGAAAAAGTAAATGTCCATACCTCATAAAAATCCACATCTGATTCCTTAAAATGAATTTAATATGACCAATTTTCTTCTCCCCACCTTAGGATCATCATTATCATCACATAATAAAACCATCTCTCATCACCACAACCCACACTCTATTCATCTCCGAACATGATAGCTAGATGAGGCTAAAACTGTTCACCCCTGAGCACCACACAAAAGGTAACTCTTCACCCATTCCCAAATCAGGATAACATTACCTAAGAATTTTTATAAAAGGCCTAAAAATAATAAGGACCCCACAATAAATTAATAATGGTGTGTCCCAAAACATCTAACTCATCCCTTATCACTCCAATATCATTGACCCAAATGAGTCTCATAGAAACCATATGTGTGTTTATCCTTAGGATCCATGCTTTTGTATCTATAATGACCACCTCCAATAATTCCTATAAAGGTTCAAACTTGGATCAAATGGTCCTTTGTAACTAATCCATTCATGTTCCCATTCCAGAACACCATGATTTCTATCAAAGAGCCTTAGGTCACCATTACCACAAGCTTCTCATCACCCACATTAGTCCTCATCCCATAGACACAACTGCCAATTTATTTAATAATTAAGGGTGTGAACTCTTATAATTCCTAACCATAAGGTAAATGAAAAATTTCACAATCGATACACACTATCATCCAATGATTTTTCCAATGATCAATGATAACATGTTCTTGTGAAACCTGATCATGAAGACCTGACTCGACACTAATGAGTCATGTCACACAAAAAAACTCATCTTATGTGTCTAAGATACTATTCATTCCTCTATTTAATGCTATTATTATCAAGTTTAGAGCACCCTTGGTTATCTTCAAGACTAGAGAAACCTCATTGAGAAAAAAACCATTCATGTGAGAACTCACAACCGAGTGTCATTATAAATATCTATTTTGGTTCATCAGCACTTACACTATGATCCTGAAGGTACATCCTAAGTTTTAGGTGTCTAAAAATTAACTAGTCCTACCCTCAAAAACTATATGCTCCACTGAATCACTATTACTCAAGGTGTTTTGTATTTCAATAGCACCAGGTATTTCCACTTATACCCATCCCCTTTCGATGGTGTTTTTATTCACAAGCATCTCATGCCTGATCCACCTCACATACACTAGGTATAACCTATTTGAACTAACATTACCCAAGATATCCATCCAAAAAAGCCTTCCCTTATTAAAAATAGATATAAGACTATAATATCTATCATAAAAGTGCTTCCCCTAAAAATTACAAGGGTGTATAGTACACCCAAATAGCATACTAGGAATAACCTAACATGCACTGATTCACAATCCACAACATCCACCCCTTCCTTGAGCACCTAGGGTAACTCACTATCCTAGACGACCCCTTTTATTAGTTTCCCTCAAATACCACAAACCAAAAGGCACAAAATACCAAACCCAAATTCATGGCTAAATAAGGTCACTCGGATCTCCCACCTATCCCACACACCAAACCACATCCCATACAGGTCGTAAATCCCAAAATGACACTAACCCCATCTCATGGTCACATGACATCCTCCATGCCAAACACCCACCATATTACCTTTCACTTAAGTTCAGATCTAACCCATCCTACCCATTCCTAGGTTAGGCCACATACACAAAGGTAATACACCACTACAAACCCTAAGGGTTCCACCCTTTATTATTTTACCTTAATTAAACTTCATAGTTTTAACTCAAGGATTCACATTTTAAAACATTTTCTCATTCTTCACTAAGATTCCAAGTTTTATCCATTCACCATTTATTTAGATATCATAACCCTTGGTTTGGTCACATAGGATTCCATTCATAAGTTATAGAGGAAAACACTTTATAAGGTGATCACTAGAACCTTATGTAACCAAAACCATTACCTTAATAACTAATTTATATCTTCCCATTTACCCAGGATTCGTCTATGGAGTTAGTCAAGTAGAATTCCACCGTACACTTATATGTAAACCATATAAATGGTTGGAGACACTTTAAATACCAACCCCTCTAAATTATTTATACTAATAGGAATATATAAATCACAAACATGAATAAACACAACCCATTATTCCACCACCAATGATTTTTGTAACACCACGATAATTTATAAAAGAAAACTATGTTCTATAGAGTATTCGACATGCAATTCCAAGCTTAAATGACCCTTGAAATATATAACTATTATAACCTAGCCTTTAAATTGGTGGGTATGAATAGTATTAACTAAATTATGAAATATATATGTCCTACTAAATATAAATTATTGATAAATGTTTAGTAAATAATCAATCAATATTTAGAAAAGTAAT
This sequence comes from Viscum album, assembly GCA_963277665.1. Lineage (NCBI taxonomy): Eukaryota > Viridiplantae > Streptophyta > Magnoliopsida > Santalales > Viscaceae > Viscum > Viscum album. Next base: position 1,403,910,112 of record OY728133.1, on the reverse strand, counting down.
TTTATTCTTCAAAAATATGTTTTCTTCAAAAATTATTTTTATTGTTTTTCATGAAAAAAATATTATAATTAATTTTAGGAAAATTTAGAAAATTTATTTTATAAAATGAACTTAATTTTTTAAATTGTAATATAAAATTTTACTTTGGGTGAAATTTTTGGATTTTTTAGAAAATATTGATTTTTCAGTGAATAGTGAAAAATATAGATTTTTGTAAAAATGTCATTTCTTTTCAATAAGTTTATAAATTTAAAAGTATCATTATGTTTTGAATATGATTTAAATTAATGTAAGTATTATTTAATTATATTTAATCCACTTAATTTATGTATCTTTGGTTTTAAAAAAGATATTTTTCTGAAAATTATTTTAAAGTGCATAATGTTTCTCCTCTATAATTATTTAAAAAAATATAATAAGAAATGATTTAAATGAAATTTATATATTATATATCAATAAATATTAATTTATATTTATAAAATTATTATTATTAGTCATAGAGTTAATATAAAATCATTTTTTCTTTGAAAAATATACTTCTTGAAAACTAGCTTTTTCATCACCTCTGTGGGTTTAATTTTAAATCTAATTTTTCCAATTATGTGAATTTAATTTGGTAAAATAGATTAAATATTTTTAATCATAATAATATATATTTTATAATAATTTCAACTTATTTTTTACCAAAATTAATAGTGAAAATAATAAAAATTAATTACCACGGTCAAGGTAAAAATGGGTTTATCAGGGGTTAAAATAAAAATATAAGGGTCAAAATGACCTAAAACTTGTATAAAAACTATTTTATGGAAATATTTAGAATTTATAATGTTTAATTATTGATAATAATTCATTTTTTACCCTTTTTTCATGTGAAAAAATGTGGGTACACCTTTTTATTTTCAAAAATTACAAGTGTGCCATTTATCTCACTTATAAAAGGTCACCCACTCTCTCATCCATCCAATGGCCCGAAGGCCTTCATTTTTTATTGTTTTTGATAATACACCTTTCAAGGGGTGAGGTGGAACCCTTAAAAGGAATGTAGGTGTAAGTATTACATGGCTCATAGGCCTTAGAGGAATTCATTGCCCGTAGGCTTTAAACATTACATACAACTCAGACTCACTACTTGGAACTGCTCCTCCCCAGCATCTTCATCGTGAAATATGCTCTCCACATTCACATGGATGTTCAGCTAGGCATTCACGTGCATGTACAGGCTTGTCCCGATGGCAGGTGTCATACCCTCTCATTCTTGCAATCTGTTTAGCTTCTGCTGTGGTGAAAGTTCATTGCTCGTTCTCCTTGTAGATCTTGTTCCTTGTAGGTTGTCTGGATTGAATCTGCACTTAACATGTCTTGAAGCCTTGAGGTGGCCCAAATTTCTTACTGACCCAAAGTCATGGGTTGCCCGAAGTCCTTAAAGGACTCAGGGACCAAATGGGTGGCCCGAAGGCCACTCTCCCCTATTCTTCACATCATAAAACCCTATTAGTTCAGTAAATACCTAAAAAATAACTTACCAAATCCCCCCCCTCATATTATAATATTTTTTTCATAAAACCATTATATAAATACTTTAGTTGTAATCCTAAATAGTTTTTCTGAGAAGAGGTAAAATTCCTAATATGTGTCTTTGTTTTATTTATTTTTCCACATCCTTAAAATGTTATTAAAATATAATAATATGATAAAAATAATATCTCATATGTGATTATATTTTATTAAATTAATTTAATATCCTAAAACCTTCTCCTCTTCCATAAAATAAGATACAAAATCATCATTCATGGGTACGACGGACTACAGCCTCATGAACCGATGTCTTTCATTTTTCATCATTTCCTCTCATGGATTGTTTTAATGATGGATTTAATGTATATATATGATTTTTTTAACTTATTTATACTTATAGAGTTATTATATCACATATAAATTTTTACTTTCTATTTCATAGGGGATATGATAGTGTTGCTCTTGTGTGTGGTGGACTACCACCTCACGAAGTAATGTGATTCATTTTTTACCAATGATTTACATGGAAGGTTATAAGGATATTTTTAATAAAAATATGTTATATAAATAAAATAATAATTATATTAATTTAATATTTATTATTATTAAAATATAATATATCATTTTCTTTATTACATCGAAAAATGACAACATAGTTTGTGTATGTGTGGACTACGGCCTCCACGAAGCGATGTGGTTCTTTTTTCATAACCACATAAAAAGAATGATATATATAAGTATATTTAAATAATTATTATTATATTTATGATATTATTATCATTATTTAAATATAAAATAATATATACCTTCTTTCCATAATAATCATTGAAAAATAGAAATGTTACTTATGCGTATGTACGGCCTACCATCTCCATGATCATAACATGGTTCATTTTTCATAACCATTTTTCATAATTGGTTTTAAAATTATAATTTATGAATAAATATGATAGTTATTTCATGATTATTACTATTTATATATTTAAATAATGACATCTTTTACCATGATAAACACACCAAATCTGTTTTGAAACAACAAACCAAACGTCCTCAAAACACCCGACATGGACTTAACTGATTAAATATTTAAATATGTCATTAAAAAGAAATAAAATAAATTATTTAATTATAAGGTGTTAAACCTGTAAAATGATATTAATAAATAAAATAATTTATGTAATCTTATTATATAGGAGTTAAAGGACATACAAGGAAAGTCTGGACTCGAGGTAAGGGTTTTTATCGTCTCACTTTTTTATTTCTGTGAGATATATGACATATTCACCACTTATTTTTATTTTATGGTTCATATACTACCAATTTAAAATTTAATATCCTTAATCCTTCATACATCATGTTATTTTAAGTTTCAATTTTAATTATTTCATCCAAGGTGATTTGATTGGAAAGTTACCAAGTGGTTAAGGGTTTCTTAACTCAATTTCCTTTCCTTGGGTTATAAAACTTATTCATTGACTTTGTTATGATATGATTATGTGTGAATTGATATCTAAATTTTTTTCTTCTATATTTACACTTTTTTTATGTGTACTTACATTTATTACACAAAATCACTGCATTAATTGATTCTCAATTCAATGATATGATCTTTGTAAGGGTTGTTCATCTCAAATTATCTTTCTTTGGGACATACATTGATGTTATGAACCTAACTTATTTTATGAGGTATATATACTAAACATTTTACTTTTAATATCATTAATATAATTATTTTATTGATATTTAAAGTTTCAGTTTAAATTATTCTTTCATGGGGCTTACAATTGAAAAGTTACCAAAGTGGAAAAGGCATTGTGTTATAATATCCTTTCTTTCAGGATTGTTTATGTTCAAGGTTCATTTGGAAGAAATAATATACTTATATTTTTATTTAAACACATATATTTCTCCTTAAATGGTTATAACTATTTTTAAAATGTCTGATTTACATTTCCTCCCTTATTTATTAAATAAACATCAATAAAGTCATTTGTAAGTGATATCGATCATGTATTTTTCTTTTAGATCAGGTAACTTTATTTTCTATATCCATGTTTTCTAAAATGTTTTCAAAAATAATATTTTATAAAAATAAATAATTTCCTAAATCTATTTTACATAATCTATTACCTTCTTCTAAAAAATTTTAAAAGTAAATTTCTTAATTTTTTTCCAAATGGGTCACTTTTCACTCCCTTTTTTAAAATATTTTAAAAAGAATGTTTATTTTTAACACTTATAACATGAACATATTTTCTCACCATCATGTCCATTATTTTCTGTGATGTTTCTATTATATAATTCCAATGTTTTTTTAAAATAAAATTATTTTTTCAATATTTTTTGAAATTTTATTTTATAAAAGTGATTTTTAAAATAAAAAAGATTAATTTCCTCAAAAATGTTTTTAATGGTCTTTTAATGGTATTTACATTCATCAACATCAATAAAAATTATTGTTACTTATGCTTCAATGGGGATATTTTTTAATTATACCATCTTCATTATTTCTCTAGATGAATTATGATTGTTTCAAAGAGATTTTTATTGAACCCATTTCTTTTCCATGGGTTAATCATGTTTTAAAGGGATTGTTGTGGAACTGGTTTCTTTTCCATATGTTAATAATGTTTCAAATAGACTTTTATGGAACCCATTTATTTTCTATGGTTTAATCATGTTTCAAAGATATTTTTATGAAACCTGTTTCTTTTCCATGGGTTAATCATGTTTCAACAAAATTTTTATGAAACCAATTTCTTTTATATGGGTTATCAAGTTCTGAAAATAATAATGGTTTTTTTAATGATTTTACGATAAAATTAATAATCTATATACTTTATTCTTGATACGGTTCTTGAAAATTGTTTATAATGATGGGTGGTTCCATTATAAACCAAGGATGGGTGGTTATGTTATTAACCAAGGATGGGTGGATCCATGATAAACCAAGGATGGGTGGGTCCATAATAGGCATTTAATTCATTGGGTACTATGAAGATGTAAGTCAACCATATTGGTTATTCTATTTGTAAGAAGTGATGTGATGATAATGTTCCAAGATACCAATAAGTTTTATCTATGTTTTCTATAGGTTTATAATGTTTCTTATGATTAATATTGATATCACATAGATCATGATTGTTGATTCTAATGACTATTTCCTTTGTTAAAGTCTCATTCCATGTTCTCATGTTTTATGATCTAAGTATTTATAGGTATGAATATTATTATGTTATACTCATGCATTTTGATTATGTCATCATTCCCTTATGCTCTTATTTTTCTCACTAATGAATTTTAATTATTAATGTTTATGTTTACACTTATTGAGAATCTGAGATCACCCTTCTTATGTTTCATTTTACTCAAGTTATAAATATTGAGGTTGAATAAATTATGTCTATAAGTGTTTCATATGGATTATGATGATAACCTAATGTGGAATATGAAAAAATGGGTATATTGGGAGATTATTTTCATCTTTATAAACCAGTTGTTTATGAATCCATGATGTTAAGATTTTCTCCTAATTCCATAAAACTATAAACCTAAAAGGTACATGATAATGTAATTGATCCAATATTTCCTTTTGATATTGTTCATTTTGGATGGTAAAAATTGGGTCACCTTCATCGATATCAAATCTGGAATTTTAATTTTTATGTTTTTAACACCAAATCTAAGAGTGCTAGTTTGGGGTTGTTATAGTGTCCCTAAATATTCAGTCTAAAAATAAAGTGAGTTCAAGGTGTAGGAAAATTAATTAGTTGGTACAGAATAAATAAATAAATACATAAATAAATAAAACCTTTTATGTCTTAAGCTCTGTGGTGACACCTAGGGTTGGGTCCTACCTACTTCAACCAATGTTGGGGTATCTCTGAGCATGTCAAAATGACCTTGCCTCCATAAATAACCCCTCATAATCTAGTTGATCATCCTAGAATTATTTAGTATCATCTATTATCACATAGAATTTGTGCACTCATCCTAACATTCCCCTAGAATCTGATGCCCATTTAGTCATTCCCTATTATCCCATGTCATGTAAATCCAACTACTCATCTTATCATCCATAAACATATGGTATCATGTGGAATCCACAAATATCATCTTTTAATTCCTAAGAATGTACCATGTTGAATCCATGCACCCATCCTGGCATTCTCAGCCCTCATGTGTCACCTAAAATATGGGTGATCATCCCAGAATTTCCTTACCTCACATACCATAATCGTCTTAAGTCATTTCAATTACACATAAATAATATTTCATAAATTTCATCTCAATTAACCATTAAAAAGTCATTTATTATTTCATTATCAACCATTTATAAAAAATTTCCCATTTGACACTTTAATGCAAGTTGTTGGGAAAATTTCCCTCAAGGTTCCATTTCAGTGTTTTTTGGATGATTATGTTTGTTGAAAAATCCAAATTATCATGAATCAGTATGGTTTGTGTTTATGAATCATATGTTTAAGGTGGTGTAGTTTCCTAGTGTTTTCCAAATTTTTGGGCCTCAAATTTGGGAGATTTTTTTTTAGAAAAAGAAGGTTTTCCACAAAGGGGTTCATAGTTTGTAGATTGTGAATCACAGTTCACAAACTACAAAGGAGGTATACAGAATGGCGATGAAAAATCATCAAAGGACGGATTTACGAATAGCGGTGCTATGTGGGCCTCAAATCATGCTACATGGACCACGTAGGAAAAAATAGTTCATGAGAGGATCTAAGTTCATAGGAGGCTAATGGTTTGTGGTAGGATTGTCATTTTTAGATTGAGGTGGTGATTTGGGCTACCACAAAGGGATTAATTTTTTGAAGAAGAAATCATCATCCATAGAGGATCAAAGTATTATGCGGACCACATAGTAGTTTACAGTGAAGGCTTTACTGCATCGAAGTTTTGGTTAATTCTAATTAGTAGGTTTTGCATATATATTTTCATATATAAATACCCTTAATCACATCATTATGTAGAGCCAATTTCATTAGAAAAGATCATCACTTTGAGAAGAATTCGATGAAGTCTGAAGTAGTTCACGGTGGAGAATTCTGCGAATGAGAAGAGTTCACGAGGGTGGATTCTGTGAAGTGTGAAGTAAGTTCATGGGAACAATTCTAAAAAAGGAGTTTGTTGGTCTCTTTAGACCACAAAGAAAAATAGACCTCAAAGCATAGGTATTTTGATAAAGAAAAAGGTTTTCGTGAAGAATAGGCGACTGCAAATCAGGGGCAGTTTGTGGAAGAAGAAGCGGTCCGTATAAGGATAAGTGATCCACGAATCACTCATTCCACATGGTGAAATGTATTTCATGGAGGAATTAAGGTAGATCTCAAAGGATTTCAAGGAATTTTTCAAAGGCACTAAAACATTTCACCAAATTAATTTTTGCAAACTAATAGTATGTAGAAAAGTGGATTTCATCTATTGATAAAAACAGGACTTTAAAAGAGAATCTATCTATAACTGAGGATGTGTGCATTCATGAAAATTAAGGGAAATACAAGTCCATAAACTATGAATGTATCCCTTCTAGAGTAGTGAGAAAATGAAGATGAATACAATGATCCTTTCCACCAGCAGTGAGCAAGAGAAAGAGACATAGAAAGTAACCCTTGGTAAATTAGTGAGCGACCCTAAACATTATAAAGGTAGTGAGTCTAGACATATAAGTGATCTATCCCAAACCTTGTAATTTAGAAGTGAGCCTGAGTGGATTTGGTACATTGGAACATTGACGTTGTATGCTCCTTGGACATAGCCCTAGTGAGGGTGAACCAAGTAAAATTTTTGTGTCTCGTGCATGATTTCAATTCATTTATACATTTCTTTAGGAAAGGGAGAGAAGAGTGTTTTGTTTAATAACAAAAAAATATCCAAAGTGGTAGTTGTTTTAATCAGACATATCCAAATTCACCCCCCCCCCATGGTATTTAACCTAGTTGGGTTAACACTAGACAATTCACATTATAGTTCCAATTCATTTTATAATCCATAATTCATATTATAACACTTATTTTTCATTTCCTGAATCATCTATTAAAAATTAATCATATTAACATTAATCATTAATTTACCTTCCATTATATGGAATAACATTTCTTTTAACACCATACCATCATCTATTTAAAGTGGAATAACCTGACTAAGGTGTTCCATTGGAATCAACCATTACACTAGTTCATTATCACATAAGGTATACCAATTCCAAAACACTTTTTGTTGTATGAGTCTTCAAATTATAATTAAAGTCATGAAGAAGTTAATTATATATTCAAGGTTCTAGTTTTTATTTTAAGTTCTAGGCTCAATATGTTGGTGTGACTGACCGCCCATGTACTTAAAAATAATTAAGACTACGGGATAAAATATAGGGACCACTTACCTCATGAATAAATCCTTTATACATTCTCCCTTAACCCAAACACTCAATGCCCAAGATCTTCCAAGACCATTGGCCAACACCCAAACCATCCAAAACCCTAACTCACATCCAAACAACAAAAACTTATTAACTGTAATCAAATTATATTAAATTATAAACTTACAACAACAAAACCAACTTGAACCGCATAGGATCAAACAATAAACGACTCACTAGATACTCCTTTTATACCCAATTCAAGACCAATAACCTTCTAGTTGTTTGTACCAACATCCCAACACTTACTCAGTCTAAGTCTCAATCAATTGGAACTAAGACCATAATCCATGATGAATAATTAAACTAGAAATCCTAGAAGAACCCACACTGTGACTTAAATCCAATAGAATTATTGGATACAATGTACATATGTAGTCAAAAGACACACTCTCACTAGGAAAAGAAAAAGTTTCAATATCTCAGTATGATTCCACCATTCTCCATTGGAATCGGCACCCAAATCCATAACAGGTAGAACCAAGGTCAAAGGAAAATATAATTAGACGAATGATCTATAGACTTATAGTAATTTTTTGATCAAAATAGATAGTGACTACAATAACCAAGAATCAATGGAGTGTACCTTATAGGAGAGGGTGGAGAAGGAGGGCACATGTGGGAGGATATTTTGTTGAAAAGGGAAGGAAAAGAATGAATTTTGGTTAAAATCCCATAAGGTCAGAAGTGTAAAATCCCACTTTTTAAGGGGATCATGGTTTTCCAACCCATACACCAACTATGTGGTCATAATTATCCCAAACCAACACCCTTTACATGGTTTGACTACACAGTTCACTAACCATGCACCAACGATGAAAAATAGCATTGGACCCCTTTGCAACATTGTGCATGATTTTTCTGAAACTATTCGCAGACTATTCACCATATCCTATACCCTTACCACCTCATACAGTTTACCCTTAATCTCACATGTTTTATCCTAAACAATGTGCTAACCATGTGAATCAACTATACACTATAGGATATCAACTGAAAAAACCCCACGCTTCAGGTGTCGTAGGGTTTCTCCTAAATCATGCATGCCAAACCTTGCACCATGGATAGAAAACTTCAAAAACCTCTAAAACTCCACCCAAATATTATGATACTTATCCAAGAACCAAATTCACCTTCTGATCCTCAAGAAAAATCCAATAATACCCTTTTAATATGTCTAAACTCTCATAATTTCATTCCAAACCCCGATTCAATTGATCCATCCGCCAAATCAATGTTCAAAATTCCTCTAAATTTCAAATGCCCATTAGAAACATATGGTATTGAAAATGGATATGATGTATGGGGTTATCATTTTTATTTGGAGTAATTTTACCAAAAATTATTATTAAATTAATATAAAACATGATACTCATCTGATAAAAGATTCAATTATAGATAATGGGATCATCATCTTCAAGATTGGGCTTGAGATCTATATTGGATAAGGAAAAAATAAATAGTAGTTACTTCCTCGAATGGTACTATAACTTGAGAATAATTCTCAAGAAATAAGTAAAATTATATGTGTTGGTAGAACCCCTTCCTAAGTAACCAACTAGTGAATTTTTTCAACTAATAGAAATATATTCTTCTGATAAGCATCTAAAGTATTCATTATAAGTATCTACTCTCATTATTCTGACCATAGAGTCTAGGATTTAAAAAAAAATTAGATCATTGATGCTTAAAACATGATAAATAACCTGAAAATTCTCTATAAGGATTAAGATAGGTATGAGAGGTATGAGATATGGAAGTCTCTCTTTTGATGAAAAGTGGAAAAAAGAAATTCATTCTCAACTCATGTACTCAATATGATCAGATACATCAGTGACTTAGAGTGGCTAGGTTCACCTCTTAGATTAAATCTGTCCATATACTTCATTCTACAATAACTGCTAGAAATATTCTTTTTGTTAATTATGAATTATAATATGAATGAGTTCAATTAAAATTTACCTGACCACCTCAACATGTTGAGGATATATGAGCAATACATGGGAGGTCCAAGATCAAGTGCAATAATGATGGTTTAAAATGATAAAGGTGAATTTTTTTAAGATAGAGAAGGAAAAAGGTTGTGAAAATTCCATTTCCCCAATCAAAAAAAAGAAAATAAAGGTTGTACGATGATTTCATTATGTAAAAACTATCCATTATAAGGAACTGCCCAAAATACTTGAAGGTTTATAAGAAACCACGTTGAGTCAACCTCATGTATTAATGTTATATAATTCAATTATTTTATTCTAAAAGGAATATGATACTAATTGTTTGTCTTACAATTGTTGTAACCACTACTAGAAAAATGACATATACCCATGGTTCAAAAACATGGGTATAGGACCCAAAAATGTGGGTATAGGCTATACCCATGGTTTTGGGAACTGTGGGAAACCGAGGAATCAGTATACCTCCACAACCTATACCCACAGTTTTCCAAACTATAGGTATAGATTTTTTCCATTGTTTCATAGTTTTGTACCCATTTACCATCGTTTCATAACCTTATACCCGTGGTTTTATAACTATGGGTATAAATATTAGAAAAAAACATAGAGAGGGTTTCGATACTATGACCTACTCTTCTACCACGTATAATCTCACCAAACAAGCTACTTAACTTACATTTATATATATCTATATCTAACTAAATTTATTAATCTGAACGTCCTGTATAGAAAAAAACTAGCAGTGATTTTTGATCTCATGACCTATAATTTAAACACACAGTGCATTACCACTCCAGCTACTAAACTTGCATTAATATATATCTACATTTACCTAAATATATTAATATAAACTATCTATATTAAAAAATGATGGCCATAAGTTTTGATCTCATGACCTCCTCTACTAACACACAGTGCCTCACCTCCCCCCCTACTTGACTTATGTGTATATAAATCTATATTTACCTAAATATATTAATCTAAACCATTGGTATAGGATGAAAAACTGTCGGTATAGGGTTTTCCCACCTTAATTTTTTTCCCGCGTTTACACAGGAAACCTATACCCATGGTTCTCTCAAACCGTGCGTATAGGGTTTTTTTCCCAGATTTATACCCACAGTTTTCCTAGAGAACCTTCGGTATAGTTCTTGAACCGAGACATATACCCATATTTTTCTAAAAATCATGGGTATATGTTCTAAATAAACCCCTATACCCATAGTTTTCCCAAAATCGTAGGTATAGGTTTGGACAAACCTCTATACCCATGGTTTTTCCCAAAACTGTGGGAATAAAGGCTTTTTCCAATAGTGAAATATATAAGAGTTTATAAGTGAAGAAATAGTTGAAGATGGGATCATGAATTTTTCTTTCAAATAATGGAGTAAGGAATTGATGTGACTTGGGTGCAATAAGTACTTCAATCTTGGATGAATTTGAATAAAAGATTCATATTTTTTAATCTCATTTTTCTCTCCCTTGATAGGATCCTATAAATAATAATTATTTAATTAATGATATGGATATTTTGATACACATGGTTTATTATTCATAAAACTCGATAACATTTTGAAAGTGGATACTATGATAAAAGAAGTTTTATTGAGGATAAAGTGTTTATCCAAGAATATGAAGGAATATGATTCCATCACCTAAAGTTTCATATTTAATATAGTCTTATTTTCAATAAATATTTTAAACACATAAAATACCATATATGATATATAAATAAGATTTTATTTGTTAAATATTCCCACTAAAATGAAATAAATGTTATTTTCAAACATAAAGGATTTTGTGCTTCTTAGTGTAGTTCCTAGATAAAATTTTGTACCATGAAGAGGGTATGGAGGTGAATGAGTGGTACTTGTCTTTTACAAATTATTTCCTTTCATAATCAAACCATTGTGACTTTTTATACTTATAATCCACTCATATTAATACCTCATCACCCATAAGTAGGAATAAGATAAAGAAAAAACAACCCAAAATTTTTTTACAAGGTCCGACCATAATGTAAGAGCCTATTACTTGTTGTGATAAACCTGTAGTTGTTTAATGGATATTATTATCACTATAATTTTAATTGATTAAAAACTCCTAGAATTAGTGAACAAGGTTTGAGTAGGTACCATCCACTTCTCTATACGATCATGCTTCATCCACTTACCACTATTTGAATTCTTGGAATTGTTTAAAAATGAACCACTTATTCGTCAAAGATTCGTATTTCTCTCTATAATGAATTTGATCTTCAATGTGCTTTAGGATGATTCTTCATAAAATAAAAGATCTTATTTAATAATTTTTTCAACTACTAAAACAAATGGAGTGATGTTGTCGTAGATCAACCTTCCTATCACCGGTTTAGAACAAAAAACTCATGTATGTGAGCATGCATGCATGAACTATTATTTTACCTTATTAGTATAAATAGTCTAGATCAATAGAAATATTAATATCTTTCCTTAAACTATTCAAAAATAATAACGAAGAAAAGTTCAATGTTTATCAAAATCCCTCTATTCGATATAACATCATATAGGCCTCTCTTAAAAACTCACAAAATTATTATTCACCTTTATTTATCCCTTTTATATTCACATTAATCTATGAATAATGTTTTCATAATGATTTTTGAAAAATCCCTTGATTCTCAACAAAATGAAAAATACCCTAAATAATAGAAGATTTAACCATGATAAATAATTTCTAATATTGAATTTGAAATCCCATTGAAGTCTATGATGATACTTCTCAATTAATCGTATTCAAACTCTCATGAATCACATCTTGAGTTGTGGTTGTTGACTAAGCCCAATATATTTTGAAAATACACAAATAAAAAATAATCATCAAAAATAATTCCCATTTTATTTAGAATTAAAAATTCTTAAAATATCACATTTTGAATTTATTTTATGAATTTTAAAGTCACGCAATTAGTGAATTCATATGTTCATCCTAGAAAATAATTTGTCTCAATTTATAATTCATATAGTTTATCATTAAGTTTAATGCAGAAGGATGTTATACAATTATCAAGAAAATTGTACGCTCAGCTATAAATCCATAAAATTAAGTCATATGATAACTCAAATTCATATGATCTATACTAAATTATGACACCCATAAACTCAAATTCTGACACTAAAGTCATATAATGAAGTCCCATGATCTTCCTGAAGTCATAAGATCAAGCCAAAGTTTTACATTGAATTCTTATGATCAATTCATATACTCATGACTTTTCCATTTTCATACCTCAACTCAAATTCATACTAACTTCAAAGTCATATAATCTCTAAAGTTTTATGATGAAGTATTGTGATAAAGACTTATGTGTGGACTTCAAGTCTGATGCTCGATCAAATTCATGTGCTTTACTTATAGTTGTATGCTCAAAGTTTATTGGTTTTTTTCCTTTCCCTCAAAGACTAATTCCAATGTCATATAGTGAAGACTTAAAGGTGAGTAATGTCATATAATGGAGACTTAAGATCTGATAGTGTCATATAATATGACATAAAGTCTTGTGATCCCCTTTATTTTATATGATCTTCAAAAACACCAAAAAATATAGAATTATTAAAATAACTTAGAATCATTCAAAAAACATCAATCCACTTCCAAATTCATCAAAAAGACTTCTCAACCAACCCAATATATTTATCATATAGGTTTGAACACAAATAAAACTTGTTAAACAAATCAAAGGGCACTTCAATATCCCCCATTGGATTTTTTTTCATCCCATGGAACTCTTTCAAACAACCATTCTTGAAAATAAATATCTCATTCAAGAAACACTAAATTATATCCTTTGTTAAAAAACAAGAATCTCATAACAACACCATAGGTTAGAGAATTTTTTTATATAAATTCCTATCCTAGTTATAAGAAATATTTTTTCCAAGTGATAAAGTAATATCCCCCTCAATTTGTGAACTTTCTACTTCAAAAAAACTCTTTCTTTTGATAATAAACACAGCCACTAAATTAGATGGTAAGAAATTCACATAAATTATATTTAAAGAAAATATTTTTGTACTTACTTATCTCACTTTGGAAATAAAATATAAGTATTAGTGGGGGGAACTCCCAAATATTCTTAATGGTGTGGGATGGGATAAACACCCATGTTTATCCTGAAGGTCTAAAATTTGTCCCTATGGAAAACCTTGGTGAAAATATTAGTTAAATGATCTATAGTAAGAATAAATTCCAGATTTATTTCTCCATTATACTCCTTTACCTTGATGAAATGAAATATTATATCAATATACTTATACTCTAAGTGTTACATAAATTTTTTTGAAAGGTCTATATCACTTTGACTATCACAATTAATTTTGAGTGTTTTCTAAACTCATCCAGCTAATTCTTAATCCAAATCATTTGAGTGAAATAACTAGTAGTAGAAAAATATTCAGCCTCAGTAGTACTCAATGTAACTGATTTTTGTTTCTTAAAATTCCAACTCACACATATTTCTCCTAAGAGGAATATTCCACCTAATGTGGACTTTTTATCATCACAATAAACTTCCCAGATAGAATTTTTAAATCTATATGAATTTAAATTATTTTCTATATTGTATATTATCCCAAAAGTCATTTTACCATTGATATATCTCAGGACTCTTTTAGAAACCATAATATGTGGATCATTTGGGTCACTTTGATATCTAACACAAATACTCAAAACATAAACAATATCAAGTCTAGAATCTATAAGATAAATAAGGATCCCAATTAGTATTCAGAAATATCTTTGATTTACACTCTCCCCTATAACATCTTTATATAATTTCATCCCCAAATGAATAGATGTAGACACTATATTTAAATCCTATATTTCAAACTTCTTTGATAATTATCTATAATAAATCTCTTTGGATAAGAAAATAATTATTTTTTGCATTACTTGTGATCCCAATAAGTATCTCAAATCACCAATCTGGGGTATGTCAAATTTTTACTTCATTCGATTTGAAAAATCTTGATAAGCATTCTCATGATCACCTGCAAAAATGATATCATCAACATACATAATTATAATAAGTTTACTTATCCTCATCTCTTTGATATACATTTTTCTTCCCACTTTACATTTTATGAATTTTAATTCCTTTAAGTAGTCATCCAACCTTGAATACTAGGCCCTTGGTAATTTTTTTAATCCATACAAATCTTTTTAATTTTCACACTCGTATACCATCACCATCAAGAATAAAACCATCAAGCTTCTAAATATATACATTTTAATCAAGATCACCATTTTAAAAGGTATATTTGATATCCATTTTATAGATTTTATATTTCCTGTATGCTTCCACAAGAAGGAAATTTTTTATTCCTTCCAATCTTACAACATGGGAAAAAATTTCTTCAAGATCCACTCCTTTAACTTCAGAGTATCCTTTTCAAACAAGTCTCTATTTTTTGACTTCTTTACTTGATCATTAATTTTGTTCCTAAAAACTCATTTTGTTACAATGATTTTTTTTAATTGGGTCTTAGAATAAGATCCCATGTATCATTATTTTCAATTTTATTTTACTCATCATTAATAACCTTAATATAATATTTATATTAAAAATATTCAGCCACTAATTTTAGTTCAACATGAGAAATAAGTGAGGTATGGATTTAGAGTCATTGTATTATTTTAGCTTATTATACAATAGTTTCATAACATATTTTCTTTATTTGAGTCTGTATTGAATAAATTTGGTCTCTAATGATGTTTCCTCCTTCCACATGCTTTTTAGCCTATGATATTACTATTTTACACTCACATTAGCATTTTCCTCATCATTAGTATGATTATATTATTATTCTTATTCACTTGGTTTATCCTCAACCTATCTCTCACTAATCTATACAAAAATATAATATATATATTCATTACTTTCTTCAAAAACTGCTACATATAAAATACTCTTTCTGGGTTAGTTTTCAATAATTTTTACATCATAATAATCAACCACCTTGTGAAGTTTTTTATTAAAATATCTATAACAATCATTCCATAATAAATTATATTAATAAGGAAAAATTTATTATTTAATATTACCTAATTTCCTTTATCACATAATTTAATAACACTCATTAGGTTATGTTTGATCCCATCAATAAATAAAACCACATGTGAGTTTAGCCTGGATGGTTAAATTTTCAGCAGAACCAATTACCTTTATTTTTAAAGATCTCTAATTTCCAAAGGTCAAAACACCTCTATCATTATCATAAATATTTTTTTAGTATCTAGGTATCTCTTGTAATATGTTAAGATCATCCACTATCAAGAATACAAGGTCTTCTCCTCTTGATGGACTTCAAAGAAACCTCTACAATTAATGATCTTTTAGCTTTGATTCTATATTGAATCTTATTAATTTTATAAATTTGTTGTTGTTGACCTATAGTCATGGTAAAACATTCTTCATCAAGGTTAATTTTGTATTCACACCTTCCACAAATCTCATAAATCCCTTTAAAACTATTTTGGATAGGCATCACATGTGATTTCTCTTTTTTTATCTGTCTTTTCATAGGTCAGTTACTTCTATTCTCTAAGTATATCCCCCTAAACTCTAGTTTTTTATTATAAGGTAGATATATGTTATACAAAAAAACATAGGATTTATTTCCATAGGTTTTATAATACCAGAATTATCCCATTAAGTTTGATCTTCCATAAAATATTTGAGTCTACCTTTGCAAATATACTTGTTGTTTTGGCACAAAACTAGGATTATTTTGCATAGGTTTTAATGAAACTCACTTATTATAGTCATTATATAACAATTTCAATATAGTGTACTTTATATGAGGTTTTATCTCAATCTATGTTATCCTATAATTTCACATGGAACTTTCATTATTAGATAGTATTGATTTAATATTCTCATATTTAACAGGGCCTGAAATTACCTGATTATCCATATAGTTTTTCTAAGCCTTATGTAATGACACATAATTTACTTAAATAGATTTTTCATAATAAATATTCATTTTTTAAAGGTTATTATCAAACTTAACATACCATGAATCGTATTTCTTAAGTTATTTTTATTGATTATTCATCTTCTTCTCTGATTCTTTTTTAAATATTACTTATTCTGCCACTTTCAACTTAAGAAGTTAAATCTCCTAGATGTACTCATTTTCCTTGATATAAAACTTATCTTCAAATTTATTCATACATTCAACCTCCTTATTGAAATTTTTAACTTCCTTATTGATACTAGTGTTCCTTTTAGGATATACTTCAAGTTCTATCCTTTACATGTGAATAATGTAGGCATCATATCCTTCTAATTATCCACTATTAGAGTTGTCTTCTTTACTTTAAACATGTTCAATAAAGTTAGTGTATTTTTTAGTAAATTGTTCCTCTAACTAACCACTATAGGAATATTTTCCTTCTTCCTATTTTCTTAATATTCTATACTTATTCCTTCTTAGTTATTTTTTTCATAAAATTTCATATAAATTTTAGCATGTTTTTTCTTTTTCTTCCTTTTTGTTTTTTCTTCTTCTTCTTCATAATTTGAATATATATATTTCTTCTTCTTATGATGTTATATATTAAAATTTTTAATTCCTACAAACTCAAAATATTTAAGTAGAAGCTTTCATTTATATTTTCAATTTCCTTGATTGAGGTTTTTAGATAAAAGATCCATGGGTTTATTATGTTTCTTATCACTATCATCATCCCATGTAAGTCACTTGAGGTATTATATTCCTTTTAATTGATCTTAAATTTATTCAAGACTTTAAAATACATTTCCTATTTATCTTTCTTCAATAAAACCAGTTATTTTCTCATCTCATAATTCTAGAGTTTATTGTGCATCTCATCAAGGGATATATCATGAATTTCCTCAAAATATGATATTTTTACGTCAAATATATATGGAAAAATTCATCATTAATTTTTTTTAAAATTTTTGAATCATCTATCTTATCCCTAAATCCTCATATAAGACAAACTATCACTTTCACCCTTGTGAAATATTCATCAACATTCTTATCTTCATCTATTCTTCTATCTTTGAATTTTTGCCTTTAGATTTGTATTTTTCTTCTTTTATATTAATGTTTCTTTTATATGTGTTCTCAAGCTTATCCCATGTTTCTTTAGATTCTTGTATCCCCCATTAGCTTGTTATGCACTTTATCATACAAATATGATAATATATAATTTCTTACTTTCCCATCAATCTTAAGATTCTTCTTTTCTGAAAATGTCATAACACTATCCTTTATAATTGGTAGAAATATCACAGTGAAGAAATCACTCACTTATAGTCCTTATGATAGTAGAAGTTATAGCATTTGATTTTTCCACACATGAAAGTTATTTCCATTGAAAAATGGAGGGCCTATATTATTCATATAATTTTGATTCTCCATATTAAACCATCAAAGAGTAGAATCCCAGGGGAAACCTTAGATTCGATACCACTTATAGTTACTAGATAAGATAGTGTACCAATGACGGTGGGGGTGAATCAGTGGAACTTTATTTTTTATAAATTATTTATTTTCAGAATCAATGAGTCGTGATCTACTCTTATTAATACCTCATTTCCTGTATATAATAATAAAATAAATTCAAACAACACATGATAATTTTACAAGGTTCAACCTCGATGTGATATCCCACTCCTTAACATGATCAAGATTTAGTTATTTCATGAATTTCCTTATCACTATAATTTTCAATGATTACAAACACCTTAAATTAAAGAAAAGGGTTTGAGTAGGTATCATCCACTTCTTTATGCAGGCAAGTTTCATCCACTTCCTACTGTTTGAATGCTTAGATTTTTTTAGATAGAAACCACCTATTATTAAAAGCTTCTTCCTTTACTCTATAATGAATCAAATCTTCAATGTGAATCAGTATACTTCTGTATCAAATATAAGATCTTATTCCATAAGTTCCTTGACTACTAGTATAAATAGAGTGAAGCAGAAGTAGATCATCCTTCCTCCCACCAGTTCATAATGAAAAAATCCTACATTATAGTATTAATATATGAACTCATATTCCTCTTTATAAATATTAATCGTTCAGATTAATGGTATTAGAAAAAATTTCCTTTATCTCTTCATAAAAAAGAATGCATCACAGGTCAAAACTCCTAAAAATATCTCTCTTAAATAAAACAGAGTAAAGGCCTCTATTAAAAATTCACAAAATTATTCTTCACCTTTATTTATCCCTTTTATATTCACATTTATTCTTTAATAATATTTCCATAATAATTTATGAAAATTCCCATGATTTTTGGTTGTATGAAAAAATCCATGAATAATAGCAGTTTTAACTATGATAAATAATTTCAAATATTAGATTTTAAATCCCATTGAAATCACCCATGATCCATATCATTTAATATTATTCAAAATCCCATGAATCTATAGTTTAATCATAGTTATTTTTCAATACCATGATATTTTGGGAATAAAGGAACAATCTAGAATTGTCAGAAATAATTCTCCTTTTTTTAATTCAAAATTTTAGAAATCTCATATTTTTAGTATATCATTTGACTTTAAAAGTCATATGATATTTGAATTAACATGATCAACATATAAATCAATTCCTATAAATTTATAATTCATATATTTTCTCATGAATTTTTATGCTAAATGAAGTTATACACATATCATGAAAGTTGTACACTCAACTGCAAAGTCATGTGAACAAGTCACATGATCAGTACTGAAGTTTGATGCCCAAAAAATAAAATTCTAATACTAAAGTCATATGATGAAGTTTTATGATCTATATGAATTCATACAATCAAGACAAATTCATATTAGTCTTATGATCAAATGACATGCTCATTACTTTTCCATTTTCCTACCTCAACTCAAAGCAATATAAACTTCAATGTCATACTGTTTAAAAATTCTAGTGATGAATTATTATGATGAATAATTACATTGGGACTTCAAGTATGATTCCCAATCAAATTAATACACTCAAATCAAAGTTATATGCTCAAATTTTTATGGTTTTCCTTTCCCTTAAAGACTAAAGTTGAATCCTGATGGTGGATAATTATAGTCAAGAAAAGTTATACAATGTTTTCTTATGATCGGATAGAGTCATATGATATGATTTAAATCTTTCTGATCAACCTTAATTCATATGATCTACAAAACCCCTAAAAATCATACTTATTAAAATAACTCAAAATCATCCAAAAATACTGCAATACACTTCCAAATTTATCAAAAACACTTCTCAAGAAACCCATAAAATTTCTCATATTGGTTTTAAAACAAATAAAAATTCATTAATGAATCTAATTTCACTTCACTTATCATGATATTCTTAAAGTAATATAGCAGTGGGTGTATGTTTTGACTTATATAAGATAAATTTTAACAAATAAAATACTATTTCATCCAAAATTGTGAGTATTTTTCACTATAATATCCTAAAATAATTTTAGGATATGATGGTAAATATAAAATTTAAAGTTACATTTAGTTATCATAACAAATTGAATTTCACTTAATATCCTTAAATAGTTTAGGATATATTGGTAACGATACAATTTAAATATTACATTAGTTTTGTAAGAACCCGGATCTTCGTTTCAGGTTTGTCTTTCCTTTTTCTGGAGTTTTTGAGAAAAATGATGTTTCTGGAAATTTTTGAAGTACACGCCGTGTACTTTCTGAGTACACGCCGTGTACTCTTTTCCCGCTCAAAGTCATGTATTGGCTGTGTCCGGGCCACACACATGGTGTGTAGGGGTGACGTGGAGGCTGATTTTGGGGGTGTACGGAAAGACCTAGTACACGCCATGTACTCTAAAAGTACAAGTCGTGTACTTTCTTTTTTTCATTAAACGGACCGGGGTCGCGCTTAATCAATGAAAAGTTCTTCTTCTCCAGCTTCTTCATCCGAGAGCGTCAGGGATCCGTGGATTTTCAATGAGCCATTGTTCCTCCTTCCGTTCTCCAATTCGATCACGATCGATTGCGTTGGAATCGCAATGGTGAGTTCTTCCTTCTGCTTGAGCCTTGTTTTCCAGTTCCTCCTCCTTCTCAAGATATCATGGGTTGAACATTTGCGGTGTTTTCTCAGATCTATGATGTTCGGGGTAGAATCAGTCATCTTCGTTCAAGTATATCGATCTCCTAGGATCGAGGTAGGTGGTTTGTGACTTACCGTTCAAATTATTTGAGTTTTATGTGCAAATTCCACCAATACCCGTGAACGGGGTATTGCGTGTTTACCTTTTTTCCCTCGTTATTTTTCTGCCTTGATTGTATGCTTGTGTAGAGGTAAATTAATCATTTTGGAGGATAATTTTTGTTATTCTTGTATGTTTTTTCCATGATTTACTCTGTTTACGACCTTTGGGTCTCGTTAGCCTTTGGCCGTTATGACTGTTGCTATGCCTTGTGTTTATAGGATGGAGTGTTTTTAATTACATGATTGTTGCCTTGTAGACTGTCTATCCAAGTAGTTCTATAGGTGTACTTTGGCCTTATATCATTATTATGCACTGACCGACACAGGACTGAGATAACTTGGTGTTATAGACTATAAGGTATAGACCGAGTGAACTTCCCAGAGAGTCTTTGACATTACAGACTACGGGAGGGTAGACCGAGTGAGCTTCCTCAGTGAGTCTTGGGCATTATAGTCCATAGGTGATAGACCGAGCGAGCTTCCCAAAGTTCCTTCAGATATTATAGACTACAGGAGGATAGACCGAGTGATATTCCTCGGAGAGTCCTTACTTGTTTCAATTTCTTTAAAACCTTTTTCCAGGCTAGAGAAGGAATTGACTGAGAGAGCTTCCTTAGAGAGTCTGTGATAGACCTGAAACTATAGGAGGAATTGACTGAGTGTGCTTCCTCAGAGAGTTTCTAGACCTTGGGGATATAAGAGGATTAGACCGCGTGATCTACCTCAGAGAGTCCCAGACTACCCTAGACTATAAGGGGAATTGACCGAGCGAGCTTCCCCAGAGAGTCTTGTAATTTTCATATGACCAAACCAGAGGGGTTAGGCTGAGTGCACTTTATAGAGGGTTGTTGGTACTTCTTGGATAGGACCAGATGGGTTCCTGTTGTGGTTATTTGTTGCTTTACTACTGCTTATTATTCTGTGGATTGATTACTGTGCATATCATACTGTTACTGCTTACTGTTTACTGCCTGCTGTTTATTGTTACTATTTACTATTTACTATACTTTTACCTGTCATATACTCACTGAGTGTTAGGCACAGATCTTCGGGTGGTTGCCTACTGGGATTTTATCTCACACCCTGTTTGGGCCATGCTTTGGGCCCAATCAGACTATGTTGTTGCAGGTATAGACAATGGCAAGCACCCTTCGACTTCTGGTACCTGATTGCTTGGAGCAGAGGAGCATGGGATCAAGCTTGGGCTTATGATGCTGAGGATCTTTTTTACCTTCTTTTTTACTTGTTTTGGTACTGTGGTGTTTTCTAGAATTTTGATGTGTTTGGATGCTTTCCTAGATATGTATCATGCATCATTTCATATATACATATGTGCTCCAGTTTGTTGCTTAGTCTTCCGCTGTTTATATTGTTGGTTATTACTGCTTCTGTTATTGCATGTCTATTTTCTTCTATTGTGTACTCTTCCAATGAGAGCATATTTTCCCCACTAATACACCCAAGGCCCTCGCTGCTATTCGGCAGCCTCTGGCGTTTGGGTAAATGCTCTTGAGGTCTTGTGGTGAACCGGCTCGGATCCCGGTTAGTGGCATCCGGGTCGGGACATTACAAAGTGGTATCAGAGGATTATTTTCCCTTGCCTTACTATTTGGAGACTTTATCCAGGGATAGGATGGATTCGGTACTTGGTAATGAGTTGTGCCCGGGAGTAGCTAACCCGTGTACAGGGAAAAGCCATACTACCTCGTTTATTGCAGTTATCTAGTTTTGAGATTTTACGGTTGATCTGATTTTACCTAGAGTGTTTCACATGCCTTGTGATGTTATTGTTTTGATATTACAGTTCTATTTCTGTTGCAACCCGATGAGATGAGGGTATTCCATCTCATACATCATATAGGCACTTGTTATAAATCACATGCCATGCATTCTTTCCATGCCATCTAGGGTGCATTAGTGATTTCATGTTTTTGTGATAGACTTTGCGTAGATTATGTATGCTGTTATGATAGATTCTTGACAGAATCCCTACTGTTGTGATAGAGAAATTTATTGTGTTGTACCTTGCTTAAATGAATGCCAAATTTTGATTCTTGAGAGGTTATGGGCCCTCTTGAATCGGAAGTTGGTGGATCAAGATCCTGTTTTCTCTTGTACATGATTGTAGGAGATGCCAAACTTTGATTCGCGGGGAGTATGGGCCCTCACGAATCGTAATTTGGCACCTCGTTTCCTTTTTTTCAGTGTTTCTGGGCTTCTGTGCAGTTTCTAAGCTACTACCCAGAAAAAACCCAGAACACACGGCATGTACTTTCTGGTTACACGCCGTGTAGTTTTCAGGCCGTGTCTCTGACCATGTGAGCAGAAACACAGTGTCGTAAAAATAACTTCAGGAACACACCATGTGGGTAAAGAACACGTCGTGTAGTTTAGGGTCATGTACCCATCCGTTTCACTAACAACACGGGCTGGGGAATCTCGAGTAGAACACACCGTGTGGGTAAAGAACACACTGTGTAGTTTTGTCCGAGGTACCCGGTCGTGTCACGAACAACACGGGTCGGTGTCATCTTCTCCTATACACGCCATGTCTGTTCAGAACACTCTGTGTAAGGGAAGTCATGCAGACGGCTGTGTAACTAACAACACGGGCCACCGAGACCGTGTTGAGTACACGTCGTGTACCTAGGGAACATGCCGTGTAGTCTGGGGTTAGTTTGGACCATGTGGGTTAGTCGTGTAAGGAGACTCGGGCAGGGGTTTAGAGTTTAAGTACACACCGTGTGTGGGAACAACACGTAGTGTAGTTTAGGGTGTTACACGACCAGTAGTGGTGGGAGTACAATCCCATGTTAATGGCTAAGCAAGACACGCCGTGTAGTTTTATACATGCCGTGTAGTCATGTTTTGTAAAACTTGATAGTTTCCTTCCCCTGTTCCCGTTTTGTTCTTCGGTGTTTTCGGTCTTTATTAATCTTGCTCTAAGGTGTGTTTTTTATCTTTCATAGCTATGCCTCTGAGACATCCTCCGGTCATATATCAGTTGCCAGACGGTGATCAGACACCAGATATGGCCGATCAGGGACCTCCTGTTGATCCTCCTGTTGTACCAGCCTTGACACCAACAGTTTTACCCATCTTAGGCACCGATGTGCAGTTCAGGGAGGATTTCCTGAGTATGATACAGACTTTTCAGGGAGCGCCACCTCCTGCCCCGTTGATGGCTGAGTTGACAAGGGTTTTTCAACAACAACATCCTCCTACTTTTTCATAGGATGGAGGACCCCAGGCTGCAGAGTCGTGGTTAGAGGCCACCCTGACTATCTTTGAGCATCTAGAGATACCCCCAGAGAAGATGGTAAAGTTGGCCACCTATATTATCCGAGACACCTCCAAGAGGTGGTGGGAGGTGATCTCACAGTCAGGGCGTCAGCATAGTATATCTTGGGATGAGTTTTGACGCACCTTCTATGACTACTTCTATCCAGAGACCCTGAGGGCCGATCGAGCCTGGGAATTTATGAGTCTGCAGCAGGGTACTCTTTCTGTTATGGAGTACTCATCTCGCTTCACTGAGCTACAGCGTTTCACACCGATCCCAGCAGGTGATGAGTTGTTCCTTGCTAGGAATTTTGAGGACGGTCTCAGGTAGGAGATCCGTTCCCAAGTGAATATCTTCCAGTTGACTTCTATATCCTCCATCTTCAACCAGGCACTAATTACTGAGCACAATCTGAGGGATTCTAGAGCAGTGAGCCAGGGCGGTTCGACATCCAGAGCTGGTGTTCCTCCTACGGATAGTAGGAAGCATCGTAGAGAGTCTTCTCAAGGAAATCAGGGTTCGTGGGATACGTCTTCTGGCATCCAGGTTGTATGCTACCAGTGCGGTAGGAGTGGTCATACTAGGTCTCAGTTCCAGAGAGATCCGATGGAGTGCTGATCTTGCGGCAAGATGGGCCATCTCTAGTGTTTTTTCACATCTTATCACCTTCAACTAGTGGTAGGGGTTCCTCTATGACCCCGCGTTCTGGAGATGCTTCGCCAGTTTCCCACCAGTCTGGGAACTGGAGTTCTTCTGGCCGTTCGGGTTGAGGTGGAGGTCATGGCTGTGGTGGTCAGTCACCAGGCCATCAGTGACAGCAGAGAGGATCAGCTTAGAGTGGTCAGCCAGGGGCGCAGGGCCGTGGTGCAGGCCAGTCTTTCGCCGTGGAGCAGACATATCAGGAGCAGGATCTCGGCCCTTCTACAGTTCGAGGTACGATCTTAGTAGCCTCAGTTTTATCTTCATCTCTTTTCGATACAGGAGCTTCCCATAGCTTTATCTCTGTTGCAGTTGTGGAGAGCCTTGGGCTCTATATCTTTTCGTCTTCCGACTTGTTGACTCTTGACACGCCATTGGGAATGAGGAAATCTAGCGTACGTTAGTGCAGAGAGTTCCCTCTTGAGTTTGAGGGGTGTCACTTCTTATGGGACCTCTATGTCCTAGAGATGTCGGGCTATGACGTTATTCTCGGGATGGACTGGTTGGTTCCCTTCCAGGTAGTCGTCGATTGTTATCGCCACAGGGTGAGTTTCGTATCACCAGAGGGTAGATATTTTCTTCATAGAGGCGAGTGGGATGTCCAGGCGGGTAAAGCTGGACCATAGCATCATGGGCTAGGGGAAGTTACAGCCCAGATTGCCAGTCTTTATTTGGATGACCAGGGGACTTCACAGTTAGACTTTCCCCAAGTGGTGGATCATTTTAGGGATGTCTTCCCAGAGGACTTTTCAGGTTTTCCTCTAGAGAGTGAGGTAGACTTCTCGATTGAGCTCATTCCAAGAGTGGAACCAGTGTCCATTCCTCCTTATAGGATGGCTACACCTGAGTTGCAGGAGCTCAAGAAGCAATTGGAGGAGTTGCAGGAAAAATGTTTCATCTGACCCAGTACTTCTCCTTGGGCTCCGCCTGTCTTGTTTGTGAAGAAGGTAGATAGTACCCTTTGGATTTGTGTGTATTATCGGAAGCTAAACTAGTTGATGGGCAAGAACTGATATCCATTTCTGAGGATAGATGACCTCTTTGATCAGATTCTAGGAGCCCGGTTGTTCTCAAAGATAGATTTGAGGTCCGGATACTATCAGTTGCACATTAGACCATCATATATACCTCTTACAGCCTCCAGGAGCAGGTATGGTCTATAAAATTATACATTCATGTCATTCGGTCTCACGAACGCGCCTGAAGTTTTCATGGCACTGATGAACCGAGTGTTCCATCCGTACTTGGACTCCTTCATCGTGGTCTTCGTGGACGATATCTTGGTGTACTCTCACACTCGACGCGACCATGCCACACACCTTGAGATCATTCTGAGTACACTAAGAGAGCATCGGTTGTATACTAAACTCTCGAAGTTCCACTTTTGGATGGACCAGATTCACTTCTTGGGTCACGTTATCTTAGAGACAGGAGTATCTGTGGACCCAGAGAAAGTGAGAGTTATAGTTTCCTGGGAGCATTCGAAGAACGTTTTTGAGGTGCCAAGTTTCCTAGGGCTGGCTGGATACTACAGACACTTCATTCATGACTTCTCTTGCCTAGCAGCACCGTTGACAGGTCTGACCAAGAAGGGGGTGAAGTTTTTATGGTCAGATTCTTGTGAGTCAGCCTTTCAGGAGCTGAAGGGGAGGTTGACGTCAGCACCGATACTAGTCTTGCCAGAGCCGGGAAAGGTCTACACTATTTACTGTGATGCTTCAGGTATCGGGCTGGGAGCTGTGCTTATGCAGGGAGATGGAGTCGTTGTGTATGGGTCTCAGCAGTTGAGGCCACACGAGAGGAATTACCTTATTCACAATCTGAATTTGGTAGTTGTTTTTCATGCCTTACGCTGTTGGAGACACTACCTTTTGGGAGAGAACTTTGTGGTTTTCACCGACCATAAGAGTCTCAAGTATATCTTCACTCAGCATGATCTAAATCTGAGACAGCGTAGGTGGGTTGAGTATCTTCAGTCCTTTGACTTCGAGATCACCTGTACACTGGGAAAGGGCAATGCAGTGGCTGATTCCTTGAGCAGGAGAACTCAAATTCAGGCAGTTCTGGAGGCCAGCAATGAGTGGAAGCTTATGGATCTGTTCTCTGAGATGCATCTGGAGGTACACAACAGGCAGGGACAGACTTTCCTATCTTTTGTAGTTGTTACCTCTACACTTCTTTATCGGGTGCGGATGAGGCGGCTATCAGACTCTGAAGGCTTAGTCCTGCAGGAGAGTGTGTCAGGAGAGGACCCTCTTCCTAGATGGACAATGGGCGAGGATGAGATCTTTCATTTCTGGGGATGCGTATGGGTACCAGCAGATATATGCGAGGATCTGATGTGGAATTTTCATTCCTCAGTTTGGGCAGTTCATCCTGTCGTCACCAAGATGTATCGTGATCTACACCGCCAGTACTGGTGGCCAGGTATGAAGAAAGACATTGCTGGTTTTTTCATGAGATGTTATACTTGTCATTAGGTGAAAGCAGAGCATCAACGACCAGCGGGGCTTTTAAAACAGTTACCCATTCCCGAGTGGAAGTGTAACGATGTCACGATGGACTTCATGACCAGGTTGTCGAGGTTGCCTCAGGGGAACGATGTTGTTTCGGTTGTCGTCGACAGGCTTACGAAGGTTTCACACTTCTTGCCGATCAAGGAGACCTTCAGTGTTGATGATCTGGGATGACTGTACATCTGATAGATTGTATGTCTACATGGAGTTCCACACTCCATTGTTTCAGACAGAGATGCGCACTTTACCTCTCGGTTCTGGCAGGGACTTCAGAAGTCTTTGGGTACATAGGTACTTTTAAGTACAAAATACCATCCTCAGACTGATGGCCAGTCTGAGCACATGATCTAGGTGCTTGAGGATATGCTCTGATCTTTCATTATAGAATTTTGTGGTTCTTGGGAGAATCATATACCTCTTGTGGAGTTCTCCTACAATAATAGTTTTCAGGAGACCATTTAGATGGAACTATACGAGGCTTTGTACGGTAGGCCATGCCGATCACCCTTATGCTGGATGGAGGTGGGAGAGGCAGCTTTACTGGGACCTAGTCTTGTTCAGGAGACCTCAGAGTAGATAGAGTTGATTCGAAAGAGGATGGATACAGCACAGTCTCGACAGAAGTCTTATGCTGATCAGCGAAGATGACCTATGGAGTTCGAGGTCGGGGATCAGGTTTTCATGCGTATCGCACTGAGGTTGGGACACAAAAGGATTCAGAGACAGGGTAAGATTTTACCACGGTACGTCGAGATGTTTGAGGTGTTGGATAGAGTTAGACCAGTTGCCTATCGGTTACAGCTACCTCAGAGGTATCGGGCCATGCACGATGTCTTCCACGTCTCTCAACTCCGACGTTACTTTTCAGACCCGTCTCATGTCTTTCAGCCCGAGGAGATTGAGCTCAAAGCGGATGCGTCGTTTGAGGAGCATCCCATACAGATTTTCGATCGCAGTATGAAGGTTCTCTGAGGCCGGTCTATTCTTCTGGTACGGGTGCTATGGTAGCACGGGCGAGTACAGGACGAGACTTGGGAGAGGGAGGCCGAAGTTCGATCGCAGTGGCCGGATCTGTTTGGGGTTTCTTCTTATATTCCTCTCTAGGGAAATTTGGGGGTGAATTTCTTTAAGGGGGGAAGTTTGTAAGAACCCGAATCTTCATTTCAGGTATGTCTTTCCTTTTTCTAGAGTTTTTGAGAAAAATGAAGTTTTTGGAAATTTTTGAAGTACATGTCGTGTACTTTCTGAGTACACGCCGTGTACTCTTTTCCCGCTCGAATCCGTGTATTGACCATGTCCGGGCCACACACACGGTGTGTAGGGGTGATATGGAGGCCGATTTTGGCGGTGTATGGAAAGACCTAGTACACGCCGTGTACTCTAAACGTACACGCCATGTACTTTATTTTTTTCATTAAACGGACCGGGGTCACGCCTAATCAACGAAAAGGTCTTCTTCTCCAGCTTCTTCGTCTGAGAGCGTCGGGGATCCGCCGATTTTTGACGAGCCACCATTTCTCCTTCTATTCTCTAATTTGATCATGGTTGATTGCGTTGGAATATTATTGGTGAGTTATTCCTTTTTCTTGATCCTTGTTTTCTAGTTCCTCCTCCTTCTCAAGATATCGTGGGTTGAACATTTTGGGTGTTTTCTCAGATCTACGATGTTTGGGGGAGAATCAGTTGTCGTGGTTCAAGTATATCGATCTCCTAGGATCGAGGTAGGTGTTTTTTTCCTTACCGTTCAAAGTATTTGAATTTTATGTGCAAATTCCACCAATACCTGTGAACGGGGTATTGCGTGTTTACCTTTTTGCCCTCGTTATTTTCTTACCTTACTTGTATGCTTGTGTAGAGGTAAATTAATCATGTTGGAGGATAATTTTTGTTTTTCTTGGATGTTTTTCCCATGATTTTCTCTGTTTACAACCTTTGGGTCTTGTTAGCCTTTGGTCGTTATGACTGTTGCTATGCCTTGTGTTTATAGGATGGAGTGTTTGGAATTACATGCTTGTTGCCTTATAGACTATCTAGCCAAGTAGTTATATAGGTGTACTTTGGCCTTATAGCATTATTATACACTAACTGGCATGGGACTGAGAGAACCTGGTGCTATAGACTATAAGGTATAGACCGAGTGAACTTCCCGGAGAGTCTTTGACATTTCAGACTACAGGAGGGTAGACCGAGTGAGTATCCTCAGAGAGTCTTGTGCATTATAGGCCACAGGGGATAGACTGAGCGAGCTTCCCAGAGTGCCTTCAGATATTATAGACTACATGAGGATAGACTGAGTGAGCTTCATTAGATATTCCTTACTTGTTTGAATTTATTTAAAACCTTTTTCCAAGCTAGAGAATGAATTAATTGATAGAGCTTCCTTAGAGAGTCTGTGATAGACCTGAAACTATAGGAGGAATTGACCGAGTGCGCTTCCTCAGTGAGTTTCTAGACCTTGGGACTATAAGGGGATTAGACTGTGTGATCTACCTCAGAGAGTCCCTGACTACCCTAAACTATAAGGGTAATTGACCAACCAAGCTTCCCCAGAGAGTCTTGTAATTTTCGTATGACCAAACCAGAGGGTTTAGGCTGAGTGCACTGCCCAGAGGGATGTTGGTACTTCTTGGATAGGACCATAGGGGTTTCTGTTGTGGTTAGATATTGCTTTACTACTGCTTATTGTTCTCTGGATTTATTACTGTGCATATCATCCTGTTACTGCTTACTGTTTACTGCCTGTTTTTTACTGTTACTATTTACTGTTTACTATACTTTTACCTGCCATATACTCACTGACTGTTAGGCACAGATCTTCAGGTGGTTTCCTACTGGGATTTTATCTCACACCCTATTTGGGACATGATTTGGGCCCAAGCAGACGATGTTGTTGTAGTTATAGACAATGGCAAGCGCCCTTCGACTTCTGGTACCTAATTTCTTGGAGCAGGAGAGCATGGGATCAAGTTTGGGCTTGTGATGCTGAGGAGCTGGTTTACCTTATTTTGTACTTGTTTTGGTATTGTGGTGTTTTCTAGAATTGTGATGTGTTTGAATGCTTTCCTAGATATGTATCATGCATCATTTAATATATACATATGTGCTCTAGTTTTTTGCTTAGTCTTCCGTTGTTTATATTGTTGGTTATTACTGCTTCCGCTATTGCATGTCTATTTTCTTCCGTTGTGTACTCTGCCAATGAGGGAATAGTTTCCCCACTAACACACTCAAGGCCCTCGTTGCTAGTCGGCAGCCTCTGGCGTTTGGGGAAATGCGCTTGAGGTCTTGTGGTGAACCGGCTCGGAGCCCAGTTAGTGGCATCCGGGTCGGTACGTTACAAGTTTCCATAATATTTCAAGGAAACAATTTGATGTAAAGGGTTCCAAAAAATATGATGATGTACTTAGAAAAGTTATAAGTAGATAATGGAAGATATTAACATCATAACATTTGATATTATAAAGTTAAGGAGTTTGGATATGTTTAAGGAGTTGAACATTATAAATATGATTCCTAATTCATGCCATTATTCAAACTGGGTTACTTCATAGATTTTACTCACTAAATATTTTAGTGAGATGTTTTTGTCATATGGTCACATAAAGGTGTGGAAGACATTAAATATTGATGTAATAATTTTAAAAAATACTAAAATTTCATCAAACGAAATTACGATCTGGAAATAATTCATATATAATATGTTTGATAAGTTCTTATGTATGGTTTTGTTAAGATATTCCTAAAGAGTTAATAATATAAAATGTATCATGAAATATAAAATTTGATATCAACTTTATCATTATTTCTCATTGGCTACATATATGTATATATAGATACATATTTTGTGAAGTATAATGATAATTAAACACTCAAAATATAACTTTTAACTATCCATAACTGATGTTCTTCATGGATTATTATAGGTTATAGTAAAATTTTGAGGTTAACATGAGTATGATTATTTTATCGAGATGTTGAATATGTTAATGAGGAACAAAATGGGTTTTATACACTAGATTACCCATGAAGTATACCATATAGAGTGTCATACACTATGTATTTGGTATACTAAGGGTGCACTGTTCATATTTAGAGTCCCCGCTACCTGAGTTTGGTGAGATACCTAGCATGAGAACCTTTATATTTTGATACCTTTCTTAGGTAATCCTTGAGGATTATCCAATCAGGGGGTGGTTGGGTATATTTTTTATCATGTCGTCAGTTAAATCTCAAACAAGATTGGATTTTTCATCTTGTATGAATATTATTACATTTGATCCCTCAATTGAGATAGGCTGAGAAAATGTATATCCATACTTAGAAGGTACATATGAGGTGCTTATCTACTTAGATGAGGGACATGTAGTAGGTATTATAGCGGGAATTGTGGTATTATCGTAGCAGGTATTGTAACGTGAACTGTAGCAGGTACTATTTGGCACTATAGTGGTCAGGACTATTCCCCTGTTTGGGCCTTCGAGCCACTGATTTGGTCCCCGAGTCCTTTAAGGCCTTTGGGCCACCCAGGCCTTTGGGTCAGTAAGGCCTTCAGTCCACCTTAAGGTCTTTGGGCCACCTTAAGTACATATGCAAACTAGAAAAATTACCAGGAACAAGCTCCAGAAGGAGGATGAACAAGGATCTTTCACCATAGTAGAAGCTAAATGGATTGCAATAATGATCGATTATTGAACCTTCCATTGGGAAAAACTTGTGCATGCATGGGAAAGCCTAGCCGAACAGCCATGTGAAGGTGGAGAGCTTATTTCACGATGAAGATGCTGGGGAGGAGTAGTTCCAAGTAGTTAGTATGGGTTGTATGTAATGTTTGAAGCCTAAAGAAAATGAATTCCTCTAAGTCCTATGATCCATGTAATACTTATACCTGTGGGCCTTGTAAGGGTTATACCTCACCCCTTGAAAGGTGGATTATCAAAAATAAATAAAAAATGAAGGTCTTAGGGCCATTGGAGGATATGAAGAGTTTATATGATATCAACATAGTCTATGTACCATGATCAATTTATGTCTTATAAAAATTTATCATATGAAAATTTTTCCTTTCATATAATGCATTCGGTGTATACATGTATAGAGATACATGTGTTTGATAAAGATCATGTTGTATCTCTTTATAGAATGAGTAGTAATGATGATTTTCTAGAAAATTCTCTTTGAATACATTTATGGTTATGGTTATTCATATTTGTTTTCAATGTTATAAAGGCTTATGGGGTCACACTTTGTGGTTATTCAAATGAGGATTGAGTTTGATTTAGAGATATTCTCTAAAAGTTTTTTAGATTTTTATCCAAAATATTTTTGGATTGGGTATTCACAGGTATTTCATATGATGTAATACAAGGTGAGGTTAATGATAGATTTCTAAAAGTTTTTTGGAAGATATCCAAAATGAGTTTTGTAAATGATTTCATAAGTTATCATATATTATATTATGTAAGATAAAATGACATGAAATACTTTTAGGATTTTAATCCATGTATCATATAGTACGATAATAATTATCGTAGAGTACGAAAACCATATGGAAAAAGGATTATATATTTAATAATGTGGTCATGTCATATTTTACAAACATGGAGATATTATATATTGGATATTTGGTATAATGTATTGTATGATATGATTGAGTCCTAGTTCCATGAATCAAATGGTTTAATTCATTTGGCATTACCATGACTTATTTATCCATCTGAACATTAAGGATTTAATTTTCAAATATCCCTAACACATAAGATGTCATTAAAAGGTATGGTGGAGTTAATGGTTCTATATTTACAAAAATTGTAACCAAATTAATTACTTATACATTTGTGAAATGTACAAGTAAATGCATGGCTTGGGTATTATCCTTGTAGATTATATAAAGTAGTCCAATCTATGAGTCAGATGTGTGTGATATCCTTAAGTCATCTACAACTTAAGTTATCTTCATATTGAAACTCTTTTCATTATTCATTATTTTCTTTTGAGATACAAGTATATCATGAAGGTTGAAAGGATTATGCCTAAAGTGTTTTGTTGATTCATTGTAATCCATGGATACGCTTTAGATGGAATATACTTATGGGTGGTCATCTTCATAAAGTATAAAAATAATGCATCAATAGTTGAATTAAATGGTGTAAGGTATATGTTTTCATTTCTACTATTTTCTGATTTCAGTTTTAATGACATGGTATAATTGGGTTTCATGGTTTCTATTCGCTTATGTTTCTTTTTTTAATGGTTAATCATCCCATAAAAACCTATCATTGCATTGAATCATTTGTCTATACCTCAATCTTAAAGGAGGTTATGTTTTTTTTTTCTTATCAAGAGTTTTATATTCATAGATTTAAGATTTAAATGTGAGG
The DNA here is from genome assembly GCA_963277665.1 of Viscum album. NCBI lineage: Eukaryota > Viridiplantae > Streptophyta > Magnoliopsida > Santalales > Viscaceae > Viscum > Viscum album. The sequence continues at coordinate 1,403,876,093 of OY728133.1, read as the reverse complement.
TTATACTAGAATAGGGGTGAGATGAAAGGAAATGGTCAAGAATAGGAGGAATCAAAGTTAGTCTAAGTTTAAGATTGTTAAGTGTTATCATTAATGGAAATAATTTAATTTTATGTGGAAATTTATAAAGAAATTATATTTTAAGGATGGTAAAGTTCAATCTAATCTAATGGATATTGGTTTTGATAGTATATATGTCTTGTAATATGTGTTTTGTATGTCTATATAGGTAGAAATAATGTCTAATTATAGGTGTCCATTCTATATATTTCCTAGAAGGTTTTGTGTTCTCGAGAATTACTCGAAGTGAGAAGAGTGATATTTTTAGCCACCATGAAGAGTTGTAGGGTAATTTTTAGAGGTTAATTTATTATCTAATTGGATGATATTGCTGTTGAAATATCTTGAACTATGTTGGATAGGTACTTGGGAATAAGATCTGCTTTAATTGTCTAATCTAGATTAAGGTGATTTTTCTTTGGGTTATTAGTTGGTTGTTTTAGATTCACTATTCTATTTCTCAATGTTATGATAAGTCCTTGGATATTGATTTTTTGTGATTTACATTGGAATCATGTTAGAATGTGGAATTTACAATAGAATAGTAATAGAAAATCTTATTTACTTAGGTTTAGAGTTTTTTCTATGCCTAGTTTTTTAGATTCATGTGAAGTAGTTTGCTGATTAGTTCACTCAGGGTCACAATGAAGTGGCTATTTTTTCTATATTTACATGAAATTTGAAAAAAAAAATGGGTTTCTTAAACTAATTTCTTTTAGAATCAATCATGTTTGAGAGATATTATTTTTTTTAAATATAATTGAGATATAGTTAATGTAATGTTTTTATTATAGATTGGATATCAATTTTATTATTTGTTGCTTGGTGAGTTATTACAAGGTTCTTATTAGCATGATATTAGATAGAACTTAGGTAGATAGTGATGATTTCTATGTTATTATTATGTTATGGATTTTTTTTTAAATTTTGATCGCCTTTAGTAGATGAATTATAAATGTTACTAAATCCGGGTAGGCTATATTATTGTGACATATACTAAGGGTAATCGAGCTAATAGTTTCACTAATTTTGTTTAATCTTTGTACTTAATAAGTGTTTAGGTTTTTGAAATTTTCACATCTCGGTATCACCTTTAACTATAGACAACACTTTTTATTTTTTGGGGGGTTTATTGGGGGTCAGATGGAATCCTAGAATTTTATAGTAGGTGTGAACTTTCACCTACAGTTTAAGGAGAAATTACTGGCCCACCATCCAGTTGGTGGGTTCCCACAGGCCCACCAATGATCCCGGTAGTGTCTACAGTAGAATATTGTAGCCACCAGTTAGCTGGTGGTATCGATGGATGTGACTTTTGGTATGGTTAGTGTTGTAATTGTACACCCAAAACCTTGTTTTATTTATCCATCCTTCTCCCTTAACCCTAGCTCAACCCATACAAACCTTGGGATACCACCTTGGCTATTTTGGCTCTTCATACCTAAATTATTAGAAGATAAAAGTGTTAATTAAAGTAGAAATCCTCTTTCAATAATTCTAACCTCTTTTGGCCTTAGATATCTCTTCTTTCACTTGATTCGTTCTTCTTAAAGGCTATGGTAGCATAAGGATTCATTTTATCTAGAATGTTTGATGTGGTTTTATGATTCTAGGATCGTTCTTGCTTCTCTTATGATCTCCCTTCCTTGATTTGGTGTTCACTATCAAAGTTAACACATCTTGGATTCATTATGGTTTGATCCCAGTCATTCTAAGGCTAGTGTTTCTATGTCATTCCTTCTTATTTTGATTTATGTGTTGCTTAAATTATATTATATTTTATTTAAAATTGGTTGATAGTTTTTTATTCATTTGTGAAACATAAATGACCCTTTTGATGAAAATGGTATTTTTTATGAACAGTTTCATCTAGAGAATTAATCATTTGTTTTGAAATGGAATTGGCTTGTTTGATAATCTTGGTGGATATGGTTCTTAAAATCAAAACCTTATTTTGAGGAAAATGGGTTGATTCTTTAAAGTGAAACCAAATGATCAAATGTGTGTGTTTCTTGGAAATGAGTTTTGGAATGATTTAAATAATAAATTATAATAGGTTGTTTTAGAAATATTTGTTGAAATTATTTTTCAAAACACTTAAATAGGATTGATTTTTATTTTATGTTATTCAATTTAAGTCTTGTTTAGCACTTTAAAATGGTTTTTAAATGAAATTGGTATGTATAAACCTTTTTAATGGATGGTTTATAGTGATGTTTTATTTAATTGATAAATGTTTGGTTTATCAATTTGGTCTTCCTTAAAGTCTCATTCATCACTTTAAAATGTAAATTCTCTTTTTGTGGAAATCCTTAATGAACCCCTTATGTATATTTTTCATTGATTAATGGTACTTAGTAAAAGTGGTGATATGTGTTGAATTAGGGGTTGTATACTATGAAGTATCATAGGGTGAGGGTAAGATGTGGACTTTTTATGTTTTTGAATATTGATTGTGCATATTGATGTTGTTGTAGATCTTCATTGTTATCCTTGCTACTTGTTATCCCACACACATTTATTGATTGGTCATGGGAAACCTAGGTATATAGATGAGAGACCCTGGATTTATGATATGATATTGTAGACTCACATCCCAACTAGAATCTCCCTGGATAATGTGGATTCAGTATAGGGATGTTCTCTAAGGAGGTGGGTGTGGGATGAGTCAGTAAGCTTGTGTACTTGGTAGATTCATCATTTTCATTTAGTTGATAAAGATATTAATTAGCCTATATTTGGTAGACTCACTAATGTGCCTAGGAATCACCCATGATATATAACCATAATACTTGACATTGATACTTGATATATGAATCTAATCACTTGATTATTACTCATTACTGGAGTTTCCATGATACATAGTACCTACTCATAACTTCCTTATGAATTATTGAATTTGTATTGTGAAATCATTTTCAAATATTTCTAAAATTGGTATTTTATTTTAAAAGGTTTCAATATTTTTTCCTCTTTATAATAATAAATTGATTTTAAATAGAAAAGGTAATGACTTGAACTCAGTATTACTCATAATCAGATTTTATGGCTTTCTCCCTTTTAAAAATTTGGCATACTTTACCTTATTTCTTTATAATGGGTAAACCTTGTTTTTTCATTACTGTATTTCAAACTAGAATATATGAATTTCTTAGTAGATAAATTGTATGAAATAATTGGTGCTATCCTACTAGAATCATGTTTTCTCACACCCTACATACATTTCTCAGTGTATGTAGCCTTAATATTTATGTAGCAGGTGATCAGATTCTCTTCATATTCTTTTTGTGGGTTCATGATTGGTTAGCCAAGAATAGGTGTCTTGGGACATGATGGGTGGTTGTTCACCACTAGGAGATAGGTTGTGGTAGTGTGATTTTTTACTTTCTATTCATATATGTCTATGTATTGTCTTCATGCATCTAGATGTGTTTATATCAGTAAATTAAATTGTTTATGTTTCCACTGAGCTATTTGATTTATATTATATTTTATTGGGATAAATAATTCCCAAAGTATGTTATATAATTCCCAAGCACTTTTTTCTATCCCTTGGGGATCATGAACTCTCTTTGGGCCAGTGGTGGATCAGTTCAAGTGCAGGTTCAAATGGTTTATTGGTTTGGTTCATTATATTTTGTATCAAAAGAGTTTTTCTTTGAAATACCTTATATTATTTGAGGTGATTCATGTTATAAATGAAATTAAGAATGTTTTGGGACTCAAGAGGTAGGTCATGAATGGGTTCTTAATCACCACCCTTTGTGATGAAACTTGAGTTACCAGGGAAAGTGGGGACTTGATTCTTTATATTGAGTTATTATTCTTCTATTGTTGATTGTATTTATATTCTTAATGATACAATCTATGATTTTGTAAATATCATATGAGTTTTGGGTTTGATAGAAGAGGTGACCAGGGATGCATAGTGTCTTTACAATCTCATAAACTGTAAGGAATCAATATAGTTGATCTAGAGACCAATCCAAGAATTATTTTAAGGTTGGTTCATGGTTTACCAAAACATGCAACCATGTCATTCATAGTTTTATTTTAACCCCAAAATTGACTCTTATTCCTTTTCTTCCAAGTTTACTTCACTTGAATGAGGTTATTTTAGAGGGATTTTGAATTTTTTATGGGTTACCATGGGTTTGGTTTTGTTATTTCTTATATTTGATCACCCTAGTTTAATATTTAGAGTTATTATTGTTAAATCTTTTGGAAAATCAGTTTTGATATTTAAAAAAAGTTTGCTTTGAATTATTGAAAAAAAAATCTAATTTCTAAAGGGTGTGTTTCGAAAAATGTTTAGTTTATAAAAATAATTTTTCAAATATTCTTATAATATCTTTTAGATAATGTTCAAGGAAAAAAATGTTTGGTTGTAAACTAGTTTTTTAAATTTATGTGATTTTGAAATTGAAATTTGGGAATAATGTTTTGAAACCATGAAATGAATTCTATGATCATGTAAAATAAAATGTGATGTATTTTATAGATAATTCACATTTTGAAATGAAAGTGTAATGTTTTAAAAAGGAAGAAAACTTTTGGATTTTAAAGTGGTGGTGTTTTAATAAAAGTTATTTTTGGTTTTCATGTGTTCTGTAGTAGGGTTTGTTTTGTGTTGAATTGTTTAAATTGATTCATGATGTATGATTTGATGAGGTCATGTTTCATTATGTATATAAATGTATCCAAAAAAATTCTAAGAAAGGTATAAAGTCATTTCATCAGTATGATCATAAAATTAGTCCTTATCAACATCCATAAGTGGTGTTTCAAATTAACGAATCTACCCAAACATTGAATCGAGTAGTGGATCCAAAGTCTTACCATATTTTAGATCATGTACAAGCCTTATTTTATCATTGTCCACCTTTTATAGAGGTGATTGAGGTTCTACTGAATTATTGAGGTGGCTAGAAGAATTGAAGGAATCTTTTATTCTCTCCTGAATCGTGATGCTCTAAAGGTAAAGTATCTCATTTCCTTATTTGAAGGACCTGGCTGATAGTGGTTGGAAGTTGTGGTCCCTTCCCAACTACATGAAATAATGTCTTGGGAATTCTGTAAGTCAACCTTTATTCAGTGTAAATATTTTGAGGAAGTAAATAAAAGAGAAATTTTTTGAGCTCATGGGTCTCAGTCAAGGTGAGAAATCAGTTGAGGAGTATGCCAATAAATTTTCAGGTTTAGTGTATTTATCACCTGATATTATTAGTGATGTATCCCTTAAGGCTCTTTGTTTCAAAAGAGGTCTTCGACCTGAACTTAGAGTTGTCATATCAAAGATCTATCTAACCTCTTACCCTTTATGCCTCTCTTATTTTTTTCCCCTCTTTTATCCTGCCCTGCCTTCTTCCTACCCCATCGTGCGGCTTCTTCACGGGTTATTCCCCTTTATTTGGTTTTTTTTTTTCTAAACTGATAAAGGTTGTGTCGAAGACCTCAGTAGCTCATCTTCTACCCTGGCCTCACGTTCCTCAGCGGCTCTCCATTTCAGATTTTTAGCGGCGGATACAACGAGGTTTTGGGATTTTTGGTCTAATGGTTGATGGTTTTCAGGCGCTTCTAGAGTCTTCTTGGTTTTGTTTTGTCGGATCTGGTTTTTTCGGCCTCGTCGACGATGCGCTTTTGGAGCCCTCGGCCGCCCTTTCCTTGCTCTGATCTCTCGATCCTCTATGCCTTTCCAAGGTGGACTGGGTGTGGTGTTAATTAAGGGGTTTTGGGTGTTTGGTTCGGCGGATGGCAGCGCTCCAAGAGTGAATCCCTTTGAAAATGGTTTAGAGCATGAGTTGGAATCATCTTCATCTCAGCATTGTTTATGTATTGTATATTTTATTGGGTGTTTCTTCCTTTTCCACTAGTGAAGGTCTGCTAGTTTTCTTTTGTGATGCTTGATATCATTGTTTTCTGTTCTAGATGACTTGAAATGTGTATTCAGCAGTGTTCGGTGGTGTTATTCTTTTATGGTGGTTTGACCCGACGTTGTGCATGTTTTCGGCGACGAGGATGGTTTCCGGCATGCTGTTTTCCAGTGTTCTAGGTTCGATTAAGGATGGATCGTGTGAGGCTGTGGGCTCGAGGAGGTGAATATGGTCACTTAAAAAGATTATGTGCCATGGTGCGCATAGCGAGGTGGTGATGAGGTCTTTGTGAATTTTGAATCCAGGTGCATTTTGAAGGATTATGGCGCGGTGTTGCTGGTAATGTTTGAAATTTTGAATTTTGAAATATGTAATGCATGTAGTGCACCTTTTGGGTTTTTATGTAGGTTCCCACTTACCCTTAAAGTGGATTCTTCAATAAATAAATAAAATCGATTGGTGGAAAATATTTGAGAGTTTTTCATCATTTTGGCTGCTCATGTTATCTTAATAAGTTCTATAAGTTGGGTTTACAAAAGGTAAAATTTCATGTGTAATCAGTTTTTGGTTACCTTATTATCATGGGGATCTTTTTTGACTTGTTTTGGATCCTTGTGGATGCTCTCTTGTGAATTGTGGTTGGTGTAATTTTTGATCTTTTTTCTTGATGATGGTTTTGTTTTCTTGAGATCTCTTCAATTTCTCCATGTGGATGAATTCTTATAGATGATGTTATTTTTCATCCTAGATGGTTTTTAATCCATTTTACTTTTTTTCCTCTTGTGGATGAAATAGAATATTGTGCGGGGAATGTCTCCATGTTTTGGGTTTTTTTCTTTCAAAATCTCTTTTGTTTCCATCCATGAATGTCTCTTATAGATATTGTTGGATATCATTTTGGTTGGTTGTTTTTTCTTTAGTATCCTCTTTTTTACAACTTTTAGTTAGAGCTCAGTCTTGATGTTTTGGGTGACCTACCTTTTTGAAAGCTTATAGTGCTTGGTTTTTTCATTGGCCTTGTTGTTTTGTTCTTTTTATAGTTGGACTTGGATATGCCTTGGGGATATATTCGAGTAACTAGGATTGTGTGGATTCTTGTTGGACTGGGTACTCAGAGATGTTAGTGTTTGTTTTGGTGATCTCATCGAGGGGTGAGACTCAATGTTGGAAATCATAGGTTTCTATCAAGGTAAAAAATCCTTATCAGATAGTTGGCTTTATTATAGTTGTAACATTAGTATATATTGAATTTTTTGTTACTTTTATAAAACATTGAGATGTTTTTATTGTGTTATCCCTTTGGGAATTTTGATTATGGTCTTAGATGGTTCATTGTAGAATGTGATCAAGGTCTCTTAATTAGGTTGAATGGATGTTCTATTGGTGTATGTTCTCCTCATGTTCTACCATTTTGGTGATTCTTAAAATGGTAGGGAGACCTATGTTAGGTCTCTAGTCTTTCTCAATTTTAATCTCTTCTCAACAATATTGGTGTTTTGTTTAGAGATGTGTAACGATCTTAAAGGATATACTTTAAGGATTTTTAGGAATTTTGTTGGTCTATCCTTTTTGAGTTGTTCCTGGTGGATTCTTCTTGGGTGATTATTCCTTTGTTTTAGTAACCTTCCACCTCAAAATTTAGGTGTGGAAGTTCTTTATATATTTTGGTTTGTAATCTTTCTGGTGGGAGAAAGTGATCTAGTAGAGAGAATTGTCACATCTCGGCACCGCCTTCAACTATGGACAACTGTTTAAGTTTGTTTTTGGGTTGCTTGAGTGGTCAAAGGGTGGATTGGGAGCATGGAGCAAGTGTGGACCTGCGCCTGTAGCTACAAGAGCTGCAGGTGGTCCACCGGCTAGCCGATGGTCTTAGAAGGAGTAACGACCATTTTTTATTACCACCAGCTAGCTGGTGGGTTCCCACTAACCATCTGGTGAGCCCATAAGTGTCTATCAAAAAATGTTGTAGCCACTGGAAAAATGGTGGTGTCGCTGTACACGACTTTTTAGTAGGGGTACACTACTACAAAACTCACAATATACAGCGTTAGACTTTTATCAGCACTAGATAAAATGTTGATAAAGGCTTCCTTTATCAGTGCTAAAAAAATTGATGATAAAGGGTTACTTTTATCATTGCTTTTTTAGTGCTAATAAAGGTCCTAATCACATGCACGGGTCCCACATCAAAATAGCATATGTTTGGCCACTTCTTTGTATAAGATTTTGTCGCAACGTAAGCTCGGAAGTCTGTTGTGGAGATAGGCTCCTACATACACCCTCCACACACCCATATGGGATCACATGAGCTTTAGCTCAACCTATGCTTCATGCGGGATTTAGCCCACTTGCATTCACACGACCTGGTCCTACACAACCCGACCCACCTACCCATGCGGGCCACATCCCCTATTTTTTATATATACCAATAAAAAATACAAGTATTAAAAATATTAAAAAATAAAATAATTAAACAAATAAAAATTAAAAATGAATAAATTGAAAAATATTAAAAAAATTATTAATTATATAATTATTAATAACTTTAATATATATATATTATAATTATTAATAAATAGTATGTATTAAATATAGATATATAAAATGAATAAATTGAAATAATTAAACAAATAAAGATTAAAAATGAGTAAATTAAAAAATATTAAAAATTTATTAATGAAATAATTATTATTAAAAATGAATAAATATAATATACATATGTATAAATTATAAATATTAATAAATAGTATATATTAAATAGTATATACATTTATTCATTCTTATTTTTATTTATTTTATTAATAGATGCTACATATTATATAATGTCATTGTTTAATTTAACATATATCAAACTTGTGTATATATATATCAACTTCACACACATAAATATTTACATAATCAATGAAATGTTATATAGAAATGCATACACCTAATATTTATATAATTTATTCATATTTTAATATTCATTTTAGAATTTCATTTTCTAACATAATATATTTAATATATTGGGTTTTTAATAGGTAAATTTTATTTATTTATTTTTCATATTTTTATATTTAGTATTATTTTTTCTTTATTAATATTTTTTATTTTTTATTTTTTTGGAATTTAATCATTTTCTAATATTTATTTATACATATTTATTTATGATGTTTTAATATTTTCAATACGTATTTGTCTTCATTTAAATATACATCCATATATTATTTCTTTCATAATTTGTATAATTAATAAAACTTATCCATTTTTTCAATTCTCATTTTAATTGTTCAATTTCACTAATTTTTAAAATTCATGCATTTAAGATTATATATTCATTAATAATGTTAAAAATATATTTGTAAATAAATATTTATAAATAAATATATTTATAGATATATATTTATTATATTTATAAAATTATATATTTATAATTAAAAATAAATAAATAAATTTTTTGAAAAAGTATTTATATAATTATAAATAAATAATTATATATTTAAATAATTATAAAATTATAATAAATATATTTAAATAATGAATGTATTTACTATATTTATATTTATATATATTTATTAAATATATATATATATAATTACATAAATATATATAATGATATAAATATATCTAATGATATAAATATATTTATAATTATAAATATATTTATAAATGTAAATTTACTATATTTATAAAATTATATATTTATAATTATAAATAAAAAAATTAAAAAATATTTATATAATTATAAATAATTAATTATATATTTAATTAATTATAAAATTATAATAAATATATTTATATTTATATTTATTTATTGAATATTTATATAATTATATAAATATATATAGTGATATAAATATATTTATGATTAAATATAAATATTTGTAAATATATTTATTTATAATTATAATTATAAATCTTTATCGTTGCTAGACAAGCAACTGGTAAAATCTCTCTTTATCAGCGCTAAAATTTTAGCATAATAAAGAGATCTTTTATCAGCACCTATTATTTTTGTACTGATAAAACCCCTCTTTATCAGTGATTTTTTGAAAGTGCTGATAAAACCCTCTCCAATCTTTTAAAAAGAAGCCTAACCAAAATGATTTCATCACGCCATTCAAACTCTCCCAGAAGTTCCGCTGCTCTCCCTTTATATTCTCTCAGGAAAATCAACTCTCAAATCTAAGGTGTGTTATTTTTTATCCTCCTCCCTAATCTAAAACATGATAAATTCTTATGTACTTTACTTCATCATTTTCCCCTTGAGTGTTTGAGTATGTATGAGGTTGGACACAGTACGATGAGTAGGGCACGAAGCCTTTCTATCTTTAGGTACACTACATCATGGGAGTCTTTCCAGACGACATGGGTTTCCACATCATGAATCATTTATAGGTTTTACATATTGGATTTGGATAATGAGGTCATGGGATTCACAATAGAATGGAATGGTGATGATAATTAATAAATATTTTCTTTATAGATTAATAAATTCATCATTGTCAACAAATCAATAGAGTGATATAATTATTATTGGGAGAATGATAATGATAATTATTTCTACTATATTATAATTTTTAAATCTTTCTTGAGAATTTTTTTTCTCTGCTATTTCAAGTACTGGTAGGTGATGAGAAGTTAATACTTTTAACTGAGAAGAGTCCGTTGAAGCACTTTAACTAAAAAAGGGTTGATCCTTCATCTTCTCCATGAAAGATTAATTCATGTGTTAAATAATGGTTGAATAATCATTGTTTAATAAAATATAATAGAATAAATGTTAGTTATTTAAATAATGATGAGGTGATACCAACGACACTTCATCGTGGTTTCAATTTAGTCTCCACTGACTCATCAATTTTTAACTATAATCCATTTCTTTCTTTCACTTGTTGCTTTCTTGTGTTTCTCATCACTTTTTTCACACACTTTCATTATTGTTTTTTTTAGTTTATATTTTTTAAAATCCAAAATCACATTCACCCATCATCCAGGGATACAACCCTACCACTCCTTTACTAGTTTAGTGTAGGTACTAATAATTTTGATTGTCTGATGACATGATCAAAAACTTGTTTTCATTGTTGGGGAAGGCATCAAAGTACTGGGAGGGAAATATAAAAAATATAAAAATATGTAAAGACCAAAAACATTAAAAAATGATCAAAGGTGTACATAAAACACAAAATATGATTGTTGTTTAGTGCATTTGAGCTAGAAAACTACTCGTTATTATTTAGTGTTTTCCTTAATGGTTATCATTAATAATATAATTGATTGAAACATTTATTTATGTATTTTTATACCTTTTATTTATTTATTCAATGATATGCATGTTGATTGATTGATTTATTAATTAATCTATAGAATGATTTATCTTATCTGGATGCATAGATTTAATGAATTATTATATAATAATTGTTTTTTAAATTTTCAAATTTAAACTTCTAGATGAAAGTGTTTTTACAAAAAAAAATTAAATAATGAGATTATCAAGATTTAAAATAAAATGGGAAATTATAATGATTCCTTTGAAAGTTTTTGATATCAAAGAATTTTATTTTCAATTTATTATGAAATTTTTATGATAGACTTAATGTTTTTAAATTTTATTTGAAATAAAAAAAAATATGTTTTAGTGCTTTAGTATTTTTAAATGTTAAAATCTTGGTTTAAATTGGTATCTATAAAAGTGATTTTCGAAAACTATTAATTTTTAGTATAGAGGATACTTAAATTATTTATTAAATGATTCTTATTATACAGTACAATGTTTTAAATAAATATTTGAAGTTGGTTGTTGTTTGAGTTAAATTATAAATTGGATTTTAAAAGTGAGGAAAAGTAATTATTATTGAATAAAGTCTCATTTTCATATATTAAACTTATTTTTATTTCCATATATACATAAATTTTTATAGGATGGGATATTTTAATGAGTTGTGAAGTGTTTATAAATTAAATTTATGGTAACATTTCTAGTTTGGTAAGTTTTATTTAGAATAAAAAGGTTTTATGGACTTTAAAGCTGAATTTTTTTTGTTTATTTGGTTTCAAAGGTTTTCTTGGAAATAAATTAATTTTATTATATTTTTCTTAGTTTAAAGTTTGTCTAATTTTTTTTCTTAAAATTATAATGATATATTAAAATCAAATTATGTGATCACATGTGATTCATTGCTCCCCCTCTAACATCTTTGTTTGTTTTTAATTTTCCCAAATGGTTTGAACAGTGCACATGCAAGAGATCTTATTTGTCCTTGGTCTACCTCACTGATTCTCCACCCAATCTATCTTGCCTCGAGATATTGTTGGTTAACCCTGTCCCTTTCCTTGATGTTCATTTTCAATCATTCATTATTATTTCTCTCAAATTGCATTGAGCTCCTAGTTTTACACTACAAAAACACTACCCACTTATCATGTATGGTGGTGACTATAAATGATAAGTAAGCAGTGTTTTTATGGTGCACATATGGTAATTAGATCCAAATTTCAAGTATCTCTCTTTTGCCCATAGATTAAAATCAAACAATTTTGTGCATTTTCTTCAAAGTAACCCTCCTACTCCCATTGATTAAAACCACAACATCATTTTAAAACATGTCATTACCTTGTGTGTTTTATCTTTAGTGACTATTATAGTATCATATTTCAATATTTTTTTCTTTTCATGAAATAAAAATATAATGAAATTTTGTTTCATTATGGACTTAATTTCCTTTTGATTTTTATGTAAAGTTTATTTCAAGATCCATTAATAAAGGGGGTCTTCTTATTTATTTTTTAGTGATTTTATTAATTTTTTAATATCAATATCAATATTCTATTCATTAATTTTATATTAATATGTTATGAATTATTATGTTTTATAGAATTATAGATTTTGAATTCACATTCCTTTAATTTTAACTAAAATAGAATATTCATGTTTTATATATAAAATATAATTCTTTTTAACATAAAAACCACATACACAGTATTATTATTATTTTTATATATTGTGTATCATTAGGAATGTTTTGAGTGTCACCCATAAGGATTCCAGTTTAAAAAACATTTATCTGAGACACATACAAGATTAGAATATAGTGGAAGAATTTTATAAAGTTTATTATAATCTCCCCTAACCATACATGTGGTATGAATTTTATTAAGAATCAGTATAATATTTTGGATATACCTATGAAGTCTTTGACTACTAGATGTGGTAGATATCTTATAGTGATTCATGTCATTGTTAGAGGTGGAAATGGAATTATTTGGATCTCAATTATGTGAATTACATGCTAAATTATTTTTTTGGAATTTTTATTAATGGAAAGTGTTTGTGGTGTCTTAAATAAAATTGAATAGATGTTTTGGATATTGTAGGATATGTAAACTATAACTAAAATTAATAACTCTACTATTTTTGAAATAGGCGTTTTCTAATGGGTTATAATACAAATATATTTTTTGGTATTCCTACAGAAAAAGAGAGTAACATGGAATCCAACTTCACTTCTATCATTAATAGCAGTTTCATCGATCTGTTTCATGAAATTTCAAGCTCCTTAACCTTGTGTCAAAATTCAGTGATTACATGACCTTGTATGTTTTGAGGAAATATATTTTTACACAAATTTAGAAATCCATGACATAATTAAATGATAATAAAGGCCAATAATTTCCATGGGAATTCTTCTATCCAATAATAAATAAATTTTTTTTACCAACATATTTATTACCACCTCATTATCCAACACAATATAAAATCAAGAACCTAGAAAAATAGTCACATGTTTACCCCAGGTTGTTTCTTTTCATGTCACCCTTGTGTAAAATAATAACTTGTTAGGAATCATAACTAATACCATTCAAATGTTAGGTTCCCCTTATTATAATTATTTATAACTTTCTCCTATGATTATGAATATTTGATGTGTATTTATTTATTTTTTATACAAAATGAATATTTTATGAACCTAATAGGATGATATGAATTGACAATGGGTTCACAATAATCGTATGAAAAAAGGGTATGAATATGGAGTTTAAACAGTTTATCATGTTTTCAATAGAGCATGTATACACCCCTTATAAAATCCTTTTGTCTATGTTTATGTTGTTTTTATTCAATAAAAATAAGTCTGAAAGAGTTTTAAGAACATTTTATTTGTCATTGAATAGATCATAGCTATAAATATTGGGCTAAACATAGGGAAAATTATTGTGCACACTTATTGGGATGACATTGTGGTTTATGGGTCATTTGATATGAATACTAGTGTAAATAATGATGGAGATCATATGGAATAAATGAAAATAGTAATTGAAGATAACATATGTGATTGTACAAAGTTTTTTTAGAAGTTAAATAATTATGCTATGAGTCTATTTTATACCGGTTATATTAAATACAAAACATCGTCAGCTATATTGAAGTTATATAATTTGAAAGCTGCCAATGAATGGATCGACACCAGCTTTAAATGACTACTTGGTCTCTTGAATGATATGATAACAAAAAAATGAACTTATTTTATGAACTTATAATGATAAATGAATTTTATGTTCAATGGGAATGATCTCTAAAAAATACATTCTTATCCAAATCATATTGTGTCACAAGAACCATGAATCACACATAAAATACCTTAAGTGTGGATTGAATCGATACAGGAAGGATTGATCAAGTTCTTAAAAAGTTGTATGGTAATTTCCTATCATTCCATGGTTTATAAAACTATATGTATGCAAGGAAACCATGATAAAATTGACATGGAATGCAGATACAAGAATTAAATATGGGAAACTATGTCATCCAGTAGACTCTCTTTGGTGGAAGAAAATTGATTATGAGTATCCTGAATTTGAAAATGAGCTGAGAAACTTTTGTATTGCATTATATATAGATGGAATAAATCCTTTTGATGTATATAGTAGTAGTCATAGTACATGTATAGTTATGTTGGTAAATTATAACTTGTCGTCGTGGTTATACATGAAGCAAAAATATATTATGTTGTCTCAACTTATATCTAGACCAAAACAAGATAGTAATGATATTGATGTCAATTTAGATCCATTGAATGATGATATGAAATTTATGTGAGATATAAGTGTTACAATTTATGAATCTCGTAGAAGTAAATAATTCACATTTAGGGTCATGTTTTACGGGACGATAAATGATTTTCTTGCTTATGGAAATTTTTCAGGATATATAATTAAAGGAATATTAGGGTGTCTCGTTTGTGAAGAATGAACACACTTAGTTCGATTGAAACATTCCTCAAATAATATGTTTTTAAGAAATTAGAAATTTTTACTTTGATGATGAATATACTGATCCTAGATGACACTTCGATGGGAATACTGAACAAGGTACAACACCATCTCCACTAACAGGTGATCAACTGTTCGATAAAGTAAAATATATTGACATTATTTTTGGTAAACCATTTTCAAGAAAACATACAAAATTAGGTTGGAACAAGTGATCAATTTTCTTTGAATTTCCATAATGTAATTATTTGTACAACATATTTTTTTTGATTTCATTCATGTAGAAAAAAAATGTATTTGATATAGTTATTGGAATGTTTCTAAATGTTCCTTACAAAATAAAAGAGGGAATCAAGGATAGGTTAGACATGATTGACATGGGTATATGGGAAGAGTTGTCACCAATGAAGGGTAAAATTCATAACTTTCTTCCTCTAGTAGATTACACTCTATCCATACAAGAAAAATTGTAATTTTTCATTTTCCTTAATGGTGTAAAAGTTCCAGAGGGGTATTCATAAAATATAAATAATGTCGTGTTAATGAATAATTTGAAGTTAAAATATCTAAAATCACACGAATTCTATGTTTTGATACAATGTTTTATTCTCATCACTTTAAATTAAATTCTAGTTAAAAATGTACAACATACATTAACCATACTATACTTCTTTTTGAAATCCATATGCAGTAAATTTATAGACTCGAAGAAGTTTACGATCATGAATAAGAAGGTTACAGTCATATTGTGTGAATTATATATGTTCTTCCCTCCATAATTATTTAATATAATAGTTTTCATAATGTTTTACTTAGTTAGAGAGGTTCAACTATGGGGTCTTGGCCATTATAGATGGATATACCCCATTGAAAGGTATATGAAGATTTTTAATAGGTACATTATAAATTGAAGTCATTTAGAAGGTTGTATTGTATAATGATATATTGTTAAAGAAGTAGTTTAATTTTGTACCAATTACCTATTAGATATTGATAGGATTAATCTCCCAAAGTTTCATTATAGATGACGCCTTATAGGATAAGGGATTTACAAAAGAGATGTTGTTACAACTAGCATCATAGAGTGGGAGCAAGATCACCTTTACATTTTATATAATAGTTAAGATATTGATTTATATATTGAATCCCACAAAGAAATTATTATACATTTTAATCCATCAAGTACTTAAGGATGGATATCAAATACACATAAAAAATAGTTTATAAGAAGGTTTTGAGATCATATTTAGAATGAGTTATCTGAAAATATTAATTTAATTGCCAAAAAACATTTATGACTACCAAAGGACCAGAATGTTATATCTAACATTGGTTTTGTAATTAATGTATATATATTCTATATAAAAGAATAATATGATTGTAGTACAATGTAAAATGGTGGTGTTATGCTTGTGTCATAAGTGATGCACATATCTGGTTCCAAGGATAGAAATCTAATTTATGTGAATATTCCATATTTCAACATCATAGTACAGATATAAGGGTTGGATTATACAAAATTTAAAGTGTATATTTTATATTCAAATGGGTTGAAAATAGGACTCTAGTAAAATTTGATGAAATAGGATTTTTGAAGGTGAATTTCAGTATAGAAGGGGAAAAGGATGAGTTTTTCATAATGGAATCACAATTAGTGAAGGTATTTTATGTCTCAAATCCATAAAACAATAATTGGTCAATTTTATTGTCGAAAATTAAAAAAAATATTGGGTTAGATAAATATTAAATCAAAGATGGAAATTTTATTGGTAGATCACAATCATTTCATAGTATTCCCAATATAGACAATGTTTTGTACGTTAGAGGGGACTATAAAGAGAGGATTTGGATTCTCAATAGAGGAGCCAAATCCATTCAAATTTTAATGAAAATAAATAGATTAAAATAAGTGGGTTAAACTATTTTTTAATATATGAAATCATGTCTGATTGTTGCCTACCGACCGGTCAAGGTTTTGGTGCTCTGCTAATGTGTATAGTATCACTCGGGTCAAATCCTTGGTGATGATACTTTTTAATAGTCGATTGTTTTTAGTTGATTGTATTCTGATTAGGGGGTTTGTTTGAAGAGATTATTAAATGATTGATTGATTAATATTGATTCAACAAATTTATAAAAATTAGGGTGAGTTCATTATTAGGGAGTTAAGCTTGTGATATCCTTGAGCTTTTCTTTATATTTCATTTAAATTAACACCCACTTCACAAGATAATGTTGATTGGAATTCCTAAGTGATAAGGCTTTAATACAATCCTTAACTTATCTTAGGGTTCTAATATAAATCAGAGCTTGTTTATAGTAGTGTATTTATAGTTCCAATAATCCATGGAAAACATATGTTAAACAAATCATGTTATTAATCCATGACATTCTAAGTTTAACATACACAATGTTAATTTAAATAATATACATCGAGAAAGTGCTCTCAATCACTTAACATACCCAAATTATAACTCACCCCAATGGTAGATTAACTCATAAATTGTTTTTTTAATAATCTGGTTGTAATGTTTGTGATGATGAATTATAAATATAAGAAAAATAAAGGGATAAGAAAAGAGTTGTGCGTCGAACACACACACACAAACAGTGAAGGGAATTAAATACTAACTTTAGATCGAATGAGAAATAAAAATAAGGGAAGGTGATTAAACTATATTTAAACTATTTTAAGACCAATAATATTATTTAACAGAATGTAGATGAGAATAATAAATGAATAAGATGAAACTTGCATTAAAATAGAATTACAAAAACAAAGACTTACAAGATTACAACAAAGAAGAACACAAAAGTAAAAGAAAACAAAGAGAGGAGGAAGGGTCTATCAAGAGAAAACTTGAGTATGTAAGGTCCTAACAAGACTTTGTAAAGTCTTTGGTCATGCCAATTTATGCTCCTATCTTCTGATATGCAAACCATATGCAAGGAGAAGATGGGATTGTATTTATAGCCCAAGGAGGTGGACTGTTTTCATTCCAAATCTGTCCCTCCACTTACATCACCAATTTTGATATTCATAAATCCAACTCTCGAGATATCCTCTTCTACAAAGTTTTATATACTAATTTTTTACGACTTCTCTAAAAATTTGGAGTCATTTGGACTTATGGATCCAAAGTTATGGCAGTTTGATTAAACAAAGTTAAACTGTCCATTTCTATCCATTCTTTTTCAATGGCCGAAATGTGAATGTATTTTTGAATATGAATATGCCTTAAAATATGAATTATTTATTAAAAAAAGTCATCCAACTATATCTCCTCTTTCACACTGCAAAATCTCATCTTGATTTGATAACTATATCAGGAGACATGTCATGAATAATGTACTGATTTTAATTCTCATCCAGAATGGTGGGATGAGTTTAAATGAATCAGTCGGGCCCCTTGTATTTGTATTTGGGCCTTGAAATTTTTATCCCAAACTCCTTACATTGTCCCCAAAAATTTTGAGTATAATTAATGAATTTTAACTTCTATATTGAGCCCATTAATTCAATCTTCATGGATGGTCTAGTTTCTTCATAGATTCGGTGGGCCTTCTTGTGTGGTCCATATGGCCCTTCAAATGGAAGAATTGGCCCAAGATTCCTTCTAATGAAATGTTTTATATTGAATTAAAAATCCTAAAAAACAAGAATCACACAATTTGAATCTATAGGGTGATAATTATAAATAAAATAGTAAACTGACTCAATTGGACTACTTCTAAAAATGCTCAAAAATTATTTTTAGTATTAAAACATTAATATTTCACACAAATTATGAATATTTCATATAAAATTAGTAAAGGGAGTATATAAAAAGTTATGAAAATATTAATAACATCAATATACTATGATTTTCTTCATAATATTATGTATTCTCTACTATATATACATAGTCTAAATTAAATGTTTGACTACTCATATAGATAATGACTTTTACACATGATGATGTTACCAATCTTAGGGAAGAACTGGCGGTTGATAATAAAATTGTAGAATTATTAGGGAATCAACACCATGTTGATGAAAAATACAAGAACAATGCAGCATCATAGTGTTGACTGAAATTATCAAGGAAAGAATTAAGGGTATAAAATTTGAGGTTGGATATAATAAACATGGCCAACCTATTAACCATAAAAATTCAATGTTCATTAGTTATATTGGGGTCAAAACAAGGATGAATGTGTTGATTGATATATATTTATGGTTCCATTTCCATCCTGTAATGAAGGAAACCCTTATAAAAATATAAAGGTAATGTTACGATATACTTTCTCTATTTTACCAAAAAATTATATAATGAAATATTGATTTAATTTTCATTATTCCTTTAATATTTTGTTTATTCTAGATGATTTCTATAATAAATATGTCTTAATGTATGTTATAAAATCCTATAAAGGATTCTGGATACTTCTTACCAAGTTTCAACTTAGGGATGTTGAGGGTGAAGTAAAGTCCCACCCATCGGTTACTTATGCACACATTATAAAGTATGAAACATGGAATGATTTAATCAATTCATCACGATGATAAATCATTTTAGGTGTATTATAGTTGATAATATATTATTTGACATTATTTATTTTATCCAATTTTATTTAAAAAATTAATTTATGAAATAGTAAATGAGTACTAAAAATAAACAATGTGCATCAAAACCAATGTACCCTTATCATAAAGAAAGGATGAGGTATGATTCACTAGAAAAGAAAATGGTATGTAGTTTAAATAAACATTAAAATTTTTATGTGATATGAAACAACATATTTTCCTTTGTTTGTATGTAGATTAATGAATCAAAATCTAAATCCACTTTCATCCCACGTGATGTGCTAGGAAGAAGACCCACGTAAATAAACAGGGTAAACTAATTTATGAAAACACAAAAGTAGTATAGGAAGCATGTGTAAGTATGGAATAGTAGTAATTTTTTATGATTTATAATGGTATTATATAAAAATATCTATTTATATTCATAGGTTTTTAGTATGGTTTAGACATAAGAACTTGTGGTAACTATATCAAAAGAAAAACTACTTTTAGTAGCTTTTAATTTGTTGAAACAATATAGTCACATTATAGGTGAAGGTTTTAGAGTGCCTCCTATAATATATTTTGAGTAAAAAATATAAATAAGATACATATAATATGATTAAAGGATTATAGTTGAAAATATATGTTTTTCATGATATTATTTTTTGGTCTAGTTTGGAAGAACAATATATGTGAAAAGATCAAAGTGAACCAGTAGTGGAACAAAGATCAGCACATGAACAACCAAAAGACCCCACTAGCTTTGAGGCTTGTCATTCCCCTCAACCACATACCTTACCTGAGGTAATCAATTTTTTCATTACTCTTTCTCCTAAATGTAAATTAGACAACTTCTGACAACTTTATATTACTAAAATTATATAAGGTAAATTTATATGTGATTTATATCTATCAACACTCACGCACTGCCTTTTTGTGAGGGGTACAATTTATAATTTCATGGGAGACAAGATACACAAAAAAGAGATCCCAAAAGATCACATGAGAATGGGTATTGAAGTATATCAATATCCAAGTATTTAGTTTCATATTCCACTTGATGATCTAAATATTACAATGTTCAATGATGTTATTTTAACTTTTATAACATGGTCATATAATCTTATAAAGATACATAAGGTATATACTTAACAGATTTTTTCAAATGAAAAACCTGTAATAGTTGATGAAAAAAGGTCTGGATTGATGTGTGGTATTACAGAAGGATAAAATGATGAGGAAATGGAAGGCCGAATAAAGAGAAACAAGTGAATTGACCAAGAAAACAAAAATACCTTTTGGGAGTACCTTATCCCCACCAGTTCCACTGAAATATCTATTATCATTACAACTTCATGTAAACACCACATTCAAAGATGAAGATATGTCCTTCATTCCATATAAATAATAAATATTTGTAACTTTCATTACAGATATGCTTGGTAATGAGAGTATAAATTAGATTCTCAAGTTTGAATGGTTGGGAGTCTCTGTTGTGAATACATACATAAGGTACATTTTCATAATACGTATATCCAAAAAATGATATAATATTTTCATTAAAGTTAATAACTATTCATATTTTCTACAAGAATTTATATTATTACTATATATAGGGAAAACCCTATAAAGCATGGTTTGGATTCATTAATCCATGTATCATTTCTACGAACAAAATTTCTTTGGATCTTAAAGAAAATGATAAGAATAAAGATAATCTAAATGAGGAATTTGAGAATAAAATAATAGATGAAGACTCTTTTTTATGCCTATAATATAGGGGTAAAACTTTGCAATCTAATCATATAAAATATATATTTTTTCATTAATTATTTGTTTTTTCTTTTTTAGGAAGTACTGGATATTGTTCACAATCAATTTGGATAACCCAAATATTTATTTTTTGGATCTAATGCATGTATTTCCAAAAAATATGACAACACATGATGTGTATTGTGAATTTATAATGCAATAAAATCGACAATTTATAGATAAATTTTGAATTATATGTTTCAATTTTTGTTTTAACATGAATTTTGATGTGATATAGTGATCTATAAATATAGGAAAAATCATGGTATGAGGTCAGTGACTAAAAATAAGAATCCTATGGATTACTTTAAATGGATACAGATTAAGGTATTTATAGAAATATTTAACTATCAAAACATATTTCAAAACAATTTACTTATTTTTTTCATTGTTTTTTTAGTTTATGAAGTAAGATAACAACAATTATTGTGGATATTATGTTTGTAAATTTATAAAAGATATCATATACCATTAAAATACTAGAATCCCTAAATAGGTAATTTCTAAAATTAATTACAATTTAATTAAAAATGTTTCTTAATCATTTTTTTATATATTTTATTAGTAATATGAAGATTTTTGACAATATATGTACTCAAAATAAGAAGTAAATTTATTTAGAGATGAGTGGGAAGCATAAATGGTGTTGGAATATATTTTGACATCAAATTTAGGTGATTAATTACTATGTTTATGATCTATTACGAGTTATGACCTTAGGTATGCACTTGGGATTTGAATCATTAGTATCAAAATTCTTATATAATATTTTTTATTTGTTTCTCAAGTAGAAGTATAATGGAGGAAATTGATTTGTTTATAGATGAATGGACAGAATACATAGTGTCAGAATGTATATAGGCATCATGAATAGGTAAATTCCCACTAATTATTTAGTTAATTTTCACATAATTTTATCTAATTTTTTTAGTTAATTTCCTTATCATTTTTATCTAATACTTATTTTGTTAAATTTACACATTATTTCAAAACCACGTTACATGATCAAAACCAAGAAAACAAATTCATATTTCTTTGATACTTTAGGAAAATAGTATATAATTTATTTTTGACATTTTTTAATTGACCTCACATAAATTTGATGCCCAATGTGGTCGGTATGACTCAAAGTTCATGTTTTCAATACAAAAGTGTCATTTTGATCAAATTGTGTGATTTGAGTTTAAAATTTTTATTTTAGTAAAAAAAGGAAAATGACATACTAAAAATTGAGAAAACACATTAAAATTGTTTCAATACTTTAGTAAAATGATCCATCGATCATTTTTGAAGTGTAGAAATCATCCACACCTTAATCCAACACACGGTGTTCCTAGTATGACTCAAAGTGTCCAATATCCATTTAAAATTGACATTTTAGTTCAAAACATTTGTTACTCACTAAAACCTAATAAAACACACTTGTATTGTCTTGAAAATTTAGAAAAATGATTCATAAGTAATTTTTAATGTGTATGAACTAGTCCCACATCAAACCGACACATGATGTGATTAGTGTGACTCAAAGTGCATGTTTTTAGTTTAAAATGGCATTTTAGTAAAAAAAAATTAGCATACTCAAAACTAATAAAGCACATTTGGATTGTTTAGATACTTTATGAAAAATATCCATAAGTCATTTGTGACATGAATGAATTGTTTTCATGTTAATCTGACTCACAATGTGATCGGTAAGACTCAAAGTGCATGTTTTCAGTTTAAAATGACATTTTAGTAAAAACCAAAATTGGCATACTCAAAACCAATGAAATACATTTGGATTATTTTTATACTTTATAAAAATGATTCATAAGTCATTTTTTGTATGTATTAATCAATCACACCTTAATCTAACGCACTTTGTGACCATTATGACTCCAAGTGTGTCTTTTTATTTAAAATTGAAATTTTAGTAAAAAAAATTGACATACTCAAAACCAATAAAACACATTAAGTATGTTTTTATAATTTAGTAAAACAGCCAATAAGTCATTTTTTATGTGTAATAATCATCTGCACCTAAATATTATACACGGTGTTCTTGATATGACTCAAATTTTATATTATCATTTTAAAATTAACATCTTAGTTTAAAACATGTGTTACTCACTAAAAACCAAGAAAACATGCTAATATTATCTTTATAATTTAGTAAAATTATTTCTAAGTAATTTTTTATGTTTAGGAATCGGTCTCACATCAAACTGACACACGATATGACTGGTATGAATCAAAGTGCATGTTTTTAGTTTAAAATGACATTTTTGTAAAAAAAAGGTGGCATACTTAAAACCAATAAAACACGTTATAATTTTTTTGATAATTTAGTAAAATGATACATTATTCATTTTGACATTTAATAATTAGTTTCACCTCAATCCAAAACACTGTGTGACTGGTATTACACAAATTGTGTAGCTTTGATTTAAAATTGACATTTTAGTTGAAAATGCACATCACATACTCAAAACCAAAAAATAGATTTTTGTTGTTTTTATACTTTATTATAATGATACATAAGTCATTTTTTATGTGTATAAATTATCTGCACCTCAATATGATGCATGGTCTTCCCATTATGACTCAAAGTGTCTGTTATCAGTTTAAAATTGACATTTTAGTTCAAAACGTGTGCCACTCACTTAAAACTAAGAAAATGTGCTTTAATTTCCATGATAATGTAGGAAAACTATTCATAATTAATTTTTGACATGTAGGAATAAATCTCATATCAAACTGATAGATGATTTGACAGGTATGACTCAAAGTGTGTGTTTTCAATTTAAAATGACATTTTAGTAAAAAAACAAGGGACATACTCAAAAATGAGAAAACACATTCATATTTTTTCGTATTTTAGGAAAAAAATCATAAGTTTTTTATGAAATGTAAGAATCATTTGTGCATCAATATGATCTACAGTGTGACCGATATAACTCAAAGTGTGTGTTTTCAGTTTAAAATGAAATTTTAATTAAAATCACAAGTGACATACTCGAAATTGAGAAAAAAGCACTAATATTGTTTTAATAATTTATAAATTTAATCCATATGTCATTTTATATGTGTATTAATTAGACACACCTCAATTTGATACATGGTGTGATAGGTATGACTCTAAGTGCGTCTTTTTATTTAAAATTGACATTTTAGTAAAAAAGACAAGTGGCATACTCAAAACTTATCAAACACATACATATTATTTCAATACTTTGGTAAAATGATCCATAAGTCATTTATGACATATAGGAATTAGTTTCACCTCAATCTGATAGATGGTGTACCCGATATGACTCAAAGTGTTTGTTATCAGTTTAAAATTGACATTTTAGTTCAAAATGTGTATCACTCGCTAAAAACAAATAAAATGCACTTATATTTTATTTATAATTTAGTAAAATAATTCATAAGTCATTTTTTAATTTTAGGAATCATTCTCACATCAAACTGAAACATGATGTGATAGGTACGATTCAAAGTGTGTGTTTTTAGTTTAAAATGACATTTTAGTAAAAAAAATAGTTGACATACTCAAAACTGAGAAAACTCATTCAGAATGTTTTTATACTTTATTAAAATGATACATAATTTATTTGTGATGTGTAGTAATTATACACACATAAATCTGATGTATGGTGTCACCGGTATTACTCAAATTGTGTGGTTTTAATTTAAAATTGACATTTTAGTTAAAAACGCATGACACACACTCAAAACCAAGAAAACTAACTCCAATTGTTTTTGTACTTTAGAAAAAATATCTATAATCCATTTTTTATGTGTAAGAATCAGTCACATCTCAATCTGATACATGGTATGTCCAGTATGGGTCAAAGTGTCCGTTATGAGTTTAAAATTGACAATTTTGTTCAAAACGCGTGTCACTCACTAAAAATCAAGAAACCTCACTCATATTATATTGATAATTTATGAAAACTATTAATATTTTATTTTTGATGTGTAAGAAAAATCTCACATCAAACTACACATGATGTAACTGGTATGACTCAAAGTGTGTGCTTCAGTTTAAAATGGCATTTTAGTAAAAAAGTAACATACTAAAAACCAATAAAATGAATTCATATTGTTTTGATACATTAGTAAAACTATTCATAAGTTATTTGTGACATATAATAACCATCTACACATAAATATGATGCATAGATTAACCATTATGAATCAAAGTTCATGTTTCAGTTTAAAATGAAATTTTAGTAAAAACCACAAGTGATATACTCAAAACTAAGAAAACACATTTGTATTGTTTTAATACTTTATAAAAACAATTCATATATCATTTTTTATGATACGTAATTCATTTTTGATGTGTATTAATTATCCACACCTAAATTTGATGTATGGTGTCACCGGTATTACTCAAATTGTGTGGTTTTAATTTAAAATTGACATTTTAGTTAAAAACGCACGCCACACACTCAAAACTGAGAAAACTCACTCTAATTGTTTCTTTAATATAGAATAATAAAAATACATAAGTCATTTTTGATGTGTATGAATCAGTCGCATCTCAATCTGATACACGGTATGTCCGGTATGTCTCAAAGTGTCTGTTGTCAGTTTAAAATTGACAATTTTGTTCAAAATGTGTATCACTCACTGAAAACTAAGAAAGAACACTCATATTGTCTTGATAATTTATGAAAACTATTAATATTTAATTTTTTATGTGTAATAATTAGTTTCACATCAAACCGACACATGATGTAACAGGTATGACTCAAAGTGTGTTCTTCAGTTTAAAATGGAATTTTAGTAAAAGAAAGTGACATACTCAAAACTAAGAAAATGTATTCATATTTTTTTGATACTTTAGGAAAACTATCCATAAGTAATTTTTGACATATAGGAATAATATACACATCAATTTGACACATAGTGTGACCATTATGGATCAAAGTGAATGTTTTCAGTTTAAAATGACATTTTAGTAAAAACCACAAGCGACATACTCAAAACTGAGAAAACGCATTTGTATTGTTTTGATAATTTAGAAAAATTATCCATATATAATTTTTTATTTGTATGAATCATTCTCACATAAATCTGACACACAATGTGACCAGTATGACTCCAAGCATGTGTTTTTATCTAAAATTGACATTTTAGTAAAAAATATGAGTAACATACTCAAAACCAAGAAAAAACATTCAGATTATTTTGATACTTTAGGAAAACAATACATAAGTCATTTTTGATGTGTATGAATCAGTTTTACCTCAATTCGATACACGATGTTCCTGATATGACTCAAAGTGTCCGTTGTCTATTTAAAATTAACATTTCAGTTCAAAACATGTGCCACTCAATGAAAACTGAGCAAACACACTCAGATTGTCTTGATAATTTAGGAAAATGATTCATAAGTCATTTTTGACATGTAAGAATCAGTTTCACATCAAACCAACACATGATGTGACCAGTATTACTCAAAGTTCATGCTTTCAGTTTGAAATGACATTTTACTAAAAAAACAAGTGATATACTCAAAACTGATCAAACACATTTAGATTCTTTTGATACTTTATTAAAATGATATATAAGTCATTTTTTATGTATATTAATTAGCCTCACCTAAATATAATGCATTATGTGACCTATATTACTCAAATTTTGTGGTTTTAATTTAAAATTGACATTTTAGTTAAAAACACACTTCACATACTCAAAACTGAGAAAACATATTATGATTATTTCAATACTTCAGAAAAATGATCCATAAGTCATTTTTGACATGTAGTAATTAGCCTCACCTCAATCTGATACACGGTGTTCCTAGTATGACTCAAAGTGTTCGTTATCAGTTTAAAATTGGAAACTTAGTTCAAAATGTGTATCACTCACTAAAAACTGAGAAAATGAGCTTATATTGTCTTGATAATTTAGGAAAATTATTAATAAGTCATTTTTTGATTTGTAAGAATCAGTCTTACATCAAACCAACACATGATGTAACCATTATGACTCAAAGTGCATGTTTTCAGTTGAAAATGGCATTTTAGTAAAAAACAAGTGACATATTAAAAACTAAGAAAATCCATTTGTATTATTTTTATACTTTAATAAAATGGTCCATAATTAATATTTTACATGTAGGAATCATCATCACATCAATTTGAGGCACAGTGTGACTGGTATGACTCAAAGTGCATGTTTTTAGTTTCAATTGACAATTTAGTAAAAACCATAAGTGACATACTGAAAACTGATAAATTGTATTTAGATTGTTTTGATATTATAGGAAAATGATCCATATATCATTTTTGATGTTTAGGAATCATAATCACATAAATTTGATGCACGGTGTGACCAATGTGACTCCAAGTGTGTCTTTTTATTTAAAATTAACATTATAGTAAAAAAAGACAAGTGACATACTCAAAACCAAGAAAATACATTCATATTGTTTCAATACTTTATGAAATGATCCATAACTCATTTTTGACTTTTAGGAATAATATTCATCTCAATATTATTCACGGTGTTCCTGATATGACTCAAAGTGTCCGTTATCAGTTTAAAATTGACATTTTAGTTCAAAACGTGTGTCGCTCACTAAAAAAATGAGAAAACGTGCTCATATTTTCTTGATGATTTAGGAAAAGGATTAATGATCCATTTGAGACATGATATAATTATTCTCACATAAAATTGATGCATAATGTGACTATTATGTCTCAAAGTGCATGTTTTTAGTTTAAAATGATATTTTAGTAAAAAAGAAAGAGACATACTCAAAACTGAGAGAACGCATCTGGGTTATTTTGATAATTTAGTACAATGATCCATTAGTTATTTATTCTATATATGAATCATACTAACCTTAATCTTATTCATGGTGTGATCTATATTACTCAAATTTTGTGGTTTTAATTTAAAATAGACATTTTAGATGAAAAATCATGTCACATACTCAAACCAAGAAAATGAATTTTGGTTGTTTTTGATACTTTAGGAAAATGATCCATAAGTCATTTTTGATGTGTAGGAATCAAATACGCCTCAATTAGATATATGGTATTCCATATATGACTCAAAGTTCCTGTTATTAGTTTAAAACTGATAATTAAGTTAAAAACGTGTGTCACTCATTGAAAATTAAGAAAACATGCTCAGATTGTATTAAAATTTTAGTACAACAATCCATAATTCATTTGTGAGATATATAAATTTATTGAGCATCAATATGACACATGATGTGATCGATATGACTCGAAGTACATTTTTTCAATATATAAGTTCCATTTTAGTTTAAAACGTACATCACATCACCAAAACTGAGAAAACGGTCTCAAATTTTTTTCTCATCATTTTATCTACTATTACTTAATTAATTTTCTTATAATTTTTATCTTATAATTATTTAGTTAATTTTTATAGAAATAATTCATAAAGAAAACAATAAATAGTGTGACAGTTTAAGGCTAGTTCCCAAAAATAAATTCCTACTGAATTGGATCTCATCCATAGTGAGTTTTTTATCACCATATATGAGATCCAATTCAATAGTACCTACTTTTGAGAATAACAATAAATGTTTTGACGTATAAGAATCAACTGAACCTTAATCTGATACATGGTGTATCTAGTATGAAATAAAGTATATGTTTTGAGTTTAAAATTGAAACTTTGTGTTTAATTTATTTCTTTAGAGTATTACTAACATAAGAATTATTTTCTTATACAATTAAATTATTTTTCTTGATTTGGGGTGGTTTATTTGGAAATAGTATGACTGGGGGTTGAGGGCCAAAGACAAAGGAACATTTATGTTTTTGAATATCAGTGATAATTTATACTTATGCATGTAATTGTACAAACCAATGTTTAAAATGTCTATAATATAGTATTTTTTCTTGTATTTTTTTTGTAAATTTTATTTCAATTAAATTCTGTATTTGCAACCCATATTTGTTGTTTTTTCTTCTATTTTTATGGCTATAGTGTTCTGTAATTTTGAAAAAACACTGCATAAGTATACCCCTTTATCAATGATAGTAATAGTGCTGATAAAGGGACCTTTTATCAATGCTGCTAAAAGCACTGATAAAGGGATCATTTATTAGTGCTATTAAAAGTGAAAATAAAGGATCCATTTATCATTGCTTTTCTAGCACTTATAAAGGATCCATTTATCAATGCTTTTATTAGCATTGATAAAAGGTACCTTTATCAAGGCTAAATAAAAGCACATATAAAGTGTGTCTTTATCACTACTTTTCTAGTACTGATAAAAGCCTAGAGCCTTTAATCACGCTCTGGTTATCATCAGTTCTTTTTCACTGACAATAGCCTATTTTAGCATTGTTAAAGGCCTTATTTGTAGTAGTGTTAGTGTTGTAATTATACCTTGAAACCCCCATTTTATTTATCTTTTCTTCTCCCTCAACCCAATCTTGGCCCATATGAACCTTAGGATCCCTCTTTGGCTATTTTGGACCTCCCAACCTCAATTATTGGCATATCAAAGTGTCGATCGAAGCAGTGATCCTATTTTAGTAAGTATAACCCCTCCTGACCTTCAATATCTCTTATTTCTCTGGATTCATTCTTTTTATAGACTATATAATCCTATAGTTTCATTGGATCTAGAATGATTTATGTGGTTTTATAATTCTATAGTCTTTCTTGCTTCTCTTGAGATCTCTCTTCTTTGATTCATTGGTCACCATCAGAGGTGAAAAATCTCAAATTCATTATAGTTTGATCTAGGTTATTCCAAGGTAGGTGATTCTATGTCATTCCTTCTTCTTATGATTCATGTGTTATTTGAATTCTTTTTTATTCCATTTAAAATTGGTTGAGCATGTTTCATTAGTTTATAAAGCATAAATGACCTTTTTTTATGAAAATGGTATTTGGAATTAACGGTTTCATCTAGATAATTAACCCTTTATTTTGAAATTGAATCAAAATTTTTGACAATATTGGTGGATTTTCTTCTTAAAATGAAAAACCTTATTTTGAGAAAAATTGGTTTATTCTTTAAATTAATTTCAAATGGTAAAATGTGTGTGTTTCTTGGAAACGAGGTTTGGAATAATTTAAAGAATAACTTGTAACTATTTTTTTAAACATTGGTTGAAAATATTTTTTAAAATACTTAAAGGGATTGATTGGTATTTTGTGTTATTCAATTGAAGGATTGTTTGGAACTTTAAAATGGATTTTAAAGGAAACAGGTGTGTATGAAACTTTTGAATGAATGGTTAAAATTGATGTTTTATTTAATTGATAAAGGTTTAGTTTATGAATTTGGTTTTCCTTAAATCCATGCTTGGAGTTTTGTGACGTAAATGCTCTTGTTTTGAAAATCCTTGATAAAACCCTTATGTATTATTTTCCTTGATGAATAGTACTTTGTGAAAATAGTGATTGGTTTTGAAAATATGGTTTTACTCTATAATGGAAAATGGGGTGAGGGTGCGATGTAAACTTTTTATGATATGGAATGTTTATTGTGCATGTTGATGTTATTTTGGATCCATGTTGTGATCCTTTGTATTTGTTATCTCACTCACCTTTATTGATTGTTCATAGGAAACCTGAGTATCCAAATGAGAGACCCTAGATTTATGTTATGCTATTGAGAACACACAACCCAACTTGTATCTCCCTAAAGAATGTGGACTTAGGCTAAGGATGTTCTCTGATGAGGCAGGTGTGCACCGATTTAGTAATCCTGTGTACTTGGTAGATTCAACATTTTCATATAGTAGGTCATGTGATTTATTAGCCTATATTTGGTGGAATCACTAATGTATTTATTACTTACCCATGAAATTTGACCTTGAAACTTGATATTGATACTTGATATATAACTCTGATAATTACTCAACACTGGAGTCTCTATACTTTAATTCCCTTATTATATCTTCTAGATTTCTATGGGGTATTGGATTTACCCATGTGTCTTCCATTGATATATTATTTTGTTCTATGATACATGGTACCAACTCATAGATTCCTTATGAATTATTGAATTTGGCTTATGAAAATGTTTTCAAATCTTTCTAAAAAATGTATTTTGTTTCCAAAGGTTTCGACATGTTTTTCTCTTGAGATTCCTAAATGGATTTTAAATGGAAAAGGTAATGTTTTGAACTCTATATTTCTCATAACTAGATTTTATGGATTTTTATTCCATTTTAAAAGTATTTCATGCTTAACCTTATTTATTTGTAATGGAAAAACCTTATTTTCTTATTACTAGGCTTAAAACAAGCATATCTTAATTTCTTGGTAGAGAAATTGCATAGACTACTTAGTGGTATCCTACTAGAATATATTTTTCTTTCACTCTATATACATCACTTACTATATAAAGCCTTTATATTTCTATAATAGGTGCTCAGTTTCTCTTTATCTTCCTTTTGTGGGTTCATTCTTGGTTGGTTGAGGGAAAATGGCTTGGGACATGATGGGTGGCCATGGACCACCAAGAGGAAGGTTTTGGTGGTCTTTTATTTTTACTTTATATTATTTAATGTATGTGTATCGTCTCCTTGTATCCAGATGTTTTTTTATTGGTTTATTAAATTTTTTATGTTTTTTCTAATATCTTTGTTTTATGTTATATTTTTTTATGATAAATTATCCCAAAAGGTTGTTAATTAATTCCCAAGCACATGTTTCCTACCTGTGGGGATCGGGAACACCCTTTGGGCCAGTGGTAGATTGGTTCGAGTGATAGTCCAGATGGTATATTAAGTCCGTTTGTTACAAAAATGCTATCTATATTAAGTTTTTTTAGGTGTATGAACATCATAATACTAGGTTATGCATTAATATTACAAGTTGTAGATTTATTAAAATACATTTACAAATATGTTTCAAATCAAAATGAATTTGAATTGATTTATATTTTACATATTTGGATACCAAGTTATGTCATCAAACACCTTTTCCTAAAATAAAAGTCTTTGAAGCCAAAAAAAGTAAACACCACTGAAGGATAATATAATAAGACAAGAAGTATAAGCACAACAATGTAGGCCATTGTTGCTGCTTGATAAAAATGGATGATCACTACCATCATCCACCTAGGGAGACACTCTCTAGAGATAAAAACCTAGCACTGCATATGTCAAACCAAAATATTCTTTTTTTCATGTGATTGGAACTAAATATCAAATTTTTTATTATATTTTTTTTAATAATGAAAAATCAAGTTATGTACAATTTGAATATTTCTTATTTTATGTTTCCTAAAACATTCTGATAATTATTGTGTTCATATGTTGTTGAATATAGTGGTTATCTTATGACCAACATAATCCATCACAACACATGATGATGATATAATGAATTTTAATATCTCTGGTTTATTTTTGGACATGGTGTTGATATGTAAATTCTCATAAAAGTGATATTCTATGATTTTATAATTTTTTTTATAAATATTGAAAGTTTTTATTTCTTTTATCCTATGTTTTACTTATTATATATATATATATATTTTAATTTATTAGAAATGTATATTATGAATCTCTCCATTGGAATTAATTCTCGTGTTCAATATATTTTCCTCATTGATAATTCCATGACACATATGATACTTAATCATGAGAGATATTTTATCAACATTAAAATGGGAAGTGATCATATGAGTACCTTAACTAGTAGTGAGAAATTAATTTAATCATTCAAAAGTGAAAGTATATATTTGTCTGGTGGTACCAAAATTTTAATATACAAGGCTTTATTTTCACTGAAATCCAGATGAAATCTATTAAAATTCAAATATATTTTTCAAAATGGATATCATATTTAAACTATGAATGAATAATTTGTTGAGTACTATTATAATACAAGAATTAATAATTAGAAAATAAATATTTTGGGAGAAAATTTTGGAGTTTCCTTCTGGCTTGTACTGTGAAAATATATGTACCATAAAATCAAATATGGTAAACCAAAAGATTGTTTATATGAATTCTATAACAACCATTATTTTTATTACACATTAATACATGATTTAATTACATAAAATTACACTTAATACAACCCAAAATATTAAGAAGTCTAGTGTCTTTGGGAATTAGATACATTGCATTACAACTTTAAACATGAATTGAAACATCTTTATTAAAAACTTCTTTAACATGATTGAGCTTAAAACTGCATTGCATAACCTAGGAAAAATATATAAGAAAGGGGTGATCCATAAATCCTGGTAAGGGAATAAATATGGAATAACATAAAGATAATAATACATGTTAGACAATGCATATCAATGAGGTATAAAGGAACATGAATAATAAGGTACGATATAGCATGATAATCATAACATGGGAAATGTGGCAACGACTTAAAACACTACATCATAAACATAAGTCAAGGATAAACCGCTAAGAATTTTTAGTGGAAAATGTCCCATAAATGAATCAGGTACCCCCCTATCCCAACATGATGTATCATGATACTAAACATTACCTAATGCATTGGAGCTCTATATAATTCCAAGTGCACCTGTCACTTTCATTTTATTCTCATGCTTAAGTGTTCCACATAAATCATAAAACATGGATCCATTCATCATCATAATTTATTCCATGATCAAGGAGTGTGTGATACATACAAGTAATTCCACAATAAAAATGTATATATTCATAAAATCAAACACCCTTGATAGGAAATGGGTATGGAATTCATTACACATTTGGTTTGGCATAGAAAATCGTGGTGAAAATTCGGTAGCATAACGGTATCACTTAAAAGTTCATAAAATGGTTTTATGGGAGATAAATGGGTCTATAATCATTTTTACATGAAGTGGACAATAATAGATTCATGTAAGGACATGTGCACACATTTATAATTAAAAAATAAGGCATGAGATAATAAATAATATTGAAGAAAAAGGTAGAGGAAATGATTCTTATGAAATTTCGGCATGGTAATGGGTGTACATGGGAGAGATTATTGAGAGAGAAAGGGGTTTCTCATCATTTTTATATAATAAGGTCAGTATGTTGAAGGTTAAAAAACATACCCCATCATTAGTAATTGAAAATAAAAGGGCATAACAAGATAAAGAAACTTGGATAAAGATGAGAAAGGAAAGAACCATTATGAAATTCCAACATGGTGACATGTGTTCTTAGGAGGGTTTAATATAACACCCTGAACCCGCTCTTCCAAACTCAGTGCTTAAAATGTTGTGTAAATTTTTTTTTATATAAAAGAAACTGAACGATTACACAACACTTTAAACAAAGAGGACCTTTTAACGGTCTAGGTTCTGGAGGATTAGACAAAGACCTTACATTTATTAGAGTTGAATAAAATCAACGTTCCACAACACTTTCGCATGCACTATCTCTAAAAGCGATGACATCTACGAAAATCTCCTAGATACATGTGAAAAATCATTTGAAAATAAAAGGGTGAGCATTCAATTTCCCAGTAAGGGTTTTTAAAAACCTTTGATAAATCCCTTTAACACATTTGAAATATTTAATTAGAAATAAATTTGTACAATAATGATTTGAAAAATAATTATACTTCGAAAACAAAATTAATCCAGTGATTCAGTTAAAAATATTAAGAAAGCTCTTAAAAACAAAACAATTGAGGCCACTTGAAAACTTTGATAGTTATCTTAGGCCTACCCACTTGATGGATGGATTCATTATCCAACTCCCTATCGTATTTACAAAGTTCAAGCATCATTTTCTTTATAAAACATTTTTGTATAGCCTGCCTTACTTATATATATAATTTTCACTGGAGTTTTAAATTTTGAAAATATATTTAAAATCGTGTTCAAAACAAATGAATACCAATTTTTACTAAAAATTATATATTTGACGTTGTATGGTCAAATCTCATGATACATGAATTTTTATAAACACATGGAAGTTAAATCAGCATCCACGCACTGGAAATTTCAAAGAAATATTTATTAAATTTCTTTTATGCATGAAGGTATAAACTGATCACAATAGTGAACATATAGTTCTATCTTCTTAAAATCAATCAATAATAATGGATGTGTGCGCACAAAAATTAAAGCAGCATTTCTTAAATAAAATCGTCCTTTTATATACACTTAAGTTTCAAGGAACATGAATTTAAGAAGTACATAGAAATATACATAAACATAGAACTGGAATTAGAAACCAATGATCTTGAATGCTAAATAAATTATTTATATATATATGTGTGTGTGTGTGTTTGATTAGAATTTACACATGTATCTCACACCCATAATTAGATACTTGTATGGTTTAAACAAAGTGTGAAAATAACAATTAAATATAAATATATATACATATATTTATATATATCATGAATAAACATGATAATTTATATATGTTCATATAAATATATCATGCATAAACAAAGCACAAATGTATTCAATTTGTGTGTTCAAATTATAGATTTGGATCTCATATAATTATAACACATGGAATTAAAATATTTAAACAATTATAAACCACAAAAATAGGGATTATAATTTTAAAGGAGAAAACTCCCCTACACAAAATAGAACCTATAAATTTTAATTCAATAATTAAAATTCCCTTAATAAAATAATAATCTAAATTGAAATGAAATTATACATAAATAATTATACACAAAACTAAATAATTTTTGAAGACATTAGATGAAAAATGGAGAAAATATCCATTGAAATCAACTTTGAAATGTGAAGAAATCAGATATGAAATAAATAATTGTTGCGCAAATATAATTTGGGAAAAAAATAATTTGGCATAATAGATATAATAAATAAATAAAATAGAGTATCAGAGTACGTATTTTAAAATAAAAAATCCTTTACAAAATTATAATTTTAGGAAAGAAGAATGAGTTGCCAAAAAACTTTAAGAAATCTCTTACAAAAATAAAATGGAATTTGAAAGTGTAAAAGAAGTAATCCCTTACAAAAATAGAACAACATAGTGAGTATTTGAAAATAAAATGTCCCTTACCAAAATCTCGTGCAGCCTTTCTTCCTATTTCAGGTGTCTCGTTTAGTTTACATTTTCTATCAAAAACACTAAAGTGGAAAATGAAATGGAAGGAATATAGGTTCATGACCCCTTTTTCCTCACTTTCCTCTGTATTTTTTTAGGAAAACCAATGAGTCTAAACTGCTTTATATAGCAGTTCTATTTCGCTTAAAATAATTGCACAGTGGCTGCAATTTTAGTGTCAAAGAAGCTACCCGCACCTAAAAATCGATAGGTTTTCTTTAAAATGGATAAATGCAAATCCAAATGAATCCCTCAGTTGAAAAATACTAAAATAATGATATATATAAATTACATTATGTTGATGCTTACAGTTTGGAAATGTTGAAGCATACAAATGCATTTATGTCAGATGTTTAAAGATATAATTTTGTATTATGATGATAGGTACTTAATGAAATCGAATATGAATAGTCCGAATGGAACAGAAAACATTTTCACGATGCAATAATCCAGAGCCACACAAAAACAAACATAACTGATGGAAATCGATATAAGCATCCTTCTATACTGTTCCAAACACTGACATTTGAAGATAAATCCAAAAGGAGTTGAAGAAATCATTATACCAAGGAGATCAGACATTGAATTAAAAAAACAAAAGTGGATGAATGTTGACATCGGATAATAAATTCAGAGCATATGTCAATTTCTAACGAAAAAAAAAGGAAATTGACAAATCGGAACTTATTATACCCTAAAACGAATCTAAAATGTGATTTGGATAAACAAAAAAAATTAATAAACAAAAACTACTTGAAAATCTAGAAGATGCAAATCATATCCCCCAATATGATCCCTAAAACTCATTCAGAATCCCTAAACACATCTGAATCTGCTCGGCATGGTCTTGCTCGTCTTCGACGAACTCTCACTCGGCCTTCGATATTGGCCTGCGCATTCGTCTTCGACTTCAGCCCTATCTCACGAGCACAAGATCTCACATCTTGGCAACGAACCCTCCCTTCTTGGTGACGAACCCCACATATGGGATTCCCCATTTCTCACTTAAGCCGAAACCTAACCCGCAATTTAACTTCATTTATTTATTTTTTAATTTTTTGTTATTTTTATTTTGATTCACCGTTTATATATATATACATGTTATGTAAAATATTATGATTTTATTTATTCATTTTTTTTAAACATGGTTATTCATAATAACTAAAAATATTATATAAAACAATTTCCAAGGTAATAATACATGTATTTTCTTAATAATTTAATTTATATATTTATAATTATAATTTTTATTAATTTATAATTTCATAAAGATATATTTTCTTTAGTATTAAGTGACTTTGCTAAAACCATTTATTAATGGTATACTGCTTAACATATATTGTACTAAAATATTATAATTTTATAAAATATAGATTTTTCTATACAAAAATAATCAGTTAAATGAATTTATTATTAAAAATAATACTCATATATATATATATATCCTTGAAATCAATTTATATGATATTTAAATTATAGAAATATATTAAAATATTAATTTATAAAAATATACAGTAATAAGTTATACTTCGATTCAAAACACATTTTTATTATTGAAAATATTTATAAAACCATTTTATTAAAGCATTCCTTCATCTGTTTTAGTTATAAACAAAATATTTTCTCGGGATGTTATATTTAATGAGAAAGAAAGAGGTTTATGATCATTTTTACATAATAAATGGTAGTATGGGGAGGTTCAAAAACATACCTCATCATTAGTAATTTAAAAAAGTAAAGGGAATAACATATAGGAGATTATTGAATAAATTTGAGAAAGAGAGGATTTCCTTACCTTAAGAGTATGACACCAAAATCTTGAAATGGGATTCTTGAGAGCCTGGGGGCACCTTGGGAGGATTATAGAGAGAGGATAGAAGATTAAGGTCATGATCCAAGTATTTTCAGTGAAGAGAAGTGGGATCTTGGGTGGGTTTATATAGGGAAAGAGAGGAATTTCTTTAATATTTAGGTTTTGGACTCTACAAAATAAAATATTTCAAACCAAAAACCTTCCTATGGTTTTTGCCCATGGTTTTTTTCAAATTAGAGAGGTTTTCATTATTTTATTAGGAAAAGGTCCAAACATATTAAAATAATTTCCTTATTATGTGGAGGTGAGTCACACTTTTAAATAAATGAATTTAAAACTCTAAAATATATTAAATGTTTTGGAGGATTCATAAAGGCTTAATAAAATTGATCAAGTAAAATAAAAATCACATTATTTTAAGGGAAAAACATATATTTGGCATAGTATATCCATTATAGTATTTATTACATTGTTTTTGGGTTATTATGATGTCATAAAACACACCGTATATATATAGTATTTAATTTTTACCCAAAATTTCGATTGTCTTAGAAAATTATGAAAAATTCACCATTGGATAATTCTAATATTCTACTAAGTTTAAATTTTTATTCCAAACAACACTTTTGTGGAAAAGTGAAAAACCAAAATAGATCTACAAAGTAAGTTAAACGCCGTAAGAAATTAAAAAAATCATTAAAAACAAGGCTGAAATTGTTGGAGTCACTTATCTTGTAGAGCTCCCAGAAAAGAGAATGCACCATCATGTTCGGGTCCTCTTAGAGTAGATCTTCAAAGTGGTTATCCAGCTTATCCCATGTGTGATAATACTCCTCCACATTAATCCTCCTCTCATTGAAACCTTGTGCCATGATTTTATCTTGTTTACTGATCCAAGCCTCTTGATCCTCATTAACTTCCACCCGAGGGAGTCTTTCCAAAATTATGTCTTTATCTTCCTCTGTTACCTTCATCTGGAATGGATCTAAGGCCAGATCCTCATTGGAATGTATAATAAGAGCCAGATACTTACCTTCCCCATTTTCCTCACCTTCCTCCTTGGTCCCTTCCACTTTTTCCTCATTATCTTGGTCTTGATTCTGAACTCCATTTTTTCCATTTTAAAGGGTATGGCCTTCCTTTCTTACACTCTTCTTGGCCGACCTTGTTTCCATCGGTTTTGGAATGTGTTAATAGTATTTGTGACCTTTTGATTTTTTTCCCTTGGCCACAATGCATTTACTAGAGTCTTGATTGCCCTTTTGTCCTTTCTTCCTTCTTGGACTGTGAAGTCCTTTCCCATGCATTCCTTACAAACTGTCCAAAAACATTTGGTTATAACTTCCATCACCAGATTCAACCTCATCTTGAACCTGAAATGGGTCTTGGACATCCAAACCTTCAAAGCGGTTGCCCAGATTTAGCACTGGGGCTTCCTTGATGGGGCTCCTTGATGACTTTGCCCTTCCTTATTTAACCTCAGAGACCACCTTCATTCCAGAGCACACATCCTTTGAGTAGGATGGGACCTTTGATATGAAAGTGTTTGGGTCCAGGGAACCCAAAACACTCACCTCATCTGGACCCCCCTGTTCCTTGTCACAGTTCTGGAAGGCAGACCTGCTCCTCAGAAATAGAATTTAATTTCAATCCTTTGTCAATAGGGTCTGGATGGACTTCCTCATCCAGAAAAAACCCCTTTGGTAGTCCAGTTCCAGTTGGCTCCACCTCAACGTTGTTATCAACCTGGACCTTCTCATCTGGAGGAACACCTACCGAAGTAATCTGATCCTTACCAAAGAAAACTGCCTCTGGCCCTAAGTCCACTAAACAAGAAACCTGTTCCTCTTCAGCTCCAGGGGCCTGCATCTGAATCTAGACACCCAAGTCCTATTTCAGGCGGCCAAAAACATCCACCACCTTTGGGTTAGCAGCCAACTACCCATGATGAATAGAATTTTTGGCTGAATCAGACGCCAGATGGTTCTCTGAAGTTGGATTGATCCCCAGCAGCATGACTTCATGAGGTTCCTAACTAGAATAACTTGGCTGGACCACACCACAACCATCACAATTAACATCCCTCTCCTTCGACATCTGCACTTGACTGAACCTACACCCGTGACGACACACTGAGGCCAGATGCCCAAGGGACCACATGAGACATAGTAGTTAGTCCACGAATTATAGACAACTCCTTGCTTCCACCGAAATTCCTCTATAACTAAAATACAAACCCAGTCCATCGGCGTCTTCAATAAATCAACCTCTATGCAAATTTAGGGGCAAACAGGATGGATAATAGCATCCGTTTGGTTATCCGAGCACAGAAATTGACCAACAAGATTCCCGAGAACCTTCAAAATAGAGGGATTTTTAAAGGGAAGAGGGAGTTCTGGGAGACTTACCCAAATCAATGAGGTCGGAGGATCCCGCTTCATGTGGAAAAATAAATACCATCAGAAGAGGAAGAAGAAACAACTGTTACAATTGCGAGGGGCACTGGACCACATGGAAACCAGATCTGACTCGGTCGCGAACCTAATCAAGATGTGGCATCTATCAATAAGACC
Organism: Viscum album; assembly: GCA_963277665.1. Classification (NCBI taxonomy): domain Eukaryota; kingdom Viridiplantae; phylum Streptophyta; class Magnoliopsida; order Santalales; family Viscaceae; genus Viscum; species Viscum album. Next base: position 1,403,835,159 of record OY728133.1, on the reverse strand, counting down.
AACCACTATACGATCCTTTAATCTCCATGATTCAAAGAAGAACCAGTCAAACTTTTCTATTGAAGGTCTCTGTTGATGAAAACGATCCACTAGAGTTAGGTTGAAGAGATTTAAATCATTGGAGAACTTCGAAAGCGATAATGGAAGCTGAGGCGAGCCTTCGTGCAAATCTGGAACCTTCTGGCTGAGCAGGATCTCTGTAAGTTTTGAGAGAGAGTCCGAGGGAGACAAAGGAATAAAATGGGGGTGGCGAGAAGAGGAGGATGGGAGAATAGAGCCTCCCCCTCCAAGGAGGATGGGGGAGCCAGGCGCACCGCCATCGATGCCTAGGGCATCGTCAGGAGGGCGATGGGAGGGGAGGGCGACTGATAATAATGATATATCCTTTTTTAACTATTCTAACATTCTGATTCCAAAAATAATATTCATTTTATCTAAATAATTTTTTAAATATGTTTATTTTCATTTTTAAAATTATATTTGACATTTATTGAAAAATTCTGGGTTTTTGACAATAATAGTTTTTGAACCCTTATAAAAAGTGCATTTCACTTCATAAAAAATTATCTGACTATTTATAATTAATAAACCTTATTTAATAATTCTATTTATTTCAAAAATACATTACTTCATCAAAATAAATCCCTTAATTGAATTTGAATATTTCTTGAAAATACAATTTGTGTTTAATTGAATCAAAATCAAAATCATTTATAAAGTAATAATAAAAATGAAAAAAAAATCATTATTCTATGTAATATACATATTCATATTATTAAGGTCTTGATAAAAATACCTTTATTACATCATTTTATTCCCTAAGAGTAAGGTGCACAATGGTGAGACTTTCATGGGGTCCTTCGACAAACATGGTTTAGGTCGTGATCTCAATGAGCCTGAACTTCTCCCATAAACAATTTTGCTCATGCTTAAGTTGTTAGATCTCATCTTGGGATTGGTCAAGGGCAAATCCCTGTGATTATATATCCCTTGGAAGCTCCGATAAATTGGCTTCATAGGGTACAATCCTGCTGGATGAGGTCGTCACTTCCTTTGTATGAGTCAATTGGATTCATTAAATCTCTATATTTATACTAATTATGTGATCACTATTTAATAGATATATTAATAATGGTAATATTCTTAACATTATTTTAAATTAAAAGATATAATCAAGGAAGTGCATGTTTTTTCTATAACCATATAACATAATAATACATTTAATTAAATCCCAAAGGGAAACTTCATTTATAACAGTTTGGGTCGTTACAATCTTCTCCCCTTGAGAAATTTCACCCTCAAAATTTTTATTTCACCCACCCTTAAAACAGATGAGGGTAATTCTATCTCATCGCTTCCTCTGGTTCCCACATTGCTTCTTCAAACTTATGGTTTCTCCAAATCACTTTGACAAGGTGCATTGTCTTATTTAATAGATCTTTGTCTCTATGATCTAAGATCTTCATTGGCTACTCCTCATAGGAAAGATCATTCTATAATGGTACCACATTTGGATTGAGTACATGTGAGGGGTTAGGTATGTACTTCCTCAAGAGTGATACATGAAATACATAGTGAACTCAATATAGGTTAGGTGAGAGTGCAAGTTGATAGGCCATCGCTCTGATGTGATTAAGGATCTCAAATGGGTCGATGTATCTTAGACTAATCTTTTCCTTATTTCCAAATCTCATCATTTTCTTCCATGGAGATATGTAGAGGAATATCATGCCTCCAACATCAAACTCTGGGTCTCATTGATGATTTTCAGCATAACTCTTTTTTCTACTCTGAGCAGCCTTGATGTGATGTTTAATGGTCTTAACCTTTTCCACCATTTCCTTGACCATTTCAAGACCTAGTAGTTTTTGTTCCCAAACTTCATCCCAGCATGTAGGTATCATACACCTCTTACCAAAAAGGGCTTTATAGGGATCTATTTAGATGCTTTAATGGAAACTGTTGTTGTAAGATAACTCAACCAGAGGAAGATGTTGATCCCATCCTCCTTTGAAGTTCATTAAGTATGCTCTCAACATGACCTCAAGTGTCTAGATAGTTTGATCAAATTGGACAATAGTTTGAGGGTGATATTATGTGCTAAAGTTCAACTCAGTATTCAGATCATGCTGGAGACTCTTCCAGAACTTAGAGATGAATATTAGATCTTGATCGGATATAATCAATAGTGGTACTTCGTGCATCCTGACCACTTCCTTGATGTATGTCCATGAAACTAGATCCAGTGAGAATTATTGTAATGGCCCGAACCTATCTAGTCCATTCCCTTGTTGAAATCTGGTGTTTAAGGTGTTCTAAGAGGTCAAGGTGACTCATCTCCAATACTTTTCCAAATCTCCAATTCTGGGAATAGTGTTTCCAGAACGGTAGGTCTACAGTGTTTCCAGAATGGTAGGTCTACAGTGTTTCCAGAACGGTGAGTCTATAGTGTTTCCATAATAGTGAGACATCTAACGGTAGGTCTACAGTGTTCCCAAAACGGTAGGTCTACAATATTTCCAGAATTGTGAGTTTACAGTGTTTCCAGAATAGTGAGACATCTAACAATAGGTCTACAGTGTTTCCAGAATGGTAGGTCTATAGTGTTTCCAGAATGGTGAGTCTATAGTGTTTCCATAACGGTGAGTTTACAGTGTTTCCAGAATATTGAGACATCTAATGGTAGGTCTACAGTGTTTCCAGAATAGTATTTCTACAGTGTTTCTAGAATAGTGAGTCTACAATGTTTCCAGAATGGTAAGATATCTAAAAATAGGTCTACAGTGTTTCTAGAATGGTAGGTCTATAGTATTTCCAAAACAGTGAGTCTAAAGTGTTTCCATAATGGTGAGTCTACAATGTTTCTAGAACTATTTCATTTCCTTTTTCAAATTTCCAGATTTTTCTAGATTTACCAGTTTCGCCTGTTTAACATTTTCTTTGAAAAAAAACACACTCAAGGCCTTGTTTTAAGAGATTTAAGGCTGATTCAAAGCCCATAACTCCTATATTAATTTGTCCTAAAACTCAGGATGTCTTTACTTGGTCAAATTGCATGGTTTAATGTGATCTTATCTCAATGGAAAATCCAGCATATCTTAAACCACTGCTCTGTTAAATCTTCTAAAGGAACGAGATATCTTCCTCCATTGTTCTTCCTCATTATTCCCTGGTGTGAGATTCTCAAACATTTCCTTCCTTCATGTATGTGTTGTGCATAGTGTTGTAGCCTTGGATTGTGTCTTCCTTGGAGTTTCTTCCTGCTGCATGTGCACCCCCTATTTTGGTGCAACCAAAAACTATCGATCAATCTTCGATATAAGGTATGATCTATTATCATTCTTCTGGGTTCATATCCTTCTATTTCTCCTTACTTGTTATGGAATGTTATCTCCATGTTCCTAATGAACTTTTCTTGGGTGTTTCCTGGTGTGGTGGTGTCTCTGCATCCTCAGGTGGATGCAGTCCTCCAGGAGAGGTGATTGTGATATGTTTTGTTGGATTGTTCTCATGCAAAGAGTATCAGAAACCTTTTAAGGTAGGGTATTCATTGCTTCTCTAATTATTTATGTACAATCGCAGAGTTATAAATATTTATCCCACTGGATCACAATGGAATTGACATAATAAATATTTTAACTGGATAAATAAATTGGTATCGATCGTATGTTATTACCTCTTGTTTCGATAGATAGTATGATATTTATGCTTTCCTTGTCTTTTATGTTATTCTTGATGGAAATTTGTAAAGAACGTAAATTGTGATTAATTATAATTATTCTTTTGAAGATAAAAGAGTCATGTAAATGAATTTGGTTGTTGTTGCAATAAGCATGTTAAATTGAATTAATTGATGAGCCAGAGGAATGTTGATGCTTGTTGATATTTCAATTAACTTTTTAGTTAATTTGTGATAGCTTACTATTTAGGTTTCCCATATTTGAAACCTAAAATTAATAAATTGGTTAATTATAGATGGATTAAAGAACTAGTTGTTTGATAAAAAGATAATTCCCAATAGGGTTCTGAGTTACCTTCTTACTTGTAAGACCGAGTGCCTTATGCTTCAGAGCCATGAGTGCTCATTATGTTTGAAGGATGGATACCTTGTTTAAGGTCCAAGAGCTCAGTTGATATGATATTTGTTTCCTATTTCTTGTGTGGTGTTGTGATCCTGGATGGCTGTTGTGATATGTGGGGGTAGGGAGGCCCATTAGTTGTGCCATTAGTTGATGCCTAGAGTGATGAGATGCATCAATTTATGCATATGCGTGTCGGGGAGGACACCAGAGATGATGAAACTTGTTGGATATGAATGTTAGATACTTAATGAATCTTATTGTTTGTTTATCTTCTTTACTTTCCCCAATTCTTAAGGTAACTGGTTTTTCTACCCTCCTTCCAAAAAGAGGTGAAGACTTGCGGGGTATGCCATGTACTTTCTATGTTTAGCTTCTTGAGGGAGGATGGGTCTATGATCCTGCTATAGGTGGTAAAGATTTGATGGGTAGTTCATCAACTCACCATGTTGAGCCCCCTTATGTTTGGTAGCTTAGAATTTTTTTCTAGAATGCCTGGGAATATGGGAAAGTAATAATGTTGTTAATAAATTATTGAATAAATGATGTTAACCCATGGAGTTGGAACTTGGTGTAATGCAATGATGAGGTTACAATTTAAAGGAACTGCGGATATTGGTTGGAATGCTAATGAAATGTAATGTGGAATTGATAATGGTTAATTAATGTTTAAGGAACTAATTAATGTACATTACAACTGATAAATGTAGGACCCTGGGACACCCTGAGAGGGGAGGGGTGAATCAGGGTGTCAACTTTTTCTTCTTAAAGTTATGGATCTTGTTCCCACGTTGGTAGGAACCCGTTAAACATGTATGATGGATATGATCAGTAATGAAACATTCACATGCAGAGAGATGACACGACTATTTTTACTTGGTTCACCACTAAGGGCTACGTCCAAGGAGCATACGCTGATAGGTTGTCGGTCATACCAAAATCCATTATGCTTCACTAGTTGTAGATTACAAATGTTCGGGCACAGTCACTCTGTCCCAGGCTCACTGCCTTTACAAAGGTTCAGGGATAGCTCACTGCTTCCCTTGGGTCACTCCCGTTGACTCCCCCTGGCTCACTGCCCTTGGTGAAGCCACACTCAGTTTATAGACATGAAGGTCTTTTCAATAGATAGACATGAAGTTCTTTGTCTCCTGTTCAGCATGAGACTTTGCTTGCATCAGAGTCCTGAGTTGATGCTCTATTAAAGTCCAAATTTCATCCACTGATGAATACCTTTTTTTCCCTTGTCCACTGGGCAAACAACCTTTGGAAAGGGCCTTTGGAAAGGGCCTTTGCAAAGTACCCTACTTCGCAAGGCTCCCAATTTTGCAAAGCTCAAACAAGCCTTCACGGAGTCCCTGCCTTTTCACGAAGCTCAATCGCGAAGCACTCTCGCAATGCACAAGACTTCGCAATGTTTGGTTGTCGCGGAGCTCCTGCCTCTTCGTGAAGCTCACCGAGCCAACACAGGGCGCACGACTTTCGCGGAGCTAGAATAGCCACCGTGAAGCTCCTCTTTTGCGAAGCACACTGCCTTCGTGAGTGACCTTTGCGAACTGAGAGCAAAGAATTTTCATTGAGAGATCTCTCTACTTCTCTCGAGGGGGTCGACCTGTATTTATAGGCGATTCCACCGACCCTCGACCCTTCCGCGTGAATTCAGCGCCATGTCAGCTCAAATCGCGAAGCTCCAAAGTTTCCGCCGAAATTCTCTCAAAATTGCAAAGAACTGCGGCAATTTTCCATTTGCAGAGCTCATCGTAATCACGGAGTGTTCCATAATTTCCTTCACGCCTTCACCGCGAAGCACCCTCGCAAAGATCTTCGTCGCCGTGATGCTCTTCATCCTCTGCCGTTCGCGAAGCTTTGAAGTAATCGCGAAGAATCACCGCCTCCATAATTCTGGTCTTCTCGAATTCCAAACCATTAAGCCACTCTTCGCGAAATTCATTCCATTACCATATTTAATTATGCTCTTCATGGAAATCCTATTTTCACGATGCTAACAAACTTCCAAATTTTGGACCCCAAAAATTTGGCAAACATTGGGAAGCGGTGCCACCTTCTGCTGGTTCACATTCTGAACTTCCACTGAAGTTATTCCTTTCTCCCCCATTGACAACAATCCCAAAGACCGGTAAAGTGTTCAATGTTATGCTCAAACCATACTCCCCATGGATAGTATCTCTCCCACAAACCTGCATCACATCCATAAATAGATAAAGACAGTTATCATAATCGGGGAGAGGGTATCTCGGATCCTCCTTATGCACTAGGAGGTGGCTGAACACCAAGGTTTAACTGATGCTTTTCAAACACAGTTGCTGACAATGGCTTCGTCAGGATGTCAGCCACTTGCTCATCAATTCCTTCATAATTCATTCCTTTGTCAACGTTCTTCAATCAAACATGGATCCTTAATGAAAGCCTTTGAACTCAACATTCCACCATGGAATCTCATTTTTCAACAAAGTTTTATGTCATTTGTTTGCTCTGTCAACAAGCACGATCACCTCTGTGATTTTCCTTCTGTTGTTGCCTTCTGTTTTTATTTCATCACAAACTCCACTATCGTGATATGTATCCTTTGATAGATCAGCTTTAGCATCATCATAGTTTGATACAATGTGAAGTGCATGACCATCGCATGAGTCCAATGTGCATGGTCGTCACAGAATGCCAATCCCTTGCACATTGTCTTCTTCTTCAACCATCTTCCTCTACTTCATGAAAATCATACGATTCTATTCTTAAAGAAGTCTCTTACATGGTTCTCATGCAATCATGAAGAGTTGCATGGTCTTCATCAACCGTCATGTCTTCTTCTTCATCCACAGATGGATTATGCCTCACCATTCTTCACTGTTGTAAACAATGTGTCACCTTTGACACATGTTCTTTGAACTTATGATCAGTACAACAATCATCTAAATTCTCATTCCTCCATTTCATTGGAGTACTTCTTGATCTCCTTAATTTTGATCTTAATTGACAACAAATACAACCTTATACACAAAGTGGTCCCAACAATAAAAAGGGAATTAAGTAATATAATAAATATCTTTAATTGATTGTGTGGTTATAGGATACCTAGTCTTAACAGTGGTAGTCGGGAGTCTGAGAGACATTAGCTACAGTTGAGTCTAAGACTAGGTTATTTCCATAGTGTGGTTGTGAGCTGTATTATATTTTTTAATTTTTGTGTTTCTATATGATAATCCACCCTGTTAGTTATGGAAACTGACACCACGAGGATTCTGAACCCTGGGGGTGTTTTCCCTAACATTTCGGTGGGAGGATGGATGGCTGACTACCCCCTTCATCCCTACTCTCTTCTCTTGGTAGTTACTAGTGCTGGTAGGCATAACATTTAGTTTTCCTCATATATGTGTGTAGAGGGATATAATGGCTTGTGTTTATTCACACACATATATTCTGGATATAGTTTCATATGGACTACTATAGGTGTAATGTGTATAGGTTATGATGGCTTGAGGATCCTTACTCGGCGTATGGGTTGTAATGGATTAAGGTATAATGCCCGATGTATGATACATGTTATGTGAGCTATGGTGGCTCCCAGAAACTACCTGGTTACTTTGGTTACATGGACATAGTGGTTGTGTTTCATGAGGTTCATGTTTTGGCGCTTCACCCAGGTGTCTGAGGGAAATCCTTTTTGGAGAGAGATGGTTAGGACGTGCGATGTTGGGGAAAATCAGAAAACCAATGGGGAAATAATAGCGGGGTACCCTTGATATTCCATATTATATTATATACTCTTGTATGTGATACTTAGTGAGAGTAGTCATGGTGAGGCTGGGAACTTAGTATACTTGTTTAGGTGACGATTTATTTTCACTTTTTGTTCACTGTGCTTTAGCATTCTTTCTTTACTTTTGCATGAGAAACTCTAGGTAATATCCTATTGAGTATACTGTTATACTCACCCTACGTATATATTGTAACTTCCCGGTTCCGGGTTCCACTCAATGGGTGCCCCGAACCCGGTTTTCCACGTGACCTCAAGCGCATTTCCCCAAACGCCAGAGGCTACCGACTAGCAGCGAGGGCCCAGGTCTGATAGTGGGGAAACTATGCCCTCATTTTTCAAAGTGTAGCATAACAGAATAAAATAAAAAGCATACAACAATAGCGGAAGCAATAAACCATCCACATTTAAATATAACAACTGCAGTAAAAGATAACCAACAGTTATATATGTGATGACGCAACATGTCTTAAGTTCTATGAAAACATCCAGAACATGTTACAAAGCAATACAATACAATACAGAGTATAGAAAAACAAAACAAAATAGCCGGTAGCATCACGAGCCTAGGCCTAGTCCCATGCTCCCCTACTCCTCAACAGCAATCAAGTACATGTATAGGGACCCTTGCCCTTATCCAGACCTGTAGAAATGAAATCTGTTTGGGCCGAAAAGCATGACCCAAACAGGGTGTGAGAAATAAATCCCAGTAGGCACCCACCAAAGGCACGTGCCCAACTGTGTAAAAATATGCAATGACAGTGTGCAGTAGTAAAATGAAATAAAAAAAGTAATACTCAAAAGGAACTAACTTTACCAGTTATATTTCCATTTTATTATTATTTTAATCATTCAATTTAAGATATCACCATAGTGAATATTTTAAGAAAAATAGCCAGTGTCCTTAGACAGGTAACCCTTACCCTCAGGTAAAGAGAATCCAAACACAGGAATCTGCCCACAGGCATATCGAATATTGCCCACAGGCATACAAGGTGTCACCTACAAGCACAGAATCAATTGCCCACAGGCATGGAAGAAGTTACCCACAAGCTAAGTAGTACACTGCCCATAGGCTAATCACAACACCACCCTCAGGATAACAAGTAACTGGCCATGCCAACATGTAACAAGAAATAAACATGCAATTCCTCTCAAGGTAATTCTATAATAAAGGTTATAAAGGTATACCCTTGAGTATCCTGGCCAAATGGCTAAACAGAGGAACACACCCACGGGGTGGTCCTGGATCCAAGAAGCGATCCCAAACAACAATTTATTATCACATTTAAATTACCTATACAATTCTAGGTATTTAATTCAATAAGTCCTTATCCATATGACACCCCATTCATGGGTGCATATCACAATGGTACACAAAACACACATCAGTTGGAAAATTAAACACCAAGCCACCTACCTTAAATGCCCCTGATCAGTATACTCGAAAGTCGCTTCCAGAAACGCCCAAGAACGACGTAGATCTGACGTAGAAGAAAACCCGTTCAACTCAAATAACTTCCATTAGAGGAAGAATTGGTAAGAACTACGCAAGGAGATGGGAGGGCTTGCCCGTGGGGTTCCAACGTGATTGACGGAAGCGGAAACGGATTCCCAACGCTCGATCTAGAGGTCCTCGAAGGTTCGGTCATCCTCTCCTAAGCACTCATCCGGTTCTAAGCCAATCCTGTGAACAGGGTTGGCTAATGCCCATTTTAAGTGAAAAAAACAAAGTACACGGCATGTAATTTTGACTACACAGCGTGTAATTTCTTCATTTAACTGTTCCTCTAGCGGTACCGCCAAACTTTTCATTTGTCGACATGAGTACACAATGTGTATTCCCGACTACACGGTGTGTACTATCACCCAGCTGGCGGTTTCTCCCGCAGCCTTACTGTTTCGTTTGCCGACTGAATACACAGCGTGTAAAGGACCACTACACGGCGTGTAGTCAGTTTTTACACCCTTAGTTGCCAACAAGGATACACACCTTGTGTACTCATCCCACACGGCCAAAGTACACGGCGTGTGGAAAAGTACACGGCGTGTAGTCCCAAAATTTAGGATTTTCCCCCATTTTCCTTATTTTCTCAAAAACACTTAAGGAAAAGAGAAAAAAATAAACCCGTACCTCAAAAATAAGAACCAAGTTCTTAAAAACTTCCCCCCTTAAAGCAATTCGCCCCCGAATTTCCCTTCCAAGGGTGGTGAAGATATATCCATGAATAACTCCGGCCACTGAGCACGTACGTCAGTCTCCCACTCCCAGGTTTCATCCTATACTCGGCCATGCTGCCATAGCACCTGTATGAGAGGAACTGACTGGCCTTGGAGAACCTTCGTGCTCCTATCAACGATACAAATCAGATGATCCTCAAAGGACGCATTTAACTCAAGATCAACCTCATCGGGCTGAAAAACGTGAGACATGTCTGAATGATAACGGCGCAACTGAGATACATGGAAGACGTCGTGCATGGCTCAGTGCCTCTGTGGTAACTGCAACCGATAGGCAACCGGCCCGACTCTCTCCAGAATCTCAAATGGACCCACATACCTCGGTGAAAGTTTACCCTGTCTCCTGATCCACCTGTGTCCCAACCTTGTTGAAACACGTAATAAAACCTGATCCCCGACCACGAACTCCAAGGGTCATCTGTGGCAGTCAGCATAAGATTTCTAACAAGACTGTGTGGTATCCATCCGTTTCTGAATCAATTGGACATGCTCAAGAGTCTCCTGCATGAGATGTAGTCCCAATAAAGTTGCCTCACCTGCCTCTAACCAGCACAAGGGTGATCAACATGGCCTACCATATAAAGCCTCGTAAGGTGTCATCTCAATAGTTGCCTGAAAACTGTTATTAAGGGAAAACTAGACTAGGGGTATATGTTTCTCCCAAGAGCCCTTAAAGTCTAGGATGCATGCACGCAGCATGTCCTCAAGCACCTGTATCATACGCTCTGACTGAACATCGGTCTGAGGGTGGTAAGTTGTGCTTAGAAGCACCTGTGTACCCAGTGCCCTTTGAAAACTCTTCCAGAAACGAGATGTAAAATGGGAGTCCATATCTGAAATGATAGAACGAGGGACCCCATGAAGACGTACGACCTCTCAGATATACAACCTTCTGAGCTCGTCAACTTCGAAGGTCTCCCTGATTGGAAAAAAGTGAGCTACCTTTGTGAGTCTGTCCACAACAACCCACAAGGCATCATTGCCTCGAGGCGACCTTGGCAACCCAGTCACGAAGTCCATCGCGACATCATCCCATTTCCACTCCGGGATGGGTAACTATTATAGCAGTCCGACTAGCCTCTGATGCTCCGCCTTCACCTGCTGACAGGTGGAACACCTCGTAACAAAACCAGCTATCTCTCTTTCCATACTCGGCCACCAGTACTGACGTCTCAAGTCTATGTACATCTTGGTAACCCCAGGATGAACTGCCCAAGCTGAAGCATGGAACTCCTGCATCAACTCCTCACGTATATCCCCTGGAACCCACACTCGTCCATGGAAACGCATGATTTCATCATCGCCTATCATCCACCTAGGAGGAGTGTCCTCACTTGCCACTGACTCCCGTAGAACTAGGCCTTCTGAATCATATAGTTGTCTCATTCTCACTCTATCCAGGAGGGTATAGGTCACAGCTAAAGATGAAAGATAGTTCTGCCCCTGACTGTTGTGCACCTCTAGATGCATCTCAGAAAACAAATCCATCAGTTGTCATTCACCACTGGCCTCCTGCACTGCCTGTATCTGAGTCTTCCTGCTCAGTGCATTAGCTACTGCATTACCTTTACTAGGTGTATAGGAAAGCTCAAAATCGAAGGACTAAAGGTATTCAACCCACCTTCGTTGTCTTAGGTTCAAGTCACGCTGGGTAAAGATGTAATTGAGACTTTTGTGGTCCGTGAACACCATAAAATGTTCTCCCAAGAGATAATGTCTCCAACAGTGCAACGCATGAACAACTGCAGCCAACTCGAGATCATGCATCAGGTAATTCCTCTCATGTGGCCTCAAATGCCAAGAACCGTACGCAACAACTCAATCACCCTACATCAACACTGCTCCCATCCCAATACCTGATGCATCACAGTAAACTGTATAGCTCTTCACCTGCTCTGGGAGTATCAGGATCGGTGTTGATGTCAACCTTCCCTTCAACTCCTGAAAGTCTATCTCGCAAGCTTCTGACCAAACGAACTTCACACCCTTTGTAGTCAATACCTTAAATGGCACTGCTAAGCGGAAGAAGTCATGTATAAAGCGTATGTAGTAACCAGCCATCCCCAAGAAACTCCGTATCTCAAACACGTTCTTAATCTGCTCCCAGGAAACTACCTTATCTAGGTCTAATGAAACTCCTACCTCTGAGATGATATGACCCAGGAAGTGAATTTGGTCCATCCAAAAGTGGCACTTTGAGAGCTTAGCATATAGTCGATGCTCTCTTAGTGTACTCAATACGATCTCAAGATGGGTGGCATGGTCGTGTCGAGTGTGAGAGTACACTAAGATATTTTCCATGAATACTACCATAAAATAATCCAGATAGGGATGGAACACACGATTCATCAGAGCCATGAAAACTGCTGGTGTGTTCGTGAGTCTGAATGGCATAACCGTATACTCGTATAGACCATACCTGCTCCTAAAAGTTGTGAGAGGTATATCAGATGGTCCAACACACAGCTGATGATATCCTGATATTAAATTAATCTTCTAGAACACTCGTGCTCCACGAAGTTGATAAAAAAGATCATCAATCCTAGGAAAGGGATATCAGTTCTTAACCGTCAACTGGTTCAACTTCTGATAATCCACATAGAGTCTGAGGGTACTGTCCACATTCTTCGCAAAGAGGACCGGCGAACCCCAGGGAGAAGTATTGGGTCGGATGAAACCCTTTTACTGTAACTCCTCTAACTGCCTCTTGAGCTCCTGCAACTCAGGCGTGGCCATCCTATAAGGAGGAATGGACACCGACGCTGCTCCTGGCACAATCTCAATAGAGAAATCCACCTCACGCTCTGGAGGTAGACCTGAAAAGTCATCTGGGAAGAAATACCTGAAATGATCAACCACTGGAGGGAAATCCGTCTGATAAGTCCCCTGATCATCCAGATATAAACTTGCAATCTGGGCTATGACTCCACCCCACCCATGATGCTCTGGTCCATCTCGACACACCTGAACATCCCATTCTCCCTTGTATAGAAACTCTCCGCCCTCTGGTGACGTGAAACTCACCCTACGACGATAGCAATCTACAAAGGCTCTAAAGGGAACCAACTAGTCCATTCCGAGAATGACATCATAAATCATCATCTCTAAGACATAGAGGTCCCAAAGAAAGTGACACCCACCAACCTTAAGGGGTACTCCTTGCACTGACACACATCAATCGTTCTAGTCACCAACGGAGTGTCTAACGCCATAATAGAAAAAGAAGAAGAAACACAGAGCTCAATGCTCTCCACAACGGGTACAAATATGAAACGATGTGTGGCACCCGTATTGAAAAGTACTGAAGATAAGACAGAAGCTAATAGAATAGTACCTCTGACAGTAGAAGGTCTGGGATCCTGGTCCTGCTGGGTCTGTTGCACTGCACATGCATGCCCAGTGTCGCGGCCCTGCGACACAGCCTGACTACCCTGAGCTGTCCCACCCTACTGCCTCTGAGATCCTGGTGTCTGGCTACCATGGCCACAACCACCATCCATGCTTGCACGCCCTGACGTATTCCAGTTTCCCGACTAGTAAGAAGCGGCTGGTCCTGCTCCCATATGTGGAGTCTGCACATAACCCCTCTCACTAGCCACTGGTGGAAACGCCCTGCAAAAGCATTGCAGATGACCCATCCTGCCGCAAGCCCGACATTCCACTGGGTCTCGTGGACACTGAGGTCACTTGTGCCCCTCCTTACTACACTAGTAGCACATGACCTGGCCACCTGAAACATTATTCTGGCTGGTACTGCCACTCTGAGAGAAGTCCATATGTCTCTTCCTCTTACCCGTAGAAATAGTACCAGAAACTGGTGCTGAACCACCCTGGACCACACCACTAGCTTCTCGCAGGTTTCTCTCTGTAATCAGCACCTGGTTCACAGTAGCATGTACTGTAGGAAACCTGAAAACGTTCACCAGTTATCGGATGTCATATCGAAGACCATCCTCAAAACGTCTGGCTCTCAGCATCTCTTCGCCCACCAGTACGGGTGCAAAACGTTGAAGCTTGGTGAAACGAGAAGAATAATCCATCACTGACATAGCACCCTGCTGCAGGTTCATGAACTCTCGAGCTCGATCTGCCCTCAGCGTCTCTGGGAAGAATAAGTTATAGAAGACTGCTTGAAAATCTTCCCATGCCATGTATATGTGATGCTCTGACTGGGTGGTAACATCCCACCACCTCTTGGAGGAATCACGCAGCATATAAGTCGCGAGCTTGACCCTCCGCCCTGGAGGCATCTCTAAATGCTCAAAAATAGTCTGCATCGACCCCAGCCAAGACTCTGCAGCCTGTGGTCTGCCATCCCCTGAAAACATAGGCGGATGCTGCTGCTGGAAGATACGAGTCAACTCGGCCATAGATGTGGCAGACGGTGATGCTCCCTAAAAGGTTTGTATGAACCGCATAAAGCCTTCACGGAATTGTGCTTTCGCGCCTATGTCTGGTATAACAGTTGGCACCGCATCTGGCTCTGCTGGAGGATCCACTGGTAGCCCATGGCCCACCATCTCTAGAGTATAATCGTTGTCGCTCTCCTGGAGAACAACGCGTGGTCGTCTCGGCGACATGACTCTACAAGGTCAAACGCACACCTTAGATCCAGATTATCAAGACTAAAAATGAAGGGACCAAAAAGAGAACATGATGAAGAAGGCATTCAAGATTTGTAAAACAAGACTACACGGTGTGTATACTAACTACACGGCGTGTACCTGACTTCTCTTCCCTACCTGGGTCCTTCTACACAGCTAAGCCACATGACTCCCATTGAACAAAACTACACAGTGTGTATATAATCTACACAGTGTGTATGGTGTAATTTTACAACTGCCTGTGCCATTTGTGACACGGCTGACTACTCGTATTTAACTGCACGGTGTGTTACAACTGCACACGGCGTGTACACTACCCCGTTTCCCAGCCACACAGCTAAGTCCACACGGTCTGTCCTCGGAAAAGACTACACGGCATGTCCCACAGGTACACGGCGTGTTCTTGATGATCTTCGTCGACCCGTGTTGTTAGTTACATGGCCGGATACACGGCTCACACTACACAGTGTGTTCCAGATGGGCACGGCGTGTACACGAAAGGATTACACCAACCCGTGTTGTTAGTTACACGGTCGGATCCCCAGGTCAGACTATATGGCGTGTTCCACAGTGGCATGGCGTGTATTTCTTAAGGTCTCCTTTGTCCGTGTTGTTAGTTACACGGGCGGACTCCGGGTCAACACTACACGGCGTGTACATGCGGTACACGGCGTGTTCGCCCCAAGCATTTTCCTTCCCTGTGTCCCTTCCCACACAGTCTATGACACGGGAAGGACTACACGGCGTGTACTCAAAAAGTTTTCTTTTCTTCCCGAACAGAAGAACATACACGGCGTGTTTAAGGTACTACAAGGCGTGTATACTGGGTTTCCGGACAGTATGCCTCAGAAACTTCTTCGAAACCCAGAAAATACTGAAAAAACAACACCTAAGTGCCAAATTCCGATCCGTGAGGGCCCATACTCCCCGCGAATCAAAGTTTGACATCTTATATGTGTTATAACCGGATAAACCGTCAATGATCCACCAAATTCCGATCAATGAGGTCCCATACTCCCCAAAAAACCAAAGTTTGGAATCCATTATATAAATAGACTCACACAATAATACCCTATCAGACATCAGGTATCTATCAAAGCAGCTATCACAACAGCATGCTTTTACTAGCACAACATCTATCACAACAACATGCAATGCCTAATGCTCCTACATGGCATGGAAACTATGCACGGTATGTGATTTATAGCATGTGACTAAATGATTCTTAAGATGGAATACCCTCATCTCATAGGGTTTCAACTAAATAGAACCCATGAATAAAATATAAAAAACACAATCACAAGTGCGTCACCCTTCGGTGAAAATCAATTCAACTGTAAAATTGCAAAATCAGAAAAATTGCAACACGAGGTAAATTAGCTTTTCCCTATACACGGGTTAGCTACGCCCGGGCACAGCTTATTACCAACTACCATTCTCGTCATATCCCTGACTAAGGCTCCAAATAGTAATTCAAAGAAAAGAACCACTCTGATACCACTTTGTAACATCCCGGTTCCGGGTGCCACTCAACGGGTGCCCCGAACCCGATTCGTCACATGACCTCAAGCGCATTTCCCCAGACGCCAGAGGCTTCCGACTAGTAACGAGGGCCCAGGTCTGATAGTGGGGAAACTATGACCTCATTTGTCAAAGTGTAGCATAGCGGAATAAAATAAAAAGCATACAACAACAGCAGAAGTAATAAACCATCCACATTTAAATATAACAACTGCAGTAAAAGATAACCAATAGTTATATATGTGATGATGCAACTTGTCTTAAGTTCTAAGAAAATAGCCAGAACATGTTACAAATCAGTACAATACAATATAGAGTACAGCAAAACAAAACAAAACAGCCAGTAGCATCGTGAGCCTAGGCCCGATCCCATGCTCCCCTACTCCTCAGTAGCAATCAAGTACCTATATAGGGACCCTTGCCCTTATCCAGACCTGCAGAAACGAAATCTATTTGGGCCGAAAAGCATGACCCAAACAGGGTGTGAGAAATAAATCCCACTAGGCACCCACCAAAGGCTCGTGCCCAACTGTGTAAAAATATGAAATGACAGTGTGCGGTAGTAAAATGCAATAAACAAAGTAGTACTCAAAAGGAACTAACTTTACCAGTTATATTGCCATTTTATTATTCTTTTAATCATTCAATTTAAGATATCACCACAGTGAATATTCTAAGTAAAATAGCCAGTGTCCTCAGACAGGTAACCCTTACCCTCAGGTAAAGAGAATCCAAACACAGGAATCTGCTCACAGGCATATCGAATATTGCCCACAGGTGTACGAGGTGTCTCCCACAGGCATAGAATCAATTGCCCATAGGCACGAAAGAAGTTTCCCATAGGCTAAGTAGTATACTGCCCACAGGCTAATCACAACACTGCCCTCAGGCTAACAAGTAACCGGCCATGCCAACATGTAACAAGAAATAAACATGCAATTCCTCTCAAGGTAATTCTATAATCAAGGTTATAAAGTCATACCCTCAGGTATCCTGGCCAAACGGCTAAACAGAGGAACACACCCACGGGGTGGTCCTGGATCCAAGCAGCGATCTCAAAAAATAATTTATTATCACATTTAAATTACCTATACAATTATAGGTATTTAATTCAACAAGGCCTCAGTCATATGACACCCCATTCATGGGCGCATATCACAATGGTACATAAAACGCACATCAATTGTAAAATTAAACACCAAGCCACCTACCTTAAACGCCCCTAATCAGTATACTCGAACGTCGATTCCAGAAATTCCCAAGAACGACATAGATCTGATATAGAAGAAAACTCGTTCAACTCAAATAACTTCCATTAGAGGAAGAATTGGCAATAACTACATAAGGAGATGGGAGGGCTTACCCGTGGGGTTCCAACGTGATTGACGGAAGCGGAAATGGATTTCCAACACTTGATCTGGAGGTCCTCGAAGGTTTGGTCATCCTCTCCCGAGATCCCATCCAGTTCTAAGCCAATCCTATGAACAGGGTTGGCTACTTCCCATTTTAAGCAAAAAAAAAACAAAGTACACAGTGTGTACTTTTGACTACACGGCGTGTACTTTCCTCTTTTAACTGTTCCTCTGGCGGCACCACCAAACTGTTCATCTGTCGACATGAGTACACGACGTGTATTCTCAACTACACGGCATGTACTGTCGCCCAGCTAGCAGCTGATCCCACCGCCTTACTGTTGCATCTGCTGACTGACTATACGGCGTGTAAAGGAACACTACATGGCGTGTAGTCGGTTTTTACACCCTTAGTCGCCAACAAGGCTACACACCCTATGTACTCATCCCACACGGCCAAAGTACACGGCATGTGGAAAAGTACATGGTGTGTAGTCCCAAAATTTAGGATTTTTCCCCATTTTCCTTATTTTATCAAAAACACTTAAGGAAAAGAGAAAAGAAGAAACTCGTACCTAAAAAATAAGAATCGGGTTATTACATATATAAACTATTTTTCAGGTCACTTGGATCGGGTTGGAGATCAGGCTGGTTACTACTATCTTGGGGTTACAGGAGTTGTTCGGGCTTCGTGGTTGCTTCCATTTTTACTCTCTTTTGGTACTTGCATTTTTTCTTTCCAATTTTAGTAGTTTTGCATGACATTACATATATATACTTGGGATTTATTTTATATTGTAGTCTGAGTTGGAGTTAGTTAGTGTCTGTCTTATCTCTCTCTTCCACATGTGTTCTATTAGAGGGTAATGCCTCTCATTTGTGTGTTTAATATACCCTCGGTGCTAGTCGCTAACCCAGATACTATTGGAGGTGGGACTCGGGGGGGTCACTATCTCCCTTCTCACATTGCTGGTCCAGGAGGGGTATACCTTATAGGGAGGGGGTCGTGACAATTCCTCTCATATCGTAATGAAGTGTGCGGTTTTGTAAGACTATCCACCACAACCCATATATCATTATTCCTTCTTGATGTATTTGGAAGATTAGTGACAAATTACATGGTGATGTTTTCCCATTTTCATATAGGTATGGGTAATGGTTTCATAATCCCCTTGAATTTTTGCCTTTATGCTTTCACTTTCTCACATACAAGACATCTTGATGTATATTTTGCGATCTCCTTATTCATTTTGTCCCACCAATAGTGTTATCAGAGATCGCAATACATCTTTTTGCTTCCTGGGTGGATGGAGAAGGTTGAGTTATGTGCATCATCCAACAGATCCTTCTTTAACTCGGGATTTGATGGCACACATAGTCTTGACCCAAATCTCACAACACCTTTATCATTAAAATTGAACTCCGAGGATTTTTCTTTCCTTATAGCTTCCACTTTCTTCTGAATTCCCATGTCAACTCTTTGAGAATCCTTTAACCTCTCTAGAATAGATAGTTGGGAAATCATTTGTGAAAGGATTTATGATGTTCCTTCATTTATGATTCTTGTGTCCATCCTTTCCAAATATAAGAAGATAAGATCCCTCTAAATTCCCATCAATGATGGAATTGTCAGATCCTTTCTACTTAAAGCATCTTCCACTTTATTTTCCTTCCTATGATGGTAGTGGATAGAGCAGTTATAGTATTTGATCAGCTCTAACCATCTTCATTGGTGCATATTCAACTCTTTTTGTTTGAATGTATACTTGAGGCTTTTATGATCCATATATATTTCACACTTCTCCCCAAAGAGATAATTCATCCAAATTTTTAAAGTAAAAATCACTGAAGCCAACTCCAGACCATGTGTTGGGTAGTTCTGTTCATGAACTTTCCACTACCTTGAAGCATAGACAATGAATTTTTCATTTTGCATCAACACAAAACCCATACCCTTCTTTGAAGCATTGCTGAATACCACGAAAAACTCTACACTTGTGGGTAGTGTGAGCATAGGCATAGTGATAAGACTCCTTTTAAACTCCTTGAATATTTCTTTTCATTCATCATTCCAAGAAAACTTGACTCCCTTCTGAGTTAGGTTGGTGAGAGGGTTTGATAATCATGATAAATTTCTCACGAATTGATGATAATACCCAGCTAACCTAAGGAAACTACGGATATCTATCAAAGATATTGGCCTCATCTATCCTTAAATTTCTTTTTTTCGAAGGGTCTATAGATATCCCATTTCTTGTGATGATATTTCCCAAGGAAGATACTTCCTTCAACTAGAACTCACATTTGTTGTACTTGGCATAAAGATTTTCCTTTCGCAAGGTCCTTAGCATATTATTCAAAAGATCCTTATACCCCTCTTTGATTTTGGAGTATATTAGAATATCATCTATAATGACTACTGAAAATTTGTTTAGGTAATCTCTAAAGACTCTATTCATCAAGTCCATAAAGATTGTTGGAGCATTGTGAGTCCAAAAGGCATTAATATGAATTCATAGTACCCATACCTTATACGAAAAGTAGTCTTGAGGATATCCTCCTTCTTCACCCTAACTTGGTAATATCCCGACCATAGATCCACCTTGTAAAAGTATTGTGCTTCATGTAGATGATTGAAGAATTCATCAATCTGAGGTAGGGGATACTTGTTCTTTATCGTGA
The DNA here is from genome assembly GCA_963277665.1 of Viscum album. Taxonomy (NCBI): domain Eukaryota; kingdom Viridiplantae; phylum Streptophyta; class Magnoliopsida; order Santalales; family Viscaceae; genus Viscum; species Viscum album. The sequence continues at coordinate 1,403,814,908 of OY728133.1, read as the reverse complement.
TCTTTTTGAGCTCACGGTAATTGATGCAAAGGCACATTGACCCGTCCTTTTTCTTGATGAAGAGGACTGGAACACCCCATGGTGAAGAACTTGGTCATATGAAACATTTATCCAGATTATCTTGTAGTCATTTCCTTAGCTCCTCAAGTTCCACAACAACCATTCAATATAGAGTATTGGATAAAGGTAATGACCCAAGTATAAGCTCAATCAAAAATTCAATATCTCAGCTAGGAGGAATACTAGGAAATTTATCAGGAAACACATCAGCATATTCCCTCACAATGGGCATGTCTTCAAGGATGATTCTTTCCTTATAATAAATCATTTTAGCTAGATATGCTTTCTCATATGGCAATAATATCCATGCTTGAGATGATGGTGCTAAAGATGATTCATCTTTCTCCTTGCAATTGTACAGAATCTGAGGATGATTCTCAATATAGAGAGTGATTTCCTTCTCATGACAATTTATGTTAGGTATATATAGGGAAAGTCAATTCATACCCAGAATTGCATCAATTCCACCAAAGGGGGTATCACAAGGTTTTCTGGGGAATTCATCCCACAAACTTTGATAAGGGGGAGTTATATATCTTAGGATGCAATAATTTCCCCATTTGTCATTTTCACCAACATCTCTACTTCCATGCTTTTTGGGGGTGTTTGAATAGTTCTACTAAACTTTTGTGATATAAAGGAATGTGTAGAACCATAATCAAAAAGTATGTTCACTATTCTTGAATGAATAACTAGTGTACATGTCACCACTTTGTTGTCAAGATTCAATTCAACGGTAGTGATGGAAAAACCTCACCCTTGCTGCCTTGGAGGTTGTTGGTTGTATCTGAAAACCCTTAGCCAAGTGCATTGGTTTGTAAAATGCTTTGGTTCCTTGTAGTTTTACCAATGAACAATATGTTGAGGGTTTACTAGAGCATTCCTTTCCTTCATCTATGTATCAGGTTTCTCTTGTCGGTAATCACTAGATAGATTCCTTTCCTTCCCACACCTAAATCATTTCATTTTCCCCATCAAGAAATTTTTAGGGTGCTTCTTTCCACACCTTTGGCAAGTGGGATGTTGAAATTTCTTGGCACCATTAGATCTCTCTATCTGACCACCAAAATTGATCCCCACTTTCCGATTCTTATCCCTGTGATTCCCCTGAGATTTTACTATCTCTATTTCTATTTTGAGGGCACATCAGACAATTTCTTCATAGCTATCAAAGTCATGAATGTCCAGGTATTTTCGTAGGCTAGGTTTTATCTCATCAAAGAAGTAGTAAACCTTGAATTCCGGTGTAACGACAAAGCAGGAGGTGTACCGTGCAAGCCTTATGAAGTTTGTTTCATACGCCCTGATAGATTTGTTGTCTTTATGCTTGAGGATAAGGAAATATCTTTCCATTTTAAGTCGGAGGGTGCGGGGAAAATACTTATCAAAAAACATTTTCTATAAATTCATCCGCACCATTGCTTCAATCTATTCCTCAAGCTTCAGATTTTTTATCAATGTCCACCATTGATTAGCTTCACCCTCCATGTGATAAACAGCCAAAAGAACTTTCTCTTATTCGGAACATTGAAGGATGGAGAATATATTCTCAATGGAGTTGATACATCATTCAACAATTAAGGGATTAGATGATTCATTAAAATTTGGAGGCCTTTGTCACGTGAAGCTCTTGATTGTGGATTGTTCTATTTTGGGTAAATTTGGAAGCTCCTCTTGATCTAGGTTTCTATTCAAACCCTATGTTAGCTAAGAGAGTATCTTCATGAAGTGTTTGATTCCTACTCCCATCAAGTTGGGCATCTCATTGGGGCAGTCATTACATTGTTATTCACATTGATTGTTTACCTGATTCCTCCTATTTCTGGCCATTGGCTAGAATAAAAGAAAAATTAAATATGAGTATATTTAACTTCTAAACACATAAATGGGAATTTAATGACATTAAAGGGATAACTTATAACTTACATGTATTTTCTTAACTTATGGATTTCTAGGATTTGATCTTTGTTACCCATGATCTATTTCCCAACATATACTCTTATGTGTATTTTTTTAATCCCTTAATAATGGTTCATAATGACCTTATGAATTACCAAAGCATATACCCCGAGAGTGTCAAACTAGGTGTGTAGTAAGGCTCGTTATCGTGTACCAGGTTATCCCGAGTTAGGCCCATAATATCTTTTCATATTTGTTACTCCTAGGTACATTCATGCTAGAACCACGCCCACTTGTAGTATCCAGATAGGGATGTATTTTCTTGATAAAACACTTACTCTATACTCACCAAAATTTTATGGATGTATTCTTATACTTAGTCTTATCTCAAAGGATTTTACTAGAGTTTTCTAATCCTAATCCCAAAAATAACTAAACTTTTCCTCTAATACCAATTATAACAACTCTTCTTTTTATTACACATTAATACGTGATTTAATTACATAAAATTACACTTAATACAACCTTAAATATCTAAAATTATATTTTATTTGGGAATTAGGTACATTGTATTACAACTTTAAACATGAATTATAATATTTTATTAAAAACTTCTTTAACATGCCTAAGCTTAAAACTGCATTGGATAACCTGGGGAAAATACATAAGAAGGGGATGAGCCATAAATCCCAATAAGGGAATAAACATGTAATAACATGAAGATAATAATACATGTTAAACAAGGCATATCAATGAGGTATAAAGGAACATGAATAATAAGGTTTGATATAGCATGATATTCATAACATGAGAAATGTAGCAACAACTTAAAACACTGCATCATAAACACAAGTCAAGGATAAAACCTCAAGACTTATTGGTATACAAAGTCCCATAAAATAATCAGGTACCCCCCTATCCTAACATTATGTATCATGATACTAAATATTACCCAATGCATTGGAGCGCTATATAATTTTGGGCACACCCGTCACTTTCATTTCATTCTCATGCTTAAGTGTGCCACATAGATCATAAAACATGGATCCATTCATCATAATAATTTATTCCACGATCAAGGAGTGTGGAATTAATATATGTAATTCACCAATCAAAAGGTATATGTTCATAAAAGTTAACACCCTTGATATGAAATGGGTATGGTATTCACTACACATTTGGTTTGGCATGGAAAATCACAGTGAAAATTTGGCTTCATAACGACATCACTTAAAAGTTCATAAAATGGGTTGATGAGAGAAAAATGGATCTCTTATAACTTGGACATTAAGTGTACAGTAATAGGGTCATGTAAGGACATTTCCACACATTTATAATTAGAAAAACAAGGCATGCGATAATAAACGAGCTTGAAGAAAAAAGGGAGAGGAAAGGATGCTTATGAAATTTCGGCATGATAATGAGTGTACATGGGAGGGATTAATGAGAGAGAAATAGGTATATAATCATTTTTAAATAATAATAAAAATATGGGGAAGGTGAGAAAACATATACCATCATTATTAGTTGAAAATAAAAGGGAATAACAGGATAAAGAAACTTGGATAAATATGAGAAAAGAAAGATTCCTTATGAAATTTCAACATGAGGGTATTCTTAGGAGGGATTAATGAGAGAGAAATGGGTCTCTCGTAATTTTTAAATCCTGAATGGTAGTATAGGGTAGGTTATAAAACATACCCCATAATTAGGAATTAAAAATATAAAAGGCCATAACAAAGAGGAGATTCTTGAATAAAAGCGAGAAAGAGAGGATTCCCTTACCTTAAGAGTATGACACCAAAAGCTTGAAAGAAGAGTATTGAGAGATTGGGGGAACCTTAGGAGGATTATAGAGAGAGGATGGTAGAGTAAGGTCATTCTATAAGGATTTTTAGTGAAGAGAAGTGAGAGATTGTGTGAGTTTATATAGGAAAAGAGAGAGATTTCTTTAATATTTAGGTTTTGGACTCTACAAAATAAAATATTTCAAACCACAAACCTTTCCATGGTTTTTTACCATGGTTTTTGCCAAAGTGGATAGGTTTTCATTATTTTATTAGTAAAAGGGATGAACATATTAAAATAATTCTCTTTTTTATGTGGAGGTGAGTCACACTTTTAAATAAATGAATTTAAAACTCTAAAATATATTAAATGTTTTGAAGGATTCATAAAGGATTAATAAAATTAATAAAGTAAACTTAAAATCATATTATTTTAAGTTAAAACATATATTTGGACAATGATACCCATTATAGTATTTATTACATCATTTTTGGGTCATTATGATGTCATAAAACACACCCTATATTTATACGGTATTTAATTTTTACCCAAAAATTCGGTTGTCTCGGAAAATTATGAAAAAAATCATTGTTGGATAATTTTGATGTTATGATTCCAAAAACAATATTAATTTTATATAAATAATTTTTTAAATATGTGTATTTTCACTTTTAAAATAATATTCTACATTTATTGAAAAATGTTGGGTTTTTTATAATAACAATTTTTGAACCCTTTTAAAAAGTACATTTCACTTCATAAAAAATTATATGACAATTTATAATTAATAAAAATTATTTAATAATACTATTTATTTCAAAAATCTATCAATTCATCAAAATAAATCCCTTAATTGAATTTGAATATTACCTGAAAATACAATTTGTGTTTAATTGAATCAAAATCAAATTCATTTATAAAGTAACAATAAAAATAAAAACAAATTCATTATTTTATACAATATAAATATTCATATTATTAAGTTCGTGATATATATCCCTTTATTACACCGACGTACGCCCTAAAAGTAAGGTGCGCGACAGTGAGACTTTCATGGGGTCGTTCGGCAAACATGGTTTGGGCCATGATCTCGATGAGCCTGAACTTCTCCCATAAATAGTTTCGCTCATGCTTAAGTTGTTGGATATTAGTTTGGGCTTGGTCAATGGAAAAGCCCAGTGATGTTATCTCCCTCAGAAGCTCCGATAAATGGGCTTCATTGGGAAAAATCCTACTGGATGAGGTCATCACTTTGTCTAAGTCAATTGGATTCATTAAAGCCTTATATTTATACTAATCATGTTATAATTGTTTAAAAACTATATTAACAATGGTAATATTCTTAAAGGTCTTTTAAATTCAAATATATAACCAAGGAAGTGCATTTTTTCGATAACCAAATTACATAATAATACATTTAATTAAATCCCAAAGGGAAACTTCATTTATAATAGTTCGGGTCGTTACAGATGAATTTGTTGTATGGAATGATCATTTGGGTCATTTATGATCAATTATGACAAGAAATATTAATAAATGTGTGAATAAACATCCATTGGTTGATAAAAATGTTATTACACCTAATGATTTCTCATGTGCTGCTTGTTCTCAAGGAAAATTAATTATAAAACCATCACTATCGAAAATTAGGACTAAATCCCCTCTGTTATTGGAAAGAAAACATGGTGACATATGTGGTTCAATACATCTTCCATGTAGACTATTCTGGTATTTTATGATTTTAATTGATGTTTCAATTAGATGATTTTGTGTGTGCTTACTATCAACTTGGAACCAGACATTTGTGAGATTGCTTGAACAAATAATCAGTTTAAGGGCACAATTTCTAGATCACTTAATAAAACATATTCATCTTGATAATTTTGGTGAACATTCACCATATTCTTTTGATAATTATTTTATATTGATTGAAATGTGTTTTGAACATCTTGTTGGACATGTCCATACTCAAAATGGTATATTCGAATCATTTATACAGAATTTATAGGTTATTTCTTGATCGTTTCTCATGAAAACACAATTTCCTAGTTCAGCATGGAGATATACAATTTTTCATGCAACAAATTTTGTTCAAACAATACCATCCAATTTTATGGGTTTTATATAGTACCCCGCCTTTTTATCACATAAACTTTCATTACATTTTACAAAACCGAGGATCTTTAAGGTTTAGTGTCTTGGAAACCAGGAACTTTAAACATGAAAACATAAAACATTCTTCTAAAACACTTGAAAGGCTTCTCCTCATGTTCATACTAGGTTCATTACTGCATCACATAACCTGGGGACATACATCAAAAGAAAGGGTGATCAAAAATCCCAGTAAGGGAAACAAGAGAAACATTTTACATGTGAACTTGAGATACTTCAATAAGGTCATGAAAAGAACTTTAAGGCATGAGAATGAAATCATGAGGCATATCATAATAAAAATAACATTTTCATCACTTGAAGATGTGGCTGCAACATTTAATATTGACAATCATTTCATTTCACCAAGGTCCATCCCCAAGGTTTCATTAAAAATTACCAAGGTTATTCACCAAGGTATCAGTCTAAAAAATCATCTCTAGAGATTAAGTCTTTACCCAATGCATTGGAGCGCTATCTGGGCGCACCCTTGATATGTCTTTATTATCATGTGAGCCACATATATCATCATCAATCATTTCATAAAAAACCCATATAGCATAAAATAAATGGGTTTCATTTCATAATCATAACGTTTTAAAAACTGCTTTAAAGACATGATCTTTATGTCACTTTAAACCCACGGAAAGGGAAAGCGGGTTTCATGTATGTAAATCCCAGAATTTAAAATAGAACATTTTGATATATATGTGAATACCACTTTAGGAGAAAGATATTTGAGTATTCACTTAATAAAATAAATTAATTTGAGAATAAGAGAGATACATTTTGAGACGGAAATTCTGCAGCATAACAGCTATGTTACAAGGTTTTTAGAAAACATTGAAAAGAGAGGGAACATGGGTCAAACATTCATAAATGACCCATAAAACAGTAGAGGGATAGAATATAAGGGATTTAAGAACATGGTAATGAAATTTGAAAATATACCATATGAAATGAAGAACATGAAAGGAAGACAAAAATAAGATTTCTCTTATGAAAATTCGACAGCCTAACAGCGTTACATAAACTTCAACCAAAAATTAATTGATGAGATCAAATAGGGTCTCTCATAATATGAACATAAAAGATCAGTATGATAGATATATATATCATACCCCAACATAATAAAAAGTAACTTGTAAGACTTGACATGGAATTAGAACTTTGAAAAGGGAGAAAGGTGCAAGGACCACTTAAAAATTCAGCAGCCTAACGACGCCACTTAAACTTCAAAATACTGAATTGAAGAGATCAAATGGGGTATCATATCATATGGTCATAAAATATTATTATTATAGATATAGATATCATACCCCAACATAACAAAAAGTAACTTGAAAGAATTGACATGAAAGTAGAACTTCAAAACGAGAAGGGTGAAGAACCACTTAAAAATTCGGCAGCCTAACGGCGCCACTTAAAACTTAAAAATAATGAATTGAAGAGATAAAATGGGGTCTCTCATCATATGAACATGAAAAGGGCAGTAATATGAATATATGAGAACATCCTCCAACATAAGAACATGGAGTATAAAAGAAATGGCATAAAAGAGATTACTTGAAAAGAAGAGAGAGGTTGGATCCCTTACCTTAAAACGTAACTCTTAAAACTCAAAGGTTGGGACCTTGAGGGCTTGGGGGCACCTTGGGAGGACTCCTTGGGAGGTAATGAGACCAGAACTTCGTTGGGGGAGAGTGAGGAGTCGAATGGATGAGAGGATGGCTTGGTATTTATAGGGAAAGTGAGGGGACAAGGCATTAATGGCCAAGGGACACCTCATTAGTGGTTTTGGGAAAACCATGGGCTTGCCCATGGTATTGGCCACTTGGGACACCTAATACCTTATCTTACTATTCATAAGTCGACCATATTGATTACATACTTAATACATCATTTAATGATGTCATTAAACACCCGTAACTTAAAAACTGTATTTTCACTATTCATCGAAAATTCAACTTTCTCAGAATAATCCCAAAATTTCACCTTAACCAAATATCAATGCTATGATTTCAAAAATGAACTCCATTTTATAAAAATAATTTTCTAAATATTTTTAATTTATTTTTTAAATAAATACACTATTCACCGAAAATTCATTTTTTTAGAAAAAACCACAAAAATTACCATAACATAATATCAGTGCTCTGAGTTCAAAAATGAAATCCATTTTATAAAAAAAAAATTTAAAAAAATTTTATTTTAATTTTTAATTAAAAAACACTATTCACTCGAAAAAACTAATACTTGAATAATAATTTATGAAACGATCATTTAACCATTTTATTGAATCACATTACTTAATCAAGGTGCCTAGATTATATGAATACTTTCTTTAAGTGAGATTACTAATCCATTTGGAAACATTACTAATCCTAATCATAAAATCACTATTCATAATTTACTATTCATCAAAAATCAAGTTGATCTTATTAGACTCTAAATTTCGTACTGAACATAATTGTAGAAGAGCATTTTTTGAAAATCATTACACATTTTTAATTATTTAAGGTTTACATAAACATTTTTAAAATATCCTTTTTCTAAAATTCATCAAAAATATGCATACTATATTTATCCGGTCATTTAAAAATTCATAAACTTCATCATAAGAAGAAATCCCAATTTTTTATTTAAAACAAAGGATTACACAAGGCAGTTACGGTCTCCTTACATAGCCCCTTATCACACCATCATAGGACCTAAGTGTAAGGTGTGTTAAGGTGAGAGAATCTGAGGGAGGCTCGGCTAACATCGCACGAGTAGTAATTTCTATCAGTTTGAACTTCTCGCAAAGGCGATTCTGTTCTAGCTTCACACGATGGAGTTCGGCTTGGGTTTGGTCCAGAGCAAAGCCCAGTGGTGCTACCTCCTTCCCAAGTTCTGTTAGATGGGCTTCGATCGGTCCAAGACTACTAGGTGAGGCCATCGAATCTTCTTTCTATAATAATTAACCAAGATTACTTGTATTTAGAGACAATAATCAAAACGTTTAGTTTCCAGTGGTCATATTGACCAATGGTCATATAACTGTCTAAACCCAATGGTCTCATTTTAATTATAATCATGTTATCAAATGAAACATTTTTGTTGAGTATAAAAATAAAATAAAATAACACATCAAATTAGGAAACAAGATTTATTCAAAATTTCGGGTCGTTACATTCTTCCCCCCTTAAGAAATTGCGTCCTCGCAATTTTTAAAATTGGGTTTTGAAATTTCATTGAAAGTCCCACATCGGAAAAGGAGTTAGTAAAATTATTACTTTAAAATAAAGAAAGGGAAGTACAAAGGTCACTCGAGTTAACCCACACTAGGATTCCATGTAGGAAAACATGGACATGGAAGAAAAAACAAAGGGTCAAGTTCTGGGGGAGAGTGATAGAGAACATTATTAGGAGAAAGTTAACAATAAGAAAATCCCAAACTTATGATGTGTGTAAACGGTCTTTGATTACCTAGTAGGAAACGTAAACCAACAACGTTTTTGTTTTATATTCCTTTTCATAATTTTGAGGAATTCATTTACAACATAAAAAAAACATAAGAAAATATACCTATCTTCATGTAGAGTTTCATCCTTTAATAAGTTTCTACCCAAAACTAATCTTTTCTCCAAACTATGAGCATTCGAAACTACTTGGTCTCATCAAAACAAAAGAATCATCTTCTAGAGAATCACATAATCCACAAAAGATTAACTATCTATTTCTTCTATCTTTAAACATTATCCCAAAAACAGAAAGGGTAAGGTAAAACAACTCTTCAAAAAGAAATAATCTCATAGGAATGAAAACTACTTTTAAATATTCAAAGTTCCATGGTACTACCCATAGTTCATCATTTACCATTCCATAAATAACGGTCATTAAGGTTCCTCAAAATAAACCAAACTAATATTGAAACCCAAATACAAGAAGGATTTGATAACATGGTCTTCCAAAATAAACTTCATTGTTCATCTCCAAACAACATCAACCACTCCTAACATCTTATAACAAAAGTAGCTAACCTAAACATATTTTACCCAAGATAGGTTAATCATTTCCATAAGTAATCTAAATTACTATAAGTCCACCTTAAATTCATCGATTCTTAAAAATATAAGTTAACATTACCCCTCAATGAAAATACCATAGTAATCTATTTACCTCGATCATATAGGGTCCCCAAAATAGTGAACGTCTTCCAAAATAATAATCATATTTTAATCCCCTAATCATCCCTGTCATATTAATACGACAATCATCGCATTTCCTATCACATTGGTTGTTGGGACATGTTCTTCCATTTCTCGCTATTAACTAAGAAAAGAAACTATAATTAGGGGCTTAAATACTTAGCCAATAATCATGAAAAGGAACCGAAAGCATATAAGGATAACTTGTAGAAGAAAAGTATACCCTAACTTGTGATCCCCTAGGTTCCCATCTAGGTTATCCATGATCGTATATTACTATGCGAATCTTTATTTTATTTTATCTTTGTTCCTTTAACAATGGTTCATACTAAGCTTATGAATTTACCAAAGCATATCCCCCGAGAGTGTCGTAACCAAGAGTGCAGCAAGGCCCGTTGTCGTGTACCAGTTCCCGTTCGAGTCTAGCTCAAAGCGGTGTTTTCGGGTTTTACCCCTATGTACATCTGTGCCAAAGCCACCTCTACCTGCTCGTATCCAGATAGGGGTGTATTTGCTTGGCAACCCCTTACTCAATACTCACCAAAATACCAGGAAGATTTCCTATATTTTAACTTTTCTATAGGCTTCTTCCTAAAGTTTTCAAATCCTAATTTCCACAAATAACTAAACCATCCTTTTATACCAACTATATCATCCCACCTTTTTATCACATAAACTTTCATTACATTTTACAAAACCGAGGATCTTTAAGGTTTAGTGTCTTGGAAACCAGGAACTTTAAACATGAAAACATAAAACATTCTTCTAAAACACTTCAAAGGCTTCTCCTCATGTTCATCCTAGGTTCATTACTGCATCACATAACCTGGGAACATACATCAAAAGAAAGGGTGAGCAAAAAGCCCAGTAAGGGAAACAAGAGAAACATTTTACATGTGAACATTGAGATACTTCAATAAGGTCATGAAAAGAACTTTAAGGCATGAGAATGAAATCATGAGGCATATCATAATAAAAATAACATTTTCATCACTTAAAGATGTGGCTGCAACATTTAATATTGAAAATAATTTCGTTTCACCAAGGTCCATCCCCAAGGTGTCATTAAAAATTATCAAGGTTATTCACCAAGGTATCAGTCTAAAAAGTCATCTCTAGAGATTAAGTATTTACCCAATGCATTGGAGCGCTATCTGGGCGCACCCTTGACATGTCTTTATTATCATGTGAGCCACATATATCATCATTAATCATTTCATAAACAACCCATATAGCATAAAATAAATGGGTTTCATTTCATAATCATAACGTTTTAAAAACTGCTTTAAAGACATGATCTTTATGTCACTTTAAACCCACGGAAAGGGAAAGCGAGTTTCATGTATGTAAATCCCAGAATTTAAAATAGAACATTTTGATATATATATGTGAATACCACTTTAGGAGAAAGATCTTTGAGTATTAAATTAATAAAATAAATTAATTTGAGAATAAGAGAGAGACATTTTGAGATGGAAATTCTGCAGCATAACAGCTATGTTACAAGGTTTTTAGAAAACATTGAAAAGAGAGGGAACATGGGTCAAACATTCATAAATGACCCATAAAACAGTAGAGGGACAGAATATAAGGTATTTAAGAACATGGTAATGAAATTTGAAAATATACCATATGAAATGAAGAACATGAAAGGAAGACAAAAATAAGATTTCTCTTATGAAAATTCGGCAGCCTAACAGCGTTACGTAAACTTCAACCAAAAATGAATTGATGAGATAAAATAGTGTCTCTCATCATATGAACATAAAAGATCAGTATGATAGATATAGAGATCATACCCCAACATAATAAAAAGTAACTTTCAAGACTTGACATGGAATTATAACTTTGAAAAGGGAGAAAGGTGCAAGGACCACTTAAAAATTCAGCAGCCTAACGACGCCACTTAAACTTCAAAATACTGAATTGAAGAGATCAAATGGGGTATACCATAATATGGTCATAAAAGATCAGTATTATAGATATAGAGATCATACCCCAACATAACAAAAAGTAACTTGAAATAATTGACATGAAAGTAGAACTTCAAAACGAGAAGGGTGAAGAACCACTTAAAAATTCGGCAGCCTAACGGCGCTACTTAAAACTTCAAAATAATGAATTGAAGAGATAAAATGGGGTCTCTCATCATATGAACATGAAAAGGGTAGTAATATGAATATATAAGAACATACTCCAACATAAGAACATGGAGTATAAAAGAAATGACATAAAGAGATTACTTGAAAAGAAGAGAGAGGTCGGATCCCTTACCTTAAAACGTAACTCTTAAAACTCAAAGGTTGGGACCTTGAGGGCTTGGGGGCACCTTGGGAGGACTCCTTGGGAGGTAATGAGACCAGAACTTCGTTGGGGGAGAGTGGGGAGTCAAATGGATGATAGGATGGCTTGGTATTTATAGGGAAAGTGAGGGGACAAGGCATTAATGTCCAAGGGACACCTCATTAGTGGTTTTGGCAAAACCATGGGCTTGCCCATGGTATTTGCCCATGGTATTGGCCACTTGGGACACCTCATACCTTATCTTACTATTCATAAGTCGACCATATTGATTACATACTTAATACATCATTTAATGATGTCATTAAACACCCGTAACTTAAAAACTGTATTTTCACTATTCATCGAAAATTCAACTTTCTCAGAATAATCCCAAAATTTCACCTTAACCAAATATCAATGCTCTGATTTCAAAAATGAACTCCATTTTATAAAAATAATTTTCTAAATATTTTTAATTTATTTTTTAAATAAATACACTATTCACCGAAAATTCATTTTTTCAGAAAAAACCCCAAAAATTACCATAACATAATATCAGTGCTCTGAGTTCAAAAATGAAATCCATTTTATAAAAATAATTTTTTTTAAATATTTTAATTTTAATTTTTAATTAAAAAACACTATTCACTCGAAAAAACTAATACTTGAATAATAATTTATGAAACGGTCATTTAACCATTTTATTGAATCACATTACTTAATCAAGGTGCCTAGATTATATTAATACTTTCTTTAAGTGAGATTACTAATCCATTTGGACACATTACTAATCCTAATCATAAAATCACTATTCATAATTTACTATTCATCAAAAATCAAGTTGATCTTATTAGACTCTAAATTTCGTACTGAACATAATTGTAGAAGACCATTTTTTGAAAATCATTACACATTTTTAATTATTTAAGGTTTACATAAACATTTTTAAAATATCCTTTTTCTAAAATTCATCAAAAATATGCATACTATATTTATCCGGTCATTTAAAAATTCATAAACTTCATCATAAGAAGAAATCCCAATTTTTTATTTAAAACAAAGGATTACACAAGGCAGTTACGGTCTCCTTACATATCCCCTTATCACACCAGCATAGGACCTGAGTGTAAGGTGTGCTAAGGTGAGAGAATCTGAGGGAGGCTCGGCTAACATCGCACGAGTAGTAATTTCTATCAGTTTGAACTTCTCGCAAAGGCGATTCTGTTCTAGCTTCACACGATGGAGTTCGGCTTGGGTTTGGTCAAGAGCAAAGCCCAGTGGTGCTACCTCCTTTCTAAGTTCTGTTAGATGGGCTTCGATCGGTCCAAGACTACTAGGTGAGGCCATCAAATCTTCTTTCTATAATAATTAACCAAGATTACTTGTATTTAGAGACAATAATCAAAACGTTTAGTTTCCAGTGGTCATATTGACCAATGGTCATATAACCGTCTAAACCCAACGGTCTCATTTTAATTATAATCATGTTATCAAATGAAACATTTTTGTTGAGTATAAAAATAAAATAAAATAACACATCAAATTAGGAAACAAGAATTATTCAAAATTTCGGGTCGTTACATTTTAATAGTATCAATCATATCTAATAAAAAAATAGAAAATCCATTTTCAAGATCATTTGATAGAAAAAAAGAAGAAAACATAAAGAATATAAATATAACACACCTTATATCCAATGATCTTCAACTCATGCAGTTGATGATGAACACTCAGAAACAACCAACGAGTTCTTTACTTCAATGGTGATCCACCAACAATGAGATATCTAGATTTTTTTTGTAAGGATCTTCTATCTCTCCCACTATATAAAAATACCTCATATGTAGTGAAGTAAATAAGAAGATATGAAGAGCTTCGATGTGTGTAACTCAAATGAAGTAATGGACTCCTTTTTATCAACCTCTTTCATTAATAAAGGAGCATCTTTGATTTATAACATATGCTTCCTTTAACTAAAGTGATTGTTGAACTCTTGAATGATTCAAAATGAAAATTACACCTAAATAAATGTGTTATATAATGATATATAAATCAAAGAATATGATGGTCCACAAGGAAGATATATAAATGTGGTACCCTTCATTATCAATGTATTAAATGACATTCGTTTCAAAGGTTTGAGTACCTACTCCTTTCACATTCAAGGAATGTAATAATCATAATTTTTTCAATGGATATTTTTCTAAATGAAAATTAATAAATATGGGAAGGGTCTCCACCAATTAAGGATGTTGGTGAAGTGATTATTCCCAAGAGAAAAAGAACTCCACACTCTCTTTTCTTTATTGAACCAATTTAAGAGGAATCCCATGTTAGATCATTGAAGAACAATTTTGTGGAGTTTGAGGAACTTACTGAGGATGCACTACACATCAAATCAAAAAACTCCATCAAAGAGACTACATATGTACAATGTTGGAAACTTATATTTTCATACATTTCTTTCTCTTATATTACTTTTTAGAGAGATTTCTTGTATTTGTTTTATATCTTTTAGCACCCATCTCTATAGTATGATAAATGGTTTTTAAGCTCCTTTTCAAATTATCTTTGCACTATTTGTACTTCTATGGTTTTTAAAGAGGTTTATCGAATTATGACATGAATATCTCTTGCTATTATATATTTGGTCAAGGTTGTAGACCCACTTTATGACGGGATGTACAAAAATCACTTTGTAATTGGTGGTTTGCCAAGTAGGGTTTTTGTCGGGTGAAGGTGACTAAAATCTTGCTTATACATGAACTCCCTATTTTTTTTTTTGAAGGCAAGAAGGCAGTGCTTCTTTTATTAAAAACAAGTAAAGAAAAGGAATCCAAAAGAGTACAAGAATCAAATGGGGAAAAAACCACATTAAACAGTTACCTGCCTATCTTTTTCATCAGTCTTTCAGTGAGTTTTCTTTCCTCCTCTTGAATATCAAACCATCCCACTCTTCCATGACCGTGCCCCCGACCTCTTGATTTCCCCCTGCTTGAGGGTAGCGATTAAAGCCTTTCTAGTAATGTTTCAGCATCAGTGCTATCATCAGAGTTATCTTCCTGCTACTACTCTTTTTCAGGAGAGATTCCTCTTACAACAAGATTCATCTCCTCTTTAGTTTCCTCTTGTTGCATCAATTCATCAGGTGAGCCCAAGATAGAGACCTGAAACTTATTGACATCATTGATATTTTGGTCAGGGAGGGGAAGATTACCTGTAGGATCTTGCTCAGTCACCATTAGGGGAGTAACCAAAGGCTTTGTCTTTTTATAGGACACAAGTTGAAATCCTTCATCATCCACAAACGGTTTTGAGGAGTCATGGTGATTTTTGAAAATGACAGGAGAGTAAGATTCTAAAATTTGTTTACCCTTTCGGTTACCTGAAGTAACCATCACTTCGTGTGAAAGATGTTGATCTACCTCTTTTTGAAACTTATCTTCCACCATTTGATTAGTTTCCAAGTCATCAGCACTGCTTAATGCAACTTTGTCATATCAAGCATTCATTTCTGCAGAGCAGATGGCAGCCCAAGATTTCAATGGACCGCCCCCCTTCTCATCAATTATGGATTTGTTCACATGTACAGGTACAGAAACCTCAGGTATAAAATCATTCACTCCTTCCAACCGTTTGTTGTTCTCAGTAGCCTTCTGAGCTTGTGTGTTTTTCTGTTTCTTAAAACAGATACTTTCATCATGTCCTCTCAATGCGCATAAACTGAAAACTGTGGAGTGTCTACATGTAGATTGATCATGACCAATCACAATACATTCCTTGCAAAAATTTTGGCATTTTTTCATAAATGATCTTCAACTCAATAATGTCATCCTCAATTGCCAGCATAACCTTATCTACTAGAGTAGAACTCAGTTCAATCTCGACCAAGAATCTAGCAAAGTGTCCAAAGTGGGCAACTTCCGTTTCCTTGTCTATTTTAATTGGAATGCCAATAGACATCGCAATATCATATAAAATTTTAGGGTGCCACAAAATCCAATTTAAGCCATAAACTCTAACCCAAACTTGACTTGTGGAGTTGCCAACTTCAAATGGATTGAATTTTTTGTTTCATTCACGAAGGTGAATAATTCTGGGTTTCAGCACAATGGAACCAAATCCCCAAGCTCTAATTTTGAGGTCTTCTGTGGGAAAGAGCATATGAAAGTATCCTTTTCCCAACGAGACACATTTCCAAGAGGAAAATCCCCAATAAGCTGAAATTCAGTTCTTGAGGTCATCGATTTTCAGGGGTCTAGAGCCTTTAGGTAAAAACAACCTAGCAATGATTGAATGTTCTCCCATTTTGAGTCTCTCTGAAACAGCATGGGGGTCTGCGGTCTGCTTTAATGTGAGCAACACTTCCTTTTCTTCTAATAAAAGGATCCAACGTACCTTTGAAATGGGTGAATGAACGGTTGAAAGAGGACCCCTCGTTAGGGTCACCAGACGGCCCTGCATCCATCCCAAGTCCAGGAAAATCCTTCTGGACATGCGCATCAATATTTTTTTCACCGATCGCCTGTGAGTTCACGCGTGCACCGTTGCCCATCGTCTGTCTGAAAACTTCCCGCACAACCAGCTTCTCACTAGTATCAGAAGAAGTGTCGTCAACTGTTTCGGACTTCACCCGCTCAGATCCATGCGGACTAACCCCCCACCGTCTTTCTCCTCGAACATTCTGTCAACCACACGCCCTGCATCGTCGGACGCCTTCGGAGCAAACACGTCGCCGGTCTTCTCTGTAGAAACGTGGTTGACAACCGCTTCGGACGCCGCCCTGTTCGGGGCCAACCTTTCACCCATCACTCACTCAGATCCGTGCGGGACTAACCCTCCATCGGCCTTCTCCTCAAACTCGTCGGACGTCTTTGGAGTAAACACGTCGCCGGTAATGCGATTGACTGCCGCTTCGAGCCGCCCTGCTCGGAGCCAACCCCTCACCGATCACCCTCATCGAGTCTGCGAGGACCATTCGCCGACGCCAACACCAACGCCATAAACCCTAAACCGCCGCCTGGTTAGTGAGAGAGGGAGTCACTTCTCTCATCCCGTCCCTCTGAACTCCCTATTAAATCCATTGTGCTTTAATTGCTTTATTTGTTATAAATACTTTATTTGTTGTGGTTCCTTCATGTAAAGCTTCTTCTATTTTAAAATGGCTATATGTTTTATCAAGTTAACTTTCTTGAATTTATTTTATTTTATCAAAATTAATTTACTTTGATAAATAGTATATTTCGATGTTGAATTTGTTTTTGGTGTGAGTAAATATATTTCTAAGGTTTGTAATTTCTTTCAAGACATAATAAAGTATTAATTGATGTTTTTGAGAAATATTTTGAAAATATCACATCTTTCTAATAATATTGAGTTTTAATTTGAGAGGATTTTAAATTGGTTTCAATTGTTTTAAAATCCCATTAAAGGTCCTTCGCACCATCTTTTGCTCTGAAATCTGTTTTTCATTTCAAGATCGGATGGTTCGTGATGGAATGAATTGGTGATAGGTTATTATATTTTTTTTAAAAATGTGAAAAGTTAAATGAATAAAAATATAATGATATTTTTGGAAAGTATAAATTATAAATTAATTTATCATATCATATCATATTATATATATACATATACATACATACATAGCAAGCGAACTCAGAACCCTAGCAAGCGAACGCTATCCGAGCCTTCGCCTTCATCTTCTTCCCGCACTCGCTGCGGTGACTCTTATTCTCCCCGCACTCTTCACGACGGTAGCCATGGTCGGTCCGTCCCTCCGTTTATTACATTTGACTGTACCTTTTTCTCTGTTTTTTTTTTGGTTTTTTTCCGACTATTTTCGTTTTCATCAATTTACGCAGGCTTCCGAGAAGAAGCTCTCCAACCCGATGCGCGAGATCAAAGTTCAAAAGCTCGTCCTCAACATTTCCGTAGGTGAAAGCGGCGATCGTCTCACCAGGGCAGCGAAGGTGCCGTTCCCGAATCCAACCCTAGGCACTGTCGTTTTCAACATCTCTTGTTTTCATTCGATTGGTTATCGGTTTACAGGTGCTGGAGCAATTGAGTGGCCAGAGCCCCGTCTTCTCGAAAGGTATGGTTTCGTGCATGTATATTTATCGAAATAGTTGTTTTTCCTACCTGATCTGAAAATGGAAGATTCATTTTCTGTTGTGGATCAACTGTGTGTGATGATTAGCGAGATACACCGTGAGATCTTTCTCGATCAGGCGCAATGAAAAGATTGCTTGCTACGTCACGGTTAGGGGCGACAAAGCAATGCAGCTGCTGGAGAGTGGGCTGAAGGTTAAGGAGTACGAGTTGCTGCGGAGGAACTTCAGTGATACAGGATGTTTCGGATTTGGTATCCAGGAACACATTGATCTCGGAATCAAGTAAGCAGATAGAATCTGCAGCTGGAATCAGCTTTTTGTTTTTTATGGAAGAAATGTTTCTATTGAATTTCGTTTGATCCAAAGATTATACTTTTATATCGAATGGCATGTCAATATTGTGACAGTCACCGTTATCTCATCTTCACATCCCAACACACTGTAGATTTCAAAATGACTTCAACTGTTTGGAATTAAACTTGTAAAATTACTCACGACACACCATGATTATTATTTTCTCATGTTTGTGGGTTTTTTTTATTTTCTCATTGCAGGTATGATCCTTCAACTGGCATTTATGGTATGGACTTTTATGTTGTTTTGGAGCGCCCGGGCTATCGTGTTGGTCGGCGCCGGAGGTGCAAATCCCGCATTGGGCTGCATCACCGGGTTACGAAGGAGGATGCAATGAAGTGGTTCCAGGTGAAATATGAGGGTGTCATCCTTAACAAAGCTCAGCAACTCACTACATGATGGCGCTGGTAACACATATTTGCTGTTTTGCTGCCTCCAGATGATGTTCTAAAAATAGTTTGTCTTGTGAAAGCTTTAGTTCCATTATCAGCCCTAAAAAAACTCAGCCCCATTCACTGTTGAAAAGTTTGCACCTTTATGGTTGAACAAGCTTGGGATGACCCGTGATTTGAATTGAACACTCCCGTGAAGCCTAGATTATTGGCCACACTTCTTTGATTATTTCAACTGTAAAAAAGACTCATAGAAAACCCAATAGACTGAACCCACCTGAAATATAATTAAATGCGAAGTAATTAAAACTTGGGAAATGTTTTAATATTATTATTTGTTGTTGTTATGAATTGGGATTTTATTTTCAAATTAGAACAATAGAGGAGGAAATATTTGCCTTAAGTTTGATGTGAAGAAGGATTTTGGAACTATGAATTGGGTTTTTTTTTCAAAATTCTTCAAGTTCGGTTTCAGTAACACTTTCATCAACCGAGTTAGGACTTTGTATCAATCTGTCAAAATCTTAGTGCTCATCAATGGGTCTCCAGAGGGTTATTTCTCCTGCCCAAGGGGGGGGGGGTGATACAAGAGGATCTTATTTCATCTCTTATCTTCAATGTTGCTAAAGTCTATCTCAATAGTTGTATAAAAAAATTGGTAAATTTTGGTAAATTGAAAATCATTCAAGATGAATGAGTTTTGGATGCTTCTTCTCACCTCCTCTATGTCGAGGATATCATTATTTTTTGTTAAAGATATAAAAAATATATCTAAAATCTGAACAGCCTCTTCACACGCTATAGGTGAAGGTCTCAGGTCATGTTATTAGTTGGGAGGAAATATTTTTTGTACTTTGTGAAGAGCTTATCCTAAGCCATAAAGATGATCATTTTTGGGAGTTTGGATCTCAGAAAGGGATCACTTCCCTCTATGTACCTGGGTGTCCCTATGTTTTGGGAATTACCCAGGGTTACTCACTTTTCTAACATTTACTATCTAATCAAAATTCAATTAGCCTCATGGAAAAGAAAAACTCTCTCAATTGGCGCGAGGATCAGTCATGTTAAGGCGATGACTGTCTCAATTTTTTACGCTTTCATTGTCTAAAAGTGGCCTCATGACTTATTAAAAGGATTAACTCGCTCACCAAGAACTTTTTCTGGAGTGGAAACATTTTTTAGAAAATGATGGTGATTATTCCTTGGAAATCATGCCACAAACCGGTCCAAGTTTGTGGTCTTGTCATTGAGAAATTTAATGGCTCCCTTCATGCACTCTTCATGTAGAAATTTCTAAAAGATAAATCTGATACCCTTTCGGCTAGATTTCCCAGGAGATTGAAGACCGACGATCTTCACTACGATTCTTTATTTTGGCCCCTACCCAAAGAATTCTTACTCTAACTAATATCATGCTTCACTCTCAATGATTGGTTTCCAAACATTCTGAGCTCAACTTTTAGAATGACAACTGTTCAGGAGCTTCTCTCTCCAATCTTATTGATAATGGGGAATATATTAATAATGCACATATTTCTATTATGGATAAATTGCATGGGACTCTGGAAGATTTGCCTCTGAACATTCGAGGTATCATGGATAACCATCATTTCCTTACACTTGTTTTGCTTTTCTGGGAGCCTATTCGAAATGGTGTCCTCAATAGCTGGTTATATTACCTCTTTCTCAGTCGTCATTATGCACCCTCCTGCATTCAAAAGTTTTGTAAAGCCTATGATCAAACCTATCAGGCTCAGGTTCCTATAGAGGATGCTTCATAATTTATAGCCCATTGAAGTTTTCCTCCAGCTGTTTGGGTCGGTTGCACAATGCATTTTGGTAAATCTTGTTCGATTCTTTGAACTCCCTCTGTAGCAGGCTGACTCGTTGTTGGATTTTATTACCTCCTGCCCTGGAATTCAGTTATACTCACAGATTAAATATCTTTTTCATGCTACTTTTTGGAAAGAGAATTTATCTTGTTACAATGTATTTGTCTAAAATTAGAGAGTTTAGATTTATCCAAAAGAAAATATATATTATTTCACATGTTTTGAAATGTGCAAAAAATCTATGAGTGGGAGATTCAAAAATAAAATACACCAAATCCCACATCACATGTTCCAATATGGATTACATCGCTTTATGTGATGTATATAATTTGGAGTGATATGCATGTGATATAAGGATATCATGGGTACTGCATTTGTATATATTCCTTGTGGACCATCATATTCTTTGATTTAAATGATGACACAGTGTAACTTGCATTTTGAATCATTGCAGATTTCAAAAATAACTTAGTTGAATGAAACTTATGTTACAATATGGTTAAGGGTCGACCAAGCATTTGTGAAACACGTGAACAAAAAGGCTCCTTCATTAACGAAGGAGGTCGATAAAAGGGAGTTCATTCCTTCAAATGATTTACATTAATCCAAGCTCTCTATCTTATTGTTTCCTTTATACGAGGTTATAGCATATTGTGGGAGAGATAAAAGATCCTTTTCAATTTTTTTTTGAGATTTCACAGGCGGTGAATCACTATTGGAGTGATCACCATTGATTGCATGAGTTGAACATGATTGGATTTAAGGAATATTATATTTATTTTTTTCATGTTTTCTTATTTCTTTTGATCAAATGATCTTTGAAATGTTTTTTAAGTTTTTGTTATGATTAGAAATGTTTAATACTATTAAACCCCATTAAACTAGATGGTATTATTTGAACCAATGTGCCTGTATAAAAAATTGCATGTCCCATGCTAAATTGGGAAATTGTCTTCTCATGAAGTAGGGTCTAGTATTAACTTGTAAATGCTTGATAAATAATTCAAATAGACCATTTTGAGTGTGAACATGTACAATAAGATGTTCAAAACATATTTCAATTGATTTAAAATAATTATTAAAAGCATATAATGAATGCTCACCCACATTTTCAAGTTGAAAATGTTTCACTAAGTAATCGAGAAATTATTCCCTTAAAATGATTATTTGATCAAACAATCTCACAAATGTCAAGTTTCAAGTTGATAATAAGCAAACACAAAACCATCTAGTCAAAACATCAATTAAAATCCTAAAATGCAAAAATGGTCCACATGGTTGATGTATTGGACCACATGTATCATCTTGATTTATTGGGGATTTAGTCCTAATTTATGATGGTTGTTTTATAATTAATTTACTTTGAGGAAAAGTACCACATGAGAAATCATTAGGTGTAAGAACATTTTTATCAACCAAGAGATGTTCGTTAATATATTTAATAATCACTCTCATCATGATTGATCCTAAATAAGTCAAATGGCCATTCTATACAATGAATGTATCCATGACATTAAAGTTTTTGTTTACCATATTTGATTTTATGGTACATATGTTTACATAATATAAATCAAAAGGAAACTTTGAAAATTTCTCTCAAAAGTAATTTTTTCTCATTATTAATGCTACTAATATAATGGTATCCAACACATTCTTCATCCATAGTCTTAATATGATATTTGTTTTGAAAAATATCATTGAATCGATTTAATGAGGACTTAAGAGAAAATAAATCTATGTATATTAAAATTTGGGTATCAACATGCAGATATAATCTCTCTTTTGGAGACTTCAATTAATTTCACATTACTGGTTAAGGTACTCATATGAGCACTTCCCAATTTAAGGATGATAAAATATTTATCGTGATCAAGTATCATATGTTCCATGTAATTATCAATGAGATGAATATATTTAACGTGAGTGTTAATTACAACAGAGCGATTCATAATATCCATTTCTAATAAACATAAACAAGATATATATATATATATATATATATCATAAGTAAAACAAAGAAGAAAATAAATAAAAACATACAATATTTATAAAAAATATTATAAAGTCATAGAATGTCTCTTTTATGAGCACTTACATATCATTATTATGCCCACCAATAAACCAAAGATATCAAAATTTATTATATCATCATCATGCGTTGTGATAGATTATGTTGGTCACAGATAATTCAACGGTCTATAAGCACAATGATTATCCTAATGTATGTATCAAGAAACATGAAATAAGAAATATTCAAATCGTATATAACTCTGTTATTAATTATTAAAAAATAAACATATAATAACAAATTTGACATTCAGTTCCAATCACGCAAAATAATAAAAGAATATTTTGACTTGTATATGCAGTGCAAGGTTTCTCTCTTGAGAGAGTCTCCCTGGGAGGATGATGGTGAAGATCTTCCATTTTTCTCAAGCAGAAACGATGTCCAACCTTATTGTGCTCACCCTTCTTGTCTTATTGTGTTGTTTCCTAAACCTACCTTCAAAGACTTTTATTCTAGGTGGCAGAATATGACAATATCCTTTGGTGTCCATGTCTATTATATATAAATCAAATCAAATGCAAATTAATTTGCAACATATTTGAAAACATATTTTAATAAATCTCCACCTTTCAATATAAATTCATAACCTAATCTTATAATGTCCATACGCTTAACAATCTTTAATCGAGATAGCAGTTAAAAAAACCGAAACACTTATTAGGTATGAAAATTAAACAACCGTAGTCAAACTATCAGCTCAGTTGTCCTTATCATATATCATAACGATACTACCTTCCTGAAATTCAGTAACATTCACTTGTGCATCAAATGCATTTTCACATTGGTTTTTATGTCTTTTAACGTCGGTTATTATACATCGCTATTAAAAGCGACGTTGTAAATATGTCTTTAACATCGCTTAAAATATTCGACGCTGTAAATGAATTATTGAATCGGTTTATCATGTCGGTTATTGAATAACCGACATGATAAACCCATTTAGACTGGTTTTTTTGTCGGTTATTTACTAACTGACGAGAATAACCGACGTGAAAAACCATTTTCTCGTCAGTTATTTCACATCGGTTATCCAAGAACAGACGTGAAAAATTGTTTTCCACGTTGGTTATAAAATAACCAAGTGATAAACCATCGCTAAGGATTTTTCACGTCAGTTATTAAATAACCGACGTGAAAAATGATTTTTTTTAAAAGAAACCATTTACAACCATCCTATACACATCCAATCAACAAAAGCAGAAAACAGGTAGAAGCAACACCAAAACAAATAGCAATACACATTTACAAGCACAACATTCAAAATTATAATATATAGTACAAACAAACTAAAATATAACCAAACTTGTAAAATGATTTTCCCATTCAATTTGTAAGCATTTGAGCTTTGTTGCACTATAAGGCTGAGGGTCATCAAAAAAGTACAAATTTTAAAAAAAACATTTAACATGTATTATGGATAAAAAGAAAGAAATATGAAAAAACATGTTTATAAAGAAATCTAACATGGTGGAACTGTTCCAGTTGTAATTATTCCATACATAAATCTTAACACATAATATCTGCGTTCTTTTACGCCTTCTTGTTTACGACAATGTTGTTTAAATGAGTTTGTCAATTCAAAATAACATTATTAGGTAATACATTCAAAATTTACTAATTACAAATGAAAATTCACCTTTACTTTTACATATTTGATCTTGGCGTTATTTTTCTTTGTGTTCTCTCAAAAAAAAAATTCCTCCCCTTAGAAAATAATATGAATGAAATAAATTTAAAATTCAGTATAATATAAACAAGTACTAAGAAATTTAAACTTACATTTCCAATACATCCTTAAAATTTTGTTTCACTTCGCCATAGAGTATAACCAGTAAAGTGCCTTCTCCCTTGGACAAAAAACACGTAACATTTAATGGACATTGATATAAAAGAAAATTTAATGTTAGTGGTTATTATGTTAAAAGATATATAACACTTTGTGAGATATATATTTCATACTCTTGAAGATAAGGAAATATCCAATATTGAATAATTACATCCTTTTGAAATCTTTCAGCAATATAAACTATTCTTTCTACTTCAGTCATTGTCCTCGCAGTAGGTGAAGTGAAATGTGGGTCCATAAATTCATATACATCTGTCTTGCCATGCTCCTTACACATTGTATAAAGATACCTAATGCAAAACAAATATAAGTATAAAATTTCAATAGATTAAATGCATAGAAAGATTTATGTTAAGACTTACAGGGAAAAAAATAACATCATGTTGATGCCCAACTGATCTCCACTTACAAGCTCCATGATATCATTTTTCAAAAACACCACAGTCATTGCACGCCCACAAACATCAGCTTCCATTGCAATCTTATAAACACCCGATGACAAATTTGAATATCTTGACAATCTATCAAGACCACTAGAATCTATATTTGAAGTTATAACTCTTTGTATTTGTTGTTGTCTATACAATATTTCAATACCTTTAAAGTATTCCTGTAAAAAATAGATAAATATATAAAACTTAAAATGTTAAAACAAATTTAATACAAAAATGAAATAAAAGATAAAATATACACATACCTCTATGGTAATATATCACATAAGTCTATATGACCAAACTAAAAAGTGGCTGATAATTTGTCCAACTATACTCACTTCATCTGTAGGTAACGGTACTCCAACTGATATATCTATAACATCCTGTACAATGACCCTATGATGCACTATCTCTAATTGTTGATGATGAATGGTATCTCCAATATAAAATTTCATTCCATATGCAACAATATGATACTGCGGATCATCAACATATAACTCACAATAATGGGAAAACTGTGCAAGAGGGGGTGTAGGAGTAGGATAAGGAGTGAGGTCTACAGGCAGAGGTGGAGGAGTGGGATCTATTGGCGGAGGTGGAGGGGGTGTAGGAGTAGGACAAGGAGTGGGGTCTGCTGGCAGAGGTGGAGGAGTGAGAGTTGCAGTTTGAAACTGTCTTTGCATGTCTGCAAACATCGATTGCACTGAAACTCTGATCTTATCCACTATCATCACATGAATATTTTGAAATTGAGCCTCTATAGATTCTATTATTTTTTTATAAACACCCTATATCACAGAAGTTGATGAATGTGGAAACACATTTTTCACCGATACACCCGCCGTATATCCTTATACATGACCTGAGTGTTTGGGCTTTCCCAATGTTGTAGCTAAAATGTCCATCCTACCAATACTTAAAAAGACCCCATGTGTGCTCCGCACCTCAAGAGAATCCTGTATGAATTATTTGAAAAATTTTGTAATGAATCAAAATATATAAACAATTGAATTAACTTAAATAAATAAATGAAGTAAACATCTTACAATTCTATAAGCTACAACCCTTGACTCTTCCGTAAGATATTTTCCTTTTTTGCTCATCCAAGTCCTCTTCCCTTTTTTGTGTCTAGCTAGAGGGGGATGGAGAGGCAATGTCTGTAGAGCTTGAATACTTAGCTCTCAGTTTTGTTTTAAATTTTTAGCCATCATTTCTTCTTCCAATAACATATACCCTCCCCGAGATAAAGTATGAGGGTAAACGTTTCTAGATTGAATCTCCCGATGAGATCTCCTCGATTGCTGTAATTTAAGAATAAATAAATCATTAATAAATCATTAAAAATATCATTAATATAAAAAAACTTCTAAATGGTAACATTCCACTTACAAAAAATGCTTCTTGTCTTCTACTTTCAACAAATTTATTCCATGTATCTTCATTTATAAAGGGATATATCGCATGGATTATGATATTGTCTATTCCCAAAAATGAAATCTGATGTGAGGGATGATTTGAAATCTCTCCATCTCCTAGCAGCCAATGATAAACATTTATTCCTGACTCCTTAGTGTTAGGTATATCATATGTCATCTAATAAGAAGGGGGAAAATATATATTACTATAAAAATTTAAAGATAAGTAAAATAATAACAAATGAGCTTACCTGAACAGTCTCCCACAATTGAGATAGTGTTAATTTTTCAACACTTCTCCAATCATCAATCAAAATACCGACTTTGTTTTTAGCCTGAACTGATATAAAACTTCTGAATTGTTTTGAATTAGGACCCCTTGGAATATCATTATCATCAAAGTCTACCAGTATCCTCTGGTCCTGGATATGGGCAACTGATAATTTTGGTAAACGTGTGATGCCACGTTTACCAACCCTCGAACTCTTCTTTGGCCCTGTGGGAGTATATGTCTCCTGTAAAGAAGGATGAGGTTCATCAATGGGAGCATGTACACGTTCCTACCTAGATGTATGAGTGCAATCATCTCCAGAAGTATGTGGCAGATCATTTGATTGATCTATCATTATCCTATAAATCAAAGCAATAAACAATTAGTACACAAATACACAAATTCAACCATTATAATAATAATTTAAATAAAAAATGAAAAATTATCAAGCAAAAAAGCAAACTAAATTAAACTTGACGTATTTTTATTCATATTTGTTATAGTTAACTAAAATGATAACAATAGTAATGAGATATGAAATGTTATGTAAACGAATGAAAACAAATCCAAAAATGGTGTGTGAATAGTTAAAATGCTCCAACCTAATAAATCATTATTTACACAAAAAAGAATATTTTTTCAATATACTCTAATAGAATATTTTTGTTTTTATTTAACATATTAAATTTAAAATAAATATATTTCAAGAAAATCAATTATTAGATAAATTTCGTAAGGGTAAACATGGAAAACTAAACAAAACTAAACAAATATAAATAAACAATTAAACTTATTAGTTATAGTACGTGTTGTAATAAATAAAACAAAATTAAAATATCTAACATTTTATGAAATTTAAAAAAGTAAATGAAAACTAAACATATGTTACAACATGTAATATTAGGAATGTACTAAAGGATTGTTTTCCCAAATTCTTTCATCATGATCATTTTGTATGACACAAACCATGTTTACCACGTGCTCATCAATATTTTCTATTAATCTTTCCATGGAAGTAGGAATATCACATAAATCAGAATCTTTATCAAGTTTATCATCACCAACATACTGTTTTTTTCCTTGTAAAACAATAGCCCACTGACTATCTGATTGATCAAGAACATATAAAATTTGTTTTTCATGTGTTTCCATTATAAAAGGATCAGCCGTGTATTCCAATCTATTCATATTAATAAGTGTTATTTCAAATTCATCATGTCTGACACTATTGTTTCTGATAAACCATTTGCAGTTAAACACAAGAACTTGAAATTTAATGTAATCATCCTTTCATATTTCTTCAATGACTCCACAATATGCACTTGATGTGGAAATTGAGTTTTTGTCTTTAGCACTAGAAAAATGAATTGCTTCTGCAAACACCAATATACTACTTTTCTGAACTGCATTTCTGTTGTCCTGATCTTTTATATGAAATGTATAACCATTATTGTTATACATGAACCATGTTATCAAATTTAAACTTGGACCAACCACTAACCATTTCAATGTTTCTAATGCATTTGATCTACCAAACACAGTCTCTTTAAACCATGGGAAAAAAGTTTTGTTATGCTCATTCAAAATCCACATATCTTTCTTCTTTGGATAACATTGTTTCAACACATTAATATGAAATGTTATATATGGTTGAGAATCATCTATGTTATTCAAGATGTATAAATGCACCTTCTTTATCGATTCACCTGTCAAATATTTGACTTTCAATCCACAAATCCCCTTTCCCCCATAATTAACTCGTTTATGGCGAGATGGAGGAAAACCAATGTGCTCCACCGCATACAAGTATCTTGTACAAAACTCTGCAACCTCATCAGAAATATACTTCTCAATAATTGAGGCTTTAGGTCGATACAGATTCTTAACATACCTCTTCAATATCTTCATATATCTTTCAAAAGGATACATCCAACGTAGATATACAGGCCCAAAAAACTTTATTTTTCTCACCAAATGAACCATTAAATTCACCATGATATAAAAAAAGATGGAGGAAAATACACTTCTAATTGAAAAAGTATAGAAATTGATTCATTTTCCAAATTTTTCAAAGCATTCAGACCATTCACCTTATTCCAAATTTAATTGAAAAAATAACAGACCTTCATTATAGTTTTTCTGACATGGATGAGAAATATTCCATTCAATGCAACTAGTAGGAGTTGTTGCACCATGATGTGACAATCATGAGACTTCATACCTGTCAACTTCAAATCCTTTAAAGACACAATTTTTTTTTACATTTAAAGAATAACCATGTGCCACTTTCAATGAAAACACGCTTTCATATAGTAGAAACACCAAAACTTTAAGATATAATGAGAAAATTTATGATCTAACATATAACATTAAAATGTAATGAAATCCACAACTTTTCACTTAAATCAACAGATAACTAAGGTATATGAAGATTGTAATATGAGATTTGTGACAATCAGATCTATATACAAACATACAATGATGAGGCTGGAAAAACATGAGAGTATATAAAGATGGTAATGTGAGATGTGAGTAACCATAATTGAAACAAACGAGAGTTAGGGCATCCAAAACTTTGAATGTCTGAAAGTGAGAATCAATGTGTGAGGCTTACTTAAGAGTTGAGAGACGATCAGATCAAATACAAACAATGATCCGATGAAACTTAAGGATGTATAATGATGGAAAACCAAGACTGCAGGCCATTGGATTGAAGAAATGATGTTAGGGCTTCCACACATGAGAGAGATGAGTTTGCTTTTGCGAGATTGAATAACACCGAAATGAATCAAAGAGGGAATTTATAAAATTTTAAACGGTTTATAATGTCGGTTATTATATAACTGATGTTATAAAGTAATTTTTATTGATTTTTCACATCGGTTATATAATAACAGATGTTAATAAAGCTTCTTATCACATCAGTTATATAATAATCGACATGATAAAGCACACTACATGTTTTTTCACGTCGGTTAACTAATAACTGATGTTATAAAGCGCACTACTTCTTTTTTCACGTCGGTTATCTAATAACTGAAGTGATAAAGAATGCTACTTTTTTTCACATCAGTTATCTAATAACTGACATGATAAAGAAACATAGATGGGTTTTTCACGATGGTTAAAAATAACCAACATGAAAAAGGAGACGTGAAAAATACATTTTATACTAGTGGTTTTTAATTTAGCTAATAAAATTGATCAAAATTGAAAATAATTATATAACATAGGCATAACATTTAACTTTTCATCATCTTCCTAAGTTACCAACTGAGATCATATGAATGAGAACCTTGGAAGAACTCACCAAACCTATTGAACACAAACAACAAAACTAGTATCCAACCTCTAACGAAAACATTGCATTAAACACATCTCAATAATATTCAAAATAATGAATATAACTCAAACATGATCAATAATTGAAATTTGTGGAAGTAACACAAATTTTTTCAAATTGCATTTAAATATAGAAAAAACAAAAACATCCACTTTAGTGTGACTCAGAGTGAACTAATCAACAAACCACTCCACTCAAATCTAAAACACTAGACATGGAAACAACTCTCCACCTAAGTAGACAAGATTTTATATTACTATTCTATAGAAAATTCCACAATTTAACATTATTTCACTGTAGATCACACAAATAACATACCTAATTACTTCTCATAACCTTGAGAAATAGATTATTAAATTTATGAAAACCAACTACTAACCTAAGGAAAACTCACCTTGTTATAGCTTAACCCACAACATTATATCTTATTCCTAAGTACCTATCCAACATTATTCAAGACATTCCAATAGGACTATCAAGTAGTTAGATCATCATTGAACCTCTAAACATTACTGTACAACTCTTCATATTGGCTAAAGATATCACTCTTCTCACTTTCAGTTAACCCTGAGAAAATGAGCCCTTCTAAGACACCTATGGAACATACACCTAGAGTTAGATATAATTTTTACCTCTATATAAA
Organism: Viscum album; assembly: GCA_963277665.1. NCBI lineage: Eukaryota > Viridiplantae > Streptophyta > Magnoliopsida > Santalales > Viscaceae > Viscum > Viscum album. The sequence continues at coordinate 1,403,783,829 of OY728133.1, read as the reverse complement.
TATGTGAAACATCTTAAAATAAATTCATACTCTTGAAACCAATCCCCATAAGATTAGATCAAACTTCACCATCCTTAAAATGTTTTTTTTCTTTAGAAAATCCCTCCAAGTATGCCCTTATTTACCACAATTATACCAATTAAACAATCCTAAACTTAGAATAGAATTAATTAGTCATATTATTAACCATTGTCTTTGATATCACCTCTATGTTATAGTCTACCCTCACATTTAACCCATCACTATCTCATTATATGTCTCTTTATAAGAAAACAGACATGGCTTCCTCTATGGTTAAGGTATCAATAGGGGATTCAATGCAAGACACAACACTCTTTTCATCAGCAGGTGGATATTAAATTTTTTAATTTAGGGTTATAGGGAATATCAACATAAACTTAATAAAACAATAATGTATGTTTATTAATACACCATAAATCAAAATTCTTTTTTTCCATCATTTTTTTCAATTTTGAATTTTATTGAATACATTATAATAATGAAATTAGCTCTGCTATCGATTGTTGTTGTATATGTTGTTGTTTATAGAAAAATCACCACATTTAATAGTCTATGAGAACACTCATTATCATAATATGTTAGAAAATATGTAATAATAATTATTTGAATTATTGATAAATCATTTTTCAATTATTAGAAAACAAATATACATTAAAAAACTTGATATTCAATTCCAATCACATGAAATAAGAAAATAAGATTTCTGTTAAATAAGAAATCCATGATTCATAATGCTAGTTTACATCAAAATAGTGTTGATACATAAAAAATAAAAATGTATAAGTAGTGAATGCAAAAAATAGATTCAAAACTATATAAATTGTATGAAAATATATGTTCGTATTGTAAATAAAATACAAAAACACTTTCAATTTAATATACCAAACCATAAAAAATTATACAAATAATAAATTCAATATAGTACAACCAAAATAAAAAATAATCATGAAGTTTTTAGTTCTATATAAGATAGAAAAAATTATAAATATAAACTTGTCATGACCCATCCCCCGGGGCCTGTGCCGTGACTACTCCAAGCCCACCTTCCATAGGAAAAAGGTTAGTGACTAGCACCGGAAAGACATATCCCTAAATCGGGAAGGCATTGCCTTTAAACATGTACAAATACACATAATAGAATGCAACAAGATGCAACCGTGAAGTAAAAATGTTGTAGTAAAAGTGTGTACTGAAAGTAAGGGGGCCGAAATACAAATCCAACTGAAAATATACAATTACAACTGAAAACAAAAAATAGCTCCTGAGATCGTCCACTGGGATCCTACCTGAAGGGTAGGTATAAATCATCTCCACAGCTCTCCATGTCAACCGTCACTGCAGTCCACCGTTAGGTCCTAGCTCCCTGAGTCTTAGTCAAGGCTACCCATCATGTACACAAGACACAACAAGGTGTGGGCGAAGCCCATGCATGGGTGAGTATAACAATACCCAATAGGGACCCTGAGACCCTCGAAGGTCTCTCAGAATTCCACAAAGGAAAACCACAAGCATGTAGTGATGCAAAGCGGGCTCGTGGACCACGGGATTTGCAGGTATGGGGCGGATGTGGGGCGGGGCGGGCCTAGAAATTTTGACCGTTTAGAGTGCGGGCCAATGCGGGTTGAGCCCGCGCGGGTGCGGGTCAATGCGGGTTGAGCCCGCGCGGGTGCGGGCTTGCCCGCGGGCCTAATTTAAAAAAACTATATATTATTTTTACAATATATGTTTCTTTAACATTTTAGTTTTTTTAATAAAATAATCATGGTTAAATGGTGACATATGATTTCTCACCGTAATGGTCATATTAATTCACCATTTATTCACATGTGAATTTTAAATAATCCTATATTTATTGTTTTAATATGATATTATATTATTCATATAGTAATTATTAACCATATTCACATGGTGTGTCAACCCATCTCTCGAAAAATGGAACTCATGGCCCTGCGCATGATTTCAATTCTATAAGAGTTATTATAATCATAATATTTTTTAGGTCGATTTAATTTTTTTATAATTTAATTTTATTTTGTTATTAAGAGAATTGGATAGAACCTCGTGAAAAAACTAATAGATTCCTCTAAAATTGATTGTTACCTAGAGAGACTTCATTCATTCACAAGTTTAGTTGTTCACATCATCACACAACCAACATTATCATTCATCTCCCATCACCAATCACTCACCTACTTTCCATCGCAATAGTTTGTCACCACATCGGCATTACCACATGCCACCATTAACCCACAAAAAAATGTTCCATCACATCCTTTAAAACTCTAGTTATTGTTAATTCATACTTCTCCCCAAAAATACCTTTAAGAATGATAAAAAATACAGTATTTAAATGATTATAAATAGTATTTTTTTGTAAATGTAGGTAAGCCCGTGGGCAACCCACGGGCAACCTGTGGGTTTATGCGGGGTGGGGCGGACTTGAAATTTTTTGTTCGCATTATATGCGGGTTTTTGCGGACAAACCCGTGCGGGACCAAACCCGTGCAGGCTTGGCCCGCTCCGCCCTGCCCCACCCATTTCTCATTACTACAAGCATGATCTCAATCAAAAAGCACAAAGCAAAAGACACAGCTCAAACCAGGTATAACTAAGTACAGTAGCAAAGACGACTAGTCGTAAAGCTAGATCAACTTATTCTGTCAAGAGACATTATTGCTGACCCATATATGATCGATAGGTACTAACCCCCACAATACCCACAAAGGATCGATAGGTATTAACCCCCGCAAGACCCACACAAGATCGATAGGTTCCGATCCACACAGGATTGCTAGGTGCTGATTCACACAAAATTGCTAGGTGCTGATTCACACAGAATCTCTAGGTGCTGATTCACACAGAATCTCTAGGTGCTGATTCACACAGAATCACTGGGTGCTGATTCACACAGAATCACTGGGTGCTGATTCACACAGAATCGCTCAGTGTTTATTCACATAGAATCGCTCGGTGCTGATTCACATAGAATCGCTTGGTGCTGATTCACACAGAATCACTTGGTGCCGATTCACACAGAATCGCTTGGCGCTGATTCACATAGAATTTCTAGGTGCCGATTTACACAAAATCTCCAGGTGCCGATTCACACAGAATCACTGGAAGATGATTCACAAAGAATCACTCAGTGATGATTCACACAGAATCGATGGGTACTGATTCACACAGAATCGCTGAGTGCTCATTCACACAGAATCGCTCGGTGCTGATTCACACAAAATCGCTCAGTGCTGATTCACATAGAATTACTCAGTACTGATTCACATAGAATCACTAGGTGCTGATCCACATAGGATCACTCTTCATTCTTCATGTCTCAACCAGTCACAAGATTATCGCTCATAGTACTCTTGTTTCTGGGAGAAACCGCTCCTCAAGCCATCAGCTGTATTTCAACTGGCATGAAGTCCCACGAAGAAGTTACCCAATGACCCGTCATGTCATAAGGGTTCCAACACAACAGACGACGCATCAACCGGATGCCTGGTCTGTAAGTTATTGGCATTTTAGTGCTGAGGGCCCGGTTGGATTTGGAGTCGATCCAACCCGAACATACTCCGACTTTCTCCAAAACTCTATCTCAAAAGGACTGTCTCAATCCAAGGATCCCAACACTATAGATGGTTTGTCAAACGGATGTCCAGTTCGCAAGATACGACCTTTTAAGTGCATCTGGGCCCGACAGGGGTCCAAGTTTGGTCTGACCCAGCCCGAACTGGTTCGGGTCAACCAGACCTAGTCCGAGTCTGACCCAGCCTGGCCTGCCACGGCTAGGCCGGGCCACGACGGCTTGGCCCACCAGCTGGCACGACCAGTGCGAGGGTCTCACGGTCCGCCTCCTAAACGGATCAAAGAGCCATTCAAATCTTTAAATGGTGGCACTGCCTCATTACTCGCGGAACCCGCAGGGAGAGGGTCCCCTCCATCATGGGTTCGTAGATGTGACCTGCTCATCGTGGTGCGCAACGACGAACCGCCTCCCGCCTTTAGGGATGGCTGAGATCCGGCCGCCTGTCCGTCCGCTGCGGTGCCGAGTGACGCCGCCTCCTTCTGCGGCCGGCGCTTTCTAGCTGCCGCCTTCACCTATCAGTGTCGGTTTCTGGCACCACCGCATTGGTTCCGCACTGGCGGGACTTCCACGGGCCACCAGGTGGGCTCCGGTGGTCTGTTCTTCCTTCCGGATGTACCTATGGGCCTCCCAGGATACCACCGTCATTGCGTGCCTTCTGGTTTCCACTTTCCGTTGAGATGGAAATTTGTCCCTCGAATAACGCAACATAAACGAAGCGGAAGAGGGTCCAACCTTGTTCGTTTGGCCTGTGCCCTCCATGCTGGCATTATAACAAGCAATTATTAAATAAATACATCACATAGACGCGACCATGCCACACATCTTGAGATTATTTTGAGTACACTGAGAGAGCATCAGTTATATTCTAAGCTCTCAAAATGCCACTTTTGGATAGACCAAATTCACTTCTCGGGTCATGTTATCACAAAGACAGGAGTATCAGTAGACCCAGAGAAAGTGAGAGTAGTAGTTTCCTGGGAGCATCCGAAGAACATCTTTGAGGTACGAAGTTTTCTAGGGCTAGCTGGTTACTACATACATTTCATACAGGACTTTTCACACCTAGAAGCACCACTAAAGGGGCTCACTAATATGGGTGCGAAGTACTTATGGTCAAATTCTTGTGAGTCAGCCTTTCAGGAGCTGAAGGGGAGGTTGGCTTCATCACCAATACTAGTATTTCCAGAGCCGGGAAAGAGGTATACTGTTTACAATGATGCTTCAGGTATCAGGCTGGGAGTAGTGATTATGCAGGGAGAAGGATTCGTTGCATACGGGTCTCAGTAGTTGAGGCCATATGAGAGGAATTATCCAACGCACGATCTCAAGTTGGATGCAATTGTTCATGCTTTATGTTGTTGGAGACATTATCTTTTAGGAGAGCATTTTTGTGATTTTTACTGACCACAAAAGTCTCAAGGTCTGAATTTGAGACAAAGAAGGTGGGTTGAGTACCTTCAGTCCTTTGACACTGAGCTTGCCTAAACACCTGGGAAAGACAACATAGTAACTGATGCATTGAGAAGGATGACTTAGATACAGACAGTTCAGGAGGACAACAGTGAGTGGCAGATTATGGCTATATTCTCTGAGATGCATTTGGAGGTACATGATAGACATGGACAAAAATTCCTTTATTTTGCAGATATTACCTCTACTTTTCTTGAGCGAGTGATAATGAGGAAGATATCAGATTCTGAAGGCCTAGTCCTATGGGAGAGTGTGTCAGGAGAGGACCCTATTCCTGGATGGACCATAGGATAGGATGAGATCTTCCATTTTCATGGACATGTATGGGTGTCAGCAGATATATGTGAGGAGATGATTTGGGACTTTCATTCCTCAGTTTGGCCAGTTCATCCTGGTGTCGCCAAGATGTATCGAGATCTGCATTGTCAGTATTGGTGGCCATGTATAAAGAGAGATGTTTCTGGTTTTGTGATGAGATGTTCCACCTGTTATCATGTGAAGGCAGATCATCAACGACCCGCATGTCTTTTGTAGCAGTTACCCATTCCCAAGTGGAAGTGAAATGATGTCATGATTGACTTTGTGACAGAATTACCGATGTCTCCTTGAGGTAACGATGTAGTTTGGGTTGTCATTGACAGACTCACGAAGGTTTCTCACTTCTTGCCGATCACGGAGACCTTCAGTGTTGATGATCTGGGAAGCTTCTACATCCAATAGATTTTACATCTATATGGGGTTACACACTCCATTGTTTTAGATAGGGACACCCATTTTACTTCTTAGGTCTAGCAGGGATTATATAGGTCTTTGGGTACATAGGTACTTCTGAGTACAACTTACTATCCCTATACTGATGGCTAGTCCAAGAGTACGATTCAGGTGCTGGAGGACACTCTTCAAGCATGCATCCTAGATTTTGGAGGTTCTTGGGAGAAGCACTTACCTCTTGTGGAGTTTTCCTATAATAATAGTTTTCAAGAAACTATTCAGATGGAACCTTACGAGGCTTTGTATGGTAGGCCATGCCAATTACCCATATGTTGGTTAGAAGCAGGAGAGGTAGCTATGTTGGGACCTCATCTTGTCCAGGAGAATATATAGCAGATAGAGTTGATTCATAAGAGTATGTCTACTACATAGTCATGAAAAAAGTCTTATGCTGATCGACGAAGATGACCTTTGGAGTTCGAGTTTGGAGATCAGGTTTTTCTATATGTCACACCGAGGTTGGGACACATGAGGATTAGGAGATAGGGTAATCTTTCACCGAGATACATTGGGCCGTTTGAGGTAATGGAGAGAGTCAGTCCGGTTGCCTATTGGCTACAGTTACCTTAGAGGTACCGGGATATGTATGACGTTTTCCACATTTCTCAGTTTTGGTGTTACTTCTCAGAACCGTCTCATGTATTTCAACCCAAGGAGGTTGAGCTGGAGGTGGACACATCATTCGAGGAGCATCCTATCCGGATTGTTGATAGTAGTGTGAAGGTTATCTGCAGCCAGTATGTTCCTCTGGTACGAGTGCTATGGAAGCACGGGCGAGTACAAGACGAGACTTGGGAGAGGGAGGCCGGTGTATGATCATAGTGGCCAGAGCTGTTAGATGATTCTTCTTCTACGCCGCCTTGCTAGGGAAATTCGGGGATAAATCTCTTTAAGTGGGGAAGTTTATAAGAACCCTGATCTTTTTTTAGGTATGAATCTTTCTTTTTGGTGTTTTTGAGAAAAAGAGGAGTTTTTGGAAATTTCAGGAGTACACACTATGTACTTATAAGTACACGCCCTCTACTCGGTTGCCGAGGGTAGCCGTGTGATGGCCGTGTAACGGCCGAATACATGGCCGTGTGGGGTAACCTAGAGTCCACCTAAAGTGAAGGTTGGTTAAATCAAGTACACGTTGTGTACCCTTGATGAACACACAATGTACTTTCTTTTTATTTCATTAAACGAACCAGGGTCACGTCTAATCGACAGAACACCCTTCTTCTCCGTCCGTCTCATCCAGGAGTAACCATACGATGCAAATCTTCTCCGAGCCCCTGACTCGACGTCCATTATTTGAATTTACCACCATTGATTGCGTTGGAATCTCCACAGTAAGATCTTCCTTCTTCTAGATCCTCGTTTCCTAATTTCTCTTCTTTCATGATATATCCTCAGTTGAACGTTTTTAGAATTTTTGTAGATATACGAAATTATAGGTTGATTCAAGGCCTGAGGTTCACATATATTGATCGTACAATGCTGAGGTAGGTGGTTTGTGCCTTTATGAAGTTAGTCTTTGAGTTATATGTGCAAAAGTGCCCAATACCATTGTTTAGGGTATTGTGTGTTTATGGTTTTTAGCCCTATTATTACCTACTATGCCTTATGTTCTTGAGTAGAGGATTTAGGATTGTAAATAGTGTTATTTACCTTACTATGGATGTTTTGACCATGTTTTCTTGATTTTGACCGTTTGTTCTAGCTTTTCCTGTTCGACTGCTTTGTTTTCCATGCCCAGTATTGTTAGGATGGAGTGATTTTATCTGACATGCTGTGAGATACTGTAGACTGTTTAGCCAATTAGTTCTTGAGGTTTACTTTGGTTTCCATATATATTTTTCGCATGATTGATTTACACAAGTCTTTGGGAACCTGGTGTAGTAGACCATAGGGAGAATGGATACTGAGGGCTTCTCCAGAGTGTCTGTTTACTGTTACAATGTGAGACCATATGGGGGATGGACTTTGTGCTCCCTCAGAGTGTCTATAGTTCCTCGTTACGAGACCACATGGGTAATTGGACATTTATTGATTCCCAAAAGTGTCTATAGTTATCGATATGATACCACAAGGGGAATTGACGGTGAGTGCTTCCTCAGAGAGTCGGACCGGGCCCAGACCCAACTGGACCCCAAATAAATTAAACGCCCGTAACTGAAGAACTAGGTGTCCGTTTGAAATGACGTTAGTGGTATTGGGACCCCTTTTGGGAATAGGTCCCTTTGGAATATTCCAGTGGGCCTGACCGAGATGGGCCGAACCGAGCTGTGATCACCCCCGTTTCACGGAAAGGGGTATAACTAACAGACCGAGCGTCCGATCGACGACTCGTCTATGTCATAAGGACCCTTATAAAAAGGAGGTAATTTGGAAATACTCTAAGTGAGTTTTGAAAGAGTTTAAATGTGACTTGGTTTGGATCAGACTTGAATCCAACCGAGCCCTTTTTTATAAAAGTGCCCATATCTCACAGACCAGACATCTGATCGACGCACCATCTGTCACGTTGGGACCCCTATGATGGGGTGGTCCTTTGGGTATGATTTTTGTAGGACTTATTACTAGTTGAAATATTAATTATGGCTTGAGGAGAGGTTCTCCCAAAAATAAGCGTGCTATGAGCAGGAATCCAGTGACCGTCTGTCTTGGAAGTAGCAACCTTGTGTAGATCATCATCATAGAGACCCTGTGTGGATCATCATCGTAGCTACCTGATGAGTACTAGTTTTAGAGAGGCCCATCAAGGATCAACAAATAGTGAACCTGTGTGGATCATCATCAAGCGACCCTGTGTGGATCAACCTTCCAGCGACCCTATGTGGATCAGCATTCTAGCAATCCTATGTGGATCAGCATTCTAGAGACCTTGTGTGGATCAGTAGTGCGCATCCTGATGAGGACCAGCCTTAGATAAACCTGTCATGGATCAGTGGAATACAACCCTGTGTGGATTGACAATGGAACAACTCCTTCGTGGTTCAGTTGTGGGAAGTTTCTAATAGAATAAAATGATAGAGATTAAGACTAATCATCTTTATTCCTGAACTCTGAGATGTATAACTGGTGAAAACTGACTATTTCTTTGTGCTTTGTGATCAAGGTCTTGATTTGTGGTATTTCCTTTGTGGAACTCTAGGAGACCTTCGGGGGTCTCGGTGTTGCTACTGAGTATTATTATACTCACCCCTGTATGGTCTTCATCCGCACCTTATTGTGCCTTGTGCAGATGACGTATAACTTTGACTAAGTTTTGGGAGCCAGGCTTAGACGATACTCGGAGGCAGACCTTTAGACATGATGTAACTCAGTGACGACCAACCGTGATCTGTACCTACCCTTTAGGTAGGAACCTTGGAATACAATTCTAGGAGTTGTTTTTATTTTACTATTGTACTTTTCAGTTGGTCTTGTATTCCATCCCCCTTTACTTATAGTACTCACCCTTTTTACTTTCAGTACACATCTTTTTACTATTGCAGTTTTACTATGTGGGTTGTGGTCGTTGTATTCTTGGACTGTGTGTTTGCAGGTTTAAAGGAAATGCCTTCCCGTTTTTCACGGATATTCCTTTCGGTGCTAGTCACCAACCCCTGTCCTATGGAAGGCGGGCTTGGGGTAGTCACGACATGGGCCCTGGGGGACGGGTCGTGACAAAGTGGTATCATAGGAGTTGGTTCTCCTAAAGAACTATGACTCTGATCTTTTCAATGTAGCAATAGTGTTAAGTGTTTCGAGTGTGGTTTTCAGTTCGGGGAGTCTAGTGTTGGTACAGCGACTGAAATATCTATACACCGGGACCCTGAATTTTGATTTTCCGACTCGGTGCACAAAAACACTGATTGCGTGTGTTTTGGAAGTGTTTTATTTTTTTGATCTCTTTGAGTCAACTCACCAGGTTTAACTTATTAACTATGGCGCACCTATTTTCTTTCAGGATTCCGCCACATAGACATCCATCCAGGATTCCTGAGAGAGTACATGATAATGGCCCATAGAGCAATGAGGCTTCGGTGAAGGTCCCTCTTATGGTGATAGAACTATCAGGTGGTGTACTAGCAACACCACTAACCATTGGGAAGCCATTTCCACCAGCCCCACCAGCAGATGGTGCATGCTGATTGAGTGTGTTGCATGAGTTTCAGCGGCAGAGGCCTCTAAGGTTCTGAGGCGAGACGGATCTGCAAGCGGTTGAGGACTAGCTGAAGGTTATGGATAGTGTTTTTTTTACTTGGTTGAGACACTAGCAAATAAGATGGTTATCCTAGATGCTATCCTTTTCCAGGGCACAATAGGGAGATGGTGGAGCCTGAAGCTCCACACACATGACGAGGCGACCCTCACTTAGACGGAATTTGAGAGCCCCTTCAGGGCTGAGTTCATTCCAGTGACACTACGCTCTGTGTGTATTCAGGAGCTCCTGCACTTATAGCAGGGCAGTCTAACAGTATCCTAGTACTCGGCAAGATTCAATGACCTCTAGTGCTACTCCACCGACAAGGTGCGAGAACCATTCTTCAGGGCCCAGACCTTTGGTCAGTGTCTCCAGTGGGAGATCAGAGCATTAACATTGCTAAATATCTCAACACATAATAGAGTTCTCGAGTGACCATTATTATTGGAGAAATTCATATTTGAGAAGGCACCGACGGTGAGAGCCAACACCGGACGACAGGTATCCAAGTCATCTGCAGGAGGCAGTAGACAGATAACGCAAAGGTCTAAGAGGGCCAGACCCACCAGTGGATGACCTCAGGATGCAAGGTCGAGGTGAAGAGCTTGCGAGGCAGAGAAGGTCAGCTGGGAGGCAGACTGTGCTTCACGTGTAGTGAGAAGGGCCACATGGCTCACGACTACCCACCGTATTGACAATCAGTAGACGGTTGAGGGACCACCAAGGCAGAGGTAGATATTTGAGTGAGGAGGTCCGCAGGGCGGTGAGTGTGGCAGAGGATCATGTCGTGCATCAGGTGGTGGATGACGGTTCCAGGTTCTACTACCACCACCTCCAGGTGGTCCATCCCAGCCATAGGGAGCAGGTGGACTGGGACGAGCTCAGCTCCAGGCAGCTGACGCTTATGACCACGACGCTCCAGAGATGATTTGAGGTATGATCTGTGTCTACTCCACCTTAACTTTAGTACTTATAGATACAGGTTCCAGTCACTTTCATTTCCACGACTCTCATTCGGAGATCAAAGATTCTTGTGGAGTTATTGGATCGATCCTTGCGATTAAAGACTCCTACAAGAGAAGATTCGATGATTACACATTGGCGCTGGTTGTGTGAGGTCACTCTAGGAGGTGAGATCTTTGGCTGGGATCTCCTAGTAGCAGCGTCGAGGCCTTACAACATCATCTTGGGTATGGACTGGCTATCCACAGTCCATGCTCAGATCGACTATTTTAGGCGTAAAGTGCGGTGTGTCTGCGAGGATGGGACCAGGTTTTCCTTCAACATCTAGAATGGAACCTTTTCAGCACATGATGGACTTACCCTGAGGAGGGTGTATCTGATCACACATTAGTTGGATAGCCTTACCCTCATATTAGTTGATTTTGAGAGTCCGAGCTATCCTATAGTGGTGGACCAGTATACCGATGTATTCCCTAATGATTTTTCTGGACTACCTCCTCACAGAGAGGTGTACTTATACATCAAACTGTACCCCAGGACAACATCAATATCTACACTAGCATATTGTATGGCTCCCGCAAAGCTTTATGAGTTATGGGTATAGCTGGAGGACTTGTAGAGGAAGGGGTTCATAAGGCCCATTGTTTCTCCAAAGGTAGCCCAGATTTTGTTTTCCAAGAAGGAAGATAGGAGTTTGAGGCTCTGTGTGTATTATCGAAGCCTGGACCAGGTGACCATGAAAAACAAGTATCCACTTCCGAGGATTGATGATCTCTTTGATTAGATGAAGGGAGCTTGTTGGTTTTCGAAGATAGGCCTCAGATCATGCTATCATCAGCTCAGGGTATGAGATGAGGATGTGCAGAAGACGACCTTCAGATGTTGGTATGGACACTATGAGTTATTGGTTATGACATTCGGCGTGACCAACGCCCCTGCAGTTTTCATGTGACTCATGAACATGATCTTTTAGCCATACCTCGATTGCTTTGTGGTGGTCTTCATCAATGACATCTTGATATACTTGGCATTGGAGCAGGAGCATGCTTATCATCTGCAGATAGTTCTGGATACACTCAGAGAGAACCAACTTTATAATAAGCTCTTGAAGTGCTAGTTTTGGATACGAGAGGTCCACTTTCTAGGACACGTTATCTTAGAGACTAGGGTTGTAGTGGATCCAGCAAAGATACAGGATGTGCTTTATTGGGAGCCACCCAAGAGTTTGATAGAGGTACGGAGTTTCCTGGGGTTGGATGGGTACTACCAGAGGTTCATACCTAACTTTTCCAGAGTTGCGGCACCCTTTTCAGCATTGAAAAAGAAGGGACAACCCTTCGTATGGATGGAGAGATGCCAACAGATTTTTCAGGATCTGAGGCAAATACTGACTAGTTCCCCCATCTTGAGGCTACCAGAAGAGGGCGTTGGGTATGTAGTATACTGTGACGCATCAGGGACCAGACTTGGATGTGTTTTGATGCAGGAGTGAGTAGTGATCACTTATGGTTCATGACAACTAATACAACATGAGTAGAACTACGCTACCCATGACCTGGAGTTAGCAGCAGTGGTCTTCGCCTTGAAGATGTGGCGACACTACTTGATGGGTGAACAATTTAATTTTTACTCTGATCACAAGAGTCTCAGGTATATCTTATCACAGAAGGACCTGAACCTGAGATAGTCACATTGGATAGAGGTCCTCCAGGACTATAACTTTAAGATAGTCTACACTCCTAGGAAGGAGAACGTAGTAGCATACGCACTCAGCAAGAGGTCTAGTCTACAGTTTCTGAGTGAGGTGACATAGTAGCTAGACACATTGCAGATATCCTTTGTGGATAGAGATGGAACATCTTACCTCCAGTTTATGACTGTCACTCCCCCACTTCTTCAACGATTTTGGTATGCACAACTTGGGAACATTGACTACGAGGCCCGACATGCTCAGATATCCTCAGGACAGGCACCTGATGGATTTTCTAAAGGTGGGAAGCATGTTATCCTCTTCAGAGGATGAACCATGGTACTAGTGGTGCTTCAGGAGGAGGTAATGAGGGAGTTCCATACATCCCCTCTGGTGGTACATCCTGGTGTGGAAAATATGTACCAAGACCTCTGACGTCATCACTAGTGGCTAGGGATGAAGAAAGCAGTGGCAGAGTTTGTTTCACGATGCCTCACTTGTCAGCAAGTGAATGCCGAACATTAGGTTCCAACAGGCTTAACACAACCATTATAGGTACTGAAGTGGGAGTGGGATGGTATTTACATGGATTTCATGATAGGGGTACCATGCACGTCTAGGGGCCATGATTCCATCTAGGTGATCATTGACCGGCTCACCAAGTCGGCTCACTTCCTACCCATCTGAGAGCATGGATCAGTAGAGGGGTTGGGAAGCCTCTATGTACAAGAGATCATATGGATTCATGGGGTGCCATAGACAATCATCTCTGACCATGACACACGTTTTACATCCCAATTTTGGAAGGGATTACAGGAGGCGTTCAGGACTCAACTACATTTGAGCACCACCTTTCATTCTCAAATAGATAGTCAAACGGAGCGGACCATACATATACTCGAGGAAATGATTCGTAATTACGTCCTAGATTTTGGATACAGTTGGGAGGATCAATTTCCCTTGGTGGAGTTCATGTACAATAGTAGCTATCACTCCCCCATTGGTATGACACTATTTGAGGCCTTGTACGGTCGACCATGTAGATCACCTCTATGCTAGACAGACCCAGGGGAGTCAGCACTTATGGGTCCAGAGTTGGTACAAGCTACCACTGAGAAGGTGCAGATCATCCAGGAGAGGATGAAGACTGCACAGAGCAGATACAAGTCTTATGCTGACAGGAGACGAAGACCTTTGGAGTTCGAGGAGGGAGACCATGTCTTCCTATGGGTCTTACCTCAGTGAGGTTTACATAAATTTAGCCGGGGCGACAAGCTATCTCTGAGGCTCATCGGACCCTTTCAGGTTCTCAACAGAGTTGGCGAGGTGGCATATCACTTAGCTCTTCCCCTATAGATGCATCAGGTGCATGATGTTTTCCACATGTCTCAATTGAGGAAGTATGTGCATGATACATCACGCGTTATTGACTGGGGTGAGCTGGACATTGATAATGGGGTGACATTTATAAAGGTTCCAGTGGAGATTGAGGATCGATAGGAGCGAGTCCTTTGTGGATGATCGATCCCTCTGGTACGCGTTCTTTGGTAGCACAGGAACCTCCAGGAGAGCACATAGGAGCAGGAGGCTCAGATTCGTGCTCAGTACCCCCATTTGTTTCCTTAGTCTATATTGTGGCTTTAGGGGAGGAAAAACCCTAAGGTGGGGAGAATGTAAAGACCCAGATTTTCCATGTATTTTTTTTAATTATTTGGGATTATTACGAGTCTGTGAAAATTGACGGCACATGATTCTGATGCCCGGTGTTCCCAGAATGAATTTCTGAACTTTTTTTAAGGTATATTCAGTGAACGCGTGGGTGACGTTTTCTATATTTTGAACTAGACCTAGAATTAAAAATCCGAAGGCACCATTCAATCCACAGTGCCAGGATTCTCTTAAGAGAGGCTTCATTTTGACTATAGTAGGTCGGGTGAAAAAGTTATTTTTTTGCGAACTTTTGAAAGATTAATAAAATAACATGTTATGTTATGTTATTTCTTTTCTTTTTCTCTAGAGGATAAGTTGCGGTGGCATGAATGACAACATGTCAAGCCATTAATTGGATTGAATCCCTGTTTGTAACCATACCATTAGAATTTAGGATGTTCATTAATTAAATGAACCTCATAAATTCTGTGAAATGTTAACCACCTCTCCCCCTCCTATTTATATGGAGCTCATGGAGGGGTGTTGGCATGACTTCACCAAGCGACGAAGATTTGGAAATGTACCATGACACCAACCACTTGGATGATGAGACCGGTTTCAGTGAGCAGTGACAAGAGCCACTGAATCATGAACCGATGACAACGACGAAGGAGGTTCCATCGATCATCGTCAGCAGACATCTAGTCTAGGTAGGGGGATTGTTGTAAAGTTCATCTTTATGAGATAACTTGTTAACCACCTGATATGATGCTAACGCGGAGGGTGTGGGCCAAACAAACAAGGCCCAGATCCTCTGCCTCTTCGGTATTCATCTCGTTTTTCTGTAACGGTTTTCCAATCGGAGCGACAAGATGAAACTAGAGGACACACAGCAGCGATGGTGACCCGAGAGCCTCGTAGGCACTGACGACACCAAAAAAAGACCAACAGAGTGCATTTGGTGGCCCACATAAGAAACCACTAGTGTGCTATGTCGGTGGCAGCCGACGGTGGCTGGAGGTGACCCGTGGTGACTGACCGCAGGTGGTGGGAATCGGCGCGCCGTCGTGCGCCGTGGAGACCAGAGGAGGCCGACCCGATCTGGCCATGTGGGATAAGGGTGATGCCCACAGCTGTTGCCGGCAGCAGCAGCCGCAGCCAGCAGGCCGCGGTAGGAGGCTGCGATTCGGACCCACGCCGCGCCGCATTGGCGGAAGCCGGTTAGCCAAATGGACGACCATTTCTTGCGGTGGGGAAGCGCCCCACCGGCTGGGTGAAACGGCCCCACAATTGCTGGGCCAGTTGAGAAGGCGGTCCGCCTTCTGGTGGACTGGGCCATACATTGGCCGACCGAGCAGGCTGGACCCGTAGCCTAGCGGGCCAGTGTGGTTGGGTCGAGCCCCACCTGGCGGGCTGGGTCAACCACAGCCTGAGCTCACAAACCAATGGGCCGACCCCAACGGGCCAGACCCAGTGAACCGGGCTGACCCTTAATGGGTCGGACCCGAGCGGGGTCAGGTAGACCCCGAGAACCATTATGTCGGGCTGATCAGACTAAGTCGGATTGGGACTAGACCCAACCGACCCCCAAATAAATTAAACACCCGTAATTGATGAACCAGGTGTCCGTTTGAGACACCATCAATGGCATTGGAACCCCTTTTGGGAAGTGGCCCCTTAATCATATTCCGGTGGGCCCAAACGATCCAAGCCGGATCGAGGTGCGATCACCCCTATTTCACGGAAAGAGGTGTAACTAATAGTCTGAGCATCCAATCAACGCGCCGTTTGTGGAATAAGGACCCTTGTGACAAGGTGGTCCTTTAGAGACAATCTAAGTGAGTTTTGACGAAGTTGAAGTGCTACTTGGGTTGGATCAGACTTGAATCCAACTGGTCCCTTTTTACAAAAGTGATAATATCTCACAGACCGAGCGTTCGATCGACACGACGTTTGTCACGTTGGAACCCCTATGATGGGGAAATACCTTGGGTATGGTTTTTGAAGGAATTAGTACCAGTTGAATTAGTACCAGTTGAAATATGACCAATGGCTTGAGGAGAGGTTCTTCCAGAAACAAGAATGCTATGAGTGGGAATCCTATGTCCGACTATCTAGGAAGTAGCGACCCGATGTGGATCAACATCATAGTGACCCTATGTGGATCAACATCATAGCTACCAGACAAGGACTAGTTTTAGAGCATCCCATCGAGGATCAGAAACTAGCGACCTTGGGTGGATCATCATCGAGCGACCCTATGTGGATCAACCTTCCAATGACCTTGTGTGGATCAGCATTCCAGCGATGCTGTGTAGATTATAATTCTAGCGATCCTATGTGGATCAGTAGTGCGCGACTCGATGAGGACCAGCCTTAGAGTGGCCTGTCATGGATTAACAGCATACGGCCCCATGTGGATCGACAATGGAACAACTCCTTCATAGTTCAGTTGTGGTAACTTTCTAATGGAATAAAATGATATAGCTTAATACTAATAATATTTATTCCTAAACTATGATATGTATACCTGGTTTGAGATGACTATTGCTTTATGATTTGTGATTTAGGTCTTGATTTGTGGTATTTCCTTTGTGGAACTCTGGGAGACCTTCAGGGGTCTCAGGGTCTCTATTGAGTATTGTTATACTCACCCCTATACGGGCTTTTCCCACACCTTATTGTGCCTTGTATAGATGATGAACTTCTTTGACTGAGGTTTGGGATCCAGGCCTGGATGGTCCTCATAGGTGGACCTTTAGACGTGATGTACCATAGTGAGGACCGACCGTGATCTGTACCTACCCTTCAGGAAGGAACCTTGGAGGACGATTCCAAGAGCTATTTTTTCTATTCCTGTTGTAATTTTCAGTTGGGCTTGTATTCCTACCCCCTTTACTTATAGTACTCACCCCTTTTACTTTTAGTACACATATTTTTACTACTACAGTTTTACTACGTGGGTTGTGCTCGTTTATTCTTGGACTGCGTGTTTGCAGGTTTAAAGGCAATGTATTCCCATTTTTCAGGGATATGCCTTTCAGTGCTAGTCTCCAACCCCTGGCCTATGGAAGGCAGGCTTGGGGTAGACACAGCATGGGCCCCGGGGGATGGGTCATGATAAAGTGGTATTAGAGGAAGAGGTTTATAAGGCCTAGTGTTTCTCCATGGGTAGCCCCAATTTTTTTCACCAAGAAGGTAAATGGGAGTTTGAGGCTCTATGTGGATTATCAGCACCTGAACCAGGTGACCGTGAAGAACAAGTATCCACTTATAAGGATTGATGATATATTTGATTATCTGAAGGGTGCTTGTTGGTTTTTGAAGATAGACCTCAAATTAGGATATTATTAGTGTCTCTTGACAGAATAAGATGATCTAGCTTTACGACTATTCATCTTTACTACTGTACTCAGTTATACCTAGTTTGAGCTATGTATTTTGATTTGTGATTTGTGTTTGAGATCATGCTTGTGGTTTTACTTTGTGGAATTATAAGAGAACTTTGGGGGTCTCAGGGTCCCTACTGGGTATTTTTATACTCACACCTGCATGGGATTCACCCGTACCTTGTTGTGTCTTATACAGACGATTGACAACCATGACTGAGACTTGGGGAGCTAGGACCTGAAGGTGGATGGCAGTGATGGTTGATGTGGAGAGCTGTGGAGAAGAGCTGTACCTACCCTTAAGGTGGGATACATGGTGGAAGATCTTAGGAGATGTTTTCTGTTTTCATTTGTAGTTGTATCTTTTTAGTTGGTCTTGTATTCCGACCCCCTTAATTTCAGTACACACTTTTATTACAGCAGTTTTACTTCATGGTTTCATCTTGTTGTGTTCTAGTCTGTGTGTTTTTACAGGTTTAAAGGAAGTTCCTTCCCGCTTTAGGGATATTACTTTCCGATTCTAGTCGCCAACCTTTGGACTATGGATGGCGGGCTTGGGGTAGTCACGACACGGGTCCCGGGGGATGGGTCATGACAAAGTGGTATTAGAGGATTTGGTTCTACCAAAGAACTAGGACTCTGATCTTTCTAATGAAGCAATAATGTTAAGTGTTTTGAGTGAGGTTTTCAATTTGGAGAGTCCGGTGTCGGTGTGGTGGTCGACATATCTATATATCAGGACCCTAAATTCTGATTTCCAACTCGGTGTATGAAAAAACTGATTGTGTGTGTTTTGGAATTTTTTTACTTTTGATCTCTTTTGAGTCAGCTCACCAGGTATAACTTATTGACTGTGGTTCATCTTGATTCTCTTTCAATATGTCTCCACGCAGACAGCCAACCAGGATTCCAATCCATGACCATGAGGATGGCCCGGAGTGTGATGAGGCTTCGGTACAATGACTGTTTCCCTAGATGGTACCAACGGGCAGTGTACCAACAATACCACTACCCATTGGTCAACAGTTACTATCGACGCTACCGGTAGAGGAAACATATAGGTTCAATTCCTTACACGAGTTTCAGTGATAGATACCCCTCATGTTCTGAGGTGAGCCCGACTCACAGGTGGCTAAGGACTGGACTGATGTGGTTACCAAGTTTCCATCTAGCCAGGGCACCATTAGATTAGATGGTGGTCCTGGTAGTGAGCATTCTACGTGGCTCAATAGGGAGATGGAAGGGTTTAGATTACCCATAACTTATGATGTGGTGACTTTTCTTTGGACAAAGCTTGAGAACCTTCCTAAGAGAAGGGGTCTCTTTCCATAAAAAGCTAAGGGGTATGTGTTCCCAAGAGCTTATACAGCTTCGGTAGGATGACATGTCAGTAGCTAAGTATTCGTCGAGGCGTACCGACCATTCCAGGTACTCGATGAATATGATACGAACAATTCTTCAGGGCTCAAACCTCCGAGAAATAAGAGTTTAGGGAAATCCGATCCATCAGTATTTCCTATGTGCATTCCTACTTATGTTAGGATATTAGAGAGAACCTTTGTGGTTGAATGTTCATTGGCTGAGCAGATACATCCAGTGAATGTTAGCAGTGGGAAAGCAGGAAACTGATTCCAGTTAGGATCTACCTAAGGAAAGCATACCCTCACAAGTTCAATGATGGAATCTGATTTTTAATCTGAGTCACTGTTCGTGAGTTATAATCATTTGAAAAATAAAATAATTTTATTTAATTTTTTTTATGGTTATGCCATTTTTGGGTTTTCTCACTGGAGGCCTGTGCCGACTAAAATTAAGTTGCTCCTAGGGTAAACCCGCTATCCTGAACGCAACGATGCCCTCAGATTTATGATCTTGTCACCCGTTTAAGAGTTATTACACTTTTTCAAGAAAACTACTCACACGTTCTATTTTAAGCTTAACACTTTTTTGACGGATCATTCCGGGCACTCCGGGCCTCGGAATCACGTGTCGTCAGATTTTGCGGTCTTATAAAAATTCCATATAATTAAAAAAAATTATTCAGAATTTCCGAGTCTTTAAAAAACTAGAAAATAATACTTTATATAATATTTTTCAGTACAATTGGTCTTATGTGCATGATAGGGACATCACAGATAAATCTATTATGAAAGAAATGAGAACAAAATACGACAAAGAATATAATTGAGCAACAAAACCAAAGAAGTTATCCAAGATGGAGTTCTTGTTTGGACCAAGAGCTAAAAATCAATCAAATATTGAAGAGCCAATATATACTCCCAAATTAGAGTAACTTAGATTACACACATGAATGAAATACATTTTCATAGAAGCATGATACAAACAATTGATGGAAATGAAATATTCCCACCCCACTCAATCTTCTTATTAATGTTAAACCATACCTATTTGAATATTTCAAACATTCAACCTCTATATGTACTTATCATCATTGTTAAACCTCTATCACTATTCTTATTAACATGTCACGATCCAATGATCTCTACTATAGTAAAAACGAACACTCAATCACTCTTTGCATGAATAAGAATCAATTCAGACCATTTTTGGTTCATATAACCATGATCTATATGATCTCCACCTCACATAATCCTTTATTACTTGGCCAATAAAGTCCATTTCAACTCTTTTCTCCTTTTATTTAATTTATTATTGATAAATACCAAAAAAATTTATTGGTTTGGAATAGATAAATTCTTAGTGCCATTTTATACAACACTAAAAACAATCACTTTAAACATGTTATGATTTTTCTAGATGTGATTGTTCATTATTTGACCATGTCTGGAAGTGCCTTTTCCTCTTTTCATTCAACGTATAATCATTCCAGGCATAATATTTGTCCCGACCTCATTCTCAATCACATCGGCTATATTGGAGTTGGTTCCTTAGAAACAATTTTTAATTACTTGATTACATGTATTCGTTGTCTTAAATTTAAATGAAGTTTCTTATCACATCATAATTGTTCCTCTGTATGACATAGTGTGTGATAATTTTCTAAGAATATATGTCACACTAAAAGGTCATAGCAGTTCATTGCTATGATGAGAAACTAGAGGTTTCATTCCAGTGTTCTTGAATAAATTTTCTATATCTAGATGATATCATTTAATGGGACAAAAATGATACATGTTATCAGGGTAGGAGACTCATAGGACTTTGAGGCACCCTCTCATGGTATGCGCCCTTGGTAATTTCTAGAGCATGAGATTATGAGAATGAGACCTGCCACTAGGAAATCAACATTTATATGTGGAATTAGATGTTCTTATCTGTGGATGTATGTATCAATCCTTAGACTTTAATATTATCATTAATGAACACCGTAATTCATGTACTTTGATGTATTGATGAAAACTGTGATGACATATACTCATGAAAAAGTAGGATATGTTGGGTGTGTCATGAGTGATATTGAATTAATGGATAATGTAAGAAAGGATTTTATCCCTTTTTCCTTTAACTGAAGTTGATATATCATGCCCTTTTATGGGAATGGAATCACCTAGATAAATCTTAGAAATGGTGTTATGTGGGAAAGTTCATTTATGAAAATTCAAATAAAGAGGCGTCAAACATGTAACACCCTAAGATTTTATGAGATAATTTTTTTAATTTATTTGGTGTCTTGTGTTATATGCTACACCAAGATTATATTATGCTATACGCAACACTATATTGGTTTGTGTTACACATAATTTCAAATTATTTTGACAGAATTCATTTCACACAATACTGAGTATAGATTTTGTTCAATGTATAAAAAAACTATGTTTGGATTATGTTATATGCAATTCCAAAGGAATATTTTACTAAACACCACACTAACTTGGCTTGTATTACACACAAGAGTAACCTTCCTCAATATCTTGCGTTGTACGCAATACCGAGTTTCACTAAACAACGATATATTATTAAAATATTATTATTTAATGGGATATAAACTAGCCGTTATGAATATTATTATCCAAATTTGGAATTTTATATAACATTAACATTAACATTATGTATTTTCTAGACATTATATAATAACAAATTCATTTTTTCAGATAAAAGAAGTATTTTTTAAAGAAATACAATTTTACCGCCTTTTGATGGTGAACCCTTTTTAAATCTAGTTTTTGACAATTTTATAAATTATATTTGACATAATAAGATTCTTCTTTGTAATCAGGACATAAAAATTTATCTTTGTTTAAATTTTGGTATTTTTCTGATAAAATTTATATTTTAATGAATAGTGAAAAATACTGCATTTTAATTCAAAACCGCATTTTCTTCTAATTTATTTATATAGTTAGATTATCTTTTTAATTAGTTTTAAAGTGTAATTGGATTATTTTTTATCATTTAATCCAATGTTGGTCATTGAATTTAATTCCACATTTAAATTGGACACAAATACATGTCAATCTTTTGATAGTTTTTACTTCTTAAAAACCCGCTTTTTGGTTTTGACAATGAGAATTAATTTTAAATTAATTAATGTAACTTTTGTGTTTTGAATTTTTAAAAATGGATTCCATATTTGGAATTAGTGGTTCCAAATTATTTTAATAGTTTACTTTTATTTTTTTGGATATTATGAATAGTAACTACGATATTTTTTATTTACCACAATTAAAGGTAAATCAGGTAAATTAGGGTAACAAACAATATGACAAAGATAATAAAGTTACCCTAAAACCTACCAAAATCCTATTAGATAAATTAAATTTTACCTATATCACCTAAGGGTCATAATTGATTCATTTAATTGACTTTTGTCTATGAAAGTGATGTAATTATAATTAAAACAAAAGAAAGTGACAACATGTCACTCTCATATATCTTATAAGTATAATAATTTTAATGTAGTGATAAACTTGATAAAAATTAGAAAATAAATAGTCTCCATAAGGTTAATAAAATTATATACATCATTTTAATTTATTTATAAATTTTAGAGATTAAATAACTACCATTAATGATGACACAATAGTGATGTAGAAATTATTTTATTAATAGAAATATCAAATAAATGGTTTTAAAAACATTAAAAGAAATATTATATGAACTAATTAATGTGATCCACAAATTTTATAGATTACTATGACATGTTAGGATTGTATTAAATATTTTTTTTGAATTTATCTTCTGTGTTTATTTTATTTAAAGTCAAATAAATGAATAGTTTCAAAATTAACACTATTGATATTTTATAAAAATAACATATGATTAAATTATTTAAAAATCACAAAAAAATTTAAAAATTAAAAATTGAAAATTATATGGTCTAATATTTCATAAATTATTTAATTATGGACAATTTACAACACATAAGTAAATATTTATAACCATTTAATAATTATAATATTATTATCAGAAATAAAATTAAACATATTAAATAAGGATAAATCAAAATGATAAGGTTTAAAATAAAATCAAAACATGTATAAATTTTATTGTTTGAGAGTATTTAGAACCATAATAATACTATCCTATAAATAAATGAGTTTGGGAGCATTATAAACTGAAAATCAATTTATAATAAATTAATATTTTAAGACTTTGCTAAATTTCCCCTCCACCCTCTTATAAAAGGGAACCATATCTACCCACTTACTCACACCTTTCAAGCCCTTTGAATCATCCAAAATCTGATAAAATAAGCTCCCAAAATCCCTCCCTTCCTCCTAGAGTCCCAATTTTGTGTAGAAAGACATCTTAGGGATACTTTTTGTGCAAATCAAAAGGAGACACTCGAAAAAGAGGTAATTGTTTTATCACCTCTTTCAAAATTATTTTCTTATTCTACTTCCTCTTATTATGTTTTTTCCATAATAAAGTAATAAATATAGTATATTATAATTTATGAGATATTATTATAAATATGGGACAACCTTATACCTCTTTTTATCTATCCTACAAATAACAATATCACCATGCGTGCGTATGTACGACTTACCGTCTCCACGTTGTGGTGTAATTTGTTGTTCAACAATACTTAATTTGGATGGGTATAATGATGAGTATAATGGATGAAAATAATTAATATAACATGATAATTAATCTGTATAATTAATATACCATCCAATTACATACCATTTAACCATTAAGTGAATGATATCGTCGCTCGTACGTACGTACGACCTACCGTCTCCACGATGCGATGAGATTAATTATCCATGTTAACCATTAAAAAATGATTATAAATTATTTATAATAAATAAGAATGAAATATGTGACATAATAATGCTACTGGATTTTGGTATATATATATTTCATTTACTTACTTCTATTCAATTCAATAAGGAAACAGAATCAACGTTCATGCGTACGTACGGCCTACCGTCTCCATGAACGGTGTATTCCATTTCATTTATCTATCTATTATACATATTTATATATTGAATATTTATGATATATAAATAATGATTTAAATTCTGAAAGTAATTAAATCACGATCAAAGTAATAATATCAATAATAACAAGTCAAAACATGTACGATAAATAAAATGATTATTACCCAAAACGTTGTTTTAATATGGAATTGATAAATAAACAGGTAATATAAAATCATAAAAGAATAATATATGATATCATATATATTATTATGGTTCTGTTAAAAGTTAATAATATGTTTAAACCCATTATACATGAGTTTTAAACACATTTATAAGAAATCATACCTAAGGTAAGGGATAATTTTGCAATCTCATTTTCATTTGAGATTGTTTATACGTAAGTATTTACTGGGGTATATTTATCATCCATTTCCATGATTTCTAAATTTCTTTTCATAAAATGTTTATTATTATTCTATTTATTTTTTAAGTAATTTTTACCCATTTTTTACTTTTACTACATGGTTTAGAAGAAATATTTCTTTCGTTTACCATATGAGGTTCTTTTTGAATTTTTCGGCAAAAGTACAAGGATAATGTTTTTTTAACTTACATGACATGAATGGATTTTTACATCTTCATAACAACTTATTTCCATGAATATTAATTTACACTATTTCAATTTTATTTTCAAGTAAATTATTTTATTTTAAAATTGTGTGGCATTTTGAGAAAATAAAATGTTTTTGAAGAAGAAAGGATATTTTCCTCAAGAATTAATTTCAAGTATTTTATCAAAATTATTTTCCATATAAGATAAAATAGGGTTATGTTTTTATACCTATTATTAAATTGATTTTATTGTGTTTATGATGGAATTATTTTTATGAAATCCATTTATTTTATATGGATTATGATGGAATGATGTTTAAGAAACCCATTTTTTTGTTCCTTGGGTTATGCTATGATGAATAGTTTATATTTTTTTAGAACATGTAAGAATTATTTAATTATGAGATGGGTGGGACCTATATCTCCTTCAAATGAATTGGGAAAAGATTTATATCTCATGAGATAGACATGAATGGAATGACAAGTAAATCCAGTTCAGTAATACATGGCTGGAATGACAAGTAAACCCGATTCAGTAACGGACTTTGTCCACTATGTTGGTATTGACAGTAATGCCTTGGCTGCTATGGAAATAATATTATGTGATTATTAGTTTTACACAATTCCATTTTTTACGCGAATGCTATTTTATCATGGTTAATGTTCCATTATGATCTATGCCTTACGTACTGCCAAGATTTATTTCATAACTCAAGATTTTTATATTTAAACTTTATGTTCATGTTTTTAAATTTTTATGTTTATGGTTTGTTTTATGTTATCCACGTTTACCCGTACTGAGCATTTGAGCTCACCCTTTTTGTGCTTTCTTTTCCCCAGGATATAAAGAAAGGTTTTAGGTAGGGAAACAAAAGGGGAAGTTCTTAATGTGAGATGTTGGAGATCTTTCACCAAGTTAGAATATTGTGTTCCAAGTTTACAAAGACACTAAAATAATTTGGTATTTAGGAGTATATTTGTGTAATGCATCAATTATTCCACAAAAATAAATATAATTTCCATGTACTTCAAGCTTGGGTCATTAGAGTTGGTATCATATAAAGGTTTAGTCAAACTTTGGAAGTTAGGATGCGAAAACTTTAGTGAGATCCCCAGAGATATTTCTAAGGTATGTCTATGGATGTACCTAAGGGTAAGTCTAACTATAGGTTATAGTCCTATAATTATGGTAACGATCATGAATAACCTAGTATTAAACCTAAGATGTTAGAGATTGTAAGTACCCCCCCTTGATTATATTGTTTTCCTAATATGATTTTTGCCTCTCACACCATTATTTTTGGGTTTTAAACAATGGATAGAACCCAAAAGAACCATTCTAATTCTAGATTAAATGAGAAATGAAAAGATTTTCCTCATAAATAACCAAATTTTATGGGAGCTCGAATAAATAATCTTGTTTCTATTACCATAAATCCTGCTAGGCTTCCAAATGACCAAAGGTGGGAAAACAATTATCTTGAATCTTTATTAAGGAAACATCCACCTTATTTTAGTGGAATGAATGATCCAATAGTTACAGAGAAATGTATTTTTACCATTGAAAAGATATTTTTCATTCTTAGTTGTTCAGAACATGAAAAGGTTAAGTTGGACACTTATTGCTTGGAAGGTAAAGTGAATCCATGGTAGAAATTTATCAAGAATACGAGAAAACAAGATAAAATTGAATCCATGGATAGGGATGAGTTAAATATGTTATTTTTCAGTATGTACCTTCCTTTTATTCTTCTTAAAACAAGGGAGATTTCATTTTCTCAACTATCTCATGGTTATGATAAGAAAATAAGGATATAATTAAAAAAAACTATAAAAATTACAGAGAAAAGAAGATTAGATTTTCTTTGTGCTCAAAGTGTGGAAGGACACATGGAGGAAATTGTCTTAAGCGGACTGATAAATGTTTTAAGTGTGGGAAATAAGTTCAAAGAAAAAGTAAAATCACATGTGATCACTATTGGAGATATTGAGTATGATAACAAAGTGGTGGAATGATTAAGTGTTTATGTAATGGGATTCCAAAATAGTGTTGTAGAATATCTTTTATATTATTATGGAATATTGGAGTATCTATGTATTGGTCCATTGTGATTTTCCATAAGTATATGGTACCGATAACCATGAAAAGTGATTGAAATATTTTTGGAAAGCACATGATATGCACACAATGAAGGGATAAAGAGATAATGAGATGTTTGATAGTATTAATGACCTCATGATTGATATAAGGAAAAAGTGATATCATGGTTTAAGTATATATAATTTTTTGTATTTTTGGTGTGTGGAAAGAGTTAATTTTGAAAAAATGCATGTTTTCACTAAGGTTCTATGGTAATTCATGTTATTATCATGTTTCAAGAGAATACCTGATTAAGATATTCACATGTTTAGAATGTGACAAAAATGAACTGCCTAAGGAGATATGGGAGAAAAATGTTAAGTTGATTTAGTTCACCTCTTTCTAAAGTTTTATATTTTCAGTTTTTGGAAGGATTTTAATGTTATCCATTTATGGATAGTATATTTTATTTTCCAGTTGAAGTTTGTTAGATTAATGTATTATCTCACTATAAGTGGACTTATTCATATTTGACTACCTGTGCTAACATTTTTTTGAGACATATGGAATGACCTATCATTCTATCGTATGATCTAATAACATTTCAAGAATGAAAATTTCAACTTCATTTATTTAAATAAGAGATGAAGTGAAAATTGGTCAAGGAACGATCAATAGTGAGATTATACTAAAATCAAGTAAGTATTTATTCTCATGTTATTCAAATTTAGGGAAAGGATCTTGAAAACCAAAAATGCCATCTTAGTACCTTCTTATTTGATGAATTGGATGATCCCTTAAATCATCACATATTTATGGCTTTCTGGTTGTTAAATTTCTCCAATCTTGTTCTCTATCACTATCCATCATAACTTGATGGTTATATTTCTCTTCCATATCCATGTTCTCACTTCTCACCTATGTTCTCCTATGTGGAAACCTAGTGATGAGTTACTTTGGGTAACCATTATGTTTCTAAATTTCCCTTTTAAAATAAAGTTTTAGTATTCTTTTTTACGATGTCAGTTTCTATGGAAGAAACTTTCAAGTAGTAAACCTTTTATAACCCCAATGAATTTTGAGGGAAAAATTCATTTTAAGGGGGTATAATGTAACACCATGAGATTTTATGAGATAGATTATTTTTAATTTCTTTGATGTCTTGTGTTGTAATCTACACCAAGATTAAATTAAGCTATATGAAACATCGTATTAGCTTTCTGCATACACAACATGATACTTGGCTTGTGTTACACACAATTTCAAGTTCTTTTGATATAATTAAATTCACGCAACACTGAGTATAGATTTTGTTCAATGTATAAAAGAACTATGTTCAGATTATGTTATACGCAAAACCAAAGGAATCTTGCACTAAACACAATATTGACTTGGACTGAATTACATGCAAGAGTGACCTTCCTCGATATCTTACATTGTACGTAATACCGAGTTTCACTAAAATACGATATATTATTAAAATATTATTATTTAATGGAATATAAACTAGCCATTATGAATAGTATTAACCAAATTTTGAATTTTATATAATATTAAAATTCATATTATTTATTTTCTAGACATGATATAAGAACAAATTCAATTTTTTGGATAAAAGAAGTATTTTTCAAAGAAATACAATTTTACCACCTTTTAATGGAGAACCATTTTTAAATATAGTTTTTGAAAATTTTATAAGTTCTATTTGAAATAATAAACTTATTATTTGGAATAGGGACATCATAATTTACCTTGGTTGAAATTTTGGTATTTTTCTGATGAAATTCATATTTTAATGAATAGTGAAAAATACTGCATTTTAATTCAAAACTGCATTTTATTATAATTTATTTATATAGTTAGATTATCTTTTTAATTGGTTTTAAAGTGTAATTGGATTATGTTTTTATCATTTAATCCAATTTTTTCATTGGATGTAATTTCACATTTAAATTGGACATAAACAC
The DNA here is from genome assembly GCA_963277665.1 of Viscum album. Taxonomy (NCBI): domain Eukaryota; kingdom Viridiplantae; phylum Streptophyta; class Magnoliopsida; order Santalales; family Viscaceae; genus Viscum; species Viscum album. The sequence goes on along the minus strand of OY728133.1, from coordinate 1,403,755,106 downwards.
ATGTCAATATTTTAATAGTTTTTACTTCTTAAAAACCCGCTTTCTGGTTTTAACAACGGGAATTAATTTTTAATTAATTAATGAAACTTTTGTGTTTTGAATTTTAAAAAATGGATTAAATATTTGGAATTATTGGGTCCAAATTATGTTAATAGTTTACTTTTATTTTTTTGGATATTATGAATAGTAACTACGATAATTTTTATTTACAACAATTAAATGTAAATCGTGTAAATTAGGGTAACAAAAAATATGATAAAGATAATAAAATTACCCTAACACCTGATAAAATCCTATTGGATGAATTAAATTCGACCAATATCACCTAAGGGTTGGAATTGATTCATTTAGTTGACTTTTGTCTATGAAAGTGATGTAATTATAATTAAAACAAAAGAAAGTGATAACATGTCACTCTCATATATCTTATAAGTATAATAATTTTAATGTAGTGATAAACTTAATAAAAATTAAAAAATAAATAGTCTCCATAAATCTAATGAAATTATATACATTATGTGAATTTATTTAGAATTTTTAGAGATTAGATAATTACCATTAATGATGACACAATAGTGATGTAGAAATTATTTTATTAATAGAAATATCAAATAAATGGTTTTAAAAACATTAAAATAAATATTATATGAACTAATTAATGTGATAAAAAAATTTCTATGTGAATATGAAATGTTAGGAGTGTATTAAATATTTTTGGTTAAAATTTATCTTTTGTGTGGATTTTATTTAAAGTTAAATAAATGAATAGTTTCAAAATTAACACTATCGATATTTTATAAAAATAACACACGATTAAATTATTTAAAAATCACAAAAATATTTAAAAATTAAAAAGTAAAAATTATATGGTGTAAAATTTCATAAATTATCTAATTATGGAAAATTGATAACACATAAGTAAATATTTATAACTATTTAATATTTAGAATATTATTACCACAAATAAAATTAAAGAGATTAAATAAGGATAAATAAAGATGAAAAGGTTTAAAATAAAATCAAAACATGTCTAAATTTTATTTTTTGAGATTATTTTGACCCATACTCATCTTATAATCTAAATAAATGAGTTTTAGATCATTATAAGCCGAAAATCAATTTATAATAAATTAATATTTCAAGAATTTCCTAAAGTGCCCCTCCACCCTCTTATAAAATGCCACCACCTCTACCCACTTACTCACGTAGTTCAAGACCTTTAGTTCATCCAACATCTGATAAAATAATCTCCCAACATCCTTAAATTCCTCTTAAAGGTCACACTTTGGGTAGAAATCCTTCCTAGGTAGACCTTTTGTGCAAATCAAAAGGAGATACTTGAAAAAGAGGTAATTGTTTTATCACCTATTTCAAAATTCTTTCCTTCTTCTACTTCATCTTATTATGTTGTTTCCTTACAAAAGTAATAGATACAGTATCTTATATATTCTTATATGTTATTATAATTATGGGACAACATTATACCTCCTTTTATCCATCCTACGAATAACAATATCACCATGCGTGCGTATGTACGACTTACCGTGTCCACGCCGAGGTGTAATTTGTTATTCAACAATACTTAATTTGGATGGATATAATGATGATTATAATGGATGAAAATAATGAATATAACATTATAATTATTCTTTATAATTAATATACCACTCAATTCTATACCATTTAACCATTAAGTGAATGATATCGTCGCTCGTGCGTACGTATGACCTACCGTCTCCATCACGCGATGAGATTAGTTCTCCACGTTAACCATTCAAGAATGATTATAAAGTATATATAATAAATAATAATAAAATATGTAACATAATAATTCTACTAGACTTATTTATGTATATATATATGTCATTTACTTGCTTCCATTCAATTTAATAAGGAAACTGAAACAACATTCATGCGTACATACGACCTACCGTCTCCATGAACAGTGTATTCCATTTCATTTATATATCTATTATAAATATTTCTATATAAAATATTTATGATATATAAATAATGTTTTACATTCTGGTAGTAATTAAATCATGATCTATGTAATAAGATCAAGAATAACAAGTCAAAACACATACGATAAATAAAACGATTATTACCCAAAACACTACTTTAACATGGAATTGATAAATAAATGGGTAATATAAAATCACAAGTGAATCATATATGATATCACATATATTATTATTGTTCTATTACAAGTTAATAATATGTTTAAACCCACTATACATGAGTTTCATACACATTCAAAAGAAATTGAACCTAAGGTAAGAGATAATTTTGTAATCTCATTTTTATCTGAGATTGTTTATACATAAGTATTTATTGGGGTATATTTATCATCCATGTCTATGATTTATAAAAATGTTTTAATAAAATGATTAATGTTATTATATGTATGTTTAAAGTCATTTTTACCCTTTTTTGACTTTTACTACATGGTTTTGAAGAAATATTTCTTTCGTTTACCATACGAGGTGCTTTTCGACTTTTCTAGAAAAAGTATGAGGAGAATGTTTTTTTAACTCACATGGAATGAATGGGTTTTTACGTCTTTATAAAGTCTTATTTTTATGAACCTTCCTTTACAAAATTTCAAGTTTATTTTAAACTAAATTCTTTTCTTTTAAAATTTCACGACATTTTGAGAAGAGAAAATGTATTTGAAGAAGAAAAAATATTTTTCTCAAGAATTAATTTCAAGTATTTTATCAAAATTATTTTCCATCTAAGATTACATAGGGTTATGTTTCTATAACTTTTATTACATTGATTTTATTGTTCTTATGATGTAATTATTTTTATAAAATCCATTTATTTTATATGGATTATGATGGAATGATGTTTTAGAAACCCATTTTTTTGTTCCTTGGGTTATGCTATGATGAATGGTTTATGTTTTTGTGGAACATGTAAGAATGATTTAATTATGAGATGGGTGGGACCTATATATCCTTCCAATACATTGGGTAAATATTTATATCTCATGATATAGACATTACTAGAACAAAAAGTAAATATGGTTCAATAATACATAGATGAAACAACAAGTAAACCCGGTTCAGTAATGGAACCTGTCCACTATGATGGTCTTAGAAGAAATGCCTTGGATACTACGGAAATTATATTATGTTCTTATTAGTTTTCCACAATTACATGTTTTATTCCAATTATATTTTATCATGGTTAATGTTCCTTTATGATCTATTCCTTACGTACTGTCAAGATTTATTTCACTACTCAATATTTTGATATTTAAACTTTATGTTCATGTTTTTACATTCTTATGTTTATGGTTTGTTTTATGTTCTCCATGTTTACCCTTACTGAGCATTTGAGCTCACCATTTTTAAGTTTTCTTTTCCCCAGGATATAAAGAAAGGTTTTAGGTAGGAAAAAAAGGGGAAGATATTTATGGGAGATATTTAAGATATTTCACCAAGTTATAATATTGTGTTCTAAGTTTCAAAAGACAATAAACTAATACGATCTTTGGAGGTGTATTTGTGTAATGCATTAAGTATTCCACAAAAATAAATGTAATGTACATGCATTTCAATATTGGTTCTTTTGAAAACACATAGGTTGATGACACTATCATTCAATATTCTTGATTAGAGATATCGCGACGAATAGATTATATTATATAATAAGCATTCCTAGGAGGTTGTATGTCATTAAGACATTAAATTATTTCTCTATGGGTTCCTTGACATGTTTATAGATGATAAATTTGGACTTAAGGAATCTCTACATATTTCCACTAATAAAGAGGCATAGAAGGACACAAACCAAGTGTATCCATAATACCAGTTAAATTAAATATTGAATTTATTAGGCTAGAATAAATATTATTCATAATTCATGGTTTAATGATTATATGGGTTTGGTTGATCGACAATATTTAATTACGAGTAATTTAAAAAAAATTGAATAAAATAATAATGATAAATATTTATTTACATGGTTTGATGAGTATAATATTTATTTATTTTTATCAAAGAATAATGCAGATATATTTATTTGTTAAATAACTAGTCATTATTCAAGGTTTGAAAAATATTGAGAAGAATTAATGAACCAAGTTAAAGGTTCAATAGAAAATGATATAAATGATACTTATTTAGTCTTAGGTGATACACATGTCAATTGAATAATAATTATTGTATTATTATTAGAAATGAGGTTTATTAAGGATTAAATGAATGGAAAGGGATATATGTGAAAATTTATAACATTAAACATGCCATAATAAATATCTAATTATATCACTTTTCATATTCACTATTTTTTGTAAAAAATGGATAAAGAGTATCTCTTTCAATACATAGAGAGAGTTATAGAGATCTAGAGTGTGCTCTATCCTCCTCTTCTCTCAAGCCATCGATAGAACACCAAGAATGATTCAAAGGGAATTCTACTATGATCAAACATGAATGCTGCAAGTGATTGGGATCAACCATACTGACACTCAACAATTCTATGATGATATTCATAGATTATGGTGTACATTTGGATCACCGCTATAGGGATTATACACTTGGACCATACATTGAAATTATGGTACAAAGATATTGATTCAACCAGATTATCAACAAATAAATAATTACAAGTTTAGGTACTTCTAGATATATTTATAAACAAATTATAAATACATGTGATGATCCTACTTTTTTGGTTTTATAATTAAATAAAGTCAAGTAATCTACATTTTGAATTCATTGGTCATGATGTCATTCATCATGTACACCAACAATTTCTCATAAATTAATACGGAATGTCGAGTTGGTAATGCCATTGTTTCAGATGAAAATTAGGGACTCATGATTGATTGTGGGGGTTGAGTATGGTTTCACAATCATTCACATCATAAATATATTTATTCATCCTTTCAAAGCGTTTTCCAATGAGGTTTATTCATGGAACTGAAAACACCCAACGGTTCCCTTATTTGAGATGTTTCACAAAACTTCTTTCCAAAGGAAGGTGGTCATTGGGAAATGGATCCAACAACACTTAGGGACTCTCATTGGTCAAGAAAATGGGAGGTTGGTCTCATCACACCCTTCTGGGGGGAATTATTTCATACTCTGAGACTCTCTTATATATTTAAGACATATTCATGAATCTTTTATTAAATATAAAATATGAAATGAGTCACCCTTATATTAACAATTGATCATTATCATGTATTAGATTTAGAATCATATTTATATATTTGAGGTTCTACATCGATAGGGATATCTGTATGTATCTGAGGTTCTCTATTGATGGTACTATTTTAAAAAAAAATTATATATCCTTATGTCATTTATTATCATGATGATGGTTTTAATCCACACAGTGGAGCACTCTATAATTTATCATAATCTAGGAATATGTGAGTTGTTTTGATGATGGGATCATGGCCATTTTTTTTAATGTCATGTGGCAAAGATGTCTAGGAGGAAGGTGCTTAGTCAAGGTTGGTGTGAGAATTATACTGAAGAGGCCCAAGGAACCTAGAAGGGGTGTGGCCTCCTAGGGTGGAAATGAACCAATTGGGAATGTGTCTCAGAGGATATTAGGGCGGGTCGGGGGTGTTGGGTTTGAACCTTAGGTATGCTTCCCATGTATCCTATTTGTATGGGAATCAAAGCCCACATATTTCAGTAGTATGGGTTAACACCAAATAGGAGGCCCTTCAAAGGTTTGTCTCATAGGGAATATGACCCTTTGAGATGGATACATGTAATTGAGGACCTATGCCTATAGAGGCCCTCTAAAGTCATGTCTCAAAAGGGAGATGGAAATTTGATATGGATACATGGAATTGGGGAACCACACCTATGGAGGCCCTTTGGAAAGGTGAGAGGAAGATATGTAAAAGGAATATATGTTGATACATGCATTTGATCATGATGATGTTGTGATCACTTATAACCTATAAGACCACATGAGTCATGCATAGTGTGAAAAACAATTGGAAGTGGAAGATCTGATATATCTCACAATCTACTTAATCTTCTGGTGAATGAAACTGGGGTTACAGAAGAGAGAAAGGGCTCTGATGTTCCCATCTCCCCTCTTATTTTCAATCCCTAGGGTTGGGACTTATGCACCCATACAGATACGGCCCACAATAAAGACTAATATATTAATCTAGGAGGGATACCTTATTCCTAGAACCATGAGGAGTATCTCGACTCATGATGATTTATAGGTTTTTTTGAGGCTTACACCTAATAGGATTCCCATATTTCTGTACCCATGAGGAGTATCTCAAATCATGGTGATTTGGAATGAAAGGTGGGGTTTCATGTGTTGTAACCCAAAAAATCCTTGACCTGGAACCCAAGTGGGGGTACGAGGGTGCTTCTATTATCTTATGAACCAAAAGGTGTGAAGGGTCCCACAAGTAGGGGTCACTCAAGTGGAATGAATTGAGTGAAGGTTCACCTAAGTATGGGTCACTCAAGTGAGGATCGCCCGGGTATGGGTGACTTGGGAAAAGGGTTTGTAACGACCCAATCTTTTTGAGTATTATATTAACTTACTCTTAATGATTTAATAAGACGTTAATGGTTAATGCAGAAAGGGGAGTTGATGGCTTCATCCAGTAGACTCAACCCTTACGAAGCCCACTTATCAGAGCTTGGGAAGGAGGTAGCATCTGTGGGCTTCGCTTTGGACCAAGCCCAAGCCAAGCTCCAGCGTGTCAAGCTTGAACGAAAACGCTTGTAGGAGAAGTTCAAGTTAGTGGAGATTACTACTAGGGCAATGTTATCTGAGACTCCCTCAGATTATCTCACCATAGCACACCTTACACTTAGGTCTTATGCCAGTGTTATAAGGGGCTATGTGATGAGACCCTAGTTTCTTTGTGTAATCCTTTCGGGTGAATAAATTGAGATTTCTTCCTTTAGTGATGTTTGTGAAATTTCAAATGTCTAGATAATTTTAGAATGTATTTTATTGATGAATTTTGAAAAAGGGATATTTTGAAATATTTATGTAAACCCTAAATAACTAATGATGTATAATGATTTTCAAAAAATGGTCTTCTACAAAAGTGTTCATTAAGGAATTTGGAGTCTAATAAGATCAACTTAATTTTTGATGAATAGTAAATTATGAATAGTGATTTTACGCTTAGGATTAGTAATATGACTAAATGGATTAGTAATTTCACTCAAAGAAAGTTTTAATATAATTTAGACACCTAGATTAAGTAATGTGATTCAATAAAATGGTTAAATAACGGTTTCATAAATTATTATTCAAGTATTAGTTTTTTCGGATGAATAGTGTTTTTTAATTAAAAATTTAATTAAAAATAATTAGAAAATTATTTTTATGAAAAGGACTTTATTTTTGAACTCAGAGCATCGATATTATGTTAAGGTAATTTTTGGGGATTTTTCTGAAAAAAATGAATTTTCGATGAATAGTGTTTTTATTTAAAAATTAAATTAAAAATATTTAGAAAATTATTTTTATAAAATGGATTTCATTTTTGAAATCAGAGCATTGATATTTGGTTAAGGTGAAATTTTGGGGTTATTCTGAGAAAGTTGAATTTTCAGTGAATAGTAAAAATACAGTTTTAGGGTTTCGGTATGTTTAATGACATCATAATGGTGTCATGATGATGTCATGAGATCTTTTGAGGGTTGGCCGGACAAGGGTGATGAATTATTGTTTTGGGGGCCCCATGTGGCCTAACTCCATGATAAATGCCAAGGGAGAGCACATGGGTTTGAGAAAAGCACATGTGAGGTGTCCCTTGGCCATTAATGCTTTGTCCCCTCACTTTCCCTATAAATACCCACCCTTTCCTCCTTTAGTTTTCACTCCCAACTCCCCCCCAACGAAGTTCTGGTCTTCTTACCTTCCAAAGAGTCCTCCCAAGGTGCCCTCAAGCCCTCAAGGTCCAATCCTTTGAGTTTCAAGAGTCACGTTTTAAGGTAAGGGATCCGACCCCTCTCTTTCTTTTCAAGTAATCTCTTTTATGTCATTTCTTTTATACTCCATGTTCTTATGTTGGAGGATGTTCTTTTATATTCATCCTACTGCCTATTTCATGTTCATATGATGAGAGACCCCCCTTGCTCTCATCAATTCGTTTTAAGAATGTTTAAGTGACTCCGTTAGGCTGCCGAATTTTTGAGGGATTCTTTCACCCTTCTCATTTTTTTCAAGTTCGATTTTCATGTCAAGTCTTTCAAGTTCCTTTTTATTATGTTGGGGTATGATCTCTATATCAATCATACTGATCTCTTATGATCATATGATGAGGGACCCTTTTTTGATCTTGTCGAATCATTTTCTTTTGAAGTTAAGTGATGCCGTAAGGCTGCCGAATTTTCATAAGAGAAATCTAATCTTTTTTCCTTCCATGTTTTTCATTTCAAATGGTATGTCCCTAAAATTTCATTACCATGTCCATATGTCCTTCTTATTCTTTCACCCTACTGTTTTATGGATCATTTATTAGTGGGTGACCCATGTCCCCTCTCATTTCAATGTTTTCTAAAACCCCGAAACTTAGCCGTTATGCTGCAGAATTTCCCCCTCAAAATGCCTCTCTCTTTTCTCAAAAATTATTTTATGTTATAAAGTGAATACTCAAAGCTCTTATTTCTACAAGGGTATTCACATATATATAAAAATGTTCCATTTTAAATTCTGGGATTTACATACATGAGACCCGCTTTCCCTTTCCGTGGGTTTAAAGTGACGTAAAGATCATGTCTTTAAAGCAGTTTTTAAAACGTTATGATTATGAAATGAAACCCATTTATTTTATGCTATGTGGGTTATTTATGAAATGTTTGATGATGATATATGTGGCTCACATGATAATAAAGGCAAATTTAAGGGTGCGCCCTGATAGCGCTCCAATGCATTGGGTAATGATGTAACCACTAGAGATTACAATTTTCACGATACCTTGGTGAATAACCTTGGTAATTTTCAAATGACACCTCGGGGATGGACCTTGGTGATATGTTCATGATTGTCTATGTTAAATGATGTAGCCACATCTTCAAGTTATGAAAAATTTTATTTTTATTATGAAATGCCTCATGATTTCTTTCTCATGCCTTAAAGTTCTTTTCATGTCCTTATTGAAGTATCTCAAGTTCACATGTAAAATGTTCCTCTTGTTTCCCTTACTGGGCCTTCTGCTCACCCTTTCTTTTGATGTATGTCCCCAGGTTATGAGATGCAGTAATGAACCTAGAATGAACTTAAGGAGACGCCTTTCAAGTGTTTAAGAAGATTGTTTTATGTTGTTTTCATGTATTATGTTCCTGGTTTCCAAGACACTAGACCTTAAAGATCCTCAATTTTGTGTAATGTAATGAAAGTTTATGTTATAAAATGGCGGGATGCAATAGTTGGTATCAAAGGATGGTTTAGTTATTTGTGGAAATTAGGATATAAAAACTTTAGGAAGAACCCTATAGAAAAGTTTAAATATAGGAAAACTTCCTGGTATTTTGGTAAGTATTGAGTAAGTGGTCTATCAAACAAATACATCCCTGTCTGGATACGAGCAGGTAGAGGCGACTCTGGCACAGATGTACATAGGGGTAAAACCCGAAAACACCGCTTTGAGCTAGACTCGAACGGGAACTGGTGCACGATAACGGGCCTTGCTGCACTCTTGGTTACGACACTCCCGGGGGATATGTTTGGTTAATCACATGCTTTTTATGAATCATCATGAAGGAATTATAGAGAACTATAATTGTCTAAGCACGAATTCTTAGTTAAAAGATTCATAAATGAAATAAGTTTCTCACTAAGGTTTTATTATTTTAGAAAATGGCGGGCAATAGGAGAAACCGTGCGGATGGTGACCGCAATGAACCATGTGCTGACGGCCCTCCGATGGAAGCCGGAATGGAAACATTCATGCGAATGATGAACCAACTGACTCAAGTTATGAGTAATAACTTGAATCAAGCTGAGAGGCCGACCTCACCACGAAGGGAACAACTTTCTGTTGAGTCCTTCATGCGTCAACGACCGCTAACATTCAGTGGATCTACTGACCCATTGGTTGCGGAACAATGGATAAGCTCCATTGAAAAGATCTTTTCTGTACTTCATTGTTCGGAACAAGAAAAAGTCACCCTTGCTATTTACCGCCTAGAGGGAGAAGCTGATCAGTGGTGGTCACTGATCAAAAACATGAAGCCACGAGGAGATATGGAAGCTATGGAGTGGGAAGAATTTCGGGGGATTTTCTTTAACAAGTATTTCCCTCGTTCCATGAGGACGAAAATGGAGAAAGAGTTTCTCGAGCTGAAGCAGAAGGAGAACGAATCTGTCGGAAGCTATGAGATGAACTTCACAAGGCTTTCCCGTTATACCTCAAGCTTTGTCATGGACCCTAATGGGAAGGTTGATAGATTCTTTGGCGGACTACGACCACATCTGCGGAAGAATCTAGCCAACAGGGACTACGATAGCTATGAAGAAATAGTTCGAAGTGCTATGAAAGTTGAACTAGAGTTTGGGGAGACACAGTGGTCTCACAAATCTAATGAGAAGAAGAGAACTCTAGAACCGAGCCTGGGAAGAAGTTTTGATCAGGAAAGAGGTGGAAAGCATATGCAACATGCCACATGCAATAAATGTGGGAAGAAGCATCCGGGGAACTGCTTGATCCGAAGTGGCAAGTGCTATAGGTGTGGAAAAGAAGGCCATATTTCTCGGAATTGTCGTGGTGATGTGAAGCCTCAACTTCCCAACACTAACGACAGAGGAAAGATGGTTCTGGCCCTACCCGAAGTCACATGCTTCAAGTGTGGACAGCTTGGGCACTTTGCTAATCAATGTCCAAATCCGAGGGCGGTGGAGGGGAATCACCATCAACCTCAGCAGAGGCCAAGGGAGCAAGGTTGTGCCTTCGCTATCACAACAACTGAAGTTGAAGTTCCAAACGATGTGGTAGCAGGTACTCTTGTTGTCCTCTCAAAACTAGAAAGTGCTTTATTTGATTCTGGTTCTACGCATTCCTTTATTTCTTCCAAGTTTGCAAAGAATATAGAATCAATCCCCGAATTGCTTGAGGTAGAGTTGTCAGTCAAGACTCCAAGTGGGATTATCCATGCATCAACAGTGTTTAGAGACTCTAGTGTTTACTTTGGTGAGCAAAATATTATCGCAAATCTAGTAGTCATTCCCATGATGGAATTCGACGTTATACTAGGGATGGACTGGCTCTCAAAGTATAATGCTAAGATCAAATGCAGAAGTAAGGAAATCTCAGTAGTCTTGAATGAACGACCTACAGTTATCTTCCGAGGAGAGATATCCCGAACTGATCCCTATCTAGAAGCACCTCCTATAGCTTTCTTTATGGAGTTAATTGGTGATGAGGAAGAAGGGAAAGGGAGCATACAAATTGAAGATGTTCCGATTGTTCAGGAATACATGGATGTATTTCCTGAGGAGTTACCTGGACCTCCCCCAGAAAGAGAGGTAGAGTTCTCCATTGAACTCGTACCTGGGTCTCAACCGATATCAAAGACTCCGTATAGAATGGAAAATGTGGAGCTAGAAGAGTTAAAGAAACAACTCCAAGACTTGTTGGAGAAGGGGTTTATCCGACTGAGTGTGTCTCCTTGGGAAGCACCAGTTCTCTTTGTGAAGAAGAAGGATGGATCAATGCGGCTATGCATTGATTATAGAGAACTGAATGAGATTACAGTGAAGAACAGATATCCTCTTCCAAGAATTGATGATTTATTTGACCAACTTCATGGGGCTCAATTCTTCTCTAAGATTGACCTTCGATCTGGTTATCATCAATTGAGGGTGAAGAAGGAAGATATTCCAAAGAATGCCTTCCGATCAAGATATGGGCATTATGAGTTTACTGTTATGCCCTTCGGCTTGACTAATGCTCCTGCTATTTTCATGGATTTGATGAATAGAGTCTTTAAGGACTACCTTGATAACTTTGTGGTAATTTTTATTGATGATATTTTGATATATTCAAAAAGTCATGAGGAGCATGAAAATCATCTGAGGGTTATTTTGAAAACTCTACGGAAGGAGAGGCTCTTTGAGAAGTTCAGCAAGTGTGAGTTTTGGTTACAACAAGTGGCTTTCTTGGGGCACATCGTAACCAATGAAGGAATCTCGGTTGACCCTGCAAAGACAATGGTTGTGGAGGAGTGGCCTCAACCCACAACAGTAACTGAGATTCGTAGTTTCCTTGGTTTAGCGGGATATTATAGGAGGTTTGTGAAAAACTTTTCACGGCTTTCTAATCCACTAACCAAGTTGACTCGAAAAGGGGTTAAGTTCATCTGGACAAAGGAATGTGAGGAAAGTTTCCAAGAGCTGAAGAAGAGATTGGTTACTGCACCTGTGTTAACACTACCCTCTATCGGAGAAGGATTCGTTATTTTTAGCGATGCATCTCTGAAAGGGCTTGGGTGCGTCCTCATGCAAAATGACAAAGTAATTGCTTATGCATCTCGACAGTTGAAGATTCATGAGAAGAATTATCCTACGCATGATCTAGAGCTGGCGGCAGTTGTTTTTGCTCTAAAGATATGGAGGCACTATATTTATGGGGAGAAATGTGATATATACACTGACCACCAAAGTCTAAAGTATATTTTCACACAGAAAGAATTGAACATGAGACAAAGGAGATGGTTGGAGCTTATTAAAGACTATGATTGTTCAATTCATTATCACCCTGGAAGAGCAAACAAAGTCGCGGATGCGTTAAGCAGGAAAGATCCTGTTGTTCTGGCAACAATGAGAATCCTAGGAGATCCCTTGATTAAAGATCTAGTAAAACTGGACATGGGAATTATAAGGAAAGGGACATCATCAACCCTATCCCAAATGATTTCTCAACCTTCATTACTAGAGAAGATCAAGAAGGCTCAAAAAGAGGATCCTTTGCTGCAGGAGAAGTTCGAGGCTGTAAAGGATGGGAAGTTCCCTGATTTCAATATCGATCAAGAAGGTGTATTGAAATTTCGTACAAGAATATGTGTTCCATCTATTCCGGAGATAAAGAAAGAACTGATGGATGAAGCTCATAGCTCTAATTTCTCTATACATCCTGGAAGTACTAAGATGTATAGAGACCTTCGTGATCATTATTGGTGGGATAACATGAAGAGGGAGATTGCCGATTACACTACAAGGTGCCTGGTGTGTCAGCAAGTAAAGGCAAAAAGACAACTTCCTAAGGGGGTATTACAACTGCTACCCATACCAGTATGGAAGTGGGATAATATCACCATGGACTTTGTAACTGGTCTCCCAAAAACATCCAAAGGAAACAATGCGATATGGGTTATTGTGGGCCGTCTCACCAAGACAACCCATTTTATCTCTATTCGGGAAGATTTCTCTCTGGATCAGCTTGCCAAGATATACGTGAAGGAAGTGGTAAGGCTGCATGGGGTACCACTATCCATCGTATCTGATCGTGACCCAAGATTCACATCAAAATTCTGGAGAAGTCTTCAGCATGCTCTGAATACTGAATTGAATTTTAGTACGGCCTATCAACCTCAAACTTATGGCCAATCTGAAAGGACTATTCAGACACTCGAAGACATGTTGAGATTATGCTCAATGGAATTTAAAGGTGGATGGGATCAACACCTCCCATTAGTGGAGTTCTCCTATAACAACAGCTTCCATGCGAGTATTCAGATGGCACCCTATGAAGCTCTGTATGGAAAGCGGTGTAGAACTCCTACTTGTTGGGATGAAACTGGTGAGAGGAAGCTTCTTGGGCCTGATCTCGTGCAAGAGATGACAGAACAGGTTCATGCCATCCAACAACACATAAAGGCTGCTCAGAGTCGGCAGAAGAGCTATGCTGACAATCGTCGAAGGGACTTGGAGTTTGGTGTTGGTGACAAAGTCTTCCTTCGAATTTCTCCATGGAAGAGAGTCATGCGGTTTGGGAAGAAAGGGAAGCTCAGCCCTAGGTACATTGCCCCCTATGAAATCCTTGATCGCATAGGAGCAGTGGCCTATCGTCTAGAACTTCCACCGAACCTAGCTCAAGTTCATGATGTCTTCCATGTATCTCTCTTGAGGAAGTACATACCCGACCCTTCGCATGTACTGAACCCAGAGGTGGTACAACTTGAACATGACCTCTCTTATGAGGAGCAACCAGTGGAGATCTTGGACCGTAGAGACAAGGTTCTACGAAACAAGACTACCCACCTTGTGAAAGTGTTGTGGAGGAATCATAAGTATGAAGAAGCGACTTGGGAGCCTGAGGAAACGATGAAGCAAAAGTACCCTCACCTTTTCGACTAGTCCTCAAGTATAAATTTCGGGGACGAAATTTCTTAAGGGGGGAAGAATGTAACGACCCAATCTTTTTGAGTATTATATTAACTTACTCTTAATGATTTAATAAGACATTAATGGTTAATGCAGAAAGGGGAGTTGATGGCTTCATCCAGTAGACTCAACCCTTACGAAGCCCACTTATCAGAGCTTGGGAAGGAGGTAGCATCTGTGGGCTTCGCTTTGGACCAAGCCCAAGCTGAGCTCCAGCGTGTCAAGCTTGAACGAAAACGCTTGCAGGAGAAGTTCAAGTTAGTGGAGATTGCTACTAGGGAAATGTTATCTGAGACTCCCTCAGATTCTCTCACCATAGCACACCTTACACTTAGGTCTTATGCCAGTGTTATAAGGGGCTATGTGATGAGACCCTAGTTTCCTTGTGTAATCCTTTCGGGTGAATAAATTGAGATTTCTTCCTTTAGTGATGTTTGTGAAATTTCAAATGTCTAGATAATTTTAGAATGTATTTTATTGATGAATTTTGAAAAAGGGATATTTTGAAATATTTATGTAAACCCTAAATAACTAATGATGTGTAATGATTTTCAAAAAATGGTCTTCTACAAAAGTGTTCATTAAGGAATTTGGAGTCTAATAAGATCAACTTAATTTTTGATGAATAGTAAATTATGAATAGTGATTTTACGCTTAGGATTAGTAATATGACCAAATGGATTAGCAATTTCACTCAAAGAAAGTTTTAATATAATTTAGACACCTAGATTAAGTAATGTGATTCAATAAAATGGTTAAATAACGGTTTCATAAATTATTATTCAAGTATTAGTTTTTTCAGATGAATAGTGTTTTTTAATTAAAAATTTAATTAAAAATAATTAGAAAATTATTTTTATGAAAAGGACTTTATTTTTGAACTCAGAGCATCGATATTATGTTAAGGTAATTTTTGGGGATTTTTCTGAAAAAAATGAATTTTTGATGAATAGTGTTTTTATTTAAAAATTAAATTAAAAATATTTAGAAAATTATTTTTATAAAATGGATTTCATTTTTGAAATCAGAGCATTGATATTTGGTTAAGGTGAAATTTTGGGGTTATTCTGAGAAAGTTGAATTTTCAGTGAATAGTAAAAATACAGTTTTAGGGTTTCGGTATGTTTAATGACATCATAATGGTGTCATGATGATTTCATGAGATCTTTTGAGGGTTGGCCGGCCAAGGGTGATTAATTATTGTTTTGGGGGCCCCATGTGGCCTAACTCCATGATAAATGCCAAGGGAGAGCACATGGGTTTGAGAAAAGCACATGTGAGGTGTCCCTTGGCCATTAATGCTTTGTCCCCTCACTTTCCCTATAAATACCCACCCTTTCCTCCTTTAGTTTTCACTCCCAACTCTCCCCCAACGAATTTCTGGTCTTCTTACCTTCCAAAGAGTCCTCCCAAGGTGCCCTCAAGCCCTCAAGGTCCAATCCTTTAAGTTTCAAGAGTCACGTTTTAAGGTAAGGGATCCGACCCCTCTCTTTCTTTTCAAGTAATCTCTTTTATGTCATTTCTTTTATACTCCATGTTCTTATGTTGGAGGATGTTCTTTTATATTCATCCTACTGCCTATTTCATGTTCATATGATGAGAGACCCCCCTTGCTCTCATCAATTCGTTTTAAGAATGTTTAAGTGACGCCGTTAGGCTGCCGAATTTTTAAGGGATTCTTTCACCCTTCTCATTTTTTTCAAGTTCGATTTTCATGTCAAGTCTTTCAAGTTCCTTTTTATTATGTTGGGGTATGATCTCTATATCAATCATACTTATCTCTTATGATCATATGATGAGGGACCCTTTTTTGATCTTGTCGAATCATTTTCTTTTGAAGTTAAGTGACGCCGTAAGGCTGCCGAATTTTCATAAGAGAAATCTAATCTTTTTCCTTCCATGTTTTTCATTTCAAATGGTATGTCCCTAAAATTTCATTACCATGTCCATATATCCTTCTTATTATTTCACCCTACTGTTTTATGGATCATTTATGAGTGGGTGACCCATGTCCCCTCTCATTTCAATGTTTTCTAAAACCCCGAAACTTAGCCGTTATGCTGCAGAATTTTCCCCTCAAAATGCCTCTCTCTTTTCTCAAAAATTATTTTATGTTATAAAGTGAATACTCAAAGCTCTTATTTCTAAAAGGGTATTCACATATATATCAAAATGTTCCATTTTAAATTCTGGGATTTACATACATGAGACCCGCTTTCCCTTTCCGTGGGTTTAAAGTGACGTAAAGATCATGTCTTTAAAGCAGTTTTTAAAACGTTATGATTATGAAATGAAACCCATTTATTTTATGCTATGTGGGTTATTTATGAAATGTTTGATGATGATATATGTGGCTCACATGATAATAAAGGCAAATTTAAGGGTGCGCCCTGATAGCGCTCCAATGCATTGGGTAATGATGTAACCACTAGAGATTACAATTTTCACGATACCTTGGTGAATAACCTTGGTAATTTTCAAATGACACCTTGGGGATGGACCTTGGTGATATGTTCATGATTGTCTATGTTAAATGATGTAGCCACATCTTCAATTTATGAAAAATTTTATTTTTATTATGAAATGCCTCATGATTTCTTTCTCATGCCTTAAAGTTCTTTTCATGTCCTTATTGAAGTATCTCAAGTTCACATGTAAAATGTTCCTCTTGTTTCCCTTACTGGGCCTTCTGCTCACCCTTTCTTTTGATGTATGTCCCCAGGTTATGAGATGAAGTAATGAACCTAGAATTAACTTAAGGAGATGCCTTTCAAGTGTTTAAGAAGATCGTTTTATGTGTTTTTCATGTATTATGTTCCTGGTTTCCAAGACACTAGACCTTAAAGATCCTCAGTTTTGTGTAATGTAATGAAAGTTTATGTTATAAAATGGCGGGATGCAATAGGTTTGCCTAAGTATTGGTGACTTGGGTGAAGGGTCACTCAAGTATGGGTCTCCCAAGTATGGGTGACTTGGGTGAATGGTCTCCCAAGTATGGGTTTCCCAAGTATGGGTTTCCCAAGCATGGGCTCTCCCAAGTAGTACTTGGGTGGATTGGACTACCTCACACAAGTAATACTTGGGCAGATTGGACAACTTCACCCAAATGGTACTTGGACGGATTGGACTACCTCTACCAATTGGGGGATCACTCAAGTGGTTCACACAGGTGGGGGTCTAATACACATAAAGGGATGGACATAATAGCTCACCCAATTAGGGATGGAATACTTGGGTTAAGGAGCTTCACAACCAGAGCTTTCACCTTGCTTTGTCATCAGTGAGTTCATTTGTACTCCTAAAATTAGAGGTGGAGGGGTATATTTATAGACCAGATAGAGGACCTATGTGAAGGGGATGTGTGAATGGACTATAATTAAGTAATTTCATGATGGGTATGCATGAATGGACTAGTACAAATGGCTTGTGAGAGAACTCGACTTCCTTTATAAAATTTCCCCAACTTCTGACAGCCATATATTTTGATCCATAAGTCCATTTGGGCATCATAACCATTCAAATAAAAAAATTAATAAGTGAAATAAACTCCTTGATAGGGTTATAGGGTGTTTTTAAAATCCAAAATGTTCCCATAAGACACTCAAAATTTTAAGGAATCAACACATTTTTATCAGAAATTTATAAAATCCATAGCCTACTCTCAGAGGTAGATCCTCACCACCATTCCATTAGATTAGGAAATGTTTTGAGGAATCTCTATACCTAGGTGTGTGATAATTCCCATGGAACATTTCAATCAAATATGATTATTCGTCCAACATAAAGACACATTTCTACTCAAACTCAACTTTTGGTGTCTGAATGAGGATAATATCATTGATCATGTAGAAAAGTGCATGGAATGAATTTTTTTGATGTCAAAAAACATAAACGAGTTTCTACTGTACCTAGAACCTAAAGGTTGTGACCATGACTAAGAATATAAATATTAACATTCAATTAATGGACTAGAGTTGAACTATTTGGTCGGTCTTTATGATTCTTTGATATGAGTTCGTTATTTTGTTCGGTAATATGAAGACAATAAAATAATTCATAATATTTTATAAATCATCACTCATGATATTATTTTTTTAGAGGAATGTATAATGTATAGAATATAGAAAATATATTTCTAACACATCCATATTAGGGATATTTTCACCACATAATGAAGTTGCATAAAGATTTAATCTTCTTCACTATGAAGAGGCATGTGGTTGGCGTTAATGCTTCTCAGTTCTCTCATGGGATACATTCGAGTCTAAAGATCTAATATCTACTTTGGGCAGGGGAGGGTTATACTAGGAATAAAATGATTTTTATGGGAGCATGAGTTCATGTAAAAAAATAAGAATTATAATATACATAATAAAATGTTTAATCTTTCATATATATCTAGATTGGGTTGCACTGCCATGATTTCTAACTAGAAATTTGAACTCAGAAACTTAGTAAGACCATCTCCACCTAAATGCTAAAATAGTGCATAAGTTTCTTTCTCCAATCGTGCTACTTCCAACATTAATTCAAAGAAAAATCTACAATGAATCGTCATATTTGGAGTTCATTTCATTATTCATACTGCAGTTTTATAGGGAAATATCCCTTGCCTCCCTCTTATTCACACACTCATTACAGAAAATCTTCATGCTGGTATCCATGATTGGTTCCTCCCTCTGTTTATTACATTGGACCATATCTTTCTCTCTATTTTTGGATTTTTCCATACATTTTCATTTTCATTAATTTACACAGGCTTCAGAGAAGAAGATCTCCAACCCGATGAATGAAATCAAAGTTTAAAATATCATCCTCAACATCTCTTTAAGTAAAATATGTGATTGTATCACCAGGGAAGTGAAGGATCCCTTCCTGAATCCAACCCCAGGAACTATAATTTTCAAAATCTCTTATTTCCATTCGATTGGTTATCAATTTGTAGGTGCTGGAGAAATTGATAAATCAAAGACCTTTATTCTCAAAAGGAGTACTTCTATGAATGTATATTTTGAATATTGAAATATTTTTTTTTCTTATATGTTATTAAAATCAAATATTCATTTTCTGTTGTGGATTAGTTTTGTTTGATGACTAGAGAAATACACTGTGAGGTTTTTCTCAATCAGGTGCAATGAAAATATTTCTTTCTACATCATAGTTAGGGGTGAAAAGGAAATAAAGCTTTAGGAGAGTGGGATTAAGGTCAATTAGTATGAGATAAAGTGAAGGAACTTCAATTATACATGATATTTTAGATTTGGTATCCAGGAACACATTGATCTTGAAATCAAGTAAGTAGATAGAATCTGTAGTCAAAAAGAAAATTTTCTTTTATTTTATGCAATAAATTATTTTATTTATTTTTTGATCCAAATCTTCCATTTTTATAATTAATTTCATGTCAATATTTTTACAATAACCATTTTTTCTTCTTCACATCCCCACACATTATAGAGTTCAAAATCACTTATGCTATTTGGAATTAAATGGGTTCTTTCAAAATTACTCACGACACAGATCGACCATGATTATCCTCATGGAAATATGGTTAATTGAGGTTTGATTAATTTTTTTGGCCATATTTATACTTTGATTTCTTATATTCAGCATATTTATTTGGTCATGCCTCTTATCCCTGTTGTATAATAAGAACTTAACACTGGTATGGTTCTAATTGTATGGAGTGTAACTGTTACATGAACTGAGAAAATCAATTAAATGTGGCTGCACATGTTGAATTCATTACAGATTATAATGTATTTTTTTAAAACCCTTTGATTTAACATTTACATAATATTTTACATCATTATTAGTGATGTCCATTTACAAGAAAATACAATTAAACAAATACATTGATTTTTCTTATATTTTGGATCATTAAAACACCCCACTTTTTTTATTAATGTATCAGAGGTAGTATATCATCAAACCATGTTTTATAGGGCCTGTTGATAATGTTAAATTTAAAACATGGGTAACTTTATTTTACTTAGTGGTGTAATTGATTAAAGTTTAATTTTTATGGTGCAAAAATTGATTGAATAATGGTTTTCAAGTTCGTGTTTGACTCAATTTTTAAATTGAATTAGCTTGTTGGAATATGACTGATTGAAAAAAAAGTATATATAATGGTTGGATAAAATTGAAATATTTTTTAAGTATTAATGTATCATTTTCTTGTTCCTAATACATCTCCTCATGTTTTTTTGGTTTTTTATTTTCTCATTTCAGGTATGATCCTTTAATTGGAATATATGGTATGGACATTAATGTTACTTTAGAGGGATCAGGCTATTGTGTTGGTTGGAATCATGGGTGAAAATCCCACATTGGGATGCATCATTGGATTATTAATGAGGATTAAATGAAGTGGTTATAGGTGAAATTTGAGGGTTTCATCCTAAAAAAAGCTCAAAAACTCACTGTTTGATGGAACTGATGGTACATATTTGTTTTTTTGTTGTTTTTATCCCTCTAGATATATTATTTTAGATGATATTCATGAAAGGTTTTTTCATGATTCAGTTCTATTATTAGCCATAACAAAACTCATCCCCATTCACTGTTGAAAATTTTGCACCTTTTGGTTGGTGGACATGCTTGAGGTGATCAACCATTATTCTAAAATGATGGAAGGGGAGATGGTTTTTGTGGTTTCTTATAGTTGATTTAATTTAGATTGTGTTTGGAAAATTAATCTAGGACTGTTTTAATTTTTAATTTAGGAATAAAATGGAAAAACATTATCCTCATCATATATTATATTTAAATATATTCAATTAGAAATTTAAAACTTTTAAAATTTATTTATCAATTTAATATAAACCAAATTTAAATTAATTAAATAAATTTTAATATCTTATTATCATTTGAAAATATAAAATTATTTATTTAATAATATTAATTATTATTTTTGGATTGTAAGGGATATTTGAAATTGATTTGAATATGAAATAATTTTGTAGTTTTCTATGTTAATTCAATTCAAAGATAATTAATAGCGGATGTCATAATTTTCATGAATGTTAATCTATATAGAATTTATTTCTTAAATTATTATCCTCATTATTCATTATCTATATAAGACAATCCTAGTTATTAGTCTAATTTGGTATATAAGATTCAATTCAAACCATTGATCTTAAATTGTTTAAGTTTGTAAATATAAGATGATAAGATAATGAAAAAATAACTTACAAACCTACACATTTTCTCATACATTCCTTTATTTACATTAGCATTGTGGTTGTGTATTTTTTATTTATTTTACCATTTATTATTTTTTATATTGTGATCTTTATTTTTAAATAATTCGTGTTTTCATTCAATGTTATGATTGTGGTTTCATAACATGTTGTTAGTATAAATTATACTCATTTGATGTTTTTATGAACAAGTAATTTATTTTCTATAATGAATATTGTGAAGTTTTATTTTCTCACTCTTGAAGTCATTGGAAATAATTACATCTCATGAATTTTAAATAATTAAATTCAACTAGATGAAAATAGTAATAGTGATACAATCAAAGTGAATAGTAATGCTTTCAAACATGACCATGTAAAATCTATAATATTACTCCGTTTCCATTTTCATGAGGATTTGAAGAATGAATACTTAATGATGAAACATCATCTAATCCTGTGAAAAAATATCAAAAATATATATGTTCACATGGTGTGGGTTATCTTTCCAATGATTCATAATGAAATGATTCATTTATGATTCTAATATTTCAAGTCAGCAAGTGAATATACTTTTTTTATTTTTAAAATCACTTAATAAATATATTTATGTAGTGAAAATATCACTGATGTGGATGTTTTAGAAAATTAATTTTCTACATTCCATATATCGACCATGCTTATATAATAATAATATCATGGATAAGGATTTATAAAATATTTTGAATTATTTTCTTGAATTCTTGTTACCAAACAAAATAATAAAATCACGGCGAAGAATCATAAAGCTCAATCATCTGGTTCATAACTAGTCCTTGACTAAATGTGAATGTTTATATTATTGGTTATGGTAATGAACTACATTATTAAGGTTGATATTGGGACAAATATTATTCATAAGAAGATATTCCATGAATGAAAAGAATAAAAGACAACATCAAATATGGTCAAATGATGAACAATCACATCTAAAAGAATCAAAACATGTTAAAAGTGATTGTTTTCAGTGCGGTATGAAATGACACTAGGTGTTTATTTATATTAAATAATTTTTTTGATATTTATCAATAATCAATTAAGGTAAAGAAGAGAAGCATTGAAACAGAATTTATTAGCTAATTCATAAAGGATGATATGAGGTGGAGATCATCAATCTCACAATTACACCAACCGACTATTGGGAATCCACCATCTTCCGATAACTAGAACTTATCCTCTATATGGTTCATGAAATGGACACAGATCCTCTCGAAGGAATCCCTTGAGTTTGATGCATTAAAATATGGAAAGTCTTTACACCCTACTCATTACATCAGTTTGACCTCACACACACTCAATAAAAACTCACCAACTCACAAACATTAAAGAAAAGAAATGATAAAGGGAAGGAAACATGAGTTTACATAGTTCAAACATGATCTCTACATCCACAAGATAAACACTGATACCTTTACCATTACAATTGAGAGATATAATAATTTCAACCACTTTGAATTTTTTTTAAATTATATCACTAATTACAATTATTCCTCAATCGCATTTACATTACATGTGTACTAGTGGTCCCACTTTCTTAAAGAAAGTATCATCTAGTCAAAATGATATAATGCTATTCGATATTCTTGGAAAATCAACCATTTAACCTGGTGACGTCTAATCACATATTTCAATTGACATATGATTGCTGAAACTGGTGAATAATTAATGGTTACCCATCTCTTTTCTACAATCCATGAGAAGAAATCCTGAAATTTTAGTTGAACATCATCCGACCCATAGACTAGTACACATGCCGCATTAGATGATACAATTTTTTGATCATCTTTTCATCCATTAGAGGTTATATATTGTCACTATCTGAACCCCAAGACTAATCTATCATCTGAATCACCTTCTTTGGGTAAAGTGAATCGGTAGTTGAACATGATTTAAACTCCCAACAACCTCCCACTCGAAGAATGTTTCAAGGAACTCTTAGAAACACTCTAAAACTTTGGTACAAAATTAATATTCCACTTCCACAAAAATTCTAGTCATTTTTCTCCACCTCCTTCTATTCACCCAAGTCCCACTGAGTTATAGTGTTTCCTCATAATTTTTTGAACTAACACCTTAGTGAACATGTCCTCTTGATTTTTCTTTTTTACCATCTTTTTTAACTCAGTAACTTGATCTTATAGAATGTTCTGGATGAAATTTTATTTTATGTTAATATGTTTTGTCCACCAATGAAACACCAGATTCTGAGCCAAATGGATTGCACTTTGATTATCATAGAATAACACTTCACCCTTCTTAATCCTTCCAAACTCTTTCAACAAGAACATAAACCATTCCTATTCCTTCCTTGATTCTATTAACACCACATACTTAGCTTATTTTGTATATAGAGTAACTAATTTTGAAGTTGGTTCCCTATAACCAACTACTTTAAACCTAATACTATTGAAATATTCATAGTATTTAATATTAATTAATATCTTATCACATGAAGATCACTCTTCTTTTTGACATCTATGTGATAATTTCATAAGCGTACTTGTCAAACCAATAGGTCATGTCAGTTCCCTGATATGATTAAAACCTTGATGTTTTATGAAAGTGTCCTTAAATAAATATTATATGGTCAGATGATGTCAGCTGATGAGGAAAAAATGATATAGTTTCATGACCCAACCCACTGAGGATTGTATGGCCAACGATAATTCAACTACAACACCCCAAGACCACCTCCAATAGGCTAGGGGATGGTGAACAGTACCAGGTAGACATATCACACATATGATAGGCCTTAGTCTAAGGTACTTGTACACACACATATCCATATGCACACAAAATTCTGAAAAGTAAAACAATACATCTGATACCACAATGCATGCATATATCTAAATACCACAATCAGAACATAAAAAAGTACAGAAGCATAAGATCCCAATAAAATCCCACAAAAAATGATAAAAGATTCCAACATTCTCAGTAGGAGGGGTCTGCTATCAAGTGAAACTCCTATTACAACCATAGTCGGTCTAGATCACTATTCTCCACCTACTCTTATTCCTTTTAGGACACCATCAAATGGTCTGTAGTCTGCACAATACATGACATGTGTGCGAAGAGCCCATGAATGGGTGAGTATAATGATACACTATAGGACACCCCAAAATAACCAAATATAAGCATTAAGAGATCATTTTTCTCATTACAAGGTATGTCAACATTATATAAGACATATTAATAAGGATAATATAAACCCATATATACTCATAATAGACTCCAAGTATCAAATATGTCTCACCCATATATCCAAATGTAGGATTCTGCTTTAGGCTTAAAGGTAATGCTTATCCAGGATAATCCATTCCATGAGACATACTGTCACTAATGGAACTCATTTGAGGGGTTATGTTAGTCAGGAATCACTAAAGAAGAAACCAATTGATCTCATAACATCTCAATACACAGATAGGGGATCACACATAGAACTATTGGGGGATTCCAAAAACCCAATATGGAATAATCTATTAAGTGGTGGATCATATTCCTATGTAAGTTGGTCATTAAGGTTCCTCAAAACCCACCTAAGAAAGATGATACAATAGAGGATCCCACCCCAGGCCCCATTGAGGGATTTATAAAAACTCTATGTAAAACCAACCTGTAGAGGGGATCATAATCCTATGCTTTGAAGGAAATTACATACTTTAACCTCACAGGGATGGACCATGAGAACACACTAAACTAGTAATGATCCAAACTGAAGAGATGAAGGGCCTCAACCTTCCCTGAAAAAAGTATGCAATATGTACTGGGGGTACATGGTGTGTCTTGCCTACCCTGGGCCTGGCTATGTCTCACCATATTTTTTTTATTCTAAAAAGTTGAAGAAATATTATTTAAAGAAGAAAATTACACGAGTCTAAAGTATGAGATCATTTTACAATCTTTATCATGAAGGGGGAAGAGAGCATCAGGGAGGTCTTCACATTAAGTGATGTCTTGTGTAATCCCCATGTTGGCCAAGAAATCTGAAACCATTTTTTATTCTTTATAAACACGAGTAATGATGTAGTTAATATCGATTAGTGAATGGGTGCACTCCATCCAACATATAGTAATCATCTAAGAAAAATGGGTTATGCTGTTCCAAATCACTTGAATGATGGTCATTGAGTCACTTTCAATATAGACGTTGTTCTAACCAAAGTGCTTAGTGAAGGAAATAACATGAATCAAGATCATCATTTCAGCTTCAAGGGATATGTAAATGCCACATTTATCCATGAAGCAACAAATAATATGACCAAGGTGATTCTTAAAGACAGCAACACTACCTACGGGGCCTGGATTTACCTTGGAGGTACCATAAATATTTATTTTTATCCATCCAGGTAGAGGGGCTATCCATAATACCTCCATAGTGTGATGCAACTGACAATAATTATCGCCGATCCACAAACACTTTAGGATTTCAAAGTCATACACAGTGTTTTAGCAGTTCCCCTTTTGAAATAAATCAACTTCATGTATAGAAATAAGGATCTAAACCTGACCTACATTAATATTGAGTGAGTTATTGTTATGAATTATAGCATTCCGATCATACCATATCACATGATGGAGTTCAACAACTACTATAAGGAAAAGGTTCCCAATTTTTTGGGAGCCTTCCATTTCTTCACATTTCATTAGTTGGGACTTGAAAGAGTCAAGAATAATCAATCTGCAATAAAAAATGTCAAAAATTTAGTTCCAAAGAGCAGAAGCAGTGGCACAATAAAGGAAGAGATGATTACAATCTTCTCAGTGTTGATTACAGATTTTACACTCAGAGCAAAGCTGAATTCCAAAAGATCAGAGGCAAGTTTCAGTGGGAACCCTATTGTGGGAAAGTCTCTATATGAGATTGAATCTAGAAGGTTTTATCCAAGGTTTGTTGAAATGCTTTATCCAATTGTAATCATTCTCAGAGTTGCGGTGAAAATGATTGTAATAATTTTTAGATTCAAGAAATTCATTGTGAGAAGGTTCCCAAACCAAGAATTCATTGGCACATGCAAAAGTTTAGTTATTAATGACATGAAAAATAGGTTTAGGGAGATGTTCAAGATGATAGTTTAAAATATTTTTGATAGATCTATTGATGTTTTTAGGGGTTTGGTCAGGTGAAATCATAGAGATTAAGGGGGTTCCAGTCCAATTATCCAGCCAGAATTTCATGGAAGAGTCTCTTGAGACCATCCATCTGGAATTTATCATAATGTTGGTGAAGGAGTGTTTGATGGAAGGCCAGATGGAGGAGTTAATAAAATTCAAATTTCCTATTTTAATTTTGTCGAGATATCTATTTTAGAGAAAAGTGGTAGATTTAGAATTGGTGTGAAAAAGGTTCCAAGTGAGTCTTTCTTGAAGGGATTTATTAAAATATTTTAGATTTTTTATACCAATGCCATCATGTTTAGTGGGCTTGCAACAAGTTGACCAAGGAACCATCACAAGTTTTCTTTCTAGAGTACTACCAGTCCAGATGAAATTCTTAATAGCAGTGTTCATTTTTTTGATGAGACCAATAGGACATTTGTAAACCATCATGGAGACAATAGTGGATTTGACAAGACAAGTATGGCCCGCCATAGAGAGAGATTTAACTTTACAAGAAGATATTTGTTTTAGGACCTAGACAATAATAGACGTAAAGTGACAAGATTTGAGTCAGCCCCAAAAAATAGGAACACCAAGGTAAGTGAAAGGAAGCAAGGCTTCTTTCATCCCTAAATCATTAATGATGTTACATTTTCTGTTGGAAGGGAAATTATTTCCAAATAAGATGCAGGATTTATTCTAACTAATGTTTTGGCCCAAGACCTCTTCATAGTGTGAGAGAGAAGATTTGAGGTTAATAATATTCCTTTTATCACCTTGTAGGAATAGAATGATGTCATATCACTACCATAAAATTGGGCAAGACCAGTGCCACCCCTTTATCAGCGCTAACGAAAAAGCACTGATAAAGGGGGGGGGGCTTTATCAGCGCTAAAAAAAAACGCTGATAAAGGGTCGACTTCAAAAAAATAAAAAATAAAAAAATATATTAATATATAAATATAGTTATATAGTTATATTGATATAAATATAATATATAATTTTTAAATATATTTTAGATAAGTATAAATGTACATTTACACTTATTATACTTAATATATAAGATATTTAGTGAAAATGGCTTATAAAAAAATTTAAAAAAATATTTTTAATTAATAACTTTCTAATTATTATGGAGTAATAGTCATTTAATAACAATTTTAAGACTAAAAAATAAAAAAATTAAAAAAAGATCCAAAATATGTTGAAAACGCAACTCGAACTTCAAACGGCCATAACTTTTGATCCGGGTGTCCGTTTGAGCTCTACCACATATCAAATCGAATCCTACGACGAGCTCTACGTTGCTATGACTGGGGGGGACCATGGTCGAGCATTTTTAGAGGCCAAACGAGGCCCAGAAGGCCTCCAAAACTGAGTTTTTAGTCAGGGTACCCAGATTTTTTAACATTTTGTGGATTTTCAGCCTCGTTTAAGGGGGTATTGTTGGATTTTTTTGGTGGGGACTGAATTTATTACAAGGTATTACATTCATATGGATATTATGTATTTGAAATTTCATCCTTTTTTATAATGCACTGCTATTTATAATCAAATATATAACTATATGTACATATTTTTTTTATATTCACACCTAAAAATTAAATTTTTTAAATAAATAATTAAACATATTTACACATAAAATATATTATCTTTATCTAAATAATAACTAATATCCATTTTATTTAAAATACCAATATATAAATATTTATATAACTACTATATATTAATATAACTATACATATATTAATATAACTATATATATATATATTAATATAACTATATGTATATATTAATATAACTATATATATATATATATATTAATATAACTATATATATATATATATTAATATAACTATATATATTAATATAAATATATATTACTATATGAATAAATATAACTATATATATATATAAATAAATAGATATATCATGAATAAGAGAACAAATCAATATAGGGTAGTGGCAAAGGCTTTAGGTGCACAGGGGGGAGGTCTCGAGATCAAATCCAGGTGGAGGCATGGGTGCACGCGCACGGGTGATTTAAAGGGCTAGCGCTGATAAAGGGTGTAGGCGGTGCGGGCGGGCGCTGGAGGTGCAGGAAAGCACTGATAAAGGGGGGCTCAAGCACTGTAAAAAGCCCCCCCTGAGATTGGCAGTAATTTTTTTATTTTTTTTTATTTTTTTTATTTTTATCAGCGCTAAAAAAAAGAGCTGATAAAAGGGGTCTTTATCAGCGCTTTTTGGAGCACTGATAAAGGGGACCCCCTTTTATCTTCTCCGGCATTAATAGTGCTTTTTTTAGTGCTGTTAATGTCCATTTTTAACATTGATAAAATCCATATTTGTAGTAGTGTATACATAGAAGAGATGAGTAGGAGAATTCACATGGCTAGAGACATGGATGGGATTGAGTTTATTTTGAATCACAAGTCTATTGATCAAACGGCTAAGATAGTCTTCTGATATTGAGAAGAGAATAGCAGAGAAAGGATAACCTTGTATAAACCCTTTATTACATTTAAAATAACCCTTGGGAGAGCCATTGATCAAAATGGAGATAGAGGATAATTTGAATAGAGTTTTGATGGCAGTGATAAAAGTATCACTAAAACCAAAACTTTGAAGGACTTTGAAGATAAAGCTCCAATACATGGTGTCAAACGCCTGTTTGATATCAAGATTTATAGCTATGTTTCCTCCTATGTTAGTTTATTCAAGTTATTGACACACTCAGATGCAATGTAGATACAGTCTTGAATGGACCTCCCTTTGATAAAACCAAATTGGTTCCAGGAGAAAATTTTGTTCATGATAGGTGAAAGTATGTTGGCAATGATTTTTGTGATTATCTTATATAGAGTATTGATAAGCGCAATAGGTCTAAAAAGGTGAACTTTAGCGGTGTTTTATACCTTTGGGATCAAGGTGATAAATTGTGCATTAAGAGCATGAGGAAGCACCCCGTTGGAAAAAATGATTTAACAAGTTTACAAACATCAACATGAATCACATCCCAATAGTGTTGGAAGAAACCATTATTGAAGCCATCAAGACTAGGGGAACTATTGGGATTCATACTAAGGACAGTGTCTTTGATTTCATGATCAAGCAGCGTGCTAAGAAGGATAGTGTTATCCTCATTAGTGATCAATAATGGAATTACCTTAGGGAGGAGTTCGTTGTTGTTATTAGGGCCATTGGAGGTGGATTCATAGTAAGAGACGATATGTTGAGTGATTTCATCTTCCTTATCAAGAATATTGTCCCCATATTTGAGGAGGGTAAGAAGCCTACATGACTTTCTGACTATTTGAAGTGAATTATAGAATTTGGTGTTTTTATCACCGTCATTTAACCATTTGACTTTAAATGTATGTTTTCTCATATCTTATTTAAACTTGATAAAGGTGTTTAGTTTGACCACAATGTTTGTTTCTTGAGTAGGGTCTGTGTTGAGGTCAGAGGTGGTGTTTTTATTTTTAAGTTCATTGAGTTTTTTCTCAAGAATCATGACGTCATTGTACTTTGGCTGTGCCCATGTACCTGGTCATGTATGAGTACCAGGCCATGCCCGTGTACTTTGGTCATGCCCATGTACCTTTTCATGACCATGCCTATGTACTTATGAGGTACACATCGATCCACTAGCACTAGGTCACATGTATGTGACATGCACCACATGACATGTGATATATTTCTCTACATGGAAACCCTAGAATTGCAGAAGGGGGACTACATGGCATATGTTCTCTAGACTACACATCGTATAGTTGGTAATTTTCCAAATAACCCATAAATGCTTTATTTGTTTTCCTGCACCTCTATTACCTTCAGATATGCATATAATATCACCTATATATTGTGGATATAGGTTTACCAAAGCCTACCATCATCAGTGGTTGATTTCGTTTATCCGATTCACCTAAAAATCGGTCTTCACCACACTATACCATCGTCACATGCCAAAATGGGAAATGAGGATCATTTATCAGATGTTGGTCCTCTTTTGATCATTTTTTATTTTTATAATAACTCAGTCACTCCATTTATCATGATCCTGAACCATCAATATCGATCTATTATGCTAAAGAACGGTCGCTAATTCACGCTCAAATTTACCCAAGAGATGAAGGTAGAACAGTCCTTGTATTCTAACTTGGGTTGTCGAATCCACTGAGACCTAAGAAGACACCTAAGATACACAACCTATGAAATGGATTTTTGGATATGAATTGGAAAACTTGGGTTGATTTTAGATGGTTTTAAATGAACTCTAAGAGACTTAAGTGAATTCAAATTAAAATAATGAGTTGATCCTAGGTTATCACTTGGGGGTGGATTGGATGAAATTCTTTTTTTTAACGATTTCAACTTCTTATATTCGAGATAGGTTTATTCAATAAGATCAAACAACTTCATCACTTACTGGTTTAATACCAACAAACCATAATACTAATCACCTATATACTTGGAGGATCAAATTTATGAGCACTCCAAGGTAAATGTTCGTATTATAACTTGAAGTATGTGGCCTTAAAATTCAACAAGGACGAAGAAGTTTCAAAATCATCAAATAAAAATCTCAATTAAAAGAGGTGATTAGAAATTAATGGGGTGATAAATAACATCAAATACAGCCCCTTGATACTCCCTTGGATCAACCCATAAGTGTTTTAGCCCTCCATTGATTTTATGGTTTCAATGGAAGTAGAAAGTATACTCATGAGTGAGGAAATAGAGAAGTAAACAAAACAATGAAATAACTATCACTCTACCATTGTGTGATAATTTCACAAGGTTTGGTGTGAATAAATTCACACCTTGAACCAGAGGTATCCAAGTGATATGAAGAACAATAGAATAAGAGGATAAGAATAAATTTTATTAAGAAACTAAAGTGAATTGAACAACTTACATGTGAAAGAAAAACTAGAGACAACAAAATTGCAGCATAACATTATAATGAAAGAAAGATCAAAAGATCTCTAAATACTCTAAAACCACTACCTTAAATAAGAATTTTTGGAGACTTGGGTAAAGACCCCATCTGTACAAGTCTCCTAAATTAATGGTGGTAGGCCTAGGGTGGTGGAAAGTAAAGGAGAGGAGACTTTTCCACCCTTGACCAGAAGATGCATACAGATTTCATCCACAGAATAGATGCATCTATATGAACTTCTAGATGGAAGAATTATAGTGTAACATATAAAAAAATGGATCCCTGGATGTCCCCTAACTGTCTATAAAGGTTCATCTCAAAAGCGTTTATGGGTTACGAGATATGTTTAAAATGGTGGACTGTTTTTATGGACTGCAGAATCTGGCCCAGAAATTTATCTCCAACTTGGGACACCTGGAACTCCATCTAAACATCCTAATTATCTTTTTAAAATGTTTAATGAGATGTTACCCATGATTTCCTATATCTTAAGTTAAACTTTTAGAATAATTGGGCTTGGATCATGGGCACTAAAGTCTATTTATTGGGATGCTTTCCAATTTACTTTTCCCAGGATGTGTTGCCATGAAAGCTTATTCTGGTGGTCTTCCAATGTGAATTTTCAGACACTTAAAAAGTATGAATTGATCCTTGTAGAATGAGATACCTGAAAATAAAATATGAAAATAAAATCAAGGCCATTTTTTATTTTAAGAGGTGTTCAAAATTGTACCATGTAATAGTGCATTTTAAGGGGGAATTACAATCAATGTTCAATGTGTAAAATGCACTAAAATGGTGTATATGAATAATAAAACACATGAATATTATATATATTAAAAATTAATATTATCCTCATTCAGTGTCTAATCACACCCTCAACTTGAGTTTTGCTAGTCCCGAGCAAAATATATCTCAAAAATATGACATTAGAATTCCCTTTTCCAAAAACATTTTAATACATAATGATCACCGAAATACCTCATACCAAAAAATTATGAAACCCATAAAAATAATTTAAAACAAGATAGGTCCATAAGAATATCCCAAGCCCATTCCTTTGTTCAAATTCATCTATACATTTCATCCAATTTCAATAAATTATGATGATGTGTTGTGTACCACAAAAGACTTGAGGGTTAATTTTTATTCAAGGGGAAAATGATGGAAGCACTAGGTGGAATCAAATTTCAATATTAAGATGAGTATTCAATTTTTTTGTATATATTTTTTTATCGTTTTTTTGTTTCAATTTTTCCATGGTAATTTAAATTGCACTCAATAGAGACAACCCATGTAGAGAGACTTTGCCGATAACTCCCAGGCTCAAAGACCTTAGGGTACCAAGTGAAGCCCACATACTCGGGCATCATCTTAAGTTAAATCAGTAAAAAACAAAGTCAAATTACCACAAATAGAGATAAAATTACTAACTCTGGGCCAGAAAACTATGGAGTCACGATCCCCAAGTGCCGAAAGCCACACATTAGGTCATTTCATTACTCTATGTGCAAATTTATTTATTTATTTATTTATTATTATTTTTTGTATTGAATACTCATATTAAAACTAAAATGATCACTAAACCTATGATATTTATTTGGGGTACACCATGAATTCAAACTAATACCTCACAATCCAGAGGATGTGCATTGTGTTTTTTTGTTATTAAATGGATTAAAATATAAATGATAAAAAATCACATCGGACAACCGCACTTTCCAAAATCTAGGCACATGAACTTAAACTTGAATTAACATCAAAATCAAGGCATGAAAAATTATTTGATATTTAATTTCAAAGTGTGTAATGTGTATTATAATGTTCAAGGTTAAAGGAACTTTTCCTTCCATTAAGGCACACTTTTTTTTCAAATCATTTTTTTTGCACACAAAATAATTTTTTTTATCTCCCCCCAAATTAAAATAACACTATCCCCAGTGTTTGAAGAAAAGAAAAATTTAAAAGGGGGTAGAGGCAGAGAAGGAGAGTTCAAAAAGGAAATTGAAAATGAGGATCATGGAATGAAGTCACCTGGTGGTTGAAGTTGGAATTCTTACTGCTCTCTTTTAATCCTTTGATATTCATGTCACTTGCAGAGTTCCCTAGTGGAAAAAGGAAAAAAAAACAATATATATATATATATATTTATTTATTTATTAATATAATAAAATAAAATAAAATATAAGTATATATATAAAAATTATAGAATAAGGAATCACTATTATCTGTAGGTTAGTGGAAAGCATGCGCCCCTATCTCCCTTCGGTCCCGGGTTCGAGTCCTCGCGGCTTTTCCGGTTGTGATGGGGTTTTCCCCATGACCTACAATGTGTTATTTTAATTATTATTATTTAATTATTATTATATTTTTTTTATTTTTATTTTAACTTTAAAACACATAAAAATAAACTGATGATACATTGTCTTCTTTTTAAATTTTTGGGTGAGGTATTACTCAAGGATCACACCACGTGACACGAATGAATATGGTGCTCCCCTTTCATACCCATCCATACTCATAATAGAAGAACAGATCAACAGTCTACGATACTATCACATTAAGAGTTAAATATATTTTTTAATATAAAATTTATTTATTAATCCTATTTAAGAAATAAATATGATGCACAAAGATTAGAAACATGAAAACCATGGGTTGCCTCCCATGCATAGATTTTGTTTAATGTCATTAGCCTGATGTGGACCCCTCTAACTTACCCTATACCAACTTTAAACATTTTAAGGACCCCATATTTTTCCACTTCTACTTTATTGATATTGATTCTTTGTTTAGAATTTGTGTTATGTACAAACCTATGTTCTACAATGATTGGGAAAATCCAAGGAATATCAGAAATGATTGATCCAATTTCCTCTGTAGTGTTTCCTAAGACATCAATGGTCATTAAAACTTTTTTGGTTTAAAGAGAAGAATAAATTCCAATTCAAATTTCATGATTATACCCTATGAATGGGTACTTTAGAAGGGAATTAAGTACAATAATTTTGAGATCGGGTTGGATAAGACATTCATACATAGGATGAGATTTTGAATCCAACTCAATTTCATTTTACAAATTTCTCAACAAAATTGGTTCTTTTTGAATAGAAGATTCAACCAAAAAATTGGAAATATCAGTGTCAGGAATGGGTATGGACTCAAATTTTGTGATTTCTCTCAATGGTTCAGTAATTTTTAGTTCTGAAAAATCATCAATGGAGCAATATACAGGAACCTCAATCCATGATGTTAAATTATTATTTTTTGAATACAGAAAATCAATTTCCTCCTGATTTAAAAACCCTTAAACAATTTCTTGATTAACTTATACTACCCCAAATACAAATGTTGATTCTTTAATAAATTTGTGAGAGGTTTGTGGGAAACTAGACACTCCACATAAGGTTATGGAAGGAATAATCAGTGTAGGGATGAGTTCCTCACAAGTATTAAGGCACTGTATTTCAAATCTCAAAGATGAAACCTCAAAATTCATTATCTCCATTTGTTGACACAGTTTTTCAAGTAATGGATGTGTATCATGATGGATAAGGGTTTGGGACAAATGTTCTATTCTAGGTGGATAATTAAGTTATTGGAATTGCACAAGAGGGTGTTCAGATTGGATTTGTGGGGATTGGAACTCAATATATGTTGGAATGTTTTGTGGATCATAGGATTTAAAACATTTTGGTTCATTAGGTTGTTGATGAACCCACTATTATAAATTAGGATGGTCATTATACAACACACATGGGGTTGGGTGATCATTGTAGGGATAGGTTCCCCATGTTTGGATTTGTTCAAAATTTCCTTCCATATGAGTGAGGGGGTTAGAAAAGAGAAGTGGGATAAAAAAAGAATTACAGTGTCTAAGATAACTTAGTTAGGTCCCCAGAAACAGTGTCAAAATTTGATTCACGCTAAAATTTACCCAAGAGATGAAGGTAGAATGGTCCTTGTAGTCTAGCTTGGGTTGTTGAATCCACTGAGACCTAAGAAGATACCTAAGATACACAACCTATGAGATGGATTTTTGGATATGAAGTGGTCAACTTGGGTTTATTTTAGATGGTTTTAAATGAAATCTAATAGACTTAAGTGAATTTAAATTAAAATAATGAGTTGATCCTAGGTTATCACTTGGGGGTGGATTGGATGAAATTCTTTTTTTAACAGTTTCAACTTATTACATTAAAGATAGGTTTATTAAAGAAGATCAAACAACGTGATCACTTACTATTTTAATAACAAAAAACCATAATACTAATCACCTATACACTTGTAGGATCAAATTTAGGAGCACTCCAAGGTAAAGGTTCGTATTAGAACTTGAAGTATGTGGCCTTAAAATTAAACAAGGACGAAGAAGTTTCAAAATCATCAAATAAAAATTTCAATTAAAAGAGGTGATTAGAAATTAATGGGGTGATAAATAACATCCAATCTATCCCCTTTCTACTCCCTTGGATAAACCCATAAGTGGGTTATCCCTCCATTGATTCTATGGCTTCAATGGAAGCAGAAAGTAGACTCATGAGGAAGGAAATAGAGAAGTAAAAAAAACAATGAAATAACGATCACTCCACCATTGTTTGATAATTTCACAAGGTCTGGTGTAAATAAATTCATAACTTGAACCAAAAATATCAAATTTATATGAATAATAATATAATAATAGGAGAATAATAACTTTTATTAAGAAACTAAAGTGAATTGAACAACTTATATGTGAAAGAAAAACTCGAGACAAAAAAATCACAGCATAACATTAAAATGAAAGAAAGCTCAAAAGATCCCCAAATACTCTAAAAAAACCACCTTAAATAGGTATTTTTGGAGACTTGGGTCAAGACACCATCTATCCAAGTCTCCTCAATTAATGGTGGTAGGCATAGGGTGGTGGAAAGTAAGGGAGAGGAGACTTTTCCACCCTTGACCTGAAGTTGCATCCATCTTGCATCCACTGAATATATGTGCATAGATTCACTTCTATATAGACGAATTAGAGTGGACCATATAAGACAAAAATTGAGATATGGATGTATCCTAATAGTCTGTAAATTTTCAACCCAAAAGAGTTTATGGTTTACAAGATATGTGTAAAATAGTGTAATGTTTTTCTAGACCATAAAATATGGCCCAAAAATTTATCTCCAACTTGGGACACCTGTAACTCCATAAAAAAATACGAATTATCCTTTTTCCAATGTTTAATGAATTGTTCCCCATGATTTCCTATATCTTTAGTTAAATTTTGAGAATCATTGGGCTTGGATCCTGGCCTATAAAGTCTATTTATTGAGATGCTGTCCAGTTTACTTTTCCCAGAATGTGTTTCCATGAAAGCTCATTTTGGTGGTCTTCCAATGTGAATTTTCAGACACTTAAAAATTATGAATTGTTCCTTGTAGAGTGAAAGACCTGAAAATAAAATATTAAAATAAAATCAAGGCCATTTTTTATTTTAGGAGGTTTTCAAAATTGTACCATGTAATAATGCATTTTAAGGGGGAATTACAATCATAATGTGAATTAATGTTCAAAGTGTAAAATGCACTAAAATGGTGTATGTGAATAATAAAACACATGAATATTATATATATTAATAATGAATATTATCCTCATTCAATGGATAATCAATCACACAATGATCGAATACCGATTATTTGTCAAACCACTGTCTAAGGAAATATGAGTGATAAACATGAGATGAATAGAGGAAGAAATGCACAAAAAAGAGAGGAATTAACCTTATCCATTTTTTGGGTTTGCCTCTATTTTTTTCCATTATAATAAAAAATGAAGATCTAATAAATAAATAATTTCAATTCCAAAACCCTAGGAAGATAAACCCACACCTGCAAGCATGAATGACCCACAAATCAATTTGTTAGTGGATCTGATTTGCATTTGTCATGGGATAATCAATGGGGGAAATAAACCAATGGAAAAAATGAACTATCTCGATTTTGTGTTGATAAATTATGAAGAATGAATCTACGTTATCATCATTAATGAGATTCTTAGGCTCCATTGGTGAAAACGATCTTCAAGAAATTGATCA
This sequence comes from Viscum album, assembly GCA_963277665.1. Taxonomy (NCBI): domain Eukaryota; kingdom Viridiplantae; phylum Streptophyta; class Magnoliopsida; order Santalales; family Viscaceae; genus Viscum; species Viscum album. Next base: position 1,403,717,425 of record OY728133.1, on the reverse strand, counting down.
TGATCCTTGATCCATTTATGTTCACCAATATATCCTCTAATGACTCTACTCTCAATAACAAGGTTATAAGGAAAACCCTAAGAATTTAATATAATAGTGTATTTATAGATGATAATTAGGTTAGGATTTTAATTAAACAATTAATTAAATATAATTAATTAATTTAATTATTTCAACCATGATGGAGCTCAAGAAAAACACTTGATGATGAAAAAGGTTATGTCACACCTAGGGTAAAAATAGAATTATAGACTCAATGGTGGTCTGAAATTCATCATTCGAGATTTATTTCATTATTTCTGAAAAACTGTACATGAGTGATATAATATATTTAATATTTATATTATATCAATACTAAGGCTCACCGGGCCTCAGAATATCATGCCTTCTCAGCGAATGGCTCTGAAAATATTTCTAAATATATTTCAAAGTCTTTAAAGGAAAAACACGGATGTTACATTCTCCCCACCTTATGGTTTTTTCATAAAAAGAAAAAACTTGTTAAAAAAGATGAGGGTACCGAGCTCAGATATGGGTCTCCCACTCCCACCTGACACGCACCAAGAGAATCAATAACTCATGAAGTATATTCTCTTGTCGATCCTTTATATATATCAGTTAATATGAAAATGTAGATCCATACTCAATGTCCATATCATCCTAGTCGATAACACGTGACAATTCATGCACATACCTCATCACTTGTGACACTTAGAAGACATCATATACCCATTCTACCTATAGTGGTAGGGAAAAGTGGTATAAAACCTCCTTTAACCTATGTAGTATTTGGAAAGGGCTTATTAATCTCAAAGATAACTTGCCACCCTGACCAAATATCCAAAATCCACGTCGATGTGAGACTCATAAGAACACATGGTCTCTCACCTAGAACTCCAACATCCTTTATTATCACTCCACATAATACTTATTATGGCTTTGGGAAGTCTTTATCCACTCCAAGATGATCTGAAAATTCTCTTTTGTCACTCAAACCAACTCTGGGCCCATGAGTGTTGACTCGATTGGATGAGTGAAACATAGTAGTGACCTGTAGGGTCTCCCATAAAAGAACTTGAATGGTGTCATACTGATGGTGTAACAGTAGTTGTTATTGTACTGAAACTCCAATAAGGTTTGATGATCCTACCAAATATTGATAAATTGAAACATGTAGGCCCACAACATGTTCTCCAGAACCTAAATGGTTTGCTCAGTCTGGACGTTAGTATGGGGGTGAAACACTGTTCCCAAACACAAATGAGTCTCAAATACCTCCTACAATACTCTTTGTAATCATGATATGAAGTAAGAATTATGTTCTGAAATTATTTTCTAGGGAAATCCATGAATCTAGAATATCTCCTATACATAAATTCATCCCAATATCTCTACTAAACTCTGATATAGGATATATAGGAAGTGAGATGACTTGGTGAGTGAGTCTACAATCACCTAGATAACATCATGTCCTCTAGAAGATCATGGAATCTCTATCACAAAGTCCATATATATAATATCCCACTTCTACTCCAGAACCTCAAGGGGTTGAGCTAAACCCACTGGGACCTAGTGCTCATACTTTCCCTATTGACAAGTGAGGTATCGAGAGACAAACTCTATTACAATCCTCTTCATACTTAACCACCAAAAACGATATCAAAGGTCCTAGTAAATATTCTCTACACCTGTATGTACTTCCAAGGGGATGTATGAAACTCCCTTGAAACTTCATCACACGACATCACTGTTACTATCTTCCATACTATGAAAAGTATGACATACTTCCTACCTTCAGATAATCCCTCAGGATCACGTCTTGTGGATATATGAGTATGTAAGGTATCATAATTGGTATCCCCATTCTGATCCTCCCTAACATGTTATAGAATTTGTGGGGTAACAACCATAAACTGTAAATATGTTTCACTATCCTCATCCACTAAGGTAAAATGAAATGAATGCAACTGCTCCAATGCCTCATTCAGTAACTGAAAACAAGATCTTCTAATAAGAGAATCTTCCACCACATTCCTCTTACCAAGAGTATAGACTATCTCAAAGTCATAAACCTATAGGAACCCTATACATCACCTCTATCTCAAGTTAATATACTTTCATGAGAATATATACTTGAGAATTTTGTGGTCAAAATAGATGATAAACCACTCACCCATAAGGTAGTGTCACCACATCTTTAGGGTGAATACTACTGATACCAGCTCTAGATCATAGTTCATGTAGTTCTGCACATGTGGTCTCAACTGTCAAGACCCATAGGAAATCGCTGTCCGCCACTACATTAGAACACAACTATGTTTGGTACTTGAGGCATCACAAAACACTATATACTAAAAACCCTCCTCTAGTAATTTCAAAATGGCAGTGCTCGTTAAACTCTTACGAAACTCCTAAAAATCCTTCTAGAACCTTTACATAAAAATTAAAGGTTTTCCCTTTTAGTTCAAAGTAGTAAAAGGTGATAATATCTTGGATAAATCTGGAAAAAATCTATGATAGTATCCAAACAACCTAAGGAATATCTGCACCTCTGTCACACTCTTGAGTGGATCCCAAGATAACACTACCTAAACCTTTGATAGGTCCACTACTACACCCTCTATTTAGATGAAATTTCCTAGAAAATGGACCTCTCAAATCTATATTTGATACTTTGATATATTACCACAAAGATGGTGCACTTTGAGTATGTCCAGAACCATCCTTAGGTGTCTCGTGTGCTCCTCCTTGGATTATGAGTACACAATAATCTCATCTATGAACACCAAAAAAAATGGTCTAGTAAAGGCCGAAAGATCCAATTAAAAAGTCCCATGAACATAATTAGGAAATTAATCATGTTAAAAGGCATCAAAAATTACTCATAATGACCATAGTGACATCAGAATTTCTTCTCCAGTATATCCATATCTCGTACTCGGAGCAAGTGATAATCTGATATATAGTCTATCTTTAAGAACCATATCACTCCCTCAACTAATAAAATATTTCATCTATCATTGATAATGGATAATTATTCTTCACAATCAATTTAGGCAACAATAATCCACACACAACCACAAGCTCCCATATGCCTTTTTATAGAACAACACTGGGGCTACCCAGGGTGACACATTGGGTCAGATTAAGACCTTCCCCTGTAATTCCTCCAACCGCACCTTCATATCATGAAGCTCTATGGGGGCCATCCTATATATTTTCATAGATATTGAGTTATTACTTGTGTGTAATTTAATGTATAAGTCTATCTCTTGGTGAGGAGGTAAGCCTAACATTTCTTTAGGAAATACGTCCTCATACTCCACCACCATTGCAGGAAGTTGAAAGCCCATAATATCTACTATTATAGGGTTAATACTAGAAAACTAATGATAAATCATATATATCCTTCTATGTATGATACCACCTTTCTCTACCTAGGTTTCCTTATCACCCATAAAGGAAAAACTCATCCTGTCACCATGGATACACCACATCCTCCACATGAAACATTTAATTTGGTCATTAACTTTAGATAGATAGTCCATAACTAATATTATGTTGTAATGCTTCATAATTTCTATAAAGAGATCCTATACAAGGATATATCCTCTAAGAGTTAGGTCACATTATTACTAGTAGAGTGCGATCATCGAATCCCCTCCGATTGAAGTATTTAAGCACATGGCTTGAGGCAATGACTCAACATAAATCTCTAAGTATCATACAAGAGAAATGGAAAGGAAAGAGTGGCATGAATCCATGTCTATCATTACTAAAACTAAATTAGAGAAGACACATATCACAACTCTAATAATCCCTGGAGATTTAGGGTCTTATGACTCCATGACCTACAACTATCCTTGTCCCTACCCACCAGACCCCTGATCCCCTCACTGAACACTTGGGGGTGGTGGAAGCAACAAGTCAAAATATCTACCACCTCCAACTGATCTCCCTGCTCCTTTGTTGTATTCACTACCTTACATGCCTCCCTACTCCTATCATTGTATCTACCTAGGCGGTCCATCGACTGTCTCTTTGTCGACTTTATAAAGGGTCGATCAATCCTGAGTGAGGTGTCCCTGATCGTTGTAAGAGAAACACTTCCTCTCTCTAGACTGACTAGAACCACCCTGAGAGCCCTGGACTATAGACCATCTATCTTGGGATTGTTTCCAGAAGAATATAACATGCCCAAATACCTATGTATGTTATCATCTATCAACTGATGATATCTTATCTCCTGTGTGTCTGCTACCAGCACCATCTATCAGTGTCTGCTCAACTAGAAATCTCTTCACTACTAAGGATTTATTGAGCACTCCAATATAGGTGGGAATGAAAAAATATATCACTAAAGACCTGATATCTTGGAATATTTCCTTCTTGATGGTTCATTCTTAGAAAAAAAAGTCTTTAACCATATCTAGAGAGTATCTTTATAGGTTGGTGAACCTCAAAGAATACTCATCCATGGTCATACTGCCTTACTGAATTAATAGAAGATACTAGATGTGCACTACTTACAATGTGGATGAATAGAACTCTTACCTTAAGAGATACTCAAAGGCTGAATAGAAGAGATCTGTCTCATTGTGTTTTTGAGTCACTATAATCCACCATCCCTCAACGAATCCATGAATAAGACTCACCACTAGGACCACCATCTGATATGTAAGTATCCTCACAAGGTGGAAAACTCAGGTAACTACCTCTATCCAATCCTAAAATTCCAAGGGGTTTGGATCACGCTGAAACCTAGGATTTCACTGTATCTAAAATTCATGGTGTTCATTCATCCTATACACATCATCGGTTGGTACTACTATGAAACCTTCTGCTCAATGGGTGGTGGAAAAAGTGAAAAACCACCTAGAGGTACCACCTCCTATACAAATCCCTTCACTAAAGCCTCATCACTAGGAGTGTCATCAATGTCATCTGGCTGTGGAATCCTTATTGGATATCTTCACATAGAAATCTTAAAATAAAATCAAGATGCACCACTTTCAAAGATTATATATTTGGAGTTTACTCCAAAAGGACATGTAAACCACAAAACATTTCTATATGATGCATGTACCAATGCTTTCCCTACAACCAGTGCCTACATGTATCAAGTCAACAAGTAGTTTGTCATAGTCTTATTGAATGGATATGTTAACCACCAAATCAATAATAGATTTATAGTCATGAAATCCAAACTTAAAACCCTTTAACATTGTTTCCATAAATCACAAACCAAACCTCACAACTAGAAAATCATAAAACTCCAGTCCTATGATGAAACTTCCTCTGATACCACTTTGTCACAACCCAAACCATCAAGGTCCACCTGGCCAGTGATAATATGAGTGTGACACCTCAATCCCACCTCTAATAGGCCAGGGTCTAGTGACCAATTCTGAGTAGGCATATCACACACATGAGATGCTAGATCCTAAGGCACCTTTATAGACACACACACATCTAAATTCATATACAATGATGAAATGTGAAACAATACATATGATACCATAATGCATGCATAAATATAAATCCTAAAATCAGATTATTCCAAAATTACTAAAGTATAAGATCCAAATACAAGCCCACCAAAACTGATAAAAGAGTCTAACCTACTCAGAAGGAGGGGACTGCTGTCAAGTGAAACTCCTAGTATAACCATAGTCATCCTAGCTCACTATCCTCCACCTACTCCTGGTCCTTTCAAGACACTATCAAATGTTCTTTTATTTTCATAAGACATGAATTGTGTGTGAAGATCTCATATAGGGATGAGTATAAAAATACCCAATAGGACACCCTAAAATAACCAAACATAAGTATCAAGAGAGTATTTAGTGCATCACATGGTATGTCATCAGGATATGAGAATTAAAAATAAGAATAATATAAACCCATATATACTCATAATAGACTCCAAGCCTCAAAGTGGTCTCATCCATACTTCCAGCCACATGATTCTACTTGAGGCTTCAAGGTAATTCTCATCTGATAGAATCCACTCTATGAGGAATTCTATCACTAATTATGCTCATCTGAGGGGTTGTGCTTGTTGGGACTTGCCAAAGAAGAACTCAATAGATCTCTAAATATCTCAATAAAAATATAATGGATCACACCCAAGACCATTTTGGGTCACCAAAAATCCAATCAAGAATAATACACCAAGTAGGGGATCATATGACCATGTAAGTTGGTCATGATGATTCCTCAAACCCCACCTAGGAAAGATGATATTATAGAGGATCCCACATCAGGAATCATGGAGGAATTAATAAAAACACTATCTGAAACCAACCCATAGAGGGTATCATAATACTATACTAAGGATTTAATGAATCACTCTACCCTCAAAGGGATAGACCATGGGAGCACACACAACTGATATTGGTCCAAACTGAATAGGAGGGCCTGGACCTGCCCTAAAAAAATTATATGTCATGTAACGGGGAGTACACAATGTGTCTTACCTACCCCGGTTATTCCTATGTCTCACCATCTCACAAGGAATGTAATTATCTAAATACATAGCATGTTATCCTAGGATACATTATGTGTAGAGGTCAAGCTAGAACTTGATATTCTTTTTGGAACCAAGGTTTTTCACTGCTGAAAAAAGAGTGTGTTTTTTGTTTGTTATCAATACACACTAGGGTTGCTCAAGGAGTTTTCAAGAAAAGTGTTTTTATGGTTTATATGGATTCATTTTCAAAGGTGTAATGATTTCCCAGTTCTTTTCAATTTTTTGGGGTCCAAATTTCGAGGATGGATAAAGTTGTTTTTCGAAAAGGATGTTTTTTCAAGTAAATAAAAAAAGTTGCACACAAGAATGGAAGTGTTTTGAGAAGTTGCACATAAGTAAAGTTTCAGGACTATCACATCAAAATATGACGAAGGAAAGAGTTGCATGTAAGATTTAAAATTACATGAAATATGGGTTTGCGCAATACAAGAAGAGTTACATGAACCTGCGTAATAGAGATGGATTTTTCACTCTAAAGGAGACATCAAAATGAGATCTTAAAAGTATAAGGAAATTTTCACTCACAGTGGAAGGCACATAAGTAACTTTCAAATAGGGTTGGTTGTGTCTATAAATATTCTTATACCTCCTTAATTATAAGTAAATTTTACACTGAGGATATGATGCCTCTGCCGCACACAAGACTTGCGCACCATAGAGTTTTGTGAAGGAGACTTGCAAAAAAAAAACATTCCTTGTGTCTATCAATACCATGTGAGGATTTTGAATAGTTTATGTGAAAGTTATACATTCACAACAAAACCAAAAAATTGCATGTAAGAACAAGTGTTGTGCGCAAGTTCACGAGTTGCGTGACTTGCATGTTTTGAGTATCTGGTTTGATTTATCAGTGCATACAAGTGTATCAATTCAGGAATATGGTGAAAGAAGTGTATTATGATAATTAGAGACAAAGAATAAAATTCCAAATCAATTGAATAGACCTTAAAGTCATTAAACTGAGTAATACTTCACCCAAGGTAGTGAGATAGGGGGAGTTGATTGAAGTTTTATGAGGGAGGTAGTGTGATATCCCTAAAATTCTTATAAAGGAATTGTTCCTGGAATAGAGTGAATATGTATAATATTCTATATTCCACAAAAACTAGTGAAGCTTAGTGGATTTAGGTAAGACCGAAACAATGTTGTCATATGCTCCTTGGAAAATACCTTAGTGGTGAACCAAGTAAAACTGCTATGTTCTATCCCTACATATGATTGTTTCATAAGTGAAAAATTCCTTCAGATAGGTTTCTCAAGTTCCGACCAATGTGAGAATAAGATCCATCACTTTAAAATAAAATTTTTACACCCTGATTCAACCCTCCCCTCTCAGTGTGTTTTAGGGTCCTACAAGTGGTATCATAGAAAACAAGTTATTTATGTAAAATATATCCTCTATTGTTATGGAGAATTCATTAAATATTAGGGGAGTTACACTTTTTTATGGAGGAATATTTCAAATTTAAAAAAAATATAATGATATCTAATTTGGGATCCCTTGGGATAGAATTTCTATATGCCACAGTTCATGTGATTCAGGTTAGTGATGTGAAAAGTCTTTCTATGATCAAAACAAATAGGAAATTTTTTTATGCTAATTACAAAGCTCAAAATTATCTTACAAAAACATTATCTTATCAAACATATTTTAAGGTGATGAGTTTCACTATATCCAAGACCATGTGGGAGAAATTGAAAAATATATATGAAGGTGATAAAAAAGTAAAGGAGGACAAAATTCAAGTCTTTCAAAATTAGTTCAATGATATGAAAATGCATCCATATAAAAACACATATAGATTCTTTAGTCACATAACTAATGTTTTTAGAGATATTAAATGAATTGGGGAATAAATTAAGGATTTTTACATTGTGAATAAAATCCTAAGAAGGATTAAATATCTACAAAATCCAAAAGTTTTAGCTCTTAATGGGATATATTTTTTCAAGCTTTATCTTGATGATTAACTAAGTAGTCTGGTGGCTTATGAAATTAGAGTCAAACTAAAAGTTTCATACACTTGAGTAAGCAATGAAATGAAATTCAAATACACATAAAAATTTGATATTTCTAATTTTAGTGATGATAAGGAAGAAGAACTTATTTATCTATTTTACAAGAAATTCAAGAGAGGAAAAGGGAGATTTTAAGTCAATCTTCTGTTGGATTATTTTCAGTGTAGTAAAGTATGTCACATTGCCTATCCATTCCAAAGAAAATTTTATGATGTAGAAAGTGAAGAAAAAAATCAGGAAAAATCCTTAGAATAGTTTTTTATAACAAATGAGACTTAAAATTATGAAATAAATTTTAGAGAAATATATTTATCTGTAAAGAATAACAAGATGATAATTAGTTTTTGGAGGTTATAGAACCAAAGTTTAAATATGAACCCAAAACAACCATGATGGCTATAGTTGAAAAGAAATAACCTACAAATGGTGAAGATAATTAGTTGTTTGGTTTTTTTTGATCTCAAGGTAGAACTTAAGGGTTCTCTTGATGATATTGACAATAAAAGAAAGAGAAACAGAAAGATGAGAACTATTCTAAAATATTCATTAGAGTATGTTGATAGGATTGAAGTAGAAATTGATCTACTAAAAGGAGAGATAGAATAAAATTCAATAACTCTTGAAATATAAGAAGATGTTATGGAATTTAAACTCAAGATTTAAGAATAAGAAAAAGTCATCAATGATATTACATTGATACTAGAGTAAAAGGCTAATATAGTTGATGGAATTGAAGAATAATTTGTTACTCTTAGGAGTAAACTAGAAACTAAATCAAAATCAAGGGAATAAAAAAATAAATTATAGTTTAGAAGATTATTATATGTAGAGCTGTTAGAAAGAGATAAAAGTGGTTATGAAGGAGTAAAGAAGGCCTTGAATTATCATAAATCCACATGTATGGAAAAAAGTGGAATTAAATGTGATATGGAAGCATAAAATTATATAAATGGGATGAAAAAAAACAAAAGGAAGTATAAATTTGAATAGGTATTATCCTATAGAAGAAGAATATGAGTATGATGAACCCATGAATATTGAAAATATATTTTAAATGATATATTTTTTCCACCACTCAATCAGGCATCACATGGAAGTAAAAGAAGAAAATCTAGAAAGTCAATCATGTGGAAATACCTTTGAAAGCTACAAAGAATAGTAACAACTGGATTCTTGATAGTGGATTCTTATCCCACATGATAGGAAATGTATATTTGTTGAAATTTTTTAAGAAAAGGGTTGATGGAATATTAATATTTGTAAATAAAGGTGATTTAAAGATCAAAGGTAGTATAAATATATAACTAGAAAATGATGAGTTAAAGAAAACTGAAGTTATATATGAAGAAGGTTTGCATCATAATATTCTAAGTGTGAGTCAACTCTGTGAATAAAGACTAGTAGTGAAATTTAATCAGAAGGGGTGCACTATCAAATAAAGATAGGTAATTTCCTCATAAAAGGATGCATAATAAATGGAAATTTATACCAGGTTGATAGAACACGTGTTACTTACAAATTAAAGAAGAAAAAAAACTTTTGGAAGTGGATGCTGGGTTAGATTAATCAAAATATCATGTAATAAATATATAATAAGAATATAGTTGTCAAAATTCCTAATTTTAGGAGTGATTGAGAAAATACACGTGATACATTAATGTGAGAAAAGATGGTTGGGATTTCATATCCTCCGAAGAATAAAAGGCCATAAAATCTACTTGATATCATTGAAAACCATGTTTTTGGTCTAATGAATGTGGTTGGAACATATAAATAGAGTTACTTCATTATTTTTATTAATTATTATAGTATAATTGATTGTATAATGTTTATATAGAGGAAAAAACAAGTGATTGATTGTATGAATATTTATCGTCAAAGATCTGAGAATGAAATTGGACACACAATCAAGATTCTATGATCTGATAATAGAGGAGAATACACATACATTGAATTTAAAAACTAAATTTAAAAATATGGGATAAATAATGAGGTTTTTTCAATTATAACCCCTAAAAAATGGGACAGTTTAACGTAGAAATTGATAGGTGAACAATATGGCTAGGACTATGATGATTGAGTGTCGCGTTTCTAGTCATTATTAGAAAGAGACTATTCAAGTAGTAGTGTACACTCAAAATCGAAAAAGGATTTTTATAAGAGAAACCAATACACTATATGAGATATGGTATAGAAGAAATCCCTCTCTAAACTATTTTTGTGTTTTTAGAAGTAAATTTTTCATCCAAAAAAATAAGGAAATCAAGAAAAGAATGTTGATACTGCAGATGAGGGAATATTCTTTGGATATTCATTGAAGATAAAAAAGCCTAAAAATGTTACAATAATCATATTATAAATATTTTGTAAAGAAATGATGTCAATATCATTGAGGATAAAACCAAAAATACCTCTAGAAGCTCATATGTTGATATGATTGAAGATGAATAAGAAAGTGGAAAAGGGATAGATTCAAATTCATAAATAGTGGAAGGCTTGTAAAACATTCAGGGATAAAAAATGATGATGATTTAAAAGAAGAATCAGAAGAAGAAACCATTGCTGAAAAAACATTATCATAATCTCATAGTATAAATAGAATAGAAAAAATTGATCAATACAACATCATTAGGGATTATACCACACCTACACATATAAGGAGAATGATAAATGAATCACATTTTTCCTTCTTATCAATTGTGGAACCAACCTAGTTTGAAGAAGTAGTAAAGTATGAATCTTGGGTTAAGGACATAAATGAAAAAATAGATCATATTGATAAGAAATGGGCATTATATCTTGTTAATAGACCATAAAATCATGATATTATTAGAAAAAATTGGATTTTTTAAATTTTTTTATGATCATGGAAATATGATAAAAAATAAGGCATGCTTGGTGTGTAAAGGCTATGAAAAAATTGAACGAATTGATGTTGAATAAAATTTTTCTACAGTAGCTATATTGGAGTTGATCTAGTTTTTCCTTGCCATGAAAATTCAAATAGGGCACATATTTCATTATATGGATGTTAAAACAACATTCTTAAATGGTGTTCTTGAAAAAGAAGTATATATTGAACAACCAGTAGGACTTATGATTGTAAATGATTAGATAAAGGTTTGTAGATTAAAGAAAGATATCTATGGTCTAAAGTAGGCACCATGAGCATGGTATTCCTGACTGGATTCTTATCTAAAGAAGCTTGAATTTAAAATAGGATGTGTATACCATAATCTACATGTGAATAATTCTCATGAAGATCCATTTATGGTGGTTGTGTATGTGGATGATATTATTTTTGGTGAAAGTAGGAAGAGATCAATGGAAGGATTTTATAATCACATGAAATATGAATTTTAAATGTATATGATTGGTAAAATTATATACCTTTTTAGTCTACAGGTGGTTCAAAAGAAGGATTACACCTTCATTACTCTGGAAAAATATTCATGAGAGCTACTAAATAAATTCAACATGCATGACTCCAAACCAATGGTGACTCCAATTATGGTTGGGAAAAAACTTGGAAATAACAAGGATAAGAAATATGTGGATCCCGCATTATATATGAGAATAATTGGAATCTTATTATACTTGACTACAACATGACTAGATATAGTCGTTTCAACATGCTTAACTATTCAATTCTAAATTAATCCAAAGGAATAGAATTTTGCAACCGTTAAAAGAATCATGTGGTATATTCAAGGCAGTCTTAATTTTGGATTATACTTTATAGAAGGAAGAGATAATGAATTATTGGAATTTTCTAATACTGTATGTGCTAGAGATTTGGTGGATATAAAGTCCACAAATGGTGGAGAATTATTTATTTATAATAAATGTTTGGGCTGGTTGAGCAAGAAAAAAAAAATAAATTCTCTTAGTAAGACTAAATTAGAGTATATCTCTACTACAAAGGCATGAAATAAGATATTGTGGATGAATAAACAACTAAATAATATTGGTGATGAGGTGAAACAATTGATGGTGATTAACTGTGGCAACAAGAGCATGATCGATCTTAAAAAGAATCTAGTTCTACACTCTCATACCAAACATATTGAGATCATATATCACTTAATCAAAGAAAAATTTGAATAAGGTGTGATTAAAATGTATCTTATTTGAACTAATAACCAAGTCTTTTACATCTTTACTAATACCTTGGTAGCACCAATATTTAGGAAACATCCCTTGAACCTTAGTGTTCATCCACCTCCCATTTCATGAGGAGGTTACGATTCCTACCCTCTCCTAATTTGTGTTATTTTTTTAATTTATTTGTGGATATGATGAAGGTCTATGGGGGATATTTGATCTAGGGGGAGTTTTTTTAGCACTAAAATTACAACCATAGTTTCTTTGGGTTTTTTCCAAAGCAGGAGATAAGTGGAATTCAATGTCGAATTCAATGGTTGTAGTCGGTTTCAGGTTAGTTGGTTGTAGATTTTATTAGTGGTCTATCATGGTATGAAATTATCTTAGACCACACTTATTTTTTACACCAACCTCTATTCATGTATAATTATAGTTATAAATGATTTATTTCATGTCAATCAAGTTTTTGATTGAGGCTGGTGCTTTATTGAATTTTTCTATAGATTGAAAACAAACCCCAAGGGGGAGATTGTTGGAACCAAGGTTTTTTGCAGATAGAAATGGAGTGTTTTTTGTGTTTGTTTTCAATTCACACTAGGTTTGATCAAGGATTTTCAAGAAAAGTGTTTTTATAGTGTATATGAATTTATTGTTGAAGGTGGCGTTGTTTCCCAGTGCATTCCAAATTTTTGGGGTCCAAATTTGGAGGGTGGTGAAAGTTATTTTTGGAAAAGGAAGGTTTTTAGTGTAAATGAAAAAAGTTTCATGAAAGTGTGGAAGTGTTTGATGAAGTTGCACACAAGTGAAGTTTCAAGACCATCACATCAAAATATGACAAAGGAAATAATTTCATGCTAGATCTGAAATTGCATGAAAGACAGGTTTTCATGACATAGGAAGAATTATGCATGCCTGCATAATAGAGATAGAGTTTTCACTCTAAAGTAATTTAAAAATGAGATCTTAAATAAAAAATGAAATTTTCATAAACAATGGAAGGAACACATGGAACTTGCACACAGGGTCTTCTATGTCTATAAATATGTGGATACCCCCTTTATTTGAAGTAAATTATCCATTGAAGATATGGTGCCTCTACCACATGTAAGGATTTCACACCATAAAGTTTCATGGAGTAGGATTGCACACAGAACACTCTTTATGTCTATCAAGACCAAGTGAGTCTAGTGAATAATTTTCACAAAAGTTATACTTGCACAACAAAACCAAAAAGTTGCACATAATTTCATGAGTTGCGTGACTAGCATGTTTTTATTATTTGGTTTGATTTATCAGTCCATGCAAGTGAATAAATTCTAGACTATGGTTAAAGTAATGTTACATGATAATTAGGGACAAAGAATAAAATTCCCAATCCATTGAAGTGACCTTCAATTATTTAGACTGAGTAAGACTTCACCCAAGTTAGTGAGCTAGGGGGAGTCAATGGAAGTGTTCCAAGGGAGGCAGTGTGCTTCCCTAAAATTATTATAAATGTAGTGTTCCTAGAATAGAGTGACTATGTCCAATCTTGTGTACTCACAAAAATTAGTGAATATTATTGGATTTAGGTATGTCCAACACACTTTAGACATATTCTCCTTGGAACATCCCCTAGGGGTGAACCAAATAAAATGATTGCATTGTCTCTCTACATGTGATTTCTTCATAAGTGCACGATTCCATCAAATAGGTTTTTCAAGTTTTTACCGATATGGTAAACATATCCATCACTTTAAAATAAAAGTTTGAAACCCTGATTCACCCATCCCATCTCAGGGTGTTCTGGGGTCCTACAGTTCCATCATTCTATGCCCATGAACATATAGATGTGCCCATGTACTTCGGGCCAAGACCATGTACTTTGGCGGTGCTTGTATACTCTGGATACATCTGTGTGCTTGTATGTGTCTATGAACATGTACTTATTGGGTACACAATGGGCCTCCTATACTGAGTCACATGACATGTGAACTATATCACAACTCGTAGGATATTTTTCTCTATGTGAAAACCTCAATACCATATAAGGGGGACTATATGACGTGTGTTATCTGGACTACACATCGTATAGTTTTAAATTTTATAAAAAACCTAAAAATTCATCATGCATTCACATAAACATATTTTTCCTCTGGATCTACCATTAATTTCACCAAGAGATTGTATATCTAGGTTTAATGAAGCTTTCCATCACTGGTGGATAGATTTTGGTCATCTTATATGCTTGTAAATCAGTCTTAACCATATTACAAAATAGAAAATGGGGATAATCAATCTTATCATGACCCTCCTATAGTCATACATCATTGTCCTCACAATTTGGTTACTTCATCGATCATGATATTGAACCCTCAATATCAATATTTTACACCCAAGAATGGTTTTGTAATGATTGAATATCAGGTATTTATCAAATCACTATCCAAGGAAATACTAGTGATGAACATGTGATGAACGAGGGAGGAAATGTACAAACCAAAAAAGAGGAATTAAAATTGTCCACTATTTAGTATATACTTGTTTTGTTTATGTTAAAATGACAAATTAAGAACTAATAAATAAATAATTTCAATTCCAAAATCTCAGGAAGATAAAATTTCACCCACAAGTATAAATGACTCGAAAATCAATATGTTGGTGGATCTAATTCACATTCATCACGGGATAATCAACGGGAGAAATAACAAAATTGAAAACAATGCCCTACCTTAGGTTTGGATTGATCACTGATTAAGAAAAAATCCATGTTTTCATTGTTGGTGAGATCCTTAAGCTCTATTGGTTAAAATTATACTCCAACAGTCGATCATGATCCTTGACCCATTATCATTTTCCAATCTCTCCTTAAATGGATCTTCTCTAAGTCCCTAGGTTATGTGGATAACCCCATGAATTGGCTATAACTGTGCATTTATATAGGATAATTAGGCTATTATTTTAATTAAAAAATTAAATAAATATATTTAACATATTTAATTATTTCACTCATGATGGTGATCAAGACAAATGCCTGATTCCAAAAATGGTTATGTCGTTCCTAGGTTAAAACCCGTATTCCAGACTCAACAATAGTCTTGGATTTTCCATCCAAGTCCCCATCCAAGAGTTATTTCTTTATTTTTTTAAAAATGTCATGAATTTGATATAATATATATAATATTTTTATTATATTAACATTAAGGCTCATCGGGCCTCGTAATGTCATGCTCCCTCAGTGCCCGACTCTAAAAATATTCCTTAATATATATAAAAGAATTACAAAGAAAAAAAGGATATTACATAAAAGGGTATTAGGTTTAGGGAGTTAATAATACATTGATACTTCTTCGTATATATATCATCCTTTTTAATCTCAATATATAAGGTTATGATAACTTTACTCGTGATCACACCGTGATTCACTGTTTCATTTTCACCCTTACACCATTGTATTAAACTGAATTTGTATCATAAATTTCAAATATAATAAAAAAATTCAATTCATGTTTTATTAATTTATTTTGTGTTTATAACTATTAAAAGGATCAATTATACTTGTTTTTATATATTCATTGAAGGTGGAGGTGATTTGGATGCCCAAAAGATGATCTAGAAGAAAAATGGGCCAAACTGCATGGAATCCAATGGACATCTGTCCATTGTTTTGAGAAGTACGAGAATAACCTGAATCAAAATGGGATGAAAATTTGTGTCCCTATCCAAAAAATCATGGTATACAACTATTCTCAAGGAACTGAAGCCCAATTAGGCTATATGGTGGCCCATCCAAACCATTCTGTCCGGGGGATAGAATCTGACAAAATTCAAAAGTTTGATTCGGTATTTTGACCATATCTTCCAATACAGAGGTCTAATGGCTGTCAAATTTGACATGGAGATAGTAAAGATTCCTTCCAAAAACTATTATATTTTTTTTCAAGTCGTGATATGGCTTTATACTATTCAAAAATCGAGACACAAGTGGTATCTCAAAAACAAGATGCTCAAAACCATGTCCCATTTTGGCTATAAAAAGGAACCATGGGAACCTCATTTGTAAGTTCGGACAAGAAGAAAAGATCTACCATTTTGGAGTCCTATAGGAGTATCTTCCTCATCCTAGAAGTTCTGGAAGCCCCTATCCTCACAGGAGGATCAATAATGAAGAAGAAGTTATACCCTAGCTTTCTCCTCCTCCCGATGTCGAGCTAAGCGGTGGGTGATCATTGCAAGGGAGCTACACACTTGAAGAGGTATTTATAGCACATAATTATCTACTATTTTGGTGTATAATCTGGTTTAAATTGTTCTTACATATGTATATTAACTTGTTTTGATTCATTTAATTGAAACACTTTTTATTTCATAACCGATTCATGTGAAATTTTAAGTGTGTGTTTTGTGTTGTTCCGATTAGACAACATAAGAAACCTTTTATTTCCCAAAAATTTGATATTTAAATGTTCCTTTAAAAACCTTAAATCATGATAATGGGATGGAACTTTAATAAAATATTTTTATATCAAGTTTTAGTTTTAATTGCATCACTTTAAGAGGCTTGTGGGTACCCAAGATCTTGGTTAACACTCGACCAATGGATTACACCAAAACCAAATAATCAATTAAGAGTGAGGAACTATTAAAGTTATGTAGTTTCTCAGAAAATACCACTTATTTATCTCATATTTTTTACAATCCACTTGGTTTGTCAACTATTAAACTCTTTAAGTTAAGTTATTTTCTTAAAACTGTTTTCAAACCACCCCCCTCTTTTATTCTTATTATTAAAAATTCACACTATAAAACCACTAACACTCCTTGAGAGATGACCCAAGGTATACCATATACTATAAATAAATCTTAAAATCACAATCAATTTGATGTTTCACGACAACACAGTCAAATTTTGGCACCGTTGCCGGGGAACGATTCAGTTTTTAGTGCGTGTTTTTATATTTGTAAATTTTGTGAATATTTATTTAACTTTTCAATCCTTTTGTGTTTTGATATATTTTTTTAGAGGTTTGGTGCATGACACGTTCTAATCCAGGATATATACCTCCTTTAAAACCAAAACCGGAGAGGATCCTATGTCAGTGACACCGAGAAACAGAAGAGAACCCCTTGAAGGAGGACACACCAAAACTTGAAACTTTTCTAAACCCCTCTTCTTCTGGAACCAAATTAAAAACTAAAATTAACATGTATCATATAGATGAAAAAAATTTATTTTCTTTCCTCTGACCCCATTTCTGAGTTTTCATCCTTGATAGAGATTCTAGGCAATGAATTATGCATTGAATGTTGTAGTAGTTTAGAAAAATGTCATGCTTGTCTGTTAATTGATGATTTCTTGAGCACTGAGGATCCCGTGACAATAGATGATACTGATAAGATTTTAAAATCTCATTCCTTATCTAGGGAAGTTACCATTAAGAAGTTATATGAGATCAGTGACCCATCAATTTTACATTCACTCCCTGAACTTGTTGAACATTTATTTGAGGGAGTACAAGAGGAGATCAAAGTGGCTTTACTAAATGAGAACCAAGATGCCTGCATTGAAAGGGAAGACATTAATATTGATTCTTCATGTTTTAATTTTATTAAAATATAATTAAACTATAAATTTCCATTTGAAACCATTGATGTAATATATCTAAATCAAGTACTGAAGAATGAAGAAGAGGTTGTTCAAGTGGAAACCAAGAAAGATGAGGACTCATTCTTTGTCCTACCCCACCATGTAAGTTGCATCTCATTAAAAAGGGGGAGGATTTTGAACACTATATCCATGAATTCCTCAATAATAAATATAAAGTGAAATCTAAAAAAAATAAGTTCTGGTGGTTCTTATCAAAGAAACTCCACCCACCATCAGATTGGGGATAACCCAATGGAACTTTACATCCAGAGGTAGTCAAAACCTAGGGTCCACTTGGGCGATTAATCCAAGATAAATCAATATTTTCCTCTCCTTTCATGTTCTATTTCTCTTTTATTTTCTTTCAATAAATTTCTTATGTTATATTATCTACTTTTTCATGTAGGTTTTTCAGTGAGAAAAAATTAGGAGATTAACTCAATGTTGCACTGTTAATAAGTCAGGTTTTACCCCTCCATTACACTTACTTGCTTATTGTGATTCAATTATAAATTATCTTACATGTTATATATACTTAAATATAATAAGGATAATATGAACTTTAGGTGTGGGGGGATGGGTACATTCCTGGGTTAGTTAGGAATTTTCATCATTTTTTAATTTTTTTCTCCATTTTCTCGCTTGTTGAATAGTATTTTCACTTAAACCCTATTTTTTACCTCTCTTTTGTGCCGAAATATTAATTTTATCATGGAAAATGATGCTCACTTTAATATAATTCCAAATAATTTTTCATTATTGAGTAGATTATGTAGAAATTCCATTGTTTTTGAAAAAATGTTTTTCAAATGAATGTTGATATGGAATCTTTTTCTAGAATTTATATTTTCAAATCATTCTTAGGTGTTTAATTTATTTTTGAAACCCATGACTCATTAACACTAACCAATATTTTAATCCCTTACCTGAGATACATTCCAATCCCTTTATTTCATATTCTTCCTTTTAATCACTTTCTTGAGAGTCTCAGGTCATGTATAAAAACTATAAATTTCCTTTATTCTGTTTGAATCCATAATATTCAAGTGTGATACATTCATGATAGAGGCCATCGTTCATTGAAAACCCCTTTTTACAATTAACCTATATTTTTGCACACCTTGACATTTTACCCTTATTAAGCCTTAGATACCATGAAATTCCTATTAGGTAGCCACATTATAAGATTATTTATCCATACCTACCCATTTCTTGTGTACATTATTGTTTTACTTACAGAAATTGTGGGGGAGATGGTGTTTCCATGGGAATTATCAGTAATGAATCATTGTTATGGGTTGATAGAATGGGTGCATACATTTTCCTTATAAAGTGGGTTCACAAGCCATATTGTATCATTGTTTTAAAAATTTTCCCTCTTTATCTCTAATGAAAATTTTAAAAAATAAAATAGTTATGTACATTGAAAAAAAAGAAAAAAACTAATAGAGAAAAGAGGAAGTTTATTCATTATTATTCACTGATCAGCTATGACCCACACAAATGGACAATGGGGATAGTGATTTGGATGTGATACACTTTGTGAGGGGATTAGTGTGTACATTCATTGTGAAGACTTGATTAATTTTGACATGTTTTGTACTTAATATAATAAACACTCCTCTTCTACCTTAGATTTTTTATAAATTAAATCCTACCAACCCTTGAACCTCAAAACAACCTGTTGGAAGTCCTCTTGAGTAGCACACTAGTTTCTACTGGTAGAGAACTTATAATCTTGGAAAGAATATGGTAATATCACATGAACTATGTGAAAACATAATAACTCCACTTTCACATGTTCTTTGAGTGAAGAGGAAAAATTTCTAAGGTAGGCTGTGACATGTTACATGAGTGAAAAAATAAAGTTGAACAAATTCGAATGTGAGAGAAGAAAAATGATAAGGAAATTGATTTCATAAAAAATACATGATGAATTTAATTTAAAATAATCTTGGAACTTTTCTCACCTTTGATTAAGGAATGAGACTTGGTTAGGATATAAGACTTTTCCCAGGAGTGAAAATGTTTTGGTGTGGGGGTGTGATCGCACCGTGATTCACTGTTTCATTTTCACCCTTACACCATTAAATAAAACATAATTTTTATTGTAAATTTAAAATATAATAAAAAATTTCACTTCATGTTTGATTCTTTTATTTTTTTTATCACTGTTAAAATGGTAAATTATACTTGTTTTGATATTTTCATTGAAGGTGGAGGTGATTTGGAGGCCCGCGAGATGATCTATAAAAAAAATGGGCCAAACTGCCTGGAATCCCATGGACATATGTCCACTGTTTTGAGAATTATGATAATTAAGTGCATAAAAATGGGATGAAACTTTTTTTTCCTCTCCAACACATCATGGGATACAACTCTTCTCAAGGAACCGAATCCCAATTAGGCCATCTGATGGCCCATCCAAACCATTCTGTCTAGAGGAAAGAATCTGCCCAAATTCAAAAGTTTGGTTTAGTATTTTGACTATATCTCCCAATAAAGATGTAAAATGGCCACTAAATTTGACATGGAGATATTAAAGATTTCAGAAAACAACTTTTAATTTTTGTTCAAGTCATGATATGGCTTATACTTTTCTAAAATCGAGACACAAATGGTATCTAAAAAATAGGATGCTCAAAACCATGTCCCATTTTGGCTATAAAAAGGCACCATGGGCACCTCATTTGTAAGTTCTTCCAAGAATAAAATCTATGACATTTTAGAGTCCTAGAAGAGTCTCCTCCTTATCCTAGAAGTTCTATAATCCCCTATCCTGATAGGGGGGGTCAAGAATGAAGAAGGAGTTCCACCCGAGCTTCCTCATCCTTCCGATGTCGAGCTAAGAGGTGGGTGATCATTGTGAGGGAGATACACACTTGAAGAGGGAGTTTCGACACATAATTCTATACTGATTTGGTGTATATTGTGGTTTTAATTGTTCTTCCATATGTATCTTAACTTGTTTTTATTCATTTAATTGAAACAATTTTTATTTCATAACCGATTGGTGTGCGATTTTAAGTGTGCGTCTTGTGTTGTTCCGATTGGACAACATAAGAACCATTTTATTTCCTGAAAATTTGAGATTTAAATGTTCTTTTACAAACCTTAAATAATTCTAAGGGTCTGGAAATTTAATACATAGTTGTTATGTCAAGGTTTAGTTCTAATCACACCACTTTAAGAGGCTTGTGGGTACCCAAGATCTTATTTAACCCTCAACCAAAGAATTAAACCAAAAAAAATAATCAATTAAGAGTGAGGAACCCTTCAAGTGCTATAGTAACTTAGCAATGATCACTTATTTATCTCATATTTTTCACAACCCACTTGTTTTTTCAACTATTAAACTCTTTAAGTTAAGTTATTTTCTTAAAACTGTTTTCAAAGCACCCCCCTCTTTTGTTCTTATTATTAAAAATTCACACTATAAAACCACCAAATCCCCTTGAGAGATGACCTAGGGTATGACCTATAATATAAATAAATCTTAAAATCATAATCAATTTGACGTGTCACGATAGCACAGTCGACTCTCTAGTAGGAAAACCAAATTTATATGTATCATTGGGTGTTCTTATCTGCAGATGCATGTAATGATCCTCTAACTTTAAGATTATTATTAGTGCATCATGAGTCATATACTTTGATGTATTGACAAAAATTGTGATGAAATATTCTCTCGGTAAGGCAGGATATGTTGGTTTCATCACAAGTAGTATTTCATTAATGAATAATGCGACGAAGGATTTGTACCTTCCATTATTTAACGTAAGTTGATATCATAGTCCCTTTAATGGGAGTGGAACTGTCTGATTAAGTTCATGGATCTAGAATTTTGTCAACAATTTCATTTAAAAAAATTCAAATAAATAGAAATCAAGTACATAGATTGATGGTATCAGTATGTAACCTTATTTATTAGAGATATCATGATAAATAGATTATATTACACAATGTGTATTTGTATGAGGTTGTATGTCATTGATACATTGATTTATTTCTCTATGAGTGCCTCAATGTTTTTCTAGATGATGAAATTAGACATTAAGTGGTTTTTTCTAATTCTGTTGAGAAAGGGGATTAAAGGTTCACACACTAAGTGTATCTAGAACCTTAGTTAAATCCTATATGAATTTAACATATTGAATAAATATTATTCCCTTACATGGTTTAATAATTATTCATGTTTGGTTGATCATATATATATATAGATTAAGTCACCAATCATTTAAGAGAAGATTATGTGAGTTTAATATTAAATAAGTATTTATTCATGAGGTAATTTAATTACTTAATTATGTGAATATAAAAACATTTATTTATCTCAGGTTTATTCACAAGGTAAAAATATTTATTTATTTAGTTACGTGAATATTTATTCAATATTCAATCTCTAGTTTGGTGAATATAATATTTATTTATTTATCAATATATAGTGCACTAAAATTTATTTATTTAAATAAATAGACATTATTTAGAGTCTAATAAATATTGATAAGGGATGATGGACTGAGTTTAATTATCCAGTGAGCAATGACATATTGAACATTATTTTAATAAATATTAATTTATTTATTCAAGGAAATAATATTCATTTATCTGTGAGTTTAGCACATTTCAAGTAAATAATAATAATAATAATAATATTTAGATATGAGGTTTTCTAGAGATTAATATAATAATAAAGGATCTTGTAAAATTATTTATTCTCTAACCCTAAGTCTACAAATACCCAGTTATGTTATTCTCTAACCTATCCCAGACTAGTCACAATTGTGCACAACACATTTTAGAGAGAATCCTATCAATCCCTAGAGATCTATTTTCCAAAAACACTATCAATAATGAAGATAAATACTCCTTTATCACCCTATCGATTCTATAGAGAACTAGAGTAATTCCTTCTCACCTTGAAGGATTTTATTGTGATAAAAATGATCAATAAAAGCATTGGAATCATCCACACTAGAATTAAGAGAATATTATGATGATGATTATAGGTCCATGAAGCATGTGTGGATCATCACTAGAAGAAATATACCCTTGATTACACTAACATAATGATAGTATGATAAAAGGTATCAACCTAATCATTGATAAAGAAATAATTCCATTGAGAGGTAATTATTTATATTGATTCAAATTTATTTGCTAAGTCCAGAAAATTCCTTATTTTAATGCTCAAAACCATGCTTAATTTATTAATAATTGTTTATTTGTTGTATTATAGAGCTTCATCATTCTGGTTTTTACTTGAATTTATATAATTACAATATGATTACATGAGTTTCATCTGTTACCATCAAAATAATCATGCTATAGTCAGTTATATTCTGCTTCCATTAGAAAATATTTTCTATCATTAGAGGACTTTTGCTTTTGTTAGAAGATTTTTTCTTCTATCATATTAATTTCTATTATATTAGTTGCATTATGCTACCGTCAGATAAGTTTTTCTACCACCATATAATTTATTCTCCTATTAGTTTAATTAAACTAGTGTCATGTAAGTTATTATATTTCTAGATTAGTTATGATTCTATTAGTTGTATCATGCTACCATTAGAAATGTTTTTCTACCATTAGAATAATTATTTTCTACCATCATAATGAAATTATATTACCATCATAGGATCTCTGCTACAATAATAGAAACTTTTATATCAGCATAATATTTATATGAACATGTTGAAGATCAGCTACTATGGAGCATGATCTCCTACCATGAAGCATGATCTGCTACCCTGAAGGAATATCTAATTCTGTTGAGCAAGATCTACTTCCGTGAGAAGTTCTGCTTCCATGATTCACTTTTACTTTCATGATGGTTTATTCTCAAATGATTATTTGATATTGAAATTTAAATTAAATTTCAATGACTAATTTATGGAATTTAATATAATTCATAGAGTTTATCATTATGAGGATTTAAGAATGATAATTCTTAAATAGCTAATCTGAATCATTAAAGACAAAATCACCATTTCTCATATTTCTTACTCACTATAAGGATTTAATTTATTAATATACTATAATGGATAATTGGAGTTTTTGAACAAGTATAAATCTGAGGAACCTCATGTGTACAATAGTGTGCATTGTGGACAATTACTCTCACAAATAGTGGATAACATAAGTGTCAATTTTTATATATTTCCATGAAACACTTTTTTTATGTGAAAAATGAAACTTTGTAAAATCCATATGAAGATCAATCAAAGTGAAATAAAGGATATATTTAAATAAAATATCACATAAGAAGGAAATCAATGCCGATCATCTCATGCTTGAGCATAAAAAGAAAACATCACAATATATTCATATTATTTCTCTATTCTTCTATGTTATAACTTACTTTTTATTTGTGATTGCTTTAATTTTTATACTTTTAGAACAATAGCATGTAATATATTAGATATTACTCTAATATCATCTTCTCATTTATTTCATATCTATTATCCCATAAATAACAGTGGAAGAGGCTAGTTGTATCTTTAACTACCCAGGGTACAATTTTTTTTGTATACCTGATCCAAGTTGGGGATCATTGTGTTTATTTTAATAAAATTGTTTGATAGTGGGGTACTGTCAAGTATAAAAGAATAAGTATCATATTGAGACCGAACCTCTAGTTTTAAAATCAATTGTATGTTCTTATTTATTTTCTTACTATATTTTTTAAACTATTTTTACTGGTTATATATTTCATCCATTTTCACTCATAATTTTATAAATCATGGTTTACAAACAAGATCTATGATAGTTAACATTTATATGTAATTTATTCTATTTGGTTTGAGTAAAATATTTTCAAAGGTTAAATGTATTTCAAAATATTTTTTACTAGGTTTTGATAAAACCATTGAGAAATTGTTCCAAAGAATCAAATTGTTTATAACCACTTAATTTTTTAACTGAGATGTTTTATTTGAGGGGTTTTTAAATTGGTTTTAAACATAAAATTTAAATTGGAAGCTCAATTAACCCTCACCTTGAGCTATCTACCGGGACTAAAATTTGGCATTAGAGCTGAAGAAATTTGGCATCAAATTTGGGATACTCTTTCCATGTATCATGAAGAAATATCTAATTTTAAATAAATGAGATTAAATACACATATTATTAAGTACTATACTTTCAAACATTAATCCTTATGAATCTATATTCAACATGTATCTCAAGTATTGAGAATTATGAGATGTATACCAGATAGTTGGAGAAGAACTATAGTCTCTATTTGAGAATCATGAGACATCAGAAAAATACCAGTCAAAGAGATAATTAGAAAGATTATGATGTATGAATAAGACATAAAGTTGAAAAATAGTGATGATGAACTAGAAAGAAAATATGTTTATTTTAAACCATAAAAATAAAAATCAAATGAAAATTTAAAACCTAACAGTACAAGTGAGAGTGAAGCTAATATAGAAAGTGATGAGAAAATGTCTCAGATAGCTATAATATTTAATAATTTTAATAAAAATAAGAATTTTTTCTATAAGTAAAAATTTAAAGGAAAGCATGATAAAAGTAGAAACTGGAACAAAGGCTGGAAAAATAATGACCCGCTAATGAGATTACCTATTATGAGTGTAGGAGGAAAGGAAATATAAAGTTTACTATCCAAATATTAATTATAATAAGATGTTTGAAGATAAATATAAAATTCCAAATAAAGGAATGAAGGAAACTTGTAGTGCATCTGAAGATAGATCCGTTGAATTTTATTCTAGCCAAGAAGTTGCAAATGAAAAAGTAAATCTATTCTTTGTGGATACTGATTCAAAGGTATAATCTATTTATTATGATCATATATCTGATGACACTAAAATATCAACTTAATAAATAGAATAATATTATGTTATGCTGGAAGATACTGTGAATGAATTAAAATATAAATACAAAAATCTAAAAAAGGTTCTTGTTTTATGTGCCATTGATAAATATGAACTTAGTATTGAAAAGGTAAATAATGAAAATATGATAAAATAAAATGATGATCTAAAATGAAAAATTAATATATTAAAAAGGATTTAGAATATTTTGTTGATAATATAAAAACCTTGAACAATATATTAGGTAAATAAAAACATTCTAAATCTAAATATATAATTGGATATGGATTTGGATAGCTAGGTAATCTATATAAAAATTATTTTGTTACTAATTACAAGTATAAAACTTTAGTCTATAAGACTAAGGAAACTTCTAGTTTTGGAAATAATTATAAAAATTTTGTACCTAAAAATTATTTTCTATCTAAATCCATTAATTCTATTGTAAGAAATCCCATTAAACAAATTTCAATTCCAAAGGCTTTATTTTCTAACTTCTAAAGACCTAATAAAATCTGGGTACCAAATTAATTTCTTGTTTGATCATTATTAAGAATTTTTTTGAAATGATTTAGTATAAATCTATGGTATTTGGATAGTGGATGTTCTAGGTATATGTTTGGAAACTACTCAAGCTTCAAGAACCTTGTAAAAGTGGATGTTGGACATGCCATATTCAGTGACAATGTGAATAGAAAGATTATTAGACTTGAAAAAATTTGTAACTCTAAATCTATCCTTATTTATAAAGTATTATTTGTTGATGGTTTAAAGTACAATATTCTTAGTATTTATAAATTGTTTTATGATGGTTTTAATGTTATATTTGAAAAAAATACTTATAAAATTTATTATTTTGAGAATGATTTAATATTCACTTATTTGAGAAATGATAATGTTTATATTGTTAATCTGAATTCCTTACTTTCTCAAAATTTTTCTTCTTTGAGTTATATTCATTTATAATCTTGGATATGTAATATAAGACTATTCCAATATAATATATACTCACTTAAAAATCTAAATAAGAATGGATTTTTCAAGGTTCTAACCGAGTTAAAATTTCTTAAAGAAAAAGTGTGCATTCCCTATCAAAAGGGATAGAAACACAAAATATATTTCAAAAAAAAGAAAGAGTTTTATCTCTCTAAACCACTAGAATTAGTTCAAATGGATTTATTTGGACCATATAGAGTTTCTAGTTTATTAAAAAAACACCATTCTTATGTAATTTTTAATGATTATTCAAAATATACATGGTTGTTTTTCATAGATCATAAAAGTGAATCTCCTTCTTGTTTTGATAAATATGAAAAATAATTAGTTAAACTTAGTGTAATTTATATAAAAACTTTGATAAGTGATCATGGATGAGAGTTTGAGAATCAAGAGTTTGAATATCCTTTCTCACAAAATTTTTATACTCACAATTTCTCTACACCTCTAACACCTCAACAAAATGGGATTGTAGAAAGGATAAATCATACTCTTCAAGAAATTTCCAAAACTATGATTAGTGATATGAATTAACTATATAATTTTTGGTATAATATATTAAAATAACTTTTCATGTGATCAATATAGTTCTTATTAGACCCATACTGAAAAATAATCCACATGTGTTATGTAATGGAATAACACTAAAAGTAAATTACTTTAGATTTTTTGGATGAAAAGTTTTTATTCTAAAAAAAAGGTAAATCTAGACAAGTTTGAACCATACATATATGAAGGGATTTTCTTGGTTTCATAAGTTTATATTCAAGAGGAAGGTATTTATTATAAAGAAACATTTTAAAAAATATATATACTTGAATCTATTAGAATACTTCATTTATATGCAACACATCTTAATTTCAAACTATATCAATTTTATGTCAAGAGTAAATTTTTGAATGGTTATATTGTTGAGGATGTTTTTTTGATAAACCCCTAGGATTTCAAAATCCTCATTTTCCAAATCATGTTTTAAAACTTTCTAAAGCCCCATATGGTTTAAAATAGGCTTCTAGATCTTAGTATGATAGACTTATCTCTTTCTTGACTTCTAAAGGTTTTTCAAAAGGGATGTCTGATCCTAATTTATTTATAAAAGGATTTATAAATATATTTTTGTAGTAAAAATATATGTTGATGATAACATTTTTTCATAATCCAAAAAATCCTTGGGTATAGAATTTAAAAAAAAAAATACAAAATAAATTTGAAATGGGTTTGATGGGTGAACTAAAGTTCTTCCTTGGTTTTCGTATTTTTCAAAACATGGAAGATATTATTTTGAATCAAAGTAAATAAAAAATGGACCTTTTAAAACATTTTTGTATGAATAATACAAAAGGTAGTGATACTGCCATGAGTATAACCTGTAAGATGGATTTGAGTTAAACTGGGAAACCAGTTGATCAAACCACTTATAGAGGTATGATTGTAAGTCTACTTTACTTGACTGATAGTTTATCTAATATTATGTATAGTGTTTTTGTATGTGCTCATTTTCAATCAAACTCTAGGTAATCTCATTTAAATTTTGTTAAAAGGATTTTCAAATACCCTAATAATACAACCAATTTTTGACTGTTCTACTCTAGAGGCTATTAATTTAAATTAGTTAGTTATTCTAATGAGGATTTTAGTGGATGTAAACTAGATAGAAAAAGAATCTCTAGAACATGTCACTTTTTGGGAATATATCTAGTATCACAGTGTATTAAAATCTATAATTCTATTTCATTATTCACTACTGAAACTAAATAAATATCCGTAGGCAATTATTGTACAAAAATTATGTGGATGAAACCCACAGTGTTTGACAATGGATATCAGTTTAGATACGGCCCTATAAAATTTTATAATATAAGTGATATTAACATTTTTAATAATTATGTATCTTATTCATGGAAAAATCACATTTATATAAGAAATCACTTATTAAGAGATAATTTTCAAAAGGGTGATATAACACTTGAATTCATTGGCACCGAACATCAGTTTACTGACATTTTCATGAAGCCTTTGAATATCGAGAGATTAAGATATACCAAGAATGTGATCAATATGATAAATTCTTACTATTATTTTATTACCTCAACTATTTTTAATCTGATAGATTTAATTCATGAATCATATTCTACAAAAATCTTACTACTCTAGAGAAATCCAGGTGGGCAGCCTTCCAGCCAGTCTGTGATTGATTAGGCTCGCTCTTGCTCAGGACATGGTGAGGGACATGAACAAAGCCTACGATAGGATCGAGTGGGGATTCCTGAACAGATCCCTGTCGGCAATGGGCTTCTTGGTTAAAGTGGTTGACATGTTTTTCAGATGTGTCAGCTCCTCCTGGTTAGGGATTTATTTCATGGGTAAGACACACAGATTCTTCAAGGCAACTAGAGGTCTAAGACAGGGAGATCCTCTGTCTCCTAGCCTGTTCATTTTGGCACAAGATGCCGTCAGTGTTTCTCTGAACAGAAGCATCACCCTAAGGAAAATCCTCCCTTTCAGAAGGAAACAAAGCTTAACTCCTATATCCCATCTTATGTTCGCAGACGACACTATGATTTTCATTAATGGGGGGAGGAGGTCAGTTCAGAGAATCAAGGTGATCCTGGATGAGTACTGCTTTTGGAGTGGGCAGGTTCTAAGCGTGGAGAAGAGCCACTTCTTTACATCCAAAAGGAACCCAACCAGCTGAGTGACCTCCCTCAGTAGCAAGCTAAAAATGCAGCATGAGACTCTCCCCTTGGAATATTTGGGCACTCCAATTTCGTCAGGTAGGCTCAGGATCCGTGACTATGATGGTATTATGAACAAGATGGTCGGTCGTGTTCTCAACTGGAAGAACCAGCTTCTCTCCTTTGGTGGCCGTATCCCCCTGGTCAACAACGTTATTTCAGCTATTCCCATCCATGCCATGGCCTCCTCTAATGTTCTAAAGGGAGTGTTCAAAGTAGTGGAATCTCTAGTTTGCAACTTCATATGGGACGCCAAGTCTGAAGGGAAGCGGCACTAGACTTCGTGGGAGAGATTGGATAGACCCATTCTTGAAGGGGGGATCAACTGTAGGAGTCTTCAGAACACCATTGAGGGAGAAAATGCCAGGCTGGCCTGGGAGCTCCTGGATCAGCCCACCCTATGGGGGACCAATATGTCGCATCTCCTAAGTAATGAAGAGTCCAGTAGTGTTTCTCCCCGTTGGTCCAAAGTCCTTCCCTTGGTCCGATCATTATCTCCCAGTTCTCGATGGATTGTGGGAGCAGGGGATATCTCCTTCTGGAACACCAACTGGGCAGGCTCTGTTTTGGCCTTCCCAGGCTGTCCGGCCCCCATGATCACGTTTAAGGAAGCTCGCGATCACCCCCACTTCATCAAGGCGGTTCTGAATGAGGAACAACAGGAGACCTTCGATTCCATTGACCTGAACTCTGAGAGGGACAAATGCATTTTTACCTTCTCATTCACGGGGGATTTCAGGAACAAAGACTTCCAAAGATGGAGGTCTCAGTCTTCTTCGAGACCTGCCGATCGATGGAATGAGGTGGTTTGGTGTCATATGATACCGACTAAGATGAAATTCCTGTCTTGGTGGATACGGAATCTGGCGGTGGCCTCTGATGATAATATCAAGAAACTCGAGATTAGATTTGCCTCGGGGTGCCACTATTGCAACCGGCGAAGGGAGGAAATCTCAGAGCACCTGTTTTTTGGTGGTGACTGGGCTCATGTAGTTTGGAGTTTCCTTGGAGGCGAAAAGTATTGCAATACTGAGGAGTCACTGTCTCTGTTCCTGGAGAGGTGGTTCGAAGGTTTGCTGGCCATGAAGAAGGCTCGTCTAGCCCGGGCCGCATCCTTCAGTGTGGGGTGCTGGTGCATCTAGCAAGCCCGGAATCAAGCTAGGTTTGAAGGAGAGATCCCAACAGTTAGAGCCATCATCGCTCGTATTCGATTTGCGCTCTAGGATCTGATCGCTTGTAACCGGGACTGGAAGAAGAATCCTCCCCTCCTATGCATGCAGGCAGATCAGTTTGTCCCTCCCCTTGCGACTGGGAAGTGGATCAGATGGGATCCTCCTGTCCTTGGGAACAATCTCAATACCGATGGAGCCTGCAAAACGGGGATGATCTCGGGAGGGGGGGGGGGGTGGTCAGAGATTCAAGGGGAGGAGTGGTGCTGGCTTTCTCCTGCTCCTTTGGGAGAGGGACGACCATCAAGGCAGAAGCCCGTGCCCTTTACATAGGGCTCACTATATGCTCTAAGGAGAAGGATGATATATCTGAAGTGGAGATGGACTCTTTAGTCCTTATTGAAGCACTGAAAGGCAATCATCCCACACCTTGGAACATTGAATATATCGTCAGAAGATGTCGTCTGATGCTTAGTCAGAACACTATCCTACCCCACACCTGGAGAGAGGGGAACAAGGTGGCTGATTTCTTGGCTTCCATGGAAGACTATAGGTCAATAAATGTGCGCATTATCCAAACTAGTAGCTTAAAGCCAGAATGCATCAATATTATCAGAGGGGATGCCCTTGGTTTGCATTACTATAGACCCTCGTAGCTGATGTATTGGGTTTATTCGTCTCCTTAATAAAAAATTTACTTTGAATGGTTCTACCATTGTATACTACCATGGTACGTGATATCATTTTATGCTACCATGGTATGTGATACCATTTTATAATACTGTTGGGTGATATTATTTTATGCTACCATGCAGGTGTGATACCATTATGATTCCACCACTAGGATATACTTTTTATGTGCCACTATTTGAGTATTACTATTCAGGTGTTCTATTATTCTAGTGATACTATTGTGTTCTATAGTTCAAGATTGCTATTGTGAACACTCTTCCATGACTTTTTATACAGTGAATGATTTTATTAATTAACTCTTAAATTCAGTTTTTTTAATTTCAAATTCCTTTTATATTTGAAAATTGTTTTTAAACCTGAATGATTGAAATCCCTATTTTGAGTATGAATAAAATCTTATATTGTGCACCTTTTAAACTCCCTATCCCTTTATATATCAAACCCTTCCTTAAAAAATTAATCCGTAAAATATATAATGTTACATTGAAGATGAAAAGGGATCTCACATCTGATTCTCCTAACGAGTCAAAACTGTGAAAGAAATCCAAAAGGTGAATCTAGTAAACAAGCTAAGCTGTGGAATCCTCACCTACCATCTCAATGAATTATTACTGAGAAAGAAATAGATGCATCTTGGTTGGAATTTAGTAGATCAATGGTATATAGAGAAGTTAAAGAACAAGGTTGGACAACTTTATTATTTAATAATGATCGACCATTCTACCCTATACTGGTTTGTGATTTCTATTTATATTCTGAATATGAATTTAGAGAAAATACGGACTTATATAAGATCTTTGGTTGGTGAAAAATAGCTTATATTTTCTTCAAAGTAATGGGAGAAATGTTTGAGAGTTACCCACAAAGGAGTTTATGAATACTATTAGGGTTATTATCCTATTAGCTATATAGATTTTACTTTTTAGGATACTCTTATAGAGCTTACTAGAGATGCCAACCTAAGAAGACCGGTTCCTGCAAATCTTGATGAAGAGTGAAAACTTATATTAAAGTTAATCCAACACATGATATGTCCCAATAAGGGATAATTTGGGTTTTCAAGGTTATTATATTTTTCTTTTTTATACATCATGAAGAAAGGAACAAAGTTAAATTGATACAGATATATTACGGTTCATATGATGGAGTTGTTCAAACTTGCCTCTGGATTAAATTCTTTAACTTATCCAAAGATGATATCATCCATGATGGAAGAATGTGGACTGGTTCCTAAGGGGAAAAAGGTTTATTCAATGTGGTTTCTTCTGCTTAATCCAAGACACCTACATGATAATGAAGGTTAATTGGAACCCATGGATTAAACAGTTGGTTTTGGATAATGAGAGGCTTTATAAAAATTTCAACACAGTCAAAAAACCCATCAGAACTAGAGATTTTGTTGATCCTAGTTTGGAACCAAATGTGGTTTTGGAATATTATTTAGATCAATAATTGGTTGAATACAATGATAAAGTTAAATAAGAACCATTAACATTATTTATAGAAGGTTTTAGTGATCCTAACATAGCGAGGAGTCAAAATGTCTCCTATTAAAATCATGATTGTCTTCTTTCCTTACCTTCCAGATAAATAATGTTAGATGATGATGAAATCTCATACATAAAGGTTTCTACTACTATTCATTTTTAGGGATCTAACTTCTAAATTCTATAAAATGTAATTGTTATTTTAGATGATTATTTATATGACATTTATGGATAAGTTGAGGATAAAGAGGATAATCTCTTCATATCTATATCTGATTTTGGAATGCCTTTAAGTGGTTATTGGGAAAGTAACTACCAAGGTAACTCTGTGAGACCTACTATTGAAAGTCCTATTATATTTGATACAGATGATTTAGCAACCAAGGAGGAGAATTAACCAGGGTCAATAGTTATTGGTTTGGAATATTTAGATTTAGATTCAGATAGAGGTGATGATGATAGAGGTAGTAAACCTGAGAATAGTAAAACTTCCATCCCTTATTTTTATTTAGATCCTAAGGGATAATTGGTAGATAGGATTGATCATAGTGATCTACTCCAAGCTTATTAATCAGTTGTTCCTGTTAGAGATGAGGAATAAGTTGTAGGATCAGTACATGCTGAGGGTATTGGTCTAGAGGATGTTGGTCTAGGATCTCCTCCTGTTATTATTGAATTTCCTAAGAATTATGCCTTACTAGGTAAGTATGTTATCTAGGAGGAAATATACTTGATAACATATCTTTTTGGCCCATCTTCAACCAAATATTTTTTAAGGATTTAAAATTTGTAGGAAGAAAATAAAAACCCCATTGAGTACATTGGTGATATTCACTATGCTTTAGATAAAATGAGGTTGGATCTAACCTAGATAGATCTCATAATTATTGAGAATCTAGAATCTCTTTCTTCTATAGTTGGTTCCCCCTCTTCCAAAGCTCCTGATTCATCTATTCTTACTCTATTTGATGCTAAGTCAGTTCAGATCATTGTTTAAGAAGAGATGTAATGTGTTTTGGGAGATTGATAGCCTTAAATTTATACATAATTATTGGAATTTTAATTATTTAATGTCATTATTTTTTTTGATCTCACCCATCTTATCATTGTTTCTATTAATTTTTGGGTATTTTTTATTTTAAAATGAATTTCTTGAAAAAAATAAAAAGAAGTAAAATACGTGTTTTATTAAGTTACAAATTTTCAAGTATTTTTTTGTGTATTTTTAGGTAAAAAATTGGCCAACCCTAAATAAACCTAAATCCATGGGGTGAAAGACACATGAAAAACCCAATAGGTTCAACTAATTAAGAACACCCATAAGGAGAGTCTACTAGGGAGATAGGAAGCATTGGTCACACATGGAATATGCATGGGAATAAGAGCTCACTGGTGTATAGGAGGAAGGTCTGTGAAATAGTGAGAGGATAACTTCATTAGGTGGGGTAGAGTACAATAGCGTAGGGGGTCATCTGGACCCAATCCTACTTGATGGATGGTTTGGGAACAAAATTAGTTATATAGTGGATCCAAACATATGAAATATTCGATGTGGTACAACTTATTCATATGGGTACTATGCACTTAACCGAAATGTTGTGTTTCAAGATAGCATATACATCTTATTCCCCAAGTAGACATCACACCACATAACACCACTACTGCACCAACACCATTGTCACTATGTCATAGGACCACTATGAATGACTATAATAGAATCTCAATGCAACTAGAGTTTAGAGCATTGTTATGATACATCCATGTCTATGTGGCATAATCGACCCTAGAGCTCGAGCTGATGAAGGGAGGATGCATTATTTCCATCGTAAAATACCCTATAGCTTATGTTTCCTGAGTTTAAAGGAAATGAGCTATGTCATAAACTGAGTGCTATGTCATGGGTGATGTTTTTTGAGAAGAGGCTGTGACACGAAGGGTTTGGCTGCACTATTGAGTAATGGTGAGTTTTTTTATATTGGAAGAATATATGACACAGGGTTCGTACAATGTCATGGAAGGAAAAAATGAAAGTATTTATAAATTAAAAGGAATATGGAGGTTGCAAAATGGGTTCTATGTTTCACCACAACCATTCATGGCCATGCACACATAATAATGGCTACACTGCAGAGGTTCTTCCCACAGTGTAGGGTTTATAACTGCCACAAATTAAAATACCCAAAGATTTTGGTCCATTCAAATGTTATAGATATATTTTGAGGGATATTTAAAGGGTTTAAAGTTTAGGGGTCGTGCTTATACATAGGGAGTTCAATGCACTCCATAAAATAAGGATTTTGGCCAAGAGATAATATTTAAGTGGAGGGATAATATTTAAAGTAAATATTTGAGATGATTCAATATTGGATGAGGTTAGATGATAAATGATTTATCTTTTAGGTGATAATTAGTGGATCCCATGTGGAGTTGTTGAGATATTCAAGTAGGAAAGTAGAGAATATAAAGGATCTTTGAAAATTGATCTTAAGGGATTTGTCTCTATAAAAAGAGAAGGAATCTATTGTGCATAGGGGAGCTAAGATTGAACCACCTAGGGGGAGGTTCCTGAACCTAATAGAACATTGGAATCTGAAACCTGAAGAGAGAGTGGAATTATGAGGATCAATATCAACTATAAAGTCAGTATAGTTTAGGATTTTTTCCCTTTTATTTTCATCATGTAATTATCAATTTCCCACATGGGTTGTGTCTATAAATTAAAGTAAGTTGTCGATGTTTATTAATATATTTTATTTTATACTCCCTTTTCCTCAACTTTTAATATATTCATTAATGATTGAGAGATTAACTATAGGTGGATAAGTATAGTAGGAGAGGGAGTATTTAATGAAAAGGATGAGTAAAAACTATTTTCATTCTTTCTAACTCATGAATTGTTCACATTAATTTGTTTTACAATGAGATTAATTTTACTAAAATCCTTAATTACCTAGTGATAATAATGGTAATTATGTGAGGAAACATAATGTGATTAAGGGAAGTGGAAACTGAGAGATGAATTAACTTCACATTTCATTTAATGATTAAAAATAATTCAACTAAGTCAGTTATAGGTGTACCCTAAGAGAGGGGTCATATGTATTAGGTAGTTCTAGAAAATAATGAGAGGATAGGATAGATACTCCATGAAGTGTTGGAACTTTTAATTTGATGTAATCTCTTAAGTAATTATTTTATTTTTTTAATTTATTAAAAACCATCCTTTGATATCAAATCACATCTATTCATCCTCATTTAATTTTCATTCCAGTCCACTCTATACCTCAAGATAGTTTAGTTAATTTTAGTTTTATAAAATCATGAAAAATGTCAACACTATTGAATAATGTAACCCTTTTCATCTTGATATTGACCTCATCTCACCACTATTATATGTTCTAGTAGTTTGTGTAGTTTAGGTTATTATAAATTTATAAATTGATTTGAATGAAATATTTAACAATGTCCTCCATTCACATTAGAGATTCCACCACTTCCCATTAGAAAGTGCTCTGATAAATAAATTCACATGGTGATCATATTTATAAGATTCATTAGGAATGTATTAATGATGCTAGGGATGACATGGTTGAGATTAATAAATCTATCAATTATTATCTATCCAATATTTTCAACAAAAATGATCTAATATACCATTTTAAGTTTTTGAATGAAAATATTAGAATGAATCCTATCACCAGGGCCTTAAAGGAGAAAATAAATCAGTTGAAGGTTCTATATCCCATGTTGAAGTTTTTTATGGAAGAAAAGAAGTAGTTATTTTAGGTTATGGTGCATTGCGGTAGAGTGATCTCTCAGTTTTTAAGCTGATGGAACCTTACCTGTATACTACCAGGACTACTGTGATTGATTTAGTTGTTGTTCCTATGTCTAAATTAGTTTTATATCCCATTCCAGCTTCATTTGAGACTAATTACATTACAGTTAGTGATTTTGGTATAACTAAAATATACACAGTGAGGCATCTCAGACTAGTAGCCTCAGGCATTTTCTTGCGACCTCCCACACATCCTTCTACCTCATATACTCCTCCTTCCTCCTATAAGGACACTTATCCACTTTTTAGGGATTCATATTAGAAATCTGATTAGGATCTGATAGGGATGATTTTATTTTTGTATCATGATTATGTAATATTTTGGATTTGATATAAATAAAAATTCAGTGTCCTTATATTTTTGTATATTTTATTTTCTTTGATGATATTTTCATTTTATTATCTATTCATCCTTCCTTTTATGTCTTTTTGACAATCTAAAAAGGGGGATAAATAATGTGTGGATTATATTTTTATGGTTTTATGAAATCATTTTATTCTTATTACTATCTCTGCTCTAATTATAATATGATATTTCTTAGAAATACCATTTTGAATTTATTTTTAAAACATGAATTTTGATCATCAAAAATGGGGATATTGTTGAATCATTCCAATAATTCATTTTTTAATGCCCAAAAACCATGATTACTTTATTATTAATCGTTTATGCATTATATGATAGGGCTTTATCATTCTGGTTTTTACTTGAATTTCACTAGGTACAAGGTACTATTGTGAGATACATATACTTCCATTAAAATACTCATGAAACCATTGGTAATATTATGCTTCTTTAGAAAATATATTCTACCATCATAGGACTTCTACATCCATCAAAATAATTTTTCCTTCATCAATTTCATTTTTATACCATCAGATGAGTTCTACTACCTCCAGATAACTTCTGCTTCCATCAGTTTCATTCTACTATAATCATATATGTTATACTAATAATAGATAAGTTCTTATATCATCAGTTTCATTCTACTACCATTAGATGTATTCTACTAATATTAGAAGAATTATTTTCTACTATTATAAGGAGCTTCTTCTACTATTCGAGGAGCTCTACTACCATCTAAATAGTTCTATGACCATGTTGATGTTCTGCTAGAATGAAGCATGATATGCTACCATGAATCATGATATACTACCATAAAGGAAAATCAGCATCAGTTGATCCAAATATGTTTATGTGAGAAGTTTTTATTTTGTGCATGACTTTTATTTCCATGAAGGTTTCTACTTACATGCCTATTTGGGATTAAAATTTAAATTAAATTCTAATAGCTAGTTTATGGAATTTAATTAAACTCATAGAGTTACTCAGTATGAGGATTTAAGAATTATTATTCTTAAATGGATACTCCAAATCACTAAAAACAAAGTCATCATTTCCTAAATTTTCTGCTCAGCATGAAGATTTAATTTATTAATATCCTGTAATAGATAATTGTAGTTTTTTAAAAATTATAAATCCAAGGAACCTCATGTGAACAATATCACACATCATGGAAAATATCTCTCTTGGATAGTGGATAACATAAGTGTTAATTTTTAAAGCTTTTCCTAACAATTTATTTTTCATGTGAAAACTAAAATATTGAAAAATACATGTGAAGATAAATTGAAGTGTCATCAAGGATCGAATTAAATAAAATTTCATAGAAGAATAATATCATTACTGATCATCTCATACTTGATCAGATAAATAGAAATTCACAACATATTTTCATTATTTTTCTCTTATTATCTGTTTTGCTAAATTTTGTGTTTTTCTTGCTTTACTTATTTATACTTAGAGCATAATATATTTCACTTTATTGGAGAGTACTCTGATACTTTCTTTAATTTTTATTTCATATCTATCATCCCACAGGTAATAGTGGAAGAGGATATTTATAGTCTAGACTACCTAGTGTGCAGTTGTTTTTGTATACCCTATCCAGGTTGTAGATCATTATGTTTATTTTAATAAACCTACTTGATAGTAGGTTATTATAAAATAGAGAGGAATAAGACTTATCTTGAGACTAAACCTCTTGTTTTAAAATATACTATGTGTTTTTATTTATTTTCTTATTCTGTTTTTCAAAATATTTCCACTCGTTATATCTTTCATCTATTTTCACTCATTATTTTCTAAAATGTGGGTTGTAAATAAGATATATCATATTTATCATTTATATTTGACATATTATATTTGGTGTCAAAAAAATATTCTCAATGGTTAAATCTATTTCAAAATAATTTTAACTATTTTTTTATCAAACCATTGAGAAACTGCTTCAAAGCATTAAATTATTTATACTTACTTTATTTGTCAACTGGTTTGTTTTGTTTGAGGGGTTTTAAAATTGGGTTTAAAAATAAATTTTAAATTGGAAGATAAATTACCCCCCTCCTGATCCCTCCACGGGGACTAGTAAAATTAATTATAAATTATGGGTGATGATCATTTTTTATGGATTTCAGGGGTTGCCTTTAATCTATTTCTAAGGATAAATCTGAATATGTTAATGAATTTCTATTATTGGTCATGGTCCTGATCACTTATTCTACACCCCAAAACTATTAAGTGGTATAAAACAAGTCACATTATAATTTATAATTATTTAGTTTTAATTGATTGATATTCATATTTTTGGTTAATAATTTATTTCTATTAGTTAATTATTTTAATATGATAGTCTATATTACACATTCATTCAACTTCATATGATCTGGAACACTTGAATAATAGTTGAAAAATGACTATAGGTTCTATATTGAGGTGCTAATGATTTTGGATGGATGAAATAGTTACACAACATGTAACTAAAAATTATATGTCATGTAATAAGGTTCAATGTATCTAGATGAGACATGGGATACATGGATTAGTAAACATAAATCATCGTCTAGAGTAATTAATATATCATGTGTTGATTGAACAGACTGGTATGTGTCTTTAGGGACTACACACTGTGTAACCCACTTACATTCCATGTTATCTTACATGATCCACCCTACAATTTTCATAAAAATTGTGTGATAGACGTATGTATCACATGATTTTTAAAGAATTTAAGTCAGTAAACCCATAATTAATGAGATTATATTACATATAGCCAATGTACATGAAGTGTAACTCATTAATGTTTTCAATTTTTACACAAACAGCTCCCCAAGTGTGTTTCATGATAACATAAAATGAGATATACATGGTATGAATCTTTCTAGTACACATCTTATAATCAACCAGTAATAAAAAAAATAAATTTTATGAATAATTAATCAATTTCATCATTAAAAAAACTACATATCTAGAATTGGTGTGCTACTATGTAACTGAATTTTAAGAGTATATAAATGCTCAATTAATTTTATATAATTAAATATCTATAATTTTTAATGTATTTTTTATAATAATTTGAAGTGGTACATGCTGTGTGAGTTAACATGTGTCTAATTATCATAAATTCCACATTTATTATGTGATATTTTTATATATGGAATTTCATGCTGCTTAACCACGTGACTTTCTATGTACCCTAATAGGATATGTGATCATCTAATACACGACTAAAGATGGTGAAGTTGGTTACATTCTATGTTTCCACGAAGTACACTCCATTCATTTATTTAATTTTAAATAAAATTAATTTATTTAAATTAAAAATGATGGAATTTCCATGGCCATTTCATTAATATAAAATGAATGAATGAATTAATAAAATAATTAATTGAATTAATTTTAGGTGATTTTATCTTAATAAAAGAATTAATTGAAATAAATTCTATCTAGTGTATAAATATATATTTTTTGTATGCATGGATGATCATTATCTTAAACTAACCAATTTATGTGTAGTAATGAAAAATGGGCCCACAACCCATGGGATTTGTGGATATGGGCAAAATGAGGGGTGAGGTGGGAATAAGAATTTGGATTGTTAAGAGAATAGGTGTAAGATCCAAACCTTTTGTAGATATGTATCAAACTTATTTTCAGGTAATATTATTCATTTTTTTGGTAAATCTTTATTTGGGTTTTACCTTGGGGAGATTTCGGGTGAATTTGGAGAATTTTGGAGGAAAAAGGGGTAGTGCACAGTTGGGAAATAGTTTACCTAAACCGTGCACCTAACCCCATCAAACCATGAAACTACCGATAAAGGGGGATTGCATGATTGGTTCATGGTTTTTCAAACCATGCACCCTATTAGCAGTAATCATGTGACCCCTAAGAGGAGGTGAATTATTAGGGAAAATAGTACACCCCATACAGGAAACCATTCATGTGGGAAATTAAACCCCTGAAAAATTATAAAAAAAATCCCAAACCCTCTAATATTAATCCCTAATTTCCCCCACTTAGAACAAAACCCATTCATACATTTTTTGAATCTTCCAGATGGAAACCTAGGCCTTTAAAACTCCATTCTTGACGAATTGAGGACCAGATTGAAGGATCTTCACCTCTCCCAAGAAGTGATTTCTTACCGATTGGATTCCTCTCTATTCTATATCTAGTTATGAATTAAGAGGAGAATTTTATTCCCTATTGGAATGGGTTTAGATAAAGGTTTTGATATATCTTAATATGTTTGATCTTGGATCTAGGTTTTGGTTCTAGATCTCATTATTTATTATGAAATTGAACATTCCGCTTCAATTTGGGAAATTTTCATTTGATGAACACTCGTTAAAAATCTTGAGGTTGGTGGTCTAAATTGAAAATACTATAGTCTTGATTATAATTGTGTATATTGAATTGTAAAATAGAAATTTACATGTTTGGAAATCACATCTTGAATTTTATTAATTAATTGATTAATTAATTAATGGAATGATGTGATTATGAAATTGATTGGATATGAAATTATAGAACTGATTAATTATGTGAATCAAGGGATGTTTGGATTAATATTAAAGGGTTAATGGCTTAAATTAATAACTTATGATAGATGGTTTAATGGTGAATTGTTCATATTATTCCATGATTAAAGTGGTGAACCATGGTTATTTTGATAATTGAAATGGTATAACATGATGTGAAATGTTTATGATAGGGTTAATGATGATTAAACTTGTTAAATGTGATATATGTGATATATGTGATTGATTGATTTATGGGTTGTTAGACCTAGATTGATTCTTCAAAGACCCATGAGGTCCTAGCCATGGAATTATAGGCCTAAATACATGCTTGTGATTAATGATCATGGGACACAGACTGATGCATCAATAGACCATGTGTGATTGATTAATAAACACTTTGTGGGACACATATTGATGCTTCAAATACCCATAGGGTCCTAGCCTAGAGTTCTAGGCCCAAAATGTTGGGATTGGACTATGGTTCCAATTAGCCGTGATATGAATTGAAATTAAATGAATAATGAAATACCATGTGACAATGAATTTTTATTTACCTATGTGATATATGGTTCAAAATATATCACAAGCCTAAGTAGGTATTGGCAGTTCAAGTGTGATAGTGAACTTGAGGATTTATATGGTTAAAGAATGAATAATTTAAAATGTGAAATATTTACATTATCACCTATGATTTATTATTTATACAAATTCATACACTTTAATTGAATGGATATTGTTTTAAATGCTGTTGGTGGTGGCCTACTAAGTTGTACTCACACCCTAATTGGGCTGCCTGATCGGTACCCAAATATACTTCATATTTGTAGGACATGATAAGGGAAAGATCCCTATATTAGATGGATGAGTTGGGATGGAGCATGGATGAGGTAACCAGACTTAGCATTGGTACTCTCTTGGGAGTGTTGGTGTGTATTTTTTTGGGTTTTAATCATACACTTGACACTTATTATGGCATGACATATCTACTTTTTAGTTTTGGATATTGTTTCATATTTTGGTACATCATGTGATACTAGTTTTTTCTGGTTATTGTATTATTATGGTTGTTGTTTATCATCAATTGGTTGTTGTTTATTTATTTATTATATTTTTATAATTTGATAAATAGGGTATAGTCTCCCCATAGTAAATCTATTATACCCTTTCTACTAGTTGTAAGCTTTTGGAATATGGGGAGGCGCACCTGAGGTCATGTGGAAAACTGGCTCGAGGCATTAGCGTGTCTCACCCAGGTCGGGACATCAAAAAGTGGTATCAAATGTTTGATTTTATTTTATTTTATTATGTATTAATATTTAGTAAAGGTAGATATAAAAATAGGATGATTTAGGCCTTAGTCAAGAGCTCGTTCATGGGAGTATCTATCCCATGTATGAGGGTAAAGCCACATACCCAGGGTGGGATTGTTGTTATTGATGCGTGTTATTAAAGTTGGATGTTATTTCACCTCAAATGATGCAATTGTTGTGTGATGTTATTTTTTGATGATATTTTATGAAATTTGACTTATGGACTAGTATGAAATGAGATTCAATTAAGAATTCATCATTATAGGCACTCATGATTTTTTGTGACATGCATCATTTTTAGGCATGCACTAAAATGAAAGTTTTGGGTAAGTTTTTGAAATTGAAATGTTTTTACTTGCTTGTATAATTAAATATAAAAGGTTCCTAATATGGAATTCAAAATTTTAAAATGATGAAAATATGTAAAATGAGTGTATAATGAGAAACTTGAATATGATAATGTGTTTACCCTTTATTAAACCATGACCTAGATGAGGGATGGTTGATAGTAGTGATAATGCCTCGATTTTGACTATGTGATGGGTTAAGGGGGATGAATTGTTATGGATTTATGTGAATACCCATCATATAATAATTTTATGTTATGTATCCCAAGATGTGTGTTTGGAATCATATATTTTTCCTATATATGGATGGAAATGTGCCTCTAATGATGGAAATCGAGGCACCGATAGTGCTGGGTGAGGAATCTAGAGAGTATTTTCGTGAGA
The DNA here is from genome assembly GCA_963277665.1 of Viscum album. NCBI lineage: Eukaryota > Viridiplantae > Streptophyta > Magnoliopsida > Santalales > Viscaceae > Viscum > Viscum album. The sequence continues at coordinate 1,403,673,472 of OY728133.1, read as the reverse complement.
ACTTTTCTCGGTTTATGCAGTTTATGGAAAGAGACCCAGGGATGGTTGTGAAGAGCACGTCAGACTTAACACGAGAGTTCTAGTTGTAGCACCCTCTAACATTTATTGGAGAGGGTAGACCTAAGGCAACAAAGTTCTGGATTGAGTCTATCGTTAAGATACTCGATCACCTAGATACTCCTCCTAAGAAGAGATTAAAACTAGTTTTTTTACATGTTACATATTCAAGAAAAGATTTGGCGGTACATAAATACTCAAAATGTATAGCTGAACAGTATGGAGTGGAATGAATTTTAGGATAAGTTCTTGGATCACTTTTACCATAAGATGCTCATGTAGGAGAGGGCTGCTGGGTTCATGATATTGACTCAGGGGAGTCTATCTATGATGGACTATGCTGGATGCTTTACAGATTTGAATCACTTTGTTCTAGTATGGGCCATAGATGATGCTACTGTAGAAAAATGGTTTCAATATGGGATTAAATGTCATATTAAGTCCCAGGTGAATATCTTTTGGCGAAAAAAGTTTTCTGAAGTGGTGAATTAGGATCTCAAATCTGAGGGGAACTTGAAGCAGGCTTGCATTGGAATACAAGTGGTTTATTCTATATGGATAAGAGGTACATCTTTCAATAGTAGGAAGAATCACTATGATAATGTTATCTAGGGAGATAGAAAGTAGAGTGGCCCGAGGGAAGGGTCAGTTACTTAAGAACCTACCTAACTAACCTACCACTAGCGTGGTAGGCCGGGTCACATTAATAGACATTTCCCCCAACCACCAATAGATTTAGAATCTTGTTGAAGGATGGGACGTCTACAATGGTTCTGTATGAACTCATGATAGTTAGGTAGTGATGGGGGAAATAAAAAGAATCAGAGTACTGGAAGGGGGTTTTCTACCCCATATCATCCTAGAAGTTATAGTTCTACTAGTAGTGGTGGTCAAGGTAATAGACTTGGTACTTCTAGGAAAGAGATCCCATATCAGTAGAGTGGTGTATCTTAGGGAACTCATACTATAGCACAGGGTAGAGGGATAGGATAGTTTCATGTAGTTTAGCCTACACTTATGGATAGCGAGGCTAAGTTATCAACAGTGAGAGGTACTATTATTATAGTTTATACACTTTTTAGTGCCTTATTTGACAATAGTTCCTCTAATTCATTTATATATACACAACTTTTTAATGGTTTGAGTATAAAGGTGGAGTTTTTTAGTGAGGCTATAATGATCGATACAACTTTGGGGATATGGTCAAGAGACATCTGTTTCTTCAAGGGGTGTTCTCTTGATATTGGGGAGTATCATTTCCTATGAGATCTTTGTATTCTAGACATGTCAGGCTTTGACTTGATTTTGGTTATGGGTTGTTTAGTAGCATACGGAGCCTATATTTATTTTTACCACAGAATATTGAATTTTATGTTTCCTAAGGGTGAAAATTATGTACACCATAGATAGTGGGATATTCTGACGGGCCATATAGGGCTAGTTCATCAACAATTAGGGGAGATTACCGCTGAGGTTGCATGTATTTTTATAGATGATGGGAGTGTGAAGCATGATGTATTTCCACCCATAGTGTATAGATTATAGGATGTGTTTCCTAAGGACTTGTTAGGGATTCCACCTGAGAGATATGTGGATTTTATTATTGAGATCACACCTAGAGTAGATCCAATTTCCATTCAACCTTATGGAATGGAACCAAAAAATATTGACGATATTAAGACTCAACTAGAAGAGTTGATGGATAAGGGTTTTATTTGTCTAAGTACATCGCCTTGGGGTTCCACAATTTTTTTTTCAAATAATAATGATGGGACTTTGTTCTTATGCATTTATTACTAGAATTTGAACCAGATGATAGTGAAGAACCTATATTATATTACTCGCATATATGATATATTTGAACAGTTGAGGGGAGATTGTATTTTCTCTAATATTGATTTGATATCAGGGTATCATTAGTAGATAGTTTTTGCTTTTGATATACTGAGGATTGATTTCAGAAGTAGGTATGTCCTTTATGAGTTTATTGTGATTCCATTTGGGCCAATGAATTATATTCCAGTGTTTATGTCCTTGATGAACAGAATTTTCCACCCATAACTAGATCAGTTTGTGGTTGTTTTTATGGATGAAATATTGGTGTGATTTAAGACTCATGATGACCATTCCCAACATCTTGACATCATCCTGAGTACACTAAGAGAGCATAGGCTATATTCCAAGCTAAATAAGTGCCAATTATGGATTGATCACGTACATTTATTGGGTTACATCATCTTGGAGGAAGGTGTTTTATTGGACCTAGATAAAGTGAAGGTAGTGCTTTCTTGGTAACATACCAAGAATGTATTAGATATCCACAATTTTCTAGGATTAGCAGGTTATTATTAAAGGTTTATCCAAGAATTCTCCTACTTGCTAGCACCTATTTCAGGATTGACCAAGAATGGAATAAAGTTTAAATGCTCTAGAACATGTGAGAATTCTTTCTAGGAGTTGAATAAGTGCTTGAAAACCACACTAATCTTGATCCTACCTAATCCAGGGGAGGATTATATAGTGTTTTGTGATGCATCTAGGATTAGTCTTAGAGCGGTATTGATGTAGGTAAATTGATTTGTGGCATATGGGTCAAAGTAGTTGAGGAATTATGAATGGAAATACCCTATGCATGACCTCAAGTTAGCTGCAGTTGTTTATGCTTTGAGGTGTTGGAGGAATAATCTTTTAGAAAAAAAGTTTATTGTGTATACTAATAATAAGATCCTGAATTATATCTTTTTGTAGTGAGATTTTAATCTTTAGAAATGGAGACAGATTGAGTATATGCAGTAATTTGACTTTGATCTAACATATATTCCTAGGAAGGTAAAAAATGTTACTAATTCTTTGAGTATAAAATAACTGACTCAGGCAGTTCAAGAGTCTAGTTTGGAGTAGAAAATGATGACCTTTCTAGATGAGATGTATTTTATGGTTCATGAGGGCCAGGAGAAGATGAAACTCGTATCAGTATTAGTTGATTCCACACTTTTGAGTTGGATCAGAGAAAGGAAATATATGGATCTATAGTGTTTATACTTGAAGGAAAGCCTTGAATGTGGGGATACACCTTCTAATTGGACTATAAATGAGGATGATATAATCTATTTCAGGTTTTGTGTTGTTGTGCCTATGAGTGTGCAAGATGAACTAATGCGTAAATTTTATGCCTCAAAGTGGGTGGTACATCCTAGTTTGACTAAGATGTTCCATGATCTTAAAATATAGTATTGGAGTCCGAGCATGAAGAAGGAGATAATAGGGTTCATGACATGATGCTACACCTATCAACAAGTGAAGGTTGAGAATCAATGACCGGATGGTTTTTTACATCCATTACCCATTCCAAAACGGAAGAGTGATGATGCTACCATGGGTTTTGCAGTGGATCTCTCAAGGATTACTTGGAAGAATGATGCTATTTGGGTGGTACTAGACCGATTGATGAAAGTATATCATTTCTTACCTATACGGGAAACTTTATCAGTGGATAATTTGGGATAATTTTATCTTCGAGTGATATTTAGTCTACACGGGGTGCCATGGAGTATAGTTTTAGACCATGAATCACGCATCACTTCATGTTTATGGAAAGTATTGCATAAGGTTCTTGGTACTTAGGTTTTACTGAGTATGACTTTCAACCCATATATATATGGTCAGTCAGAACATAATATACATGTTTTAGAGGATATGATACGAGCATTCATCCTAGACTTTGGTGGGTCTTGGTAGAATCACCTAACACTTATTGAGTTCTCTTATAACAAAAATTATCAGGAAATGATTCATATAGAACCATATGTGTCTCTTTATGGTAGGCCATGCAGATCACCTCTATGTTGGATGTAGGTAGGTGAGTTAGAGATTTTGGGACTGATTCTCGTGAATTAGACATTAGAGTAGGTACAATTGATTTGGAAATGTATGGATATGGATAAGTGTAAGTAGAAGTCATATGATTGTTGACATCGATGGACTCTAGAATTATAGAGGGTGATCGTGTGTTTTTATGGGTATTTCCTAGATTGGTTCATCGTAGGATTTGGAGGTAGGGAAAATTGGTTCCCAGGTTTGTTTGAACTTTTTAGTTTGTGGAGAGAATTGGGATAGTGGTATATTCAAGGCTCTTACAAAGAGTTAAAGTGCTATGAAATATGTTTTTCATGTTTCACATCTTCTATACTATCACCCCAACCCTTCTCATGTGATCCATGTTGATGATGTTGGTATTGATACTGATGCATACTTTGAGGAGCATCCGATACTTTTTCTGGATCTTAGTGAGAAAGTTTTATGGGTAAAGATCATGCTAATAGCTCATTTTCTTTAGAAACATGGACATGTTTAGTAGGAAACATGAGATAGATAATAGGATATGCGGCTCAGTGGCTTGATCTTTTTTACCTCATAATCTTATGGAAGCTTGGGAGTATAACTCAATGATGAGATTTATAATGTGGGGAGATTGTAAGATCTCTAAATTTTCTAAAGATTTATTTTACTTTTTTAGGTACTCTTTTTAATTGTTTTTTTTATTTTTTTTTGGGTTTTAACTTGGAGAATCTTCAGGTGAATTTGGAGAATTTTGGGAGTAAAAGGGGAAGTGCATGGTTTTCCCAAACCATACACATAACCCTAGAAAACCATGAAACCCCAAACATAGGGGGATTGTATAGTTGGTGAATGAGTTTTCAAATAGTTTTCCCTCTTAGTAGTAACTTTGTGACCCCTAAGAGGATTTTCACAGTTAAAAAAAATCCCAAACCCCCAAAAAATTAAACCCCATACAAGAAACCATGCATACAGATAATTAAACCCCCAAAAAATTATAAAAAATCCCCAAACCCCCCAATATTAATCCCTAATAATCCCACTCAGAACTAAACTCATTAATATGTTTTTTAAAGATTTAAAATATATTCATAGGCCTTATAAAATATTTTCTTGATGAATTAATGACCAATTTTAAGGATCTAACATCTCCTAGTAAGTTATTTCTTCTCGATTGGATTCCTATCCCTCCTGTCTCTCTTTTCAGATTAAGAGGAGTGTTTTATTCCCTATTGGAATGGGTTTAGATATAGGTTTTTATATATATTAATATGTTTGATCTTGGATCTATTTTTTGTTTACATATCTCATTCTTCATTTTTTAATTTAACTTTCCACTTTAATTTGGGGAATTTTCATTTGGAGAACACTCACCAACAATCTTGAGGTAGGTGGTATAAATTGAAAATCTCATAGTCTTCATTATAATTGTGTGTATGGGATTTTAAAATAGCGATTTTCATGTTTGGTAATCACATATTTAATTGGATTAATTAATTGATTAATTAATTAATGGAATGATGTGATTATGAAATTGATGGGATACTAGGATTATAAAATTAGTGAATTAATGAGATTGTTTATTTGATTGATAAATGTAAATTATGGAATTGATTAATTATGGAAATCAAGGGATTTTTTTCTTAACCTAAAAGGATTAATGTCTTAAATAAATAAATGTTGATAACTGGTTTAATGCTGAATTTTTCATATTATTCCATGATGAAAGTGTTGAACCATGATTTTTTGATAATTGAAATGGTATACCTTGATTTGAAATGTTGATGAGATGATTAATAATGATTAACCTTGTTAAATTTTATATATGTGATATGTGTGATTGATTGGTAAATGGGTTTTGGGACATGGACTGATGCTTCAAATACCCACAGGGTCCTAGCCATTGAATTCTAGGACCAAATGCATTCATGTGATAAGTGAGTGTGGGAAACATAATGATTCTTAAAAATATCACATGTTATTGATTGATAAATGGGTTGTGGGACACAAAATGATGCTTAAAATACCCACAGGGTCTTATCCATGGCATTCTAGGTCCAAAATGTTGGCATTGGGCTATAGTTACAATTAGTTGAGATATGAATTGAAATTAAATGAATAATGAAGGACTATGTGATAATAAATTGTGATTTATCTATGTGATATATGGTTAAAAATATGTTATGGGCCAAAATAGGTATTTGTGGTTTAGGTGTCATAGTGTACCTGATGATTTATGTGGTTAAAGAAAGAATAATTGAAAACATTAACTATTTACTTTATCATCTATGATTTATTCTTTATAAAAGTTTATACATCGTTATAGTTTGGATATTTTTTTTATATTCCATTGGTTGTGGCCTACTAAGTTATACTCACACCCTACTCAGGTTTCCTAATCGATACTCGAATAGACTTCATGTTTGTAAGAAATGAAAAGGGGAAGAGCCCTATGTTAGAAGGCTGAGTTGGGTTGGAGCATGGATGAGGGAACAAAACTTTGTGTCAAGACCCACTTGGGAGTGTCGGTGTGCCTTTATTTTGGTTTTTCATTAAACAATTGACACTTATTATGGAATTACATATCTACTGTTTAATTTTGGATATCTTTTCATGTTTTGGTTCATCATGTGATACTAGTTTTTTCTAGTTATTATATTATTATGGTTATTGTTTATCATTATTTGGCTATTGTTTATTTATTTCTACTATTGTGTTTCTTTGATAAATAAGGTATAGTCTACCCATGGTAACCTTATTAGAATCTCATTTCTATTCAGAAGTCTCAGGTGTATGGGGAGGAACAACTAAGGTCATGTGGAAAACTAGATCAGGGAACTGGTGTGTGGCACCCGGGTCCGAAATTCACAATAGGACAATGTGGGTTGAGCCCATACAGGTGCAGGCCAAGGAGGGTTGAGCCCTTGTAGGTGAGGGCTTACCCACAGGTCTGATTTAAAAAAAATATTATTTTTACAATATATGCTTCTTTAACATTTTATTTTTTTAATAAAAAAACATGACTAAATTATGACATATGATTTCTCATAGTAATGGTCATACTAATTTACCATTAATTCACATGTAAATTTAAAATATGTCAATATTTATTATTTCAATACGATATTTTAATATTTATATAGTAATTATCAAATATATTCACATGGTATGTCATCCCACCTCTTAATAAATGGAACCAATCTCACTTGTATATGGTTTCAATTATAAAAGAGTTATTATATCATAATATTTTTTTGGTTGATTTATTATTTCTATTGTATAATTTTACTTTGTTATTAAGAAAATAGGAAAGGACCTCATAGGAATCATAATCACCTCCTATTAAATTGGTCGTTACATAGAGAGTCATCATTCATTCATAGGTCCAACCATTCGCATCACCACACAACCAACACCATCATTTATCACCCCTGACAGATCACTCACCTGCTCTGCATCATAATGGTTTTCCACCACATCGGCATCACTACATGCCACTATTAACCCATCAAAAAATGATTCATCACATACCTTAAAACTTCAATTATGGTCGTTCCATACTTCTCCCCACATCTAATATTAATAATGAGAAAAAAATAAAATATTTAAATGATTATAAATAGTATATTTTTTTTAAATTCAGGAAAGCTCACGGGCCACCCATAGGATTATACGGGGTGGGTCAAGATTTAAATTTTTTGTTCACATTATATATAGCCTTTTGTGAGAAAACACATACATGCTCAAACCCACATGGACTTGGCCCTCCCTAGCCCCGGTCTATCCATTTCACATTACTATGTATGTTCTTGGTTTCTTTTAATTTAGTTATTATTGCATGAGTTTTGTAATAATTATTTTATTAAATTAAAATGATGGTTTGTGAGTCATCCCTTATTCTATTATGCAAGGACCAACATGCTCACAAATTAATTTTTGTAAACCCCATAACCAATCCTTTGGCACCCTCACCTGTTTGTGAGTTAAGGATTATGTAATGGATGGAGATCCTAGGTGAGTGGAGATGGTTCAAGATCAGAGTTGAGGTGAAACCAACCTAGGAGATACATTAGAGTACAATTATAATACTATATTTTTAACCAAGTTATGGTGCAATGAGTTTTTCTCTTAAATCAGGGGTTCATTTATCATCTTTTAGATAAATTAACCATTAGATAATCTCATGATAATGCCACATTTATTATTTTATTTCTTTTAGTTTCATGGTTAATTATTTATGTTTGATTTATCTCTATCACTTAATAAATTAATTAACAAACATGCAAGATGGAATTAAAATAAATCATACGATGAATATTTTTTTCTAGACTTTCTTAAATTCTAAAGTAAAATCAACTTAATATTAAAAAGCATTAAACGAGACAAAATAAGTATTTACACATAAAGATAAAAATCCCTAAAATCAAAATATTAATTCAATAAATCATTATACTACTTAAGTTAAGATCAAAACATAGTTCAAAGTGCTTAAATAGATTAAATCAGGGTGATTTTAATTATCGAGTAATTTTATCTTGAGATTTAGTAAACTTAACCTAGTTTATATGAAGGGTTTATTTCCCAAGAAATAATTAGTGTAACTAGGAGACAATTGTTAAGGAAATTTAAGTCTAGTATTTTAGGATTGGGGAGTCCACCCAATGGATCAAGGAGTTGTGAGTTAATATAGTTGTAAAGACCCACCTAACCACCTACTTCGAATATCTTGTCAGGCCTATGTTTGGGTCATGGGAAGGGATATAAGGATATTTCCACTAGAATATCCAAGATAAAGGATATTAAAAAACTGATGGTGAGGGATATTATATTTTAATAAAAAATTTGGAGGCTAATAAATAATTTTTCATATCATATCTTTTAGTAATCAAGATAAAAACAAAAATATTATTTTAACTATTGAAAATTATGATAAAAAAAATTGTTGTAACACTACAATATTTTATGATATTTACCATGTCCTCACCTATACATATTTAAAGTTTAGTATAGTTGTTTTATACACTAAACTAATACAAGAAAATTTAAACTATGTGATGGAATTCCTTATTCCTATTCAACCGCCTCACATGAACAAGTGAATGAGAGAAGGATTCCTATAGGAGGTACATGGGAATGTTACAAATTTTTATTGTTTTGGGATATTAGCTATGTTAAGAGAACTGATAATTCAACATAAGGACATGGATTCTTCTACCATGACATCTCATCTCCTATCCCTTCATAAGAAGAAAGATAGGATTTACATTAGCAAGATTGTCACTACACTATAGTAGTGAAAAATGGAAGAGGTTAATTAGCTGTTGATATCGTGTTTAATATATTGAAATAAATTGACCAGTTAGCGAGGTTTAAGATTCCATTGGGATAATAAATTATCCATTAATCTTATACTATTATACTTATCTTCTAGGTTCTCCTTATTAATCTAGTATTATTAGATGAAAAATATGGATGGATAAATCATAAATATTTTGACCAATATTTACTAGGTTGATAAGATTTGTGGTGAACTTGATTCCAAAACCTTATAGTGAACAAGATGAAAATTCAAGGATATAAAGCCCATAAACAAATCTAGTTCAATGGAGCCTTTACAACATCTTTCAAAGAGACAAATGATTCGAAGTAGTGCAGTGAATGGGAGGCTATTTTCTTCTCATATGTATATAATGGTCTTTTTAAGATAAAATAAAATGAATTGAAGAAGAATAAATCAATTAAATTAAATTAAATAATATATTCATCATATTGATTTTATTTCACTTCTTGGGTATTTAATACATTTGTATTTTAATACAATAACCAATGAAGAAATTTGTGTTCTAGTAGTGGTTGAGGAATGGTGATTACTATGCTAATAGTAATAAGAAAAAATAAATATTATAGTAAGAAAGATGTGTTCTCCTCATCATTGAGAAAGTTATATTCCTATTTTATTAGTGAGAAACACATGAATTCATATATAAGGTTTTTTCTTCAAGTGGTTGAAAAAGGGTGATTCCTATATCAATAATAAAGAAACACACAACTTCTAATTACCCTTTATATTGATTCTAAATGAACTATCATTTAGGTTAAGTGTTATAAATACATTTCTCTCAATATTATTTTAGACACAATGAGACATTATTTATTTTTAAATGAATGTTGTTATGGTACACTACACTTTATAGTTCAGTAAAAATTGAATCATCATCGAAAATAAATGATGAATATAATTATAAGTCTCATACCTAGTTGTGTTAAGATAATTCTTAGTCAAATAAATGCATAATTTGTGATATATATATATATATATTCCAAGTATGATGTTTAGTCTATTTTTAGATAAAACTCTTAGGTATATGACACACTTATGTTTTAGAATAAGAAAAATTTAGATATAAAGGTAAGCTATGGAGCTTCTTGAGTTGGTATAATCTTGGTGGAATGAGCTATTCCATGGAAAAGTTAGAAGTAAATTCATGTACTCCTCGGGATTCATTAAGAAATATTTTTAATGCTCAGTGAGGTAATGAATGTACATGTTAAAGGATGTAGGATCCTCTAGGATAGTATTCCATAGTATATCTTAAACAAGTATTAATTGATAATTTAATGTTGAGTGAGGGTTTTTATAAACTCACATAGCCTTAATAACATATTATAGATAAGGTAGATTGATGTTGAGTATTATATATGTATTTCAGTCTTTTATGATTCATTTTTAGATATTTTTTTTTCAAATTAAAACATAAAAACTAATCATATTCCAACTATATCAACTAATATATATTATATAAGTTACGATATGAATGAATTCCATTATTTCATGGACTTAGGTTTTTGATGTGATCTATTTGAAAAGTTAGTAAAATTTTCAAATGTATATCATGAAAAACACAAGGTTCATATCATTTAATGATCCTATTGATACTAAGGACATTTCAAACCCAATTTAGAAAAAGGTATTAATCATACCAACTATATTTTTATGAGGTAAGTACACATATTATGAGATAGTGGGATAAATAAAAACATTAGTCAAATATTGGCTCTAGATTCACAAGTTGGAATAATAACATTAAACTCTACAAGTGTTAGTGGGAGTAATTATCCCAAATAATCATACTACATTGGATGGTTAAAAACATAATAGTGGTTTTATATTCACCATGTTGGGTGATATATTATTTTATACATAGAGAATTAAGTTTCAACTATATATTATTTAAAAGTTCAAATGAATTCAAAAATGGATTTTATATACCAAGATTTATTCTATATTTTGGTGGATGACATAAAGTCATTGGTGTGTATTTAATATATACTATACATGGATGGTATAAGCGAGGTACCAATAATTATTGATTGGTTATACCAAACCATCATGTATAAATAATTTTTAATTATAATTTTCATAGATATTATAATCATTATATTATAAATCATATGTAAAATACACATAACTTGGAGGTAACTTTATGAAATATTTCTATATAACATGACCAAAAAGGTTGGAAACATCAACAAAAGATAATATGGAATGAAAGTTTCAAAGATCCATTTATGGGTTGAAATATGTAATGGTCTAAACCTTCTAAGATTTTTTAATTTGTGTCTTGGGTTAGATAGTCTTAGATAAGTTCCATCTTGATGTCTTGTTGGAAGTTATGATCATTGGATCAGGTTATAGAGAGTTAAGATCTGTGTGTTTAAAATGGATCTTGGAAGCCCCTTGGGAATTAAAAATAAAATGTGGATGTTTGATAAGGAATTAATGACCCAAGTAGGTTAATTTGTTCATTTTTATTCCCATAAATAATTCTTGGGGATTGGAAGAGTTAAGGTAGGGAGGCTGTAAGATCTCACATTTTATGATTTGGAAAATTTTAGAAGGAAATTTAATTGTCAATTACTGGATGGTTCAAATCTTGATCAGAGATCCATAAAATAATTATGAAGGTTGTAATGCCTCACAATGATGTTTTTAGATGTGTAATGTTTCTTCGAATTTAGATCAAATATTTTGGGAGTGTCTCAGGGGTTTAGGATTCAAAGTCAATGTTTTGGAAAATTGCATCCTATGGTGCATAGTTGGTGCATAGTTAGTGCCAACCATACAACCTAAACCTATAGACTAGTTTACATAGATGCATGGGATGGGAAAAATTTGCGGCATGATTATGGGAACTATGTGGTTTGGTGTAGATGTGTAGAGGGACTCTCATGGTTGGAACATAGTTTTCTTAACTATGTGCTGAAACCATTCATGGTGAAGGTGTTTGGGTAGGGAATCCCACATAGTTAGTACACAATTTTCCTTACTGTGCAACCTAACCAGGCACCTCATTAAAAGGGGAAAAATTACCATTTTACCCCTTTAACCCTTAAATATTTTTACCTCTCTTTATCTATAATTTCACTCATTATTTTCTCCAAATGTTCCATCCTCCTTTTCCCTTTCTCTATGAGAGATCTCCCTCATTCTTGGTCCAAATTGAATGCCATAAGATGTGTTGGAAAACTAGAAGTAAGTATTCAATTCTGTTAGACTCCATTGAGTTATTATAATTCTTACACTAAGGTTGGTTTCAATGGTTAGGTATCTTGGTACCAATTCCATTGGATCATGGAGGAATCAGATACGTGTGATGGGGATTATTCTTTTCTTAGGAAGATGATGACCCGGGAGGCCAACTGCACTTCGCTGCATGTCATCTCATTGAGGTATGTTTCTGCAGTGATTTTTTTCCAAATATTTAAATATTAAATTAATTTTTGTGCATTTTCATTCCATTTATTATGTATTATTTCTAATTAAATGTTGAAAATGTGTCGCGGGTTATTGGTGAGTGTTTGGTTATGGTTTTGGTGTGAAAGGATTGGCCTGTGAGGTTTTGAGATTTATTCACTTTTAGTTTATTTGTTTTAAATGTTTATAGTCTATTTATATTAATTAATTAATTATAATTTAATTTAATTTAATTAATTTCTTGTTTCTTGGTTGTGAGGCGGGACTTGTATGTCTCAGATGAGCTTGGATGATCCTTGGCAGCTGCTGTTGACCCTTAAAAAATTAATATAAATATTCTTATGAGGTAGTTAGTCTATCATACCTTCCCTATGGTACATATGAAGGTTTATAATATTATTTTTATGCTTGGGAATTCCTCCCGAGGGTGACACCACCATTTTAAATTTATCCAATGGACATTTTAATTAATTAAATCTAATAATTGTAGAAGATGAATTCCAAGGGTCACTAACAACCCCTGTACGCTAGTCTCATGCACTAGAAATTCATGGATGAGACATAGACCCTTGATAATACACTTCTTAAGGAAATTTAACCTTCATACATGCCTAGGTGGAAAAAACATCGGTAGAACGAGACCAGGATGGATGTGTGGACTATCCTAAAGAGATCTTGGAACCAAGATGGGTCATTACCCATCTCATGATGATTACCTTAATGATAATACCCCATGTAGATGGAAAGGCTGTGATACCCTTTTTCATGATGCCATGGGATTTCATGTTCTGGTGTGTCATTTGTTAAACCGAGACCATATTACTAACTTTAGGATCTCAAGAGGGATGAATCTTCTTAGGTACTAACCTTGAGGGTCTCGAGTAGGATACCTCCAATGTTTTGATCTAGGGGACCCCAGTGGGTGCCTTGGTGGGTGACCGACCCTAAGAAAGTGTTTTATGGGTTTGGGTAGAGATAGTAGCGGGTGTCACCCTAGAACTCACAATGAACATGTGAACTTAAGGGCTATTAAAGTAGTGATGGTTTTATATGCTTTACCAGCCTCACCTTTTTTATTTATCCTTTCACTTAGTTACTGTTGATGTAACTATGATTCCAGATGTTATTTTTGGAACTCAGCTCGTGAGGTCTGATGTGATATGATGCTATTATTGGGATTCCTAGTGGTATTTCCTAGGATCCATATTATGAACCTACATGATTGACTATTACCCTATTAGGATGCCCAAAGGTAATTCCTGAGATTCAGATTTTGAACCTTACATGATTGATGGTTAACATTACAAAAAATCACATGTGTCATTGGGATTCCTCCCTGATTAGGGATTATATAGGTAGGTCACTGAGTACACCTGACAAACCATCTTATATGGAGTTTCACCTAGTGGGTGACTACTGAGCTAGGATCTGGGTGATGCTAGATATTTTTTAGTGGATGCACTTCCCCTGAGGACTCTCGAGGATTGATGATGATCCCCATGAGTGATGCCTAGGATACTCCCTAGGATTGGGTGGGTTCACCATTACTAAATTTTCTATAATTTCCTAGGTATGGGGATATTGAGACATTTATTGAATAGATACCAACTTATTACCTCATATATAGATAAAATTCCTTACAGATCTCCTAAGGGTCACCCCTTAGTGATTATTTGAGTCTCAATGTCATGATTGCCTATGGAATGGGACCTAAGACTCAGACATTGGACTAGATTTATGTATGACATGAGTGGTGTTATATCTAGACATATTCCCTATTATAGGATTCTAGGTTGATACCTAGAATACTTTCTATTGTGGAGGTGAGTATGGGTGATCCCAGGGTTAGGACATGTATCCCCCTATGGTGACGTATCTTACTTAGAGACATTTAGGATGCTAGATAAAGCAGGTATGTTCGATTGAGATCATGGAACCAATGATCAACTTGATTACACATGGATTGAGTGGTATGACATATATCTCAATTCCTTATTCACAGGACATGTAGTTAATTAGGTTCATGATCCTGAGGATATATTTTGGATTTATATATTATTTTATTTCTAGTTGTGTCTTGGCTAGGCTGAGCACTTTCTTTAAGCATGACCTTATGAAAAAAAACCTTGGCATGAATTTTAGTATTTAATTATTCTTAAATTTTAATTATTATTAATATTGTTATCCTAATGAGTAACTTACATATACATACACTAAATTTATGGTCTATATACGAGACCAAATTGGTGGTGACCTACTGAGTTTTGTATATACACCCTACTCTGGCTACCATTGCACTAGGGTACCCCAGAAAATGTTCACTTGGTTTCAAGAACAGGATGGGATGAGGCCCATGACTGATTGAAATGGATGGCTCATATATGTATGTGAATATTATGTATGTGGTATGGATTAGTGTATCCAACAAAGCCTTGTACTTTTATTTATGTTTCTTTGATTCCTATATATGTGATCGACCCAGTGGGCATTCAATGTTGTATGTATGACATGATTTTTTAGGCCTTTACTGAATTTCATTCTTTATTATAGAATTTTTATATTTATTTCTTCCAGACCCTAATTATTTACTACTATGTATGATGTTTGGTTATTTCCACTAGTTTCTTACTCTGATATGAGGGTATAGTCTCTACATAGACACACTATAGGACCTCACTTCTAGTCGGAGCCCTCTGGTGTATTGGGAGGGATGATTCATGACTTGTCTTCAACTGGTTAAACTACTATTCATTGAGTGAGTTAGGATGAGACGTGAAAAAGGATCAAAGTAGGAAAGAGAAGAGTTAAAATAATATTTCAGTTTCATAGTAGTGTTTTGATGTAGAGAATTATATTGCGTAATGGTGGGGGGTTTTATGGAATAGAGGATAGATCTAAATTATGATGGTTTTTAAAGGTTAGTATGGTTGCATAGAGAGCTTAGATACGGTGTGGATCCTTGGGAAGTGGAGTTTTGGTGGTTATGATTATTTCAGAGTCACTGCACCATAGAGCTAGGCTACACCATAGCCTTATTCTCTAGCTTTGGAATTATGTAGTGTGGTGGTTCCCTTATTGAATGGTATATTTTTCAGGTTTATAGGATCTCATAATGGACTATTCCATGTTTCTTGGATGTAGTTTTGACCATCCCCATTACAATGTAGCCCCTTCTTTTATGCCATAGTTTCTTTTCCATGTCTTTCGTTTTCGGCATGGTGTAGTGTATTACACTACATTATTTTAATTATTGTACTACCTATAAATTCTAGAACCCATTAAAACCCTATCACTCTTACAATTTTTATCTTAAACCTTGAGTTTACCAGGTGCGTCATTTAGAGGTATTTCACCCCACTTTAATTATATATCAACCCTGCCCTTAGGAGATCGGTCCTTGGTAATTCTAGGTGAGTCCCCCCTTCTTTAATTTTGGTTTCCTTCCCATTATTCATCTAAATAGAGTTTTAGTTGTGATAAATACTAGTTTGGGTGGTGTTATGGATATAGGTTTATTTGGTCAGTATATTCTATATTTTTGATCCCTCTTGGTGTGGTTTTGGCCTTGTGAGTGCCCTCTCTTAACCTCATATTAACAAAAAGTTTTTTGAAGCACCAGTTGAGGTAGGGGATCCTGATACTTACCTTATATATTCTAAAATTAATATGCTTTAATATTATTGTTGTGTTTTCTCACAAGTATGCGGTTTTTATTTTATTTGGTGTTTTGGTTTATGGGAAAGGGAGAATACATGAAAAAATTAACCTCTAATAAGATTTGAATTTAACAGTGATGACGAATTGGGTATGAGAAATTTGGGATGTATTATGATTTCCATGTTATTATGGTACATTTTCTTCCATGATTAATGCCCGTTGCTATGATTTTATGTTATTTATACCATTAAAAACCTTATCACCCTCATAAATGGATTAATAAAATAAATATATAAATATATTGAAATGCAAGTTGAAAAATGTTTTAATTGACATTTATTTCATGTTGTAAACTTATTCTTTGAAGTGATGGGTTATGTTAAAATACCCTTAAAATGGTTATGCACTTAAATTTGTCAATTTAAAATAAAATTGATGTGTATGACTTATTATCCTTTTTGGGTGTAGCTATTTGACCATGGGGGTGTTCAACAATGGTTTGGTAGTTAATGAAATGGATTGGTATGAGTAAATGAATGGAATAATGAATTCAATGATGGTGGTAAATTCATAAATGATGTTGTGGGATTAATATGTATGATGTGAAATATTTATTATGTTTCCTTCTTTCTTACTTGATGTTGGCTATTCCTATGATCATATTATTCCATGAAAAGTGTTGCTTGTTTCTATACTACTATTTTTATATGATCTTAGTGGTTATTGGGGAAAGAAGGGTACAGTGAAACCTATGTTTATAGGATATAATGTATCATAGTGGTTACATTTTTTATGGGATATAATGGATTATAGTGATTACATATTTTATGGGCTCTAATGGATCACAATGTTAACATATTTTATAGGTTATAATGGATCAAGGCTGGAATATTTGCATGGGATATGGTGGATTGTGGTTATAGTGTACTAGATGTGATTTTGATGAGTGGATGAGTTGATTTATAGTGGGGTTCATGCATGGTGGGGGGGGGGGGACAAGGTTGATTCTATACATTCTTAGGATTCCCCACTATAGATAATTAGATAGTGTTGGTGGGGAATGTAAATGAAAGGAGGGAATGAGGTTGATTTCCTTCATGTTTACATTTCCATACTGATGGATGATTGGGAAGTGATGGAATTATAGTGATTATAGCGATATGGTTATATATGTGTAATGATGTAGATGTGGATATTTGGAGATGTGATGATGTGGTTGTAGATGTATGATGTGATAGTTGATGCGATATTTACGGTGTTGTTTTATACTTTCATCCCTACACTTATTGAGGAGGAGTTCCTATAAAATCACTATTAGTTTGAGTGGGAGATCCCATGAGTGACAGGTTAAATCCAAATGAATATATTCTGGGCCTAAGGAAGTTTAATGATGTAGGTACTTTTGATGGAGGTTTTGGTTTTAGTAATATACCTGATGTGTATGTTGGAGATGGAAAAATTTATTGGGAGTGGAAGTTTAATAATGGCGATACTTGTTTCTTTTCTTCTTTTTTGTTCATGTATACATGTTTTATATTTTTCTTATGTGGCTGATTACACCTCTTCTTATTCATGTATATTTTATTTCACATGGATTTTTATTTATTTAGAGGGATGATCCTACTAGGTACTCCTAAGTGATCGCCCGACCCTAGTTTTCTAGTGTTTTCAAGATAGATCATCAGAGTTGGGAGAAGATTTTTGTGTAGATAGAGTGGATCATGAGTGTTATAATTACATTATTTTAGATGTATTTCATCTTGTTCTTATAGTTTCATTTTGGTTTGGGTAATGTTATGCTTTTAATTTTCTATATGGAGTTGACTTGGGGATTTTCTATATCTTCTTCTAGGGAATTAATAGGGAAATTCCTCGCATTTGAGAATTTTTATATACCTCAGTGATAGTCTCAAATTTGGAGCCCATTGGAGGTGAGTATCAAGGGTCATTATCTCACTCTCTTTATTATTATACCAGGAGGGATAACTTTGGTGGTATGAGGTCATGATAGAGTGGTATCAGAGGTTTTAGTTGAGAGATAGAGTAGAGATTGAAGCTAAGAACAAGTGAGAATACATGTGACTGGTAGGAAAAAATTTAAAATCAATCCT
Source organism: Viscum album (assembly GCA_963277665.1). Taxonomy (NCBI): domain Eukaryota; kingdom Viridiplantae; phylum Streptophyta; class Magnoliopsida; order Santalales; family Viscaceae; genus Viscum; species Viscum album. Next base: position 1,403,655,055 of record OY728133.1, on the reverse strand, counting down.
ACCATGTGATGTGGACCAAGGAGACTAGATATGACACATATATTTTAGGTTCTTATATGATTCGATGTAAGGATTTTTACTACCTACTGAATATGTTTAGGTGGAAGTGAAACTGTTACATGGTTGAAATTATAGGGGGTACATGCATCATGGCTATTAGTTAAATTATCATTAACATTCTTATTTTTATATTTTTTTCATTGAATATTTCTGTGATCTTGTTGTTAATGAACTATAAAATTTTGATGAATTAGTTATATAACCTGAAAGGAAAGAGTAAAATAGTGATTAACTGACATGAACTATTTGTTTGAAACTTTTTTGAGACTTAAAATGTGTTATTCTCTTTCCTATTGTAACATGATCCTTTATAAATTTAATTTTGTTTCCATTGTTAATCTACATAGCATGTTAAAATATTTTTTGAATGTTCAGAATTGTAATCGAAGAATGATTAAGTTATTTTTTGTAGTACCCCGATTTCAAGTAAGTAACCCTTTATTTATGTATTTTAAGTATGTAAAGTATATGGGTTAAGTTTGGTAAGGTTTTGGGAACTTTTGAAATGTTTTTAGGAATTTTATATAGGTTCACAGTTTGGGAAAACCATGCAACACTTATAGGAAACCGTGCATAGTGAAATAGGGGCCAAAGGGGAGGCTCAAGGGTGGTTCACGGTTTGTCCAAACCATGCATAATCCTAGGAGAAATCGTTAAACTAAAGGCATAGAGCTTTGGCACGGTTGGTGCATGGTTTGAGATTCTATGAAAAACAACCATGTGAGGTATCCCTTAAGGTAGATGAAATAACATGGTTAGCATACTGTTTATCTAACCGTACGAGTAAACCATGCACGAATCAAAAATTTGATTCTTAAATTGTGTATCTTACACGTTTTCATCTCAAAAGGCTTCATTTTAACCCTAAAACGGCCCTAAATCAGGATTTTTGTCTCTCAAAGGTTGTATATCCTCTCCTCATCAAATTGGAAGCGATATGGAGCTGTTTCTTGTTGCATTTAAGCTTGATTCTTGCGGTAAGCCTTCTTTCTTCATCATTCTTGATGAGTTTTCTTACATCTACTTCGCCCTACATCTCTTTTTCTTAGATATATTCACATTGTGGGTATATATAAGGTTTTGTATACCAAATATTTTTATCTTTCATTTTTTTCATGATAGGAGAAGATATATAAGGCAGGTTCATAGAGATTCAACCAGGTTTTGTGATGTTTTTCGTTCCATTTATCGTTTCCACAAAAACTCTCAAGGTAGGCGGCTTCACTCTCGACCCCTTTTTCTAGAAACTATTGGATTACTTTCAAATTGGTTTGATTTATTTATTTTTATTGTGAAATTGTGGTGAAATCATGATATAAATCCTCTTTAGTGACGATTTATGGTTTTTGGTGAAATTGTGGAATTGTGATGATTTGTTGTGAAAAGTGATTTAGTTTCTTAATTTTAAAATTTTTATTTTAAAATATGGATTTAATGGATTTCTAAAATGGATCATTATAAAAAGGGTTTTCAATAAAAATGTTATTTTATTGAAATGGATTTGGCATGTTGGTGTTGGCATAGTTTTTGATCATACTTGGTGTGTATGTTCATATTGAATTTATGAGGATTGGTTGATATATGACCTTATACCCACTGCCAAATGTGTTATAGAACATGGGATATAATTACCTTATAACAACATGGTAGATAGATGAGAGAATTATCATGAGTATGGAAATTTCATAACGATGCATGTATGGTTGGTGGTGAGGATATGTGGAATAAAAGGGTGATGCCAAAAAGGAACTTGTGAAATGGGTTTAAAGCATGTTTTGGTGGATTTATTGGATAAATAATTTTTTTTGGAAAACTGGTTGCTATGGAACTTGTTTATATTTAGTTATAAACTTTTTTAGAAGCTGTTTATATCTAATTATGAACTCTTTTAGAAATTGTTTTATATAAATTGTTTTATATAAATGTTGCTAACTTTTCTATCCTAATGGAGTGAGTTGGGAAGTCATCGGAGAAAACCTACTATGTTTTATTACTCACCCCTAATTTGAAATTTTTGTTCTTTTATAGATATCATCTATAGGTATATGGGAAAAGGTAAAGTATCACACATATTTAGGACTACTTCGTGATACTTGGGCTATTGTTGGAGTTGGAGCTTGAAGCATGTGGAGCTTTGGAGTCCTGTAGTTGTCTTTGTGTTTTTATAGTTTTTCTTCCATTTTTTACTTTGATGTCAGTTTGTTTTCTATCGTGTTACTATTTGGTTAGTTTTAATATAAAAAAAATGGGTGAGTTGTCTTTCTTTTTATCATGCATCATATAAAACTTTATTGGATTATGGTTTGTTGGCTGGTTGTTTATATTCAAAGGGAAAATCATCCTTCATGTATATTGAATCCCTTCTACATTTATTTCCAGCCTTTAGTGTCTTGGGGATGTCTTTTAAGGCCAAGTAACGTCTCACCTACCTCTCAAGCCAATGAGAATGGGTGATACGTTACAAATAGTATCAATTTTTTTTAGTTCAAAAGACTATTTGAGATAAATGGTATCATCTTGGTCCTTTTCTTGTGGAACAAGTGGTCGTCAGTTTTCTTGGTCTTGGAGTTGAACTCATTCTTATCTATTCCTTGAGTTGGGATTATAAAAAGGATTAAGATTTTTAGGACTTGAAATGTAGATCATAAAAAGATGTAGATAACCCTTTTATGATGAACTTAAAGTTACCAGGGATTTGGGTACATAAGTGTTTTAGAGACACTTATAGGATTTTTAAATCTCATTTTCATGAGTTTATTCAATGAGATGAGCATGAAATTAATTAGAGGAATGAATTACCAATAGGATTTTATAATTCATTTTGAGTAATGATATATGATTTGGTGCAATATGTTGATTTTTTAAAAATTTTGATTTTTTTTTCAAATGAAAGTCTTTGAAAAGAGCATGGTTGGGGTATTTTGAAAATAGTTTGATTTTCAAAATCAAGTGGAGATTTTTAAAAAATGGTTGAACATAGAAAATGATGATTTTGAAAATCAATGTTGTGATAGTTGATGTGGTATAATTTGAAATGTTAAACCTTGAGATGATAGAGATTGATACTTATGGTGTTTTTTGTTTGTATAAAAAATGGCACCTGATAGGCATCGTAAAAACCAACTGGAAGAAGTTGTTGATAATGTGGTTAAACCTGAGAAAAATGTGAACCAAAAATTAGTTTAGAGTATAGTCTAAGTATTTTAAGTTGTGGACACATGGAACCTGTGGTATGAGCCAAGAAAAGTGGATCATTCTATCTAGTTCTAGAAGTAGAACCCACCCATCTTCTGGGGTGATTCTGAACTAGAAAGGGAAGTGGTGTGGATAAAAAGGATGAATCATATCTTCGATTTCATTGGTCCACCATTAGAGTTAAAAGTCAAGCTGGTGATGTATATGCTTGAGGATATTTCATGGCAGTGGTGGGATATAGGGTATAGGATAAAGTGAATCAAGACCTTGGTTGGGAGGATTTTGAGTAATTGTTCAACAAAAAATTATATCCTTACATGTTCAATATTAAAAGAATGATGAACTTATTCACCTTGTAGCAGGAAAATACTTCTATCACTGAGTATGCAGCTAAATTCATAAATTTAGTTCACTTTTCACTTGAAGTTGCTGCTAGTGCATCTTTTAAGGCAAATATATTTGAATCAGGGCTAAGGCCGGAGATTCACTCAATGATTTTCGTGCTCTGTATTACTGACTATACAAATATGGTCAATAGAGTGATGGTGGATGAAAGGGATATCTCAGGATCTATGGGAGGATTAAGTATGTTGATAACTATGGGAACTAGTGGGAACTCTTATACTGGGAGAAAGTGGAAGATGGACACCTACTTTCAAGTTGGGAGAAGGAATCAGAATCAAATATTTGTATCAATGAATCTTCTTCCGAGACCCACGACAAAAGTGGGATGTTTCCAATGTGTTTCCTTTGATCACATGAAGTGAGAGTGTACAACACCAGAAATAGATTTCCATAATTGAAATAATACGGGACATCTTCAGTGCTATTGCCGTAGTGCTATGAGTTCAGGTGCTCGAGACACTTCTCAGATATCATAGGCATCATATGCTTTTATGGGGAAAGGGAAACATAATATATCTTGTCAAAAGAACAAATATATCCATGGTAATTCTTGGAATACCATGACTCATTAGAAAGGAAAATCTCATCAAGTAAATAAGGAGAAAAGTGTAGTGACAAATCAATTATATGGAGCCGAGAAGGTGATGGTGGATGATCAGTCTAAACCATTTATGGTGAGAGGTATGATTCTTTTGAATTATACCCTTATGCAAGTTCTGTTTGATACTAGTGCATCTCAATCCTTCATTTATTCTCATTTTTTTATTTTATAAGTTTAAAAGTTGAGATTATTCCTTTTGTGATAAAACTTTAAACTTCTCTTGGTGAAAGAGAATGTAAAGCCTTAATGTGTGGAACTTGCTATATAAATATTGATGAAGTTGATCTAAAATGGTACTTATCAGTGTTGGGGATTAATGTATATGATGTAATCCTAGGTATGGATTGGTTGAAAACATTCAAGGCTCACATCGACTATTATAATAGAAAAATTAGTTTTGTAACTAAGGATGGCATCGAGAATCTCTTTAGAGGAGAATGAGATGTAAAGATAGGTGCTATGGTCTTGTTGGCACCAGCAGTGGAAAAAATCTCTTACTAATTGGAAATGTTGACTTTGGAATCAATGGAATATATTGAGAATAGTAGTTTTCTACTAGTCATGGACTAGTTTACTGATGTGTTTCATGAAAATTATATGGGTTACCACAGGTAAGGGAAGTGGAGTTTACAATTAATCTCCTCCTGGGGACCTATCCTGTCTCACTTCCATCTCATCGAATAGAACCAAACAAATTAAGTGAGTTGAAAGTTCAGTTGGAAGAGCAGGAAAGCAAGGGTTTCATTCAGCTAAGAACATATCCATGGGAATCACCAATCTTTTTCATGAATAAAGCAGATGGAAATCTAAGGCTATGTTTGGATTATCCCAATCTTAACCGAGTAAAGTTAAAGAATCGACATCCACTTCCACACATTGATGACCTGTTCAATAAATTTAGGGGAGATCAATGGTTATCTAAGATTGTATTGTGATTAGAATATCACCAATTGTTATTGAAGAAGAATTATATTCTGAAAAAAAACTTTCAAAAGAATATATGGACATTATGAGTATGTGGTAATGCCCTTCGGTCTTATGAATTCACTAGTGGTCTTTATGGAATTGATGAATCATATATTTAAAATATATATGGATTATTTTGTTGTGGTGTTTGTGGATGATATATTGGTGAATTCAAGGAAAAGGTATGAGCATGAGAAACACTTAGAGACAGAGTTGGGAATCATGAGAGATAATCATTTGTAATAAAAACTATCAAAGTGTGATTTTTGGATATAAGTGGTACACTTTCTTGGCCATGTAATTTATGAAAGAGGTGTTTTAGTGGATCTGGAGAAGATAGAGGCTATAATATCTTAGTAACTACCAAATAATGTCTTTGAGATACAAAGTTTTCTTGATCTCGCAGGTTATTACTGATGCTTTGTTCAAGAATTCTCATGAATAACTTCACCTATGATAGCTTTGACAAAGAAGAACGTTCCATTCCAATGGACTGATGAATTACAAAAATCTTTTCAAGATCTGACAGTTTTCTTTACATCCATACCTATCTTGATATTTTCAGAATCAGAACAAGGCTACATAGTGTATTATGATGTTCTAGGATCGGGTTTGGAATGTATTATCATGAAATGAGACCATATTGTTTCTTATGGATCAAGGAAGTTACAAGTGCATGAGAATAATTACCCAACACATGATTTGGAGTTAACTACATCTGTCCATGTTTTGAATATGTGGAATCATTATATCTTTAGTGATAAATTTATCATGTTCAAGAATCATAATAGTTTGAAACGTATTTTATCACAACAAGATTTGAATTTGAGGAAAAGAATATGGGTGGAGTATCTCCAAATGTTCGAGTTTGACTTGATTTATACATCGAGGAACAAAAATTTGGTGACTGATGAATTAAGCATAAATTCATATGCTCAGTTGGAAAAAGAGGATTTAGATGAGTGGCAGTTGATGTCGGTTCTAGCCGATATACATGTAGAATGTGAAGACTTAGGTGATTTTTTGGTTTTATTTTTTGTTTCTATGGTTCCTGATTTGGTAAAGATGGTTAAAGAGGCACAAACATCTGATGAAGAATGCTTGTCTATGAGGTAAAAAATCAATGGTGGGGATATCATTGAGGGATGGAAGATGTATTGGATTTCAATGTTGTGGTTCAGAAATATAATGGTCCTACCTATGGATTCTTAGTAACAACTTCTTCATGATTTCCACCATTCGAGATGGGCCATCCACCCTGTAATTTAGAAAATGTATAAGGCGTTGAAAGAACAGTTTTAGTGGGTGGGTATGAAAAAGAAAGTGTTCAAGTTTGTATCAAGATACTTGACTTATCAATAATTCAAGGAATATCATTAGTGACCAGCAGGTATGTTGCAGTCTTTACCTATCCCGATTTAGAAGTGAGAGTATATATCTATGGATTTTGTTATGGGTCCCCCAAGAACAGTTCATAAACATGATACCATATGGGTGATTGTGGATCAGATCATGAAGTTATCCCATTTTATCCCTATTCATGAAACTCATAGGATGGATGATCTGTCCAAAATCTATATCCAAGAAGTGATAATGAGACATGGAACACTAGTTTCAATCATGTCAGATAGAGATCTGAGATTCACATCTTGTTTTTGGAAATCCTTAAAAAAATCCCTTGGGACTCAGTTGACTATGATTATGGTGTATCACATCAAATTTATGGAAAATCTAAAAGGATGATACAAATGATTGAAGATATGATGTGAGCTTGTATAATGGATTTTGGTGGCTCATGGGAAGAGAACGTGCCAGTGGTTGAGTTCTCATGTAACAACAACTATTAGGATTCGATACATATAGATCCTTTTGAAGCATTGTATGGGAGTCCTTTTCATTCTCCATTTTTTAGGGTAGAAACACATGATACATCACTAGTTGGTCCGAGACTTTTCCAAGAAACAATTAAGAAGATTCAGTTGATCAGAAAATAGATTAATATGGCACAGAGTCATCAAAAATCATATGTGGATCATCGTCGAAGGTCATTGTCATTTGAGGTGAGTGATCATGTCTTCTTAAGGATATCCAAAAGGCTTGGACATCGCCATTTTGGGAAGTAGGTCAAATTTTCTCCTCGATACATAGTCCATTTTGAGATACTAGAATGGGTTAGAGAGGTAGCATATCCACTAGTGGAAAAATATATTTTAATGTCGGTTTTTTTAATTTTTGACGTCGGTTTTAAACTGATGTCTATAAAGGCGATGTAAAAAATATAGTTTTCGACGTCGGTTTTTTAACAATTTCAGTAAGTGTTTCAGCATCAGTTTTACATAAAAACGACGCCAAAACTAATTTTCGACAGAATATTTGGCGTCAGTTTTTTCTAAAACCGAAACCGAAATATAGGTGGACCTAGCCTTCAGTGTCGGTTATATCTAAATCCGACCCCGAAGCCCTGGTCGAACACGCTTTCGGCGTCGGTTTTACATAAAACTGATGCCGAAGTAATTTTTTTAATATTTCGGCGTCAGTTATTTAAATAACTGACGCCATAAATAATTTTTTTGGTGTCGGTTATTTAAATAACCGACGCCATATATAATTTTTTTTCGGCGTTGATTATTTAAATAACCGATTCCATAAATAAAATTATTTTTTTTATAAAATATTTCCAATTACACTTCCCAAAAAATTCAGAACCCCTGTAAAAATAACACAATATACAAAAACAATTAAACAATATTTATCATCCAATGCCTCTTATAACTTCAATGCTTATATCTAGTTAATAAAAAAAATTATCTAAAGTAAAATTAAAATACACGTACCTGCAATCAATGACTTCAAGAAATTTTGTGACATTTGCAAGTCCCACGACTCCAGCATTTACGGCATGATCATTGTTGGTTATTATTGAAGCATTAATTTGATTATTAGTAGGTTCAAACACCTAATATATTAAAAGAGTTAGGTTTTTGTACCCATATGTATTATTATTTATAAATATTAGAATATACATACCTGAAATCTTAATCAGACTTAACAAATAGTTCTCAAAAGTAGATTGAATATGGGTCATATCAGATCCGGAATAAGGCTGTGAATCATTGAATGCCTACAATAATATTGAATGATATGAAATTTAAAAATAGAATAATATGGGAGAAAATATATAAAAAATTAATACAACTAACCTTATGAAAATCAGTAGTTTTACCAGTTGTGATTATCTCGTACATGAATCATAGAATATAATAACCACATTCAACATGTCCATTTTGACGATGAAACTGCAGTTATAAAACATTTAATTAAAAAAATAATATATAACAAAAATATAAAAACTAATTACCTGTACTTCCACATATTTGATTTCCGTTGTTTTCTTTTCTGACATGTATTCCTTGTTAAAATGTTTCTATGATCTGCATTTTTTTATATATGAACTAATAATACTTGTGTAAACAATGAAAATTAAACATAATGAGATTATAAAAATTAAAAAAAATTACCGGTTTAATAAGGTGAGAAATGGTTTACGCACTCCTCCTAATAAAGAGAAAAACCAATATAAGGTTCATTCACTTGGGAAAAATACGCCTAACATCCAATGCCCCCTACAATACAAAAAGTTCACAATTAATGACATTATAATGATAATTAGTTCATAAAAATGTTGATGTTCTTACTTATCAAGAAATGGAAAAAACCAGCACTGAATCTCTTTTTGTGTTAATATCTCAGATATATATTCAACCCTTTCTTGATTATTCACATGTTTGGCTTCCAAGGAAATATAATCTAGATCTATGAATCTATAAATGCCTGTTGTTTAATTTATTAAAAGAAGCTTGTGTAGATACCTAATTTAAAAAGAAAATATAGTTAGTCAATGACATAACAATATTTTATTAAAGAAATAGCAATTCAAACATCAATTTACTTACATGATAAACAACTGCACCACACTCTGCACAATCTATTCAAAATTAACTAAATTCATGATATCTTCTTTCATTAATTTCAATCCATAATTTCTTCCACATATATCGAGCATCATCCGAAACTCATAGATAAAATTAAAGGAAGAAGAGGACTCAGATAATCTTTTTAACCCATAAGAAATATCAGAAGTATCTACAAACAACTGTTCCTGAACATTTTGTTGCATTTGTGCAGTTTATTTTTCTTTCAGATATTCCTATATAAGTTAAATGTTAGAAAACATTATAAGTAATTTTGAATCATTTGTAATTAATATTTAAAAAAACACATACCTCAAGTGAAATATAATGAAGAAGGGCAGTTGGCCAAAGTAAAAAATGGCCCATACATTCCCCAACACTGGTGATCTCCATAGTAGGAAATGGTAGTAGAGCAGTAAGATCTAAAATAAAAAGTACTGATACTCTAACCTGACCCACCTGGATAGGTTGATGATGTACCGAGTCCCCCAACAAATTCACCTATCCTAACACAACAATATGTACATGAGGATCTCCCACAAAAAACTCACAATATAAGGCTTGATCCGAGGGAGGAGGTGGAGGATCAAAGTAAGCAGGTGGGGAAGGGTAAGAAGATGGGGCATGGTAGTCCGGGTGAGGAGGCTGAGAAGGCAGAAAAATGAAAAAGTAATATTAGTGTTTAAAATTTATATAATAGAAAAATTGATTAAAATAAAATAATATACCTCGAAAGGTTGCGCAGACAGGGCAGGGTAAGTAGATGGGGCAGGGTGGTTCGGGTGAGTAGGCTGATAATGCTGAAAAATGAAAAACTTATATTAGTGTTTATAATTTATAAAATAGAAAAATTGATGACAAATAAATAATATACCTCGGAAGGCTACGTAGATGGGGCGGGGTAAGCAGATGAGGCAGGGTAGTTTGGGTGAGCAGAATGGGAAGGCTGAAAAATGAAAAAAATTATATTAGTGATAATAATTTATAAAATAGAAAAATTGATGAAAAATAAATAATATACCTGGGAAGGCTGCGCAGACTGTGATTGTCTTTCCAAGTGTTATAATAAATCCTTCTACACTGCTGCTTGAATTTGATCACCCATAGACTGTTTCATATCTTTCAACTCTTATTTTAAGGATTCTATTTATGGGTCTTTTGATTTCTTACTCTTACCAAAAACCTTCTGAATACTAACACCCGCCTGATATCCTCTAACACGGCTGGGGTGTTCTGCCTTTCCCAAAGCAGTGGCTAGGATGTCCATCCTACCCTCAGGGATAAAAGATCCCTGTGTCTCTTGCTCCTGAAGTTCATCATGAAATGAAAAATAAAAAGGTTATATTAGTGTTTATAATTTATAAAATAGAAAAACTGTTAACAAATAAATAATATTTACTTACAATTTTATCAACCACTTGATGAGCTTCCTCTATAATATATTGTTCATTTTTTCTTCTTCTTGCCCATTTCCATTTCTCATGGCGAGTGGGAGGAGATAGAGGACCAAAATGGACCTCTTCTGAACCACTACTTGATCGAGCTCTTAATGCTTCAAATTTTTCTTCAATCATTTTCTGCTCCAAATATGAATACCCTCCACATGATAAAGTATGAGGGTATACATTTTTCAACTGGATCTTCTGATGAGATCTCTTGGAGTCCTGTTATATAAAAATAAACTACTAAGTAATAAGAAAAATATAGCATACATTTTAAAATATAAAACAATTACTATACCTGAAATTTCTCTTCCTGACGACTGTCAAAAAATCGTTTCCATGTTTCTTCATCTATATATGAATACTTAAGATATGGGCTTTAAAACCTTCTCTTTTCAAAAACATAATTTTTTGTCAGTTTTTTTTTAAAATCTCTCCATCAAATCGCCACTAAAGAGAGATGTCTTTTCTTAATTTCTTTGGTTTCCTCAAAATTGAATGTCATCTGTAATTGAATAAATTAAATATGTCATTTAAAATATATAATATTCAAAATATGAGATAAAAGAAATAAATTAAGATATTTTACCATCACAGCCTCCCAAAGCTGTTGCTTCGATGTCCTGTACACTGACTTCCAATCAGGATATAAAATACTAATCCTGTAACGGCTCTACATTGCTATATAACTGACAAAATAAACTGCATTTGGGCCAACTGCATAATTATTATCATCAAAACGGATGTGTAATTTTTTATCATCACGAGCAAGTGATAGTTTTGGTAAACGTGTAATACCACATTTACCAAATTGAGGACTTGAGTTTTGAGTAGTAACTAGAGAAGTCTCCTCCGCTGAGGACGCATCAGTAGTCCTGCAATTGTTTTTGTAAATTAACAGTTTTATGTCATTAAATAAGTATATTAATGAATATTTAATAATATGTCAAAATAGATATACCTCGGTAACTGCTCCTCTCTATCTTTATTTGACATTGCTACTAGAAAGTGTAATAAAATTTTGTGTACCTGTATATCATTAGAAAACTGAATAATTTGAAACAAGGAAGACAAAAATAAATATGTAAAAATAGAGGCATGCATTTGTAAGTTTTAAAAATAGACACAAAATATAAATATTTACCAGAAAAATTAGGAGACTAATTTAGTGTTTTTCCACATATCTTCATCATGATCGGTACGTACTGCATGCACTATGTCTGTCTTATATTCATTGTAATCATCTGGAAATTGCATAATAGATGAATAAGGCTCATGTAAATTGCTAGCATCATCAGAATCATCCTCATCACCCAAATTGTATCTTTTCCATTTCAAAACAACTGACCACTGATCATTCGATGGATCAATGACATAAAATACTTGTTTTTCATGTGTCTCCATTATAAATGGTTCCTCATTGTGATTAAATCTTTTCAAATCAACCAGTTTAAACCCATATTCATCATGTTTCATGCCACTATTACTATCAACCCAATTACACTTAAAAACAGTGACTCGAAATTTAATATAATCAATTTCCCATATGTCTTCAATAACTCCAAAATATGACGCTGATGCAGAAATTGCGTTTTTATCTTTGGCACTCAAAAAATGCACTACTTCAGTGAATACCATCACACCACTATTCTGAACGGTAGTCTTGTCATCCAGGTTTTTTGTGTAAAATGTGTAGCCATTGATATCAAAACCAGACCAAGTGATCACATTAAGAGATGGCCCCCCTGCTAACAACTTCAATGTTTCTGATACAGATATATCTGAGGTGAATTTCTATTTAAACCATGAAACAAATGTCTTCTTATGCTCAATCATCAACCACTTTTCATTTCTTTTCTGATATCATAACTTTAATTCAGCAATATGTGAGGATATATATGGTTGAACCTCATCTGTGTTGTTCAAAATGTATAAATGTGCTTGCATCACTTCATCACGTGGAATGAACTTTACCTTTAAGACTCGAACCCCTCTACCTTCACTATCAACTGTCATATGTCGAGATATAGGGAGACCAATATGCTCCACCTCATTAAAATAATCAGTACAGAACTCAATCACCTCTTCTGATACATATTTTTGAACAATAGAGGCCTCTGGTTGATAAGGATTTTTAACATATCCTTTCAAAATTTTCATATATCTTTCAAAAGGATACATCCATCTTAAATAAACAGGACCACATATTCTTATGTCACGCACCAAATGAATGAAAAAAAATGTGGATGGGAAATACATTTCTAGTTGAAAAACAATAAGAGTTGCTTCATTCTTCAACACATCTAACAAATTTGGATCAAAAAATTTTCTACAAATGGATTTAAAGAAATTACATAACCTGATGATTGTCTTTCTGATAGCTTTCGGTAATATACCACGCACTGCTACTAGTAGAATTTGCTGCATCAACACATGGCAATCATGAGATTTCATACCTATTAATTTACAATCCTTCAATGACACAAAATTATTCACATTTGAAGAAAAACCGCTGGGTAATTTAATACCATGAATACACTAACAAAAATTCGTCTTTTCAATCTTGCTTAATATGTGACAAGCCGGAGGTAAATATATTCTGTTTCCTTTCACAGCGGGAGCTAACACCAAACATATTCTCATTAATATCAAGTCCAATCTAGCATGTAATCTATCTTTTGTCTTTCATTTTATGTATAACAAAGTTACAATAAAACTATCACATATGTTTTTCTCAACATGCATAACATCAATGTTATATTTTATCTCTAAAAATCTCCAATAAGGTAGTTCGAAAAAAACAGACTGCTTCTTCCAAATATGTTTTTGTAAACCAGAACTTTTACTCTTTCTAAATGTTGAATCAATATCTTTCACTCTGTCATAATATTCTTCAGATGACAATGGTCGGGGGGGGGGGGGGAGGTTGTATTCTTGTAAACCGTTAAATGCTTTTTTCAATCTATGATAAGGATGATCAATTCGCAAAAATATTTGATGTCCCATGTACACTGTCTTTCTTCCATTCTGTAATTGATAATATGAAGTTTGTTCTTCACAAATTGGACATGCTTTATGTCCCTTAACACTATATCCAGATAAGTTTCCATATGCAGGAAAGTTGTTTATAGTGAAAATTATCATAGCACGCAAAAGAAAATACTCTTTCTTGTATGCATCGAAAACTTTAACACCTTCCCCCCATAGCAGTTTCAAATCATCAATCAATGGTGTAAGATACACATCAATATCATTTCCCAGTTGTTTTGGTCCAGAAATCATCAAGCTCATCATAACATATTTTTTCTTCATACATAGATGTGGGGACAAGTGGTAAAGTACCAGCAAAATAGGCCATGAACTATGTTGGCTACTGAGGCTCTGATATGGATTCATTCCATCAGTACACAATCCCATTCTGATATTTCTAACTTCACTTCCCAAATCATGAAATTTTTTATCAAAACTCTTCCACTGTGGTGAATCAGCAAGGTGACGTAAGTTACCATCAGATATGCGCTCATCTGAATGCAATCTTAACCTTTTTGTATCAATTGAATTTTCAAATAGACGCTTCAAATGAGGAATTATTGGAAGGTACCAAATTTCTTTAGCTGGAGTTTTGATTCTGGTGCCTAAAAATAAATCAGAATTGAATTATCATAATTGTATGCAAAAAATATTGGATGATATCATTGAAAAGTAAAAAATTGATTTTTCATAATGTTACATGACATCACCTGAGAATGAATCTGAGTTGACTTCCTCATCCATCTTATAGCGTGATGTCCCACATGTAGGACAACTTGATAAATGTTCATTTTCTTTCCTATACAGTACACAATAATTGGGGCAAGCATGTATCTTTTTATACCCCAATCCCACTGGGCATAATATTTTCTTCGCCTCATAATTGGAATCTGGAAGCCCATTGCCTTCTGGAAGTAACTCTTTTAAAATCTCAAGTAAACTAGAGAAAATTTTATCACTCCACCCATTTTTTGCTTTTAAGTTAACTAATATCAAAACTGCTGATAACACTGTATATTTACTGCAACCTGGGAATAATGGTTTCTCAGAATCTCCATACAATCGTTCAACATTTGGTGTTTTTTCGATGGTTTCAACACCTAAATCATGAATTAATTCTTAAATACAATCCTCTGCCTCATTATGAATATCGTCATCAACATTGGATGTTGAATTTTCAGTTCTTTCACCAGGCAAGATCCAACGTGTATAATTAAGGATAAAACCATAACAAATGAGATGATCCTTGATTTCTCTGGAGTTTAACTTTCTCATATTTACACACTTCACACATGGACAGAAAATCAAATAAATATTTTGAAGATGTTGTTTAGAAAATTCCAAAAAATTATCAACTCCTTTTTCATATTCACTAGTGGTTCTTCGTAAATAAATATAATTATGATCCATTAATACCTGATATCACAATATAATTGATGAATATATTAAAACATATAAACATTTAAATATATAATATATAAATTGTAAACAAAAACATATTTAATAAAAACTATTGATAATCAGATAAAAGACATCAGATATGAAACACGTTTAAAAATAGAGTAAACAATTTATTTTCATATTATATACATGTGTGTTATATTGATATTATAATTTAATTATAATATAATTCTTTTAAAATTTATTATTTCATTTTACATAGTTGCAATATTTCAATGTTGCATGTGTCAAAAATATTAAAGAGTACATTAATTTAAAGGATGCAATAAGTGAAATGTGGGAGTACATGGAAATATGTATAAATTGTTGACGATTTTGTGGTATGATCTATACCTATGTACTAACAAATACATGTATCGAGATAAATATATCGGTGAATATAATAGAAGTTCTAGATAGAAGATGAACCCATTATAGGGTTTAGTGATGCAGATGATGTTATTCGAGAGGATGGATGGACATTGCAGAAAAAATGAGAATGAGAATTTGGGAGGTAGATCTGAAGGGAACACGGTAATTAAGTCAATTATAGAAATAAAGGTGGCAATGGGAATGAAGTCGGAAACATGAATGTTGAGTAAAAGGTTGGTAGGGGGAAGGTAGAGTCCCAGTGGGAGGTGGGTATATAATGGAGAGGATCGGAAAGGGATTGGGAGGGAGAGGTAGAGAGGTGGTGAGGTGGAGAGTATGGATAGGTGGAGAGCTGGGATTAGGGAGGAGGGTCGGGATGTGGCAATTTTCCTAGGAGAGAATGATCAACAAGGATACGAGCTATAGCCAATCGAGATACCATAGAGGCAACCATGTAGTAGAGAATCAATATAGTGGTTACACTATTATAGAGAATGCACATCCTATAGAATACATAATAGATTCTACTAAATCCATTGAAATAGATATTACAATAATTAAAAATTTACTCTTGTTATCATTTTCATATTTAATTATATGATTAATTAAATATCAATTTTAATGTGCTAGATATGTAGTCAAAGGAATCAATGTTTCTTTAATTTGAGTCCTTATAATGTCAAAAATGTTGGAAGACGAAACACCATTATCTAAACAATACACTCATACAATGTATAGAAAAAAAATAAACCAACAAATAATTAATAAATGTTGGTGTGAAATGCAAGCCATAAACATGGGTAGTTAATTATTAATAAATATCAATTATTTATTGAAAGTAAAAAATATAATTGGTTGTTTTAAAATGTAAAATATCAATCAAAATGGGTGTAATTTAATTTTATAACTTCAATCACATTTAATTCAAAGTCACTGATGAAATAAAATATTCACATGTTAATCCCAAATAACACAACATGACTTAAATGATAAATATAGATACAAAAAAAACAAGACAAACTACAACCAAACCACACTAAGTTCATCAATAAATAACACAATAAAATTATTTTTTTGAAGAAGAATTAATTAAAATGGAAATGGAATTAAAAATATAGTACTTCATAATGTAATGAAACATCATTTTAAACTGAAATAATGATAATACAAACAAAAAATTTAAAGTTCAACCCAAATAGAGATGTTAAATACAAACTGTGCTCGGTATAATGACTTCAAAAAACAAATACTATAAAATATATACCAACAATGATAATACAAACCAAAAATAATGATAAACTACAACCAAAATCGAACCAATAATGAAAATCGTGCAAAATAGGGTTCTTGAAGAAGAAATAAACAATGGGAGATGAAACAAGAGATAAAAAGGAAGAACGCATACCCAAAATCGTGAAAACGGAACAAAACCTTCAACAATGGCCGTCCAAGATCGCAAATCAGGTTCGAAGGTCATCGGGAGTCGAAATCGCCGCAGCGGAACTCAATTTCGATGATTGAAAAAAATGAGGGTTTCGGTCCCCGAATAATTTTAAATGACTTTTTGTGTCGGTTTTAGAGAAAACCAATGCCGAAAATTTTCAAAAAACATTTAGGCATCAGTTTTCGAGAAAACCGACGCTGAAAATATATCTTATGGCGTCAGTTTTCAAAAAAATCGACGCAAATTTTTTATTTTTTTTATTTTCGGCGTCGGTTTTCCTCAAAACTGACACTGAAAATATGTTAATTATTATTATTGGCGTCGGTTTTCTTCAAAACCAATGCCAAAACATTTTTTTAAAAAATTTCTGCGTCGGTTTCTTGAAAACCGACGCGAAATATCATCGGATAATTGTTTTTGGCGTCGGTTTTACAAAAAACCGACGCCATAAATTTCCTGCACATACTATTCGTGTCGGTTTTTAAAAAACAGACGTCATTACGATGATGTTAAAACCTGTATTTCCACTAGTGATCATTTTTCATTATCACCACGGTTTAGTGCGGTGCATAATGTGTTCCCCATATCTGTATTCAAAAAGTATCAGCTCGATCCTGACCATGTGATCAGATGGGATCACATTGACCTAGATCCAAATTATTCATTAGTACATATCCCAATGAAAATTATGGATAGTCAAGAGAAAGTCTTTCCTAGAAAAAGTATCAGTCTAGTGTGGGTTTTTGGAAACATGGTTCGATTATGGAAGAGACTTGGGAATACAAAAATAAATGAAAGAAAAATGGTTGGAACTATTTTAAAGAAATGATAGTTTTCTACTTTATGGGGATGGAAAGATCAATTGTTGGTAGAATTTAGTACCTCTGATTTCAAGTAACCCTTTATTTATGTATTTTAAGTATGTAAAGTATATGGGTTAAGTTTGGGAAGGTTTGGGGACCTTTTGAAATGTTTTTGGGGATTTTCTATAGGTTCACAGTTTGGGAAAACCATGTAACACTTGAAGGAAATCATGCACAATGAAACATGGGTCAAAGGGGAGGCATATGGGTAGCACACATTTTGTACAAACCATAAAGAATCCTAAGAGAAACCATTAAAACAGAGGTAGATATCTTTGTCATGGTTGGTGAATAGTTTGAGAGGTCATGCGAAACAACCATGTGAGTTATCCCTTAAGGTAGAGCCAATAGAATAGTTAACACACCGTTTATCTAACACTACTACAAATATGGTCTTTATCAGCACTATAAAAGGGCATTAACAGTGCTATAAAAATGCTATTAATCGATGTGAAGATAGGGGGGGGGGTCCCTTTTATCAGTGCTCATAAAAGCACTGATAAAGGCCCCTTTTATCAATGCTAAAAAAAGAGTTGATAAAAATGTTCTTCATCAGATCTTTTTTTAGCACTGATAAAAGTAAAATAATAAAATAAAAAAAAGTTAAAATGAAAATACAATTCTTGGGGAGCTTTTAACAGCACTTAACCCTCCCTTTTATCAGCGCAAGGTGGACCCCCATCCCACTCTTTGCACATTTCACTTTCCCACGCAATCCCCACTTTACTGCACTCCCCTACTTCCACCCAAACTCAAACCCGAGACCTCCCCCCATGCGCACCTTCCCCTTTACCACTAAGCTATTTAGTTTTTTTCTCTCTTTAATGATATATATATATATAGTTATATTTATTCATATATTAATATAGATTCATATTAATATAAATATATTTAGTTATATTAATACATATATATTTATTCATATATTAATATATTTATATATATATATTTATTCGTATATTAATATGTATTTATATTTATTTATATACATATATAATTATATTTATTCATATATTAATATAGATTCATATTAATATAAATATATTTAGTTATATTAATACATATATATTTATTCATATATTAATATATATATATATATATATTTATTCTTATATTAATATATATTTATATTTATTTATATATATATTTTTAGTTATAATTTTTTATCCGTATATTTATTTGAATATTAATATATATTTATAAGATTAGTTTTAAATAAATTTATAAAATATGTTTTTTTATGTGTGTTTATAAATAAATAAATAAATAAATACATACATATATACAACACACACACACACATGGACACACACAGGCACACAGACACACACACACGCATATATTTACGAATAAATACATATATATGTATATTTGAAAAGCCATAGAATGTTAAAACAACCATAACTTATAATCCATAAGTTCATTTCAACTCCAAAACCAGTCAAATCAAAGAAAATGAAACAATCTTTGATATGATATGTGGTACAAGACCACAGGACATCCATATCAGAAGTTATATCTATTTCAATGTTAAAAAATCGGGGTATCCCGACTAAAAACTCATTTTTGAAGGACTGTTGGGCCTTTTTGGGCCTCTAAAAATGTGATATAAGGTTACCTTAGGTCACCAGCACATAGATATCATCAGAAGATTTGATTTTATATGTTGTAGAGATCAAACAGACACCCAGATCAAAAGTTATGGCCGTTTGAAGTTTGAGTTACATTTTCAACTTATTTTAGATATTTTATTATTATTTTTTGATTTTTTGTGTCTTCAAATTTTTATTAAATGATTATTAATCAATGATAATTAGAAAATTATTAATTAATAATATTTTATAAAATATTTTAAATCCATTTTCACTAAATTTCTTATATATTAAATGTAATAGTCTATTTTAACTTATGTGAAAAATATTTAAAAAATATATATTATATTTATATCAATATAAATATACTTATATAACAATATATTATTTTTCATGATTTTTTTTAAATATAAACTTTATCAGTGCTAGGAAAAAGTTCTGAAAAATCCCCCCATTTATCAGTGCTACTAAAAAAGCGCTGATAAAGGGGCT
Organism: Viscum album; assembly: GCA_963277665.1. Lineage (NCBI taxonomy): Eukaryota > Viridiplantae > Streptophyta > Magnoliopsida > Santalales > Viscaceae > Viscum > Viscum album. Next base: position 1,403,635,182 of record OY728133.1, on the reverse strand, counting down.
CCTTTAATAGTGCTAAAAAAAGCGCTGATAAAGGGGGGCCTTTATCAGACCTAAAAAAAGTGCAGATAATGGGTCACTTTTAATATCAATTTTTTAGTTCTATTAAAATTTTCATTTACCAGTGCTTTTTTAGCGCTGATAAAGGGTGGTGTTTCGGAAATCCAGTTTTGTGGTAGTGTAGCCATGTGACTAAACTGTGCGCGGGTAAAAAATTAGATCATTAAATTGTGTATCTAGCATGTTTCTATCTCTAAATAATTTTTTTACCCTAAAATGGCCCCAAATTGGTATTTTGGTCTCTGAAATGTTGGATATCCTATACCCATTGAATTGGAAGTGATCTAGAGCTGTTCCTTAGTGCATTAAAGCTCAATTCTTGCAATAAGGCTTCATTCTTCATCGTTCTTGATGAGTTTTCTTAGATCTACTTATCCCTCCATATTTTCTTCCTATATATACACCTGTTGTAGGTATATATAAGGTTTTTGATACCAAATATGTTTATATTTTGTTTTTTCATGATAGGGGAATATATCTAAGGTGGGTTCATGGAGATTCAACCCAATTTTGTGACATTTTTCATGTTTATCATTTCCACCAAAAATCTCAAGGTAGGTGGATTCACTTCCTATTGATAGAAATGATTGGATTAGTTTCAAAATGGGTTTATTTCTTGATTTTGATTGTGAAATTATGGTGCAAGCATGATACAAATCCTCTTTAGTGATGATTTATGGTTTTTCGTGAAATTGTGGAATTATGGTGATTTTTTTGTGAAAAGTGATTTAGTTTATTAATTTTAAAATGATTATTTTAAAATATGGATTTACTATATTTTTAAAATTTCTTGTTGGAAAAAGGGGTTTCAATAAAAATATTGTTTTATTGAAATGTCTTTGGCATTTTTGTGTTGGAATAGTTTTTGGGCATACTTAGTGTGTGTGTTCATATTACATTTACATGTGTTGGTTAAAATATGACCTTGTTCTCAGTTTAAAAGGTTTTATGGCACATGGGATATAATTACCTTGTGATGACATGGTAGATCTATGAGATAACACTCATGAGTATAGATCTTTCATAACAAAGCATGCATGGTTGGTGGTGTGGATATGTTGAATAAAAGGGTGATGCTAAAAAGGAACCTGTGAAATGGATTTGAAGCATGGTTTGGTGGATTTCGTTGATAAATGGCCTTTTTTGGAAAACTAGTTGATATGTAACTTGTTTATATTTAGTTATAAACTATTTTAGAAGTTGTTTATATTTAGTTATAAACTATTTTAGATTTTTTTATATAAATTCTTTTATATAAATGTTTCTAACTTTTTTATCCTAGAGGAGTGAGTTGGGAAATTATTAGGGAAAACCTAATGAGTTTTATTACTCACCCCTACCTTGGAACTTTGGTGCTTTTGAATATATCACCTATCAAGATATGGGAAAAGGTAAATTATCACACATACTTAGTAATACTTTTTGATACTTGGAATATTGGTGGAGTTGAAGCTTGGAGAATGTGGAGCTTTGGAGTCTTATAGTTGTCTTAGAGTTTTCATAGTTTATCTTTGGCTGTTTACTTTAATATTAGTTTGTCATCTACTGTGGAACTCTTTGGTTGGTTTTGATATAAAATAAATGGGTGAGTTGTCTTTATTTTTAACATGCATCATATTGCACTTTATTGAATTATTTTTTGTTGGTTGGTTGTTTATCTTCAAATTGAAAATCATCCCCCACATATATTGAATCCCTTTGGAATTTATTTCCAGCCTTTGGTGTCTTGGGGATGTCTCTTAAGGACAAGTAACACCTCAACACCCTCTCAATCCAATGAGAAGGGGTGAGATTTTACAATTTTTTGAATAGTTTCTAAACTTTGAGAACATCTATAAAACATGTTACCTTAACTAGATTAATATTAGCATGATTAAATGATTTTTTGAACCATTCTCAGGATTATCCCCGTTCTTATGAAATTCAATATACCATGAATTGTTTTTCATTAATTGTGTATCATAATCATGTGTTATAGAATTTTTTTAAATTTTATTTTGGTTATTTAAATTATATAATTCCAAAAAATGACCATCTTGATTATTGATAATTAATTTAAAATTTTAAAAATATGACATGAATAAATTACCCCCTCATTTTTGAAATGAATTTATTTTTTATTATTAATTCATTTATATTTTTTATTCACGTTATTAAAAATTTATCACAAGGATGAAATTTTTGGGTCATTTATTTCTAGATTTTGGAAGATCATAAACATGTTCAGTGGTAACTATTAACAATTTGAGAGTTTTCCAAATCTAAAAATATATCTCACCTTCCAAGAATGGTTAGTAACATTATTTATCTATAATGTTTATACATGTATACTAAACATTTAAACATGAATTTTATTCCATGTGTTACCCTTCTGATCATTACATGTAGCTTATATATGTTAGGAATTTGTTGTAAGGTTCAATTTGATTATTTTAAATTCATAGAAAAAATGCACTCTTTGTAGTAAACCATTGAGACTTGATACTATTTACATGATTGAACCTATTATTTTTAAGACTGAAATAAATTTATAGTGTTGAAGTAACCATGCCTCACATGTTAATACATGAGTAGTTTATTATTGGGAGCATGTATAAAGTTTAAATCATTTTTATGACTTGTTATTAAATTGATTACATGTAAATATTGATCATGTAGAATGTTTAATATGTTTTAATTAGAATATAAAATCATGTTATGAGTTGATCATGTATTTAAATATGGAATTAAAACTACATTTCCTTTATTGTAGTGTATAGTCATGTTTTCCTAAGTGATGAGATGTTTAAAGACTATTTAGTTTGATCATGTAAAGCATGACACATAGTGATACAACATGCATAGTTTTATTTTGTGATATGAAAGCCTGGTTTATTTTGAAATCTGAAAGAATATCATCCACATGATAAAATGTTCAAGAAATGTTAAATTTGGGAATGGATAACATGATGTAATAGAACATAGAATGTTCAGTTTTTATTTTATGGGAAGCATATTTTCTTAGAAATCAAATTTTTTGTTTAAGTGTGATAATATTGATTTGTAGTACCACAAAAATTTCACTTTTTATCTTTAACTTGAATATATGTTAGAGTTATTTAAATGTAAGGCATGATTATTTCCCTAAAAATTACTTATAAATGTCGAGTGTTATTTTTAGTTTCATTATTTATTGATTGATTCATTGAATTGTTAATATGACTCATTAAAAATATTTTTCTAAATTATAAAATTTTGTTTTAAAATAATATTTAGGGAGAATATTCTCCATAATATAATTCTAAGTTATGAATTATTATTTTTATTAACATGGAAACTATGTGATAATTTAGATTATGTTTCTTGTTGTTGTTAACATGTACCCCTACTATTATTATGTGTCCTTATATGGTTGTATTGATGGAATCATCTACCCATAATAAAATTTTAACTACTTAAATTCTATAATAAAAAATTTGTTTTGAAAATATTGAAATTAACAAAGTTTAACTTTATTTACACACCTAAATTGTTGTTAATAAGTTATTAGTTGATATATATTTTTGATTGGGTTTGTTGTAATTAATTTTTTGATGGTGGAATGTGTCATGGATTCAATAATATAAAAGGAAGTAAAACCATTCCCTATTAAGATACATTATATTTACAACATGTTTTAATACCGTATGGGCAAGTTAGTGAAGCCCAAATCAGATGATATCCTGATGTAGAGTTTGGGTTCCCTTGATTTGGGTTCTTTAAGCAATGTTGTGTGATTATTGTGGTATTTATTATATTGGCCTATATATAGGATTAAATAGTGGATAAAGTGGTTATTTATAAGAGAGGTGGATTGTGGATGATGTGAAATGGTGTTCTGTTGTGTTTGATAGAGGATGATGATGTGGTTGTGTGGGGTGTTTTGTGATAGATTTGGCTTGACTTTATGTGCTTATTGGGATGTTCTAATGTTCCTCGTGTGTTGATTTATGTGCTTGTGTGACTTATGATAACTTTTTTGTTTCATTGTTTAAAGATATGTTTTGAAAATTTCATTGAGGTTTGGGGTGTGGAAAATAGAATGAGATTTTTTAGGATAGATCCTTGTTGAAGTTTTTAAGTTCATTGGTGGGTCCTCTAATCATGATGCTAAGGATTGGTTGGATGAGGTTAAGGTTGCTTTGGGTTTGGTGAAGACCCCAAATGAATTTGAAGTTTCTTTAGCCATTGGATTATTTTTGAATGTGGATCAAAGGTGATGAGAGATAAAGTGAAATGATCCGAAATAGATAAATTGGGGGACATTTATTGAATTATTCAAGAAAATTTTCCATTACCAAGTTTAGATGCACAATATTTTGAAGGAGATTTAGGATCTTCAATAGGGGTATTAGAGTGTGTGAAACTTTGGTGTCTGCTTTATGGACTTGATTATTAGGTTTTTGTATTTTATTCCCATGGAGAGAGGATGGGTGAAACCTTTTGAAAATGCCTTGAGATTGGAGATTCAGTGATCCATCATGCCTTTTTAGTTTCATTCTTAGGAATTAGTGAGATATCAGATGAATATCATAGAGAAATAGCTGTTTGTGAAAGAGAGTTATGATGAATACACATTTCAAGTGTTTGGGAAGGTGGAGTATAATGTTATGGGTTGTGTGCCTCATGATTTGAAGAGGAAAAGAGTGATGATATTTGATAAATATAGAGTGAATCTTAGTTCTATGGGTTTGAGTAGGTAGAGGTTTCCTATATCTAGTGAGATAGTCTATTTTCAATGTGATACTGTGGGGAACTGACAGTATGACTATCCCAATATTTAGCATGTTTCCCAGTCTTTGATGGAGATTTAGTAGATGGGGAATATATTGTTTAAGTTATACTCCTTCAACTAAAACCTTATATTTGATTTCGAAATTTTATTTGAAACTACGTTGAATGATTTAGAAAAATTAAGTAAAAAATTTTCATGAAAATTTATAGAATTTTACTTTTCAAATAAAATGAAATATTTTAATCAAGATGAGGAAATTACTTATCAAGGTTTGTAAATATTGAAATAAGGTCAAGGTGGAATGAGTAGTTGGGAAAATTTGTTCATGATTGAGGAGGATGGTGCCACTTTAGCTTTATATTGTGGTGGAATTCCACTTGAGAGGTATCTCTTATGATCATGGGGGATCCCAATTGATGTTTTTTGTGGGGATCATGGTTAATCTCTTTTTGAGGTTGTTGTTAGTATGTTGGTTTTGTTTGAGAGGTATATTTCGAGAGAGTGTTTTGGAAAGGTTTTTATTTTTACAGAGGTTGGTTTTCATTATTAAGGAATAGAATCATTTGGGAGATATATGATGTAATGTTATGGGCTTTCCAAATTCATTAATTTCTATGTTTTAGGAGTTTTAGGTTCTTAGATAAGGCTTGGAGGAGGAATGAGGGGATTTAAGATAAAATTTCTACTATAGATTAGTTTTGCAGCCTGGAGTCATGTGTTGCACAATAGAGTGGGTTTTGTAGTGTAGAGGATAGAACTATGTCATAGAGTTTTATTAGATTTGGTATGGTAGTTAGAGAGCTTGATTGTGGTGTGGATCCTTGGGAAGTGGAGTTTTGGTGTCCCTACCAGTTTCGAGGTCATTGTACCATGGAGTTGGGCTGCAATGTGGCCTTCTTATTTTGATTTTGAATTATATAGCACTATCCATTTTTTTTTTGGTTTATAGGATCTCAATATATACTATGTTGGGTTTCTTGAACATGGTTTTTACCAGCTCTATTACAGCATAATCCCTTACTTTTCATAGTGATTTTTATTCCATGTCATCCCTTTGTGGCATGGTGTAGTATGTTACACCATAGTCTTTTAATTCTAGTCCTACCTATAAATTCTAGAACCCCTTAAAAACATATCATTATTTCACTATTTCTCATGAAATTTAAGTGTAATGGGTGAATATTTTAAAGGCACTTTAGCCCCTTTTTAATAAATTTAAACCATAAACTTTGGATATTGGTCCATGGTGATTCTAGTTGAGTTCCACTTATTTATTTTTGGTTTCTTTCCCATTCTTCATCCAAATAGGGTTGTATTTGTGGGAATGACTATTTTGGGTGATATTATGGATAGAGTTGTTTTGGGTGGTGTTTTATAGGTTATTTATTCCTCTTTGGTGTGGTTTTATCCTTGTGGGTGTTGTATATTCACTTCATCTTTTCACAGTAGTTTGAGAAGCATTGATTGAGGTAGGGGATATCAATACTTATCATGTATCTTATGGAATTAATATGATTTAATATATTTTTCGTGTTTTCTCCCAAGTATGATGTTGTTATTTTACTGGGTGTTTTGGTTTATGGGAAGGGGGAACACATAGAAAAATCAATCTCTAAAAATATTTGAATTTAATAGATATGATTAACTGGGTATGGGAAATTGGGGATGCATTATGATTTCTAGGATATTGTGGTTTATTGTTTTCCTTTATTGATGCTCATTTTCATGATTTTATGTTTTTGCTTCCATTGAAAACCTTATCACCCTCATAAATGGATTAATCACTTAAATATTGTAATGGATTTAAATGTGGGTTAAAAAATATTGTAATTGACATTCTATTCATGTTATGAACATATGCTTTTGAGTGATGACTTTTGTGGGAATACCCTTAAAATATTTAAGCACTTAAATTTGGTAATTTAAAATAATATTTATGTGTATGACTTATTGTCCTTTTTGGGTGTGGATTATTGGCCACATGGGTGTTTGTCAATGGTTTTGTAGTTAATGAAATGGGGTTGGGGTATTTGATACTTACCAATATTATTTGAAAAAATGGGTAGGAATGAGTAAATGAATGGAATAAAGAATTTAATAATTATGGTAAAGTGGTAAATGGTGTTATGGGATTAATTTGGTTGATGTGAAATATTTATTATGTGGATTTTTTTCTTAATCTATGTTTTTTATTATTGGATTGATATTATTTCATGAAAATGATTGTTCTATCCTGTTGTCATTATATGATGGAAGTTGTTTAGGGGGAAGGTAAGGTTCAGTGAAACCTATATTTATGGGCTATAATGGCTCATAGTGGTTACATATTTTATGGTTTTCGATTTCTTTCAATGGTTTCATATTTTATTGGTTGTAATGGATCATAGTGTTTACACATTTTATGGGATACAATGTCTTGAGGTTGGAATATACACATGAGATATGATGTATTGTAGTTATAGTTTACTAGAGGTGATGTTGATGATAAGATGAGTTGGTATATAGTGGGGGTCATTCATGGTTGGGGGATGGTATGAGTTTAATTCTATGTTAGTGATACCTTAACATAGATAATGGAATAATGTTAGTGGGGGGTGTACAAGAAAGTAGGAGGGCATGAGGTTGATGTCCTTCATGTTTATATTACCCTACAAATATATGGTTCAGAAGTGGTTGAATTGTGGTGATCATAGTGATGTGGTTATGGATTTGTGATGATATAGATGTGGATATGTGGATAGGTGATTATGCAGTTGTAAATGTATGGAATGATGGTTCATGATATATTACTGGTGTTGTTTCATATTCATGTACCTACAATTAGTGAGGAGGCGATCCTACCAGCTCATTACCAGTTTGAGTGGGAGAGCCCATGAGTAACAAGTTGGAGTTGAGATGAATATATTCAAGGTTCTAGGATGTTGAAGGATTCTAGTATTTTTAATGGAGGTTGTGGTGTTGGTGACATACCATGTGTGAATGTTTGAGATGAAAATATTTGTTGGTAGTGGGAGTTTTATGATGGTGATTCTTGTGCATTTTCTATTTATTTTCCCATTTTTATATATTTTCAATTTTTCTCACTTGGGTGATTTCAATATCTTATTATTACATATTTTATTGAAATTAGATTTTAATTTTTTATAGGGATGATCCTATTGATTACTCCTAAGTTCTCTCCTCACCACATTTTCTAGTGTTTTTAGGATAGATCACCAAAGTTGGGAGTTGTTTTTTGGGTAGCTAGAGTGGAAAATGAGTGTTCAAATTACATTATTTTTGAAGTATTACATTTTTTTCATGAAGTTTCATTTAGTATTGTGGAATTTTATAATTTTCATTTTCTATATGGAGTTGACTTGGTGGATTTTTATGTCTTATTCCTAGAAATTAAGAGGGTAATGCCTCCCATTTAATATTTTTTTATATACCGTTAGTGCTAGTTTCTAACTCAGGGCCTACTGGAGGTAAGAATACTGGGTTATTATCTCCCTATCTTCATTTATGTACTAGGAGGGGTACCTCTGGGGGTAGTATCTTGTAAAAATAAGTATAATGATCATATTATATTTATTTTAAATGAAATGTTTCTAGGTGTCTATTAGAGGTTAGTGAGAGTTCTATAGTTTTCTAAAATAAATATGTTTGATAACATATGTAAAATAGGAAATTAGTCTTATATTAATTAAGACTAAGGTTAATTTATCTAAAATGACTTAATTAGCTACACAAGTTCTAGGGAACATGATATACTAGATTAGATTAAGGAGTTTCTAAATCAATGTCATGGTAGATAGTTGATGTGGTATTAAAAAGATACAAGATTAAATAATTTACCCAAATTGGTTCTAGTGTCACATATTATTAGTATGATTAATAGACTACATATTCATAAGAGAAATTTGGAAATTTATATCACATTTCATGATATGTACTTAGGTTTTATCTTACATATTCATACAAAATAAAGTTCAATTATAAAAAAAGACTAGGACAATTTCATAGGATGATAGTCAGAACTGTCCAAAAGTGTTTAAGAAAAATCAGGTGAGTTCTTGGTAATTGGAGAAATGAGAATACTAGTTTATAGGGATATAAAATTACTTTTTTAAAATCACTTTGATATGGGATCATATTATTGTATGGTGATATGCATGGGTAAATTGTATTACAACTAGTAGTTGTTATATCTAAATTCAACCGAGTACATTGCAGATTCTTATACAGCTTAAGAAGAAATTTTAACAATTATTTATTCTAGGTTTTGTAGATTTTACCTAGATAATAACATTCAATCATACCATGATGAATTCTAAATATGGAATTATCCAAGATGTCAGGGACGATAAAGGAAAAAAGGTTTGTACTCATTGATATCATCACTTGATGTATTTTCATAAAGAGATGAGGTCGTAGTATGTAGAATAACCATGAGTAGAATTGTGGGATAAATAGATATATCAATATCTCAGTAGAAGAATATTTATCATGTGAGGCTAACCAATTGGATAATTAGTAGTTGACTCTAGTGAAAGCGGGAGTTTCTATTGAAGTTGGTGACTAAGAACCAACTATTTTTAAACTTGTATCACCAAAATATTCCTATTATTGAATATTAATTAATATCTTATCACTTTATGATCATTATTTTTCATGAAATCTATGTGATAATGTCATGAGGGTACTTTTCACTCCAAGTGGTCAGGAAATTTCCCCACTATAATGAGAACCTTGAAGTGTTATGACTGTGTTCTTAAATATATGTTCTATGGATGAATGATATTATTTTAAAAGACACCAATAATAAATGCTTTTAGGGTTAGGGGATCATAAGACATTGATTCTTATCCTCACAAAGTTCATCCTTGGTAATCTCAAGATAAGAGGTTATGATAACTTGAACCACTATTAAGAAATCAACATTTATATGTGTCATTGGAAGTTTCTATCAATGGACACGTGTAATGATCATCATAATTTAAGATTATTATTAATATATATAATGAATCATGTAATTTGATACATTGAAAAAAACCTAATGAAATATTCTTGCAGTGAGGTAGGATACGTTGGGTGTGTCACAAGTGATATTTCATTAATGTATAATGATAGGAAGAATTTTTACATTCTGGTTTTTAACGGAAGTTCATATCTTATTCCCTTTGATGGGAATGGAACTACCAAATTAAGTCCTTGGATATGATGTTATTTCAACAAGTTTACTTCTAAATAGTCAAAGAAAGAGACATCAAGCATATAGATCAATGACATCAGTATGAAACCTGCTTGATTAGAGATATTTTGATAAAAGGATTATATTAAACAATATGAATTTGTATGAGGTTTTATGTCATTATGAAATTGAATTCTTTCTCCATGGGTGATTTCTCATGTTTCTAGACACTAACCTTGGAATTGAGGTGGTTTTTTCATAACACCATTATGAAAAGTGCCTAGAGGGTCGCACACTAAGTGTATCTAGAACCTCAGTTAAATTCTATATGAATTTAATATGTTGAATAAATATTATTATTGTATGTGGTTAAATAATTTTTCACATTTGGTTGATCATATATATATATATATATATATATATATTCAGACACCGGTTATTTAATAGAATATCATGTGAGTTTAATATTAAATAAATATTTATTAATTAGATAATTATTTATTTAATTATGTGAATATACAAATATTTATTTATATCTTGTTTATTTACAAGGTATTTTTATTTATTTATTTGGTTATGTGAGTATTTAATAAATATATATATTTTATAGTTTAGTGAATATAATATTTATTTATTTATTGGAAAGTAATCTAGTGAAGTTTAATTATTTTAATAAATATACATTATTTATAATTTGATAAATACTAATGAGGACTTGTGAACTGAGTTTAATGGTCTAATGAGAAATAAAATATAAAATATTATTTTAATAAATATTAATTTATTTATTTAATTAAATAATATTTATTTATATATGAGTTTAGCACATGTGAAGTAAATAATAATAATAATATTATTATTTATACAGACGGTTCACTAGAGATTAAGAGAATAATAAAACCCTTTGTGAAATTATTTATTCTCTAACCCTAGGTCTACAAATACCTGATTATGTTATTCTCTAACCTAGATAATCCTTATCACCATTGCTGAAAACACATTTTAAAGATAATCCTATAAATCCCTAGAGATCTATTCTCACAAAATTCTCTCAAGAATGGAGATAAATCTTCTTCCATCACCCTCTCAAGTATGAAGAGAACTAGAGTAATTCCTTCTCGCCTTGAAGGATTCTATTGTGGTCAACAATGATTGAAACAAGTTCTTGAATCATCCACACTATAACTTGAAGAATTCTATAGTGATGATTGGAGTTTTATGGAGCATGTGGATCACCACTAGATATAATCTACCCTTTATTCCTCTAATTAAATGATGGTATAATAGAATGAATCAACCAAATCATCAATGAATAAAGAATTCCAATGATAGATAATTGTTTATCTTGACTCAAATTAATTATAAATTATATTTTATGATCCAATATTGTGGATTATGGGGTTGTAATTTGTCTAGTTATGGGGAAAATCTGAATAAGTTAATTAATTTTCATTGTTGGTAATGGACTTGACCACTACTTATATGCCTTTAAACCTTTAACTACATGTTTAAACCATGATATCCAAACAAATTCCATTTCTATATAGGTAAAAAAATATATGGTGATCTTCTGGGTGTTTAAATGCCCAACAATGTCTTCATCAATATAACCTTTCAATTTACTATCTTTTCCAAATCCTAATACTATATCTTCTAATCCCTTTAATTACCAGATGATACACTTCACAACCTCCTAGTGTTCCTTCCTCAAATTTTACATGAAATGGATAACAACTCCCATTTAAAATAAAATGTCCAATCAAGTATATATCATGATGTATATCAGGATACCTATCACTAATGTAAACACAACATTCACCATGTATCAGTACTCATATTTTATTTAAGCACCTTATACTTTAAAAATTTGAAGTGTCTAACTATGGAGTTGGGAACGTATTATATCTAGTGATTCCAAACATTGAAATGATCCTCCAAATGGATTCCCTTTGAGATAGAACCAATATACTGACTTCCCTGTCTCTCACAATCTTCACTCCCAATATCTCATTGTCCTTTCTAATATCACTCATATAGAATCTTCCAAATAACTAATGCTTCATATTTTGAAAAATCTTAATTTATGGACCAATTAGAAACATATCATCCATATATAGAATAATTATGATTAAAATTCCATCATCCCATGACTTCTGGTAGAAACAATAATCCATGTTGCACCAAGTGAAATATTTCTCATCTATGAAATCATCAAAATTATGATTCCACTACCTTGGGACCTCCTTCATGACATAGAGGACTTTTTTTCTCTTAAAAACCAATTCCTAATTCCACTAATCCACAAAACCCATCAACTAATACATGAATATATTTTCCTCCAAGTCTCCATAAATAAAGTTTGTCTTCACAACCATATTCTCTAAGTAAATATTATTAATAAAAACCATTCTCAACACTATCTAGTTGGTAGTGTTCATAGATATTAGTGATAAAATATCTAAGATATCAATCCCTTCATTATATTAAAATCCATTCACCACTAGTTGTGACTTATAATTCTTCTTACCATCAGCCTACTATTTCAAATAGAAAAACCACATATTATACAATTATTTTTTCCTTTACGGTAACTCATTCATCTCTCATGTTTCATTATTATCTGATGAAAACATTTATTATTCCATTACACTGTATGGATTCACTAGGAGTGGCTAGTTCTTTTGGGATTTATGGTTCTCCTATATCCATTAAAGTAATAATTTCACATCAACTCTAAACCTTTAAACCAGTTTCTTGACTTTGGTAAATCTATATACTATAACATATGACTAAGTTATTTCTAATAATACATCTTATATTTCTCTATTTACATGAAAAACATCTTACGATGCTCTAAAACTTGTAGATTTACCTCAAGATTCATCCATACAAGATAATTATGACACATATTCTATAGTTCTATCTTTCAGATTTCCAGTGCTTCCATCTAAACTCTTCAAAAAATTATTTTCTTTCAATACTCCTACTTGTATAAAATTTTAATTTGTTAATAGATTCTATAATTTAAAATTATTTCTCAAAAAAGTTCCATTCCTTACAAAGAACCTTATAATTGAAGAGAACATCCCATATCCAGATTATCTTTTGATGATCATCATCCCAAAGTTAGAATCCAAAATTCTTGTCACCATATCCCAAAAAGAAAAATTTCCTAGAATTTTCATCAAGTTTATCTCTATATTTGGAATCAAAATGGAACTAAGAGATTTTAATGAATTTTTTTGGTGGCTTAATTCTAGTAATTTTACAAACCATAGTTTTTCCAAAACTTGTTATCCCAATAGAGTTGACAAACTTACATTAACAAGGTAGACTTTTTGTGTTCACTAGTTCCAATAAACTTTATTAGGGAATTATTGTCCAAAAATTCATACCATACAACTTTTATATTAACATTTAGTTCATTTTATATACCATACTATTATGTTGAGGTGTTTTAGACACAATTCTCTCTATCCCAATATACTTCTTTCAACAAAAGTTCTAGAATTTCCTTTCATTATACTCGCCCCCATTTTTGGATCATAATAATTTTAAAATACAACTAGTTTCCCTATAATCCATGGATTTACATTGAATGAAAGTTATAAATACATCATAATTTTTCTTCATAAAGTAAATACACTATTTTCTTAGTTCATTATCAGTGAAATTCATGAAGTAAAGTGATCCACTATGAGATTGGACTAAGGATGGACCCCAAACTTCCAAGTGAAACATTTATAACTTTAAGGATATTATATTTTAACCATTAAAATCAAATGATAATATTTTATACTTCAAAATATCACAAATATCATAAATTCTTAACTCTGAATGATTGAGATTCATCATGCCATTTTCCATTATAACTTTCATGTTCTTTTCACTAAGATGTTCGAGTTAAAAATTCCATAACTCCATACTATCAGGCAATGATACTCTGATAATTAATGCCCCCTGTGATCTATCAGTTGGATTTAGGGTCCCATTTTTTACTCCTCATGAGATCACCATGAATCCTTAAGTCACCTTCCAAACTCCATTGAAAAAACTAGTACCACAACCAGCCTCAACTAGCTGTCTTACAAAAATTAAGTTCTTATATAGCCCTAGGATTCATCTAACTTCTTTCAATTGTAAGAACCTTACATCTTTCATCCATACATTATCATATCCCCCCAAAATTTTCAAATATTTATCATCCACCAAATATAATTTTCCAAAACATCTATACACATAATTTACCATGCTTCCTTGATCTAAAATTGAGTGATATGATTATCCTAATTCAATCACCCATGACTCCACTAAAATATTTAAACTGAGAAAAAAGTTGTTGGATCTGTAAATTGTACTCATAAAATTTTAAATCCCATAAGACGATCCTTCAGACATTATATTGAGATATATGTAATCATTCTTGACATGTCCTCTTTTCCCACATTTCCAACATGTAAGACAAAGTCCAACCGATTTACCTCAAATTATCTCACGAAACCTATCTTCTGATTATTTATTATGAATTATATATTGAGGCGAGAATCCAATTAATTTGGTATTTAGAATGGTTATAAAAGGTTATTTATTCTCCCTCTATCTAAGTCCTTTAATTTGGAATAAGTTTTTAACATCTTCAAACACCAAGATGTTTTTATATAGGAATTGTTGACACCATTACCACCACATCCCAACACCATCTATGAACCTCAAATTTTCTGATTTGATATTACCTCAGATCATGTTGAAGTTATTCACATGATATTCCATATGTATACCTTCTGATAGCCTCATTTTAAACATCCTCCAAATTATGAAAACTGTATTAAGTATCATTGGATTCTCATACATGTATTCTAGGATATTCATCAACTCCACCATGGTATTTACTTCCCAAATATTAAAATACACATTTTGTGCCAATAAAATCTTCACCAACCTAAGAATATTCATGTAAAACTATTTCAATTCTCTAATATTAATCACTATGACTTAAATATCTTTAATAGAACCTATAAATAAATTTTAATGAGATATTATACTATATTTATTTTCTAAAAACTGAAGTAAATTCCATCAAAATTTTCTATCTGGACCTTAAATTTGTCTGAAATCATGCCTTTCAATGAAATTAAACTCCCAATAAAATAAAAAAATAATGTCAAGGAAAGAGAGCAAGAGTTACCTAAGTTTCCTTTGAGTGTAATGATGAGTGTGCTAAAAAACAACCCCAAGCTTTGATACCACTTATTAGGAATCAACCAACTTCTGATAACTATAATTTATCTTTTGTATGGTTCATGTGGTGGAAACATATCCTCCAAAAGGAATCCCTTGAGCTAGGTGTAAAAAAATATAGAAAGTATTCAAACTCTACTCAGCACACCAAGCCGACCTCATACACACTCAAGAAAAACTCACCTACTCACAAAAAATCAAGAGAAAAATTATAAAGTAAAGTACACATGAGTTTAAATGGTTTGGACATGAGTCCTATATCCATGGGGAGAAACAATGCCACATTTTCCATTACAATAAGAAGATTCAAGAATTATAATAACTCTTCCAAATTGGTAAATTAGACCACTAATTATAGGTAATACTAAATACCATTCGCATTACATGTGTACTAGTGGTTCTAAGTTCTTATTAAAAGTATCATACAGTAAAACAAATGCATCTCCATCCAATATTCATGGATGACCCACAATTTAACATGGAAAATCTTGATCTCCTATTTCAATCAACCTATGAATACTAAAACTATTGAACATTGATAGGTTTACTATCTCTTTTCTGCGATCCATAAGGATTAATCTTGTAAATTTTACTGAAAATATTCTAGTCCATTGAACAGTGCACACACCTCATCAGATGATACCATAATCTGATCATCATTCCATTTGATGGAGGTTATCTACTACCTCTACTTGAACCTCAAGACTAAGATTGTATCTAGAGAAAATTTTTTCCATAGATTGAACCAACACTTGAAAAATATTTAAACTACCTCAATGGTCCAAATTAATTCTTGTTCATGTGAAGATTGATCAAGAGTTCTTACTTACTCTAGTGGTGATAACTAGATCATGGATTGTGAATAAGAATGGTGATAGCGGTTTTAAAATTATGATGAGTACATCTATAGGTTGAAGGTTTTGGCATATTCAAAATAATTATGATCGAATCAAGGTAAGAAGGTTTATTTGGGTGAGTATCTTTAATTTTAGTCAATTTTTTGTATCATGCTTATATAAATATGTACTTCGTTCATTTATGTAATGTAAGTTCCTATTATTTGGGAGTATATTTTGATTACTCAATATTGGATTGATTTTTAGCTTCTATTCAAAACAATAAAACTATATTGCATTCTTTGTATTTTTTCAAGTTTTTTATTTATCATATTTTTTCTCATATCTTTTATAGTATATTTGTCTGTGATTCTTCTATCATACATGCAATAACAATTGGAATAAAATACATTATATATAGTATTATGTACTACTTTCTATTTTTTTTCAATCTTGTATACCACTCAACTCTTACTGATTAGTTTCAATTTTTGTTATACTATATTGAATTTTTTATTTGTATAATTTATTCTGGATCAGTATATTGAATTGAAAGTGTTTTTTTTATTTTATTCACAATATGAACATAAAATTTTCTACTATTTGTATATTTATAAATATTTTGTATCATTAAATGTTTATATGTTTGAATTGTTCATGTATCACCATTGTTTTATCGTATAATTCCATTATGAATCTTGGAATTTTTATTCACTAGAAAACTTCTTTTCTTGTTTGATGTGATTGGAACTGAATATCAATTTTTTTAATGTAAAACTGTTTCATAATAATTAGAAACCAATTTATAGACAATTCAAATATTTTTTATTTTTTATCTCCTAAAACATTATGATAATAAGTGTGACTGTAGATTGTTAAAGGTGGTGGTTCTTATATGAACAAACAAATCTACCACACTAATTGACATCAAAGTTAATATTATCATTATATTGGATTTGAATAAATTAAAAATTGAAAATATTGATTGAAAAATAATTTCAATTTATGGTGTATTAAAATTCATGAATTACTATTTTATCAAGTTTATTTCGATGTTCCCCATGACACTAAATAACAAATTTATTTTATATTCATTGATGAATAGTGAATTGTATCTTGCATGAAAGGATTATACCATAAAGATATGTATCATATATTATGATATGTATTTTTCATAGAGTAAAATAACCATATATAAAAAAATCCTTATATATTTAAGCTCATGGGAATTTAATATTTTATAACACAAAGATACCAAATGCTAGAATTTGGAATATCATATTATATGATATGATTGAGTCATAGTTCCAGAAATTGAATGGATTAATTTATTTGTAACTACCATGAATTATTTATCCATCCAAACATTAAGGGGTTAACTTTCAAATCTCCCTAACACATCATATATCATTAAAAGAAATGTGGGAATTAATGGGATGAGGCTTATGGAAATTATAACCAAAGGAATAAATCATATATTTATAAAATTTGTGAGTAAATTATTATCTTTGAGAGTGTCCCCATAGCCTATATAATAGAGGCTAGACCATGAGTTTGGTGTGTGCCCTCTCCTTGAGTGATCTATGGGTGAAGTTATCTTCCTTTCAAATATCTTTTCCTTCTCCCTTCTTTTCTTTTGATATAATAGCATATCATAAAGGTTGAAGGATGCTGCCTAAAAAATTTGGGATATTTAGTGAAATATATTAATATAAATCAATGATAAGAACATTATGGTTTTCCTTGGTGATATTTATCAAGAAAATAAAGAATTTATAAATAGTTACATTTAATGATGTAAGATATATGTGTTTATTTCTAGTATCATATCATTTCAGTTTCAATGGAATGGTGTTCTTAGGTTTTATGGTTCAATTTCTCTTCCACTACTTTGGTTAATGGTTAGTTATCTATTAAAAACCTATAAATGGAATTAAAGTAATACCATGAATTTTTATTTATTAAATCATTTAAGAAATGAAGGATTTTGTTTTTTTAATTTTCATAATACCCTTTATAAAACATAATTTAGATTTTGTTATGATTGATTGAGTCATAGATTATGATATGGGATATCATAACTTATGAAATAGGATATCATAACTTATGAATCAATACAAATCTATTGTTTTTTTAGTCAGATCATACAAAATTAGGTAATCTTATTTGATAATAACACTTTTTTGGTTTTTGAAGGGGTCTTATAACACTTATTAAAGGAAGAAAAAGTGATCAAGAAACCTAAACCACGATCTCCACACAAGATTATAGAAACCATGCATATAACTAAAAATGAAGAAATATATAAACAATATGTATACTTTACACCAATGAGAAATAACTACATCAATCATCATCATTTTTTGTTGATGAAGATCACCAAAATGGAATCTATAAGGCCTCCCAAATATGAAGGTATCTATGGGATTCACTTGAATCTATCATCATACGAGTGGAATCCACCATCATCCATGGTGTGTTAGTGAATCACATGGATAAGGATAAAGATAAAGAGATATTTAGATTCTAGGGAGTTTGTTTTAAGCATGAACCACCCAAAATCATTTCTATGACATGGTAGTGGGATCTTTATAAGGCCCTTAGGGATACTCCTTGAGCATTTTTTTCATTAACTAATGGATTATAACACGTGAGTTAATTCCTCACCCAAAACATCCATCCTATTAATGAGTTAGACTCCCTTCATATTAAATATTATATAAAAATACATTAAATAATATCCAACATGGAATAAAACATTGAATGATAATAGTTATCATTCATACACCAATGATTGTATTTAATTCCATCATCTCATGCATACTTCAAGCCAACCATACATTGAGATAATATATTATCAAGATATTCATCTCATTAATATCATAATATATTAGTGAAAATGAAATCTTATCCCTTTAGTTAAGAATATATCAAAAATATCATATTATCATGGTATGTTTAAGGATGAATTAATGGATATATATCCTCAAGATTAGACTTTAGGGTATGTCATATCCTTCAATTAACCACTTTCACTAAAGCCTAAAAGACTTTGTTCTAGATCACTTTATTTTGTATAATATACAATAACCTATGAAAACATATCCCAAACTCATTTGTATATCTTCCAAAATACTTTTGGAAAGCTATCATAAACTTCACTATGTATCACATCATATGAAATAACCCATCCAAAAAAGATTTTAGATTAACTATAAATCACTTTTAAAGAATCTATTTGACTCATACTAAATTCCCATTTAGTTAATTAAAAAGTGTGACCCCACAAGAATTTTTAGTATTGAGAAAAAATTTGAATCTTTGGATATATAAATATAAAAAAATAGACGCCTATAGTAAAGAATTAGTGATACTCAAGCTACAAAGGGATCTGACATGATTTCTATCAAACACTCTATACCCATGTACACTAGTCACATCAAATGCTAGAAATAACTCTCAGACATTCACGTTTTCTAATACATCAAGTTACCATGAGACATGACATATGTTAATCTCATATATATAACTTATAAGTTCTTGATTATCTAATTATCAATTGACTAGGTCGATGAATACATGACATGTCATTCACATTTATGGATAAACACATCACATGTTACTCACTTGAATAGATAAGCATATCATATGTATCATCTAAGTGCGATGGCACTCTCCTCATTCTATCTCAATCGAGGGCCTTAATGTTATAATCATCACATGAGAGGAAAAATCCCATATTGGTCAAGCTCTAACTGATGAAATGATCAACAATATACCCAGGCTTTCCCTGATTAGGTAATCATTAAGGCTTTCATAATAAATCTATCAAAGTATAAAGATTCTCATCTAGGTATCTTTCCACCCTAAGGTAATGGGGAAAATATGATCTGTGGACCCATAGTTTACCAAATACATAGTGTACGATACTACATGTAGGATACAAAGTGGGTTACCCAAATCATAAAAATACTTTTTATACCTCATGAGCATATTTTGTATATTTATATAGAAATATTACTCATTCTAACCTTAACATTTCATCATAACCTATAATACTCCATGATGAACATTGGTTACAATAACTTAAATCCATACTTCAATAGGTAAATTATAATTATATATAATAAAATTTATATCAATATATACATTTATATAGATAAAATTATAGAATGATAAAGTAAACATTTCCTTTTAGATGACTCATTTTATATTCTTAAAAATATTTAAGAATATTTAACAAAACCCTAAATAAGCACTTGTTTATCATATCATATATAATATACTTCTTGATCATCCCTATGTTTACTTAATTTTTCAGGGTTTTTTTAACTCATTACATATATATGTAATTCACACCACATCACTATATGACCACCTAATAAAATACTCTTACTAAACTCTTTAGTAAGTGAAATCTATAAAGAAAACAACTTTGAGTAATGGTGATATTTAAGAATAATATTCCTAATGTTAAAATACTTAAACATAATAAAACTCCATAACCCCACAACATCAAATTTTATGATTCCAATACCTTCTATTGTCTATTTAAAACTTTTTTATGTTTTACATCATCATCCTTGAAAATCTTTCCATCAAAAATTTCCCTTGAAATTTATTAGTAAATGATGTAACTATTTATATTATTAATTTACCAAAAAATTCTAAAATTATTTATCCTTAAGTGAAATTATCTTTTTAAGGTAACTAAATATAAATATTTACATTTTTATTTTCTGATATACCCTAAATTATTTTAGAATATTAAGTGAAATTCACTTGGAATTTTCACTGGAATAATTTTTTATTTTTTAAATTTGAACTTCCCTAAGTTCAAATATACTCCCACAAGCCTCTTAGATACTATATTATTTTCAGAATATCATGATAAGATATAAAAAAATATTTTGTGTTGTGAAGTAAAACTTATTTACTTTTAGTAGGAATATTTTACAAATAAACTATTATTTCCATATTATATATGGTATTCTATGTGCTTAGATAATTTTATTCTAAAAGAAGACTAGTGATTAAAACATGCCACTAGTAACTAGTAGGAACACCTTTTATTATATTTTAACAAATATATTGATAAACACTTTATCTAGGGTAATTTTTTTATCCTTGTATCTATCATTAGTATGTTATAGAATATTATAAATCATAAAATACATGTATTAATTTAATCATATTATCCTATTCACAATGAATCTTTGTTTATGAAAAAATTATCTTATCATATATGAGAGAAAATATGAAGATACCTATCCTTTACTTATATACACCTGATATTGATATATTCCTTTACATTCAAATATTTGATACATAAAATCTTTACTTCATCACTTGAATGTAAACTACAATATTTATCAATTCTTCCCATGATTTTAAACTCTTGTATAATTAAAACACCTATAAAGTATAAATTTGGTATCACATACCCTTTAAAACCAAATAATTGATTTCTATAGCACTAATACCTGATAAGAAAATTCCATGAATTTTTCAAAACCCCTTTAGTCATCTCAAATAATTCCATACTATTGAATAATTACCCCTTCCTAATAATACCCTTAGGTTTCAATGACCTTAAATGGATACTTGAATAAACATTATTGGACCCTCCAACCAAATTTTATTCTTCTAGTTTGAAAATTTAAAATTTTGTACTATTTTTATAGAACTATAACTTAGACATCATATTCATAGTTCATATATCCTCAACACTTGATAATATTGGGTAATTTTTTTAAAACTAATACATATTGTTGGAGAATTTTTTTAGATGAAAATTATCTGAATTCCTTAACCAGAACATTTATTATGAGAAATATTTAGTCTCTCTAAGTCATTATCATACTCAATCATATTAAGTATAATTTTATATACTCAATAACATTGAGCACATGAGAGTAAAATTCCTTAATTTATTTTGTATCCAATTCCTTTGAAACCCTAAGTGAATCATTTTATGATTCTTAGAATAATCTAGATTATCCTTTTGAATAACATTAATTATTTCTCACTCAGGTTGGTTTTGTAGTAATACATATAATCTTTATTACTTGAGATATTTTCTTAAATTACTAGTAAAATGAGTTTCTTAAATTAATAATCTCTTTTCAAGGATCAATTTAAAATTTAAGTTTGATGTTGACGCTATTCATCTACAACAGAATATTTTTTCAGATGAGTATCATGCTTTATTACCATTTAATAAGAACTTTTATTAAATTATTTTCCACCAAAATGATGACCCCATTTTAAATTCATCATATCCATTAGTGATATAATATCCATATTTCATCATGACTTACACTAGTTATCACATAAATAAGCAATAACTATAACTAGAAGACAACTATTTTCAATCATATCATATATGACACTTTGATACCTGAGGGGGAAAATATTTACCCAGTCCATTAAAAAGATTAGATTAATTCCATTCCTATAGTATCCTAATGGTTAGGGTTTCACAGATAAGTGTAAACTAAATAAAACTCCAAGAAAAAGGCACATAATGGTTAGTATCACTTCATTTCTTTCTTTCCTTATATAACCCATGGGCGTCTAATAGTTAGGTTCACCTGTACTGAATGATCAAGGTTTTGAAAAGTTCCACTTAGGAAGGAATTTAACACTTAGTATTTGAATGATATTTAATCTCAGTATCTTATCTCATGTTTTCCCCTTTAATGATGCATGATGCATGATTATTGTGATTTATTTTTGAATCAATTCCTTATATGAAATTAACATATTTGATTCATATTGATGTGTAACTCCTTACACAACTCATGGTTTGTGTTACTCACCCAAAAACATAATCCAAATATATTTATGCATATTTAAGTTAATCATATGAATAAAGTACAAGAAATCTTCATTTAAAGGTTTAAAATTACAGGAAATTGTAAAAATTCATAAAAATAATCCTAGAGCTATAGATATCCAACCCGCACCCTCTAGAATAAGGCATAATCCTCATGTATAGTGAGAATTCCATCCCAAATTCTTTTTACCTAGTGATACTTTACTCAAGATAGAATATAACTCATCACAACTCTAACACCTAATAGTACAAACTATATTAACCAACTAAGTATAAACTAATAACTTAACTTATAAACCAGATTTAAGGTATATGGAAACTAAATCCTTTTATCATACACAAAATGTAACTACTAAGATGAATGTATGCTAATCTTTAGAAATAGTTTAACAATTAAACTAAAGCATACACATATTCATAATATAAATAATTTATAATTATGAATAATCTGGGTATAAACTTTAAATAAATGAACATTTGAAATATTTAAACTTGAGATAAATATTTTTAAACAATTTATAAATAAAATATAACAATAAACACTTTATAATTAAGATATTTATTATTGAAATACCATAATATTAAATATAAATTTTTTATATTAACATAATAACATGAAATATTTCATATTATTCATTATATGACATTTAATTTAAATATATGATATTTTAAGAATTGTAACATTTTATAATCCAATTTATATTATGTAAAAAATTTACATAATATGACTGAAAATTATATTTTTATTTTATTTTCAAAACTACTATTTGGGTGAGTGGGAACCGGGCCATACAAGACATTACCAAATCACAAAAATAAAAATCTAGCTAAGACAAAGTACACTTTAATTCAAATCTCCCCAAAATACATTTTATCATAATTTATAAACAATTTATAAATAATAAATACCATGGACCTCAGATTAAGTGATCACATAAAACTTAATATCAATGTCTATGTTAAGATTACATTATCACATAATGTAATATCCGACTTTGAGTTAAGATTACATTGATCACATAACATAGCGTCAATGACCCCGATGCGAGTTATGTTATCGCATAATCATAACACCAAGCACTCCCTTGAAATGATGTCATCACAAAATTTATTATTTAGGAGAAGCGCCACACATTATATTATCTCACAGTGCAATGTTAAGTAGAGAACCTTATATTATGTTATCCTATCACATAATGTTAAGGGACTATGACTCAGACTATGTTATCAAATAATATAGCATCAAACCCACTAATTGAGATTATTATTATCATATAATGTAATATAAATTTTTAGATGAGATTACATGATCAACATAAAATAATGTTTATGAACTTGGTTGAGATTACATTAATGCTCAACTTAATGTCAAGTTCTCAATAGAGGTTACATTATCAAAATGTAACATCAAGTTGACTACTATTCATTTTAAAAAATAATTTCATGAATTTTATTAACATAGACATATTTTATACCACTACTAGGTTTATAAGGGGTCTAATAACACTTATTAGAGTTAACAAAATCGATTAATAAACCTAAACCAAAATCTCAATGAAATATTACAGAAACCATGCATAAAACTGAAGATGTGGAACTTTAAAAATGATATATATACCTTACATTAATAAGAAACAATCATGTAAATATTCATCAATTTTGGATGAAGAATATCATAAAAATTGGTAGCCATAGTATATCCCACCTCTGGAGGTATCCATGGGCTGCATCTGAATCACTTGTCATACGAGTGGAATCCACCACCATCCTTGATGTTCTAGTGCATCATAGAGTTAATAAGGGAAATGAAGATATATTTGGGTTCCATGAAGTTTTGTAAAAGTATAAATCACTCACACACATTTCCATTGCATATCAATGGGATCTTTCTAGGGCCCTCAAGGACTATCCTTTTTCATTCATGCATTAACTCTTATGTTATAACAAATGAGTTAATTTCTTGACCAATACATGTATCATATGCATAGATTAATCTCCCTTCATGTTAAATATTATATAATGGCCCTTTAAATAATAAAAAACATAGAATAAAACCTTTAATTATAATATTTATCATTTATCCACCAACTATTATAGATTACAATATTTCATGCACACTACATGACCACAATACATTGAGCCTACCTATTCTCAAGATATGAATAACATGAATATCACTATAAATTGGTGTTAATTCACTCATAATCCTTTTCTTAAGGATACAATGGTATTAAAATATTCTCAAGGTATTATTAAGTATATGTTAACAACCATGTATCCCCAAGCTTAGGTTTTAGGGCATATCATCTCCTTCAGCACTTTACCACGAGTTTAAAAAATAGAGTGACATATCAATTTTATGATATATTATTTTATCATAAAATAGTAATAATGACCATATTTGAGTATTAAAATATCAATCATATAGCTAAATGAATAGCACATAAAGGGTTTATGTGTCATTTTTTTATCAATTGTATCATATGATTGATCCAAATGTGAGAATGGTATAGAGTAAGAGGTTTCCAACCTCTGATACCAATTGTAGGATCGAAATATAATATGAGATGCTCAATATACAAGAGGGGGGGTGAATTGTATACTTTAAAAATTCCTTTGGAACCTTTAAAGTTAGTTAAGAAACTATAGTTTCCTTAAGAAAAGGAAAGGGCTAAGTTTAACAAAGTTAAACTAAGTAAATTCACAACACCTCTAATACCGAACTAAACTTAGAAAGAAATTCCAAAAGTAGGTTCCGGAAATATGGTTCCGGAAATTGAAACTTAACAAAAGTTACAATATGAGATTCTACCTTAAAGCGTATATAATCTAAATGAATCAGAGTAAGTAAGGAAGTATAAGAAAGTTATACTTTCCTTAAGATACAAATTGCAGCGGAATAAAGACAAGTAGTAAAACTACTAGTAACAAAATAATAGTCTTTTAACCCAAAGAGAAGGGTATCCAACAACCTTGGATAAAGGTCCCTTGATTTATACTTTCAAGCAAGTCTGTCTTACCCACACCAGGGTAAGCCCTCGATACGAAGATCGGAGTCTCTGTCTTGCTATCCCCGCAAGCCCTCAACTTCAAGGTATTTGGAAACCTCTGTCTTTCTCAGTAAGAAAGCCCTCGATCTTTGAGGTAGTTGGCACCTCTGTCTTCCTATCCCCGGAAGCCCTCGAATGTAATCACCAACATTCGGAGTCGCATGAAGCTTTGAGAGTTGATAAGAGACTCTCTCTCTAGAAATCACTTCAACATCATGTAAGCACTTTTTCAGCAATCAGCATATTAGCCATCAGCATCATCAGCTTCGAGCTCTTTCAAATGAGCTCCTATTTATAGGTAAGGTCGGATCCTCTCCAACGGTCATATTTTCCTTAAAGATCAGAGGGACCTGTACACGTGTCACTTAGACAACGATTAGTTTATAACAAAATGGACGACATCGTTTTATAACAAAGTGAGTGTAACTGAATGTACGACATCGTTTTAAACTCTAACATAAAGGTTCGGAATAGAAACTTCGGAGTGAAGGTTCGGAATGAATAAATTCAGAGTGTATAAAACAATGATAATCATATTCTGTTTAACAGGTGAATTCGGAATGAGAATTTGGAATATGAATTCGTCATCAGAAATCGTAATGAGAATTCATCATCAGAATTCGTAATGAGAATTCATCATCAGAATTCGTAATGAGAATTCTTTATCAGAATTCGTAATGAGAATTCGGAATGATATTTCTTCATTAGAATTCGTAATGATAATTCTTCATTGGAATTCGTAATGAGAATTCTTCTTCAGAATTCGTATCCTGAATCTGGAATAGAACTTAGTCAGAGTTCATATCCGGAATTCGGAATGAAACTTCCTTATAGTTCTTGTCCAGAATCCGAACCCTAAAACAGAATGCTTTATATCAAAGTTTCAATGATTCCGAGAAAATGAATCCGAAACTCATACTTAAGAAAAATATGGATGAAAATATGATAAGGATAATTTTTCTTATAAAAGCGATTTTCCTTAAGAAAGCAATTTTCCTTATAAAAGCAATTTTCCTTAAGAAAGCAATTTTTCTTAAAGATAAGGTGTTTGTGATTTTCAAAACAAGAAGGAATGGAAAAGTCATAAGGAAAACCTTATTGACTCAACACCAAAATCGTTAAGTATGTTTTGTTGAGAAATATTGTTTTTATTTATTTTAAATTATGAATTAACTTTTATTAATTATAAATGGTTTATAAATTATAATTAAATGCATTTTGGGATATTTCATAATGTATAATTTTATTTATAAATTAATTAATTATAAAGTGATTATAATTAACTAATTAGTTATTTTTAAAACATTTATTAATAAATATTTCTTAATATTAAGTGTTAATATTAATATTCCTTTTTGAAAATTATATGGAATTAATTATAATTTAGATATAGAATTTTTATATGTAAATTATAAGTGTAATTTATAAAGGTTTTATATGTTAAAAAATTAGGAAAAATATATAGTGTTTGCATTAAAAAAAAATGATTTTTTCATAATGTTTAATTTGAAATATTAAAATTAAAATAGGAATTATTTAAAGAAGTTATTTAAACCATATAAAACGAGTTTTGATAAATTATTTGATGAAAAGGTTTAAATATTATTAATATGTGATATATAGATAATGTAAAATGTTTATATAATATAAATTAAAATATAAAATGTTTATATTTAATGAAATATTATATATTTAAAGTAAATGCCATATAATGAAAAATATTAAGGATTTATTATTAGGGAATAAATATAAAGTGTTTATATTTATCTAATTATGGAATGTCTATAATTAATTATAAAATGTCTATAGTTTTTCTATTTATGACCTGATCATAAATATTTATCTAATGTTTTGAAAAATAAATATAATGTTTAATTATTTGTTTAATTACTATTGAATATTCATATTTATAAATTGCTCATAAAATTTAAATATTGTGTATGATTTAATTTACGTGATAAATTTATTCTTATAAGTTTTTATGTCATTAATTACATGCTAGGTATGACAATATAAAATTTAGCTTTCATCTACCTTGATATCAGTTTGTAATTAAATTTATTTGATTGGATTTAGTTATTGAATATTGTTTTTACATATTAAGTGTTAGAGTTATGATTAATTGGATTCTCTCTTGATTAAAGTATCTCTGGGTAAAGGGATTTTTTGTTGGAATTCCCATAGGCCCGGAGGCTTATGTCTTGTTTTAGAATAGAGGGGGTTAGCTATCTGTGGATTTAAGATTACTGATACGGAGATTATCAATTTCATATAATTATAAATCTTTACATGAAAAGTTTATATACCTTATTCATAATATATATTTAGATATGTATGAATATGTTTGGTTTCTATTTTTGGGTGAGTAATATAGACTATGGATTGTGTAAAGAGTTACACATTAATATGGTGTGAACATATTAATTTGGTGGATGTAATAGGGATTCCAAAACAAAATCTTTATGAGTATGCATACATAATGGAATAAAACATGAGATAATAAAGATTCCATGTGATGTAATAGTTATTAATTTAATATGAATATGATTTATATTATATGCATGATACTTGAAATAAAAACCCTTTTAAAATACTAAGTGTCATATTCCTTCCAAGTCAAACACATTTCAAGACCACAAGCATCCAACCAGGTAGGTTAATGCTAAAGCGGGGTACCTAAGGATTATATTTTGTAAGGAATGGTAGAAATTGATAACCCTAAGAGTTAGGTAACAAAATACCACTATGAGATTTGGGTTATAATTATATGAGAAACCCTAAGAGTTAGGATACTATAATAATATAGTTGATTTCATCCATGTGATGGATTAGGAAAAGTGTTTTCTATTAAAAAATATAAGATTCATATATGATATGATTGGGATGATACTCTATATAAAAAAATATGCGGCAAGGTTGACACCAAAATGGGATTATTTTCTTAGTTAAATATATACATTGGATCAATAAATAGATATGATGTATGGGTTAATCATTTTTAGTGGAATTAATTTTAATAAAAGTCCTTATTAAATGAATATAAAACATGATACTCATATAATAAAAGATTCTATTATAGATAATGGTATCTCCATCATTAATCATGAATTCAAGATCAATATTGGATAAGGTACAACTAAATAATAGTAACTTTCTCAACGGGTACTAGAAATTGAGAATAATTCTCAAATAATAGTAACTTTCTCAACGGGTACTGTGGTTCGGAACGGCCTTAAATCGGAGAGTCAGAGCTTCAGCACGCGAAAGATTGAAACCGATGTGGGACGAGAAAATATGGTCCCCTTTATATAGGCAATGGGATGACGGTTCACCTTCCACGGTTGATCTAACGGTTGGAATGAGATGCGATCAGATCTGACGGTTGAGAGCTTGAATCCGATCTTTTTGAGGTTTTATTAAAACAAGGATTTAAGAAAACTAAAAACCGAAAACAAAATATAAGAAACTTCCAGCAAGTAAAATATGATTACGAAAACTTCAGTAAGGAAATCATACCTTTCGGATTAGCTTAGGAAAGTTGTTCGTAATGGGTAATATAAAGATGACTACGAAAAAACTCAATAATAATAAAAAACGAAAAACTAAATACGAAAAACTCAATACTAAAAACTCAATACGAAAAACTCAATACGAAAAACTCAATTCTAAAAACTTAATACGAAAAAGAAAAAAAAAACTTGTTATGGAAGATTCAGTACGAAAGTTCCGTTATGAAAATACCAGTACGAAAGTTTTTCATTCTGGAAATTTCCAATACGAATACTTCCATTCCAGAAGTATTCTGTACGAAAATATCCATTCTGGAAAATTTTCATTCCGGAAGTTTTCATTCCGGAAATCTTTATTCCGAAAAGTTTGAAAACAAATTTTGAAAAACTTTGTTTAAACAAACAATCAAATGTACTCCCCCTATAAAAAGGAGTTTATTACTGTAAGGAGATTTTTTCAACAGAAAGTTAATTAAGGAAGATTACCTTACGGTTATCATTCCTAACTTCTGTTTAATATATTCAAATCTATCAGAAGGCAAGGATTTTGTGAAAATATCAGCAAGTTGATTTTGCGTTCCGATAAACTGAAGAATAATATCTCCTTTAAGTGTGTGATCCCTAAGAAAGTGATGCCTAATATCTATGTGTTTTGCACGAGAGTGATGTGCAGGGTTTTTACTTAGGGCAATGGCACTTGTGTTATCACAAAAAATTTGAGTTTTAGTAAAACTCAAGCCATAGTCTGTGAGTGTGTGTTGCATCCACAACACTTGTGCACAACAACTTCCAGCTGCTTCATATTCAGCTTCAGCAGTGGAGAGTGCTACAAAATGTTGCTTCTTGCAGGACCAAGAAACTAATGAATCTCCTAAGAAATGACAAGTTCCGGATGTACTCTTTCTATCCATTCTACATCCACCAAAGTCAGCATCAGAAAAGATTTTTAGAACAAAATCATTTCCAGAAGTATAAAATAATCCTAGATCCATGGTTCCCTTAAGGTAGCGAAAAATTCTTTTAACTGCCTTTAAGTGAGATTCCTTAGGATTGGATTGATATCTTGCACATAAGCATACTGAAAACATTAAGTCTGGTCGACTAGCTGTTAAGTAAAGTAGACTTCCAATCATACCTCTAAAAGATGTTTGATCTACTGGTTTCCCAACTTCATCAAGATCTAAAGAGTTTGAGGTACCAATGGGAGTACTTATACTTTTAGTGTTGTCATAACCATACTTTTTAAGAAGATCTTTAATATACTTATGTTGAGATATGTAAGTTCCTTCTGGTTTTTGAGAGATTTGAAAACCAAGGAAAAATGTTAACTCACCCATCATACTCATTTCAAACTCAGATTTCATTAGACTAGCAAAAGAGTCAGTCAAAGATTGCTGAGTTGAACCAAATATAATGTCATCAACATAAATTTGAACAATCAAAACATTTTTCTTATCTTTCTTTATAAAAAGGGTTGGATCTGAATTTCCCTTAACATAATTATTTTGAAGCAAAAATCCAGTGAGTCTATCATACCATGCTCGTGGGGCTTGTTTAAGGCCATACAAAGCTTTGGTAAGTCTAAACACATGATCAGGATGTTTTGTATCTTCAAAGCCAGGTGGTTGTTCAACAAGGACTTCCTCTTGAACATAACCGTTAAGAAAAGCACATTTCACATCCATTTGATAAAGTTTGAAATTAAAGAATGCTGCAAAGGCAAGTAGAATACGGATAGATTCAAGTCTAGCTACTGGAGCATAGGTTTCTTCATAGTCTATTCCTTCTTGCTGATTATAGCCTTTAGAAACAAGTCTAGCTTTATTTCTAACAATGATTCCATTTTCATCACATTTATTTCT
This sequence comes from Viscum album, assembly GCA_963277665.1. NCBI lineage: Eukaryota > Viridiplantae > Streptophyta > Magnoliopsida > Santalales > Viscaceae > Viscum > Viscum album. The sequence goes on along the minus strand of OY728133.1, from coordinate 1,403,603,866 downwards.
GAAAACCCATTTTACTCCAATAACAGAAGTTTCCTTAGGTCTTTCAACCAAGGTCCAGACTTTATTCCTTTCGAATTCATTTAGTTCATCTTGCATTGCTTTGATCCAATCATCATCACCTAAAGCTTCATCAGTGCTTTTAGGTTCTAATTGGGAAAGAAATGCTAGATGTTCTACTTCATTTCTTAAGGAACTTCTAGTCCTTACAGGTTGATTTACATCACCAATGATACTATCACTGGGATGATTCTTAAGAAACACCTGATTTGGGTTTTGTAAAACCTGTTCATCAACATAGGGTAGAAAGTCTTCTGGGGTAAATGTTTCAGAAGTATCTTCTAGAACAATTTCCTTATCAGAAGGTTCTTCTATCAAAGGTTGATAATTAGTTTTTGAAAACACATCTGAAGATGTAAGTTGGGATGGTTTAAAAACAAAAGGATCTGACTCATCAAATTTTACATGTACTGTTTCCTCAACAGTACAAGTGTTTTTATTAAAAACTCTATAAGCCTTAGAGGTTGTGGAATATCCTAAGAAAATTCCTTCATCAGACTTTGGTGCGAATTTATGTAAGTTATCTTTAGTATTCAAAATGAATACTTTGCAACCAAAAACCTTGAAGTAGGAAAGTCTAGGTTTTCTACCATTCCATAACTCATAAGGAGTTTTATTAAGAAAAGGTCTAATCAAAACTCGATTTATAGTATAACAAGCAGTACTTACAGCTTCAGCCCAGAAATGTCTAGCAATAGAATATTCACTCAACATGGTTCTAGTTACCTCTTGAAGAATTCTATTTCTTCTTTCAACTACACCATTCTGTTGAGGAGTTCTAGGTGCTGAAAAATTGTGAGTAATACCTTTCTTACTACAAAAAGTTTCAAAATCAGAATTTTGAAATTCTCCTCCATGATCACTATGAATAGTTTTCAATGGAAGGTTTTTCTCATTTTTAACTTGAGCTCTAAAACTTTTAAAATAATAAAAAGCTTCAGATTTATTTGCTAGAAAATAGACCCAAGTAAATCTAGTGTAATCATCAACTAGAACAAACACATAGTATTTGCCTCCAATACTTCCAGTTTGTGTTGGACCAAAAAGATCCATGTGCACCAACTGTAATGCATCAGTTGTTGAGACTTCACCGATTGACTTAAAACTAGATTTATGTTGCTTGCCATATTGACAAGGATCACAAACTTTAGAAGAATCAAATCTAAGCTCCGGTAGATCCTTAACAAGTTTCTTCTTAGAGAGTTTACATAGGTTCCTAAGATTACAGTGTCCTAGTATTCTATGCCATAACCAAGAATGATCTTCCATTGCACTTAGGCAAGGTAAATCTTGGCTTCTTAGGTCTTCTAGGTTCAAAGTGTAGACATTCTCTTGCCTATTGGCTGAGAGAATAAATTCTTCCTTGGAATTGTGAACTAAGCATTTATCATTCCTAAAATTCACAAGGTAACCTTCATCACATAACTGACTTATGCTAATGAGGTTGTGCTTAAGACCTTTAACAAAAAGAACATTTGAAATCAAAGTTTTACTAAGAAAAACTATATTACCAATACCAACAATCTCTCCCTTAGCATTGTCTCCGAAAGTTACCTTTCCTCCTTTCGTTTTGATAATCTTTTCAAAAAAACTTTTGTTACCAGTCATGTGCCGGGAACATCCACTATCCATGTACCAAATATTGTTGCTGGAACTTCATTTATTTTCCTGAAATCAAGAACAAAGTTAGATTTTCGGAATCCAAACTTGTTTGGATCCGAGATTTCCAGACAATAAAATTTTAGGAACCCACATTTTCTTAGAAAAATAAGCTTTGTGAAAACCTAAGGATTGGGTTTTGTTTAAGGAACAATTTTTTGCCCAGTGACCACCACATTGACATTTAGTGCAAAATGGGGCACTCTGAGGAACAAAATAATTGTTACTAAAAACTGGTTTTGCATGGGTATAACCAAATCCGGATTTATTTCTTAAAGGTCTTATTTGAGAATACATATTATCAAAATTTTCTTTACCATGGGTAAAGTTTGATAAACACTTCTTTAAGGAAAAAATTTCGGACTTTAGTTTTACAACCAAGTTTTTATCCTCAAAATCATTAGTTTTAGAACTAGTGTTAGGCTCGAAAACATTTTTCTTAGAAATTACTTTTTCTAACTCTTTAGAAAGTTTATTCTTCTCAAAACGTACTTCCTCAAGATTTTTTGAAATATTTTCAAAATCAGCATTTTTCTTATCAAGATCTCTAGAAAGATCTGATATCTCTTTAGTAAGAATAGAATTCCTAGAGTTTGCCTTATCGAGTTTCTTGTTGAGCTTGGAATTCTCAATCTCAAGAAGTTCAGCAAACCTAGAGACTTCTTCATAAGTAGGTAAAGTATTTTCCTCATCAGAAGATGATTCTTCATTAGAAGAGTTATAATATTCACTATCATTAGGATTTAAAGAAACGTTGGTCAATGATTCAGTATTTTGTACCTTAGCCATAAGACAATGATTATCAATAGGTAATCTGGCTATAAGACCAAGATTCTTCTGTCCTGAAGATTCATAATCAGAAGATTCATCTGAAGAGTCACCACCACTGGCACTCCAGGTGTCATTAGCTTTCAGAACTTTCTTAGCTTTAGCTTTATAATAATTCTTTTTGTTCCTGTCTGAATGTCTTTCCTTTCTTTATTTCTTTTTGAGCATAGGGCAATCTGGTCTAATATGTCCAGCTCTTTTTCATTCATAACAAGTTACTTCTCCATCTTTCTTATCTTTCCCGTCCTTCTTCTTATACTTGGATTGAAAGTTTCTCTGTCCAGATATCTTGTTCATCCTTCGAGCAAGATTGGCTAATTCATTTTCTGAAACTTCACTCTCACTAGATTCGGATTGGAAAATAACTTTCTTAGACTTGGATCTGGTTACTCTCTCAGGAGTCTTAGCTTTCATCTGATTCGAAGTTGTAGTAAAAGCAACAGTACCATTTCCATTCTTTTTCTTGATGTTGTCAGCATCTCTCTTCATTCTAGTTTCATGTTGTAGAAGAGTTCCAAATAATTCATCAAGAGTAATTTGAGTGACCTTCCTGTTCTCATCTATAGCTGTTCTCTTGGATTCCCACTCATTGGGCATAATGTCAATTATCTTGTCCACAAGAGCTTCATCATCTAATCCTTTCTCTCCCATAGATTGTAGACTGTTGACGATAGTCATAAATCTTTGTTGAACTTTACAGATATGTTCTCCATAAGGAAAATTGAAGCCATGATATTCAGCTCTAAGCATAGCTCTTCTAGTCTCAATCACCTTAGAAGTCCCAAAGTGTGTAACCTCTAACTTCTTCCATATACAATTAGCTGCTTCACAAGAAGAAATTTGGCTATATATATTTCTAGTCATTGAACATAGTAAAGTGTTGCGTACCTTATAGTTGAGTTGATATTTTTGCTTCTCCTGGTTAGTAAAGGTTCTGACTTCCTTGTCAGGAATTTTATAGTCACCAGTAAGCATGAAAAAGTTATCTACCCCAGTATTGATAACAAATGTCTTCATACGATCTCTCCAGAATTCATAATCATTACCATCAAATATAGGTGGTCTTGTAGGATTCATATTTTCAATCGATCCAACATTAATTCCTGTCGTACTAAAAATAACTTTGCACACAAACTTGTTAGTAGAAAAGATTCGTTATAACAAAGTTCGGAATAAGAAAAGTTCAGAATGAAAAGTGAGCAAGAAAAACTTGTATGTGAGTACAAGTATTTCAGTAACCTTGGCTCTGATACCAAATGTGAGAATGGTATAGAGTAAGAGGTTTCCAACCTCTGATACCAATTGTAGGATCGAAATATAATATGAGATGCTCAATATACAAGAGGGGGGGTGAATTGTATACTTTAAAAATTCCTTTGGGACCTTTAAAGTTAGTTAAGAAACTATAGTTTCCTTAAGAAAAGGAAAGGGCTAAGTTTAACAAAGTTAAACTAAGTAAATTCACAACACCTCTAATACCGAACTAAACTTGGAAAGAAATTCCAAAAGTAGGTTCCGGAAATATGGTTCCGGAAATTGAAACTTAACAAAAGTTACAATATGAGATTCTACCTTAAAGCGTATAGAATCTAAATGAATCAGAGTAAGTAAGGAAGTATAAGAAAGTTATACTTTCCTTAAGATACAAATTGCAGCGGAATAAAGACAAGTAGTAAAACTACTAGTAACAAAATAATAGTCTTTTAACCCAAAGAGAAGGGTATCCAACAACCTTGGATAAAGGTCCCTTGATTTATACTTTCAAGCATGTCTGTCTTACCCACACCAGGGTAAGCCCTCGATACGAAGATCGGAGTCTCTGTCTTGCTATCCCCGCAAGCCCTCAACTTCAAGGTAGTTGGCAACCTCTGTCTTTCTCAGCAAGAAAGCCCTCGATCTTTAAGGTAGTCGGCACCTCTGTCTTCCTATCCCCGGAAGCCCTCGAATGTAATCACCAACATTCGGAGTCGCACGAAGCTTTGAGAGTTGATAAGAGACTCTCTCTCTAGAAATCACTTCAACAGCATGTAATCACTTTTTCAGCAATCAGCATATTAGCCATCAGCATCATCAGCTTCGAGCTCTTTCAAATGAGCTCCTATTTATAAGTAAGGTCGGCTCCTATCCAACGGTCATATTTTCCTTAAAGATCGGAGGGACCTGTACACGTGTCACTTAGACAATGGTTAGTTTATAAAAAAATGGACGACATCGTTTTATAACAAAGTGAGTGTAACTGAATGTACGACATCGTTTTAAACTCTAACATAAAGGTTCGGAATAGAAACTTCAGAGTGAAGGTTCGGAATGAATAAATTCAGAGTGTATTAAACAATGATAATCAGATTCTGTTTAACAGGTGAATTCGGAATGAGAATTTGGAATAGGAATTCGTCATCAGAAATCGTAATGAGAATTCATCATCAGAATTCGTAATGAGAATTCATCATCAGAATTCGTAATGAGAATTCTTTATCAGAATTCGTAATGAGAATTCGGAATGAGATTTCTTCATTAGAATTCGTAATGAGAATTCTTCATTGGAATTCGTAATGAGAATTCTTCTTCAGAATTCGTATCCTGAATCTGGAATAGAACTTAGTCAGAGTTCATATCCGGAATTCGGAATGAAACTTCCTTATAGTTCTTGTCCAGAATCCGAACCCTAAAACAGAATGCTTTATATCAAAGTTTCAATGATTCCGAGAAAATGAATCCGAAACTCATACTTAAGAAAAATATGGATGAAAATATGATAAGGATAATTTTTCTTATAAAAGCGATTTTCCTTAAGAAAGCAATTTTCCTTATAAAAGCAATTTTCCTTAAGAAAGCAATTTTTCTTAAAGATAAGGTGTTTGTGATTTTCAAAACAAGAAGGAATGGAAAAGTCATAAGGAAAACCTTATTGACTCAACACCAAAATCGTTAAGTATGTTTTGTTGAGAAATATTGTTTTTCTTTATTTTAAATTATGAATTAACTTTTATTAATTATAAATGGTTTATAAATTATAATTAAATGCATTTTGGGATATTTCATAATGTATAATTTTATTTATAAATTAATTAATTATAAAGTGATTATAATTAACTAATTAGTTATTTTTAAAACATTTATTAATAAATATTTCTTAATATTAAGTGTTAATATTAATATTCATTTTTGAAAATTATATGGAATTAATTATAATTTAGATATAGAATTTTTATATGTAAATTATAAGTGTAATTTATAAAGGTTTTATATGTTAAAAAATTAGGAAAAATATATAGTGTTTGCATTTAAAAAAATATGATTTTTTCATAATGTTTAATTTGAAATATTAAAATTAAAATAGGAATTATTTAAAGAAGTTATTTAAACCATATAAAACGAGTTTTGATAAATTATTTGATGAAAAGGTTTAAATATTATTAATATGTGATATATAGATAATGTAAAATGTTTATATAATATAAATTAAAATATAAAATGTTTATATTTAATGAAATATTATATATTTAAAGTAAATGCCATATAATGAAAAATATTAAGGATTTATTATTAGGGAATAAATATAAAGTGTTTATATTTATCTAATTATGGAATGTCTATAATTAATTATAAAATGTCTATAGTTTTTCTATTTATGACCTGATCATAAATATTTATCTAATGTTTTGAAAAATAAATATAATGTTTAATTATTTGTTTAATTACTATTGAATATTCATATTTATAAATTGCTCATAAAATTTAAATATTGTGTATGATTTAATTTACGTGATAAATTTATTCTTATAAGTTTTTATGTCATTAATTACATGCTAGGTATGACAATATAAAATTTAGCTTTCATCTACCTTGATATCAGTTTGTAATTAAATTTATTTGATTGGATTTAGTTATTGAATATTGTTTTTACATATTAAGTGTTAGAGTTATGATTAATTGGATTCTCTCTTGATTAAAGTATCTCTGGGTAAAGGGATTTTTTGTTGGAATTCCCATAGGCCCGGAGGCTTATGTCTTGTTTTAGAATAGAGGGGGTTAGCTATCTGTGGATTTAAGATTACTGATACGGAGATTATCAATTTCATATAATTATAAATCTTTACATGAAAAGTTTATATACCTTATTCATAATATATATTTAGATATCTATGAATATGTTTGGTTTCTATTTTTGGGTGAGTAATATAGACTATGGATTGTGTAAAGAGTTACACATTAATATGGTGTGAACATATTAATTTGGTGGATGTAATAGGGATTCCAAAACAAAATCTTTATGAGTATGCATACATAATGGAATAAAACATGAGATAATAAAGATTCCATGTGATGTAATAGTTATTAATTTAATATGAATATGATTTATATTATATGCGTGATACTTGAAATAAAAACCCTTTTAAAATACTAAGTGTTATATTCCTTCCAAGTCAAACACATTTCAAGACCACAAGCATCCAACCAGGTAGGTTAATGCTAAAGCGGGGTACCTAAGGATTATATTTTGTAAGGAATGGTAGAAATTGATAACCCTAAGAGTTAGGTAACAAAATACCACTATGAGATTTGGGTTATAATTATATGAGAAACCCTAAGAGTTAGGATACTATAATAATATAGTTGATTTCATCCATGTGATGGATTAGGAAAAGTGTTTTCTATTAAAAAATATAAGATTCATATATGATATGATTGGGATGATACTCTATATAAAAAAATATGCGGCAAGGTTGACACCAAAATGGGATTATTTTCTTAGTTAAATATATACATTGGATCAATAAATAGATATGATGTATGGGTTAATCATTTTTAGTGGAATTAATTTTAATAAAAGTCCTTATTAAATGAATATAAAACATGATACTCATATAATAAAAGATTCTATTATAGATAATGGTATCTCCATCATTAATCATGAATTCAAGATCAATATTGGATAAGGTACAACTAAATAATAGTAACTTTCTCAACGGGTACTAGAAATTGAGAATAATTCTCAAATAAGAAGGAAAATTCTATATATTGGAAGAACTATTATTAAGAAACAGGTTGGTGAAGTTATTCAAAAAATGGAAATAGATTCCTTTGATATGTAAATAAAGGATTCAATGTAAGTATCTACTATCATTATTTTGACCATGGATTATAATTTTCTAAAGAAACAGGAGACCATCAATTATTACAACATAATAGATGACATGACAAGGCTATATCAGAAAAATTATAGGCATGAGTGGTATGAGATGTTGAAGGATATATTTCAGTGTAAACTGGAGAAAATAATTTCAGTCTCAACTCATGTACTCAATTGTACTAGATAAATAAATGATTTAGAGTGGTTGGGTTAACCTCTTAGACTTTATCTATCCACAAACTTCATTATATAATTATTTATAGAAATATTATGACAGTTTGTTATGAATTAAAATATGAATGAGTTCAATTAAATTTTAACTGATCTTTTCAACATGTTGAGGATACTTGAGTAGGACATTGGAGATCCAAGATCAAGTTCCATCATGATGGTATAAAAGGATAAGGGTAAAAAAATTATGAGAGAGAGAAGCAAAGAGTTTGTGGAGAGTCTATAGTTCCAACCAAACCAAAGAAAAGGAAGGAGGGAAAAATATTTCATTATGAAAAAACTAGCCAGTAGAGAAGGAACTTTATAGAATAATTGAAGCGTTTTAATAAAGAATATAGAGTCTACCTCATGTATTAATGTTATAAAATTCAATTATTTTATTATAAAAGGTATGTTATACAAACAATATGTATTAAAAGTGTTCTAAATATATAGAAATTTAGAAGTGAAGAAATATTTGAATATGGGAACTTGAAGTTTTCTTTCAAATAATGTATAAAGGAGTTTCTACTACTTGGGTGTATGAAGTACTTAAATCTTGGATGAATTTGAATAAATATGTGTTTTTTTGAATCTCATTTTTTTTCCTTTGAGAGTATCCTATAAAAAATCATTATTTATTGAAAAATATGGATATTTTGACACACATGGTTTAATATTATTCTAAATCATTTTTTGATATAGAAAAACACATTTTACGGGAGAAGTAAAGGAGTGTACAATAGTTTTGAGGTGAATATGGGCCAAAAAAGGGTTAAAATCCACCTAAGGTGAAGGATTCTTTAAAGATGAATTCTTTGTGAATGGAATGGGTTTTTAAAATGTTGTTGGAGTTCTGAGAAACTCTATATTATTTGAAGATTCTAATCCTTCATAAAACATATGTCTCCACCTCCATGGTGCTTATAAATACCCTATTCAGCCTTTATTTAAGGGTATCATGACCTTTAGATTTTTAGAAGAAGCTTTGAATTTTATAAACTTCATACTTTGTGAGAAAAAATGGATATGGATTCCTCCAAGTATCCATATTTCACGAGTGACCTCCCATGAGTACCATAGAACCTAATACCATGATGTAGATGATCCTTGTGAAGGACCACACCCCCTGTGATAGAAGAAAATACTTCACACCATATAGGGTTTCACATGACCTATATTTTCACAAAATCCTCTCCATAAGAACCAATGAACCATCCCTAGGTAAAGAATCCATGTTTTATAAAGATCAAAACCTCATGATATATACCATAAAACCCCCTAGCCTTTGTGAAATTCACCTCTGAGGCCCCTACATGATGCATACTTTCAGTAGACACAACTCCGGAAAGTTGAGTACCCATGGGTGTTGTTCCTATCCAAGATGAGTTTACTCATACTTCAATCATCTTAATGACTAGTATTATCAACCCACATGTATAGGACCTTTAATCTAAGAATATATCAGAAAATATTATTGTCTATTTATTCTATACATAGGCACCCTAACCTTAGGACCTCAATGTTCTGCACCAACAATGATGGAATCCTTAGGGGAAGACACTTGTTTTTTCATTCGAGGGAATGTGGGGTCCTTATGATACCTAATTGTAATGGTCTACCCTATGCATGAGCTCCATGAACATTTGAGCTAAAAGAATTTAAACTGTGTACCACTCATGTTTGAGCATCAATAATTTAAACTAGATAACACTCACATCTAAGCAGCATGAATTTAAACCAAATATCACCCACATCCAATCCATAAGACTTTAAACTGCACAACACTTATTCTTGAGATGAAAGAATTTAAATTTCATATCACTCATTTCCAAGTTGTAAGACTTTAAACTACATATCAATCATGTTTGAACTATAATACTTTAAACTAAATAACACTAAATTCCAAGTCATTCTACATTTCAAAAAAAATTTCATAGTTTCACAACCTTAAACTTCACAACAACATTCTCACCATGTGATGTTAAACTATAGCCTTAACCTATGTAAAAAAAAATAATTACTGATGTGATAAGTCTAAGTTGACTCCCCACCTTGCGGGTAGATTCTGCTCGTAATCCCTACACCATCCCTTGTTATTGCTCCTTTCACGACACAAGCTTTTTTAATGCATGAAACTAAAATGCATAGACCAATCCTTATACATGACCTTAAACCGTGTACCTGAAATACATGGATTTTGATCCTTGTCTCCTAATAGGGTACATGGGCCACCTACCTATGTTTTAATCATGACACCATCACAAATATTTTTATCTTCCCCCTGGGATGTGAAAACCCAAAAGTGTGATCATTCCCTTTGAGGACACACTTAACCTTTCACCATCTAAACATGAGGTCCCCACTAGACCTTAGAATCACCATGTTATGCTAAACCACATTTTCCATAGTATATTATGAGTGTATACAAGAAACATCCCCACAATAATTTAAACCAATAACTACATCTCCAAAAAAATTTAAACCTATGACCATGCCCTTATAAGAATTGAAACCTATAAACACATCCCCAAAAGACTTTAAACCTATAACCACATCCCCAAAAGACTTTAAACCTAGGATCATATCCCCACAAGACCTTAAACCTATGATCCCACCTCATGCATTAAAATCTCTAACTCATGTGATAAACATGATATACCCTAGGTGATGATCCTAGGATGCCTTATGTGATAAGAAAATGTTTCCTGACATGATGAGTATTGAATGCCTCACATAACATATAATAAACACGATTCAACCTATTTGATAAATATTGGGTGCCCAAGGTAATGATCTTTAGATTCCTTACACCCCTAGATTATGTTTACCTATGACAAAAATGAGATTAATTGAGTTATACACCTAATATTCTATATACTTGAGATGCCATAAATTTTAAAATTGAAAAAATTTACAGATTCCCAACACATCCAACATCCAAAAATGTCCAGACATTCCATCATAGCCATCAACTCTAACCGTAGGTATCTCCCCTATTGAGATAGTGAATAACATAATTAAATATTTTCAACTTCAATATGGAACTAAAAATGAGACTCAAGAACATTTACCAAATCTATGAGGAATACCTGAACTAGTAAATGAAATCCTAGGAGGAATCCATGGAAAGAGGAAGTGGCATCCCATCATCTCATTTAGATCAAGAAACCAACATCATCAACCATGGTGTTAGAGTCCACCCACCTTTAGAAGGAAGGAATGTAGGAAAACCACACCAAATGGGTCATGACCGGTCCAAGTATGCATACGACTCCAGGAGAGGGACAAAAGCACATCCCAATGCATGCCCCGATAGAAGCATCATAAAAAAATAGTGAAACCAATATGAGTATCTTATCCTTCAACTGTGATTTGATGAGTAACATTGGCCATTACTAATTTTGGATATCACTAGATCCAAAAATCCACAATATTGGGATTCATAAAAAAATGGTGAAACTGATGTGATGTTCTTCCGATTCACCCATGAGTAGGGGTGTAATGTTAGACATTACCAGTTTTGGACATCACTAGATCTAGGAATCTCTGAAATCTAACTTCACAAAAAAATGGTAAACACAATATGAAGATATTTTCTTATAATTAGGGGAAAATGAATAAAATTTAGCATCCTTGGATCAATACATCATCAATGTGGATTTTTATTCAACTCTAGAGATAGATAATTCCATTGGGAATGTTGGGAATCACCTTCACCATACATGTACTTATGGTTGAACTCATATATCCTACAAGACTCAATCTTTGGTAAGTGATCGATGAACCACCTACAAAATACATGGGGGAAGAAGAACCGATGGTTTAGAAATCCCATAAAACCATGCTCCTTCCATAGTGTCCACAACTCCCATAGCTACTGGGTTCCCACACCTCATCTCCCCCTCCACGATCATCCAACAAAAATTCATCAGCACCCTAGTTCATCACTACAAACATAAAGGGGTTATCCTAACTAGGGACTTAATCCCGATATTCCTTAGAAGATATTAAACCACTCCAAAACCACATCCCTCAAGTTTCATGAAAGGGGAAACCCCTATCATGATGGAGAACTATTTTAGGAGACTCTCCCTGAAACATTCTCATAGATTGATCCCCCACATTGAAGAATTAGAGGATATTCGGGTTGTTACAAAAAAAAGCTACTTGAGAGCCACCTAGGAGGGATACCACCTAGACACATTGACAAAATCAACCAGCTTCATAGGCCTATGAGAAGGATGATTGAATCCCTTCTCTGCCGGTCATGTTCTAGAATACCAAGCACCAAAACCAAGGGTAGGTCACCATCACTGCCTGACATGAGGCCTTTATAATAGATCCAGTGGACCCTTCCACCATTTACACACCTAATCATTCCTTAAAAAACACTGAGAAAGGGAACATCTTTGTCCGATTGGGATCGAGAACCCAGTCTCCTACTAGGCAGGTCATGTTGACTTTCCCCATAATGGGCTCCACCGATAACCATCATGGGCCATCCCATGATGAAAAATTTCATTGTAGAGGTAGTCCCCACAATATCATCAATCACCACAGATTTATTATTCATTATAAAGACCTCCACTAACCTAAAGATCCATCCTGGGGTAGGAGGGAAAATAACATTTGTGGGGGCCTTACCAGTTGCACTAACCACAACATATGTGGAATAAATCCTCAATACTCTCATAGGGCCACACTTGGGTAACTCTCACAATAAAGAAGAAGGATTGAGGAAAACATCCTGTCACCATTGAACTCTCATAATTCTAAGTGATGGGAAAATCGATGGAAACATCTTCTCCCTTGCCAATAGAGATGGGGGAAGGAGCCTGCTGGTTAAGGTTAACCACCCCTGAGGCCAAGGTCTAAAAGGTCCCCATATATTTATAAAATTATCTACATATATAGGTTATCTTTAAATCCTTCTAGGGATACTCTGTGAAACTTTCCCCACCTCTATCAGCTTCCCTACACTATACCTTCACCTTGGAAGTAGGGGATACATTAGGGTTTTGATTGGCACCCTCCGATGATGGTGAACACTCTACTGAGACACATAAGCATGATGAACTTCAAAATTAATAGGAGGAAATAGATACCACATTCTATATTGACATGGTCATGAAGATGTCCCTGTTTCTAGAAGACACTCCATCATTATAGGGACTATTAGCCCACATGATGCCCCCTCTTTCATAAAAACCATAGTAAGGCAGTTCTGCATTATTACCACCCGTAGTTTACTGACCACTAATAACTAGAGACTAGGGTTATTATTAATAGTATTATCCTATGAGTAATGAGTAAGAATAAATTTTGTGTGAGAACCTGGCCACCAACCAGATATCAGTTGTGTTTTAGCCACTCACCATCCTGCACTTCCCAATCCCAGAATTCCTCGATGAGAACCATGCAGTTTGTCTCCAAAAAATATATAGGTGATATTAAACCAACTTTAAGATATCTTACTAGCCTATATAAGAGTCCATGAGCATCTCGAGTCTATCCATCAGAAGTTTCAAAAGGTTTACATTAATACACTCCTGGTGGTCTAGTGCCACGACTCATAAAAGAACCTCCTAAGTTTTCCATGATACTACATCAAGAACCTCACCATGCTGTAACAGGCCATGAAAGAGGAATCTATAGATATGAAAATTAGAGGATATGGGTAGTATGACACCCTCCATTTCTACCCCTTCCATAGTGACAATATGATCGTCTGACTATCCTACCCACTAATGGTGAAAGTTCCCCTCCATCCACCACCACTATAAATGTCATCATGATCAATCCCCAAGTTGATCAGTGAAACCTGAAAAGAAACATGGGGAATGATGATGATATCCCACCCCAAGGGAAGACACAATATTAGGTCGATATTTTGATAGGTACTTTCACTCATTAGTAGAGACAGACATTGGGACTCAGAAGTCCCTCTACTAAGGCACTACCTCCTCCTAATTTACATATAAATAAGGGAAATGGAGTTTCTCAGTCTATAGGCCCATATTAATCCACAAAAAATATTGAATCAGATAAAAAACTGGCTAATTTTCTATAGGATATTAGAGATAAAAGAGGCTCACTACCAAGCTCCCTACTGAACAATTCCCATAATGAGAAAATTTCCAAGGGGACCCCATCCCTACTATGGATAAACATCTGGTCCTTCTTGGTCAACCGCCTCTAGATGCGTTAGGAAGTTTCCTCCACCCAATTAGGGTAGAGCCTAGAGTCTCTAGAAATATGAAAAGATATGACCTGCCTACCCTACCTTAGTAGTGTGATTTTCAACCTTAGTACTATGATCACTTCACTAATTGAGCTAGTAGTCCTATCAAAACTTTGGTAAATACCAGCCGTTACCAATATAATGTGATAACCACTATCACTACCCATCTTGAGGCTTCAAATATGAAACATGTTTTTATTTCATCTAAAGGGAAGTTGTATCCATCATGGGTAGACCATGTTCATCCACCCCCATAATTCTATAATATGAGTTTCACTCCATTAAATGATACGAGCGATTCACTATAGCATTTTTTCCACTTTTTCTCATGATAAAACCCGATCTTAAGAACTCTAGAGAACTAAGAAGCCTCCATTATTTAGTTTTCTTACATACTCTAGAGGGGCTCTATTTCATGTGGAAAAGTTAGTTGGATCTGGATCTATTACTAGATAAGAAGATCTCCACAGGATGACATTGCACAAGACCATCATATTTAACCTCTAAAATTCAAGAATAGGGCAGATGAATGAGTTTATGAAATTATTTTCCTTTAGATGGGGCTTACATACTCCCTTGATTTTCATCTTTCTTAGGAATAGCTATTGGGAATGTGCATGGAAAATTTCCAAGATGAGTTGGTTCATACCCACATCTCCCTAAGATATTTGGGAGGATTTCAAAAGTTTGTTGAAAGATATCAACATTTGGAAGAAGGTTTACAATGGACCAAACAACAGTCATGCCCATTACCATATTAATATCTCATGAAAAATCCTCTAAAGGAAGAAAAATCCACCACTATGTAGACCGAGGCACCACAACCAATCTTCCTTTAGAAATATCTATAGGATATGCCTCTCCAAGAACAACCTCACCATGATAACACTACCCAAGCCCTCTATTAGAGCCAAACACAATAAATTCCATTTATAGAGTGGAAGAAAAAGGTACAATTCTTCAAGAATGTGCAGGTCCTAGGATACTTCATCTGTGCTATGGATAAAAACATTCTAAAGCTGCCTGAATCCAAGAGTCCTTATGAGGTCAGATTCATTGATTGTTCCAACTAATGAACATACCATAGGGTCCTTGGAATGAACATTAAATAATTATTTATTTTCAAATATTTTTTTAGGACCAGGTAGACCGTGTCCTAGTCGAGTTGGTGGATGTTCCAACATAGGTGGAATATGTCTCTACCACCGCTGATAGTGATGAATATGATTCCAATGAATGGAAGTAGGTACCAATATTTGGTACATAGAAATACAATGACTATATGGATCATAATATGGATCTTCTCACACTTATGGAATTATCTTTTCCTATTTGAGAAAACCAACACCCCGTGTGACCGTTACACCTTATAAAACCACCCCATCAACATCACAACCTTCCAAATATTAGAAGAAAAGGTACTAATGATTATAGGTAAATCAGATTCTCCCACTAGTTCCTAAAACATACTACACTATCGGAAACTTTATTCCCCCCTGAATTGGGAGAATCCCCCAGAATTTATCCCATTCAAGAATATTCCACCCGTGAAGAATATGAATATGATTTTATTAAAACTTCCTGGATAGTGGACCATTTTGTATTAATTACTGATGAGGAATTCCCCATAGCCCATTTAGGAACCTATGGTTGATGCCATCAAAGAAAGGGAATACACTATTTTTGAAGACAAGATTTATGATTCAATATTTCATAATGGGATGTTCACACCGCTGAGACCAGAAAACAAGAAATTCTTAGTGCTTAATAAGAAAAATACTCCCAAGATGCCCTATAAAGTACACCTATATAACTAAATATATTAGTTTATTGTGTGAATTAACCATGAAATCTCTGTTCTTAGACGTGGATGACTAGGGCCTGATCTTAGCTATCTAGTGCTCAACATAAGTTGTCCAATCAATATTAGAACGTGATTAACACCAATCAGGCCCCAACATCTCAACCAATAATTTCCACTATGCTCCCTATTAATGATTAACCCTTGATAGGAAGAAATGTGTTCCTTAATTATAAGTATGATGTGATGAAGCACCCCACCAGTATACCCATGAGACCATCGATCCTTAATGAACTCTTCCCATGAAAGGAGTTGTGTGAGACCCTTATCAAGGCCTTATAGAGCCCTATCTAGTTTGATACTGATGTAACCATCATCAAGGCCTATCATGTAGAGGAATACGAGAGGGAGGAGTGCCAAGACATTATTTCCTTCTACAAATAAGATGAGGGTACCACCATTAAAGGGAACATATGCCTGATGTATATGATATTCTGGTTCAATAGCATGGAAATCCTTCATTTCCTAGTGGATATTGGCTCTGAGATCAATATCATCCCAACCCAGATGCTTCAAAAGATAGGGATCATGAAAGTACATTTTAATCCCTATAACCCAACAATTTATAATTATAATAAGAGTGAGAAGAAACCATGTGGAATGATTCATCTAGATACTCAGTTAGGTTTCATATTAGCAAGAATTGAGTTCATAATCATCTCATAGGATACTATATATAATTTACTACTGGGAAGGACATGGATCTACATGCATGTATTCTTCATACCACTAGTTCCTCAAATACTCCCTCGATGGTTGATTATGGGTACTTCAGGGTGATGATTCCCCATTCAACTCTTATAAATCCTACTACTTGGATGATGGGTATTACAAAAGGAAGGGGAAATAGATTAAAACCAACGATGTAGAGAGTATCAATACCTCCAATGATTTCCTAGCCAACTTAGTGAATCCTTGGGTAGATTTAAAATAAATTTTCATCTTGAAAATCCTTTGGTTAGAACAAATAAACCCAGATCTTGGAAGCTGCTTCATAGTCCCCAGGAATAAGGAATACTTACAGATTAAATCATATTACTACACAATAAATTCATGGTTAAATCCATAAATTTTTAACCATATTGAATACTGATAGATTCATTCCCTGGTTACCAACCCACAACAACACCATATATTTAAGAGAGTAGGGATGAGGTTGGCCTGTTGTCATTGTTTCAACATTAAAAATCTCGTCATTAGAAACCGCATAATATTGGATCATTGGTGACTATTACAATGGTCTACTTAGAGTAAGAATACCATATTGAGGATTCCACCATTGCCCAATTAGATGGTAGCACCACTCCATGATCATTATCTCTAGAGGAGTAACCTCTTTCCTTGAATCCTCATGACTCTAAGGGTGAATAATATTTGGATGATGCCAATCCCGTATTTGAGGAAGGTGTATACACTACTTTCTATGAGTTGAAATAGATATATATCGAAATTTAGGAAGACATGAGGATGATGATAATTAGTATGATCATGTAACCAGATGAACAATGAAAATACATGGATTTCTTGAAGCATCACCATGATGCATTTTCTTAGAGCTAAAAAGAAATTCCAGGGCTCAACTCCCAGGTTGTTGTTTGTTGCCTTGGCCTCCCAATGGACCACTGCGGGTTCAAACATCCTTCTAGAAAGATGAACCCTCACTACAAGGCCATGATTGAAGTCAAAGTTGATAATATGATCAATAAAAACTTCATCAGGGAAGTACAATACCATAAGTGGTTGGCCAACATTGTCCTAGTCAGGAAGAAGAACAGGTAGGTCATAGTCTGCATTGACTTCTAGGACCTCAATAGTGAAATATCAAAGTATGATTCTCCCCTACCAGTGATAGAATTTATAACCAATGATATAGATGATTTCTAATCCCTATCCTTCATAGATGGATACTCTAGGTATAATCAGATCAATATGGACCTCAAAGATTAATAAGGAACTACTTTTAGAGAATATTAGAGAAAATTTTACTACTGAGTGATACCATTTGATTTGAATAATGTTGGCACTACCTACCACTGTTTTATGCACCAAATTTTCAAGACACTCCTCAAAAAGTTGGTTGAATGATATGTGGATGATTTGGTGGTCAAATACCACTAAAAATAGGACCATATAAAGGATATTTAGAAATTTTTTTACTTTCTCCTCTCATATCACCTAAATATGAATCCCCTAAAATACACATTCTAAGGAACCTTTGAAAATTTTATTAGCTCCCTCATCATGTAAAGAGGCATAAAAATCGATCTAGAGAAGATAAAGGATATCATCTAGATGCCACCCTCACATAACCTCTAGGAGTTACAAGGCCTTTAGGGCCACATAGACTACATTTGAAGATTCATTAAGAATATGGTTTGAAAAGTTAATTCCTTCTCATGGATTATGAATAAATACACAACTTATTAATGGGAAGAATATTTCTATACTGCATTCAAGGAAATCAACCACTATCTACTATATCCTCTGGTCTTGATGACACATTCACTAAGAAAGCCTATAGTTCTCTATATGACTACCTTGGAATGGTCCTTTGGTTCCCTTATAGATTAGAAAAACAACTAGGATATGGAGAACAAACTGTACTAACTTATCCACATACTGCTCGATATAAAGATTAGATATTCTCCCATCAATAAGATATTCCTCACCGTGGTCTTGATGGTTTATAATTTCAACAATACCTTTAGTAACATGAGCTATAGTTAGTATTCCACATTAAAATTTTGAAGTAATCATCAAACACCCCATACTGATTGGTTTATTGGCACAGTGGGAGGTAATTCTATATAATTTTGACATAAAATTTGTTCGTACGAAAGTTTATAAAGTCAAAGAACTAGAAAATTTCTTGGTTGTACATCTTAAACCTAAGGAATGATCCCTATATGTTGATTTTTAAAATGATTCCATCCTATCTATGGATCATATTATGAAATTATAGCAGATGAACTTCGATGATGCCTCCAAGATCCTGGATGGGAGAAGACCCAACAACCCCAAACTCAATAGGGTGGGCCTTAGGATTTTCTTCATCACCCCCATACATGTCAACTTTCTATACCCATTCATTTTTTATAAAGTCTCCAATTATTTTGTGGATGAGTATCATGTTCCTATCATTGGTCTCAAGTTAGCTATCAATATTGAAGTCCCCCGATTTCATATTAAGGGAGATTATGAGATAGACATAAAATATATTAATGGTGACTATGTATTTAGGAAGCAAGAGATCATCCCCTTTCTAGAGAAATCTTGTGAGCTGATGACCCGATTCCCTTCCCAGCTGAAGGAGGCTCATGTTCCCAAATCATAGAAATACCGAGTAGATTTCTTAAAAATCCTATCCACATCCCTTGATAATCATGACCAAGATGACTTGGTCATTCACATGTAACATTGAAGGTTTATCACCCTCATCACTTATAATGATGAGGATCGATATGTGAATCAGCTGGCCATTGAAATTTCTATACATGAGCCTCACATTCCCCAACAATTGAAGAATTTTTTGATTAGATTACTCCCTTCATTGAGTATCTCTAAAATAGGGATCTCCTTCCAGACTAAGCTGATCATGGTAGAATCTACCAGAGTATAGTGAAATTTACTCCCTAGGATGGCCCCAACCTAAACAAAACTTTATATAAGAATGGTTTTGATGGAATCCTCCTTTGTTACATCCAAGGGGAGGAGATTCCTTAGGCCATGTAAGAGGTCCACACTGGGTCATGTGGGGACCATCAAGTATAATTGAAGCTCTATTACAAGACCCAAATATTGGGGTATTTATATAAAGATCCAAAATTATCATACATAAATATTACATCTTAATAGATGGATATTAATTACATAACATAATGATCGACACTAGAATCATTTAGGTCTAGTGCCTTTAGAAACTTGGACATATAAAAAACTGGTTCATAAGTGATCTATGCCATCTCCCACTAATTTCTTCATAATTATAACCCTTTTTAGAAATATCATAAAATATACATTTATTCACATCCTATAGAAAGGAAACATAATAATGGGTGATCTCAGATGATTAGTAAGGGTAAACAAGGTAGATATCAATATAACATGATCATATGGGTATAAGAACATGAGAATAACATAAGAAAACCATACCCTACATAACATAGATCATAAACATGATTCATGACATAAATATTGGTAGTTCATAAGACATAAATCATAGCAGAATCAAATAACATGATCCATGAGAGCATAACACTGACATAAGACATAGATGTGTAGAATATATATAATCATAGAAAATATTATGTTAATGATACACACCAATACATTCCTAACATGTTATTCTTGGAAATACCACCCATGTACCTCTTTTGGCCTTGGGATAACCTCCAATGTACCCTATTTTGGGATTAAGATAACCTCACATGTACCCAATTTTTATATGGGTATAACCTTCTATGTACCTTATTTAGAGCTTTGGATAACATCCTGCTTACCCTTTTTCAGGATTGGGATAACCTTCTGTGTATCCTTTAAGCTCATATAACTTTAATAATTACCTAATTAATTAGAGGTAGATATAGGTCCCACCATTCATATAATTAAAATAATACATACAAATGCCATAAGATTATAAAAAATTCATCATATTAGAACCCAAGAAAAGAAATGGGTTTCATAAAAATTTCATCATAAAATAACCTATGGGAAATAAAAAAGTTTCATAATCATTTCATAATTTCATCATATCATAACCCATGAAATAATAAGAAGGTTTCATAAGCCTTTTATCAAGATATAACCCATGGAAGAGAAACGAGTTTCATAAAACTATTTTCATTATAAACATAAACCATTTAGAGAAATAATAAGAATGTAATTCTTGTATTATATCCTTATTAATGCATAAATAACATCAAATGATTTCATCTTAGATGGAAAATTATTTTGAAAGATCACTTGGAACATTTTTGAAGTAAAATAGCCTTTCCACTTTGAAAAAAACTTTTCAAAAATAAAAAATATCAAAATAATTTTATTTTTAAATAAACTTTGAAAATTATAAAGTAAACTTTAAATATTTGAGTGGTCATGATGGTAGGAAATTCTGTACATGTTAAAATAAATATTCCTTTTACATTTTCAGTAAAATCCAAATGACAATTTTTTGGAAAAAACATGAATATTCCTCTAATTTTTTTTATAAAAAGTAAAAAATTGATAAAAATTACTTTAAACAATCATATAGGAACTTTAAAACATTTTTAAAAACATTTTTAGGAAACTTGGACCTAGAAGAAAAAGGGTTTTTGACTGAAGAGAGAAATAATGTTGGTTTTATTTAAAAATAGTTATTTTGAAATCTTGAGTGTATATAGAGAGGAAAATGAAATGAATAAATTTATTATCATGAAATAACCATAGAAGAAGAAAATTCACAAGTTTCTTGAGATATAGATCATAATATTTAACCATTATAAGCATAAACAAAAACAATCTCGATAAGCGATGAGATTGTATCGTAAAACCACTACCTCATTGATAACATTAAATCATAAGCCCCATTAAATAATAGAAATAAATTAAACTTAAAATATCACAAGAATAAATAAATTCATTATATTACATGTCAAATTGGTTGAATATTAACCTCATAAAATAATATAGGTGTATAACATAACATATGTCTCAAATAAGAAAAATTGAGACACAAATTCATTATCACTTGGGAAACTTTTGGAACGTAAACCCCATAAAATAGAGATCCTAAAATGGATATTTCAATCCAAATATTTTTTATGAGAATAAATATAAAATTCATTCATGTGAATTATATTCACCATATATAAGAAACATGCGTTGAATATGTCATGTATCTCATGGATATAAAAGTGAGACAAAAAAATCCCCTCAACTTCCTTCGTAAACATTCAAACATACTTTATAATAAATATAAATTTATTATAAATTTATTATATAACCATACTTATATATATAATACCATATATTATTCACTTATAACCTTTTATTACCCATTTATTAGCAATTCCATATTAAAGTCATGTTTGGGGTAATAACTACTTTATTTTTAGTATATGTTTTGATTGTGTATTTTCAATCCTCTTACTTTGATCATGGTCCCATAATATACAAAATATCAACCATGATATAAATAACATATATATTCATTATATATGTATATATATTAATCTATAAAATTTATATATATAAAGTGAAATACGCCATTCATGGAGACTGTATTCCGTACATACGCATGAACATGTTGAGTCAATAAGGTTTCCTTATGAATTTTCTATTCCTTCATGTTTGGGGAGATTATTGAGTCAATAAGGTTTCCTTATGAATTTATCATTTCTTCATGTTTTGAAAATCACAAACACCTTATCTTAAGGAAAATCTTTTTTATCCTATGTTTTACTTTCATAAAGAAAATTTTCCTTTCCCAAGGAAATTTATCCTTACCATGTTTTTCATTGTTCATTTTGTCTAAGTATAAAATTTGGTTTAGTATCCAAAACCTCAGAATCATATATATACTTAGATATAAATCATTATATTTTCAGGATCCAAATTCAAGTTTCGAGTTCTCTGAATTCATAATCCGAACTCTTCTAAGTTATGACTCTGAATTCTATGAATTCAGACTCTGAACTTTTTTGAGTTCTAACTCTGAGTTCTCTGAATTCAGACTCTGAACTCTTCTGAGTTCTGACTCCGAGTTCTCTGAATTCAGACTCTGAACTTTTCTAAATTCTGGTTACGAATTCTTATGAATTCATACTCCAAATTCTAGTTACGAATTATTATTAATTCATACTCTAAATTCTGGTTACGAATTCTTATGAATTCATACTCCAAATTCTGGTTACGAATTCTTATGAATTCACACTCTGAATTCTGGTTACGAATTCTTATGAATTCAGACTCCGAATCCAGGTTACGAATTCTATAGAATTATAACTCTAAATTATTATGATAAACAGAATATGAATATCCATATATTATAGACTCCAAATAGTTTTTGGGTAGACTCCAAACTTTTATTTTTTCTTACACTCTAAAAAATGAATTTGCTTAAGTAACCATATTTTTGCTTACTCATGTTTTGGTTATAAAATAATGTCGTGTATTTAGTTACTAACTAACCGTTGTTTGAGTGACATGTGTACAGGTCCCTCTAAAATTCAAGGAAAAATATGACCGTTGGAGGAGGGATCCGACCGTTGAATATGTGCCTATAAATAGAATCTCATTTGAAAGAGATCATAACGTTAAAACTTTGATGAAAAGTTCTATAAATCTAGAGATTACATGTTGCTGAAGTGATTTCTAGAGAGAGACTTTCATGCTTAAGTGCATACTGAACACCTTGTCCAGAATTTCTTCGTGTGACTCCAAATGTTTCTGAGTAAATTTGAGGGCTTTGGGGGATATGAAGATAGAGGTGCTGACTACCTTAAAGCTCGAGGACTTCCTTGCTGAGGAAGACAGAGGTGCAGACTACCTTGTAGTTGAGGGCTTGCGGGGATAGCATGACAGACTCCAATATTCGTATCGAGGTCTTACCCTGGTGTGGGTAAGATATAATTTCTTGAAAGTATAAATCAAGGTACCTTTATCCAAGGTTGTTGGATACCCTTCTATTTGGGTTAAAAGATTTACTACTTATTACTTGTGTTGTTTCATGTTTTCCGCTGCATTTTGATTGTTGAGGAAAGTATAACTATCTTATAATTCCTTATACTTGTACACTCTGATTTAGTAAGATTCTATACACTTTAAGATAGAATATTTACCTTTTTTAAAATTTTGGTAAGTTTCTTTTTCAGAACCAATTTTTCAGAATTGTATTCTCGGAATCACATTTCTGGAATCAACCAAGTTTGTAGAACTAGAGGTGTTGTGAATTTACCTTGTTTAAACTTGTTAAAAATATTCATCTTTAAATGCTACAAAGAATTTTTAAAGTATAAAATTCACCCCCTCTTGTATATTGAGAATCTATATCATTAGATACTACAGTCGTTATCTTCATTCATTATTTTGATCCTACAGTTGGTATCATTGGAGAATATCATACTCCATACCAACCTAACAGAACGTTATTTCCATTTTCTTGATGAATTGAAAGAAATAAAGGTAACTGATATATTACCATTAAATAATAATTTTTATATCATATATATCATATATTTTTATTTAAACATGACTTTATTAACTTCAATGTAAAGTGTATGTGAAAAACAAATCAGATCGCTTCGTAAGGTGGTAGTCCTCTGTACACATGAAAGACATTATCGTATTCCAATGGAATGGAAATTTAGAATGAATATGTGATATAATAATTCCATAAGAATATTAGTATCCTAAATATCATATATAAATAATAAATCCATCATTATATACATCTATAAGAGTTAGTGATGGGAAACAAATAACATCGGTTCGCGAGGTCGTATTCCACTGCACACATGAATGATGATTTCATAACCCATTTGATGGAAGAGGAGATGGATATTTGTCATGAACTTAAAATACAAAAATATAAGTATATTTAAGATACTTATTTTATTATATCATCGTGTTTTAATACTAATTGAAGGAGGTGGTGGAGGAAATAAAGTGAAATGATCGATAAGGGACATTACCTATTCTTCGGAAAACTTCTTTTGGTTTACACCAAAATCTTTACAAGGTTGGATTTATTATCAAAATAAGAATTATAAGATTATATTATGGAATTAAGTAAGTGATTTGGGTAGGTATTGGAATAAAAAATGGGGTTTGGAAGTGTGAAGAGGAGAAGAGAGGGGGTGTCCTTTTATAAGTGAGGTGAGCAACACACTTGTAATTTTTGAAATGAAAAAGGTGTACCCACATTTTTCAAGTAAAAAAAGGGTAAAAAATGGGAAACTATAAAAAATAGAAGATATATTTTTTAAATATAGATATTAAATGGGGTTTTTACAAGTTTTGGGTCATTTTTAACACTTATATTTATAGTTCACCCCTTAGTAAACCTATTTTTACCATAATCATGATAAATAAGTTTTAATATTTTTACCATTCATTATGATCAAAAATTAAGTTGGTATTATTATATAATATAAAACATGATGATTCAAAATATGGAATATATTTTTATAAATTTCTTTCACATAATTGGAAAATTTTAATTTAAAATTAATCCTACAGACACAACGAGAAAGCGGGGTTTCAAAGAGAAACTTTTCAAAAGTTTAAAAAGTTTTTATATCAAAATTTAATATAAAAATAATTCCAATGACCTAAATTGAAGTAATAAATATATAATTGAACAAATCTTACTTTTAAACCCATTTTAAAATAAAAAATATACCTATATTTATTTTAAAAGAAAAGGAAGTTTTTAATAAAAACCAGTATTTTTCACTTTTGAAAAATTAATATTTTCAGAAAAATCCCAAAAGTTCATCCAAAGAAAATTTTGACATGTTGATTTAAAAAATGAATTTTATTTAATAAAATTAATTTTCTAAATTTTTTAAAAAATAATTTTATTATTGTTAATGAAAAGAAATAAAAAACATTTTTTTTGATAAAATACTATTTTCAAAACATGTAAAGAATTTTCTGGAAATTAAGTAATTTTTATCAATATGGTTTATTTATATAAAACCATTATAATTAATATTTTAAAATTAGTTATTAATATTTATATTTATAAGTTTAATAGCTAGGTTATAATGACTAAAATTAAATAATAATATTAATAATATATCCCACTTTTTTAAAACTCAGTATTGTGTGTAACGTAAGCTAAACTTGGTGTTGCATGTAACACAAGATATCAAAGAAATTTTCTTTATTTGAAAATTTTTTTCATAAAATCTCAGGGTGTTACACTCTACCCCCCTTAAAATGAATTTCTCCCTCAAAATTTCTCACTTTGGTACCAAAAACTAAGAATACTTCTTCCTCATTACATCCTCAGGTTCTCACATAGCTTCCTCAAATTAGTGGTTTTACCATAAAAATTTGACTAGGTGAGTGGTATTGTATCCTTGAAATTTCTCTGTATGATCCAGAATCTACACTGGTTATACCTTATAAGAATGATCATTCTCCAGAAATACAACCTATGAATTCAGTACATGTGATGGACCAGGTATGTACTTCCTCAAGAGAGATAGTGAACATGAGAGGGGTTTGGTGGAAGTACTAGGTGATAAGCTATCGTCATGATATGATAAATTTTTTTAAAGGGACCAATATACCTAGGGATTCGTTTTACCATATTTCTTTCACAAAAAAAATCATAGAAACACCTTCTCACCAACTTCAAATTGAATATCATGTTAATTATTATCAACATAACATTTCTTTCAAATTTATGATTCCCTCACATGTTTCCGAATGTCTCTAAAATTATCTACCATTTCATATACTATATCAGGTCCCAATAACCTTATCTCTACAATTTTATTCCACTACATTAAATTTATACACTTATTTTCATGAAAAGATTCATAAGGATTCAACTGAATTCTCAAATGAGAGCTATTATCATATGACAGTTAAACTAGTGGAAGGTGTTGTTACCCACCACCTTTAAAATTCATAGAACAAGATATTAACATATATTCTATGGTTTGAATTGTTCTCTCAGAATAACCATCTATATGATGATTATATGCATTGTTGAAACTCAAATATGTATCAATAGATTGCTGAAGACTTCTACAAAACATCAAGGTAAACTTTGTATCCTGATCAGATATAATTTAATATGGTACTCAATACAACCTTACCACTTCCTTAATTTATATTCTAGAAAGTTAATCCAGATAGAAATTTTCTCTGATAATAACAAAGTGTGATAGCTTTGTAAGGTGATCCATTGCAACCCTTAATTACCTCAACATCAAAGGTAAGATAAACCCTAAAGGTTACTAGTACCTTCAATCATATATCCATAAAGTGTAAAGGCATTCCTCTTAAAATAACCTCATCACTATATAAAAACAAAAATGGTTTCATTGAAATCAAATTTTCTTAAAATATCCTTATTCTTGATAAAATCCCATCACATAAAACATAAAAAGGGGTTTAAATGAATTTGAACTTATGATTAACCTTAAAACCATAACCCAATAATAGTATCCATAACTCTTATGTTAATATTACATAAAAACATATACACTTCCAAAATTTGATTCAACCTTTATTCAATATATAATCTCTTATCTTATAAAAAAACATTTTCATTGGAAGACTGGATTTATCCTTATACTGATATAATATCAAATGTGATTTCACTACTCCAAAATCTAAGTAGAGGGAGATAATCAATGCTCAAAATCACATGAAATTTAACTAAAGGATGAAAAATAATATTTTTATAGGGATCATTCATACCAAATCAAACATGAAATTCACAAATAATAAGGGGAGGTTAATGTGACCAAATCATCATGATTCAATTCATCCATTGTGATTTAATAATATTTCCATTGGTCCTTTGTCTTCAGAGGTTGTTGTGGTAGACTATCCACCTTATCCCTTGGATTGGGGCATTTATTCACTTAAATCCAAAAATCCTTTCAGTTTAAAAACTTGAGTTTGGATGGTGTATTCTGTTTATATCTCTCTCCATTAATTTCATTTACTGAAATATTCACATCACTTATACATTCTTTTATCAATTTTCTGGATTCCCACACTTTTAACACCTTTTTATTCCTTTTAGACATTCATCTGAGTACTTATTTCCACATTTCTAGCATGTAGGAGATTGAATTTTTTTTTTCCACCATGTGATTTATTCAAGTTTTCATGAGAATCAATCTTAATTTTCTTATCAAAACCATATGAATGTTCAGAATAAAAAAATTTCATTTATATCTTCAGTTTACATTGAATTACTTCTTCATAGCTACTAAATCATCTTATATCTAACAAATTTTGAAGAATTATTCTTAATCCACCAAATAATCGATCAATTTTTCTTTTTGGACTGATTATTAAACCAAAATCATACCGTGCAAGTCTTTCAAAAAAAGCTTCATAGGTACCAATAGATTCACCATCCTTCTATTTGAGATCGATAAATTTTCATTGACCCTTATTCATAGAATATTATGGAAGTAATTATTGAAAAATATCTTCTTAAACTCATCCCATTGTTTGGATTAAATTACTTACTCTTGAATTGTATTCTTAATAAGGTTCCACCATTGATTTTATTTTTCTTTCAAATGATAGACAACCAAAATGCCTTTTCATAATTTGAACAAAAGAGAATGGAAAATATATTTTTAGTGGTACTAATCCATTAATCAAAGACTAGTGGATCAGTGGACCCACTAAAAGAGAGTAGATGTTTCCTACTGAAGGAGTCAATAGAACATTATTCCCACCTTTTCTCGTTTGGAAGTTAAACATTATTCATAGCTTGAGAAATTTGTCTAAGCATAGCAATGGGGTTTTTCATTACTACTCTGAAAAAAATTTGGTTACTCAGGAGGATAATCATTTCATTATATGTTTCATTAGATACTATCATGATTCCTTTAGGTTCTATCCATTTAATAAAAATAGAAATCATAGTTCCAGAAACACTAATCATGGTGTAAAACCACTTAATCATGAAAAATAACTTATAGGATATCTAAATCATGATGAATTATTTTAAATATATGAAAACATAGGTTTATACTAGGTCATTCATAGACACCATCTATTTAAATAACTCACGATGGTTCATAATGTGTTGGTGAATTTAAAAAACATATCCCTAGGGAGTTCCAAACTAGGTGTGTAGTAAGGACCATTGTCATTCATTAGGTAATTATCGATTCCATCTAAATGATACATTTTTTAAGTTATTACCCCTAGTTACCTCTATTCTAGAGCCACATCCACTTTTAGTATCAAAAACGGGATGTAAGTTCTTAGAAACCACTCACTATATCCTTTACCAAAATCCCATGACATTTTCCAATACTTTTAATCATCCATATACTTATCCTTAGACATATCCCTAGAAATATCTATAGAAATGCCCCTAAGGATCTCACTAATGTTTTATAATCCTAATTTAAAAAGTCTAACTAAACCTTTATTTGATACCAACTGTAAAGACACAAAATTATCATACATAAATATTACATCTAAATAGAATAATATTCACTACATAACATAATGATTAACACCAGAATCATTTAGGCCTAGTGCCTTTGGAAACTTGGATACATAAACAACTGGTCCATAAGTGAGCTACATCATCTCCAACTAAGTTCTTCATAGCTATCACCCATCTTAGACATATCATACATAATACCTTTATTCATATCCTAGAGAAAGGATACATAATAAAGGGTGAGATCAGATGCTTAGTAAGGTTAAATAATAGAGATATCAATATAACATGATCATATGAGTATGAGAACATGAGAATAACATATGAAAACTATATTGTGCATAATATATATAATAAAAGTGAGTCATGGATTAAATCTTTGTAGTTCATAATACATGAATCATAATTGAATAAAATAAAATGATCTATGAGAGCATATAATTTTCATAAGACATAGATTTATGAAATATACATAATCATAGAAAATCATATGTTAAGGATAACCAACAAGATATTCAGAAAATTTTTGTATTTTACTAACCACCCACGTACCTACTCCGGGCTTGGGATAACCTCCCATGTACCCTCTATATAGATTTGGATAACCTCCCATATTCCCTATTTAGGGTTTGGGATGACATTCCATGTACCCTCTTTCAGGCTTGGGATAACCTCCCATGTACCCTATTTTTGTTTTAATATAACCTCCAATGTACCCTTTGAGCTCATATAACATTAATCATTACCCAATTTATTATAGGGAGATATAGGTCCCACCTGTCTCATAATGAAAATCATACATTCATGTGCCAAAAGATCATAAAACAATCATCACATCAGAACCCAATAAAATAAATGGGTTTCATAAAAATTTCATAAAAACATAACCTATGAAAAATAAATAGGTTTCATAATTATTTATTCATTTTATTATAGCATAACATATGAAAAAAGAAGTGGGTTTCATAAGCCTTTTATCCTAGTATAACCCATGGAAGAGAAAATGGTTTCATAAAAATATTTTCATCATAAACATAAACCATTCAAAGAAATAATAATAATTTAATCCTTGTATTATATCCTCAGTAAAGTATAAGTAACATAAAATTATGTCATCTTATATGAAAAATTATTTTAAAATATCACTTGGAACATTTCTTGAGGAAAATAGCTTTTCCACTTTGAAAAAAACATTTTAAAACATAATTTTTCTTTCTAAATCCTTTTATTTGAAAATAAAATTTTAATCTTATAAAGGAATATTTAAAACATTGAGTGTTCATGACAATGTGAAATACAATACATGTTAAAACAAAGATTCCTTTCACATTTTCTATAAAATCCAAACAGGTATTTTTTGGAAAATGATATGAAAATTCTTTTAAAAATATATTTTTTTAAATTCAAACATGGGTAAAAATGAATTTAAACAATAAAATAGGAATAATAAAACATTTTTAAAATGTTATTATAAAAAAATGACGTATAAGAGGAAGGTTTTTGACCAAAGAGAGAAATAAATTTGGTTTTCATTAAAAACACTATTTTGAAATATTGAGTGTATATAGAGAGTAAAATGAAGGGAAAAAATGAATTATCATGAAATAAATATAGAAGAAGAAAATTAATGTGTTTCATGAGAAATGGATCATAATATTTCATCATCATAAGCATAACTATAAAGTATCCAAATAAATGATGAGATTGTATCATAAATCCATTACCTCTTTGGTAACATTGAATCGTAAGATCCATGAAAGAATAACATTAAATGAAACTTAAAATATAATTAGAATAAATAAATTCATGATATTACATGACAAAGTGGTTGTATATTCACCTCATAAAATAATATAGGTGCATAACATAACACATTTTTTAATGATGGGAAATTAAGACAAAAAACCCTTATCGCTTTGGTAACTTTTGAACTGAAAACCCCATGAAATTGATATCCTCAAATGGATTTTTAAATCCTCATAATTTTCATGATAATAAATATAAAATTAATTTATTTTCAGTATATATACCACATATAAGAAAAATTTGGTGAATATAAAATGTATCTCATGGATATATAAGTGAGACGAAAAATCTCTTACCTTTAGTCTGAACTTCCTTCGTACATGTTCAAAAATCCTAAATAATAATTATAATTTTATTATAAATATATTATAAAAACATAATTATATACAAATATATATATATATATATATATATATATATATATATCATACCATATATGATTTAGTTATGACATTTTATTACCCATTTATTGGAAATTCCATGTTAAAGTCATGTTTTGGGTAATAACTTCTTTATTTTTCATGTCTATTTTGATTTGGTATTTTCAATCCTCTTACTTTGATCATGGTTACATAATATAAATAATTTTAACTATGATAATAATACCATATATATCCATTATATATTTATTTATAGTAATCCATAAATGTTAGAGATAAAAAGTGAAATACATTATTCATGGAGACGATAGGTCGTACGTATGCATGAACACTATTACCATTTTCTCAATGGAGTGAAATAAATAAAGTAAATAATATATTACTAACATGTTCCTATCATGGGATGTGAAAAAAATTATTTCCTAAGATAAAGATGTAGTAAATTGGTTAACCAAGGTTGTCCTCAGAGAGGAGCACACAACAATCAAGCTGCCACCTTCAATTAAAGGAAAAAGTGGCTGGTTTAAAAAAAAACTAAATCAACAAAAAAATGAACAAAAATATTGAAATCATTGAAAAATAAAGTGAATGAAAACATTTATATGAATTGGGTTATCAGATCAGGGTTGGTTTTCCAATTGCAATGCTATCCTAGCTCCAATTTATCCAATACTCTAATACTAATCCTATTAAAGTTAGATTCCATGAACGCTTCCTATCATTCCATTGGTCAATGGTGATGGTGATATTACACCTTAAAAATATCTCAAATATGTATAATATCATTCCTATCTATGATAGAGTTGCATAAAATACCCCCAATTGACTTGGTTAATATTCGATTTGGTCTTGTTTATCCCAAACAATAAAAAATATTCACTACCCCTCCCATATGTTTTGATGATCATATATTGATTCAGCATTAATCCCTAGTCTATTCCATTATATATAAACCAGAACCTAGTGGAGGTAGTAAACTATCATTGAACAAATAAATAAAAATAATATAATTTAAAACCAAATATGATCATACTTGATAATAAAAACTGCTATTAGAAATTGAAACCAACTTCATAGAAGAGATAAAAGATTTTATACCATTAAGTGCATGGAATAAAGCATTAAAAAAGTGAAAACCTATACTTACAAAATAAATTAGAATATTAAACTTCTATTTTAATGGTATCCATGAAGAATATGGGGAGAATAAGGCATTACAAAACTAAAAATAAGAAAATAGGGAAAAAGAAGAACAAAAAAATTCTCCTCAAAAATCTATCTTTCATAAGTTTTATATAGTTTTTCCAACCATACCTCTGAAAATCGTCAAGGTTTATTATTAAAAGTTGTTTGTAATTTATTTGGATATATACCCTCAAAAGTTAAATTCATTTGGAAATGTGTAGAGAAATTTATTCCCTAATTACTCAATCACATTTTTTATAGTTGAGGAGACTCTTCAAATTCCTCCACTTTGTCACATTAAATGGAATAATTAAAGAGTGTATTTCTACATGATATTTATTTTAAGAATGATACTTATATTTCTCTTTCAAATCCACCTAGAATTCCTCATTTGGAGTTGTGTGGGCCAAGATATGCCACATTTACTGGGGTGGGTTCTATGCTGTCATCCATAAAAAGTTTTCACATTGATTGTTTTTTTGGGCCTATGGGTTTTGAATTAGACTTGGGTCTCAAATAGAAAGCTGAAGAAAACAAAACAATAATCCTACAAAAAAATCACTCTAATTTGGTTAATATTTTAAATTTTATTCTTGAAATAAAGAATTTATAGAAAATTATTAAAATCTAAGAATTAACAAATTTTCACATTTTAACTCAAAACTCACCCAAAATACTAAAATAATGAAAATAAAATAAAATAGATTAATTTTAAGAGATTAAATCATTTAAACACACATAAAATACAATGAAAATATTATCTCTATCAATTCCCCCACACTTAACACTTGGACTCATGGACAAGTAAGAATCAAAATCAAATCAAGGAAAATTCGAAACACATACCAATGAGATCCACCAATTTGAAAATAAAAAACAAAATATATCATGCCACCTCAAAGATAATTATTTCAAGTTATCCACTCTTATCATTCAATATATTTTCTCTTAATTTCTCCTCCCAAGTACATAAACCTACTTCACATGAATTTTATCTCATCTCCCAAATATTAATTTCCAATAATGATTTTCTCACCAAACCCATGTAAGAGTCACCATAAACTTGATAAATTCATACATATCCACAAAATTTAAGTCAATGAAATGTGTTTATCATGAAGAAATTTCAAGTATATTCTATTTAATTTGGGTGGTAGGATTTATATGTCAAAAATTATGATGTTGAATAAGGAGGGTTTGACTTTTTTTGAAGAAAAATTGTATTATTCTAATTTTCACTCAAATATGGTCTTCTACTCACTCAACATAGTAGAAAATCAGATACAAATCATCTTCAAAACTCAAGGTAAGGTCAAAAAATTCATAATTTTAGTAAAAATATATCAATCTTTTCAAATATAATTTTTCTTGAAATCTCAAGATAGGCACAAATTTCCTTATCCTTTGGAAGCTCTAGAA
The DNA here is from genome assembly GCA_963277665.1 of Viscum album. Lineage (NCBI taxonomy): Eukaryota > Viridiplantae > Streptophyta > Magnoliopsida > Santalales > Viscaceae > Viscum > Viscum album. The sequence continues at coordinate 1,403,569,939 of OY728133.1, read as the reverse complement.
AGGCACAACTTCTTTTGTCATGAAAGATCTAAAAAGGAATAGATTTTTATAGAATTAATTTTTCAACAGATAACATACCTATTAAAAAATTTATTTTCCACCTATATTACCACTAAATGAGGCAGGACAACACAAGACAACTTCCCCCCACACTTAAGTTTAACTAGATCATGAAATTTCACTTTAAGAACAAGTTGGATAGGAAAAAAATGGCTTGTAATGTGGATAACCTAATAGAAATTTCATGGATTTTAAGGTATACAAGGATTAAATGTAAAAGTAAGGCCAATATAAAAAAGGAATATTTTGAGAAGGGTGATTTAAAAGACAAAGGAATACCTCAATAATTTAAAACACAAGTACCTCAAATCCTCAAGTTTTGATAGGAATAAATCAAATTATAGTTAAAGAAAGCATGTATTGGTTATTTCAAGAAGTGATTTGACTGTAAATAATATGAAAAAAATGGTTTAGAATCCTCAGAGGAAAGAAATTTCAAAGATAAATATAGTTATATGTGTAATTGGATTAAAAAATTAGAGTGTTTTTCATGAAGTTACCAAAGATTTTAACTTGAGACAAAGTCATTTTCAGCATTCATTTAAGCTTAGTTTCATGGAATAAAATGGTTTACTCATTTAAATGAGTTTATAAAATGGAAAAGATAATAATATTATCTTATATTTTTTAAAATCACATACAAAATAAAAATTAAACACACAAAATTTGAAAAACACGCCATTTTTTAGAAAATAGAAAAGGGAAAAAATTGAAATTCCTAAACCAAAAAGGTCACCTCCTTCATAATTAAATGATGTAATGTCTTAATGAATTCAAAAATTTTGTAACATGTAAGTATATTTTTAATAGAATCATATCAAGAAATCAAAAGTTAATAAGAGGTACAACCCGATTTATTCGCAGTGCAACGTTGAGTTAATATCCTAAGTGTTTATCACTGAAAACCTAAATTAAAAAGAAGAAAAGAAAATTTAAGAAATTTATTAAAATAAAATAAAATATAAATAGAATGCGAAAAGGAGTATAGATCTTAGTTTAACCCCCTAAGTGGGACTTGGGTTTTTACTACCTTCAGATAGGAAATTCAAATTGGTTATCCCCAATCTGATGGTGGGTGGAGTTTATTTGAGATGAACTACCAACACTTATTATTTCTATATTTCACTTATTCATTTTTTTTAGTACCCCAAAAATAGAGTATAGAAAATCCATCCTCTTGGAAATGAGATGCATCTTTTCTGGTGAGGTTATGACAAAGAATTGGTCCTCCTATTTCTGGGTTTACACTTGCATAACCTCATGTTCATTATCTAGTGCTTTCTCAAGGTATGATATATCAATGGAATAATCAAAGATAAAGTAAAAGTTTGATTCTATTTGAATGAAATTAAAGCATGAAGAATCAATATCAAATTCTTCACCTTCAAAGTAAGCACATTGTGTCTGAGTTTCCTCTAGAAAATCCACTTTAGTCTCCTCTTATACTCCCTCTAATCAATGTTCAACATGTTTAGGGAGATCTAGGTATTCATGTTTAGGTATTTCATCCTTTTATTCTTCTTCATACTACAAGGAATAAAATTATTATAATAATATGAAAATTTAAAACTAGGGGAGGTAATACTGAATTCATCTTCAATAATATCAGAATTAAAAGAGTTATAAAAAATATTATCTACCTTAATAGGATCAACTTTAATTAATTATTCAGTGGAACATGCCTCTTGGAGCTTAATTTCACTATATAGAGGTAGGTAGTCCAACTCCTCTATCTTTTCTTAAAATTCCACCACTTTGGTGGTTTCATATTTTTCCACAGATTGGTATAGGTATAGTGGTGTTGATCATTATTCCTTTTAAGGTATGGGGAGATCATATTGCACCTAATATTCATTTTAGAAGTCATCTAGATCTCATTGATCTACCATGAGTACTTCATAAGTCAAATATTATTAATCATTATCCTCTAGTAAAGGTTGAGGAGATCTGAATGGACATTCTTTTAATTCTATCAAGGTCTCTCCAAGTTGTTTAATATCAAAGATGAGTGAGGAATCCACTTTAACCACTAGCTCAAGTTTAGGTTTAGGTTTCTCTTGGGATGTGTAGAAATATTCAATTAGGATTAATTTTTCTCTCTAGGTTCTTCATTTACTCTCTAAGTCCTTGAAACCAATCTTTTTTATTATTGTAATACACTGGTACTTGATGTTACACCTCGACCATCTCTTGAAAAAATTCTAGGAAGTACTCCTACAGTTAAATAAATTCTATTTAAAATACCTTTAACGCTGGGTATTCAAGGTTCACTTTAAGGTCTCAGATGATCTCTTTGAATTCATCATCCTTGGTGATTTGGATTTGAGATCCCTATATCTGTTTAGTGAAGAAGGAAACACTATCCTCCATAGACCAAGGTTTGTTAAAAAATTATTATTTTTTAATTTGAAATCAGAAAGTTATTTACAATTATATTTCTAGAACTGGATCCCTAGAAATAGTTCTATGTTTTGAAACATTCCTATCACGGGGTGTGAAAAAGTATTTCCTAAGTTAAAAATTCAGTTATGTGAGATCCCATATTTTTTTTAGGTATGTTTCTCTCTGAGATTTTCATTTGAGACTTAGTGGCCAAGTCTTGTTTGGAGATAAAGAACCTTTTTTAGATAAAATTACCTAAAGTTTGGGGATATATGATTTTTTGAATTAATATAGTCTAGGTATAAATTATTTTAAGTGTTAAATGGGTTCTTGGTAAGTTGAGAATCTTTAAAGGGGATATGGGATAAAAAAATCAACTTCAGAACATTTACACTCCATTTAAAGGGATTAAACATCGTGTAATTGTTCGTAGGTTTTAATAAAATAAATCCAAAGTGATTGGTTTTTTTTGGTGAATACCATTAAAAATATTTATATGATGTGTAACTAAATTACACATCATGTAAATTCCATAACTACAATTTTAAAATTGCTATGCGGCTAATTTTACTTCCAATTAGCTATGAAACCTTCTCTATCAACCCTAGGGAATCGTCCAGAAAATTTTGGAGTTCCAAACCCCCTTTCAAACATTTCTTTCATGCGATAAATCCCTAGTAAGTTTCCTTGGTGAGATTCTTCCTTCTCTTCATTATCCTATAACCTGTTTCGGTGAAATCAATTTGACCAATTACATTATTGGTTTTGATCTTGATCAATTTTTATCTAGGAACATCTTTTCAATCATCCATACCTTCTTCCTTGTGGGAATCATCCATTGGAATCATTGTTGGATATTCGGTTAATGAAGGGGGTCTAAATCTCAAACCTATGGTTTGATTATGTAAAGTTTATGAAATATAATGATCGTGACAATGAAGTATGTGACCAAAACTAATTAATTAATTGAATGATATTATCCCTTAAATTATTTGGTTTTAAATGGATTTGAAATTGGATAATGTATTAAAGTATGTTTAGCATGATATGTGACCTAGGGTGATTTATTTTTATAGAATCCCTAAATTGCGGCTTATTTCTTATTGATATAATTTTTAATCAATTGTGAAATTAATTGCAAATAGATTATGAAATAATAATGGAAATTTTCATAATTAACCATTTAGATATATGATGTGATATTGTGATATCCATGCTGTATAAATGGAATTATGTACTATGCTGAAATGATTATATAATGGGCTAAGCCCATGAAATTTCACACATATATGATGTAATGCTGATAATGAGCTGGCTTGGCCTAATACATGCTATAATTCTTATAGAGAGTAGGGTATGCCTATTCCCATGCTGTAATGATATTAGGGATATGACTCAAAGTGCTTGTTGTGACTTTAACATGGTTATATGGTTGTATTGGTACGGTTTTAAGACATGCTTAGAGATATTCCATCATGTAATTGAAGTAGGTAATTTACCTTGGTTATATGGTTGTTGTTGTCATGGTTGTAAGACATGATCAGAGATATTCCAACACGAATTCAAAGCAGGTTGTTTTATTTATTTAATTGTTGAATTAATTAATACACCTATGTATCACTTTTTTTCATACACTTCTTATAATAATAGTTTTGTTTAGACACAATGGTGTTGACCTACTGAGCTTTAATCACACCCTATTCAGGCTGCCATTTGGAACCTAATCAGACTTCGTGGATGCCAGTTTTGAAAAGGGAAAAGGTCCTTGCAATTTATTTCTTGGTTAATGTTGGGATGAAGTTTAGATATGGGACCAGCATGGGACTCATGATCTAGGACTTTGAGTCTTTTATTTGATTTTGATAGTATTTTATTGTATTTTATTTTCATAAAATTTAGTTACATTCTAGAATGTCATTACATTATTCCTTATGGTTTATTGAATTATTCAGTTGGTTTTTATTGTTGTCTTCAGCATTTTTTTACTCTAATTATTTCTATTTTATTATGAATTGTTTATTCTAAATGACACTTCATACCAAGAGGATATAGTCTCCCCATAATACTATACACACCCCTATTGCTATTTGATATCATATGGTGTATTGGGAGACATGCTTGAGGTCCTGTAACCAACCTTTTCTGACCACGAGAGAGAGTGCTGGATTGGGGGATGTTACAAAGAGGCATCAGAGCATCTGGTTTTCTTTTATTTTTCTTTACTATTTAGGAAAGGTAGAAAGGAGACTTGGATGTTTTGGGACTTAGTAAATGATATTTTACATGGGAGTATCTAACCCATGTATGAGGGAAAATCTGAGTACCCAGGGATGAGATTATTGTTTGTGTTGTGTTATTTTTACAGTTGATGTTATTTCACCTTGGGTGACTCACATGTTGTGTGAAGTTATTTTTTATGATGTTATTGTTTCATGAGATTTTTACTTGCGGCACAGTATGGCACAACATAAGAATACATGAATCATAATAGGCACATAGGGATATATTGACATGTATTGTTCATGATAGGGACACATCTATTTTTTCATATGATATATACTTACATGATAAAATATAATATGAGATATTTATTTCACAAGATAAATAAAAAATTGTTTTCATTTCATGCTAAAATACTTGTAATCCAAGTCTAGAGAGACTAAGAGTTAGTGGTTCTCTTTTAAAGTCACTTGTTAGGTTGACCTTATTTCTAGCCACTTCTATAAGGTGTGTGCTTGTCTTATAGGGAAAATTCATCCCTTCCATCTTCAAATTGAGCGTCAAGAGAGTAGAAATTAGCACACTCCTAACATAGCTAAACCATAACTTATTGTAGTTATAGAGGAGTAGATTAATTTTTAGATTCACAAAATATTCCTAAGGATCATGTGATCCATGGAAAGGGATACATTCATTCCATTAATTTTATGTATCAAATAATAAGAGAGTTTCAGCCTCATCATCTACTTGTGTTTATTGGGGAAGAAGGACCCAACGAAGCTGAGTTTTGGATCGATTTATTCCATACAATCTTCAGGCATCTTGAGACACCCATAGAGAGAAGGGTAAAGCCTATTGTGTATATGCTTCATGGACCTGACAAGCATTGGTAGAATATTCTGGAAGAAGATGGGTAGTAGGACGATATATCTTAGAAGGAATTAAAGAAGAAGTTTTTGATCCATTTCTATCCCAAGTTCTTAAGGGATGAAAAAGATCACGAGTTCATGAAGATGACATAGGAGGGTTTGTCAGTGATGAACTATGCTGGACATTTTAATGACCTATAATGATTTGTACCATCCTTGGAATCTAGTGAGATATCCAGTATGAGATGTTTCTTGGATGGTCTTCACTATGAGGTCTGGTTTCAGTTACAAGTTTTCTATTTAAGAAACTTTGAAGATGTGATTAATCAGGCTCTCATCATAGAAGGGGATCTAATAGAGGCTCTCAGCAGTGGCCTGGTTGTTTCAATAGGAAAACCTAGGAGTTATTCTTTGATTGGTAAGAAACACCATTATTATAGTTTCCTATAGATCATTAATGGGTAGAGTAGTCAGGGTAGTGTGCTACCATTTTATGACCATGTTACTTCCAGTGATATTACTCCAAATATATATTTTTATTATGAAAAACACTTTAGAGAAAAGTGAGAACCAGTCCATACACATGAAACATTCAAACAACATGATAGGAAATAGCTAAATTATATAGTTGCAGTTTGAGCCTTTTAGATACCTTACCTCTGAGAAGAGACCATTGGAGGTCGGGATCTTTCTCATCCGTATCTGCATTAAGGAGGTTTTTGAAGCTATAAACCATCTTATCCCAAGTTTGTAGGAGCTCTTCCACAGTCATCTTCTACCGATTGAATCCACGTGCCAAGATTCCAAGTTGTTTATATCCCCATGCACCCTTCTCTTTGGGAAGATTAGCCAGAAACCGCCTCCCTACCAGCCTGTCAAATTCCACTTTCGTGGTGATGACCTCCAAGCTCTTATCCGAGAATTCTTCGTTGCAATTGAGGATTGTTTCCCACTCGTCACATTACATCAGTTCACTCCTTCTCGGAGGAGTGTTTGAATCAAAAATCTCCTTTATTGCATCCGCCAGTTTAGTAGTTAAGGGTTCCCCTACAAGAGGTTCAAAATCCTTTGTAGAATTTATCCTTGCTTGCTTGGGCACCTTCTGAGGACACTGCCCTTTACTTGAGGACCTGGTGATAGCAGGTCAGGTAGAAAGGAGTAGTATTTCTTCTTTCTTGGCCTCCTAGAGTCCTGAATGAAACCTTTTGGGTCAATGATGGTGTTTTTACCCTTCTTTGATGAGAATCTAATGTATTACTCAACAATTCCCACTTCCTTTGGCTCGACAGGGGAGTCCAAGTCCGAGTCATTTTCATCCTGGGAACCCTCCAGTTGCAAGGAACTGGTATTTCCAATATCAGCCTCTTCAACATCCCCTCCCACCACCACATAGTTCTATTCACCTTCCAACACTACTAAACGGTTGGGATAAAGACTATCCCTTCCACCGAACTTCACTGTATCAGTATAAGTTGAACTGGTCTGATTGACATGCTCTAGAAGCTCTGAACTTCCAGACTGCTTCAATCCACGACCCATGTACTGAAAATGTTTTTTTGTAGTGTCCCAACCTGCACTGTGAAACCGACCAACAACACTAGGAAAGAATTCCTTTCATGAAGAAACAACAGTAGTATTTCCAGAGAATTCCAGCTGCCTGTCTGAGACCACATCCGGTTGGAGGCACTGAACCCCTACCCCAACCTCAAACCCCTGCTCTGCCATCCCCGATCCACTTAACAAATAACCGATACCCAAATCCCGTCTCAAACGGTCGAAAACTTATAAAACCCATGGCTTTGGGTTTTTAGGGACTGCTTTCTTCACTACGTCTGAGGAGCATCCCAAACCCAGACCTGGAGGTTCCTCCGCTCGGGGAAGCACATGACTGGTTTCCCCATCGCCCACAAGATCATGGGAACCATTGGTCACCATAGCGATGTCGGTCTGTGGAAGAACCACATCATTAGGTACTTCCCCGCCCCTCGTTGTGGTCCCTGATAGACCAGACGTAGGAGCAGAAAGCTCCTCACCAGCCACAACCAAGTTAGGAAGCACTTCAGGCACCATGGGAGGTTCGAACAACACACTCTGATCCCTTTTGCGGCAATCAACAAAGTCATGCCCTTACCTACAACAGGATGAGAAAAAATTCATCCATGATTCATACACTATGGATTGTGCGTCCCTGTATTCTTCCTCTATCACGATCCAGACCATTTCTGGAGGGGGCTTCGAAAGTTCAATTTCAACACAAATTTGAGCAACTATAGGGTGCTTTAGGGAAGAGGTCCTCCAATCTGTACACAGGAAGCATCCAATGGAATTACCAATTGATTTTAGAATATCTGGATTCTGGAAGGGTAGGGGGAGCCTAGGGAGTTGAAGCCAAATCGCCGTCGTGGAGGGGTCGCGATTCATGTGAAGGTCAAAATAGCAGCAGAACAAATGGAACTGAAATCCACGAACAAATCTACCTTCTCTGGACCAAGCCCGCACCAAATATTCCTCAAAACTGAAATGCAAAAGAATCTGTCTCAACCCTAAGAGACCAACAACCACATGATAGATTAATCCCCATTCCTCATTCACATACCTGTCAAACATCTCCATCGGAGGTCGACGCCAGACGAACTTCACCACCAGGGCCGTAGAGAGCAGAGAAGAAGAATTGGTGAATTCTTGTGAAGAAATCAGGACCACTGGTTGGCCATGGAGGATCCCAAGAACCTTCAGAGAAAAATTGATGCTGGGGAGAAGAAAGGGGGAAGAATTAGGTGAATCCTGGGTTCTGAGGTCCTGGGGTTGAGGCCCCTCTCCCGGAAGAGGAGGGGCTGCCGAAGCCGACATCGCCGCTAGGGCGTCGCCGCTAGGGCATCGCCGCTAGGGCATAGCCACTAGTGACTTGAGCTACCCATCCCTTCCAGTGCTATTAGCATGGAATGTTTGTTCACAAGTGCCTTTAGTTTCCTTATCCCATAGCCGAGTGTCATATCTATGGTAAATTGGGCCATATTTAGAGGTTTTATTCAAACTTTCCATAGTATAATGGTAGTATAGGATCAGGATAGGCATTAGAATCAATAAGGGGATCAGATACACCTTATTAGGATGGTAGTTGGAGTTCCATAGGCCGTTTAGGCCAAGTAAGGGGATGTGCTACCCCAGTGCATGAGAAACCATACCAAACAAGGGATATATCTCAGGGTAGTCAGATTGGATCCCAGGATAAAGGGAAAAGTAAGTTTCATGTTTTGTAGACTACTCTGGATAACATGGATGTCAGAATATCTACCATCATAGGTATTATTATTTTATTATCGACATTAGATTGTATTTTGTTTGATATAGAATCATTTAATTCTATTTTATCTAATCTTTTGGAAAACGGTTTGGCATTGGATGTGAAAAGATTGGATGGTGTTTTAACCATTGATACACCATTGGGAGTTCAGTCAGAAAATATCAAATGTTATAAGGCGTGTTCTATAGATATTGGTGGTTACCGTTTCTTTTGGGAACCATATGTGCTTGAAATGATAGGCTTTAACTTGATTCTTGGTATGAATTGGTTAGTATTATTCCGAGATCATATAAACTATTACAAGAGTATATTTACTTTCATATCTTAAAAAGGAAATAACTATTCTCACTTGGGTGAGTGGGACCTTGAGGCCGGTCCTTTGGGACCAATTAAATGTTGATTGTATTGTCTCACGAATCAAATTTCCAGTTTTTCTCTATATAATGGTGTAATGTAGCATGATTCTTTTACTTTAGTGGTAGAACATTTCTGGGATGTTTTCCCTAACAATTTCTATGGATTACCACCCAAGTGATATATCGAGTTTAAAATGAAGTTGGTTCCAAGAGTAGAATTAGTTTCTATCCCTCCTTACCGAATGGAACAAGTAGAGATTCGGGAGTTGGAGGTTAAGTTAGAAAGATCTAGAATCAAAAGGATTCATATGAATGAGTACATATCCTTTGGGTTCTTCAGTTCTATTCTCTGAAAAGGCTGATGAATCTTTTTAATTATGTGTGGATTATCGGAGGTTGAACCAGATGACAATCAAGAACCGATACCCTCTTCCATGCATTGATGATATTTTCAATCAGATGAGAGGTGAAGAAATATTCTACATGATTTATTTGAGATCAGGATACCCTAAGCTAAGGGTGAGACTATCAGACATACCTTATACTGATTTTAGTAGTAGGTATGAATTGTATGAATTTTTAGTGATGCCGTTTGGATTGACTAATGCGCTTGCAGTATTCATGGACTTAATGAATATAATCTTTCATCATTTTCTGGATAGGTTTGTGGTTGTTTTCATCGATGATATATTAGTGTACTCCTAGTCAATATATTATCATGAGAAACATCTTAACATTGTCTTGAGTACATTGAGAGGGTATTATCTTTGCACGAAGCTAACTAAATACATTTTATGGATAAATAAAGTGCACCTTTTGTGCCTTGTCATCTCATAGGAAGAAGTGTCAATGGACCTAGAGAAATTTGTAGTCATGATATCTTGGTTAAAACCCAATAATATCTTCAGAATAAGGATTTTTATAGGTTTATTAGGTTATTACTGGTGTTTTATCCAATATTTCTCCCATTTGGCAGTGCTAATATCTAGGATGACTAATAAAGGAGTGAATTTTATTTGGTATATTACTTGAAAAAAATATTTTCAAGATTTTAAAGGTATGAGAACCTAAACACCTATCCCCACTTAACATGTGCTGGGAAAAGTATATATAGTGTAATGTGATTCTTTCAGAGTTGACTCAGAGCGGTGATAATGTAGGAGGACAGTGTGGTTGATTATGGCTTCAAGCAGCTGAGACTCCATTATGGTAATTACCCTACTCATTATTTGGTTTTAGTGGTAGTGGTACATGATCTATGATGTTGGAGACACTATCTCATGGATGATAGGTTTTTGGTGTACATGGATTGTAAAAGACTCAGGTATATATTTTCTAAGTAATACCTAAACCTTTGATAGAGGAGGTAGGTCGATTATCTGTAGTCTTTCAACATTTAATTGGATTGTACACTATGAAAGGGAAACATAATTTCCAAAAATTTGATCCAAAATACATAGAAAGAAGTAGTACAGTAGTCTTGTGATGAGTTGTGGATACTGGAACTCTTTGCATACATGCATATGGATGTTTAGGAATCTTAGGGGTGAATAGATCTAACTTCCACATCTGTTATACCCATGCTTTTGGAATGGATTAAGGATGAGTGGTTGGGTGATTCGAAAGGCTCAGTTCTGAGAGGAAAATTATATGGTGGTAAGAATCCATCAGGATGATCTCTTAGAGGTGAAAATTATATTCTTTTTTGTGGCTGAGTATGGGTTTCTATGGGATTGCATGAGGAGCTGATGAGGGAGTTTCATGCTTCTAGATGGGCGGTACGCCCTAGTTTAACAAACATGTATCATGATCTACATAGACTATACTGGTGGCTAGGAATGAAGAAGGAGGTGGAAATATTCATGGATTGATGCTTCACTTGTCAGCAGGTGAAAGCCAAGCATCAAAGGCCAACTAGACTTTTTCAGCCTTTACCTATCATGAAGTGTAAATGGGATGATTCCACAACAGATTTTATGATGGTATTACCCCGTGAAACCCATAAGAATGATGTTTTATGGGTTTTTATGGATCAAATAAATAAGGTAGTACACTTATTTCCTATCAGTAAAACCTTCATAGTTTAAGATATGAGAAATATTTATATATAAGAAGTATTTTGGTTTCACGATGTTTTGAGGAGTATTGTTTTAGATAGAGATAATCATTTCACATCACAGTTTTGGAAGGGTCTTTATAAATCCCTATGATCATGATTTATTTTAAGAATAACCAATCATGCATAGACTGATGGTAAATCTAAGAGGAATATTCAAGTTCTGGAGGATATTCTTTGAGCCTGTGTTTTGAATTTTTGTGGTTCATGGGAGCAACGTACGACACTCGTGGAGTTTTCATATAATAATAGCTTCCAGGAATCGATCCAAATGGAAAATTTTGAGGAATGTTATTCCAGGATTTTACATTTACATATTTTTTGTCTGGATTTAGGTGAGTAATCAATTTTTTGGCTTAGTCTCATATAGGATACATCTGAACAGGTTTAGTTGATCAGACAACAGTTGGTGATAAAAAATATCCATCATAAATCATATGAAGACCATCATAAAAAACCTCTAAAATTCAAGGATGGTCATCATTTTTTCTTTAAAGTGTCATCTAGATTGGGGAAATGTTGTATTAGAAAATAGGGAAAGCTTGGATCCAGGTTTTTCGAGCAGTTTGAAACAGTCTAAAGGGTCAGTCTAGTGGCATACCATCTAGCCCTTCCACAACACTACAGTTGCTTGCACAATGTGTTCCATGTGTCACAAATATGAAGATATCATCCAAAAACTTCCCATGTGATAGGAATATAGGAATTCGATCTTTGTGATGATGCATATTTTGAGGAGAATTATATACAGGTTATGGATCATAGTGATAAATATCTTCAGGGTCAGACTATACCGTTGGTTCAAGTGTAGTGGCAGAATGGGAAAGTTTAAAGGGATAACTAGAAAAGGGAGTCCGGTATGAAAACACAATGGCCATGATTTTTCACTAAGACCTCATAGTGATGCTTGGGGAAGCTCAGGGATGATCTGTTATAAGGTGGAGAGGTTGTGAGATCCTGTCTTTTTTTTTCCAGGTACATTTCTCCCTGAGTTTTTTGTTTAAGTATTAGTATCCAAGTATTTTTCAGATACAAAGAGAATTTGTTGGAGAAAATGACATAAAGTTTGGGGATTTATACTTTATTTAATTAATGGAGTTAGATAATAAGTGGTTTTAAGTGTCAAATGGGTTCTTGGTAAGTTTATAATCTTTAAAGGGAAGATGGAATGAAAAAATAAACTACAGAACATTTATGCACCATGTAAAGGGATTTGAAATCATTTAATTGTGTATGGGTTTTAATAAAATAGATCTGAGGTGATGGGTTTTTCATCAAATACCATTAAAAATATTTACATGATGTGTAACTGAATTACACACCATGTAAATTCCCAACCTACAGTTTTAAAATTTCTACGTGGTTAATTTTATTTCCAATCGGCTAAACCTTCTTCTTTCTCAACCCTAGGGAATCCTTTAAGTGATTTTGTAGTTAAAAACTCATTTTCAGACATTCTGTTCATGTGATAAATCCCTAGAAAGTTCCTTTGGTTAGATTATTTCTTCTATTAATTCTTCTCCAACCCGTTGCGGTGAAATCCATTTGACCAATTGTGTTTTTGGTTTTGATCTTGATAAATTTTGATTTAGGAACCTATTTGAAATCAACCACACCTTCTTTTTTATGAGTTTCATTTGTTAGAAGTGTTTTTGGATATTATTTTAAGGTATGGGGTCTAAATCTCAACCCTATGGTTCAATTATGTCAAGTTTATGAAATATCATGATCGATCCAATGATGTGTGCTTACAAAATTAATTAATTAATCATTTGAGATAATCACTTTAATTCCTTTGGTTTCAAATAGATTTTTAATTGGCTAATGAATTAAAGTATGTCTAGCATGATGTGTGACCTAGGGTGATTTCATACTATAAAATCCCTAAATTGTGTCTTATTGATAATTGATATAATTATTAATCAATTGTGAATTGAATTGGGAATAGAATATGAAAGAATAATGGATATTTTCATAATTAAATATTTAAAAATATGATGTCATATTGTGATATCCATGTTGTATGATAGTAATTGTGTTCTATGATGAGATTCTTATATAACGGGCTGGGCCCAAACACTTGCACATGTATTTTCTGTAATGCTTATAGTGATCAGGCTTGGCCCAATCCATGCTGTAATGCTTATAGAGATCAGTTTATTCCCAGTCCCATTCTATAATTCTTATAGGGATTTGAATCATATTGATTTTTGTGACTTTACGATGGTTATATGGTTATTTTGGCATGGTTTTAACACATACTCATAGATATTATAGCATGGCACCAAAAAAACATATTTACCTTGGTTATATGGTTGTAGTTGGCATGGATATAAGACATGATCATAGATATTATAGCATGAAGTCGAATTAGGTTTTTGTATTTATTTAATTGTTTAATTAATTAATATATCTATTTATATCTTTATTTCATACACTTCTTATCAGACTGGTTTTTTTTTAGTCATGGTGGTGTCAACCTACTGAGTTTTACTCATACCCTATTTGGGCTACCGTTTGGATCCCAAGAAGACTTCATGGACACATTCTTGGAAAAGGGAAAATGACCTTGTTTTTGATTGCATGTTTATTTTTGGGTTGGAGTTTGGAGTTGGGATTGGCATAGGGCTCGAGACCTGGGACTTTGAGTCTTTTATTTGAGTTTGCTAGAATTTTATTATATTGTCTTAGTATGAAATTTAGTTACATTCTAGCATGTCATTACATTATTTATTATGGTTTATTAAATTATTCAGTTGATTTTTCTTGTTGTATTCTACATTATATTACTCTGATTATTTCTATTTTATTATGAATTGTTTATTCTAAATGAAACTCTATACCAATGATTTATAGTCTCCCCACTATACTATCCACACCCCCATTGCTATTCAGCAACCTCTGGTGTATGGGGAGGTGTGTTTTAGGTCCCATAACAAACCTTTTCTGGAAATGTGAGAGAGTTCCAGATTGGTGGATCTTAAAAGTTAAGTGGTTAACCAAGGTTGTCTCCAGAGCGGTGCATATAACAATAAATATGTCACCTTTAATTATAGGAAAAAATGGTGTTTTTAAAATTATTTGATTTTAAAAATAAACTAAATCAATTAAACAAAAGAAATAAATATGTAGAATATCGAAAAACAATTGACAAAGCAGGTGGATGAAAATAGTGATATGAATTGGGTGATCAGGTTGGGGTATTTTTTCCAATTGAAATGCTATCCTAGTTCTAATTTATCCAATACTCTTCTATTAATATGATTAAAGGGAGATTCCATGACTTATTCCTCTCACTTCCTTGGTCAATGGTTATGGTGAGAGTACACCCTACCAATATCTCAGATTAGTCTACTCTACTTACTATGTGTGAGAGAGTTGTAGTGAATACCCTTAATTGAATTAGGTAATACCATATCAGGCCTTGTTTATCCCAAATAATAAAAAATATCGAATACCCCTCCCACACGTGCTGACAATCGCCGATTACTTCACTACTAATACCTAGTCTATTCCATCATATATAAACTAGAACCTAATGGAGTTAGAAAATGATAATTGAACGAATAAATAAAAACAACATAATATAAAACCAAATACAATCACACTTGATAATAAAAACCTCTATTAGAAATTGAAAGCAGCTTCACATAATAGAGAAAAGATTTTATACCATTAAGTGAATGAAATCAAGTATTAAAAAGGGGAAAAACTATCCTTACCCAATGAATCATAATATTACCCCTATATATGGAAGGTATCCATGAAGAATGGGGGGTGGAGAAGGCATTTAAAAACTAAAAAGAAGAAAAGAGGGAAAATTAATAACATAAAAATTTATCTTCTAGAATCAATCCACCATAAGTTTTCTCATGTTATCCCAACCAGACCTCCAAAAACCATCAAGGTTTATTCTTAAAAGTTTTTTTTGGAATTGAGTTAGATATAGAACCTAAAAATTTAAATACACTTGACCAGGTTTTGAGAAAGTTATTCCCAAATTACTCAACTATACCTTTTCTATTTAGTATACTCTTCAACTTCCTTGACTTTGGAATATTCAATGAATGAATTAATGAGATTATTTCTCTATGATATTTATTGTATGAATGATCCTTTGAGTAATCATTCGAATACATATAGAATAAACTCATTTGGAGGTATGTGGGATGATATATTCATCATTTAATGAGGTGAGTTACATTCTATTGGCCAGAAAAAGTTTTCACATTGATTTATTTTTCTAGGCTTATGGGTTTTAAATTATCTACGGGTACCAAAGAGGAAGCTGAATACCACATAAAAAGGAATTATAATAAAAGAATAAATAAAATTGTATCAATATTATAAAATTTATACTCAAAATATATAAGTGACAGAAAACTTTTAAAATTCCATAATTATCCAATATTCACATCTTAGCTCAAAACTCACAAAAAATACTGAAATGATGAAAATCAACTCAAATTGATTAATTAGAAAGGATTAAATCCTTGAAACACACATGAAAAATAATGAAAATTTTATCTCTATAAATTACCAATATAGAATAATTTTTATGTCATATATATTATATATTTTTATTTAAACCTATCCTTATTACCTTCCATGTAAAGCATATTTGAAAAATGATTCACATCACTTTGCTAGTTTGTAGTCTGTCATCCACATGAACAACGTTATCATATTACCATAGAATGGAATGATAGAAGGAATATGTGATATAATGATTCTATAATTATATTAATATAAAAAACATCATATATAAATAATAAATCCATCATTACTTTCATCCATGAGAGGTGGTGATGGAAAATGAATAACATTGGTTTGCGATGCGATAGTTATCCATACACATGAATGATGATTTCATAACCCATTTGATGGAATCAAATATGGATATAGATCGTAACCTTAAAATAACAAAATATAATTATATTTAATATGATGATGTTATTATATCATCATGTTTTTATAAAAATTAAAGGATTTAAGGGAATAAAAAAATGCTCTATTAGAGATGTTACCTCTTTTTCAGACAACTAATTTTGGATTTCACAAAAAGACTTACTATGATAGATTTATGACCAAATTAATTCCTATAGGATTAGAGTATAAAATTAAGGAAGTTATTTTTGTAGGTATTGTAATAACCAATGGTTTTTGGATGTGTGAAGATGAGAGGATAGTGGGTGGCCTTTTATAAGTGAGGTGAGTGGCACACTTGTAATTTTTGAAAAGAAAAAGCTGTAACCAAGTTTTTTGCATGAAAAAAGGCTCAAAATTTTTTCACTATCAAACCTAGAAGATATAAGGCTGAAATGGTTCCATCCAATGGTTTTTGGGAAAGTTTTGGGTCATTTTTAACCCTGATATTTTTATTTAACCCCCGGTAAACCCATTTTTTACCTTAATCGTGATAAATATTTTTTTTACTGTTTTTACTATTCATTATGGTAAAAGATTAATTTGAAATTATTATATAATATAAATTATTATTATTCCAAATATGTAATACATTTTTACAAATTCCATTCACATAACTGAATTTTTTTAATTTAAAATCAATTCCACAAACACGATGAGAAAGCAGATTTTCAAAGAGAAAAGATTCAAAAGTTTAAAAAGTTTTTATATCAAAATTCAATATAAAAATGATTCCAATGAAATAAGTTGGATTAATAGATATATAATTGAACTAATTTTACTTTGAAACCCATTTTAAAAAAATTAACCTTATAATTTTTTTAAATGAAAAAATAATTTTCAATAAAAGCCAATATTTTTCACTATTCGTTGAAAATTTAATCTTTTTAGAAAAATCACAAAAAATAATCCTATGAAAATTTTAAAATTATGATTTCAAAAATGAATTTTATTTTATAAAATTAATTTTATAATTTTTTTAAAAATTAATTTTATTATTGTTCATAAAAATAAATAAAAACAATTTTTTTAGAAAATAATATTTTTGAAATATATAAAGACTTTATTGAAAATTAAGTACTTTTTTTTCAATATATTCTATTTTTATAAAACCATTATACTTAGTATTTGAAAATAAGTTATAACTATTTATATCACTAAGTTTAATGTCTTGGTTATAATGGTCACATTTAAATAATAATATTAATCATATATCGTGGTTTTATTAAAATATTGTGTCACTTGTAATGCAAACTAAACTCAGTGTTGTGTGTAATGTAAGTTAAAATTGATGTTTAATTTAACACAAGATATCAATGAAATTAAATTTATTTGAAAAAAATATTTCATAAAATATTAGTATGTTACCATTTCTGGTCTACCACTGTTCATAACTGAATTGAGTTCACCAAGAAGTTTCATGCATGATAGGTCTATGAAAACTTCAAGCATCAGCCACCTGAGCTTCTTCATGCCACTAAGTACTGGTGTCCCATCACTGTATGGGGACTCAATGTTGTGGCCCCTACCCGATAGCAACAACTTGACAATGTTGGTTCATTTTGATTTCCATATATTGCTTCTCAAAGTGGTTGGAATCCACCCATCTCAAAGAAGTCAAGACTAGGTCCATGATAGAGTTTATGAGACCCTATATCATCCATTGATTCAAGATAAATCACACTATTCTCATTGAAAATGACACAAAATTTTGAGTTGTTGAGATAAATAAGTCATATGATGATTATACCATCTGGTCCAACCACAACTCCCACTATCACGTGTTAGAAAATAGGCAGATTAAGGCATTAAATAAAACCTCTCTAACATCCTAAAAAATATGGTGTTCCATAAAAATAAGAGTTGTCCTCATAAGCTCTCCACTACCCTATGGACCTATTAAATGATGACCCAAAACTCTACCCAGGTAACTCCATACTCCCTAGTGTATGGGACATAAGAATTTTTTCCTATAGAGGGAAACTTACATTGCTCTAGATGACCATTTATAATCAATATAAATCATAAAAGGGGGTTTAATTCTATTTGGATGAGTTTTAATCCCCCAACGAAAATAGGTTTCAAGCACTGCATAACCTAGAAAGACACTATAATCACATAGTGCAAGAATTCAATAAAAAGGTTCACCTCCACTCCATCCTTTAGGGTGATATGGTATTGGCTCTAAGGACATAAATGATACATGGTAAGAAGCCACTGAATATATAACCCAAATGGTAAGTACCTTATGTCATTCATATAGTCTAATCCAATGGTGTATACTCATTGATCACTATGGATGAGGAACACATCACACCTGCCACCAATGTGAGGTTCCTCAAGAGTTAATTCACATAAATCTACACATTCATCTTGGTCACATGACGTTAAACCATGGGATCATATCTTGGTAACATGATGTTAAATTGTATGAAAACATGGTAAAAAATATATGACCTTAAACTAAAACAAACCACTCATATTAGTTGAATAAAATTGAACTATAGTATAATGTCCTCATTACAATACATTGAAACTTTAAGACACTTTATCCTCACCGCATGATATTAAACCACATGTTCACCATACTTACCATATGATATTAAATTTAGTAGTCCATATTCCCATCCCTTTATGTAAAACTACATGATACCTTGATCCCTTACTTGAGAGGGTGCCCCATTATGGTTTTGATCATCAACCTTACTGCATCCTAGAACTATATATGACTTATTTACTATATTTAATGGAATACATAGATATTCCCAGACTTCAAATCTTAGGACCTTCCCTCCATCAAATTGTTTGTGACATTTTCTCCTTTGGGAGATGTTAAATTATCACTTGTCGATATGCACACCTAGCACATTTTAGTGCATGTAATAATTGATCTAAGAGTGTCTAAGTCTCTCCCAAATATCCCAACATGTTCTCTTTCACACTTTATGTCTTTATATATTTGAATCATCATCATCCTCTTGATCTAAATAGGCTCCTTAATGAAATGGTTCTGGAAAAAACTAGCTCACCTATCATCATGGGAATACTCCTTTAAGGATCCCTGGAAATAGATGATGGTTCCCATTTTTCAAACATAGGTGGGTACCTCTATAAATTAGAAATGGAAGTTCATTTAATCAAATCATTATACATGGATTTTTACATCCTAACACCAGAAGTACATGCCTAATCACAGTTAATTGACATGCCAATTACAACTTATGAAGAGTATGGGTATTTATAAATTTTGAATTGGTAAGGTAATTAATTGGATTGAGACAACCATATATAAATAAATAATAATAAACTTCAATAAACTGAAGTTTCAAAAATAAAAATGTTACCACTATATTATTATTCCAAATGAAAAGTAAAGGGCGCTTTCCTCTATATCATTAATTCGACACTGCATATATCAGAACCTCTATTATGGTATACAAGACCTTGACCCTGACCTGACCATAGTAGTGAGTTTTAGGCCATGTCTATATGAGCCTTCTGATCTATTTCATCACCCAGACCTTTCTCTAGGAGAAGACTTAGGGTTATATCATGTTATGGGAGGTCCTTGTGCTTGTTCCTTCTTTTATCTCTTTCTCTTTCAATTATAATTTTTTTTCCAGGCGTGAAATAGGAAAATGTGGAGATATTTCATTATGATGTACTTATTCTGTATTCCAAGAAAGTGATGATGAGCATAATCCTGAGGTGGTGGGCCCTGAACCACCCATGATACATCCTATGGAACCACCTGAGGAACCACCTGTATATCTTCCACTGGGAATTGATGCTCAATTCTATGATAGCTTCATTCAGTTCATGTTGTATTTATAGGGTATATAATGACTTTTTCTTACATTACTATTAAATCATTTTAAATATAAACAATATAATAGTGTTACAAAACTAGGATCCAAAGGTTTAGTGTCTTGAAAAAATTAGGACCATACATAACATCTAAATAATAGAATATAAACATTATTTAATTCCTTATTCTATAGATTCTTATTGGCCTTTGTGTTATTATTAGTACAAGTAATCACTTGAGGATATACATCAAATAAAGGGGTGATCGAAAATACCAATAAGAGGATAAAAAAATACAAATAAATATAATATGGGTGAGTATAATCATCATCATCATAACATCATCATTGTATTTATGAGAGGAAGCATTAGATAAAGGAATAAAATGTGTCAATTCATAAAAATGAAACATCATGTCTTATTAGTCAAATACTAGACTTATTTGGGAATAAATCCATCATCATGTTCACACATAACATATGTGAATCATAATAAAATAATAATTGTGAAAAAAACCTAGCATCATGCTCATGTATATTGCACATTATCTCATGAGATACATCACATTAACCAATTCATTAGAGTGCTATATAATTCTGTGCACACCTATCACATAATAGAATTTAAATAACCATGCATTCAATTTATAACATATATTAATCTTGAACATAAAATAACCCATGGAAAGGAAATGGGTTTCATGAGAATTTTATAAAACATACATTCATGAATACACCTTATGGTTCACAAAAGAAAAATTTAATAACATACTTGTTATAATAATAAAAAATATTGAGTGAATAAGAAACAATCACAAGAGAAGTAAAACATGTGTTATGGAAGGAAGAGTTATTTTGGAATTTTTTTTTTTCATTTTTCATAAAATCAGATTGGAATAATTTATATCCCAAAAATGAAAAGGTAAGTATAATGAAATTATATTTGAAGAATATTAAAAGAATATCCATACTAAAATTTGAAAAAATAGGAATAACCCAAAGAAAGGAAGTTGGGTTCAAGAATAACCTTACCTTGTGTCCTAATAATTTCTTCACTTTAATATCCTTTATAATCAAATAAGATTAATTAATTAACAAATAAATAACCTCTTATGTCATGACCCGTACCCCGGGGCCCGTGCTGTGACTACCCCAAGCCCGCCTTCCATAGGCTAGGGGCTGGCGACTAGCATCGAAGGCGTATTCCCTAAAACCCTACTTAGTTATATGACCATACATTTACCTAAGTTATCAAGTATACCCATCTCAATCATGAGGAAAACACAGAGTCTAACTCAAAGCCCAAATATCAACTGTTCAACAAAGGAAAGAATACTATAAAGGCAAGTACCACATAAGTACGCCACATAGAAGAATACCACCAAGGTATTACCACGAAGGAAAGTAACACACAGGTATGAACTCAGCTCACACCAGGTATTTCTTAGGTACAATAGTAGACATGATTAGATATAACTACTGAATCATCTTACTCTGTTAAGAGGTAGACCCACAAAGGATCCCTAAGTGATGACCCACACATGATCGTTTGGTTCTGACCCACACATGATTGCTCAGTGTTGACCCACATAGGATCACTAGGTGCTGACCCACATAGGATCACTCAGTGCTGACCAACACATGATCGCTCGGTGCTGACGCACACAGGATCGCTCGATGCTGACCCACACATGATCTCTCTTCATTCTTCACGTTATAATCAGTTACTGGGTTCCCGCACTGGTCTTTATCATTTCCGGGAGGGTCCGCTACAGAAACCACTGGTCGATACTTCATCTGCCACAAAGTCTTATGAATAAGTATCCCAAAGGACTGCCACGTCATAGGGGTCTCATTGCAATAGACGGTGCGTCAATCAGACGCCTAGTCTGTGAGTTATTATCCTTTTAGTACCGAGGGCCCGGTTGGTTTCGTGCTCGATCCAACCTGACTTTTCCTGAACTTTATCCAAAAATATAGTGGGGTATACCAAAGGGAACATCTCGCTCTAATGTTTCTGGTGCTGTAGATAGTTCGTCAAACGGACGTCCGGTGCCAAAGTTATGGCCAAAAGAGTGTAATGGGTCGAATTGGGTCTGGGTCTATTCCGACCTGGTCCGAACGACCTGGCCTGACCCGGCCTGGGCTGACTCGACTTGGGTTGACCTGTCCTGACCCGTTGGGTTCAGCCCGGCCGGCTGGGTCTGGCCCGACCAGCGTTGGGCAGCCTGACCTGCGCTGGATGGTCCGGCCCGCACTGGGCGGCCCGGCCTGGCGGCACGGGGTGACACGAAGTCTGTGAGGGGGGTCTGAGGGGACCCATGGGGCGATGAGGCCGTGGGGTGGCGCAACAGGCCATGGGGCGGCGAGGCCGTGGGGTGGTGCGATAGGTCACGAGTCGGCGAGGCCACGAGGCGGCATGGTAGGCCACAGGGCGGCGAGGTCGTTGGGTGGCGAGGTGGCGGAGACCGCGGGTGCTGCGAGACTGCGTGATGCCATAGGTGCTGCGGGGTGGAACGAGGTGGAATCTGCCTCGGGACGGCGTGAGGCCGTGGGTGCCATAGGGCGGTGGAGGCCGCAGGTGGCAGAGCACCGCGATGGCCGCGGGGCGGTGGAGCGATGTGCCTTCGCCAGCAGCCGGATAGACCAGCCACCCTTCATTCATCACCTTCTTCACAGTTCTTGAGTTCCACCGATGCCAACTGCCGGCACCAGTCTCTATCACCATCACGAAGATCACACAAAAGATCCATAAGATTTGCGGAGGGGTTGGGCCATATTTGTTTGGACCATACCCTCCATGTTAAGGTGGTAGCATATAACTCAAGGAAGATGATTCAATGTGAGAGGGAATTTAACATTGATTAAATTAAGACACACCCCTACCTTGATTGCTTGTTGACGTCAAAGATAAGGGAATAACAGATGTCGGTAGCGTCGGTGTTTCCTCGAATTTCGGTTCGTTGTCATCAAAGACGTTCTACGTTGGTTGCCTCCGCAAGGTGCTTCCGATCCATCTCGGGGTCATTTTCCTCGTTCTATGATATCTGATGGTCGTTCTTTGTTGGGAGGTGATGTTCTTCATTGGAGATGATTTTATCCAAGCTCTCCCAAGCGCTTTGCCAACACTATTCCCAACAAAATAATCATCAAAATAATATAATATGTTGTCTATTTAGTTTTTTGGAATAATTTCAAATTGGATTAATTAATTAAAGGAGAGTTGGAATAATTATTTAAAGGAGATTTGGCATAATTAAAGTAGGGAGTTGATAGGTTTTTCTCCCATAATGAGGTGTTTGAGTGGTCCCTACCACCAAGCTTTGAATTGGGGGTTTTAATAGCTCAGGTGGTCCCCACCACCAAGTATTAAAGTTGGGAGTTTTTAAACCCTCATAGTCCCCACCAACATTGCCTTCACATGGGAGGTTTATTAGAATTAAAATAAAAGTTTATTTTATTTTATTTTTTTTCATTCCCACGAAAAACCCCCAAAACTATCTTTTACCCTCGACCTACTGCGGTCGAGGTGAAGTTCTCCTTAAGAGAATACCAGCGCTGTGGGTTCAATGGTGTCCTCAGATTTCAATTCCGAGCATCGGTTAAAAATTTACAAAAAACTGCTCATACGTTAACTGAACGTACCCGAAAAAACGTTCAGAAATTCATTCCGGGCACACCGGGCCTCAGAATCATGCACCTTTAGTTTTCACAGACTCATAAAATTTCCATATATTAAAAAAAATTACATGGAAATTCTGTGTCTTTAAATTCTCCCCACCTCAGAGGTTTACATCCCTGTAATCCACAACTCAAACTAAGGGAACAAGTGGGGGTACTGAGCATGAATCTGATCCACCCACTCCCATGTTCTCTCTTGGAGGTTCTCAGGCTGCCACCGAACGAAAACCAGAGGTATCAACCACCCATAAAGGACCCTCTCCTGTCGATCCTCAATCTATACTAGAACCTCCATAAAAGTCCCCCCATCGTCGACATCCATCTCTTTGTGGTTGATGACGTGGTAAGGGTCATGCACGTGTCTCCCCAACTGAGATACATGAAAGACGTCATGCACCCGGTGCAACTAAGGTAGAAGAGCTAAGCGGTAATCCACCTCGCCAACTTTTCTAGGGACCTGAAAGGGTCCAATGAATCTTGGAGATAACTTACCACCTCAAACAAATCTCCACAAACCTCATCGAGGTGAGACCCGTAAAAAGATGTGGTCTCCATCCTCGAACACCAGAGGTCTTCCTCTCCTGTCGGCATACGACTTCTGGCTACTCTGTGAAGTCTTCATCTACTCTTGGATGATCTTCACCTTCTCTGTGGTAGCCGGTACCATCTCTGGTCCCACTAGTGCTGACTCCCCAGAGTCAGTCCAGCACAAAGGTGATCTTCAAGGTTGCCCCTACAATGCCTCAAAATGAGTCATCCCAATGGTGGAGTGATAGCTGTTGTTGTATGAAAACTACACCAAAGGAAATTGATCCTCCCAGCTGTGACTGAAGTCGACGATGCAAGCACGCAACTTGTCCTCAAGGGTCTGAATGGTCTACTCAGTCTGACCATCTTTCTGAGGATGGAAGGTGGTGCTCAAATGAAGCTACGTCCTGAAAGCCTCCTGTAACCCCTTCCATATCTTGGAAGTAAAACTTGTATCATGATCAGATACAATCAGCGAGGGTACTCCATGTAGCTTCACAATCTCCTGCACATAGAGGCGTCTCAAGCTCTCTACTAAACCCTGCTCTCTGATCGGTAGGAAGTGAGCCGACTTAGTGAGTCGGTCAACGATCCCCCAAATAGAGTCATGACCTCTAGATGTACATGTAAGTCCAGTCACGAAGTCCATGGATATCCCATACCACTTCCACTCTGGGATCTCTAAAGGATGAACTAAGCCTACTGGTACTAGATGCTCTGCCTTCACTTGCTGGGAATTGAGGCACCGAGAGACAAAATCTGCTACTGATTTATTTATTCCTGACTACCAGTGCTGTTGTTGGAGGTCTTGATATATCTTATCCACTCATGGATGTACCTATAGAGGTGATGTGTGGAAGTCCCTCAATAATTCCTCCTAAAGTGATACTAGTAACATGGTACGTCATCTGAAGAGGATGTTGTACTCCCCACCTTCAGAAAATACATCAGGTGCCTGTCCTGTGGATATCTGAGCACATCGAGCCTCGCAGTCAGTGTCCCCACTCTGTGCCTCCCTGACTCACTGAAGAAGTGGGAGAGTGACTATAAGAGACTAAAGAAAAACTGCTCCATCCCGATCCACAAAGGATATATGCAAATCGGCCAGCTTCTCTATCGCCTCGCCTAGAAGCTGTATACCTAACCTCCTACTGAGTGCATCTGCTAAAACGTTCCCCTTACTAAGAGTATAGACTATCTCGATGTAATAGTTATGGAGGAACTCAAGAAAAAATCACTGTCTCATGTTCAGTTCCTTCTGAGAGAAGATATATCTGAGACTCTTGTGATCATAGTACACTGTAAAATGGTCTCCCATCAAGTAATATTGCCACATCTTCAAGGCGAAGACCACTACATCTAACTACAGGTCATGGGTAGAGTAGTTCTGCTCATGCTGTCTCAACTATTGAGAACCATAAGCGATCATTGCTTACTCCTGCATCCAGACACATTCGAGCCTGGTCCCTAATACGTCACAGTAGACTACGTACCCTACGACCTCCTCTGGTAGCCTCAATATGGGTGCACTAGTCAGCCTCTTCCTCAGCTCCTAAAAAATCTACTGGCTTATCTCCAACCACATGAAGGGTTTCCCCTTATTCTTCAATGATGATAAAGGTACTGTAATTCTGGAGAAATCTGGCACGAACCTATGGTAGTATCCAGCCAAACCCAAAAAACTCTATAACTCCATCACACTCCTGGGTGGCTCCCAAGCAAGTACCACCTCAATCTTTGCTGGATCCACTGCAAATACAGCCTTTGAGATGAAGTGTCCCATAAAGTGAATCTCTTGGATCCAAAACTAGCACTTCGAGAGCTTACCATAAAGATGGTGCTCTCAGAGTGTGTCCAGTACTACCTAGGTATGATCCTCCTCAGTAGCCGAGTAGATAATAATGTTGTCGATGAAGAATACTACAAAGTGATCAAGGTATGGATGAAAGATCTTGTTCATGAGTCCCATGAACACTACTGGAGCATTGTTTACACTAAATGGAATAACCAAGAACTCTTAGTGGCCATACTGACATCTGAAATCCGTCTTCTGCACATCCTCATCTCGCACTATGAGCTGGTGATATCCTGATCTGAGGTCTATCTTCAAGAACCACCGTGCTCCCTTCAGCTGATCAAAGAGGTCATCAATCCTCGGAAGTGGGTACTTGTTCTTCACGGTCACCTAGTTTAGGCACCGATAGTCAACAAAAAGCCTCAGGATCCCATCCTTCTTCTTGGTGAACAAAATCGGGACTGCCCAAGGTGATACACTAGGCCGAATGAACCCCTTCCCTTGTAAGTCCTCCAGTTGTAACCACAGCTCACGAAGCTCCACGAGAGGCATTTGATATGATGGTGTAGATATCTGTGCCATCCTGGGGTACAAGTCAATGTAAAAGTACACCTCTTTTCGAGGAGGTAGACCCATAATATCATCAGGGAAGACATCTGTGTACTGGTCCACCACTATAGGATAACTCAGACTCTCCATATCAATTTCTCCAATGGTAAAACTATCCAACTAATGAGTGATCGGCTTCACTCTCCTCCTGGTAAGTCCTTTCTGTGCTGCAAAGGCTCCCTTCTTGCTGGTGAAGGTAAACCTAGTCCCATCCATGCGGACACACCACACTTTGCACCTAATACAGTCAATCTGAGCATGGAATGTAGATTACAATTCCATACCCAAGATGATGGCGTAAGTCCTTGACACTACTACTAGGAGATTCTAGATAAAGCTCTCACCTTCTATAGTAAGATCTTACTTCCGGAACCAGTGCTTAATCATCGAATCCTCTCCCATATGAGTCTATATCCATAAGGATCGAGCAAACAGATCCATCAGAATCTCTGAACTCCAAACGAGGGAAGTGGAAATAAAAGAATGACTGGCACCTGTATCTATAAGTACTCCAGCTAAGGTGGAGTAGACATGGATCATACCTCATATCATCTTTGGAGCGCCGTGATCGTAGGCCTCAACTTCCTGGAGCTGAGCTCACCCCTGTCTTCCTACTCTCTATGTTCGGAGTGGACCACCAGGTGGTGGTGGTGGTAACATCTCGAATCATCACCTACCGCCAGCTGCACGACCATCTCCTCTACGACGTCCGCCTTCTCCCTACGAACCTCCTCGGTCAAATCTATGTCTCTACCTGGGCGTTCCTTTTACCGTCTTCTAATCATCCGTACGGTGGGTCAGACAGTCATGATCCATGTGACCCTACCTGCCACATGCGTAACATTGCCCGCTCCTGGAATTACTAGCTCTACCTCGGGTGCCCCGCACAACCGATCTTGAATCCTGCAGTCGTCCACATTTAGGTCCTATCCTTTTGGACCTCTATGTCATCTATCTACTTCCAGATATAGAAGACTCTACTACGTGATGACTGGTAGTGGGTCTCACTACTGGTGACTGATCATTAAAGAAACTCTCCCCTAAAAAGTCTCTCTCAAACACCCCCTCCTGCGCCGGGATGCTGAGTGAGATCATTGAAGCCCAAATCTCCTGCCTGAGTCCCTTCACGAAGGTCCAAGCCATGAAGAATGGGTCCCAAACCATATCAGTAGAGACGTGTGAGAGGTCAGTGAACCTCACTGAGTACTAAGCCACATTCATGTTGCCCTACTGCAGATGAAGAAGCTCCTATATGCGCTCTACGCGAAGAGTCACTGGAACAAACTCTACCCGAAACTGGCTCTAGAAGTCTGCCCCAGAGAAGTGTCACCTCATCATGAGCCTGGATAATCAAGATCCACTATCTGTATGCTTCTGCCTGTAGAATACTAGCAGCAAGGATCACTATGATATCGACTGGTGTCCCTACCAGTCGGAAGACTCTCACCACAGCCTCCAGCCAATCCTTATCTGCATGTGGGTCCATATCTCCCCTTAACCTGGGTGGAATTTGGCACTGGAACTCATGAAATGAACTCAAGCAGTGTGCAAGCTCTACTGCTGAGGATGGTGGAATCGGTAACCCAATGGGTAATGGCACCGCTGGTGCCTCCGCTGGTGACTCTACTGAAAGAGGGCCCTGCACCAAGGCCTCGTCGCTCGATGGGATATCAGTGCATACTATATCCGGAACTCTAGATGGATGTCTGTATGGAAGCATCCTAAAAAGGAAACAGGTGCACCACGGTCAAAAAATTTATACTTTGTGAGATGAATCAAGAGATCACAAAGAAAACTCTTGAAAACACACACACAATCAGTGTTTTTGCGCACTGAGTCGGAAATCAGAAGTCAGGGTCCTGGTGTATGGATACGTCAGCCCCCACACTAACACTGAATTCCCTAAATTGATAACCACACTCACCACACTTAACACTATTTCCATTAAAAATATCGGAGTCATATGTTCTACGGTAGAACCGACTCCTCTGATACCAATTTTTCACGACCCGTCCCCCGGGGCCCATGTCATGACTACTCCAAGCCCGCCTTCCCTAGGCTAGGGGCTAGTGACTAGAACCTAAGGTGTATTCCCTAAAACTGGGAATGCATTTCCTTTATAACCTGTGAACACATGCAACCAAGAACACAATAAGATATGAACTCAAGTCAACTGAATAGTAAACAAAGTGAGTACAGTAAGCAAAAAAGGGGCTAGAATACAAGCCCCACTAGAAAGTACAAGGAAAACAAGAAAGTACAACATGGATGATAGTTGAAAAGTAGCTCTAGGATTTTCCACCACGAATCCTACCTATAGGGTAGGTAAAACTCATGAATGACCGTATCTGCAGTTCACCTCGTCTAACGTCCACCTCCGAGCCACCTACAGTCTTGGTACTCTCGTCCTCAGTCAGCGCTGTCCATCATCTGCACCAAACACAATAGGGTGTAGGCATATCCTGTGCAGGGGTGAGTATTACGATACTCATTAGGGACCCCGAGACCCTCAAGGTCTCACAAAATCAACCAAGTATTAGCCACACTGCATGAAATCAACTGAAAACCCTACTTAGGTATATTCCCATACATATACCTAAGTTATCAAGTATACCCATCTCAATCATGAGGAAAACACAGAGTCCAAATAAAATCCCAAAGCTCAACTGTTCTAAAAAGGAATGAATACCACAAAGGCAAGTACCACATAGGTACACCACACAAAAGAATACCACCAAGGTTTTACCATGAAGGAAAGTACCATATAGTTATGAACTCAGTTCACACCAGGTATTTCTTAAGTATAGTAGTAGAGATGATTAGATGTAACTTCTGAATCATCTTACTCTGTTAAGAGGTAGACCCACGAAGGATCCCTAAGTGCTGACCAACACAGGATCGCTCGGTGCTAACCCATATAGGATCGCTCAGTGCTGAGCTACATAAGATCGCTAGGTGATGACCCACATAGGATCGCTCGTTGCTGACCCACACAGGATCGTTCAGTGCTGACCCACACAGGATTTCTCTTCATTCTTCATGTCACAACCAGCCACTGGGTTACCTCACTGGGATTGCTCATTTATAAGAGGGTCTGCTCCTCAATCCACTGGTTGATACTCCAACTGCCACGAATTACCATTAAGGAGTATCCCAAAGGACTTCCACATCATTGGGGTCTCATCGCAACAGATGGTACATCAATCAGATGCACGGTCTGTGAGTTATTATCCTTTTAGTCTCGAGGGCCCGGTTGGTTTCGTGCTCGATCCAACCCTACTATTCCCCAAATTTATCCAAAACTAGAGTAGTGTATACCAATGTGATCTTCTCTCTCTAAGGTTTCCAGCATCATTGAAGGTTCGTCAAACGGACGTCCAGTGCCAAAGTTATGGACAAAAGAGTGTAATGGGTCGAAGTGGCTCTGGGTCTGGTCCATCCCGGTTGGACTGAACCGGCCCAACCCAGCCTAGGCCGACCCAACTTGGGTCAACCCGGCCTGACCCACTGGGTCCGGCCCGGCCCACTATGTGGCCCTGTTTGTGTTGGGCGGCCCGGTCTGGCGGCGCGGGGCGGCGTGGAGGCCACGAGAGCCGTGGAGGCCGTGAGGGGGGGTCCTTGGGGGGGGGGGGGGGGGGTGGCAGGCAGTGGGGCTACAGTGCAGTGAGGCCACAGGGTGGTGAGGTAACAGAGATAGTGGGTGTCATGGGGTGGTGCGAGGCCATGGGTACTGCGGGGCGGTGCGAGGCCGCGAGTGCCATGGAGCGGCACGAGGCCGTGGGTGCGGTGGGGTGGCAGAGGACGCGGGCGGCAGAGCGCCGTGATGGCGCGGTGGCCGTGGGGGCAGTGGAGCACCGTGACTTTGATGGAATCCGGCTTAACGGGCCAACCTTCATTCATCACCTTCATCGCGGTTCTCGAGTTCCACTGGTGCTAACTGCCCGCACCGGTCACCGTCATCATCGCAAAGATCACACAAAAGATCCACAGGATTTGCGGAGGGGTCGGGCCATGTTTGTTTGGATTGTACCCTATGCGTTAGGGTGGTATCATATGGCTCAAGGAATGTGATTCAATGTGATAGGTAATTTAACATTGATCAAATTAAGACGTATCCCTACCTTGATTGCTCGTTGACGTCAAAGAGGAGGGAAGAATGAACGTCGGTAGCATCGACGTTTCCTCGATCGTCAGTTCATTGTCGTCAAAGATGTAATATGTTGGTTTCCTCTAAAAGGTGCTTCTGATCTAGCTTGGGGTTAGTTTAATCGTTCTATGATCTTCAGTGGTCGTTCTTCATTGGGAGGTGATGTTCTTCATTGAAGATGAATTTCTCCAAGCTCTCCCAAGCGCTTTTCCAACCCTCTTCCAAACAAAATAATCACCAACATAATAGAATATGTTGTCTATTTAGTTTATTGGAATAATTTAAAATTGGATTAACTAATTAAAGGAGATTTGGAATAATTAATTAAAGGAGAGCTGGCATAATAAAATTAGGGAGTTGAAAGGTTTTTCTCCCATAATGAGGGGTTCGAGTAGTCCCCACCACCAAGCTTTGAATTAGGGGTTTTACTAGATCAGGTGGTCCCCACCACTGAGCATCCAAGTTGGGAGGTTTTAACCCCTCATGGTCCCCACCTCCATAGCCTTCACATGGTAGTTTTATTAGAAATAAAATAAAAGTTTATTTTATTTTATTTTTTTCATTCCCACGAAAAACCCCAAAATCTATCTTTCACCCTCGACCTACTGCGGTCGCGGTGAAGGTCCTTTTAAGAAAATACCAGCACTGTGATTTCAATGATGTACTTGGATTTAAATTCTGAGCACCAGTTCAAAAGTTAAAAAATCCCGCTCGTATGTTAACTGAACATACCTGAAAAAAAGTTCAGAAATTCATTCTGGGCATACCGGGCCTCGAAATCACACGTTGTCAGTTTTCGAAGACTCATAAAATTCCCATATATTAAAAAAACATTACATATAAATTTAGGATCTTTAAATATTATAAATTTATTTGATTCATTATAATTTTATTAAGTTTATTTATGTCCATTTTGATGAGTTTTAGTGCTCAATTCTATCATCTGAGAGTGTTCATTTTCTTGGTTTTCATGATCGGTTCACTTGTATACTTGTATGGAAATCATGTAAAATGGGAATAATTATCTAGAATTGAATTTATATGTTATTATAAAAATTATATAATTTTAATTTTCCTATATATTTTTTTTCCATATATAAGGATGAATCATTAGATAAAACATTGATGATAATCATTTAAGTTAATTTTGGCAGTTTTCGATCCCAACAAACTCGTTCAATTTTATCATTTAATATTATGTATAAATGTTAGTTACAGAACATAAAAAGGTTATAAAATAAATTTTACAATATGTTTCAACCATTATAATCATTTTACAAACATACCTGAAGGCGGTAAATGAAAATGAAAACTTTTCATCCTCGAAGGCAGTAAATCAACACCTTACGAACGACATTTTCATTTTTAGAATAAAAGGGAGAGGAGAGGAGGTTTAATGATGGATTATTCCATTATAATAATAAAATTATAGTATATATAATGTATTTTAGTTATAAATCCACTTGTATGTTGGAAGGTTATGAAAGAATAAAAAAAGAAAAGAACTTGGAAATAAATTAAAAGAAAATGAAAGAGGATTTTACATCTTGAGCTTCTTCTCCTTGAGAAACTCCTTAGGGAAATTGGATTTGGTAATTTTTTATACTAAAGGCTCATGTATGTGGGGAGGGGTGGGGGGCTTGGAAAAATTATTAGGTAGAATTTGGATAAGGATTAAAGCTTGTAAGTTGTGAGGAGAAGAGGTAGTGAGGGGTTGTATTTATTGGGGAGGAGATGAGTGTTTTCTCATTATTTTATTAATAAGTTTATTATTTTGGATCAAGACTATGAATAGTTTGAGAATTATAAATAAATATATTTAAATAATGAAGGATAGTTTGATATTGTGGACTTACATCTGAAATACTTCATCTACGACACAATAATTCAGGTAATGTTTAAATACTGTAAATTACCTATTTCACTATTTGCCAAAAAATTCAGCTATTTTAGAAAATACTAAAAATTGAACCTAACCATTTTTCAATGTGTATAGTTCAAAAATAAACTCTAATTTATGAAAATAATTTTCTAAAATGAGAAAATATTTTTTTATTGAAATCATTACTTACTAAAAAAATACATATTTTAAAATTATAACTGATTTTAAAACACATTGAAAAAATAATTAAGGTATCATAAAATTATCTTATAATAATAAGAAAAAAAATATTAATTTATGAATACATTTTATGAAAATACATATTCCTTTAAATTATTAAATTAATTATAAAATTTAAATTAAATATTTATGACTGAAAAAAATACCACCAATTAATTTTTCATTTTAAAAAAATTTATTTACATATTCCATGAAGTGAATTCATCACATTTTAATTCAAAAGATACATAAAGTTTATTTATACTTTCATTGGTGAGGTTACTATTCTATTGGTCTCATTACTATTCCTAAGGGTTATATTACCATTCCAAAGTTCAAGTTACTATTTCATTGGTATAGGTTCCTTAACTTCTTAAAATAACTCTCATTTCATTAATTATTAATTTATAAAGTTTTTATTGTGTTCTATTTGTGATTTTATGTGACTTATACTATATAATATAATTATAATAAGGGAAATTTCATTGATAAAATTTCTGGTTGTTACATTATTACCCTATAAAATTTCTCCTATGAAATTTCATTTTACATAAACAGGTGGTATTTCTCTCCCATCACTTCCTCCAATACCCAGGTTTTCTCTTTATACTTTTGGTTTTGTCATTGTATTTTGACTAGGTGGACAGTCTTGTTGCATAGAAATTTATCCTTATAGCCCAAGATCTTCACCGAATACTCCTCACAAGAGAGATCATTTTCTAACTGTACCACTTATGGATTCAGTACATGTGAGGGATCTGGTATATACTTACTCAAGAGGGATACATGGAATACATTGTGTAATTGAGACATGGTAGGTGGAAGTGATAGTTGATAGGACATAACTCCAACATTATTAAGAATCTTGAAGGGGCCTATGTACTTGGGACTCCTCTTTCCTTTCTTTACAAATCTCATTATCCTCTTACTTGGAGATATATATAAGAATACCATTTATTCAACCTAAAACTCTAGGTCCCATCGATGATTGTCTGTATATATCTTTTATCACCTTTAGGAAACCTTGAGGTGATAATGAATGGTTTTCACCTTCTCCACCATTTCTTTTACCATTTCTGGTCCTAACAGCTTATGTTCATTGACTTTATCCCAACATGTCAGTGTTCTATAGCTTCTCTCATAAAGATATTCATATGGATCAATTTAGATGCATGAGTGGAAACTATTGTTTTAAGAGAACATAGCTAGAGGTAGATGTTGGTCCCATCCTCCTTTTAAATCCATAGAACATGATATCAACATTTTTTCCAGTTTCTAAATATTCTACTCATATTGGAAATCAGTTTGAGGATGATAAGCCATACTAAAGTTTAACTCAGTGTTTAAAGCATATTGGATACTTTTCTAGAACTTAGAGGTGAATATTAAATCTCATTCATGTACAATCGATAATGGTATTCAATAAAACCTTACCACTTATATTATGTATATCTATGAAATTTGATCTAGTGAGAAGTCCTATTGAATTACGATAAAGTGATTTGTCTTTGCAAGGTGATCCATAACAACCCATATAGCATTATTTCCTCTAGATGTCTTTGGAAGTCTAGTGATAAATTCCATGGTGATATTTTCCCCTTTTCTTGTTGGTATAGGTAATGGTTTCATCATCCCCTTATACTTTTCTACATTCATCCCTCAATTTCTAACATAATAGGAACTTTGATGTATATTCAATGATATTCTTCTTCATATTGTCCCACCAATAGTTATCTCAGGGATCTTAATACATATTTGTGCTCCCTAGGTGAATAGAAAAGGTTGAGAAATGTGCATCATTCAGAATCTATTTCTTTATCTCTGGATTGGATGGTACACATAGTCATAGACTAAATCTTTCAACTCTTTCCTCATCAATTTTGAACTCTGAGAACTTCTGCTTTATGATAGATTTCACCTTCTTCTGAATTTACACATCATTTCTTTGAGAATACTTTATTTTATCCATGAGGGATGGTTGAGGAATCATTTGAGAAAGGATTGTTGATGTTCCTTCCTTAATGATTCCCATGTTCATCCTTTGAAAATATAATAAGATTGGATCCTTCTCAATTCTCATCATTGATAATGTTTCAGGATCCTTTTGACTTTGAGCATCCAATCCTTTATTTGCTTTTCCAGGATGGTAGTGGATTTAGTAGTCATAATCCATGATGAAATATAACCATATTTTCTGGTACATATTAATCTCTTTCTATGTGAATATATATTTTAGGCTCTTATGTTAATTATATATTTCACACTTCTCTCCATAGATATAATTCCACCATATTTTTAACGTGAAGATCACAGCCACTAACTCCAGATCATGTGTGATATAGTTTTTCTCATGAATTTTTAGCATCCTTGAGATGTAGGTTATCACTTAATCATTTTTATTAGTAAAAACCCTAATCTATTCTTTAAAGCATCATTGTATACCAAAAAGAGTTCCCCAATTGTTAGAAGTGTGATTACTAACATTGTTATAATCATCTTTTCTAACTCTTTGAAGCAGTCTTCACATTTACTAGTCTAGAAAATTTTTTCTCCCTTATGAGTCATCTTAGTTAGTGGGTTTTACAATAGTGATAAGTTCTTCAAAAATCACCACTAATACATATATATACCAAGGAAACTACAAATCTCCATTATAGATGTTATCTTGGGACACTCTTCTATTACCTTTGTCTTGGAAGGGTCCACAAATATTTTTTTTAGTGATGACATAACCCATGAATGATACTTCCTCCATCCATAAATCACATTTACTATAATTTTCATATAGATTCTCCCTTCATAAGGTATTTATCATAGTATTCAAATGATCTCATCTTCCTCCATGATCTTAGATTATATCCGAATATCATCGATAAATAATACCAAAAAATTTTTGAGGTAAGAATATATTCATTACGGCCATGAATATTTTTGGAGCATTAGTGAGTCCAAAAGGAATCACTATGAACTGATGGTTTCTGTACCTCATTTGAAAGATAGTCTTGGGAATATATTATTTCCTCACCTTTAATTAGTGATATCCTAAATAAATATCCACCTTAGAGAAATAATTTTCCCCACACAGTTGATCAAATAAGTTATCTATCTATGAAAGGAGATAATTGTTCTTTATTTTTATTTTATTAAGATCACGATAATCAATAAAACATCACATATATCCATCCTTCTTCTTGAGGAAGAGGACTGGTGCACCCCATGATGAAGCACTCGAGCATATAAAAACCTTTTCCATATTCTCTTATAATTGATTCTTTATTTTCTCCAACTCAATGGTGTCTATTTAATAAGGTGTATTTGATATATTCATAGATCCAGAAATAAGTTCAATTGATAACTACACCTCTTAGTTAGGATGAAGGCCATAAAATTATTTAGGGAATACATCAGTGTAGTACCTCACAATGGACATGTCCCCGTGCATGATAATATCCTTTATCTCAATCATTTGAGCTAAATATACTTTCTGATAACGTAATAATATCCAAAATTGAGATAATGGTTCAAAAGGAGATTCATCCTCCTCCTTATGATTTTACATAATTGGATGATTCCTCAGAATGTGAAGAGTGATCTACCTTTTCTGACAGTTGATGTTAGATTTTATAATGATAGACAATACATTACCAATATAACATCAAACTTCACTAAAGGAAGTAAAATAAGATTTACTGGGAGGTTTAATCCAAAAACATTAACCAAGGAGGCATTATATACTTTTGATGCAATAATTTCCCCATTTACAGTTCTCACATATAACTTAAACTCCATATTTTGAGGTTATGTTTGAATAGTTCTACAAAACTTGGAAGATATAAAATAATTCATAGAATCAAAATCAAAGAATATTTACTATATTATTGAATTAATAACAAGTTTACCTATCACCGCATCATTTTAAGGATCCAAATCAGCAGTAGTGATGACACAATATTTCCCTTGATCCTTTGGATTTGGAGGCAACTAATGTTGATTACCCTCAAATAATTGAGGTTTATTTCATTGAATTTCATAGAGCTATTTCTCCCTATATTTGAAGCATTAAACAATAAGTGGTTCTCTCATTTCCTCCATCACATTGTCTAGATTCCTCGTATCTCTTCAAAATTTATGAGCTTGGTGGCCTTATCTCCCACACTTGAATAATTTCCCCATCCCTTTGAGGTAGTTTCTATGATGATTCTTCCCTCATTTTTGACATGTGGGTGGTTGAGTTTTCTTTCCACCTTTTTCATTTGATCCTCTATCTTGAAACTCCATTTTTTTTTCTTATATCCATAGTTATGGGACCATTATCCAAACTGCATATCCACTTTTAGAGCACATAGAACAACTTCTTAATAACTCCCAAAGTCTATAATTTCTAGATCCTTTCAAAGGTGTGGTTTTAAACCACTAAAAAATATATCAAAATTTCTATCATTATTGATAAGAAAATATTAAGGAAAACTTGAAAGACTTGTTAAATTTTCTTCATAATCCATGATAGATTGAAGTTTCTTTTGCTTCATCTCTAAAAATTCTTTGTCTAATTTTGTATGAAGAGTTCATGGGAAATAATTGTTAATAAATATTTTCTTGAAATTTTCCCACTCCATATCTTCAATTTCGTCCTTTGGATTGGTGTTCTTAATCAACACCGAGAATTGATTGACCTCCCCATCTAAACAATAAACATCCAGAGTCATCTTCTCCATCTCATAAGAGTGAATCACATAAAATATCTTCTCAATTGAGTTAATACACTATTCCACAACAAGTGGATCAGAAGATCCACTAAATGTTGGTGATAGTTGACACATAAAACACTCAATATCTAGTTTCTACCTATTTAGTGAAGGTGGAAGCTCCACATTATTCAGTTTATTGTTCATATACAAAGATATATGGTTAATAATCTCTATGAAATTTTGAAATCCACCACCCAAGGTATTGGGGATGTCATTCGGACATTCACTGCACTATCCCTAACAAGGGTTGTTCTCCTGGTTTAACCTGGTTCCCACCATTTTCTAAAATAGAAAAGGTTTTAACAAAACATTTTTCAATAAGTAATGAATAAATAATTTATTACTTTGTGAAATTAACGCTAAAGGCGTATCTTATGGGATCCCTATTTCAAACATTTTTCTAAAACAAAGCATCTAGGGTGATTACTTATACTTAGTCTCATATTAAGGGGTTTCACTAAGTTTCTCTAATCCTAATTACCAAATTAATTAAACCATGATCTGATACCAACTATAGTGATCGTGATTTTTCTTACCTTGATATTATATTATTTTAAATATAAATAATATAATAGTGTTATAAAACCAAGATCCAATGTTTTAGTGTCTTGGGAAAATTAAGACTATACATAACATTTACATAATAGAACATATACATTATTTAGTTACTTATTCTCTAGATTCTTAGTGTCCCTTGGGTTATCCTTAATACAATTAATCACCTGAGGATATACATCAAATAAAGGGGTGAGCTAAAGGCCTAACAAGAGGATCATAAAAACATGAATCAATATAACACGAGTGATTATAATAATAATAATAATCATCATAACATCATAATAATATTCATGAGTGGAAGAATTAGATAAAGGAATGAGAAGTGTAATTTCATAAAAATGAAACATCATGTCTTAGTGGTCAAATACCACACATATTTGTGAACAAATATAGCATCATGTTCACACATAACATATGTGAATCATCATAACATCATCATCGTGAAAAAGGATAAAATCATTTTCACATATATTGAACATTATCTCATGATATACATCACATTAACCAATTAATTAGAGTGTTATATAATTCCAGGTGCACTCATCACATCATAACATTTACATAATCATGCATTCCACTTAGAAAGTATATTAATCTTGAACATAAAATAACTCATGGAAAGGAAATGGATTACATGATAATTTCATGAAGAAAAAATTCATTAATAAACCTTGTAGTTCCCAAAATATAAAGGGAATAAAATAATTGGTATAATAATCATCAATCTTGAGCGAAGAAGAAACAATCTCAAGAGAAGTAAAACATTTGTTTTCAGAAGGAAGAGTTATTTGGGAAAAATCTTCGCATTTGTCATAAAATCATATTGGAAGCATGTATATCCTAAAATTAAAAGGTAATTACAATAAAATTATATTTTAATAATATTAAAATAACATTCATACTGATGTTTGGAACAAAATAAGAATAACCTAAAGAAAAGAAATTAGGTCCGAGAATCCCCTTACATTATGTCTGAATGCTTTCTTCACTTTAATATCCTAGATAATCAAATAAGATTCATTAATTAATAAATATAGAACCTATTATACATGAATTTTATTCATTATAATTTTATTAAGTTCCCTTAGGGATATTTTGAAAAGTTATAGTGTTCAATTCCATCGTTCGAGAGTGTTCGTTTTCTTGGTTTTCATGATCGATTCACTTGTATACATGTATGCAAGATCATGTAAAATGGGGATAATTATTCAGAATTGAATTTATATTTTATTATTTAAATTATATAATTATAATTGTTATTATATATCTATATTTTTTCTAGATATACGGATGATTCATTAGATAAAAATTTAATGATAATCATTAGGTTAATTTTGGCAGTTTTCGAACACAACAAAATCGTTTTGTTTTATCATTTAATATTATGTATAAATGTTAATTACAGAACATAAAAAAGGATATAAAATAAATTTGAAAATATTTTTTAACCATTATAATGGTTTTATGACCATAATTTAAGGTGGTAAAGTAAAATGAACACTTTTTGTCTTCAAAGGCGATAAATCAACACCTCAAGGAGGACATTTTTATTTTTAGACTAAAAGAGAGAGGAGATGAGTTTTCATGATGGATTATTCCATTAGAATAATAAAATTACAGTATATATAAGGTACTAGAGTTTTTATTCCATTTAGATAAGGGGATATTAATAGATAATAAAAAAAGAAAATAACTTGAAAATAAATTAAAAGAAAACAGAAGAGGATTTTACCTCTTGAGCTTCTTCTCATTGAGAGCCTCCTTTGGGAAATTGGATTTAGTATTTTTTTGAGAGAAAAGGATCATGGATGTGGGGGAGGGTCTTGGGAAGAGGATTGGATAGACATTGGACAAGGCTCAAAGTTTTGAAGGTGTTAGGAGAATGGGTGGTGAGGGGTTGTATTTATAGGAAATGACAGAGGTGTTTTCTCATTATTTTATTCATTAGTTTATTGTTTTGGCTCAAGACTATGAATATTATTAAAATTATAACTAAATATATTAAAATAAAAGAAATTTAGATATTATTGGATTAAATCATCTATAAATCATCTATGACTCAATAATTCATGTATTTATTAAATACCGTAAATTGTAGCATTTCACTATTCACAAAAAATTCAAATATTTTAGAAAATACCAAAAATTAACCCCAACCATTTTTCAATGTGTATAATTCAAAAACTTAAATCCATTTTATGAAAATAATTTTCTATAATGTGAAATTTATTTTTTAATTAAAATCATCATTTACTTGAAAAATGCCGATTTTAAAATTCTAACTAATTTTATAACACTTTGAAAAATTAATTAAAGTCTCATAAAACTATATTAAAATCATAAAAAAATAAGATTTTAATTTATGAATACATTTTATGAAAACAAAATTTCATTTAAATTATTACATTAAGTTTAAAATTTAAATTAAATATTTATTACTTACAAAAATACCAACACTTAATTTTTTATTTTTAAAACATTTATTTACTTATTCCATAAAATAAATAAATCATATTTTCATTCATAATATACCTAAATTTTATTTATACTTTCATACGTGAGGTTACTATTCTCTTAGTCTAATTACTATTCTTAAGGGTCATATTACTATTCTAAAGGTTAAGTTACCATTTCATTGGTATAGGTTCCTTAACTTCTTGAAATACTTATTATTTCATTAATTATTCATTTATAAAGTTTTTATTATGTTCTATTTGTAATTTTATGTGAATTATACTATATAAAATAATTATAAGAATGAAAATTTCATTGATAAAATTCTGGGTTATTATAGGGTACCCCTCGACCTGCCCCTATAATGGTAGAATTGACCCAAGAGTTCCAACAACAAAATCCTACCACCTTATTAGGGGATGGAGGACCTCAACCTGCTAAGACATGGATAGAGTCCATAATATCTATCTTCAATAATATCAAGATGCCTCTAGAAGTTAGGGTCAATCTCTCAAACTACATGCTTTGTGACTCTTCCAAACATTAGTGGGACGTCAATACTCTGGCCGATCAACATCAAAGTATGGTCTGGGCTGACTTACAGACAAATTTTTTTGACTACTTCTTTCCCCAGACCTTATGAGTATACCATGCCTAAGCGTTCGTGCTCCTACATCAAGGTGACATATCAGTGATGGGATATTCATCTTTATTCAACAAATTACAATGTTTTGGATCGACCTTGACTGGTGACAAGCTGATGACTACGAGGTGATTTGAGGTTGGGCTTGAATACACCATTCAATTATAGGTGAATGTTTTCTATCTAACTATTTTTTAGAAAAAGTGAACTAGGCCCTCATCACTGAGAGAAACCTAAGGGAATCCAACAATGTGAGTCAGGGAAATTCAGCTTTCAAGCAGAGTAGTGGTTTATCGAGCAGCAGGAAGAGGCGTTTCAAAGGTACATGTGGGGGAAGTACCAATGATATATAACACACTAACAAATATGTGGTGTGTCACTATTGTAGCAATTCAGGCCATAAAATCCCCAATGTATGAGGAACCCGATCGAGTGCCAAGATTTAAGGAGGATGGGTCAACTCTAGTGCTTCTGCTGATATTTTCATATAGTTTATAGTGAAATGGGATCAATACTGGCACCAATTTGAGGTACAAGATCAATGAATCCATGTTAGGATAGGATATAGTCTTCTACCGGCTGATCCGACCAAGGTGGTGATTGTGTCTAGGTGTGGAACCAGTGTCCATTCTCCCCTATAGAATGGAACCTATAGATATCCAAGAAATCAATAAGCAGTTGGAAGATCTAGAGTAAAAGGGTTTTATCTGACCCAAAACATCACCATGGGGTTCACCTATCCTTTTTTAAGAAGGTAGATAGTACCCTTAGATTGTGTGTGAACCACTGCCAACTGAACTAGCTTACGGTAATGAACCGGTATCCACTGCCTTGTATAAAAGACCTCT
This sequence comes from Viscum album, assembly GCA_963277665.1. Lineage (NCBI taxonomy): Eukaryota > Viridiplantae > Streptophyta > Magnoliopsida > Santalales > Viscaceae > Viscum > Viscum album. The sequence continues at coordinate 1,403,527,788 of OY728133.1, read as the reverse complement.
TCAACCATCTCTGAGGAGTGACTATTTTCTCCAAGATCGACTTGATGTTGGGCTACAACCAGGTTTATGTGAGGTAATCATACATATCATGTATAAAATTTTGAATTGGGTACAATTTTATGAGTATTTGGTAATTTCGTTCGGACTGAATAACCTATCTAATATCTTTATGACTCGGATGAATTGGTTTTTACACCCATACTTATATTAATTTATGGTAGTCTTCATTGATAACATCTTATTGTATTAGCGCACCAGAAATCACTATTCCAACCATCTTGATATCATGATAAATACACTGAGAGAGCATCAACTATATGAGATGCTCATAAAATTCCAACTTTGGATCAACAAGGTTCACTTCCTAGTCCATATAATTTAAGAGGGAGGAAGATATATTGACCTAGGAAAGGTGAGAACCATGGTTTACTAGGAGTAGCGCAAGATTGTGTTTGACATAAAAAAATTCTTGGGGATATCTGTCTATTATAGGAGATTAATTAAGGAATTATCCCACTTAGAAGTGACTCTCATGAGCTTAACTAAGAAGGGTTTGAAATTATTCTGGTCTAAAGTTTGTGAGTTATATTTTTAGGATTTCAAGGGAATACAAAATTTATCACCGATCCTGATTCTTCCAGAGCAAGGAAGTAGATATATTGTTTACTATGATTCTTTAGGGATTGGGATGGGAGCAGTTATGATGTAGTGTGATCAGGTTGTGGCATACAAGTCACACAAACTGAGACTTCATGATCAGAATTACCCTATGCATGACCTCGAGATAACTGTCATGGTCCAGGATTTATAATGTTGGAGGAACTATCTATTGAGTGAATGTTTCATTGTTTATAAGGATAAAAAAATTCTCAAATACATATCCACACAGTGAGACTTAGTCTAAGGTAGTGCAGGTGGGTAGAGTACCTAAAATATTTTGACTTTAAGATTTTTTATATACCTGATAAGGGTAATGTCGTAGTTAATTCCATGATCCATAATAATCATACAAAAGACATCAAAAAGTTTAGAAATGATTGAAAATTTATGGATTTTTCTCTAAGAAAAACCTAGAGTTTTAGGAACAACATGAGAATCCTATTTTAGAAGCTTTGTTGGTGATATCCTCCCTTCTAGAGTAGGTATGAATGAGAAATTTATCTGATTCAGAGGGAATTTTCCTAAGTGATAGTTTTTTAGGTGAGAACCCACCTCCTAGTTGGTATGTTGATGGGAATGAGACCATACTATACCATGGTCATGTGTTTGTTCCTTTTAATATTCAATAATATATGATGAAGAAATTTCGTGCTTCTATTTGGTCATTTCATCATGTATTTACTAAGATGTATCGAGATATACATTATCAGTATTGGTGGCCAAGTCTGAAGAGGCATATTTCATGTTTCATTATGAGGTGTTCCTCTTATCAGTAGGTGAAGGTGAAGCATTAGTGACCTGTTGGAATTTTACAACCTCTCTTTATTCCTGAGTAGAAATGGAATGACGTCATAATGGTTTTTGTAATGATATTGATAGGATCCCCTTGAGGTAGTGATGTAGTATGGGTGATCGTTGATAGGTCGACCAAGGTTGGACAATTCCTAATGATCTAAGAGACCTTCTCTATTTATGAGCTAGGAAGGATTAATATTTGAGAGATATTGTTACCCATTCCATCACATTGGACCAAGATTCTATCTTGAATTCATTATTCTTGCTGGGGATATATAGGGAAGTGGTTTCATAGGTTTTCTTGAGTAAAACATATCACCCTCAAACCGAAGGGAATTCTGAAAAGATGATACGGGTTCTAAAGAATATTTCTAGGAATTCATCCTTGATTTTAGAATATTATAGGAATAGAACATACCTATTGTAGAGTTTTCCTACAAAAATAGTTTCCAAGAAATGATTCAGATGGATCCATATGAGGCCCTTTATAGTTGGTTTTATCATTCAACTCTATGATATCTAGAGGAAGGTGAGGTAGTGCTACTAGGTCCTTATCTCATCCTAGAGACTTCAGAGCAAATCTAGTTGATTCAGAAGTGTATGACTACAACTTAGTACCATCATAATTTGTATACCGATTGTTTTCATATACCTCTAGAGTTAGAGGTTGGACATCAGTTTATTCTATGGGTATCACATAGATTGGGTAATAGAAAAATTTAAAGACTGGGAAAGTTATCACCTAGATATATCGGGCCTTTCTAGATAGTGGAGAGAGTCGATATGGTAGCCTATCAGTTGTAGTTACCTCATAGGTACTATTACAAGAACAACGTCTTCCACATATAACACCTTTCATAGTTTCATGATGGCCCATCTCATTTTTTTGACCCTCAGGATATTGAACTTTAGGTGGATGCATCATTTAAGGATCATCTGATACATATCATTGATCTTAGCATGAAGGACCTCCAAGGAAAGTTAGTTCCACCGGTCCAAGTGCTTTGGCAACATGGACATGCACATAATGAGACTTGGGAGCAGGAGGCTGATGCACATTCATAGTGTCCGAAACTCTTTTCTGATGATGTTTTACCATCATTGGAAGGGAAACTCAAGGATGAGTTTTCTTCAGGAGGGGAATTTGTAACATCCCAAATTTTCTTAAAGGTACATACCTTTTTTAGTTTAAATTATTGAGTTTTTTCCTTAAATCGTTTCCTAATGGAGTCTTAGAGGTTTTTCGGGTGGTTGAGGCTTGTTTAGAGCTCGAAGCCCATATATTTTGAAGAAGTGGAATATGATTCATGGTTAGGAGAACCATATATCCTAGCCTGCATGGAATATTTATTCATGCATCTTGAGACAATGTGGAGAAAGGCTCTACACAATTTATTTGAAACTATGCGTAGAGTCCCACACACCTGTGCAACTTATCTCAGACAATTTATAGATTCATTTTTCATGGGCTACACATGGTTAAACAAACCATGAATCTATCCTATACGGGGTTCCTCCTTGGGAAGTGTCATGGTGCATGGTTGGTGCACAGTTTGGCTAATCATGCATCCAAACTGTGTCCCTTGTCTGTGTGGGTGAAATTTCATCTTTTCCCTTAATTAAATTAATGTTTTAACCCTCCTTCCTATTTCTCTTCCAGCGGATGAACTTCTCTTTTCTCCCCTTGTGAACTCTCCTCCCACCTATCATAGGTTTTGAGTTAGTTCCTTCATACGAGCTCCAAATCTCTCACCATTGGATCAATCATAAATCTTGAGGTAAGATCTACACTCTTATTCCTTCTATTCTTCATTGTTTTCCCCTTATATTGTGATATTTAGGTGTGACTTATTTTTATCCATTTCAGGGAAGTCAATTACTTCTCTGATAACTCTTGTTTTAGATTGATTCAAAGGTTGACACTGGATGAGGGAAGCGCTATAAACCTAAGGTAGGTGGTCTAACTCCTTCCCCAATATTTCGATGCATTTTATAACTTGTTCCATTGTGATGTGCACCACACCTTTCTGAAAATTCCACTAAAGTGTTAAATAAATTATTCCAAATGGTTCTATATGCTTACTATGATCCTAACTAGTGGAGAATCACCTCCTAGGTTGATCACCTCGACCTAAGACATCCCTTTGGGTGTGACCATTTCTTAACAACCTAATTTTCACTATTTTAAATTTTTATAAACCACTTGAGGTGTGTTTAACCAATAATAAGTTCCATTAATTGAAAAATTAAATCTTTTAGAGAGATGAACCATGAGTTAGGACCCTATACTTCATGAATCAGTTGGAATTTTTGGATTAAATAGAATGACTATTTGTTCGAAATGTTATAAATGATTTGTATGTTAAAATGTTATGGTTTTTATAACCATTTCAGAACCTCACCTTATTCCAAGGGTGATTTAGGTGTTTCAAATTTAGGACCCTTTGGATGGTCTCTTCATGCCTTATAGCTAGACTTTGTTAGTGAATTGTAAATATACCGGTGGTGATACCAACTAAGCTTGGGATGGGTTCACTGTGTGTATTTACCTTCAGATGAGTGAAACCAGTTCCCTAGGGGAGACCTCATGGATAGTATTGGTGGTGAAATGGTTATACCCTTCCATGAGAGAGACTTAGAACCCTATGTTCTATACTAGGGATGGACTCGGAGGTTAGTTATTGATGTTTTCACACCATGCCTGGAGTGATACTTGGGATATCATTTATAGGTTACCTTGGATGAACTTTCATGATATTGGACATATAAACAACCCATAAATTGATACTTGGTAATTCATTGGGATCACCCTGGATAGCCTCAGGGTGACTCTTAATAATTTAAGAAGATGTTAATTATATAAAAGGGCTGGTATGTATTTGAGACTCCTAGGATGCATCTTCCAAGACAAATCACAATCTTGGGAATGGTCCACCCTTTAACACTTTATTTATAACAGATATTACCATATTTCAAACTTGTACAAGTCACCCAAGTTCAAAGACATCCAAATTAGGCTGAATTAGGTAGATTTTTATGGGTGTCCCATGTGGAACCCAGTTTAGAAAAATCATAATTATTTATTACTTTTATTTATTATTTATTAGCACACTGATCATTTTATAATGCATGTACTAGATTGATCTAAACACAGTTGGTGGTGACCTACTGTGTATATATCACAACATTATTAGGAGGCCTTTTATACTCAAGACTTCATAGCTATAGGTATATATAAAGGTAAGAGATCATCTTCTGATGTTTGATTCGGTTTCCTAGTATAGAGTTTGGGAGCAGAGGATCAAGCCTATGCTCAAGATGATTGTAGTGAAAGTTTTTGGTCTTTTTTATATTTTTGTATAGAATGGGGTATATTCCTACTCACCTATATCCCATGTATTATTTTTATACATATACATGATCATCCTCATCATTTTGTATCTATTATTGTTCATTCAGATTATTCTTGTTGTTTATTTATCTTAGAAGATTTACCATTCATTATATAAATTCTATATATTCTTATCACCACTTCTACTATGATGGGTTGCTTGTCTAGTCATTATAGTGTTTTTTCCACTATTTCTTAATTATTATTCATATTTATATGCTACACTCTGATCAATGTGGGAATAGTATCCTTATGGACTCACCCCAGTCTCTCACTTATAGTCGGAAGCCTATGGCGTACGTGGAGGTGCACTTGAGGTCTTGTGGAGCACCATATAGGGGAACCGTTAAGTGGAATCTGGGGTGGGACACTACAAAATGAATCATAAAATAATCGAAGAACATAATACATAAGAGCATAACATAAGACATAGAATTGTGGAATACACATACACATATAAAAGTTTTCTATTAGTAGTCAAAGATCATTTCTAAAACATATAAGGGCACTCTATGGGAAGATAAATCTCCTGGGTGGGACACAACACCATCCCTAGTGGAAAAAATTTCCTCATATTGAAATGAGTTCACTGCCTAAACCATCATAGTAGACAAGGTTCACTCCTAAGACTATCAACCACTACAAAATAGGCCTTTAACAATGCTAAAAATAGCCTTTATCAGTGCTAGAGAAGCGTTGAATACCAGAGAAATATTAAAAGCCCAAGTCTTTTATCAGAACTAAAAACACTAATAAATAGGACCTTTATCGACATTTATAGAAGTGCTGATAAAGGGTCTTTTATTAGCATTTGTAAAAGTGCTGATAAAGGGGAATATTGTAGTGTGCTATAATAGCACACTGCAACACCGTTTAAGTTTTCTATAATAGCACACCAGAACACTATAAACACCACCAGATATAAAAAAATCAATTAAAAATATAAAATTTAACTTAAATGAAATTTACAAAAAAAATATAGGATAAAACTATATTATAGACATTTTAAACATTGGTTTATACAATTATATAAGTAAAAATTATTACATGCATTCAAAAGCATCAATGTTCCATTTTATTTTGATCCTAACCTCAACTCATGATATTGTTGAACAAGAAAAACCTTCTCAAGAAAAATAATGCACCTCTATAATAAAAAAATTCTTATTTTAGTAATAATATAAAGAAATAAATTAATTGAAAGTGTTAATTTTAAAATAAACTTCGAGTCATACTAGGAACACTATTTATTAGATTGAGTTTAGATTTATTCTTACATAATTCACACCATTTATTATTCATATTAGAGATTTATCTCTATAAAAATTAATTAAATAATTATATAATAAATTCCCATGCACACAACATAGTGGTTGCGTCCTATGGTGGTGTTTGGGAGGTCTCGGTTTCGAGCCTCCCTATGCGCATTTAGTTATTTTTTTGATTGCTAATTTACCCTACCCTGACCAATGTAATATAAATAATTATAAGATAAAAATTATAAATATATAATGATTAGAAAACAATCTAGGCTCATTTTATTAGTTTTGGTGATGTGATGTGCGTTTTTAACTAAAATAACACTCATATATTGAAAAGACACACTTGGAGTCATACCAGTCACACCATGCATAGAATTGAGGTGTGGATGATTAATATATCTATCAAATGAATTATGTATTGTTTTCATAAAGTATTAAAAAAATTATAATGCGTTTTCTCGGTTCTGTGCATGTCACTTGTCTTTTTTACTAAAATGTCATTTTAAACTGGAAACACACACTTTGAATCATACCAGTTATAGTGTGTCTTGGTTTGACATGATAAAAATTCCTAAATTTCACAAATGATTTATGAATCATTTTCATAAATTATCAAGATAATCCGACCGTGTTTTCTTGGATTTATGTGAGTGACAATTTTTGAACTAAAATATTTATTTTAAACTGATAACATACACTTTGAGTCATATCATCCAAATCGTGCATTGGATTGAGGTGAAGATGATCCTACATCTTAAAAATGACTTATGGATCATTTTCATAAAGAATAAAAACAATCCAAATGTGTTTTCTTGATTTTGAATAGGTCATTTGTCCTTTTTACTAAAATTGATGTCAATTTTAAATAAATAAAAGCACTTTGAGTCATAACGGTCACACTAAGCATCAGATTGACATCAAATTACTTATGTATCATTCTTACATGTCTCAAATTACTTACAGATCATTTTAATAAAGTATAAAAACAATTCAAATGTGTTTTCTCAGCTTTGAGTATGTTACTTGTGTTTTTTACTAAAATGTCATTTTAAACAAGAAACACATACGTTGACTCATACCAATCACATCATGTATAGGTTTGATGAGAGAAATATTACTACATGTGAGAAATTACTTATGAATCATTTTTATAAACTATCGAGAAGATACAAGTGTATTTTATCAATTTTCAGGGAGTGATACTTTTTGAACTAAAATGTCGATGTTAAACTGACAACGAACACTTTGAGTCTTACCAAGAACATCATGTATCATATTGTGGTTCGGATGATTCATAAACATCAAAAATGATTTATAGACCATTTTATTAAAGTATAAAAGAAATATAAATGCATTTTCTTGGTTTTGAGTAGGTCAATTATCCTTTTTACTAAAATTGATGTCAATTTTAAATAAAAAGATGCACTTAGAGTCATACCAGTCACATCGTTCATCTGATTTAGGTAAGGATGATTACTTCACATATCAAATTACATATTGATAATTTTACTAAAGTATCAAAAACAATCTGAATGTGTTTTATCAGTTTTGAGTATGTCACTTTTCTTTGTTACTAAAATTTCATTTTAAGCTAGAAACACGCACTTTGAATCATACCAGTCACATAGTATATACATTGGTTTGATGTGAGACCGATTCCTACATGTCAAAAATAGATTATGAATCTTTTTCCTAAATTATAAAGAAAATATGAGCATGTTTTCTTGGTTTTCATCAGGTGACACTTTTTGAGCTAAAATGTAAATTTTAAACTGCTAACAAACACATTGAGTCATACCAGGAACATCATGTATTAGATTAAGGTGATGATGATTCATACACATAAAAAATGACTTAAATATTATTTTATTAAAATATAAAAACAATATAAATATGCATTCTCAGTTTTGAGTATGACAGTTGTCTTTTTTACTAAAATTAATGTCAATTTTAAATAAAAAAATCACTTGGAGTTATACGTATCACAATGTGTATCAGATTGAGGTGAGGAAGATTCTTGAACATCCCAAAGTCTAAATAAAATATTAATTTCTAATGTTACCATGATTTATGTTTCATTTATTTATTGAAATTCCAACAGCGCATATTAACATCATGTTCTTAGCTAAAAAATATTCCTCGTTATTGAAAACCATAAGAGAAAAGGAAGCTCATGTGCCCATTATATCACAAGAATTCACCAAAATGGGCACATGATATTACTATAATCTTATAGACTTCAACAATGAGAAAAAAATTTCTGATAAGAACACGAATTTAATATATAGTGTTGGTAGGTCAAAAAAGATAGGCAATAGAAATCATGATAACATTTGAATAAATGAATATTTTATCTATTTTTTTGGCTTATTACGGATAGTTTAAATCAAAATATTACTTCCCAAAACATCTACAGAAAAAATAAATAAGTATTAGATAAAAATTATAATGAAATTAACTTAAAAATAGTCGATAAAATGATGAAAAATTAATTAAATAATTAGTAGGAATTAACCTTTTCAAGATGGTTGTTTAAATTATTGATGCATTTAATTGTTTTCATTATCTCAGTTAGAGGATCTAAGTTCAATATATCATGATCATGAGAAGCTTTGAACAAACCACCCCACATCGAAAAAAATAATTCATCTATATAAGAAAAAAATAATTATATGAGAAATACTAAAAAGAAATAAATTAAATATAAATATGAAATAACACATTAATTCTATGGAATATTATTTTACTATGAAAAAATCAATATTAATTTTCTGATTGAGCAGTTGAGGGAACTCAGAGGAAAGTGATAAATTCCAACAATACATTGGTGAAAAGGTTTTGCGGGAGAATAATTATTTGGATGTTTTGGTGTAGAAAGGAATGGAATATGAAAAAAAAATCTTTTAAAATAAATTAATTCTGCAAGGAATAATGAAAATTAAATCAATGATTCATTATATAATTTTTTGGTAAAATAAAGAAAGTATATCATAACATTAACTTTATATATTACCAAAGGGATTAATTCATTATAGTATGTTATTATGTAGGATTGGTAACATCTTTTTTGGACATACACTTATGTTTTTTGAACTACTCTAACCAAAATCCATCCCATACCAGGTATTGGTGATCATTTTGGATGGCTACTATTCAGAGTAGTTCAAGAAAAATAGAAGATATGGGGGTGTAAAGTCCCGGAAATTTCAAGGGAAATTTTTTCTTAATTTCTTTGGAATTTTACGAGTCGGCGGTTTCTGACGGCACCTGATTCTGAGGCCCGGTGTGCCCGAAATAATTTTCTGAAGTTTTGTTAAGCTTAAAATTAACGCGCATAAGTAGTTTTACTAAAAAGTAGAATAAATCTTAAAGGGTTACTCAGATCATAAATATGAGGTCACTGTTATGCTCAGGATGTCGGGTTTACCCTAGGGACGACTTATGTTTAGTCGGTGCGGGCCTCCTGTGAGAAATTCCAAAAATGGCATAATCGTAAAAAAAATAATTAAATAAATTATTTTATTTTTCAAATGGTTATAACACACAAATGGTAGCTCAGATTAAAAATCAGATACCACCATTGAACTTGTGAGGGTATGATTTATTTAAGTAGACACTAACTTTGACCGGCACAAGCCACCCAAAAAAGTCAGTTTTTGGCCGCAAATAAAATAATTAAGTGACAAATTGGTATCAGAGGTGTCTGTTCTACCGCAGAACTCAGGAATCTGATTTTTCTTTCTGTGAAGCAATAATGTTAAGGGTACTGAGTGTGGTTCTTAGTTCAGGGAGTCCAGTGTTGGTGCGGCGGCCGACGTATCCATACACCGGGACCCTGACTTCTGATTTCCGAATCAGTGAACGAAAACACTTATTGCTTATCTGTTTTCAAAAGTTTTTTTTAAGTTAGCTCAACCAGGTCATCTCACTAGGTTTAAATTATTTTACTGTGTCACATCTATATAGGATGAATCCACGCAGACAGTCAGTTGGAGTTCTGAGATAGGACACGATGACGACCCACCGAGCGACGAGGCTTCGGTGCAGGACCCTTTCTACTATGTTGGCACGTTCGGGTTGTGTACCAGTAGCACCACCACCCGTTGGGTAGCAGATTCCATCAGCCATACTAGCTGACGGTGCATGCCGACAGAGCACGTTGCATGAGTTCCAGCAGTAGAGGCCTCTGAGGTTACGAGGCGAGGAAGATTCCCAGGAAGTAGTGGACTGGATGGAGGCGATTTCTAGAGTTCTACGCCTAGTTTATACACTGGTAGAGAAGATGGAGATCTTAGATACTTGTGTTTTCCAGTGTGTGACCATGTGGATGGTTCGTATAGTGATGAGGCTTCAGTACGTGGACCGATGCCTGAGATAGTAACTTCGGGTAGTGTATCAGCTATATCACTACCTGTTGGTCAGCAGGCACTACTGGCGGTACCGGTAGTGGTTACTTGTAGGCTTATTGCCTTACATATGTTTTAGCACCAAATATACCTCATGTTCCGAGGCGATCTTGAATCACAGGCGGCTAAGGACTTGCTTGAGGAGGTGACTAAGAGTTTTCTAGAGCTTATACAGCTTCGGCAAGACGACATGTTGGTAGGTGAGTATTCATCGAGGCCTACCGATCATTCCTGGTACTTGATGACTACAATAATATTAGCGCTTTAGAGCTCATACCTCATAGCTAGAGAAGGCCTTTGTGGTGGAATGTTCTTTGGCTGAACGAATATAGCTAGAGAATGTTAGCAGTGGAAGAGTATGGAATTGGCGCCAGTCTCAGAGACTTGGGCGTGTAAAATGTTTCAAGAAGAGGAAGTGTTAATGATAGATGAATCTGTAGAGTAGCAGACATGGAAGCAGAGCTAGGAGTGCAACATGAGGTGGTGTACATTTCGACATGTTACAACCACCCGCCTTTGTAGTCCCCGCCAGGCTCAGGGAGCTGGAGGGTAGGGGAAGAAAATATCTGCATGCAGTCAAGGAGTGTGACCCAAGGGCTCTAAGAATGATTCGAGGTACGATCTGTGTCTACTACGAGCTGCCATATCAATATACATAGGTACCAATCATTCCTTCCTTCCACGAATCTTGTTCCAGACCTATAGTTTCCGGTTAAACCGTTGACTTGACCCTCACGTCTGAAGATACCTTTGGTAGGAGACTCGATAATCATGATTACGCCGATGGTGTGATCTGACCATTGAGGTGAGAGTTTCGGTTGGAACCTCTTGGTGGAAGCGTCGAGGACTTACGACGTTAGTTTGGGTATGGACTAGGCAACCACGGTTCATACAGAGATTGACTGTATTAGGCAAAAAGGTTGTGGTTTACCTAAAACGATGGGATGGGTTTTCCTTGGTCGGCGAAAAGGAAACCCCAGGCAGTATAGGATAAAATCATGCATAGGAGGGTGCGGCCAATCACTCTTGAGTCGACCAACCTTACCCTTGTGGCAGTAGGAGTTTTCAGTTTTCAGTTCGAAACAGGGAACATAGGCCTCTAGAGTTTGAGGATGGCGACCACGTTTTTATACGGGTCTCACCTCGATGGGGTCTACAGAGATTTGGCCGAGGCGGCAAGTTAAATCCGTATTTCATCAAACCTTTCTAGGTCCCCAGTGGAGTAGGTGAGGTGGTTTACCGATTGACCTTTCCACCACAGTTTCACTAGGTGCATGACGTCTTCCACATATCTTAGCTGAGGAGATACGTGCATGACCCTTCACACACCATCGACCACAGGAAGCTGGACATCGATGACGAGGTGACATCCACAGAGGTTCCAGTGGAGATCGAGGGTCGACAGGAGTGGGTTCTACGTGGATGGTCGATTCCTCTAGTGTGAATTCATTGGCAGCACAGGAACCTCTAGGAGAGCACATGGGAGCAGAAGGCTCAGATGCATGATCAGTACCACTTTTGTTTTCTTTAATGTGTGTTGTAGCTTTACAGGGACGTAAAGCCCTGAGGTGGGAGTAATGTAAAGTCCCGGAAATTTCAAGGGAAATTTTTTCTTCATTTTTTTGGAATTTTACGAGTCCGCAGTTTCTGAAGGCACCTAATTCTAAGGCCCGGTGTGCCCAGAATAATTTTCTGAAGTTTTGTTAAGCTTAAAATTAACGCACGTAAGCAGTGTTACTGAAAAAGTGGAGTAAATCTTAAATGGTTACTCATATCAGAAATCTGAGGGCACTGTTGTGCTCAGAATGGCGGGTTTACCCTAGGTGTGACTTATGTTTAGTCGGCGCGGGCCTCTTGTGAGAAATTCCAAAAATGGCATAACCGTAAATAAAATAATTAAATAAATTATTTTATTTTTCAAATGGTTATAACTCACAAACGGTAGCTCGGATTAAAAATCCAAGACCACCACTGAAGTTGTGAGGGTATGCTTTATTTAAGCAGATACTAACTTTGGCCGGTATGGGCCTCCAAAAAAAGTTAGTTTTTGACTGCAAATAAAATAATTAAGTAACAATTATTTTATTGTAAAATTCATAACTTCTAAACGGTAACTCATATTGAAAATACGAGAGTATAAATGGGTTCGTTGAGGCGTGTTTTACTTAGGCAGAGCCTAACCTCGACCAACGCGGGTTGAGGGTGACTGATAATAATTTTCCAAACTTTTTTTCGGGTATGTTCAGTAAACGTACATGTGGGTTTTTCTATCTTTTGAACCGATGCTCGGAATTAAAATTCGAGGGCACCGATGAACTCGCAACGCTAGTAATTGCTTAAGGGAACCTTTACTGCAGTTTTGTTTTAAGCGGGTTGAATTTTATTATTTGGGGATTTAGTTTAAAATAAATAAAATTGTTGAACAATTTTATTTTTATATCTTGGAAGTTAAACTCTTCAAAGTGTGGATAAATGAGAGGTGGATCCCACACAAGCCCCAACCTCTCAACTTCCTTAACTCTCTCTAACCTCTTTTTAAAACCTCTCCAATTTAATGTGACAACTCCCCTTATTATGGCTACCCATCACCTCCCTAATTAATATTCCGTCAATGGTTTTAATTACATGGAATGTTATATTATGGAGAGACTTTTTATTATTTTGGGGGTTGGCAATATTGGTGGGGGAAATCTTGAGAAGACTTGAAAGGAAGTGTTCTTTGATGAAGAACACCAACCTTCAACGAAGAATGACTCCGCCGTGAAGAACGTGAGAGATTTCTCCAACAGTGTTTCTACTTCGGACACACCCTGACGTCAACAGAATAGACATCCATCTTCCGCGATGCCGCATTCCGCGAATCAATGACATGTGATTTTAATTAATTAGGTAGGGTAATATTGTTTGTTTCACATTTAAGTGGTTTTATTCACGAGCATGAGTGCTTATTTATATGATATTTGTATAATTTATTCTTGAATAAATTATACCCTTGTCATAGTTGAAAGAAAGTGTTTGATTGTTTCCAATTGATAACGCCTAACGCGGAGGGCATGGTCCGAACAAACACGAACCGATGAACCTCCGCTGGTTGTTCGTTGGTGTGCGGAGTCGGGGCGGCCGATGCGAGGGAAAGATCAGGATAACGACACAAGAAGGACATCGTAGGTAGGCGGTCGGTAGGGCGGACCAGCGATATGATTGAGCAGACAGGAGGCGCAGCTGTCCGGAGGCGGTGGGTGCGCAAGACCCTTGGTGGTTTGGGTTTCATCCGCAGCTGAATTTTTGGATTGAGGGGGTGTGATTTTGGGGAAGGAGTTTTATTATTATTATTTTTTGAGCGTGAGGAATCGAGATGAATGAAATAATATTGGAGAGAGGATAGAAAATAAGAGAAATAAATTAAAAGGAAAATAAAAAGAGAAGGAAGAAGATATGTATAAAGGGAGGCGTTACCCACATGCAGTGTGAATTTCAAATGAGATTAGAGAGATAATTTCCAATAAAATGAAATAATAATAATATAATAGTAATATTATTATTTATGGTTGTCAAAACCATAATTCGACCGTAACTTCTTCGTGCGATCTCGGTTTCACGAACCATCAGCAGTAGTGAAACCTTGACTTCGAGACGGAATTTTTGAGTCCAAGATTGGATGTATTTTTCAGGTTTTTGGATCGAGTACCCGAAGCGCTCGGAAAATAATAGATTTAATATTATTATTAAATCTTTGACCAGCCATAACTCATGCGTGCGACGTCCGATTGGATTGCCGTCAGTGGTGATGTAATCCTGTCTTTAATATGGTCAGTTCAAGTCTAATGTTGTATACTGAATTCTGGTTTGTGGCTCGAGCCCACGAAAAACCGAATAATAATAATATTATTAATATGGAATCTTGTATCAGACTTATCTCTCTCATACGGTGTTGGAATGACGAACCGTCTGTGACGTTGCGACCCTAGAATTAAGATGGATATTTCAAAACCAATTTTGGATATTTAAGTCGAGGTCGAGGCGCGGGCCCCACGAGGCCCGGTTTGCGTGTGTTGCGGTGAAATGAAACCTTTTCACCGGCTATCCATTTTGGACCAATGGGTAGTCCATCTCGTGTGTTTTTTGGTATGGATCACAATGGTGTGACCAGTTTGGTTAACCGGTGTCATTTGAAGTACGACTGGGTTGGTTCGAACCCGAAACCAACCGGGCCCTCGGAGCGGTAACACTTATAACCTGATCTCCGGATGTCCGAATGATGTGCCGTCAACTTTGTTGGATTCCTCTTGATGAGAAGGATCTTTTGGAATACTTCACATGAGGTTTGGACACAGTTGGAATAAGGCTGGGTTAGATTGTACCCGAAACCAACCAGGCCCCTGGAATGGAAAAACCGATAACTTTCAGACCGTACGTCCGTTTGACGAACCATCAGTGGAATTGGTAATATTGTTGAGAAACAGTTATTTTGAGTATACCCCATGAGAGTTCAGGGTACAGTTATGATACGGTCGGGTTGGTTCGTACAAGAAACCAACTGGGCCCCCAGGACAAAAAGGCTAATAACACACAGACTGGGCATCCGACTGACACACCGTATGTTGTTTTGATATCCCTATGATGTGGCAGACTTTTGGGATACTTATTCGAGGTACTTTGTGATACTTGGAGTATCGACCGGTAGCTCATGGAGCGGACCCTCCCGGAGACGAGCGTACGGAGTACGGAGACCGTGTAGCTGGCTGAGACCTGATGACTGCTTGTCCGATTTGAGTCGGAGTGACATGTATAGTCCAGTGGGGAGCACTACTGTGTTTGGGTGGCGGATCCATGACAGGGATCACTACTGTGTTTGGGTGGCAGACCCGCAGTACTCGATAGAAGGAGTACCTCTGCAGGCTATTAGGGGGGGGGGGGGGTGCACTACTGTGTTTGGGTGGCAGACCCCAGCGGGGAGCACTACTGTGTTTGGGAGGCTGACCCACGGTACTCGACAAGAGGAGTACCTCAGCAGTCTAAGGTTAGTGAGAAGTGCCTCGGAGTTGTGACGGGATCAGTGTACTCGATAGAGGAGGATCTCTTCAGCAGTTGCAGTTTCCATAATGAAAATCCTAGTTTGAGTTGAGTCATTGACCTTTGTGATTTCCTCATGATTGAGATGGGTTACTTGATAACTTAGGTATATGTATGGGCATATACCTAAGTAGTGTTTATCCGTTGATTTCATATTTGTTTGATACCTATTGATTGAGATGGGTTACTTGATAACTTAGGTATAAGTATGGGCTTATACCTAAGTAAGGGTTATATGTTTAGTTCCTGATTTTTAGTTATACTTGTTGGATATAGTGAGACCTTGAGGGTCTCGGGGTCCCTAATGAGTATCGTTATACTCACCCCTACACAGGATATGCCCTCACCTCGTTGTGTTGGATGCAGATGACAGACAATGAAGATGGAGGCCGAGTGTTCAAGGACTGGATGGTACCTAGAGGTGGACCTCACGACGAGTCAGTATCCGGAGGTGGACCTCACGATGAGTCAGTATCCAGAGGTGGAATTCACGACGAGATGGTACTCAGAGGAGGTTGATGGGTGAGAGCATTGAGGAGGATATCTGTACCTACCCTTCAGGTAGGATCCGAGGTGGACGACCCAGGAGCTGATTCTATCTTCCAGCTGTTTGTCTTTTCTGTTGTACTTTCATTCAGTTGTAGCTGTACTTTGTAGTTGGGTTTGTATTGTGGCCCATTTTCTTTTCATCACTTTATTTTGTACTTAGTGTTTTACTTCTGCTTGTACTCTAGTTAGATGTGTTTATGTTTTATAAAGGCAATGCCTTCCCAGTTACCGGGATTTACGCCTTTGGTGCTAGTCGCCAGCCCCTGTCCTATGGAAGGCGAGCTTGGGGTAGTCACATCACGAGCCCTGAGGACGGGTTGTGACATGGGGTGATTCTAAATCAAAAAATTTAAATAATAACTGTTCAGGAGATAAGTTTATTAGGATGAAACCAAACCTTTCTTATCATTAATAATGGGGGTGATTAGCATTTTTTAGAGTTTATATTCTTATTAGAACTAAAACTGAAACTAAAACAATTAAATATGTTTTTTCTATAGAAAATAATAATAATCATATAAAATAATGCACATATAATATAATGTCATTTTTGAGTCTAGAGTTGTATAATTTTTTAAGAATAAATTTTATAAAGATAATTAAAATAAAAATTTTCCTCATATACATAGATCTAGTTTTTCATTTAGTTAAGATATAATGGTGAGAATAAATATTATTATTGAGTTGAACCTAAATGTAGTACAAGTCCAAGAAATTAGAAACATCCATATCATGAATTCATATATTTCAAATCCTTCATTTTTAATATTTATAGAGATCAATATAATAATATTATGAAAAAATATCTTATGGGTATAGCCATAGATGGTGATCTCAAGTAATATAAAGAAGCATTGTCTTGAAAACATGTTGTGTTCTTGAAAGAATAATTTAATGATGAAATATATTCTATTATGAGAAATTATACTTTCATCTTTACAATTTTCTAAAATATTAAAATCATATTGATTGTAAATTAGTATTTAGAAGTATGTATGACTCTAATGATAAAATTCATGTTTTTAAAGCTAGATTAGTAATCAAAGGTTTCTAAGAAAATGTAATGGATTATTTATTTTGATACTTATACTCATTTAGTTCAAATTATGAAAATAATTATATTCTTTTACTTTAAAATTGATAAATCATTTGGGTGTTCATTAAATGGATGTTAAAATTGTATTTTTAAATGAAAATTTAAATAAAGAGATTTACATGGAATAATATAAATATTCTCAAACTTATATGATAAAGACCCTAAAGAACATTTCCAATGAATAGTTACTAATATTTTAAAAAATCATAGAAATATTTATGAGGAGATCATTAACTATGATGATGAAAATAAATTAATGGAGAAAGTTTTAAAATAAAGAGTATAAATATATTTTAATCTCTCTAAACAAGTATGACAAACAAATAAAATTATTTTGGAATTCAAAGAATAATGTACCAATTTTAAAAATGTGTGTCTCACTACAATTCAAGAAAGGGAATATGAAAAAGAAATGGCTTAAGGAGATAACCCAAAAATTAAAATAAGTGTTTGTTATCAAATGTGATCAACTGGGGATTAAAGGAAAATATATTAAAGAGATTTAAAATCTACTAAAAGAAAACAAATAAATGCATGAAGATAAAATTATATAAATAAGAATATCTTATGAAGTCAAAATAAATAAAAAGAGAATGAAAAAATAATTCTAAATATGAAATGATTTTTGATTTCTAATAAATTTTAGAATATGGAATCAATACAATCCGTGTATTCTCAAAAATTAAAAAAAATCATCATACCCCACAATATTCCATGGAGGATTATTACAGTGAAAGAACACTGTCTGGGGGAATTAAAATCCTCATATCATCTAATAATCTATAAATATCTACATCAAAATGGAAATATACCATCTATTTTTTCATATACTTTTGTGATAAAACGTTTTTCAAGTGCACTACATGTTTGAAATGTAAATTATTGAATAGATTATTGATGAAAACTTATAAAGGACCCCCACTATATCCATAGTGGATAGTAGAAATTGTATAACTAGTTTTTTCCCAAATAAATCCCAACTAATTGATATAATCACTTGGAAAACGAAATTGTTGGAGTTGGTGGCCTAGAGCCAACTACTTTGTACTTTATTCATTAATGAAAGCTTTATCACATCTTGATTGTTCTTCTGCGTGACAATGCATGTGATAATGTCCTAAGGACAACTGTTGCATTAAAGGGTCATAGCAGATCCCTGCTATGATGAGAACCTAGAAGTGCAATAACACTATTATTGAATATATGTTCTATGGCCGGATGATATTATTTGAGGGACATAAATAATACAGGTCATTAAGGGTAAGGACTCATAAAACATTGAGGCACCTTCTCATGGTGTACGCCCTTGGTAATATCAAGGAGGATATTATGAGAACGAGACCCTCCAGTAGGAAATCAACATTTTATAGTGTCATTGGATATTCCTATCTACGGACGTGTGTATTGGTCTTTAGAATTTAAGATTATTATTAATGGGTATTACAACTCACACACTTAGATGTACTGACGAAAACTGTGATGGCACACTGTTCGCTGTGAGGTAGGATACGTTGGGTGCATCAAGAGTAATACTTCATTAATAGATAATGCGAGAAAGGATTTGTCCATTCTGTTCCATAACGGAAGTAGATATCTCAGTCCCTTTGATGGAATTGATATAGCCTAAATAAATCCATGGCTATGGTAAGGTATGGGCGAGTTCAATTCTGGAAAGTCAAAGAAAGAATAATCGAGCACATGGGTTGATGGAACTAGCATGAAACCTTCTTGATTCGAGATATCGAGACAAAGAGATTATATTACATGGTAAGAGTTCGTAGGAGGTGACACGTCATTGCGGCGTTAACTTCTTTCTCTATGACTGCCTTGGCATGTTGCTAGATGCTAACCTTGGACTTTAGGCAGGCTCCGCCTAATTCCACTAAGAAAGAGGCCTAGAGGGTCATACACTAAGTGTATCCATGTGTCTCAGTTAAATAAATATTATTCCCGACTGTGGTTTAATAATTATTTAATGATTCCTGATCGCATTTATTTCGACACTAGTTATTCGAGAGAATATATTGTGGGTGAAATAATACATTTATTAGCGAGTAATACAGTTACATTTATTTAATAAATAAATAGCCATTACTCAAGGACTAATAAATATGGTGGAGGAAATAAAGGAAAGTAGAAAATAAAAGTAAATGACCTGTATATTAAATATACACGCCGTGTAGTTTTAAGGAAAAACAAGTACACACCGTGTATTAATTATTACACGGCGTGTAGTTTTCTAGTCATGATTTTGAGGAAATAATATCATTATTGTGATATTAATTATAATCAGCATGGACACATGTCAAGGAATTAATAATTTGACATGGGGGTTTTAAATAAGAGTTAATGAAATAAATAAAATGCATAACACATTTATTTATTGTCATAACTCAATTAACCTCAAACCCGATTATAAATATCCTCACAACCCCAACACTTTTAAGGGCCATTGTTGTGCACAATGGATTTGGAAATACTCTCAAGCCAAGAGAGAATTCCCTTTCCACCAAGAATGCCCTCAAGTTATGAGAGCGAGATCCTCCACCGGATCAAGGCGGTCGAAGGTGGACATTGCAAGCGAAGGTTCTTCCGCGCTAGCACCCAGAGATCCCTTCGGTGACATCTAGAGATACGTGGAGCACGTGTGGGTCACCGCTAGAGGAATCCTATACTTGGATTCTACGATGCAACGACAGATCACAGGATCGTGACCGGAGACATCAACGAAGAAAGAATTCCACCAAGGTAATTCTTGTGCATTAATTAAATTAATTATAACCAACATGTGATGATCCCATCTCAATGGTTCTGGGACTCTTATTTTCTTTTTTGTTCTTATTTCCATTCTGAAGATCCGACATTTTATATCATGACGGATCTCAGATTGAACGTTGTTTAACTCTAAAATTAAAGTTGGGAAAACCCACCAACGTGCTTCCGCTGCGCCCAGAACCTACAAGTGGTATCAGAGGAGTCATATCTTTGGTTATAATTATTTAGTTTTTCGTTGGTGATTTACGCATTTAAAAATTTAGTTATTTAAATTGATGTTTAATCGTTCTGGAAATCTGAATCTCGAGATATGTTCCTCCTCCATCGTTTCTCATTCACCTCACAAAAACGAATTTTTCTTTTAATTTTGATTAAAATAAAATAGAGGAACTCATCTGGAGGAGCCAAATGTTTCTGGCCATACAACACCAGAATACACGACATGTATTCCGAAGTACACGCTGTGTAGTCTGGTTTCAATGCATTGACTGATCCGCCAAATCAGGGTGTGTATTGGATTCTTTCTAAGAATTTAAGACACTGTGTGTTGACCAGAAATAGGTGGCACACGGTTTCTGGATTACACGCCCTGTGGTCCAATGAACATGGTGTGTAGTCCCTTCAGGTTAGGGTTGGGCCGTGTACCCTGTACACGGCTTTCCCGGCTGGAAATCCTGTAACGCGGAAACTACACGACGTGTGTCCCACAGAACACGCCGTGAACTCTGAAAATTTCCGAATTACATTAACACGCCTTGTCCCCGGGCGTGTACTTTGGATGGACGATGAAGAAAAGTACATGTTGTGTAGTCGGAACTACACGCCGTGTACTCACCCAAATTATGCATATTTATTAAAATTTATTATTATATTATACAAACCCTTGAGACATGTACCATGGTGCATGAGTAAAGCTGAGGCACAACACGTGATAGGTGTTTTATATATATGTGTTTAATTTAACATCTTCATAATGAACGGGAATTCACCGGGTTGCCTCCAAGGTATAAGTTACATACAAGGATAATTTTAAATGAATTTATTTGTTTAAAATTATGATGGATGAGAATCTCAAGGAAGTTCAAAAAAGGGGTTTAAGATAAAAGGATTGATTAATTAAAGATAATTAATTAATTCGAGCATGATTTATCTTAAACAAGAACGATTAAAGAATTTAATGCTAGTTTTATTTATGTGAAAATATCGTTGCATGTATGGATGATCATGAGCTAGACCGAGACCTTTGTATGTGAATGGTTTCTTTTAATTTTTTTTATTTAAATTAAATTTTTTGGCCTGTGAGCCATCTCCTCATTAATATGTAGGGCCTATGTTCCCAAGGATTATTTTATGTAAAACCGCCTTTTTACCCCTCACTTGTGTGTGAGATAAATGCATATGTAATGGATGGAGCTCCCAATCTAGTGGAGGTGGCTCAAGTCAGGATCCAAGGTGAAACCAATCCAAGGAGATACAAAGGTGGACAGGTGGAAAGCTGTAAACACGAACCTAAAAGGTTGAAGGTGTTTCTCCCCTAGGTCTTGGGTTAGTTTATCAACCGCTAGATAAACTAACCAATAGAAAAATCTCATGATCATACCATTAATTTATTTCTATCAGTTGCATGGTTTATTTATTGTGGGTGTGTTGTCATGATCACACAATTAATGAATTAAACGAGCATGCAAGACAGAACTAAAATAAAACCAGATTATACATAAATATTATCTTAGACATGGTTAATCACTTAAGTATATCCCACTTAATATTAAAAAGCATGTAACCAAAGATAATAAAATGGAAATTTACGTATAAGGATAAAATCCCTCAAAAGAAATATTAAAGTCGGTATAGCCTTCCATAATCTTGGTTAGAATCGAACCATAGTTCAAAGTGCTTAACCAAACCTAGTTGGGGTGCTTTCAATTATTGGGGAATTATAATTCAAGGTTTTGGGTTGACTTGACTTGGTTTTCATTAAGGGTTGACTGCCACATCAGGACTTGGTGTGACCAAGAGGCAAAGGTTGAGGAAATCCAAAATAAAAGGATTTCGGGATTGGGGAGTCCACTCAGCGGATCAAGGAGCTGCGAGTTAATGAAGTTAGAATTTGGAATGCCTACCTAAAACCCTTAAAGTTGCTTGACCAACCCTAGTTGGGGTAATGCGAAGGGAAATATGGATCCTTGCCACTAGAATATTCAGGCAACATAATATTCCGAAATCAATGGTGAGGGCTATTGGATTTCGATAAAATAGTGAGAGACTAATAAGTATTAATTTATTTATTTGTCTTAGTTTGGTAATATAGTACTAAACCTTTGATCATCTTAATTTGTAGAAACCAAAATAAAATGACTTCAAACATATCATTGCAAACCATAATTGATAAGGAAAACCTTCTCACCGGTACCAATTTGCAAGAGTGGTAGAGGTGTTTATGTGTTATCCATCACCACGAGAGGAAATTATATGTTCTAGAAGAGCCTATCCCAGTTGAACCTAGATCGGAACTTCTACCCTTAACTCACCAGGTAGATACGGACATGGGGTGTTACAAACCTGCAGTCCTTATGGTGAAGAAGAAAATGAAGGACAAGGCAAAGGGGCCAAAGAATTATAAATGATCTGAAGCCCCCGAGAACCGTCCCTACAAGAAGGGGAAGATCTAGAGGTAGGGAAAGGAATGAGAGGCAATGTGTTTTGCATGTGGCAAGCAAGGCCACTGGAAGAGGAACTGCACCCAGAAGCGTCGGGACGCTAATGGTGCATTCGTTATCGAGTGTAATCTTTCTATTTCTGCACATTGGGTATTAGATACAACTTGTGGGGCTCACATCTATATTCAAATTCAAGAACCAAGTAGATTTAGAAATATTTCCAGAGGAGAGGTGGATCTTTGAGCTACCAATGGCGCAAGGATGCCTGTGTTGGATATTGGAGACTACCATCTCTCATTGCCGACTGGGATGATCTTGGTTTTACATAACTGTTATTATGTGCCTAGTGTTACCAAAAACATAATCTCTGTATCTTGTTTGGATATGGATAGATTTATTTTCAGGTTTGGAAATAAGGGTTGTCTCTTTTATAAGAACAACATATGTTATGGTATGGAACATTTAAATAATGCTTTGTATGTATTAAATTATGAAAACCAAGTGTTGGCAATCGATAAAGAAAAAAACTCACATGACTCATACATCACCCAGTTGTGGCATCACCATCTCGGTCATGTAAACGAGAAGTGCTTGACAAAGCTCTACCAAGATGGCTATTTAGACTCTAATGAGCTAAAACCACTTGATAGATGTCACGCTTGTTTACAAGGTAAAATGACCAATCCGCCTTTCGGTGGATAGGGTGAAAGGGCCACAGATCTTTTAGGATTGGTACACACGGATGTATGTGGACCATTTCCAGTAGAAACTAGAGGTGGATATTCTTACTTCATTAATTTTACTGATTATTTGAGTAGATACGAATTTGTCTACTTAAAGAGGTATAAGTCAGAAGCCTTAGAAAAATTTAATGAATTCAAGAATGAAGTAGAGAATCAGCTTGGTAAGAAGATAAAGAAACTTCGATCGGATCGAGGTAGAGAATATCTGAACCAATAGTTCATCGATCTTCTACGAGAGTCTGGGATTCTATCTAAGCTCACTACTCCTTATACAGCATAGTGTAATGGTGTTAGTCAAAGGAGGAACCACACCTTGTTGGACATGGTGAGGTCGATGATGATTCATGCGGATCTTCCATTATCCATTTGGGGATATGCATTAAAAACTGAAGTATAAACATTAAACCGAGTACCAACTAAGGCAAAAAATGGAATTCCCTCCAAGTTATGGAATGGGATGAAACCTATTTTGTCGCATACACGTGTATGGGGATGTGAGGTGTTTGTTAAGGCCTTCTCAGGCAACAAACTAGCACCCCGGGGTACGAAGGGTATCTTTATAGGATATCCCAAGGAAATGAAAGGATATTACCTATATAACCCTCAGGAAAAGAAAGTGACTGTCACCAGACAATCCATCTTTCTTCAGAGGGAGCACATCCTCAAAAAGGATAGTGGGAACAAGATTGACTTTAACGAAGTTGATGCTCAAGATACATAGGAGTTGGTACAGGAACAAGTTCTACAAGTCCCCATGGAAGAGGTTCCAAAAACACAAGTACTGTGTAGGAGCTCAAGAGAGGTAAGGGAACTAGAGAGATTTGGTTTCCTAGTCACTAAGGATGGTGAATCATTATTGTTGGAAAATGATGAAACTCTCTCCTACATGTAAGTAGTAGAAAGCTCAGAAGCTGCAAGATGGCTAGAAGCTATGAATTCTGAGATGGATTCCATGTATCAAAACAAAGTCTGGGTTCTGGTCGATGAGCCAGTTGATGTAAAACCTGTTGGATGCAAATGGGTATTCAAGAGAAAACTAGACATGGAAGGTCAAGTTAGCACCTATAAACCAATGCTAGTGGATAAAGGATTCAGACAACGTCAAGTAATTGACTATGATGAAACCTTCTCGCCAGTTTCCATGTTTAAATCCATAAGAATCATACTTTCCATGACATCTTACCATGACTACAATATTTGGAAAATGGATGTCAAAACAACATTGATTAATGGGAACCTTTAGGAAGATGTCTATATGACAAAACAAGAAGGGTTTGTGACACCGGGTGAAGTCAAACGGGTTTGAAAGTTGCAGAAATCCATTTATGGATTGAAGAAATCATCCAGGTCCTAGAACATTCGATTTGATGAATCCATAATGAAATTTGGTTTCATTAAGAACGAATGTGAGCCATGTGTTTATAAGTGGTTTAATGGGAATGCGGTCGTTATCCTAGTAGTATATGTTGATGACATATTGCTTATTGGAAACGACGTACCGGCCTTACAGTCAGTTAAGGACTGGTTGAACAAGTGCTTCTCCATGAAAGATTTAGGTGAAGAAGCCTACATTCCAGGGATCAAGATCATTCGTGATAGATCCAAGCGGCTACTTGGACTAAGTTAGGGTATATACATTGACCAGATACTAAAGAGATTTAGTATGGAACAATCCAAGAGGGGATTGGTTCTAGTGTCACATAACCTACATCTTTCTAAGAAAATGTGTCCTCAGATGCAAAAAGAGAAAGATAGAATGACTAAGATCTTATACGATTTGGCTATAGGATCCATCATGTTTGCCATGTTATGTACCAGGATTGATGTTTCCTATGCACTGAGCATGGTAGGAAGATATCAAGCAGATCCAGGATAACAGTATTGGACTGCTGTTAAGAAAATCCTTAAGTATCTGAGAATAACTAAGGATATGTTCCTGGTGTATGGAGGAGATGAGGAGCTTGTCATCAGAGGGTATGCTGATGCTGGTTTTCAGACAGATCAAAACAATTTGAAGTCGCAATCTGGATATGTTTTCTATCTCAATGGAGGAGCTGTGAGCTGGAATAGTTCAAAGCAGCCAGTTGTCACCGATTCTACAGCGGAGTCTGAATATATATCGTCTTCTGATGCAGCCAAGGAAGCCGTCTGGATTCAAAACTTTGTCCAGGAGCTTGATGTGGTTCCTAGCAGTAAATATCCCATTACATTGTATTGCGATAATACTTCAGCGGTGGATCTTTCAAAAGAACCAAGGTCACATCAACGGACAAAGAACATACTCCAGAAGTATCACCTCTTGAGGGATTTCTATCAGAGGAGTGAAGTTGCAGTGAGCAGTGTGTCCACGGAAGAGAACCTGGCAGACCCCATGACTAAAGGCCTATCTTAGCAGAAGCATGAATATCATGTGAGAGCTAGTGGGTTAAAGGTTGTTAGCAGTAGGCTCTAGTCCAAGTGGGAGTCTGTTGGAGTTGGTGGCCTAGAACCAACTACTTTGTACTTTATTCGTTAATAAAAGGATTATCACATCTTGATTGTTCTTCTGCGTGACAATGCATGTGATAATATCCTAAGGAAAGTTGTTGCATTAAAGGGTCATAGCGGATCCCTGCTATGATGAGATCCCAGATGTTCCATAACACTATTCTTGAATATATGTTCTATGGCCAGATGATATTATTTGAGGGACATAAATAATACAGGTCATTAGGGGTGAGGACTCATAAAACTTTGAGAAACCTTCTCATGGTGTGCGCCCTTGGTAATATCCAGGAGGATATTATGAGAACGAGACCCGCCAGTAGAAAATACACATTTCATAGTGTCATTAGATGTTCCTATCTGCAGACGTGTGTATTGGTCCTTAAACTTTAAGATTATTATTAATGGATATTACAACTCGTGCACTTAGATGTATTGACGAAAACTGTGACGACACACTATTCGTAGTGTGGTAGGATACGTTGGGTGCGTCACGAGTAATACTACACTAATAGATAATGCGAGAAAGGATTTGTCCCTTTTGTTCCATAACGGAAGTAGATATCTCATGCCCTTTGATGGAATTGATATAGCCTAAATAAATCCATGGCCATGGTAAGGTATGGGCAAGTTCAATTCCAAAAAGTCAAAGAAAGAATAATCAAGCACATGGGTTGATGGAACTAGCATGAAACCCGCTTGATTCGAGATATCAAGACAAAGGGATTATATTACACGGTAAACGTTCGTAGGAGGTGACACGTCATTGCGGTGTTAACTTCTTTCTCTATGGGTGCCTTGGCGTGTTTCTAGACGCTAACCTTGGACTTTAGGCAGGCTCCGCATAATGCCACTGAGAAAGAGGCCTAGAGGGTCACACACTAAGTGTATCCATGTATCTCAGTTAAATATTAATTTAATAAGTTAAATAAAGATTATTCCAGAATGTGGGTTAATAATTATTTAAGGATGCCTGATCGAATTTATTTCGACACTAGATATTCGAGAGAATATATTATGGTTGAAATAATACATTTATTAGCGAGTAATACAGTTACATTTATTTAAGAAATAAATTTCCATTACTCAAGGACTAATAAATATGGTGGAGGAAATAAAGGAAAGTGGAAAATAAAAGTACACGCCGTGTATAATAAATATACACACCGTGTAGTTTTATGGAAAAACAAGTACACGCTGTGTATTAATTATTACACGGCGTGTAGTTTTTCTAGTCGGGATTTTGAGGAAATAATATCATTATTATGATATTAATTATAATCAGAGTGGACACATGTCAAGGAATTAATAATTCGACATGGGGGTTTTAAATAAGAGTTAATGAAATAAATAAAACGTGTAATGTGTTTATTTATTGTCATAACTCTATTAACCTCAAACCCGATTATAAATGTCCTCACAACCCCAACACTTTTAAGGGCCATTGTTGTGCACAATGGATTTGGAAATACTCTCAAGCCAAGAGAGAATTCCGTTTCCACCAAGAACGCCCTCAAGTTACGAGAGCGAGATCCTCCACCGGATCAAGGCTGTCGAAGGCGGACATTGCAAGCGAAGGTTCTTCCGCGCTAGCACCCGGAGATCCCTTCGGCGACATCCAGAGATACGTGGAGCATGTGTGGATCACCGCTAGAAGAATCCTATACTTGGATTCTATGATGCAACGACAGATCATGGGATCGTGACCGGAGACATCGACGAAGAAAGAATTCCACCAAGGTAATTCTTGTGAATTAATTAAATTAATTATAAACAACATATGATGATCCTATCTCAATGGTTCTGAGACTCTTCTTTTCTTTTTCGTTCTTCGTTCCATTCCAATGATCCGGCGTTTTATATCGTGACGGATCTCGGATTCAACGTTGTTTAACACTAAAATTAAAGTTGGGAAAACCCACCAATGCGCTTCCACTGTGCCCGGAACCTACAACAATCTTATAATTATAAAGAAAACTAGTCAACATGTGGTTTAAAATAATAAACCATGGTTTATAAGTCATTTCATTACTATACTAAATTTTGACATAGTGCATTAGATATTTTATACAATTTATGAATTCTAAAGGTATAAAGGAAGGCTATTTTTAGGTGGAAAATTTATCAGATGAAGAAACATCCATATACATTGAACACACATATATTAAACTCAATTTGAGTTGAAACTATTGAAAATATATGTGGTATTTTCAATGACGGCAGTCATAATGAAGAGAAATACAGGTAAATTTCATTCAAGCATGAAAGTAGCGATGGATGGTGAATAACAAGAGATAATTAACACAAAAATTAAAAAAGATACCACCAAAAAAGAAAAAAAGTGAGGAGAAGGATAAAAATTAACACACTTTGGATTGAAGCTTTAATTCATCTAAGAGAAATAGAGATATCACATGTGAAATTAGGGATTCATTCGAGGCTTGGATTCTTTGAGGCTTGATTCGTTAAAGCCTTGCATTCGACCCTTGGATTCAATTAAGACTTGATTGGAGGTTAGATTCACTGAGGTGGAGCAATGGTGGGAGGTGGATTCCAAAAATATCTTTAGAAATAGAAACAGATTCAGTCGTGGTTAGGGTTATTAAATAGATCGGGAACACTTTTATCAGTGCTTCAAAAAAAGCATTGATAAAGATACCTTTTATCAGCGCTAAATTAATAAAAGCTTATAAAAAGAATCTTTATCAGTGCTAAAACATTAACGCTAGTAAAATATTTATAATTATAATTATAAATAACAAATTTTTAAATATATTTATATATTTATATATTATAATTTTATAATTATTTAAATATATAATTTTTTATTTATAATTATATAGATACTTTTAAAAATATTATAATTATTTATTTATAAATATAAATATATTTATATCATTATATATGTTAATATAATTATATATATATATTAATATAATTATATATAATATAAATATAAATATAGTAAATGTATTTATTATTTAGATATATTTACTATAATTTTATAATTATTTAAATATATAATTATTTAAATACTTTGTAAATAAATAATATATATAAATTTATATATTTATATCATTATATATTTATATAATTATATATATATATAATAAATAAATATAAATATAAATATAAATATTAATATATTAAAAATATTCATTATTTAAATAAATTTGTTACAATTTTATAATTATTTAAATACATATAATTATTTATTTATAATTATATAAATATTTTTTTAAAATAATATTTATTTATTTATAATTATAGATATATAAATTGATAAATATATAAAATATACATTAATATATATATATATATTTATACATATTTACTAACATACTTTTAATATTATTAATGAATATAAAATCTTAAATGCATCCACGTTAAAAATAAGTGAAATTGAATAATTGAAAATGAGTTAACTTTAAAAATATTAAAAAAATGGATAAGTTTTATTATTTAAATATAAATTATTAAAAAATGGATATATATTGAAAATATTAAAACATAATAAATAAATAAATAAATAAAATAATATGAAATTATTAAATTACCAAAAAAATTAAAAAAATTAAAAATTAAATATTAAAAATGAATAAATAATACCTAAATGTAACAATATTAAAAACAAACAAATAAAGTTTACTGATTAAAAAAATAATATGTTAAATGTGTCATGTTATAATGAGATTCTGAAATGAATACTAAAATTTGAATAAATTACATAAATATTAGGTGTATATGTTTCTATATAAGATTTCTTTAATTACATAAATATTTGTGTGTGTGAATTGTATATAAAAATGCATTAATTACATATCTGTAAGTGAAATAAATATAACACATGTTTGGTATATGTTAAATTAAAAAATAAAATGACATTCAATTATGTCCATTACTTGATAGAATTGGTCGGTATTTTTAATTCATATTAATTTTTATTTATAAACCATTATTCACTATAAATATAGGACTATTTAATGTAAAACATAATTTTTTTTATTATATAAATCACATTTATATACATATATATATATAATATACTATTTATTAATATTATCAATAATTTTTTAATTAATAAAATGTTTAATATTTTTCTTAATTTACTTATTTTTAATTTTTATTTGTTTAATTTTCATTTTACATATATCTATATATTTAATATGTATTATTTATTAGTATTTATAATTTAAATACAGTATAATCAATTTATTCATTTTTATCAACAATTTTTTAATTAATAATTTTTTTAATTTTTTTAATAAATTCATTTTAATTTTTTATTTATTTAATTATTTAATTTTATTTAGAACATTTATCTGTGATAAACATAAAGCATTGATAAAGGGTATCCTTTAACGGTGCTAAAAATAAAGCACTGATAAAGGGTAACTTTTATCAGTGCTAAAAAAAGTGATGCTAAAAAAAGTGATGCTAAAAGGTATGCTTTATCAACGCTTGTTTTAGCACTGATAAAGGGAATCTTTATCACTAATTTTTTCTAGTGCTGATAATGGATAGCATTGTTAAAGGCCTATTTTGTAGTAGTAATCATAGTGGACAAAGTCCCTTACTAAACCGAGTTCACTCCCCGTTCCAGTCTCATATTATTGAATTGAGTTCACTCCACATTCTAGTCATATCCTACTAAACCTTGTTCACTTCTCATTCCATTATTGTTTTACTAAATTGATTTAAATTCCCATTCCATTCATGTCTTACTAAACCGAGTTCACTATCCATTCCAGTCCTATCTTACTGAACTGAGTTCACTTCCCATTCCAGTGATGTCTATCCCGTGAGATATAAATCATTACCCAATGTATTGGAGGGAGATATAGGTCTCATTCATCATATAATTCAAACCATACATATGTGAACCATAAGAACATAAATATTTCATCAAAGTGGATCCCATAAAAAGAAATGAGTTTCATAAAATTTTCATCATAACATAAATCATGGAAAAGAAACTTGATTCAAAAACATAAAACATCCAAAGAAATATTAAGGATGATATCCTTGTATCATATCTACAGTAAAGCATAAGTAACATTAAATAATGTTATCTTAGATGAAAAATATTTTTGAAAGATAACTTGGATAATTCTTGAGGAAAATAACATTTCCAATTTGAAATTATTTTTCTAAATAACTACGTAATTATAAAGGAAAACATTTTCTTTTTAAATAACCTTGTAAAACTATAAAGAAATTTTAAAAGCATTAAAGTTTCATGACTGTAGTAAAATCCTCTCATGAAGTATAATTTTTTAAAAAATATTCATTTTTTACTATTTTCAAAAAAATCACAATGTACCTCATTTAGAAAATGATAAAAATATTTCTTTTAAAGTATTTTGTAAAAATTCAAACATGGGTAAAAGTTATTTTAAAAAATTGTAGGTGAATAGTGAAAACCATTTTGAATTTTTTTAGAAAACATGGAAATGGAATGGAAATATTCCCTAGTAGAGTCCTAAATACAAACAATCCCTAATAATGATGAGATTGTGAAATATACCATTACCGCTTTGGTATCATCTGAATCATAATCCCCATGAAATAAATAAATTTAGAAAGATATGTAAATACCATAATTTTTCGTATAAGACTCATAAAATATATTCATGGGCAGTATATACACCACATAAAAGAAACAAGTAGTGTATAATGCATGTGTCCCTTAGAAATAAAAATGAAACAAAAATATCTTACCTAACACTTTCCTTTAATTGAAATTTATTTAAACTCATGTATAATGGTTTAAATCATGTTATTAATTTATAAAAGAACCATATTTATATTTATAATATCACATATTATCCTCTTATATCATCTTATCACCCATTTTTTAATAAGTTTTTATTAAAATCGCTATTTTGGTTGATAATTGTTCATTTTTCAAGCTTGTTTTTGTTCGGTAGTCCTGGTCCTTATACATTGATCATGGTACCATCATTTCTAGAATGGTAATCATGGTAAATAAACCATACTTATTCATTATATATATACTTATAATCATTTATAAAAATTATATATAGAAAAATGAATTACATTGTTTATGGAGACGGTTGGTCGTATATACGTATGAACGCTGTTTCCATTTTTTATCTAATGGAATTAAAGAAAGATAAATAATAATAAAAATTTCTAGAATAATTATTATGTTATATACATCATATATTTTCATAAAATTATCCTTATTACAATCCATGTGAAATATAATTGTAAAATGAATCACATTGCATCATGGAGATGGTAGTCCATACATACGCACATGTGACATTATCATTTCTCAAAAGATTTGATGATAATAAGGTATACAAAATATTTTAATTCCAAAAGTATAATTATGTTAGAAAAATCATATATAAACATGAAACTCATCAAAATTATCATTCATAAAACATGGTGATGAAAAATGAATTGTATCACTACATAGAGACAATAAGCCGTATGTACGCACGAGCAAAACTTTCACTTCTTATTTGATGGGAAAGAGGGTATACAATGGTGTTTTCATAATCATAATAAAATTTCAGAATATTTAGGATACTAAAGTTATTATTTTATGATATATATCATATATTTATAGGTGTTAAAGAAGAGTAGAAAAAGAAATTGATTGATTAGAGCAGTTGCCTCTTCTTCGAAACAACTCCTTTAGATATATTTTAAAGGGATTTATGGTTGGTCTTTTGAGAAGACCAAAACAACCAGAGTGTGGATAAGGAAGTTTATAAGATAATTTTTAGGGTAAGTTCAAGATTTAATACTCCAATTATTTTAATAAGTTGAGGGAGAAGGTGTCCTATTATAATTGAGGTGAGGGGAACTTTTTGAATTTCTCAAAAGATTAATTTATAATAAGTTAATTTTCAATTTAAAATTTCTCAAAACATATTAATTTATGAGATAAAATTATTATGGTTCTAAATATCCTAATAAAAAAGAAGATAATTTTTTACTAAATTTCTACCCTTATCATTTGGTTTTAACCCTTATTTAACCCCTTTAACTCTTACTGTGACAACATGGATTTTTACTCTTTGAGGGTTAATATAGTTACTATAAAATGCCAAAATACCCATAAATGAATCATTTTTAACATGTAAAACCTTATTAAAATCAATTTTTTTGAATTTATTACTTTTAGTAATTTTAAATCATTTAATAAAATATTACACACTATAAAATATTCATAACGTCAATTTTAAGGATTATTTATTACTTTGACATTAATAATATCAAGATAACACTTATAATTTAAAATAATTATTTTATTTCATCCTTAAAATGTAAAGGTAATTTATAAAATTATTTCACCATGTTAATTATCTCAAATTATGTGTATTTTAATATTTTTAATAACATTTATTTGTTATTTCCATTAATAAAATAATTACCACATTAGTGTTGTTTAAGCATTTAAGGTGATTATTTATTCAGTAAAATTTTAAAATAAATTATAATGATGAAGATAAATCTATTATATTTAAAATTAATATTTATAGTCAAATATATCATTTAGGAAACTCTATATTAAATATATTATTTTTATTAAAAGTATGAATGTGACAACTTTGACTTTTCATTAAATAAAATATTATAAATGTCATAATCACTTAAAAATGGAAACCTAAATCCATATATATTCTAGCCTTGAATTATTATGGATGAAAATTAATCATACAATAAAATTGGGGAAAGTGTAAGGGTCATTTTATAGTCCTTATAATATTTTTTTTACCCTTTATCACTTGATTTACCCTTTATTGTGGTAACAAAAATGACCATGTTTACTATTCATAATATCAAAAAATAAAATATATTTATTTAATAAATTTAAGAATACTAATTAAAAATATGGAATCCAGTTTTAAAAATTTAAATCACAAAAACTTTAAGAATTTAATATAAAATTAAACCAGAAAAACACAACGAAAAACAATTTTTCTGAAAAATTCCATTTTTAAATATAAAATGTTTATATACTAAAATCATGTATAAAATCCATTTAAAAAACTATAATTGAATTATATTAAATAAAAAGTAACTAATAAAATTTTAATACTAAAAAAATATAATTTTTCATTGTAAATCCTTCAAAATAAAAATATAGTTTTCAGTAAAAATCAGTCTTTTTTTACTATTCATTAATAAATAATTTTTTTTTATAAAATTCTCAAAAATTCATTTTAAGATAATTTTAAAATTATTAATTTATAAATGAAATTAATTTTTTAAAATTAATTTTCTATAACTTTAATAAATTAATTATAATATTTTCTCACAAGAAAAACCATTTTTGGGAAAACATATTTTTGAAGAATAAAATGAGTTTACTAAAAATTAAATGATTACTTATTAAGAATTTATCAATATATTTATTTTTATTAGGAAACACACACACACACAGAGATATATATATATATATATATATATATATATATATATCTCAAATTAATTAATCATATTCATACCCACCAAATTAACAGCTAGGTTAGAACTATCATAGTAAACAATAATATTTTAATAGTGTATCATGGTTCATTTAAAATTGGTGTTTCCTGTAATAAATTCCATCAAATAAATAAAATTTTTTAATAGAAAAAAATCTAAAATATCAGGGTGTTACATGAAGTGACTCCTAGACCCCATTTTACAAGCTCGGTTGTAAATTCTTCCACTAGGTGAGACTATTTTTGCGATCATTCACCCCCTAACCCTTTGTTCATACTGGGTTCATTAATAATGGATAGTGAAACTATCTCAAACTCACCAATGGTTTAATAATAATGGACTTAAACTATGTACAACTCACCCAATTATGTTTTTTTTGGAATAAGTCCTCCTTGGACATCTCTTCACATCGGGTTTAAAACTCTTTGGTACCTCACGAACCCTTCTAAATATCCTATTATTCAATCCAAGAATCACAACCTTAAATTGTGTTCAAATCATCTTAGTGATGTATGTGTAGAACAAGGACTCCTTATATATCCTTTCATGTTGAACTTATACCCTCTCCCATGTCCTAAGAACCTCTCCGGGATGGCCCTCTTTGGTCCAAACTTTATGACCACAAACCAACAGTCGTATGGTCCAGACATCATGAACTTAAAATCTATGAATTAGGTCCCCTATGACCTTCAATCCACATATAGTCTATGTCACTTATGGTGATTCACAAACTAATGTCTTCGTTCATCACATCCTCACTCGAGAGGAACTCCCCTTTTTGTGCTGACCACCTACCGCACCACGTTGTAGAACTACATGTGGATTGATTCCCAGTTCCATGGGATATATAGAGATTCCTAGATATCCCATCTCAAGCCTAACATCAAATAATATTGTCGGTCATGCCTTTTTTGGAACACCTTGTCCCACATTAGATCTTAGTTTCTTTATGAAGATCATATAGAGGTGATCCAAACATTATGACCTTAAACTATATGAAAAATTGTGAGGTACTGGGTCTTTTATCCCTCTCTTCATGCTGGGGTTATAATACCTTCCCTAACACACAATGTAACAACTGGGTCCTAGTGACAACACATGTACCCTTCCTTAACATGGCTATTAGGTCCTGGCCTGCCAGGTACCACCAGTTTTCTCATAGAAACGTGGTCCCCACCCTGGGGCCCACCCACATGAATGAACATGTCATCTGACTAATGAATGTCCTCACAGGACAACACATGTCCTTTCTAGTGTTCTTTTTCCTCACTCACACACACCCCGGGAAACTTTCCAGAAGGTCACCCATCCTGGTCACTACTCCAGGACAAGCACATTTAACTGTGGAGTTCTAATTAGGTAGGATCCCAAAAAGGAAGGTACACCTTGTTGACATGAGTCATATAATTTTTTTATTTAAACTTTTATCATTTGGGGGTGTTACACACAAACATACCCAAATGGTCCAAGCTATAATACCTTTAACTAGAATCCTTGTTCCAAGAATCATGGACTTAAACTATGTGAAAATTTCCACACATATGACCCTAAATGTGTACCTACATGGTCTAACTGGAAAGGCCATAAATAACCCCAATAAAGAGGAATAAGTTTATATCAGGTTAAAACCCCATAAAGAAGAAATATAAGAAAAAATTAGGAATTTTCCCACTGATTTTCCCCATACAGACTGGGAAAAAGTAAGGGGAATGAATGGAAAAGGTATAAATCCTATGAGACTCACCATCAGTCCCTAGAAATAACTTGTATGTGCTCATTAAACCCACCAATTCTATAAAAATTAAGAGTTGACCCATCCTCCCTTTAGTGTTAGTCACTTACCACACTGCTCAAGTTCCTTGACCATTACTTGATAATCCAGGTGATGCTCCCCTAGGGATATGTGTTTGACTCTTTCTCTGGATGATACACCCCCTCAAAGTTCTCCAATGCATGGTAGTATAGAACCTATAATGTTGAACTCCATTCAAACCTTTCCTTAGTTTTCCTACACAATTTTCATCTTCCTTGATTTGGATCCCCACCATATTCTACATTCAAATAGTCCCCATAATAGTGATTTTTACTGTTCAAACAATCTCACCTCCCATCTTGGGAATAAACATTTAAGGAATTTTGATGGAAATTTTATTGGTCCCATGTTTCAAACTTGGTCAATGGTTGAACCACATTTCTATATCCCCCACTCTTGACAGTGATATTGAGGAACCTACATTTTGAATATGGTCAATAGTCATCCTCATTCAGATTATTGCTCCTATTTGTGTTCCAAGTCTTGGGAATCTTTATTTTCATAATTTATCTCCTTTTTTTTGGGTGAAATCCAACACCCCTAACATTACCCCACTCATTCACTCGTTCATGTTGGGAAACCAAGTCAGATGCATAGATACTCTCTCTCTAATTAATGTATTACTAGCCAGGACAGTCGTAATAGTCGATGTACCATTTTGACACCAAGAATTCATTTATTTCCTATTCTCTCATGAAAATAATCAGCCTTCTATTCATATCTTTTTTCTCACTCCAAGAATTAAGTACATTACCTTAGAGATTTATGGTCAATTGTCTTGTTAGTATAATATAGATGTGAAAAAATAAAGGCACACCAACTTGAGGAGAATTTTTTTATTACCTCAAAATAAGAGGATATGAGGAGTATAATTCCTAGTATAGAGCCTCTCATTTATTAATAAGAGAAAAAAACAAAATAATAATACCCTTATGGATTGTCCTGGGAAAGGGACCACCACAGCTTAGCCAGCCTTGCCTAGCATCCTTGAGGTTTTTCCACCACCTAGTGAGATCCTATACCTCATTCTCTACTAAAGGGTGAACCTAATCATCCCAAATTCACACTCTACCCTACATGGACCTACACTTCACCACCTAGGATGCCTCAACAGATGCTACAGCCTCATCCACTGCCAGTTGTTCCCTCAGATGGATGATGATCTCTCCTTTAGTAGTGATGATGGCCTTATGCTTCTACATTTACTCCTCTAGCTTAGAATGCTCTTTTTTAGTTACCAAAAGTTATTTATTTCCTTCTTTAGTGTGATCATACCAAGATACCTAGAAATATTTTCACTCAGTATCCACCCGATCAGTGAGGGGGTCCCAATCTAGCACATGGAGGCTGCAAGA
Source organism: Viscum album (assembly GCA_963277665.1). NCBI lineage: Eukaryota > Viridiplantae > Streptophyta > Magnoliopsida > Santalales > Viscaceae > Viscum > Viscum album. Next base: position 1,403,490,257 of record OY728133.1, on the reverse strand, counting down.
TTCCACCCCGCTAGTCCCTAGGCTCACCAACTAATAAAGGATAGACCCAATATGACTTATAGTGACATCCCATGGGGTGAGAGTGATAAATTTACATATGATCCTCCATTACCTACATCAAACCACTTGTTTATCCTTAGTAACTTTGGAGTCTTAGTCTTTGAGATCCTGAGATGGCATATACTCATACTCGGGGAAGGCTACAAGAATGTCAATAGTAGTATCTTCCTTAGGAATCCTCTTAGATGGGATAGATTACATATTTAGGGTAAATAAACCTCACAATAATATTCAACCATTGTGGGATCCTTTATAGACTCTAACTACACATAGGAGATAAGATCAACTATTACAACCACCTTATTACCCTCATTGAGGTCACCGTTTTGGTTGTCACCATCTCAGCTATGGTCTCTGCTTACTCTAGCATCTCCACCACTGGTTGGGTCCCCAAAGTACTATCATTGATATGTAAGTTTAGTGAGGCCTATATCAGGGATGAAAATAATGATGAACCAATAGAAAATTAATTACAGGTAGAGTAAAGTTCATCCAAAAAATGGAGATATCTAGTGAAGGCTCTTTCAATGATGATGTCCCTATATAAACTGATACCTCAACCACTAGAATTTTCACCACAAATGGAAACACTTGATCTATTTAAATAAAACTATAAAGTTATCACATAGTGTGAAAATAAAAAAATAAAATTTAAAAGGGAGAGGATTGAAAGTTACTAGGTGGCCCTTGGGGAAATCGATCCACTGCTTTAGCCACATGCAATGTCTCTATGAAAGGTGGATGGATGCATGTGACTATAGAATCAGATGGAGGTGTTTCACCTGACTCCTCAAGGTTTGATTCTTACCCATACCCTCCCATATAATCATCATGAATCTATCCTTACTCCACATTATCCAATCCCTGCACAAGTCAGAAAGTGATTAGTTTTTAAAACAAAAAGGTTAAAAACTAGCTCAAGCCCATAGAATTTGGAGAAGTAACTTATCAATGGTGAATTATTCTTCTTTAGAGGAGTTTAGGAAAGAATAAATCTTTAAGGACTCCTTCTATATTTACCCCTCTTCCTCAGACACATCTTTATCTGATCACCATTTATGTGATCACTTGAAGAGGGCATGTCCAACAAAATCCATACCCAATCTATTAAGGGAAGTGCTACACCATAAGAGTGGACCATATCCTCTAGATCCTTAAGGTACTGTATAACCTCTAACTGGAGATATGGGAAGTAGGTCTTGACATGGACCAACCCAAGAAGAAAAATCCATTCACTCTGGAGGTGGATTCATGCTGCCCAGAGAGAGTTGAACTTACGAAACATATCCCAATTCCTTCAGGCCTCATGGAATATCACGTCTTCAAGAACCTATTCCCAAATCAGTTAATTCCCAAAATCCACAAAAAATTCTCTCGAAGTATTCTCGGAAGGTTATCCCTACCATCTAAGCCTCTTTTTTGGGATCCTTAGACCTTACATTGCTACTAGCTCAACAGATACACCCCTTGCAAGGATTAGAACTATTGGAGCTATAAACACTCCTCCAATGAATGATCCATATCCTCCTCCTTGATTTTCTCCACCACTATATCACATAACTAGACATATGGCTATGGACCCTCCTTGAAGTCTACCCAAATGATCACATTCCTCAATGTGTCCATAGGGTATGTGCTCTTCTATATTCATGCATAATTATGGAATATCCTATAGGGAACATCGCTTAGTGGAAGCTCCATCCTATCACCACTGACCTATGTAAACATGCGGCATATCTACCACAAGACCATTAGGTGGTGTTCTGAGAACACCCAAAACGTATAACTTTTGTGTGATCCTTTATAGAAATCATAATTGGAGAGTGAACCAATATAGAGAATAGGGTTCATAGAACACCTTTCAATTCACCTATTCCACTAGTACCCATATCGAAGGGATTGAAGGAATGGTTAGTACTATATCATCCTCATACCATCATCCATGATTTTACCTAGTGGGAGGGGGAATGGATGAAATAATAATTGGTCCAACATCCCAACTATCACTATAACATTGGACCAACTAACTAGAGAGGTATAATTCCAACGATGTTTAGTATTGATGGACTGAAGTTGGTACTGAGGGGGGGGGGGTGAAATTAGCTTGTAATACTTATGCTCTATCATGTGTGTGGACACCCATCCATATAGAAAGTAAAATTTCATGCACACATAGAAGGGGGTATTTTTCCTGCTGATGTGCCTCAACTCCTTATAAAACTTCTCTAGTATTAGAACCCCATGATTGATGTGCTACCCCATTTCTATCATTATCTCCATGAAAAGTGTTATTGGGTGCACCCCCATATTTTCATTATGAACTAGGATCATCAATTTGGAGATAAGTACCATAATTAACCATTCCAACCTAACCTTAGGGGTGAGTACCATTATACTATACCACCACAAATAAAACTGAGATACCTACAAGATCACCTAGTAGGATCCCTCCTTCCCACGTTGCATCGCCCTTGAACATTGGCAGGGCTTCCCTGGAACCTAAATTAAGGTTTTTTAAAAAACAACTGTAACAATTTCTTGAATAGGTTGTCCTTCATTCTAGTATCATCCCACCTTTATCCCTATAACATGTCTAATAGAGCCTTCACTAATGTCGGCAGCTGCTCTTAGTTTCTCCAAACATTTTTAGTTGGGAGGCACTCGTCACACATACCCCCATGGATTAGGATCCCTCCAATAAGGTAAATATCCCATAGGATGATGTTGACCACCCCATGGTTTAGGTGAAAATTATTAGTCCATGGTGACCATATTCTCAACAACACATGCATGATATTCGGGTGTTAGTAGACATGGAACTTGGAATTCCAAAACACCTTTTATATCCCAATTATTTTTAGCTCCCCTTGAACTTATAACATAACTAGAAAACTCAATATACCAATCCACACTCATATATGAAGTTTACACCTAAACGAGGTTCTAGGTCCTCAGTCCATCCCTGGAGGCGGTCTCCCAAGCCCACCTTGGAAATGCTCTCATATTGTGGAGGGGATATTTTTGCAACTAGAACCTCCCTATTTATTATCTTCATGGAGTTACATAAAGAGTGATATGTATCAAATAATGGTCATTAACACAATGACCATATGAAGAAATGTTCCACCTATATAGACCATGAGAACTTCTGAACCAATAAGTGGGAGTGTCATAATTAGCACTAGAGATCACAACTTCATCACTTAGTATAAAGCCATATAGTGAAATCCTCTTGAAAAGTGGGTGGTATTTTTGGTCATCCAACAACAGTTCCATAAGAGTGTCATGTTTCAACATGGTTTGAAATATCTCCTTAATATGGGTGTTCCCAGTCATCTCCCTTCTTCAAGAGGAATCAATTTCAGCACCTTTGAGAACCATATCAGGGACTTCAAAATTTCTTGAAGTCCGATTCATAGAATATTGGTCATGATGATTTTGAATTCAAGAAAGATGTCTTATTTGTAGGATTTTCCTCAACAAAGGTTTTATCAAAGACATGTTCATTGAAGTGGGAATTATCATTAGTGATAAGGATTTTTATCATAGAATGCTCATGAAATATTTGAGTTTTAGGAAAATATAGGATCATATAATATTATAAAAGAAGTTTATGGTCCCCCTAGGTACCACTATTCTTATTTATAGGCCAAGGGTTGGAAAATTTTCACAAACTAAGATGCCCTTGGCACTGTATAGCCTCATAATTCAAACCTCTACTCCTACATCAGCTCCCATTCATGGGTGGGCATTTTTTAACACTAAAAAACACATGTTACTGAAAAATTTGAGGAGAACAAAAATAATATGAGGTTAATCAGGTCCCAAATGGGGTCAAAATCCACCTACGAAATTAGATTCATGAAAGATGAATACTTCACAAAAGAGAAGGGTTTTGTGAAGGTTTTCAAAGTGCCATGAAACTAAATCTTATGAGAATACACTAATCCTTAATACAACACATGTTACCACCTATATAGTGACTATAAATACCCCCTTCAACCTTAATTTAAGGGGACCATGACCTTTAGACTTTTTGTAGAAGATATAAATTCATGAAACCTCATCCTTCACAAGACAAAGGGGAAATGGATTCCTCTTGGTATCCATATTTTGTGTGTGGCCTATCATAAGTTATTTCATACCTAATAAAATTATGGATATGATATTTGCAAAGGATCACACCCCAACATAGAGGAAAATGCTTCACACCCTATAGGGTTTCACAAGACCTACATCTTTTGTGAAAGCCACCCCATCAGAATCAAATCACTATCCCTAATAAGGGTATCCACACTTTTCGAAGGCCACAATCTCACAAGTACTACCTTTGTGAACCCCCTAGAGTTCTTGAAACTCACCTTTGATTACCCTTCATGATTCCTCCTTTCAGTAGACATACCTTTATGAAATTTGAGTGCCCATGATCCCTATTCCTATATAAGATGGGTTACTTATGATTAAATCATATGTGTGACCGGTATCATATACCCTCATATCCAATACCTTTGTTCTAAGAATAAAATGAACAATATTTTCTTATATTTATCATAATAATAGGCACCCAAACCTTAGGACCCCCATATATCACCCTAAAATTAAGGTAATTCTCAAGGTTAGACACTTTATTTTCTCTTTGAGGGCATGTGGGGTCCCCATGAACCTTAATTAGAAATGTTATCCCTCACACATGAGATCTAAGAACATCTAACCTGTGAGGATTTGAACTGCATATCACTCATATCTGAGATTTAAGACATTAAACTAAATAACAATCATGTACAAGATTCAAGACTTTTAATAGAATAACACTCATGTCTAGGATATAATACTTTAAAATGTATAGCACTTTCATCCAATCCAAAAGAATTTAAACTTAAAAGCACTCGAATATGAGTTGCAATACTTTAAAATACATATCACTCATGCCTGAGCTGGAAGATATTAAACCGTATAACACCAAAGTCCAATTTGTATGACATTAATCTTCACAACAACATCCTAGTCACATGACATTAAATAACAAAAAATGTCCTCAATGCATGAAATTAAACTATATAATTACCCTATATAACAAACATAAGATGAACCATGTGTTAAGGCTTGGATGATCCCCCACATTTTGGGAAGCTTCCATGCATAGGCCCCACACAGTCTCTCATTGTCACTCCTTTTATGACACAAGAATAATTATTGCATGATGATTAACTACATGGACCATTCCTACTACCAGAACTTTAACTTTTTTACTTTAACTAAGTATGTTTTTATCTCTATATCCTAACATGGTACATCAAATGACTCACTAAGGTTAAATATCAACACTATCACAAATATATCCATCTCCCCCTATGCAGTAACAATCTAAGAGTGTGGTAATTCCCTTAGGGGACACACTTAAACTATCACCATCCAAAATTGCGGTCCGCACTGGACCCTAGCATCACCATCTGATGCTAATACACATTAATTCTAGTATGTGATGAGGGTTTATTGGAAATTTCCCCAAATGATTTTAAACTTATGAACACATCCCCATAAGACTTTAAACTTGTGACCACATCTCCACAATACCTTAAACTTGTTTCCACATTACCATAATAGTTTAAAACTATGGAAAAATCCCCACAATAATTTAAAATTATGATCATTTTCTCAAAATACATTAAACATATGACCCCACCTGATGCATTATAATTTCTACCTCATGTGAAAAACATGAGATGCCCTGGGTGAGGATAATAGGAATCCTTATGTGACAAGAATAATTTTCCTAACATGATGATCATTGGATGAATTACATAACACATAATAAATGTGATTCTCCATGTATGATAAGTATAGTATGATTGAGGAAATGATATTTGGATTCCTTTTGCCCCTGGAAGAAGTTTCCCCATGAAAATTAATGGATACCTTGGGTTATAAACCTAATATTATTAATACATTATATTCCCTCAATTCTAAAAAGGAAGAATTTGTAGATTCTCAACCCATCCAATGTACAAAAATTTTTATACCTAAAAAACATCACCATCAACTTTGACTATAAGTATCCTCCCTATTGTGACAATAAGAAATGTAATTAACTGTTTTCAACTTCAATATGGTGTTGAGAATTATATGCAAGATCATGCCTCAAATACATCAGGGAGACCCAAACTAGGAAACAAACTCAAAGGAGGAATCCATGGAAGGAGGAACCAATATACCCTCATCTCATTTCAACCAAGGATCTAAAATCATTCAACAATAGTTGTAGATGATTCACGCATTTGGAAAGCAGGAATGAAGGGAATCCACACCAGAGGGGTTGTGACCTGTCCAAGGATGCAATCCACTCTAGGATATGGAAAAAAGTGAATCCCTATGTACAACCTTATGGAAGTTTCAAAAAATATTTTTAATATTTTAGAAAGGGAATCTAGTATAAAATAATTTTTATCCTAGATAAATTGTTAATCCAATAATATGAAGGAATATGATTCCACCTCTAATTGTATAATATTTGATATAATATTATTTTCAATAAATATTTCAAACACATAGAATACCATATACGATATGTAAATAATATTTTATTTGTTAAATATTCCAACTAAATGGAAATAAATTTTATTTACAAACACAAAGGATTTTGTTATTCTTAGTGTCGTTATCAAATCATATGGTGTACTACTGAGGGGGGGGGGAGGTGAATCAGTGGTAATTTTTTTTATATATTCTTCCTTTTCATAATCAAATCCCAATGAATTATTAGATTATTTATCCACTCTTATTAATACCTCATGATAACTTATATATTTTATAAACTTTATATCATGATTTATTACATAAAGAGGAACATAATACAATCCCAAAAGATAAAAATTCTTAGTGCATTTTGGTAATTAGAAACATAAAAAAAACCTAAAATAGGGATATAATAAAATTATTTAAAAATAAAAAACATTCCTATAAAATCCATTAATCTTCAAACACTACACTAGATAACCTTGAGACATATATAATAAAGGGGTGAGATATAAAGCCCAGAAAGGGAATAATCAAAGAATAAATTTATGAATGTAATACATGAGATTAAAGAGGAATATAAAGGTGAAATAAAATGGTGAGAATCATAAAAATTAACATTGAATCATGATATAAGATGAAAACATCAAGGAAATTTAGGAATGTGGAAACAACATAAAACACAACATTATAAGTATAAGTCAAGGATAACCATTAATACATCATAAAATTGTGTTCTTAGGATAACCTTCCACTCCACATATATTTTATATATTAATATAAAAACATAACCCAATGTATTGAAGGGATATATAATTCTAGGATCACCTATCACATTCATATCATGTACATGCATCTGTGTGCCACATAGATCATATAACATAAGAATGTATTTTATATAATTTAATCCAAATATTAAGGAGTGTGGGTTATATACATGTAATTATCAAATAAATTAAAGATATTTTAATCTATGTGAATACCCTTGACTGGAAATGTGGATGGGTATTCACAACACAAGTGTTTGGCATGGAAAATATCGGGATAATTTCAACAGCATAACAGGTGTATATAATTATTCATAGAAGGGTTTAAAGAGAGCTAAATGTTGGATATCATTACTTGGAAATCATAATAATATTAAATATATGTGTAAAAAATATACCAATAGGAAAATTTTTAAATAAAAAGGTATAACAAAAGTAAAGTTCTTGAATAAAGAGGATGAGAGAATCCCCTTACTTTCACATAGTAACAGCTTAGGTAATGGTTATAAGAATAGGGTATAAATGATATATCATTATTAGAACATAAATTGGATGATAAAGTTATATTTATGAATAAATTAAAATATAATAAATTTATATTCAAATGTCTAAATACAATGAACCCACTTGAATGGAAAAGAAGAGAGAGAGATCCCTTACCCGGAGAGGGAGATTCCAAAAGACTGAGAGGATCTTATTAAGAGATTAATAACACATTAGGAGAGATTTATAGAGGTATAAGGAGATAAAATTCATTATAAATGGGTTTTTTTGTGAAGAGGATTGAGAGGTTGTGTTGGTATTTATATAGAAGGAGAGGGGAATTCATTATTAATTTCTAAACTTAAGTTTTTTACTCTATATAATAAAATAATCAAAACCACAAACCTTACAATGGGTTTTACCAAGATTTCCAAAAAATATGAGTGGTTTTAAATATTTTACAAGGCTAAGAAATTAATATATTAAAATAATTACATTTTTGATGCGAATGAGAGTCATGTTCATAAAGAATTGATTTTAAAAACTTAAAATATAATATAGGTTTTTCATGATTCATTAAGGATTTATAAAATTAATAAAAAAACCTAAGAAAAAAATATTTAAAATGATAAATATATTTTTTAGGTATTCCTTAATTATCATTTATTACATCACTTTTGGGCTATCATGATGTCATATTACATACTGTATATTTATATCGTATTTTATTTTTTTCCCAAAGATTCAACCATATCAGAAAATTATTAGAAATTAAATATTGAATAATTTCAACATTATTATTTAAAAAATAATATTTTTATCAATATAATTCTATAAATATGATAATTTTCTCTTTTAAATAAAAATCCTTATTTATTGGAAAATACTTGTTTTTATGACAACAACAATTTTTTGACAATTTAAATATTACATTAGAATTAATTAAGTTTCATTATAATTTATATATAAATATTAATTAATAATAATATTACAGGAAAGTGATATTTATCTCAAAATTATTGAATTTATCAAAGAGTGTTAAACCAAATAATTTCCAAAAAAAATTAGTTTCTTTGTATCAAAATCTAATTTTCATCAACTCATAAATAATTTTATATATAAAGTAATAATGAAAATGGATATAAATAATAATTATTTTCTTAAAAAAACATAAAAAATCATATTACTAGGGTCTAGATGCATAACCACTTATTACACTAGTGTATTCTCTAAGGGTATAGTGTGTTATAATGGTACTTTCTTTGGGTGGTTCGACGAACATGGTTTGGATTGTGATTTTGATAAGCATGAAGTTATCTTGTAAAAGCTTTTTTATTCATATTTTAGTTGTTTAATTTTATTTTGGTCTTGGTCAAGGGAAAATACCAGTGATTCCATCTCCATTGGAAGCTTTTATAAATGGGATTCATAGTGTACAATCCTACTAGTTGTGGTCATCTCTTATTTCATCTATGTCAATTAGACTTTATAATAACCCTTAATATGATAATATTTATAATAATTATATAATATATATATTATCAATGGTTAATATACTTAACATACATTTAAATATGATAGGATATATTTTATAATGGTCTTAAATAACTAATGTAGTGTATTTCTTTTCTATAACAACATTACTTAATAAATAATTTATTCATTCAAAAGGGAATTTAATTTATAAAAGTATACTCTATTATATTCTTCCCCGATTTAGAAATTTTAAATTTTAAATTTTATTTCATACAGTAAATTAACGGGGGTACTTATGTTTCACCACATCTTTCAGTTCCCATGTTGCCTCCTCAAACTTATGGTTCCACCATAACACTTTAACTAGGCGAGTTGTCTTATTTTGTAAAATTTTTCTCTATGATGTAATATCTTCACCAAATTATCCTTGTATGAAATATCATTCTCCAAGGGAACCGTCTCTAGATATAATACATGTGAGGGGTTTATTATGTACTTCCTTAATAGGGATAAATAGAACACATCATGTACTTGAGATGGGTTAGGTGGGAGTGCAGTTGATAGGACATGACTTTGATGTGATCAAGAATCTAAAAGGGGATTATGTATCTTGGACTAAGCATTTTGTTCTTCCCAAACCTTGTGACCTTCTTCCATAAAGATATATAAAGGAAAACCTTATATCTACCATCAAACTTTAGGTCATGTCAATGAATTTCTACATAGATTTTTATTCAAACTTATGTTGATTTCATATAATGTTGAATGGTATGAACCTTTTTTGTTATCTCTTGGATAATATCTGGTCTCATAATATTTTGATATCCAACCTCATCCCATCATGTTGGATTCTATCACCTCTCCCCATACAGTGCCTCATAAGGTTACATTTTAATGTTATAATGGAAAATGTCTTTATATAATAAGTCCACTAGGTGAAGTTGATGATCCCAAAATCCTTGTAAATACATTTAACATGATCTTAGCATATCCTCTAGAGTTTGAAGAGTTCTTTTAGATAGACCATTTTCCTGACGGTGATAAGAATTAATGAAACTCAACTCAATATCTAGTTCTTTCTGATGGATTATCTATAAACTTGAGTTAAACCTTGAATCTTGATCATATACAATATATAATATTACTCCATGAATCTTAACACTCCCCTTATATATATCTTAGTAAGTTGGTCAAGAGAGAAATCTTCCTTGACAGTAATGAAATGTATTGACTTTGTAAGGAGACTGACTACCACCTAGATGGTGTTATTGCCTTTAGATGTCTTAGGGAGTCCTATGAGGAAATGGTTACATTATACCCTTATAATTATATGATTTAGCCCTTAATTGTTGGAATACCAAACATTGAGTTAAAATTTATACAATCTCCCTCTTCATGTTATCCCACCATATTTTTTTACATATTTATATATATTAGTGATTCCTAGATGAATAGAGAATAAAGATCCATACACATCATCAAAAAGTTACATCTTTAGTTCTAGTTTTGATGGGACACATATCCAAGTTTCAAACCTTATAAATCTATCTTTATAAAAGTAGAAATTTGGAATATTCACTACCTTTATCTATAATTACTCGTCATCTTTTTGCTCCTCCTTGATCCTCCCAATAATAGATAGTCAAGTAGTTATTTGAGATAGGTAGTATGAATTTAATTTTATGATTCCCATGTCAATCCAATACATGTACAAGAATATTGGATCCATTTTAGTTATAATCATGGATATGGTCACATGATCCTTTCTACTCAGTGCATCTTCCACTTTCTTCGCCTTCCTAGGATGATAATAAATTGAACAATAATAATTATTGATTAGCTCTAACCATATTATTTGGCGTATATTGATCTTTTTTTTAATATATACTTGAGGCTTTTATAATCTATATATATGTCACACTTCTCCCTATAGAGATAATGTTTCTAAATATTCAATCCTAAGAACACTGCAACCAATTCTAAATCATGCATTGGATAGTTCTTTATGTGGATCCTTAATTGGTGGGAGGAATATGCCATCAATTTTTCATCTTAAATGAGTACACAACCTAAGCATTTTGTGGATGGATATATCTAGATCACAAATCCTTACCAACTAGTGGGTAATGTGGGCATATAATTAGTGATTAATATCTTCTTTAGCTCTTTAAATATCTCCTTAAATTCATAAGTCTAGAAAAACTTCATTCCCTTTCAAGTTATCTTGGTTACTGGGATTGAAAATCATGAGAATTTTCTTAAAAATAGACGATAATACCCATATAATTAAAGGAAAATATAAATATACATCACTGATGTTTATCTAGGATATCCTTCAATCTCTTTTTTTAAAGGATACACATATATCCCTTTTATGGTAATAACATTCCCCAATAATTTCACACTCTTTATCTTAAACTCAAATTTTCTATACTTTTCATATAAATTTTCATTTTTAAAGGTATTAAGTATAACATTCAAACACTCCTCATTATCCTCCTTGATTTTGGAGTAGATAAGAATATATTATATAAATACTACCACAAATATTTCAATTAAACCCTAAAGACTCTATTAATTAATTCCATGAAGATATATGGAGCATTAGTGAGTCCAATTGGAATCATTATGAACTCATAAATTTTGAAAATTTTATGAAAATAAGTCATTGGGATATCATCCTTATTCACCTTTACTTCATAATATCCCTATTGAAGATCCACCCTAGAGAAGTACTAAGCTCCATGTAGTTGATCGAACAAGTCATCAGTCTATGGAAGGGGATAATTTTTCTTTATCATGATCTTATTAAGCTCATGATAATCAATGTATAGGTGAATTGAACTGTCCTTATTCTTTATGAAAAGGAATAGTGTACCCTATAATGAAGCACTTGGGAATATAAATCCTTTATCTATATTATCCTATAGTATCTTTTTTAACTCTTAAAGTTTAATATTTTACATTCTATATGGAGTCTTGGATATCAGATAATTTCTGAGTATAAGTTCAATCAAGAACACATCCCCTCATCTAGTAGGAAGACCAAACAATTATTTAGTAAACACATCAGCATATTCTCTCAGAATGGGCATGTATTCAAGGATGATATTTTCCTTATTCACAATCATTTGAGAAAGATACACATTCTCATAAGGTAATAATATCCATTTTTGAGATGATTATTTCAACGAAGATCCATCCTACTCCTTTCACTTGTATATAATTAGAGGGTGGTTCATGATACAGAGGGTGGTTTCCTTCTCCTAACAATTTATGTTGGCCATATACAAGGAAATCCAATCCATACCCAAAATTGCATCAAATTACACTAAAGGGAGTATCACAAGCTTCACTGGGAATTTCATCTTATAAATATGGATAGGATATAAGTTATATACTTGTGATGAAATAATTTCCCCATTTACCATTTTCACCAATAGGTCCACTTCCATATTTTGAGGTGGTTTTTTAATAATTATACTAAACTTTCTTAATATTAATGAATGCATAGAACCATATTCATAAAGGACATTTTATGTTTATGAATAGATGATAAGACTAAATTCCACTATTTGATTCTAGTTCTAGTAATTTACATTGTCTAAAATAGACTTTGGAGTGAGACTTTTTAAAACTGTTAAATATATAAAGGGAGAAAAAAAAAATTTAAGGGAAAACCTATAATTGACATGTATTCATTAACCTATGGATTTCTAGGTTTCAATATAAGTTATCCATGTTCTATTTCTTAAAATTAAATTTTATGGGTTTCCCCCATTCATGATGGTTCATAAAGAGATTATGAATTTACTAAATCATATCCCTTGGGAGTGTCAAATGAGTTATGAAACAAGCCCTCTTTTTGATGCACCTGATGATGACTGATTTAATACCCAATGTTCCCTTTTCAGGGTTATTACCCCTAGGGTACAATTGTTCCAGATCCACATCCACTTATAGTATCCAGAAAAATATTTTATTGCTTGGAAACCACTTAATATATACTTTATCAAAATTTAGGGATGATTTCCTATGTTTAGTATTATATCTAAGGCTTTCAATAAAGTATTATAATCTTAATCCCCCCCAAAAAATAGACCCTATGCTCTGATACCAACTACGATAGCCCATTTATTTTACCCGAATTATTTCATGATTTAATACATAAATACACACATAATACAATCCAAAAAGATAAAAAGGACTAGTTTATTTGGGTAATTGTACACATAACACCATAAATTAAAATAGGGATACAATAACATTTTTTAAAACTTCATAACATTCCCTTAAGATTCATTGATCTTCTAAAACTATACAAGATAACATGGGGAAGTACATCAAAAAGGGGTGATCTATAAATCCCAGTAAGGGAATAATCAAATAATAACATTATGAAAGTAATAAATGTGAGTAAATATATATAAAGGTGATATAAAAGGGTGAGAATCATAAAAAATAACATTTAATCCTAATATAATATGATAACATCAAGGAAACATTGAAATAAGGTAACAACATAAAACATGGAATCATAAGCATAAGTCAAGTTTAACCACCAATACATTAGAACATATTTTTCTTAGGATAAACTACCATGAACCATACATGCTATATCATAAGATAAAAACATTACCCAATGCATTGGAGGGATATATAATTATGGGCCCACTCGTCACATTCATATCATGTAATGAATTTGTGTTCCATATAAATCATACAACATAAGAAAGTATTTCATCACATTTAATCACATGATTAAGGAGTTTGGGTTACATAAATGGAAGTAACTAATCAATTAAGGATATGTATATCTATGTTAATACCCTTGAGTGTTAATGGGTATGGGTATTCACAACAGAAATTTTTGGCATGGAAAATCTTAGGATAATTTCGGTAGCATAACAGGTGTACATAAAGATTCATGAAAAAGTTTAATATGAGTGAAATTTTGTATAGAATTACTTTTATATATTAAGTAAAATAAATGGATGTGTAAAAACATATTCCAACATGAAAAATTGGAAATAAAAAGGAATAATACAAAGAATGTGCTTAAATAAAGAGGATGAGAGAATCCCCTTACTTTGGAATATTAAAAACTTCAGTAAAGGTTATAATGATATGGGATAAATTATATCACATTCTTAGAAAATCAATTGTCTAGTAAATGGGTATTTATAAATATATGTCTATATAATCAATTTATATTCAAAAGGATAAATACAAAGAGGGTGCTTGAATGGAAAAGATGAGAGAAAGATCCCTTACTATGAGAGGGAACTTCTAAAAGATTGAGAGGAGATTATTAAGGGATTAGGAACACCTTGGGAGGAATTTATATAGGTATATGGAGAATAATATCATGATCAATGGGTTTTTATTAAAGAGTAGTGGGAGTTTGTGTGGGTATTTATAGAAAATTAGAGGGGAATTCTTTATTAATTTCTAAACATATGTTTTGGATTCTATATAATAAAATAAGAAAAACTACAAACATTACCATGATTTTTTCTACTAGTTTCTACCAAATATGAGTTAATTTAAATATTTTATATGTTCATGAATCTAAAATATTAAAATAATATCATTATTGATGTGGAAGTGTGTCATGTTTATAAATAATTGATTTTAAAAAATTAAAATATAATACAGGATTTGAAGCATTAATTTAGAGTTTATAAAATTAATAAAAAAATTTAAAAAACAAATTATTTTAAATGGGAAATATATATTTGTCATTTTATTCCTTTTATAGAATTTATTACATCATTTTTTGGCTATTATTATGTCATAATACACACAATATATTTATATCGTATTTAATTTTTTCAAAAAATTTATTTGTCTCAAAAAATTATAAAAAATCACCATTGGATAAGTTTGATGCATTTATTTTAAAAATAATATTTATTTTATAAAAATAATTATCTAAATATTATAATTTACACTTTTAAATAAGAATCCTTATTTACTGGAAAATATTTGTTTTTATGAAAGTAACAATTTTTTGACCCTTACAAAGATTACATTGGACTTTATTAAATTATATTATCATTTTTATATAAATATTATTAAATAATAATATTATATGATAGTAATATTTATTTAAAAATTCTTGGATTTATAAAAAACAGTGATAAAACCATATATTTTCCAAAAATAAAATTTTGGTTTCTTCATATCAAAATCTAATTTTCTTTAGTTCATATGTATTTTATATATAAAGTAATAATTAAAATTGATAAACATAATAATTATTTTATTAAAAATAAAACATAAAAATTCATACTAATATGGTCTAGATACATAATCCCTTTATTACACCAGTGTACACCCTAAGGGTATGTTGTGCTATGGTGGTAATTTCTTGGGGTGGTTCAACAAACATGGTTTGGGAAATGATCTCAATAATCTTGAACTTCTCTAATAAATGGTTTCATTTATGTTTCAGTTTTTGAATTTCATCTTGGGAATAGTTAAGGGAAAATAGTAGTGATTCTATCTCCCTTATAATCTCTAATAAATGGGCTTCATAGGGTACAATTCTACTGGTCAAGGCCATCACTTATTTCATCTATGTCAATTAGAATTTATCATAAACCTTAATATAATAATCTTAATGGTAACTATACAAATACTGTATTGGCAATGTTTAATATTCTTAATGGTTTCTAAATCTATAATGCTATATTTTATAACGGTCTAAAATTACCAAATTAGTGCATATGTTTTATATAACTATATTACTTAATAATGAATTTATTAATTTAACAATTGAATTTCATTTATAAAAGTTTGGGTAATTGCATACCTCCTCACCCGTATGAAAGAATAAAATTAATAAAAACATCAGAAAATTATTTTTATAAGGTTTAGATTTGATGTGAGAGCCTAATCCTTAATGTAATCAACCTTTATTTGTTTAATGGATTTTATTATCACTATAATTTGCAGTGATTACAAATTATAGACATTTATTCACATGGTTTGAGCCGGAATCATGCATTTCTCTATGTCGAAATGTTTATCCCACCTCACAATATTTGAATTCTTAGCATTGTTTAGAAATGAAGAAAAATATTCTTCAAAGATACTTCCATATCTTTAGAATTAAATAGATATTCAATGCGTGTCTATATAATTCTTCATCAAATACAAGATATCCTTCTATAAGGTCCTTGACTTCTAGAACAAATGGAGTGAATGAGTAGCATATCAACATTTCTCTCATCAATCTAGAATGAAAAACTATTGCATAAGAGAATTCATGAATGAAATGGTCTTCTTCCTTCTTAGAATCAAGTTTCTTGATCAATTGAAGTGGAAAAAACATGCCTTGACCTCTTAAAAAATAATAATGCAATATAGCTCATTGTTCCTAAAAATATCTCTATTTGATACAATATAATAAATGACACTCTCAAACATTCATAGACTTTTTCTTCAACTTCATTTATCCCTTTTATATTCACATTAATCTATGAATAATATTTCCATAATGATTTATGAAAACTACCATGATTCTATGCTACATGAAATGGTCCTTGATTAATATCATGTTTGAATATGATAAATAATTTCAAATATTAAATTATAAATCACATTTAAATCACCCATGGTCCTTCTCATTTAATCTTATTCAAACTCACATTAATCTCATCTTGAATAATAGTTTTTGACTAATCCAATGATATTTAAAAAATACATGAATAACAAAGGATAATTTAAAATAATTATTATTTTATTATGAAATAAATTTTCTAAAAATGTCATATTTTTAATGTTTCATATTACTTTGAAAGTAATATTATTATTTAATTCATATGCTCAATCTAGAAACCATTTCATTCGGCTTTACAAGTCATGTGGTTTCTAATGAAGTCTAACACTGAATGTAGTCATACACTTATCATGAAAGTTGCATTCTTGGATGAAAATTCATACAATTCCTCAAATTCATATCATCTATAAAAAATTTATATGCCCAAAAACTCAATGTATGACATTAATATTAAATGATAAAGTCTCATAATTTTCCTGAAGTCACATGATCAAGAAAAAAATTGTATGCCAAAGTCTTACGATCAATTCATACACTCATGAATTTTCCATTTTATTTCCTTAAATCAAAATCATAAAAACTTTAAAGTCATATGATATCCAAATTATGATGAAGAAGTCTTATAATTAAGCCTTACACTGGGATTTTAAGACTGATACTCGATCAAATTCATACACTCATCTCAATATTTTGTGATCAATGTCTGATAGTTTTTCCTTTCCCTCAAAGACTGATTCCAAAGTCTTACAGTGAATACTTATGGCCGAGAAAAGTCCTAAAATGGATAATTAAGATTAGATAGAGTCATATGATGTAACTTAAATGCTTATTCTCCCATATAATTTATATAGACTACAAAATCCATAAAAAATAATTACTTATTCAACTAACCTAGAATCATCTAAAAAAATATAAATCCACTTCAAACTTCATCAAAAAAATTTTCAAAAAACAAAATATATCTCTCATATAGGGTTGAGAACAAATAAAAATTATTTATAACATCTAATGGATCTTTATCCCCCCCTTTGGATTTATTATTATATAAATATTTCAAATATATATTCTGAAAACTAAACTTGTCATTAAAGAAACACCAAATCACAGTCCTTGTTAAAAAATAAACATATTATTGAGACCAAGATGTGTTGAGGTGTTTTTGTGAGAAGTTGGTGAAATAGGTTAGAATTGATATGATTATTTTTCCTAGATTTTTTGTTAATACATAAATTATTTTCAAACTCACATTTATTGTGAGTTAAAGATACTTAGAGACTAATTCATAGGATTCTTAAGCTGGATCAAAGAATTTATATATCATGGAATGATTTATTGATGAAATAAAATATAAAGGAGAGTAATATGGGGTTCCACACTATAAATCATGGTTTTAAACTATAGAAGTTTTATAAGGAATAAGGAATGCATTGTAATTGATGTCCACATCATATCTATCTGAAATCAATATTATGATACACTATAATAGAGATGTACATGAAATAGAGATGGTTTAATTACTAGGGGGTTGAAAAATGGTCTATAAAACCTCATGTTGCAGTGTAAGTGTCCATGACCCAAATGAGACTCAATTATAATACTCCATGTCGTAGAAGGATAATCATTCCATATAATAGGCGGCGTTGATTTTCATTATTCTTTGAAAATCTTGGACCTCCATTATATAGTCAACGTATATATCATAATTAAAAACAAGATTGAATTTATTAGGTATGTATAATTTGGTCCTTCCATGTCGCAACTCATTTCCTATATGGTAGTCAAAATAAAATCTAGAGGACTACACCGCATTAGATAGACCAAACCCTAGAAGATATTAGACTAGTTTTTGGTGGATCTGGAATTTTTTGGACATATATGATATAAAATCCTCATAATTCTGTATAATTTTCTATAAGTTATAATATAGTAGGTTTTAATTATAAAATAAAATATTTATGTCTGAGGATATGTCGTATAAGTTTTTTATGGGAAAATCTAGATAGTATTGCTAAGAATGCTAACTTGGATTCAAATTCAAAATTTAGAGGTTATTACAACCTATTTTAACAAACAATTAAAATTTATTGGTAAATATTAATATGGGATATTATCCAAGGGTTTTGATTCAATAAGGATATTTGAATTTGAAATTCAAATTCAAATTTTAATTTCTTGAAGTTCGTACTTCTGTGAAAATTTGAAAGATGGTAGATTATTGAGAATAAATAAGTGTGTAGAGAGAAAGGGAAAAAAGAAGTTATGGATATGTGATATTATATGGAGATTTAGTGATTATCCAAAGTATAATAAATGTGAAATATGATGAATATTGAGGTAGTTGTGTGCATGTGCAATGCGTAAAAAGTAAAGAAACAAATTTCTCTTGTGAAAGTTTGAAGGAGAGTTTATGCTTGTTTCATGTAGTTAAAGTAGAGTGGAAGTGGAATATTTCAAAAAACCTAATTATACTATTGGGTATTATGAAGACCTTATTTTTTATTTTTATTATAGATAATCCCCCTTTTAAGGGTTGAAGGGGAATCCGTACATGACCCGTAGGCCCAAGGCCCAAGGCCCGACCTTACCCGTAATACATGACCCGAAGGCCCAGAGGCATACAATGCCTAATACATGACCCGTAGGCCCATCCCACTAGAACTACCCCTACCCAACTTCTGCATCATTGATTGCCTTTAGCTCCCCACCTGCATTGCAGATTGGATAGCATTTCCCCATACAAAGCTGCACGATGCCTGGTCCTGATGGCAGTTTCCATACCCTCTCATTCTTCAATCCGGTTAGCTCTGCTTCTGGTGACTGCTACTGGTGCTCTGATAATGGAAAATTTAAATCTATTATATATAAAGTTTATTCCTATATTTTATGTGAAAATATATCATATATGAAAATATAGGATTATTCCATTTATGTTATATATCTGTTATGATGTATTGGAAGTCCCAATTGATGGGTTTTCCCTAGGATGATGGTGTTTCTATGATAACAACAAATAATAGGAATTTGGAAAATGATGTTCATGAAAAGAATTTTATTTTTTCATCTCTCCCAAAAATTTAGTTTTTAAAAGTTAAAGGACTAAAAAATACTAAATATATCTAAGATAAAATTTAAAGTATTTATGAAGGAAAGAGAAAAGTGAAGTGAGCTAAATTTTATAGCATCCCACTCACTTAGATCATCTCTCTATCTAGGTGTTTCACTCTCCTAGGGTTTCTAATTAATTTCTTGTATAGTGAGAAACTCCTTCTACATGCCTCCTTCTACCTCTATCAATGGTTTTCATTATTCCCTAACTCTTCTCTTGGGTTTACCCCTTTGCTTCACTTTCTTCTTTTGGGTTTGTCTCTTGTACTATCATGACATCAAAAGTGAAATTCGACCACCCTACCTACTATATCTACCATGTTGAACTCCAGTTATGATCTAGTTATACCTTATGTATGGTGGTTTTGGATGTGTTGATGGTCATGGTTTGTGTCATTATTCTTGGTTTTGGTGGTGGTGTATGGTCAGATACTTATATTCTCTCTACTATTGTGCTCGCTATTGAGGCTCTTATTCATCTCAACCGCTGATCTTGCTCCTAGATCTATTTCACTGGGCTCTATTTCTGTTTTATACATTAGATCTCATGGAGGGTTTTATGATTTCTTTTGGTTTATAGTTCATTGGTATTCCAAGATTCATAACTCGTGTTGCTTTTCTTTTTTCCTTAGGGTTTCAGTTTTCTTCAATGCTTGTGACATAGAACTTTTCTATTTACTGGTGGCCTTTTGATCATGCTGGTGTTTTTTGTCTTGAATTATATTTGGTATTGTGAAGTTTTTAACCTTTTTATGGTTGATATTTCCATGGATTTTTATTTTCCCCAATTTTTCATGGCGGATTGGATTGGTGGTTTTTGGTTTTCTTCCTTGATGATAACAGTAGTGTTCAGTGATGGTGTTTTAGATTGATTTTAATGATGTTTTTGGTTTTTCGTGTTATGTTTATGATGGATGGGTTTTTTATGACTGTAAATAAGGTGGAAACATAAATGGTTTTCTTTACTTTCTGATTTGTGCAAATCCAGTTATGGGGTTTCAAGTTTTTTTGACCTTTGGATGTTACTTTCACTTTCTATGGTTCTAGTCGGCGACTTCGATGGATTACTGTGATGTTTGTTTTTTTGTCATCAAGTGATGTATTTTTGGGCTTGGATGAATCATTTATATAAATGAACAAGGGAGGGTTTCTGATGGGTGGTTCTCACCAATGTTGTGGATGACAGTGGAGCGATTGGGTGCATCAAGGTTCGTATCTTGATGTGGATATAAGCTCGCAGTTTGTATCCCAAGGAAGTGGTGTTGTAGAAACTTTATTTGGAATTTTAATTTGGTGGAGTTTACCATGACGAGGGCAGTTGTTGTTTGGTTTTTGTTGAAATTTTTAAGTTTATTTTTTGTTAGTTTGTAGTGTTTTGAAATTAGTATTCATAAATTGTGTGTTTAGAGGAGTTTGCCTTATTTTTCATGTGATTCCCTCATGGAGTGGTCTCTAGGGTCATGGTAGAGAGTTCTAAGGAGATTCTTCCCAAGTTTTTATTAGTTGAATGTTTTAGAATAACGATTTTATTAAAAAAAAGTGAGCTGAATTATAGTTTTGAAGGATTAATTATGAATATATTTGAATGCATGGTGATAAAATTGTTGAAACTTTCTTTACAAGGGAGAATGAAGTTATGTAAACTATTAAATTATATGGTGATAAGTTGGAAGATGCTGATATTGTTGAAAATATTTTTCATATCTTATAAGATAAATTTGATTCCAAAGTCCCCATTTTTTGAAGAAAAATATTCAATTAATATTGATATTAATGATTTTAATAGTATCTTAATATCTTATTGAATGAGAAAATATAGGATATAAATAATAAGGTGAAAGATGAAAAGAAATCACTTTTAAATCCACAAAGTTAGAGAAGTTGAAGAAGAAGATTATTATTAAATAAGAATATTATTTTTCAGATTTTGATGAATATTTAGAGGATAAGTTTGATGAATTTATGTCTCTTATATCAATAAACATGAGAAGAGGGAAAGTAAAGTATAAGGTAACGTTTCCCTTAAATTTTTTTTAGTGTGTAATTATTGGAAGTTATTATATAAATTTTCCAAAACCCAAAACCAATAAATATATTGAAGAGGAAGATGATAATCCTATAATATTATCATAGAAGAAACACAATAAACCAAAGGATTATTACAATGAGAAGGTTAATAATTTCTCTAAATTTCATAGGAGAGACTTTTTTTTCTAAATATGGTATAGACACCGAGAATGAAGATAAAGATGATTTTTATTCCGGTGGTGAAGATGTTGAAAAACCACTCATTGAAAAAGTGAATGATGAAAATATTTCAAGTGATTAAAGAAGTTATAAAACTATAGAATAATAAGATAATGAAATGTAATTCCTTTTAAATAGAGAAATAAAATAATTCCTCTCAAATATTTCTAAACTGGAGAGGGATATTAAAAATTGAAGTTAAATGATAAATCCTTAAACATCAATAAATCTATCTTTACAAAATAAAATTAAAATATTCTTGATGAAGTTAGAGGGTTGAAGAGGTTTCTTTATGATGATAATAATCTTAACATAATGTTGGAATAAATGTTTGAGGAAAAATAAAATTATTATGATGATTTACAATAAAAAATGATCAAAATATAAGATAATTTAAAGAAGTACAAATCCAATGTTTTGAATTCTATTTTTGAAGTTGTAGAATGTTCAAAGAAGTGTGAATCTCAAGAAGACAAAAAAAATAATTCCATAAGGATGAAAATAATGATGAAATTTTTAGTGAAAATTCAGTGATGAATAAAAAATCAGAAAGGGCAAGTTTGCAGCTAAATCAAGTGATGTTCCAAAATTTAGAAATTTTGGGTGTACCAACTTGAATGAATAATCTGATACAACTAGGGTATCCAAATGAGATAAAATGGGATTGATACAAAGATTTATTATTTGGGAATAAATCATAATTCTATTTCATAAAATTATTCAACATTGGTGACTCTATAAAGGGTGAAAGACAATCCAAAAAATCTGAACAACATGTTACTTTTAAAGTTAAATATGATTTCTATGGTTATTGATGATTTTACGGGAGATTTGGGCATACAAAAATAATGTGTTGGTTCAATTAAAAAAATTATAATCAAAATAGAAGGCATGATAGACAATTATTTATGGGGATTCCATCCTATTTCTAGAATAAAGATTATAAACTCATTAAGAAATCTGGATAAAAAATACTGAAGAAGTTTGATATACTTAAAGAAGTCTATAGAAGGTGTGATTAGCCTGGATATCATGCTAATTATTGTCTTATTATTTTTCCTACACAAAAATATGAGTTTTTTTACTCAAGATCCACATAAGAAGAAGAAAAAAGGAGAGTATCATTTATTGTGGAAGTTTCACTTAAATCATTTAAACTGGAATGTCCATAGATCTCGAATAATGGATTCTCATATCACATGATAGGAGATTTAAAACTCTTTAAATATGTGAAAAAGTGTAAAGATATCTCTATGACTTTGGAAATGTTGGATATCTCAATATTAAAGGAGATGGATTGGATGTTATTGGAAAACAGAGGTTAAAATCCAAAATTCACTTTTTTGGTGGATTAAAACAAAATCTCCAAGTGTTTCATAGCTATGTGATGAAGGAAATTAATCCATATTCAAAATTTATTGTTTATTTTTTAAGAATATTGAATATGGGAAAATTTTGAAAAGAGAAAAGTGGACTAACACTACTAAAAAATAGGATTTTAATAGTTCTAATCTTTATCAGTTCTAAAAAATCACTGATAAATTGTGACTTTTATCAACAATTTTTTAGCAGTGATAAAGGGTTACCTTTATCAGTGATTTTTTTTGTTCTGTTGAAGGGAATCCATTATAAGTGCTTAATTTTTAGCACTAATAAAGGAAACCCTTTATCAACAATTCTTTTTTTTTGCGTTGATAAAGGTCCGAATAAAATGAAATAATTAAATAAATAAAAAATAAAAAATGTTTTTGTTAAAAAAATTGTTACAAATTGTATTAATTAAATAATTTTTTAATAAAAATGAATAAATTGATTATAGTATAAATAAATTATTAACACAAATAAATAGTATGTATTAAATATATAGATATATGCAAAATGAAAATTAAACAAATAAAAATTAAAAATAAGTAAATTGAGAAAAATATTAAACATTTTATTAATTAGATAATTATTGGTAATGCTAATAAATAGTTTATATTAAATATTTATATATATATGAATGTATATAAATATGATTTATATAATACAAAATATTTATTATTTATATTAAATAGTCATATATTTTATGAATATTGGTTTATAATTAAGAATAAATATGAATTAAAAATATAGACTAATTGCATAGGTAATGGACATAATTGAATGCCATTTTATTTCTCAATTTAATATAGATCAAATGTGTATTATATTGATTTTGCATATATGTAATTAATGAATTTTTATATACAATGCACACACACACAAATTATCCATTTTTTCAATATTGTTATAGTGTACTTATTTTTAATTTATTTAATTTCACTCATTTTTAACATGCATGCACTTAAGATTAGATATTCATTAATAATGTTAACAAAATATTTGTAAAAAAATATTTATAAATAAATATATTTATAAATGTACATTAACTATATTTAGAAATTTATATATTTTTAATTATAAATAAATAAATATATATATATAAAGTATTTATATAATTATAAATAATTAACTATATATATCTAAATAATTATTAAATTTATAATAAATATATTTAAATAATGAATATATTTACTATATTTATATTTATATATATTTATTATATATATATATATATAATTATATAAATATATATAATGATATAAATATTATTTTTACAAAATATTTATATAATTATAAATAAATATTTATATATTTAAATAATTATTAAATTATAATAAATATATTTTATTAAATAATATATTTACTATATCTATATTTATATATATATTATATATATATATATTTACAATTTATTTATTTATAATTATAATTATAAATCCTTTATCGTCACTTAACTAATAAGCGCTGATAAAAGGATTATTTATTAGTGCTTATTAATTAAGTGCTGATAAAAGGTATCTTTATGAGTGCTTTTTTGGAAGAGATGCTAAAAGTTTATTGATCTATTTAAAAAATCCTAACCAGTCGTGAACCCATCATGATATCAGAATCTTTCTGTGGAAGCCACCCACTATTAGCGCTCCTCGATGAATTAAAGTTTAAATCATGGTGCGAATCAAGGATCAATCAAATCCAAGGCTCAAATTCAAGACTCGAATGATTTACGGTTTAAACAAATCCAAGGATCAACTATAAGTCTTTCTCTACTTTCTTTCGAATGTATGTATTTCTCTATTTTCTCTTATGGAACTCAGGGTGTAAAACATCAACAGTTCTGGTTGTGGTAGATGCTTTTTTTGCATCTGTGAGTGTGGTGAGTTAGCCATTTTGCAGATTTGGCTGTGTAGATCATCCATTTTGATGCTTGGAATTTTTAGATTTTGAAATACCTATACTATGAGCCTTCCCAACTTTACTCCCAATCCATACAAGCATCTCCTTCCTTCTCAATTATAGTTATGAATTAAAGTAGGGGATTTGTGAGCTACTCTTTTATTTTTGTGAAAGTGTGGATGAATGATGCTTTAGTTTCGTTGGATAAATATTGGAATTAACCATATAGTAGAAGTACCATCCCATTTTACATCTTCAATATAATTTTCTATGTATCAATTTCCATGATGGTGGTTGGGTAACCTATGAGACTGCTTTTTGACATATTAAACTGACTTTTCATTTTTTTATTTGTATAGTAGAGACTTTATATGTGGAATTTTTTTATAGATTTATTAATTTTATGATTCCACTTATATTTATGAGTGAAGTAAGGGTACTCCAGTAAGAAAATGTGACTTCACGGGAGACATTCCATCTCGGTAGAGGCTAGTGTGTATGGGATAGATGTTGTAAGGGATGGTGTTTTTTGTCCCTTGTTTGTTTATATCTTGTTGATGTGTACTATTGATTTATGAAAACTTCTTTATAGACCTCCCTAGAATATCAAGGATGTGGGTCAATGTGTATTAGATGGAATCCCTTCCTTTAGATGGGTAGATCTAATGTGATGACCTCCCTAGAATCCTTGGGAAGGGTTAGTGTGGTGATATTACATCCCAAGAGTCTTTAGATGTTTTCAAATATTTGATAGACTATTAATATTAAACGTAATAACTCCTTAGGTTGTTACATAACTTGTTCCAAAAAATATAATGGAGGTTATCAAATTATATACATTAGAAATTATTTCAAGGTATTCATCATTTTAGGACTACATGTATTGGTTCCACCCCTGGGAATCTTTGATTACCATCCATGTATATGAAATAAATCTTTATTTATTAAAATGTTTTATCAATACATTTTTATATCATCTAGTTGATTGAATGAGACTTTATTATTCTAGTTTACCATATTTGGGTTTCTTATTACTTCTTAATTTCCTATATTATATTTTAATTTGTTTAGAGGATTTAAGAAAGGCTTGATGTGTGTCAAACAATAGTTATTAGTGAAATTTGTTTCTTTAGAATTATCCCCCATATATTTTAAAAAAACTATCATCCTCATCAACTTTATCTCATGAACATTTATTATTGTAATTTATTTCTTGAGACTCATCCTCCATATCTTTTATGTTTCTTGTACTACTATGTGAATTAGTCATCCCATGGATGACTAATTCTTAGAGTATTTCAAGAAACAAAGGTGCATATCCACAAGAGATGGAGGATGTGTGTCAAATAAAAAAATGCAATGATAAATGTCTAAGAGATGATTTTATGAGGATGAAGGTTGTCTATAACTATCACCTTTTAATAAATTCATATTATAACACCTGTCATAGTGGATTAATTCTTTTCTTAAATTAAATTAATCATTTTCTTCAAAAAATACTATAATTATTTGAAAAAAAATCCAATGTTGGGTTTCTCATATTATAATTGTCTATAACTTTCACCATTTATAATTAATATATTATGTGTATTTATTTATTTAGTTTAAAAAATTAATATTTTATGAACACAATATGATGAATATGAATTGATAATGGATTTATGCTAATCATTTGAAAAAAGAGTGTGAATGTAGAGTTAAAGAGTTCATCAAGTTTGCAAGAGAGCATGCATACGACCCTTATTAAATCATTTGTATGTGTTTACATTGTTTTTATTCAAGAAAAATTAATCTGGAAGAGTTGGAAGAAAATTTTATTTGTCACATAATATATCATAGCTATAAACTTTGGACTAAACACAGGGAAAAACTGAATGTAGACACCAATTGGGATAATACTATGGTTTATGGATCATTTGATATGAATACTAGTGTAAATGATGATGAAGATCTCATGGAATAAATGAAAATTCCAATTAAAGACGATGTTCATGATTTTCCAAAGTTGTTTAATAAGTTAAATAGTTGTTACAAGAGACTATTATATCCTAGTTGTACTAAATACACAACATTTTTATCTGGATTGAAGTTATACAATTTGAAAGATGGTAGTGGGTGGAGTGACACCATCTTTACAGAATTACTTAGTCTCCTAAATGATATGATACCAGAAGAAAATGAACTACCATGTCGAACATATGATGCTAAACTGATGTTATGTTCAATGTGAATAATCTCTAAAAAAATACATGATTGTCCAAATGATTTCATATTGTTTCTCAAGGATCATTAATCACTCATAAAATGCACTAAGTGTGGTGCAGATCGATACAAGAAAGATGAATCCAGTTTTTTGAAATCTGTATTATAATTTACTATCATTCCATGTTTTAGAAGACTATATGGATGTTAGGAAACCAATTTACAATTGACATGTCATGTAGATACAAGAATTAAATATGGGAACCTACATAATCCAGAATATTCTAATCAGTAGAAGAAAATTTATTACGATTATCCTGATTTTATAAATGCTCGGAGAAACTTTCATCGTGCATTATCTATATATGGAATAGATCCTTTCGTGTATAGATTAGTACCCATAGAACATGGCATGTCATATTGGTAAATTATAAATTTCTACCATGGTTATGCATGAAATGAAAATACATTAAGTTTTCTCTACTTATATCAGGACCAAATAATCCCAGTAATGATATTGATATCTATTTTGGATCCATTGATAAAAGATCTGAAATTGATGTGGGATACATGTGTTATAATGTATGATGCTCATAGAAGTGAATAATTCACATTGAGGGACATGTTGTTTGGTATGATAAATGACTTCCCTTCTTACGTAAATTTATCAGGATATATCATTAAAGTAATGTTGGGGTGTCCCCTTTGTGAAAAATGTACATACTCAGTTCGGTTGAAACATTCATCGAAGACTGTGTTTTTAGGATATTGGATATTTTTACCTCAATGATATAAATACTGATCCTGTATGACAATATTCAATGGTAATATCGAACAAGGTACAATACCATCTCTAGTAATAGGTGATCAACTGTACAATAAATTAAAATATACTAACATTGTTTTTGGTAAACCATTTTTGAAAAACCTTACAAAATCAGGTTGGAAGAAGAGATAAATTTTCTTTAAATTACCGTATAGGAATTTTTTTATGTCATAAATTTTATTTATGTCATTCATGTAGAAAAAAAGTGTATTTAATAGTTTTATTAGAAATTTACTAAATTTTCCTAGAAAAATTAAATTTTTAATCAAGTCTATGTTGTAATTGATTGAAATGGAGATGAGGTAAGATTTGGAAATGGTGAAGGGTAAAAGGTGTATTTTATTCCTCCATTAGCTTACACTCTATCTAGATAGGAAAATTTTCATTTTTTTACTTTCCTTAATTGTGTAAAATTTATACAGGGGTATTTATCAAATATCAAGAATGTCATGTCAATGACTAATTTGAAGTTACAAGGACAAAAATCACACTACTTTCATGTTTTGATGTGAGATTTGATGCATATTTCATTCCATTGCATTCTGCCTCAAAATGTACAACATACATTAAGTAGACTCTGCTTCTTTCTTAAATCCATATGCCGTAAAGTTATAGACCTGGCGAATTTTACCATCATTAATAAGGTGTTTGAAGTCATATTATGTGAATTAGATATGTTATTCCCACCATAATTCTTTTATATAATGGTCCACCTAATTGTTCACTTGGTTAGAGAGGTTCAACAATGTGGTATTGTCCATTATAGATGGATGTACCCCTATTTAATAGTATATGAATATTTTGAAAGGGTATGTCAAGAATCAAAGTCTTCCAGAAGGTTGTATTATAGAATGATATATTTTTGAAGTAGCTATTAAATTCTATACCGATTACCTATCAGATGTTGATAGCATCAGTCTCCCAAAGTCTCATCACAGTGAATGCCTTATGGTCGAAGGGATTTCCAGAAGAGATGTTGTTACAATTAACTTGACAGAGCAGGAGCAAGTATTCCTTTAAATTTTATATAATTGTTAATATTTTGATCCATAAATTGAATCCAATAATGGAATTTTTAGGTATTTGAATCTGTCAAGGGTTTAAGGATGGATATCAAATACAAATAATCAAAAATTTATAGGATGATTCTGAGATCAAATTTATAAAGAGTTATCTGAAAATCCAAATTCAATTATCGAATGACTTCAATGGATAGCTAGGGGACCAAATGAAAATGTCATATCTTACACTAGTTCTGTAATTAGTGGTTATATGTTTCATACAAAATAATACTATGATTACAGTATGATGAAAAATAGTGGTGTTACACTTATGGATAAAGTGATGCAGGCATCTGGTTCTAATGATAGAAATCCAATTTATGAAAATATTTCATATTTTGTCATTATTGAATAAATATATCAGTTGAATTATACATCATTTCATGTGCCAAATTTCCATTGAAAATGGGTTGATAATATTAGTGTAGTGAAATTTGATTAAATGGGATTTATAAAGGTGAATTTCAGCGTGGAATGGAAAATTATGCATCATTCATAATGGAATCACAAGCAGTGCAAGTATTTTATGTTTCAGATGCAATAAATAATAATTAGTTGTTGTCCTATTGGTGACTAAAACAAATTTCAGGTCAAATAAAAATTCAATTGAGGATAACTCTTTTATTGGGAGATCACAATCAGTTTATGTTAGTCCTGACGTAGACAATGTATTGTATGTTAGAGGTAACCACAAAGAGGGGATTTGGATTCTCGATAGAGGATCCAAAACCCTAAAACCTTTAAAAAATAATGAGATTTTAATGAGAAGGTAAAATTATTATTTAATATACTATGTTATTCCTCATAATATTATATGTTCTCCACTGTATTAAAATAGTATAAATTAAATGTTTGACTACTCATGCAGACAATGTCTTCTACACATGATGATGTTTCTAATCCCTTGGAAGAACACACTATAGAGCTTGAATCCCTTTAGAAAGATATAAAGGTAATGTTACGATATACAATCTATATTTTACTAAAATACTATATAATTAAATGATGATTTAATTTTCATTATTACTTGTAGAGATTATTGTTTTTAAAATATTTCTTCCCACCTATAATGCCTTTATAGGAAGAGTAACAACACTGTCTATGCTCAATCGTAGAGGTAATCTTGATATTTTCATAGGGAAATAATTGTCCATGGAATTAATATATTGTTTTATATTTATGTTTAATTTATTTATTTTTAGTATTACTCACATAATAATTGTTTTCATATATAGTTAGATTCTTTTATTTGAGTTGGGGTGTTCTGTCCATCTTTCATGCCTTTCTGCACTAAAACTTCCACAGACTTCTTCTACCTCAAAACCTTTTCATCCCTATAGTATTTAATTTTTCACTTTCCTTTAAGTAACCTCTACTACCTTTTTATAAAGAGAAACTACAATGCCACTACTAAATCATAGAGATAATATTAATATTTTTATAGAAAAATCATTTTCCATAGAATTAATGTAGTGTTTCATATTTATGTTTAATTTATTTCTTGTTAGTATTACTAACATAATAATTATTTTCTTATATAGGTGGATTCTTTTTTTTCAAGTTGGTTTGGTATGTCCGTATTTCATACCTTTCTTCACCAAAACATCCACAAACATCTTCTCCATTAAAACCTTTTCACCCCTATAGTGTTTCATTTATCACTTTCTTTAAAGTTCTATCTACTACTAAATCACATAGGTAATCTTGATTTTTTCATAGTAAAATCATTATCTATAGAATTAATATATTATTTCATATTTATGTTTTATTTATTTATTTTTATTATTACTCATATAATAATTATTTTCTTATATAGGCGGATTCTTTTGTTCGAGTAGGGGTGGTTTGTTCTAAGCTTCTCATGCTCACTAGAGATTAGACTTCAAGCCTGCAACTAAGATAATGAAAATAAGGAAATTCATAAAGAATTCATACAACTATCATGAAAAGGTTAGTACCTATTACTTATTTAATTAATTTTTCATCATTTTATCCACTATTTATAAGTTAATTTCCTTATCATTTTTATCTAATACTTATTTAATTTTTTTATAGATCTTTTGGGAAGTCATATTGACTAAATGTTCATAGAATAAAAACCTTTCTCATTAAAAGACAGAATAGTGTAGGAAGATCATGTGGTCATTATAGTAACTTATTGTGATATAATGGGCACATAAGATTCCTATACTCTTCTATATTTCAACAACGAGAATTTTTTTAGCTAAGAATATCAATTCAATATATTATATTGCAAGTTCTACAAATAAAGGCAATGGAAATTTTTTTAACATTGGAATTTAGGATTATTTTGAGACTTTGGGGCATGTATGAATTAGTCTTACCTAAATATGACACATAGTGTGACTAGTTTGGCTCCAAGTGATTATTTTTTATTTAAAATTTAGATTAATTTTATTAAAAAAGAAAAATGACATACTCAAAACTAAGAAAAAATGTTCAGATTATTTTGATAATTTAGAAAATTAATACAAAATTTATTTTTTATTTTTATGAATCATCTTAACCTCAATACGATATATGATGTTCTCGGTATGACTTAAAGTATACATTATCTAATTAAAATAGACATTTTAGATAAAAAATTGTTAATCACTGAAAACTGATCAAATGTGTTCAGATATTATTGATAATTTTGAAAAAATGATACATAATTTATTTGTATCATGTAGTAATTAATATTATATCAAACTAATACATGATGTGTTCGGTATGATTCAAAGTGTGTGTTTCCAGTTTAAAATGAAATTTTAGTAAAAAAGACAAGTGGCATACTCAAAAACAGGAAAGAGAATTTTTATTGTTTTGATACATTAAAAAAAAATCCATAATTCATTTGATACAAGTAGTAATTGGACACACCTAAATCTGACACGCAGTGTGACTGGTATGACCTCAAGTGGGTATTTTTATTTAAAATTGACATCAATTTTAGTAAAATGGAAAAATAACCTACTAAAAAACTGATCAAATTCATTTTAATTGTTTTATTACTTAATTTAAACAATACATAAGTCATTTTTGATATGTAGTAATTTACCTCACCTCAATGTAATACACTATGTTCCTGGTATGAATCAAAGTGTCTATTATCAGTTTAAAATCAACATTTTAGTTCAAACATGGTCACTCACTAAAAAAATATCAAATGCACTCACATTTTCTTAATAATTTCTAAAATGATTCATAATTAATTTTTTATTTGTAGGAATAAATATGATGCCAAACCGATAGATGATGTGATCGGTATGAGTCAAAGTTTATGTTTCCAACTTGAAATGAAATTTTAGTAAAAAATACAAGTGTTGTACTCAAAACTGAGCAAATAAATTTATATTTCTTTGATACTTTAAGAAAAAAAATCCATAATTCACTTGATATTTAAGGTAATTTTCCACACCGCAATATGACACACGGTGTGACCGGTATGACTCCAAGTGTGTCATTTTATTTAAAATTGGCATCAATTTTAGTAAAATGGACAAGTGGCCAAATCAAAAATGAGAGAACAAATTAATATTGTTTTGATACTATATTAAAATAATCCATAATAATTTTGAGATTTTTATTAATATTCTGCATCTCAATCTGACACATGGTGTGATCAATATGACTTCAAGTGCATATTTCTATTTAAAATTGACATAAATTTTAGTAAAATGGGAAATTGACCTACTAAAAACCAAGAAAACACATTATGATTGTTTTAATACTTTACATAAACAATTTATTAGTCATTTTTTATGTGTATGAATCAACCTCACCTCAATCTGAAACATGATGTGCTGGGTATGACTCAAAGTGCCCGTTATCAATTTAAAATCAGTATTTTAGTTCAAAAAATGTCACTCACTAAAAAACAATAAAACGTGCTTGGATTATATTATTAATTTAGGATAATGATTCATAATTAATTTTTAACATGTAGGAATTATCATCACATCAAACTGATACACGATGTGATTAGTATGATTCAAAGTGCATGTTTCTAGTTTAAAATGAAATTTTAGTAAAGAAGATAAGTGGCATACCCAAAATAGAGAAAAATAATTAGTATAGTTTTTATACTATAGTAAAATGATATATAATTCATTTTAGATATGTATTAATCCGACGCACCTCAATACAACACACGGTGTGATAGGTATGACCTCAAGTTTTTCTTTTTAATTAAAATTGACATCGATTTTAGTAAGATGGACAAATAACCTAATAAAAACCAAGAAAACACATTAATATTGTTTTAATACTTTTTGTAAATGATCCATAAGTCATTTTATATGTGTATGAATCAACTAAACCTCAATATGATGAATGGTGTGACTAGTATGACTCAATGTGCCTGTTATTAATTTAAAATCAACATTTTAGTTCAATAACTGTCACTCACTAAAAATCAAAAAAATGCACTCATATTTTCTTAATAATTTAGGAAAATTATTAGAAACTAATTTTTTATGTTTAGGAATCATTATGACATAAAAAGAATACATGATGTGATTGGTATGAGCCAAAGTGTGTGTTCTGAGTTTAAAATTAAATTTTAGTAAAAAAGAGAAGTGACATACTCAAAACCAAGAAAATTCATTTGGATTGTTTTGATATATTATAAAAAATATCCATAAATAATTTTAGATGTGTATGAATTTTCCGCACCTCAATATGACATAAAATGTGAACAATATGGCTCAAAGAACAACTTTTTATTTAAAATTGATAACAATTTTAGAAAAATGCACAAGCGGACTACTCAAAACCAAGAAAATGAATTCTAATTGTTTTTATACTTTAGTAAAATGACCCGTAAGTCATTTTATATGTGTATGAATTGGACAAACCTCAATATGATTCACGGTGTGGCCGTTATGACCTCAAGTATGTCTTTTTATTTAAAATTGACATTAATTTAAATAAAATGGATAACTGACCTACTCAAAATTGAGAAAAAGAATTTTTATTATTTTGATACTTTATGTAAATGATCCATAATTAATTTTTGATGTGTATTAATCAGCCTCACCTAAATATGACACATGGTGTGACCAGTATGAATCAAAGTTTCTATTATCATTTTCAAATCGACAATTTAGTTCAAAAAATATCACCTACTGAAAACTGATCAAACATGCACATATTTTCTTGATAATTTATTAAAACAATTTTAATTTATTTATGACATGTAGAAATCATTCTAATGTAAAAATCATACATGATGTGATCGGTACGAGTCAAAGTGCATGTTTCCATTTTAAAATGACATTTTAGTAAAAAAGACATGTGACACACTCACAATCAAGAAAACACATTCTAATTGTTTTGATGCTTCAGAAAAATGATCCCTAAGTCATTTGAGATTTCTAGGAATTGGATTCACCTCAATCTGACATACAGTGTGACCATTATTACTCCAATTTCTTATTTTTATTTAAAATTGACATCAATTTTAGTAAAATGGACAACCGGCCTACACAAAACCGAGAAAATGCATTCATATTTCTTTGATACTTTATGAATACAATAAATAATCCATTTTAGATGTGTTAGAATTAGGCACATATCAATCCATTTAATGGCATGACCATTATGAATCCAAGTGTATCTTTTTATTTAAAATTGACATCAATTTTAGTAAAATGGACAACTGACCTATTTAAAATTAATCAAATGCATTCATATTATTTTTATAATTTATAGAAACAACCCATAAGTCATTTTTTATGTGTAAGAATCATTTATACCTCATTCTGATACACTATTTTACTGGTATGACTCAAAGTGTCTTTTATCAGTTTAAAATTGACATTTTAGTTCAAAAAGTGTCACTCATGCAACCACTAGGCTACGCCCATGGGTATTTTCATTATAATTATTTAAGTAATTTTCATAGATATAATATTGGAATATGAAAAATGAATGGAGTGATGTGTAATAATCAACCAAAACTCAATCTGATACATAGTGTTACTCTTATGACTAAGAGTTTATTTTTAAATTATCACTTTTTGTTAATTTATTTCGTTATATTATTACTAACATAAGAATTTTTTTCTTATACAAGTGAATTATTTTCCTCAAGCAGGTATGGTTTGTTCTAAAATAACATGGGTCGCAGTTAGGATCAAAATACAAAGTAACATTGATGTTTTTGAATGTATGGAATAATTTTTAATTATGTAATTGTATAAACCTATGTT
Organism: Viscum album; assembly: GCA_963277665.1. NCBI lineage: Eukaryota > Viridiplantae > Streptophyta > Magnoliopsida > Santalales > Viscaceae > Viscum > Viscum album. The sequence goes on along the minus strand of OY728133.1, from coordinate 1,403,454,477 downwards.
TGAAATTTTTATAATATAATGTTTTTTTCTTGAATTTGTGTTGAAAATTTCATCCCATTTAAATTATTTATTGGTATTTTATTTTTTTATATGGTGGTGTTTCGATGTTGTGGTGTTCTATTACAACACATTACACTGGTGTTGTAGTGTTCTATTACAACACACTATATTATGACCTTTTATCAGCGCTTTTGAAAGTGATGATATATTCATCCTTTATCAGTGCTTTTGAAAGTGTTGATATATTTTACTTTTATCAGCATTTATAAAAATGATAATAAAGGTAATACTTATTGATGATAAATAAAATCACTAATAAATGGGTCCTTTATCAGTTTTAAAAAAAGTTCCAATAAAAGGATCAATTTATCTGTTCATTTTTATCATTGATAAAGAACCCATTTATTAGTGCTTTTTTAGAACTGATAAAAGTCAAGGTATTTTAATTTTACTCTAGTTTTCAGAACTTATCTAGCTTTGATAAAGTTTATTTTTATCATTTTAAGGCCTATTTTGTAGTTGTGTAAAGGAAACTTATTTCAAGTGGGCGATGTTGGTAACTCATGCTATCTAATAATGAAAGAAGAAAATAAATTATTGCATCAAATGCTTGGACATCTTTTCCAAAAGAGGATGAATTTAAGCAATCAAGGAGAAAATTTTTATGATGTTCCTTTGGTTAAAAGATAAATATTTTAGATGTGATCGACATGTCAAAAAGGGATGATCTTTGACCCTTCACACAAGAAGGTTGAGATTAAATCTACACAACTATTGGATCTCATTCATTTAGATGTGTGGGGGCCATGTGAATGTAATTAACTAATGGATATAAGTATTTAATTAATTTTATTAATTAATTATCTCATACTACTTGTTTTATTTTTATGAAACACAAATCACGAGACTTAAAAAAATGTAAAAGTTTCTAAAGAAGTACAGGGAAATGGTGTGGTGTTTCTCTCAAGAATATCCATAAATATAATGGAATTGAGTAAAATAATGATAATTTTTAACTTATCCTGAGAAGCATAGAATCTAACATGAAATTGGTGCACCATACAAACCATAACAAAATAGTGTGTCTGAAAAGAAGACCATGTATTTTATGGAGATGTATAGAACAATGATATCTGAGCATGATACATATCATTATTTGTAGAGACATGTTATTGGTGAAATGATTCATATCCAAAAGTATTTTTAGAATAGAAAAAACTCAAACATGTTCTTGTATGAGGTTTATTATAAAAAATATTCATATTCTAAGTGTCTTCATGTGTTTATTATTCCTTTTGTTATCAAGGTTAAAGGTGATAATCTTGAAAAAAAATTAGAATTGAGGATTTTATTAGATATTTCTTGGATATCATTGAAATGAAATAGGTTATTATTGTTTCAATAGATAAAGTAAAAAATATTATTGATTCTGTTGATGTTAAAGTGCTGGAACAATCAAGTAAATAAATTACTCATCATGAAGCAAGTTCCATAAGTGATGTTGAGGTTATTTTTATTGAATAGTTTGAATAAATTTCACACAAAGAAGAAAGTTTTGAAGATGTATAGGTATTGGATAAAGATTCATCCATTTAAATTTATGAGGAATAGATACATTCAACTCATCCAAGTCTGAAATGGTAATTTCAGGTTTAAAATATCATTGGGGATCATGAACAACAAGTTCAAACTCGGAGGACTATAAGGAAAACAACTTATACCATCTATATTTTCAAGTTGAGCCTAGATATGTTGAAGAATCTAAGAAGCATCAATAATGGATTGATTCTATGAATGAGTAACTTTATCAGATAGATATGAATGATACTTTGGATTTAGTAACCATGCCTAAAGAAAATAATATCATCGAAACAAAATGGGTGTTCCAAAACAAATTGAATGAGAAAAGTGAAGTGGTTATAAATAAAGCAATATTAATTTTCAAAGGTTATTCATAGGATAAATGAGTGGATTTTGATGATAATTTTACACTAGTTTCAAGGATTGAAAGTATAAATATATTTATAACTATTATAGAAAAAAGGAATTACAATATTTTTCATATACATTTGAAATTATCCTTACTCAATAGTGAATTAGAAGAGGAAATTTTTATTGATAAAACTTATTGTTTCATGATCTAAGAAGATTAGAATCAAGTTTTTATGTTGAAAATATATTTATATGGGTTCAAACAAGCCCCAAGATCATGGTATTATAAACTTGAAAAATTCTTGAAGAGTTTGAATTTTATAAAAAGGAAGAGTGGACAATAATTTCTACATAAAATATGACAAAGAAATATCTATTATTGTTTTTGTTTAGATAGATTACATTATCTTTACTAGGAATGATGAATTAATGTGTCATAAGTCTAACAAGGAGACGAAGGAGTTATTCTAGAAGTATATTCTTAGAGTAATGAGGTATTTTCATGGTTTATAGATTTCTCAAAAGAGGTATTATATTATTATTTCTCAATAAAAATATTCCAAGGAGATTTTTAAAAGGATCAGTATGGAGGATTCTATGCCTGTTTATATACCAATTTTAGTATGAACTAAATTTTTAAAAGATGAAAAAGGAAAGAATATGGATATAAGTAAATTATGAAAGCTAATTAGTTATTTAATATACTTATCAACTTCAAGACTGAATATTTTATAGGTTTTTACACATTGTGCTTGGTCTCAAGTGAACAAAAAGAGTCCCATTTCAATAGTATATAGAGTATTCTCAAATATTTCAAAGTATAAAAATAGTTTGGTTTAAAATGTGAAGACAAAGAAAATCTTGGTCTTTTGGTTATACAGATGCAGATTGGGAAGTTTGTGCTGATAGAAGGAGATAGACATCTGGTAGAGTTCTCTATACTGAAGATAAGTGTGTTTATTAGCACTATAAGAAGAAAATTTCTATGAATTTAAAAATAGATGATGCAGAATAGGTGGTTTCAACTCATTTCATGAATCAGTTGATGTGGATGAAGACACACTTTGATGATTTGAAATTTAAAGTGAAGTTTACACTTCTCTTGGAATGTGATAATCAAAGTTCTATTAATTTATCAAATAATATAGTTATAAATTCAAGAAGGAAACAAATTTATATGAAATATCATTTCATCAAAGAACTTTTGGAGAAAAATGACTTACAAGTGGAATTTATTCCTATAAAGGATCAAATTGCTGATGTGTTCACCAAACCATTTCCAAAGGAATCATTTTAGAATCTTAGGTTGATATAGGGAATTCAACCTCATTATTTACAAGGATAAGGTTTGGTTTCACTGTCACCTATCTTATCTTATATTTAAATATCATTGTCAAAGGAGGAGAAAAATGAAAACATAAATATTTTTTTCTATCTATCCCATTAATTTTTTTAATGGAGAAATATTTATAGGGAAATATCCATTACTATGTGTTTCTTTTTAAAGGGGAAGAATATATTTTTAAATGAATCTTAAAAGAGGAAGGATATTATTTTATCAGTTGTACTTGTGTTTGAAATATTCTAACAATTTATTAAAGTACATGTAGGTTGTGTTCATGAATTACATGTGAGTGGTGGTATAATTGCATTATCACATTATAGGATTAGAGTTATAGGAAGTCGATTCTTGATCACTCCTATGTTATAAAAAACATGGTTTTATGTATTCAATGTTCTTGTTTCCTACATCAAGTTCACTCACTTAGGATTATAATTGTTGAAAGGGGATCCATCTATAAGTATTAAAATATTTATAGTGATTTATTTTTCTTTATTGATAACAAAGTCCAAAGAGGGAGATTGTTGAGACCAATAGGTGTTGAAATGTTTTTTTGAGAAGTTGGTGAAATAAATTGGAGTGGATATGATAATTTATGTTGGATTTTGTTTTCAATACATAAATAATATTTAAATACACATTTATTATGATTGAAATATTCTTGGAGACTAATTCAAAGGTTTATTAAACCAATTTAAAGTGTTTACATATCATGTAAGGAGTTTATGAGGAGATAAAATAGAAAGGATAAAAAGAAGGGAATCTACACTAAAAATCATGGTTTTTCATTATAGAAGTTATTTAAGGTATAATTCCAATGTTGTAATTGATTTTCAATCCATATATAAATAAAATAAATATTGGTCTACATCATAGTATAGGTTTCAATGTCATGGATATGATAAAATTAGAAATGGGATGGAAACTGGTCTATATGACCTCACACTACAGTGTAAGGGTGTCTAAACCCAAACCAACCCGAAGGACCAGACTTTACTTGATAGGGTCAGGTCATATTTAGATCTACTAGATTAACCCATATACGAGTCTGTTCAATTCACAGGTTGGATAATTAATGAACCAACTTGACCCATCAACCTAATTACCAGTTAAAATTCATAACAAAATGAATGCATTTACTCTCTTTCACTATAGTGACGCCTTTTCCCTCTCTAACTCACCTCCCCCCATTCTATTTGATATCAAGACAAGCCATAGATACCATAATCCACCCCTATATCACCCCCATTCCACTCACACCCACACACTCCCTTCCCTTTTAGAATCAAGCCAATCCTTCTCACTAGACACTACCACCCATTCATCCATTCTCCTCCCTCCCTCTCCTCCCCCTTCTCCTACAAGCGTCACATGTTTTTCAATACAAAATTATTTATTTTTTGTTTAGTATTTTCTTATGATCATATTCCATCCTCAATTTTTTCCCTCTTATGCATGCATTATGTAAGAGAAAACTAATTGACTTATTCTTCTATTGTGTTTTTAAGAAATACAATTCAAGAGTCAATATGAAAGTTTCACTATATAAAATTGAATAAAGGATTGTGGATAACTATACATTTAAGATATAAAATCATAATTGTTGTATAAATTCCTTAGATCACGCATTTCTTTATTCTTTGTAGAATGCATCTCTGTATTTTGGTCTGATTCATAGTGTTAATACTACTAACATATTCCTATTTCTATTTAAATAAAGAAAAATTGTTGCTGCTAAAAATTTTATACCAAGGTAATTTTTTAAATATATTTCCTTAAAACTATAATTATTCAAATTAACATAAAAATAAATAAATTTACGTGTTTTGACATAACATACACATTTCTTTGATTGCATATTCCTTGTAAAGTCATGTCATGTTGGTAATGATACTTATAGATTATGAAATATTTGGAATCATTAAATTTTTTTAATGTAAATATAGTCATGTTAATTAAAAGATAAGAAAACAAGGAACACAATAAATTATTATTGGTGTTGAGTGATCAAGGTCTAAATGATGCATTATAATTGATTTTTAACTCTAGGATGATGGAAAATCAAGAGCTTCTAGTTATTTTTTGTGACTATTAAGAAAATAGAAAATCCAATCCATTAAACCATTGTCTATTTAATATTTCTATGGTTTAGATGATGTTTATAAATATTTTAGAGTATTTGATATGATTAAATAATGTTTTCACATTCCAATTCCATGACAATTGAAAAAATTTGTATATATGTATTTTAGATCAATATGATTTCACATTTCTATTCCATGTTCAATTAAACAATTTTGTTATATGTATTTTAGATTATATCTCTTACAATTTTGGATAAATATATATATTTTGATTAACATTTTTTATATACTAAGGGGTTTATGGTTTTGTTTTTATATTCATCTATATTGTGATATATATTGTAATTTTTAAGAGTAAATAAAAAATTACTATTTTATGGTTTATGGAAAATGAATGCATATAACAGCTTGAATTTTTTTATGTTTGATTGGTATTAGTTTTGGTTGCATGTTTAGTTTGAAATTTTCAATATTAAATAACAAATTACTTTTGGGATGCATATTGACACTTTCAAGGATTCATTTTCTAAGATGGTTCGTATTTTTTTATATCATATTCAATTCATTTTTCTTAATAGACCTTTTTTTATAAAGAAATATTTTTATCGTTTACAGGTCATTTTAGGGGGGGTCAAGCTATATGTTTCACATGTTATAAGAGTGTTCTTTCTTACTTTGTTTTTTTATGATAGGAATGTATTAAATTAGATCATTAGTATTTTTCTATTGGGATGTAATTAATTTTTTATATAATGTATTATCCACTTTTTTTATATTTACTATATTATTCAGTACATTTTATAATGGGGTTTGTCATTTGAAAGAAATATTTTTTTATTATAGTTTGAATTCTTGGCTCTATATTAAATTTATTATACACCTTTATAGTAGTTTCAAAACCCGTTTGACCTGATCCAACCCAACATAGCCATTAATGGGAGAGGTGGTTTGGGTCATTTGGGCATAAATCATGAAACCCAACCCAATGAAAACCATCCTCTTTTTATTAGGTTGGGTCCAAAATCTACCCAAAACTAACTTGACCTAACCCATGAACACCTCTACCACAGTGTAAGTGTCCACACTATAGAGGAGACTCAATCAGAGTACACAACATCATAGAAGTTTGACCACACTACATAGAAGGCTAGGTTAATTTTTAATATCCCTATAAACTTTGGGACCTCCATGTCGTAGTGAAGGTCTCTATTGTAATGAACATAAATTTGGAATTTAGTGGGTCTAGAGAATTTGTTTCCTCCACATCATAACTCATTTCCCACTCCATAGTTAAAATAAAATTTGGAGGACTATGAAACAGTACATAGACCAAACTGTAGAGGAGATTATTCCAGTTTTTGGTGGCTCTATATATTTATGGACCTCCACACCGTAGAATCTTCATCATGGCATAGAATGTTTTGGTAGTTAAAAAATAACTAGTTTTAACTACCACCTCACATCGCAATGTCTGAGACCATTCCATGATTTTTTTCTATGGAAATCTTGACAATTCAACTATGAATGGAGACTTGGATTCATATTCTAAAATTGGTTGTTATTCTAATCAATTTTAACTACCTATTTTAATTTAATGGTAAATATTAATGTGATAGATGATATAAGGGTTTTTGATTTTAGAAGGGGGTTTGAATTTAAAATTCAAATTCGAATATGAATTGCTTACAAAATAACTATTGTACAGATTTGAAATAAAACACATTATTGAGAAAAAAGAAGTAAATAGAGAGAAATAAGAAGAATAAGTTCTTTATATGTTCAATATAGTGTAGATCCTATGATTATCCAAATTATAAGAAAGGAATAAGAATAAGAATAATTAATTAGTTATGTGCATGTGTTTTGAATAAAAATAGAAGAAACAACTTGTTCTTGTGTAGGTTTAAAGAAGAGTTTATATTTGCTTCATTTAGTAAAGTATAGTGGAAGTAGAAGATTTCATAACACTCAAAAACAAAAAATAATTATATTATAGTTGAAAACTTTACAGTTTTTATCCAAATATCTGTCATTGTAAAGTGTGATATGCACTTGTGTGTAGGATGCACCAAAACATAGACGAGAGTTGTGAAAACACAAGTTTCAAGGTTATACCCTACATTTTTTACTCACATGATGATTATAGTGGGAAGTGTGATCCTAGAATAATCCATATCACACCAAGTAATATCCTTATCATAATGATAGGTGAAACTTGTAAATCTATTATGTTCCTTTATATTGGTGTGTGTTTGGGTGTATTGTAGTAATCATCACTATATCCTAATAGTTGGTGAAATTTATTTTAAAATTAATATAAAAATAACATTGATCAATGATTAAAACCCCTTTCTTTGATTTCACTTTGATCCCAAAGTGGTTCTACAAGTGATATTAGAGGTAAAAGTTACATTTTTTTATTGGTTATCTAAAGTTATTGGATTTTTAATTCTCTCTCTCGATTTGAAGAAGAATCCACTAATTTTTATTATCTATAATGGATAATTTAAATTAGATGAATGAAAAGTGAATTATTATATTTTAGGAGAAAATCTATCACATATAGAAAAACAAGATGATTCCATATATTTAATCTAATAGTTATTATGTATTGGAAGTCATAACTAAAAGTTTTATTCCTAGATTTGAAGGTGATAGTTTGAGAATAATAGATAATAGGAATTTGAAAAATAATGGCCATGAAAATAATGTTATTCTGCTATCTCTCTCAGAAAATGAGTTTTTTAAAGTAAAAGGACTAAAAAATCAATAAATTTATCTAAGATAAAAATTAAAATACATATGAAGGAAACACCAAAGTGACATAAGATAAATTTCACTTTTAGAGACTTAAGTATGAAGATCATGAAATGCATTATGATTAAACTATTGATAGTTTCTTAACAAAGGTTAATGAAGTTGTAATAACTATCAAAGTATATGGTGGGAAGTTAGATTATGCTAATATTTTTTAAAAAATCAAATCTTACTAGATAAGTTTGATTCAAAATTATATTATTTGGAAGAAAAATATTCAAGTGATGTTTCTCTTAATAATTTTCATACTTTCTTAATATATTATGAAATGAGGAAATAATTTATGATCAAGAAAGAGGTGAAGGCTGAAAAATAAATCTATTTTATAGCCTCAAAGAAAGATAAGTTGAAGAAGAAAGTTATTATTGAAGAAGAATATTATTGTTTATATTTTGATGAATATTTATAGGATAATTTTGATATATAATCCTAATACTTTTACACATATTGTTACTGGTTTTAAGAATTTTTATCCAATAAATACATCCAAGGATTGTAAAGTATAGTGTCTTTGGAAGATAAGGTACATAATTAAACAACATGAAAAAAAATAAAAACATATTTTATTTAATCTTTATAATGAGATACTAACTCCATTTTATCCCTTATATCTACATATGATAACCTAGGGAACATATGAAAAAAATGGATGAAATAAAAAGCCAACTAAGGGAATACAAATAGGAATAAACATAGTACATGGGTTAGAAGATATAACAAGATAACATAAAAGGCATAGAACATGAATAAATATAAGGAATTATAACATATATAAAATGAGAACATATAATCATGGAATAATATGAATGTGTAAAAAACATATAACATGACATAAACATGAGTCAAGGCTAACTGCCAAGACTATATCACATGGTGGAAAAAGTCCCATAAAGAAATCAGGTTCACTCTCTATCCCAACATGATTTCTCATGAGACTAAAAATTACCCAATGTATTAAATCACTATTTGGGAACACCCATTATAAAATTTTCATGAATATGTGTGTCACATTAAAAATCATACATAATTAATCAAATGTAAACATAAGGGTTACCTAAGGAAAGAATTGGGTGTCATAATCATATCAAAGTCATAAAAAAATGGAATATCATAATGGTGTCCATGAAATTAAATATTTAAATAATAAATGGAAATTAATAATCTCAAATAGTCATATATCATGATAATTTATTTATACTGATGTGAAAACATATAAAAAAAGGGTTTAAGAAACTTTAGAAATAAAACATTTTAGTGTTGTTTAAAAAAATATTAAATATTCTTTAAAATGGAAAAGGAATCATCATTTATATAAAACAAACAATTAACCAAGATATTTTATCATAACAAAATGAGTGATTTTATAAAATAATGTTGGATTAAAATAGATTACGGATGGTACTTGAAAATGGGTAAGAAATCAAGAAGTTCCCTTTAATCGAGCTTATTTATCGAAAAGAATTAAGAAGGGAACCTTTTTAAAACATGTATTTCCCCATAAAAGAAGATGATATGATTTTTATACATGAGTATAGAAAATATAAACAAAATTGAGAATAATTAAATAAAAAAATCATTGTATTCAGGTAAATATAGAGAAAGAGTAATCGGAAGGAAAATGGAGGTTCAGGTAGAATCTCTTATCTTATGTCTAAATTCATTATGCACTTAAACTTAATGTATTGGATAATCAGATTAAAACTTTTAATTTATTAATTTAAAACCTTTTATACTTTTATTTTATTTATTATAATTTTATTAAGTTTATTTATGTCCCTTTTGATGATTTATGAGATTCAATTTCATCGTTCGAGAGCATTGGTTTCCTTAGTTTTCATGATCAGTTTACTTATATACATGTACGGAAAATCATGTAAAATGAGAAGGGTTCTATATAATTGAATTCATATTTTATTAATGAACCTACCAAATATTAAATGGTTATATATGTAATATCTTGAGATTTAATAAATAAACACTTTGTTCGATAGCATACATGAAGCGCTACATCAAGATTAAATGAACAACTAAATATTATTATTTAAATTTTACCATTATAAACTAGCCATAGGAATGGTGAGAATGAAGAGTATTAAATTAATTATAAAAATATTGTTTAAATATGTTTTTATAGTGATTCTTTTGTTACCAAATTAATTATAAATGGAAATATAAACCAATTGAATATAAAGGATGTGTTTTTATGAAAAAACTATTTAAATGAGAATAATTGTGTTTATAAAATAATAATATCTCGCTTTTTGAATTATATTAATTAAATATAAAATCAATATGATGTTTAATGTTTATATTATATGTTTTCTAGACATTATATAAGAACAAAATCAATTTTATGCATAAAAGGGGTATTTTTCAAAAAAGATATTTTTACCAATTTTTTATGATGAACCTGTTTTAAATATATTTTTTGACACTTTTATAAGTTATTTTTGAAAAAATAAAAATTTTATTTGGTATTTTTATATAAAATATTACTTTGGATAAATTTTTAGTATTTTTATGATGATATTCATTTTTAATGAATAGTCAAAATACTGCATTTTAATTCAAAACTGCTTTTTCATCTAATTTATTTATATGGTTAGATCGTCCTTTTAATTTTTTTTTAAATTATATTTAGATTAATTTTTATAATTTAATACAATTTTTTTAATATAATTAATTTAAAATTAAAATTATATATAAAAACATTTCAAACTTTTGAATGTGTCACTTTGAAAACCTATTTTTTAGTTTTGTCTGCAGAATTAATTTTAAATATAATTTTTCTAATTCTGTGAATTGAATTATGTAAAATGGATTCCATATTTGGAATTATAAGGTCGAAATTAGGTTTTAAGGTCAATTTTCTTTAGATATAAAAAAATTACCATGGTAAAAAAATTATTTACCGTAGTAAAAGTAAAATTTTGACAAGGGTTGAAATTAAAAGTTAAAAGATTAACATACCTAAAAATTAAATAATTTAAAAGGGTGTTTAAGGTATGGATCTAACATAAAAATCCTATAAAACATTAATTACAAACCAAAGTTTTAGAATTTAATTACACCTATATATAGTTATCTTTTAATATAAAATAATCAATAAATTAATCACTTGAACCCACCTCTCCTCATGTATAAATAACAACCCTCACCTCCCCATTTCAACCCCAAAAGACTTGTAGATACTCAAATATCCTCCCAAAACTATCCTCATAAATCTCCCAACTTCCAAGTACTTATAGTCTCACCAAAAGACCAAATCTCAGGTCCTCAAGGGTCTTTCAAATAGGGGATATTCAAGAGGTAATTTTCTCAAAGTACCTCTTTTAATTTATTTCCTTTTTCTACTTTCTGCCCACATCCTTAAACCATAAATTCATGATTACTCTAGAATCATGTAAATACTGTAGTTTTATGTTTCTAATTTAATATCTCATGTCCATTTAATTTCCCACCTCCTCTTATTCAAAAAAAAAAATTGTTGTCCAAGTTATTCTGGTTAATCACCTATGTGAATAATGTTTTTGTTATTTTTCCATTACCACCTTCACATCTGATATTAAAACTATTTTCATAGTAAAATAATATTTTAATATTTATATTATAACTTATATAATAGTCTTTAAATTTTATATTAAACATAACATCATGCTTTCCAAATTGTGTTTATAAAATAAATTTGTTTGTGGACGTGTAGACTACCGCCTCCTCAAAATGATGCGATTTGTTCAAACATACCATGGAATGTATTAGGGATTGTTTTATTAAATATATATGATATAAATGAAATATTAATACTAATTTAATGCTATTATATATTTATCCATATTTATATACATTTTATTTAATGTTCGTTCTTTCAATACGATAGGAAAAACAAAAATATTGTTCATGTGTACATACACCATATCCAGGAACAATGTTTTTAGATTGTCTTGAAAGATTATTATAAATAATTATATAATTAATATATAAGATATTTATATCATGTTTTATATTCTAAATATGACGGACTTAGGATCACATGGACTATTGACATCAAACCAAGTTCATTTTCGGCTCAAGAATGGAATATCGACAAAACGTCTAATACGAACTTAAATAATTGTGTAATTGTTATAACATGGTAATAAGTGATATAAAAAAGAATAATTAACATGAAAAAGTTAATCATGAAAGTATAAATTAACCAAAGCTTATTATTCAGAAAGATAAATAACACAAGTGATGAATCAGACTAGAGCTAAGGGACTTCATCTCAATCTTCTTTCATTAAGGCATTTCTTGATAATATTCACTTTTATTATTTTATTAGGTGTATATACAGCCACTATGAAATTTAATGTACATATTTTATCTATAATAATGTTAATTAAAGTTTTGGTAAATGTATTAATTAATGGACATTAAGATTTAAATGTCCAAAGTGTTATGGTACACCTTGAACGTTTAAATATTTAATTATAAAATATTTTTCTTCATGATATTAAATTAATTAGTTATTTATATGGTTATAAAAGTTTTATACATAAAATTTTATGTCTATATCTAATTTCATTAAAAAAATTAAAACTAATATTTTTATACAGATCATTTTTATTTCTTTACAAAGTGAAAAAATAAATGTTTTTTAACGTATGCGGCAACAATTAATTCTCTATCGTTGTAACCATTATTTGATATTTAGCTTCTTCTATAAGCCTTAATGTTTTATAAAAAAAAGAAATCCATTATTCTCTTTATGGGTGGTTTAGTATTGAAAATAATTTTGAAAGTAGATTTACTATTTCAATATCTTGAAATGATTTCTTCTGATTGAAAATGAAATTTTTTGAGTGAAATATTGATAATTGTAATCTTTTATGTGTTATAATTATATGTTGGTACTTGGAAATTTAACAGATGGTTACATGGTAAAACCAAATATTGGTGGTTACGTGATAAAGCAAAGAGTAGTGGTTCCATGATATACGAAGGATGGGTGGTTACGTTATAACCTCCAATGTATTAGGCATGGAAGTTAGTTGTATGACTATTCCATTTATAAGATTGATATGTGTGGAAGTCAACTGCATGGTTATTCCATTTATGTATGATTATGTATGAAGTTACCTTTATATGTCATATGTTATTTTTATGATTTTTATGGTAATATTTTGATTAAAAAAATGGTATGTAATGATCTTATATTCATTGAATAGTATTTACTACTTGTTAAAGGTGAAAAGTATTACTTTATGATAAAGTATTCATGGTTTACATGTTTTCTCAAGACTAACAATTTTCCTTATTTGTGTATCTGTTACTGAGATTTTTATGCTCATCCCAAGTTTTAAACAAAATTACTAAGATTTAAGGTAGGATAGAGACAAGGATGGAATCAAGAGAAAATTTTTTATGCTTAAACATGAAACAAAACCATGTTTCTTTTTAAAAGTTTCTATTTTATAAAAAATGGGTAGTGAGTAAAAGTTTCTACTTTAAAATATTTAAGTTTTTATGTGTGAGTTATGGTCTAATCCTCTAAAGCTCTAAACCTGAAAAGATCATCAATGTGAATTCTTAACATAACTCAAAATTATGTAATTTTTAAGGCAAGGTCCTTATAATATAATCCATTTTTTTATTTGGGGTGAGGATGAATCATTAGATAAGATATTAGTGATAATCATTTATATTGTTTTGGGGGGTTTCGATCATCACAAACTAGTTTTGTTTTATTAATTATTATCATGTATATATGTTAGTTACGATTATAAAAAAAGGTTAAATAATTAATTTTATAATATTTTTCAACCATTATAATGGTTTTAAAACCAAACTTGAATGTGATAAATGAAAATGAAAAATTTTCATCCTTGAAGGTGATAAATTAACAACTTACAAATGGCGTTTTCATTTTTTGAAAAAAAGGGGAGAGGAGAAGAGGTTTGATTATGGATTGTGCCATTATAATAATAAAATTATAGTATATGTAAGTTAATGGAGGTATAATACCATTTGTATGAGTTTATATAAAGATAGAATAATAAAATAAAAGTACTTGAAAAGAAATTAAAAGAAAAATAAAAAGTTTTTACCTCTTGAATTTCCCCTCCATGAGAACCTCCTTAGGGAAAGGGGATTGGTATTTTTTTGATACAAAGGGCTCCATGATGTGGGGGAGGGGCTTAAGAAGATATTTGAGAATAATTTGGGAATGTCTCAAAGATTGAGAGGTGTGAGGAGAAGAGTTGGTGAGGGGTGGTATTTATAGTAGAGGAGAGGTGTGTTTTCTCATTATTTTATTCACTAATTTATTATTTTGGCTCGAGACTATGAATAGATTGAGAATTATAAATAAATATATTAAAATAATGAAGTATGGTTTGTGAATATGGGATTACATCATCTATACATCGTCCATGACTCAATAATTCAAGTATTTAGATAATATTTTAAATTAATGTATTTCACTATTCACAAAAAATTCAAGTATTTTAGAAAAATACCAAAAATTAACCCTAACCATTTCTTTATGTGTAGAATTTATAAATGAACTCCATTTCATGATTTTTTTCAAAATATGAGGAATTTAATTTTTTAATTAAAATCATCATTTACTTAGAAAAAAACTGATTTTAAATTTATAATTTATTTTATAATTATTTAAAAATTTAATTAATGTATAATAAAATTATTTTATGATCATAAGACAAAAAACTATTAATTTATGAATAAATTTTATAAAAATAATTTTTCTTCTAAATCTTTATATTAATTATAAAATTGTAATTAAATATTTATAACTTACAAAAATACCAACAGTTAATTAATAATTTTTAAAACATTTATTTACTATGTTATGATTATATCATATTATCTTTTATAATATTCCAAAATTTTATTTATACTTTCATAGGTGATTTCACTATTCGATTTATTTAATTACTATTCCTAAGTGTCATACTACAATTCCAAAGGTCAGTTACTTTTTCATCATTATAGGTTTATTAACTTCCATAAATACCTCTTATCTCTTTAATTATTCATTTATAAAGTTTGTATTGTGTTCTGAATGTGTTTTTATGCGATTATAATATATAAAATAATTATAATAATGGAATTTCAATTGATAAAATTTTGGGTCGTTTCATTCTTCCCCTTTATGAAATTTTTCCCTTGAAATTTTGTTTTACATTATAAGTTAAAAACAAGGGAGGGTACTTATCCTTAATTTATTCCTATGGTTCCCTTGTTTCCTCTTCGTACTTATAGTTCTACCATAGTAATTTTACCAGGTGAATATTCTTGTTGCGTAGAACTTTATCTCTATGATAAAAGTTATTCCCTGGATTCTCCTCATAAGAGATATAATTTTTCCAACTGTACCACCTCTAAATTCAGTACATATGAGGGATATGGTATGTACTTCCTCAATAGAGATACATGGAATACATCTTATACTCAAGACATGGTAGGTGGAAGTTCTAGTTGATAGGTAACACCTCTTACATGATCAATGATCTTGAAGGGAACAATGTACCTAGGACTTAGCTTTCATTTCTTCCAAAAATCTCATGGTTCTATTCTCTGGAGATATGCAGAGGAATACCATGTCTCTAACCTTAAACTCAAGGTATCTTTAATGATTATATGCATAGCTATTTTTTCATCTTCAGGCTTCCTTGATGTGCTGCTGAACAGTTTTCACCTTTTCCACCATTTCAGGTCCTAGAAGCTTACGTTCACCATCTTCATCCTATTACGTTAGTTTTCTGCATCTTTTCCTATAAAATTATTCATATAGATCTATTTTGATGCTTGAGTGGAAACTATTATTGTTGGAGAACTCAAACAAAGGTAAATTTTGGTCCCATCCTCCCTTGAAATCCATATAAAACACTCTCAACATGTCTTCTAGTGTCTGAATAGTTTTCTTAGATTGTTCATTAGTTTAGAAATTATAGGTTGTATTGAATTTCAGCTCAGTGCTTAGAGCATGTTGGATACTTTTCCAGAATGTGGAGGTAAATCTCGGATCTCAATCAGATACAATTGATAGTGGTACTTTATGCGGCCTTACCACTTCTTTGATGTATATCTATGTAAGTTGATCTAGTGATAATTCCTCTCAAATTATGATAAAGTGAGTTATCTTTGTAAAATGATCCAAAACAAACCATATAGAATTATTCCCTATTGATTTATTTGGAAGTCTAGTGATAAAGTCCATTGTAATGTTCTTTCTCTTACATGTTGGTATGGATAATGGTTGGATCAAACCTTTATATTTTTTCCTTTAAGCCTTCATTTACTGACATACCAGGCACTTTTATATATATTCAATGATTTCCTTCTTCATATTTTCCCACCAATAGTTCTCTCAGATATCTCGATACATCTTTGTGCTCACTAGGTGAATAGAGAAGGTTGAGATATGTGCATACTTCAAATGCTCTTTCTTTATCTCTAGATTGGATGGTACACATCGTTGTGACCCAAATCTCATGAATCCTTCCTCATCCATTTTAAACTCTTAGGATTTCCCATTTCTGATAGCTTCCACCATTTTCTAAATTTCATCATCATTTCATTGAGAATCATTTATTTTATTCATAAGGTATGTTTGAGAAATCATTTGAGAAAGGATTAATGATGTTCCTTCCTTAATTATTCTCATGTTTATTATTTTAAGGTCTAATAATATTATATCCTTCTCAATTTTCATTATTGATAAAGATGTAGGATCCTTTATACTTAGAGTATTCACTGCCTTAGTTTCCTTACCAGGATGGTAGTGGATTGAGCAGTCATAATCCCCGATGAGCTCTAACTATATTTTTTGATGAATATTAATATCCTTATATGTGAATATATATTTGAGGATATTATGATCAGTATATATTTCACACTTTTCCCCATAGAGATAATGATTCCAAATTTTCAATGCAAAGATCATAGCCACCAACTCTAGATCATGCGTGGGATAGTTTTTCTCATGAATTTTTATCTTCCATGAAGTGTAGTCCATCACTTTATCATTTTAAATCAGTACACATCCTAATACCTTGTTTAAAACATAATTTTACACCACAAATAGTTCCACACTTTTTGAAAGTGTGAGTATTGGTTTCGTGATAAGACTCTTCTTTAACTCTTTGAAGTAGTCTTCACATTCACTAGTCCAGAAAAACATTACTCCTTTCTAAGTTAGCTTGATTAGTGGGTTTGAAAATCATGATAAGTTCTTCAAAAATCATTGATAATACCCAGATAGACTAAGGAAACTACAGATATCCATTACAGATGTTGGTCTGGGCCACTCTTCAATTTCCTTTGTATTGGAAGGGTCCACATGTATTCCTTTACTGGTGATAACATTCCCAATAATGATACTTACTTCATCCAAAAATCATATTTACTATACATTTCATATAGTTTCTCTCTTTCACACTTTTTTAGCACAGTATTTAAATTCTCTTTGTGTTCCTGCTTGCTCTTGGAGTATATCAGAATATCATTTATAAAGACTAATTTTTTTCAAGGTAATCTATAAAGATTATATTCATTAAGTCTGTGAATATTACTGGAGAATTAGTGAGTTTGAAATGAATCACTATGAAATCATAGCATTTTTACCTTGTTCTAAAGGTAGTCTTGGGATTATATTCCTTTCTCACCTCTAATTTGTTATATCTCAATCAAAGTTACAAATTTGAGAAATAGTTGGTTCCACATAGTTTGTTGAACAATTCATCTATCCATAGAAGGGGATACTTGTTCTTTATCATGATTTTGTTGATTTCATGATAATAAATACATAGGAACATTGATCCATCCTTATTCTTGATGAAGAGGACTAGAGAACCCCATGATGAAGCACTTGGGTATATAAAACCCTTGTCCAGATTCTCTTGTAACTTCTTATTCAGTTCTTCTAGCTCAATAACGGTTATTTTATAAGGTTTTTTTGATATAGGTAGAGATCTAGGAATAAGTTCAATTGATAACTCAACCTATCGGTTTAGAGAAAGACCAGGAAATTATTCAGGGAATACATTAGTGAAATCCCTCATGATGGGCATGTATTCAAGCACAATTCTCTCATTTGTCTCAATTATTTTTAGATATATATGATTTCTTATAAGTCAAAAATATCCACACTTAAGATGATTATTTTGAAGTAGATTAATCCTCATCCTTACACTTGTATTGAATTGTAGGATGCTTTAGGGTTTGAAGAGTGATCTCCCTTTTCTAACCGTTTATGCTAGCTTTGTATAAAGATAGTCAATCCATGCCCAATATAGCATCAAACTCCACCAAATAAAGTTAGAAACTATTTTATGGGAGGTTTGGTCCAGAAACATTAACTGGGTGGGATTTTTATACATTAGATGAAATAATTTCCCCATTAAGATGGTGTTGGAATAGTTCTACTAAACTTTAAAGATATTAAAGAATGTGTAAAACCATAATCAAATAGTATGTTCATTGTTCTTTAATGGATAGCTAGCATACCTTTCACCATATCATTTTTAGGCTCCACCTCAGTAGTAGTGATGGTATATTCCCTTATTTTTATCCCTGGAGTTTGTTGTTATTTATTTCCTCCAAAAACCCTTGACTTAGAGAAATGTATTACATAATTTCCATGTTTCTTGGAGTTGAAACATTACACTGCTGAATAAGTGTTGATCTGAACATTTTTTTCTTCTTTTGAATTTGTATGATTTTTCATATCCCTTAGGTAATTATTATCTATATTACCTTCTCTTCCACATTTGTAGCATCTCTTGGTTCCATTTAGGCAATTTCCAAGATTCTTCTTCCCATACTTTTTACATGTTCGATGTTGGGTATTATTTCCATCATGGGATTTATCTATTTACCCACCCATATTAAACTCCATTTTCCTCTTTTTTTGGGACCACGAGACCACTAAGAGTCTTTTATCTTCATTTCAACCTGAATAACACAATAGATAATATCTTCATATCTTTATAAGTCTCAAATCACTAACACTTTTCATAGACTCATCTTTAGTATTCCAAAGAAGTGATCCACATTGATTTCAATGTTCATGAAAAAACTGTAGATGTATCATAAAAGCCTTATAAATTTTTCCTTGTATGCTCTGATAAAATCGTCTTCCTTTTTCTTTTGTCCAATAAAATTCATTTCCATCTTAATATGAAGGGTTCATGGAAAATATTTACTAAAAAATATTTTCTTGAAATCTTCTCATTTCATATAATCAATTTCTTCCTTGGTATTTTTTTTATTTTTCAGTGCCCAACATTGATCAGCTTCTCTATCAAAATGATAAACTTCTAACACAAATTTATCTTCTTCTGAACATTGGAAGATAGAAAATATATTCTCAATGAAGTTAATCCATTATTCTGTGAGGAGGGTATTAGAAGATCCACTAAACATGGGAGTCCTTTGCCGCATAAATTATTCAAATGCAACTTTCTATTTATTAGGATAAGTACGGTGTTCCATGTGATTCAAGTTATTATTCATAACTTTATCTAGTCCAGGAAGTATGGTCATGAAGTGTTTATCACCTGTTCTCATCTATTTGGAATATTATCAGGTAAATTATCACATTGCCTATCACATTGATTGTTGGAATGAGTTATTCTATTCCCATCCATTAACTAAGAAAAATAAAGTACAATTAGGGGGTTTTAATACTTATTTAATAAGCATATAACAAGAAAACATTGATCCTAGAAAGATAAACTTGAAAATGAGAAGTATATCCTAACTAGTGATACACTAAGTTTCAATATAGGATATCTATGGTGATATAATTATACATAGGTTCTTACTAAAGTTATCTATTACTAATCTCTAAAAATAACTATACCTTTATCTGATACCAACTATAGAGGCCCTAACCTTTTACACATATTGTTACATGTTTTAAGCATATTTAACCAACAAATACATTCAAGGATTATAAAGTCTAGTGTATTTGGAAGATTAGGTACATGATTAAACATCATGAAACAAAAATAAAAAAATATTTTATTTAATCTTCATAATGATATATTAAATACCTTTGAGCCCTTATATTTGTATATAAAAACCTAGTGAATAAATGAAAAA
The DNA here is from genome assembly GCA_963277665.1 of Viscum album. NCBI lineage: Eukaryota > Viridiplantae > Streptophyta > Magnoliopsida > Santalales > Viscaceae > Viscum > Viscum album. Next base: position 1,403,434,194 of record OY728133.1, on the reverse strand, counting down.
AAGTAATGAGCTAAAAACCCAGTAGGGGAATAAGCATAGGAATAAACATAGAACATGGGTTAGAAGACATAACATGATAACATAAAAGGGAGGAAACATGAATAAATGTAAGGAAGTATAACATGTATAATATGGGAACATATAATCGTGGAATCATAGGAATGTGGAAACAACATATAAAATAACATAAATATGATTCCAGTCTAACTTCCAATACTATATCACATGGCGGACAAAATCTAATAAAGGAATCGGGTTCACTCTGTATCCCAACATGACAAATCATGAGAATAAAAAATAACCAATGAATTGGAGCACTATATGGGAACACACATCATAAATTTTTTATGAATATGTGTTCCACATAAAGAATCATACATAAGTAATTAAACATAAACATAAGGGTTACCCATGGAAATAATTGGTATCATAATCATTTCAAAGGAATAACAAAAGGGAATATCATAATGGTGTCCATAAAATAAAGGATTTAAATCATAAATGAAAATTAATAGGGTAAAATAGACATAGATCATGATAATTTATGTTAAAATAATGTGAAAACATGTAATAATAGGGTTTAATAAACTTTAGAAATAAAACATTTTAGTGTGGTTTAAGGAAAATATTAAAGATTATTTTAAATGGAAAATACATAATTGTTTGTATAAAACCAGAAATGAACCAAGATATTTTTTCATGATAAAATTAGTGATTTTATAAAAATAATGGGGTCTTAAAATATATTATGAAGGGTACTTGAAAATGGGTAATAAGTCCGGGAGGTCCCTTTAATTGGGCTTTCTTATTGGGAAGAATTGAGAAGAGAACCTTTTTAAAACACGTATTTCCCCATCAAAGAAGGATGATATTATTTTGATACATGATTTTGGAACATATAAACATAATTTAGAATAATTACATAAAATTAAATATCCATTACATTGGGTTAAATATAGATAAATAGTAACACGAAGGAAAAAATAGAGGTTTGGGTAGAATCCCTTACCTTATGTATGAATTAGTTCTGCACTTGATGTTAATGTTTTAAAAAATCATATTAAATAAATTAATTTATTAATTAAGAACCTTTTATAGATGTATTTTATTTATTATAAATTTATTAAGTTCGTTTATGTCCCTTTTTATGGGTTATGAGATTCAATTTCATCTTTCAGGAGAGTTAGTTTCCTTGGTTTTCATGATCAAATTACTTATATACATATACGAAAAATCATGTAAAATCAGAATGGTGTCCAAAATTAAAGTTATATGTTATTAATGAAAATTTATAATATTAAATATTTATATAAGTCCTTTTATATTTGGTTTGAGGATGAATCCTTAGATAATACATTAGTGATATTAATTTATATTATTTTGATGGTTTTTTGATCATCACAAACTAGTTTTATTTTATTAATTAATATCATGTATATATGTTAGTTCAAGAACATAAAAAAAGGTTAAAAAAATTAATTTTACAATATTTTTCAACCATTATATTGGTTTTAATACCATACTTTAATGAAGTAAAAGAAAATAAAAAAATTTATCCTTGAAGGCGATAAATTAACACCTCACACACGACATTTTAATTTTTAGAAAAAAAGGGAAAGGAGAAGATATTTGATTATGGATTATTCAATTAGCATCATATCATTCTAGTATATGTAAGGTAATGGATTTTTCATGCCTGGAGATAATAATAAAATAAAATAACTTGAAAATAAATTAAAAGAAAAGAAAGATGATTTTACCTCTTCAATTCCTCCTCCTTGAAAACCTCCTTAAGTAAAGGGGTCTAGCCTTTTTTTTGAGACCAAGGGATCATGGATGTGGGGGATGTACTTGGGAATATATTTGAGAATAATTTATATGAGTCTTAAATCTTTAAATTTTTGAGGATAAGAGGTGGTGAGGGTGGTATTTATAGTGGATGAGAGGGGTGTTTTCTCATTATTTTATTCATTAATTTATTATTTTGGCTCAAGAGTATGAATATTTTGAGAATTATCATTAAATATTTTAAAATAATTAAGGATGGATTTATATTATGATATTACATCATCCATACATTATCCATGACTTAATAATTCAAGTATTTAGATAATATTGTAAATTATCATATTTCACTATTCAGCAAAAATTCAAATATTTTAGAAAAATCCCAAACATTTACCCTAACCATTTTTTGAAATTTAGAATTCATAAATGAACTAAATTTCATTAAAAGAATTTATAAATATGATAAATTTAATTTTTTAATTTAAATTACCATTTACTTGGAAAATACTGATTTTAAAATTATAACTGATTTAATAACACTTTGAAAAATTAATTAAGGTATCATAAAATTATATTACGGTCATAAGAAAACAAAATATTAATTTATAAATAAATTTTATTTTAAATATTTATATTAATTATAAAATTATAATTAAATATTTATGAATTACAAAAATATCATCACTTAATTAATAATTTTTAAAACATTTATTTACTATGATATAATTATATCATATTATCTTTTATAATATGCCTAACTTTTATTTATACATTCATAGATGTGGTTACTATTCTATTTATTTAATTACTATTCCTAAGGTTCATACTACTATTCCAAAGGCGAGTTACTATTTCATCAGTATAGGTTCCTTAACTTCCAGAAATACCTCTTATTTCATTCATTCTTCATTTATAAATTTTTTATTGTGTTATTAATGTGTTTTTATGTGATTATACTATATGAAATAATTATAATAAGGTAATATCCATTTATAAAATTTTGGTTCTTTATATTTTTTGAATTTATGCATCTTATATTAAGAAACATGAGAAGAGTGAAATTAAAGTACAAGGGGAAACTTCCCTTTAAATGTTTTAGGTGTGGAGCTATTGGACATTATGCTATAAATTTTCTAAAATCTAAAACCAATAAATATAGTGAAGATTAAGATTATATACCAAAAATATTCTCAAATAAGAAAAAAATAATACAAAGGTTTATTATAATGATAAGGGTGAAAATTTCTCTAAATTTCGTAGGATAAACATCTTGTATAAAGATGGTATAGACAATAAGAGTAAAAATAGAGATTATTTTTCTCTGGTGGTGAAGATTCTAAAAATTTACTCATTTCTATAGTGAATGATGAAAATATATCAAGTGATAAAATTATTTATGAATGTATATAAGAATAAGATACTAATATTTAATTCTTGTTGAAGAGATAATTAAATTATTTTCTTAAAAATATTTCAAAAAAGGAGAAGGTGATCAAAAAATTTAAGATAAATGATAAGTATTTTAATAGAAATGAATTTATCTTTTAAAAATAAATTTCTAAGTTGGTTGATTAATTTAAAGGGTTGAAGAAGGTTATTAATGATGAGAAGGCTTTTAACATCAATTTAGAAGAAATTTAAAAGGAAAAAAGAAAAGGTGTTTAATTTTTTATAAGAAAATTTGATCAAAATAGAAGAGGATTTAAAGACCTACATATCCAATGTTTAGAATTATATTTAAAATTTTATTGAATTGTTTAAGAAGTGTGAATATCGATATGACCAAAATTTTAAATAACATAAATATGAGAATAATTCTGAAAATTTTGGTGAAAAATTGGTGATGAAGAAACAATTCATGAAGATTAAGGTTGTGGATAAATCAAGTGATGTTCCAAAATCTAGAAATTCTAGGAGCACCAACTCGAATGAAAAATAATCTAGAACTGGGGTATCTAGAAGAGATGAAAATTTTATTTATATGAATATCATGTAATTTTTATTTTATCAAAATTCAATTTCACATAAATTATTTAACATTATTGGCTCCAATAAGGGTGAAATTCAGTCAAAAACATATGGACAATATTTTACTTTCAAAGGTAAATATAATTTTTATGGTTATGTTGGTTTTGAAGGTGATTTGGGAATATAGACTATAAGGCATATTAGGTAAGGATTTAATGGCATTAAACCCCCTTAATAAAAGAAAGTTAAAAAATTGCTTAAGAACTCTGTACAAAAATCACAAAACAAGTCTCACATACTTGAGGAAGTTTTTTGGAAGGTGTGATCACCATGGAAATCATGATAATTATTTTTTAATCATTTTAATATTGAAAAAAATATGAGTTTCAATATTCAAGTGACTCATAAGAAAAATAAAAAAGGAAAATTGAAGGCCTTTATTGTGTAAGTTGCACTTAAGTCATCTAAAGGGGAAATTCCATAGATCTTGGACAGTAGAAGATCATTTCACCTGATAGGAGTTTTCAATCTCTTGAAATATGTGAAAAGGTGTAAATATGTATATGTGACCTTCTATGATGATGGATCTCTAAAAATTAAAGGATTTGGATCAGTAATTATTAGAAAAGATAAGCTGAAATCCAAAAACACTCTTTCTTTGATGGATTGAAACACAATCTATTAAGTGATTCATAGATATGCAGTGAAGGAAATGATGTGGTATTCAAAAATAATATAGTATTTGTTAATAATATTGAATATGAAAAAATTATTACAAATAGAAAATGGAATAATGAAAATTATTTCAAGTGGGTGATGCTGGGAACTCATGCCATCTAAGTATTAAAGAAGAAAATGAATTGTGGAATCAAAGGATTGTCCATATTGGACAAAGGAAGATGAATTTGATCACTTTAGGAGAAAATTTTCATTCTCTTTATTTTTTGAAAATAGAAATATATTGTATGTTCTTGATATTACAAAAGGGAAATATTTTAACTCTTTACACAATAAGTTAGATATTCAATCTACTCAACTATTGGAGTGAATTAATTCATATGTGTAAAATACTATAAGGAAGAAATCAAATAATATAGATTATTATTTTATTACTTTCATTAGTGACTTATATCATATTAATTGTGTTATGTTTTTGAAAAACAAAAAAAAGGCCTTATAAAAGTTTAATGTTTCAAAATAAGTGAAAAGAAAGAGTGTGGGTTTTCCCTCAAAAATATATATATAAATATTGTAACTAAGTATAATAATGGGAATTTTGAATCTTGTATTGAGAATAATGGAATATGAAATGAACATAATGAACCATATACACTATAAAAATGGTGTGTATGAATATAATAATGAGTGTTTAGTACATATTTCTCAAAAAATGATAGTCAAACATGACACTTCTCATTATTTTTTGAGATAAGTTATTGTTTTATAAGTTCATATATAATATTTTTATTTTCATGGAACAATATTAGACATTTAACCATATGAAATTTATTATAAAAAAAATATCTATGTTTAAAGTATCTTCGGTTGTTTGTAAGTCCTTTTATTGTCATGGTTAAAAGTGGGAATCTTGGAAAATTTTAGAATTTAGGAGTTGATGAGATATTTCTTGGATATCCTTTAAATAGAAGAGGTTATAACTATTTCAACAAAGAAAGTAAAAATATCATTGATTCTAATAATGTTAAAGTGATAGAACAATCCTGGAAAGAAATTGAACATGATAAACCAAGTTATAAAGCTGAGGTTGATACTATTTCTATTGAACAGTTTAAAGAAATACCAGAAAAATAAGAAAGTGTTGAAGATTTATAGGTTGGAGAAGAATATTAAAACATTTAAAGTGATGAAGAACTGATTCATTCAACTCAAAATAGGTTGATAATGAAATTTTAGTCTCAAAAACATCATTGTGTATCATGGAAAACTAATTCAAACTAAGAGCACCATGAGTAAAAAAACTCATATCTATTTATATTCTCAAGTTGAACCTATATATGTTGAAGAAGCTAAAAATAATTGAGAATTTATTTATGATGTGAATTAAGAACTTTATCAAATAAAGAATAATGGTACATGGGAGTTGGTACCCAAGCCTAAAGAAATGAATATCATTAGGACATAGTGGGGTTTTTGAAAAAAATTGAATGAGAAAGGTGAATTGGTTAGAAATAAATAAATATTTGTTTGAAAAGTTTATTCATAGGTTGGAGGGGTGTATTTTGATGACAATTTTTCACCATTTACAAGGATTAAAACCATAATAATATTTATTTATATTTCTGTAAAAATGAAATAAAATATTTTTCAAATGGATGTCAAGTCAAACATTTTCAATAGTGAATTGAAAAAGAATGTTTTTCTTGAGAAACCTTGGTTTTTATTACTTATAGAGGATAAAAATAAAGTATTTTATGTTGAAAAAGGATTTATATTGGTTGAAACAATCCCCAAGATAATGGTATTCTAAAATTGAAAACTAATTATGGAGTTAGAATTTTAGAAAATAAAAGGTGGAAAAAATATCTACATCAAATATTGAAAAATTATATCTTCTTATTATTTTTTTGTGTATATGATATTATATTTTCTAGGAATAACGGAGATAGGTGTGAGAATTTTGATAAAGAGATGACAGATTTATTCATGATTTCTATTCTTGGAGAAGTGTGGTATTTTATTAGTTTACATATTTCTCTAAAGTGAGACTAAATTTTTATTTGTCAAGAAAAATATTCTAATCAACTTTTAAAATGGTTTGGTATGGAGGATTCAAAGATAGTTTCTACACCAATTTAAATAGAAACTAAATTTTACTAATATAAATAAGGAAAGGATGTAGATCTAATGGAATTATAGAATAAATTTATGTTCTACTATACTTAACATCTTCAAGACCATATATTGTATATGTTGTTGAAATTTTTTATCAATATCAAACCGCACAAAAAAAATCCCATTTCCCTAATGGAAGAGGATTATCAAATATATCAAAGTCACAACATATTTTTGATTTAAAAAATGATAGCAAAGGAATGATTAATCTTTTTTCTTATACAAATTCAGATAAGGTAGGTTATTTTAATAGCAAGATATCGACATCTGATGAAATTTTCCATCATGGAGATAGGTGTGTTTTTTGGAACTATATGAAGAAAATTTCCATGAAAAAATAATATTTTAAGAATAATAGGTGGATGTAACTCATGCCACAACTATGATAACGTGGATGAAGACATAGTTTGAAGATTTTAAAGGTGAATTAAGTTTACACCTCTCTTGGGATGTGTTAAACAAATTGCGATTAATTTATCTAATATTTAGTTCAATATTCAAGAAGAAAGAACATTGATATAAAATATCATTTCAGTAAATAACTTTTGGATAGAAATTTGTTATAAGTGTAATTTGTTCCTCTAAAGGAAAAAATTTCCAATTCATTCACCAAAACATTACCAAAATAAGTATTTCAATAACTGAGGTTGATAATGGGAATTCAACCTCATACTTTTAAAGGATAAGGCTTTGTTTCTTTATTCCATCTCTCGTATTATCTTTGGATATTTCTTACAAAGGGGGGAATGACAACATAAATATTTTTATATATATATCTCCTTAAAATTTTGTAAAAGGGGGTGAATATTTTTAGGGGGAGTATCCATTTCTATGTGTTTATTTTTAAAGTTAAATTATATATTTTGAGAGAGATTTTAAAAGTAGAAAGATATGATTTTAGAGTTTTTTCATGTGTGTGAACTATTATAATAGTTTATTAAAGTATACAAAGTTTGTTTTGATGAAGTAAATGTAAGTGGTAGTATAATTGCATCATCACTATAATTGATTAGAGTTAAAAGAAGTCGATTCTTGGTCACTACTCAGTTATGGAAAAAATGGTTTTATTTATTCAATATTCTTGTTTCCTACATAAGTTTTTCTCATGTAGGATTATAATTATTAAATGGAGATCCATGTGTAATTATTTAGAGTTTTAAAGTTATTTATTTTTCTTGGTTGGAAACAAAATCCAAAGGGGGTGATTGTTGAGACCAAGAAGTGTTGAGGTGTTTTTGTGAGACACTGGTGAAATAGGTTAGAGGGGATATGATAATTTATGTTGGATTTTGTTGTCAACACATAAAAAATATTCAAAATCAAATTTATTATTATCTGAAGATACATGGAGACTAATTTAGATGATTCTTAATATGGTTAAAAGTGTTTACATATCATTGAAGGAGTTTATGATGCATGAAAACCAAAAGGAGATGAAGAAGGAGCTCTATGACACAAATCATGGTTTTATACCATAGAAGATATTTAAGGGGGAAGTGCTATGTTGTGATTGATATCCATTCCATATCTATATGGAATAATGATTGGGCTATGATGTGGGACAAATTTTCATGTTGTGGAGATTCTGAAATTGGGAGTGGGAAGGAAAATGGTCTACATGATCTCAAACCATAGTGAAAGTGCCCACACAACAAAAGAGACTCAATTAAAGTAATATATGTTTTAGAATAAGGACCACACCATAGAGGAGGCAGTGTTGATTTTTAGTGGCCTTATAAAATTCAGGACCTCCACAATATAGTGAAATTTTATGACTTAATGTACATCAAGATAAAATTTAACAGGTTTGGAGAATTTGGGACCTCCACACCACAAGTCATTTGTCAATCCTCATTAAAAGAAAATCTGGAGGACTATGTTGTAGTAAATGTACCATGCCATATAGAATAATATTTTTGTTTTTAGTGTATCTAAAAATTTGAGTACCTCTACATCGTACAAGATTCACCATTCCATAGAATGTTTTTGAAGTTAAAAAATAATTGGTTTGAACTACCACCTCAAGACTTAATTTTTGTGGCCAGGTTGTAGAATTAGTTTTTTGGGGAAATTTAGATAGTTATACTTGGAATTATAAAATGAATTTATATTCAAAATTTAGTGGTTATTATAACCTATATTCACTACAAATTATAATTTCATTGCTGCGATTAATATGGGATATGATCCATGGGTTATGATTTAATAAGAGGATTTGAATTTTAAATTCAAATTCAAATCTAAAGTGATTAAAAAAGGAATGCTATGAAGATTTGAAAGGCAGTGGATTATTAATAAGAAATAATCATGTAGAGAGAAATAATAAGAATAATAATTTATAGATATGTTATATACATTTAATATTATATTATTATGTAAAGTAGAATAAACGAAGAATAAGAAGATGATTGAAGTAGTTGTGTGTAAAGACCCGTAAAATTCAAGGAATTTTTTTTCTTAATTTTCTTGGGAATTTTACAAGAACGCAGTTTCTGACGGCACCTGATTCCGAGGCCCGGTGTGCCCGGAATCATTTTCCAAAGTTTGGCTTGGGTACGTTCAGTGAACGAACGAGTGAGTTTTTCTAACTTTTGAGCCGGTGCTCAGAATCGAAATATGAGGACACCGATGGAATCGCAGCGCCGGTAATTGCTTGGAAACACCTTTTCCGGAGTTGCGTTTGCTCGGGTGTGGTTTTTAACTTTTTGGGGTTAAGTAAATAAATAAAATAAAAGTGGTGCAACAAATTTTATTTTATTTTTGTTTAACCTAGATAAGTGGATGAAGTGGGACCCACAGTATTCTACCCAACTAGGTAGGATGTTTGTGAGGTGTGACCCACACGAGCCCCACCGTTTCTTTTCTTCCTAAACCCCATCCTTTAATAAGGTAACGCACCCGCACCCCTTTTTAATGAAGTCAACCCTTGTATTTAATTTCGATAATAAACGCCTCATTAATTTGGCGGTTTAAATGTTGCAATTAATTCACTTAATTGATTGTTTCGTTTTTGAATTTCAAAACGTTGGCTTGTGTGTTAATAAAATAAGACAACTCTTATTTTATTAAGGGTTTTTGGGTTGTGAGAGGTTTGGGAGAAATCACTCAAGTCGTGAAGCACTCCTTCCTCATGAAGAATGCGAAGAACGTGATGAACGTGAAGAACGCCGACCTCCGACGAAGGTCGACAAGAACGCCAGATCCTCGGAGATCGACGACGCGATGCTGATGAATTATTTCTCCACGGTGCGACGATCCCCCTTCCGCGACGCCTTCTTCCGCGACGTGCAATTCCGCGACGAACCCTCACTCGACGATGCTTGAGGTAGGGTTTTTTGGTTCAATTAAATCTATGTGATTTATATCCTCGGCATGTGTTTAAAATTTTTCGGAAGCTGTTTAAACCGCTAATGCGGTGGGTGCGGACCAACGAAAAAGTCCAAACCCACCGTTTCTTCGTTCTTGGTGTGCGGATCGACGGACGATGATGAAGCAGGCCACAAGGGCATTTTGAGGTCTTCGCAGTGAAGAGCCGATCCCAGGAGGACCGCTGGTGAAGATGACAGGCAAAACGGACCACCAGAGCGGGTCCGGTGGTCCGCGGCAAACCTCGCCGGCACGGCGGGGCCGGCGGCATGCTGCCGGGAAGAGACACCACGACCGAAGCCACGGCGGTAGGCTGCTGGTCCCGCGACCACGCGGGACCGAGGAGGTGGGATGCGGCACTCGACCGTGTCCGTTGGCAAGGAGCGGCCCCCACGCGGGGCCCGCAGTTTCATCCAAGGGGGCGGTGCCCCCTTTCGCGCGGCCGCTCGGCCAGCGCCGAGCCGACCCACTCTGCCGGGGCCAGGTCGGACCGGCCGCACCGGGCTGGGCCAGGCCGCGCCCAGCCGGGTCGGGTTGTCCCGGTTCGGGCCGACCCGGGGGGGGGGGGGGGGGTTGTGCCGGGTCGGACCGGGCCCAGACCCCCCATTTTCAGACTGTGTTGGTCTGTTACCCATAACTTGGGTTACGAACCTCCGATCGATGCACCGTCCATTGCTTAGCGATCCTTGGATTGAGACGGTCGTTTCGGTGTATTAAACTCAATGTTTCAGAGTACTTTGGGTTCGGCCGGGTTGGTTCGTACACGAAACCAACTGGGACCTCGGAGCAGAAACACTTATAACTTGAGCTCCGGATGTCTGATTGACGTGCCATCGACTTTGTTGGATTATCTTAGTGATACAGACCTTTTGTCTTACTCCGCTCGAGGTTTGAATGTAGTTGGAGTACGGTCGGGTTGGTTTTGACTTAAAAAATAATCGGGCCCCTAGGACGAAAAAGCCAATAACTATCAGACCGGGCGTCCGATTGACGCGCCGTCTGTGACGTTGAGTTCCTGTTGACGATACGGAAATTTTGGATACCTCAACTCCGGACTTCGTGTCAGTTGATGCATCAGCCCCTCAGCTCGTGGAGCGGACCCTCCCGAACGATCTTGCTGTGTGTGTGAACCCTAGAGCTGACTGCGACTGCGACGACGATGACGACTGTGCAGAAATCCTCCGTGGATTCGACGACGACGACTACAACACTCAGTGATCCTACGTGGATCAGTGCTACCGATCCTGTGTGGGTCAGCGCTCAGCAGTCCTTTGTGGGCCAGCACCTACAGATCCAGTGTGGGTCCGATCCTGTGTGGGTCACTGTGGGGGTTAGTTACCTATCGATCCTTTGTGGGTCATTGCGGGGGTTAGTACCTATCGATCCTATGTGGGTCCGACGACTTAGATGAATCAGTGGCTACACCTGATCATCTCTATCGTTTTATGAAGAAGTATACCTGTGTGAGCTGAGTCTTGATTTTCAATCCTTATCTTCGATAAGACTGACCTGATATCCTGTGTGTAGTACGTTATGCTTTCCTGTGTGGATTTGGTTGTGTTTTCCTGTGTGGACTGGGTTGTACTTGGGCTCGGATGTTGGAGCCGAACGAGAATTGATGACTTAGTTATATGTATGGCCATATACCTAAGTAGTGTTGGATGTTACTTCGTGATTGTATCTTTCCTTTGTGGATTCTGGGAGACTTTCAGGGGTCTCGGGGTCCCTATTGAGTAGCTTATACTCACCCCTGCACAAGCTATGCCCGCACTACATTGTGTTGGTTACAGACGACGGACAGCGCTGATCGTGGTTGAGGTTTGCAGAGCAGGACGGTACCTGGAGGTGGACCACTGGGCGGGACATGCGACGGCTGGAACCGAGGAGCTGTGGAGGCTATCTGTACCCACCCTTCAGGTGGGACTTCCAGTGGACGGCTTGAGGCTGCGGTTTTACTTTTCAGTTGATGTACTCCCATTTTCAGTTGTACTTTACTTTCAGTTTGAGTTTGTATTCTGGCCCACTTACTTTTCCGCAATTACTATTGTACCTAGTTTTTACTTAGTATTTACTTCTGCTTGCTTGCTCTGTGGTGTTTGTTTACTTTACAAAGGTAATGCCTTCCCTTTTTACCAGGAATTACACCTTGGTTCTAGTCGCCAGCCCCTGGCCTATGGAAGGTGGGCATGGGGTAGTCACGACACGGGCCCCGAGGACGGGTCGTGACAAATTGGTATCAGAGGAGTTCGGTTCTACCGCAAAACATTGGACTCTGATCTTTCTTCTATGCGAAGCAATAGTGTTAAGGGTATTGGGTGTGGTTATCAGTCCAGGGAATCCAGTGTTGGTGCGGCGACTGACGTATCTGTACACCAGGACCCTGACTTCTGATTTCCGACTTAATGCACGAAAACATTGATTGCATGTGTGTTTCATGTTTTATTTGTGATTACTTTGTGTCAGCTCACCAGGTATACTGTTTGACCATGGAACACCTGTTTCTTTTCAGGATGGCCCCACGACGGCAGCCAACTAGGGTTCCGAGAGTTGTGCGTGACGACAACCCACCGAGCGACGAGGCCTCGGTACAAGGCCCTTTGACAGCAGAGGCACCAGAAGTACCTCTACCCGCCGAGCCACCGATGCTACTAGCTCCATCCACTGACAATGCACGTCACCTTAGTGCACTGCACGAGTTTCAGCATCAGTGACCACCCAAGTTCCGCAGGGAGATGGACCCTCAGGCAGCCGATGATTGGCTGGAGGCAGTTGTGTGAGTTTTCAGGTTAGTGAGGACACCAGCAGACCTCATGGTGATCCTCGCAGTGAACCTCCGGCACGCGGCAGCAGGCAGATGGTGGAGCTTGATACTCCCGGTGCACGAAGATACATCTCTCCTATGGATGGACTTTGAGAGCCTCTTCTGCTCGGAGTTCATCCCAGCCACCCTCAGTGCGGTGCGCATCCAGGAGCTTCTACAGCTGTGGCTGGGAAGCATGACGGTCGCCCAGTACTCATCGATATTCACAGATCTCTCACGCTATTCGATGGACATGGTACGAGACCCATTCTTCTGGGCCCGTTCCTTCGAGCAGGGATTGAGGCAGGAGATCAGGGAATCACTGATCTCCCTCAGCATTCCGACACAGGCATGGGTATTGGAGTGAGCCCTTCTCATCGAGATTTTCCTTGCTGAGCCTGCATCAGCAGCGAGACCTACCGCAAGGCGGCATGTAGCAGAGTCTTCTGCAGTAGGCAGTCGACGGATGAATCATGGGTCCAGGTAGACCAGACCCTCAGGCAGACAACCTCAGGACATTGGCTCAGAGGTGCGGGGCACTCAGTGCAGAGCCAGTCTTTCGAGAGGTAGACAATGCTACGCATGCGGCGGGCAGGGCCACATGGCTCGTGACTGCCCGACCCGCCGTGCCGAGGAGCAGGAGACGGTTGAGGGACCACCCAGACAGAGGCAGAGGGTCGACCGTGGCGGTCCGTAGGGAGCAGGTGGACGAGGAAGAGGAGCTGGACGAGTAGCAGGTGGTGGGTGACACTTTGAGGCTCTACCACCACCACCACCACCACCAGGAGGCCCACCCCGACCACAGGGATATGGCGGGCAGAGACAGGAACAACTCCAGGCAGCGGAGGCCTATGACCACAACGCGCCCAAGATGATTCGAGGTATTATATGTGTATATTCCACCCTTTCTATAGTTCTTATAGACACAGGAGCGAGTCATTCTTACAATGCCGCTGCCCTTGTTCGGAGCTCGGAGATTCCGATAGAGCCGTTGGCTTGATCCTTACGGCTAGAGACTCTTATGGGAGCAGACTCGACGATTACGCACTGGTGAAGGCAATGTGACCTTACTCTAGGAGGCGAGAGCTTCGGCTGGGATCTTCTTGTAGCAGCGTCGAGGCCTTACAATGTCATCTTGGGCATGGATTGGTTATCTACAGTCCATGCTCAGATTGATTTTATTAGGCACAAGGTGTGGTGTGTACGCATCGACGGGAGCAGGTTCACCTTCACCGGCGAGAAGGGAGCCTTCGCAGCACAGGATGGACTCTCGCAGAGGAGAGGAAAACCCATCACTCATCAGTTGGCTATCCTCATCCTAGGAGCAGTTGATGTGCGAAGTCCTGTTTTTCCTGCAGTGGTGGATCAGTATGCAGACGTTTTCCCTGACGACGTTCTAGGACTACCTCCTCATAGAGAGGTAGACTTTTATATTGATATGTACCCCGGGACAACCCTGATATCCACCCCAGCATATCGGATGGCTCCTACCGAGCTTCGAGAGCTACGGGTAAAGTTGGAGGACTTGCAGGGCAAGGGATTCATCCGACCCAGTGTTTCACCCTGGGCTTCCCCGATATTGTTTTCCAAGAAGGCGGACGGGAGTTTGAGACTTTGTGTCGACTATCGTCGCCTGAACCAGGTGACAGTGAGGAACAAGTATTCGCTACTAAGGATTGATGAACTCTTTGATCAGCTCAAGGGAGCATGATGGTTCTCGAAGATAGACCTCAGGTCAGGCTATCATCAGCTCAGAGTTCAGGACGAGGACGTGCAGAAGACAACCTTCAGATGTCGGTATGGCCATTATGAGTTCTTGGTTATGCCATTCGGCGTAACCAATGCTCCAGAAGTGTTCATGGGCCTCATGAACCAGATCTTTCATCCATACCTCGATCGATTTTTCATGGTCTTCATCGACGACATTTTGATATACTCGACGACTGAGGAGGAGCACGCCTACCACTTGCGGGTTGTACTGGACACACTCCAAGAGCACCAGCTTTATGGTAAGATCTCGAAGTGTCAGTTATGGATACACAAGGTCCACTTCTTGGGACACATCATATCTGAGGCATGAGTTGTGGTGGATCCTGCGAAGATCGAGGCAGTGCTAGCTGGGGAGCCACCCAGGAGTGTGACAGAGGTGCAGAGTTTCTTGGGACTAGCTGGATACTACCAGAGATTTGTTCCAGACTTCTCCAGAGTTGCGGAACCACTATCAGCTTTGAAGAAAAAGGGGAAACCCTTTGTGTGGTCAGATAGATGTCAGCAGAGCTTCCAGGAGCTGAGACAGATATTGACCAGCGCGCCAATCTTGAGGCTTCCAGAGGAGGGAGTTGGGTACGTAGTTTACTGCGATACATCCGGGACTGGACTTGGATGTGTCCTGATGCAGGAGCAGGCTGTGATCGCCTATGGATCATGACAGTTGAGGCAGCATGAGCAGAACTATGCTACCCATGACCTGGAGTTAGCAGTGGTGGTCTTCGCTCTGAAGATGTGGCGACACTATCTGATGGTCGAGCGCTTTACAGTCTATTCTGACCATCAGAGTCTCAGGTATATCTTCTCACAGAAGGAACTGAACCTGAGACAGCGACAATGGCTTGAGTTCCTCCAGGACTATGACTTTGAGATAGTATATACTCCTAGAAAGGGGAACGTAGTAGCCGATGCACTCAGCAGGAGGATGAACATTCATCTACTTAGGGAGGTGACAGAGCAGCTAGCCGCTTTCCAAATATCCTTCATGGATAGAGATGGAGCAGCCTTCCTTCAGTCACTCACAATCACTCCTCCACTACTGCAGAGGGTCAGAGAGGCACAACGTGGGGACACCGACTGTGAGATGCGGCGTGAACAGATATCCTTAGGACATGCACCTGATGGTTTCTTGGTAGGAAGAGAGCACGACGTCCTATTCAGAGGACGTACATTGGTACCAGTTGCTTTAAGGGAGGAGGTGCTGAGAGAGTTTCAAACTTCCCCTTTCGCGGTACATCCTGGAGTGGCGAAGATGTAGCAGGATCTCAGATAACAACACTGTTGTCCGGGCATGAAGAAGGCTGTGGCTGAGTTCATTTCTCAATGCCTCACCTGCCAGCAGGTGAAGGCAGAGCACCAGGTACTAGCAGGCTTGGTACAACCCTTGGAGGTCCCAGAGTAGAAGTGGGACGACATATCTATGGACTTCGTGACTGGACTTCCACAAACTTCCAGAGGTCACGACTCCATTTGGGTGATTGTCGGCTGACTCACCAAGTCGGCTCACTTCTTACCCATCATATGGCAGCACGAGAACCTCCAGGAGAGCCCTTGGGAGCGATAGGCTCAGATGCGTGCTCAGTACCCACATTTGTTTCCCTAGTTTATGATGTATCTTTACGGGGACGTAAATCCCTGAGGTGGGAGTGATTTAAAGACCCGTAAAATTCAAGGGATTTTCTTTTCTTAATTTTCTTGTGAATTTTACAAGAATGCAGTTTCTGAAGGCACCAGATTCCGAGGCCCAGTGTGCCCGGAATCAGTTTCCAAAGTTTGGCTCGGGTAGGTTCAGTGAACGAACATGCGGGTTTTTTCAAACTTTTGAACCGGTGCTCGGAATCGAAATCCGAGGACACCGATAGAATCACAACGTCGGTAATTGCTTGGAAACAACTTTTCCGGAGTTGCGTTAACTCGGGTGTGGTTTTTAAATTTTTGGGGTTAAGTAAAGAAATAAAATAAAAGTGGTGCAACCAATTTCATTTTATTTTTGTTTAACCTAGCTAAGTGGATGAAGTGGGACCCATAGTATCCTACCCACTAGGTAGGATGTTTGTGAGGTGGGACCTACATGATCCCCACCATTTCTTTTCTTCCTAAACCCCCTCCTTTAATAAGGTAACGCACCCGCACTACTTTTTAATGAAGTCAACCCTTGCGTTTAATCCGGATAATAAACACCTCATTAATTTGGCGGTTTAAACGTTGCAATTAATTCACTTAATTGATTGTTTCGTTTTTGAAATTCAAAACGTTGGCTTCTATGTTAATAAAATAAGACAACTCTTATTTTATTAAGGGTTGTTGGGTTGTGAGAGGTTTAGGAGAAGTCACTCAAGCCGTGAAGCACTCCTTCCTCGCGAAGAACGCGAAGAATGCGAAAAACGAGAAGAACACGAAGAACACGAAGAACGCCGACCTCCGACGAAGGTCGACAAGAACGCCGGATCCTCAGAGATCGATGACGTGACAACGAAGAATCCTTTCTCTGCGACGCGACGATCCCCCTTCTGCGACGCCTTCTTCCACGACGTGTAATTCCGCGAAGAACCCTCACTCGACGATGCTTGAGGTAGGGGTTTTTGGTTCAATTAAATCTATGTGATTTATATCCTCGGCATGTGTTTAAAATTTTTCGAAAGCCGTTTAAACCGCTAACGCGGTGGGTGCAGACCAATGAACAAGTCTGAACCCACCGTTTCTTCGTTCTTGGTGTGCGGATCGGCAGACGATGACGAACCAGGACACAAGGGCATTTTGAGGTCTTCACAGAGAAGATCCGATCCCGGGAGGACCGCTGGCGAAGACGACAGGCAAAACGGACCACCGGAGTGCGTCCGGTGGTCCGCAGAAAACCCCGCCGGCGCGCCGCTGGGAAGGGCCGTCGCGGCTGAAGCCGCGGCGACAGGCTGCTGGTCCCGCGACCGTGTAGGACCGAGGAGTTGGGACGCAGCGCTCCACCGCGTCCGTTGTTATGGAGTGGCCCCCACGCGGGGGCCGCAGTTTCATCTAAGGGGGTGGCGCCCCCTTTCGCGCGGCCGCTCGGCCAGCGCCGAGCCGACCCGCTCGACCATCGCCGGGCTGCGCCCATCCGGTTCGGACCCGAACCCGGGTCGGGTTGACCCAGTTCGGACCGACCCCAGGTGGGGGGGGGGGGGGGGGTTGGGCCGGGGCGGACCCGGCCTAGACCCCCCATATTCGGACTGTTTCAGTCTATTACCCATAACTTGGGCTACAGACCTCCGATCGACTCACCGTTAGTTGCGTAGCAATCCTTGGATCGAGACGGTCGTTTCAGCATATTACACCCAAGGTTTAGGAGTACTTTGGGTTCGGCCGGGTTGCTTCGTACACAAAACCAACCGGGCCCTCGGAGCGGAAACACTTATAACTTGAGCTTCAGACGTCCGATTGACGTGCCGTCAACTTTGTTGGATTCCTCTTAGTGATAAGGACCTTTTGGCTTACTCTACTCAAGTTTTGGACGCAGTTGGAGTATGGTCGGGTTGTTTTTGACTTAAAAACCAACCGGGCCCCTGGGACGAAAAAACCAATAACTCTCAGACCGGGCGTCCGATTGACGCGCTGTCTATGACGTTGAGTTCCTGTTGACGATATGGAACTTTTGGATACATCAACTCCGAACTTCATGTCAGTTGATGTATCAGCCCCTCCGCTTGTGGAGCGGACCCTCCCGAATGAGTTTGCTGCGTGCGAGGAACCCTAGAGCTGGCTGCGATTGTGACAACGATGACGACTGTGTAGAAATCCTCCATGGATTCGACGGCGAAAACAACAACACTCAGCGATCCTACGTGGATCAGTGCTACCGATCCTGTGTGGGTCAGATCCTGTGTGGGTCAGCGCTCAGCGGTCCTGTGTGGGACAGCGCCTACAGATCCTGTGTGGGTCTGATCCTGTGGGGGTCATTGCGGGGGTTAGTTACATATCGATCCTTTGTGGGTCATTGCGGGGGTTAGTACCTATCGATCCTATGTGGGTCCGACGACTTAGATGAATCAGTGGCTACACTTGATCATCTCTATCGTCTTACAAAGAAGTATACCTGTGTAAGCTGAGTCTTGATTTTCAATCCTTATCTTCGATAAGATTGACTTGATATCCTGTGTGGATTACATTATGTTTTCCTGTGTGGATTTGGTTGTGTTTTCCTGTGTGGACTGGGTTATACTTGGGCTCAGATGTTGGAGCCAAATGAGAATTGATGACTTAGGTATATTTATGGGAATATACCTAAGTAGTGTTGGATGTTACTTCATGATTGTATATTTCCTTTGTGGATTATCCTTTGTGGATTATGGGAGACCTTCGGGGGTCTCGGGGTCCCTAATGAGTAGCTTATACTCACCCCTGCACGGGCTATGCCCGCACTATGTTATGTTGGTTGCAGACGACGGACAACACTGATCGTGGTTGAGGTTTGCGAAGCAAGACGACACCTGGAGGTGGACCAATGGGCGAGACGTACTCGAAGCGGATGGCTGGACCCGAGGAGTTGTGGAGGCTATCTGTACCCACCCTTCAGGTGGGACTTCCAGTGGACGGCTCGAGGCTGTGGTTTTACTTTTCAGTTTTTGTTCTCCTTTTTTCAGTTGTACTTTACTTTCAGTTTGGGTTTGTATTCTGGCCCACTTAATTTTCCGCACTTACTGTTGTACCCAGTTTTTACTTAGTATTTACTTCTGCTTGCCTTCTCTGTGGTGTTTGTTTACTTTATAAAGGCAATGCCTTCCCTTTTTACTGGGAATTACACCTTGGTGCTAGTCGCCAGCCCCTGGACTATGGAAGGCGGGCTTGGGGTAGTCACGGCACGGGCCCCGAGGACGGGTCGTGACATTGTGTACATGTACTATGCATACAAAGTGAAGAATAAACTTTTTCTTATGAAAGTTTGAAGGAGAGTTTCTACTTGTTTCATGTAGTGAAAATATATTGGAATTGGAATTGTAATATCTTTCCCCTCTTCATTGGATTGATAATCTATAAGGACATTACTTGTCCTTAAGAAACATCCCCAAGACACCAATGGATGGAAATAAATGCCAAGGGATTCATTAACAGATGGAGAATGATTTTTCCCTTGAAAATAAAACAACCCAAATAAACATGCCATAACCAAATAAACCACTACATGATGCATGATAACAATGTAAGAAAACTAAAATAAATTCCATATAGATATAACTAAACTACAAATATTACCATAGTGGAATACTACCAAACATCAACATACACAATGAACGACAAAACCAACAAAACCCAAATACTCCAAAACATGACTCCACATATCCCAACATGATCCATGATCAAAATCCACAACATAGACCATGTTTCAGGAATCATAACTAGAGAATTTTGATACTTTACCTTTTCTTGTGTCCTGATAAACAATATATGTAAAAGCACCAAAGTGCCAAAGCAGGGGTGAGTGATGAAAGTAAGTAGGATTTCCCCAAATGAATTCAATACTCACACCACTATTATAGAAAAAGTTATAACATTTATATAAAATAGTTTATATAAAAACAATTTTAAAAAGTTCAATATTTTATCACAAATACAAACAATTCCATACAAAAATATTTTTTTTCAAATAAACCAGTTTCCAAGGAAAGCACCCAAATAAGTCATTTATCATTTTTCTCAATTTATATGTTGGAATAACCCATTTAATTTCACATAAAAACCCACACAAAATCTCAACCACACAATATTAGTGTTACCATTTATGGTGTAACTTCACATCTATAACCTGTTCCTTTGATGGTGGTACTTCACGACCATTATCCATCCCATTAAACACACACTTAACCATTCAAGCCAACCACATGTCAATCCATCTTTTCAAAACCATTTAAATAAAATTTTTTTTATTAAAAACACATTTCTATCAATAAAAACCAAATTTCCATTTAATAATCATCATTTTAAAATCAAGTTACCAATTCCACTTTCCACAAAACACTCAATTTCCACAATTTCATAAACTGTCACAAAAGTTGGTTTTCAGCAATAATTGTACAAAGATTCCACAACCAATTTCTAAGAAAATAAATAAATTTGAAACTAATACTTAAATTTCTAATAATATTATTTGAGAGTGAATCCACCTACCTCAAAATATTTGGTAAAAATGATGAATGACAAAAAACACCCAAAAAACCAGGTTGAATCTCAAAAAAACCATCTTATATCTCTTCCACTATCATCAACAAGGAATAATCTAAAAATTATTATAATAAAACACCTTGTATATATCCAAAGTGGGTTATATATACGAAAATTAGAGATAGGGGAAGTAGATATAAAAAACCATGAAAAAACTGCCAAAATTAGGACTTACCAAGGGAATCAGCCTTCAACACACCAAGAAATGAATCCGGATAACATTTTATTCAATGGGGAAAAGTTCAAAAACCTTTCGAAGGAATAATACTCTAATTAGGTTTTATTTTGTGAAAAAAAGGTTATAACTTAATCACAACCCAGATCCACTTTTTCAGGATCTTGTTTTTAAACCATGCTTGGTTAGTCACACGGTTAGAAAAACCTTGTTCCATGATCTGTTTCAAGGAGGACCTCACATGGTTGGCCCACTCAATTAGACAAACCATGTCCCAATTATGAAAAATCTCTCTATCCCACTTTTCATGGTTTCTTCTGGGTGGATGCATGGTTTAAACAAACAGTGTTCCTAACTGTGTTCCTTCCCCTTAGCCTCAATCTCACTATGCATGTTTTCCTATAGGAGTTTAATGGTTTCGACAAATCATTCACCAACCATGAACCTTTAGAAAATCCCAAAAAACATTCCAAAGTCTTAAAAAATCTCCCAAACATCACCCAAACACTTTAAATACTTAATAAACATAAATTAATGGAAACTTACTTGAAATAGGGGGTACAACATGAATATTTCAAAACACTAAAAAAATTAAAATAATTCTATTTTGGTTGATAAATTTTGTGTTGTTACCCAAACATTTATAATTTTAAATTTCATGATTAATTATTTTATAGGATGAACTAAAGAATAGTTAGAATATGTGAAAGAAAAAGTTTCAAGGTTATACCCTATTTTTTTAAATTCGCTTGATGATTATAGTGGGTAGTCTTATCCTGGAGGAATCCATATCACACCAAGGACTAGAATTTTAACATTGAGATGTGAACCTTGTAAATATGTTTTATTCCCTTGTATTTGTTGGTGTTTAGGTGTGTTTTAGAAATGATAAATATATATTAATAGGTGAATATGGTTATTTCAAAAGAAATATAAATATATTATTGATCACTAATTCAACCCCCTCTCAATGATATCTCTTTAATCCTAAAGTGGTTCTACACATATCAACACCGCACTATAGGTTAGAATTTTTTTTGAGATAACTTCATCTCTGAGTGAAAAGAAATATTCTTTAAAAGTGATAAAGTTATTTCCCCCTCAATTTGTGAACTCACTACTTCAAAAAACTACTTATTTGTACAATAAATAGAACCACTAAACTAAATGGTAAAAGATTCACACAAACCAAATTTTAAGCAATGAGTTTTGAACCTACTTATCTCCCTTTGATGAAAAAATTCAAGGTTCAGTGGGGGGGCCCTCCCAAAGATTCATAATGACGTGGGAGGGGATGATCACCCATGTTTATCCTCAAGGTATCAAATCTGGACCTAGGAAAAAACATGATGAAAATATCGTCTAACTAATCTGTTGTAGGAACAAGTTCCAGTCTGATGTATCAATTATCCATTTTCTCCTTTATAAAATGAAATCAAATATAAATATACTTATAATTTGCGTGTTTCCCATTATTTTTATAAATGTATATATCACTTTAAATATCATAATTTATTCTTATATTTTTCTTAACTTTAAATATCAAATAATCTAGCTACTCCTTAATCCAAACCATTTAAGTACATGAACTAGTAGCGACAACATATTCAACCTCAATAGTACTCAATGTAACTAATTTATGTTTCTTGTAGTGATAAATCACATAGATGTCCCCAAGAGTAACATTCCATCAAATATGGACCATCTATTATCATAATCACCTTCCTAATAATCATATATAAATCCATATAGATTTAGATTATTTATTATTTTTTTTCAGAATCTCATAGATCACAGTCCCTTTGACATATATTAAGACTCTTTTGGCATCCCTAATATGTGACACCTTTGGGTCACTTTGATATATATCACATATAATCACAAAATAAAAAATATCATGTCTAGAATTTGTGAGATAAAGAAGCCTCCCAACCATTCTTAAGAAATATCTTTGATTAACACTCTCTACTTCATCA
Organism: Viscum album; assembly: GCA_963277665.1. Lineage (NCBI taxonomy): Eukaryota > Viridiplantae > Streptophyta > Magnoliopsida > Santalales > Viscaceae > Viscum > Viscum album. Next base: position 1,403,411,312 of record OY728133.1, on the reverse strand, counting down.
CATTTAGAAAATTTCATTACTATCTGAATGGGTGTGAAAATTGGATTTGACTCATCTATTTAAAAATTATTCATAATTATATAGATTACTTATCATAGGTTAATAAAATAAAATTTTATCTCAGCATTGATTAAAATCCCAAGAAGTATCTCATCTTAATAAGCATGGTAATCTAAAAGTTTTTCTTCATTTGATTTGAAAAATATTTAAAATAATTCTCATGATCACCAAGAAAAATGATATTAATAATATTCAAAATTATAATAAGTGTACATGTCTTCATCTCTTTAATATATAATATTTTGTCCACTTTTCCTTTAATGAATTTAAATTACTTTAAATAGTTTTCAAAAATTAAATACCAGGACCTTGGGGCTGATTTTAAGCCATAAAAAGATCCTCAATTTTAAAACTCTTATACCATCATCATCAAGAATAAAACCATTAGGCTTCTCAATATATACATCTTCTTAAATCTCACGATTTTAAAAGGTAAATTTTACATATATTTGGTATATTTTATATTTTCTATATTCTGACATGACAAGGAGATTTCTTATAGACTCCAATCTTACAATGGGATAAAAATATTCTTAAAAATAAACTCGTTCAAATTGAGAGTATCATTTACATACAAGGTTTGACTTGTTTCTCAATAACCTTACTTGATCATTTAGTTTGTTCCTAAAAACTCATTTTTCCAATGATATTTTTTTATTGGGTATTAGAACAATATCCAATGTAGAATTATTTTATATTTGGTTGAAATAATCATGAATAACCTAAATCTAATATTTATACTTCTAATATTTAGCTTCTGATTATGGTTCAACCTAAGAAATAAGTGAGGTATGATTTTCATGCTATAGCCTTTTTTGTTGATTCTATTATAGGTTCATCATATATCAGCTTCCTTTTAGTTGGTACAGAAGCAGTTCAGTCTCCAATGACATTTCTTACTTTCACATGATTCTTTATCCTATGATTCTATGTTTTTCAATCATTTTATCTATTTACTCATCATTATTCTAATTGTATTTTTCTTCTTCTATAATTAGTTCATCCTCAACCTACTTCTCATTGATCTATCTGGAAATATAATTGATGGATTCATTAATTTCTTCAAAAACTAATACATATAGAACACTCTTTTTTTATTGGTTTTAAAAAAAATTCCATCATAAAAAAACCACAATGCAAAGTATTTTATTATAGCATATATATCCATCTCTATTATATGGGAACCCAAAAAATATACCATCATCATCGCTTTTATAAAAATTTCCCTAATTCAGGTCTTTGATCATGATGAAGAAAATAATTCTAAGAAATTTAAAGTAAATCACTATTGGATTATTAATATATCACATGTCATGTGAGTTCATATTTGAGTTTGGCCTAAAAAGTATCAATTTTTAATGTGTACAACTATGAAAATAGCCACAATCCAAAAGAACTTTGATCTTTCAAATTAATAAAGCAATGTTCTCTAAAAATATACAAGGTTTCTATTAATTATTATAGTAATTCCATTCTATTGAGCTATATTGAGGGGTCTATATTAGTGTTTAATCATATAATTTACAAGGTATGATTGAAATTAATTTACACTATACTCCTTCCCATTATTAGTTCTCAATTACTTAATCTAAATATTGATCTCTCTTTCAACATCTCTTCTACAAATCCTGAATATTTCCACTACCTATGATTTGTACTTAATTAATAAAACTATTTTCATCCTTGTAAATTCATCAATTAATGTGATTAAATATAAGACACCTCTTATATATTTGTGTCTCGTAGGTCCAAAAAAATTGAGTGAATTAATTCAATAGGTATTGTTGATTGTGTCTCCATTATTTTTTGCCTCCCTTAAACCATTTTCCATTTTTGACTAGTTTTGAAAACATGATATCTATCTCAGATAAATTAGGGAAAATAACTTACCACATTTTCTTTATAGATCATATTTAAATTCTATTGAACAATGTGTCTAAATATTTTTTTCCATTGATTTTTATCTTCTATACATTATGAAAAAATACCCTTATAGCGACGATTATTTTTATCTAGTGGTAGTTTAAACCACCGCTAATTAGTCCTTTGATGGTTTTAGAAAACCTATGCTAAAATTGGTGTCGGTAATCAACATACAGCGGTTTCTTCTATTTAGTGATGAGTTCCAAAAAGTTTAGTAAAATGTGTATTTTTTGGTAGTTTTTCTAGTTTTAGCATTGGTTTTGGCTTTAAAAAAATAACTGCAATCTAGCGGTGGTTTTAACTACCGCTAGAGTCTGAACCTTTTACCAAAAGACCCGGCACCAATAAGGATAAAACGACTGCTAAGTCAAATTTTTTCATATTTAGAAGTGGTTTTAACCACTTCCCTAAAAAAATACCATAATATAGTGGTGTTTTTAACCATTGTGAAAACTAATATCCAATGGCAGTTTAAACCGTCGCTATATCAGGAAGGAAAAAAACAAGCTATAGGTTCTGCAGCCCCAGAACCTATAGCAAAAAAAAACAGTGAACTATCTTATTTCAATATAAACAAGTATGGTCATAGTGGAATGAATACCACCATGCCACTACAATTGATACAAACCTTAGGGTTCATGACATTTCACACAAGACTAAGAAAACACAACTTATGAATCATGACGTAATGACCATGGTCAGGATAAAACAGACTACATATTCTTAAACATAAGGGAACCCAACAATTATATCTTAACCTCCATTCCATAATTTAACTCCTAATTCCATAAATAATTTTACACTAGCTAAAAAAAACAACATCAAAACCCAATGACCTAATCCTCACACCACAACATCTAATTATATGTCATAGCCTTATTTTCCATGGATAAATACACTTGATCATGGCATGATAAAATTTATCAATTGAAATTTCAGGTATAACCAATACCTTCTCCGTCAATCTCCCACAAAACTTCCTCCCATGACCCCCAACACCAAAAATACACAAAATAAAGGATTGAGAAATCATTATCCATTACATTAGATACCTATAAAATGATTTAATTCCTTGATAAAAAAATACAGAATAATGAATTTCTAAATATTAAATAGTATAGGAAAATACCTCTCAAACATGATGAACACACCTTAAAAACTCTCAAGGAAAGGATCAAATTCAATAGAACTTCTTCCAATCAAGAAAACATCTAGAAATATTACCGCCATGGGGGATACCTCTAAAATATGGACTACTACATAGAGAAAAACTAATGCATTAATAATAGCCCATCAAAGAACCGGAAGCATACTAAACCCTAGGAAATTTGTATCAATGATTCTATAATATTTTACAATTAAAATAATAATAATCAACTCACTAATTTTAAGATAGCTAAAACTACCCAACCCAAAGCATAGATCCTTTATCGAACTCTAAGTGATCGTCTCACCCTACACTTCCAAAAACATTGTCACTTATAACTCAAGGAATTCATCCCAACCTCCTATTAGATCATTTTAGGTTTCTTTATATAGTCATAAACTTTTACAAGGAAAAAATTACTTTCAAAATAATTCAAGAAACTCAACCCATGTAATTTCATTTTTGTTTCCTTGATTCATTATCCACTACTTGAAGTTGAATACTCATACAATTCAACATCAAAAAATAAGTTTAGTAAATATCACATGAATTATAAAAAAATCACAGAGACCATCATATCATATAGTAAAACACATTAATTATCAAAACATGTCCCTTACATCAACCAATCATCACAATACTTCTTTTCTATGTCAGCATTCAACATACCATACCATTGTCCTGATCCCATCTAAAATATAAGAAAGACATAAAAAATACCCACATTGGATGCACTGATACATGAAAAACCCTCTCCACTAATAATTTCCCAATGATTAACTCTGATCATCACCCTCTCTACCTCTATCTTTACTTACATCTTCCAGCACCTGTACGACAATTATATTGAAAATTAAACAATGTTTCATATTTATATTTAAACTTAAAATCAATAAAAATTTGTCAACTAAATGATTTTGATGTTTTGTGATTTACCTTCTTACCACCAATCATCACTTTCAATCCCTATTTTCCTACCAAATTCTTTAGATGGTAATGGTCTCAAACTCATCCCATAAACTCGACTAGGATGCTCCTTCCCAAGGACTTAACCAACTGGGTCATTCTGGGATACTGAGTAGGAATGTGTGGGATTTACATTCCATAGTTCTTCAATTTTTACCTATAAATGAAATATCCGTAATATTATAAGCAATATATATTAACATAGTGACAGTTTATAATAATTTATTATAATGAGAAATGAATTAATACCCTAACTTCTTTGGAAAACTCATTAACAAAACTCCCATAAGATTTTTTTATGAACATTCAAACACACTTCTGTTCAGGATGATTAGTGGCCTAAACTCTGTGGAGAAATAAAAAAATTTTAAATAAAAAATTTATTATATTAAATAGATAAAATTATCAAATAAATATTTAAACTAATGAAAATATTACCAGATTCAGTCGGCTTCTAGAAAAACTCTTTGACCCCTTAGTGTGAGTATAACGCTTCCTCGGTATTCTTGTCATTTAATAAAATAAAATTAAGTTCAAAAACTATATTTTAAAAAATTCATGAAAAACATAGAAATTATAATATATGAAGAGTAATAATAAATAAAATATACATAACAATTATAATTAATGATTTCACAAATTATATAAGTGTTTTATAAATGATTGGATAACTACACATAAAATCATTTTCTTCTTCAATCATGTTGGTTTCCTGCCCCATCATTACTTAATCTACTTCATACACTCTTTCAAGACTAATATTTCTAATATCATGGTTTAAAAATAATTTTTATTCTTGTTGTTTATGGGATTCAATGTCAGAGGTCAAATCTTACACTTCATCACCCATATCATACAAGTCTCTTTGTTTTACATGAGCAACTACACTCCACCCTTCATCGACAACATCTTTCACATAATATACAATTTTTTATTGTTGTGATAAGATATATAGATCATGTATTTCATGGTCACCAACATCTATCAAGTGAGATAAGTTCACAGAAGTAAATTGAAAACAATCCCTTTTAACACCCCTAATAATATCCCCAAATTACATTTGAATAAAACAATAGAAAAATGCCCATGGTAGTTTAATTCGATAATATTAGTCAACTTTACATAGTATTACACTTCAAAAAATGTAAATATTCCACTATTATATGTTTTAAAACCCTCTTCCCAATCAACTATACGAAATCTAAAGCCATTCATGTTGTATGTATCGAAATTTCTAGCTTGTTTTATAGGACCTCGAGTAAGAAACTTCAAATATTCTGACAACTATTCTTGAGTATTAGTATTCATGATTTGAAAAAAGAAATATACATTATTAGATTAAAAAAATATATGTGTCAAACTAATATCCATATTGATTTCAATATTTATGAACTTACACATTGTGAAAACCATTCTACAAGCTATTTATTAACAGATTTTGTTATATATTTCTCATTTATTGTTCATCCTATCATTAATCTATTTGTTTGTATCCACAACTCTTTAATAAATGGGTTTTCAATTTCACTATTTAGTATCACATATCTATGTGCCTGTAATAATTCCATTTCTGTCAGTGTAACATTTGATCTCCTCCCAACTGATCATCCAATAGCATGAAAGATTTTTGATTTCCCATGTATTTTAGATTGATTGGATGTGTCATCAACACATCCAAATCGATTTAATATTATGTCAATGTCATCAAAGTATCTAGAAAAAAAGTTAATACACTCCTATACCAAATACCCTTCAGAAATATTGCCTTTAGGTTGAGATTTATTTTTCACTTAAGATTTACAATGCCCAAGATATATGTGAAATAAAATAAAAAAACATAATTATGTATTTAATGGAGTGACAATAATTATTTACTGAAACAAAAAACATATAAATAAAGTAACTCTCAATTGGATACATCCATCGATAATGTATGGGACCTCCTAATTTAGCTTCCTCAACCAAATGCACAGTTAAATGATTCAAGAAAGAAAAAATTATTGGAGGAAAGATCATCTCCATTGCACAAAGTGTCAATACAAATATCTCTTGAAGGTTGTCAAGTTGAAATGGATGTAGAGTTTTCTCAGATAATTGTCTGAAAAATGTACATAATTTGGGTACAAAAACAATAACCATTTCAGATAATAATCTATGCAATGCCAATGAAATCAACTGTTGTAACAAAATGTGTGAATCAAGGATTTTCAATCCATGTAACCTATGATGCTTTAAGTCAAAACACCTTGACATGTTACTTGAATACCCATAAAATACTTTCACATGTTTTAATATTCAAAGGAATATATCTTTATCCCTATTTTTCATTGAAAAAATTGTCGGAGCATAACTTAGATTCTCATCTGGCTAGATATCACACTTTATGTTCATTGCTTGTAAGTCTTCCTGACCATTGAGATGATCCTTCGACTTTCCATGATCATTAAGAAATGTGAAGATCAAATTATCATAAACATTCTTCTCAATATGTATCAAATCAATATTATTCTACATAAAATTAAATTCCCAATACATAATTTTGAAGAATATACTTTTTTCTTTCATTATTGCATTCTGATTTCACTTGATGATGCCCTTCAAACTCTTTTCCCATTATCATTCAAATGAAAAACCATTCAAAATTCTATTTCAACATTTCCAAGTTGTTCCAATATTTTAGAACCTATTAACAACTTTGGAGGTGGTCTACGATCAATGAAACCATTGAATTTTGACTTGGTCAGACCAAATCTATGAGATGCGTCGAGAAATCTTCGGTGACACAAGAAACACCATTTTCTATAGTGAGGTAGCCATTTAGGCTCAAAATCAAAGTTACAAATAGGACAAGACAAACCCGTTTAAGTCTTCCAACCAGATAAATTTCCAATTCTAGGTAAGTCACTAATGGTCCACATTAGAGTATCTTGCATTTTGGACATTGTTATAGAAGATGCATCATATGTCTCAACACCATTGCTCTATAACTCGTGTAATTATTCAATTAAAGGATTCAATTATACATCAAAATCTTTTCCAGGAATTTTTTCCCAAGAATAATCATTAAAATGATAAAATATGTTTGTTTCATACACATCCATGGAGGCAGATTGTAAGGGTTCAAAACAACTGGACAAATGCTATAACTGGTACTCAAAGTCCCTAATGGGTTGAATCCATTGGAATCCAATCCCAATCAAACATTACTAGGATCAAATTAAAAATCTTGATGTAATGAATCAAATATATTCCACGATTTTTAATCTCTTAGATGTCACATTAACCCATCATTGTTATTATCTAAAGAATTTCACTTCATGTGTTCAACGGTTTTTGATGAAATGAATAATGTTTGCAATCAAGTATTTAAAGGAAAGTAACACAAAAACTTTTTAGGTGTATTCCTTTTCTTCTTATTCATGGTAGTATGTTGATTCAGACTTCCAACATCACCCATAGACTTCCATCTAGAATAAGAACATTTTTTGAAATATTTTTTTCTTCAATCGTCTCCCCAATAAAGCATACAATCATTGGGACACGCATGTATTTTTGTATAATTAAGACCAATATTTTTAACAAATTTTTTCATATCATAAAAATACTCAGGGATATTTAATTCAAGAAAATAATCATGCAACAATTTCAATATCATGGACATCACCTTATTTGTAATTCCACATGGGCATTTGATATGGTACAACTTCATCAGAAAAGAATGTTTTGAATATTTCAAACATCCACTATACAACTCTTGATTTCCATCATCAACTAAACCATGAAATGCATCTGTATGTTCATTGAAGTTTTCTCTTACATTAGTCTCCATGAAATCAAGAGGAGGATCCAATGATATGTTACAATCTTGATTTGGTTGTCCTACAGCCTCAAAAACATCACTTGTCACGTTGCTATTTGTAACACCCTCAACTGGTTGTTTTGAATTTTTTTGATATTGATGTTGGTGTATTGCAATACTGAATACATCATTTATAAGGTTTTTCATTTCATTTTCCATTGTCAATGAATTTGGGAGATCATTCTGTGGATTAACATCAATGCTAAACCTTTCTGTAATGTTCGATTCTCCATGCCAAATCCAACACAAATAATGAGAAGGTAATTTCTTCAATATTAAGTGTTCATAAAATTAATCTCTCTTCAACCATATTTTAAATTTACATTTCAGACATGGACATCTTATTATCTCATAAACCGATCAATTGGAAATTTCAAAATCAAAAAACTTCTCCAAACCCTTAGCATACTGAGGTGTGTTCCTCACTAATGTGATCCAAAGTTTATCCATATATATCATAATGTGCCAACACATTATGAAAAAAAGTGAAAACACATAACTATTACTAAATAATAAAAGATATTCATATATACTGTTTGAAAAAAATATGAATATATTAAATAACCATACACTACCTTTTAAATATATATATAACCATCTATGAAATAATAATTATAAACACTTATGAAAAATAATAAAACTATTTGGACTATTAGAATATGTTGATGAAGAAATTGGTGTAGAGTAGTAAACTTCAACCCTTCATTAATTGATATAGAATAAGAAAATATAGGTCAACTAGAAATTCCTCAACAGACTAGTATAATGAATCCATGGAGTTATAAATATCTTTCTTATTATTTATCCACTTATTTCATTAGTTTTTATTTATAGACAAAACACAAATGGATAACATTATTTAAAAATCCATTGGATCTTATACACATAGGTGTTTCATAATTCTTCATCATGAATTTAAAATCTAAAAGTTAGAAATTAAAATAGAAACATATTACTGTTTAAAGTATCACGCTCAAATTCAAAAATACGCAATGTATTTCATTCCTGGTATCATTATTCAATAATAAAGGATATCTACCATTCCAATAGATGAAAGACACTATTACTTAAATATAATAGGGAAATTTTATACCTATATATCCCACATAAGGGTAAAATAATTTTTTCATAGGTTGTATAAGGGTACCTCATTTTTTTAAAATTTTAATAAAGGAAACCTTTAAAATATACAGCTCGCATAAAGATAAGATGAATTTTACACATGTTTTATATAGATAAATTATAATTCTATGTGAGGGTAAGAACAAATTATAATTATTTCATAAGGGTAACAAGTAAAGTTTTGTAATGGTAAGATTTTACTTAAACTGGTCATGTAAAGGTAAATAGAAAAGCTGCATAAAGGCACTTATAAGTTACATAAGAGTAATAAGAATTTTATAAATAATTCATAAAGGAAAAAAATAAATTCTATACAATATTTAAAGGTATCTCGTTCACTACACAAGGGTAACTTACATTTTTTCATGTTGCTTAAGGGTAACTTATCACTTGCGTAGAGGTAAGAAACACTTGTGTAAAGGTAAGAATCACTTGTATAAAGTTAAGAAACACTTGTGTAAATTTAATTAGAGCTTACGTAAGTGTAAAATCAAGAATACAAATCATGTTTAAGGGTAAAAAGGTACATATGTAAAGGTAACACACAAACTATAAATTCCATGTAAGCGTAAGAAAAATAGTTACGTAAGGAATATAAAAATACAATATAAACAAGAAAGATTCTATAATAAAGAAATCGGGGGAAATGATATAATATAACACTAGATAAAACTTCCCTAAATCACTAAGTAACCATATAATACAATATAAATAAGAAATATTCCATAATGAAGAAATCAAGGGAAATGATATAATATAGCACTAGATAAAACTCTCCTAAATCACTAAGTAACCATATAATTGAATGTGTTCTGGGATCTACCCTGGGAATACTAATTTGATAAGCAGTTAATAATATATGGGCATAACCACCTGAACTATCTATTTATCTCTATAATTTTTTATAGTGTATGGTTTTCTTATTAACATGTCTTGCATTCATTGTTTCAGGAAATTAATCCAAAAAAATAAATAAAAATGTTATAGTTATTTGTAAGGTACACATCAAAATGTGATAAGGATAGTCCTTAGTCTACTATGGATTCCTCCAGGATCACATGACCCACTATATTTACTCTTTGGTATTTACACTATGGTCTCTTGAAAATGTATAAGTTTGAATATCATACAACATATTTTGGTGATTTATATACTCAATTACATACTAAACAATAAATATTTATAATATATAGAGTAACTAAAGATTCCTTTATGAGAGTAAAAGTCTATAAAGTCATTGATGTGATACAGATGACTTATTTTTATTTTTCACTAACTTCTATATTATCATTTGTGTACTTATTTTTTTTTATAAAAACATAATGAACACAAATTTTTTTTTATTTTCATCTAAATAAAAATTATGAATGTTTCCTTTCTTGAATAATATATAACTTTAATGCACAAAAATTATTTCCACTATTTTATTTCTTCTTCTTTAGTGAAATTGATCAAAACTAGTTATCATATTATACTGTATTTGATAAAAATATATTATACAAGATATACTTGTTTCAGATATTCATTCTTCTATTTATAATACTAATAGTTTTTTTTTATTTCATTCAGTATCAATTATCATATCCCTTTCATAATATCTCTATTTAGAATCCTAATATATCGCAAAATGAAACCTTATTCTTCTTTGGATTTGAATTTAAGGTTTAAATTAAAACATATAACTTATTTAAATTTATTTATAACTACCCCTACTTTATTTTGAACCATTGGATAATAATATACCACAAATATTAACCATAAGGGGAAATTGAGATCTAAATAGTTCCACATCAGCAATGCATGTTCAAACTATTAAGAAACCACATATTGAAGTATGAAACCATGCATCACGATATAATTCAGTGGATAAAAAAAAATTAATCTAACTAATTGAACTTTTTTTGAGTGTAATAATCATTTTTTTTGGAGATATAAATATTGTTTTCACCCATTAAAACTATACTCTAAATATTCATAGTGCAATAAACCGATTGTGTTTGGGAAACTCTTGTCTGAATCAACTACAATGTGAACATCCTTACAAAAAAAAGTCGTCCTCAATTTTCTAGAGGTGTCAAATATATAATTTTATCCTATTTTCAATGTAAAATGAATATTTTGGCATAAACCACATCAATTTTGAGGAGTCTTTATTTTCAAAAAATAATTTACAAAATTTATATATCTTTCATGATGTATCTATCACTAATACTCTAGTACTAACAAATACCACATCATGCAATTACAACATGATATTTTTCCTAAGGGTGGAACCAACTCTACTACCCATATAAAAGTCTCCAAAACCATATGAGGGTAGTGAAATTATATTTTTACTCTTATCCATCATTTTTAATGAACCTTACCTCGGTGAGGGTCGGACCAGTCGTGATGGGAAGTGAGCATCAATATCGGTGGTGAGGGATGGGATCAGCGGCAAGGGATGGGATCAGCGGTGAGGGATGAGATTGGTGATCATCAGTATCAGTGATGATGAGGGTTCATAGGGCTTCGGGGGGTCATGGGTGAAGCATCGATGGGTCAGGGGAGAAGTGTCGAGTTTTCCAAAAAAAAAATAGCGGTGGTTTTTAATAAACCACTGCAAAATTATTTAAAAAATTAGTAGTAGTTTCATAAACCACTACTAAAAAATCACCAATGATGTGAGATTTTGGTGTAGTGATAGCACTGGGATAACATGAATTATTGGGATCTCCAATATAAAATAAATTCCCACTAGTTCTTTCCCTTATTGTAACAACCATTCTATCATCAATTATTTTAATGAGACAAATTTTTTCCTTTAAGATTACGTCATTGACTTTATCACATAATTGAATAACACTCATCAGGTTATGTTTGAGCCCATAAACAAATAAAACCTCATGTGAGTTCAGTTTGGATGGTTTAATTTTAGTATAAATAATTCCCTTGATTTTTAAAGATCACTAATTCCCAAAGGTCACAACACCTATATCATGCTCCTTAATATTTTTTAAGATCTTGTTATCTCTTTTAATATATGAATAGGATCCACTATAAAGAATCCAAGGTATGTTCTTCTTGCTGTAATTCAAAGTAACATTCACAATTAATGATTTTTAATCCTTTCTTCTCTATTGAATCTTCTTTCCTTTATAAATATGTTGTTATTGAACTATAACCATGGTCAAACATTCCTTATCAAGGTGAAATTTCTATTCAAACCCTCCAAAAATCTTCTTAATCCATTAAAACCTATTTAGGATAGGCCTCACATATGAGTTATCATTTTCTATTTGTCCTTTCATAGGTCTGTTACTACTATTCATTTAGTATCTCCCTCTAAACCTCTAAATTCTTTAATTTTAAGGGAGAGATATTTTGTATCATAAAACATAGGCTTTATATCCATAGGTTCCACAACACCAATAGTATCTACTGTGGTTTTATCTTTTATAAAATAGTTGTGTCTTCCATTATAAATCTACTTATTGTTTTGACACAAAATCATTCTTATTATTCATGGTTTTTGGAGAACCTTGGTTCTTCTAGTCATTATCTATCACTTTAACTGTATTGAACTTCCTTTGAGGGTTTATATTAACCTAGGTTTTCCCAAAATTTATCATGGAACTTGTACTGTTTAATTGTATATATTTAATATTTCTAAATTTAACAAGTCTTGGCATTAATTGATTTTCCATATAACTTTTCTAAAAATTCTGAGATGAATCTTCATTTACATAAATAGCATTTTAATAATCAATATTAATTTTTTTAAAGGGACTATTCAATGTTAAAATAAATTTATTCAAACTTTTTAAGTTCCTATTCTTGAGTAACCATAATATTTTTTGATTCTTTTATAACTCTTTCTTGTGCATCCATTTTCACCTTTAGAATTTTGATCTCCTCAATGTACTCATTTTTCTTAATATAAAACATTTCCCTAACTTTATTCATTATTTTAACCTCCTTCTTGGAAATTTTAACTTTCTTCTTGATCCTAATGTTCCTTTAAGATATAATTCAAGTTATATCCTCAACATGTGAATTGTGTAGGAATAATATCTTTATTCTTCTAAATAATTGGATTTGTCTTATTTGATTTCATTATGTTTCATAAAATTAGTGAATTTTCTAACACATTCTTCCTCTAACTAACTATTAGATAAATATCCGCCTTCTTCCTCATTTCTTAAAATGTTAATATTCTTCCTTCTTAGTGTCCTCTTTTTGTTTTCATAAAATTTACTATAGCTTTTATTATATTTTCAATTTAAATCACATTATAGTTTTTCTTCTTCTTCCTAATCATCATTTTACTCTATAGATTTATTCTTCTTAGAATATTATGTAATAAAATTTCCAATTCTTCTATAATCAAATCATTTAATTGGAAAATTTCCTTTATATTTTCCTTTTCCTTTCTAGAGATTTTTAGATAAGATATCAATGAGTTTTTTATGTTTCTCATCACTCTCATCATCTTTATTCGAGTCACTTGAGGACTAATATTACTTTTACTTTATCTTAAATTTATTCATGGATTTAAAATAAATTTCCAATTTAGATTTATTCTTTAAAATATGTGATTTTATCTTCTCATAATCTAGGATCTTGTTGTGAAGGTTATCAAGAGATATATCATGATTTTTTTTCAAAAGATGATATTTTTGGGTCAAATCAATCTTGAAAATTCCACATTAATTTTTTGACTGTAGTTAAAACAACAATATTTTCCCCAAATACTCATATATAACTTAATATCTAATTAAACCCTATGAAATAGTCTTTAATATTCTTATCTTCAAGCATTCTTATATATTCAAAAAAATTATTTCTCTTTTCAATTTTTATTTTTTTATATTAATGTTTCTCTTATACATGTTCTCAAGCTTAACCTATATTTATTTTGTTTTATATATCTCCATAACCTTATTATATACTTTACTAGAAAAATTTTCAAACATATAATTTCTTTTATTCCCATCAGTTTCAAGGTTCCTCTTGTCTGCATATGTCATAGCACCGTCCCTTGCAATTGGTAGATAGCCCACAGTGACAACATCGCTCACTTCCAATCCTTATGATAGAAAAATGGAAGTAGTCTATTTTTATACACATGAAATTTATTTCCATAGAAAAATGGAACACATCTACTATTCACAAAATTTTGATTCTCTATGACAAACCTTCAAACAGTAGAATCGCAAGGGAGACCTTGTCTTTTATACCACTTATAGTTCTTGAATAAAATGGTGTTCCACTAAGGGGGGAGGGTGGATTAATGGTACTTGTTTTTTTAAAAATAATTTATTTTTAGAATAAAACCCCTTTATATTTTTTAGATTTGTGATCTAATCTTTTTAATACCTCCTTTCCCATATGAAAGAATAAAATGAAGTCAAATAGCATTAGAGAGTTTTTACAAGGTTTATCCTTGATGTTAGGGCCTACTATTTGACATGATAAAGATTTGGTTTTTTCATAGATTTTCTTTTCACTATAATTTTTAGTAATTATAAACACCCTAAATTAGAACACAAGGTTTTCATAGGCATCATCCACTTCTCTATGCAGGCGAGTTTTATCCACTTCCCACTGTTTGAATGTTTCGAATTGTTTAGACAAAAACCACATGTTATACAAAGATTCTTCATTCTCTATAGAATGAATTAGATATTAAATGTGCATATAAATACCTCTACATAAAATATATGGTATTATTCTATAAGTTCCTTGAATTCCAAAACAAATACAGTGAAGTATCAATAAATTTTCCTTCCTATCACCAGTTCAGAATGAACAAATCATGCATCAGATAATGCAAACATGAACTAGTCATTTTTTATTCCCAAAAAGAATCATCTAGATTAATGGTAGTAGAATAAACCTACCTTGATATCTTCAGAAATAAGAGTGCATCACAGGTTTATGTTTCTAAAAAATATCTCTATTCGATACTATAGAGTACAATACTCTCTCAAAAATTTACAAACTTATTCATCACCATAATTTAACTTTTTATATTCACAATAATCATGAGTAATATTATCATCTTTAACTATGATAATAATTTAAAATATTGAATTTGAAATCTTATCAAAATCACCCATTATCATTCTCATGTAATATTATTAAAACTCCAATAAATCTAGACTTGAATCACAGATATTAACTGATCCCATGAAATTTTAGAAAATACATGAACAAAAAAACCATTATCTGAAATAATTCCCTTTTCTTCAAAATTAAATTTTTTAGAAATATTACATTTTATATTTATTACATGACTTTAAAATTTATAAAATCAATGAATTTATACACTCAACCTATAAACAACTTCTTAGAACTTTATAATTCATATGGTTTCTTATGATGTCTGATGTTGAGTAAAGTCATACCCTTATCATGAAATTCATACACTCAACCAAAAAATAATGAAACAAATTCATATAATGGATCAATTTAATGTAATCTATACTGAATTATAATGACTAAAAACACAAATTACTATGTTGAATTCATATGATGATGTTTTATGATCTACTTGAATTTATATGATTAATAGAATGTCTTACACTGAGGTCTTATGATAAAATCATACAATCTTGAATTTTCTATTTTCCCACCTCATCTAAAATTCATACAAACCTCAATGTCATATGATTCGAAAATTATATTGATTAATTAATAAAATGAGAAATTACATTTGGACTTTAAGTCAGATGCTCGATCAAAGGTGTATGCTTATCTCAAATTCCAATGGTTTTTTCTTACCATTAAATACTGATGATGAAGTATTATGATGAATAATTATGGCAGAGAAAAATCATATGATGGATTCTTAAAATAAAATATATTCCTATAATATGAATTAAAGTCTTATAATCCACTTTAATTCATACAATCTGCAAATACCCTAAAAATTAAAACTGTTTAAAATAACTCATAATCATTCAAAAACACTCCAATACACTTCCAACATCATTAAAATAACTTCTCAAGAAACTAAAAATATTTATCATATAGGTTTGAAAATAAAAAAAAAAAATAATAAATATAATTTTTATTCAATTAGTATAATATTCCTAAAGGAATATGGATTCTAAAAGGCTGGTGGGAGTATATTTGGAATTAGAGAATAAAAAAGTTAACAAATGAAAGATTATTACATTAAAAAATTAAGAATTTTGTTCATTAAAATATACTAAAATAATTTTAGGATTTGATGGTAAATATACAATGTAAAGTTCCATTTAGTTATCACAACATAGAAAATTTCACTTAGTATCCTAAAAGATTTTTGGGTATGTTGGTAAAGATACAATGTAAAAGTTACATTAGTTACAAGAGGATTTTAAGGAAAACATTTAATGGAAAGGGTTCTAAAAATGATGATGATGTAATTAGAAAAGTTATAATTAGATAATGGAAGTTATTAACATTGTAATATTATATATTATGGAGTTAAAAAGTTTGAATATTTTAAGGAGTTGTGTGTTTTGAATATGATTCCTAAGTCACATTATTATTCCAACTATCTTGATTAATAAATTGTACTCACTAAAGATTTTAGTGAGATATTTTTATTAGATGGTCACTTATAGATGTGGCAGGCATTGTATACAAATGTAATAAGTCTAAAAAAATTCTAAAGGTACATCAAAATAAAGGATGATTTGGGAGTCTATCATATATTATATGTTATACATGATCTTATTTATGGTTTTGTTAAAATAATTATAAAGAGTTTAAGAATATAAAATGTATCATGAAATTATAAGGCAATATCCATTTTATCAATATTTCATGTTGGTTTCATATATATATACACAAAGTTCATAAAGTGTAATGATAATTTAACTCTATAAGTATGTATTTGAGTTATCCTTAACTGATTTTTGTCATGGATTATTATATATTATGAAAAAATGTTATGTCTAACATGAGTGTGATTATTTTATTGAGATATTGAATATGTCCATGAGGCACAAAATGGGGTTATTTACTGGATGACCCATAAATTATACCATATAGAGTTTCATACACTATGTATTTGGTATACTACAGGTGAATCGTTCATATCTAAAGTCTCCACTACCATAGGTCAATGATATACTTAGCATGATAACCTTAATACTTTTATACATTTCTTATAGAATCTATGAGGATTATCTAATTAGGTGTGGTTGGGTATATTGTTGATCATTTCGTTGGTTGGAGCTCAAAAAATATAGGATTTTACATCTTGTATGAATATTATGACATCTAACTCATATATTGAGATAGGATTGGGAAATATATTTTTGTAATTAGAAGGACCATATATTGTTTTTATCTACTCAAATGAGGGGCATGTAATGTACTCCCTTACTAGATGAATGATATGTGATGTATTTGTCGATCTGACTGGTCTATACTTGGATATTCAAGAATATATGAGGAGTTTATATGGTATTGAAATACCTTGTGTCCCATATTCACACGATGTCTTATAAAAAGGAATCATATAAAAATGTATGCTTGTATATGATGCAGTCAATGGATACAGGTATAGAGATATATGTTTTTAATATATATCATGTTAGCTATATTTATATAATGAGTATCATTAATGATTTTATAGAGACTTCTCATTACTTACATTTATGGATATAGTGATTCATATATTTTTCACCCCTACAAATTTTTGTGGGGTCACACTTTTTGGTTGGCCTAATGAGGATTGAGTTTGATTTATAGAGATTCTCTAAAAGTGGTTTAGAGTTTTATCCAAAAGAGTTTAGGACTAGGTATTAACAAGGTATTTCATATAATGTAATATAAGGTGAAGTTAATGGTAAATTTCCTAATGTTTTTTGGAAGATATTAAAAATGAGTTTTGGATGTGGTTTCATAAGTCGACTTATATGATACGACATAATATAAAATTACATGAATGTATTTTTGGATTTAGTGAAAGTAGGAGATTGGAAGGGATATGATAGAAATATATGTATTTTATAGTGTGATAGGGCTTGTTGTATTGTATGACAACCATAAAAAAAGTATTATATATTTTATCCTATGGGAATTTCATATTTTATGACCTAAATATTTCATATGATAACTATTTGGTATATTGTATTGTTTGATATTATTGATTCCTAGTGCCATGAATCAAATGGTTCAACTCATTTGGCATTACCATGAATTATTTATCCATTCAAAAATTAAGGAGTTAATGCTCAAATCTCCTTAACACATTAGCTATCATTAAAGGATACGAGAGAGTTAATGGGATGAGGATTATAAAAGTTGTAATGAAATGAATTAATTATACGTTTGTGAAATGTATGATTAAATTCATGTCTTGGAGAGAATACTCAAGGCCAATATAAAATAGGTCAGTCTATGAGTCTAGTGTATGTGATCTCATTTAGTGATCTTTGGATGAATTTTTCTTCCTCTAGACGCACTTATTCCTTCTCCATTATTTTATTTTGAGATACTAGCATATAATGATGGTTTAAGGGATCCCTCTCAAAGAATTTGGGTGATTAAGTGTAATCCATGGATACACCTTAGATGGAATATCCTTATAGTTTTTCCATCGTGATCTTTATTAAGCACAAAAATAATGAATTTAGAGTTTAATTCAATGGTGTAAGGTATAAATTTTCATTTCCAGTATTGTGTTATTTCAAATTCAATGACTTGGTAATATTTTGTTTCATGGATCATATTCACTTATGTTGATTTGGTTAATGGATAACCATCCCTTAGAAACATATCATTACATTGGATCCACTATTGATACCTTGATCTTTGAGGAGTCCATGACTATTTTCTTATTATGTGTCTTAAAGTTAGAGATTCAAGGGTTAAATGTGAGGGTTGACCAGAATAGAGGGCTGAGATGATGTTTAGTGGTCAAGAATATGAGGAAGAAAAGTTAGTCTTAGTTTAGGATTGTTAAGTGTTATCATTATGGGAAGTAAAGTCATATTAGGTAGTAATGTTTAGAGAAAATATATTCTATGGATGGTGAAATTCAATATAATCTTGTATAGATTCATTTTGATAATATTGATGTTTTGTAAGATGTGTTTTTGATGTCTATATGGGTATAAAGTATATCCAAATCTAGGTGTTCATTCAATATGTGTCCTAAAAGGGTCTTTATTCTCAATAATTACTAGAAATTAGAAGAGTGATATCGTTATCCCACATTAAGAGTTGTAGGGTCATGTTTGAGGGTTCAGTGATGATATAAATACATGATATCACTTTTTTAATATCTTGAACTATATTGAATATGTACGTGGGTATAAGATCTAATTTCAACACCTAATCTAGATCAAGGTGAGTTTTCCTTGGGTTCTTATCTAGTTTTCATAGGTTTAACATTATATTTCTCAAGGTTATAATAATTCTTTATGTATGGATTGTGTGTGATTTACATTTTTATCATGTTAGAATATGGAATTTATAATATAATAGTAATTTAAAATATTGTTTACTTAGGTGGAGAGTTATTTCTAAGTCTAGTGTTTTATATTTAGGTGGAGTAGTTTATTTATTAGTTTACTTGGGGTCTCACCGAAGTTGATATTTTTATTTTTTTCTATATTTACATGAAATTTTTAAAATTTTGGTTTTTCATTTAGAACCAATCATTTTTTAATGATATTAAATTGTTAAATATGAATGATATATAGGTAATGAAATGTTTTTATTATAGGTTGGATATCTATTTTTTGGTTTGTGTTCAACAAGTTTAGTGAGTTGTTCCAAGTTTATTTTTGGAATGATCTTAGCTTGAAACCTA
Organism: Viscum album; assembly: GCA_963277665.1. Taxonomy (NCBI): domain Eukaryota; kingdom Viridiplantae; phylum Streptophyta; class Magnoliopsida; order Santalales; family Viscaceae; genus Viscum; species Viscum album. The sequence continues at coordinate 1,403,391,437 of OY728133.1, read as the reverse complement.
GGTTGATGTTAAAAAGTTCTATGTTATTCTTATGTTATTGGATTTTTTTTAATTTTTATTACATTTATTAGATTAATTATAAATGTTATTGAATATGGGTAGGCTATACCCTATGATATATACTAATGTTAATTCAGTTGATAGTTTGACTAATGTTGTTTAATTTTCATACTCAGTAAGTGTTTATTTTTTATAAAATTCTATCTAGATTAAGGGATGTTAGGTATATAAACATCATAATACTTGGTTATGTATTAATATTTCAATGTTTATATTTATTAAAATATGTTTTAAAATATGTTCAAATTAAATTGAATTTTAATTGATTTATATTTAGTAGATTTGGATGCCAAAGTATGTCATTGAACACCATCACCTAATATAAAATCCTTTGAATCTAGATGAAGGAAAAATCACAAAAGGATAAGAAAAGGAGATAAGAAGGGTGATAAAAACAATGTAGTCCATCATTTTTGCCTAATAAAAATGGATGATCACTACAATTATCAACCCAGGGAGATTCTATTTAGAGAGAAAAACCAAGCACTGTATATTCCAAGTAAAAAATATTATTTTGTTTGTTTCATGTGATTAGAAATAAATATAAAGTTTTTTATTATGTATTTATTTTTAAATAATTAATAAATAAGACATATAAATTTTGAGTATTTTTTTTCATGCTTCCTAAAACATTATGATAATCATTATGCTCATAGACTATTGAATATAGTGGTTTGTCTATGAAAAATATAATATAGCACAACACATGATAGTGATATAATGAATTTATATATCTTTAATTTATTATTGGCCATGATTTTGATATTTAAATGAACATAAAAGAAATATTCTATAATTTTATAATGTTTTTTATAAATATTTTATTTTTTTATTTATTTTATTCTTTATTTTAATTATTATATATATATATCTTGTTTTAATTTATTATAAATGGATATTATGAATCACTTAATTGGAATTAATTATCATGTTAAATATATTTTTCTCATTGATAATTCCATGACACATATAATACTTAATCATGAGAAATATTTTATCAACCTTAAAATGTAAGTGCTCATGTGAGTACCTTAAATAGTGGTGTAAAATTAATCAAATCCTTAAAAAGGGAAAGTGTATATCTACCTGATGGTATCCAAATTTTAATATACTAACCTTTATTTTCTCTTAATTCCTGATGAAATATATTGACATTCAAATATATTTTTCCAAATATAAATCATATTTGAACTATGTATGGAGAATATATTGAGTACCATTATATTACAAGAAATAATAACACTAAAAGAATTATTATGAGAGAATCATTCAGTGTTTCCTTCTAATTTTTACATTATAAATATATATACCATCAAGTAAAATATGGTAAAACAAAACTTTATTGATATGGATACATTCATTCTATGGAAGGATCATTTGTGTCATTTATGATCAATTGTGATGATAAATATTATTAAACTTGTTAATGATCATCCATTGGTTGATAAAAATGTTCTTACACATAATAATTTCTCATGTGATACTTTTTCTCAAGGAAAATTAATTATAAAACCATCACCATCGAAAATTAGGACTAAATACCCTATGTTATTGGAAAAAATCATGGTAATATATATGGTCCAATATATCCACCATGTGGACCATTTTGTTTCTGATTTTGATTGATATTTCAACTATATGATTTTTTGTATGATTACTATCAACATAAAACCAAACATTTGGGAGATTTCTTTCTCAAATAATTAATTCAAGGGAACAATTTATTATTTACTTAATAAAACATATTCATCTTGATAATGCTGGTGAACATTCATCATATTCTTTCAATAATTATTCTATATTGATTATAATATTTTTTTAACATAATTTATTACATTTTCATACTAAATATGTTCTATTAGAATCATTTATAAAGAAATTATATCTTATATTTTGATAGTTTCTCATGAAAACATAATTTAATTGTTTAACAAAGGTGGAATAAATTGTTTATATAATAACATTTGTTCAAATAATACTATCTAGTTTGATGATTTTTAATGGTATAAAACATATATAGTAATTAAAAAAACATAAAACCCATTTCCAATATCATTTTATTGAAATAAATAATAAATAATGAAGAATATAAATATAAAATAGCTTATATCTAATGATCTTTAACTTGTATGGTTGATGATGATCGCTTAAAAAAACCAATGAGTTCTTGACTCCAATTTTGATCCACCAACTGTGAGATCTCTATTTTTTAGGATATTCTATCTCTCTCACTAAATGATAGTACCTCATATATAGTAAAGTAAGTAATAATATGTTGAGATATTCGATATGTGTAATTCAAACGAATCATTGAACACACTTTTATTGACCCCATTCATTAAAGAAGGTGCCTATTTGAGTTCATGCATTTCAAAAATTCTTGGTTAAACCTTAACCATAATATAACATATGATTCATTTAAATAAAGTGAATGTTAAAATATTGAATTATTGAAATTTTATGTTACACCTAAATAAATTTGTCGTCTAAGGATATATAAATCAAATAATATGATAGTACACAGGGAATATATATATCTATTGTACCCATGATATCCTTATATCACATGAACATCAATCCAAGTGATATATATTATTGGATTTGGTTCCCAAGGACCAACTTGTTTGTACTTTTATTACATTTATATTCTATGTATTTAATATTAATAAAACTTTTTATTACATATTGTTTTTTTTTCTATATCAATCTAATTTAATAATGTCCAAGAGTATATATTTCATTAATAAGGTCATAGAAGATCCCTGGTATAATGAGAACCTTGATGTTCTATGATGATATTATCAAATAATGTTCTAAAGTTATATAAAATACAATAATGGGACACATAGTTTATATATTATCAGGCCCTATCCATGAATGTGATGTGGTTATGTGCTCGGTCTTAGTCCCTAGTGTTCCGAAAGGTGGGCTCTCTTTTTCGGTTGGTAAGTTACCTGTTTCCCCAAGACTCATTTCTTTTTTATTGAGAAGGATGCTCTCATAGATGTGTCTATATGGGTTAAGACCCTCTACTTTAGGTCTTCTGGAATTGGCTCCCCTGTCCTCTGGTTCACCTGAAGCCTTCCCGGATGTTCCATTGGAGGCCTCTATTATAGTTCATCCTATATGTTGTGCTCACCCTGATCTCCTTCCCCAAGGGTTAGGTTAGGATCTTCATTTGGAAGCCAATCCAAGTTCTCCCTTGGATTTAGAGGAGCCTCCCTTACTTGGTTCCATGCCCAATTGTGTGTCGAAATCCTACCCTACTGGATCTATATTAACGGTTGGTGTGAAGAAGTTTACCAGTGAGGGAGATTGTACTCGTTCGCAAGCAAGGCTACTCAAGGAGAGATCCTTCTCCCATTTCCAATGGGTTGTTAGTTATGGGGCCAAATCTAGAGCACTTTCCTTCTAATTATTACAATCCTTATATGGAATGCCCATGGACTCGATTCCTAGGTGAAGACTGACTTCATTGCCTCTACAATAAGGGAACATAAGGTTGTGGTTGTAGCCATTATTTACACAAGAAAAACCTTGCCAGGATCCGGGATTTTATGTATAAGATCAAGATGCATGGATCCCTACATGATGCTCCGAATAATAGTAACATTTGGTTATTTTGTAACAAGAATACTTATGTGGAGAGGGTGAAAGCTAGGGACCAATTTATTACTACCAAGGTGACTTCAGAAGTTATCTACTTCTTCATGACTTGTGTTTATGGGAGTTGTGATCATCTTCAAAGGACCAAGATCTGGAGTGATTTAAACAAATTTCTCCTAGGAAACTTACCATGGTCTGTTTTAGGGTACTTTAATATTGTTGCCTCCCCAGAGGAAAGGAAAGGCCGGTTTCTTTTTAGAGGAATTCCAGTAGAGAGTTTAATTAGTTCATAAAGGTTTGTCTGGTCTGGGATACTCAGGTGAGGATTTTACCTCGTGCAATAACCGAAGGGGGTCTCACCATTCATGGATCCATCTGGATAGATGTTTGGACAACATGGAAGCCATCTCTAAGTTTTCTACCTCAAAAATGCATCACTTGGTCCAAGGTATCTCTGACCATTCCCCCCGTTTGGTTCTGATTTATTATGGGTAGGACCTTCAAGAGAGATTTTTTTTTTCTACAATAGTGGGTGACCAAGCCGGGTTATCAGGAGATGGTTAGTGATATTTTTAATTCTCTAGGAAAAGTTAATTCTTATATTTCCCATCATGATAAACTTAGACGCCTTAATATTCATCTCTTTTTGTGGGCAAAAGATATCCCTCGGTTTGATAATGAGATTGATGGATCCCTTCGGGAAGTTGAAAGTCTTAATGTGAGGTTGGAAGAAATTAGGGATGAATAATCTTTTGAGGAGATTTCTAACAGAAAGGAATCTATTGCTGATTTTCCTCTGGCTCAAGAACAGTAGTCCAAGGAAGCATCAATAATAAAATGGCCTAGAGAAGGGGATAGAAATACTGCATTTTTTTGTGCATACATTAAAGAAAGAAAGAGACCTACCAAGACTAATATTATTTTTGATGGTGGATCTTACATGGATGATTGGGATGTTGTGGGAGGTATGGACCACTCCTATTTCAAGGATCTTTTGGCTGGAACTAATGTTCTTATGCCCAATGGGTACCCAGGAAGAGACAATGGGTACTTTGATGGTATTCCCAAATGTGTCTCTGCTCAAGAAAATGAGAGGCTGAGTTCTTTACCAGATGAAAAATAGATATTCACAGCCTTGATGAACCTCCATCCAGACAGTGCTCTGGGACCTGATGGATTACCGGGTCCCTTCTATAGAGGATCATGGGAGTTGGTGAAGGTGGATATCATTACATGGATTCAAGACTTCTTCAGGGGAGGTAACCTTCCAAGTGTTTCTTGTTCTACCACTATGGTTCATATTCCTAAAAAACTAGAGTCCCTCCTCTATTATGCATTACAGACCAGTGATCATGTGAAACTTCTTTTAAAAAGTCCTTTCTAGTGTGATTAATGCTATATTTTTTAGTTATCTCCCTCGGTGGATCTCCATGGAGCAGTATGGTTTTGTGAGGGGTCGAACAAATCTTATGATCGTGTGGAGTTGGGCTTCATCAATAAGGTATTGGACAGTATGGTATTTTCTCCCTGGAATATTGACATTCTTTTTAGATGTTTCATCTCTCCATGGATGGCGGTCTCTTTTCTAGGGAATTCCTACGGTTTATTTAAGGACATATGTGGCCTCTGCCAAGGTGAGCCTTTGTCTCCAAGCATCTTCATCCTCATCCAGGAGGTCCTGAGTAAGCTTATTCTTAGAATCATTAATGATGGTGATATTCTGGTATACCAAAGAAGTGTAAGGGCTCCGACCATTTCCCACATTATGTTCACGGATGATACTCTTGTGTTTATTAATGTTGGAAAAAAAGTCTATTTGTTGTTTGAACAGGATTCTGGAGGAGTGTTGCTACTGGAGTGGTCAACTTATCAACAAAGATACAATTTTCTTCTTCATATCAAATAAATTCTCTCTAAGTCAGATTTCTAAGATTCAAACTAACCTTGTCATGAAAAGAGGATGGTTTCCCATGAACTACCTTCGGGCTCCAATATCCCCTATTAGACATCGGATTTGAGACTTTGATTTCCTTACTAATAAGATAGAGGATCACATCCACAATTGGAAAAACAGGTCTTTATCCTTTGGTGGACATATTGCTCTCATTAATAGTGTGATTTTGTCCACTCCAGTTCATGCTCTATTTGAGATCATGTCTCCAAAGGGTGTTATCTCTATTATTGAAAAACTTATGGCTGGTTTCATCTGGGATCCTCTTATGGGAGGGAAAAAACACCAGGACTCTTGAAGTAAAGTGGCTAGGCCTCCTAGGGAGGGTGGCATTAATGTTCATAGTTTGGATGACACTCTCAGTAGTTTTCAGGCTAAACTGGCTTAGGAAATTGTGGACCAGAGTACTCTGTGGGGGAAAAAAATGCAGAATTTATTTCACCACCAACTCTCGGTGGAAGGAAGGGGTTCTCCTTTGTGGCCTAACCTTACAAAAATTGTCTTATAGCTTCACTGCCACTTGCAATAGGTCATAGAGAGGGGTGGAATCTCCTTCTAGTATCATAACTAGGTGGGGAGAGTGTTGAGTTGTCCTGGCTACCCTGCTCCTTCCATTTCCTTCTGGGAATCTAGCATGTATCCGGGCCTCATCAACACGATGCTGGATGCAGAGCAGAAGGCCCTCTTGAATATCATTGTGTTATCTCAGGACCCTGACCAGTGTGTTTTCACCCCTTCCTCCTTGGGTGTTTTTTTTCTGTTTGGGATCTTCGACACATTAGGTGCATCTCAGAAGCTCCAGATGAATGGAATGATCTTCTATGGAAAAAATCAGTGCCCTTGAAATACAACTTTCTCCTATGGAGGATTAGGCATCAATCCATTCCCACTGATGATAATATTAAGTGCTACCGTATCTCATTTCCCTCTCGGTTCTCTTGTTGCACAACCTCTAAGGAGGAAACGATTGATCACCTCTTCTTCTTGGGTGACTGGGTGAATGCGGTCTGGTGCTTTTTTGAGGATTTATAGGGTATCATGATTATTCTCTAGGGGAATTCCCATTTTTGGAAAAATGGTTCCACAGATCCGGATTCATAGGACTAGAGAAGACGACTCGATCTCTGATTCTTCAGGCTAGGTGATGGTCAATTTGGGAATCCAGAAATTTGATCAGATATGAGGGGACTAGAGCTTCAGGTAGGTCCATTATCTTCAGGATGAAAAACATAATTTCTAATCTGGCTTGTGTCCTTAATAATTGGTGGAGTGCACCCTTTTTCATCTGGCTTGCTTCCAGTCCTCTTGGAGCCTATCCAAGAGAGAATATCAACAATGTTCTCTGGGTTTACTGTTCTCCCCCCTTCAGGGGCCTTAAAATCAATACTGATGGGTCATGTTCAATAGGTGTCCTGTGCGGGGGTGGGGTGGTTTGGGACTCATGGGGTTAGGTCCTTATGGCCTTCTCCTTTCGGCTAGGCATTGGATTCTCTCTCTAGGTTGAAGCTAAGGCAATACTCACGTGGGTTTCCCTTTGTCATCAGAAGGGTATTGATCTATTGAAGTGGAAACAGATTCAAAAGTTCCCCATGATTCCCTTAATGATTTATGCTCTCCTCCTTGGTCCATTTTCTACATTATCAGAAATTACAAAGATGTTCTCTTTAATGGAACCAAAATCAGTCACTCATGGAATGAAGGTAATCAAGTGGCGTACCACCTTTCTTTTATGGATGTCCTTGGTCCAGACCCGATCCATTTTCTTGACTTTTCCACCTTGAAGCCCGAAGGGGTTAATTTGATTAGAGGGGATTCCCTTGTTTTCACTATTTTAGGCCTCCTTAGGTTATTTGTTTATTTGTTTGTTTGTCTGTATGTATGTTTTCTTGTTTTTCAGTTTGTTTTTCTTTATAATAAAAAAGTAACTCTGACAATATTAGGATCTTTCTCTTGTGTGCCTTGACCCGTTACTAGACAGTAATCTTGGACTTTAGGCAAGCCCGCTTAATTCCAATGAGAACAAATCCTAGAGGATCACACAATAAGTGTTTCCATTGATCTCAATGAAATTATATTTGATTTTAGTTAATGTAATAAATATTATTCACAAGTCCAAGGAATAATTTTATTCAAGTTATATTAATCCCATATATTAAATAAATATTTATTCACCGGCTTGTGAATAAAATATTTATTTTATTTGTTGAATATTTTAATAAATATATATTTCTAGATTTTGAATAACATATTTATTTATAAATAAAATATTTATTTAGATGTTCAATAAATTCTAGAGGAGTTCAAACAAACCAATACCGAGTTCGGTGACATATATTAATTTACAAGACCATTATATAATATTTGTTATTTACAAGTTGGCGCATTTCACAAAATAAAAATTATATAATTATTATTATGTATCATGGGATTTATTGAAGGTAATAAATGTAATTTAATGGCTGGTATTCAATTAAATAATATTTTAACATAAATCTCAACTCTATAAATAATCGTCTATATTTATAGTATAGATCATCCTAAATTGAGAATATTGAATTTTTGTGAACAATGAATTCTCTATCAACTCCTCCATCTCTCTCCCCATGAAGAACAATAAGTAAAGGAGATATTTATTCAAGACTGAAGAATGAGCAATCAATAATGAACAACGTAAGAAATTTGACTCACCACACTAGCACCCAGATATTGAGTGGTGTTGCTCGAAGATCATAGGAGCACGTGTGGATCACTACTAAAGGGATTCTATCCTTATATACTCATGGCGCAACAATGGTAATTTTAAAGGGACTTTTTAAAATATCAACATTCACCAATGAAATTTTTTTCTAAGCCTAGATATTTATTTATTCAAATATTAAATAAATTAATAATAAATTTGATGGGAAATACCCTCACTCTTGGTTTTGGGAAACAACTATTAAAATAATTTTTAATATATCACCCACATTTGTATGCTTTTGCTATGCCCGGAACCATAAAGTGGTATTAGAGCGATCACGTTTAAATTTATAATTATTTATTTTATTTTTGATTTATGCGCAGTTGTGGTTATATTTTCATTTTGAGTTATTTGTTCTTTAATTTGATTTGAATTAACATGTTATCAACATATTAATCATGTTCATTTAGTGTTTCATTTTTTAAAATGTTTAATAATAAATGAGGAACAACTGGGGATTCCATCAGGAAGTGCCAAATATTTGTCCAGTAAAATATGGTTAGATGACTTATAGCCAGAGCACACACCGTATACCCATGAGAATTGTATCTAGATGTGTTGGGAAATTAATTTTACATTGTGATTTTATTGTACACCGTGTGTTGACTGTTCAAACCATGGAACAAAAAAAGTAGATACAGGGTGTGTAGCTGGTCTGTACATGTTGTGTTGTTCAAATGAGTTAACACACCGAATCCCTGAGCATGTGACTTGGATATACAAAAACTGAGTGTAAGAACCCAGATCTTCTTTTTAGGTATGTTTTTCCTTTTTCTAGAGTTTTTGAGAAAAGAGGAGTTTCTTGAAATTTTTTAAGTACACACCGTGTACTTTCTGAGTACACGTCATGTACTTCATTGCTGCTCGAGGCCATGTGTTGGCCGTGTCATGGCCACACACATAGCCATGTAGGGGTGACATGGAGTCTGCCTAAAGTGGAGTATGGAAAAACCTAGTATAGGCTGTGTGCTTTTTTTTCACTAAATGCACCGGGGTCGCATCTTTACCCCATAATTATCTTCTTCTCCAGCTTCTTCGACTGAGAGCATTCCGTACGGCCACAGATCTTCAAAAAACCCTCGACCCTCCATCCGTTCTTCGAATCGACCACCATCAATTGCGTTGAAACCGTATCAGTAAGCTCTTTATCCTCCTAGAGATTCATTTTGCATTTTCTCCTCTTTCTCAAGTTATCATGGGTTGAGTGTTTTGGATGTTTTCTTTGATGTTTGACATTCCAAGGAGATTCAAGATTCGAGGTTTGAGTATATCAATCTCATAACGTCGAGGTAGGTGGTTTGTGCCTTTTTGTAGAAATTCTTTGAGTATTTTGTGCAAATTCCACCAATACCCTTGAATGGGGTATTGCGTGTTTCTTTTTTTTCATTTTTTGTTTGCCTAATTTTCTTATATGATTGAGTAGAGGTTATTGATTGTGAATATGGTAATTTACTATGCTTTGGATGCTTTGACCATGCATGTTTTTCCTGTTTATGACCATTTGGTCTAGTTTTTCCATTTAGGCTATTACCAGTTCCATGCCTAGTTGTAGGATGGTGTGACTGTTGTTCTAACATGATGTGATGTCATAGAATTCTAGCCAAGTAGTTCTTTAGGATACTTTGTCCCTTACACGATGCGATACTTGCTGACTTTACACAGGGCTTTGAGACCCTAGTGTAGTAGACCATAGGGAGAATAGATGTAAGGGCCTGTCCACAGTGTCTTATAATACGAAGAAAGACCACAGGGGGAATTGAAGTTGAGTGATTCCTCAGAGTGTCTGTAGTTACCCTACATGGGCCACAGGGGGAATGAGATATTGAGTGCTTTCCTAGAGCGGCTTTAGTACCATATGAGACTATAGGGGGAATTGACAGTGAGTGCTTCCCCAGAGAGTCTATTCTTTAGCTGAACCAGAGGGGTGAGACTATGTGTGCCCCCAGAGGGTTTCTAGTGCTTTTAGGTTGAACCATAAGGGTTAGGCTATGAGAACTACCCATAGGTTACCTGTTTGTTTCTCTCACTTGTGTGGCTGCTTTCTTGTTTGTACATTATATGCTAGAGACTGAAGATTCTTGCTGCTGAGTATTTTTTCCTATTTACTATTTCTATACTTTTACCTACCATCTATTCATTGACTTTTAGGCATAGATCTTAGGGTGATTTCCTACTGGTGTTTTTATCTCACACCCTGTTTGGGTCATTCTTTTGGTCCCAAACAGATTATGTTGTTGCAGGTATAGATAAGGGCAAGCGCCCTTCTACTTTAGGTTCTTGATTGCATTGGAGCTGGAGAGCATGGGACCAAGCCGAGGCTTGCGATGATGAGGAGTTTCTCATCTGTTGTTTTTCTTTTGTGCTTTGGTTTAGTACTGTATTCAGTATTGTGACTTGTTTGGCTGTTTTCCTAGACATATATGTATCATGTATCATTTACATATATTTCTGCTCCGGTTGTTTATTTATCAGTTTTTCGTTGTTATTGTTGTTGGATATTTACTACTTCTAATGTTTTATATGTTGTTACTTCTACTGTCAACTCTTCCAATGCGGGCATAGTTTCCCCACTATCACACCCAAGGCCCTCGCTGCTAGTCGTCAGTCTCTGGCATCCAGGAAAATGCCCTTGAGGCCATGTGACCTACCGGGTACGGGGTGCCTCTGGTTGGATTCTAGAACCAGGACGTTACAAAGTGTTATCAGAGGTGTTTCTTTTCTCTTGAATTACTATTTGGAGCCTATAGCTAGGGATAGGATGGAATAGGTACTTGGTAATAGGCTATTCTCGAGATTAGCTAACCTGTGTATAGGGAAAATCCATACTACCTAGTTTATTGTAGTTTTATTAGTTTTCACTTTTACAGTTGATTTGATTTCACCATTGGGTGATTCACATGCTTTGTGATGTTACCTTTGTTTTTATTGCGGTTCTATTTCTGTCGCAACCCGAGGATATGAGAGTATGCCATCTCATGCATCATATAGTCACCTGTTAGAAATCACATGCCATGCATTTTTTCCATGCCATCTAGGATGCATTAGCGATTGAATGTTTCTGTGATAGACGTTGTGTAGATTATGCATCCTGTTGTGATAGATGCTTGATATAATCTCTGCTATTTGATAGAGAATTTTGTTGTATAGTTCTTTGCTTAGATGGATGCCCAACTCTGGTTCTTGAGGTGTTATGGGTCCTCATGGACCGTAATTTGGTGGATCGTTGGCTGGGTGCCTTATTATAACTTGTATAAGATTCCAATATTTGATTTGCGGGGAGTATGGGCCCTCACAGAATAGAATTTGGCACCTTAATGTTTGTTTTATGGGTTTTCTGGGATCCGGTGCAGTTCTGAGGATACTATCTGGAAAAAACCAGATTACACGGTGTGTACTTTATGAATACACGTCATGTAGTCTATAGCCATGTCACTGACTGTGCGATCAAGGACACGGGGTGGTGAAAAATCTTGTAGGAACATGCCATGTATTGGTATAGCACGCTGTGTAGTATGAAATTGTTACCCTGACCATGTCACGAACAACAAGGGCCATGTTATCTTTTCCCATACACACCGTGTCTGAGTTTTACACACCGTGTAGTCTAATCTAGGTACCCTGCTATTTCCCGAACAACACGGGTCAGTGTTACCCTTTCTCGTACACCCCGTGTCCATATGGAACACACCATGTAGTGTCGATCCATGTGTCTAACCATGTCGCTAACAACATGAGCCAGGTAAGGCATGTCTAGTACTCGCCATGTCCGTCTTGAACACACCATGTAGTTTTGCCTTGGAAGAGCCGTGTGGCTTAACCGTGTAGAAGGACTCTGGCAGGGAAGAAGATTAAAGTACATGCCATGTGTTTGGATAACACGCTGTGTGTTTGGGGTGTTACACGACCTGTTGAAATAGAAGTACATGCCCATGTGAATGACTTAAGGGAACACGTCGTGTAGGGAAAGTACACACTGTGTAGTCACTTTTTTCAAAACTTGAATGCTTTTCTTTTACTGTTCCTCTCTTTTCCTTTTAGTTTTCAGTTCCTTGATGATCTTAAATCTAAGGTGTGTGTTTGAACTTGTAGAATCATGGAACCGAGACATCCTCCGGTTGTACGCCAGTTACTAGGCGGTGATCGGACACTGGATATGGCCAATCAGGGACTTCCTGCAGATCCTCCTATTGTGCCAGCCTTGGCACCAGCAGTGATACTGGTTACATCTGCCAATGAAAATTTTTGGGAAGGCTTTATAAGGATGATGCAGACCTTCCAGGGAGCACCACCCCCTACCTCGTCTATGGAAGACTTGATGTGGGTTTTACAGCAGCATCATCCTCCCACCTTCTCAGGGGACGGAGGACCTCAGGCTGTAGAGTCATGGCTAGAATCCATGGTGATGATATTCGAGCATCTGGAGACTCTTCCAGAGAGGTGGGTCAAGCTCACTACCTACATGATACGAGAATCCTCCAAGAGGTGGTGGGACGTGATCTCACAGGTAGGTCACCAGTAGGTTATGGCATGGGAGGAGTTTCAGCATGTATTTTATGACTATTTCTATCCAGAGACCCTGAGGGCCGACCGAGCCCATGAGTTCATGAGACTTAAGCAGGGTACTCTTTCTGTCATGGATTATTCCTCTTAATTCACCGAGATTCATCATTTCACACCCCTCCAGGACAGAGATGGGTTGTTCTTGGAAAGGAATTTTGAGGATGGTCTCAGACGGGAGATCCGCTCATAGGTGAATATCTTCTGGTTAAATTCTATCGCTTCCTTCATCAACCAGGAACTGATTGCAAAGCACAATCTGAGAGATTCCAGAGCTGAGATCCAGGGCGGTTCCACTTCCAGAATTAGTGCTTCAATAGCTGATAGCAGGAAGCACCGTGGAGAGTCTACGCGTGTTGATCTGAGATAGCGAGACACATCTTCAGGTAGCCAGGTGGTATACTACCAGTGTGGAAGATCTGGGAATACGAGGCCGCAGTTCCAGAGCGAAACAGTGGAGTGCCGATCTTGCAGAAATATGGGTCACCTTTAGTGATTCTATCAGGTTTTCTCACTAGAATCTGGTGACAAAGGTTCATCCATGACTCCTCGTTTAGGAGAAGCGCCACCAGTTTCTCACCAGTCTGGGAACTGGAGTTCTCTTAGCCATTCGGGCCGAGGTAGAGGTGGTGGTCATGGTGGTCAGTCGCCATTATTTCAGCAAAAGTAGGGTGGATCAGCTCAGAGCAGTCAGGTAGGATCACAGGGCCACGATACAGGCCAGACTTTCGCTATGGAGCAAACCCATCGGGAGAAAGATCCTGACCCCTCTACAGTTTAAGGTATATTCTTAGTAGCCTTAGTTTTATCTTCAACTCTTTTCAATACCGGTGATATACATAGCTTTATATATGTTACTGTTGTGGGGAGCCTTGGGCTCTGTATCTTTTCCTCTACCGATACCTTGATTCTAGACACACCATTGGGGACCGGGGTGGTTAGTGTATGTAAATGCAGAGATTCCCCTCTTAAGGTTGCAGGATATCACTTTTTATGGGATATCTATGTCCTAGAGATGACAGGATATGATATCATTCTCAGAATGGACTGTCTCGTTCCCTTTCAGAAAGTCATCAACTGTTATCTCCACAGGGTGAGTTTTATATCACTAGAGGGTGGATATTTTCTTCATCGAGGTGAGTGGGATGTCCAAGTGAGTAGAGAAGGACCCGAGTGTCATGGGATAAGAGGAGTTACAACCCAGATTGCTAGTCTATATCTAGATGAACAGGGGACTTCACAGTTAGAATTTCCTCCAGTGGTGGATCGTTTCAGAGATGTATTTCAAGAGGACTTTTCGGGTTTTCCTCCAGAGTGTGAGGTAGACTTCTCGATTGGGCTCATTCTAGGAGCGGAACCGGTGTCCACTCCTCTTTATAGGATGGAGACACCTGATCTATAGAATCTCAAGAAGCAGTTGGAGGAGTTACAGACAAAGGGTTTTATCCGACCCTGTAATTCTCCTTGGAGTTCACCTATCCTGTTTGCGAAGAAGGCATATGACAACCTTAGGATTTGTGTGGATTATCGAAAGCTGAACCAGTTGATGGTCAAGAACCGATATCCCTTTCCTAGGATTTATGACTTCTTTGATCAGCTTTGAGGAGCCCAGGTGTTCTCAAAGATTGGTTTGAGGTCCGGTTATCATCAATTGCATGTTAGACTATCAGATATACCTCTTACAACCTTCAGGAGCAAGTATGGTCTATAAAAGTAGATGGTTATGTCGTTCGGCCTCATGAACACACTTGTAGTTTTCATGGCACTGATGAACCGAGTGTTCAATCCATACTTATACTCTTTCGTGGTGGTCTTCATGGACGGTATCTTGGTGTACTTTCACACTCGACACGACCATTATACCCACCTTGAGATCGTTTTGAGTACACTGAGAGAGCATCAGTTATATGCTAAGATCTCAAAATGCCACTTTTGGATGGATCAAATTCACTTTTTGGGTCACGTTATCTCAGAGACAGGAGTATCAGTAGACCTAGAGAACGTGAGATTAGTAGTTTCCTAGGAGCATCCAAAGAACGTCTTTGAGGTGCGGAGTTTTCTAGGGCTGGCAGGATGCTACAAACATTTCATATGGTACTTTTCACGCTTAGCAGCACTGTTTACAGGTTTGACCAAGAAAGGGGCGAAGTTCTTATGGTCAGATTCTTGTGAGTGAGCCTTTCAAGAGATGAAAGGGAGATTTAATTCAGCACTGATACTTGTCTTTCCATAGCTGGTAAAGAGATACACTGTCTACTGTGATGCCTTAGTTATCGGGCTAGAAGCTATGCTTATGCAGGGATATTGAGTCATTACGTACGGGTCTCAACAGTTGAGGCCACATGAGAGGAACTACCCAACACATGATCTCGAACTGGTGGCAGTTGTCCATGCCTTGCACTGTTGGAGACATTATCTTCTGGGAGAGCACTTTGTGGTTATCACAGACCACAATAGTCTCCAGTACATCTTCACTCAATGTGATCTAAATTTGTGACAGCGCTGGTGGGTTGAGTACCTATAGTCCTTTGACTTTGATCTTGCCTATACGTTGGGAAAGGGCAACGCAGTGGATGATGCATTAAGTAGGACAACTCAGATGCAGGTAGTTCAGGAGGCCAAAAGTGAGTGGCATCTTATGGATCTTTTCTCTGAGATGCATCTGGAGGTCCATGATAGACAGGGGCATACTTTCCTATCTTTTGTAGTTGTTACCTCTACTCTTCTTGATCGGGTATGGATGAGGCAGCTATCAGACTCAGAAGACCATGTCCTGTGGGAGAGTGTGTTAGGAGAGGACCCTATTCTTGGATGGATAGTAGGTGAGGGTGATATATTGCGTTTCTAGGGACGCGTATGGGTGCCAGCAGACATACGCAAGGAGCTGATGCAGGACTTTCATTCCTCAGTTTGGGAAGTTCATCCTGGTGTTACCAATATGTATCGTGATCTACACCGCCAGTATTGGTGGCTAGGTATGAAGAGAGAAATTATTGGTTTTGTCATGAGGTGTTCCACTTTTCAGTAGGTGAAAGAGGATCATCCGCAACCAGCAGGGCTTTTACAGCAGTTACCCATTCCCGAGTGGAAGTGGAATGACGTCACGATGGACTTCGTGACCGGTTTTCCGAGATCGCCTTGAGGTAATGACGCAGTATGGGTTTTCATTGACAGACTCACGGAGGTTGCTCAATTCTTTCCGATGAAGGATACCTTCAGTGTTGATGAGCTGGGAAGGTTGTACATCCGAGAGATTGTATGTCTACATGGAGTTCTGCAGTCCATCGTTTCAGACAGAGATGCATGTTTTGCTTCTCGGTTCGGGAAGGGGCTTCAGAAGGCTTTGGGTAAACTGGTACTTTTGAGTACAACATACCGTCCCCAGACAAATGGCCAGTTCAAGCGTACAATTCAGGTTCCTGAGGATATGCCTCGAGCTTGCATTCTAGACTTTGGAGGTTCTTGGGAGAAGCATATACCTCTTGTCAAGTTCGCCTACAAAAAAATTTTCAAGAGACTATTCAGATGGCACCTTACGAGGATCTGTACAGTAGGCCATGCTAATCACAATTATGTTGGCTGGAGGCGGGAGAGGCATCTTTTCTAGGACCTCATCTTGTTCAGTAGACCTCAGAGCAGATAGAGTTGATTCAGAAGAGGATGGTTACAATGCAGTCTCGATAGAAGTCTTATGCTGATCAGCAGAGATGACCTCTGGAGTTCGAGGTTAGGTATCAGGTTTTCCTACGTGTCTCACCGAGGATAGGACACAAGAGGATTCAGAGATAGGGTAAGCTTTCACCACGGTACGTCGGGCCATTTGAGGCGTTGGAGAGAGTTTTTCCAGTTGCCTATTGGTTGCAGTTACCTCAGAGGTACCGGGCTATACATGATGTCTTCCACGTCTCTCAGCTCTGACATTACTTTTCAGACCCGTCTCATGTCCTTAAACCTGATGAGGTTGAGCTCGAAGCAGATGAATAATTTGAGGAGCATCCTATCCAGGTTGTCGATCGCAGTATGAAGGTTCTTCGTGGCCGGTCCGTTCCTCTGGTACGAGTGCTATGGCAGCACGGGTGGGTGTAGGACAAGACTTGGGAGAGGGAGGCCGATGTACGAGCATAGTGGATAGAGTTGTTTGGGGTTTCTTCTTCTACTCTGCGCTAGGGAAATTCAGGGACAAATTTTTTAAGGGGGGAGTTTCTAAGAACCTGAATATTCTTTTTAGGTATGTTTTTTCTTTTTCTAGAGTTTTTGAGAAAAGATGAGTTTCTGGAAATTTTTGATGTACACATCGTGTACTTCGTTGCCGCTCGAGGCCGTGTGCTAGTCGTGTCATGACCACACACATGACCATGTAGGGGTGACATGGAGGCCGCCTAAAGCGGAGTACGAAAAAACCTAGTACACATCGTGTACTTTTTTTTTCACTAAACGTACCGGGGTCGCGTCTTAACCCCAGAACTATCTTCTTCTCTAGCTTCTTCAATCGAGAGTGTTCCGTACGACCACAGATCTTCGAAAAACCACCGATCCTACATCCATTCTCTGAATAGACATTCGTCAATTGCGTTGTAACCGTAGTGGTAAGCTCTTCCTCTTCCTAGAGCTTCGTTTCCCAATTCCTCTTCTTTATCAAGTTATCATGGGTTGAAAATTTTCGATGTTTTATTAGATCTACTATGTTACAAGGAGATTAAAGATTCGAGGCTTGATTATATCAATCTTCTAATGTCAAGGTAGGAGGTTTGTGCCTTTCTGTAGAAATTCGTTGAGTGTTTTGTGCAAATTCCACCAAAACCCTTGAACGGGGCATTGCATGTTTCCTGTTTTTCCTTTTTTGTTTGCCTACTTTGCTTATATGCTTGAGTGGATTTTATTGTTTGTGAATAGGGTAATTTACTGTGCTTTGGATGCATTGACCATGCATTTTTTTCCTATTTATGACCATTTGGTCTAGTTTTTCCAATTATGCTATTTCCATTTCCATGCCTAGTTGTAGGATGGTGTGACTATTATTCTTCCAGGTTGTGATACTGTAGAATGCTAGCCAAGTAGTTATTTAGGATACTTTGTCCATTACGTGATGCGATACTTGCTGACTTTACACATGGCTGTGAGAACTTAGTGCAGTTGACCATATGGAGAATGGACGTACGAGCTTCTCCAGAGTGTCTTATAATAAGAAGTGAGACCATAGGGGGAATTGACGTTGAGTGCTTCTTCAGAGTGTCTGTAGTTCCTCGACATGGGCCTCAGGGGGAACGAGATGTTGAGTGCTTCCCCAGAGATCCTTTAGTATGATACAAGACTATAGGGGGAATTGACGGTGAGTGCTTCCCGAGAGAGTCTATTCTTTAGCTGAATCAGAGGGGTGAGACTGTGTGTGCCCCCAGAGGGTTGCTATTTCTTGTAGGTTGAACCGTAGGGGTTAGGATGTGAGAACTAACTAGAGGTTACCTATTTTTTTCTCTTTCTTGTGTGGCAGCTTTATTGTTTGTACATTATAAGCTAGAGACTGTGGATTGCTTACTGCTGAGTATTTTTTCCTGTTTACTGTTTCTGTACTTTTACCTGCCATCTATTCACTGACTGTTAGGCACAGATCTTCAGGTGGTTTCCTACTGAGATTTTTATCTCACAACCTGTTTGGGTCATGATTTTTGGCCCAAACAGATTATTTTGCTGTAGATATAGATAAGGGAAATAACCCTTCTACTTCAGGTTCTTGATTGCATTGGAGCTGGAGAGCATGGGACCAAGATGAGGCTTGCGATGTTGAGGAGTTTCTCATCTGTTGTTTTTCTTTTATGCTTTGTTTTAGTACTGTATTCAGCATTGTGACTTGTTTGGATGTTTTCCTGGACATATATGTATCATGCATCATTTACATATATTTCTGCTCCAATTGTTTATTTATCAGTTTTTCGCTATTATTGTTGTTGGATATTTACTACTTCCGCTGTTGTATGTGTTGTTACTTCTGCTGTGTACTCTTCCAATGAGGGAATAGTTTCCTCACTATCACACACAAGGACTTCATTTCTAGTCGGATGCCTCTTGCATTCGGGAAAATTCTCTTGAGGCCATGTTACCTACCGAGTACGGGGTGCCTCTGGTTGGCTTCTGGAACTGGGACGTTACACTGAGGTACATGGTGTGTAGCTACCTATACATGTCATGTAGTCTCCCACTAATAGAAAAAATTAAAATTGAATTAAATTTTAAATTACATCATTAAAACCTTATTTTATTTATTGGCACATTGTTGTGTGTTGGAAAATTTAATAATGTTTTTAAATAATTTTAAATGCCCAATTAATTTATTTTAATTAATATGTCATTATTAGTTTTGTCAAATTTTTCATGAATTTCATTAATGATGGGTATCTCCAAATAAGACCAGATTATCACTAAGATGAAAGAAAATTAATTAATTAATTAATTCTAGCACATTTTTCTTAAAAAATAAAATAACAAATAAAGAAATAAATGTTATCCATTGACTTTTGAATATTCGTTGCATGTATATTTGTTCATGATATTAACTATGATCAATTTATGTTTTGGATGTTTTAATTCAATTTAATTTATTTCATGAGTTTTTAATTATTTAATATTAAATTAAATGATGGACTGTGAGTCATCACTCTCTTCAATATCATGTAGGGCCTACATATCCAAGGATATTTATGTAATCCACTTTAAAAAATCCTTTAGTTCCCTTAACCTATGTGTGAGTAATAAATATTTGTAATTAATTGAGTATCCTAAAGCATGTGGAGGTGGTTCAAGACGGAACCATATTGATTCCAACCAAGCTGATACATAGGTGGACATGAGGAATGTTGTAATTCATACCAAGATAGGAAATAGGAGTTATTTCCCCAGGTCAAAGGTTGATTTAATGTTCGATCATTAAATCAACCATTAGACAAAGATCATGAATGATTAATTTAATTTTTTTATAACTATGAAATTATTTATTTTATGGATACAAGGATGTGATCACATAAATAAATGAATTAATTTATAATGATGTAAAATTAATAGATGAATTATTCATAAATATTTTATTCAACATAGTTAATTAATTAAGTAATATCCACATAATATTAACAAGATGTGTGAAGGATAAAAAAAGAGAAAATTTATGCATAATAAATTACAAACCCTTAATTAAATATTAAGTCAGACTCATCCTTCCATTGCTTGATTGAGAATTAAACCATAAAACTAAGTATAGTACATGGCCAAAGTTTAGACACTTACTTTTATCAGGGACTTCTCATGATAGTTTTGGTTTGACTTAACCGAAATTGTATTGAGTTTAATAAATAAAGTATGTTCAATACAACTTTGGAGTAAAATGTTGAGGAAATCCAAGTCAGGATATTAGGATAGGGGAATCCACTCAATGGATCAAGGAGTTACAAGTTTGTAGTTGGAAAGGCTGCCTACCTAATCACTTTATTAAAATTTTCATTGCCAAAGTCTAGATCATTAATAAAATTAATGGGGATCATTTCCACCAAAATGTTAACATAATTAAACATTCTGAGGTCAATGGTGAGGGATATTGAGACTTGATAAAATAGTGGGAGATTTAATAAATAAATAAATAAATAACATTTAATTTATTATATCCCACTTATTTTGTAATCAAGAAAAGTACTAAATATTTTCTCTTTTTAATTGTAGAATAAAATTAAAATTTTAACATATACATTATCCCAATAATAAATATTAGAGAAAGATAACCTCCTAACTAGAATTAACATCCAGGAGTGGTTTATACTCTTTCGGGTTGTTCTATTCTATAAATGGAAATCTCACGTGCTAGAATCCTCAATGCCTGATCTGACTGCTAAAGGGGTGAGTGATGAAGAGTTCCTTATCTATGAAAAACATTTGATTGAAATAGTTGACATTCAATATATGATTCTTTCATCTATGACTAGTGAACTAATAAAGTCTCACGAAAATATGGATGTGTATAGCATGATTGATCACCTTCATGGTCTTTACCAGGAGAGAGATAGACATGAACAATTTCAGATTTACAGGAAGATATTTCAGAGAAATCTTGGAAAAGGTTCCCCATATTGGCCTCATGTAGTCAAGATAATTGGTTACATTGAGAACTTATAGGTTCTAGGGTTTAAAATCTTTAAATAACTGGGTACCGACCTCATTCTAGCATCACATTCTCAGAGCATCTCCATCTTTTTTGTGAATTTTAATATGAACAACATTGAGAAGTCTATACCATATTTTCTTACTCTTATTCACCAAGTATATAAGGATAAAAATCATGAAAACCCTTGCATACTTATGGTGACCAAATGGAAAGGTAAATTAAAGATATTTAATCCCAAAACTTCTTCACACCCTTCCAATAAGAATAGGATCAATGGGAAACCAAGGAAAAAAGATTTGGTTTATTTCACATGTGGTAAGAAGGGTCACTGGAAGAAAAAAACACCCAGCCAAAGAAGAAAGGGGAACCTTTAAGTACATTTTTTAATGGGTGAAATTTATCTATTTATACAAATTAGATATTAAATATAGGTTGAAATTCTCAAATATGTATTCAAATATAGGAACCAAGTAGATTCAAAAATATTGATCAATGAGAGTTATAACTTCAAGAATCTTATACTGCTAAACTTTATATTGTAGATATCATGAACTACCACCTCACGTTTACAACTAGAATCATCTTGGTTTTAAATTGTTTTTATTATGTACCTTAAGTTACCAAAAACATTATTTCTATATCCAAACATAATACAGATGGATTTATTTTCAATTTTGGGAATAAATGATGTTTCTTTTAAAAATATAGCATTTTTTATGGTAAGGTACATTTAAATAATGATCTTTATGAGTTGGATTACATGAACCAAATAATGGAAATCAATAATGAAGTAACATCACATGACTCATACCACACCCAACTTTGGCATCCCCATGTAGGTCATGTAAATGAAAATTTATTGACTAAATTACATAAAGATAGATATTTAGATTCTTTTGAACTAAAAACACTTGGTGTATGTCATGAATGTTTACAATAAAAAATGAACAAATCCCCATTTAATGGGAAAATTTAAAGGGATAAAGTGATTCTTGATTTAGTTCATACTAATGTGTGTGGACCGTTTCCTATTGAAGTAAAGGGAGTGTACTCAAACTTCATAACTTTTACTGATTATTTTAGTAGATATGGATATGTCTACTTAATTGGGTATAAGTTAGATTATTTTGATAAATTCATGGAATACAATAATTTATGTTTAGAACCAACATAGTACGAAAATTCAGAAACTTCACTTAGACCGTTGTGGAGAATATCTTAATCAAGACTTCGTTGATTATTTGCAAGAGTTTTGGATTTTATCTCAAATCACTCCTCCTTATGCACCTTAGTGGAATGGTGTAAGAGAAAGGATTAACCGAACCTTGTTGGACTTGGTGATATAAATGATGATTCATATGTGTATTCCATTATCTGTTTCTGGATACACATTACAAACAATAGTATACGTACTAAAATGAGTTCCAACTAAAGAAATAGACGGTATACCATAACAATTATGGAATAGAAAGAAACTTTTGTTGTATTACTTACATATATGGGGTTGTGAAGCATTTGTTAAGTCCTCTTTAGGAAACAATATTTCACCCTCAGTCACAAAGTGTATCTTTATAGGATATACCAAAGAAACAAAGGGTTACTACCTATACAATCCTTTAGACAAAAAGTTTGTGGTTGATAGATGTCCCACATTTCATAAGTAGGGTCTTATATCTAAAATAGATAGTGCGAGATAGATATAATTCAATGAATTATAGGCTCAAGATATACAGGATTTGGCACAGAAACAAATTCCATAAAGCCTTGTGGAAAAAGAAGTTATTCTAGTGACACAATTACTACATATGAGTACAAGAGAGGATAGAGAACTAGAACGATATTATTTTATAGTAACCTAGGATGGTGACAAATTATTAGTTGATAATAATGATCCTATAACCTATAAGAAATTAGTAAGTGGAATAGATGTTTCCAAGTGGAAAGAAGCCATGAATTATAAAATGGATTCTATGCACCAAAACCAATTCTGGATTTTGTTATACCCTCCAGTAGATGTAAATCCACTTGGTTTCAAATGGGTATTAAAGAAGAAAATGGATATGGAAGGAAAAGTCAGTACCTATAAGGCATCATCAGTTTTTAGGGATTTAAACCGTGTCAAGGAATTGACTATGATGAAACCTTTTCACCAGTTGTAATGTTTAAATACATCATAATTCTACTTGCCATTATGGATTTCCATGATTATGAGATTGAGAAAATGGATGTCAAAACAACATTCCTTAATGGGAACCTTTAAAAATATTTCTATATCACACATCCTGAATGGTTTGTGACTTCAAAAAATTCCAACAAGGTATGAAAGTTGAAAATATCCATTTATGGATTAAAGATAGCATCTAAGTCGTTGAACATTTGTTTTGATGAGCCGATACCAAAATTTTCTTTCATAGATAATGAATGTGATATGTGTGTCTATAAACAATTTAGTGGGAGTGTGTTTGTTTTCTTAATAGTATATGTTGATGAAATATTACTTATTGGAAATGAAATACCAGTCTTACATTCTATTAAGGCATGGTTGAATAAATTATTTCCTATAAAGACTTGGGTGAGGCATCATATATTCTTGGGATCAAGATCCATCATGATAGATCCAAGAGGTTTCTTGGCATAAGTCAAAGTACATACATTAACAAGATACTAAAGAGGTTCAGTAAAGAACTATCCAAGAGGGGATTGTTTCCAACATCGTATAACATCCATATTTCTAGTAAAATGATTCCTCAGACACATAAAGAAAGAAAAATAATGATAAGGATTCCATATGCATCAGTGATTGGATTAGTCATGTATGTTATGCTATATACTAGGCTAGATTTTTCCTATGAATTAAGTGTAGTAGGAAGATATCAAGGTGATCCAGGTGACCTCCATTGTATGGTAGTTAGAAATATCTATAATTATATGAGTCATACTAAGGATATGTTCGTAGTTTATGGAGGAGATAAAGAACTAGTCATCAAAGGATATGAAGATGTCAATTTCCAAACTGATCAAGATGACACGAAGTCATAAACGGGATACATATTAATTTTGAATGGAGGTGTTCTGAGCTATAAGAGCTCAAATAAAGTTGTGGTTACAGATTCTACAGTAGATTCCAAGTATATTTTAGCTTCTGAGGTAGCTAAAGAAGTAGTATGGATGTGAAACTTCATACAAGATCTTGATATGGTATCTAGCAGTAAAGATCATATCACACTCTATTTTGATAATACTAAAATGGTTGATCTTGCAAAAGATTCAAGGTTACATCAATAGATGAATCACATACTTCATAAGTATCATATATTTAGGGATTTTTCACAAAGAGGTGAAGTTGTAGTGAATAGTATTTGCACATAAGACAAAATGGTGGACCCCCTAACTAAAGCCTTGACTCAGTAGAAACATGACTATCATGTGAGGTCTAGCAGACTAAAGGTTGTAGGAAGTTGGTTCTAGTTCAAGTGGGAGTTTATTGGATTTGATTTCCTAGGACCAACTATTTTTTAATTTGATTAGATGTATATTTGATGTATTAAATATTAATAAAACATCTTATTATATATATATATTTTGTTATTTTTGACTCTAATGTAATAATGTCTTAGAGTATACATCGCTTTGATATGGTTATAGAAGTTCCCCATTACAATGATAACCTTTATGTACTATGATTATATTCTCAAATAATGTTTCGTGGTTGGCTAACATACTATTATAGAACACAAAGTTCATATACTGTTAGGTTTGAGTACTTTTAAGTATATGAATCTTATTCTCATGAAGTTCACACTTAGTAATCTTCATGATGGTAAATTATGAGAACAGAATTGCCAATAGTAATTCTGTATGTTTTGGTGTCATTAGATATTCCTATCTATGAACATGCGTGATATTCCTTAGACCTTAAGATTATTATTAATGCATGTTACAACTCGTGTACTTAGATGTATTTCCTAAACCATGACAATAACAATTCATGACGAAGTTAGATATTTTTGTTGTGTCATGAGTGACATGTCATTAATGAATAATTCGAGGAAGGATTTTTCCCTTTCATATTTATGGAAGTTGATATCTTGTCCCTTTGATTGGAATAGAATCGTGCATTAAATTCCATGGTCATTGTGTAATGATGTGTTTATTTTAGATAATCAAAGAAATAAATATCAATCATACAGGTTGGTCACACAGATGTACAACCTTATTGATGAGATTGTGAAAAAGGTATTAAATTATATAGTGAGCATTCATATGTGGTTATTGATGTTGCAACAATAGTTTATTTCTCTTGTTTGACTTGACCTATTTGTAGATAGTATTCTTGGACTTTAGGAAAGATCACTTTAGGCCAATGAGGAAGAATCCTATAGGGTCACATAATAAGTGTTTTGGTTGATCTCAATGAAATTCTATTTGATTTTAATTAATGGAATAAATATTATTCTCAAGTCTAAGGAATGATTTTATTCAAGTTATATTGATCTCATAAATTAAATAAATATTTATTATACAAATTGGGGATAAAATATTTATTTTATAGATTGTGAATAAAATATTTTTTCAGTTTTTTAATAAATTCTCAAGGAGTTCGAATGGATCAAGACCGAGTCTGGTGAAAAATATTTATTAACAAGACCATTATATAATATTTTTTATTGCGCAAGTTGGTGTGTTCTACAAAATAATAATTATATAATTATTAATATGAGGCATGAGATTTATTGAATGTAATAAATATTATTTAATAGCCGATATGAAATTAAATAACATTTTGACTTAAATACCAACTCTATATATAGGTGGATATGTCAATTGTGTAGATCATCCAAAATTAAGAATAGAGAGTTACACACAAAAAATTATCTCTCAACTCCTCCATCTATATCCCTCTCAAGAACGATAAGTGCAAGAGATATTTCTTCAAGACTAAAGAAAGAGTGATCAAGAAGGAACAACACAAGACATTCGAATCATCGTGCTAGCACCCAGAGATCAAGTGGTGTTGCTTAGAGATTATCGGAGCATGTGTGGATCACCACTAGAGGGATTCTATCCTTGGATCCTCATATTAAAATGAAGATAATCTGAAAGGTTATTTTTAGATGATCAACATTCGACAATGAACAAAGTTCCTAAGATCAGGTATTTATTTCTTCAAATACTAAATAAATTAATTATAAATTTGACATGAAAGATCCTCGCTCTTGGTTTTAGGAAACAATTATTAAAAGAAATTTTAATATATCACCCACCTCCACATGCTTCCGCTGCACCCAAAACCATCATATATCACACAGGACAATATAACCTATATTGCACCACGTGATATGGGATTTGGTGCATTTCATTTTTCATTATCCCACTTGCACAAAAGGCTCATACATTTTATGTGAATTTCACACCAACTTTTGAAATCATATCCATATTCCTTTGGATAAACTAACATAAACTCTCTTATTTTAGAAAAATACATTTCTCAAAATAAATTCTCTTTATAAAATATTATGTGAAACATATGAGCCTTTATAACATTGAAAAAGACGATTAATTATTAATTCATAACCATAAGAAAAGACCTACCTCTAAAAAAGTTTTATTATTACTCAAGCTACAAATGTATATGACATAACCCCAATTGAACACACATATATCAATACAAACATGTGCATAAGACATATCTACTGCATATTATAATGATAATTACCATTTTTTTATTTTTTTATTTATTTATATATATTTTAACTTATTCATATTATTATATTTGAGTTATTAATTTTACAAATAAATTATATGTTAAAATATTATTTTTATTATTTTTTTGTGAATTTTTTTTTACTTTACTAATTAAAATTAAATTTTATGCTTTTGTATTTACATTTCAGTTTTTTTCTTTAATTTATTAATACTTTGAGTTTAAATAGAATACAAATATTTAAAATTTATATATAAATAAATGTTAAATGTACTATGTTTATGGAATGTAGGTTACTATGTTAAAATATTTTTTGTATATAATTTAAATAAATAAATGACATGTCATTTTGTATTGTTTATTATTTATAGTCCATGAATTTGAATCAATAAAATTTTATTTTTTATTTTTATATATTTTACATTTTGTTATCCAAATAAATAATTACATGCATGTTTTTATATTCTTGATAAATAAAATAATTTTTTAAAATATTGTACAAAATAATTCAATAATTAAAATTAGTTTATAAACGATTTTAATAATAAATAAATAAATTAATTAAATATAATAATTCTAATAAAAAGTAAATAATAAAAATTTTAATTATTTAACCAATTTTTTTGATAAATAATAACAAAAAATTTGAATCAAGGTATTAAATACCTTGACTCCTAAATAAAATAAAAAGTATCAAGAGTTGGAAAACATAAACCCCTCTCAGAAATACAAATCTTTTCATCAGGGATTCCATAAAGACAAAAAAACCATTACAGGAAACCCATTTATTTGCAAGACAATCTAATAGAGCATTAACTTCCTAATATATGTGAGTGATCCCATAATTAATTGATAATAAGTACTGTAATAAATTTTCCCATTTTGGTAACATCTTCCTTGAAATATGCATTTGGGTACACCTTATAGCATCCATTATGCATGTTAAATCACACTTGATACTAGGATTATTTTATTTCATTTTCTCCTCAACCTATAAGGCAATGATAACCCCTATATTTTAGCGTCAATAACATGGATGACCCCATGATCTTTGTAAAATATTCAAATGGATACTCACATGGTCCTTGAAGATAGCTCAACATCCAACCATCCCAAGATTTGTTTGAAGCACCATACATATTAATATTCTTCCAACCTAGAAAATTAGAATATTAGATAATTTCATTATTTCATAAGTTATTCTTATAGTTCCCAATTATACCAACTCTCTTAATGATAGAGATAACATGAATGCTATTTTTGTAGAGACCCATTTTTTTGGTATTAATGTCTTTTATGGTAGTTATAATGGTAGTCATGGAAGCCTACACTGTGAATAATGTTACATAAAATATGGTGAAATTTTGGGTCCTTTGGATGAGATGCATGAATTCTCAATTATTTTCATGTTTTTTTTAAATCTATGAGAATAACTAAATTTTGATGGATGAGTAGATGAAAACCAACAAGGATACGTCTAACTACATTGAGAGTTCAAAGATATAAAACAATATTTTATAAATGCACTATCAAACTGGTAAATTGAAAAATATATACTCCACACCCTCCATTGTATACATTTATAAAATATATATGAAGCAAAGGAGAATACCAAAAAAATAAAGGCAAACTTTAGTGGGTATCCAATTATGAAGAATCCACTAAAGGAACTAGAGCCTACAAGGTTTGATCTAGGATTTACAAAAAAAAATTGAAAGAAGTATGGTGTAATATGACCATTTTTAAATAGGCAATATACTATTTTAATAAGGATAACATTTAAATTAGGATCCTAAATAATAACAAAATCATGTGGGAGTAAGTTATAGTTATCAATGATACCTAAAATTTTTAGAGGAATATCTTCAAGACTTCCATGCAATTTATCCCTAATAGAAATTTATGGTTCAATGATAAATTCCTTATCAAGAGAAGATATTGACTAGTTATCATTAAAAAATATAAGCTTAGAATATTTGGAAACATATCATCAAAAGTGAATTATGATATTAAAGTAAAAATATTTTTGGGTTGGCCAAACTGAATAATCATAGAATTAAATAATACCAGCCTTCAGTATACTAAGAAATATATCCCTTACAAAGGAGAGGATATCTGACTTACCTTGAAGTAATTTTCACATTAATTGATCCTAAAGGGAGTTACTAAATTTTATTAGGTTTTTTATGCCAATACCTCCATCTTGGATTGGTTTGCAACATTATTTCCAAGGAAGAATCACCATCATTTTCTTTAAAATGTTTCGACTCTAAAATGAGTTCTTGATTAGTTAGTTACTCCATTTGATCAAGTTAAGTGGCTATTTATCAACAATGAAAGATTATAGAAAATGAGAGATAATCAATATCTTAACAGAACTGATCTCATTATCCATTAAGAGTGTTTTGACTCTCTATGAGGCTACTTAACTTTTTATAAGACAAGAAATCTTGTAAAAGTGAGTAACCTTAGGTCATAACCAAACCATATGGCCACCCAGGTATATAAAGGGATATGATACCTCTTTAATATCCAAGATCCCTAAAATTGTCATCTTTTTGGCATGGGAGAATCCATCACTAAATTAGAAAATGGATTTAATCCAACTAATAACCTGGCATCATACATTCTTGTAGTATTTGAAGAGGCTCTTTATATTTTGGATGTTTTTTTCTCATTGATAGAAAATAATTGTATCAGAAATATAAAAGAGTTGTGAAGAAGAATATAAACCTATTTCAACATGAATGACCTTCAATTTAACATAATTTACCAATTAATGGATATATATACTAAGATAATCTTCAAATATACTAAATATAATAGATGAAATAGGATCCTCTTATATCACCCCTCAATAAGGATAAATAACATTCTGGAGACCCATTGATGATCACTAATATTTTTAAAAATGAAAAGACCTAGCCTAGTTGATGAAAATGTTATTGAAACCAAATAGTTGAATAATTTTGAAAATAAAATACCAATTCATAGTTCCAAAATTATTCTTTACATCAATAATAATTGAAATATTTCCTCTTCAAATATTCTTCTCTAAAAATAAAATTTCAATTCATAACTACAACAACAATAAGAAAAATAGAAATAATAATAACAATAAAAAAAACAACAAAAACAATAATAATAATAAAATATATATTTATTTTAAGTTTTAATTACTTTGGTTTTAATTGTATTTCCACAAGGCTTAGTCAGTTGGAGTATTGAGTTTTCTATTTGGATTTTTTATGGATGAAATAATCAAATAAGGGGGTCCAATCATTTAGTATACATAGGAGTGTTTAAATGGTGTTTCAATGATGTTACAATATTTAAAATACACTCAAATTACACTACTAGATTTTTGGGATATTCTCATAGTTTGTATAACCATGAAAAAAGGTATCTATTGTTACTGTATTTATAAACTATAATTATAAGGTGTCTATCTAATAAAACTATCGTTATTTTTATAGATATGTTAAAGTAAATATATATCATTATGGTTTTTTAAAACCATATCAATATATTTATACAAAATCCAAATCACTAAAACATCCACTTTCCCCTTAACCCCCCACCCACGTGATTTTCTTCCTCTTGACTTCTCCCACAAACTACATGTCTCCCACAACCTCCAACACTCTGGAAAACTTCAACGAAATACCCTCTAATATTATTCCACACAATTAGCCCACTATCTTCATGCTATCAATTATCATTTTAGTCATCACCCTATAGTTTAACCATTGTCTATCCCTTAAAAATACAAATTGTAGACCCAGGTTCCAATTTCTCCATGAAATGTTTTATGAAGGTGTATGATTATTGAATCATTTTAATATTTTCAAATTTATTTCTAGAATCTAAAGTGTTAATTATGCTTTGTTTTTTTAAATATTTTTTTATTATTTATTTTTGAAAATTTATTTTTTTCTAACAATGGGTGTTATTTTTGGATGTTAATTAGGGTTTTAATTAGATTTAGTAATATCAATCATTAATTTTATAAATTTATATATACTAATGAATATAAATTTATAATTTTTTTACAATATAATTTTTATAATTGCATATATACTTTTTCATAATTATATATACATTTATAAATTATATATTATATCGTATTATAATTATATAATTTATATGTTTTATTTATTTTATACATTTATGTTTATATAGTTTTATAAATTTATAAATCCATGTACTTTCATGAATTTTATTATAAATTTATTTGTACTTACATAATTTATATATAATATTTTATTAATTATTTATAGTTTCATAGTTTCATAATTTTAGAAAGCTTATAGTATATCATACTATAGTTATATAATTTATATATAAACATTTATTAATTATATATACTTTTATAGTTTCATATGTTTATAAATTTATATACTTTTATAAATTTTATTCTATATCATATTACACTTACATGATTTATATTTAAAATCTGATTAATTATTTATACTTTTATAGTTTGATACATTTATAAATTTATATATCTTTATAGTTTTATATTTTTATAAGGTATTATAATTTTATACTTTCATATATCTTACCTTTATATTTTATCTATTTATACTTTTATAATTTTATAAAATAATATAGTTTTATAAATTATGTTTAGTTTTGAAAAAAATTATATACTTTTATACTTTTGTATACTTTTATCAATTTATACACGGTTATGAAATTTTTATACCTTCTTGAAAAATATACAATTTTTATAAATTATATATAATTAGACACTCTTAATAATTTATCAATTATTTATAATTTTATACCACTATATTTTTTACTTTTACAAATTATAATATTATAATATTATAATTTTTAATCATGATTATTTTTTCATCAAGAAATTAATTTGACTAATTAAGAGTTATTTTCTTATGTTGTTGTCTATTCTTTAAATCATTATGGATATAAGTTGGATGTGTTATATTAATAGAGTGTCAAATGGATTTTATAATCATCTTGAAATACTATTAGATTTCACATTCAACAATACATCATAGGGGGGATTATTTTATACCCTTGTTATAATTATTTTGAAGACCTGTGGTTAACTAATGAATAAGTAAGTTAACAAATTACTAGGGTTAGATTTAAAACTAATTATGAGGTATGGCACCATAATAGATAAATATGTCATTAACTAGAATGTATTGATAGTATTGAGATGTGTGGTATGGAATATATGATATTTTAACGGTTCCATTTTCTTTCCCAACAAGAGTGTGTTCCTATGATATAATCATAAGTAATGACTATAAATTCAATTTCAAGTTTAGATACACATAACTAGAATGATTAAATTCATAAATTTTAAATGGTTATGGAGGTCATAAAGACATCAGTGTATCCTTGTTGTGTCAATATAAAAAAATATGAATTCATGATATGCATATTTCATGTGGATATAGTGTATGTATTTAATAATAGTGTGATTAACTGCCTGTATGGATTAATAAAGGTATTTTTTCTTTATGGTACAACCATTTCAAAAAATGATTACAAGGGGTTCAAGTTAATTGATCAAATGCGATTTTCTTCTAATAAAACAAATTTATTCCTTAATTATTGTATGTTATATTGAAATTAAAATGAATTATTAAATGAATATAAGAAGTGTGGTACATATAAACAAAGGCCAAATAAATATTTCATTCTTTATCGAGTTTTAAATAAGTTTACACAACACTTTACTTGGATATAGATTCTATAAAAAATGTATATGTTAGAAAAATGGAAGGATATATGAGATAGAATGTTGAAAGAAATTAAAATAGTGAACATTTTGTGCACCCAACATATAGATTTGAATTCCAGGATTTAATGAAATTCCATTTTTATTTTTGAAAATTTTAATATTATATTGGATTTATCAAGTGATGAGTTCCTTTTGGATAGAATCATATAGTTCCCAACACGTAAAACGTATTCATTTATATATATAATCTCCCATATTTTATGTGAATAAAGAATCCATATAATTTTGTGGCCTTATTTATTTATATGCTGAATGATCCTAGGAATTATATAAATGTGTATATTTAACCAATGATAGCATATTTGAATCATTTTTGGACCACGAGTGTTCCCACATATGATGCTTTAAGGAAGTTATCATTTCAAATATGTGCTACTCTTATGTAAACTACAAATGGTTTTCCAACCTATTTAATGATATGTATTTGGAGAATAATGGGGAAACTAGATTTTCTAATTTATAGAAAAAAAATGAATAATCAAGAAGAATGACACATTGAAAAAGATTTGGTATCATGGGATATCATTGGTTCCTACTAATGAGACATATATATAGAAATAATCAATGCCAATTTAATGGAATTATTATGAAAGAGAAACCCCCTTTGTGAATTTTTATAAGTGAATTACTCAAAGATCTTGATGGATTAAATTTCTTACTTGGTAATAGGTTTCTTCCTATGAGAATTAGACATAGTGCTAAAAAGAATCCCAGTTCAATTGAATATTAAATTATATTTTTTAAATTACCATATTGATCTTAAAACTTTTTATGACATTGTTTAGATATGATTTACATTGAAAAAAATATATTAATTATTACTTATAGTAATTTTGAAAATTAATTTTAAGATAAATGATGAATTAAAATCACATTGGGACTTGTAATATGGTGGTATTAAATAAAAAATTCATCCCAAACTAATTAGAAAAAAATTGGTCAGTTCCTCATACATGTTATGTGATGATAAATATAGAGAGAAAAAAATTTCTATATGTATTAGATAATCTCAAGGTTCCAGATGGTTATTCAATTAATATATCTAAATGAGTGAATACTAGAGAGGTAAAGTTAAAATTCTAAAATAGCTTGACTATCACATCATGTTACATGAGTTACTACCAATAATCATTCAAAAAGTGGTGACATACACTATAAGGGTCACCATTATTCATTTGTGTAACTTATATAGGGATATATATTCTAAAAATTTGACCAAAATTTATGTGAATAAAATATAGGAAGATATACCAATCATTCTCTTTGAATTATAAAAATTATTTCTACCTTTTATCTTCACATTTATACTAAATCTTACTATGCATCTTCTAATATAATTTTTTATTTGGGGTATCGTTTATTATCATTGGATGTGTCCCATTAAAACAATGAAAAAAACATAAACTCTTATGTTAAAAGTAATAACCATCCTGAGGGGTCCATTTTTAAAGTTTATTTTCCCTAATAGTGCATGGATTTTTATTCTATTTATTAGAATAATGTTGATTCAAGGTATTAGACTACTAATAAATTAATATGAGAATTATTATCCAATTGAGAAAACATTTACCAAAATTACAAAACCTGGAGGGTTGGGTTCATGTACATTGATTAATTTTAGCCTTGAGGATAGGGATACGAAATATGATATTGTGTTTTTTAATTCTGATATTGTTGATAAATACACCATGTTAGTATGATAAATTACTTTTTTACTTTAAAATAATTTTGTAAAAAAGTTTTATTACTAATTTATTATTTAATAATGTTACAAGATACACATAGAAGTTATAAATATAACACATAGTTATTTACCACTTATAAGGAGATATAATTTATATAGAAAGAAGTTTCTAGAATGATTCAAATCTCACATAAGTTTATAAATTTGTTGTCTTTTTTTATGATATGTAATTGGTTTCAAATATTAATGAAACATTCATATATAGAATTTTTATAGTTTATTAAATAATTAAATATATCATGAGATAATATAACTATCATTTTTATAAGGTTTAAAAATATGTAATGATATTCATTAAACACAATTAATTAAAATAAAGAAACTAAAATTACAATATCAACAATGCTAGATAAATTAAGTCATGGAAACAACTAATGAAGTATTTTTTTCACATTCCTCTGATGCATGCCTGTCATAAGGTGTGGAAAAATAAAATTATTTTCCTAATTAAGTATAGAGGTTTTCCAGGGTCATCTCACTTAAATAGATTCTCAGTTTTTCTACTCACTTTATCCAATTCACCTAAACTACTTCTTTTTGTTGTTTTTATTATTTTATGAAAACAATGATAATTTGGATTTTGATTAATTTATAAAATAATTAAATGACATGAAATTTTAAAATTCAAACTAAAATAACATGAAATGAAAAACATAATGTGATTAGGAAGAAAGAAATTAGTTCTGAGTTTGGTTTTGGGTTCCATAATTATTCTCTTTTATTTTCTTAATTTTAGTTTGATAATACAATAATGAAATTTTTTGATGAATTACAATCCTTTTATTTATAATTTATAAAATATTTAATGCCTTAAGAAATATAAATTCCACCTCTTCCTATAATCAAAGCTGATGGAACACCATGGTCGAGGGTGTGACATCTTCCAGGACCCGACTCCATCAAATTGCATTTCATCCATTGATCTTCTCAACTTCATCGTATGAATAAATAATCAATGGAAGAAAGGGAAAAAAATAAAAAAAAATAGATTTTAGTTTCATGTCATGGGTTAAAATATCCAAAATCATGAATGTCAATCATGTCTACCACAAACATGTAATAAAATTTTAGAAATAATTCAATAACACCACTTACCTCCCTTGATCCAAGGATCGGGTTAGCCCCACATTTGTTAGGGTATGATGTTACTATGGAATGGAAGAGATAGAATGTAATAAAATAAAATAAATAAATAAGAACAATAAAGTAATAAAAATAGAATAAGGATCGAGAGAGATAGAGAATAAAATAAAATAGAAAATAATAAGAAGTAGAGAATAATATAATTAAACACATAGAATAATAATAATAGAAGAATAAATAGTGAAATAATAATAAAAAAGAAATGAAAAAAAGAAATAAATTAAAAGAAGAATATGATGATGAGAATAAGGAGAAGAAGATAAGAATATGATGATGGGTGGTTCACTTGAAGAAAAAATCAAGGATATTATTTATAAAATAGAATAAATTAAAAGAATTGAAATAATAAAATGAATTCAATAGAAAATAAAAATAAAACAAGAATGAGAATAAAAAACATGGATGATCCTCGTTCTTCGTAGTGTATTCCCTCTATAGTGGGTGTGAACTAATTTTGAAGTGGCATAGGTGACCTATTTTTATAGGCAGGGAGGTGATAACTCAGCCTCCTCTTCAAAGCTCTCATGATCAAGGAAGATCATTATTTAAAATTTTGATACAGGTTTGAAAAATTATCCAAAATTCACCCATAGATAATGGGTGATCTGATTACAGTAGTGATTGCAGTGGTGGTGGCCACTATCAAACCCCATATGTCCTTAAAAGTGTCCATATGAGTTTATCTATCCTTCATGGTGTTTATATCAAGCCTTTTAGGTGATTATATGGTGATTGGTGGTGAGGCAATGGTTCATTAGCTCGATTTATGCTCATCTAGGTGTCAAAAATAGAGATTCTTAGTGAGTAGTTGTGGCATTGATGAGTCAAATGTGGCAGTATATGGTGGTGAGTGGTGGATCAGGCGGTGCATAGGTGTTAAAGTGTGGATGAGAGGTATTTAAAATGGGTATGAATAGTAACTTAGATTTCCCATCCCACATCGAAATGG
Organism: Viscum album; assembly: GCA_963277665.1. Taxonomy (NCBI): domain Eukaryota; kingdom Viridiplantae; phylum Streptophyta; class Magnoliopsida; order Santalales; family Viscaceae; genus Viscum; species Viscum album. Next base: position 1,403,355,064 of record OY728133.1, on the reverse strand, counting down.
GTGGTGGTTTCCATGAGTGTTTATAATACAGAGTGTGGGTTCTGTTGCTCATAAGACCACAGTAGGGGAAAGCTTCTGCAAGACACTACACACACAAGATATATGGGCCGCACCACACATGGCATGTATGGGATTAAGCCCAACCTATACTACCTATTGGATTGACCACCCGCAAGCCACCTATGCGCGTTCTTGATTCCCCCCATGATCTTTTGACTCTAGTGGGACCTCCTAGTGAGATGCATGGCCAACCGACTCTCTTGGTATGTCTAAGTGATGCATGGCCCCTGGTTAAAGTCCTGATTCCACCAAGACCATATTTTTTTTTAAAATTAAACACCTTAAAATCATTCAAATAACAAATTAATATTAAAAGAATAAAAAAACAAATACCAAACTTCAATAACATAAAAAAATCAGTTATTTTCATTCATTTTGATTCTACATTCATATTTTTACCACATTTAAGTAAAAAATTATAATTAATAGCAGTTATTCATTGAAATTTATTTAAAATCATTGAAAATTGATTAAAAGTTTCTTGAAAATATCAGTGTTTCAGTCTTTCACTAAATATGGTTGTAGTAATAATCTCTATCTTATGTGATTGAATTAGACCACATGAGAGAGAACCAAATTAAATAACATATCCATAGGTATCCATGGGTTACACTAAATCAATTTATGCTTGATCAAGATCATCCACCATCCATGCAATTCTACTGCATTATGGTGAAAAGAAGGTGTGAGAAGAGAGAAAAAGGAAGGAGTGCATCAACCAAGGATCCAGAAATAATTCATACTAAAGTTATCAAATGAATGTGTTGTATTTTTTTCAATAAGTTAGTATATATAAGTAAATACAATGTTTTTTGGATTATATTGAATAATTTTCACCCATGGTAAATTGAAAAGTAAGATAAGGATTAATTTTATTCCATTTAAGATATCTTGATGATTTATGAATATTTTTTCAAGGAGAGTTGAATGTTGTTCTACTAACTTGAATAATTTGTGTAGATATATTCAAGGAGGTAACTCCTTACATATTATTATTGATGTGTTATTCATCATGGAAATCAAGGACACGTGTCTTCAGATTAAAAACACTATCTATAATAGTTTAATAGTTAAATTTGAGGAACTAAATAAATGAGATATTAAATAATTTGTCTTCAAGAAGTCAAAAATATAACTTTAAAAGTTTGAGAAACCATATATGAATCTTTATCTACATAATATGGTGTACCATGTGATGGCGTATCTTTGGATGATGTTTTGAGATGAGTTAAGGTGGCTGAGAATGCATCAAAATCAATGGAAGAGTGTCTGAGGTTATTTTAGTGAAGTTTATAAGTTTTGATATTAATGTAAAGAAATATGGCTAAGTATTGGATCCTATAAGGTTGAGAAAACCATTTTTGTAAGATTGATGCAACTGTATAGTGATCACATAAGGTTGATACATCAACTCTGTAAGGTTGAGAAACATGAATGTATGGTTTGGAAAATACCCAATAAGGTTGGTAAAACCTTCTTAAGGTTCCATAATAGACTTTATAAGGTACCTTTTAGGGTATTAAGAATCTTCATAGGGTATAACCCTTTGTGAAAATATGATATATTCTTACAGTACATGAGAGAATCATAGGGTACATGAACCCTACATTGACATCTTTGTATGGTACAAGGATAATTATTGGCTACTATCATAGGGTACAACTTTGTAAGGTTAAAATGAACCCTATAAACAATTTTATAATTCATTTTACCCAATGAAAACAATGAAATATGATTTAATAGGGTACAAATAAATAACTCTACATAGAATAAATCCCAATGTAAGATATTTGAAAAATCAAAATATATTTATAATGAATATTATATTTTTTGTGAATAAATTCAAATGATGTTGTTTTCCTATTCTCAAATAAATTAAATATTACAAAAAGGTTTTCTAATTCTACTCAATATTAAAGAAGGACCATCTATGTGAGAAAGCGATATTTGAGAAGTATTCCATGCCAAAAATTGTTGTTCCATGTCACAATACATATGCTAATGCATATGTGGATTAAATTCAAAATATTTTTAATTCTATGAATTATTTGGAGATTAAAATAAGGAAAACATCTTGAGTTGTATGGGATTTAAAAGTGGTTGTTTTCTGATAATTCAAAATAGTTTGAATAATAGAATAAAATTGGGATTTTTGTTGACTAATTTAATAAGATGATATTATTTCTTCTAAAAATCTTAATGTTTCCAAAATTCCATTTTGGAAAAAAATATTTTTAATAACACATTGAATATGTATGTATATAAAAATACCTAATATAGTGGGTGAGTATTGAAAAATATTGAGAACTTGAAATACTATTATCTCATTTATAGAAGAAGGAGACTAAACCTGAGAGTTATTTAAGGAGGAGAAGACCTATTGTACATGATTATTTGACAAATAGAGAAAGATCCAAATCATTGAATATTTGGTGAAGATGAGAAATACTGGTAGAATAGATCATACTTATTAGTTACTGAAGCTATTGAAGAAGGATCGTGATTTGATCAACTAATTGAGATAGATTAAGTAGGAAGATCATTCTCATGTGTTGTTAAACCGACTAGGAGAAAATTAAAGGTATTTATTGTTTTAATATGAACACCTTTATAGTGCATAGTAGGAAGTGTTATTCTTTAGTGGGACTATAGATAAGGAGAAAAGTGGGACTCTGTACTAATAGGACTAGGAAATTACTTAGTGTAACCACCTTAATTTATAGTAGAGAATCCATGACAGGGGAGACCAATGAATCATAGTGAAGAATAGTATTTAATGGAAAAACATTGTAAAATCTTGTGAGTTGTGCTTGATTTATTTTAGTTTCATACAAGGTGAGTCTATATTAGTTAAATATGAGAGTATTGATACATTAACAGGTCATTGAGGTTAATTGTAAAAGAAATAAATGTAAAAATTTTACAATTAATTCACCCCTAGTGGTACCAACTGTCCTAAAAACAATAAATGGTATCAGAGAAAATATTAGTTCCCTATAAAAGATCCAAGACGTTATTGAGTGTATAAAATACAAATCTTGTGAACAGTAAGAGTGTCTCCACATTTTATGGAAAAAACTATAATAGTTTTAAGAATATTATGTTACCCAACCTTTATTACTTATCCAGGAGGTAAGATATACTATAATAGTGGGATTTCCACCTTTTAATGAGACTGATCCCATTTTATTTATTGATAATATAAATATAAAATTATATGAAAATGAAAAATAATGATATTATAATGTTTGTTTTAGTAATATTTTTCACAAATCTCATGAGACGCAAAACTGAAAATGAAATTTGGGAAAATTAAATAGAAGTTATTAAGATAATGTTAAAGTCAATACAACCAAATTAAAAGTTTAGAGAATAATATTTGAGGATATTAAAATAGATAATGATGAAAAATTTGATGATAATATTCAATGATATTATCATAAATATCTATAGATTTGGTGAGAAACTAGATAATTCTATTATTTTTAAAAAACTGATGGGAAACTTTCTATATAGGTTCGATATAAAGATATAAGTTTGGGAGTATAAAGAGGATCTTTCCTTGGATGAACTTTATAATATTACCATTTTTTGTGAAATGAGGAATATTTCAGTTTTCAAAAAGAAAACAAAAAATGGGATGGATTTTGAATCTGTGAGAAAGGTTAAAACCCGAGATGAAGAAGTTACAAAGTCAAGTGATTAGGAAAATGAGGGATTTCATGAAGATCTCAAGAGAATTATTTCCCTTATACAAAAAGGGTTTAAAATTTAAAGTGTAAAAAGGAAAATAAATCACCAATGTGGTACACTTATAATGGTACTAGATACTTTTCCATTAATTTCAAAAAGAATAAGGCTATTAAATCAAAATATAGTGGTGAATAAGAGAAATATAAAAATTAAAAATGTAGTAAAATTATGGAGAAATATTCAAGCAGTAAGAGAAGAAACATGATGAGAAAAAAGAAACAAGATGAATCATATTCAAGAACTAGTAAAAAGATGAATTTAATTTTATGGATCATATTGAAAGTGATTTTGATACCTTAAGTAATGATGATGGAAAAAAGGAAAAAATTAGAATGCATGTTGGAAGATGATTTGGAAGCATATATTGAGAAGATCACAAATATTAATAAGTAAAACTCAAAACTGATAAAATAAAATAATAAGATACCTAATAAATGTAGGAGTGTGTAAATAAATAAGTGAAATAAATTCATGAGATTAATAAACATGAATTTAAGGTGTTTGAGAAAGAGAATATTCTGAGAGACCTTGAAGAAAAATGACCTGGAAACGAAGAAGAGTTGGCCAAGACACAATTCATGTGACTAGAAGATAAAAATGAGTTAAATAAGATCAGTGAAGGGTTAAATTTTTTAATTAAGGTTAAGGGTAAATATTCTCAATCTATTAACATGATGTGTCAATAAAGACTGGTTGATTCTTCTCCAAGTACACCTAAAAGTAAATCTGCAATTCTTAACAATGCATATTTCAAAAAAAAAAATGAACATATTTGGGTTAAAAAGAGAAATGAGAAGACCACTTATATATAAAAAGGAGATATTTATATGTCAAGAATTTCACTGCTCCTAGGAAAAATGAGGTTTAGTTTAAAACATAGAAACAATATAAATATTCTAGATATATTTTTTACTAATATGGAAGATCAAAGTTTAAATGGTTTTGTTGGTGTTGTAGAACGTATAGACAGAAAACTTACTCTTTATAGTCTAACATATCATTTATAGGGAATACGTATGAACTGATTGGGGTCTATGATGATCAAATAATGATATATTCCTAAATAAAGAACCATATGTCCAAGAATACATCAGGTATGTCAACCTAAAATCGATTTTGGTGTTTAGAATAAATGTGCGGTAGATGTGGATACAAGGGTTATAGGGCTAAGTAATAAATGAAAATCATACCAAGACATTTTCCCTATGATTTTAAATGTAATAGAGTTAAAATTTTAAAAGGTATAAATTCATATTCTTCTGAGACTACCAAAAGGTCATTTAAAAAATCCAAAGAAGATGAGCATGTTGTAACACCCCTAGAAAAGTGAGACCTAAAAGTATAAATGTTACTAACCATGTCAACAAGGTGAACATTTATTTTTTGTAGCCTAACTAATTAGAGCTCTATAGTTAGGTGAGGCTTGGCCTATAGTAGTTTCAGCATGGGTGACATCCAAAATATTCTTCCAAGGTGTGTGTGAGTAATGACAAAGAACACTAAATAAACATGTATTGGATTATAGGGATAGTCATAAGTTTTATAAGTTAAAAAAAATGGATATATCTTGTGGTGGCAAGAAAGATTCCACCTCCTCATCAATGGAACCCACCAACCAGTCGATGGGGCTACAACAGGTCTGCAATTTTCTGTAGACCCCACTGGCTAGCCATTAGGGTACCAATAGCCTACTGGTGGTGCTGGAAGAACTGAGTTGGTTTTTTCTTAGCACACTAACCATCCTAAGGCCTACCACTGGATTTCCTATATAACCTGGCTGGGATTTCATTCTAATCACCTTGTGGGTTATAATTTCACTCAGTTTTCTACCTTTTTAATTACCCAATTTTGACATAAACCCCATATTTTGAATTAGATGCCTCTCCCTTTGACTCTAGAACTCTCCCATTTATCTATCCTTGGTTATTCAATGTTAGAATGACCCATTTATGTTAGTATGATATGTTTTCTATAGATCCACACAAAATTCTTCCTCTTCCTTACAATATTTTCATGGAACAATGTTAGATATGTTAATTTCAGAAATATCATATGATTTTTTCTTCTCTTTTTCATAGATTGATGACAAATATAATGAGTTGACAATGTATATTTATCAGATCAAGATCTACCATGTATTATAGATTTTTTGTGGTTATGTTCTTATAAATCATCTTTCTAGACCTCTTCTTTATGGAATAATTATTATACAACTTTAATCCATTGATGATCCCTTAGAATAATGGTGGAGGTTTTGACGTGTCAATGAATTTCCCTTAATCGGGTTTATAACTCTCATGAATGGTGGCCATTTCTAAGTAATTTATCTTAAATCGACCACCTTGAGACTCTCTTATCCTTAAATAGCATCTTGGACCTATTTTACAATGATGTTTTGATGGTGGATTGATGTTTTTTGGCTATACCAAAGGTTTTCTTCTATAATTTATGAGTAATTAATGATTCATTCATGAATAAACAAAAAACCATTAAATCGACATCCTCTCCTTCAATATATCTTAGAACTAGTTTTGTTTATGAAATCTATCAGGTATGTAACTCTAGAACCACCTTATTGACATGTAATATTATTGGGTATCTTTTTTAAACCTCCTTCTTGTTGAACTAGAACCTGATATAGACAACCTTAATGTGTGAGCTAGTTCCCTATGGGTGCACAACGTGTTTTCAGCTTTGATTATTTGATGAACATTAAAGTTATTTATAAATTAACTTGAGGTATTAAGTTTCTTACTATTTGGTTCTCTTTTATACACATTTTTCCTTAGTATGATTATTATGTTGTATTTCTTGTTTACCATGATTGATAGAGATCACATGTGGGTGTGTGTATAGCTTGGGAGAACCATTTATGATGATTTATGTTGTTAGTATTCTTATGTGGCTTGTTTCCATTTCTAATGATGATCACATGTACTTATATATTATTAATAATACTCAGGATTCCATGTTTAAATTTTCCTTTATATTCTCTACCTTTTTATGTGTATTTACAATGCCTTTGGTGGTATTTATTTTGTATTGAAATAGATGGACCATTGTGATATGGTTATCCTTTATAGGGGGAGTTCTCAACACATGCAACAATGATGTTGATGGACCTGGACATAGTTTAGGGTCATGGAGAATCCGAATTTATGTCGTGTAGTATGTTCAATTTATTTCCAGTGAATTTAATATAGCATGTTCACTATATTCCTAGAATATTCCAAGCAATAACTTCACTTGATTCCTAGTGTATTTCGAGTATAAAGTTCACACAATCCCTAAAGGATAACAAGTATCATGTTCATGTGATGACTTTTGGATTTCAAGTAACATGTTTACACAATTCCTTAAGGATACTGAGTAATATGTACACCAACCTTGTGATTATTTCTTGATCACATCTAACATAGTTGATTATCCTTTTAGCATGGTGCTAAAGTAGGTATAGTCAGGGCTTGTTGTGGCTTGGTTTTCACATAGGTTCTAGACATATGATTATTTATGCTTGCTTGTACATTTATATTTATCATGGAATGCACCTATTATACTCTTTCACACTTTTTAAGGATGAACTGGTGGTTTACTCCTAGGTTTTATTACTTACACCTTATACGAGCATCTCAATGCACATGAAAAATTCATGTATAGGGATCCAATTAAGGATAAGGGGCCCGTAGAAGATGGTTGAGCTGAGGAGCATAGATATGATAGATATTATGTGATTTATTATAGAGTTTTCTATAATGTTTCCTTTTTATTTACTTTCACTATATATATTATGGTTTACTTTTCCACCTTGGGAGCCTTGTTTATCTATATGTATGACTCATGTTCTATATACTTTTTTATTATGATTTTTTATATTATACTTAAATAATATAATTTTTATTATATTTTATTTATAATTTTGGTGTATGGTTATGACTATTAAAGGGTATAGTCTCCCCACTGATGGTGTTTAGATCCTCGTTGTTATTTGGTAGCCTCTTGCATACAAGGTGGCATGCATGAGGTTTTTTGGATTTCTATCTTAGACTTGGTGGTTCGGGTAGAGTAATTACAAAATGGTATTAAATCCAATACCCAAACATAATTTTAGTGTAATTTTCTAGGTTTGAGGTGAGGGGTCCACAATGAGGGCATTATACTTTAAAGGGGTGGAGAGTGTAAGACCCTTGGAAAATTAAGACTTAAAAGGATAAATGTTACTACCCATGTCAACAAAGTTCACCTTTATTTTTGGGAACCAAACTAATTAAAACACCATAATTAAGCAAGGTTTGGATTAAATTATTTTATGTTTTGGTGACCTCATGGGAAGTCTCCCAGTGTATGTGTGAGTGTGTAAAAATTACACTAAAATAAAATGTGTTGTTCTGTGAGGATAATTATTAGTCTTATAAATGGCCCCAGTGGGTAATAACTTGTGGTTTCTAGAAATATATCAATGGAAAGCATGTATAAACCACCAGTTAGTTGGTGGGAATATAGTAGGTATAAATCTTTCAATAGAACCCACCAGCTATCTGGTGGTGTTGGAAGAACAGTGGTGGTTCTTCCCTGTACACCAACCCACCAAAGTCCTTTCACCACCCAGTTGGTGGTTTCACTAACTAGTCGGTGAGGCCCACTATCTTGCTAGTATATCCTAACCTGGATTTCATTAAAATAATCCCATGTGTTTTAATTTTACTTAATTTTCCACCTTTTTAATTACCCAATTCCAATATAAACCCCCATATTTTAAATTAAGGACCTCTCCCCTTGACAATAAAACTCTCCCATTCATCTCCCCTTGGTTATTTAATATTAGAACAATCCAATGAAACTATAATGGAATTTTCTCTATAGATCTTCACCAAATTCCTCTACTTCCTTGAGAGGAATTCATGGATCTATGTCAGATATCTGAATTCAAAGAAGATCCAATGATGTTTTCTTCACTTCTTCATCTATGGGTTATGGATTTAGTTAGTTTACAATGTATCTTGATTAGATCAAGATCTACCATTTATTATAGATGTTCTATGGGTATATATTTCGGAATCATATTACTAGACCTATTCTTAATGAGATATTGATGAAATAAATTTAATATATTGATAATCCCTTGGTATATTGGCAGTGGTTTCAGTGTTTTAAGGAATTTACCCTAATTGGAGATATATTTATCATGAATGGTGGGCGTTTCTAGGTAAGTTATCTTAAATTGACAACCTTGATACTCTCTTCTCCTTGAATCTCATCTTAAAATTATTTTTCAAGTATGGTTTTATGGTGGATCAATGTTTGTTTGCTAGACCCAAGGTTCTCTTATAGAATTGATGGGGAATTCACGATCTATTCTCGAATCAACAATGGATATGGTGAATTTGTGTCTTCTTCTTTGATATATCTTTTAACTAGTTCCATTGATAGAATATATGAGGTATTTGATTCTATAACTACCTTCTTAACAATGAATCTCCCTAGGTATTTTTTGTAAATCTCGTTATTATTGAACCAATATCCAAGATAGGTATCCTTGATGTGAGAGATGGTTCTCTATGGGTGCACAACATATTTTGAGCTTTGATTTTTTGAATAACTTTTGAGTTCTTCATCAATGACCTTAAGATATGTATCATATTTATAATGTTTAATTCCATGAGTATGCTTATGTATCTTGTTTCCATGTTTAATGATGATCACAAGTACTTTTATATTGCTACTGATTCAAATGATATTTTTCTATGATCTAAATTTATATGCTCTACCCTATTATATGTATTTACTATTCCTTTAAAGGTATTTCTTTGGTATTGAAACATATGGTTTGTCATGATATGGATATCCCTTATAGGGGGAGTGCTTACAACATGTGATGATGATTTTAATGGACCTAGACATAAGGTAGGGGAATAGAGATACTTAATGTATGTCATGTAGCATGTATAATAAATTCCTAGTGAATTATATATCACATGTTCACTCAATTCATAGTGTATGTTGAGTAGCAATTTCAGTCGAATCCCAGTGGATACTGAGTAGTATGTTAACATGATTACTTATGGATATTGAGTAATATTTTGACTCAATGCCATGAGGATGTATAGTAACATGTACACATACCTTGTGTCTAGTTCTTGATCACATCTAACCATTTTTATTATCCTTATGGAATGGATATGAAGAAAGTATGGTTGAGGATCATTATGGACTGGTTAGAACATGGGTGATCAATGCATGATTGTTTATGCATACTTGTTTATTTATCTTTATCATGGTATACACTTATTATACCTATGAACACTTGTTAGGGATTAATTTTCGGTGTCTTGTTGGGTCTTATTACTCATACCCTATACGGGAAACATAGTGTACATGTAAAATTCAAGCATGTGGATCTAGGAAAGGGTAAGGGTCCCATAAAAGATGGTTGAACTGAGGAGAATTGAGATTTTAGTTATACTAGGATGTATTTCAAAGGTTTCTATAGTGTTTCATTTTCATTTACTTTCTCTATATATACTCTAGTTTTTATTTCTTCCTTGGGATCCTGGTTTATCTATATGTATGAATTTTGTGCCATATTTTTTTTATTATAATGTTTTATCTTCTTCTTGAATAATATGAGTTATATTTTATTTTATTTATAATTTTGGTGTATTGATATGATTAACATAGTGTATAGTCTCCCCACTGATGGAGTTCATACCCTCTTTGGTAGTTAGAAGCCTCTTTCATGTGGAGAGGTATGCATAAGGTCTTGTGAATCTCTGAATCAAACTAGGTGGTTTGGGTTGGGGAATTAAAAAATGGTATCATATCTAATACCCATTCAAAAGTGCAGTGTCATTTTTTGGGTTTGAGGTTTGGGGCCTATAATGATGGCGTTGTGGTTTAAAGTGGTGGATATTGTAACACCCATGAAAAAGTGAGACTTAAAAGGATAAATGTTACTACTCAAGAAAACAAGGTGAACCTTTGTTTTTGGGAAGCTACCTGATTAGAACTCCACAATTAAGAGAGTCTTGGACCAAATTTATGTCAATCTAGGTGACCTCCTAGGAATTCTCCTAGTGTATTTGTGAGTGTAGACAAATCACAATGAAATAAATTTTATTGGAATGTGGGTATATTCATTAGTATGATAAGTGACCTTGGTGGGTAAGAGCTTGTGGTGGATGGAAATTTTCTACTGGCCAGCTGGTGGGGCTATAATGGGTCTGAAGTTTTTGGTAGAACCCATTGGTCATTTAATAGTGTGGGAAAAACCAAGGTAGTTCTACCCATCACACCAGACCTCTAGAGGCCTATCATCAGTAAGACGATGATCCCCATTAGCTCATTGGTATAGCATGGCCAGGAGTGTATTAAAATAACCCCACAGATTTTAATTTCACCCCGTTTTCTACCTTCTTAATTACCCAATTCCATCCCAAACTCTTATATTTCCAATTAAAGACCTATACCCTAGACTCTAGAACTCTCCCATTCATCTCTCCTTGTTTATACAATGTTGGAATGATCTGATGACACTGTAAAGGTATTATCTATCTATATCAACAAAAAATTCCTCTTCTTGATTAAGAGATGAGAATTAATCTATGTTGGATAAGTGATTTCCATGAAGATACAACGAAAATTTCTTCTCTTATTTTTAGATCAGTGATAGATCTAGTGAGTTGATAATGTCACTTGATTAAATCAATATCTACAATAAATTATATAATTTCTATTGGTATGTTTTTATGAATCATCTTTATAGACCTCTTCTTGATGGAAGATTTATGATAGAACTTTAATCAGTTGATAATCCCTTGGTAGATTAGTGATGTTTTCAACTTTTCAATGAATTTACCTTAATTAGAGATAGAACTCTCATTAACAGTTGAAATTTTTGAGTATGTTCTCTTAGATTGACCAAATTAAGACTCATTTATCCTTAAATCACATCTTGGAACTCTTTTTAAATGATAGTTTGATGGTGGATCTATGTTCATTGGATATACTTGAGGTTCACTTCTAGAATTGACAAAGAATTAATGATCCATTATTGAATCGATAATGGATTTGGTGAATTTTCATCCTCTTATTCAACATATCTTGGAACTAGTTTTTTTGATAGAATTTGTGAGGTATTTAATTCTATAACTATCTTATTGGCATGGAATATCCTTAGGTATCTTTTCTAAACCTCCCTATTATTGAACCAGAACCAGAGATAGGAATCCTTGACATGAGAGATAGTTTTCTAGGGGTGTGTACTTTATTTTGGGCTTCAATGCTTTTTTTATTTATTCATCAATGACCTTGAGTTAGGAAGTTTTTCTCCATTTAGAGATCTTGTATACACTTGTTTCCATGGTATGATTCTTGTGTTGTCTTACTTGTTTAATAAGATGGATTGAGATTTAATGTGGATGATTTTGTATCCCATAAGACCTATTTATGATGTCTTATTCCATGATTATGCTTATGTATCTTTTTTTCAGGTTTAATAATGATCACATGTACTTGTATATTACTATAGATACTCATAATGACATGTTATGCTCTGCCTTTGCATTATCTTCCATATTATATGTATTTACCATGAATTTTGAGGTATTTATTTGGTATTAGAAAATATGTGTTATCATGATATAGTTATCCCAAAGAGGGGGAGTGCACATGATATGTGACGATGACATCAATAGACCTAGACACAAGGTAGGGGCATGCAGGTTCCTAATGTATATCATGTATCATGTTCACTCGATACATAGTGGAATATATGTAGCATGTTTATTTGATTCCTAGTGGATTCTGCATAGAAATTTTGCCCAATTCCTAGTGGATACCGAGTATCAGGTTCACAAGATGCCTAGAAGAAACCAACTAGCATATTCACATGATTACTTACACATATTGAGTAAAATTCTCACTCAATTCCTTGAGGATTATGAGTAACATGGACACCAACCTTGTGGCTATTTCTTAATCACTTATGACATTTTATTATTATTATTTAAACATGGAGATAAAGCGGGTAAGGTTGGGGCTCATGGTAGATTGATTAGCACACAAGTTCTTGAGACATGATTTTTTATGTTTTCTTTCATATTTATATTTATCATGGAACAAAATTTTTATACACATTCGTACAAGTTAAGGATGTATCAGTGGTTTCATACAAGTTTTTATTACTCACACCTAGTATGGGAATCTTGATAGACGTGCATACATCATGTATAGGGAATCATGAAGGGTAAGGGGGCCATAGAAGATGGTTGAGATGAGGAGTATGGAGATGGTAGTGATACCTAGATATACTAAAATGGTTTCCAAAGTGTTTCATTTTCATTTACTTTCAATCTATATACTTTGGTTTGACATGTCACCTTAGAATTCTGATTTATCTATATGTATAACTTGTGGACCATATGTTTTTTCAATATTATGTTTTATCTTATACTTTAATACTCTGAGTTGTATTTTATTTTTTTATTTATAATTTTTTCATATGGATTTTATTACCTGAGTTATATTATCCCCACTAATAGTTTTTAGACCCTCACTACTAGTCAGTAACCTCTTACGTGTGAGGCGGTACACATGAGGTCTTATGGCTCTCCGGATCAGACTCAGTGATTTAGTTCAAGGCATTATGAAATTGTATGAGATCCAATTCGTAGATAGAAGTGTAGTGGAACTACCTAGGTTTAATTTTTGGGGTTTATAATAAGGTAATAATTCTTTAATGGGGTGTAGAGTATAAAACTCTTGGAAAAATGATACTTAAAAGGATAAATATTACTACCCATGTCAACAAATTGCATCTTTCTTTTTGGGATTATAACTAATTAGAACTTTAAAGTTAATAAAGTATAGTCCTAGAGTAGTTATGAGATGGGTGACCTTCCATGAAGTATCCTAGAGTGTGTGTGAGTGAGGATAAATAACACTGAAAGAAAATGTGATGTCCTGTGTAGATAGTCATTGTTTGAGAAGTGACCCTGATGGGTAATATCTTGTGGTGGCTAGAAATTTTCCACCATATGGTTGGTGGAACCCACCGAACAAACTTTGGGGATACAATAGTTTTATAGTTTTCAGAAGACCCCATCTTCTAGCCAGTGGTGCTGGAAGAATTGATATGATTCTTCTAAATAGACCAGCCTGTTGGAGGCTTATCACAAACCAATTGGTGGTTCCACTGGACAACCGGTGAGGTCCACCATCTCACCGATATAACCTATCCAAGAGTAAATTAAAATCACCCTTTGGATTTTAATTTCATTTAATTTACCACATTTTTAATTACCCAAATTTAAATAAAACCACAAAATTTTTAATTATATACCTTTTCCCTTGAATCTATAACTCTCCTATTCATCTCCCCTTAGTTCTTCAATGTTGGATACAATTATAGAATTATATGTTCTCTATATATCTAAACTAAATTCCTCTTATTCATTGATATATGTTCATGTATATATGTCAAATATATGGATTACATGAACCTCCAATGACATTTTCTAACCCTTCTTCATATATTAGTGATAGATCTAGAGAGTTGAAAACTTCACTTGAATATATCAAGATCTACCATTGATTACGGATGCTATATGGGTATCTATTTATAAATAATCTTCCTAGACCTCTTATTGATGAAATATTGATGATATAAATTTAATTAATTGACAATAATTTGGTATATTGGTGTAGTTTTTTACATTTTAATGTATTTCCCTTAATCAGATCTACAACTCTCTTGAATAGTGGATGTTTCCAAGTAATATATTTTATATTGAACACCGTGATATTATATTCTCTTTGAATATCATCTTGTTCAGATATTTTTATAAATTTTTGATAGTGATTTGATTTTTATTATCTATAACCAAGGTTCTCTTCTAGAATTGAATATAAATTCAAGATCCATTCTTTAATTGACAATAGATCTGGTGAGTTGGAATCCCTATCTTTAACATATCTTGAAACTAGTTCTGTTGATGGAATCTGTGAGGTATTAAATTATAAAATAAAAAGAGCCTCAACCCAATTGGTGAGGACTCTCTAGCTGCATCCAAGAGACCCGATATCAAATCCAAGTGGAGGCATATTTCTGGGGGTACTGTAGCGGTATTGTAGCAGGAACTGTTCGGTATAGTAGATACCAGAACTATTCATCCATCTGGGCCTTTGGGGCACCTGTTTGGTCCTCAGGTCCTATAAGGCTTTCGGTCCAGTTGATTCTCAAGGCCTTCGGGCCACCTTAAGGCCTTTGGGCCACCCCAAGGCCTTCAGGCCACATGAATGCATGCCCTAGACACACTACAAAAAAGGAGTAGCCCCAGATGAGGATTCAGAGCAGGTGCACTCACCAGAGCAGAGCCAAATGGATTGTCAGAATGAGAGGGTATGGCTATGACATCGGTACCAGCCTGTGATTGCATGGGAAGCCTATCCAGACAGTCATGCAAAGGTAGAGAGCTACTATCAAGATGCAGATGCTGGGGAGGGGAAATTCCTTGTAGATAGTCTAGTTGAATTCCCTAAGACCTTCGGGTCATGTAATCCAGTAAGCCTATGGGCCATGTAATCTCTGAGCCTACGGGCCTTGTAAGGGCCCCCCTCATACCTTGAAAGGGGGGTTATCAAAAATAAATAAGAAATGAAGGCCTTCGGTCCATTCAGGAAATTATAAAACTACCTTATTGACATGGAATATCCTTGAGTGTCTTTTTTAAACCTCCTTCTTGTTCAACTGGAACCTAATATAGTCATATATAATGTAAAATCTAGTGCTTCATGGGTGAAAAACATGTTTTAGGATTTTATTATTTGACAAAATTTGGATTTTGTTCATCAAAAACTTGAGTTAGGAAGTTATTTACCATTGGGGGATCTTGTATACACCTATTTCCTTAGTATGATTCTTGTGTGGTCTTACTTGTTTACCATTATTGAAATATATCACATGTGTGTGTGTACCTGTGAAACCTATTTATGATTCTTGATTCCATAAGTATGCTTGTTTATCTTGCTTCTATGTTTGATGATGATCCCATATACTTGTATATTGATACTAATTCTCATGATTCCATGTTATGATCTAAATTTATATTCTATACCATTTTATATGGTTTACCTTGCCTTTGGAGGTATTGATTCGGTATTTAAATATATGGAATTTCATTATATGGTTATCCCTTAGAGGGGAAATTCTCATGACATGCAACGATGATGTCAATGGATCTGGGCAGAGGGTAGGGGAATGGAGATGTCTAATGTATGCCATATAGAATACTCACTTGATGCCTAGTGGATTTCATGTATCATGTTTAGTCGATGCCTAGTGAATACTGTTCATCAATTTAACTCAATGACTAGTGGATTCCAAGTAACATGTTCACATTATTCCTAAAAAATACCAAGTAGAATGTTCATGCGATGACTTGCAGATGCCGAGTAACATGTTTTCTTGATGCCTTGAGGATTCTGAGAAAAATATACACCATCCTTGTGGCTAGTTCTTGATCACATATAAAAAAATTTATTATCCTTTGATCATAGAGTTGAAGAAGGTATGTTCAAGGCTCATTGGTGGCTTGGTTAGTACATGGGTTCTTGAAATGTGGTTTTTTATTCTTGCTTGTGAATTTATATTTACTATGAAATACACCTATTATACCTATGAACACTTTTTAAGTATGATTTGGTGGCATCCTACTGAATTTTATTACTCAAACCTTATACATGAATCTTAATGCACATGTAGACTTAATGCATAGGGATCTAGGAAAAAGAAGGAGTCTTGTGGAAGATGATTAAACTGAGGATCATGGATCTTCTAGAGATACCAAGATGTAATCTGGTTTTTTATATAGTTTTTCCTTTTTATTTAGTTTCACCCCATATACTATAGTTTGTATTCCCACCATGGGAGCCCAATTTATATTTATGTATGAATTTTGGGCCATTTTTTGTTTCATTATGATGTTTTATTTCATGCTTGAATACTCTGAGTTATGTTGAATTTTATTTATAATTTTGGTGCATAGAAATGCTTATTAGAGGGTATAATATCTCTACTAATGGTGTTCAAACCCTCACAACTATTCATATGCCAATTTCATATGGGGAGGCATGGATGAGGTCTTTTGGATCTCTATCTATAACCTAGTTGTTTGGGTTAGGGAATTACACATGTTAAGAGAAAATTCCTGATAGTTTTTAGATCATTTGGAAAATTATAAGGTAATGGAGAGAGAGAAAATAAGTGGTAATATTAAAGGAAAAAAGTATCTTCACATGAAGAGATGTTGAAAATAAGGGTTTATCTAAAAATGAAAACTTAAAAATTGACAGAAATATTAATTATAGATGAAAATAAGATGGATATGGAATGAAGGATTGCACACCATCTCAGGTATAATTGATTGTGAAATTAAGGAAAATTTTAGGTAATTTGATTACTTTGTTGGATAACGTGAAGAGGTATACTCCACATATATAAGAAGGTAAATAGAATAATATGATAATTCAACCTATTATGGATTATAATAGTAATGTATACATGCAGAAATATTATTATTCTAATATTAAAAATAATGAAAGTTATTGGTTGAGATAAAACTCTCATCCATGTAGTTTCAACTAAGAAATTGAGGTCCCAACATGTTCCTTTACTTCTTGTTAACTTTTTGATGAAATTTAAGGAATTAATGGATAAATATAAGTGATTTATATATTGTATAATAAATAAATTTCTCATAATTGAGTTTACAAACTTTCATTAAAATGATAAGATGAGTGCATCCCTTGAGGGTTAACAGCCATGAGGTGGAGTTTTCAAAACATCCCAAACTATTTGAACCTGTAATTTTTTTATAGTCCCATAAAAATTAAAAATTAGGTATTAAAATTACAATTACATCCATTTTTTATGATTATATACAAAATATTTAGAAAGGGGGCGTGTTGGTTGATAAAAATATGAGAAAAGGGGGGAGAAAAATCATCTTACACTTGAAACTTTTGACGGTTTTTTTGAGTTGAGTGAAAGATATAATTCATGATAAATTTGTTTCAAACATCTTATATGATGATAAATTTGATATAATATGAGTTTTTATCATGTTAATGTGATCTTATAGATAACATTTTTCATCATGGTAAAATCAATCTTTTTTTCTATATCCAGGAATCCCACATAGACATAGAGTTGACTAACTAAAGCCTCATTGATAAGAAAATCGTGTGGTTCTATCCTTACCTCAAAAGTGGATCAAGATATGTTTTAAAATTAAATAAGAATAATAATATATTTATAAGGAATTTGAAGAAGATAATATGTGAAAACCCTTATATTACGTGACTGCTCTGATACCACTTGAAGGTTTCAAACATAGTAGAAGCACCTATTAGGCATAACAAACTCAACTTTTTTTATTAATTAAGGATAATTATGATATTTATATAGTAAATAACATCATGAACAATGAAATAAAATCAAATATTAATTGAATAAAATTACATATCTATTAAGAGAGGATCCTTTTACATATAATTTATAATTAATTAATTTCAATAAAGAAATACCTTGTGTTGATTTTTTTTCATTGTCAAAGATTGGATGAAGACCTCTTCTTGTACCATAGTTATGTTATAGGGATAAAGGGTAAATTTAATCAAGTAGTGATCAACATGTGTTCTATGATTATTTTATTTTCATTGTAGAATCCTCTTGGTTCTATCATGGATAGTTCTAACACTTACAATGTTCATTATTGATGGTAACAAAGTCCCTCAATGTGAGAAGGAATCATTCTAGTGGAGGAGGATAATTATTCTACATTATTGAGATAGTTATAGATGAATATATCTCTAAGGATTAAGAAAATAATCTCTAGAACTCATTGTGCAGAATAATTAGAAAATGGATAGGGTTTTGAAAAATGTCATAATCATGTTTAAATAGATACAGGGTTAGAAAATAATAATTTCATAAGGGACCTCATTAGTTTCTTAATACCTGGAAAACCCCAGGCCTAAATAATAATATAATTATTATTATTTACTTGACATGTATAAAACTAATGGGTAAAATAAATATAATTTATTTGAACATATTATTTAATATTTATTCAAATAATATTTACTATGACATTTTTTGTCAAACCACTAAACTCATTACACTAATCCTCCTCAATATTTATTAGGTCTTGAATAATGAGTATTTATTAAATTAAATAAATATCACTGCATAATTATCAAATAAATAAATAAATATTATATTCACTAAATTAGTGAATAAATATTTATTAAATATTCATGTAACTAAATAAATATTTTTTTACTTTGAAAATAAAATATAGTAAATAAATATTATATATTTACATAATTAAATAAATAATTACCCAGTGAATAAATATTTATTAAATATTTAAATCACGTATATATTATATATAATAACTAGTGATAGAATATTAGTGATCAAGCTAACTTGATTAATTATAAAACCACATATAAGAATAATATTTATCTAAAATGTTAAATTCATATAGAATTTAACTAAGGTAATGAATACACTTACTATGTGACCCTATAAGACCCTTTATGAGTGGAAGTAGGCTATAACACTAGAAGTCCAAGGTTATAAAATAGAAACATGACAAATCTATCATAGAGAAAAAAGTTAATGTTGTAATGACATGAAACTTCATATGAATATTCACCGTGTAATATAATCTCTTTATCCTAATTCCACTAATCAAACAGGTTGGATACTGATTTCATCAAACTATATGCTCAATGTCTCTTTCATTTACTTTTCATAAATGAAATTTCTAACATAATTTCATGGATATGGACTCAATAAGGTAGTTTCATTTCCATTAATTGTCCTACGATATCAACATCCACTAAACTGTAAAGGGATAAATCCATCATCACATTACTCATTAATGAAATATTACTCATTCCCCACCCAAAATACCCTACCTCACCAGGATAATATGTTATCATAGTTTTCATCAATATATCAAATTATGTGACATATAATATGCATTAATAATAATATTTAATTCTAAGTATCATTGCAAAAATACATAGATATGAACATCTAATGACACATATAAATATGGATTTCCAACTAGCGGGCCATATTTTTATATTCTCTACTTTGACAATTACCAAGGGCATACACCATGAGAAATTGTCTCAAATTTATATGAGTCTCTTCCTATGATATTCGGTATCAATTTTATCCCATAAAATGAAATCTTTTATAAATAAAACATGTATTTATGTATACTATCATGGAACTTCTATGTTTTCATCATAGTAAGGAACTTATATAACCTTTTACTATTACAATTATGCTTAGTAAATTATCACATAAAATTTCATGAATAATAATAATCATGATGTGATAATAATTTTATTAATATTTAAAATTATGAATATATGTAATCATAGTGTATATAGAATTCAGTTATAGGGAACTAATTCCAATAGACACCCACTTTCACTAGAGTCGACTATTAACAACCTTTAGTTTTCTAGCTCTTACATTATATTTATGATTTTATTGATATAAGGATTTAGACAATGTGTCTGTCATATTATCCTCTATGGAAACTCTATTCATAGCAATTTCACCCCTCTTATAAAAACCCCCAAGAGGTAATACTTTCAAAGTATGTGCTCTATTTTTTGATGTGTC
Organism: Viscum album; assembly: GCA_963277665.1. Classification (NCBI taxonomy): domain Eukaryota; kingdom Viridiplantae; phylum Streptophyta; class Magnoliopsida; order Santalales; family Viscaceae; genus Viscum; species Viscum album. Next base: position 1,403,334,546 of record OY728133.1, on the reverse strand, counting down.
CTTGACTCCATTGATAGACCCATCATTGTATTATTATCACAATATAATGTGATGGGAAATTTACTATTAGTCACCAAATCAAGCACTTGATAAAAAATTCATATCCAAATGGCTTCTTTGGATGCACTAGAAGCTACTATATGCTCAGAATCCACTATAAAATTGGTAAAAACTGACTACTTTTAACTCTTCCAGCTCACAAATCCCCTATTGAGACTAAATACATATATTGAATAAATCTTAAAATCATTTTTGAGCTATTTTGAAACTAGAATAAGTAATTACCCAAATGACTAACTCTTCATCTACTCCATATACAAGGAATATATCCTTTGTACACCTTTGAAAACTTAAAGATAGCCTAAACAACAAAAAAATGTTGTTCTTATGAATCATCTTGATATATTCCTACCATGATCAAGGAATATAAAACATCAATCTTAGTATATAACATGGAATACATGATTAATGCTATCAAATAATTCTATGAGATCTTAATTAATCTACCTCTTTATTATTGTCTATGAGGACATATTTTATTATAAAGATATAAACAATGTGAAACCAAAATTAATCCACTCTTGGATTATTCCATATCAAAACTCTTTAGTATATGTTCAATGTATATACTTGGAATTTTCCTAAGGATACCCTTAGATATATCAAAAATGATATAAATTCAAAAAATATAGGTTATTTCACCTTAGCCATTCATAGAGAAAAAAGTATTAAACCAGTCCTTAACTAACTATAAGGCTAGCATATAATTTCTAATAATTAATATTTCATCAACATAAACTACTAAGATAAAAACCGCACTCCCAATAAATTACTTGTAAACACATGGCTCATATTCATTCTTAATGTAACCAAAATCTCTTATGGACTCGTCAAACCAAATCATCCATAACCTAGATGATTTATCCAGTAAATAAATTAATATATAAAATATTAATACTCTTTTGGAATCAGCTATAGTCAAAAACCCTTATAATTGTGTCATATAAACATATTTCTATAGGATCCTATAAAGGAAAACTATTTTGGAATCCATATTCTAAATCTCATATTCATTGAATGTTATTATGGAAAGAAGAGTTATAATTGATTTAAATATTGAAATTGTAGAAAAGGATTCACCGTAGTAAATACCTTGATATTGTTTGATCTTTTTAGGTTATAGACTTAATTTATAGGTATTCACTTTACCTTACATTTCTAGTTTTCTTTTTAATAACCATTTAAACCCAATAGGACATACATTAACTAGAGGATCTACTAGAACTAAAATTTTATTTTGATACAAGTAATCCATCTTATAATTCATGAATTTTTTACATATTTTATCTTTTGAGCTATATAATACATCTTTTTAGGAAAGAGAATCATTATTTTCATCTAATAGCGAGTCACACCCCTAGGTGACTAGAAAATCATATCTTTTTTATTCTCTAACCTCTTTGGTGATCCTATGAAGTACGTGTGTTTAGGGACAACATATTACCTAGGGACCTATGGAATGTGTTCATTCACAATCTCTTTTGTATCTTGGCCATAAACTACATCAAGGTCAATCTTACTCCCATTATCTTTTTTGGGGATGTGATAAATTTCAATAAAAATGGATTTTATTGTGATGTTCACCTTATTTTTCTGAGGGGTTATATAGATAGTATCCCATTATTTCCTTATTATACCCTATAATGATACACTTTATCCCCTAAGGTTCTAGTTTTTATCCACATATAGCCTTAAAAAATTATTTTCAACCATATGCACGAGTATGTGAAAATGCATATTTATTTCCATACATTGATTCATTTGGTATTCCATTTTCATAATTAATGGTCACTCGGTTTAAAAGATGTGATAGATAATGGAATATCTAAATGAATCACAATCTACCTCACCATATCAAGAAAGGTATGGTTCCTCCTTTCGTTTACACCATTACACTACGGTGTATATCACGGATGGAGTTGAGATATAATCCCACACTATAGGTATAAATTCTATAAAATCAAGGTTAATATATTCACCAACTCAATATGATAAAATCTTATTTATCTTATTACCAATTTTATTCTATACTTAATTATTAAACTCTTTTAATTTATCAAATTATTAATACTTATAACTCATCATGTAGACATAACCATATCTACCCAATTCATCAGTAAAAGTAATGAAGTAAGAAGACCTACCTCTAGATTATAATAAAAAAATTCCCAGACACATCAGTGTATATCAATTATGGAAGCTTTGTATCCCTTTTATCTAATCTACCAAATGGTGGATTAATCATTTTTCCTTGTAAACATGAATTACATTTTTCAAGTGTTTTAAGATCAAGAGAATCTAAGTAACCATCTTAATAAATCTCTATGAAACTCTTCTCAATTATATGAACAAGATGATGATGCCACAAATTTTTGAGAAATCATTCATTAAAACATGATTAGTTATCAATTTCAAATAATTTTATTTCATAATTTAATTCATAAAGAACATTATTGAGTTATGTCATACCATAACATATTTTATTGTTATAAGAATAATATTATTTATTTCCAAATTTGAAACTAAATCCATCCATGATAAGGAAGGAAACATATATTATGTTCTTGGTAACACTAGGAACAAAATAATAGTACTTTAAAATGAAGATAAGTATTTTTGGAAATATTAGGTGGTAGTCGTCAATGGATATATCATCATACCTCACTCCATTATTAGCATGTAAATCCACCTATCTTCAAGTGATCTTTTGAAATACACCAAGTTCCTATGTTTTAATACATATGTGAGTAACACAATCTATATATAATACTCAATGTTTAGATATAGAAAGATTTTACGTGATAATGAACAAAAATAAAGCTTCCCCTTACTTCTTTAATTGGGTAAATTTATTTTTCTAGTAACCTTCCTTTCCACATGAAAAACACATTTCATATATTTCTACAACAACCCACACATAAATATCCCATAAATTACATGATTTATATAAATATTTCATCACTTACAAACCAAATACCTTTTTGGATTAAATTTTTATAGAATTAATAAATCTTGTAAATTAAAAATTTGAAACTTCAACATAATTTCTATTTTCTCACCAAATATTTTCTTTATAAAGACACACTTGCTTCATTCAAGGTAACTCCCATAACTAGAACTCTAACTTTATTAAAATTCTTACACACTATTAAGCCTTATGAAAATTATTTTAAAATATGGAATGATAAAAAACATGGTAAGAAAAATAAAAGATAAGAAACACTCTAGTATATTGGTAAATATGAAAAATATTTAAGAAAACTTTCCTTTTTCATAATAAACTTTGAGGTCAAATATTCATTTACATATCCATGAAAATAACTTAATTGATCAATATTTTTCATAAAAATATCATAATACTTCATAAAGGTGGAATCATAATCTTGATAATTTCTTGGAAAAACATGAAACCTCATGAGTACCTTTCCTTAAAAACAATAATTTCACCTTTAAAAAGGTCATAAACTTTCTTTAAAAAAAATATTCTCATTTTCATACCTTTTGAAATCAAAATATTTCATTTAAAAATTTGAAATTAGATCATGTATGTATATTTGGACCTTTTCCTTACATTCAACCTTATAAAAACCCTTATAATGAAATTACTTAAATGAATAATTCCCATGTCTATTAGGATTAACCTATTATTAGTAAACTTTTTCACTTACCCAATGCATTAGAGGGCTATATCGGGTTCACCCACCATCAGAGCTATATCGAGCTTACTCATAACTAAAATAAAATTTTGAAGTGATATATATTTAGTAAAACACATATAGATTTCAATTTAATCATAAAACTCATTTTAATTTTCAATCAATCCTATAATCAATAACACTTTCAGATATCTCATATAAATGAGAAAAAAATTCAATTTTTTAGAAAAAAATTGAAACTAAAAATTCAAATAAGAGAGGGAATAAAATATTCTTTGAAAACCCATGTTAAATTTTATAGTAATATTTATAATTAATAATGAATATGATGGTGGTAAATTTAGGTTAATACATATACATTAAAAACATTCTTTTTGTACTTTAGTAAAAATTCGGAAATAACCAATAAGGAAAATGTAGAAAATATTTCTTTTAAATCCTCTATAAAGAAAGTATAAATTAGTAAAAAAATAAACTTTATAAATATTTAGAGCATAATTAAGAACATTCCTAAAGATTTTAAAATTACCTGAATATGGAATAAATGTAGTTGTAAGGAAAACATTAAAATAATATTTTTAAAAATAAATTCCTTTACCTTGAGTCTCAACTCGTTTCTTTCATATATATACCCTCATGAGTAATAAAATTATATTATTTTTATAATAGATTAATAAAATTATACATTTTAATTCCATTATCATTATTACCTTTATTTAATTTTTTTACCATGTTTAATTTAGTTACTAAAATGTTTAAGTTTACATTGGAAATTTTGAGAAAGTTCTGTTTATAAGTCTAAAATGACTTTGGTTGGTTGAATATGGTAAACGGAATCATAGTTTAATTATATAAATAATTTAAATTATTAAAAATTATTATCATTATGCATTAAAAACATTTTTATATTCATATATGGATGGTGGAAGTGAAAAATTAAATACATCATATCATTGAGGCGGTAGTCTGCACGTACACATGAGCAATGTTTTTAATTTTCTACTAGATGAAAATTATATATTTATCACATCGCTTCGTGAAGGTGGTATTCCACACCTATGGACGAGCAACATTATCATTTTCCAACAGATAGAAAGGGTAAGAGGGTAAGTAATATATTATATTTAAAAAATAATAATAATTTCATAAAAATATTATATATTAATTAATTATATATTTATAACCATAAATGTGATTCGGAGATGTAAAATGAAACACATCGCTTCATAGAGGTGATATTCCACATGCACACACGAGCGATGTCTTTATTTACTATAGGAAGGATAAGAAGATTAGTAAGGTTTTTTCCATAAAAAGAATAAAATTTTAATATAGAAAATATCTTTATGTTATTATGATCATGTTTATATAATATTTTAAGGATGTGGAAGAAGAAATAAACATGAAAACACTCAATTAAGAGTTATTCATATTCTTTGAGAAACCACCTTTGGATTACAAATTAAACCTTATAGGTTAGTATTTTAATGATATCATAATCTAAAATACAAGTGGAATAAGTTTTGGAATGGATTTATGTACACATTTTTGGAGTTTAATTACTCAAGAGGTGTCTGGAAGAGATGAGAGGAGGTGCCCTTTTATAAGTGAGTTGGGTGGCAATCTTGTAAATAAATGAAATGTTAATATATAATATGTGTCTAACTCATTTAAAATGGATATAAAAGTGAAATTTATTATAATACAAGGAGTATAATATTGTAATAAATTGAAATCATAAAATTTATTAAATTTCTTGTGTATTTTTAACCTTATCTATTAGTTTAACTGTATTGTTAACCGTTTTAACCTTAACCATGATAATAGTTTTTCCAAAATCTAAGGGTTATGAAAGTAATTTTAAATATTAAAAGTGTAAAATAAATGGATAATTAATGATATTATATAAAATTTCTCATCCACTTGAGTTAGTATAGGATTTTTATAGTTTTATAATGATTTAATTTCAAAAATACAATTTAAAGTCATTTTCAAGATGATTTACAAAATCCGACTTTAAAAGAATAAAGATAAAAATGTAATTAAAATATAAATATTAAAAAAATTATAATACTTTATAATTTTTATTTAAATTCATGTAACATAATAATTTATTCAAATAATATTACTTTTAATCTTTTTAAAATCATTTACTTAGTTTTTCTACTGCATGTACAAGAGTTGCGTCAATGTTGTGTAAATGTTATAGGTAATTATACCATAACTAAAAATTAAAAAATAAATTAACACAATTAATATATTTTATTATTAATCAAATTTATTATTTACATTCATTCATATATTTTTTTATCCATATACATATCATAACAACATAATAAATGAGAGAGAGTGACATTTTGTAATTATCTTTTAAACAAAATAATATAAAGTTTATAATCAAATAAAGTAAAAAAATTCTATTTTTAGAATATATTATTATTTTATTCAAAATAAACTCATAAAATGAATAAAGAAAAGTTTTTTATTGATTTTTAGACCTTATCCTTTAGTTTTAATCGCATCTATCCCTTTTACTCTTTTCCATGGTGATAAACTTCTACAATGATCACTATTCATTATAATTAAAAATAAATTTTAAATTATTAAATAATTTAAATGTGATTATTTCAAATATAGAATCTAATTTTTATGATTTAATTTCTTGAAGTGGTAAAAAATAATTTTAAAATAAGTGCACAAAACTCAATGAAAACAGTCGTTAGAAAAATACATGTTTCTAACATAAAAATGATTTTATACCAAAATCATATATAATTATGATTTAAATTTAATTAGTTGTATTTAATTAAAAAAATAGAGACTAATTTTAATTTAAAAACAATCCAAAATGGAATGTGATTTTTTAAACACTTTAAAAGAAATGTTAATTATTTATAAAAAACAGTATTTTTACTATTCACCCAAAAATAAATATTTTCATAAAAATACCAAAAATTCACCCTAATATATATTTTGTATTATTATATCAAAAATTATTTCTATTTTCTAAAATAAAACTTCTAAAATTCATAAATTTATCGTTTAAATGAAAATACAAAATACAAGGAAAACTTATTTTTATAAAAAATTGACCCTTTATACTTTTAATGGTTTTAATCCTTATTTGATTTCATTATTATCATTAAAAATGAGTTTTTATTTCCTAGGAACTAATTAATAAATTTTAATAAGAAAAAACCCAAAATATATTTCATAATACAGTTACTCATATTCATACGCCCTAAACCTACGGTTAGGTTATAACAATCATATTTAAATATTTTTTTATAGTATATTGTGGTTAACTTAAGCTCAGTGTTGTGTATGGAACATTCTATAAAAATATAGTTATTTTTAAATTAAAATAAACTAAAATATTGGGTTTTTACTTTATACCACCTTATAAAAATTATGTTCTTACAATTTTATCACGTGCCCAATAAAAATTATTTAAAACATTTTCAGAATCAATTTAGAGGTATGGAAGATAAATATATATAAGTCTAAAGATATTACTTATATTAATCATTGATAGGATTTCCTTTAAAAAGGGATATTAACTTCTAGGTTTATACTATGAAACTCATCATTTATTAAGTATTTATTAAACTATCCATTTACCACAATGATATTAATTTTAGTGAAAGAGTTTTATAAATAATAACTTTATAGATGAGTAATATTTTATATATAAGACTCAATATATTTATCTTTATATTTCTTAAGTTGAGAAATTATTTTACCATAAAGATATAGAATAATAGAAAATATACTTACTTGACTTCATTCCATTCCAGAAGTGTAATTTTGTCCTTCGATTGTGTTTTGAGAATTTTTCCACATCTTCTTCATTTAATATTATAAATGATAATTTTTTCATGATTTAAGCACCAAAAATAACTTTTTATGTATCAAAAGATCCAAAAAATGATAATAATTTATTTATCATATATCTTTCATTTGAAAAAAACAAAAAATAGTTAGCATAAGATAATATAATATACAATATCAATAATATTTCATATTAATAAACTCTACCTTATTCTCCAAAGCCTCAATATTAACACCAAAAGTTCAAATTTAAACATTCTATAAATAACCTAACCTTAAATATCTTCAAAATATTCTTGAAAAAATTTTAAATCCAAAAAAATCAGAAACATTTGATCACATATTCTTCCAAGATAATCTTAACATTTATATTCAAACAAAATTGATCACTCATAAAGTAACATACCAAAAATGTATATTCCCTAATCATATAATCTCCAAAATAAGATAATATTTTCTATAAATAAATAAAATAACCCTAAATCATAAATAAAATCATATATGTTTACAAAATTTAACTCAACCTTTATACCTCAAATAAAATCTCATCTTAGGGAATAATATTTTATTTACCTTAATAATATAATGTTTAAAGAATAGGGAAATTATCTAAAAATAACTTTAATCACTTAGTTAGTTTTCAATCCCATGGTTATCTATATGATAAAATATATGTTCCAAAATTTAATAACCCCTTATCCCAATTAACCTTAATTACCTCAACATCAAAGATCAGATTAAGCCTAAAGGCTATCAATTCCATTTAACTTATGTTCACAAAATATAAAATCATTCCTCCTCAAATAAACGTTTTACTAAATCTCATGCTAAAACTAAGGGTTGTCCTTAATAATTATAAAATCTCATCACAAAAACCTCAAAGGGGTATTTATTCCTTTAAAAACATGATCAACCTTAGACTTATTAACCCATGATGGTATCTAAAACTTTTAAAATAACCTCGTCTTAATCATCATATCCATGAAAGTTATCTAAAACCTTTCTATAATCCTAACTATAATAACCCACACATAATAAACCTATAAATTACATGATTTGTATTTAATATTTCAAAAATAACATCCCAAATACCTTTTTAGGTTACATTACAAGTGTACACTTCCACAAAATGTCTTTTTTTCCACAAAACATGCTCTTTATAAAGGCACACTTTCTTCATTCAAGACAACTACCACAACTCGAACTCTGAATTTATTATGAAAAATATTTTACAATGCGGGATGAGAAAAATAATTTTTAGTAAGGGACACAAAATAAAACAAACCCTATATTCCATTGGTAAATATGAGAAATACATAAGAAATTATATCTTTTTTGTAATAAACATTGAACTCAAATATTCATTTACTTATACATGGGAAAACTTGATTTCTTAATAGTTTTAGTAAAAACTTCAAAATAATACATAGAGGAAAAATCATAATCATGAGGTTTTCCTAGGAAATATGAAAAATTATGAGTACCTTTCCTATAAAAAAACATTTCACCTATAAAAAAGTCCTAAACTTTCCATAGAAAAACAAGATCATTTTCATACCTTTTTAAATCAAAATAATTCCTTTGAAAAAAGAATTTCATAAAGATCATGTGGGTACATTGGGACATTATCCTTCTATTCACCCTTATAATAAGACTTACAATGGAATCTCCTAATTGGATAATTCCCACATCTCTTAGAAGTAACCTATAACTTGTAAATTCCATAACTTTACCAAATGAATTAGAGAGCTATATCAGGATAACCTATCATTAATATGAAATCTAAAAGAACTGTAGATAAATAAAACACCTATAGATTTCAATTAAACCATAAAACTCATTCAAATTTGAATTAAATCCCATAGGAAATAACACTTTCATATATCTCTTATAAATGAGAAGAAATTTCCATTTCCTTAGAAAAAAATTGCAAATAAAAAATTCCCTAAAGAGCATGAATATAATGTTATTTGAAAGTACATATTAACTTATATATTAATATTGATAAAAATAATGGATATGATAGTAGGAAAAGGGAATTTAATCCATATACATTAAAAATCATTCTTGTTATCCTGGAGAATGGATAATTGAAAAACCAAGAGGGGGTAAATTGAGTTCTTAAAATTTTATTTACTTTAAACCACCCTCTTTAAGGTATGCAGGTTCAAATATTTTATTTAGTAAAAATAGGCAGCATAAATACAAAATATTAGTGGGATGAGATTTAGCATAAGATATTTGTTGTTGTTCGGGGAACGAAAATATCCTAGTCCACTCCACCAATGATATACTCCATGAGTTCAGTGATTTTCACTATGACAACCCTTTTTCAGGGGCTCCCAGCGGAGTACAAGAAGTTGTTACTTGTTACAAAGGTACAAGAGCTTTTAACCAGGATCTTATTTTACAAGATCTATTCACTGTCTCAACACACTCACTTAAAATGAGTGTAAATAAAATATATATTAATAGAATTTAGAGAATTTTTTTATCACACAATTGCAAGAAACAAATAAAAGTATATGATGATATGTCTTGAGAAGACGATGATCTTATAATTGCAACTCTAGATGATCTTCGAATGAAACTGATATACTTTTGAGCGTTGTATGTATAAGAGTATTCATATGTATGAGCGTGTCTATATCTTTATTTATATCCATTTTTATGTCTCTATTTGTAACTATATGTATATCTCTATATGTATCTCTATCTACATTTAGTAGATAATTCTCTCTATTTATATCTCTTCTTTCATTTAGATCTTAAACATCCAAGATAATCATAATGGTTGAGTGAACAATTCATTGAAAATTTGATAAGACATACTCTTAAAGGCATGAATCCATTCTTCCCAAATATAGAATATTCTTCTATAGTAATGATGTCAGTGATTATCTTCTTCTTTGGATATTTCCATTCATTGAAAAATGATACTTTATACAAATTGATCTTTCCTTAAACAGGTAATTTATTTTCTGATAGGCTCAAAATAATGAAATGACTTATTAAGAGATTATTAAAGTAATTATGAAATTCTACATAATATCTAGTTATTCATAAGATATCCAACTAATATAATTTCTCTCATAAAATAAATTCTTGAGAGGCTTCGTGAGATAAAACAGATATTTGACTTATACTATGCGTAAGATAAACATAATTCAACTGTGCATATAATAATTATTCTACTTAAGATAATTATGTTAATGAAGCGTGATACTTAATTTTAACCACTTCTATTGGTGCTCGAAAGATAACCTTTTTCAAATATCTTTTTCATAAGATAAATATTTTTCATAACTACACTCTAACTGAAATATCTAGCTTTGAAAATGTGGTATCTTATTTATTCTACTTTTAAGATAATATCATACACAGTAAGATAGTTTTTAAATATTTATTTTTATGATTTTGAATAGATGGAAGATAATCTTTTAAGACTTTTATTCTTGTAAGATAAAATAATTTTTCATAGATTGAGAATTTTACTTAACATAAGATGATCACATATAGTCAACATATTATAAATTATTTTAACACAAATATCTTATAAAAAAATATAATCTAAAACACTTAAGATAAACTCATTAGAATAAAAATATGGATTTTTGAATCATAAAAACCCACAAAAACTGAGATATGTTGGAACAACATAAGTCTATCCAACAATATCCCCCTTTTTATGATCACAAATCCCATTTGAATAATAAAAAAAAATTCAAAATTTTTTTTAATTTTTTTATTCTCTATTTTCATCTGATAAGGAGTAGAAGAATACAATCAATATTTCACATTAATAAGTGTAAATTTTTAATGATACTAAATGTAAATAGAAATTTTCATGAAGTTGTATTGACAAAAATATTGAGTAGCAGAAATCAATAAAGAATAAATAATAATTAAACCATAATAGTGAATAAATGGTAATAATAAAGTAGAAAAACATTTATAAAAGATTCAATTAAATATATAATACTAATGAAATAAATAATTTCATTAAACATGTGCAATATAATCATGAAATCATTCAAATATTTTTCTTGAAACATCATTCAAATGTTTTTTAAGCATGATTATTCTAAAAATGAAACTTGGAAAATTTAAATGGTTCCATGATGTAAAATGTAACGCCCTGACCCTAGTTAGCCAGAGTCGGTGCATTATTACATAACATTGGCATGATCACAAGAAAGATCAAATCTCGAAAGACCGATTGGTTTAGAAGCCTTGGAAACACTAGATATATTCATAAGTTTTACATTACATCATAAAATGAAAAACTACTACAAAAAAATATTGTCTCCATAATACACACCCATATCCCCACATAATATCCCTGCAGGTCATTCATAATTTACTTCTTCACTTCCTGGGAAAAATAAAACATAGAAAAGGGGTGAGCTCAAATGCCCAGTAAGGATAACAATATAGCGGAAACTTTCATAAATAAGAATAAACATTTAAGGCAATGTATAACTAAAACAAAAGCCTTTCAAACTTGAACTATCAACATAGTATGGAATAAATAAAATGAAATAATGCCATTTACTTATTCACATGGTTATTCTACTAATCGAATAATCACATGCAAAATCAATAACCACTTTCATAATGATGGAATGCATAATGCCAGACTATCATAACCACATAGTCAAGGCCTCGTGCCAAGACTACAAATAAGATTCTGTCAAGGCCTTGTGCCAAGACACTAGTTTGTCTCATGAGACCTACCGATGCATCGATGAGCTATAGCGGGCTCCACCGATCACTTACTAAGTCCAATGCATTCCCATATGAAAAGGTTTAAACAAAACATAAACACTAGCATACGAAATGTCAATAATTTCACCATAAACTATGAATGGTATAAAAATAGCACATCCACAGTCAAACATATCACAAAACCTTCAATACAATATATAAGTTTTGTATCATAATAAATCAACTTCAAATAATCTTAAAATCCATCAAAGGATGTTGACATAGATGAAATCAAAATTCTTTTTAAAGAAATATCTCCTTTTATTTTGAAATAATTTAAGATCTATATAAAATAAAACATTTTCTTTGAAAATATTCTTATAAGCTTGTAAGGGAAGATTTGAAGATTTTATAACGGTGGAAAATAGCCGCACCCGCCGTATAAGTTAAAAAAAATTCTTACCTTAATTCTGTCGAAAAGGTTAAAAAGGACCTTATTTTGAAAACGACGGAAAGATTCCTTTATAAACCTCTTATAAAAAGTCAACCAAGGGTATAAATGACTTTAACCCATATTCTTGTAAATAATAAAAAATGTTTTGAAATACATTTTTAAGAAAACATGGATGTGGATGATAAAGATATCCCAGTAGATTATTACGTATAAACAACCTCGGATAATGAAGAGATTGTGAAATAACCCTTACCTTGTAATTTTCCTTGGTTGGGGTAGGTTAACCTCCTGTATAATGGTGAAATAATGGTTATTAAATTATAAAAGAATCATATATATTAATATGATATCATATATGATCTCTTAACATTGATTTGTTAATAAAATCTTAGAATTATCGTCGTTTCGGGTGTTAACTTACTCATTTTCTTTTATATGTTTTGTTACATAAGCCATGTTTGTTGTATCTTATTCATATCCATAATGACATCAAGTCCTTAAACATCATTTTTAAATCATCAAATGATAATTATACTTGAATGGATACGATGGAGAATGAATCTCATCGCGTTCGTGGAGACGGTAGTCCGTACGTACGCACGAGCGACAATATCATTCTTTTGATATTAAAATAATATATAAATGGATTGTATATCATATATACAGAATCATTAACATGTTATATTTATTATTTACATGAGTTACACATCATTATTATACCCATCCAAATAATAATATATTGAATAACAATTACACCACGACGTGGAGACGGTAAGCCGTACGTACGCACGTATGGTGACATGTTATTCAAAGGGTGGATATAACACTGAATATGGTTGTACCATATTTATAATAACATCACAGTATATATATGATACTGGAGTTATTATTTTATAATGGTAACAACAAAGGAAGAAGAAGTGGAATAAGAAATGAACTTGAAAAGGGGTGGTGAAATCATTACCTCTACTTCGGGTTCTTCCTTTTGATTTGATCAAAAGGGCTCCTTAGGTTGGCTTTATGATCAAACTAATGCCTCTAGGTTGTATTGAGAGGAGTTGGGAGAGTATTTGGTCAGAGTTTGGCCGAACCAAAAGGCTTTGAGGGTGTGAAGAAATGAGATGGAGGAGTGCCCTTTTATAAGAGGGGTGAGGGGCACCTTTGGAAAAGCTAGAGATATTAGTTTATAATAAATTCATATTCGGTTTATAATGGCTCCAAAGTTGACTATTAAAAGGTTAAAGTGGGGATAGGTCGAAAACAACTCAACCAATAGAATTTAGACAGGTTTGGGTACTTATATTAACCTTATCTTTAAGTATTAACTCTAAGTTAATTAGTTTCACTTTTACAATGTCTCTTTGTATTTTTATATTATATGGTTAATAAACTTACCATATACATACAAGCGACCCCCAAGTGGTCCATTAATGATGAAACTATCATGATATAAGTCTCTTGGCCGAACCTTAGATTTTTAAGAATTTAATATCAATTAATAATATAATATTTGTTTTAAGAACTCTTTTATGTCAATTTTGACACTATTCAATAGTTGATTTTTGTGAAACTCATAACAGATTGATTACTTCGAAAAAAGTCAATTAAATCAATCCTAATATATCATATTATCCTATAAAATTAGTTTAATTCATTAAAAGTTTCATACTATATTTATTTGGGTATTTATAATATCAATTATTTTAATTTTTCACTATTATAGTAATTACTGCATCATCATTGTGTCATAAATAAAATAAATTATTTAATGTCTAAAAATTATAAATAAAATATCATTATGTAGGAAATCGTTTTATATTTCTAATGAATATTTATAATCTAAAATCCAACATATATAACCCTATGTAAATTTTTTTTGCTAAAAGATATATGCTTGTGTCATTTTTGTATTCATTTTAACTTAATTAAAATAAAGTGTCATTATCACTTACAAGTGGATCCATGGGGTCCCAAAATCGACCCAAAGATGCCCATGGTCGACCATGTATCAACCAATAGGGTTAAGACACGTTTTAGGGTAATTTATTATTATTATAATATTATTTTTTAACCCTTATTTACCGGATTTACACTTAACCATGGTAAATAAAATATTTACCGCAGTAATTATTCAAAATGTCTAAAAATAAAAGTTACTTATTTACACAATCTGAACATCCTGATTCCAAATATGGAATCCATTTTTCTAAATTCAAAACACAGAAGTGTCAGAAATTAATTTAAAATTAATTCCCGCTGTCAAAACAAAAAGCGTGTTTTTAAGAGATAATAATTATCAAAAGATTGACACTTGTTTATGTCCGGATTAATTGTAAAATTATGTCCAATGACCAAATTATATTAAATGGTAAAAATATATTCTAAATATACTTTAAAACCACTCAAATTCATAATTTATCACTATTAATTATTTTGATTAAAAAAGTTGTTTTTAATTAAAATTTAGTAATTTTCACTATTCATCAAAATATTAAAGTTATCCGAAAAGTACCAAAATTTCACCTTAGGATAAATTAGATATTCCGAATCCAAAAATGAAGTCCATTTTGAAATATAAAATATATATAATTTCAAAAAGTAGGTATTACTATTCATAACGGCTAGTTTGATTGGTTATGGTGTGTTAGAACTCGGTGTTGCGTACAACACACGCTATCGCATTATTCAAAGAGAAGCGTACCGTAGAAGCTTGCGGTGTTACATTCTCCCCTCCTTCAATAAATTGCGTCCTCGAAATTTGAAATTGTTCTTTGAAAATAAAAGGTTGAAAATAGAAAATATATTTGTGGGAAAACCCACATCGGAAATTGGGTTACTAAAATTTAGTCTTAATATGAGGAAAAGAGAAATGAAAGGGTCACCACCAAATTATGATCTCTATTAGGAGAACATTGGTGGCAATTAGAGACATATAATTGGAGGAAAAACGTAAATATTTATAGGTAGTGATTGAGGTCATCAATCACAAACAAGTATAAAATTGAGGTCCTTAAACTCATCAATCTATGATGATTTAAAATACCATCGGTTCAAAAAAACATAGGGTATTAGGATAACACATTTTTGACATTTCAAAATATCTTAGTTGAAATACCACATCGAAAAATGAATTAACGAGGCCTCTATTTAAAATAAAGAGTGGAAAGTATGAAGATTACCGAAAATAACACATACTAGGGTTCCATGTAGGAAAATATGGATATGGAAGAGAAATCTAACCATCAATTATATGATGGAGAGTGGTAGAGAACATGGCTATGAAAAGGCCAAAAATCCCAAATCCATAAATTAGTGATGATTTAAGGTACCATCTAGGACAACATTTTTGTTCTAAGTTCCTTTTATTAATGTTGAGGAATTTATTTATGAGATTGGATAAGATCATAAGGAGATATACTTACTTTATAATTAGAGTTTTATCCATTAATAAATTTCTACCACAAACTCATCTTTCACTCTAAAAGATAATAGAATGTAAAAAAAAATTCTATTTACACTATTCGTATAGGGTTCCAAAATAAACGAATTTATAATTCATCTACAAGATCTTTTAATAAAAACTACATTATTTAATCCAGGACATCTCGTGGGCCAGTGGTAGGTGATACACCCTTGTCGGCCTTCGGTTGCGGGTTCAAGTCTCGCAGCCTTGCCGGACGCGACGGGTTGCCGCCCGACCTCCGGGTTGTCCTTTTATGGAAATCCAAAATAATCCAAACTAGAACTATCCAAAATACTTCTGTCCAAACTCACAGTCCAAAATTTATAAGGAAGGTAAACATAATATAGATCCTTTTTACCCCGTAATAGCATATGAATACCTTCATCATGTATTACCATATTCCTTATTGATTACATTAATGCTCCCTTATTCCACATAGAATGCTGGATATACTTCATTAATCCAAAAATGTTTTAAACCCCAACAATGATGGAATATACAAATCATTAATCAGTTCCAAGGTAGTCAAGAATATCCAATATAATTTATCCAAAACAATCACATATTATTCCAAAATCACTACCTCAGTATCAGAACTATATTATGATTTATCATTCTCTCAACCATATATTTTCCAAAACTTTATCCTTCAATTGAGTCACTTTTCTTTGTTCCACACAATCTCAAGTCCTTAATGAAATAGTACTGCAGTACAATCCTTATATACTCCATAATTATTATAACAAGTACATTGTTGATACAACACTCAATTGACATAATCAACATAAGAACTCTAATCATTCCTCTTCATCCGTGGTAGTATCATACCTTGATTATTATCCAATAACATCATTTGAGGCATAGTCTGATGACTGGGACATAGGTTCGCGTAGTGTCCAAACTCCTTGCAAACGAAGCATTGTACATTTAAAACCATTTTATTACCCTTGCAGTCACGTACTTTGTGCCCTTTTCCTCCACACTTATAACAAACTCCCATTCCTTTCAGGCAAGTTCCAGGGTGTTTCTTTCCACAGTTACCACATATTGGAAAATTCTTCTTTTCACTCTTCCCTTTATCCATCTTTCTCTCTTCCATCCTTTTCTTCTCTTGCTTCCCTTCAAAGCCATAGGACTCAGTAAACTCTTTACTTATCTTATCAACACATGATATTATTTCTTCATATGATGATAATACATGGGAGACTATTTCTCTTATAAATTCTAGCTTAAGACCATGAAAGATATGATCCTTCCTTCTCTTTGGATCATGTGCATTTCTGGAGTTCTCATTCCTTCTACTGGGCGCCATTTCTAAACAATGGCATACACTAGATCAGTTTATGAATCAAAATACATAATCCCATACTTATAAAATACTTAACATAAATTGAACTATTTATGGATATAATCCATAATCATAAAAATGTCTCTTTTGAGGATGTATATACTCATAAACCCTTCATAATGATTTGTAAAGAAAATGAGAGTTATCCTAAGCATATCCCCCGGGAGTGTCGTAACCAAGAGTGCAGCAAGGCCCGTTGTCGTGCACCAGTTCCCGTTCGAGTCTATCGCAAAGCGGTGTTTTCGGGTTTTACCCCTAGGTACATCTGTGCCAGAGCCGCCTCTACCTGCTCGTATCCAGACAGGGATGTATTGCTCGGAAAACTCACAAAATCTCTACAATACCAAAATTCTAGGAAGTTATTCTACACTAATCCTCAAAGTTCATCTTAGGTCTACGTGCTCTAATCAGAGTTTATCTAAATCTAGCTTCCAAGGTTTGTACTAAACTTCCTCTGATACCAACTGTAATGCCCTGACCCTAGTTACCCAGAGTCGGTGCATTATTACATAACATTGGCATGATCACAAGAAAGATCAAATCTCGAAAGACCGATTGGTTTAGTAGCCTTGGAAACACTAGATATATTCATAAGTTTTACATTACATCATAAAATGAAAAACTACTACAAAAACATATTGTCTCCATAATCCACACTCATATCCCCACATAATATCCCTGTAGGTCATTCATAATTTACTTCTTCACTTCCTGGAAAAAATAAAACATAGAAAAGGGGTGAGCTCAAATGCCCAGTAAGGATAACAATATAGAGGAAACTTTCATAAATAAGAATAAACATTTAAGGAAATGTATAACTAAAACAAAAGCCTTTTAAACTTGAACTTTCATCATATTATGGCATAAATAAAATGAAATAATGACATTTACTTATTAACATGGTTATTCTACTAATCGAATAATCACATGAAAAATCAATAACCACTTTCATAATGATGGAATGCATAATGCCAGACTATCATAACCACATAGTCAAGGCCTCGTTCCAAGAATACAAATAAGATTTTGTCAAGGCCTTGTGCCAAGACACTAGTTTGTCTCATGAGACCTACCGATGCATCGAGGAGCTATAGCGGGCTCCACCCGTCACTTACTAAGTCCAATGCATTCCCATATGAAAAGGTTTAAACATAACATAAACACTAGATTACGAAATGTCAATAATTTCACCATAAACTATGAATGGTATAAAAATAGCACATACACAGTCAAACATATCACAAAACCTTCAATACAATATAGAAGTTTTGTATCATAATAAATCAACTTCAAATAATCTTAAAATCCATCAAAGGCTGTTGACATTGATGAAATCAAAATTCTTTTTAAAGAAATATCTCCTTTTATTTTGAAATAATTTTAGATCCATATAAAATAAAACATTTTCTTTGAAAATATTCTTATAAGCTTGTAAGGGAAGATTTGAAGATTTTATAACGGCGGAAAATAGCCGCACCCACCGTATAAGTTAAAAAAAACATTCTTACCTTAATTCTGTCGAAAAGGTTAAAAAGGACCTTGTTTTGAAAACGACGGAAAGATTCCTTTATAAACCTCTTATAAAAAGTCAACCAAGGGTATAAATGAATTTAACCAATATTCTTGTAAATAATAAAAAATGTTTTGAAATACATTTTTAAGAAAACATGGATGTGGATGATAAAGAGATCCCAGTAGATTATTACGTATAAACAACCTCGGATAATGAAGAGATTGTGAAATAACCCTTACCTTGTACTTTTCCTTGGTTGGGGTAGTTTAACCTCCTGTATAATGGTGAAATAATTGTTATTAAATTATACAAGAATCATATATATTAATATGATATCATATATGATCTTTTAACATTGATTTGTTAATAAAATCTTAGAATTATCGTCGTTTCGGGTGTTAACTTACTCATTTTATTTTATATGTTTTGTTACATAAGCCATGTTTGTTGTATCTTATTAATATATAGAATGATATCAAGTCCTTAAAAATCATTTTTAAATCATCAAATGATAATTATACTTGAATGGATACGATGGAGAATGAATCTCATCGCGTTCGTGGAGACGGTAGTCCGTACGTACGCACGAGCGACAATATCATTCTTTTGATATTAAAATAATATATAAATGGATGGTATATCATATATACAGAATCATTAACATGTTATATTTATTATTTACATGAGTTACACATCATTATTATACCCATCCAAATAATAATATATTGAATAACAATTACACCACGACGTGGAGACGGTAAGCCGTACGTATGCACGTATGGTGACATGTTATTCAAAGGGTGGATAGAACACTGAATATGGTTGTACCATATTTATAATAACATCACAGTATATATATGATACTGGAGTTATTATTTTATAATGGTAACAACAAAGGAAGAAGAAGTGGAAGAAGAAATGAACTTGAAAAGGGGTGGTGAAATCATTACCTCTTCTTCGGGTTCTTCCTTTTGATTTGATCAAAAGGGCTCCTTAGGTTGGCTTTCTGATCAAACTAAGGCCTCTAGTTTGTAGTGATAGGAGTTGGGAGAGTATTTGGGCAGAGTTTGGCCGAACCAAAAGGCTTTGAGGATGTGAAGAAATGAGATGGAGGAGTGCCCTTTTATAAGAGGGGTGAGGGGCACCTTTGGAAAAGCTAGAGATATTAGTTTATAATAAATTCATATTCGGTTTCTAATGGATCCAAAGTTGACTATTCAAAGGTTAAGGTGGGGATAGGTCGAAAACAACTCAACCAATAGAATTTATACAGGTTTGGGTACTTATATTAACCTTATCTTTAAGTATTAACTCTAAGTTAATTAGTTTCACTTTTACAATGTCTCTTTGTATTTTTATATTATATGGTTAATAAAATTACCATATACATACAAGCTACCCCCAAGTGGTCCATTAATGATGAACCTATAATGATATAAGTCTCTTGGCCGAACCTTAGATTTTTAGGAATTTAATATCAATTAATAATATAATATTTGTTTTAAGAACTCTTTTATGTCAATTTTGACACTATTCAATAGTTGATTTTTGTGAAACTCATAACAGATTTATTACTTCTAAAAAAGTCAATTAAATCAATCCTAATATATCATATTATCCTAGAAAATTATTTTAATTCATTAAAAGTTTCATACTATATTTATTTGGGTATTTATAATATCAATTATTTTAATTTTTCACTATTATAGTAATTACTGCATCATCATTGTGTCATAAATAAAATAAATTATTTAATGTCTAAAAATTATAAATAAAATATCATTATGTAGGAAATCGTTTTATCTTTATAATTAATATTTATAATCTAAAATCCAACATATATAACCCTATGTAAAAATTTGTTTTCTAAAAGATATATGCTTGTGTCATTTTTGTATTCATTTTAACTTAATTAAAATAAAGTGTCATTATCACTTACAAGTGGATCCATGGGGTCCCAAAATCGACCCAAAGATGCCCATGGTCGACCATGTATCAAAAAATAGGGTTAAGACACGTTTTAGGGTAATTTAGTATTATTATAATATTATTTTTTAACCCTTATTTACCGGATTTACCCTTAACCATGGTAAATAAAATATTTACCGCAGTAATTATTCAAAATGTCTAAAAATAAAAGTTACATATTTACACAATTTGAACATCCTGATTCCAAATATGGAATCCATTTTTCTAAATTCAAAACACAGAAGTGGCAGAAATTAATTTAAAATTAATTCCCGCTGTCAAAACAAAAAGCGTGTTTTTAAGAGATAATAACTATCAAAAGATTGACACTTGTTTATGTCCGGTTTAATTGTAAAATTATGTCCAATGACCAAAATTATATTAAATGGTAAAAATATATTCTAAATATACTTTAAAACCACTCAAATTCATAATTTATCACTATTAATTATTTTGATTAAAAAAGTTGTTTTTAATTAAAATTTAGTAATTTTCACTATTCATCAAAATATGAAAGTTATCCGAAAAGTACCAAAATTTCACCTTAGGCTAAATTAGATATTACGAATCCAAAAATGAAGTCCATTTTGAAATATAAAATATATATAATTTCAAAAAGTAGGTATTACTATTCATAACGGCTAGTTTGATTGGTTATGGTGTGTTAGAACTCGGTGTTGCGTACAATACACGCTATCGCATTATTCAAAGAGAAGCGTACCGTAGAAGCTTGTGGTGTTACATAAAAAAACTTTTCAGAGGGGGTATTTTAAATGATTTTGGCTATCCAGTAGGAAAAGAAGATATAAAAAAAAAATTATCACTTTATCCAAAAAAATCATCCAAAGTGAGTAAGATTCTCTAAGTCTAACAAGATCAGTTCGAGAAATCCTTATTGAAGTGTACTGAATGTTGAGAGCATTTTTTTGTTCCCTTTCCATATAAAAGTTATCTACATAGAAAAATAAAAAATTAGAAGAGGTTTTAGGTTGGGGTATTGAAACTTCTTTTGAAAAATTGAGATTTTAACTTTATAATATTTCAACCAAGTCAAAAATATCTTTGAATCTTTGAGAGGTAGAGGCATGATGGTCATAAGTTGGAGTTCCCAGCAAGAGTTTTCCTCATATATAAAACAGAGCCTCCACACAGGTGTTCATTATCTTTACCATATCATGATTTTAATAATCCATGAGATTTAGAAAACCATTCGAAACCCTTTGAGAGAAATTTATAATGATATTTTTAGATCTCCTTTCCGAACATATCCAACAGTTGGCTTCTTCAAAGTATCAAACTGATTTTCTAATGGACCGACTAAACAATTAGTGGTAACTTTTTATTTTCCTTTTGAGGATTCTTTACACCTCTAAGGCTAACTAAATTCATCTTTATATTCTTCTTATTCATATTTAGAATATTTTTTCACTAAAATTATTTCCACCAACTGATTCAAATCTTTAATTTTCTTTTCGAACATTTCAAAATTATTTTCCAATGATCCGTACATTCTATTCAATCTAGTAATAATAAAACTAGTATCCTTATTCACTTGAGTGAAAAGAATCTGGATTTCTGGTAAATTTTCCTTTAGTAAGGAAATGGTTTCCTTTTATGATTGATTGATGGACATAATAGAACTTTGTGAAAACTCGGTATTTATTTGAACTTTATAAATATCATCTTTTTAAATATCTTGAATCATTTCCCTAGAAAGATTCTAACATTACATACAATAAATTTTATAAGTCATTGTTTATATATCTAGAGACTCTCATTCTAACCTTGATTATATATCTGATTTGTTTGAGGCTTCTACAATGGGTTACTTCAAAAACTTTTTCAAAATTGATTGAACTAACAGGTTCAATTCACTAACATCATATTGTGAGGAAATTTTCTCACAAATAATGTTAATATCACTTATGGAATAAACTCAATAAAATTTAAAATATTATATTTCATAAATTAATTTATAATTGATTTTACAAGCTCTCTGATTAGCATTGTCCATTTATAATGTGGGAATTTATGAACTTGTATAATCCTGATGAATAGGAGAGAATCAGTCTTGGTGAATGTATATACTTTGAGTATCATAAACTTGTTTATTTTCACCTACATTAGGTACCTAAGGTACTCTATGTGGTTCTCCAGATTCCAATGTAGATCTTCTTCTTCAAGAAGATGAGTTGCATCTTCTGGTTCTTCTTATTCACCTCTCTCAATCGCTTCTTGGACAATAAAACTGGTTGATTCTTTTCTTACTTGTCGACTCATATCCTCAAATGGAGATACATCAAAGGAATAAAACCTGACATTTTTTAAATGGTACTTCCTTGAAAAACATTAACCAACCTAGTAATGGATGAGTTCAATTCTTCTCTAATATAAATAGAGAAATTACAAGCTAAATTATTACAAAAATAAGAGGTGAACAGGGTTTAGGAGCATTTTCATCTCTAAATTGAACAAAAACTATCACTCTTTTTCGCATTTTAGTGAGAGTTTAATTATTTAAAACATATCTTACATCAATAATTTATACTTGTATTTCCACATAAATGGGAACATTTTTAAGAGTATAAGAAACTATTTCACTGGTAACTACTATGTGAGATGAATCCCTGGAAGTAGATGTAGGATCTATGTCAATTTATTCTTTAGAACTAACAGACATCAACTTATTTAATGAATAATTATAATAGAACCCACTTTTTCTAAGTATAATTACATAAAAAATTGTTAAACTATGGAAACATGTGGTAGAAGTTTTATCCAAATAGAAACTAACTTCACAAAAAACTATAGCCAAAATCCTTCCCAAAGGATAGAAATTTAATGACTTTTTTTGAAAATAAAAAATATATCTCATTATTTATCATTATAGATTCATAGTTTTCTTGATAATAAATAAATACAGTAACATAAAACCTTTAAAAAATAACTTTTTCAAACCCACCATTTCATTAGGCAATGACAGACTGAATGAACATTACCAGAACCGTTCTCTTGGGTTCCAAATTTTTCACTGGCTTATTCTCAACATCAATTATTCCAAAAAGAGACTCCATTAAACCTAGAAGACTTACATAATTAATAGAAACTAGATAAGTATATAATTATGAATATCCTTCATGGGGATATTTGAAAGCTCCATCCTTTTCTAAATAATTTATCAAAATTTTTTTTTAATTTATAGTCACAATAACCAAATCATTATTGTCACCAAAATGGAATACCATAGTCTCATAAAACTCATGAACTTATTTATCAAAAACAAACTCAGTTTTTTTTCATTAAAAAAAAATTCCTAGACTTGATAATTTATGACCCTTTTAAAAAACATATCAATAGTGTCTATCCAACTAAAATATATAGCTCTTCAAATTAAACCTTTTTTTGAAATACTTGAATGTTTGGTTATACTGGAGGTAACACCATAGGTACTTTTGGATTTATCTATTCTTGAAAGGGGTTTTGGAATATTATATTTTTGGGGTAGAGAGGTTCAAATATAAGAGATATGAAGGTTCAAAGTTTTTTAAGTGTTTTTCTCATAGAACTGACTTACCTTCTTTTGTTTTGTGGTAATCGAAGAGTCATGTAATGTGATATCTAGAGTAATACTAACAAAAACTTGGTGATGTTTCCTATTTTTATGTGACTAATACTTAAAATATCAATACCAAATATCAAATAAAATAAAATAAATAAAATATTTACGCAATTACAAAATCATGCTACTAAGTAAGTAAAATTAAAGCGGAATCCAAAATCCATCAGAGTGTGTTTCATTCAAAACACTTGCATACAACAACTTACTACTACAATATATTCAGATTCAGTAGTTGATAATACTGCAAAGTTTTGTTTCTTACTTGACCATGATACTATATATTTACCAAGAAAATGTAAATTTCCTTAGGTGATTTTTCTATCTATTATACATCCACCAAAATCAGTATCTCAATATGAAGATAAATTAAAATCATAAGTTTTTAGAAAATGTAGAGAAAGGTACACAATTACTTTTAAATATCTTAGAATTCTATTGGAAGTATTTATATGACATTATTTAGGATTGTAATGAAATTTTATGAAAAGGTATACTGAGAACATAATTTTTGGTTTACTTACAGTAAGATAAAGTAAACTTCCATTGATTCCTCTATACAAATTGTTGTCAAATGGTTTTCTAGTATTTTAATATTAGATCTCATATGAGTTGAGTGAGTCTTATTATTTTCAAGTAAAAAAAATTAAGTAGACAATGTATTTATTTTTTTTGTTTTAAGATATTTCCAAAACATTTTTGATAAATTTGAAATCCTAAAAAGTAGTTTAACTCACCCATCATTCTCATTTAGAATTTCTTTCGCGTAAGACTTGAAAAACCGTTACAAAAATTTTGATTTATTGAACCAAAAATAACACCATCAAAATATATTTGTACGAAAATTATATCTAAGTATTAATTTCTCTTAAAAAATATAGGAATATCATTTTCTACTGAAAACCCATTTGATAAAAGAAAAGAGATTAGTCTTTCATACCATGCCTTGGGTACTTGTTTAAGTTCATGGAGAGATTTGGTATGTTTAAAAACAAAATTTTGAAAGTGAGGTTCTTAAAAACCATAAGGTTTTTTAATATAAACTTCCTCTATTAAAAAAACATTTATAAAATCATATTTAACATCTATATAATATAATTTAAAATTCATATAAGATGAATATTCTAGAAGAATTCTAATTACATATAACCAAAATATAGGGGAAAGTCTCTTCATAGTTTATTACTTCTTATTGATTATAAACTTTTGAAGCAAATATAGTTTTATTTCTAGTGATCACACCTTGAACATAATATTTTTTTCTAAATACCCATTTAGTTCTAATAGTAGGATAGTCATAGGGTATATCAACTAGTTCTCATACTTTGTTTCTCTTGAACTATTTTATCTCATCTTGTATAGTTAAAAACCAAATTTCATCAGCTAAAACCTCTTCTAAAATTTGAGGTTATAAATGAGATAAAAAATAAAAAAATCTATTAGATTTCATATATTCCTTCTAGTTCCAACTCCTTCTTCTAAAATTCCTATAATTGTTTCCAGAGGATGGTCTTTAAGGTTTCTAACTTGTCTAGGAAACACACTTTCTTGTTTACTAGTATCAACTCTTAGTATATTTTGTTCAAAATAATAAAGTTCCAAACCATCATCCTTATTGTTATTAAAGAAAGGGATAGGTATCATGTCCTTAAGAGAATCAATTAGCTTAATAGTTTGAGTCATTTTATGATAAAAAAGATCACATTCATATAACTTTACATGAGTTGATTCTTCAACAATTCTTGACCTTTTTTGAAATATTTATAAGCTCTGGAAGTAATATAATAACCTAGGAATACACCTTCATCAGATTTTTGATCAAACTTACCAAGATTATCTTTGGGTTTTTAGATATTAACCTTGAATCTAAATATTTTAAAGTATCCTACCTTTGGTTTTCTATTATTCCAAAACTCATAGGGTGTTTTATATAAGATAAGCCTTATTATTACTCTGTTAATGAAAAAAAAAGTTGAGTTAATAGCTTCAGCCCAAAAATAAATGGGCATGTTATACTCATATAATATTGTTCTAGAAAAAACCTGAAATTTACTATTCTTCCTTTCAAAAAAACCATTT
This sequence comes from Viscum album, assembly GCA_963277665.1. Taxonomy (NCBI): domain Eukaryota; kingdom Viridiplantae; phylum Streptophyta; class Magnoliopsida; order Santalales; family Viscaceae; genus Viscum; species Viscum album. The sequence continues at coordinate 1,403,307,851 of OY728133.1, read as the reverse complement.
TATTGAGGTTCCCTAGGGTAGAAAAAGTATGTTTAATAAAAAAAATTGGTAAATATGAATTAAATTCATGATTCTCATATTTTCATCCAAGTTCACTTCTCAAAGTCACACTTTTAGCATCTCTTTCATTTTTCAAAAGTTTATAGAAATTAATAAAAATAGAACAAGCTTCACTTTTAAGATTCAAAAATTAATCCCATTTAAATATTGAAAAATCATCAACCAACACATAGAAAAATGAATTTCTAGCAAGACTTCCAGTTCTAAGAGGTCTAAATAGATCCATATGGATAAGATCTAGAGGTCAAGATGTGGAAACCTCTTTAATTTTTCAAAAAGAGGACATATATTCTTTTCTCATTTGTCATGAATTACATAGTTTCCTTTTTCCAATTTAATATTGAGAAAATAATAAATTAAATATATCTTAGACAACTTTTTCAAAGTGTGAGCATTATAGTATCCAAGCCTTCTATACCAAATCCATGATTCGTTAATTTTAGCATTAAAGAAATTTACATTCTATCTACACAAATTATTAAGATATAAAGTGTATAAATTATCTATTCTAGGTGCATTAAACTTGATAGATTTATCTTAGAAAACTAAACATGTATTGTTAGAAAAATAAATTGAATAACCATCAACAAAAAGTAGAGAAATACTTATCAAATATTTCTATAAACCTTTAACATAAAGAATTTTTTTTGATGAGAATAGAATGTTTATTTACAACTGATCCAATTCCAATAATTTTTTGTTTTTCATTTTCACCAAATATAACATAGCCTCTATTAATATAGGATAGTGAGTGAAAGTTTGAAAAATATCCACTCATATGTCATAAACAATCATTTTTACTAAACCATTTTCATTTTTGTTCATGTGGTTTATTTCCTACAATGACAAATCAAACAAAAATATTTTTTGGTAGCCAAACACTCTTGGGTCCTTCAATGTTATCCACAAAATACTTGGGGATCAAATCTTTTAATATTTTCTAGAAAAACTAGGAGCACATTTTGAGATAATTTTTATAAGGAAAGAGTTTTTAATTCCTTAAAATTTATGATATTTCATATTATAGATATTAGCATAATGTCCTATATATCCACTATGAAAACATGTAATCTTGAAGAGATATTTATTTTTAAAACTAGGTACAAAATAGTTTTTTATAAAATTTGGTCCATTTAACATGACTTCCTACTTTAAATTTTTCCTTTTTGAGTTGACTTTTACCAAAAATTGTGTTTAGGTAATATTCCCATTTAGTAAAAAAACTTAAAGAATCTTTTAATTTTTGAACTTCATTCTGTAGGTTCTCAATTTTTCTAACTTGTTCAATACATTATCTAATATATTTTTCAAATTGATCTTTGAAATATAAAATTTGTTTGTTTAATTTCTCTTCTTCACTAAAAATTTTGTTATAGGAATGTATGAGAGCTTTGTTTTTATTTTTTAAGCTTTCATACTTAGTTTATAACATGTTAAAATATTCATTTAATTCTTCATAGGATAAATTTTCATTTTATGATTCACAATCATTTGTAGAAAACTAATAAAAATGTACCTCTTCTTAGTGTGCCATAAAATCCATTTCGGAATTTTGATTAAGAGATTCAACTTATGATTATAAAGATATACATTTTCTATAGTATTCAAAATCCCTCTATGTGGTCTTTATATATTTCTTGTATTTTTTCTTATATAAAACCTTCATAAAGAAATTTTTGTTAGAATTTTTACTTTCATGCAGTTGTGAACATTCCAACTTGATAGGCCCTATATTTTTTCACTCATAGCATATTACTTCTTTATATTTTTCACCTTGATTCCTATATTTGTTGAAGGATATTCTAAAACCTATTATCTTTCTATAGAACTTTCTAAACTTATAGGAAAACTCTTCAAGTTTATAATTTGATCTAGAATAGCTTGAGGAATCTTTTTCTTTATATGTTTCATAGATCAATAAACTTTGGTTCATTTTTTTATCTTTAGAAGTAGAAACCTTCAATGTATAATTTTATTTCTTTTCAATTTTATATTATCCAGCTTTATCTTCCATTTTTGCTTCATACATCATAATATTTCCAATGAGATATTTTATTTTAAAATTACTGACTTCTATATATTTTCTAAGTGTAGCTGATATTCCATTCTACTTAAGTGGTAAAAATCTTAGAACTTTCAATGATTTCACAAGATTAGTAATTGATGTTCCTAGAGAAGAAAAATTATTCACAATCTTATTGAGTCTTCTATTAAACTAATTAATATTTTCTTCTTTAGAAGTGTCAAACTTATGTTTGACAACATCATATCTAAGGACCTTTACATTGTTTTTACCCCCCTGTAATAAAATATTATAATACTCCACATTTCATGAGTTTTTTAACATTAAAAAACTCAATTAAAATCATCTAGACCTATTTCATATATTGCAATGTTCATGGATTTATAATTCAGGTTATGCTTGCTTCAATGTCACCATCCCACATTTTTTATTGTGGGATTTGAATTTCATAGGGATTCATTGATTTAAGAAAAACCTTTATGCCATGGTTCGTCAAATAGATAGTCATTCATGCCTTCAGGACACCATAATCTTCACCATTAAAGTAAGGATATCTAACCATTGAAATACCTTATCTATTATCATCCATAACATCCATTTGAGAGAAGATATTTTTAATTTAAACATTAACAGTTATGAACTCAAGAGTTACGAGCTCTAATACCAATTTTTGTTCCAAATAATGGTTAATTGAAAACTAAAGAGGGGGGGGGTGAATTTATTTCCTAAAATTTTATTTACTTTAAACCACCCTCTTCAATGTATGTGGGTTGTAATCTTTTCCTTAATAAAAATAGGCATCCGAAATATAAAATCTTAAAATAAATAGATTTAAAACCATATATTTATAGTGGTTTGGGAAACATAAATCCCCTAGTACACTTCAAAAACACTCTACTTCCTGAGTTTGGTGGTTTTCACTATAAAACCCCTTTGGGGGGGGGGGCTCCCAATTGAGTATAATAAGTTGTTACTTATTACAAAGGTACAAGATATTTCAAATAGGCACTTCCTTTTAATAAAACTTATTCATAGTCTCAACACACTCACTTACAATGAGTGTAAATAAAATATATATGAATATAGTTTATATAATATTTGTAGCACAAGGTTGCAGGTAGTAACATACAGTAGATTAAGATACATCTTGAGAAGATGATGATCTTCAAATCATATATTTGGATTATCATTGAATTCAACTGATAGACTTGTACGAATAACACGTGAGTGTTGTATATACATGAATTCTTTGTAACCATTATCAAATTATTCATATGTATGTGTGTGTGTCTCTATATTTTTATGTGTGCGTGTGTATCTCTATTTGTATATTTATCTCCATGAAGTAGATAACTCTCTCTTTTTATTTCTCATCTTTGATTTTGAACTTAATAATCTGAGAAAATCTCAATAGTTTAGTGAATAATCTGCTGAAAATTTGATAAGATATGATCTTAAAGGCATGTGTTCGTTCATTCGAAATATATAATATGTTTCAAAAGTAGCGATGTCAGATATCTTATTCTTCATCTTCAAATCTTTCCATTCATGAAAAAACTAAACTTTATACAAATCAATATTCCTATAAATAGACAATTCATTTTTATATATTCTCAAAAGAATGAAACTGCCAACGAGCCCATACCCGAGTGGTAAGGGCTCCTGCTTGGCATCCAAGAGATCCAGGTTCAAAACCGGGTGGAGGTGAATATCCGGGGGACTGTAGCAGTACTGTAGCAGACACTGTTTGGTACTGTAGTAGCTAGAATATTCAGCTGATTTTGGATTTCGGGCCACAGGTTTGGGCCTACGGATCTCAGGGCCTTCGGGCCATCAAAGGCCTTTGGGACACAGGGCCTTCGGGCCATTGAAGACCATGAAGTAGCCCAGTTCACACAGAGCATACCCCAGATGAGGATTAGAGCACCAGTAGCAGTCACTAGAAGAAGAGCTAACCGGATTAGAAGAATGAGAGGGTATGGCAATCGCCATCGGGACCAGGAACCATGCAGCTTTGTACGAGGCAATGCTAGCCGAGCAGCAATGCAGGTGGGGAGCTAAAGGCAATCAATGATGCATAAGCTAGGGAGGGGGAGTTCTAGTGGGCTGGGCCTACGGGCCATGTATTGGGCATGGTATGCCTCTGGGCCTTCGGGTCATGTATTATGGGTCATGTCGGGCCTTGTGCCTTGGGCCTACAGGTCATGTACGGGTTCCCCTTCAACCCTTAAAGGGGGATTATCTATAATAAAATAAAAAGAAGGCCTTCAGGCCATTCGGGAAAAATCCTGAAACTAATTATCAAGATATTATGAAATTAATCATGACATTATTTATAAAAACTATTTCTTTATAAGATATCCAACTAATAAAACTATTCTCATAAAATAAATTCCTAAGAGGCTTCGTAATAAAAAATAGATATTTGACTTATAATATTCATAATATAAACTAAATTCAACCTTTCATAGAACAATTTATATATGTAATATAATTATGTTACAGAAGTGTGATACTTAATTTTCACAACTCTCTCTTTCTTATCATAAGATAACCTTTTTTGAATATCCTTTTTATAAGATAAATACTTTTTATAACTACACTCTAACTGAAATATCTATATTTGAAAATGCGATATCTCATTTATTATCTTCATAAGATAATATCCTATATATTAAGATAAATTTTCAATAAAGAGTTTTCTGATTCTGAACAGACAAAAGATAATCATTCAATACTTTAATTCTCATAAGATAAAATAAATTTTTTGTAGATTGATAATTTTACATGTTATAAGATGTCACATATAGTTAGTGTAACGTAAATTACTCTGATATAAATATCTTATAACAAAATATAATCTATAACACTTATGATAAACACATTTGAATAAAAATATGGATTTTTTGAATTATCAAATCATATAAAAACTGAGGTATGTTTGAAAAACATAATTTTAGAGAACAAAATATTATTTGAAAAACCATTTTAAATTTTAGAATAATATTTATAAAAAATAACTTCTAAGACATTAGGAAATGAATTTTAATATATATACATTAGAAAAACATTCTTTTTTTCTTTCATAAAAATATTAAAATAACCCACATAGAAAAGGTTGAAAATAATTTAAATAGTCAAAAATTAAATTTAGAAATATTTAAATCCTAAATAATAACATTATTGTAACATTTAAAATAACTTTGACATAGAATAAAAAAATTTGGAATAAAAACTTTAAAAAAATAATTATAAAAATAAATCCCTTTACCTCTAGTCTTGAATAATTTTGTTCATACATCCACCCACATGAGTAATAAAATTATATTATATTTATACTTTATTAATAAAATTATTAATGTTTATTCTCTTATCATTATTTACTTCATTTTTTTATTTACCATGTTTAATTTAGTTACTAAAATGGTTGAGTTCACATTTGATGTTTTCTGGACGTTCAGTTTATATTTACAAAATGGATTTTATAGGATGAATATGGTGAAATAGATTATGGTCCCATCATATATAGAAACTTAATCATGAAAAAATATTATTTTTATAGATTATATTTTTTAAAACCTTCCATGGAAGGTGAAAATGAAAAATGAAATATGTCGTATCATAGAGGTGGTAGTTTGTACGTAGACATGAGTGACATTGTCATTTTTATAATTTATGGAATATAAATAAGGTATATAAAATATTACATTTATATAATCATAATTATGTTATAAATTTCATATTTATTTATTAGTTCCATCTTTATGACCAGCTAATTGATGTGGCAATGAAGAACAAATCACATCACTTCGTAGAGGTGGTATTTCACATGTACACACAAGCAACATTATCATTTTACAACAGAAGGAAAGGGTAATAAGGTAGGTAATATCTTATCTTTATAAAATAAAAAAAAATTAATAAAAAAATTATATATTCCCTAATTAAAAATTTATAATAATTCTTGTGAGGCAGTGATGGAAAACAAAACAAATCGCTTTGTGAAGGTGGTAGTCCACACATATGCACGAGCGATGTTTTCATTTTCCATAGGATGGAAAATGGGATGAATAAAGGTTGCTACATAAACATAATAAAATTTTAGTATATTAAAGATAATTTTGTTATTATATGATCACAGTAATATAATATTTGAAGGAGGTAGAAAAGGAAATAAACATGAAAACATTCGGTTAAGAGTTATAACTCTTCTTTAAGAAACCTCATTTCGATTACACTTTAAGCCTTCTAGATTGATCTTTTGGTGTGAAAAAAATCATATAATACATGGGGAGGAAGGTTTTTAAGGGAATTTTTTATATCTTTGTTGATTTAAATGTATCAATAGGTGTGTGGAATAGAGGAGATGAGGTTCCCTTTTATAAGTGAGGTGGTTGAGAATCTTATAAATACATGAAATATTAATATATATAATATGTGTATAACTAATTTAAATTGGATAAAAAATCACATATATTCAAATATAAGTATTATAAGTTATAAATAAATTCAAAAAAAAATTATACATGTTTATGTGTCATTTTTAACATTATCTCTTAGTTTAACCCCCTCGTTAACCCTTTTAACCCTAACTATGGTAATAAAATTTTCAATCTGTAAGGGTCGTGGAAGTGATTTTGAAATTATCAAGTGGAAAACACATAAAAAATTAATTAATTATTTATAATTTATTTTTTAAAATTGAGTTAATATACTATTATTATAATTTTATAATTATTTTAAATTATAAACAATTTAAAGAATTTTCCAGACTATTCACAAAATTTGACTTTAAAACAATCAAAATAAAAATGGAATTATAATATAAAAACTTTAAACATAATTAATACTTTAAAATTATACATTAATTCATAAAACACCATAATTAATTCAAATCATATTACTTTTAATATTTTTAAAAATCATTTACTTGATATTTTTATTGCTTGCACAAGCATTGTGTCAGAATTGTGTTAATGTTCTATGTAACTATATCATCACTAAAAATTAATAATAAATTAATAAGATAAATATATTTTATTATTAATAAATTTTATCAAATAAATTCATTAATATATCATTTTTATTTATATCTATATCATGAAAACATAATAAGTGAGAGAGAGTGACATTTTGTAATTATCCTTTACTTAACATAATATAAAGGTTATAATCAAAGGAAAGTTGCACCAAAATGACATATTTTTTAATATGTGATATATTTAGTTAAAAAAAATCATACAATTAAATAAATTAAAGTGTTGTATTTATTTTTAGACCTTATCTAAACCTTGTAAATCCATTTAACCCATTTTATCCTTTATTGTCGTGACAAACCTTTACCAAGATTACTAGCCATTATGACCAAAAATGAAATTTAATATGATTATTCCAACTATGAGATCCCATTTATATTATTAATTTTCTATAATTATTAAGAATTAATTTTAACATAAGGGCGTGAAACGTAATGAAAAATAGTTTTTAAAAGAAAAAAACTTCTTTTAAGCATAAAAATGATTTTATACCAAAATTAGGAATAATATTGATTCCAATTGAATTTATTGTATTATTTTAAAAAAAGATATTAATTTTAATTTAAAATAATTCCAAATATAATGATAATTTTTAAACACTTTAAAATAAATGAAATTTTTTATAAAAATCGTGATTTTTCACTATTCACATAAAAGTCAAGCTTTTGGGAAAATCCTAAAAATCCACCCTAATATATATTTTATATGATGATATAAAAAATTATTTACATTTTATTAAATAAAAATTCTGAAATTTATAAATTTATCTTTTAAATGAAAATAAAAAATACAAGGAAACCCTGCTATTATATAAAAATAACTCTTTTATACTTTTAAGGGTTTTAATCCTTATTTAATTTAATTATTATTTTTATAAATCGAGTCATTATTTCCTAAGAACTAATAAATAAATTTTAACACGTAAAATGTTTGAAAATTTAATTCATAATACAGTTACTCCTATGTATACCTACCATACCAATTTGTATTTTATAATAATCATATTTAAATAATAATATTTCTATAGTATGTTACTATTCAATTAAGTTCAATTTTTTGTGTGGAACACACTATCAGACATAGTATTATTTTTAAAAGATAAAAAAATAAATTATTAAGGTGTTTTCTTCTCTTATCTATAGATCCTCTTTTATTGGAATTAGTCTTAGGCCTCTTTGGATTGTTCTTCCTTTTCTTATTCACCATAAGGACTACAGGATTTTCATACACCATGAATTTATAAACATGGAGAACCAAAGTAAAGAGTTTTGAAAGGGTATTCTCACTATTTATCATGTTATAATTCACAGTGAAATATGATAAGCCTTTAGGAAGTGAGTATATAATGAGATTTGTGTGTAGCTCATGAGGTATCTTAAATCCTAAGATATCTAAGTGATCTGTGTATCCAGTTATCTTGATTACATGATGCTGAGTTAGTACTGAATATCCAAGCTTGCACATGTACAATACATTAGGGATCTCATATCCCTATTATCTTTTATTCACTTGATAAGGAACATGAAGGTATGGTTTGATGTTATAGGCATTCATATCTATAAAGACCCAAAAATTTAGTAATTTTTTTTAAAATACATGGAATTTTTACGAGTCCGCATATTTTGACGGAGCGTGATTCTGAGGCCTGGTGTGCCCAGAATCAATTTCTGAAGTTTTTCTCGGGTACGTTCAGTAAACGTACATGTGGGATTTTATATCTTTTGAACCGGTGCTCGTAATTGAAATATGAGGACACCGCTAAACTCACATCGCCGATATTCCCTAAAGGAGACCTTTACCGCAGTTGCATTTTATCGAGGTTGGAAGTAAATTTTTGTGGATTCTAAATAAAATTAAGTAAGAATATGTGTAACATATTTTTATTTGGTTGGTGGTTAAAACCAACAAGTGGAGGATAGAGGTGGGTCCCACCACACCGTAAGATCCTTTGGGAGGATATAACTAGGTGGGGTCCACTAGCTTGAACCCCCTTAACCCCTTTTTTTTAAACCCTTGAGCTCTCCATTAATGGGGGAAACTCTTGAAACCTTCCACCTTCCCCATAATGGTGCCAATTCACCCATTAATGAAGTGAGGAAGCTTATTTTAATTAAACTCTTCACCTCCTCTAAATTTGAATTTGAACCATATCTTAGAATTAATTAAATGATTTTCCTCATTTAATTAAACACATATTTGTGTTGTTGTGGGAAAGAATTAAAAGAGGCCATCATTTTTAATTTTTGGTGTTGGCATAATCCTTTGGAAAGCTTGAGAGAGGATAGCTTCGTCCTTCTAATGAAGAACCACCGAAGAACTCCATAGTTTCCATGAATAATATAAAGAATGCTCCTCATCTTCGAAGAACGTGAAGCATCATCTTCTTCCTTCTTCAACTGGAGCAAGTAAGGGAAGAACTGCCGCCCATGAAATACAACGAGGGCGTTGCCTCGACTCGTCTTCACCGAGCTCTGCCTCCTCTGACGTTGACGGAACACGTCCGTCTTCTGCGACATCCATCTTCCACAACTCATCAACGTATAATGACAAATACGAGGTAAGGGGATTTGATTATTTTAATGTATAAATTATTCCCTCATTCCTTGTTGTTTATTTGGGTTCGATGATGGCCACTTGTTATCACCTAATGCAGAGGGTGCGGGCCGAACCAACACGGCCCGATGCACCTCCATTGGTTCTTATTTGGTTGACGTTGAAGGTGAATCCAAATGGGGTGTGGTGTCATCGCACCGTACCAGAGAAGAATCGCGGCCAGAAGGGCCGCAACAGACAAAAGAGGAACCGTAGCCGAGAGGGTCGCGATGGATGAAAAAAGTGTGGCGCCGTCGCGCCGCGCGGTGGAGCCGAAGGCCGCGGCCAGTTTGGGCCGCGGCGGTGGTGGATTGGCATCGTCATCTCACACGGAGGATAGTAGGACCGCGGCGCCGTTGCGCCGCGGTGGAGGTGCATAGGTGGTTGGCCGAGCCGACCGCCGTGCAGCCAGACCAGCGGGACCAGTCGAGTCACGTGGCCCCTGAACCGCCGGTTCTATTCGACGAACCAGGGGGCACGACACCCCCCTCCATCTCATGGCCAGATGGGCCACCCAAGGCCGAACCGCCCTTGGCCGGGCCACCCCTCGGCCGGGCCACCCTCGGCCGGGCCGCCCTCGGCTAGGCCGCCCATGGCCGGGCCGCCTTCGGTCGGGTCGCCCTCGGCCGGGCCACCCACGACTGGGCCGCCCTCCACCGGGCCGCCCACGACAAGGCCGTCTGTCGAGCCAGGTTGTCCCATCATCTTGGGTCGCTTCCTCAAACCGGTTCAGACCCGCGGATCGGGTTAGACCCCGGTTCAGACCGAGTCAGGCCGGGTCAGTCCAACTAGGTCGGACCAGACCCAGACCCGCTATGGCCTTTTACAACTTTTAGTCCGTGTCTAGGGCTACGAGTGTCCTCTTGACGTAACACCTGCGGTGATGGAATTCTTGGAGTGAGACGATTATTTTGGCATACTCCACTTGAGGTTCGAACGTAGTTGGGGTATGGTCAGGTTGGTTTGAGCCTAAAAACAAACCGGGCCCTTGGAATAGAAATGCCAATAACTCATAGACCGGGCGTCTGATTGACGCGTTGTCTGTCGTGTTGGGTTACTTATGATGAGAAGGAACTATAGGATACATCAAATCGAGACTTAATGGTAGTTGATGTATCGACACTTGTCTTGTGGAGTAGACCTTCCTGGAATCGAGCGTGCTGTGTGCGGGAACCCTAGGGCTGGCTGTGACTGAGATTACAAGATCCTCCGTGGGTTCGACAGGGACGATACTGTACCAGGATCCTCCATGGGTTATACAATGATGACTTCTATACGGGAATCCACTATGGGTTTGACCTTGATGACTACTGTATCGGGATCCTCTGTGGGTTCGACAGTGATGACTTATATACATGAATCCTTCGTGGGTTCGACAACAATGACTACTATACCGAGATCCTCCGTGGGTCTGACAGTTCTGACTTCTGTTCCTGTATCCTATGTGGGTCTGACAGAATAGCTGGTCCTGTATCCTGTGTGAGTCTGACAGCATAGCTGGTCCTCTATCCTGTGTGGGTCCGACAGCTTAGATGAATCAGTGACTACATCTGATCATCTATATCACTCTACGAAATATGTATACCTATTTGATATGAGTCATGTATTTCAACCATTTTCATCATGGAGATTGAATTTACTTCCTTTGGGGAATGGGTTGTGCTTGGGATCGAGAATTGGATTCAGAATGTGATTGATAACTTAGGTATATGTATGGGCATATACCTAAGTAGGGTTAGTTGATACTTTGTGATTGTATCTTTCTACGGTGGTTTATCCTTTGTGGATTCTGGGAGACCTTCGGGGGTCTCAGGGTCCCCTATTGAGTATTGTTATACTCACCCCTGCACAGGCTTCGCCTACACCTCGTTGTGTTGGATGAAAACGACAGAAAGCGCTAACTGAGTTGGAGCATGCGAGGACTGGACGGTACCCAGAGGTGGACCTCACGATAAGATGGTATCCGGAGGAGACAGACGTACATGGAGCGATGAGGAGGCTATTTGTACCTACCCTTCAGGTAGGATCCGTGGTGGATGATTCAAGAGCTGCTAGACACCTTCCATCTATTTGTCCTCTAGTTGTGCATGTTTTGTATTTTTCCTTGTACTTTACTGTCGGGCTTGTATTTTCGGCCCCTTTTACTTTCTGACACATCTTTTGTTATACAGATTTTACTTAGTGTTTGCTTCCACTTGTACTCTAGTTGTGTGTGTTTACATTTAATAAAGGAAATGCCTTCCCAGTTATAGGGATTTACGCCTTTGGTTCTAGTCTCCTGCCCCTGGACTATGGAAGGCGGGCTTGAGGTAGTCACGACACGGGCCCCGAGGACAAGTTGTGACAAATTGGTATCAGAGTAGTCAGTTCTACCATAGAACTTAGGATTCTGATCTGTATTACTATGAAACAATAGTGTTAAGAGTATTGAGTGTGGTTTACAGTCTAGGGAGTCTAGTGTTGGTGCAGTGGCCGACGTATCCATACACCAGGACCCTGACCTCTGATTTCCAACTCAGTGCACAAAAACACTGATTTCGTGTGTGTTTCAAAAGTTTTCTTCGTGATTACTTTGTGTCAGCTCACCAGGTATACTGTTTTAACTGTAGCGCACCTGTTTCTTTTCAGGATGGCCCCACAAAGGCATCCATCTAGGGTTTTGAGTTTCGTACGAGATGGTAGCCTACTGAACGACGAGGTCTCAGTGTAGGGCCCCATCATAGCGTGGATACCAGTGGTACCATTTTCTGATGGGCCACCGATACCACCAGATCCAGTAGTAGAGAGTTCATGCCATGTGAGTGAATTGCATGAGTTCTAGTGGAAGAGTCCTTTGAGATTTCGAGGCGAGACAGATTCCCAGGAAGCAGAGAACTGGATGGAAGTGATTACTGGAGTTTTCCGCCTAATTGAGATGCTAGTAGAGCAGATGTTGATCTTAGATACTAATATTTTTCAGTGAGTGCCCATGAGGATGGTCTTCATAGTGATGAGGTTTCGGTACTTGGACCATTTTCTGAGATGGTACCTTTGGGCAGTATGCCAAATATATCAGTACCTGATGGTCAGTAGACACTACTGGTGGTACTAGTAGAGGACACTTGTAGGATTAGTGCCTTACAGGTGTTTCAGGCCCAGTTATCCCTCATGTTCCGAGGTGAGCCCGACCCATAGGTAGCTAAGGACTGGCTTGAGGAGGTGGCTGAGAGTTTTCTAGAGCTTATACAGCTTTGGCAGGATGACGTGTCGGTAGCTGAGTATTCATTGAGGCATACCAATCATTCCTGGTACTCGATGAATATGATACGATCAGTTCTTTAGAGATAAGAACTCTGAAGGAGGTTTGTTTAAGGATATCTGAGCCAACACTTTTTTCCTCTATGCATTCCTACTTATGTTAGGGTGCTAGAGAGAACCTTTGTGGTTGAAAGTTAATTGGCTGAGTGGATACAACCAGTGAATGTTAGCGGTTGGGAAGCATGAAACTGGCGCCGGTCTCATAGACTTGGGCGTGTGAGATGTTTCAAGAAGAGGAAGTGTTAAGGATAGATGAATTTTCAGGGCGGCAGACGTGGAAGCAGAGCTAGGAGAGCAGGATGAGGTGGTCAACATTTCGACATGTTGCAACCACCCGCCTTTGTAGACCTCGCTAGGCTTAGGGAGCTAGAGGGATGGGGAAGAGAGTAGATGCATGCGGTCAAGGAGTGTGACCTAAGGGACATAGGAATGATTTGAGGTACTAGCTGTGTCTACTTCTATCTATCGTATCAATAGTCATAGGTACCAATCATTCCTTCCTTCCACAAATCTTGTCCCAAACATAGAGTTTTTGGTTAAACCGTTGACTTGACCCTCACTTTTGGAGATACCTTTGGGAGGATACTAAATAATCACACTTATGCCGACGATGTGATCTAACCCTTGAGGGGAGAGTTTTTGTTGGAACCTCTTGGTGGAAGTGTCGAGGCCTTATGACGTTAGTTTGGGTATGTACTGGGCAACCACAGTTCATACACAGATTGACTGTATTAGGAAAAAAGGTTGTCGTTTATCTACAATGTTGGGATGGGGTTTACCTTGGTCAGTGAAAAGGAAAACCCAGGGAGCACAGGATGGAATCTTGCGTAAGAGGGTGCAGTCGATCACTCATGATTCAGCCAAATTTACCTTTGTTTTAGACTTCTCCAGAGTTGCAGCACCACTATCAGCTTTGGAAAAGAAGGGGAAACCCTTCATGTGCTTAGAGAGATTCCAACAGATCTTTCAGAATCTGAGGCATAGGTTGACTAGTGCACCCATCTTGAGGTTACCAGAGGACTGCGTAGGGTACGTAGTATACTCCGATGCATCAGGGACTAGACTCGGGTGTGTCCTGATGCAGGAGCGAGCAATGATTGTGTATGGTTCTCATCAGCTGAGACAACACGAGAACAACTAAGCTACCCATGACCTGAAGTTAGCAGTAGTGGTCTTCACCTTGAATATGTGGTGACACTATCTTATGGGAGAACATTTTACAGTCTAATATGACCACCAGAGTCTCAGGTACATCTTTTCATAGAAGGAGCTAAACTTGAGACAACGATGATGGCACGAGTTCCTCTAGGACTATGACTTCGAGATAGTCTATACTTCCGGGAAGGGGAACGTTGTAGCAGATTATCTCATCAAGAGATCATGCATTTAGATGCTAGGAGAGGTGACAGAGCAGCTGGCCACGTTGTAGCTATCATTTGTGAATAGATATGTATTAGCCTTTCTGCAGTCTCTCACATTCACTCCTCCACTTCTTCAGAGATTCAGAGAGGAACAACATGGGGACGTAGACTATGAGATGCGAGGTGATCAGATATCCACAGGGTAGGAACCGGATGAATTTTTTGAAGGTGGGGAGCACGTCATTCACTTCAGAGGATGTACCATGGTACCAGTTGGACTACATGAGTAAGTGTTGTGGGAGTTCCACACATCTCCTTTAGCGGTAAATCCAGGAGTGGCGAAGATGTATCAGGATCTTTGACGATAGCACTGGTGGCTAGGTATGAAGAAGGCAATAGCAGAGTTAATCTCACGATGCCTCACTTGTCAGCAAGTGAAGGCGGAGCACCAGGTTCCAGCAGGCTTGGTTTATCCCTTAAAGGTCCCAGAGTGGAAGTGCGATGGGATATCAATGGATTTTGTGATGGTACATCCATGTACATCCAGAGGACACAACTCTATCTGGGTGATTATCGACCAACTCACCAAGTCGGCCCACTTCCTACCAATCAGAGAGTAGGGCTTCGTAGAGAGTTTGGGATGCCTCTACATATAGGAGATCGTACGGATTCATGGTGTCCCATCTATGATCATCTCCGATCGAGATACTTGTTTCACTTCTCGGCTATGGAAGGGGTTGCAGGAGGCTTTTGGGATGCAGCTTCGCTTGAGCACCGCCTTCCATCCTCAAATGGATAGTCAAAATTAGAGGACCATTTAGAATCTTGAGGACATGATTCGTGCATGCATCCTCGAATTCAGTCATAGCTGGGAGGATCACTTACCATTTGTGGAGTTTTTGTATAACAATAGCCACCACTACACCATCAGGATGACACCTTTTTAGGCACTTTACGATCAACCTTGTAGATCGCATCTGTGCTGGACTAACCCAGGGGAATCAACACTTGTAAGACTATAGATGGTGCAGGTGATGAAGCTCACATTTTCATATATTTTATACTGTAAAACATTGTTTATAATCCCACAAAAGTGTTATTTAATGGGTAATTATCATGTTTTTAGGTTTTAGTGCTATTTTGAACCCAAATGTGAAAAACGACTAATTCTGGATTTTTGACAGAATTTTACATCAGGGGTATTTTGGTCATTTCAGGAAAAATAAAATTCCGAATTTTCTGATTAAATTTTTTTTAGAATACTTATTTTATTTACTTCATTTTTGTCTTCTATACCAGGAGCTGATTCGGTCATCTAAAGGGCCTAAAAAATCATTGAAGATTGGAATTTTTCCGGGTGGGCAGCATGGACCCACCCAACGTAACGGACATCAAACGCGGCCTACACATATCCAAATAATCTGTTTCTACCTGGGCTACCTCGAGGACATATAGGTCCGTCTCTACAATAACTTTGGAGGATGTTGGAGGTCATTAAGGAGGCTATTGAATGAAATTAGTTTGGAGGAACCTTCCTGGATGCTTTGTCCAGAAACAGAAACCGAGAATGAAAAATTCATAACGCCTACATACGGTTTCCAAATTATCTGAAATATTTAGAGGAGACGCCCAAGACATTTATAAACAACATTTATGAAGGGTAGAACGCGTGAATATGTCATTAAAGGGGTTTACAATGCGTCGACATGTGAGGTACAAATTCTGCCTATAAAAGGAGGCCCTCACCTCCTTCCCAAAGCATCCCATTTTTCCATCCATTCCTTCAAGGCACCAAGGAGGAGATCTCCACCGAGGGAGGCCGGCCGCAAATCTTCCACCTTTCTTTTTATTTTATTTCTTTTCTTTATTTTTAGTTTTTAATTGTAATTTAGATTTCTAATAAATTCATGCATTGTTTTTATTTTTGTCCACCGATTCACCCTCTTTTCTTCCTCTCATCTTACCATCGTGAACTATAATACTCATGATCATGAGTAACTAATAAGAGGAATATCCCAAGGGATTAATCAGGTTCTTTAACCCAAGACCATCTTCTTAATATTCTTTGAGTTAATTCTAAGGATAATTTATAGTGGGTGTAATCCTCACTGTGGTTGTCTAAAGGTTAACTTCTTAATCTACAACCATTTTTCCTCGATTGAGGAGGTGGATGGAGGGTGTGCTTGGCGATATCTAAGTAGGCTTTTCATTCACAACTGGGGTAGAATAAGGTGTGAAAACATACGATGGAGTGTGTACACTAAGAATATTTGAAGCTGGCCAATGAAGGTGCTCCCTGAATATTCTCTCGGGAGAACTTCCTTTCTTCCCTAATTACATTATGTTTAGCATTGCATGGTAATTTAGAATTAAATTTAAGTTTCTTATGATTTATGAATTTCATTTATTTTATTAAATTATATTTATTTCATAAAACATTAAAAAACAAAAAAAGAATTAGATTAGGTGGAATAGAAGTAGTGATTTATTAACCACAAAAGCTCCTCAAGAGAACGACCTAGGTCAGCCACTATGCTGCACTTAGTATAAATATTTTTGAGAGCGCACACGACAACGCTTCATCAAATTGGCGCCGCTGCCGGGGAGCCAAGTGGTTTTAATTCACTATTTTTATTCACATTGTGTAAATAATTTTCCTTTCATTTAAAAAAAACAACAACAAAAAAATCATAAATTTCAAAAACTAAAAAAAATATTCTTTGTTCATGATGTATTCAAATTATGATTATTATGCATGGACTGATCAATCTCAACTGCAAGAAAATTTTTACAATGAACTAGATGCGCAGTTTCATAGGATTAGCGATAAAGTGAAAAACTTGGAGGGCCAAATAGAATTGATTGCAGAATATGTACGTGCATCCCAAGAACAACCGAAACCTGAACCGGAACCTGAACCAGAACGCGTGGTGGAAGAGATTTCACCCATCATTTTTTATGCTAAAGAACCTGAGGAGGGTGAGAAGGAGCTACTAAAAGAATTAATCACATCATCCCGCACTCAACCATTGCTCAAGGAGGTCCCAGAAGTAAACATTCCAACTGATGCACTGATGGGAGGTCAACATTTTTTGGAAGAATCTTGGAATAACTTTGTTGAAGATAACTTGAAACATGATCTTCCCATAATTAATAATGAAACATCAGACACTTTCTACCTCTCTCTTGCTTTGGAAGATAAGGAAGAAGACGCACCTGTTGAGATTGAGTTTCCAATGGTCATGCTTGAAGAGATCAATTAACAATCTGAATTACTTGAAAGGGAAGATTTCTTTATTAATTCTTCATGTTTTAATCTTATTCAAGCTAAATTGTTTTCTAGCATCTCTTCCTTTGAAATTTCTGATAGAGCACAAATGGAGCAGACCATGGATGGTATGAAAGGGACCACCCAAGTGGTGGTAATCAAGGAAGAAGATCCGGAGAAGCTGGTGGTGGTACGACTACCTCCTATACATCAACATTTATATCACATGGAGGAGGACACCACCGAAGTTAATAGGGAGCACCCTTATCTTTTATTCCCTCCCACTTCGAAAATAAATTTTCTTATTTATTCTTTCTCTAGGGTTGGTAACATTCAAATCTTATTTGGGGTTATCTACTTTCAGGTTTTAATCATGGACATCGGGAAAACTCACATGTGGTGGTTCATCTCAAAGAAACCACACCCACCTTTTGATTGGGGATAATCCACTAAAACTGCCTGACTAGGGGAAGTAAAAACCTAGCACCCGCTTGGGGGTCTAAACCAAGCATTATCTCTTTTATTTTCCTTTTCTCATTCTTTTTATTTATTTTTTTCTTATTTATTTTAATTAATTTCTTGTAGTCTTAAAGTGGTTGCTTCTAGGAGCTTAACTCAAGGCATCCACTTCTAAAATAATGTCAGGTTGTATCTTTCCTTCCCTTTGATTTTTTTACCTTTATATTTATATTTTGTTGTGTTGAAATAAGGGGTAGTTAAATTTAAGTGTGGGGGAGTGTCAACTTGCTTAGTTCTTCTTGTGTGCTTTTCATTTTTTTAGGATTTTTGAGCTTTAATGAATATTCTTATCACTTTTCACACATCAATTGATTATAAAGAGTTGAAATGATTTTTGAAATAATGGATTTTAAATGATTGTTGATGTGAAAACATTTTTCTTGAATTAGATTGTCAATCATTTCTATGAGTTTGACTGATTTTTGAAATCCATGACCATGAAACAACTGACTCAAAATATTTTTTCCAATCCTGTGAGGTATTCTAAACCACTTTTACATATTCTTCCTAATACCCACACTTTCTTGAGGGAAACATAAATATTGTGTGAGAACCAGAATTTGTGAATATTCTCTTTCGAAGCTTTGGATTTCATGGAATGTATTTGAAATGATTGAGGCATCTCTTTTGCTAGCCACATTTTATCTTGAGACCACCCTTTACATTTATCCTTCGTAAGCCCTTAGATGCCATGAATTGCCTTACAGGTTTAAGCCACATTACAAGCCACTTTTTCCTTACCTACCCGCACGTTTAGTATTTTTTCATGGATATTTCAAGTTTGAGTGTGGGGGAAGGGAATTTCGTGTGCGTTCATTGGGATGTGTATCATTTATGGGTGATGGAGGTGTGTGTCAATACTTTGGGCAGTGGATAACAAGAGAATTGGGCATGTCTCTTCATTTCATTGTGCTTTATTTGTTTCATCCATTTCTCCTAAAAAAAGAAAACAAAAAAATGGAGATGAACATTAATTACTCATTGTACATTCTTTTATGACTCATGTCCCTCCCAAAAAAATCAAGGGCATGAATTTTCATTCATTCATTGTATTCAATTTTCAGCTCATCCTCCATAAAAAAAAGAAAAAAATTAAAGCTGTGCCTTTCTGGAGCTTTGAAAAAAAAGGAGGAGAACTTAGATGATATCATCACTTATTGGCTCATGTACCACGTCATAAAGAGGGGTGGGGTTGTTTTTCAAATTTACAAGCAGTATTGAGTGAGGAATTTCCTGTGTTTTCACTTGATTTAATCATGCATTGTACTTAAAAGTTCAACCTCCTCTTTCTAGCTTGGAACATTTTTGAATCATTTTACCACCGACCCTAAGACACAGAATCATTTGAAACTTTAATTAAATCCCTCATGATTAAATTCATTTTCATGTTTCACGCTATGGAGAAATGATAATTCTCACAAACCTATGGTGATACATGCGATTTTCAAGTGTGAGTATAACTCTAGATTCAATTTCTCTTGAGTGAAGAGTGACATAAAATTCAATGTGAGGTAGGTTGTGATTGGGTCATGGATTGATTTATGAGGTTGAACAAATTTTAATGATTGAAATGAAAATGATATAATTATTATTCATAAATGAGACATGATGGAATTCTATTTTGGATAAAATCATTGATATTTTCTCATTTTTGATTGTTGTGTGGATTTTGATTTGGATGTAAGATGATTGCCCAGGAGTGCAATGTTTAAGTGTGGGGGAGTGATGAAGCTCAAATTTTCATATATTTTATACTGTAAAACATTGTTTATAATCCCACAAAAGTGTTATTGAATGGGTAATTATCATGTTTTTAGGTTTTAGTGCTATTTTGAACCCAAATGTGAAAAACGATTAATTCTGGATTTTTGACAGAATTTTACATCAGGGGTATTTTGGTCATTTCAGGAAAAATAAAATTCCAAATTTTCTGATTAAAATTTTGTTAGAATAATTATTTCATTTCATTCATTGTTGTCTTCTAGACCAAGAGCCGATTCGGTCATCTAAAGGGCCTAAAAAATCATTGAAAATTGGAATTTTTCCGGGTGGGCAGCATGGACCCACCCAACGTAACGGGCATCAAACGCGGCCTACACATATCCAAATAATGTGTTTCCACCTGGGATACCTCTAGGACAGATAGGTCCGTCTCTAAAATAAATTTGGAGGATGTTGGAGGTCATTAAGGAGGCTATTGAATGACATTAGTTTGGAGGAACCTTCCTGGATGCTTCGTCCAGAAACAACAACCGAGAATGAAAAATTCATAACTCCTACATACGGTTTCCCAATTATCTGAAATATTTAGAGGCGACGCCCAAGACATTTATCAACAACATTTATGAAGGGTGGAACGCGTGAATATGTCATTAAAGGGGTCTAAAACGCGTCGACATTTGAGGGACAAATTCTGCCTATAAAAGGAGGCCCTCACCTCCTTCCCAAAGCATCCCATTTTTCCATCCATTCCTTCAAGGCACCAAGGAGGAGATCTCCACCAAGGGAGGCCGGCCGCAAATCTTCCACCTTTATTTTTATTTTATTTCTTTTCTTTATTTTTAGTTTTTAATTGTAATTTAGATTTCTAATAAATTCATGCATTGTTTTTATTTTTGTCCACTGATTCACCCTCTTTTATTCCTCTCATCTTACCATCGTGAACTATAATACTCCTGATCATGAGTAACTAATAAGAGGAATATCCCAAGGGAGTAATCAGGTTCTTGAACTGAAGACCATCTTCTTAATATTCTTTGAGTTAATTCTAAGGATAATTTATAGTGGGTGTAATCCTCACTGTGGTTGTCTAAAGGTTAACTTCTTAATCTACAAACATTTTTCCTCGATTGAGGAGGTGGATGGAGGGTGTGCTTGGAGATCACTAAGTAGGCTTTTCATTCAAAACTGGGGTAGAATAAGGTGTGCACACATACGATGGAGTGTGTACACTAAGAATATTTGAAGCTGGCCAATGAAGGTGCTCCCTGAATATTCTCTCGGGAGAACTTCCTTTCTTCCCTAATTACATTATGTTTAGCATTGCATGGTAATTTAGAATTAAATTTAAGTTTCTTCTGATTTATGAATTTCATTTATTTTATTAAATTACATTTATTTCATAAAACATTAAACAACAAAAAAAGAATTAGATTAGGTGGAATAGAAGTAGTGATTTATTAACCACAAAAGCTCCTCAAGAGAACGACCTAGGTCAGCCACTATGCTGCACTTAGTATAAATATTTTTGAGAGTGCACACGACAACGCTTCATCAGAAGGCTACAACGGAGAAGGTGCAGATCATCCATGAGAGGATGTAGACTACACAGAGCAGGCAGAAGTCCTATGCTGATAGGAGACGGAGACCACTGGAGTTCGAGGATGGTGACCATGCCTTTCTACATGTCTCACCTAGACGAGGTCAATGGAGATTTGGCCGAGGTGGAAAGTTATCTCCATGATTCATCGGACCTTTCCAGGTCCTCAGTAGATTAGGCGAGGTGGCTTACCGCCTGGCTCTTCCACCTCAGTTGCACCGGGTGCACGACCTCTTCCATATATCTCAACTGAGGAGATACATGCATGACCCGTCCCACATCATCGACTACGGGGAGCTGGACATCGATGACAAGGTGACTTTCACAGAGGTTCCAGGGGAGATTGATGATCTATAGGAGCCGGTCCTGTGTGGACGGTCGATACCTCTGGTGCGCGTTTGCTGGCAGCACGGGAACCTCCAGGAGAGCACATGGGAGCAGGAGGCTCAGATGCATGCTCAGTACCCTCATTTGTTCCTTTAGTATGATTTTTAGCTTACAGGGATGTAAAGCTTTGAGGTGGGGAAAATTTAAAGACCCAGAAATTTAGTAATTTTTTTTTAAAATACATGGAATTTTTACGAGTCCACAGTTTCTGACGGCGCTTGATTCTGAGGCCCGGTGTTCCCCGAATCAATTTCAGAAGTTTTTCTCGGGTATGTTCAATAAACGTATGTGTGGGATTTTATATCTTTTGAACTGGTGCTCTAAATTGAAATCCGAGGACACCACTGAACTCGCAATGCCGATATTCTTTTAAGGATACCTTTACTGCAGTTGCGTTTTATCGAGGCTGGAAGTAGATTTTTTGGGATTCTAAATAAAATTAATTAAAAATATGTGTAACATATTTTTATTTGGTTGGTGGTTAAAACCACCAAGTAGAGGCTAGAGGTGGGTCCCACCACACCCTAACCTCCCTTGGGAGTATATAACTAGTTGGGGCCCACTACCTTGAACCCCCTTAACCCCTTTTTTTTAAACCCTTGAGCTCTCCATTAATGGGGGAAACTCTTGAAACCTTCCACCTTCCCCATAATGGTGCCAATTCACCCATTAATGAAGTGAGGAAGCTTATTTTAATTAAACTCTTCACCTCCTCTAAATTTGAATTTGAACCATCCCTTAGCATTAATTAAATGAGTTGCCTCATTTAATTAAACACATCTTTGTGTTTTTGTGGTAAAGAATTAAAAGAGGCCATCCTTTTTCATTTTTGGGGTTGGCATAATCCTTTGGAAAGCTTGAGAGAGGAGAGATTCATCCTTCCAACGAAGAACCACTGAAGAACTCCATACTTTCCATGAAGAACATAAATAACGCTCCTCATCTCTGAAGAAGGTGAATCATCATCTTCTTCCTTCTTCAACTGGAGTAAAGAAGGGTAGCACTGCTGCCCAAGAAGTACACCGAGGGCGTCGTCTCGACTCATCTTCACTGAGCTCCACCTCGTCTGATGTTGACGGAACGACATCCGTCTTCTGCAGCGTTCGTCTTCAATGACTCATCAACGTACAATGAAAAATATGAGGTAGGGGTATTTGATTATTTTAAAGTATAAATTATTCCCTAATTCCTCGTTGTTTATTTGGGTTCGATGATGGACACTTCTTATCATCTAATGAGGAGGGAGCGGGCCGAACCAACACGGCCTGACGCCCTTCTGTTGGTTCTTGTTTGGTTGATGTTGAAGGCAGAGCTGAAAGGGGCACGGTGCCGTCGCACAGCGCCAGAGAAGAACTGCGGCCAAAAGGGCGGTGACAGACGAAAGAGAAACCGCGGCCGGGAGGGCCGCGTTGGATGAAGAAGCGCTGCGCTGTCACGCCGTGCAGTGGAGCTGAAGGCCGCGGCCAGGTCAGGCCGCGGTGGTGGCGGCACGACACCGTCACGCCGCACAGAGGGTAGCAAGACCATGGAACCATCGTGCCACGATGGAGGTGTGGAGGCGGCCGACCGAGCCAGCTGCCGTGGAGCTGGACCAGTGGGACTGGCCGGGTCCCATGTCCCCTGATCCAGTGAAGCGCTTCAGTTCTATTTGATGAACCGGGGGGGGGGGGGCACATCAGCCTTCTCCCTCGCGTGGCCGGATGGGCCGCCCCTCGGCCGGGCTGCCCGCGACCGACCCGTCCTCGGTCCCCCCCAGATCGGGCCGCCCACGGTCGGGCCGCCCTCGGTCTAGGCCGTCTCTTCGGGTTGGGCCATCCCCTCATCTTGCATCACTTCCTCAAACAAGGTCAGACCCATGGACCGGTTCAGACCCCGGTTTAGCCTGAGTCGGGCCGGGTCAGTCCGACTGGGTCGGACCGGACTCAGACCCACTATGGCCGTTTAAACCTTTTAGCCCGTGTCTAGGGCTATAGGTGTCCAATTGACGTACCTCCTATGATGATGGAATTCTTGGAGCGATAAGATTCTTTTGGCATACCCCACTTGAGGTTCGGACGTAGTTTGGGTATGGTCGGGTTTGTTTGAGCCTAAAAACCAACCGATCCCTTGGTACAAAAATGTCAATAACTCACAGACTGGGCGTCCGATTGACGCATCGTCTATCGTGTTGGGTTCCTTATGATGAGACAGAACTATGGGATACATCAACTTGAGACTTCATGGTAGTTTATGTATCAACACTTGGATCGAGGAGAAGACCCTCCTGGAATCAAGCGTGTTGTGTGCGGGAACCCTAGGGCTGGCTGCGACTGAGATTACAGGATCCTCCGTGGGTTCAATAGTGACAATACTATACTAGGATCATCTGTGGGTTTTGACAGTGATGACTTCTGTACCGAAATCCTCCATGGGTTCGACAGTGATGAATTCTGTACCGGAATCCTCCATGGGTTTGACAGTGATGACTACTGTACCGAGATCCTTCGTGGGTTCGACAGTGATCACTTCTGTACTGGAATCCTCTGTGGGTTCGACAACGATGACTGCTGTACCAGGATTCTCTGTGGGTCCGACAGAATAGCTAGTCCTGTATCCTGTGTGGGTCCGACAGATTAGCTAGTCCTGTATCATGTGTGGTTCAGACAGCTTAGATGAATCAGTGACTACATCTGATCATCTCTATCACTCTACAAAATATTTATACCTGTGTGAGCTGAGTCATGTATTTCAACCATTTTCATCGTGGAGATTGAGTTTAATTCCTTTGTGGAATGGGTTGTGCTTGGTCTCGAGAGTTGGATCCAGACTGTGATTGATAACTTAGGTATATGTATGGGCATATACCTAAGTAGGGTTGGTTGATAATTCATGATTGTATCTTTATACTGTGGTCTATCCTTTGTGGATTCTGGGATAACTTCGGGGGTCTCGGAGTCCCCTACTGAGTATTGTTATACTCACCCCTGAATGGTCTTCACCCACACCTCGTTGTGTTGGATGCAGATGACGGACTGCGCTGACCGACGTGGAGTGTCTGAGGACTGGACGGTACTCAGAGGTGGACCTCACAACGAGATGGTATCCAAAGGAGACGGATGGACGTGGGGCACTGAGGAGGCTATATGTACCTACCCTTTCGGTAGGATCTCTGGTGGACGATTTAGAAGCTGCTGGACACCTTCCAGCTGTTTGTCCTTTAGTTTTACCTGTTTTGTCTTTTTCCTTGAACTTTACTGTCGGGCTTGTATTTCCGATCCCTTTTAATTTCTGGAACATCTTTTCTTATACAGATTTTACTTAGTGTTTGCTTCCTCTTGTACTCTGGTTGTGTGTGTTTATGTTTATTAAAGGCAATGCCTTCTCAGTTATAGGGATTTACACCTTTGGTGATAATTGCCAGCCCCTAGCCTATGGAAGGCGGGCTTGGGGTAGTCACGACACGGGCCCCGAGGAGGAGTTGTGACAATATCCCCATGTTGCTTTAGAATCTCATTGTATATGGACGATAGCACAAAATATTGGAAATATATGGAATCATCCAAATGTTTCATTTAGAGAGACAATTCTTCCTCTCTAGTCTCATTATTAGGTGCTTTAGGAATAAGTTCATCTATCACATGTAATTTTTATTCATAGCATAGTATAACGTGAAAGCACCCATGTCATTCCTAGAAATTAGAGCCGATGAAAAGGTTATACTTATCTATTATAGATCATAGTGATATAGTCTAAGTCGTACGACTTTCCATTTCTATAATAAATAAGATCATAATTTAATACTATATCTGGATTACAAATTTTGATAATAAATTTTATATATTATCTATCTTCCACTATTTTATTGAAACCCAATATCACTCTCCGTTGGTTTTAGAATATCCTATCACATGGATATTCTACTGTTAAGAATTCATATTCCCCTCATATGAAGGTCTGATAATCTATTCAAAGGTATTTAGGTAGGTGTAACTTTCTAAATACATTAACGTGTATCTCCTTGATGCATTGAGTGGACTCGCCAATACTAAAATCCTAGATTTAGATTTCCTTAACACTTCTCCTACTAGTTACACTAAGTATCACGATGGTGATCAACCCTTAATGAAAACTAGGTTAAATCTAACCAAAAATCAAGAAAAAAATTCTCTGATAATCGAAAGCACCCCAAATGAGGATTTTCAAGCACTGTCAACTATGGTTTGATTTATACCCAATTAGTTGGAGTCTATAAAAATTTAATATTTATTATTAGAGGTATTTTTTATCTTTATGTGTAAAATTTACATTTTATCATATTACATGCTTGATAATATTATGCAGATTTTTCTTAAGTGATTAACCATGTCTATATAATGTTTACACTTATTTTAACTTTTTTTATTCCATATTGAATGCTTTTTAATTAAGTTATTAAATGATTAATCATCTATAAATAATTAAACATGAAACTGACTGATTTAAAATAAATAAAGTAGAATTGACATGGTTTTTTCTAATGGTTGGTTCATCTAGTGAATGATAAAATAATCCTTGACTTAGGGAATAAACTCCTAGAACCATTCCTAGTTAGAGTTCCAGTATTACACCTATGTGTATGTGTACCTACTGGATTGGTTTCACCATTACATTGAACATGAACTACCTCCAATCGCTTGGGAGCTATGTCCATTACAAAAGATTTTACCCACACATAGGTAAGGGGAATAAAATGTTTGGTTAAGAGAGTTGAAATAAAATAAACCATGGAAATACATTCCCTTACACAATGAGAGGATGAGAATGAAATGAATGGCATTATTTAATTTAATAAATTATTACAAATCCATGCAATGGTAATAAATTAAAATAAACCAATAACATAAATAGGTATAAGCTCAGTATCATCCATATACATGCAAAGAATATAAAAAATTAACTATTAATCATTCACTTCAATTCATTTTTTATTATTAATAACATGATTGAATAAATAAAATTAATTAATTAATTAATTAATTAATTAATTTTATCTTAAAGTTCATATAAAGAATCTTGAAGATACCCATCATCTGATGCATCATCGAAAATAAACAGATTGAACAAAATTTAAAAATAATTATATTGAATTAATTGATCATTTATTAATGCCAGACTTGTTTGGGGATTATCTTCTTTGATTAAATTTGTGCACAAAGAATGGGACACTTCAATACTTTATGTGGCCAAGTTTGGATCTTAGGATTTGAGTCTAACAGACATCGTATAATGGACAAAACAAGTTATGCATGACTTCCAATGATAATTCCTTGTAGAGGTCTAGACCATACAGAGGAAGGAATGGAAGTTTTCTTGATGATTCTGAGCAAAGATAAGAATCTTATCATTTCCATTGTGCAGTTCAGTCTAATGTTGTGTAGTTGGGATTCTTCTGGACTTTCAGTTTAGAATCGTGTGGTAAATATTTTTCCTACACAATTTATCATCGTGTTGTGGAGACAACTTATCACAAAGATCATAAATAGCTTTGAGTTAATAATGGTCGGGATATTCTGGTATTCCTTAGACATGAGTGATGATAGAAGGTGTAAACCATAATCTTGAGGGAACTTGGATCAGGAGGAATGACAAGGGTCTTTGAATCCATTGATCATACGAAAATAGAAAAATCCTTTCTTGAGGATGAATTTTCCTTTGATTAACATTCCCGTTTTGTAGGAAACATTTGCAGAGCCACCAGGGCATGATGTGCATAGTCAAACAAAGGTGTCCATAGAACACTGCCTTTTATCTCCGATTTCCATGATGGATTATGGGGACCCAATATTTCTTGGATTATGGAGTTTGAATAATGGGAAATATGTGTCTCGGAATGTAATAAATATCCAGATCATGATTAACCGTAAACTACAGAAGCTTCCACATAGATCTAAATCATATGTAGGGGGAAGAATGATTTTTTGACTCCTTATGGGTGTCATAATTCAGACTTAGAGTTTTTGTTATCTCTTTTCACTTTATTGTGTAGGAAATTGGGGTGTCATGTTCAGGATCTCGTAACACCAAGAATCAGACTACACATGATTCTTGAGGAACTTTACAGTTTAATGTCATGTGGTTAGGACCTTTCATGGATTCTTTTATGCAAGTCTGACCTATGTACAGAGGAAGGTTCATTTCCCCTATTTTTTTGAATTGGTGGCTAGAATAGGATGGAGGACCGAAGCGTCACTATGTATCTTGAAAGGGAAATAATCAAGACACACGTAGCTCTGAAAAGGAATTCTATACATAGGTATGAACCATACATAGGGAAAAGTGTTTTTTTATTTCTTGGTGGCTGGACCAAGATTTGGGGTCAAGGTTTTACTATGTATCTTGTAAGGGAAGGAATCAATCCACACACAGTTTTGGAAATATCCTATCTGCAAAGGTTGGGTCCATGCATAGGGAGGGAGAAGTCATTTTAAATGATGGCTGAACCGAGATATGAGATCCAATCATCACTATGTATCCCATTGATATGGGAATCAATCCATACATAGTTCTAGAAGATTCCATACAGTTTAACGTCATACGGTAAGGATTAAGGTAATCTAGCGTGAATTATAACCATATTGCGGTTGGGCCCTAAACCTGGGATTCAGTCGTTACTATATATCTTTACTAAGATAGGGATTAATCCATACATAGTTATGCAAATTCACTATCTATATAGATCCATTCCATATATAGGGAGTGGGGACATTTTTATCTGGTGCTGATGGATGGTCCATGATAGATGATCCCAATGTTACTATGTATCCTACAAGGGTAGGAATCAAGCCATACGTAGTTCTAAAAGTTCTCTACAGAGGTATGGTCCATATTTAGGGAAACGTGAGGGAAATTTTTTTGATTGGTGTCTAGGCCAAGATTCTAAATCCGGGTGTCACTACGTATCCTACAAGGGCAGGAATCAATCCATACATAGTTATGTAAATTCCGTCCTTCTATAGGTCCAATCCATACATAGGGAGGGGGAATTTTGGTTCCATCCTCTACGGGTATGGGGTCTATCATATTCCTTTATGATTTTTTTACGCAAGGGAACCCTTACCACCAATCCTAAGCTCACACGAGTTAAACTCTATGTGATAAACAAGGAGCGAAAGGATTTCCCTCGCAGTATAGGGTGATAGAGGATATACTAGGGGAATTATGTTTCATGTGATGTCTAGGACAAGATTGAGGGTTGAGGTGTCGCTAAGTATCCTGCAAGGGCAGGAATCAAGCCACACATAGTTCTAGGACTCCTTTCTTATGTTGGTCTAGCCTATGCGGGGGGGGGGGGGGGGGGTATTTCTATATTTTCCTCACATGAATTTGAATTGTAAGAGATATACTATTATCTGGAACATAATACCTACCCTTCAGTTTAACATATTTTGGTTAGGAAGAAGATGCTATTCAGTTTAGCGTCATGCTGCAAGGATATTTTTGATGCTATACAGTTTAACATCTTGTAGCTAAGATGTATTTGTGTCACTGTTATATGAAGTATTTTTTCCGAAACCTTACATTGGTGGGAGCTGTGATGAGCTTTACATCCATTGATATCAAGTCATATGATCCATTGGATTAGAGCTTTTGTATGACATATGGACCCTCCCACTTTGGGTCAAGATTTTAGGGTTTCTTCCCGAGTATCATCAGGGTTATGAGGACCAACACCATCTATCCTTTGAGTAAATACTGAAGGTTAACATTTTTGTCGAAGACTTGTGCGATCCCATTCCTGTATATTTCCAAATGGCGCAAAGCATGCAACCTTTTCTCATCCATTCGTTCCAACTCATCAAACTATTTCTGGGATTTCTCATCCATGGAAAATTGATCACAAATGGAATTTTAGAGTGATGTTACTTGAACTTAGATAGGAAAAACAACCCATATCCTATATACTAGTGAGTATAGGGTTTCCTAGGTGGCAGTGTGGGTCATGGTCAGGTAATCCCATAAAGTATGAAGGAGCTTGTTTGGCTATGATTTCTTATCCTTGTCTACCATATTCTAGAGTATATTAGACAGAGTCTTGTTGAAAGCCTCTATCTTCATGTTGAACACTGCATGATAGCGAGATGAATAGTTGGCTTTGATTCCATACTCCTGGTATAACTTTTCCAACTCAGTAGAGCATAAGTTGGTGACATTGTTTGTGATTATTATGTGAGGGACACCAAATCTGGTAATGACGTTGTCTTTCATAAAGTTGACAATTCTTTTTTCCCTAGCCTCTTTAAGTGGTATAACTTTAGCCCATTTGGAGAAGAATTAGGTTACTGTGAGAATGAAATTGAATTGTATGGATGTGGTGGGAGGATATGGTCCCACAACATCCATAAACCATACAGAAAATGGTTAGCAGTACTTAGCTGTGTGAATTAGATCTGGGGGTTGGTGAATAAAATTGGCATGAACATGGCTAGGGTGGAACTTATTGGAAAAAGTGGTACAATCCTGTATCATAATGGTCCAATAGTATCCAAGCCTGCTAATTTGATGGGAGAGACTGGCTATTGATTGGTGTGCTCCACAAGCTCCAATGTGCACTTTTTCATGATAGTAGTGGTCTCTTCTCCATCGATGCACCTAACCCGGACTCCATTAAGGCCTCATTTGTAGAGAACCTTTTCTTGGTTTTTGTAATTGTACAAGAAAAAATTGACTGCCACCTCTGGATATGTTCTCTTCTAGCCCTATCTAGTTGGATTTCTCCCCTATAGAGGTAATTTTCAATGGGAATCATCCTGCCAGTGGTGTGATCATAAGGCTCATTAATGGGGCTGATCTTGCCGATTTCTTTTGTATTGTTATAAATGAATGAAAATACCATCTAACGGTGGGAAATTCTGATGATTGTTTCATCATGGTATGGATCATCTAGGGTTGTGGATGCATTTTCCGATGCATCAGTTTGAGCATTTTGTGACTGAGGGACATAATCCAGTGTTGATTCTGATGGGAATTTTTCCATTAGCTCTCAAAAAAGGTTCATCAAAGGTACCAATAATTCTTTCTTAATGGAATAGTCACCATTGACCTTATTGATGATTAGTTGTGAATCCCATTTTATCTTTATGAATTTGGATCGTGCATGAGGTGCCAGATCCAGGCCTGCAATGAGGGCCTGATATTCTACTTCATTATTTGTGCACCCCCCTGAAATCAGGAAGGAGTAAGATAAGATGGATTTTTCTGGATATATGAGTATAACTCCCAGCCCTACTTTGTTGAGCTAGGGATCCTCCATCCTTTTCCCTATCGGGCTTCTAGATGCACCGTCAATGTACTTTTCCCATGCCTAGGGGCCTTCTCGAATAGATAATACTTCTTCTTCCGGAATTTCAATATCGAATGGGGTCATTTCTTCTGAGGGGTTCTTTACTATGAAATCTGCTAAGGCCTGGCCTTTGGTGGATTTTTGGGGGGTGTACCATATATCAAAATTCTATAGTATGCATTCCCATCGTGATAAGTATACATTCAACATAGGATGATTGAGTATATACTTGAGTAGGAGACCAGATGAACCTATTGGTATTGTAGGTAATGTATGAGCTTCTGAATTGAAAATATTAGGTCTAGGCAGTTCATTTCGATTCTTGAATATCGAGTCTCAACATCAATTATTGTTTAGCTGAGGTAATAAATATTATTCTCACTGTTGGCATCATTATCCTCTATGAGTAAAGCACCTAACGACCATTCCAAGGAGGTTATATAAAAGATGAGTGGTCTTTCTTCAATTAGAGGCATCAAAACTAGTGGACTTAGGAGATACCTTTTAAGATTGTAGAATTATTCTTAATAATCATTATCCCACTGGTATGAAACCCCTTTCATCATCAACCTGGTTAAAGGCAAACACTTACTTGAAAGGTTGGATATGAAGCATTGAATGTAGGACACTTTCCCCTAAGGAAACCTAAGCTTAGTGAGGTTACGAGGTGGATACATGTCAAGGATGGGTTTTGTCTTCTCAGGGTCGAATTTGATGCTATGATGACGTACGACGAAGCTGAGGAATTTCATAGAGGCAATGATGAAATCACACTTCAGAGGATTCATATTTAAACTATAATTTCATAGTTTATTGAAGAAAGTTTCACGATCTGTTATGTTTTTTCAGCGCTATCGTGATTTAACCACCAAGTCGTCGATGTAGAACTGAAATAATTTTCCTAAGAAGGGCTTGAAAATGCGATACATGACACGATGATATGTAACACCAACATTTTTCAGACAAAATGGAATCACCATATAGGAGAATACTGATAAAACACAATTTTATTTAATATTTTACTGATAATAAATGGTATAATTTCCTCACATTATGCTAAATATGATCAATTATGAAATATTTTGGATTAGATCATTCATTTGCAAATTTGATGAAAAATCCAGTTTTACCGTTTTAAAATTCACTATAGTATTTTGGGAATAAATAATGTTATGTAAAATATTTTGACTTAAAATTTTGTAACTGTGTTCATGACTTAATGGGATATAAATTCTATTTAGGACATGGGAGCTGGATCATGCATTTGAGGGGAGTGAATGGGCCATGAAGACAAAGCTGGATAGAACCATCCAGATTGGACATTACTTCACCATTTTGGACTTATCTTCTTCATCCGAGCTTGGATTGAGCCTATATTTTTAGGGAATCCCGGGAACACAATTATGATGAAATAATCCTTATAGAAGGCCGTCCAATTCACGAGTGTTGGAGGTCAACTATGTGGTTTAACTTGGAATAAAATATTTGGTTGGGTTTTCATTTCACACTTAAAAAAGTAATGTAACCCTAGCCCTCACAAAATTTATTTAAAGGGAGTTTTCACTCTTTGGGAAGTCTGGTAGAGGATTTGGGAAGGTGTGTCCGAAATGGTGTCTCTTGGGAGCCCCTTAAAACTCTTGGAAGAAGTAAGGATTTGTGCGTACTTCTCTTCCAAAAAGGCTCTCCTCTCCCACCTCTTCTTTGTATTTATTTTATTTCATGTCTGTATCTTGAATTTTTATTCAATTAATCTTATGTTTTATTACCTTATCTTATTATATTAATCTTCCTAATTGGTTTTGAATAAAGAGTGTAGATGAGACTGGGTTCTTCCCTTTCAATCCTCTGCTCATGAAAAATGTCTCCATAATGACCACAACACCCATGGAAGAATAGTTTTTTTAGTGATCGATCTATCTTCTACCCTCTTCATTAAATAGCTTTGAATAATTGATCTAATGTAATTCACATAATATAATCCATGAATTGTGTTTTTAAATTATAAGAAACTAAGCAAGCAATTGAACAATTAACACAAAAACACGCGAAGTCGAGATTTTGTGTAAATTGTGAGAGCGCGATCTTAATCGTTAATACAAGACCACACATGATAAATTGGTAGAGTTAAAATATAATCCCTAAAAAAAGTTCATCCTCATTTCCAGAATGGATATGTGATCTAATTAACCACTGACTATAAGCTAACCTTAGAACAACAATCAAAGCAGGGTGTTGTGATTGCGTGTTTCGAAGCTAGCCTAGAGTTTAAGTAATTTCATCTTTGTGGTTAAGTTAACTCTTATAGGGTTTGAGGGTTAAAAAATTTGGGGATAATAATTAAGTATATATTGATTTAAATGAAAATTATTAATAAGTAAATGAATAGGTATAGTTAGATCGATTACGCGTTTTGAATATTTTCTAAAAAAACATCTTCTTATTATGTCATTTTATTCGAACTTCATTTCAAATCTAAAAACAAAAAAAAATACAATTTTCTTCTAGAAAATATCTTCTAGATTTATAAAATATAAAAAACACCCATACTTTCAATTAGTGTTTTAATTCTATTATATTTTATTTTTAGAATACTTTTAAGAAGTTGTTTTAATTTACTTCCTCCTTTGAGAAATGACATTGGTTAGCCACTCTACTGCACCTAAGTACCCCAAAAACCAATAATCATTTGAGGGAGCCTATGACAGTGCATTTCAAATTTGCGTCATTGCTGAGGAGGCAAGTAATTATTTCAACCAATATGAGGTATTTATTTTATTTTACATTTTATTCTCTTCCTATCTTTTTTTCCTTCTTTACCCAATCTGAATTTTTATTTTCTTCTTCTTTTATTTTATTCCATTTCCTTTTGGACCATAAACTCAAACTTATTATTTTTATTTTACTATGGTCCACTTTAATACTTTTCATTTTTATTTTATTTATGACATGAACTAATCCGGAATATCACTTAGATCTTGAACCTAAGATTGAACATAGTCTTAGGGCTCGAATGATACATTCTCAGTCTACGGGAAGTTTCAACATTCAAACAGTTTGAGAATTTATCCACTCCAAGAACATTGAAATTGGAAACACTTATAATTCCAACATAAAACAAGAACCAATGGCTGAAAATAATTGAAATGAACTTAATAGAACTATTTGAGAATTTGTTACATAGAATATTAACTATCAACCAAATTGTATTGCATACCCGAACCTCGAATCGGGCTTTGAACTGAAATCTGGGTTAATTCATCTTCTTCCAATTTTTCATGGATTATCTGGTGAGGATCCAAACAAACATTTGAAAGAATTTAATGTGGTTTGCTCAACCCTTTAACCTAGAAATGTTTCTGAAGATCAAATCAAACTAAGAGCATTCCCATTCTCACTCGATGGAGCTGCGAAAGACTGGATGTATTAATTACAACCTAAAGATGTAAATTGTTGGAAGAATTTGAAACGTATTTTCTTTTAGAGGTTTTTCTAGCATTAATGACCAATTCCATTCGTAAAGAGATCTTAGGGATCAAGAATCCCAAGGGGAGTCAATGTATGAGTACTGGGAACGATTCAAAAAGTTGGGTGCAAGCTGCCCACATCACCAAATCAGTGAGAAACTCCTCATTCATTACTTATATGAAGGACTCACACCTATGGAGAGAAGCATGGTGGATGTCACATATGGAGAAGCATTGGTGGACAAGACACCAGCAGCTACACATGCGTTGATTGACAAAATGCCCCAAAACTCCCAACAATCTGGTGATTGAGGTACACTACATGTCAGGGGAGTACATCAGGTAAGTCCATATTCTCTTGAAAGTCATTTGATTGATACCAAGTTGGAAGAATTAACAACTATGGTGAGGAATATTGATTTGGCATAAAATACATCCCAACCCCTTCCTTCAAGGCTATGTGGCATTTGCACAGAGACAAGCCACCCAACTAACTGTTTCCCACAACTACAAGAGACTGAGGATTGCGTAACAGTATTCCCAGGGAGACCATATCAGCATCAACAATAAACATACCCCCAAAAGAAGTTTGATTAATTTTATCCAACATACAACCAATGGTGGAAGGATCAATTGGACATGAGGTATGGCTCTGGAAAGCAACAAAGGCCTCCTTTTCAACAAAACTTCCAATAGCCTCCACCTTACCAGTAGGGCTTCCAACAACACCAAAGGAGATTTGAAGCCCAAGAATCCACAAGCCAACAACAATGGAATCCCCCACCAAAGGTAGATTTTAACACTGATGACCTTTTGAATCAAATTTTTCTTAATAAATAGAATGAGCTGAAGATTCAAGGTTCGGATCTGAGTGAGTTGAAGAATCAAATGATACAGATTTCCACTGCCCTCTATGAATTGGTATGTAAGAATTCTAGAAATCTACCATCGCAACCAACTCTAAATTCCAAGGGGAATGTCAGTGCCATCACATTGAGAAGTGGGAAGCAAACAACTGATACATCTGCAACTATTGTTCCACCTGGATTCACCTCAAATCTGGAGAAGCTGCATTTTATACCAATTGATGAGAAATCCAAGGAGATAGATAAAGGTATGAAAAAGATTGATGATTTTACTCCTAAACCCCTTCCATTTCCAAATAGAGTTTTACAAACCAATAATATGGCTGAAGAGGCGATGCAAAAATAAGTTTTGGATACATTCAAGCACGTGGAGATCAACATCCCTTTACTTGAATCCATTAAGAAAATCCCAAGGTATGGAAAATTCTTAAAATAACTTTGTACAAATCAAAGAGGGCTCAAGGGAAATGAGAGGATCAATCTTGGAAGGAATGTTTCACCACTCATTACAGCAACTCTAGAAATACCGAAAAAGTGCAAGGATCCAAAGACATTCATCATCCCATGCACCATAGGGGAGTTGCACTTTTCTGATGCACTTTGTGATTTCGGAGCTTCCATAAATTTGATGCCTCACTCTGTATTCTATTCCTTGCATGTTGGTGAGTTGAAGCTGATGAGAGTAGTGGTGCTGCTGGAAAATAGAGCTACACCATATCTAGTGGTAGTCCTTGAGGATGTACTTGTCCAGGTAAGAGACATGATCTTCCCAGCCGATTTCTATGTGCTTAACATGGAGGACGATCAGGTAAGCTCTAATGCTCCCATTATCTTAGGTAGAACCTTCCTCAAAATAGAAAAAACTATCATAAATGTCAATTAGGGTACACTTTCCATGGAATTTGGGGATGAAGATGTGATATTTAATTTTATGGATTCCATGAAGTACCCCTCAGAGGATCATTCTACATTTGTTATCTCCCATTTTGAAACACCAAATAAAAACCCCATGGAATTTTATTGTTCTATGCTTAGGGAGATTATGAGCATTAGTTCTATTTTGATGTCTAAGAGTACTTCCACACCTATTTCTAATGAACAATACTCTCTTAGATTTTATTTTGAAATGGAATCACATTCAAATTTTGATCATGTGAACTCTGATTATGACATGGCTGTTGAGTATGCTGATGGATTTGATGATTTATTCTCTGATTTTAATGATGTATATTCTGATTTTGATGCTCTT
The DNA here is from genome assembly GCA_963277665.1 of Viscum album. Classification (NCBI taxonomy): domain Eukaryota; kingdom Viridiplantae; phylum Streptophyta; class Magnoliopsida; order Santalales; family Viscaceae; genus Viscum; species Viscum album. The sequence goes on along the minus strand of OY728133.1, from coordinate 1,403,271,112 downwards.
TGTGCACATATTTCAGTTCCATCTATGTCTTTATCCATAAAACACCCCCTACACTGGAACTCTAGCCATTTCCACCAATTCTCAAATACTCATACTTGTTGAGTGGTGAGAAATTACCTATTATCATTGCTAACAATCTCCCTTTTGAACATGAAGAAATTTTTTTGAATATTTTGAGGGGGAACATTAGGGAAATCGGGTGGACCTTGGTTGACATATCTGGTATTAGCCCCTCTATTTTCGTGCATAGGATTCTTTTGGAGGATGAGGCTAAACCGGTGAGGCAGCCACAAAGGAGACTCAATCCAACCCTTCTAGGGGTTGTTAAAAAAGAGGTTGAAAAATTACTCGAGGTCGGTATAATCTATCCGATTTCATATTCCCAGTGGGTGTGTCCTATTCAGGTTGTGCCTGAGAAAAATGGTGTTACTATTTTTAAGAATGATAAAGATGAGTTAGTTCCAATGAGGGTGCAAAACGGTTGGTGCATGTGTATTTATTATAGGAAACTAAATAAATATACTTTCAAGGACCATTTACCCCTCCCATTTATTCATCATATGCTTGATAGACTTGCTGGGAAGGCACACAATTGTTTCTTGGATGGATTTTCTGGATATTTTCAGGTTCCTATTGCTCCAGACGATTAGAAGAAGACTACATTCACCTGTCCCTTTGGTACATTTTCCTACCGAAGGATGCCATTTTGACTTTGCAACGCTCCAGGTACCTTCCAGAGATGTATGGTGAGTATTTTTTCTGATTTTATTGAGACCTTCATGGAGGTATTTATGGATGATTTTTTAGTGTATGGATCCTTATTTGATGAATGTCTAAATAGTTTGGGAAAGGTGTTGAATCGTTGTATTGAGAAGAATCTGGTATTCAACTTTGAAAAGTGTCATTTCATGGTAGAGCATGACATTGTATTAAGGCATGTAGTGTCAAAACATGGGATAGAGGTTGATAAATCTAAGATAGACATTATTTCATCATTACCATATTCTATATGTGTGCGTGATGTTAGATATTTCCTAGGCCATGCAGGATTTTATCAGCACTTCATCAAAGATTTTAGTAAGATTTGTCTTCCTATGTCACGATTACTTCAAAAGGATTATGATTTTGTGTTTTATGATTCTTATAGGACTTCCTTTGATGATCTAAAGAAGTGTTTGACCACTCCACCGACCATACATCCCCCATAGTGGGATATTACTTTTGAGCTTATTTGTGACGCCTCCAACTTCGTGGTTGGAGGTGTCTTATCTCAGAGGGTGGAGGGAAGTTCACATGTGATTGCCTATCCATTGAGGACACTAGATTCATCCCAATAAAACTACACAACCATGGATAAGGAGTTTCTTGCTGTTATATTTTCTTTAGATAAATTCTGTTCATATTTATTGGGCTCTATAGTAGTTGTTTTTTCTGACTATGCAGCTCTGAGGTACCTCTTGAAGAAGCCATACACAAAGACCAGGCTAATCCGATGGATGCCCCTTCTTCAAGAATTTGAAATTGAAATAAATGACAAAAAGGGGTTAGAAAACATGGTGGTTGACCGCATGAGTAGGCTTACTCACACACTAGAGGATGAAACCTTGGACCAGGTACCACTTCAGGACAGTTTTCCTGATGAGCATATTTATTCCATCTCAGGTACGCATCCTTGGTATGCAGATTTAGTTAACTACCTTGTTGCCTCTGAAATCCCTACAAATTTAAAGAAACATCAAGTCCAAAAATTAAAGAGTTAGTCAAGATTTTATGTTTGAGATTATCCATACTTATGGCGCATGTGTAGTGACCAAGTTATTAAGAGGTGTGTTCCTGATCTTGAGTTTGATTCTATTTTACATTTTTGTCATACACTTGCTTATGGTGGACACTTTGGACCCCAATGGACAGCTAGGAATGTTTTAGACTCTGGATTATATTGGCCTAGCTTATTCCATGATGCCCATGTGTTTTGTAAGTCATGATCTCGTTGACAACACACTGGGAACATTTCTAGGAGACATGAGATGCCCCAACAAACCATACTATTCTGTGAGATTTTGATGTACGGGGAATCAATTTTATGATTCCTTTTAATAATTCATTTGGTTTTTTGTATATTTTGGTTGATGTTGATTATGTGAGTAAATGGGTGGAGGCTAAGTCCACCGAGACTGATGATTCTCATGTTGTAGTGGACTTTGTCAAGACACAATTTTTTGGTAGGTTTGGAGTACCAAAGGCCATCAATAATGAACAAGGGACACACTTCTGCAATTAGAATTTGGATTCCCTCCTTTAGAAGTATGGGGTGACACAAAAAACATCAACACCATACCACCCCAATCAAATGGACAGGATGAGTTTTAAAATCATGAGTTGAAACAAATTTTGGAGAAAACCATGCAGCCAAATAGGAAGGATTAGAGCTAGTGCTTGGATGATGCATTGTGGGATTATAGGAAAACATACAAGACACCCATTGTTATGTCCCCATTTCATATTTTGTTTGGGAAAACCTGTCATCTCCCCGTGGGAGTTTAGAATCGGTCTTATTGGGCTATAAATAAATTCAACATGGATTTGGCCCAAGCTGGAATACAAAGGAAGTTTCAAATTTAGGAGCTTGAGTAGATTCGATTGTCTTTATATGAGAACTCAAGGCTCCACAAAGAAAGATCAAAAGCAACTCATGATAGAATGATCCAATAAAGGGAGTTTCATGTTGGAGAGAAATTCCTTCTCTACTGTTGACGACTGAAGATGATGCCTGGTAAGTTGCGTTCCAGATGGATAGGTCATTATGTTGTGACTAATGTTTTTTATGGTGCAGTGGAGATCACACAAGAGGACACAGGAAGGATCTTTAAAGTAAATGGGGAATTTTTGAAGAAATACATTGAGGGAATTCCTACTGATGTAGTGGATTTCATCACACTGCATGAACCCATCATCACTTAAGCATAGTATGTTGTTCCTAACCCTTTCACTTTTATATTAATTTTCCTATTTAAAATTTTGTATTTCACATGCATATATCATCTCAAGGGTTCACATTAAGGAAAATTCAATATTTTAAGTGTGTGGGAGGGAACCTTTTAGTTCATTAATTTTATTTTTTTTCTATTTTTCAATGATTTAAAAAAAACAAACAAAAAATATTATGTGTTTTTCAAATTTTGTGTGTGTTTTTTAAACTTTTGAGCTGAAATGAATCTCATCACCATTTTTAAATCCATGTCAATAAGTTAAACAATTTATCCCTTGAAACTGAGCTTAAATGAATGCTGAAAATGACTTTGTTTCAAGTTCAAATATTTAGTAATTTCATAAAACGTACACTGAATTTTGATTCCCATGACACATCTCACTGTCTTTATATTTGAAATCACTATCCTGTGAGGATTATGAACCATTATTTTCATATTCTTTACATTTACCTCACTTCCTGAGAGAACCAAACCATGCTTGATTTAACCAGAATTTGATTTATTCTTGTCAAAAATTGAGGGTTTTAGGTACTTATGTTTAAATGTTTGAGGAATTTGTTTGGTATTAAAGCCCCTATTTCAAAGAATATTGTTTTATAATGGCCTACCTTTAACATTTAATACTTGTAGCCTTTATAATCCGTGAAAAAACTATTAGGTTATCCACATTACAAGACAATTTTCCCTATCCAACCAATTCTTGAAGTGAAATTGAATAATCTAGTTGAACTTAAGTGTGGGGGAAGCTATCTTGTGTTGTGCTACCACATTATGTGATAATTTGGGTGGAAAATTAAATTTTGAAGAGATGTGTTTGTTGCTGAAGAAAATAATTATACTAAAAGCTATGCCTTTTTTGGAGCTTTCATGATAAGTGAAGTTGTGCCTTTTCTGGAGCTTCTAATATAGGAAGAAATTTGTGCCTATCTCGAGCCTTCAAGAAAATCACATTTGAGAAGATTGACATTTTTTATGCTGAAATGATGAATAGTTTAAACTTTTCATGACTTTTCATGATGATTGAGCCTAATTGGTACTATGGGTATTGATTATGAGACAATATTTAAGTAAAAATTATATTAATGTAATTTTGCTTCAAAAAGAGTTAATCCCTCCTTATTCAGCCTCAGAATGTTTTTTCCACATCTAAATCCTACCAAACGAAAGCCATAGAACAACCCTAAAAAGACCTCATAATAACCATATGTACTTGACTCATATCGGGTGGTGATGTAGGAATTTATCAAGCCTATGGTGACCCTTTTATGATTTTGAATGAGAATGATATGGCTAAAAATTGACATTTGTGTGATAAGAGAAAATTCAATTAAGGTAAGTGTTTTGTGCATGGGAGGATAAATAAAGTGAAAATATATTGAATGATATAAATGTAGAACTTGAAATAATGGTTTTTTATGAGTCATGATATCTTTTGTTTCTTTGTGTAGAATTTTTGGATCTCAAGGATATGTGTGTTAAAATTTGTTTGGATTTGATATTGATGTTTACTTGATATGAGTTTTTTCCCAGGAGTGAAAAAGGTTAAGTGTGGGGGAGTTGATAAAACACAATTTTATTGAATATTTTATTGATAATAAATGATATTATTTCCTCAAATTATTCTAAATATGATCAATTATGAAATATTTGGGATTAGATCATTCATTTGCAAATTTGATGAAAAATCCAGTTTTTCCATTTTAAAATTCTCTGTAGTATTTTAGAAATAAATATTGTTATGTAAAATATTTTGACTTAAAATTTTGTAACTGGGTTCTTGACTTAATGGGTTACAAATTATATTTTGGACTTGGGATATGGATCATGAATTTGAGTTGAGTGAATGGCCCATGAAGACAAAACTGGACAAAACCATCTAGATTGAACATTACTTCACCATTTGGGTCGTATCTTCTTCATCCAGGCTTGGATTGAGCCAAAATGTTTAGGGAAGATTGGGGACATAATTAAGAACAAAAAAACATGCTATAAGGCCGTCCAATTCACGATTTTTGAGGTCAAATATGAGGTTAAACTTGGAATAAAATATTTGAATGATTTTTCATTTCACACTTAGAAAAGTTATGTAACCCTAGCCCTCACAAACTCCATTTTAAGAGAGTTTTCACTCTTTGGGAAGGCTGGTCGATGATTTGGGAGCTGTGTCCGAAAGGGTGCCTTTGGTAGCCTCTTACAACTCTTGGAAGAAGTAATAATTTGTGAAAACCTCTATTCCAAAAAGGCTCTCCTCTCCCACCTCCTCTTTGTATTTATTTTCTTTAATATTTGCATCTTGAATTTTTATTCAATTAATATTCCGTGTTATTCCATTTTATTTTTATATTAATCTTCCTAATTGGTTTGGAATCAACAGTGGATTTGAGATTGTGCTCTACCCTTTCAATCCTTTGCTCATGCAAAACGTCTCCACAATGACCACACCGCCCATGGAAGAGTAGTTTTCTTAGTGATCGATCTATCTTCTACTCTCTTCATTTAATTATTTTGAATCATTGAGCTAATTTAATTCACATAATATGATCCATGAATTGTGTTATTAAATTATAATAAACTAAGCAATCAATTGAACAATTAACAAAAAAATCACGTGAAGTTGAGATTTTGTGTAAATTGTGAGAGCACGATCTTAATCCGTAATACAAGACCACACGAGATAAATTTATAGAGATCGTATATAATACATAAACACAATTCCTCCTCATTTCCAGAATGTATATGTTATCTAATTAACCACTGACCATAATCTAACCTTATAACAACAATAAAAGTAGGGTGTTGTGAGTGCGTGTTCTGAAGCTAGCCTAGGGTTTATGTAATTTCATCTTTGAGGTTAAGTTAACTCTTGTAGGGTTCGAGGGTTAATAAATTATGGGATCATAATTAAGTTGATATTGATTTAAATGATAATGATTAATAAGTAAATGAATAGGTATAGTTATATTGATTAATCCTTTAAAATATTTTCTAAAAAAAACATCTTCTTATTGTACCATTTTAATTGAACTTCATTTCAAAACTAAATACAAAAAAATACAATCTTCTTCTAGAAAAATTCTTATAGATTAATAAACTATAAACAACCCCCATCCTTTCATCTAGTGTTTTCATTATATTCTATTTTATTTTTAGAATTCCTTTATGAAGTTGTTTTAATTTACTTCCTCCTTTGAGAAACGACCTTGGTCAGCCACTCTACTGCACCTAGGTACCTTAAAAACCACTAATCATTTGAGGGCACCCATGATAGAGCCTTTAAAATACTCACTAGGGGTCCTTGAAATTGGTGGATTATTCATCCTATCAGGCCATTCAGATTTAGTTATATCTAGATTAACCATCCATGAAATAGAGGTCCTCATATCCTGTAGTCACATCGATCAGAAATTCTGTGAGTGAGACTGGAAAATCATCTTTTAGGTAGTTCCGAATGAGGTCCCTGAAGTCAATGAAGACTCTGATATGTCTGTTATTTTTTATAGGGACTATATTTTCCATCCAGATTGGATACTGGACTTACCTAATTAAGTTATATTTGATTAGTTTTTCCAATTCAGCCTCTATTTTGGAAGCATGTGTTGGGTGGGTCCTTTTGGAAAGCCGTTTGTAACCACGATGGTCTCCCGATAGACACAAGTGATGAGTGGTGACCTCAAGATTGGGGCCTAGAATTTCAGTGTAGTTCTAGGAAAAAAATATCTATTATTCTTTAGGAAGAAGGTATATGCCTCCTGCTCCTCGAAAGGAATAGCCACACTGATCAGAGTGGGCCACATTCCATCTTTAGTGCCCAGGTTTATCTCCCTATGTTCATCAATCGTGGTAGAGACACCTTCTTCGAATGCGGGAGGGTCATATTTGAGATATTATTCTTTTTATTCGTCATCCTATTCCTCATATTATTCCACTTACAATGGAGATAGGATAATCAAGATGAAATCTCCAGCGTTGGGATAGAAATCACAACTCTGATAAATAGAAACTGAAACAACTCCTTTTTCTACAGCTAACTACAGGGAATTTTCTAAAGAGGATGGAATAGAGGGTAGAGGATTTTCCCCACTCTAATTTAGTGATAGAAAATTGTATTCTACCTTAGTGAGTAAGGAAGGAACTGTCTAGGGCCCCAAGGATGGGTTGAGAGATTTTTTTTGATCCCTCACTGTCATCATGGGGGTTAACATGCTTTCCAGCTTCCTTGGACTTAGTAGCCAAAAAATAAATCATGCAGATGGATGAGTCCGTATTTGAGCTTAAACGTATGCACAAAACCTTGTTGATGGGTTATACATACTCTTACCCAAGATGTTTGAGGTAATCAGCAGGAGCCATTTCCAATCCATTTGGGGCAGTGATCCAACTAATATTGTTGGCCAAATAGCCATTCTATTTCGGTTCATAGAACCCTACATCAATGTAATGTGGCTCATAGGATTTGAATGAGGATTTATTGGTGTGAAATGTATTTTTTTTCCATTAGCGCAATGTTTGATGCACTGATGATATAATTAAGGTATTTCAGTGTGACGATGCATCTAAGGCCTCCCTAATAGGATGTTTAAGGCCATAATACCAAAAACTCAGAATCAAACACAAGTTTACAAAGAAAAGTTTTAATCTTGATTTATCCCACCATATTCTACTCTCTTTTTTCATATCCCAGTAGATTTTTGGTATAGGGTGTCAGACTGTCCTCATTATAGACCAACCAACAAAGTGTTTATAATGTGAGGAGGTTAACTCCAGATCCATTATTGATGAAAATTCTTCAGATATCAAAGATATTTATCTTTCCAGATACATATAATGGAATGATGTGTCCCTACGTGATGGAGTCTTCATCTTGATTTGTGAAGAATATGATAGCATGACATTCTTCGGGATTGGTCTCCATCCGATAGACCTCATCGACAGCTACATCGGCCTCAAATTTCTAAGGACTTAGTAAGGCTTCGATGAGTGCCTCCCTAAGGTCTATTGACATACTCAAGGCATCCACAAATGATATATTTTCTGATAATAAGGTTATATGCTTCAGAATATTACATTTCTTCTCTAAAGGATAGTGCTTCCTGGTTTGAGGGTGCTCTTTCATAGGAGATTTAGGTGCTTGAGCTTTGGATGTATATGGTCTGACCTTTGTGATAGGAGATGATGGTGATTCTAGGATTTCTGAGTTTGGCCGAACTAGTTTTCCTGTATGCCTTGGGTGATTAGACATCTGATCTTCCTCCGATGGATACTCCAAGATGATTGGGATCAGATTTCTTTCATTAGGGGAGGAGTAACAATTGGGTTCCTATTGTTTCTACTGGAGGGTCCTCATACAAGTTTCCAAAACATTAATGGTTTGAGTTAAGGTGTGGCTTGGAATTTTACTCCTTCCATGATCACACATTCATGGAAACCCTCGGCCTCTATAACCTCTTCCTCCAGCTCTCCGATTGGACATGGGGAATTCAGGTTCATGTCCATAGTATCCATTAGAGAAGGTGTTTAACAACTAAATGACATTAATGAATCTGAATATTAGTTCTTAATCTGACAATAATTCAGTCTCCCTGTCTTCTTATGATGGTGCTGTTTGGTGGGGTGGTGCCCGTTCTCCCATTTGGCAGGGTAGTGCCTGTGCTTTCAAGTCTACTTTCATGAAGTCTAAAATTATCAAGACCAATTTCAGATTTGGTGTAGGCTTATCTTCTTGCTCCTTCTTTTCGCCTTTTCAGACGTCATATGATTGTGGGACTGAGGATGATGGTTGTGTTGCATCAGGAGCTATTGGGGGCATGGTTGGTTGCTTTCACCATGCCTGGAGGATTATATGTGATCAGTTGAAATTTTTCCAAGTCATCCAACTGTCAAATTTTTTCTCCTTTTTTCCGGTGACTATTTTTCATTACTCTTCCTCTCTTGGGTATAAGGTGGAGAGGTACACCACTTCTGCTGAAGGAGGACCTAACTTGACTTGTCTAGAATCCACCATCTTTTGTAGGAGATCCTTGATGATGAAGCACTCCTGGATAGTGTGTAACAATATCTGATGGTAGAAAAAATAAATTTAATGTTCATCGAGACCCACTTAATCAGCTCACTTCAGCTCTGGTATCCAGAGAAAGTTGCAATTCATGGAGGCTACAAAGTATCCACAAACTTGGTGATCTCGGAATGAGTAGAATTTATTTCTTAGTTCATTAAACTAATTTCTTATGGAAACCCTTCGCTTATCTTGACAAGGTGGGGGTGGATGTTGTAATCTAGGGGTCCTATATGATTTGGTCGGGGCCTAGAAACTATAGATGGTGCCAAGGGTGGATTAAAAATAATATAATCTCCTTTAGATTACCCTATTCTTTTTCCTGAGGATGATGGGGCCACTCGGAACTTGAGATTGGTTTGCTGCAAGGAGTCTTCTATCCTTTGGGAAATGGTAGAGAAATACTAGAACTGACTTGTGTACTTCAATGGTATGAGTGGTGTTCATAATTCATCAAAGATATTATTGATGCACATAGCGTACATTTCATCCTGCGGGAGTGACCAGTTCAGGGAGTAAGTCAAACCTTTCCATATGGTGATGAAGTTTGAAACGCTTTCATTCTATCACTGTGTATAGTTCATGAGATCACTGACTATTGTCTTAGGAAACCTCAAACTTAAATGGAAGAGAAACTATCAATAGAGGTCCCCCCATCCCATGATTGAGTTAGATAGAAACTAGTATATCACATGAACGTTAAACCCTATAGAGTTTTCACAAAGAACCTGAGTTTTACTACTTCTTATTTCTTTGGGGTGCCCATCATGGGGTCACAATAAGATTCATAGTGCATTAGATGCTGTTCCAGGTCTCTTGAACCATTGAACACCAGGAATATGGGGTTCTTGAAGTTTAGAGGTGGCCGAACATTGCTCACCCAATCAGGGTAATTTTTGTGTTCTGGTTGTATCGGAGCGTGCCACCCTTCCATGACTTTCAGTCAGGTTTTCAATTACTTGACAGTATTCAAGATCCCTTGATGCATATCCTACCAGACTTGAGCTTGGGTGGGTGTAGCATGGGGAAAAACTAGATGTGTTAAAACTGTTGGAGTTTAGGGTGGATACCTAGTCGGGGGTGTCCTTTATGGGTTCACCTAAATGTATTTTGGCTGATTTCCCAGTGGTGGGAAGTCTTGATGTCCTTTCGGGGCTGGATTCAAGTTGACTGATGGTCCCATTGCTGGATTAGATGGGAATCTAAGCTTACTTTCATTTATTGGGATGAGTACCTTCGGAAAAGGAACCTCTTCTAGGAACACCTGTTGATGTTCTTCTTGAGGAACACATCTAGATAGATAGCTTCCTTGACGTAGCTTGCCATTGATTCACTCGATCTATTTTATTTCTTCCTCCTTCTTAGGGAATATTTTATCAACTGTGAGGGACACATTTTCAAGGGGAGGAGGAGGTGGGTCATAGACGACCTGGGATTTATTCTTCTCCTTATTAGGGATTTGTGAGGGAGGTAGTAATGGGCCTGTTGAGGGTGCACCTAAATTTAGGGAAGCTCTATAGTTTTAGGTATGAACACCATCAAGCTCGGTGTGGGCCGCCTCTATGAGGGAACCATATTATCTTGCATCCTCTACATTTGTATCATTTCCTATGAGATCTGTGGGACTAAAGTTCACTATGTTCACAGATTCATACTGCATTGGGGGTGGTGTACCTAGTGCCGAATGCTATGAGAGATTTTTGCATCCTTTGTTGGACTTTCTCCTTCCATTATGTGGTATTATTTGGATTTATTAGAAAATATTGACCTAAATGGTTCCCTGATATGATCTCTCAATATGCCTTAATCCTGAGGGGTATGAACCATGAGACGGGACTGAACAGGTGACCTCTCTTCTCATCGTTCTTCCCAGATGGGAGAAGACATACGTCCGCTGTGTGGGAATTTTAGGTAAAAATTCCCCTAGCTCTATGGGCTGGGATTTATCCCATTCTTCATTTGATGCACTATGGTCCAAATTAATTGTTCTTACAGGGGAATTTTGAGTTAAAAATTCCCCCAACCCTATGGGTTATTCTATTCTCGTATTACGCTGGTAGCCACTGCTATTGCCACCTTTTTTATTTCACTTAATCCTGTGCGACTGTGAGCCGGGTATGATGCTGGATATGCACAAGATTTATTTTCTTTTGAATACATTAGAAAGTATTTCTTGTTGTATTCCCTTAGGTGGGAATCCTATAGGATTTTCTCAGTTTCCTAGCTCAGAATCTTCTCAATGGATTGATCTCGTCAGGCCTAATGCTTTTGATACTTACTCAAGATCAGTTCTTGTTGAGTTTTCCACCTTTCCTAAATAGGGATTTCATTTGATTACTACCTTTGGGTGATGAAATTTCAATATATCATTTTTGATGAGGTCTTCCATACAGGATGTGGGTTGAAGTGTATATCTCCATGTTCTCCCCATCCCTGGATATGAAATCCAGACGGGGCATCACCGATGAGGCAACACAACTTGTGTAGAACGCGGAGGTAGGCCAGTTCAAGGTCTTTCTTTCAACATTGTGATCATGGACTTCGTGTAGATGGGAGGGCTTCTAAGTCAATTAGATGGGAAATATCTCCTAATATATTTACATGGTCTTCATACCCTTCATAGGGAAATAAATTTTCATTTAACCAGTAGAGAGTTGTCCAGATATTGTGGAGAATGTTATGAATACATTCCTAAGATAAATCCCTTGGTATGTCAAAGTGAGAAGCAGTCGTGGGCCAATACATCACTGGTATATTATTCTTATCTAGTTTTCTTCTCTCGAGAAACATATCATGTTGTTGTTATTCCAGGGAATCCTCTACTTGATATGACCTTCTTGATTGTTTCGTCATGATATTTTCTAATTAGTAGGGCTTGTAGGAGCCTCGTTGATATATGAGCGACACAGGGGTGGCTTGGAAGATGAGCATGGCCTCAGACCATACTATGGTTTATAAATGATATAACTCATCATATACAGAGTTTCTAACATGTCTAACTCCATATTTTCGAGTGCCTTGGAGTAGGAGGGCTTTCTCACATTTTTTCTAACAAAGGGAGGACCTTCTTGACAGTGTAAATTTTGATTGCAGGTAGGGCCTTTGAAATCATTTCTATAATAGTGAGAGCTACCATTTCAACTTGATACCCAAATGTGGGGAATTTCCCTATGGTGTATACCCTAGGGAGGACCTTCAGGATGGGCTGTAGCGAGGGGAGGACTTTCTTATTACTTGATGTCACTAAGGGGAGGTCCTTCCCGATGACTTCTACGATGGAGAGGACTACTATTACAACTTGGTATCCGAATGTAGGGATAATTTCTGTAGTTTACATCCTGGGGAGGGCCTTCATGATGTAATTCAATAGGGGGAGGAATTTCTCATTGCTTGATGTCGCTATGGGGAGGGCCTTTACATCATATGTCATTGCAGGGAGGGTCTTCGTAATGGATGTTATCATGGAGAAGATTACCATCATGACTTGACATCCAACTGCAAGGAGAATCATATCTACAATATATAACCTGGGGAGGACCATTAGGGTAGATGATAGAAAGGGGGGACTTCTTTCTATCTGATTTTATGGTCAAGGGGAGGGCTACCCTGACACTCATCAGGAGACAGTCTCTCATGATCGATCATTCTTGGTCCACAGAGTAAGCGCCCATGGGTTCTTTGGGGAGGACCTTCAGAGCTGCTGGTAGAAATATTGTTGGGATGACCTTTGCAATTGTTAGTAACACTTCCATAATTTGGTAATGGGATGACAAGTTCTTGATCCTTTCTTGATATTTTCTCGAGGGCATCAAGGACTCCAACTTTCAGTAGAGAAGAATCATGTATATTCTCTTAATTTTCCAGTTTCCTTTGGAACATTTCGTTTTTGGGCACACTTTTGTAGGTAATCAGGGCCGTTTATTGTTGGTAACAACCTTCATATACGGGTCACTATTTTTTTGGTTCTTGTGATGCTGTTGGGATATGCCGATAGACATCTTGAGTTTTGGAAGGGATATATGCCTTCCCTGGAGCAGCCACCATATTAGACCAATGTCCCCCAATTAGAATGGGTATTTGTTCCTGATATGGTTTCCGTGTATCATGGGATATTGTTTTCGACCCTCTTGGACTAGAGTAGGGATGCATAACTACTTCTGAGTGACCAACTCATTTTGTGAGTAAGTTATTCCATTTGAGGAAACTGGGTCGTGGGCTTGGTTCCTCAAAATTTTCACTGATGCATTGGTATCTTGACATGTCTGTAGAATATGGTCCGGAACTAATGTCTGATCTTCCATTATCGCGAAGATGTTTTAAGATAAAGTTTTGGTTGTAATGGGTATGAAGGTCCATTTTGATGTCAGAGAAGGTGTTTTTGCCTTCTTCGGTCCTCCATAGGTTTCCAGTGGAGATTGGAACTTCTCCTATGTTGGGACTGAAAAATGAGTCTTCCGCTGGTTGTATTCTCTAGTTTCCACTGTATTTGACTGGTGGGATTCATATTTATGAGTAGGAGTTTGCATCTTCTCACTTTTCACTGTATTTTTCTCACGGGATTTGTATGAATCTGTAGTAATTTGACTCTAATCATATTATTCTGCCACCCTATTTGGATACTGAGATTGACATGCATTAGCAGATATTTGTGCCTACCTAGAGCTGGTTTCCATCCTATTTGGATGAAGGGATTCTTGTGAATCAACAGATATTTTCATCTACCTATAATTCTCCACTCTATCTGCACAGTGGGATTGATGTGTATGGTCATGAATGTGCATGTGCTCGTATTGTGACACCATGTTTCCATGGTGGGATTGAGTGGAGGGTGCAGAGTTGTATTTATTTTAGTTGAATGACACCGTGCTTGTACAATGGAGTTACTCATTAGGAATTAGGGTGATGGAATGTTCCTGATTGTATGTTTTCCACCCTCAGTGGGTAGCTCGAGGGGCCCATGTCCTTTACACTTCCTCAGGTTTCCTCAGCATGAGATCCTCTTGAGAGTGAGTATACTTGGTTGCCCATTGTTGGTAGAGACACTCTTCAGTAGGGTTCTTTGACTAGGACCCCTATGCAGCTGGGATGAAGTTATCAGCATCGACTTCATCTGCCTCCCTGAGATAGGGGAGGTAATTGTTGTCATGATCCAGGGATAGGCTCCTAAAATGGTTCTAGATGACCACCAGAGCTGCCTTGTGCTGGGGTGCCGACCATAACTGAGGAGGCGGATGGCGAGATTTTTCATATTGGAGGGCTTATCTTGCAACCTCCACTATAGGGAGAGTATTGTTTCATTGATACTATTTAATCAGTGTGTTGGATACTTATCATTGAAGATGCTAGGTTGGCGAGGGGGGCATGCTCTTCATCGAGGCCCGACCGCCTATGGGATTGCTGATGTGCATGTATGTATTGGTTTTCAGGATTTCATTTGGTTCGAAGGATGATATGTAGAAGTATATAATATATATATATATATGACATATACAGACAAAAAACCCCCATCAAAGTAGAATCTCCTAATCATATGTATATTTAACGATTCATCTTGTTCCCCTTCCTTTTTTGTGTGGAGAAGGGGATTGAGTGGGGTAAAACTTCCACCTTGGTTGAGGATTCATATTGGGTTCACCATTTTTTTCTACCAAATTCGTATCACACTGCATATTGATAGGGAGAGACAGTCCCACCAGGATTGGGCAGTGTATCCTTCTTTTTTATGTTATTAAGAAGGTTCCACATTTTCATGATCCTAACGGACGATTGCAAAGGGGGTTACATGTCCATGCAATCGACCTATGCTGGGTATGATGCCCTTGGATGGTGTCCAACAGGTTTATTCATGGAGCTAGAAACACCCAATGGCCCTGGTATCCATGATTTATGGACCTAATTTCCAAAGGTAGGAACTCGTTGGATGTTGATTTGGCCAAAAATACTTCAGGAATCTATTGGTCAAGAGGATGAGAGATCGGGCTTATCACACCCTTTTGGGGGGAATTATTGCCTACTCTAGGACTCTCTTATATATTTAATCCATTTTATATGTTTGTGAATCCTTGGTTGATTCCTGAAGAGTGTATCCATGGGTTACCCCTAGGTTGCTAGATCATCATAGATATACATGGATTTTATGAAACAGAGAGAATGCTGACTTAATCCATGCAATGAGGGACTATGAAGTTTACAGTCATCCAAGAGAGACAAAATGTTGTTTGATGTTGGGGTCAGATCCATAATATGGGCTTCCTATGTATCCTCCAGAGATGAATCAAAGACCATGTAGTTCATTGTTTCTTAACTGGACACATCAACTTTTAAGGTCATGTGACAGGGACCCATCCATGCAGTTTAACGTCATGCGGTAAGGACGTACAAGTGAAATATGCCTGGTAAAGACATGGTGTGGGACTCATGCTGAGGCATCCCAAATTCCCTAGAGATATGTTGTCTCTTGAGTGGACATGACCCTACTGATCACATGGACCAGAGAACATTAGGGTTGATTTTTGGGTCAGATTTGGACCTTAGAGAGGCTTCCCACGTATCCTGGTTCAACGGGGAGTAAAAGCATGCAGAGTTATAGAAGAACGAGGAATTATACTCTACGGAATCCCAAAATGAGGGAATGGTTTATTAGGGCTTACGAAAAGGTGATACCCATTTGTGGGTACACGATAGGGTCTTACACCATAGAGGAGGCCTCAGTGTGATAGTTTTATTAAGACTGACTTATGAGACCATCCCTTGAGACTAGGCCTTAAACATGCATCCAATATATCCTGGTTGGAGTAGGAATCAATGTTCCCATAGTTAATTTCTATGTGGGTGAATTCTTTATCGTCACAAACCCTTAAGCCCATAGTGTGAGAAAATTGAGGGTGTGAAAGATTCAACAAAGGAACAATTTCACTTCTCTACTGATGGAAAAGGAGGACGACGATGGTAGAAGAGGCCATGACTATGATCTCAACGAGAGAGGGAATAAGCATTGGGTGTGTCAGTTCCCTCACTTGGTCCCATTTCAAGCCGACAGTGGGAGAGGGTGAAAAGAATTGAACCTTTAAATATGGGATGACATTGGAAGTCATGTGGTTCAGATCTTGGAAGGTTAGGGGCTTGCCTCAGTGGGAGTTCCCCAGAATGTGTTTTGGGAAAGGGGAGGAATATCGCCTCTTTTCAATAGGAAATGAGATAATGATTTGTTTGAATGATCACTATCCCTAATTGAATGGAAAAGAAAGTGATCATCCTGGATCCCCATAATGGGGAGGTTCACGTCAGTATCCTAAGGTTGGACTCTGGGTTACCATGAGAATATAGACTTAGAGACATTCTTGGGGTCTAAACTGTTATGGGGAAAACCTTTGTGACTCCACTTAACTTGGGTATGTAGACTCAGAGGGGCATGCTGATGCTCTCGATGATCTGATCATACTGATCCAGTGGCATTGGAGGAAGCTTTGGCCTGATGCTAGTGGACTGGTTCATGAAGGAGATATGGAGGACTGGATGATAATGGAGGGTCATGATTAGAGCCGGAGGTAAGGACACCCTAAGACACCCCATTCTGCGTACTGTTTTCTCCTGGAGGATGGGGGTATCCCCACATAGAAATGCTATGTGGGTGGATGGTTCGTCCGCGTACCAAAGCAGTACGCGGACATGGGTATGGACCACCGCATACCAAAGTGGTACATTATCCTGGATGTGGTTCTCCACATCACTTCGGGATCTATACACATGCTGATGTAGTACACGACACATGGTTCAATCCACATCATGATGCATTATTCAGAGCACCAAATTGAAGAAGGATCCTGGAGCCTATGGTTCACAGGGAATTCATCCATGAGGAATTTATTGTTTTTAATGGAACCAATTAGGTTATCAGTTACCCAATTATTATTAAGTTCCTTATTTTCATGGTTTTTATCTGGTTATACCTATGGAAAATTTATTTGTGGTTTGCACTTATTCAATGATTCGAAACTGATGTCGAAATCTCCTCGGTATCTGAATTCTT
Organism: Viscum album; assembly: GCA_963277665.1. Taxonomy (NCBI): domain Eukaryota; kingdom Viridiplantae; phylum Streptophyta; class Magnoliopsida; order Santalales; family Viscaceae; genus Viscum; species Viscum album. Next base: position 1,403,254,041 of record OY728133.1, on the reverse strand, counting down.
TCTTCCATACCCTAGGGTCTCCTTTGTGCTCTCTTTCACCCGTCTTCACTCTCTATTCATTAGTCCCCTTTTCAATTCCTTCTATTATCCTTTTATAGAGAAATAAGGAAATCATATCTATGGGCATGAGTCACCATTTTTTGAATCCCACGAAGATATATCTCAACCCACAAAAGGCTTGGTCAACCGGGGTTTGCGGAGGTTGTGGTTTTCGGAACCCTGCCAGCTTTCTTTGTCTGTTAAATGCATAGTTCATGGGATGTTATATGGATGGAATTTATTTTATTTATTTCACCAACAACATGGTTCGCAGTGTCCTAGGTTTTCTTTCCATAGACCCATGAGCTAATAACTTTCGAGTCCTTCTGTGTACCTCTGGTTCGCGATTCATGTGCCCCACAAACCTTTCCCAGTAATGGTACAAAGTACACTAAAAATTATTGAAAAAAATGTTTTCTTCAAATTTATTCTCAAATTTTTAATCCAATTTGATTATATTTTCCTTTATGGAATTGTAGGAATGTTTTATTCCTTCTAAAAAGTGCTTGTTGGAGTATTTACTTTCCCTTGAAAAGTTTTCAGAACCCCACACATACTGATGGCCTTTCCAGCAAGAAACTTGCATAATGTACCCCTACCTTTTTATTTTTTGGATGAACTAGAACTGACCTCATCTTCACACTTAGAATTTCCCATGGTATACAAGATGTTTCGATTTCATGAGTTTATTAAGAGGTTAGGGGTGACGATTCTTCTTCCAGAGGAAGTAGTGTACGTGAATGAAAAAAGGGTTGAGGGCCAATAAATTTTTAGGTCACAGATCTGGAACCCAAAGGGAATATATACCTGAATGGTTTTGTGTAAATTATAACTAAAAGTAACTAAATAATAATAAAATAAAATTGAAACAAAAAAATAAATTTATTTTCTAAAGCCACAATATTTAAGCAGTGAAATAGAATATATTAAATTAATTTCCACAGAGCAGTAAAATGAAGTCATTAATAAATAAATCATAAATAATTTTTTTCAAAATAAGACAAATTAAATTCATTTAAATACGAATAAAATTAATTCCATTTTAATGAAATAAAATTGTTACATACAATCTGATTATTAAAAAGATATTCCAAATTACTCTCATTAGAGATAAACTCAAGAGTAATATCACCCTTCTGAGCATGATTTCTTAAGAAATGATGCCTTACATCTATATGCTTCATTCTCGAATGATTTATTGGATTCTTTGAATTTTTTATAACACTAGTTTTATCACATTTAATTAATTCTTGATTATAATCGAATCCAAAATCCACAAAGCCATGTTTCATCTACAATACTTGTGCACAAAAACTATCAAGAACAATATATTCTGCTTCATCAGTAGATAATGTAACAATGTATTGTTTCTTTCTCGAACAATATAATAAGGATTTACCTAGAAAATGGTAGGTTCCTAAGAAAATATTCCTATATAGTATACAACCAGTATATTTAGAATATAAATAAGAAGTTAAATTAAATTAATTTTTTTTTTTGAAAAAATAAGGAAAGATAATTTTTTCCTTTTAAATACCTTAAAATTATTTTTGGAAACTTTTAATTAGATTATTTAGGATTTGATTTAAATCTAGAAAAAATACACACTAAATACATAATTTATTTTCTAATAGTAGTTAAATACAATAGAATCTCAATTATTCCTCTATATATATTTTTTTCAACTGGTTTCCTAGCCTCATCTAAGTCAAGTTTTTCATTAGAACTTATAGGATTTCATGCACTTTACCACTTTATAGTCCAAACCTTATAAGTAAGTCAAGTTTTTATTTTCTCTGAATTAATACATTCCAAAAGTATTTTTGATAAATTTTAAAAGATAGAAAATAATTTATGTCACCCATCATGATCATCTCAAATTCCCTTTTCACATTTTTTGAAAATTCATTACAAACTTTTTTATTTTTATAACTAAAAATCACATCATTAACATATATCTGAACTAAGAAATATTTGAAGATGAAGTTTTATTAAATAAATTAATGTCTCTCACTCCCATTGAAAAATAACTTGATAAAATAAAACAACTTAAACATTCATACCAATATCCAAGTTCTTGCTCAATGCTATAAAGAGCTTTCGTAAGTTTTAAAATTGAATTTAGAAAATGAGTATTTTCAAAAGCAAGGGGCTGTTCAACAAGAACATCCTAAAAAAACCATTTAAGAAAGAATTTTTTTTATACATATGATATAATTTAAAATTAATATGTGATGCATATGATAATATAATCCTAATTAATTCTAATCTAGCTACTATTGCAAAGGTTTATTTATAATCTATACCTTCTTCTTGGTTATAACATTTAGCCACTAGTCTAGCCTTATTCCTAGTGATCACACCATAATAATATAATTTATTCTTAAAATCCCATTTGTTCCTAGAATAGGATAGTCATAGGTTCTATCAATTAATTCACAAAGCTTGTTCCTTTTTAACTAGTTTAATTCATATTTCATTACTAAAACCCAACTATCATATACTAAGGATTATTATAAAGTCTTTGGTTCTAGTTGATATAGATAGAAATAAAATTTTACAAGATTTACCACACTCCTTATGGTCTTAATACCTTCATCAAATCTTATTATAACTACTTACAAGGGATAGTTCTTAAGATTTCTAGGATATCTAGGAAACATACTTTCTGGTTTATTGGTACCCATATTTTTTGGATTTGGTTATGGAAAATCAAGTTCCAAATCATCATATTTTTATTATCAAAGATATATTCACATATCATGTTTTCAAAATAATCACTTAGATCATAAATTTGAGTCGTCTTGTGATCAAAAAGATCAATTTCATCAAATTTCACATGAGTTTATTTTTTAACAATATTTGATTTTTTTTGAAAACAATGTATTTATTGGAAGAAGTATAATATAAAAGGAATATTCCTTAATATTCCTTTGGTTAAAATTTACCAATATTATCCTTAGTGTTTAAAATCTAAACCTTACATATAAACACTTTAAATTAACCAACTTTTAGATTTCTATTATTCTATAGATCACAAGGTTTTTTTCTTCAAAATAGGTCTTATTAGAACTTTGTTTATGACATAACATGATTTATTTATAATTCATACAAAAAATAATTAGGTAGGTTATATTCACATAGAATTAATCTATAAATTTCTTGAAAATTCATATTACTCCTCACAACACCACCATTATATTGTGTTGTGATGGGGGAAGAAAAAGTATATCTGATACCATGTTTTGAAAAAAAATGAATTGAAATATTGGTTGTCAAATTATCCTCCATGATCACTTCTTAAAGAAATAATTTTGGAATCATTATATTTATGAACCAATTTACAAAAACTTATAAAAAAGTGAATGATTCACTTTTAACACTTAAAAATAAAACCCAACTAAATATAGAAAAATAATCAACTGAAACATAAAAAAAGAATTATATCTTAGGCTTACAGTTCTAGATGGCCCAAAAAAATCCATATGAATTAGTTCTAGTGGTATATAAATAGAAACCTATTTAATTAGTTTAAAATATGACTTATGTTAATTTACCATTTGGAATTAATTCCATAGTTTCGTTTTCTTCAATTTAAGTTGAGGTAAATCTAAAAATAAATTCCTTTTATAACATTTTATCAAGGAACAAAAATTACAATGTCAAAATATTCTATTCCAATTACAAGATTAATTTGTTTTAACATTTGAACATTTCACTTTTTATCTTCTCAAATAATCAAGATATAGAGTATAGAAATTCTTTGTTTGATATGCCTTAAATTTAAGAAATTTATCTTTAAAAATAGAACATTAATTACTTAAAAAATTAAAAAAATAGCCCACATAACAAAGTTGAGAAATAATTTTCATATTGTTCTTTACTCCTTTCACATATAGAAATTTATTTATGAGTATTGAGCTTAGATTTATAGTTAATCCAACTCCCATAATATTTTATTTAGTATTTTCACAAAAAGTGACATATCCTACATCAACTTTTAATAAGGAGTGAAAATTAGAGAAATATCCACTCATATATCTTGAACATCCATTATCCATATACCATTTTCATTGATACTATTATACCTTTATCCCAATAAAGTCAAATAAAACAAGAAATTATTTTGGTACCCATATTCTCTTGGGTTAATCAATGTTATAAACTAAAGATTTGGGAACCTAAATATGTTTATTCTATCCAAAAAATATTTCACTAAAATTTGAAAATATTTTTGAAATAAAAGAGGTTTTAACTCGAGAAAATTTAGGTTTTTTCAAACTATAATTCTTTTCATTGTTTCCTATCTCTCCATGATGAAAATATATAATTTTAGAGAGGTTATTGTTCTTAAAACTAGGAAAAAGTAGTTTTTATAAAATTTTAGTTTTTTACTTTGTCTTCCTATACCATACTTGTTTTTATAAGCCTTATTATTACTAATAATTAAATTCAAGTAATTATCAACTTATATAAAAACACTTGCAACATATTTAAAGTCTTGAACTTATTTTTTAAACTTTCAATCCTATTACCATGTTTAATACATGAATAATAATAATTTTCTATCTTGGTTTTTAAATATGAAATTTGTATATTTAATTAATAATTTTCATTAAAAATAATATCATTGGAAATTTTAATAGTTTTTTTTAATTTTTCAAAGATTATTAATTAGTTTTCATCATGGTACAATATTCATTTAATTATTTTTAAAATCAATTTCTATTTTTTGATTCAGACTCTTGCTCAGAAGAATAATATTGATCTACCTCATTAGAATGTGTTATAAAGCACATGTTGGCCTTATGATTAGAGTTTTAAACTTATGATTATAAAGATGTAACATCACTAGAATCTTCAGAAGAATTCCTTGTGTATTTCATGGTCATTTTGAATTTCTTCTTATAGCCAACCTTGTTAAAGTAATTATTCTCTAATTTCTTATTGTATTGTAGCTATGTAAAATATGTTTTGATGTGTCCAAGATTTTTTAATTAATATTATACCACTTATTTTAAATTTCTATCATGTTTATTAAACTTATTTTGGGTAACTTGAAACCTATATGCTTGTTAATTAATTTGTTAAACTTCCTCTCAAAGTGTGCAAGATCACTTTTTGAATCAAAACTAATTGATCTATCTTCATTAGATGGCACAACTATTTAAATATCTTTGTTTTTATTTTAATCATTTTATGTTGATAATTTCTGATTATTATTCTCCTTATTAACTAATCTATGCTCTCTAGCTTCATCTTTCATCTCTTCCTCATAAACCGTAATAGTTTTAATATGATAGTTTATTTTAAAATTATTGAACTCTATAGATTGTTTGATAGTATCTGAAATTCCAATCCAAATTGGTGGTAAAATTACAAGGATTTTTAGAACTTGATCTACCTCAAAAATGGGTTCTCATAAAGAAGTAACATTTATTACAACTTCAGTAAGTCTTTAATTCAATTATGTGATTATATCACCTTCCAACATTATGATGGTGTAAAATTTTAGCTTGGTAGTATTATATTATAGAGCTTGAACATTGTCTATATATTCATAATAAAATACTATTTTAGTACAAATTTCATGGAATGTTTAATATTGAGAAACTTGGTTGAACTAATCAGGTCCTAAAACACATATTATAGCATTCATAGCTTTGGATTTTAGATCATAGCTAGCTTTAGTGTCATCATTCCATGTTTTTGGTTATGTATTTGGAATTTAATAAGGGTTAAATTCTTTAAGATAAAACATTTGAAAAAGGTTATTTAGATAAATAATTATTTATGGCTTCTAAAAACCAAAGTTTTCATTATTAAAATAGGTATCTCTTACTATAAACACAACTTTACTATCATTAGACATTATAGCCATTTTGAGGATGAAATTCAGAATTCAACTTTTTTACATATGATATAAAGACCCAACCTTAAATCTTACAAAATATTGAGTTTTGGTCACGAATTTTCTTTCTTTCACATCAAGGATCTTTTCATGTTTATAGTTTTATAGAATTAGGCCATAATTATTACATTACATCTCAAAAATTACAAAGTAGACATTTATAATCTATCCAATTTTTTCACAATAATAAAAATCCTCAAATAAAACAAGAATTATTTTCTTGATAGAAATATTCTTAAATTATTTATTTCTATTACCCTTCTTTATAACCTATGAAAAACATTTCAAAAACTTGGGATGAGCATAAAAATATCAATAAGGGTTATAAAATAATGAAAAAAACATTAGTCCATGAATAAATAAAAATCAATGAAATCAAACTTTTCAAAAATAAAACATAATATATTTAACATACCTCATGAAATCATAATATTTATGAATAACACATATAAATTATAAATCAAAAAGGTAACTTGTGGCATCCATAACATACTTACATTGTATCCTTCACAGCTACATAGAAAGTAGCCTTCATGGTTATGTTTGGAATACCCATTATAGTATATTACCTAAATATCTTAGAAAAAACCTTAATGTTTACCTCCATCACGTTACCCATTGAATTGGAGATCTATCATGGGCTCACCCTCCCTCAGTTTATCACAGAACCACCCATATACATAATCAATTCCCTAGAACAATAACATAATCATAACACATGAACATGCATAAAGGAAAAATAACATTTCCACATTGTAATATTGATATAATTAATCCATTATCAAAAAAATTTTCAATAAAAAAATACATAAAAATGGTATATGGTAATTATTTTCCTTTTAAAAACATTACAGATTTTTAAGGAAGCAAAATATCAAATAATGCACACGACAGCAGAAAGGTCATTGTCACTGCATACATTAAAAAGAGACATTACTTTTGTCATTTAGTAAAATGTTTTTTAGAAAAAATATTGCCTTTTAATGAAATTAAAATTCAATGGGTTTTATACACCGTATAAAAGAAGGTGGTGTATAACATCAAAATATGCCTCAATGAAAGGAGATGGAGACGAAGTCCCTTACATTGAGTCTGACTTGTCTTGTTCATTCTTTAACACATTGAATAATAAACTTAAGTTAATTTATACTTGATTCATAACCTTTTACAGTTTATTATTCCTTTAATATCACTTATTAACTTGTTATAACAATCATATAATTATTCAAGTTCACATCGGTCGTTTTGTTGATATTTGGTACTTGAGTCAAAAATTAACTTGTTTTGGTGTAAATTGTCTCTGTAGTCAAAATTCCATCTGATCAATAATGATATTAATGATTTAAATTTCATATATATATATATTATATATTTATTTATAATATTCTATAACATTTGGATATAATAAAAAAGATGCACCGTTCATGGAGACGGTAGGCCGTACGTACGCATGAACGCTACTTTAATTTATTTTTCATATTAAATAAATAAAAACTAAATTATACATAGGGATATTATAATTAATTTATAATATAGTATTCTATATATGTTTCATATGTTCATTAACTCTATCCTTTATAAGTTCCATGTATGGAATGAACAAGTCATATCACTTTGAGAGGGCGGTAGTCCACACTTCCTCAAAAGAAGTTATCATATTTACACATTATGGAAAGCATAAAGATATGTTGTAAATAAAAATTATAGAGTCATAGAGAAAATATAAATATAATATATATCACATATAAATATATTTCCATCATAATGTCCACTATGAGTGGTGGTAGGAGAAAATTGAACAATCATCGATTCGTGAGGGAGTAGTTCGTTGTACACAGAAACAATATGTTCGTATCAATTAGATGGAGGTGTGTGTAAGTTTAGTTAGAACCCTTATCATAATAAAATGATATTATATTGAGGATAATAGTTTTGTTATTTAATAAAAGAATAAGAAAAGAATAGGGAGTGAATAAGGAAAATAAATAAAAGGAACTTGAGAGAAAACGTTACCTATAAATCGGGTAACTTCTTTTGATTTGAGCCAAAAGGATTTATTGAATTGCCTTCTACCCAAGGTAAGGATTCTAATAGGAATTTATGGATTTTGGGAGCTTATTTGAGTATAATTTGAATGATAAAATGGGCTTAAGAGGTTTTATTAAGTGGGTATATGTGGTTTCCTTTTATAAGAGGGGGGAGGGGCACTTTAGGAAAGTCTTGAAATATTAATTTATTATAAATTCAATTTCGATTAAAAATGGTTAAAAAATAATTTAATTTTAAGATAATATGATGTTGGTTTTAATACATAGCATCTAATAATTTTTAGACAAGTTTTAAATATTTTTTTATCCTTATCTTTTTGGTTTAACCCTTATTTTACCTTTTTTAATTTTATAGTGATATCATGTTATTTACACATTGGGGTTAATGTAATTACCGTATCATGTCAAAAGACCCACAAAAAAGTCATTTATAAAATATTTATACTTATATTAACCATTTGGATGAATCTTATATTTTTTGTAATTTAATATCATTTAATAAACTATTTTATATTTTAAGTTGTGAATTATGCCAATTTTGGATGCTATTCATACATGAATTTTTCACAAATTCATAAAAATTAATTACTTTAAAAAAAGAATTGAATAATTTATAAAATGTCATATTAACCTAGATAATTCATGAATGAAATTAATTATGTCAAATAATATTTATTTTAATATTTATAATATCATTTATTTGAATCCTTTATTAATGAAGTAATCACTGCCTCATCATTGTGTCATAATTGAAATTATTTATTTAAGGTCTTAAAATTATAAATAAAATACCATGATGTTGTAAATATTTTTATATTTATAATGACTATTTATAGTCAAAGATATATGTAATATAACCCTATATTAAAATTGTTTTAGTAAAAGATACATGTTTATGTTATATTTTTTATTTATTTTAAATTAATTCTTATAAAATATCATTTTTACACAAAAGTGGGTTCATGGGGTCCCAAAATAGACCCATGGATGACCATGGTTAGATATATCTCATAAAAAAGTATTAATACATCTGTTAGGGTAGTTTAATATTATTATAATATATTTTTTACCTTTATTTACCAGATTTACCCTTTAACCATGGTAAATAAAATAATTACCAAAGTTACTATTAAAAATATCTAAAAATAACAGGTACATATTCACATAATTTGGAACTTATGATTCCAAATATGGAATCCATTTTTCTAAATTCAAAACATAGATTTGGTAGAAGTTAATTTAAAATTAATTCCTGTTGTCAAAACCAAAAAGCGGGTTTTTAAGAAGTAAAATCTATCAAAAGATTGACATGTGTTTATATCCAATTTAAATGTAAAATTAATTTAAATTAACATAATTAGATTAAATTATAAAAACTAAATCCAATTAAATTTTAAAATAAATTAAAATAACAATCTAACTATATAAATAAATTATATTAAAAGGTAGTTTTTAATTAAAATGAAGTATTTTTTACTATTCATCAATAAATGAACTTTATTAGAAAAGTACCAAACATTTAACCAAAGTAAATTTTGATGACCTTATTCTATATAATAAGTTTATTTTTTCAAATAGAACTTATAAAAGTGATAAAAAATAGATTTAAAAAGGGTTCACCATCAAAAGGCGGTAAAACAACCTTTTAAAAATATTAGAGTATTTCATGCTTAAAATTAGATTCATTCTTATTTTAAGCCACTAAAATTAATTAGATAAATTTAAAGACATTTAAAAAACATGTATAATCATATTGTAGTTAGTTATGTTCATTTCCACCAATACAATGTCTAGGTGTTAACGTCCATTTAAAATAATAGTATTATTATATTATTTTCGGTATAACTCAAAGTTGTGTGAAACATAAGATTTCAAAGAAAACTATTGTTATGTGTTGAGTACTCTATTAGAAAAAGCATATCCTTTAATGAAAAAATAATACCTTATTCATAAATATTTAAAGAAATCAATATTCTATAAATACCTATGATCCTACATCATTCCCCCCTTTTGGAAATTGCACCCTCACAATTTTAATATTGGGCTCAGAAACATCATTGAAAATCCCAAATCAAAAAAAGAGTCAATAAAACTATAAATTTAAAAGAAATAAAGATAAGTAAAAAGGTCACCAGAGATAACACATACTAGTATTTCATTTAGAAAAACATGGATATAGAAGAAAAACTAACCGTCGTGTTCTGATGGAGAATGATAGAAAACTTGACCAGGAGAAAGTTAACTACCACAAGATGGGTTAAACAGTCTTTGATTCCCAAATAGGAAAAGTAAACGGACAATGTTTTGTTTTAAGTTCCTTATCATAAAGTTGAGGAATTTATTTATGAGATTTTATAAGAACATAAGGAAATATACTTATTTTTCATGTAGAGTTTCATCCTTTAATAAATTTCTACCAAAAAATAATCTTTCCTCCAAATGATGTGTATTCAAGATGACTTGGTCACACCTGAAGTGCTAGAATAAACTTCTAGAGAATCACATAATCCCCAAAAGATAAACTATATATTTCCCCTGTCTTTAGACATTAACCAAAACCAAAATAGTTAGTACAAGATCAGATAATCCCCCAAAAGGATAATCCTTTATAAAAAGAAATACTACTCTTAATCTCCAAAATTCAACAAACAATACCCAAAGTTCAAAAAATACAATTCAATAAACAATTGTCCTTAAAATTCTTCAAAAATAATGAAATCTTAGTTTGAAACCCAAAATTCATAAGGATTGGATCACATAGTCTTCCATGATAAATCTTAATATTTATCTCCAAATAACATTGAATACTCTTAAAGTCTCATACTGAAAAGTAATTAACCTAATAACATGTTCTCCATGATAGGTTAATTATTCCCAAAAATAATCTAAATCGCCATATGTCCACAATAAAAACATATATTATTCCAAAATAATATTTAAACCATTACCCCAAAAATGAAATCCCATATTATTCAATTTTCCTTAGGTATATAGTGTTCCCAAAAGAGAGAACATCTTCCAAAATAACATTTATAACTTAAACACCAAATCATTTTACTATACTAATGATATATATTTGATAAAACATAAGTTCCAAAAAATCAACTTATTCTTGATCCATAGAATTATTTAACAAAAAATAATAATTCACAATAACCAGGGGCTTCACTTAGGCTAGTGTTAGGCGATAAATCACAATTTCACTTTAGTTATGGGTTTGATTCCTGCAGCTTTGTCCGATGCGATGGGTTTCCACCCATATTTCAGGATATCCCTTTTTATAAGACTCAAAAATCACCCTAACATGTTTTAACCTCAGTGGTTGTATTATAATTCTCATTTTCATTCCAAATCATAATGAAATAAACATCTTAATTCATGAAGTTTTATATATATTTACATTTGTTTTCACCTCCATATGGTAAAATAAAACTATTCCCAAAAGAAAGAACATCATACCCTGATCATGGTGCCCACCTGGTTTCATCATCATCTTTCTCACATTAATGGAAGGTCCATACATTGAAAAAATGATTTATAGATCCTTAAAAATAATTTATTTTATAAAAATACACCTTCTAAAACTTCGGCCATATGGGTGTTCACAGAAAAATAGTTTCATAAAAAAAATAATGTATGACATATAATTTCAAAACATCTGATAAAACATGATTTTTATAAAACATTCGAATTGAGTTTGAGTTAAAACTTTCAATAAATGGTCCTTTTAAAATACCATAAGTATGTGCTAAAGATTATATTTTAAAATCAAATATAAATTAGTTGCACAAGGTTTTCCTTCTTCAGCACCTTTTCCAAAATCAAAATATGCTTCAAAATCTTGTGATAAGGTAAAATATTTGAAAATGCCTTGATAATATTCACCTTTTTTTAAAATATGAGAATATTCAGAAAATATGATTTGATTAAAAACAACCCATGATACATGATGTTATCGAGGTATATTGGAGGTGTTTTATATCTCAAACAACTGATTTCAAGTGAATTGTTTGTTAGAAAAAGTTTCACAATCACCCGAACATGATTTTGCAATAATTATTGCAATAAGGTCATTGAAAATATATAGGAATGTTGTTTTAGATCATCCTCCTTCCATTTGTAACTGACATTCCTTTATCTAATTTTTTTTATAAAATATGGATTTAACTTAAATAATAGACATATAGACTAACCATGTGTTTAATGAAAACTCATAATTCCTAAAGTTGTCTAAACCTTTCCTCTGATACCAACTATAAGGACCTAGCCTTAATCCTTAATCAATCTTGAGTTTTGATCAAGAATTTACATTCTATTTCACAATGAGGATATTTCAGGTTTAGAGTTTTAGATAATTATGCCATAACTATTACATTACATCTCAAAAATTACAAAGTAGACACTTATACTCTATCCAATTTTTTTCACAATAATAAATCTCATTAAATAAAAAAAGAATTATTTTTTTGATATAAATCTTCTTGAAATATTTATTTCTCTTACCCTTCCTTATACCATGTGAAACACATTTAAAAAACTTGGGATGATCATAAAAATATCAGTAAGGGTTATAAAATAAGGAAAGAAAAACTAGCACATGAATACATAAAAATCAATGAAATCATAGTTTTCAATCATAAAACATAATATCTTTAACATAACTCATGAAATAATAATATTTATGAATAACACATAGAAATCATAAATCATAAAGGTAATTTGTGGAATCCATAACATACTTACATAGTAGCTTTCACAGCTACATAGGGAGTAACCTTCATGGTTATGTTTGGAATACCCATCATAGTATATTCCCTAAATCTCTTAGAAGAAACCATAAAATTTACCTACACCATGTTAGCTAATGAATTAGAGAGATATAATGGGCTCAAACTCCCTCAGTTTATCACGGAACCACCCGTATACATAAGTATTTCCCAAGAATCATAACATAATCATAATACATGAACAAGTATAAAAGAAAAATAACATTTCCATGTTACAATAATAAGAAATAATTTCAGAATATAGATATAATAAACCCATTATAAAAACTATTTTCAATAGAAAAATATGTAAAAAGGTTATATGGTATTTATTTCACTTTTAAAAAAATTATGGCTTATTAAGGAAGCCAAATATCAAATGATGCTCGCGGTAGCGAAAAGGTCGTTGTCACCATGTATGTTAAAAAGAAACATTCCTTTTTTAGTTTTGTAAAATTCTTCGTTTTAAAAATATTTTTTTTATGAAATTAAAAGTCAAAGGTTTTTTATACGCTGTATAAAAGAAGGTGGTGTATAATATTAAAATACGCCTCAATGAAAGGAGATTGAGACGAAGTCCCTTACATTGAGTCTGACTGGTCTTGTTTGTTCTTTATCTCCATGAATAATAACCTTAAGTTAATTTTTTATTTATTCATAAAATTTTTAAATTTTATTATTACTTTTATATCAATTATTACCTTATTATAACAATCATATAATTATTCAAGTTCATATCGGTCGTTTTGTTGATATTCAGTACTTGAGTCGAAAATGAACTTGTTTTGATGTAAATTCTCTATGTAGTAAAAATTACATAATATCCATAATTATATTAATGATTTAGATGTAACATATTTACAGTATATATGTATTTATAATATTCAATAACATTTGGAGATAATAAATGAAATGCACCGTTCATGGAGACGGTAGGCCGTACAAACGCATGAACACTACTTTCATTTATTTTTCATATTAAAGAAATGAAAACTAAATGGTATATAGGTATATTATATTTACATTATAATATAATATTTTATATATGTTACATAATTTCATTAACTCCATCCTTTATACATTTCATGTATGGCATGAACGAGTCATATCACTTTGAGGGGGTGGTAGTCCACACTTTCTCAAATGAAATTATCGTATTTACACACTATGAAAAGCATAAAGGTATGTTGTAAATAAAAAATAAAAAATCATAGATAAAATATAAATATAATATATATCATATATAAATATAGATCCATCATAATGTCCACCATTAGAGGTGGTGGGGGAAAATTGAACAGTCCTCATTTCGTGAGGCAATAGTTTGCTGTACATAGAAACAATATGTTCATATCCATTAGATGGAGGTGTGTGTAAGTTTAGTTCTAATACATATCATAAAAAATCATAGTATATTTATGATACTTATTTTATTATTTAATAAAATATTATGAAGAGAATAGGGATTGAAGAAGGGATATAAAAGAAAGGAACTTGAGAGAAGACGTTACCTCTAAATCGGGTAACTTCTTTTGATTTGAGCCAAACAGTTTTCTAGAATTGCCTACTACCGAAGGTAAGGCTTCAAAGATGAAGGGAGAGATGTTGGGAGATTATTTTATCAGAATTTTGATGATACAATGGGGTTTATAGGTGTAATTAAGTGGGTAGAGGTGGTGTTCGTTTATAAGAGGGGGGGGGGATACTTTAGGAAAGTCTTGAAATATTAATTTATTATAAATTCAATTTCAATTAAAAATGTTCTAAAAATCATTTAATTTGAATATAGGATGATGTTGGTTCGAATAAACATTATAAAATAATTTTTAGACAAGTTTTTAATATTTTTGTATCCTTATCTTTTTGGTTTAACCATTATTTTACCTTTTTTAATCTTATAGTGATATCATGTTATTTGCACATTGTGGGTTAATGTAATTACCATATCATGTCCAAATACCTAGAAAAAATTAATTTATTAAATATTTGGACTTATATTAACCATTTGGACAAATATTATATTTTTAGGAATTTAATATCATTTAATAAACAATTTTATATTTTAAGTTATGAATTATGTCAATTTTGGACACTATTCATACTTGACTTTTTTAAAAATTCATTACAACTTGATTACTTCAAAAAAACATTTAATCAATCCCAACATGTAATATTCACCTATATAATTCGTGTATGACATTAATTATGTTAAATAATATTTATTTTATTATTTATAATATCATTTATTTGAATCCTTTATTAGTGAAGCAATCACTGCATCATCATTGTGTCATAATTTAAATTATTTATATAGTGTATAAAAATTATAAACAAAATAAAATGATGTAGGAAATATTTTTATCTTTATAATTACTATTTATAGTCAATTATATCAGTTATATAACCATATATTAAAATTGTTTTAGTAAAATATACATGTTTATGTTATATTTTTCTTTACTTTAAATTAATTCTTATAAAATGTCATTTTCAAACCCAAGTGACTCCATGGGGTCCCAAAATCTACCCAAGTATTCCCATGGTTGGAAATATCTCATAAAATAGGATTGAGACATGTGTTAGTCTTGTTTAATATTATTATAATATTATTTTTTTTTACCTTTGTTTACCAGATTTACCCTTTAACCATGGTAAATAAAATAATTACTGAAGTCATAATTTCCAAAAATAAAAGGTACCTATTCACACAATTTGGAACATATGATTAAAAATATGGAATCCATTTTTCCAAATTCAAAAAACATAATTGTCATAAATTAATTTAAAATTAATTCCCGTTGTCAAAACCAAAAAGCAGGTTTTTAAGAAATAAAATATATCAAAAGATTGACATGTGTGTATATCCAATTTAAATGTGAAATTACTTAAAATTACCATAATTGGATTAAATGATAAAAACTTAATACAATTACACTTTAAAATCAATTAAAAGAAAATATAACTATATAAATAAATTAGATGAAAAGGTAGTTTTGAATTAAAATGTAGTATTTTTCACTATTCATTAAGAAAATGAACTTTATTATAAAATTACCAAAAATTTAACCAAAGTAAATTTTGATGTCCCTATTACATATAAGAAGTATATTTTTTTCAAATAGAACATATAAAATTGACAAAAAATAGATTTAAAAAGGGTTCTTCATCAAAAGGCGTAAAAACATCCTATTAAAAATATTAGAGTATTTCATGCTTAAAATTGGATTCATTATTATTATAAGCCTCTAATTTTTTTGGATAAATTTAAATACATTTAAGAAACATTTATCATCATATTGTAGTTTGTTCTATTCATTCCCTCCAATATAACAACTAGGCGTTAACTACCATTTAAAATGATTGTATTATTATATTATTTTTTGGTATAACTCAACGTTTTGTGCAACGTAAGATTTCAATGAAACTCGTTGTTGTGTGTTGAGTATGCTACCAGAAAAATAATCTGATTTCATGTAAAAATAATATCTTATTCATAAATACTAATAGAAATGAAAAATTATTATTCTATAAATACTTGGGATCCTACATCTGATAACTGAAAATCCACTACCTCGGATACCAATTGTTATTGGAGATAAAATGAAATAAGAATCAATAGGGGGTGAATTAATTCCTTTAAATTTTATTTGCTTAGAAAACCACCCACTTTTAAGATATTAATGCTTCAGATATACTCTTTAACAAAAGCATGCAGTGAAAAAACATAAAAAATAAAGACAATACATAGAGATTTATAATGGTTTTGGGAATAAAATACCCTATTCCATTCCTCCAACACTCTTCTACATAATTTTCATGATTTTCACTAGACCAATACTTTTTTGGGGGACTTCTAATCCTTTTTATAGGGACTTCATGACTAAGTGAAAGAAATATATACTTGTTACAAAAACACATGAGCTTTCATCTAGGAACAAGAAATGATTATTAACCAACACACTTTATGGTTTTTTTCTAGGAACCTTTACAATAAAAGATAAAAAAATACAGTTTTTATAGATTGAACATGTAGTTATAAAATATAACCAAAATAAGGAAGAAATATCTAGGAGAGATGATAAGACTAAATAATATCTTTAGGAGAATCTTCTAAAATGATACAATGTATAAACAAGAAGGTAAAATTATAGATCATGAGGCTTATTCTTCTTCACATGTAAAATCGAGCATCATAAAAGAGCTTCAAGAGAGAGAGAGTTCTTGGATAGATGATAGGGAGGTTCTATTCTTCTCAATATATCTCTTCTCACTTCAAAGTACTCAAAAAAGCATGCAAAACTTGAATTTTAATTTAACTTGCACAGATCCATAAAATCCAAATCTTTTGATTTAAAAACACATGTATTTTTATTAGAAATACCTTAGAAATAGTATATACCATCAAAATATCCTTTTACTCATTTAATTTCTTTATACTATCTTATTATAAATTTTTACCATAAAGAGGTGCTCCATCAATTAATGATTTCACTAAATAATTAAATCTCACTAAAAGTACTCTATTAGTAAAAAATATGGGTTTAAAATCAACATAACTGATTATAGATCACCAAATAGCTATATTATACACATTTGAATTCACTTTTTTGAATTGATCAATGTAGCTGTTTACCACATAAATGATTATCTACATTACTGAATTTGCATATCCCTTCATCACACAGTTGATTTACTCACATAGCCAAATTGATTCACATAGCCTATTTACCTATGTAGACGAATTTTGACATAGAAAAATTGAATAACATAACTATTTAGAACCACATAGTTGATTTCACCATGTATCCAAATCTCATAGTTGATACTTCATGTATCTGATTTACATAGATTTTTTATCTACATAGTTTAATTATCATGTAGGAAATTCATTGATGTAGGAAAATTCTATGTAACTAATTATGTGATGTAGTCATTTCATATAGGTGATTGACGTAGTAGAATACTCGACATAGTCAATTTTTACAGACATAGGAAAATTTCAGCTAAAGTTTTCATAATTACATACTCAAAAAATTTAAAATTATAAATACTTAAAATCATGATAAAACCCGATGAACATGATTTTAAAAAAAATCATTATCAATATATGAAGGTTATTTGAGATCATAAAAACCTAAAGTACACAGGATATGTTGGAACAACATTAGTATTTAAACACTTTTGGTCCAATATTGTCATGACTCGACCCATGTCGGGGCTCGAGCCGCAACTCCCCCCAAGCCCGCCTCTATATGCCCGGGGTTAGAGACAAGAGCCGAAGGCACAACTAAACTCGGGGAGGAATTTTCCTAAAGTACCTATATACACAGACCCATAAAAAACTAAATTCAATACTATATATATAGAAAAAGATGAAACTGAAATGCATGCATACATCTATCCCAAACCAGAGTACAACAGAAGTAATGAAGTGAAAAAGAAAAGCAAGATCCCAAAAAAAGGAAACTATAAAAGTGTTTGACCAGATCAGAAGGAGGGGATCATTTCCAAAATTAATGGCAAAAAATATCCTCATCCCAGATCTGGTAAAAACATTAGTCAGTCTTTCTCACTAAGAACCACCTACCTCGGGTCCTTCATGGACTCTGTCGAAATGCCTGTGGTCTTCATAAGACACAAAATGTTTGCAGGAAAATACCATGCAGAGGTGAATATAAAAATACTCAGTAGGAACCCCAAAAACCCAAAAAGGAAGGGAGGAACTGAAAGGTGATAGTCTACTTGACCTAGATAGAGGGAACACCATCGAGAGTGAAACTACATCTCAAATCATCCTCAGCTGTACATGACTAGTCAGCTAAGTCAAAAGAAGCCCCATCAAGAGAGTAAGGAAAAGACTACGTCCCATAGCACAACCCAACAATAAGTGACCTCATCCAAGCATAAGGGGCTCAACATGGTGATTAGAAAAACTACACGTCAAGTATTTTCCACCGTTAAAAGGAGAGTGAACTCATCTAATCATGTGAATCCAAACATGGAAAGAACGTGGAATACCCCACATGTATTCACCTCCCGTGTAAGGAGAGTATCCAAAAATAAGGCATGGGAACATAAGTGGTAAGTATAATCAATCATCATGGGGTGTCAAACCAGAATGTGACAAAACCGCAAGGGAACCCAAACATCACCTAGATATACTCGTATCAAAATACAAGTCTCATGAGGTTCCAACCTCATATCCAAAAACAAGATTATACTCAAGGCTCTAAAGGTAAATAAAAAACCAAGAGAACACACTCCACGAACTCTACCATTCCAGATAGAACTCGTCCAAGAGATACACTCCATCAGGAATAGTTCTACCATTCCTAATGGTACGTCCAAGAGAACGTGATCCTTTAGGAACAACCTATATGGTCCAGATCTAGTGCCCAACACCAGAGGTTCTTCCATCATTAATCTTATACCTACACAAGGCTAAAGAAACAAATTGGAGAGGCCCTCTCCTCACCACTACCTTGTAGTTGAGGGATCACTTCTCTAAACCATGAACCACATGCATCTTCTCTACAAGAGGGAACATGGGGAACCACACCTTGACACTATCACACAATTGAGGGAGTACTATCTATTGAGGGAGCACTAAATCCTAACCAGGTAACACACATATCAAGTGTAGGGACATGCTCCTTGGAACTATACTCAAAATCCAAGGGAAATCTATCTCTAATAAAGGACCTACTCCCCACTACAACTTAGAGATGGGGGAGTACCACTTTCTAGATGAGGACCTCCACCCTAGGATGATAGGGAAGTACCACTCAGAGAATGGCAGACTTGCACCTTGATGCAACATTGGAGTAAAACTCCATAGATCATGGACCCACACCCTAACCTGGTAGGGGAGTACCACTTTGTGGCTAGAGGACTCACACCTTAGTACGACTGAGGAGTACTAAATCTACCATATCATTAATGATGGGGGACTCACACCTTAGTATGAAAGTGGAGTATCAACCCTAGGCTAGAGGACCCACTCCATGACATGGTAGGGGAGTACCGAATCTGCGAGATCATTTACTATGGGGGACCCACACCCTGGTATGATAGGGGAGTATCGACCCGATGTTAGAGGAACTTTTCTCTAGTATGATATGAGAGTACTGACTCTGTTAGAACATTACTTATGGAGAACCCACACCCTATAATGAAAGGGGAGTTCTGACTCCGACGATAGAGGACCCGCACCCTATCCTATTAGGGGATTACCCACTCTACCTATACATCACATATGGAGGACCCACACCCTGGAACGATAGGAGAGTACTGAATCCATGGATATAGGACCCACACCCTTATCTAATAAGGTAGTTCCTACTCTATCTAGCCAACAAGTATGGATGTCCCATGCCCTATCATGATAGGGGAGCATTGTCCAACTTTATGAATGATATAAAAAACATGTTCCCTAAATTATTAGGGGAGTTCCAATAGTTCAGAAAGTCCATCAATGACAACCAAATTCATATGCGACTACCCTGAACACATAAGTCTAAGTAACTCAATCACTACACCTTGATACTATCCTTTTTGGGTAGAATTGACTCACCCACATGGTTTTAGGCCATGCCATAATGACGTGTCTCAATGGGGAAAGCATTCCTCTTCCTCATGAGTCCAAGGCTATGCCAAACCAAATCTCATTTCAAGGAACTACCCGGAGGTAAAATAACCTACACCCATGACATGGGGAGTCCCATCTATACTAATGGAAATAGGTACGGGAAACCCATGACCCAGTGCCACAAGGGAGTACTAGTCTCATCATCTCTCTTTAGGAACTACACCAATCTACAACATCAATCAAGAAATGATAAAAGGAGCATCATTCTTATCATAATTCATTTAGTAACCTCTCTATGGTTAGGGGACCCTTTCTGTATTCTAATAGAGGAGAACCACCTTACTGGTCTAAATAGTCTTGGATACCCACATCCTAAATCTGAAGGGAAGGGTATAGACCCCGACACCAACCGAATGATTCACCCTGATCACTACCCAAGATTTGGACTGATACACAAGAATCATGATCTAAATCCACCACCTCATATCTTTTAGGCCTAAATCAAGGCCACCATAACATTCTATGTGAAAAAACACTCATTATAGGCTACTCAAAAGCCTAAATACAAGTCCCAAAGAAGAAGATACGAATGGCATAAGATCTCAAGGAGATCACCTAGGAGTATACGACGTGGACTAGGGAACACATGGTGTGTGAGCCCACCCATGCACCTAGCTATGTATCCTATCTACATGATTTCCAACCCATGTAGGGGGAAACAGTGTTTATTGGAGGTACATGACATGTACCTCTTAAACAATGCCCTAGACATGTAGTTTAACCTATGTCCATGTACTACACCCTATGTCCATGTTCTTTGGTCATGTGTTAGTACATGAAAATGTGTTTTCACATGTTTTTCTAATCCATGTCCCATGGTCACACGGTTTGGGTCAATACATAGCGTGCAACCCTAGTACACGACATGTAGTCCCCAAATATCATCTTCCCCAAACTGAAAGGGATACATGTTGAATGTTACCGAACTACACGCCATGTAGATAGTAATTCTAGTCAGGAATAATTTTAAAAAAACCCCGATTCTCCTCGATTAAACCCAAAATTGAATAAATACACTCATCAGGGATCATAAAAAACTGAAATAGGGCTCTAGAAATTTAGAAAAATGAAAAATGAATGGGATTGGAACTAAAAATAAAAATTTCCTACCTTGTGGGTAAAACACCGAAGCTTTGGTTGAAGAACGATGCTTGGATCATTCTGGTTCTCAATCTGGTGACAATCTTCTTTAGAAATGGAGATCAATGAAACCTCATTTCAATGATTCATCATCCTTTTTATTAGTCATAAAAGGGGAGAGGAGGGGTGAGTGAAAGGTGTGTCCTTCTTTGGGTTCGGTACACCAACATGAGGGGAGGGGGTGAGGTAATTAGATTAGGTTTTAATTAATTAATTAAATTATCTTTTAATTAATTAAATAACAATTTAACACCCCACCAAATTGCCTCTAACCAAACCTCATGGAACAAACAACTTTATGTCACCCCTAGGGTAAACACGACATTCCAGACTTAACCAAACTCTGGAAAATCTAATCTGAGACTCTGTACATAAGTTATTATTATTTTAAGAGAAACAAAATGTGCATGAAAAAAATATATTTAATAATTTTAAAATCACCGCACCGAGGCTCTCTAGGCCTCAAATTATTGTGTCAACGCAACACCTGTCTTTGGAAATACTATTGGAAATATACCAAAGTATTATAGGTCAAAACCTGGGTCTCTAAATCACTACCACCTTCAAATATTTTCATCCTCAAAAATAAAAGAGGCTAGGAATAGTGAAAAGAAATCGAGCTCTAAACTGGAGATCCTACACTAACATGCTCTCTAAGGGTTATCGTACTACTTTGAAGCACACAATCAGGGGAGACAATAAGGATAAACCTCTCTTAGGTTCAGATTTTACCAAGTCAATATCATCCAACAAATGGGCACATGTCTCCTCAGTAGTAATAGGTGGGAAAGCACCAAGAACCATGGTCCATCTATAATCATAGGGTCTAGCGGTGTCCTAACTCGCTAACTTGATTCAAATACTGACAAAAACCCATAGTTTATATCCACCCCTGGATGGACTATTCAATAGCCTCCTCAAGAGTATTTCATTCAAGGTTTGATGCTAAACAAGTGACCGTACCAAAAAACAAGACGTGAGGGTAAACTTATCCAACCCTGAGGAGTTAGACCCAGAAATCATGTGGCATACCCAGTGTGTATTTTATCCTATTGGAAGGAGATTAACCCAAACCATAAACACTACCGCACCTACTAGTGTATTCCCAGATGATTACAGATGGTAGGTAAGAAATACATACTATGGAAACATCATAGGGTACAACTCTTCCACTATAGAATGATAATAAGAAAAACTATCCACTACTCATTCTCACCTTGAATACACAAGTTAGAGAGACTCAACCACCGCACCTTAATAATATCTGATTTGTGGGGGAATGACTCACCCATATGGATTTAGCCACATCACAGAAACATGTCTTCGTGGGGGAAGGGCCTCTCTTTCTCATAAATTGAAAGCTACATTAAACAACTCCAACAGAAATTTCTAATGACACCCTATTTCACCATATTTTAAAATAGGAAAAAGAAGTATAAAGAAAAGATTACCCACAATAGTGTCTAAAAATTGCTACTTAAAAATTAATAAAGGACATAAGGCATACCTCTATTCATCCTCAGAGATTCTAGGTCAAAGGCCTATATGGACTGCAGTTGTCCTCACCCATGTCCTACATCTCCCTAGGCCTGATGTGGACCACCTCTTACTGCTATACCAACTCCTACACCCCATATTACATCTTAAATAACTCCCTACTCTATGTTCTACCTCTGCCAAGGTGGTCTGTCGACTGAATCCCTCTTAGTAGCATAACGGGTCAGACAATCTCTAGCAAGATGTCCTTGTCCGTCGCAAGCGTAACACCACATCTCCTACAGTTCACCTGATCCTAAGTGCTTCTCCTACGATACATGGCCACATGCTTAAGTCTGGTCATGATAACGACTCATGCATTGTGATACCATAATATTTCATCTTCTATCTATCGTAGATGCCTCAGCCTGATGAATACCACCTCAGGACACATGCACCTCTCCTTTATCCAGGAAGATCTCGAAAATCAGACCTCACTCCAGTACCCTCATATAAGTGGGAAGGTACAAGGGGATCATACCATCTCTGAAATTTCTACGGAGGCCCTCCTAAAATTTATAAACTTTTAAGAAATATTCTTGCACCATATTTAGGGAGTAACATGACAGGTCCCTAAACCCTTTTGAGTACTCTTCCATAGTTATATCACCTTTTTGAAACTTCATAAGATCCTATATATGCACTGATCCCAACATTTCTAGGTATAAATTTTCCTTGAAGAGTCACTCAAACTCTACCTGAGTGAGTGTCACCTCATCATGGGACTACATAACTAATCTACACCATCACCTAACTGAATCATGAAGAAGGATCACCGCTAGGACCACCATATAATTGGGAGGTGTCCTCACTATGTGGAAAACATGTGTTACTTCCTTGAGAAAGTCATCTTGTACCTAGGGGTTTCAATTAACCTAGTACCTCAGAGGTAACTACCTTTAGAATTAGTGCAGTGCACTTAGCTAGCATGTATCCTTAGTCTGAAATGCCAGGACAACCAGCTTCTCAATGAGTAGTGTCACTACCAGTGGACCACTCAGAGGTAAAACCTTAGAATCAGTTGCTCAAACTGAAGTCTCATCACGGGGTGGATTTTCATCACAATCCCATTGTGGAATCCTATATAGATGTCATTGAGAAGGAATCCTAAAATAGAATCAAGATGCACTACAGTAAAATAGTATATCTTGGGAGATGACTCAGGAAGGACATGAAAAACCCAAAACTCGGTTTTATAAGATACACAAACAATTTATTCCCATGTGACCAGTTTCCTAATGTACCATGTCAAAAGGGAGGTTGTCAGAGTCCAAGTGAACAAATACATTGGCTTCCCTACCAACACTGGAACCTCTATCCTGAGATATGAACTTGATACATCCAAACACTATCTATATGCAACAAAACTAAATCCTCTTAATTGTGAAAGTCTGAAAAAATTCCCAAGGAATGAACTTTCTCTGATACCATTCTGTCATAAACTGAACCATGTCATTTCTCCAACCACAACTCCCACAAGACCAACTCCATAGGCTAGGGGTTGGCGAAAAGCACCAAAGGTACAATGAAACTCAGGGAGGAATTTTCCTAAATTACCAATATGTATGATCCCACAAAAACCTCAATTCAACAATGAAGAGATAGAAAAAGATGAAACTGTAATGCATGCATACATCTACCCCAAACCATAGTACAGTATAAGTAATGAAGTGAAAAGGAAAAAACAAGTAACCAATAAAAGAAAAATATAGAAGTGTCTGACCTTCTCATAAGGAGGGTATCATTTCCAAAATTAACTACCATGGATTATCCTGGATCCAGTAAAAACCTCATTCGGTCTATCTCAGTAAGCTCCATCTACCTCGATTCCTCCATAGACTCTATCAAAAGGCCTACGGTTTTCACAATACACAAAACATGTGAGGGAAAAGACCATGTAGGGGGTGGGGGGTGGGGGTGGGGTATAAAAATACTTAGTAGGAACCACAAAAACCCAAAAATAAAGGGAGGAACTAAAAGGTTACAGTCCACTCAACCTAGCTAGAGGGAACCCCATAAAGAGAGAAACTCCATCTCAAATAATCCTCAGTTGTACTTGAATAGTCAGCTAAGTCAAAGAATCCCCAACAAGAGAGTAATGAAAAGACTATTTCCCACAACATAACCTATAAAGAAGTGACCTCATCCAACCACAAGGGGGCTCAAAATGGTGGGTAGATGAACTACATGTCAAATCATTTCCACCCTAGCAGGAGAGTGAACTCATCCAACCACTAGAATCAAAACATGGAAAGAATGTGGCATACCCCACATGGATTTGTCTCCCATGGAAGGAGACTAACCAAAAATAAGGTGTGGGAACATAAGTGGAAATTATACTCAGTCATCAAGGGGAATCATCCCAGAATGTTTAAACACCACAAGGGCTCCCAGACATCACCTAGATATACTCATATTAGACTCAATGTCTCATGAGGCTTCATACTTATAGCCACCAAAAAAATTATACTCAAGGATCTAAAGGTAAAAAAACTAGAAGAACACACTACATGAGCTCTGCCATCCCAGATAGCACCCATTTGAGTGATACAATACATCAGGAACAACTCTACCATTCCTAATGGTATGTTTGAGATAATGTGCCCCATCAAGAACAACCTATATGATATAGATCTATTTCCCGACACCAAAGGTTCTACCATCATTAACCTGTCCCCTATGGAAGGTTAAATAAACCAAGTGGAGTGTCCCACTTTTAATTATTTTCCTATAGTTGAGGGATCACTTCTCTAAACCATGCACCACATGAATATTTTCTAGAAGAGGGAATAGAGGGACATGCACCTCGCCATTTCCTCACATTAGAGGGAGTACTATCTCTTAACTAACCCAAAAAACCTCTATCACTCCTGTATGGAGTGGTCCATGCCTTATTCCATCAAGGGGATCACTAACTCCTAACAAGTTAACATGCATATTAAGTGGAGGGGCCCACTCCTTTGAACTATACTCAAAATCTGAGGGAGCTCCAACTTCAATGGAGGACCCACTTCTCGCTTCAAATCAGATATGGGGGAGTACCACTCTATTGGCGAGGACCCACGCCCTGACATGATAGAGGAGTACCACTCAGAGAATAGAGGACCCACACCCTGATACAACAGGGGAGTACAACTCCATACATCGAGGACCCTCACCCTAACCCGGTTGGGGAGTACCCACTAGTGCAGAAAACGTTTTTTACGTCGGTTATTTTTTATTATTTACGTCGGTTTTTAGGCGACGTTAATACGGACGACATTATAAATAATATTTTTTACGTCGGTTATTTAAAACCGACGTAATATCCCTAACATCACGGAGGTTATCACGTCGGTTCATATAATAACCGACGTGATAAATATGCGCGTGGGGCTTTATCATGTCGGTTATTCCCTAAATCGACGTGATAAAACGCCTGGGATATCGTTTATCACGTCGGTTATGTCATAACCGACGTGATAAACCCTTCCCCTGGCCTTTTATCACGTCAGTTATTTAGGAAACCGACGTGATAAAAAGGCCTGGGAAACGTTTTAGCATGTCGGTTATCCAATAACCGACGTGGTAAATCGATTCCCAGGCCTTTTAGCACGTCGGTTATATTAAGAACCGACGTGATAAAATCCCCGGGAACGGTTTATCACGTCGGTTCTAGAAAAACCCGACGTGATAAACCCCTCCCGATTTATTTACCACGTCGGTTATAAAATAACCGACGTGAAAGAAATTTTTTTTTTAAATAATTGCACTTCTCTCACCAAAAAGCAACCAGAAACCAAACAAAAATAACCATGCCAGCCCTCCCCCAAGCCCCAACTGAACCCCACCCTCATCTATACCCACCTAACAACCTGGCCAGCCCTCCCCCACCACATTGGAGCCCCACCACAACCCTTGGACACCCCCCACCCCTTGGACAGCCCCCCCACCCTCATTTACACCCCCACGACCCCTAGTACAGCCGCAAACACCCATTGGACACCCCCCCCCCTCATTTACACCCAACCGGCCCCTTGGACAGAACTCCCAGACACCTTGGACACCCCCCACCCCTTGGACACCCCCCACCCCTTCGACATCCCCCCCACCCTCATTTACACCCCCCGAACACTAGGACAGCCCCAAACACCCCTTGGACACCCCTCCCATATCCCTTGGACACCCCCCCACCCCTTGGACACCCCCCACCCCTTGGACAGCCCCCACCCCCTGGACACCCCCCCGACCCCTTGGAAACCCCCCCTACCCCTTGGAAACCCCCCATCCCCTTGGACAGCCCCAAACACCCCTTGGACACCCCTCCTATATCCCTTGGACACCCCCCACCACTTGGACACCCCCCCACCCCTTGGACAGCCCCCCCACCCTCATTTACACCCAACCGACTCCTTGGACAGCCCCAAACACACCTTGGACACCCCTCCCATATCCCTTGGACACCCCCCACCCCTTGGACACCCCCCACCCTCATTTACACCCCCCGACCCCTAGGACAGCCCCAAACACACCTGGACACCCCTCCCATATCCCTTGGACACCCCCCAAACACCCACCCACCCCCTTGGAACCTCTCCCCCCATACCAAAATCCAGACCAGAAAAACCATCAACAGTAGACCAAAACAAGAAGTAGAGAAAAATTAAACATTCACTTATATAACATTCAAAACTTACACTGTCAACTTCAAAAAAAAAAACTAAATCCAACCTAAATGACTACGAAATTCACAATTACATTGACAATATTCAAAATTACATTTTACATTTCAAACAACTAAAAGTCAATCAAACCTGTAAAATAATTTGACCACTCCACTTGTAAGTGTTTGATATCTTCAGCAGTAAAGGGTTGAGGGTCATCAAAAAGCTACAAAGGAAAAGGATAGTAGTCAACGTGTATAATGAATAAATCAAATTGAAATATTATGAGAAAGAGGAAATCTTACCAGGTCAAAACTCAGAACTGTCCCAGTTATTATTATTTCATACATAAATCTTAACATGTAATATCCGCATTCGATGATGCCTTGTTGCTCATGACATTTCTGTATGAATGAGTGTAAATTCAATATATTATTTTTATGTAATAAATCAAAATGTACAAATTATAAATGGATATTTACCTTCGCATGTACATATTTGATCTTGTAATTCCTTTTCTTTGCGCTTTTTCGAAAGTGGACCCATGCCCTGTTAGAAAATAATACGAATGGGGTAAATTTAAAATTCATTATAATATATAAAACTATTGTGAAATTGAAACTTACGTTTCCAATATATTCTTAAAACTTTCTCGCACATCATCATGGAGAGAGTATATCCAATAAAGTGTTTTCTCCCTAGGGCAAAAAACCCCTAACATCCAATGATCCCTGAGAAAATGAAATTTAAGAAAAGGAAATTTAACGTTAGTGGTTTTTTATGTTAAAAGATAATTAACTCTTTGAGAGGGATGTGTTTCATACCTCTCACAAAAAGGCATCATCCAACACTGTGTGATTACATTCTTTTCAAATCTATCAGCAATATAAAGCATTCTTTGTTCCTCATCCAATGCACATGCTTCAGGGGAAATCAATTGTGGGTCCACGAATCCATATACATCTGTCAGCTCATTCCTCCCACAAATTTTATATATATACCTAATACAAAGAAGACATAAGTATACATTTTTAATAAATATAACGCAAGGAAAAGGTGTTAAGACTTACATGATAAAAATTTTCACCACGTTGATGCCCAACTTATCTCCAGTGACAAACTCCATGATATCAGTTTTCATAATCCCCACACATAGTTCACGTCCACAGACATGAGCTTCCATTGTAAAGTCATAATGATCCGCCAACAAATTTGAATATCTTGACAATTTGTCAAGACTGCTAGTATCTGCATCTGATGTCATAGCTATCTGTCTTTGTTGTTGTCTATACAGTATTTCTTTACCTTTGAAGTATTCCTGTAAAAATAAATTGAAAAATATATTAGTTTTCAAATGATAAAACATTAATAAAAATATAAAATAAAAGATATAACATCCATACCTCTATGGTAATGAGTCGAAGAAGTCTGGATGGCCAAAGTAAAAAATGGCCGATACTATGTCCAACTGTCGTCACCTCATCTGTAGGTAATGGTATCCGAGCTGATCTATCTATAATATCCTGTACAGTGACCCTCTGATTCTCTACCTCTAACTGTTGATGATGAACTGTATCTCCTATACAATATACCATCCCATATGCAACTATATGATGTTGAGGATCATCAACATACAACTCACAATAAGTAGGTAGCTGCGGCGGAGGAGGAGGATCAAAAATGGGGTCCGCAGGCTGAGGTGGGGGAGTGGGAGCTACTGGGAGAGGTGGAGTGGGAGCTGCACCCTGAAATTGTCTTTGCAATTCTGCAAACATTAACTGCACCGATGCTCTAATCTTGTCCTCCATTGTCGCATTAATATTATGGACTTCAGCCTCCAAGGATTCTATTTCTTTTATAAACTCCCTCAACGTTAGAAGTTGAGGAACGTGGCAACACTTTTCTTACCGATACACCTGCCGGATATCCTCTTACACGGCCAGGATGTTCGGGCTTTCCCAATGCCACAGATAAAATATCTTCCCTCCCAGATGGTGTAAATGTCCCCTGTGAACTCTGCTCCTCAAGAGAGTCCTGTAATAATTAATTGAACATTTCTATAATGATTGGAAATATATGACGAAAATAGTAAACTTAAATAAATAAAATAGATATCTTACAATCCTCTCAACTACGAGTCTCGATTCTTCCGAAAGATATTGTCCTTTTTTGCCCTTCCGAGCTCTTTTCCATTTCTCATGTCTAGATGGAGGGGATGGAGGGGCCACCTCTCCAGAGCTTGAAGACTCAACTCTTAGTTGTTGAAATTTTTCTGCCATCATTTGTTCTTCCAATAATGCATACCCTCCCCGAGATAAACTATGAGGGTATACATTTTTAGATTGGATCTCTTGATGAGATTTCCTTGTTTGCTGTAAATTAAGAATAAGTAATCATTAACAAAACAATAATAAGATCATTTATATAAGAAAGCTTATAAAAGTTTACATTGCCCTTACCAAAAATGAATCTTTTCTTCTACTTTCAAAAAATTCTCTCCATGTGTCTTCATCTATAAAAGGATATATACGACATGGATTCTCACGACTCCTATGACCATAAATGAAATCAGATGAGAGGGTTGATTTGAAATCCCTCCATCTCCTAGCAGCCAACGATAAGCATTTCTTCCTGACTCCTCCAGTGTCAGGAATATCAAATGTCATCTGATAAAAAAGAGGTTAAAAATATTATATATACTAGAAACATTTAAAGAACAGTCAAACAATAGCAAAAGATCTTACCAAAATGGTCTCCCACAGCTGAGAAATTATCGCCTTATCCACACTTCTCCAATCATCATAGAGAATGCTTACTTTGCTCTTAGCCTGAGTTGCTACAAAACCCTTAAAATCTTTAGCATTTGGACTTCTAGGAAGATCATCATCATCAAACTCCACGACTATCCTATCCTCCTTCGTACGGGAAAGTGATAATTTTGGTAAACGTGTGCACCCACGCTTACCAACCATTGAACTCTTTTTCGTAATAGGAGCATGTGAATGTTCCTCCCCAGATGTATGACCAATATGCTCATCTCCAGAATCATGTGACTGATCAACTGATTGATCTGTCATTTTCCTTCAAATCAAAAAAACAAACATTAGTTCACAAATAGAAAAGTGTACTAAATTACATAATAGTAAACATTGGTAATATGGTAAGCGTGTTAAACAATGATAAACATGGTAAACACAGGCAAAAGGTTGCCAAGGAGTTGGCCCAAGAAAGCTGAAAAGTGGACTCACTGATGCCACCGGCCGGCCGCTGGCTCACCATCGGCCGGCCGGTGGACCAGACAGCCTTCCTCTGTCTGGACCACCGGCCGGCCCCTGGATCACCACCGGCCGGCCGGTGGACCAGACAGAGAGCCTTCCTCTCTGTCTAAACCACTGGCCAGCCGCTGGCTCCTCACCGGCCGGCCGCTGGTGATCCAGACAGAGAGGAAGGCTCTCTGTCTGGTCCACCGGGCGGCCGGTGGTGATCCAGCGGCCGGCCGGTGGACCAGACAGAGAGCCTTCCTCTCTGTCTGAACCACCGGCGGCCGCTGGCTCAACACCGGCCGGCCGCTGGTGATCCAGACAGAGAGGAAGGCTCTGTCTGGTCCACCGGCCGGCCGGTGGTGACCCAGCGGCCGGCCGGTGGTTCAGACAGAGAGGAAAGCTGTCTGGACCACCGGCCGGCCGCTGGCTCAGCACCGGCCGGCCGGTGGACCAGACAGCTTTGTTCTGGACCACTGGCCAACCGGTGATCCAGCACCGGCCAGCCGGTGCGCCTAGGACTTCTCCTCTTTACGGTTTTTATTGTTTTATCGTTTTGGTTTGATACATATTTTAATAAGTAAAAAATTTATAGTATCTAACATTATATGAAAAAACTAAATGTAAACAAGAAATAAACTTGTGTTACCTGTAATTTTAGGAATGTATAGTTGGATTGTTTTCCCAAATTCCTTCGTCGTGATCGTTCCTTATGGCACAAACCATGTCTTCAACATACTCATAATTATGTTCTGTTAATCTTTCCATGGAAGTAGGGATCTCACATAAATCAGCATCTTCATCAAATTCATCCTCACCAACATATTGGTTTTTCCCTTGTAAAACAACAGCCCACTGCATATCTGATTGATCTACTACATAGAAAATTTGTTTGGCATGTGTTGCCATTATAAAAGAATCAGCTGTGTCTTCCAATCTATTCAGATTAACAAGTGTCATTCCAAATTCATCGTGTCTGACACTGTTGTTACCGATAAACCATTTACAGTTAAAAACGGGAATTTTAATTTTAAAGTAATCAGCCTCCCATATGTCTTCAATCACTCCATAATATGCACTTGATGCCGAAATTGGGTTTCTGTCCTTAGCACTCGAAAAATGCATTGCTTCTGCAAACACCATTACACCACTATTCTGAACTGCACTTCTGTTGTCCTGAGCTTTCGTATGAAATGTATAGCCATTAATGTCATAAGCGGACCATGTTATCACATTTAAAGATGGACCACCCCCTATCCATTTTAATGTCTCTGATACATCTGATCTACCAAGAAAGGTCTTTTTAAACCATGGCAAAAAAGTTTTGTTGTGCTCATTCAAAATCCACATTTCTTTCTTCTTTGGATGACATTGTTTCAACTCATTAATATGCAATGTGATATACGGTTGAACATCAGCTATGTTATTCAAGATGTATGATTCTAACTTCTTCATATGATCAGCTGACAGTGATTTGACTTTCAAGCCACGAATCCCCTTTCCCTCATTATTAACCCGTTCACGGCGAGATGGAGGCAAACCTATGTGTTGCGCCGTAGCCAAGTAGCTCGTACAAAACTCTGCTACCTCCTCAGAAATATACTTTTCAATAATGGAGGCTTCAGGTCGATATGGATTTTTAACATATCCCTTTAATATTTTCATATACCTTTCAAAAGGATACATCCAACGAAGATATACAGGTCCACAAAGCCTTATTTCTCGAACCAGATGAATCAGTAAATGCACCATCATATCAAAAAAAGTTGGAGGAAAATACATTTCCAAATGACAAAGTATAAAAATTTCATCCTTTTCCAAAATGTTCAAAGCATTCACATCAATCGCCTTGTTGCAAATTGAATTGAAAAAATAACACAACCTCATTATAGTATTTCTGACACGGATGGGCAATATTCCACGCAGTGCAACTGGTAGAATTTGTTGCATCATGACATGACAATCATGTGATTTCATACCTATCAACTTCAAGTCTTTCAATGAGACAAAATTTTTTACATTTGAAGAATAACCTTGAGGCACTTTGATATCATGAAGACACTGACAGAAGCTACTTTTCTCCCTCTTCGATAATGTATGACAAGCCGGGGGAAGAAATGTTCGTCTTCCTTTAGGAGTGGGAGCTAACTCCAAACGTATTCCCATTGACAGTAGGTCTAACCTTGCATTCAACCCATCTTTTGTCTTTCCTTTAATATCTAGCAATGTTCCGATCAAAGAATCACAGATATTCTTCTCCACGTGCATGACATCAATATTATGTTTGACTTCATGATACCTCCAATATGGTAGCTCAAAAAATATTGACCTTTTCTTCCAAATATGTCTATCATTACCAGATTTCTGTGTCTTTCCCAATGTCACATCAAGGTTTTTCACCCTCTCAAAATACAATTCTGGGGATAAAGGTTGAGGAGCAGTATCAAATTCTTGTGAGCCATTGAATGCCTTTTTTAGTCTTCTATAAGGGTGATCCATAGGCAAAAACTTTCGATGACCCATGTACACTGTTTTCCTCCCATGATGCAATTGACAATATGACGTCTGTTGTTCACAAATTGGACATGCTTTATGCCCTTTAACACTGTATCCAGACAAATTTCCATATGCTGGGAAGTCATTTATAGTGAATAGAAGCACTGCATGCAGTTGAAAATATTCCATTTTATAAGAATCATACACCCTAATACCATCAGCCCATAACAGTTTCAAATCATCAATCAGCGGTGAAAAGTATACATCAATATCATTGCCGGGTTGCTTTGGACCAGAGATCATGATACTCAACATGACATATTTGCGCTTCATACAAACTTCAGGAGAGAGGTTGTAAATTACCAATAAAACAGGCCATGAACTATGTGTGCTACTGAGGGTTCGGTATGGATTCATTCCATTTGTGCACAAGCCTAGTCTCAGATTTCTAATTTCATTTCCAAATGTAGGGTACTGGGCATCAATTTTCTTCCATTGTGGACAATCAGCTGGATGATGTATTTTTCCATCACATACCCGCTCATCAGCATGCCATCTTAACCTTTTTGCATCATGTGAATTAGCAAATAAACGTTTGAAACGAGGAATTATAGAAAGATACCAAAATACCTTTTAAGGGAGATTTGTAATCTCTACATCAGCTTGTGATTTTTCTTTCACCTTATACCGTGATGTCCCACATTTAGGACACTCTTTCAGAAATTCATATTCCTTCATATATATAATGCAGTCATTCGGAGAGGCATGTATTTTCCTGTATCCCAATCCCATCGGGCATAATATTTTTTTGGCCTTATAATGTGAATCTGGAAGATCGTTATCTTTTGTAAGAATGTCTTTCATCAATTGTAGCAGCTATGTAAAACTTCTGTCACTCCATCCATGTTTCGCCTTCAGGTTAATCAATCTTAACACCGCCGACAAAACCATAAAATCTGTACAACCAGGATATAATGGTTTTTCGGCATCACCATATAGACGTGCAACTCTCGGTTCTATCTCAATTTGTTCTGCTACAATATCGCGAATCATTTCTTCAATTCCACCGGAGTTACCATCTTGCGATTCATTATCATCAGTGACATTCTGTCCAGTTTCGCCATGCCAAATCCAATGGTTGTAACTCGGATTGAAACCATGACAAATCAGATGATCTTTTATCTCTCTACTTTTCAACTTCTTCATATTCAGAAATTTCAGGCATGGACAGAAAAAAATGTCACTACTTGGAACATTTCGTTTAGAAAATTCCAAAAAGGCATCAACACCTTCCTCATATTCATTGCTCATTCGATGTGCCGTAATCCAACTTCGACTCATTATTACCTATAACAAATAGCAAAAATATATATATATTTTAGATAAGACAAATATATGTTTATATGAAAAAAATCATAATTTGAATATAACAATTTTGAAATATAAAACAAATCGATGTGTAAACCCCCCTGGACACCCCCCGACCCCTCTGGACAGCCCCCCACCCCTCCTGGACACAACCCCCCACCCCCGACCTGCTTGGACACCCCCCTGGACACCCCCCAACCCTCTGGACAGCCCCCCACCCCTCCTAAACACCACCCCCACCCCCTACCCCCTTGGACACCCCCCTGGACACCCCCCGACCCTCCTGGACACCACCCCCCACCCCCTACCCCCTTGGACACCCCCCTGGACATCCCCCAACCCTCTGGACAGCCCCCCACCCACCCGGACAACCCCAAATACCCTCTGGAGAGGCCGCCACCCACCTGGACAACCCCCCACACCCATCCACCCCCTTGGACAACCCCCTGGACACCCCACCGACCCCTCTGGACAGGCCGCCACCCCCTTGGACAGCCCCCCACACCCACCCATCCCCTTGGACACCACCCTGGACACCCCCCGACCCCTCTGGACAGCCCCCGACCCCTCTAGAAAGCACCCCCACCCCTCCTGGACACAACCCCCCACCCCCGACCTGCTTGGAC
Source organism: Viscum album (assembly GCA_963277665.1). Classification (NCBI taxonomy): domain Eukaryota; kingdom Viridiplantae; phylum Streptophyta; class Magnoliopsida; order Santalales; family Viscaceae; genus Viscum; species Viscum album. The sequence continues at coordinate 1,403,218,560 of OY728133.1, read as the reverse complement.
ACCCCCCTGGACACCCCCAACCCTCTGGACAGCCCCCCACCCCTCCTAAACACCACCACCCACCCCCTACCCCCTTGGACACCCCCCTGGACACCCCCCAACACCCACCCACACCCTTGGACAGCCCCCCACACCCACCCACCCCCTTGTAAACCCCCCTGGACACCCCCGACCCCTCTAGACAGCCCCCCGCCCCTCCTGGACACCACCCCCACCCCCTACCCCCTTGGACACCCCCCTGGACATCCCCCAACCCTCTGGACAGCCCCCCCACCCACCCGGACAACCCCAAATACCCTCTGGAGAGGCCGCCACCCGCTTGGACAGCCCCCCACACCCATCCACCCCCTTGGACACCCCCCTGGACACCCCACCGACCCCTCTGGACAGGCCGCCACCCCCTTGGACAGCCCCCCACACCCACCCATCCCCTTGGACACCACCCTGGACACCCCCCGACCCCTCTAGACAGCCCCCGACCCCTCTAGAAAGCACCCCCACCCCTCCTGGACACAACCCCCACCCCCGACCTGCTTGGACACCCCCCTGGACACCCCCCAACCCTCTGGACAGCCCCCCCACCCCTCCTAAACACCACCCCCCACCCCCTACCCCCTTGGACACCCCCTGGACACCCCCCAACACCCACCCACACCCTTGGACAGCCCCCCACACCCACCCACCCCCTTGTAAACCCCCCTGGACACCCCCCGACCCCAAATCCATGCACCTATGCCATGGTTGTGTGTGAATAAAGTAGTAACAACTGTAAAAGGGCAACCCATCCAAATGGACACGCCCCAACCCTCTCGGGGATTTATAGAAAACGATGAAAAATTAGTGAAATCATAAAATTACTCAATATTGCAAGTCGAACAAATAGATCTAGGGATGATAAATAAGATTATGGTGCCAAAACGAGTTAAAAGGGTTCGCAATCGAAGAATCTTAGCTAGTTTCAACAAAAAAATCACAACACATATATATTTACTATCCGCGAAAAAAAACGAACGAGTGGGAGGATTACCTGAGTGCTGCGAGTTTAGATGATTGATCCGAGGAGATTAAATATGAGAAACGATGATCGCAAAACGAATCTAAACCAACGAAATGGACGAGCCGATTCGGGTTTACACGCGAGAGAGACGAGTCGCTACTGTCGAAGGTAAACTCGCGAATGACAATCCACGGGTCTGGGTAAATTTTTAAATGAGTTATCACATCGGTTATTCAATAACCGACGTGATAAATGTTTTAAAAACATTTATAACGTCGGTTATTTCAATAACCGACGTAAAAACCTTCCTCCGATTCATTTTTGACGTCGGTTATTTTATAACCGACGTTATAAAGGGCTCAAAATCCGCGTTTTTTTACGTCGGTTATTCCATAACCGACGTCAAAAACATCTGCGGATTCTTTTTTTACGTCGGTTATTTCATAACCGACGTAAAAAATCCTTGAAAAACCGCGTTTGTTACGTCGGTTATTCAATAACCGACGTCAAAGGGCCTTCGAAAACCGCGTTTTGTACGTCGATTATAAAAATAACCGACGTAAAAAACGAAGCCGCGCGATTAATAACGTCGGTTATAAAAATAACCGACGTTAAATGTGTACCGAACACAGGTTTTTACGTCGGTTAAGAAATAACCGACGTAAAAAACCTCGTTTTACATATTTTGACGTCGGTTTTATATAACCGACGTAAAAAATGGTGACGTAAAAAACGTTTTCTGCACTAGTGACCACTCTATGGATAGAGGACCCACACCCTATTACCACCTGAGAGTACTGACTCTTCCATCTCATTCACAATGGGGGACCCATACCTTGGTACGATAGGTGAGTAATGACCCTAGGCTAGAGGACTCGTTCCCTGATAGAGTAAGGGAGTACCAAATCTATCGGATCATTTACTATTGGGGACCTGCACCCTGGTACAATAGGGGAGTACTAACCCTAGGCTAGAGGATCCGCTCCATGACACAATAGGGGAGTACTGACTCTTCATCTCGTTTACTATGGGGGGCCCACACCCTGGTACAATAGGGGAGTACCGACCCTAGGCTAGAGGACCCACTCCCTGGCATGACAGGGGAGTACCAACTCTATTAGAACATCACATATGGAGGACCCACACCCTTGAATGACATGGTAGTTTTGACTCCAAGGATAGAGGTCCCATACCCTATCCTAGTAGGGGATTACCAACTCTACCTATACGTCACATATGGAGGACACATACCTTGGAACTAAAGGTGAGTACTAACTCCATGGATAGAGGACCCACAACCTAATCTAATAGGGTAGTTACTACTCTATCTGTCCAAAACATATGTAGGGCCTGAACCCTAACATGACTGGGGATCACTATCCAAATTTACAAATGATACGGGGAACCCACCCCCTAAACCATTAGGGGAGTTACAATAGTTCCTAAAATTGATTAGCGATGCCCAGGATCATATGTGCCTACCCTAAAGATAAAATTCTAAGGAACTGAATCACCACACCTTGATATTATCCTCTTTGGGTGGTACTGACTCATTCGCATGGTTTTAGGTCATGTCACAGGATGTGTCTCTGTGGGGGAAAGCGTTCCTCTTCCTTATGATTCTAAGGATACTCCAAACTACATCTTGTTCTAAGGAACTACTCAAAGGTAAAAGAACCCACACCCATGACGCGGGGAGTCCCATATCTACTAAAACAAAGAGGTATGGGAAACAGGTACCCTGATTCCATAGGGGAGTACCAGTCCTAGCATCTCTCTCCAAAAACCACATCGATCTCCAGCATTGGTCAAGAACCGCTAAAAGGAGTGTCACACTTATCATACTTCATGTAGTAACACCATCGTGGTTAAGGGACCTGATCCACATTCCAATAGGGTATAACCACCTTACCGGTCTAAAGAGTCTATGGGACCCACATCCTAAAGCTTAAGGGAAGGGTACCAACCCCAACCTCAACCCAGCGATTCACCCTGATAACTGCCCAAGATTTGGACCTCTACACAAGCTCCTTGATCGAATTGAACCACCGCTTATCTCATAGAAACAAACTAAGTCTACCATCGTGTTGTATGAGAAAAAACACTCATGATAGGGAACTCAAAAGTCTAAATACAAGTCACAAAGAAGAAGGTATGAAAGGGATAATATTTCAAGGAGGTCACCTAGGAGTACACGTCGTGCACATGGGCATACACGGTGTGTGAGCCCACCATATCACATGGACGTGCATCCCTTATACACAATTTCCAACCCATGTATGGGTACACGGTGTTTATACAAGGTATACGACAGGTCCTTCTTTAACCTTAGACCTTTAGTTTAACTCGTGTCCATGTACTAGACCCCATGTCCATATTCTTTGGTCGTGTGTTAGTACACAACCATGTGTTTTCACACGACATCCCAATCCATGTCCCATGGTAACACGGTTTGGGTCACTACACAATGTGTAACCCTAGTACACAATGTGTAGTTCCCAAATATCATGTTCACCAAATAGTAAGGGCAACACAACATGTGTTACTGAACTACACACCATTTATATGGTAATTACAATTGGAAATCACCTGAAAAAACACTCAATTCTCACTAATTTAACCCAAAATTTATAGATCTACTCATAAGGTATCATAAGAAATTGAAATAGGGCTCTAGAACTTTATAATAGTGTAAAAAGAATGGGATTGAGACTAAAAATTAAAACTGCCTACCTCAATAGTGAAGAACCAAGGCTTTGGTTAAAGAGCAGTGCCCAAACCATTTTGATTCGTGATCTGGTGACGTTATGCTTCAAAAAAAAGATCAACAGAACCTCACTTTGATGATTCGGTATGAATTTCATTCATCTAGAAAGGGGAGAGGAGGGGTAATGAGAGGTGCAACCTTCTTTGGGTTTGGTGCACCAACATGAGAGGAGGGGATGAGGGTATTAGGTTAGGTTTTAATTAATTAATTAAATTATCATTTAATTAATTAAACCACCATTTAATACCCTTCCGTCTCACCTCTAACCAAACCTCTCGATGCGAACAACTTTATGTCACACCTAGGGTAAACAAGATGATCCAGAATCAACCGTAGTTTCAGAAATCTGATTCAAGAATCTATATGGGATTTATTCTTCTTTATAAGAGAAAATTCATGCATGTGAAAAAAAATATTTATTATTTTTAAAATCATCACGCTGAGGCTCTCTTGGCCCCATATTACTATGCCAACCTAGCTCCTGGATTTAGAAATATTCTTGGAAATATTTCAATGTATTATAGATCAAAACCTCGGTCTCTAAAAATATGACCTATTTAAAATTATTAAATAGTTATCCCTTTATTAAGAATTGATTGGGAATAATATCAAGTCTAAAACTATGGAAACCCTTTGGGTTATTTAAAAAATTGGAACCTCTACTCACATCATGCATGTCATAAAACAACACCTTACTTTTAGTATCTCCTTTGAGGGATCAAATTTTCTATTTTTTTATATATGCCTATAACTAATGAAGAAAAATAGGGAATTATAGAAGGATATATTTCATATTTTTTTACTTATATTAAGAATATTGGACTCTTCTTAAAGATTTCAACACTGTTTTGTACCCCTTAGAGAAGCTTGATGATAACCTCATTAAAATTTCCTCCTCTGAATTTCACCATTGTATGAATATACGATTCTTCACTTAATTTAAACTCTTGAATTCTGAATTAAATTAGGTTATTTAAATCACCAATATATAGAATGTTATAAAAATTGATAGGGGTTTTCCATCTTTAATTGCGAATGATTCTTCCCCTTTAATATCCAATGTCACCCTCCCCAAAAACCACTATGAACACTCCCCTATTTTGGTTAATATGGGAGTTCCTGATTCTAGAAACCCCCTCAACCTTAAAATTCAATATTTAATGAATGAATTTTAATTACTGTAGGAATATTTTTGAAAATTAATGGTTACAACACTATTTGAGTAGTGCTTTCCATATTTTTTCCATGAAACTAAAAATAATTAAAAGTTATTTGAGAATCTAGATCAAAGATAAGTTCATCTCCCATGATAGTTAAATTGAAATAGTTAATTATGAATTACATGAATATAAGAATAGATCACACAACTAGATTGATCCTTATCCATAAGATGTTTGGATGCACTCCAAGATTAATGATCTAATTCTCTTAAAATTCAAAACTAGGAATAAATAGAAAAAGATTATTTGGATTAAGGATAAAGATAGAAACACTATATTGTTTCATCTTCTTAATCAGTAAATGAAGTTTAAAATTCCCATTTCAAACATCTATGTTAATTGGATAAATATAAAATTTTATGTAGAGATTGGTAATGACATTGTCTCTTACTTCTCTATTAACATTAATGAAATTTGCATGGATACCTACTTAGAAAATGAATGATTGATCTTGAAACTCATAAAAATTATACATAATGATTACCTTACATGTATTACACATAAAGAATAAGTGAAAGAATCCATTTTTCATTGAATATAGATAGTGGTACAAATACTGTTGTCTTCTCTATTTAGTTTTTTATGAAATTTTGGGATATCATCCAGGATGAAACTTTTTAAGATGTGAGGTAATTTTTTATCAATGGATTGATACCTATTTAAATCAATTAATAATATATTAATCTCAATATAAAGTATCATAATTATATTTATATCTAATATTTTAAACCCATTGTGGTTAGGAATTCCCTTAATAATATCATTGGAAAGATCCTTATAAGGAAACTTGGATGTTTGCCAGATAAAATTATATCCCCAAATCCATATGGATTCATCCATGGGAGTAAAATATAATAATATTTGTACAATAACTAATAACGTGTTAATATTATCAATAAGAAATCCAAAAATGGAAACCTTCCATTGAATCATATCTATAAATACTTTGACACTCTTAGATGAGATTTTATATTCAAAATCCTTCAATTTTTGGGTTTTAAAATATATTTATTAAAATTATTCATGACCATATTCACATAAATAGGCTCTTTGTGATTATTAATGGATCTACTTTGGGTTACTTTGTATTGTCGAGGGTTTTCTAGCAAAGATATCCCCTTTCTATCTTTCTCTTTGGTATTATGGAATATTACCTTAGTATATGCATTTTTAAGGCTGCAGAACATGAATATATCTCTTCAATAAAAGATAAAAGGAACCACAAAAATTCCTCTCAAATATTATATTATAATAATTTACTCATATTTGTGAAGGATATGATTCTAGCTTAAATTCCATTAAGGACATTTTTGAACATTATGAGAAAGTATCTAGTTAGGTCATTAGTTGAAGAGAATAAAACTTCATCCTTGAAGAAAGATTACTAATAGAAGGAGAACACACATTATTACCAAATTGGGTGTTAAAAATGGAGATATCCCCTTTAAATATTTTGGTACCCTATTTTTTGGGAAAAATTAAATCTTAATACCTTAAAGTAATTAGATCTGGAATCACGTAAGAATTGAGTAGATGGAAAGGTAAATTCCTCTCATAGGCTAGTAAGATTTTCTTGGTAAACTCAATTATCAAAACTAATCATGTTTATGCATTATATATCTATAAGTGGGATATGAATTTTATTAAAAGGCTAAATAGTTTTATTAAAAAACTTTTTTGGATAGTTTGTATCAATGTTAATAATTTGATTACTATGACATGGTGGAAGTGCACTAAACCAATATCTCTAGGTGGATTGAGTATCAAGAGCCTCCATATTTTTAATAATTATATGATTTAAACTTATAACCAGAATCTATTCTATGTCTCTATTGATTTAAGGTAGTTTATTAAGAGGAGGATCATTCATAAACTCCATAAGGGTAAATTTTCTCTCTTGCTACACATTTCTAGCCTATTATAATAGATGTTACATTAAAATGATGTTGCACATCAAATAGGTCCTACATAGAAGATCTAATATTTATTTTTGGACCCCCTATGATTTGATTCTCATATCTCATAGGAATATTACTTCCACATTCATATTTTTAACATCTCTATCTATGATGCTTTGATAAGGCTTAAATATATCAGGGATCCACTTACCTAGTACATTCTTGATCAAATTGAAACCTTCATCTTTACTAAGAAAGATATGGTCCTACGGTTCATATAATTAATGAGTATTATATATTTTATGATTTTCTATAACTATCTATTTGGATCAAAAAATAAACCACCAGATTGGATGAATCTTTTCATGAAAAAAATCAAGTCAACCATCTACGAATTTTATCATCTGGATGGTATGGATTAACAAAATTCCAACAAATGATGTTATTTATGTAGTTGGGATATGACTTTACTTTATCTCTTTTTTAGGTTTTGAAGTATATGAAACCCAAAACCACATGGTTTTTGAATTCAGGTTCTAAAAGTCCATTTTGATATATATCTATGGCCTATTTATGATTAAGACACTTATTTTTGTTGATCATGTATCATTCACAGTCCACCTCAGTGGCCTACTTCTCAGTGGAAAACTTCTAAACCTAATGGTTTCTACCATACCATGAGCTTCTACTTGATCTAGAAATGAAGTAATGACATCATATTTGATAGTTTATGTTCAAACTCAATGTTAGTTTTCATCTATATTTACAACTATATTAACTATGCTTATAATATCCAAAAAAGCCCTATATGAAACACCAAAGAATACTCCATCATCACTAGAATACTTAGTGTATCACCCATTATAAGAAATTATTGGTGAATGAGACTTTTAAGATGAATCCAACCCTTACCAACATGGATCAAGGTTAATGTTGATGACTTGACCCTTGGTGATCTTGAAAAAACTGGCTATGGAATTGTGGTTAGGTTGTGTCATGGATTTGTCAAGGGTTACTTTTACTATTATCCATGGAATTTCATCACTATTAAGTTAGAGATATGAGTAATGATATATGTGGTAAATTATTCTATACATCATGGTTTGACCATAATATAGTTTGAAAGTGAATAAAAAATGATTTTCAACCTCCACAATAAGCGTGTTTGTATGTCTCATGGAAAATATATCATGAATGTATCGATTAACTCAAATTCTTAGAGGATTTACACTTACAAGTGACACACACCTACTATGATGTGAAATCATTTTTATATTCTCTTAAGGATTGCAGTAGAGAAGAAATTTTTCTTATGATCTTTCAATTTGTTTAATGACTTTGTGTCTCCACTTTTTGAATGTTATAGGGGATTTTTATAACCATCTTTATAAATCTCTATTTCAACTCATGTTCTATATTTTATTTTAATTAAATTTATGGGGGGTATGGATATTTAGATCCTTACCTGAGAAATCCTTGATTATTATAAATTATTATTTGTTATAGTTCAATAATAATTTGCAAGTATTTATAATTATATAAATACATTTTATTAATTTAGTATAATATTTATTGTCTAAATTTATATTTTTATAATAAAAATAAAAGTTTTTAATAATTTTAAAATATATAAATTAATTTTTAGTAATTTAGAATATTATAATTCTATTAAATAAACTATATTAATAATAATTACTAAATATACATTTTTTTCATTAATTTTTATTAATTTTATATTATTTTTAATAATTTATAATAATTAATGACCTTTTCATTTTTCATTAATTATTATTTATATATTACTTATACATTTATTATTTTTTCTTAATTGTATTTACCATTTATTATTTTATATTATTATTAATAATTTATAAAAATTTATGATAACCAATAACTATTCATTTTTTATTTAGTGTTATCTATATATTGTTTATTTTTTATTAATTATAACCAATTATAACTAAAATTTATTATTATAGATTAATTTTATTAATTTATATGAATTTAAAATAATTAATGACTTTATTTTTTATTTTTTATTTGTAATATTAAATTAGTTACATTTTTATTATTTTTTCTAACTATAATTTCAATTTCATAATGTTAGATTAATTTTATTTTCACTAAATTACATTTTTATAGTCACTAAAGCCTTTGGAAAGCCTTTGGTAGTCAAAAAAACATTTGACTATTTTAGTCTTATATTTTTTAATTTAATTTATAATAATATTATTTATAATTAACTAAAATATTAATTTAACAAATAACATCAACACAAATTTAAAATTATGCTACAGTTTTTATATTAAAAATTGTAATAAATTAAATAATTATGAACATACTAATTAAAGAACAATAATTAATAAACCGATATATAAAAACTAATTAAGTTATAATAAATTAAACTAACTGACTAATTATATAATAAAAAATAGAGAAGTAAATGAAATTAACAACTATTTTTTTAAATAAAACCTCTAAACTAATATTTGGCTAAAAAATAGAAGATAAAAAATCTAACAATATAATTCCTGGATAATTGGTGGAAATTGAAAGTGGAAATGATAGTTTGGCAGATTTGGAGGGGGTGTGCGCTTTATTTTTAGTCATTGTTTCTGCAATGGGTTTTTTGCGACAGACTAATTTTCCATAAAAATTCTACCACCAAAATATATTGAATAAGTATTTTTGATTAAACTAGTTAATCATTATGGGTATTTATGAAAAATGCGAAATATGTCACAATAACCACCCACTATAAATAATTTTCCTGATTATTAAAAAATTATTTTGGATAGAAACTATCCATAATAACTAATAAAACACTAAGAAATTTGAGACAAACTGGCTGTCCGATCACAAATAGAAAATTATTTGAAATAGAATGACCATTCCCTCTCAAATAGGTCTTTTGTGATAATACTATTTACAACATAAATATGAATTTATTCACAAATAAGTCATTCATTCCAGTGTGTGTGAATTTATAACAATATTATTTGTGATGGACTAGAAATCATCATAAATATCCATCACTAAAATTATTAATTGATAAATAATAATAATTCTATTGAAAAAAACAATCGATGATAACCATTTGCGACAAACTAAATTTTTTCCACAAATGAGCCATCATAAAAAACTAAATTTTCTATACTGTATGAAACCAACATGAAATAATGATAAAGTAGAGATTTAATTTTATATGATACATTTTATATTCTTAAATTTTATTAGGAATACTTAAAAAACCCTACATAATCATTTTTATAAAATTTATATATGATAGACTCCTAGATTAGCCTTATATTTTTTATAATTTCTACGGTTTTGTTAACTCATTCCATATAAAGGTAATTCCTTTCAAACCTATATGTGAGCACCTAATAAAAATATCCCACTAAAATATTTAGTGAGTAACATCTATAAAGAAATATATTTTTAATTATAACGAGATTTAGGAATAATATTCTAAATGCTTAACTCCTTGAAGATAGTCAAACTTCTTAACTCCACACATCCAATATTTCATTGTTAATAATGTTTCCTATCTACTTATAAATCTTTTAAGTATATCATGTTAATTATTGGAGCTAGTTACATAAAAATTTTTCCCTTTAAATCCTTTGGTAACTAATATAACAATTTACAATATTACTTACCAACAAATCCTATCCTCCTTTAGAATAAAGTGATATTCACTTTGTTACAATAAATAAATGAAACTCTTTATATTTATCTTTACTTTCATATATCTTAAACTCTTTAGGATATTAAATAAAAATAACTTTATTTTTTTACCAGTACAATCCTTTATTTTTAACTTTGAACTTATCCATGTTCAAACATACTCCCACTTGCCTCTTAGAAACTATATCCTTTTAAGAATATCTTTATAATATAAAAAAACATCTTTGTGTAAAAAACTAAAACTTATTTCATTTTATTAGGAAAGTTTAAATAATAAATAACTTATTCTATATGTGTTTGGATAATTTTACTCGAAAAATAATACATTATTCTTTAAATAAAACCACTGATGGGCGGTGGGAACAACCTCTATCATATTTTAACAAACATCTAGATACACACTTTTATCTTATAAAAAATATTTTTATCCTTGTCTCATTTTCAAAAAAAAATTATAAAATTTGATGAGTCATAAACCATATATATCAAATCCATCATTTGATATTTCTTTTAAAAACTATTTTCTAGTAAAAAAATCACTTATCATATAAAATAAATGATTTGAATATAAAAATACTTTACTTTGATCCATTTGGGATTGATATAATCCTTTACATTTAAATATTTGATGTAGAAACTATTTTCTTTATCATTTTAATGTAAACTAAAAGTTTTATCAAATATTACCTTGATTTTGAACTCCCCTATACTCATAAAATTTTTAAATTATAAATTTGGTATCATATACCCTTCAAAACTAAAGAACTAATTTCTATAACACTTACATTTGACAAGGAAATTCCATGTAGTTTCACAAACCCCTTCAGGTATCCCAAAAATTATATTATATGAAATTATTACACCTTTTTGGTTTTACCTTTAGGTTTCAATGAAATCGACTATATACTCAAAGAAATCTTGTTGGACTTCACAACTAACTTCTCTTCTTATAGTTTTAACTTTTACCCACTTGCACTATCTACAAAACACCAGAACCTAGACATCACATTACTAGTTAATCTATTCTCAACAATTTTAGAATAGCAGGGTAAAAATTTGTTGAACTCATTAACATTGTTGGAACATTTCCATCAATGATAATAGAATATACTCTATAACCATAACATGCCTTAACAGAGCTTATAGTCTCACTGAGTCATTTTTATACCCAATCCCATTGTTTATATGAGTGGATAATAAAATTTGTTTGGTCATTTTGCATTTAATTCCTTTGAAACCATAAGTGTATCATTTTATTATTCTCATAATAATCTAGATTCCAAGTGTTAAATAACTTCAATAATTAGTTTATTTTGGAAGTTATTTCTCTAACACATCTAATTTTTCTTAAGAAATTTTATTAAGTTACTGGTATTTAGAGTTGATCACATTAATCCTATCTATTCAAGGACTTATTTTAAAGACATTTTTTATGATGATAACATCATTTATCAATAAAAAATATTTTATCAGATGAGCATAATGTTTTATTAACATTTAATAAACACTTATTAAATATTATCAAAACTAAAATGGTACCCCTTTTAAACTTATCATATCTATTAGTGGTCCAAGATCCATATTTCATCACAACTTACACCATGTATCATATAAATAATCCATGACTATATTTGGTAGAAAAATATTGTCAATCATATCTTATAAGATTATTGGATAGATGAGTGGATGACTCTTTGAATTATTCAAATGGATTCACTCAACTCCATTCCTTTGGTATCATAAAGTTAGGGTTTCCCAGGTAAGTGTAACCCAAATAAAACAACAAGAAAAAGACACTTAATGGTTAGGGTCACCTCATTTCTTTCTTTCCTCACACAGGATAATCCATGTGAACCTAACAGATAGATTCATTTATACTGGATGATCAAGGTCTTGACAAGTGATGATTTGTAAGGATAAAAAACCTAAGTATTTTTAAGGGGATTTAATTTCACCACCTATTCACATTTCATTCCATTTAAATGTATATATTCTTCTAATGAATTAGGTTGGAATCATATTACTTCTAACAAATCATTACGTTCAAACTATATTTATGTGAAACTCTTTACACAACTCACAACTTATGTTACTGACCCAAATCAAAGTCTGACTATATTCCCACATATACAAATTAATCTGATACGTAAGGTATATGAATTCCATTTATGTAAAGGATTATAATTATATGAAATCCAAAATCTCCACATGATTAATCCCAGATTCATATATAGTCAAGCCCCACCTTTCTAGAATAAGTCCTAAATGTTCAGACTAGCAAGAATTTTAACCCAATGTCCCACTACCTAGTGATAATTTACTCAAGAGAGATATCAATTTGATCATAATTCCAGTGAATAATATATAAAAATAATAATTAGATATTTTATTCAAGCTCATAACTGAATACAATCCAAAGTTAAGGTAGAATAAAATCTAAATCCATTATCATACCTATCATGCAACACCTTATATGAAAATATTATAATTAATAAGTTGTTTAAATTTTTTTTAAAAATCATAAACACATTTAAAATATAAACAATTTATAACTATGAATAATATGGGGAATAAATTTTTAATAAATGAACAATTCATATATATATACATGAGATAAAAACTTATGAAAAAAACTATAAACATCTTTTAATTTAGATATTCTTTATGGACATATTATAATCATGAATATAAATACTTTATATTCATTTCATAATATTAACTCTATAAATTTATTCATCATAAGTAATTTACTTTAAATATATAATATTTCATGAAATATAAAGATTTTATATTAAAATTTCTATTTTGTAAAATTTTTACATAATATAAATATCATATATGAATACTATTTAAACCATGATAAAATCAACAATCAAAACTCCTTTTTATGTGTTGTAAATAATATCTCAAACAATTTCTTTAATCTAAACAATTAAAATTAATTAATTATAAAAAATTCACAATTAAATATAAACTCTTTTATATTTCATAATTATTTTTTCAATTTATAAACACCTTATAAACTATCTTTAAGATTTATAATTAAAAACATTATTTATAAGTCATAAGGCATGTCATATAGTTGAGTAAAAATGTGTTTTAATATTATCTATTAATATTATGGAATATTTATTAATAAAATTTTCACAATTAATTAATTATAAACCCTTTATAATATATTAATTTATAAACACTTTTATAAATTAATAAATATTCCAAGATACATATTATTATAATTTATAACCAATTTATAAATTATATAATTCAATTCATAATTTAATTCTAAGAAAAAATATTTTTCTCTTCTAATCCTATTAAATGATATGGGATGAATAGTAGATTATGATTCTTATACTGTAATGCTTAAACACTTTAAGCACTAGTAGCTATATTTTACGACTGATAGTCTTGGAATCACTTATGATAAGAGGTGTACATAAGGGTTTAACACTTTAACAATAAAGGGAATGACCATTTTTGTATGGGGTAACCCATATGAAAGAATAACCATTGCACAAAGGTAACGACTTCTATATATATAAAGGACCTTTTGTATCATATCTTTTTTACGATTCCAATAGATATAGTAAAATCCATGTGATTCTCTATTTTAGAAACCAATAAGTTGTTCTATTATCAAATATGATATCTTTAATTTATACACTATGACTAACATGATTATGAAGGATTTTTATTGATTCACTAGCTATGATATTTCTATATCATAAGCAACGATTCAATTGGTAAAAAGAAAATATCCAATCATATATAACGTTGGAGATTACGATATGGAAAATGAATTTAAAAAAATCATTGTCAAGATGATTTTATGAATCAAATGGAATGGTAAGTATTTGATGCCACTTTATGGTTTCAAGGAATCTAAAAAAATTCATGAAATATAGTGGAAGAAAACAAATAAACCCAAATTCCAAGTTTGACTATGATAGATAAATGAAATCATGAAAACTATAAATGAATTATCTATTCGTGTATATTTCATTAAATATGGATGTAGTTGTAACACCCCCACTTTGAGTTATTTTATCTTTTATTATGTATTTTTAGTCATGAAAATTTTAAATTTGGTCATGGGAAGTTTCTGGAGGGTTATTATATGTTTTAGAAGGGTTTTTAAGGGTGAATGTTTTAAGGGTGGTTAGGGGAAACTATGAAGAATCCCTAGGTAGAAATATGAGGTGTGAGGGAGTTCTCTAGGTAGGTGTAGGGTTAGAACATAGTTTGGGAAAATAGTGTGACTTTGGAAAATTTTGGATAGTGAAATTTTTCACAGTTGGTGCATAGTTTACCAAACCATGCATCCCAACCATACAACCCTTGGTATTTTTCAGTAGCACCCACATGGTTGACACATAGTTTTCCAAACCATGAAACCTAACCAAGTGACATAATTAATTAAATTTTAAATTTTTTTCTAAGAAACAAAAATTCCTTTGAAAAAAATAATTATTATTCCTACGTATAAGTATCTCAAACTTATAACATCCACCAGGTGATTTTGGTGATTCCTAAACTTTATAAGGTCAATCTCAGTGAATTAGTTAGTATTGGATATTAGAAATAAAAGGTTAGGACTTCATTTTTATCCTATTTATAATCATATTACCTTCTTTTGAAAGAATCTCTCTACTTGAGATACCATTCCTAAATACATGGGATTAGATTTGTTTTGATGTTATTTTCTTATGATCTATTAAGGGAAATACCAAATGATATCAGATCTATGAGATCACAAAGAAATTTTTCATAGCAAAACCATTGGAGGCAGGTGGCATACCTCCCATTCCAATTACATCTATAACTCGATGTATTTATTTTCTAGAATTTATTTCATATATTATATGATAAAAAACATTTATTATATCCTTTTTGAAAACACCCCATGTTTGTTGGTTCTTAATTTATGGGTTGTGGGTGTCAACGACAACATGTTCAATGAAATTATTTAATGAGGATTTTGATTAAAGAATGAATTGGACTATAGAAACATGGAATGATCAAAGTTGGCATGAATTTATGCTTAATTTGATGGTAGCCATGTTGGTTTAGATTTGGTTACCATTCCACCTAGGGAACACTAGATTGTAGTACCAATTAACAAAATTGGGGTTGAAGGGATAATTTATTCGCTTGTTAGTTAGACCATTCAGAGGGAATCCTTTGATGATAGATACATTGGGTTGTGTGTTTCATGTCTTCATATCTTCAAGCCATGGGTGTTCTTTTTGTATGGTTTATTTCTCTACTTTTATATTTATTACTCTTGAGAACTGGTTTTATACTCTCTACATTTTTTATTTAAATTATGCTAACCTATTATTTCTAGTAGAGTGTGTGGGAAATATCATGGTGTTTTACTACTGAGTCAATATACTAACACCATATAAATGTACCTTAGTGTGTATAAAGATGTTATTTATCATGATATAGGTAAATTTAAGATTCCATACTTCTCAAGTGGAACACACTAATGTTGTGGTCATTAGTAGATGGATCTTGGGGTTGGCCGAGTGTTGGAGTTTGGAGTAGTTCCACCTTGTTACTGAAGTATTTTTTTCTTTGGATTTTTTAGACTTATTAATTATGATTTATTTTGGATAAAACTTTGATTATACCATTTTTATGACTTTGGGTTATTTTATTTTACTTCATTCATCATATATATTGTTAGTTTTGTTATCTATTATAGGTAGTTTTTTGGGATTGTGTGTAAATGGTAGACCATCCTCTAATTATCTTACATACATTTGGAATTTATTTCTAGCATTTGGTGGTTGAGTGATTTTACCTAAGTTTATTGGAATTACATTCCTTCCCAAGTAATTGAGTTTGGGTCAGAATGCTACAAATCATATAAGTTTGGTGTGATCCATTAGTTAGGATGGAAGGTGTGGAGATAGGAAACTTCATAACTTGAAATTTAGAGAATAAAAAGGAACATATAACCTTTTTATGATGGACATTAAGTTACCAGGGTGGTTTATGTACAAAAAGTGTTGTTAATAACTTCTAAACATGTTTTCAACTCGTCATCATGAGTTTAGACAACGATCATTTGATATCATGCATTGGTAAATATACTTCCCACAATAACATCATCATTAATATGTTATGTCATGACTTTTTATTTTGAAATTGTAATTCTATGATTTTTATTTCTATATTGTGATATACTATATAGAATATGATGAGTGAGTTGTATGGTAATTGCTTAGTGATTTATGTTTTGGTTATATAAGGATTCCACCTATCAGTATACCTAGGAACCATTATAAGGGTTTCATAGAGAAACTTCTTCTACCTAAACCATTGGTGAATCAAAAACTTGTATATATTATTGTGGAATTATTACAATATATTGAAAAGGGAACTCATGTTGAGAAACCACATCATGTGGACCGCTTATTTGAATTAAAAAGGTAGAGTCCACTAACATTTTGTGGCGATTTGGGACCTGAGAAAGTAGAAGCATGGATTGGTATAATGAAAAGAACATTTGATTTCCTTGTAACTTGAGTGTAAATTAATGTTAAAATTATAGTGTACATGATTGAGGATATAGAATGAAAATGGTGGGACTTAGCTGTTCAAGATAAGCTTAATCAAATCCTTACTTGATAAGGATTTGAGAAATTTTTTAACAAAAAATTATATTCACATACCTTTTGGGTTTCATGAATGATAGAATTATTTTATATAAATCAAGGATTCATGTTAATTATGAAATATGTTGCTCGATTAAATAACATAGATCTCTTTTAATCATAGGTAGATTCTAGTGAATCTCTCAAAGTGTGCATATTTGAGTTGAGTCTATGAATATATATTCACTCCTAGGTTATCGTGTTTTATATTGATAACTAAATGGATATGGTGAAAAAGGTGATGGTGATAGAAAAATACATTATTCAGACCTATAGAGGAGGTCACATATTTATCCATCTTGTCATAGGATGAACCTTAGTGGTGGAAATAAATTCAGAATTGATATTTACTATTAGGGTAGTAGGGCACTAGAGAACACATCCATTAGATAAACCAGTTTCCCACACATTTTAGTTACACATTAGGTTTTTTACAATGTGTTTTGTTTAAGAATAATAAAATAGAATATACAACACCGTCTTGAGAGTGACATAATTGTGGCAACATGGGACAGCTCAAGCATTATTGTACTTATCCACTAAATCAAATTGATAGGAATGAATCTAATATCTCTCAATCATCTCATACTCAATAAGTATGATCTCATAAAAACATTTATTGCCCTCAAAATCAATCAAGTTAGGTTAATTCAAGGAATACATCAATATTCCATCAAATACCACCTCAACAAGTGATCAAGGATTACTTGGGGGTGAACTTACATAAAACTGTACGGATTTGAGAGGGTCATCACAAATGAACAACTGATTCCCTTGATGGTGTGAGGTAGCATCCTTCTTAACTCAACCCTTATTAATGGTTTGTTTGACACTGGTGAATCCCACTCTTTTATTGATTATTATGTGGTAAAAAAATTGGGTTTACATATGAAAATGTTGCCTCATGTTTTAAAGATCAAGAAAATTCTTGAGAAATGAGAGTGTAGGGGATTTAAGTGTCTATCATGCTCTATTACCTTCGAAGCAGTGAAATTTCTATGGGAGTTTATAGTCATAGAAATGGAAATCTTTTATTTAATAATTAAAATAGGCTGGTTGATAAATTGAAAATCTAATGTCGATTATTATGACTAACAATTACTCATCACATTCCCTGATGAATTTGTTCATTTATTTAATGGAGATTAGGATATCAAATCTATAAGAGAAAGGCCTTTAGTGATAGTGGACATAAATATATCCTATCAATTCATAATAAATACATTGGGTGTTTTTTATTAAATTTAGAATAGTAATCATCCTACCAAATCAAATCGATACCATGATGTATTCCTACACGATTTCTCTAGATTACCACCTGAAAAAATTGAATAATACACTAATCTACTCCCAATAATTAATCCTATTGCACTCCCATTATACAGAATAAAACCAAAGTAATTAAGGTAATTAAAGGATTAGCTTGAATAATTCTAAATAAAGGGGTTAATTAGACCAAGTATATCTCTATGGGATACTTCGATTCTATACATAAAGAAGAAAAAATATATGATTTAATTTTTTATTGAATATCATAAATTGAATCATGTTGAGATAAATAATTAATATCCTCTACCTTGAATTGAGGATTTTTCCAATAACTATAAGGGATAAAAATGGTTCTACAAAACTTATCTATGATCAATATATCAATAACTATGATTTAGGAAAGTGGATATCCCAAAGATAGTTTTTAAAGCTTTTATAGCCACTGTGAATAGTTGGTTATTCCCTTTGGTCTTACAAATTCACCTATAGTTTTCATGGCCTAGGTGGACCGTGTCGTCAAAAAGTACCTTGAATCATTTTTCTTGTTATTTTTTGGTGTTATATTGGTATACTCTTGAAATATATAAGACTATGAAAGGCACTTGGATACTATATTTAACACATTACGTGAACACAAACATTATTCTAAATTATTTAAGTGTGACTTATGAATACAATAAGTTCATTTCCTTGGTCATCTTATTTCCAGGAAAGGAATACTGGTTGATTTTGAGAAAATAAAAGTAGTCATTTCATGGAAACCACTTAAAAATGACTTTTAGATATATAGATTTTTGGGATTAACAAGATATTATCATCACTTTTTTTTTTGAGATTTCTCAAGACCCACTTTTCCCATGACTACATTAATAAGAGAAGTTATTTCCTTCCATTGAAATTATTATTTCTATAAATAATTTTAGGATGTTAAGGATCAACTCACGTTAGAAACTATCTTCATATTTATAGGATAATTACATGGTTATCTAGTATATTATGATGCAAATAGATCTTAATTGTGTTCTGTTATTATACAGGTAGACCATGTATAGATTATGGATCAAAAAAATATTTATCCAAAAAATGATATGGAATTAACTATGGTTATCCATGTATTAAAAATATGGTGCCACTATCTCTTTCATGAAATGTTCAATGTGTTTACTGATCATAAACATTTGAAACAAATATTTTCACAAAAGTTACTTTAACCTAAAGAAAAAAACGATATATAAAGTATGTACAAATGATTGAATTTGACTTGGTTTATAAAAACAGAAAAGGAAATTCTATGTCATATTCCCTGAGTTGAAATTCATACAACCAAGTAGTCAAATTATCTGACAAACAATGGAAATTAATGGATTCAATTACTATTATGATCTTGGCTTGTATGGAACAAAATATATAAGTGTTATTATTTCAAATAACTCTTATTACTAACTTAGTTCTCTAGGTTTGGGAGGCTCAATGATCATAGATAGTTTTCATTACCATTAGATCAAACCTCATTGGCGGGGATACCATTAAAGGTTAGATAGAGGATATAAACTCTCTATTGTTATTTAGAGATTAGATTGTAGTTCCTCAATCATGAAAAGAGTAGATCTTTTTTAATTATCACCATTCAAAATGGAGTTTCCACCTCAGTATTGAAAAAATTTATGAGGAAATGAAGACCCATTTTTGGTGGTTGAGTGTAAAATTAATGATAGATGAATATGTTATTGTACGTATTACCTCTCAATAGGTGAAGGATGAATATCCAAGGCCAGCTGGAATTTTACAATATATTCATATACCTATATATAAATTGAAAAAAAATTCATGTACTTTGTAATTAGTTTACCATAGAAAATTTAGAAGCATGATTCTATTTGGGTGATTTTAGACCGACCGACCAAGTCTGTTCACTTTATTCCAATTAGAGATTCCAACATAGTAGAAGACTTAGTTATGATTTTTATCTAAGAAGTTATTAATATCCATGGAGTATATATTTTTATTATCTCTCACTGTGACCCTAGATTCACCTCATGGTTTTGGGAATCCTTGCAACTTTCCCTTGAAACTTAGTTGACCATGAGAATGATATATCATCCTTAAAAGATAAATAGATATAGTTAACTATCTTGACATTGTGAGATATGATAAAATCTTCTCTTATGTATTTCATTAGTGCATGTGAAGAGCATTTTTCTTTATTGAAGTTTTAATATAATAATAGTTATCAAGTTGCAATATATATAGCTCTGTTCGAGGAATTTTACAACCATCCATGTCGATCCTCCGATTTTTGGGTAGATAATGGGGAAACATCAATGATTGTGCCATGTATTGTCCGTGATACTTGTATGAAAATCTATATGATCAATAAAAAATGAAAAAACCCAGATTTTTCAAAAAATTTATGCATATCATCATCATAGACCATTATATTTTGATGTAGGTGACTATGTATTCTTGAATATTTCACCAAGACTTGGTCATTATCATTTGAGTAATAAAGGAAAATTAGATTCTGTCTATGTAAAACCATTAAATATTATAAAACATATTGGTGATGTTTCATATCATTTATCCTTAAAATCTAGATTTAGTGCTATCCATAATGTTTTACATGTATCCCAGTTAAATAAACACTAGAAAAATCATAGCCATGTGATTCATTGGGACCACATTACTCTTGAAATAAATGCTACATTTACCCATACCCTGATTCTTATGCTATATAGACAAGAAAATGCATTGTAAAGAAGATGTATCACTTTAGTACATGTATTATGGTATCATGGTCAAATTAAAGAAGAGACTTAGAAACATGAGAATTTTATTCTGGAGCAATGAATGAAACTCTTCCAAAGCACCAACAACTTCTATATTTCTATGGACGGAAAGCCTAATGTTAAGGAGAATGTAACACCCCCAATTTGGGGTATTTGATTTTTTATTTCATATTTTTAAGCCATAAAATTATTATATTTGGTATTGGAATGTTTTTGCAAGGGTTTATATGTTTCGGAAGAGTTTTGGAGGATGAAAAACTTGATAATGGTTAGGGTAAACCATGAGGAATCCTCAGGTAACCATGTGAGGGGTGAGGGAATTCTATGGGAAGGAACATGATTAGTGAACGATTTGGGAAAGCCATGTGGTAATTGTGAGACTTTAGAAATTTTTACACAACCACTACTACAAAATAAGGCTATAGCCACGGTTTGGAACTGTGGCTATAGACCCAAAAACCATGGCTATAGGTTATAGCCACGGTTTCATAAAATGTGACTGGTATTGGCGTGGCTATAGGAAAAAACCTATAGCCACGGTTTGAAACCGTGGCTACAGCCCTATATCCACGGTTTGAACCATGGCTATATACCTATATCCACGGTTTGAACCGTGGCAACACCCTATAGACATGGCTTTCAGACCGTGGCAGAATCCTAAGCCAGGAAATATATATAGCCACAGTTTAAAACCGTGGCTATATGCCCTTTTCCACAGCTTTAAACCTCAGTTATATACCTATAGACACTATTTAAAACCATGGCTATATGTCCCCCCATTCCATAAAAAAACAGTCCCCTCCCTTCCCCCTTCCCCATCACACCCCCTGCCCCCTGCCCCCTGCACACCCCCTTCCCCCTTCTCCAGCACTGCCCCCACTCCCCCCTGCCCACTGCACTTCCCCCCACCCCACTGCACCTCCCCCCCAGCCCACTGCACCCCCTACCCACTGCACCTCCCCCCATCCCACTGCACCCCCGTGCACACACACCCTGTCCCCAGCACTCCCCCTGTCCCCTGCACTTCCCCCTGCCCACTGCACTTTCCCCCCAGCCCACTGCACACCCCCTGCCCCCAGAAAACCACCCATGCCCCCTCACCCTGTCCCCCCTGTATAGACCCCCTGCCCACTGCACTTCCCCCCTGCCCACTGCACACCCCCTGACCCCTACACTTCCTCCCAGCCCACTGCACTCCCCCCCAGCCCACTACACCCCCCCTGCCCCACCCTGCACATACCCACTACACCCCCTCAGCCCACTGCACCCCCCCCCCACCACACCCCCTACACCCTACCCCTACCCCTCGCAAAAGAACCCATCACACCCCCTGCCCCTTACCCCCTCCCCCCTTGGAACTTGGTTAAAATCCTTTTTAATAACAATAACACATTATGATCATGTACGCTAATTGGATGATGGATGATTCTAATGACTAGGAATCAATTGATTTTTCCCCATTAGTTACCATATCATCACATATAGGCTGGGGGAAGGTTAGTGTAGAATTTAACCCTGTGTATTATGTGATGAGGGAACAACTAGAAAGTTGTAAACTGGCACTTGAGTGTTCACTGTTTGATGATGATGTGTTACAATTTTGTAAGAGTTATAGTCCTTGAATCATTTGGTGAATAGTTGATGAGAGACTGTCATACCTCTGTGGTTTCTGAATCCTAGAGAGACAAATATGGGTGATGAATTCGGGTGTCTGTTTTGGTTGCCATGGACCTAGTAGAAAATATAAGAATGTTTTATATCTGTGAAGACTAATAATATAATGGAGTTCCCTTAAGAATTATATCAGAGAGAGATGCACATATTATGCCATGATTTTTGGAAAGGGTTTAATATGACCTTAGGGAATCATCTAATATCGAGCACAATGTACAATCAATATATAGACAGACACTAAGAGTAGATGATACATATATTGGAGGATATACTTCTAGATTGTGTTCAATACATCGATGGATATTGGGTTTAATATGACCATAGGGAATCATCTAATATGGATTTAGAGATGCGATAGCACACCAGCGGGTGAAACCAAGAACTTTCAGGAAAATTAATCTAGAGGAGAACGGATAGGTCTTTTTCGTGGGGTTGGATGCAGTGAGCTGAAAACCGCATTGAGATCATTTTTCAAAATCCAATTACCAGTTTGATAGACCATTGGAAGATCATTCTCAGTTGAAAATTCATATGGTTAATAGCACCATTATGTTTAGTTGAGGGGTGAACCCCCGATCTAGAACATTTCCGGCTGTGAACCTCAGTTCAAGCCCTGAAATTCCCAGGGGTAGGGATTCATGGTGTGAAACCCCTGGTCACACCTTGAATCATGCCTATGTGGATTTATTTTAATAGGTTAAATTCTATCTTTTTTTGGGCCAAGTTTCTCACAATGATGAGACTGAAGAAAGTATCAAGTTTTCAAAGCCGGTTGTTTGTTTTTTATGAAAAGAAAACAAATATTTTATTTAAGTTTTATATTTTTATGAGAATTATCAGTTGATGTTTTCTCAAAATGAGGACACTTTCATCTCTAAAGTGAAAGAAATTTCATTTTCTACTATTTAGTTGGCTGAAACTTTCTACTAGTCCACGTTAAAGGCTTAGGTAAATCATGTAAAATAGGTGAAAAAGTCATTATAAAGAGCCACAAACAATTTGAATAGCATATACACATTATATAATAATGAAAACAAGTTTTTAAAATAATTAAGAAATTATAGAATTAAAATTAAAGGGTTATGCAAAGGAAACTTACCTCAACCTCAAGGTGCTGCTTTTGACGACAAATCGAATATTCCTTTTTTTTTCGCTTGCATGCATATGCAAATTCACATATATATAAGGACACCTAGCCCCTATTTACATATTTTCATGGCCAAATATGCACAAGGAGGTCCTTAGATATATGTTTATACTTGCATATACCCCTTTACACTTACACATGTATGCATTTTTCATATATATTTATGGTGGTCATGTCAACAAAAAACAGCTACAAACACACACATTGTTAATCATAATATCAATAATCATTACATCAATACATGCATAAACAATAGAAATAACACATTCATGAAGCATACCCCACCCCCCACCTGCACCCCCACTACCCCCCAGCTAGCACTAGTCCCCCAGCACCACCCCCCAGCCCCCCATCACCACCCCCAGCACCCCCACTTCCCCCTGCACCACTCCCCCCCACTGTACCCCCTACACACCCCCACCCCACCCCACCACTCCCCCCCACTCCTACCCCAGAACACCCCCACCCCACTACACCACTCCCCCCCAACCCCTCCCCAGCCCTCACACCCACCCACCTGCACCCCCACTGCCCCCCCAGCACCCCTCCCCCCCCACCTACACCCCCCAGACCCCCCCCCCCACCGACACTCCCCCAGACCCCCCTGCACCACTCCCCCCAACCCCTACCCCTCCTGCACAAGTATTACTGTTCTTTTTCTAGGATATATTTGGTATTATTTAGAATACCATTATTTAGAAGTAAGTATTACTCTTCTTCTTCTATGATATCTTTAATTAAATGAATTCTACGATTCCTTTCCTGAATTGATTCCATTTGTTACTTTAGATCACTTCCATCGGTCATGACATTAATGGACAATTTTCAATGGTCCATGATCTAGACTATTCTTCCATAGTGTAGGCAGTTCATCTATATTTCAAAATCCTCTTCACTTTCATCAGTCATAACGTTATTATTCCATCATTCACTATACTTCTGTCCAAATCTCTAGTATCACTATTGTAGATACCCGAAGCACACACACAAGGATCGTAATAGTTTAGTGTCTTTGGAAACTCGGAATATAATCTTTTAATCGTGGTGAAAGATCTTCAACATCTCCCATAAAGATCTTCCCTTTTTTTTACCTAAAACCTTTATTTATGTCCTGGGGAAAAGAAAACATAAAAGGGTGAGCTCAAATGCTAAGTAAAGGTAAAAAAAATAAATATCAATCACATCATATTCATAAGAACATAACATTTTGGAAATCTTAACCTGCAAAAGAGAGCATAATTTCATAACATGGGATAAATCATAGTAGTGAAATGAAATTCCAATAATCATAACTTAAAACATGAAACTTGTGGAATACACACATAATCATAGAGAATCATATCTTATTAGTCAAGACTCATTTCCAATACTATCTTAGTGGACAAAGTCCCTTTCTGAACCGAGTCACCCTCGTTTCAGTCCTGTTTCACTGAACCGGTATAACCTACCATTCCAACCATGTCTATCTCATGAGATATAAAATCTTTACCCAATTCATTGGAGGGAGATATAGGTCCCACCCATCTCATAATGATACCATTCTTATATGTGCCACAAAATCATAAACCATACATCATTGCATAACCCATGTAATAAAAATGGGAATCTTAAACATCATGACATCATAAAACAATTCATATATGATAAAGGAATTCATAAAAAAATAATTCCATCACAACATAATAAAATCAATGTAATAATAGGTATAAAAACAGAACCCTTTATTATCTTAGATGGAAATTAATTTTGATAAAACACTTGAACTTCATTCTTGAGGAAAATATCCTTTCTACTTCAAAAAAATTTTCCTTTCTTAACATGTCATACAATTTTAAACTAAAAGAAGTTGATTTAAAATAAACTTGAAAACTTTTAAAGTAAGCTTCTTTTAAATAATGTTCTAAAAATCCATTCATGCCGTATAAGTTAAAAAAAACATTCTTCTCGTACTTTTGTCAGAAAAGTCTAAAAAGTACCTCGTACGAAAAACGAAAAAAGATTCCTTTCATATATTTTACTAAAAACTCACCGAAGGGTAAAATAGGATTTAAAAAATTGTAGGTGAATGGAAATAATATTACATATTGAGGAAACATGGATGTGGATGATAAAATACACCCCAGTAAATACTAAAGTATAAACAATATCGGATAAAAAAAATGAGATTGTGATATTTCCCTTACCTTAGGTCCGATTTGCTTCGTAAGTGACCGAACCTCCTGTATAATGATTTAAATAATGTCATTTACTTATTACAGAATCATATTCATTGTTATGATATCATATATGGTTCACTTATGACTTTATATTACCCGTTTTTTGTAAATTCAATGTTAAAGAGCGTTTTGGGTAAAATTGTTTCATTTATCGTAGGTCTTTGGACTTGTTGTTCTTGACATTATTATTACTTATATCATGATTTACTTACTTCTAAAATATAAAATATGATTTATATATCATATATATTCAGTATATATATATATATATAATAGATAGATAAATGAAATGAAACGCACCGTCCATGGAGACGGTAGTCCGTACGTACGCATGAACGCTGTTTTCCTTTCCTTATTGTCTTAAATGGAAGTAAGTAGATGAAATATATATATACATAAATACAGTAGATTTACCATGTCATATATTTCATTATTATTGCTTATATATACTTTATAATCATTCTTAAATGGTTAACATGCAGAATGAATCTCATCGCGTCGTGGAGACGGTAGTCCGTACGTACGCACGAGCGATGATATCATTTCCATAATTATTGAATTGAATTGGAGTGGATGATACAATATATCAGAATCATTATGATGTTATAATAACTATGTATAGTTATTCTTTACACCATAATACCCATCCATGTAAGGTGTTGGTGGAAAAACAGATTACACCACGGCGTGGAGACGGTATTCTGTACGTATGCACGCGCTGTGATTTCATTTTCCGTAGGATGGATAGATGGTGAATTAGGATTTTTTTCATACTTATAATAACATATCATTATATGAGTGATAATGATGTTATTACTTCATAATGAAACAACCTAATAAGAAGAAGTGGAAGAAGAAATAAAGGTGAAAGAATTGGTAACGTAAATTACCTCTTCTTTGAAGCGCCTCTTTCAGACCTCCTCTTAGGGCACTAAAATTGGTCTTTGAGGAAGACCAGAACCTCTAGGATGTTTCTAGGGAAGTGGAGAAGAGAATTTGGTAGGGGTTGGCCAAGCTTGAAGGCTCAAAGTTGTGTGAGGAAGAGAGGGAGGAGGTGTCCTTTTATAAGGGAGGAGAGGGGCACCTTTGGAATAACAAAAAATATTATTTTATTATAAAGTAAAGTTCGGTTTTAAATAGCTCCAAATTGATTTATTTCGAGGATAAGGTGGGGATGGGTGGAAATACTCTCATCCGATAGGATTTAGACAAGTTTAGGTTATTATTTTAACCTTATCAATTAAGTTAAATAATTTTACTTTTACCGTGTCTTCTTGTGTTCTTATACTATAAGGTTAATAAACTTACTATAAGAAGCCAAACGAACCCCAAATTGTTTATTATTAATATATATAACCTTATATAAGTCATGTGGCCGAACCTTATATTTTTAGGAATAAAATAACAATTAATAATATAATATTTGTTTTAAAAACAATTTTATGTCAATTTTGACACTATTTAGTAATTGATTTTTGTGAAAATCATAACAGAATGATAAGTTCAAAAAAAGTTAATTAAATCAACAATAACATGTCATATTAACCTAGAAAATTAGTTTAAGTCATAAAAAGTCTCAAATTATATTTATTTGAGTATTTATAACATCAATTATGTCAATATTTTATTAATAAGATAATTACTGCATCATCGTTGTGTCATAAATAAATTAAATTATTTAATGTCTAAAAATTACAAATAAACTACCATTATGTATTAAATTTTTTTATCTTTATAATGAATATTTACAATCGAATTTATCTTATGTATAACTTTATATTAATAATGTTTTAGTAAATAAACTTTGATTTTAACTCTTTTAACTCTTCTTTGAATTAAATAATAATAAATGTCCTAATCTAATCCAAGTGGGCCTAAATGGTCATATTTTATTCCTAACCTTGTTTTTGGTCGAATTACACTTATCCAATAGAATTTGTACATGTGTTAGGGTAATAATAATATCATTTTTACCCTTAATTACCCTATTTACTTTTAACCGTGGTAAATAAAAGTAAAAAGTTACTATTCACCAAAAATTATTTTCATCTCATTGAACCACATTTTACTTACTGACATCAACCGTGTCTCTCGGATTTTTTAAATTCCACTCACAGAAGTGGTATAATTAAGTTTTATGAAAAATTCAGTTTTTTTAACTACCACTTAGTGGTTTCACTATTCATCAAAAATTGAAAGTTTTCAGAAAAATACCAAAAATTAGGCCTAATCTATATTTGATATTATGAACTCAAAAATGATTTCTATTTTACCAAATTCAAAACATATAAGTTGCATTAACTAATTTAAAAATTAATTCCCGTCGTCAAAACAAAAGGCGTGTTTTTAAGAGATAATAACTATCAAAAGATTGATACTTGTTTATAACTGGTTTAAATGTGAAATTACATCCAATGACCAACATTGTATTGAATTGTAAAAATATATTCTAAATATACTTTAAAACCACTCAAATTAATAATTTATCACTATTAATTATTTCGATTGAAAAAGTTGTTTTTAATTAAAATTTAGTAATTTTCACTATTCATCAAAATATGAAAGTTATCCGAAAATCACCAAAATTTCACCCTAAGATAATTTCGATATTCCGAATCCAAAAATGATGTCCATTTTGGAAAATAAAATTTACAAAATTTACAAAATTTCAAAAAGTGGTTATTACTATTCATAACTGCTAGTTTTAATAATATTTTAATAGCATATCATTGTTTAGCGAAACATGGTGTTGTGTACAACACACGCTATCGTGGAAGGTTGCGGTTGCGTGTAATTCAATCCAGGTCAGAGATGTGTGTTGTGAAAGCTCCTTTTGGTGTAGCGTATAACACAAGACATTAATGAAATTAAAAAGAATATTTTTCATAAAATCTCGGGGTGTGACATTCTACCCCCCTTAAAATGAATTTCGCCCGCGAAATTTGTCGGGGTTATAAATGGTTTACTACTCGGATGTTTCTTTAATAGAAACCCACATCGTAAAAAGGAATACCAAAACCAATCTTTAAAAACAAAAGTATGAAACGTAACGGTTATCCAAATAAACTAATCACTGGGTTTCCACATAGGTGAAAATATGGATATGGAAGAAAAATCTAACCATCATGTTCTGATGGAGAGTGGTAGAGAACATGGCTATGGAAAAGCCAACAATCAAAAATCCATAAATTTGTGATGATCTAAGGTACCATATAATTAATCAGATATAGGAGCACTAGGACAACATTTTTGGTTTTCAAGATCGTTTCCATAAATTTGAATAATTTGAATTAGAATAAATACTTACTTTATTTTGGTACAATCTCACTGTTGTTTGTGCCTTGAACAATTTCCACTTCATCTCATAAATAAATGAAGTTGAATTTTTTATTCGTGAAGTGTTAGTATGACAGGTCATTCCATCTGTCTCAAACAAAAGGTTAGCAAAAGTTATTAAATATACATAAGTCATTCTTTAGTGAGATTAATCATATATGGTTCCTAAAATGGACTTATACTTCATATATCATACCGCTTAATAAAATAAAACTAGTTTATACTAAACAGGGACTTCCTGTAGGCCAGTGGTAGGCGATAAAGGCCAGTCGCACTTCGATTGTGGGTTCGATTCCCATGGCCTTGTCCGACGCGATGGGCTGTCGCCCATCCTGCAGGTTTTCCTTTTTCTAAAACTATATTACTATAACATCCCATCAATAATATCGAAAAACTTCTATCCTTAAACAATAATATCTTATGTCCAACATAATCCATTCCAATCTTTAGGCTTATCCATAATACTGCAGTCCACTCTCATAATATAGTGAAAACAATTACCAGAGATTTAATACCATCGTTGATCCCCATATATCATAAGATATGTCTTGTTGGTCACATTCCAATCATGTGAATACCTTAATCATGTATTCTCTTGAAAAATGAATACCAATTAAACCTTAGTGAAAACATGAATGCTGTCAAAAGTTAACTCTTTCCACATACCAAAATCCAAAAATTCTATATACTCAAACCATGATATCACTTAGTCCTTATATCAATCATGAGTTCATGAATACTGTCAAACATTTCATTTTTTCTTTATCACTTCATTATGCGCATATCATCCACTTTCCAAAAAATATCTGAATAACCTTTCATTGTTACTCATACCATTCATCATAAACATTCAAAACTTAAGGAAAGACAACATTGTAACAATCCTTAGATGTCTTTTTATTCTATAGTACAACATTACACTTGATAAACAGGTAATCATTCCACTACCTTCTTAAACCATTGACCGAGCTTCAACAATTCTTTCATCTCACATATCATTTGTAGTCTCTTCATCATCATCAACAAAAATACTACCCATACGACCATACCGATTCTCTTCATGAGACATTCCCTTAGGGCATTAGTTTGCATAATGCCCGTACATTCCACATTTAAAACATTTAACCATTGTTGATGTCGTAGCAACACCATTAACCTCATCCATGGTGTTAACTGAAACTTTTCCATTTAACTTACTGGCTTTGTGTCCTTCTTTTCCACACCCAAAGCATCTTCTAGTTCCTTTGAAATATTCTCCTTGATGCCTCTTCCCACATGATTTACATAGGGGAAATTGAACTTTATTTCCTCTATGATCATCATGAAACTCCATCATTCTCTTATTAGCTGAGTCAGGAAAATTACCAAATTTTACTTTATTGATCATATTATGAGATTGCTGATTCGGCATAATAATGATGTTTGGACTTCCAAATCCCATTTCATTTGATTTCTTATGAAGAATATCATTCCATTATCCATCATATCCTCCATTATCATGAATCATCTTGTTTCCAGCCATTTCTAAAACCCAAAAAAAATAGTGTGAGATGAAAAAATCATAATAAAGGGGGAGTAACTTCAATATCTGACATCTTAGGTTAAATTCTAAGATCTTTACCGTAGTGCTAGGACTATATCCTATATGTATACCTATCCTTAGGGACATCCCTATACATACCTTATAAATATCTCTAGGGATCTCACTAACGTTTTCACGTCCTAGTTTCTAAAGGTTGACTAAACCTTTCCTCTGATACCAACTGTAGAGACCCAAAGCTTGACGTACATGGACATTACATTACTTTTGCAGAATACTTAGTACATAACAAAAACACACACACAAGGATCGTAATAGTTTAGTGTCTTTGGAAACTCGGAATATAATCTTCTAATCGTGGTGAAAGATCTTCAACATCTCCCATAAAGATCTTCCCTTTTTTTACCTAAAACCTTTATTTATGTCCTGGGGAAAAGAAAACATAAAAGGGTGAGATCAAATGCTCATTAAAGGTAAACAAAATAAATATCAATCACATCATATTCACAAGAACATAACATTTTAGAAATCTTAACCTGCAAAAGAGAGCATAATTTCATAACATGGGATAAATCATAGTAGTGAAATGAAATTCCAATAATCATAACTTAAAACATGAAACTTGTGGCATACACACATAATCGTAGAGAATCATATCTTATTAGTCAAGACTCATTTCCAAGACTATCTTAGTGGACAAAGTCCCTTTCTGAACCGAGTCACCATCGTTTCAGTCCTGTTTCACTGAACTGGTATAACCTACCATTCCAGCCATGTCTATCTAATGAGATATAAAATCTTTACCCAATGAGTTGGAGGGAGATATAGGTCCCACCCATCTCATAATGATACTATTCTTATGTGTGCCACAAAATCATAAACCATACAACATTTCATAACCCATGTAATAAAAATGGGAATCTTAAACATCAGGACATCATAAAACAATTCAAATACGATAAAGGAATTCATAAAAAATAATTCCATTACAACATAATCAAATCAATGTAATAATAGGTATAAAAACAGAACCCTTTATTATCTTAGATGGAAATTAATTTTGATAAAACACTTGAACTTCATTCTTGAGGAAAATATCCTTTCTACTTCAAAAACATTTTCCTTTCTTAACATGTCATACAATTTTAAACTAAAATAAGTTGATTTCAAATAAACTTGAAAACTTGTAAAGTAATCTTCTTGTAAATAAGGTTCTAAAAATCCATTCATGCCGTATCAGTTAAAAAACATTCTTCTCGTACTTTTGTCGGAAAACTCTAAAAAGTACCTCGTACGAAAAATGACAAAATATTCCTTTCATATATTTTACTAAAAACTCACCGAAGGGTAAAATAGGATTTAAACAATTGTAGGTGAATGGAAATAATATTACATATTGAGAAAACATGGATGTGGATGATAAAATACACCCCAGTAAATACTAAAGTACAAACAATCTCGGATAAAATAATGAGATTGTGATATTTCCCTTACCTTAGGTCCGATTTGCTTCGTAAGTATCTGAACCTCCTGTATAATGATTTAAATAATGTCATTTACTTATTATAGAATCATATTCATTGTTATGATATCATATATGGTTCACTTATGACTTTATATTACCCGTTCTTTTGTAAATTCAATGTTAAAGAGCGTTTTGGGTAAAATTGTTTCATTTATCGTAGGTGTTTGGACTTGTGGTTCTTGACATTATTATTACTTATATCATGATTTACTTACTTAAAGAATATAAAATATGATTTATATATCATATATATTCAGTATATATATATATATATATATAATAGATAGATAAATGAAATGAAACACACCGTTCATGGAGACGGTAGTCCGTACGTACGCATGAACGCTGTTTTCCTTTCCTTATTGTCTTAAATGGAAGTAAGTAGATGACATATATATATACAAAAATCCCGTAGATTTACCATGTCATATATTTCATTATTATTGCTTATATATACTTTATAATCATTCTTAAATGGTTAACATGGAGAATGAATCTCATCGCGTCGTGGAGACAGTAGTCCGTACGTATGCACGAGCGATGATATCATTTCCATAATTATTGAATTGAATTTGAGTGGATGATACAATATATCAGAATCATTATGATGTTATAATAAATATGTATAGTTATTCTTTACACCATAATACCCATCCATGTAAGGTGTTGATGGAAAAACAGATTACACCACGGCGTGGAGACGGTATTCCGTACGTACGCAAGCGCGGTGATTTCGTTTTCCGTAGGATGGATAGATGGTGAATTAGGATTGTTTCATACTTATAATAACATATCATTATATGAGTGATACTGATGTTATTATTTCATAATGAAACAACCTAAGAAGAAGAAGTGGAAGAAGAAATAAAGGTGAAAGAATTGGTAACGGAAATTACCTCTTCTTTGAAGCGCCTCTTTGAGACCTCCTCTTAGGGCACTAAAATTGGTCTTTTAGGAAGACCAGAAACTGTAGGATATTTCTAGGGAAGTGGAGAAAAGAATTTTTCAGGTTTTGGCCGAGCTTGAAGTCTCAAAGTTGTGTGAGGAAGAGAGGGAGGGGGTGTCCTTTTATAAGGGAGGAGAGGGGCACCTTTGGAATAACTAAAAATATTATTTTATTATAAAGTCAAGTTCGGTTTTAAATAGCTCCAAATTGATTTATTTAGAGGCTAATGTGGGGATGGGTCGAAAGCCTCTCATCCAATAGGATTTAGACAAGTTTAGGTTATTGTTTTAACCTTATCAATTAAGTTAAATAATTTTACTTTTACCGTGTCTTCTTGTGTTCTTATACTATAAGGTTAATAAACTTACTATAAGAAGCCAAACGAACCCAAAATTGTTTCTTATTAATATATATAACCTTATATAAGTCATTTGGCCGAACCTTAGATTTTTAGGAAAAAAATAACAATTAATAATATAATATTTGTTTTAAAAACTATTTTATGTCAATTTTGACACTATTTAGTAATTGATTTTTGTGAAAATCATAACAGAATGATAAGTTCGAAAAAAGTTAATTAAATCAACAATAACATGTCATATTAACGTAGAAAATTAGTTTAAGTCATAAAAAATCTCAAATTATATTTATTTGAGTATTTATAACATCAATTATGTCAATATTTCATTAATAAGATAATTACTGCATCATCGTTGTGTCATAAATAAATTAAATTATTTAATACCTAAAAATTACAAATAAAATACGATTAAGTATTAAATCTTTTTATCTTTCTAATTAATATTTACAATCTAATTTATCTTATATATAACCCTATATTAAAAATGTTTTAGTAAATAAACTTTGATTTTAACTCTTTTAACTCTTCTTTGAATTAAATAATAATAAATGTCCTAATCTAATTCAAGTGGGCCTAAATGGTCATATTTTATTCATAAGCTTGTTTTTGGTCGAATTACACTTATCCAATAGAATTTGGACATGTATTAGGGTAATAATAATATCATTTTTACCCTTAATTACCCTATTTACTTTTAACCGTGGTAAATAAAAGTAAAAAGTTACTATTCACCAAAAATTATTTTCATCTCATTGAACCAAATTTTACTTAATGACATCAATCGTGTCTCTCAGATTTTTGAAATTCCACTCACAGAAGCAGTAAAATTAAGTTTTATGAAAAATTCAGTTTTTTTAACTACCACTTAGTGGTTTCACTATTCATCAAAAATTGAAAGTTTTCAGAAAAATACCAAAAATTAGGCCTAAGATATATTTGATATTATGAACTCAAAAATGATTTATATTTTACCAAATTCAAAACATATCAGTTGCATTAATTAATTTAAAAATTAATTCCTGTCGTCAAAATAAAAGGCGTGTTTTTAAGAGATAATAACTATCAAAAGATTGACACTTGTTTATAACTGGTTTAAATGTGAAATTACATCCAATGACCAACATTGTATTGAATTGTAAAAATATATTCTAAATATAATTTAAAACCACTCAAATTAATAATTTATCACTATTAATTATTTCGATTGAAAAAGTTGTTTTTAATTAAAATTTAGTAATTTTCACTATTCATCAAAATATGAAAGTTATCCGAATATCACCAAAATTTCACCCTAAGCTAATTTCGATATTCCAAATCCAAAAATGAAGTCCATTTTGAAAAATAAAATTTACAAAATTTCAAAAAGTGGTTATTACTATTCATAATGGCTAGTTTTAATAATATTTTAATAGCATATCGTTGTTTAGCGAAACTTGGTGTTGCATACAACACACGCTATCGTGGAAGGTCGCGATTGCGTGTAATTCAATCCAGGTCAGAGATGTGTGCTGTGAAAGCTCCTTTTGGTGTATCGTATAACACAAGACATTAATGAAATTAAAAAGAATAGTTTTCATAAAATCTCGGGGTGTTACAACTATTATTGACAAATAAATCACCTTCTCTTTCTATTGTATGTAGTATATCTAGTTTTTATTTCTTTCTATTTTTGGACAACAAAAATATGATCTTGAGCTTTATTTAGAGATCCAAGAATTTTATTCATGCTCATATCCAAATTGGATGATATGGATGGATTCTCATTATTTAATCACACCCATATTTGTACAGAATTAGTTTTTAAACCGTGGGTAATAGATAAATATGCATGAGTAACAATGGATTTATCAGGATAGTCTGTCGCATTCCTCCATGATCGTAAAGTGAAAAAATTAGTGGATTAATTAAATTTATCTTGACACAATTATGAGTCTTTTTGTTAGTAATATTATCATCATTAGTTTGTGTGGTAGCAACTCTTATTTTCCTAAAAACATGTAATGATTCAACTTGGGTGACTTCTTGATTTAAGATCGCTATTGTATTTTAATTGAGTGTGGT
Organism: Viscum album; assembly: GCA_963277665.1. Classification (NCBI taxonomy): domain Eukaryota; kingdom Viridiplantae; phylum Streptophyta; class Magnoliopsida; order Santalales; family Viscaceae; genus Viscum; species Viscum album. The sequence goes on along the minus strand of OY728133.1, from coordinate 1,403,182,462 downwards.
CACTAGAATGGATCATGATCATCTAATAATGTGTTAAAAATAAATGGATAATGAAGACCACTGATGCTGAAAAATGGAAGAAAACTTTCTTTGAAAAATTTAAAAAAAAAGAATTTGGAAACACTATTCCCAAGAAGTTTTTAAAGATGGAAGATCATACATACTTGAGTAATAAACCTAAGAAGTCTAAGACAAGTGCTAAATATAAAAGGATCATTTCTTCTCTCATGGAAGAAGGATAAAAACTTATATTCATGCCAACAAGCCTTTCATGTATGTTAAAATAGAGGCAAGAAATAGCATAATGGAAGATTTGTGCAAGGACAATACAAATGAAGGTGGAAGGGTGCTGGTGTGGGCTGGATGTGGCTGGAGTAGGGCCAAATCATGGAATTACTACAGCGTGACCGCGGCGTGACCGCGGTGTGACCGCGGCGTGTTGGACCGGTCCAGTGACATCTGCGGGGAAGAATCTTCCGGCCAGGAGCGAAGGGAGCGGGAGGAGGCTGGAATGCTGGTGGAAGGGGGCTGGTTGCAGATGTTGGGGGGATGGTGCGGGCTGATTCGAAGGTGGAAGGGGGAGGGGGGGGGGGGGCTGTTGCGGGCTGGAATGTTGGTGGCAGTGGGCTGAAATACAGGTGGAAGGGGGTGGTGTGGGATGGATGTGGTTGGAGCAGGGCCAAATCACGTAATTACCACGGCGTGACTGCGGCGTGACCGCAGGGTGACCGCGGTGTGACCAAACTGAAAATAATGTAACCAAACTAACTCAAACCAATCAAAACTGACTTTAATAATGCATAATTGAGCATGAAAAAAATGAAACTAATGAAACATACCTGATTGGATCTAAAATTAATTTAATTGAACCGAATAGCCCCAAATTGAACAAAATGAACCTACTAAAATTGACATAAACCAAAAAAAATGAACCCAATAAAAAATAACTTAGAAAACCAAAACTGGCCCAAACTGAACCAAGGATTCGGGCCATGAGATGATATTTTAGATGGCCTCATGCTCGTAGGTTGATAGGATATCCCATTCATGTGGTGCTTCACTGTCCTCAACAAGATCCAAAACGCACTACAAAATGATAGAGAACCCTAAAATCACAAAAATCCTAATTAAAATTGAGCCAAAGAATAAAAATGGAAGAATCCTTACCTGAATCTGATGTTGAACTCACTGCCTTCTGTGGTGGTGGGTAGAATCGACCTCATCATAAGTAACCACCTGTAAGTAAATAATAGGAAAAAGAGTGAGATATAACAACTTCTTATATATATGTGATCAACGTGTCAACTGTACTTGATAAATGATACATAACTCCATAATCATAAATGAATAAAGAATATTCAGATTGATATGTAAATCCCAATACTGAATAACATGATCGTTAATAAAGGATTTTTTTTTCAAATGAAATCCAATTTCATTCAATACATACACAACAGAAGCGTTGGAGTAATATTATTCTATATCTGTTTAGTATTCCATAATGGAGTAGGTTGCACCACTATTGATGGGAAACATGAGAGATATAAGGGGATAGTGATGCAGTTTGACACCCCTTGGGTTGTGTTGTATTTTTTGACAAAATGTGGGGACCTTTCCCAAGATTATTTGTTGAAAATATGGAGAGATTAATAGACACCACTAAAGTGACTTTGAGTTAGAAATGTTGACAATGAGATGTGGTGGATGAAGAGTGGTGATTGAGCTTGGCCATGTGAAGGATTTCATATATTTACAACTATAAATGTAGGTGTTTTCAAGTCCAGCATGTAAGATTACACAATATCAGTATGCTTCATGTAAGAAATTCTCTAAGGGATTGAAATTTCTCAATACCCATTCAGAATTATTTCTTTCTCTTGAAGGAAACTTCAGATCCCATCAATAGGCAGATAATTCCTCCATGTTTCCCACTGCCACTAAAATAGGGTATATATGAAATATATGGGGATGAAAAAGTAGGAAGATAGCTCGGTATCTTTTGTCGTGGGGATTTAACTGCTATTTTAATGGTTCATGCCCAGAATCATCAATATTTTCCTCTGCATTTCAAAAATGAGAGGATTCCATGGTGAAATACCATTTACCGGCCTTATTACCACATTTTCTGAATCTTTATCCCCATAAAACCCCCCTTTCACCCTGGACAGACTCCCCCCACTCCTTTTGGACAGACCCCCTCCCACCCTGGACAGAGCCCCCCCCCCCCACTGCAGACCTCCCCTACTGGACAAACTCCCCCACCCTGCACCCCCTTGGACATGTGTCCAGGCCCCCCACTACAGATTGCCCCTACTGGACATACCCCCCACCCTTCAACCCCTGGACACGTGTCCAGGCCCGCCACTATAGACCGCCCCTACTGGACATACCCCCCCACCCTGCACCCCCTGGACATGTGTCCATGACCTTTTATATTTACTAGACACAAAAAAAAACAAGAAAACAAAACAAAACTCTACCACCTAGCATTTACATTTACAAAAACACGAACCCACTAATCATGCTAGAACTATATCCAACCAATAAACCAACAACTCGGTCATCATATGATATAAATATTAATAAAGATAACAGACCTTAAAACTAAAGGATTAATCATTCTTGAAACAAATATTTCCAATATAATAATTCAATCAAACAAGGAAATTTTCATTTAAGAACCCCCCATCTTCATGCAAAACTTTTGCAAAATTTGTGCCACAATACTGCATTCTGTTGAGCCAAAAAGAGGAGGGAATGGTTTCTAATTACTATGACTACAACCATAAAAAAGCTAACCAAATTCCCTTAAAATGCAATCAGGCTTTGGTGAACACCCAGTCTTCAACTAGAAGACTACCAGTTTCTATTTTAATTTCTTATATATATGTCTCTAAATATATTTGTGTGGAATGGGACCCATACCAGCTTCATTGCAGCATAGGGATAGACATTGGCACCTCTAGAAATAAGAAGCCCAAGCTATTCAGTTAGAAGATCCAAGTTCTAAGAATTATCTTTTGTACAGACCCCCCCCCACCACTCTATCTTGGACATCCCCCACCCCCTCCCCCACTACAACCCCCCTGGACAGCCCCCCTAGACACCCCTCCCCCTGGACAGCTAAAATCCAACTCCTTCCAGACAGACCCTCCCACTCCTTCCTGGACAGACCCCCCCTCATTTTCTGAATCTTTACCCCCCTACAAATCCCCCCATCCAATCCCCCTGAAAATCCTCCCCTCTCAGTTTGCACAGATTTCATCCGGAGTCTAAATCCATTATTTGGAATCCATCCAGTGCTACATCTGAAACAAGAATTAGGCATTCATCATGGAACCAAATATTCATTGGTCTATTGAACGTTGGTCTTATGTAGTCTTCAAGATAATCCAAGGGTCATTCTTATGCAAGACCATGGACCTTCCCACAAGAGAGGTCATTTAACATGAAACCAGGTTGATAATCCCCACCATAATTGTATAATTATTATTACCACATAGAACTCACATCATTCTACCTAGACCTCGACTATTCCTACACTGAACACAATGAATAAAAATGATTGTCAATTCACACTTGATTTCCAAGATACTACCAAGTATTGTATACACCTAGATTACCTAGAACAAAACTTATTGCATTCAATGGTTGACATGAGTTCTGAATTTCAGTAACCTAGGTGTGGGATTTGAATTTTGACCTAGATAGTTTTTATCCCCTCATACATTCTGCTACTTCAAGCCATAGTATTCATAATAAATGAAAAACTCTCATCAATCACACAATGGTACCTATATCTATCATTGATTTTGTCTTACACCACGGAGACATCTGCACACACACACACACTCCTTTGGGATACCAAGCCCTATAATATTCACATTGAACACATCAGTTTCCAACTATATGGGTGACCCTAAACTAAATTCCCCAATAACCTACTATCACCACCTCCTTGGAGATCATCCACATAAATAGAAACATTCTCAATGGTCATCTCACCACCTCAATCTATCGTTTCAATGGACCCCGCATGTAACCAAAACGTGAATTCTCATTCAACAATTCATTCCCATTAACTCATGATTACAATACTCTTTACTATAACATAGTGATTCCCCCATGAGTCAAGGACCTCTAGGCCTGGACACACATTCCATCAAATTTTCCCCATTCTTGCAGCCTTCAAAACACCATCAACTGTATTAGATTATTGTATCTAATATTGATCTTTTTTTCAATCATATTGATGTTACTCAACATCAGCATAAGAATATTGATCTTGCTCCTAATTCCATTTAATCTTTAGATATGAAATCACTTCCGGTGCCAACATAAAAGGCCTTACCTCTTCCATAGATTTCATTTTTTTACTAGAAGATCTAGTAGCCTAAGGGAATCGATAAATTTGAATAATACTTACAATGCATTATTATTTTACCTTTACTGATTGGATAATTCCATGACTCACTGATGTATTTCTTCCAATTACTTAATCTAAACCCAAATGGAACTATCGCATGATGATCCTAGTTATAGTCTAAAAAAAATTCGGAATCTACTTATTTATCACTCTGATCTGGTTCTGATTAGTTATTTGAACCAACCTGCTTCATTTTTCACCTAAGAATGACTATCTTCCACCCTTAAGGATCGTTATCACCCTTGAAATTTTCATTCAAAACTTTTAAAGGGTTGTGAATATGGATTGAGTTAGGGGGATCACATCTCAGAAGACAACTACATTTCGGAATCACTGGTATCTGGACCATAAAATGTCTAAGGATTTAGTTCTGCCACATTTTTTCCCAAAAAAAAGCTATAATAATACTATAAACACCAACCTAGAATGTTGAAATATGAACTGAATCTAATGGAATCAGACTATAGTAATTCAAAATTCTGAAAGTAGTGATCAGAACAACACCATCATCAAGATCCTTCCCTTTGAACCCATTTATAGAAGTCGCGGATTCGGAATAGGTGAATATAGCAGTGGAGGAGCTTGGCTCTGCCTCTCCCATGACTTGCATATCCCACTTGGATCTTTCCAAGTCTTTCCTCAAACTAACAATGATATATGTGACCATTATTTCTAGTTCCAGTGACCTCACCCCCTTCCAGTGAGAATCATTTATTATGCTGCCTTTGATTTATGAGTTACCTATTGAGAGGCATACATGATGTTAAACTTTCTCCCCATGATGGTAGTTGGATATATCATGACTCATGTGTCTACATGATGAAAAGAATTCATCCCAAGATTCATAGCAGACCTGCTACTTAAAACAAAGCTCGCCTTAAATATCAATACAGATACAATCCATCGGTACCTTTGATACATCGAGATCAACACATATTTTAAGAGAAAAAAGGTGGAAGAAAGTTATGGTGTGATTATTATTACATAAGAAGTGGCCAACATATTACCAAACAATTTAAGAACACCAAATTCTGAAATGGGGATGTAGGATGGGGACGAAAATCCAAATCACCATGGAGGGAAGATCCTATTTTAGGTGGAACTTGAAAAACCAATAGAAAATTGAGAAGTTTAAGCTAGTGAAAGCATGTGGAGCTTTCAATCAGGCAGAGATAAGGGCATCTTCAGTTGAAAAATGAATCAAAAGTTTCCACAGATCCATAATCCCTATAACCACCCATTTAAGAAAACCACATGAATAAAAAATAAACATATCAAAGGTTTCCATCGAGGGGAGACTATTGCTGAAGTGAGCCACAAATATGAGATTCAATAGAAAAGAATCATTTAAAAAATCTAGGGGGAAACTAAAGTCTTAATAATTTCATCATCACATGACATAATTTTAGGGCTAATTTCAATTTTGGGAAGCTGGGAAAAAGGCTAGTGTTGATGAAGGGGGATAATGGCCAGAACTATGAATCCGGAGTAGTCAGGATGAATCCTCCCCCCAACCCAAGAGAGGGGGGACCAGAGGGGAATCCATGTAGCCTACAACATTATCGAAGGAAGCCACATGATCGAAATAGGTCTATCCTTAGAAGTAGACAAACATAAGAGTTCAGTCAAAATAATTTCATCAAAAACTCATATTAGTGCTTACTCCCCAATAAGCCTAACATCTCAACCATTCCAAGTCTAATCACACAACCACCCATAAACTAGCATCTTCTTGAACCCAGAGTGTATACTTGTACTCCATTAATCCAAGATCAGACCATTTAGGATCATAATCATCTACGTCATTGGGATTCATACCCAAAAACAGTCAGGCCAAGTATCCTACTAATCCTTCCCTTTGAAATCCAAACCTTAATACTGAAACGCCTAAAGTGATTTTCATCATGGAAGCCTAAAGAATCCCCATGCCTATACCACATACTCGATAATACCTATAATGGACCAATATCATAATTTAAATCATCTACCCATGATTTTGTCTCTAAAGGAACTAAAAATCCCAGGCTAACGCCTCTATTAGATTACTATAATATACCACATCTCATCTCAAGCATAGTACCCGAATAACCAATATCTTGAGTCATATCTCAAGGGAATTAGGCCCTCCAACATAGCTGAATAACCACATATCACATAGGTCAAAGCTCATAGGGAAACATCTATTTTTTCCCATTTGAAATATCTTAATACTACTAATGTAGTAACACCCACTCTAAATTTCTCAAATATACACATATCAAGAATTACATGAAAATCACCATACTACTAGAGAACTGGTCCTAAACTAAGGTTATACTGTCATCCCCAATCCTCACATCATCCCAATTTTCAATATCATCCAAGATATCTCAATCAATATTGAAACTATAGGCTTCTTCCCAACCTAAACCTACGATTAGTGAATTATTCTCAGGTTCCCAAGCATCATGGCCACCCAAGAAGTGTTTGAGTTCAAGAAAGTAGAGAAACACTAATAAGGTACTATGCATAACCAAAAAAATATAGTATATGGGTAGATGATATGCTCAGTTGAATAAATAAATAAACTGTGGAAGCATAAATAAATACCCATCATTGATCCTTGGGCTATAACATGACACTCAGTTATTGGTTATACCTGCTTTGGTTAGTGTCAGAGTTTTTTTTAGCATGTCACATGATCATTGCCACTAGTACGGATCCCAATACAAATGTATTATAAGGTGAAATCATCGATTTCATGGAGGCAATTCTAGTAAATCTAATTGTATGATGCGCATGCCTAATTCCAAGGAGTGTGTTCTAGGAAATATTATAGTATCGAGCATATAACAGATTCCTAGGGGGATAGGCATAGAATATCCAGTAGTATCGTTAATAGAATCGATTCCTTGGGGGATGACCCTAGGTAATCATATTAACCCAAAGATGGAATCCCAATATCCTGGTAATTATATATAAACCCAAATATTGAATATAAGGGGATTTCCCAACACATTCATATTGTATCAGGATCAACATCCAGAGCCTTGGAGCACATCCCAAGCATCCTATTTTGACCACACAAGTGAATCCTAGGTAAAATCTTGGGTATTCCACTTAAATACTTGAAGTTAGTGTGTCCCTCCCATAATATCTCATATAAAACATTATATACAAGTTATCAATCTTCTCAAACTCATCTCAAAAAACAAGGGTTTCCCTCTCAAGCGCATGACCTATTATCATCGCTAATACCATATCATCATCTCTAATGCCATATCTGTCTCACACACAATTGATTTGGGTTCAAAAGTGACACCTACAATCATCTATAATCCTTATTTCATGCACCCTCACAAGGTTCAAAATCACTGAGGCACCCTCATGGGTTCCCTAGGTTACGTTATAGTACGAACACCCTATGTGGATTCCTTTATCAAAATCACATCTATCATGTCAACACCCACCATTGGGAATCACGTCCCTCAAAATAGTCATAAAAATATCACGAACACACTATACTCATATGAAAAGCCTCACTTGATAAGATCTAAAGAGATGGAAACCTTCCTATATCACTTTCCAAGTCACACTATGTCAGTTCGCTCACCAAACCTATCATCAATTTAGCTAAATTATACCCACCAAGGTATCTAAACCTCATTAGGGGAGGAACACCTTCCTGCACTCATCTCTACCAGCATGAAGGTTTTAAGGCATATTAAGGATCTTTCATGGCCTACTAGGTATAATAACTATATCTCATCACATCCCTCCACTTGAAGGTCACCAAGGAACCTAGACTAATGTCCACTGTGCTTATATAATTCAATTTATTTTATATACACCCTGTATGGGGTTCATGTTTCTCAAGGCATTAAATTATACTTATACTCTTAGACATATTCTGTCGAGATATATAGTCAGTTCACAATGGTCCATCATGGACCTTGGCACTTTCCACATTTAATTCAAATGAATTCCATTATAATTAAAATAATTAATTAATTTATAAAGGTTAATCTCTTGAGGTGGTGAAACTACACACATCACACTTCACATAAATCCTGTATTAACCAAAGGGTTATGCCCAAGAAACCACTGACCTTAATTGAAGTTTTTTCCTTTAAATAAGCATGACCACCTTCTAAGCTTGTATAAGATCTAGCATCAACTAAGGCTCCTAACCTGGCCCCGAAATTACAAAAAATCAATTATAACATTTTATAATTAATTATATTATCCAATTAAATTAATTATATTGATTATTATTTATTTAATAATTTAAAACAAAAATACATAAATGCTTAATCAATCACTAGGCTACCTCAATGCACCAAAACCATGAACAAACACACATGGAGGTTCCATGGAATACACCCGATACTATCATGGGAAAATCCAAAAAATGGTATCTATTTAATAGATGATTTCAGTAAATTTAGCTGAAAACCATAAATAAAATCATCAGGTAACGTACCTTTGATGACATAGCATGAAATAACAAACAAACTTTATCTCAAGACATCCTCTCTCTACACCAGGAAAAATCCCCATCATGTGGGATAATTTCCACCATCCTTTGGTAGAAATTTCCAATAAACCCCAACATAAATATTCTAAAATTATATACTATGGATGGAAACCAAAAAAAGGAAAGGGATGGAATAACTCACTCGAAATCATCATCGAATAATTCCAGAAATCAATCCCCTCTGAAGGTGGATCAAAGGAGGGACAATGAGGTAGAACCATCAAGAACTGGCATTCTCCTAATATCCAAAACCCTTTAAACCCAAATCACCTTGATTTCAAATAAACGGGACTTACCCCATGTAAAAAAGAAAATTCGGATCCTTTCATGGAATGAACAAAGGGTTCATGGAATGATTTACCTTTCACCTGAGTAGCTTTCATGAAGGAGTAACCGCAGCAATCTTCAGAGAAAGTGTAGGTGCTGGCTCGCGCGGATCCCACTCAAGGAAGGTCTCAGTTCGGCCGATTCACTCATTGGAGGAGGAACACGCAATGAATGGGGTAGAGGAGGAGACAAACATGCAAGGAAGGGTATGGAAGGGATCACACGAGGGAGTGGTGAACCGAGTGGAGAATCTGGTGAGGATCGGCCGAGGGAGAATTCACCAGTTGGTGACAAGGGAGAAAGGTTTCGTGGGTGGGAGATGAGTCTTGACGAGGGAGAGATGAGGGTGGTAGATGAGTCCCAACGCTGGAGAGATGCGGGTGGGATATGAGACGCGATAGAGTTAAACTAATTGAATAACTATTTACACGGACTCAGTTTAGCCGTAGGTTTATCTATTCTAATGTCGTGGTTTTCAAATAACCGTGGTTAAATTTTAATCTATATCCACACACCAATTGAACTGTGGCTATAGGTCCGTGGATATAGATCATTTTTCTAGTGGTGAATGTTCTTTTTCATGGTTGGAATACGATTTTCCAAACTGTAAGACCCAACTGTGCATCCCCACATTATAAAAACCTATACCTTTCATACATAAATACTATATATTATTAATGGAATATTCATTTAATATCAATATAATCCATGTCATAACCATAAATTTTTGGTTTCTTTGAAAACTTGGATACATAAAAAACTAGTATATACAAGATCTACAACATTTCCTATTATGTTTGTCCCAAGTAGTAAACTTATTAGAAATATCATACTTCAAGCCTTTCTCATAACTTGGGGAAAGAAAATATAAGAAAGGGTGATTTCAAATTCTCAGTAAGGGTAAACATAATAGATATCAATCGATTATCATAAATGATCATAAAAAAAGTATTAGGATATGATAACATAATCATAACATACATGAGTCATATCCAATCAGTCACAGATCATTAAGCATAAATCATGGAATAAGGATTTATCATAACATAATAAATAATAAATAAGATTATGGAATCATAAATACTGAATCACATGCTATGAGAACATAAAATAAGTATAAGGAATAAGTTTTAGAATTCACGTAATCATATAAAACCGCTTCCTTAGTCAAGGTTCTCTCCCAATACTTTCATTGTAGAAAAATTACCATAATAAAAATGTCTACCTAGTCATTTCCAATATTATCGTTGGAGTAAATTCCATCAATTTAACTTTATTTTATATTTATATTTTATTAACTCCATAATATCTTTATACTTTCTCAGCTCTATCATAATTATCCAATTCATTGGATGGAAATAATGAACCCACCCATCCTTGGTTTACAATGTAACCACCTGTCCTCGGTTTATAATAGAAACAAATATACCTGGTTTATAAAAAACCACACATCATTGGTTTATAATAAAACAAAAAATTATTTTTATAATGGAACCACCCATAACATAATCAAAATCCATTGATATGTATACCACAAGATCATACAAACATTTATAATTACATTGAAGATTAACTCTTGGAAAAGAAAACAAGTTTCATCAATATTTCATTATTATAATAATATAGAATATAGATAAATAATAAAAATGGATACATAAGATCATATCCCTAGTAAATCATAAGTAACATCAAAATATGTTGTTATAGATAAAAATAGATTTAAAAATGAAAAAAACATTTCTTGTGTGAAATACCCTTTTCATTTTTAAATAACTTATTTAAAATAAAAAAAGATTCAAAATACTCTGTAAAAAATTTCATTAAAAATACATTGCAAACTTGTTAAATAATCTTCAAAGGAAAGATAATACATGATGGTGGGAAAATTCATTCATGTAGTGTGCATAAAAACAAATAATCCTTTCACATTTCTAGTAGAAACTAAAAAGTACATTATTTAGGAAATGATAAGAATATTCTTTTAAATCATTCTTATAGAAATTAAAACACGGGTATAAATTAATTTATTAAATCTTTGTACAATATTAAAAACATTTTAATGACAATATGGACATGGAAAAAATATTCTTGACCGAAGAGGAACAACAAGGTTGGTTTTCCTTAAAAATATTCTTTTAGAACTTCAAGTACATAAAGAAAGGAAAATGAAATTAAAAAAATATAATATACATAAATAAGAACAATATAATAGAATAAATATTATTATATATATATACATAATATAATTTCATCATAAAATATTAAGCATAAATAATCCTCGTGAGAAATAAGTTTGTAACACAAAACCATTACCCCTTTGGTAACTTTCAAATCAAAACCACTTGGTTGAATTTTTTTGAAATTTAAATTTAAATATAATTAATTAATTAGGATCCATGATATAACATGTCGAATTATCAATATATAAACCTCATAAAAATAAATATTTGTATAACATAAAACCAGTCTCAAAGAAACAAAATTGTGACGAAGAACCCTTACAACTTTGGTAATATCTGAATAAAAACCTCATGAAAGAGAGATCCTTATATGTATTTTCAAATTCCCATAAATTTTTATGAAAATAATCATAAAATACCTTAATATTAAGTATATACACCACACAAAGAAAACAAGTGGTGAATATGGAATGTGTCTCACAGAAATTAAATTGAGAGGGGAAACCCTTACATTATATACAAATTTATCCATAAGAACTATAACCTCATATATAATAAATTTTTATTTATTATATTTATATACAATAATAATATTAATACATATAATATCATATATGATCCAATTATATCATTTGAACACATTTTTATTTACAACTCTATATTAAAGTCGTCATTTCGGGTCTTAACTGCATCGTTTTTCATTTATGTTTTTGTTCAGAAGTTATGGTCATTGAAATTTTATCATTGTTCATTCATATATAAAATTTTAATAATTATATAAATATAATATATATTTATTATATACATATTTATAACAATTAATATTAAATGGTGATGAAAAATGAATCACATCACTTCATGGAGAGAGTAATCCGTATGTACACATGAGTGACCTTTCCACTTTTCAGTGGATGGAATGAAAGAAAGGTAAATGATAATTCACCATTAAATTATATTTATTATATTATAAACACCATATATTTTCATTTAATACATCCTTATTACCATCCATGTAAAATAGAAATGATAAACAAATCATATCGCTTCGTGGTGGTTGTAGTCCATACACACGCATGAGCGACATTATCATTTACCAATGGGTCAGATGTTAAGAATATACATAGGATATTATAATAAAAAAATCATAATTATGTTATAAAAATAATATGCAAACATTAAATACATCAGTATAGCCATCCTTTAAATATGGTGATGGACAATGAATCATATCACTAAGTGGAGTTAGTAGTCTGCATGCACATACAATCAATACTTGTATTTCCCATTTGATGGAGAAGTGGTTGTAAATGATTGTGAAATAATCATAATAAAATATAAATATATTTATTATAATGAAATCATATGTTTTTATAGATATAAAATTTTTATATAATTTCTAATAAGAAATAAAATTGAAAGATCTTGGTTAAGATTTATACATCTTCTTTAAGAGAACACCTTTGGTTTACACCTTAAGACTTGAAGGATTAGTATTAAGAGAATAAAGGAAGATATGTGATTAATTTAAGGAATATATGAAGGATTTTAGATGGTATTTTTGTATCTATAATGATAGAATGGTGTGAATAATGAAGGATAAGAGGTACCCTTTTACAAGTGAGGGGAGCGATATACATTAAATTTCTTAAAATATTTCAACGATATAAGGTCACTTTCATGCTAAAGTGGATCCAAATGGGAAAATATTTTAAATTAGTATAATATAAGTTTTAAATATCTTCAAATAATAAAAATAATACAATTTTGGGTGGAAATACTACCATTATATCTTGGTTTAACTCTATGATAAACCAGTTTTAACCTTAACTCTAGTAACAAAATTTTACTATTTCTCCTATTAAACATGAAAAAAATTAAGATAAAACTATTAATTTATATTAATTATTATTATTATAAATATGGAATCTATTTTATGAGAATATATTTCTATAATTTCTATAATTTAATTTTAAATAAGCACGAAAACCGTAATGAAAACCTGTTTTAGAAAAAATAATTTTAAGCACAAAACATAATTTAATTTCATTACTTTCCTTTTAAAAATCATAAAATTAATGTTAAAATATATTATTGAATATTTAGTCAATAAATTTTGTTATGACCATTAATAAATAGATATTAATTTAATTTATTAACATAAAAACACATTGCGAGCATAAAAACAGTTTTTAGAAAAATTTGTCTTTGAGACCAAATAATTAACTCATACCAAAATATAGTATAATTACGATTCATATTTAATTATTTATATAGTTTATAATTAAAATATAATTATTTTAATTTAATATTAAATTAAAAACATAACAGTACTCTTACTTGGAAAGAAATTCCAGATTTTACAAAAAATCGATATTTTCATTATTCACTGAAAAATAAAACTTTTTAGAAAAATCATAAAAATTCACAATAATAAAATAGTTAAATAATTATTTCAAAAATTATATTCATTTAATAAAATAAAATTTACAAATATGGTGAAAATTAATTATAAGGTTCATGTGAAAAATGTAATAAAAACCATTTTTGAAGAAAACATATTTTTAAAGTATAAAATGAATTTAATGAAAATTGAATACTTATTTATTATGTATTAATAACTAAATTTTCATTAATTAAAAAATTTATATATATATATATATTATAATGTAGTTATTACTATTCATACCTTCTAATTTAATAGCCAGATTATAATAGTTTACTAGATCACAGTTCATATAGACCTATGGTTTCGTGTAGGGAAAGCTATAAAACACTTAAAATTTATTTAAATAAAAATATATTCTAAAATCTAGGGGTGTTATATGGTTATTTTTTAATTTTCAACCACATGTTTGCTTCAAGGTTTTCTAAATTGTGTGACCTAAGCATGTGGCATAATTAATTAAATCTAAAATTTTGTTTTAAGACCCAAAACTTCATCTAAGACCCTCATTCTTCTTCTTATAGCTATGTTTATTGAACTTATAACATCTAATAGGTGATTTTTGTGATTATTTACCTTATAAAGCAGGATATTAGTGAACTAGAGAATGTTTTATCTTAGAAATCAAAGGTTAATACATCGATTCTATCCTAGTTCAAATCCTCCCATATTATTTTAAAAGTTACCCTAGACTAGGGATTCCATGCCCGAATCTATGGGATGTGATGTGTTTTGATATTTTTTTCTTTTTATCCATTTTGGTAAAGACCAGAAGAGACTATATCCATAAGATTAAAAGGAATTTCTTCATATTGAAACTGTTGGAGGTAAGTGGATTCCCTCTCATTCCACTTCTATCCGGAACTTGATGGATTTGTTTTCTGAAATTGACTTCTCATATTCTTTGATGGAAAACAATAATGAAAACCATTTTTAATACCCGTTTTTTTTAGTTCTTAATTTATGGGATTTATGTGTCACCCAAAATAGGTTTTATGAAATGCTTTAATGAGTATTTTTATCAAATAATGAATTGGGTTATGATAATATGGCCTGATCATGATTGGTGTGTTTTCATAATAAATTGGAGGGTATCCTTGTTGGTTCATACATGGTTAATATTCCACCAAGGGAACACTTGATTGTACCTCTAAGTTATTTCTTGGAACTAGTGGGATAAGGTTTTTACTCATGATTTGGACTATTATGATAGACTACTTTGATGAGAGATGCATTAGGTTGTGTGTTGCATCGGTGTGTGTTTTCGTTCTGTGGTTTTTATTTTGGTGTAGGTTATCTCTAAGCTTTTATATTTATCACTATTGATAACTGGCTTTATACTCTCTACCTATTTTATATAAATTATAATAAACTTTTCTTTTCTTAGTGTAACAATCTAGGTAATTTTAGAATAAACTAATTTAATGTATTATTAATATTAATTATTTATATTTTATAGAGTTATATTCATTTTAATAATACTATTTAATTTTTTAGTCAAATGTAAAAATATTTATTTTCAACCAAATTTTATTTTCACATATTTTATAGTTATATTTAAAATATTTATTTCCAAATCATAGAATTTTAATTTGAACTAGGCATGTAAAAATTATCTTAGGATGAATTTTTGATAATTTTTTTGATAAGATTGTTTTTTCAATTAATATTGATAAATACCACTTTTTATTGGAAATTATATTTTATTTTCAATTATATAAAAATAAAAATTGTATTTTGTATTTTTTTAAAATTTTTATTAGTTCATTTTTAATTTTTATTAAAAAAATCCAATTATGAATTTAGAAATGAATTTTATACTTGAATTTAGTATAAAAGAATTTTATACATAAAGGGAATGTTTCTGAAAGAAATTTTTTCATCACATTTTTCGAGTTAAATTTTTAATTAAATCCTTCAACTAATGTATTTTTAGTATTGAAAAATGGATTCAATACTTGGAATTAGGGGGCCCAAATTTTGTAAATAGTACTCTTTTATTTTTAGTCTTTATGAATAATAAATTTTGTAATTTTGTTACCATGGTAAAGGGTAAATCAGATAATTAAGTGTTAAAAATAATATAATAAGGACTAAAAATAACCGTAACACCATCCTTTACCCTATTGTATGAATTTATTCAGACATTTCCATACAAGTCTCTAAAATATGGAAAATATTTTCCATATTTCATTTATTTTTACCTTTATAATATTTAAGTGAATATAAATCCAAAAATTTCACACTCTTACTTTTAATAACTATAATATTTTTAGCATTGGGATAAAACAAGTATATATTCAGTTATAAATATTTATTTGAAAGATAAGTGATTTTTTTATCATGATAATTTATTTATAATTTTTAGTAAAGAAATAATTACCTTAAAATATTATGCTACATTGATGTAGTAGTTATTCAATCAATAAAAAAATAAAATAAACGATTTTAAAATATTAAAATTTATATAAATTGAAACAATTATTGTGTTCCAAATTTTATTAGATAAATTTAACATAATAGGGATATGTTAAATGATTATATTAAAAACCATTCTTTGTATTCACTACTGCAAATCAGTCCTTTAACAACGTCGGTAAAATGGATTTTTCAATACTATAGAAGAACTGATAATGTAAGTTATGTTAAATGGTTGGCTTTAACAACGATCGTAAAAAGTGCTGATAAAGGGCCCCTTTAACAGAGCTAAACAAAGAACTAATAAATAGGGCCTTTATTACAAATTTTTTAGCACTGTTAAAGGACACTTTTATGAGTGCTTTTTTTAGTAGAGTTAAAGGCCATCTTTAACAGTGCTAAAAAAATCACTGATAAAGCCCCACTGATGAAGGGCATAATTTTTTTTCATGCCCCCTTATCAGCATTTCCCCCCACCCCTTTATCATCGCTTACCCCACCCCTTTATTAGGGATTTATATAATACCACCCCAAGCGTGTGCCCCTACCTCTAGAAGGTTTCAAACCTGAGACCTCCAACTTATACCCCAGTGCCATTTTCACTACACTATAGTATTTTGTTTTAAATTTTATGATATTTCAATATATTAATATATATTTCATTATATTTTTTATCCATATATTTTTATATTTATATATATATATTTATATATATAGTTATATTTATATATATAGTTATATTTATATATATAGTTATATATATATATATATTTAAATACATATTTATTTATATATATATATATATATTAAAGGGATATTAACTCTAAAAACCATTACAACACATAAATACATTAAGAAAATGTGAAAACCCTAAACCCCAAAGAACCATGAAATGACCATAACTTCTAATCCCAGAGTCCATTTCAGATCCCAAACTCGTCAAATAAAATATCATGAAATGATATTCTATATGATATACGATACATGCCAAACGGACACCTGGATCAAAATTTATAGCCATTTAAATTTTAAGAAACCAGGGTCGACGACAAAAAACTCATTTTTGGAGGACTTCTGGGACCTTTAGGGTTGAAAAACAATACAAATATCTTTGACCTTAGACTAAGACCATCTATTTTGAAGATATCAACAAAAACTTTTATTTTATATGTGGTAGATCCCAAATGGAAACCCAGATCAAAATTTATGGTCGTTTGATGTTAGAGCTACATTTTCAACTTATTTTAGATCTTTTATTAATTTTTTGTTTTTATTTTCATATTGATATTAAATTACTACTACATGGTAATAATAAGCATATTATTAATTAAAAACTATTTTTTAATTTTTTTTATAATTTATTTACACTAAATATCTTATATATTAAGAGTAAGTGCCAACTTACCTTATCTAAAACATAATTTCAAAAATATATATTATATTTATATCAATATAAATATATTTATATATTAATATATTATTTTTCAAGATTTTTTTTGAAGTATACTTTTATCAGCTCTTGTAAAAAAGCAATGACAAAACACCCCCTTTATCAGTTCTTTTTTACATGTGGTGATAAAGACCCCATTTATCAGTTCTTATAAAAAATCACTGATAAAGAACCCCCTTTAACAGTGATTTTTGTAGCACTATTATATCCCCATTTAGAAGCACTAAAAAGTGCTGTTAAAGACCCCCTTTAATATCATTTTTAGTACTATAAAATGGGGTCTTTAACAGTGTTTTTAGCTAGCACTCGATAAACCATGTTTTATAGTAGTTATTGATGTCTTTGATGTAAAATTAAATGAATAGTTCCAAATATTAATGATATTTTATAATAAATAATATTTTATTAAATAATTTAAAATTCATTTAAATCTTAGTTTTGGCAAAAGTTTTGGTATAAGTTTTAAAATATCAAACATGGTCTATTTAAGGTCCAATTTTCCTTTTATACTAACTATATTGACCTCTAAAGAGAAAAAACGTTGTTATCATAGTAATCATCAAAAAGGGTTTACACTGGTTAAAACAAAATGAAAATGTTAAAAAAATTATGTAAACTTATCCAAATATTACTATATGAGAGTATTTATACTCATAATAATCTTATCTTTAAA
Organism: Viscum album; assembly: GCA_963277665.1. NCBI lineage: Eukaryota > Viridiplantae > Streptophyta > Magnoliopsida > Santalales > Viscaceae > Viscum > Viscum album. Next base: position 1,403,164,029 of record OY728133.1, on the reverse strand, counting down.
TAATATCAATTTTTATCCATTTAAATATGAAAATTAATTTATCTTAATTAAATATTTTAAGAAATTCCTAGAGTATCCCTCCCCTCTCTTATAAAAGGGAACCTATTCTTCTCTTTTATTCATGTTTCAAAATCCTTTTTTTCATCAAATACCTGACCAAATAACTTTCTTACATACCTCCCCCATTCCTAGATTCCTTTTATTTATCATAAAACAATCTTAGTAAAGATTTTTGTGTAAACCATAAGAGGTTTTCGAAGAAGAGGTATAATTCTTAACCAAGCATTATCATTTTATTTATTTTTTGAACTTATTCAAATATTAATTAACCATGATGAAATAATTAAAATTATATCTCCCATATATCTATATGTTTTTAAATTAATGTAATGTCCTATATACATCACATATTTTGTCAAATGGGAAATGAAACCATCGTTCGTGTGTTCGACAGACTACCGCCTCACAAATTGATGTAATTAATTTTCAATCACCACCCCTTACTACTAGTTATAATGATTGGTTTAATATATATATATAAATATAATATTCATGAAATATTTTTCATCCTGAAAATATAATATATCATTTAATTTCTTTCCTTTCCATTCACTAAAAAATGGTAATGTTGTTTGTGCGTACATGTGGATTACCACCTCCATGAAGAGATGTGATTCGCTTTTCAACATTAAATCACATAGATAATATATTTAAGTATATTTAAATAAATAATATGGTATTTATGATATTATGGTAATTATTTAAATATAAAATATTACTTAACTTATTTTCATAATGGTCTTTGAAAAATGGAAATGTTTCTCATGCGTACATACGACCTACCATCTCCATGATTGTAACATAGTTAATTTTTTATAACCATATTTCATGACTAGTTTTAACAGTATAATTGATATATAAAAATTATAATTATGTAATTATTATTATTCTAGAAATGATTAAATAATTAACTCTTTGACCATAGTCAACCCACAGAAGTAATTTTGGAATTATGAACCGAATATCATGAAAACATCTAACATGAATTTCATCGATTAACAAATTAAATATAGCATGGTAAGAGATAAAATAAAAAGGAATAATAAAATTTAAAAAGGTTCTCAAGTAAGTAATTAATTAATATAAGTTTATTATTCATGGATATAAATAATATACATGATGATTCTGACTCACGATAAGAGACTTTCTTTTAGAAAACATATTTTAAAGTTTTCCTTCCAAATTTTTCCTTCCAGGTACATATTTTTTAAATTATTTATAGATTTATTTATATAGAAATAAAATAATTTTAATGTAAATTTTAATTTATAATTTTAATTTCTTCTAAAGGTTTCCAAAAGAAATATTTTTATAATTTTTTGACTTTATTTATAAAAATACAAAAACAATGTTCTATTTTAACATTTTAGTTGGGGTCCTGGCCCAGTGGTTAAGGATAAAATTTCATTATACATCAACTAGGGATAAATCCATGGACTTCTCAAATTGTTGGAGTTATTTCTTCCACTTCATCACATGGTGTGGTGATCCAAACTTATTGGAAAGTGACAATGCATCCGATGGCGAGGGCTGTTTTAGGTAGAGGGATTCCTCAACGGAGGCAGGTGCAGTTGAGGACACTAGGGAGTTTTGTGGAAGGAATCCTCTTGATGGTGTTTGTTGGATCATGGAAGGAGATGGGTATCATATGGTGTCAATTACATCTTGAAGTGTCATTGGGATTACGATGATGGCATGCAATGATTGCAGTGGTTATTGAAGGTGGCTGGCTTCTCGGATGGAGTTTATGAAAGTGATAATGGTGACATGTTTGTTAGGGATGGTGTATAATGGTTGATGCACTGAATAGTTTGAAAAAATAAATGGTATTATGGTCCTTTAATATTGGGATAATACCAAATGGGCCTTGAATGGTCATGTAATGATATACATCTACCCAGAATAATTAGAGGATTATTTTGTGTCAATAAAAAGGGGGGAATTCCACCTACCTATTAGAAAAGTTATATTTTAATGTATATGGGGATTTTTTCCTTCACCATAATCATTATTTTATTTTTGGATTCCATTACAGGATTCCATGTTTTCTTTAAATAAAAACCTCCCTTCCCTATATTATGTTTATTTTAAAAAATGATTTTATAATGGAATGGATATTTCAATATCCAGAAATGTTTTCTTATGGGTGAAATAGATATTTTTATGATTGTAATGATGAAAATTTAAGATTACATGGTTTATGATTATGTTATAGATCTTGGGAATCATTTATGACGATGGTTGGTTTCATTATACACTAAGTATAAGTAGTTTCACTATAAATCAAGGATGGGTGGATCTATTATAAACCATGGACGAGTGGTTATAGGATAACCATCTAAGGAATTGGATATGGAAGTCAACCACATGGTTATTCAATTTGTGAGAGTGATATGGAAAATTATTTCCCAAGTTACCTAAAAATTTTATTTATTCTTACACAGGTTTTTAAGGGAATCTTATGATTTCTCAAGGTAATATAATTATCTTATGTTTGAAGGAACGTATATGCTACTTTTTAAGGGTGGAAAGTATAAGTTTGTGAAAAAGTTTTTATGAGTGTTTCATTACTACAAAATAAAATTTATGAGTTTTGTTTTTCTATTAATATTTATTATGAAATGTTTTATGAAAATGTTTGGGTAGAGAAGTTGATTTCTTGGGTAAGAAAATGTTTATTTTGAACCCCAATGTTAATTTATAAAAGTCAATTTTTTGTAAGAATTTAAGGATTAAGGAGTTTCTTTATTTATTCCTTTTTATATAAGTTAATGTGATTTTTCTCATCATCCTATGTTTTAAAATGTTTTTTATAGTGTTTATGGATGGGTAAGAGAAAATAAGAAGTTAATTTGAAAGTCGTGATATTTTTCATGAAAATAAATCATATTTTATTTTAAAATTTATACATTATATAAAACATTGATACTGATCATAAGTGTCCATTTGGTAATATATGGGGTTTTATGTAAGATTTATTAACTAATTATCTAAAAATATAAATAAAAAATATCCTTAGGAATGTAATAAAATGAATTCTTGACTGAAAACACAGGATTATGTAATGCTTAAGGATGATTCCTTCTACTTAGAGGGTGTGTATAAGAAGTCTCATGGTGCTTCCGGCTGAGACAATATAATCAACCCCCTATATATGAACCTTAGTGAATATGTAAGTAGTGTTTTTCATGATATAGGTAAAGGTAAGATTCCATAATTCTATAGTATATCATCTATATGTTGTGTTCACTAGTAGATGGAGCTTGCAATTGGTAAAATTTTGGATTCTTGAGTAGTTCCACATTAGTACATGAATTTTGGTGTCTTTGTAATTTTTATCCTTCTTAATTATATATTATTTTGGATATGAATCTGATTATAACATTGTTATATCTTTGTTTTATTTTTTTATAGTTCCTACATAGTATATAATATAATATCTTGTTACCTTATTTTAGGTATTTATCATATATATTTTCTTCCCATCTTTGTCTGGGTGCGTTTTGGGACTCCTAGAAGGAAGATAATTTCTTAGGAAAATAAACTAAAGTTTTAGAGATATATGTTTTTTGGAATTAATGAAGTCTGGATATAAATGTATAAAAGTTTTTATAGGGTTCTCTCTAAGTTTAGAGAATACCCATGATGGTTTTGGTTCTTTCTTAAGAATTTGGGCTATTTTCTTTCAATTGGACATTTTCACATTGTGAAAGGTTTACATGATTTGAAAACATCGCATGACAGATTCCATGAATTGGGTTTAGGCATGTATAGTTTACATGATGTGAATTGGGTTCACATTGTGAAATGATCGATGTTAGGATTTTTAATATAAGGTGATGTATTTTTCAGTGTCTTTTGTTAATTGATAAATTCATGTCATGAAACGGTTTCATTTCATGAATGATTTGGGATAAGTGATTTTTCAGGCATTTTTTAGGTGATTTATTTTTCATTCAACTGTAGGATTTTACCTCTAGACCTATGAGCTCACCTAGGAGATTTTGGGGATCTAAAATATTTCTAGATCATTTTGTTTAGTGATTGATCTTCATTATGGTTGGGGTGAATCTAAATGAGTAATAGACCCTTCTATATCTTCATTGTAATTGATCATGGTAGAACCATTATTCTATGTTTATGGATCCATTGATCTATAATGACAATATTATTGATTATTTATAGATACATTGCATGATATTTCTTTGGAGGCTATCCCCTGTGTTGGTTTTGGGGCAGTGTGAGCATTCTTTGAGGTATGTTTTGATATGTCCTCTCTGTCAACTTTTTTTTCTTGTTGAATTGATTCTGAGATGTGATTATTGATTCTAGGGACTTTTTATTGTCTTTTAATTCTTCTTTTTTGGTGGATCCTATCATGGGTTTGTGTAACCTTAGTTTGAGGTTGCTGGTTCTATCTTTATCCTATGTTAGATGTACTACATTGATATGGTTTTATAAATTGTTTTATAAATGAATTTGAATGATTTAATTGTGTGCGTGTAAATGGGTTTTTAAGAAAATTTGGATTTTCCCATGTTTTTGTAAAAGAAAAATTATTTTCAAATCATTTCTAAATGGATTTTAAAAATGTTTTTCAAAGAATGATTTTCATGAAATGGTTTAGAAAAATTATCACATGGGAAGCCTTAGGTACTTAGGAGGAATGTGTAGAAATAGTCCCCATACATTAATACCATTGAGGGGTTTACTCATGGGGAATTAATATGCTTTTTAGTCCTATTGTTCTAGGTACATGTTAGGAATTTTTGGGAGGGTCACTTTTGGGGGTGTTTCAATGCTCTCTAGATTTGATGCATATATGTAGAAACTTGATGAACAAGATTATCTATGTTTGGGTATGAGTTTCATTATTAAACTAAATTTTAGTGATCCTTGGCATGATGTTACCTATTCTTTGGTTTGGTTTGTATTAGAATTGATATAATATATGATAAATGATTTTAATTCAATGTTTTGATGTATATAAAATGATTTGAAATTGTTTTACCCTGATTATTTGGAACTGTGGAAAAATGATAATATGTTATAACATGGTTTTGATATAATTGTTTTAAATCTTCATCATACCTTATTTTATTTAATATTGAGAATTGTTAAGATTTTTTTTATAGAGAATTGATATAGAACACCTGGGTAGGAAGATTTTTTTTGTATAGAGACTTGTTAATATGGTGTGTTTATGTCACACCCTACACACCCCTTTGGTGGTGAATAAACCTAGTTATGTCTTTTGATATAGAGAAAGGTAAGGCACTGTAGTGAGGTGATAGTGGTTTATGTAATCTATGTTTAGGTGGCTAGTGGTGAGATGGTGGGATTTTTCCCACACTATCGAATGGAGTATCTATTTTTGGTTTTTGGTGGTCCTTTGTTATTGGACTTGTATCTTGTATATTTTTAGCTACTTTTAAGTTATATCTCTTATTATGTTTCCTTTTTTATATGAAATATATTTCCTTCTTAATATTTTGTTTTTATTCTAGTATATATGCCATGTTTTCTGCTTTAAGTTAGGAGAAATCATTCCCTCTTGTTTTTATTGATGCCTAGGTGCTAATCACTAGCCTATGAGGATCAGGAACACCCTTCAGGTATGTGATGGTTTGGGTATAGTACCATTTTATGAGGGTATACAGGTTGGGTTCATTATAGTTTTTTATTATAGGGTAGTTCGTGCTCAGTTTTGGGAAGTTGGTAGACTAGGGATAAGATTTCTGGTACTTGAGAGGTATGTTACAGTGAGTGCATGACCAGCTCTTTATATAATTACAATCAAGTTACCATAGGATGTTGGGACGTATGTCTCGTATTTTGTGTTCTTTATCATAATATCATTTTTTACTCAAGGTTTCTGGTTTTAACTAAGATCTTCATATTGTATAATCATTTCCTCTATTTTAGTGTGCATTGGTATGCCTCCAAGATGTTTTCCATGGGGTCATCAAGAGGGTTCGTCAAATGATCCTAAAAAGAATATATCTATAGATCCAAATATTATCAAGGCCATCATGTGAGTAGTTTTTTCTATAGACCAAAACATATTGTAAGTATAGAACGTAGTTGTTTAAGTACAACTAGGAGTTTCTAGATAAATGGATTGATCATGGGATTTCTTACACAGGAAGACACCATCCTTTTAGGCTACATAGGAAACTTAAGAGGTAGAGTAATAAATAGATAATATTGATCAGATATTATAATTCTTGGATACACCTAATAATATTAAGGTAAATTATATAGTGTTCAGACTTGAGGGTCCTAGAAAGTGAAGGTGGGTTTCCACGGTACAACTAGATAGACATATGGGATTAGACCAGAGGGGTTTCAAGACTAAATTATTCAAAAAGTTTTGTCTAGAGTCTCTAATGATGGAGAAGTCTCTATAGTTCCTATACTTTCAATAGGGAGAGAATTTGATATCGACAAACACTAATCAGTTTATAGATCTGGTCTGTTCTTCTCTAGAGGTGGTAAAGAATGACCAATGGAAGACTCAGAAGTACCTATAGGGTTTGTTATTGAATATTAGATTATATGTATTTATGCTAAATCATTCTACATATGATGATATAATATATATGAAAATGATAGAGGGTATGGATATGGCATGAAATTTTGGTTATTTTTCACCTTCTCTTACACCCAGTGGTAGCTTCAGTGGTGTGCATAGAAATAAGAGGAAGTGGCATGATCATCTTAGAAGTGGTGTAGGTGGTTATCAGTAGAGGGACTCCTCTAAAATTTTAGTTACAACCAGTAGTGTGCCTCTGACCTGCTGTCAATGTGATAAGGTTGGACACACCCGATGTTCCTATTCCGCACTTTCCACTACTAGAAAAAACACTTTTAATATCACTAAAAATTAACATTTTTGGTTCATAAAAGTGATGAAAATCTAAGAGATATTAAGATACCTCATCCTTTACTAGTTCTAGATAAAGAAATCATAAAGGTACCCTTTATCGGTGATTTCAAAAAGCACTAACAAAGGAACCTTTAATCATTTCTTTTTTGAAGTGCTGATAAAGGGTACCTATTTCAGCGCTTGATGAAGCATTGATTAGTGCCATATGAATCACTGATATAGGATAACATTTATCAGCACTAGATGAAGTTCTAATAATGAGATCCTTTATCAAAGTTTCATCTAGAACTGATAAATCCCATTTCAACTGCTATATAGCGGAAACCCTGCATTAGCGATGCAAAAGACCTATAAAATAAAACCCAATAAAAATAAATAAAAAGTAATAAAAATATATAATAAACTAGATTAGAATACAAATAACACATTGCACTATCATTTCAATTCCAAATTTACATACAAAATATTTACATTAATGTCATATTTATAATTAATCAAAAAAATTATAACCCATATACTTAATCAAAACTAGATGACTCTTTACAATGATAAACCTCTATATAAAAGTCTGTCCTTGAAATAAAAACAATGTTTATTTTAGGAAAATTAAATAAAAAAATAAATTTTAATTTTAATGTTATATAATTTATATATGATAAATTTTATTATTATTTACTATATATATTATTGTTATTATCAGTTAATCATGTGTTTGATGGATTTGTCTTTGATTAATGCATGTACTAAATATATTATGAATCACTTTCCTAAAATTTTAAAACAATCTTATATCATTTTCTTAGTTTTGGCTATGTGAGGTTTGTTTTAAACTAAAATGAAACTTATATAGAAAGCACACACTTTGAGTCATAACGACCACATCATGTGTCAGATTGAAGTACAATAAATTCCTACACATAAAAAATAGATTATAGATTGTTTTCCTAATGTTTGAAAACAATATGATCTAATTTTCTTGGTTTTGTCTATGTGAGGTACATTCTAAAATAAAATGACACTTATACTAAAAATATGCACTTTGAGTCACACCGTCCACATCATGCATCTGATTGACATGCAGTCAATTACACTGAGCCAAAAATTAATTATAGATCATTTTTATAAATTTTTTAAGAAAAAAATTATTTTCTGCTAAGTTTTGGTTATTTTAAGAAAATTTTAAATTAAAATGAATCTTATATTGAAAACATGCTCTTTTAGTCGTACTAACCACATTGTTTGTTAGATTGATGTGTGATTGATTCCTATACATTAGACATATATTATTGATCATTTTTATAAATTTTAAAAATAAATGGTGCTCATTTTTTTGGTTTTGGCTTTGTGAGGAACATTTTAAACTAAACTAATAGTCATATTGAAAACATACACTTTGAGTCAAACCGAGCACATCATGTGTCATATTGACATGTGGTCAATTTCTACATATAAAAAATATAGTATGGATCATTTTCATAAAATTTGAAAACAATTTAATCTCATTTTCTTGGTTTGGGATATTTGATATGAATTTTAAGCTCAATTGAAACGTTTATATTGAAAACGTTCACTTTGAGTCATATTGACCACATCACCATTCCGATTGACGTGCGGTTGATTCCTATATGTCACAGATGAATTATGGATCATTTTACTAAATTTTAAAAATAATATATTATTTTTTTTCAGTTTTGGATATGTTAGGTGTGTTTTAAACTAAAATGAAACTTATATTGAAAACAAACACTTTGAGTCACACCAACCACATCATGTGTCTGATTGATATGAGATCAATTCTTACAAATCAAAAATTAATTATGGATCATTTTTTGAATTTTTGAAAATAATACAAGATCGTTTTCTTGTATTAGATTGATGTGAATAAAATTCCAATAGAAAAAATATATTATGGTTCATTTTCATAAATTTTGAAAAAAAATACGAGACGGTTTTCTCAGTTTTGGCTATGTTGTATGCATTTTAAAGTAAAATAACACTTATATATTGAAAGCAGACACTTTGAGACATAATGATCACATCATCTATCAAAATGAAGTACATTTGATTCCGACATGTAAAAAATAATTTATGTAATTCTATCTTAAATTTTGAAAACAATCCATGCTCGTTTTCTCAATTTTGTTTGTGTGAGGAATGTTTTACACTAAAATGAAACTTTTATATTGAAAGCATCCACTTCGAGTCATAATGACCACATCATGTGTCAGATTGAAAAGAGGTCAATTCCTACACATCAAAAATTAATTATGGATTATTTTCCTAAATTTTTAAAATAATACAAGATCGTTTTCTTGTTTTTTTCTTGTGATACATGTTTTAATCTAAAATGAAGATTATATTAAAAACAGGCACTTCGAGTCATAATGAATGCATCATCTATTATATCGATGTGAATTCAATTCCTAAACATCAAATATGATTTATAGATAATTTTCATAAAGTTTCAAAACAATATGAGAATGTTTTATTAGTTTTGAGCATGTGACATGAATTTTAAACTAAAATGAAATGTTTATATTAAAAACATGTATTTTGAGTCACACTTCATCATGTGTCAAATTTATATGGGATCGATTCCTACATATCAAAAATATATTATGGATCATTTTATTAAAATTTTAAAATAATCCAAGATTATATGCTTGGTTTTGTCTATGTGATAAGAATTTTAAACTAAAATGAAACTTTTATATTGAAAACACACCATTAAAGTCTTACTGACCTCATATTCTATTGGGTTGACATGAGGTCAATTAATACACATCAAAAATGAATTATGGATCATTTTACTAATTTTATAAACAATATGATCTCATTTTCATGATTTTATCTATGTGAGGCACATTTAAACTATAATGAAACTTATATGGAAAACAAATAGTTTGATTCACATCTAACATATTGTATGTCAAATTGATGTGAGGTTGATTCCTAAACATCAAAAATATAATATAGATCATTTTCCTAAATTTTTAAAACAATACAAGTTGTTTTTATCAGTTTTGGCTATGTGATACATGTTTTAAACTAAAATGATACTTTCATATTGAAAACATGCACATCAAGTCATATTAACCATATAATCTATAAAGATGATATGTGGTCATTTCATACAAATCAAAAATGAATTATGGATGGCTATCATAATGTTTGAAAATGATCCAAGCTTTTTTTCTCAGTTTTTGTCACGTGATTCACGTTTTAAATTGAAATGAAACTTTTATATTGGAAATACATACTTAGAGTCATACTGACCACATTGTGTGTCAGATTGAGGCATGGTCAATTAATACACATCAAAAATAAATTGTAGATCATTTTCTTAAAGTTTTAAAACAATCCAAGTATTTTTGATCAGTTTTGGCTATGTGATACACATTTTAAACTAAAATGACACTTATATTAAAAACACGTTCTTCAATTCATACTAACCACATCATTTATTGGATTGATGTGCGTTCAAATCCTACACATTAAAAATTAATTATATATCATTCTACTAATGTTTCAAAACTATATTATCTTTTTTGTCTTGTTTTTGAGCATGTGACATGTGTTTTAAACTAAAATAATGATTTTATTTTGAAAACACGTACTTAGAGACATATCGACTACATCAGTTGACAAATTAAAATGAAGTAGATTCATACAAATCAAAATTAATGTATGGATACTTTTAATAAAATTTAAAAATAATTTGAGCCCATTTTCTTGGTTTTGTTTATGTGATACACATTTAAAACTAAAGGGACACTTTTATATTTAAAACACACACTTAAAATTATACAAACCAAATCATCTTTCGGATTGATGTTTGGCTGATTCCTACACATAAAAAATGAATTATAGATCTTTTGTGAATGTCTGAAATTAATATTATCCAGTTTTCATGGTTTTATCTATGTAGAATACGTTTAATAATAAAATGACACTAATATTTAAAATACAAAATTTGTGTCATACCGACCACATCATGTGTAAGGTTGACATGTGGTCGATTTATACACATAATAAATATATTATAGATCATTTCGCTAAAGTTTCAAAAGAATACAATCTATTTTGTTCAATTTTGGCTATGTGATATGTATTTTAAACTAAAATGACACTTCTATATTGAGAACGCACACTTTGATTCATACAAACCACATCATCTGTCGAAATAACATGCTATTAATTTCTATATGTCAAAAATTAATTATGAATTTATATACTAAAGTTTAAAAATAATACAATCTTTTTTTCTTGGTTTTGATTATGTGATGCACGTTCTAAACTGAAAAGACAGTTTTATATTGAAAACACACACTTTGAGTCATACCAACCACATCATATATCAGATTGATATATGGTCAATACATACATTCCATAAATGAATTATGGATTGTTTTAATAAAGTTTGAAAATAATAATATCTCTTTTACTCAGTTTTGGAAATGTGATACATGTCTTAAACTAAAAAAAAACTTAAATTAAAAACTGGTACTTCGGGTCATACCGAACACATAATTTACTAGATTGATGCAAGGTGTCACGACCCGTCCTTGGGGCCCGTTCCGTGACTACCCCAAGCCCGCCTTCCATAGGCCAGGGGCTGGCGACTAGCACCAAAGGTGTAAATCCCAATAAAAAGGGAAGGCATTGCCTTTATGAAACAAAAATGCACACAAAAAGAGTACAAACAGAAGCTGCACTAAGTAAAGCAGTTAAACAAATGTGCTGAAAGTACAAGGGGCCAGAAATACAAGCCCAAAATAAAGGTATAGCTACAACTGAAAGTAAAGTAAAAATAAAAGGACAACAGATAAAAGGTGACAAGCAGCTCCTAGATCGTCCTCTGGCTTCCTACCTGAAGGGTAGGTACAAATGTCCCCCTCAGCACTCCACGTCCGTCCGTCTCCTCCGGGTACCGACTCGTCGTGAGATCCACCTCCGGGTACCGAATCGTCATGGGATCCACCTCCGGGTACCGTCCAGCTCTACAAGCCTCAACCACGATCAGTGATGTCCGTCGTATGCATCCAACACAACGAGGTGCAGGCATAGCCCGTGCAGGGGTGAGTATACGATACTCAGTAGGGACCCCGAGACCCTCAAGGTCTCACTAAATCCAACAAGGATAAACACAAATAATGTTACTCATCTTAAACATGAGGTATCACACAGATATGAAATAAACGGATAACCACTACTTAGGTATATTCCCATACATATACCTAAGTTATCAAGTAACCCATCTTAATCATGAGGAAAACACAAAGGTCATTGACTCAGCTCAAACCAGAATTTTCATTATCGAAACCGCAACTGCTGAAGAGCTCCATCTTTGTCGAGTACAGTGATCCTGTCACGGCTCCGAGGCACTGCTCACTAACCTAAGACTGCTGAGGTACTTCTCGTGTCAAGTACCGTGGGTCAACCACCCAAACACAGTAGTGCTCCCCGCCAGGGTCTGCCACCCAAACACAGTATTGCACCCCCCATAATAGCCTGCAGAGGTACTCCTGTTGATTACCGCAGGTCTGACACCCAAACATAGTAGTGCTCCCTACCATGGGACCGCCACCCAAACACAGTAGTGCTCCCCACTGGACTATATAGGTCACTCCGACTCGAATCGTACAAGCAGTCATCAGGTCTCATCCAGCTACACGATCTCTGAACTCTGTACGCTCATCTCCGGGAGGGTCCGCTCCACGAGCTACTGATCTATACTCCAAGTATCACAAAGTCCCACTAAGAAGTAACTCAAAGGACCGCCTCGTCATAGGGGTCTCAACGCAACAGACGATGCGTCAATCGGACGCCCGGTCTGTGAATTATTAGCCTTTTAGTCCCGGGGGCCCGGTTGGTTTCGTGTATGAACCAACCTGGTTGTATCTCAACTATACCCTGAACTCACATATGGTATAATAAAAGGGACCATTCCCCAATGTGATCCTCAATGTCACTGACGGTTCGTCAAACAAACATCTCTTCTGAAAGTTATCGGCTTTTCAGTTCGAGGGACTCGGGTGGATTTTGGGCTTAATCCAATCGGGCCATATTTCAACTAGTTCCAAACCTCAGGTGAAGTATGCCAGAATATATTTCTCACCGAAAGGAATCCAACAAAGTTGATGTCACATCAATCGGACGTCCGGAGCTCAAGTTATAAGCGTTTTCGCTCTGAGGGCCCGGTTGGTTTTGGGTTCGAACCAACCCGCCCATACCCAAATTTCTCTGAATCCTTGAGTTTAATATACCGAAACTACTGTCTTGATCCAAGGATCTGATTGCAACTGACTTTGAATCGATCAGAGGTTCGTAGCCCAATTTATGGGCATTTGAACGAAACTGCCTGAAAACAGGGGGTCTGGGCCCGGTCCAACCCGGCCCATTACCCCCTGGGTCGGCCCGAACTGGGTCGTCCCGACAAGGGTTCGGCCCGGCCCAGCTGGTGCGGCCCGGCCTGGTGCAAGGGTCCGACCCAGTGCGGGCGGCCCGACCCAGCGCGGTTGGCCCGACCCGCGTGGCCGGCGCCTCGGTCTTAGGCCGAGCGGGATGCGAGGGGGGGGGGGGGGGGGGGCGCTACCCCCCTTGATTGTGAAATGGTCAGCCAATTATGGATGACCCTTAATTGACCCCGCAGGAGGCGAGGGGTCTCGCCTCAAGTTGGCGCCAGCGGCCGGCTTATCCGGCCGCTCCCCCGAACCGCCGCGGCCATAGGTCGCGGCTCCTTTCCGTCCGGCGCGGCAGCACCGCGCCCCTCCACTACGGCCCGCCTCGACCACATCCCTCCATGGTGCTCTGGCGTGGCGCGCCACGCCCCTCCACCCCGGCTCGCCCTCGGCCGCGACTTCCTTCGGTTTCACCGGCACGATGCGATGGCGCCGCGCTCCTTCGTCGCAACCCGCTCCGGTCAGGGTTTCCTCGTTCCCGTGCGGTGCAACGGAACCACGCTATCTTTGCCTCAATCGCCATTATTATTAAGCAAGAGATGGGGAGGAGAATCGGCCGTGTTTGTGCGTTCCGATTTCCTCCCATTACATTAGTAACAATTGGAAATATTATACGAGATACGACAACATTATTTCAAAGCCAAAATCTTAATTAAAAAACAATAAATTTAACCCCTATGTTTTTCCCCACAATCATAGATTCCCAACCCAGAAACATATACTTTCGCGGATCAACTTAATAATGAGTGGATCCGTGTTCTTTTTTTAGAATGAAAACAATCATGAGATTATTAACATTAAAAAATTAAACCCCTACCTCGAGAAAGATCTGCGGTAGCCGAGCATCGTTCGTTGACGTTGGAAGGTGACATCGTCGTTAGCATATTCCCCCGCGGTGGTGTCTCCTCCTTTGATGGAGAACCGAAGAGCATTCTTCGTCATGAAGGAATGGTCTTCCTTCATCGATGAGTTGGTACTCTTCAAAGACTCAAGAGCTCTCCAATCCTCCACACAACAATTGCCAACCCCATCTTTCATTAAGTCTCGTTCTTTTAAAAGATTCCAAACATTTCAAAAGAAGTAAAAGAGGTGTGAAAAATATAATTAATAAGATTATTAATTATCTTAGTTGGCCAAAGCTTGGGAGGTGGAGAGGCTCCTCTTAAATAAAAGATAAAGTGGAGTTTCCATGCATTTAACAAGGGGTGAGTTATGGGGAGGTCAAGGGGGTTAAGGGGAGGTGAGGAGTTAGGGCCTTGTGTGGGCCCCACCACAAAAAATCCTCCCATGGGAGTTTAGGTGTGTGTGGGCCCTACCACTAACTCCCCTTGGTAGGATTTAACTACCTTCCTTAAATAAAATTTGTACACAACAAATTTTATTTATTTTATTCTAAACCCAAAAATTAATTCTCATCCTGCTTATAACGCAACTGCGGTAATAGTCCCCTTAAGAGAATACTGGCGCTGTGAATTCATCGGTGTCCTAGGATTTCAATTTCTGAGAAACGGTTCAAAAGATAGAAAAACCCGCTCGTTTGTTAACTGAATGTACCTGAGCTAAACTTTGGAAATTCATTCCGGGCACACCGGGCCTTAGAATCAGGTGTCGTCAGAAACTGCGGACTCGTAAAATTACAAAGAAATTAAGAGAAAATTTTCCTTGAAATTTCTGGGTCTTTACATTACTCCCACCTCAGGGATTTACGTCCCTGTAAAGCTAAAAAACGAACTAGGGATACTAAAGGAGGTACTAAGCACGTATCTGAGCCTTCTCCTCCATGTGCTCTCTTGGAGGTTCTCGTGCTGCCAATGGAAGCACACAAGAGGTATCGACCGTCCTCGTAGGACCTGTTCCTGTCAATCCTCAACCTCTACTAGAACCTCTGTGAATGCCTCCCCGTCATTGATGTCTAGCTCCCTATGGTCGATGATGTGTGAAGGGTCATGAACGTATCTCCTCAGCTGAGATACATGGATAACATCGTGCACCCGGTGCAACTGAGGTGTTAAGGTCAAGCGGTAAAACACTTCGCCTACCATGCTGAAGACCTATAAAGGCCCGTTGAACCTCAGAGATAACTTTTCACTTTGGCCACATCTCTGTAGACCTCATCAAGCTGAGACCCGTAAGAAAGATGTGGTCACCATCCTCGAACTTCAGCGGTCTCCATATCCTATCAACATAGGATTTATACCTGCTCTATGCAGTCTTCATTTGCTCCTGGATGATCTACACCCTTTTCATCATAGCCTGAACCATCTCTGTTTCTACACGTGTTAACTCCATCACTATCCACAATGAATATCATGGCCAGCTTCTGTCTCACCATCCCTTTCAGCTGAATATCAGTCCTCCAACTGAGTGCTTCCGCAATAATTCTCCCCTTCCAAGGAGTATAGACTATCTCGAAGTCATAGTCCTGGAGGAACTGAAAACTAAAAACTCTTGCTGTCACGGGGGTAAGGCTAGCTGACTCAAGAGTGATCGACGCACCCTACTAAGCATGAGTTTATCTGTGTGCTGGCTGGGTTTCCCTTTTCGCCGACCAAGGAAAAACCCCATCCCAATGTTGTAGATAAACCACAAACTTTTTGCCTAATACGGTCAATTTTTGTATGAACTGTGATTTCTCAGTCCATACTCAAACTAACGTCGTAAGGCCACGACGCTTCCACTAAGAGGTTCCAACTAAAACTCTCACCTCAAGGGTTAGATCACACCTTCGGCGTAAGTGTGATTATCGAGTCTCCTCCCAAAGGTATCTCCGGACGTGTGGGTCCAGACAATGGCTTAACCAAAAAATCTAGGTCTGGGAAAAGATTCGTGGAATGAAGGGATGATTCGTATCAATATATGTTGTTACAACATCTAGTAGAAGACACAATCTGTACATCGAATCATCCCTATAGCCTTTCGGTCGCACTCCTTGACCGCATGCAGCTACTCTTTCCCCTGCCCTCCAGCTCCCTGAGCCTAGCAGGGATTACAAAGGTGGGTGGTTTCAACATGTCAAAAATGTTCACCTCCCCATGCTGCTCTCCTAACTCTGCTTCCACGTCTGCTACCTTGAAGATTCATCTGTCCTTTTCACTTCCTCTACTTGAAACATTTTACACGCCCAAATCTCTGAGACTGGCGTCAGTTTCCTGATTTCCCACTGCTAACCTTCAATGACTGCATCCATTCAGCAAAAGAATTCTCAACCACAAAGGTTCTTTCTAGCACCCTAGCATAAGTAGGAATTCATAGAGAAAAGGTGTTGGATCGGATGTCCTTAAACACACCTCTCTTGGAAGTCTGCGCCCTGAATCACTAATCTCATCTTATTCATCGAGTACCAAGAATGGTTTGTTACGCCCTGATGAATTCTCAACTACCGACATGTCGTCACGAAGAAGCTTTAAAAGCTCTAGAAAACTATCTACCACCACCTCAAGCCAGTCCTCAGCCGCCTGTGAGTCGGGCTTGCCTCAGAACTTGAGGGATATCTGGTTCTGAAACATAAGTAAGGAACTAAGCTTACAAGTATCCTTTACCGGTACCGCTGGTAGTGTCTGCTGACCAAAAGGTAGTGATATAGCTAGAACACTACCCGATGGTACTATCTCAGGAATAGGTCCACGTACCGAAGCCCCATCACTATACGGACCAACCCCATGGTCTCCCACTAGAAAAAACAAGTAGCTAAGATCTCCATCTTCTCTACTAGTGTCTAAAATAGGCGTAGAACTCTTGCAATCGCCTCCTTCCAGTCCACTGCTGCCTGGGGATCTGTCTCGCCTCATAACCTCGGAGGCCTCTGCTGCTAGAACTCGTGCAACGCGCTCTATCAGTGTGCACCGTCCACTAGTACAACTGGTGGCATCTGCTGCCTAACAAGTGGTGGTGGTGCTGGTACACCACCTGAAGGTGCCAAAAGAGAAAGAGGGACCTACACCAGAGTCTCGTCGCTTGGTGGGCCGTCATTGAGTACTCTCTCTGAACTCCAACTGATTGTCTGCATGGATACATCCTGAACAGATGTGACATGGTCAATGATTTAAACCTGGTGAGATGGCCCCGTTTGAGCTGACTTTAAAACTTTTTTTTGGAAATACAAACACAATTAGTGTTTTCATGCACTATGTCGGAAATCAGTAGTCAGGGTCCTGGTGTATGGATACATCGGCCGCCGCACCAACACTGGACTCCCTGAACTGAAGACCACACTCGGTACCCTTAACACTATTGCTTCAATGAAAGGAAAGATCAGTGTCCAGAGTTATGCGGTAGAAACGACTCCTCTGATACCAATTTGTCAAGACCCGTCCTCGGGGCCCATGCCGTGACTAACCCAAGCCAGCCTTCCATAGGCCAGGGGCTGGCGACTAGCACCAAAAGCATAAACCCCAATAAAAAGAGAAATCATTTCCTTTATGAAATTAAAACACAAACAAACATAGTACAAGAAGGAGCTACACTAAGTAAAGTAGTAAAACAAACGTGTTGAAAGTACAAGGGGCCGGAAATACAAGCCGAAAAGAAAGGTACAACTACAACTGAAAGTAAAGTACAACTAAAAGGAAAACAGCTGAAAGGTGACAAGAAGATCTTGGATCGTCCTCTGGCTTCCTACCGGAAGGGTAGGTACAGATGTCCCCCTCAGCACTCCATGTCTGTCTGTCTCCTCCGGGTACCGACTCATCGTGAGATCCACCTCCAGGTACCGACTCGTCATGGGATCCACCTCCAGGTACCGTCCAGCTCTACAAGCCTCAACCACGATCAGTGATGTCCATCGTCTGCAACCAACATAACGAGGTTTGGTCATAGACATTGCAGGGGTGAGTATACGATACTCAGTAGGGACCTCGAGACCCTCAAGGCCTCACTAAATCCAACAAGGATAAAAAAAAAGTAACTCATCCCAAACATGAGGTATCACACAGATATGAAATCAACGGATAACCACTACTTAGGTATATTCCCATACATATACCTAAGTTATCAAGTAACCCATCTCAATCCTGAGGAAAAAACAAAGGTCATTGACTCAGCTCAAACCAAGATTTTCATTATCGAAACTGGAACTGCTGAAGAGATCCATCTCTGTCGAGTACAGTGATCATGTCATGACTCTGAGGCACTGCTCACTAACCTATCACTGCTGAGGTACTCCTCCTGTCAAGTACCGTGGGTCATCCACACAAACACAGTAGTGCTCCCCGCCGGGGTCTGCCACCCAAACACAGTAGTGCACCCCCTAATTGCATGCAGAGGTAATCCTTATATTGAGTACCGCCAGTCTGCCACCCAAACACATTAGTGCTCCCCGCCGTGGGTCCACCATCCAAACATAGCAGTGCTCCCTGCTGGACTATACATGTCATTCTCACTCGAATCGGACAAGAAATCATCAGGTCTCAGCCAGCTACATGGTCTCCGTACTCCGTACGCTCATCTCTGGGAGGGTCCGCTCCATGATCTACTGATCAATACTACATGTATCACAAAGTAACACGAAGAAGTAACTCAAAGGACCGCCTCATCATAGGGGTCTCAATGCAAGAGACGACACATCAATCGGACGCCCGGTATGTGAGTTATTAGCCTTTTAGTTCTGGGGGCCCGGTTGGTTTTGTGTACGAACCAACCTGGTCATATCTCAACTATACCCTGAACTCACATAGGGTATACTCAAAGGTACCGTTCCTCAACGTGATCACCAATGCTGCTGATGGTTCGTCAAAACGGACGTCTGGTCCGAAAGTTATCAGATTTTCAGTTCCAGGGGTTTGGGTGGATTTTGGGTTTAATCCAAACCGTCCATATTCCAACTGAGTTCAAACATCAGGTGAATTATGGAAAAAGATCCGTCTCACCTAAAGGAATCCAACAAAGTCGACGGCACATCAATCAGACATCCAGAGCTCAAGTTATAAGCGTTTCCGCTCCGAGGGCCCGGTTGGTTTCGGGTTCGAACCAATCGGGATGTAGACAAAGTTCTTTGAAACCTTGAGTGTAATATACCTAAACAAACATCTCGATCCAAGGATCCCATTGCAACTGACGGTGTGTCGATCGAAGGTTCGTAGCCCAAGTTATGGGCGTTTGAACGAAACTGTCCGAAAACAGGGGGTCTGGGCTCGGTCCGACCCGACCCAGTACCCCCTGGATTGGCCCGTTAGGGCGCGGCCCAGCCCGACCCAGCATAGGGGTTCGGCCCAGTGTGGTCAGCCCGGCCCAGCGCAGCTAGCACGGCCCGCGTGGCCGGAGGCTCGGTCTTCGGCCGAGCTGGATGCGTGGGGGGGGGGGGGGGGGCTGCCCCCTTGATTGTGAAATGGTCAGCCAATAATGGCCGACCCTTAATTGACCTCGTTGGACCCAAGGGGTCCCGCCTTCTGCTGGCGCCAGCGGTTGGCTCAGTCGTCCGCTCCCCCGAACCAATGCGGCTGGACGTCGCAGCGCGACGACACTGCTCCCCTCCGCCGCGCCCCTCTGCCGTGGCCCCCCCTCAGATGCGGCTTCCTTCGGTTTCACCGGCGCGGCACGACGGCGCCGCACTCCTTCGCCACGGCCTGCTCTGACCGCGGTTCCCTCGTTCCCGCGGGGTGCAACGACATCGCGCCATCTTTGCCTCAATCGCCATTGTTTTTAAACAAGAGACGAGGAGGATAATTGTCCGTGTTTGTGCGGTCTGATTTCCTCCTGTTACGTTGGTAACAATTGGAAATATTATACGACATACGACACCGTTATTTCAAAGCCAAAATCTTAATTCACAAATAATGAATTTAACCCCTACATTTTTCCCCGCAATCAAAGATTCCCAACCCGTAAAAAAATACTTTCGCGGATCAACTTAATAATGAGTTGATCCGCTTTCTTTGTTTTAGAAGGAAAAAAATCATGGTATTATTAACATTCACAAATTAAACCCCTACCTCGAGAAAGATTTGCGGTAGCCGAGCATCATTCGTTGAAGTTGTAAGGTGACATCGTCGTTTGTGGATTCCCCTGCGGCGGTGTCTCCTCCTTTGAAGGAGAACCGAGGATCATTCTTCGTCGTGAAGTAAAGGTTGTCCTTCGTCGGTGAGTTGGTACTATTCAAAGACTCAAGAGCTCTCCAATACTTCAAACAAAAATTGCCAACCCCGTATTTCATTAAGTCTCCTTATTTTAAAAGATTCCAAGCATTTCAAAAGAAGTAAAAGAGGTGTGACAAATATAATTAATAAGTTTATTAATTATCTTAGTTGGCCTAAGCTTGGGAGGTGGAGAGGCTCCTCTTCAATAAAATATAAAGTGGAGTTTCCATAAATTTAACAAGGGTTGAGTTCTGGGGAGGTCAAGGGGGTGAAGGGGAGGTGAGGAGTTAGGGCCTCATGTGGGCCCCACCACACTAAATCCTCTCATCAGAGGTTAGGTGGGCGTGGGCCCCACCACTAACTACCCTCGATAGGATTTAACTACCTTCCTTAAATAAAATTTGTACAGAACAAATTTTATTTATTTTATTCTAAACCCAAAAGTTAATTCTCATCCCGCTTATAACGCAACTGCGATAATAGTCCCCTTAAGCGAATACTGGCGCTGTGAATTAATCGGTGTCCTCGGATTTCAATTCTGATCACCGGTTCAAAAGATATAAAAACTCGTTCGTTCGTTAACTGAACGTACCCGAGCTAAACTTTGGAAATTTATTCTGGGCACATCGGGCCTCAGAATCAGGTGTCGTCTGAAACTGCGGACTCATAAAAATCTAAAGAAATTAAGAAAAAAATTTCCTTGAAATTTTCAGGTCATTACACGAGGATAATTCCTACATGTAAAAAATTAATTATAGATCATTTTACTAAAATTTTAAAATGAATTTATCTATTTTTGTTGGTTTTGAGCATGTGATATGCGTTTTAAACTAAAATGACACTTTTTTTTGGAAAACACATACATAGAGTCATACCGACCACATTAGGTGTCAGATTGACATGTGGTCAATTCTTAAACATAAAAAAGGAATTATGGATTGTTTTATATAAGTCTGAAAATAATTTGAGATCATTTTATTAGTTTTGGATATGTGACACATGTTTTAAACTAAAAATACACTTACATTAAAAATAATCACTTTGGGTTATACCGATCACATCATGTTTTAGATTGGTGAGAGGTCAATTTATACATGTAAGAAATTAATTATGGATTGTTATAGTAATATTTGAAAACAATACAATTTTTTTTGTTTGGTTTTGAGCATGTCACATGCATTTTAAACTAAAATGACACTTTTTTTATTGAAAACACACACTTCAAGTCATACTAACTACATCGGGTGTCAAATTGGCATGTGGTCAATTCCCATATGTCACAAACGAATAATGGATCATTTTACTAAATTTTGAAAAAAAAAATATGAGATTTTTTCATTGTTTTGGTGATGTGACATGGATTTTAAACTAAAATGACACTTTTTTATTAAAAACACACACTTAGAGTCATACAGACTACACTGGGTGTTATATTGATATGAGTCTAATTCATAAAAGTAAAAAATGACACATGCATCATTTTTCTAAAGTATCAAACAATATAAATTTATTTTCATGGTTTTGATAATGTAATGTGTGTTTTTAAATAATGTATAAATTTTAAAAAATAAGTATCAGATAAAAATGATAAAGAAATTAACAAAAAAAATTAGATAAAATGATAATAAAATTAACTAAATAAGTAGTAGGAGGTCACATATTCATGATATATATATACATTCTAATACCATTTATTCATCAAATTAATTTATAAACAAATTTATTACCCCCATTATACTTATCCTTGAGAAACAGATCAAAAATAATATATAAGTACTCTGTTACCAATGATTCACATCCCCAGGGTATATCTAAGGTCATATCACATACTAGATCCCAAACAAAGTAGGAAATCACCTAAATTTTATGTCGGAAAACATTCCAACACCATATATGATTTCCACTCATATTTGAACAAATTTAATTCTTGTTTTGAGTGTAGAGATTGTTGGAAATCTTCGTAGTACCAAGAAAATATAGACAAACAAATTATTAAGAAATATTTTTTACGAAATTGTTATTACTTTTGGAAATTACCTGTTCAGGGATACTAGTCTTTTAATGGTACATGATATCTTTCATAAATCTTCACACATAATATACACA
The DNA here is from genome assembly GCA_963277665.1 of Viscum album. Taxonomy (NCBI): domain Eukaryota; kingdom Viridiplantae; phylum Streptophyta; class Magnoliopsida; order Santalales; family Viscaceae; genus Viscum; species Viscum album. The sequence continues at coordinate 1,403,141,443 of OY728133.1, read as the reverse complement.
ACCAGTATTATTATCTTGCTTCAAATACTATAGAAACATTTATCAAAATAAGTAATTTATTTTGAAATATGTTTTGATATTTAAATATTGCTTTATATACCTAAATTTGTTTCTATTTGAATTAATACATAGTCTTATTATTTTCAGTCACTGACCTCTTACCATGATTGATCCTGTACTTATAGATCACCCTATCATAAAAAAATTCTAATTAAAACACAAACTAAAACATTTAATTCAATGTTTATCTATGAAATATTAATTATAGTGAATTAAAAATCCACAATACACACCAAGTGTGGTCAATTTTGTAGAAATACATGCATTGGATCCAAAAAATTAATATTTTAGGTATCTAAATTGATTTCTATCAGCATTCAGTGATTTATAAAAAAATAAAAACAAATAAGTAATGAAAAAATAAAAAAATAAGTAATGAAAAACTAAAAATATATTTTATATGATTAGATTTTATTGTTTTAACCTTGTATTTTAGAAACCAAAATAAACTATTGTATATTATTTTATTCACAAAATTCTCACTTAGATCATATTTTTCATATCAATTTATTTAAAATCCTAATAAATTTCACCCGTATAAATGATATAGGGATTAATGAATCCAAATATTTCTTCATAAGGTTTTCCTTTTATATAGTAGTAATATAAACACCTGTAGAAAATATGAATAGTTATTAACTTTAATAAAAATGGTAGATCATTTTTATACATACATATTTTTAATTTTTTTTATGTTTTTCATTCACAACTAATACTCCTAGCCATTCAAACTTGATAATCTCATTTATACTCTCGAGAGAAACTACATCTATAATGATAGTTGAAAATATATTTTTTTCTTATTGAATGTAGTAAATATATCCATATCTGAATGTGGTGTCATAATGAAGTTGTAATTAAAATATATTTTGTAATGGAACTAGATAGGAGAAGGTAATCTTAGAAGGTTTTTTATTTTCTTGGTTAATTCACTAAATTGTCTTGATCCAACCTTCCATTTCCCTATCATTTTATCTATATGTAATACCATACCTCAATTCAGACCCTTTTTCATAAACTTTTATAGGAAATTAATTTGAAAAAATAATTAAGGGTATACCTCATATATATTTATAAGATTATATGTCCATACTATGAAAGTTACAATAGAATCATCAATAATTGTAATATCTAGATCATTAAGTCGAACTTGTTTCTTACTGGTTGGATCTTGAGCTACTTCATGTGATATTTTGGGTATTATTTTTTTTATAGTTTCTATTGGGATATTATACACTACACCCATAGCAATAAGGTGACTCATGGGCATTGAGAGATAAAAATCATATACAACTTTACCCTACAATTTTTTTAAAATATAAAGTTATTAGAAGATGTTTGATTCATTTTTTTGGAGAAAGAGTAAGGAAAATATTGATTAACTTGAGTAAGGTATGAGGTTTAGGGGAATGAATAGCCTCAAATCTACTGGGTTCATATAGTTGTTCATGTGTTTATATTTATTCTATATCCAGTTTGATTTTATCCTTTCGCATATATTGGTTTTCCAAACCAAAACAAACAATAATATTTTGAAAATATATAATTACACCTAAAATACTTTCATCATATGATATGTATCTTCTTAAAAAAATTTCTTGATGAAATATGTTAAAGGATATACTCCAAAACCTATACATGTAATAAGACCATATTGATTTAGCTAATCTAAACCTTATGAAAGTAGTTTTTCTTCTAGTGCGATCGCTACTGATTCTTATGTATAAACCATATAAAAACCATAGAAACATAAAGAGATATTTTATGTAATATTGTTTTAAAGACCAAAAGATTACTATTATGTCATACTTACACATGTTTCCCGTACCATTTTTCTGTTTTCATCAACTAGTTTACCCTCCTAATTTATAAAAGCCTCCTTTAGCATCACAAGAAATGTGATGGAGGTGGCTTCATATTTTGATTCATCAATCTTCAGATAAAAAGGAACATATGTTATTTTATATCACATAAAAAATTTATTATTGATTTAAAATACATACCATTTTATTCTTTAGTGAAGAATATCCCATCCTTAATTTGTGATAGGGGTACATTGGTTTGGATGCATGTTGTTCCTTTTCAACACTCCTTTTCTATTTCATAAATTTAAAATTTAAAATCAAATTAGATAAAATAAATAATTTTATAATATATTATCAACTATAATTTACCTAAAATAATTTATCATTGTGATTATTGATGAAATTATTCCGTGTTTCCTACTTTATAATGTGTGCATAAGTAACTGGTTGGTGGGTCTTTACTTCCCCCTTAACATCCCAAAGATGAAAGTTGGTAGAAGTGTCTAAAATCCTTCTTGGGATTTTCTAGTGGCAATTAAGACATATTTATTATATAAATCATAAAAAATATACTAAAATTTCAAGGAACAAAGAAAAGTAAATCAATGTTTCCTTATATAAAATTCCAGTAAAATAGATAAAGTATATCATAACATTACTTTAATATCTTCCGAAATGGTTTCCTTCGTTACAAGCTAGAAATGATACCAAAAATCTATATCAATTTGAATATTCATTATCTTTGAGACCCCAACATAACTAATGAACATTGACGTGTTGGTGTCAACAGGTTGGCTTCATTGAATCTATATAACCATAAATTTTATACCCATTCTTCTTTCCTTGATAATTTTATTCAACATAATGATGCTAAATCATTTTGTCATCAACATGTTGTTGATCCCCTAATAATTTTAAAATTTTAGAATCAACTACCCGTTCTTCCCTAATATTAGTAAAATCATCATATGAAGGAGTCATTTTTTTCATGAGTAGTCAAATATTTAATTTATATTATGTTAATACAGTATAGAAGACATAATATTATGATGAAAATAATAGTATATTAAAAACATTTTAAACTTCTCATTAAACTCTCTCTATTTTATTTAAAGGTTGAAGGGATTTTGATCCTCTATCTATAATTCAAATCCCCTCTTTGTGGCCCCCATTATTGTACAAGATATTTTCTACATTGGTACCACTATAAATGATAGTGATATCCATATTAAAGGTACATCCTCTGTTGAATTTCATCTAACCCTATAGTTGTTTTAGTCTCCCATAGGGAAATCGACCAATTGTTGTTTGCTATATCTAAGATAAAAAATACTTGCACTACTTGTGATGACATTGTGAAAAGATCATCCTTTTTCCCTTACACACTGAAAATCACCTTCATTAAGCCCATTTCATCAAATTTCACTGCACTCTTATTGTCAAACCATTTTAAATGGAAAATCAACACTTGAAATGTTGTATACTCCAACTCATATATCTATTTTATGATGCTAAAATATGGAATATTCATATAAATTGGGTTTATATTTTTAGAACTAGATATGTAAATTTCTTCTACCATAAGAATAACTTCACTTTTTTTCATCATACTATGGTTATCATGTTATTTTATATAGAACAGACAACAATTAATTACAAAACCAGTGTAAGATATAACATTTTCATTTGGTCCCCTATCTATACATCAAATTATTTCGACATTTGAATTAATATTTTTAGATAAATCCTTATAAATATGCTCTCTAAACTATTCTATAATCTATTAATTATGTGTATTTGATATCCATACATCATACGTCAGTGGATTCAAATATCTAAGAATTGATTTGTGGGATTCAACATATGGATTAATATATTTACTATTTTATAAAATGTAAAGGTGAGATTTATCCTTCTATGTGATGTTAATTATAACATCATCTATTCTGGAAAACCCTTCACCCATAAGGCATCCATTATGATGAGATTTTAGGATACTGATGCTATCAAAATCTGATAGTTAATTAGTACAAATTCAACAAAATCTTTAATAATATGTCATTCTTCAATAAAACCTTCTGGATAAATTTTATTCTTGATATACCATTTCAAAATATTCATATACTATTCAATTGGGTACATCCAAATGTAATGGACATGAGCACATAGTTGATCCTCTGTAACCATGTGTCGGATTGAAAATTATATCAAATAATGATGGGGGTAAGAACATATCTAATTCACATAATATGATTTAAACCTCCATATTCATGATTGGAAACTTCACCAAGTCTATAAATTTACTACATATGGATTCAGAAAAGAACAAAAGTTTGGTAATTTATAGTATGTGGGACAAAAAGGTGGTAATAAATATTTTGGTAAAAAAAATTATTTATTATTGGATAAAAGAATTCCCTTTGAAATTATTGTTCTTTATTATCATTTAATTATGACCAGTATTTCTAAATTTGTGTAAAAATATATATCCTTAGATATAAAACGTCATATAATCACCATATTTTGAAATAGGGTCAATGATCTTGAAATCTCATAAATCGAATGGATGAAACTATTATTGATGAAAAAAGTGAAGTTGGATTCCTTGGTTATAAGAACCCATTTTTTCCTATAAGGTATAGATACTCTAAATTTCTTTTTAATTCCTATATTTTGACCTAATATGAATACCTAGTGAGGATATAAAGGAAACGAGGGTGTCCAAGGCTTGTTCAGAGATTAGAACCCTGATCGGTGAAAGAAACAACTGGGCTATACGGTTAGCCAATACTATGCTTCCCATTCAATATAGTTTGACTAACCATGCGGTGCATTTTAGTGAGTATAAGTAGGCCACAGGATTTTCCCCAACCATTTGACCCAGGGCACACGCCCTTGTGAAAACTCTAAAATTTTTAATTGAGAAAAAACACATGATTTTCACACAGATTCCCAAATCACGTGCATAAACTGTGTGAGCTCCTTTTTGAGACTATATATGATGAACAATTAACACACAATTTGGCCAACCGTGCGACAAAACCATGCAACCCCTTATTTTTGAATAAAATTACCAATATTACCTGAATGACTAATTTTTTTAACACCCATATCTACTTCTCTATTTATAGCAAACAAAATGTTCTTCTTCTTACTTTGAGTGTTCTCAAGCCTCCATCACCTAGGATTTACTCCCATTTCATCATCCAATGTTCGATTCAAGATCTAATCATATCGTTGGATAGATCTTGTTAGGTGATACAATTATTAGGATCATTTCTCTATTTATATTCTCCCTGACAAAGTTATTTAGGTACAAGGTCATATGCCCCATTTTAAAGGTGTTTATTTTTTTTACTTTTTTATCTAATATGTACAAAACAAAAAGTCGATATAGTATGAAAGATCCTATATAGGCATATGGTAGGTGGTATAATAATTATCCCTTAATTTCTTGATGTTTATAATTGTATCTATTGTGTTGCATGCCAATTTCACTAAGCATTTACCCTAAAATGAATCTACATTTAATTGGTTTCCAAATTCTAGAACCCAATGACTCCTTTAGATCTCAAGAGACATTGGAGGAAATTAAACTCAATGTGAGCGACCCATTTGGGTGTTCTCTTTTATATTCCTATTTGAATTTCAGGGTTATATATCCAAAACTCCTATCGACATGTTTGGTTAAACTTTTGAAATTTTATGTCCTAATTGATAATGGATAATTTTAGTGATATAGAATGGATAACACACTTACCAAACTATATTCAATTAAAAGTAAAGTGAGTGGTACAACCACATAACCCTTTTTAAATAGAACAATATTTACTCCCTTGTTAAAGATGAATGGTAATGAAATATAAAGTATCCATAGGTTCTTACTAATTATAATTAATTTCTTATTATTTATATATGTTCATGGAATCCCTTACACTACGGTGACATGCATGCATGACATCCCTTATACGACTATGAAAAATGGTCATAGAGACCCTTATGGACTATGATACATGGGCATGGTGACCCTATTTTTATGATTCGGTCATGGAAACCCTATTGTTATGACTCATGCATTGTGACCCTATTTTTATGATTCGGTCATGGAGACCCTATTGTTATGATTTAGACATGGTGACCATATTGTTATGATTCAAGCATGGCGAATATATTGTTATGATTTAGGCATAGAGACCCTGTTGTTATGATTCAGGCATGATGACCCAACTACTATAACACAGGGAATGGTATCCCTTATAAAAATATGATACTGGATATGGAATTACTTATTCTCATGATATGAGCCATGACGACCCTTTGACACTTGTAGGACTCATGATACTACTCATAGATTCCTGAGTTACACCTCAGGTATAGACCAATAGCAGTATCCATATATATGGTTGTAGAAATCACAATGTACACAGACCATATATGTGTATACACATGGTTACTTGTTCAGATGTTATCTACATGGGCCAAAGTAGGTATTGTCTGCATGATATCATTCATGAGCCAAATATGACCCCTTTATAGTATCTTTTAATGTTTATCATTATATTTGCACACTGATCATATTATATGGACTAGATGGATATTTATAAACACCATTAGTGGTGGCCTACAGAGTTTATATCACACCCTATATGAGCAGCCAATGTTACTCAGGCAGACTACGTGGATATAGGTAGGGACAAGGGAAAGTTCTCAGTGGTTGATACATGATTAGATTATACCATGGGAGCGAGGAGGAATATGACTGATCTAGGTCTCATGATGTTATTGGAGATGGAATTTTTGGTCTTTTGGAACTTATGCTATATTGAATGCCTGATACCATGCCTGCCTATTTCCTTCTATTAGATACATGACATTACATCATTTTTTATATGATTATGGATATTGTTGATGTTGGTTATTTATTACATAGGATTATTTATCTTTCACTGTCAGTTATTTATTATTCTTCCACTATTTATCTATTCATTTCAATACCTTGATACTCTAATCATGATGGTATAGTCTTTAAAATATACCACCTTAGACCCTTGAAACTTGTCAGAAACCTCTATAATATGGGAAAGTATGCTTATGTACATGTGGTCCACCAACTTGGGGCACCATTTAGTGGAATTTGAGTTAGGAAATCACAAAGTGGTATTAGATCATTTTATTTTTTTTTATCTTATCATTTAGAAATATTATACAGGAGATAAGGATTTTTTCAGAATTTAGTAATGAGTTATTCTTGGGAGTAGCTAACCCGCATACACATAAATAACAAATTACCCATGATGAGACTTTATGTTACAGTTTAATCTTGTTAAATTTGATTTGATTCCACCATTGGGTGACACACTTGATATGTTGTATTATTATTATTATTATATTAGATTCTATTTCTATCCTTGGTATGATATGTCAAGGAAATGTTTCATCATGCATCATTATAGACACTTTAGGATTTATATTTCATTCATTATTCCCTTCCATGTTTACTTACTACATGTATTTCTTGTAGTATGTTTTGCTGCCTTTATTTTCAGGTCCATGAAATGATGCTAACATTTCATTAAGGGAATTTATATGTGATTGGTTGGAATTAAATGGATTCCACAATCTAATTTATAAGGTGTATGGGCCCTTATAAATTGGAAGTGGTGATCCATATGGTTTAATATTTTTATGATTTTTTTTATATAAATGAGAATTAAATAAAATGAAATTGAATTCTAAAATAAAATTTTCACAATTAGACAGAGATTCCAATTGAAATTTAAAGGGTATTTTCCCCTATAAATTTTAATTAACACCATATATAATAGAACCTTTATAGTGAAATAAGAGCTTGACCCAGACCTAACCTTAATAGTGAATAGTAGGTATCATCTCTTGTGTTCTATATGATTGATAATATCACCCAGACCTAGATTTAGGAGTAGGGGTGAATTTTAAATAGGAAGTATTGTACCTACCCTATTTTTTATCTATGATAATTACCATGATAAATCCTATCCAGGGAATGAATTTAGAATTTATAGATCTATTCCACCATTAAATCCTCATGTCGTGAACCAGGAGGGTGGTGATGACCATACTCTAGGGGTGGTGGGCCCTAAGCCACCAGTGATACCTCTAGTAGTGCAACCAGTATCACCTCCTATTATCCTTGATGTGGGTGATGATTTTTAGTTCTGAGGAGAGTTTATAAAACTTATGAAGACTATATAGGGAGATCTATGGACTAACCATTTTATAGGAGAGTTGACATGAGAGTTTTAGTAGTAGAATACACTTAATGTTTTAGGGGATGGTAGACCTCAGTTTGCAGAGTTATGGATAGAGATAGTGTTATTTATTTTCAAGCATATTGAGACACCTCCTGAGAGGTGAGTTAATATTTCTACTTATATGCTTCATGGATCCATCAAATGTTGGAGAGATATTATGAACAGGGAATGTTAGTATCAGGAAGTCATTTATATGGATTTCTAATTCAACTTCCATGACTACTTATTCCTTGATACCCTGAGGGATGATTATTCTAGGGATATTATGAACCTTTAATTGAATTTCATGTTTGTTCTAGACTATTTATCTTGTTTTACTGATCTTCAATGCTTTGCGCCTATCAATACTATTGAAGATCCAACGAATGAAATATGATTTGAGGATGGGATTATGTATCCTATTAAATCTCAGGTGAATATTTTTCAGTTGAATACTATGTTTGATATATTAAACTAGGATCTCATCACAGAGTAGAACCTAAGGGATGATGAAAGTTTGGGGTAAAGCAGATTAGAATTGATATGAATAAGTGGGTTGAGTGGCGGTCGAAAGCAACACTTTGAGACTGCATGTGGGAGTAGAAAAAGGCAAGTGACACCCATTGATAGTTATGTGGGTTTTCAACAGTGTGGGAAGCCTAAGAATAAGAAGAACCATTTTACTAGAGACCCTATTTAGTTCCCAGGATGTAGAAGGTTAGAGAATCTCTAGTTTTTTTATAGGACCTTCCAATCTGTGCCTAGTGGGAGAGGATCCATATTATCTTCACCATCAGAAGTGGGATCATGTGAACCTTACCAGGTAGGTAGTTGGAGTAATACTAGTTGTATAGGTATATTAGGATGTCATGGTCATGGTATCTAGGATTCAAATACCCGGTGCTAAAAGAGCATAGCCACTCTGGGTAGTCAGGTTGTAGAACAGGGCCATGGATTAAGCCAGTTTTATTAAGTGAAACCTATACCAGAGGAGTAGGGTGATAGAATATCTATTTTTGGAGTTAATATTCTAGTATCCTATACTATTGTGTCTTCTTTATTTGATATTGATTCTTTAAAATCCTTCATAATTTTGGAAACTGTGGAAATCCTTAGGATAAATGGATTTGATGGAATTCATAGGATGGGCTGGTTGGTTCCATATCACACCTATGTGGACTAATATCACCGTAGGGTATCATTTACATCACCAAAGGGTTGTAATTACCTTCACAAGGATGAGTGGGATGTCCAAGAAGGCTGAGATGGATCAGACCATCATGGGCTAGGTGGAGTGACCACAAATATTTATAGAGTTTATATGGATGATAATGGGTTACATCATGCTATGTTTACTCATGTTTTAGATCATTTTAAGAATTTATTCCCTAATTATTTCTCTATAATACCTCTTGAGAGAGAGTTAGAATTTAATATAGAGTTAGTTTCAAGAGCTACACCGGTATCCATTCCTCCTTATAGGATAGATACTACTACGTTGCAAGAGTTTAAGAGGTAGTTAAAGGATTTAGAGGCCAATAGTTTTATATGGACCTGTACTTCTCCCTGAGGTTCACTAGTACTTCTTTCCAAAAAGTTGAATAGAAACCTTAGTCTATGTGTGGATTAATGGAAGTTGAATCATATTATTATTAAAAACTTTTATCCCTTACCTTGAATTGATGATCTCTTTGACCAGTTTTGAGGGTCTATAGTGTTCTCAAAGATATATTTTAGGTTAGACTATCACTAGATATGTGTTATACCTTTAGATATACCACGTAAAACTTGTTGAAGTTGGTATATTTTATAGGAGCATCTGATTTTTTCATTAATTTTCATGAATGTTCCTACCATTTTCATGGATTTGATGTATAGGGTTTTCCATCCCTACCTAGATTCTTTTATCATGGTTTTTGTGGAATAAATCTTAGTCTATTATTATAATCAAATCAAACATTCCAAACATCTTGAGATTACTATGAATACACTGATAGAGTATAATTTATATGCTAATCCTAATAAAAGACACCTTTGGATAAAAAAGGTTCACTTCCTAGGTTATATTATATTAGATGAAAGGGTGTCAGTTGACTTGTAGAAGGTGAGATCCATAGTTACCATGGAGAATCCCAAGAATTTATTATATATATATATAGTTTCTTAGGGATAGATGGTTATTACATGTTCTTTAAAAAATTATTATCATGTTCATTAGCACCTATTACGTTCTTGACTAAGAAGGGTGTCAATTTTATATGGTCAGAAGCCTACTAGACAGTCTTTCAAGAGTTGAAAGGAAGGATTATTTTCCAGCACTGATTCTAATTATTCCAAATCTGGGAAGAAGCTATACAATGTATTGTGATTCATTAGGTATCGAAATAGGAACATTTATGATGTAGTAGGATTTATTTGTTGTGTATGAGTCTTGAAATTTTAGGCCTCATGAGTGTAATTACCTAACAAAAAACCTCAAGCTTTCAAATATTATTCATGCCATATGTTTTTGGAAGCACTATCTATTGTGAGAGTGTTTTGTGATGTTTACGGACTAGAAAATCATAAGGTATATTTTCACATAGCTTGACTTGAATCTTAGGTTGAGAAGGTGGGTTGAATACCCACGGTCCTATGATATAGAGCTTTCTTATACATTTGTGAAATAAAATTATATCACAAATTATCTAAGAAAGAGGACTTAAACACATATGATATAGGTGGATAGTAGTGAGTGGAAACTTATAGACCTATTTTCTAAGATTCATATAGAGTTTCAGGACCATCAAGGAAAATGTATACTTTCATTTATATCAGTGAAATATTAACTTATAGAGATAGTGAACATGAGGTAGTTTTTAGTCCTAGAAGGCTTGGTCCCACGAAAAATTATTTTAGGTTAGCTCCTACCTCTAGATTGGCCTATTTATGGAGATGACATCCTGCATATATATGGTAATATTTGGGTTCCTACAGACATGATATATGATATCATGAGAGATTCCCATGCTTCTCACTGAGATATACATCCAGGTATCTCTAATATGTATCATGATATGCATCATCAATATTGGTGTCCTGGGATGAAATGTACGATAATGGGTTTTATCACTAGGTGTTCCACCTATCACTTGGTGAAGGAAAAACACTAGAGGAATGCAAGCTTGTTACAACTATTAAAAGTACCAGAAAGGAAATGAGAATATTTTGCAATTGATTTTTTGGTTGATTTATTGAGGTCACCTTGAGGTAGTGGTATTTTTTCACTAGTTATGGATAGATTGATGAATATTTCCCAATTAATTCCTATCTAGGATAATTTCTCAATTGATGATCTATAAAGATTTTATATCTGGGAGATTATACTCTTACATGGGGTACCCTGTAATATCATTATAGATAGGGATACTTATTTCACATCAAGGTTCTATCAAGGGTTACAAAGATATTTTGGTACTTCTAATCATATCTTTTCACCCTTAAACTGATGGAAATCTGGAATATATGATACATGTTTTAGAGGACATGATCTAAGCATGCATACTTGATTTCTAAAGTTATCAGGAGAAACATATACCTCTCATCAATTTTCTCTACAATAATATATTTTAAGAAATTATTTATATGGCTATGTGTGAGGTCTTATATGGAAGGATATTCAATTTACCCATTTAATAATTAAAGGAAGGTGAGGGAGTGCTACTAGGTCCTTTACTCATTCAAGAGACTTTAGAGAAGGTCTAATTGATCTTAAAGTGGAATTATACCACTTAGTCTAGATGGAAATCTTATGTCAATCACTATCGATGGCCATTGTAGTTTGAGGTGATGGATCATGTTTTCCTTTAGCTATCACCCAAAATTGGGCATCGGCAGATACAAAGGCACATGAAGCTATCACCATGCTTTTTCAGGCCTTTTCAGATCTTGGATAGAGTCGGGCTGGTAGCCTATCTCAATTTCTACGACCTCATAGGTACTATACCATGCATGATGTCTTCAAAATATCACATCTTCACCATTAACATGATGAACCATATGATACTTTTCATCTCAAGTATTTTTAATTAGATGTCAATGCTTCTTTTAAGGAGTATCTTATACGCTTGGTAGATCGGAGCATGAAGGCTCTCCATAGCTAGTATGTCCCCTTAGTATAGGTGATATAGAATAATGGACAAGTGAAAGATGAGACTTGGGAGTGTAAGACAGACGTATGTGCTCATTGAACAGAGTTATTCTCATATGATACTATATTATCTTTATAAGGGTAACTCAGGGATGAGTTCCTTTAAGAGGGGAAGACTATAAGAACCAAATTTCTCCTATGAGATAAACACCCTCTAAATTTTGCTTTAATTCATTATTTTTAAACTAATATGAATTCCTAGTGAGGAAATGAAGAAAATGAGTGTTTATAAGGATTGTTCAGATCTTGAAAGATTGGCCAATGGAAGAAACAACTTATAGTTAATAAAAACCATGAAACCAAGTTTTCATGGTTTCTCCTAACAGTACAGGGTGTTTTTGTAAGAACAAGTGGGCCACATAGTCTTACGTAACCGTGTGACCAAGGGAGCATGCTTGTGTGGATACTCAATAATTTTTAGCTGAGGTAAAACACATAGTTTGTTCATGGTTTCCCAAACTGTACACATAAACCATGCAAGCTCCCTTTTGAGACAGTTCATGGAGCATGATTAGCACATGATTTGGCCAACCATGCATCCAAACCATGTGACCCCTTATTTTTGCATAAAATTTCCAATTTTCTTTTAATTACTTATGTTTTTGAAACCTCTATTTCTATCTCTATTTATATTATATAAGATATTCTTACTCTTCCTTTGAGAGATTATAAGCTTCCATTACACAATCTTTTGTCCTGTTTCATCATCTGACATCCAATTCAAGATCCGATAATATCATTGAATAGGTATCAGTAATTTCTACAGTCCTTAGTATAATTTAAAATTTTATTATCTCCTATAAAATTGTATTTAGGTGTAGGCTCATATGCCCTATTTTTAGGATGTTCATCTATTTTTCTATTTTATTCTAATCTAGACCAAAACAAAGGCCAATGTTGGATGAGTTATTTTCTACACGTATAAGGTAGATGGTCTGGTAATTATCCCTTAAAGTATTAATTTTTATATTTTTTTCATCATGTTATACATTGGTTTCAATGATATTTTCCCTTAAAATGAATATTACTTTACATGTTTTCCCCACTCTAGAATCGAATGACTCATTTAGATCTCAATAGATATTGAAGTACATTAACCTTAATGTGATCCACTGATTTGGGTGTTCCCTTTTATTTTATGATTTGAATTCCATGGTTATATAACCAAAACACCTAATGGTGTTTTTGGTTTGACTTAGAAAATTTTATATCATAATTGATAATGGATAATTTTAGTGGTGTAGCATGAATAACACACTTACCAGACTATATTCAATTAAATGGAAAGTGAGTGCTACAACCACATCACCCTTTTTCAATAGAACAATAGTTATGCCCTTATTAAAGATTAATGCTATTGAAATATGATATATCCATAGGTTATTACTAATTCTAATTAACTACTTATGATTTATATATGGGCATGGAATCCCTATTGTTATGATTTGAAAATGGTGACCCTATTGTTATGATTCGATCATGTAGACCCTATTGTTATGATTTGGGCATGGCCGCCCTATTGTTGTAATTCAAGCTTGAAGAACCTATTGTTATGATTTGGGAATGACTATCCTATTATTATGATTTGGGAATGATGAAAACACTACTATGATGCTGGATATTGAATCCATTATACAAATATGATACTAGACATGGTGTTCCTTATTCTTATGATACCGGGCATGGTGTCCCTTGAAACTTGTAAGACTCATGCTACTACTCATTAATTCCTAAGTTACATCTTGTTTCTAGAATAGTATAAGTATCTATATATATGGATCTAGAAATAACTACATACACAGACTGTATATGTGTATACATATGGTTACTGGCTCAGACGTTATCCAACTTGGGCCAAAGAAGGTTGTGTCAGCCCAATATCTTTCACAAACCAGAGCCAACCCATTTACAATTTCTTTGGAAGATTATAAATATATCTTCACACTTATCATATTATATGAACTGACTGGATATTTGTAGAAATCATTGGTGGTGGCCTACTGATTTTATCGCACACCCTATCTGGGTCGCCGATGGTACCTGAGAAGACTATGTGGATGCAAGAAGGAATATGGAAATTACCCAGTGGTTGAAACATGACTTGATTATAGCTTGGGATTGGAGAGGAACAAGACTAATATATAGATCATGATTCCATTTTAGATAGTATTTTTAGTTGTTTTGTTATTTTACAATTTTACTTTATTTCATGGATGCTTCCATACCTATAAATTACCTTTTTATAGATACATGAAATAACATCATTTTGTATATGATACTAGATATTGTTGATTTTGGTTATTTATTACATCTGGATGATTTATCTTCCACTATAATTATTTATTATTCTTACACTATTTATCTATTTATTTCATCATTTTAGTACTCTAATAATGAGAGTATAGTATCCAAAATATTCCACCTCAGACCCTTAATTCTAGTTGGAAGCATCTTTTATACTAGGAGATGCGCTTAATGCCATGTAGCCCACTGACATGGGGCACTGTTTAGTGGAATCTGGTTTGGGACATCACTATGTTACTCTATTTTTCTATTGATTATTCTAGACTATGTATTATAGGAATACCAAAAAATATATTTTTATTATAACCCAATGATGAACCCTTATTTCAAAAACATTAGAGTTATCAATCTTAGGTATATTTCATATATCCTATAATATCCATAACCACTATTAAATTTCCTTAAAAAAACTACAAATAATTTCCACTATCTCACAATCAAAAAAATTAGGTTAGCATGGATTTCACATCATTGAGATCCAAAATATTCTAATTCTAACTCCAAAAATGACACATATCACTATAATCTATCTTCTATATCATGTAGTCAAAAAAATCATAGGTATATGAAAAATAGTAATTTAATTATTAATAAAAGCACACCACATATATGGTTATGGGAGATTATAATAAACTTTAATATATTATTCCACTATATTTTAATCCTATATGTGTTCGAGATAAATGTATTTTAAATTATAACTTTTTATTAGTGACACTCAAACCAATCCTAATGATACAAAATATATCAAAAGTATAAAAATATTTTGTACATGGATTAATCAAAATAAATAATGTAAAATAACAATGCATTTCTTTCCTACACACCATGCATATACTATAAATACCCATTTGATGCCTGTATTTTATAATTCTAACATTAAACTTTCTAAAGACACTTTACACACTATAACCAAGATATTAGATGTGTTAGTTAGCTTCTAGAAAAATGTTTTAATAAGTTTCAATCATTTTATCACTTGTTTTTTATAAAACGTATTAAATTTCATATCAATTATACAATTAAATATTCCATTTTCATAATTTAGAAGCAGAATCAATCAAAAACATACCCAATATTCCTATTTAAGCATATTACACATGTTCCAAACCTAAATTATTTGTTTTAAATCCGTATGACACATGAACCAATCTATACACCTCAAACATCATGTAACTAATTTAATATAATCAATTCCATACTAAATCCAACAACCCAAAACATTCTAACTCAAAGCTTCATCATGACTAATATAAATCATTAACAAAACCAAATACTTTCATAATGAATTAAATCTTAATTAAAACCATATTCATATAACCAAAAAAATCACAACCCAATTATATTGACCCAAAATAAAAGGAGTTTAAAATTATAATATCATAAAATGATTTTTAAAAAAAATATTTACTCTCCCCAACAAGACATTACCCCCAAAATGGGTCAAGAACAATCACATTTGTTTTTTAAAATATAATGAAACTCTTTTATTTCCAATAAAACCTTCGAAATGAAATAAACAAAGAAATTCTCAGCTTCAAAATCCTTAAAACCTTCTTATTATGAATAAAACTTCCCAAATGAGAAATGTAACCATAAATTTAATTTATAAACAGTTTAAAATTCATTCAAATATCCCATTTTATAAAAATTTATGTATATATGAAAATAATAATCAGTTTAATATACAAAAATGAGACTTTATTCAATAATAATTACATTGAATCACTTTAAAAAGATAATTTATATTTTAACTCAAGAAACAACCAATTTCAACTCTTTCTTTAAAACTTTAAATTTTATAATAAGAATCATATAATAACGAATTTATGTAAATTGTATTCTAAAAGTAATATTTTTATAAATTACCATACATTTAAATCATAAAATTTATACATATACATGAAAACTATAAATATACATTAATCAAACACTTACTAAAATTTAAAATAAAAAAATGATAATTACTTAAAAATTTAAATTATAATAGGTTCAAAAAACATTAATAGAAAATATTATGAACTCAACATTCTTAAATTAATTCTCATACAAAAAGAAAACTTACGAGTATACCCAAAACCCTTTTCCTTATAGTTTTTTGGATATATTTTATGATTATAAATCCTCTATTCTCAAATACATACCTAATAAAAACCATAATCCATACAAACTCCAACTCATTAAAACTAAATACCACTCTAAATTTTTAGAAAAACAACATAACCATCCTTACAAAATTATTAGAACTAAAAAATATATCATTATAATAAATTAAATGAAAAATTGTGTTTTCATTCAAATACCAATTTCTTTAACCTATAAATATTTATTCAAAAAGCATACTTTCAATCTATAGATTCCTAAAAACCAAATTAAGTGAGATAAAATTAAATTAATTCCAATAAATTCTTGGAATGATACAAGTTCTCATCTTGTGAAAGATAATTTAAATAAAATTACACAACCATGAAACCAATACACGTAGAGAGAACAAATAAAATATATAAAAATTAACTATAACATACCTAGTCAAACTAATTATATCAAATATAATTATAAATGATATACAAAAACTATAAAATGAAGTATAAAACCCTAACTAAGTAGGTTTCCACTACATATAAACTTTTTATCAAGGTTATGATGTTGTTCAATGATATTTAAATTGACATATGTCATGTTCAAAATATGAATGAAAATTATCCAATGAAGTTAGAGCATATAATGATCTTTTTATAATATCAAAAAGTGAAAATAATGAAATAAGTTTTAATTTATTCTATTCTAAACGTTTTATCCTAAATCACTTATAGAGATACCAATTTATCCTAATATTATCACATTTAAAAATATTAAAACACTAAAAAATAATTTTTTGGATTCATGAAAAGAAAACAACATTGAAAGATGATACTCTAATGTTCACTAAAAATAAAATACAAAAGGTAATGAAATATTTTAAAAATATATTATGGTTTTAATCCATGGGAGTATGAGGGATACTTAGAAGAAATGGGAATAATTGTTTGATTTTAATCTATGGAAGCATGAGTTATACTTGGAACTTGGATCCGATTACCATCTATGTATTGCAAAACTCTTCCTACTTATCATTTGTAGTCACCACCTTACATGATAAGTTGGTAGGATTTTAATGTTGCACGACTAGGATATCCATGCAATCAGTGTGAGAGATAATGATGAAGGTGTGAAAATGAATGTAAAGGTGGGAGAGGGGGTAAACAAACAATGGATCAAGGTAAGATAGATTGGGTGAAGAATCAATGAGGTAGATTGAGGACAAATAAGATCACTTTTACATGCATTGTTCAAACCATTTGGTAAAATTAAAAAAAGAAAAAGTTGTTTGAGGGAGATAAATGGATCAAAAGTGATCACATACCTTGATTTTAATATATCATTATAATTTTAAGACAACAAAATTATATAAAATTTAAACAAAGATAAATATATTAATAAAAGTTTTAAAATGTTTAAAAACCATTTAAACAAAAGTGATTGCATATATTCATTAAATCCATTTACATAATACATATATTTATTTATTTTAAAATATATCATTTAAATTTATACATAATCATTAGTATAAATTAATTTTTATACCTTTAAATTTTAACAAGCATAAATATTATTTACATAAATTTTTTAAAATATTTATACAGAATCTATTTAAAAACATATAACTAAAATTACTTATAAATTACATATATAATAACTAAATCAGATACATCACCCAGTTAATCACCAAGATTCCAATGGGAACCACTATGTATGTTGTCGACATGCATGAACTCCTAAAAAATGAATGAAATCATAATTTCCATTCAAAAAATACAGCTAATTCAATTCATTCACCCAAATGATTATCAATAAAAACCATGACTTGAACCATAAACTAAAAAACATAAAAACTCCTTGAAAAATCTTATTTTTTTATCATCAATAATGGTAATTGACTCAAACCACTCATAAATGGTGGGTCATTGCAGTGCGGGTAGGAGAAGTGACTATAGTTCTGGTCAATTGAGGATTCGACTGCGAAATCACACAAAAAGTCGAGTTTAGAATTCAATGGGTATTTCAGAATGATCTTGGGGTTCCTCCAAGAGTGAAGGCATCTGATTTGGGTAAATGGATAACAAGTCAATGATAGAAGCTGAGTGTTTTTATAAGGGTCGACCAATAGAGGTTCGATTAGTTGTTTTTTTTTGTGAGGAGATATGGTGGGATACAAATCAAATTAGGTGTGTAGTTTGGAATGCGATGGGAAAATTCAAGGATTATGATTAAAAAAGAGTAAAAATAATCACATACTTTAACTTTTAAGAGGATTGATTTGTCGAGAAGATCGATGAAGAGTAGTGACAACGATTCAGTTCCAAGAGAGCTTGAATGATGCGAGTAAGGTTGATTCTACTATAGTTTTATTTAAAATATCAAGAAAGATTTTAAGAGAATTTTCAAAAAAGAACTGAAAAATAGAGATTTTATTATATCTAAAATAGTAAGCGGTTATAAAAAATATCATTATCAATGCTAAAATTTTAGCACTGATAAAAATAAATTTTTATCAGCACTAAGAAAGCGATGATAAAGACATAATTTTAATAATGTAATAAATATAATTAAAAAATTAAATGTATATAATTATAAAGGAATATATTCATTATTTAAATATATTTATTATAATTTTATAATTATATATATATATATTTATAATTATAATTATAAATAAAAATATTTAAAAATATTTTATATAATTATAAATTTATTTATATATTTATATAATTATATATAATTATATAATTATATATTTAATTATAAATATAATTAATATTTTTAATAATTATTTTATAATTATATATATATATATATATTATATAATTAAAATACTTAAATTTATATAATTATAAATAAATATAAATGTATGTAATTATAAATATACCAAAAGAAATGTAAATATGTATTTTTAAATATGATTATTGATATATATTTATAATTATAATTATAAATAAATATATTTTTAAATATATTTTTAAATAAAAATATTTGTAAATATATTTATAAATAAATGTATTTGTAAATATATTTATCAATTAATATATTTTTAAATATATCTATAAATATTTGAATATAATTATAAATATATTCATATCATCATATATATTTATAAAATTATATATATATATTTAATAAATATAGATAAATATGAAATCTAAATATATTAAATATATTCATTTTTAAACATATTTATTATAATTTTATAATTATTTAAATATATAATTATTTATTTATAATTATATAAATACTTTTAAAAAATTATATTTATTTATTTAGTACCATAAATATTTAATTTTATAGATATATTAAATATACATTTAAAAATACATTTATAAATAAATATATTTCTAAATATATTTATAAATAAATATATTTGTAACTATATTTATAATTATTTTTTTATAATTATAAATATATTAATATCATTATATATATATATATATTTAATAAATATATATTAATATAAATGTAAATATTGAAAATATATTCACTATATATATATATATATATATTAAATTTAGGGTCTAAGACTCTTTTTATTATGAAAGAAAAGACCTCTTTATATCTTGGTAGAGGGAGACTCATTACATAGCCCATATGCCCAAGGCTATCTGGCCAATGAACATGGCATGAAGGCCTAGGGGCATGAAAGCCCATTTTTTGGCCCAAAGGCCCCTCCGATGAATAGTAATACTATAATACTTGAGTGGCTAAAATGTCTGCTATAGTACTGCAACTACTACAGTTCATGTTACAATACCTGCCATTACTATAGTGCCACTATTACTATAGTGTACTACTATAGTATCCTCATGCAGTTCTGCTACAGTACTCAGGAAATCATCTTGCCCAGTTTTGAACTTGGGTATTTTGGATGAAGGTTTAGAGGGTTTACCACTCACACACCACCCCAACTACATCATTATTTAAAACATATTTATTAAAATTTTATAATTATTTAAATATATAATTAATTATTTTTAACTATATAAATACATTTAAAAAACTATATTTACTTATTTATAATTATAAATATATAATTTTATAAATATAGTAAATATACATTTATAAATATATTTGTTTATAAATATTTATTTTTAACATTATTAATGAATATATAATCTTAAATGCATGAATGTTAAAAATGAGTGAAATTGAATAATTCAAAAAACAGGTGCAGATCATGGGTGAACCCATGTTCAAAAAATTTATTAAAAGAAAATAGAAACAACATAAAATATGGATATTACATAAAAAACCAGTGAGCAGACACTGCTATAATGATCAAACACATTCAAAAAACAGGAGAACATCATCCATGGGAGTGCCAAACACCACCCCTGCCTCATGGATGTCATCTTCTCCTCCATTTATTAGGCTGGTTCCATGTCACATCATCCAATGAAGATTGAAGATCATCCTCTTGTGGTAAGGATTCCTTGATAGGAGGATCCAACTCTTCAACCAGATCAGAGCTCTCGAGAAAATCAGATATCCCAGAAATGATCATTTCAGAGCCATGGTTGCTCCCAAATTTATCACTATAGACCACCCTACTACTAGATCTATGGAGAATGTCAAGAAAACTAAGAAATTTTTTCCATACTATGGAACATCATTAGGATTAATCACCTATTTCCCCTTTGGAGGGGAAAAACATGAGAAGTTACCAATGTTACTGCTTCAACTATAATTGTAGCTCGAGCCTTGTTCACATGAAGGTCATAGTCAACCTATTTCCCTTTCCTGTTTTTAGATGAACGTCGCTCCTCCCAGAATTGAGAATTGTCTTGAATTTGGTCATCATGTTCTATGTCAGACTCATCACGTTGATCTGCAACATTGTCTTGGAATCCAGCTACAATAACATCATGAGAGGAAGCAGTAGCATTGACATTCTTTCCAAATCCACTTCCAACTTTAAGTGCAGAATTAGATAGAGAAATAGGATTTCCCATTGAAAAAAGATCAGCTGGTGCATCATCTCTTGTAGACTTCTGAAGTGCCCCTTCCTACATCCCCCCATGACCAAAAAGTGCCAAGGGGTCTGTTTGGTCCACCAGGTTAGATACCCCGAGGGGGGGGGGGAATGAGGGTATGACAGATTAAAACAACTACCCCTATTGATCTTGTTTTTCTATTAAGAAAAACCCGTTTCTCTCTCTTTCCCACAACAATGTATAAACAAAAAATAAATCCTACACAGGACATATCAATTTTTACTGGGTTCACCCTCATTGGGCTACGTCCAAGGATCATACACTGACGATGAGCCGATTTACCAAATTTACTAAAAGTAAACTATTGTTTACAATATTCGAAGCAGACTCACTGTCCCTTATAGTTTACAACCATTCACAATTTGAGAACTTACTACTCTCCCAACTGAAGTGAGATCATTGATTCTTAAGAAGATTCACTCACATTTTATAGACTTTTAGGTCCCTTCATTATTTCAAATGAAAGCATCATCCACTGTATGTAGATGCCCGATTGATATCCCACTTTCATCCACTGATGAATACCACTTTACCACAGTACTACTAGGAAACTCCAAATCTTTCACTCAACCCTTACTTCATCTTCCGCGCAACTTTATTACCTTTCATGCAAGATTTCACTTTTGTTGCGAAACACCCCTTGCACACAACATCAATCTTTCGTGGAACTCAAATCTTACACAAAAATTTCTTAGCTTGTGTGCAACTCAAAATCTTTCTGGCAACTCCCTTTGCATGAAACTATTACGCAATCCAGTACTCAGATTTTCTCTAAGTGTTGAGCTCTTCTGAATGAGGGGGGTCACCTATTATTTTTAGGCATTGCTAACCCTTGCTTGGAAGATTCAACTTTTTTGTACAAGTTCCTCTTCGAGCGCACAAAACCCTGTTTGACGTCACATTGGATGCACAAGTTTCTTTCGTGCAACCTCATATTTCACTCCCATTTCCAAATCGTTTGCGCACATCATGCCTTTGTCATTTTTCAACATTATTCTCCCGAAACATGCTTTGTGCACAAGTTTCCTAACCACTCTAGATCTTGCACGCAACTTCATTTTACAAAAACACTAGAAAAAAACTCCACCTTAGACATGTTCTTTTTTGTACTTCCTCTGGATCGTCCATTCCCTTTTCATCGTTATTTGTTAACATAGGTTGTAAAAAATATCTATGGAACTCGAAAAATCACCATGGAAACCCCCTTGGTCAAAAATTGGACATCTTGGTCTACTCTATCAACAAACACAACATGATGGTCCGCTTTGTCAACAAACACAATCACCTCAAAAATGATTCAATAAAACATTGAGGGATTTTTTCCCAATAGGGTCCTGCACCAAGGCCTGCTCTATGGAACCAATAATCAGTTACTAGTCAAGAGGCTCACAACTTTCATTGGAGACAACCACTTGATCAATCTCACCAGGTTTTTCCTCCTTAAAATAACTGGTGTACTTTTTTTCATGGGTATAAGACCCAACTTTCATCTAAATTTTCCTCGCATTCCTACATTCAAAAACATCATGCTTCACTAACCTACAAAATTTACAGAAAGCAGGGATTGAATAATATTCAAAATCAACCTTGAATTTATCACTGTTGTCGACCAAATTGGTAGAATCAGGTAAAGTATTCTTCATGTCCACATCAACCAAAGCACAAGAAAAATAACCACATTTCTTATGCACTGTATTATCATCCATCTTCATCGGAACACCAATGCATTAACTATGTCACTCAATATTAATGGATGCGAAAACCCCCATCTCAATCCATGGATTCTAACCCAAATATGAGCATTGGAATTCTTCTGTAGGTATGGGTTAAGATTTATGTCCCAAGAGGAAAACTATAAACACCCCTAATTTAGAGAATAAAACCCATTGCTCTATGCCTTTGATCTTTCATTTTCAGATGAGAAAATCAGGTGAAAGTATCTGCTGCCAATAAGGACTATTCTCCAGTCTGAAAAAACCCCATATTTGAGAGTGACTAATCTTGAGATCCTTTGTATTCAATGGATTATCACCATTAGAGAGTATTAGCTATCTAATAAGAAAAAATATACAATCCTGAATTCATTCCTTGAGCGCCAAAGGATGAGAAATAATGGTGAATCTTCCGTCATCAGATTTGGAAATATGGGGGTCCTGTGACCCATGAGAACTGGATACTTTGGATAAATCAAAGGCATCAAAGATAGAAATAGATTCATTCATAAGCTTCAAACCTTTCACAATGTTTACATCGTAGACTAAACCCTCATCAGGGTTCATAGATGTCGGTGCATCTGGGCACCGTAATGTGCTAATTGAAGAGATTGGGACTATATCAGGCAAGGTCACCATCGTCCCCTTCACCGGATCATGATCACTAGGGCCATGTCCCACTTATTCATCAGCTGAATGTGTAACCTTACTATATGAACCATATGGAGACAAAATAGGCCCTCCCAAACCTAGAAAACCCATAGCCCCTCCATTAGTCATTGCGCCATTAAAATTATTTGAATCGAGCCCTATCGAACACACCGGTAGATCTACAGCTGCTTCTGTTGCACTAGATGGAACCAAATCAGGCCCTCCCATTCTCACCTGTAAGACAAACCCCACCACCACTCCAAGAGCTTCCCAACTATCAGTAGTGATCAACTGCAAAACCCTAGCACCATCGCCATAAGCTCCTCTGCTATCCCCCTCCATCTCCTTCCTTCGAAATTGAATGATTAAAAACTAGAAGACTTTAAAAAAATAGAAAAAATGGATAAGTTTTATTACTTATACATATTATTAAAAAAATTAAAATATAAATATATACTAAAATGAAGATGAATACATATTGAAATTATTAAAACATAGTAAATAAATATGTATATAAAAATACTAGAAAATTAATAAATTCAAAAAAAATTTATTTAAAATGAATAAATAAAATTTCATGATTAAAAAAATTATATATTAATTATATTATGTTATAAAATAAAATTCTAAAATGAATATTAAAAATTGAACAAATAACATAAATATTATGTGTGTCTGTTTCTATATAATATTGAATTAACTTTGTAAATGTGTATGTAAAATTAATGTCTGTACATATCTATACAGAACACAAGTTTGATACATGTTAAATTTAACAATGACATTATATAATACACAATATATATTAATGAA
This sequence comes from Viscum album, assembly GCA_963277665.1. Classification (NCBI taxonomy): domain Eukaryota; kingdom Viridiplantae; phylum Streptophyta; class Magnoliopsida; order Santalales; family Viscaceae; genus Viscum; species Viscum album. Next base: position 1,403,116,558 of record OY728133.1, on the reverse strand, counting down.
ATAAATACTAATAATAATGAATAAATTTACAAAATTAATAAGTGTTATTAATTATATAGATTATTAAAAAATCTAAAAAAGAATATTTATCAATACACATGGTAAAATTAAAATGAATACATATTAATTATATAAATTATAACCATATTGAGAAAATTAAATGTTAATGAATCAACATGAATAAATAAATATAAAAAATGTATAATATTATATTCATATTGAAAAATGAATAAATTAAAAAAATATTAAAAAAATAATATTATTAATGAATAAATAATATTAAAAAGTAATAAATTTGAAAAAATATTAAAAATCAATAAATAATATACATTGAATAAAAACATAAAAATGATGAAATTTACTGATTAGAAACATAATATATAATAAATAAATTTTGTTAATAAAGATAATTCTAAAATGAGTAATAAAAATTGAATAAATTACAGAAATATTACATGTATGTGTGCTATATATTAAAATGTAATAATTGTGTATATGTATGTGCGTAATAAATGTAACACGGATTTTATATATGTTAAATCAAAAAATCGAATGATACTCAATTAAATATCCATTACTTGATACAATTAGTGAATATTTTTAATTAATATTAATTTTTAATTATAAACCATTTTCACTAAGTATATGACTTATTTAATGTAATCATACATATTTTGTATTATATAAGTAATATTTTAGAAAATCTTATATATATTGATATATATAGAAAAATATATATGAATATAATTCTATATTAAAAATATTAAAAATATTAATGAATAATTATGAATAAAAACCATTAAAAACGAATAAGGCTTTAATAATTTTTTATTTATTAAATTTTATTTATATTTAATATATATTTCTTATTATTATTTAAAATTAATATATATATATATATATTTATTAAATTTACTCATTTTTATTAATAATTATCTAATAAATAACTTTTTTTAATTTATGCATTTTTTATTTTATAATTTTTTTATTATAGTTTATTAATTATATATTTTATTTATTAATATTTATAATTTATATATGCGTATATTAAATTTATTAATTTTTATTATTAATTATTTAATTAATAAATTTTTAAATATTTTCTTTAAATTTACTCATTTTTAATTTTAATTTGTTTAATTATTTAAATTTATTCATTTTATATATCTATATTTAATATATAATATTTATAAATATTTATAATATATATATATGTATATTAAATTTATTAATAATTATTTAATTTAAAAAATGTAATATTTTTTAAATTTATTCATTTATAATTTTTATTTGTTTAATTATTTAATTTTTTTAAATATTTTTAATACTTTTATTTCTTTTATTTTTATTGGTGTATATAAAAAATTGGGGGCCATATGTAGGCCCATATGGGTTGGTGAACCCGAAAACGTATAAGCCTCCATGGGATGGTAGGCTGGGCCATGTATAAGCGTGGATTGGGAGAATTTGGGATGGGTGACCTGGCCCGTGTGTGAAGACGCATATGCGGGTGCTGATCCCCCACCAGCATGGCACATCGTGTTAGTGGGACACCCGAGCTTATAAAAAACGACATTGATAAACAAGAAGTCAGATATGGGATGACTGTGTGGGAAAAACCTTTATCAATGCTAGATAAATGTGCTGATAAAGGCCACCCTTTATCATCACTAAATAAAAAGCATCGATAAAGGGTTGAATTTATTATCACTTAAAAAAAATGCTAATAAAAATTCCCTTTATCACTGCTTCTATTTAGTGCTAATAAAGGGAACCATTATTAGTGCTTTTATCTAGTGCTGATAAAGGCTATCACTTCCTATTTTGGGTTTTGTAGTAGTGTGTGAAGATGTGTAATAGTTGTGGACACTATGGTCATATACAAAATTTCTGTTTGGATATGTGTAAACCACATTATGGTCAAGGGTCATAGACTCCAAAGGCTGCTATGGTGTAGTCAGATGCTTCAAGGACTACAGGGATTCAACCACAGGCCTCAGGAGTGAAGCGTCATCATGCAGTAGATGACTATCTAGAAGAGGTAGACGCAGGTCCACCAATAGTGAGAGGTACCATATTTATTGCATCTTATGTAGCGACTTCTTTATTTGATATAGGTTCTTCCCACTCATTTGTATCTAACCATTTTTTGGATTTTCATAAAATTCCAACAGAACTCATATCCTTTATTATGAAGTTAGCGACACCTCTAGGAAAGAGGAAAGAGTAAGGACTTAAGTGTCCTTTTTGTTTTCTGTTGATAGATGATATAAAGTTTGTATGAAATTCCCTCATTCTAGATCTGGATTGGTTTTACGTTATCAACCAGATAGATTAACTTACCACTTACCATCCTGAGATTGATTGTTGTCATCAAAATGTTTTTTTTTTACTACTGATAGGAGATCTCAAGTGTTTCAGGTAGATTGGGATCTGAGGCCGAGTCATTTAGGACCTTCCCACGTAGAGCTCAGAAGTTTTTTGTTTAGTATAGTAGTTGATACATATGATATTTCTTCCATTTTTGATCTTCTCGCTATTGTTTGGGATTTTCCTAATGTTTTCTCAGATTATTTATCTGGTCTTCTTCTAGATAGAGAGGTAGATATTATGGTTGAACATGTACTAGGTACACAATCGATTTCAATACCCCATTATCACATGGTACTAGTAGAGCTTAAAGATCCAAAGATTCGGTTTGATTATCCGATGGGGAAAGGTTTTTTTGACATAGTGTTTCTCTTTGGGAAGCCCCTGTGTTCTTTTCTAAGAAGGAAGATGGTTCACTCCAATTTTGTGTGGAATATTGGAAGTTTAGTCAGGTAAAAATTAAGAATAATTATCCTTTTCCTAGTGTGGATTATTTGTTTGATCCGTTAAAGGGAAAAAAGTTGTTTTTAAAGATTGTTCTTCAATCGGGTTATCATCAGCTCAGAGTTCAAGAGTTTAAAATACCAAATTTGGATTTTAAGAGTAGGTATGGACTTTATAAATATCTTTAAATTCCATTTTTCTTGACTAAAAATCTTTTAGTTTTTATGGATTTGAGGAATTAGATATTCCATGAGTATCTTGACACTTTTGTGATAGTGTTTGTGGACGATATTTTGGTTTATTTGAGACCTGAGCGCAAGCATGAGCAACATTTGATTTAGGTTCTGGAAATTATAAGGAATCACTATTTTTAGGGTAAGCTTTCAAAATATATTTTATGGATCCAATAAGTGATGTTCTTGGGAAACATGATTTATAAGCATGGATTTTCAATTTACCTTGAGAAGGTGAATGTTTTCTTATCATGGGAACATCTAAATAACATCTTTAACATTCAATAATTCATTGGTCTTTATAGATGCTATTAATGGTTTATCAAGGATTTATAAAAAATGGAGTCGCATTTAACTTCGATTACCAAGAAAGGGGTTAAATTAATATTGGATACAAAGTTTTAGTCTTCCTTTGATGATCTGAAATGATTTTTGAAATTAGTTCATATTTTGATCTTTCTTAATCCCAATAAGGGGTATATGGTTTTCTATGATACTTCTGATGCTATTATGGGTTGTGTTCCTATGCAGGATGATCATGTGGTGTCTTAAAACCCTCACCAACTTCAACCACATGAGAATAATTTCCTAAAAAATTATTTAGAGTTTTCTATAGTTATGAATTCTCTTAAATATTGGAGGTACTATATTTTTAGGGATAATTTCATGGTGTTTTCTAACCATAAGAGTATGAGATATTTATTTTCTTAGAAAGAATTAAATATCAGATAGGGGAATTGGGTGGATTATCTTAAAGAATTTTACTTTGACATTTCCTACATCCTAGGGAAAGGGGAATGCCCTTGCAGACACTATCAGTAGTAAAGTACCATCACAAGATGTTCTGGATTCGAAGGAGGAGTAGAACCATATCAGACTCTTCACTTAGTTGCACATTGATGCTCAGGAGGATGCATCTGATATGATTCTAACTAGTGTATGATTATAGTAATTTCTTATTTAGTCCATTCTATAGAGTCATCATTAGGATGATGAATTCATGAAAATTCGAGATACCCTATATAGCGGGGAGACTATTTCTGGTTAGTCTCTCCCTTCAGATAGAATTCTCTATTTTTTGGGATTGGTTTGTCATCCCAGCATTTATGAGGATCTCAATTTTTTTGACTTTCATAGTTAGTCATGGGTTATTCATCCAAGAAATATTAATATGTATTATAACATGAGTTGGTGATTTTGGTGTCTAGGTATGAAGTGAGTCATTGAAAATTATGTTTCATGCTATTAAGCCTACCAATAGATAAATACGGAACATCTAAAACCTTCAGTGTTTCTACAGCTGTTTATGGATCCAGTTTTTAAATGGGAAGAGGTATCTATGGACTTTTTTGTTTGATTATCATGGAATCCCTGATGGAGAAATTCTATCTAGGTGGTGATTGATCGGTTTAAAAATTTAGATTACTTCATTTTGACCAGGGAGACCAGTAAAGTTGAATACTGGGGTAAGATATATGTATAAAATATTGTTAGGTTATATGAAGTTTCCTCTACCATTTTTTGGATAGGGATCACAGGTTTACTGCATATTTTGGGAATAGTCTCTATGAGGCGATGGGGGTTTTGGTCTGGTTGAGTACAACTTACCATCTACAGCCAAATATCTATACGAAGCATGCTATTCATATCCTACAGGATATACGCCATGACCATGTATTGGATTTTAGTAGGACATGGGATATCCATCTGATATTAGTTTATTTTGATTATAATAATAGTTATCATTCTTTGGTCATAATTGTTCCCTTCAAGGCTTTTATGGTCCCTAGTGCAAGTCACCTCTATTTGGGTAGAGGTGGGTGATGCCTCTTTTGTAGGACCAACTCTCATTTAGGATACATTAATAAGTATTCAAGATATATGTTGGCATATGGTAATAGTATAGAGTCAAAATAAATAATACATGGATTTTCAGCAACATCCTTTGGTGTTTTCAATTAGTGACCACGTTTTCTTGAAATTTTATCCTTGTTTGGGCCACTATTGGCTTGGAAAACTAGGGAAGTAGGCTCTAATATATGTTGTAACTTTTGAGGTCATTGAGCATCTTGATAAAATTTCTTATCGGTTGAAACTTATTGTTTAATTGATAGATATTCATGATTTTTTACACATATCTTAGCTTAAGAAATACTATCCTAATACCTATTTTGTTTTGAGTAAGGAAGATATAAAGTTGGAGAGAGAATGTTCTATTATAGAGAATCCAGTGGAGATTGTTGACTCTTAAGTAAAAATCTTGTGTGGTAAGTTGATTCCATTGGTCAGAGTGTTATGGTGACATGAATAAAATTCTTATGAGACTTGGGAGTGCATGTCATTGATGAGGGATCAATGGCCTCACCTCCTTCCATAAATCATTCTTCCACATGAATTCTTAAGGATGAAAGGTATTATGTTGGGCAGTTTATAACATACCATTCACTTATTTTAGGTATTTAGCATATTTATTTTCATTTCACTCTTTATTTGGGTGTATTTTGGGACTCCCGGGGATGGATATAGTTGTTGAGGATAATGAACTAAAGTTTAGGGATGTATATTTATTGGAATTAAAAGAGTCCGGATATAAATGTGTAATAGGATTTTGGGGTTATCTCCAAGTTTGGATAACAATAGATATGGTTTGGGTTCTTTCTTTAGAATCTGGGGTGTTTTATTTTTTTCTGTACATTTTCATGTCATTAAAGGTTCACATGATACGAAACCTTTGTAGGACAGATGCCATGAATTGGTTCAAGGCATGAAATGTTACAATCCATGAATTAGGTTAACATCAAGAAATATTATAAGTTAGTATTTTTAATTACATGTGATGCATTTTTTGTAATCTCTAATTGATTTAGAAACTCGCATTATGAAATGGTTTCACATCATGAAGGTTACGGGATAATTTATTTTTTGGGTGTTGTGTGGGTAATTTATTTTTCATTCGATTGTAGGATTTTCTCTCAAGACCTAGGATCTCTCCTAGGAAATTTTGGGGATTACCAATCCTTCTAGATTATTTTATTCAGCAATTAATATTCATTATGTTTGTGGTGAATAAATTTAGATATGATTTCATCCTATTTATTTATTCACATTAATCATGGTAGCACTGTTGTGATATGTTTATGGATATGTTTATTTGTGATAATAATTTTATTGATTCTTTTTAGATCTACTGCATGATTTTACTTTAGAGGATAACCCTTGCATTGGTTGTGGTGTTACATGAGATTTCTTTGAGGTATGTTGTGATCTATCTTATCGACCAACCATTTTAATTTTTAAATTGATTTTGTGATATGAGGATTGATTCTAGGGCCTCATTATTTTTCTTTTCATTTTCATTATTAATGGATCATGTTACTGGCATGTGTTACCTATGTTTAAGGTAGGTAGTTCTTCATCTAGCCTATATTAGATGAAATATATTTCTATAGTTTTATAAATTTTTTTATACATGAGATTGCATGATTGAATTGTGTGTGTGGAAATGGTTTTTTAAGAAAAGATGGTTTCCCATCATTTTTTGAAGAAAATGTAGTTTTAAATAATTTTGAAATGGATTTATGAAATGGTTTTCAAATCATGATTTTGATGAAATGGTTGGGAAAGTGTATCACATGGGAAGGCTTAGGTAATTAGGTAGAAGGTGTAATGATAAGACTCATCCACTGATACTATCAATGGGTAAACTCTTGGGGTGATCCTATGCTACCGAATGATAGAGGTTTTAGTCATGTTACCTCATTAAATAATTTATTTACCTAAGACTGCAACATAGTGTGCACCCTAGGGTTGATCTCTCGAGGAGGCCACTTCCACACACACATATTTTTCTATTATCACTATTATAAAATAACTAATATAAAACTTAATTTACTAATATGTATGGGGAAATTTTAAATTCATGAAATATAAATATTATAAATATAAATTCAATGAAAAACATATTTTTAGAAGAAATAATAAAGGAAAATTTTCTTAGGAGGTCTTGGTGATTAAAATCATTATTGAAAATGGTTCTCAATATTCAACTCAATGATGTGATCAAGACTCATCACACATCACCTTTTCATTTGAATTGTCACTCCCCATACTAAGACCTATGAATATATGGATATTCTCTTCCTAATGTCATTTAGGATACCTAATCATTGACCATCACCATTCACGCCATACTTCATCACATGGATGACAGAAATAGTGAAGGGAAGGATGACTGATAAATGAGAAGATGAATTCCATCGCATAGAAAACATGGTGACCAATCACCATAATCAATTTAACCACCACAAAAATTCCTAGAATTGAATAATTATTTTAAAAATAAATCATAATAAAACTCAACCAAAACACCATTCCCTCCCTTGAGAAAACATCAAGGTTAGTTATCTATTTTTATTGGAGTTGAGAAGGGAAATACAATGGGAGAACATATAAAATAAAATAAATTGAAGAAATATATATTAAGAAGAGATATAAACTAATATATAATAAAAATATGAATAACTATTGAAATAATAAAATCTACCACAGTCCCCTGGAAATTGCTATCCTTTGTAAAGGGAGGCGAGGCACATATTTATAGGAAAAAAAGTGAAAACATTTCACTCCAAAATTTGAATTCTGAATGTTTGTGAGTGAATTAATAATTAAATAGAATAATTGGAAATATATTTTTTATTGAAAGTTGTCTCCATTTTTCTCTATCATTCATCATAAAAATATCAGATTTATTGGCCACTGTATAGAGGATTTTGGTTGATTTACTCCATGAAATTAATTATTTCCAGGTGACTCTTCATAATACAAAACATCAAATTTCCATGACATTATGACATCTATACTAGCTGATCCATATGTGTACTAATTAATTAATGTTTTTCATTAACTCTTTATACATCTCCATATAGAATTTTATCTTCATTGGACTTTCCCTATTCGAGATATAATCCCATTATCCAATATGCTTAGATCTGTGTATAGTTTTTGAGGTTTGAATTGTGAGACAGTTTTGGGATTAAAAAATATGGATTGATCTTTGTATCCAGAAGAATTAATTGAATAAAAATATTTATGTAATCCTAAAAAACTAATTTTACAATTTTATTTAGTAGTGAAAATGTTATGGGTGTAATACTGAATACAAATAAAATGGTTAAAATCTAAAATTTGGATATTTTGGAAATTAATCTCATAAACTAATAAAAGATAAAAATGTGATAAATCCCATCAAATAATACTATGCTGGGATTTAAAACATTTAATTATTGAATAAAATATTTAAAAATGTTAGATTCACCAGTCCCCCACACTTAACCATTTCACTCCTGGGAAATCATCATACATTCAAATAAAAAATCACACAACAGTTAAAAATGGGAAAAAATCCATTATATTTCCCAAAATACAATTTTATTATTTATATTATATAAAAAAAATTAACTATAATTTTCATTAATAAAATTTAAATTCATTAAATCTCATCAATCCAACCATGACCTAATCACAACCTACCTCACATTTAATTTAATGGACCTCTTCACTCAAGGGAAATTAAATATAATGTTGTGATAATACTTGGAAAATTCATGTATCAACATAGGCTTGTGACAATTATTATTTATCTACAGCATTAAACATGAAAATATTTCTAATCTTGTGTTCTTTTTATAGGTGAATTATATAGCATAAGGTTGGTTAAAAAATTATTGAAAAATTTAAGGCCGAAAAGAGGAGGTTGGACTCTTAAGTACAATGCATGAATAATGAAGTGAAAACCAATGAAATTACTCAATAAATTCCACTTAAAAATGATAAAAACAACACCAAAACCTTTTAATGATATGGAACATGAGTCTTGAAATGATAACAATGAATAATTACATCCATTTTCTCCCCTTTTTTATTTTTTCCTATTTTTTTAAAGATGCATAAATGCACAACTTTATTCATTTTTTATTTTCTTCATAGAATATGAGATAAAAATTAAATACAATTAATGAATGAATATTCATGACCTTTATTTTTGAGAGGTAAAGGATTCATAAAAGAAAGTACATTGATAAATTAAAAATCATCTATATTTTTTATGGTGAACCAGATGAAACAAATAAAGAAAAATAAAATGATGAATCATGCCCAATTATCTAATTATCCACAACCCAAAAAGATTTCACACACATCACACAACCAAAAAATAAAATAAATCCCAATGAATGCACATAAAAGACCCTCCCCCCACACTCAAACTTGAATTATCCATGAAAAAATACCAAGAGTGAGGGTAGGTAAGGAAAAATTGGCTTGACATGTGGATTAAACCTATAAGGAAATTCATGGACTCCAAGGGATAATAAAGGATAAATATAAGGTTATATCTCAAGTAAAAATTTGAATACTCAAAGAAGTTACTAAATCATGTTAAAAATATTCCAAGAAGTCTAAATCTTTGAAATAGGAAAATCGTAAGTTCTGGTTCTCACAAAAAATCCAAGTTTTTTTCAAGAAAGTGTAGGTATTAAGAATAATATTTCAAAGTGGTTTAAAATATATAACATGGTAGGGGAAAAATATTTTGATACAGTGTTTCATTGTTATGTATTTTAAAAATAAATCAATCTCATAAAAATGATTGGAAATACAATTCTAGTAAAAAAAATTCACATCAACAATCATTTAAAATCTAATTTCTCAAAAAACATGTCTATTTTATCAAAAAAATTGAAGTGTGAAAATGATAAAAATATTAATTGATTATCAAGGATACTAAAATGTTGAAAAAAATACACAAAAAACAATTAGGTAGTTTGATTCTCCCCCCACACTTATAATTTACTACCCCTCATTTCATCTAAAAAAATAAAATAAAAAATAAATATTAGGGAAGAAAAAAAGGGGGAAGGATAGATACAACCTGAAATTATTTTTTAGTGGAAGCCTAGGGTTAAGCTCCTAGATACATACAATAAACCGAGAAATAATGAAAGAAATAAAATCATAATAAAAACAGGTTCAAATAAAGAGGAAGGGAAAAATATGAAATATTGTTTGGACCCCCATGTGGGTGTTAGATTTTTCCAATTCCTAGTCTAGTAGCTATAGTAGATTAACCCTAATCCAAAGGTGGATAGAATTTATTCCTCATGAACCACATGAAATTATTTATTCTAGTTTTATTCCTCATGAATCTAATATGGAGCAAACTATAGATAGATTACAATAGCTCCTCCCTATTACAATGTTGTACATATTGGATAGTCTGGGAAGGAGGAAGAATTTGTGCTCTTCTTCTTTGGTAATTATTTCTTGGTACTCTTATTTGTAGTCTAGGGCCTGATTATATTCCACTAAATTTTAAATTTCATCACATGAGAATTCTAAAAACAATTTAAACAGAATAATATTTAATCATAATTAATCAACAAATAAATCTCCACTTTCATGTAAAGCAGATTGAATGTCGATCTCTATAGGAAACACCACTGGTAACTCTATCTTAGAAGGGGGATATTAATATTATTCCAAAGAAATAGATATGTATAGATGAGACTATTATTCTTTGATAAATATGGGAGGATCACTTACCTTTTGGTCTTCAACAAAATATAACCAATGTTCTTCCAAATCATTTTGTACTCCCACAATTATATCAGCTGGCACGTCTCCTTCAGAAACCTTTTCATGAAATGGATAAGGAGAGGTGAATGGATCTTCACATTGAAACTTCAAGGATTACTTGGGATATTAAACTTCAAATTTAGGTGTAAAATTATTTTAATTATTATCATCTTATCTTTGTTTCCATTCCATTCACATAAAATTAACATCTTCAAATTCGGCAGCCAGCGATGCTACCATGTTTCTTTCTTTTGTATAAATTTTGAAATTATTTTGAATCATCAAGTAATTTTATTCCATTTATATTTCCAATGTATATTACCCACTAGAAAATTTAGTATTATTCCATGAATATGAAAAATCACTATTGTAATCCATGACCTAAAGAAATAATGATAGGTAATGAAATTTCTTTTTATTTTTTTTGAAATGTTTGATTTTTTTGGGTTTTTATGAAAAACAACGTTCGTAAGAGCTCCCCCCCCCCCAAAAAAAATAGCACCAAATTGATGATATAAATTTTAGTCATGTTAATATAGTTAATAATTTATTTACCTAAGACTATAACACAGTGTACACCCTAGGGTCGATCTCTCAAGGATGCCGCTTCCAAACAAATATTTTTATATTTTCACTATTATAAACTAACTGATATAAAACTAACTTAACTAAAATATAGAGGAGGATTTTAAATTAATTAAATATAAATATTAAAAATATAAATTCAATGAAAATTGTAATTATGTTAGAATAAATAATGAAGGAAAATGTTCATAAGAGGTATTAGTGATTGAAATAATTGTTCAAAATGGTTATCAATATTCCACTTAATGAGGTGATCATGACCTATCACACATAACCTTCTCATTTGAATTGTCATCATTCAATAATTATACCTATTCATATAGGGTAATTATATTCCTAAAGTCAGCTTAGAGACCTCCTCATTGACCATCACTACTCAAGTCATACTCCACCGTGTGCATGACACAAAGAGTAAAGGGAAGGATGATTGATAAATGATAAGAAGAATTCAATGGAAGAGAAAACGGGGTGAAAACTCACCATAATAAATTTAACCACCTCTAATATTACTATAATTGAATGAAGATATTTAAAATTAGTAACAATACAACTCAATCAAAACACCATTCCCTCCCTCAAACAAACGTTGTGATTAGTTCTCTATTTTTATTGGAATTGAGAAGGAAAATACCTTGGGATAAGACATAAAATAAAAGAAATGGAATAAGGAGATCTAAAGAAGAGAGCTAAAATAATATATTATAAACATATAAAGAACTATTGAAGAAAAAATTCACCTTATCCACTTAAAAATGGATACCCTTTATAAAAATAGGTGAGTCACGTATTTTTAGTAAACAAGTGAGAAAAATTCACTCCAAAATTTTAATTAAATGTTTATGCATCTATATACCATTAAATGGAATAATTTGGAATAACTTTCTTATTGAAATTTTTTCGTATTTATCTTCCTCATTTACAAATAAAATTTTAGTTTTATTTTCCACCTTATATAGGGATTATGGTAGATTTACTGCATGAAATTATTTTTATATAGGTGAATCTTCGTATTCCAAAACATTAACTTCCCATGCTATTATGAAATTGAAACCACCTGATTCAAAAACGATCTACTTAATGAAACTTTTTTATTTATTCCTTTTATAGTTCCATTTCAAATTTTATCTTCATCGTACAATCACTATTTTTGATATAATCCTATATTAGAATGTTCCTAAATCCGTGCACAATTTTCAAGGGCCGAATTGTGATTTGGTTTTAGGATTAAAAAAATAGATTGAGATTTTTATTTAGAAGGATTATTTGAAGAAAAATATTTATTAAAGCCTAAAAATTTAATTTTATGATTTAATTTAGTATATAAAAATCTATGACCAAAATAAAAAATAAAAATAAAATAGTTAAAATCTAAAATTAAGAAATTTTTACAATTAAGCTCAAAATACTACTAAAACCTAAAAATTGAATATTTACCATAAAATAACACAATGGTTAGATTTTAAAATTTTAATTAAAAATAAATATGTGAAAATTTTATCTTCATCACCCCTAAGACTGTTGTTATAGGAAATTTTTAGAATCTCTTGGTGGGTTCACTTTCTAGGGTGTTCCTCTACTTTCTAGATTCAATGAATATATATAGAGACTTGATACACATGATTGTATATGTTTGGGTATGAGTTTACTATATAGCTTAACCTATATTTATCATTTTCATGATGTTTCTTGTGCTTTTTTTTGTTTTTATTGGATTTGATATGAAATATGATACATGATTTGACTTGACTACTTTGGTGTATATGAAATTATTTGAAAGTATTTTCCTAGATTATTTTGAACTATGAAAAAAATTTGAAATATTTTTTATAATGTTTTTGATATTAAAACTGGTTTACTTTTTATCATGCCTTATTTTATTTAAAGTTGAGAATATTTAGATTTTTATACAAAGACTTGATATGAAACACTTGGGTGGGATCCCACTGATCCCATTTAGATCACACCATATACACCCCATTGGTAGTGTACATACCTTGTTATGTATTTTAATGCAGGTAAAGGTAAGTAATCATAGTGAGGTAGTGAGTTTTATGTCAGTTGTGTCTGGTTAGAATGTGGTAAAATGGTGAGAGTTTTCCCACGCTATAACATAGAGTATAAATTTAAATTTTTAGTGGTCCTTGGATGTTGGACATTCAGATAGAATATTTTTTTAGCTATTTTTAGTTTAATCTCTTCTAATATTTCGTTTTTTATGTGATAAATATTTATTTTTTACTCCTACACTATTCTCCCCATCATGTATAGATACATTCCATGTTTTCTACTTCAGATTGGGAGACATTTCTCACTCTAGTCATTGATGATGCCCGAGTTCTATTCATAAGCTCGTGGGTGTAATTCTCAAACCCCAGAATCCTAGATTCAGTGCATTATTTTAATACATTTTCATGATTACAAGGAATCATGCCCTGAAGTACCAATCAATATAGCGGAATTAGAAAATAGATTACATACATGAACATTACATTACACTTTCTAATATAAAACATAGCATAAATAATCCTTTGAGAACGCCATTATTCCTACAGCTTAACCTTGTAAATCAATCATAATAAACATCTTGGAATCCTGGGAAAATAAATCATAATAAAGGGGTGAGCTCAGATGCTCAGTAAGGGTAAATAATTTAGCAGAAGCTATAAACTTTTAAAGAAAGATGTATAATAAAAACAACATCCTTTTAAACACAAATGTGAACATAATTTGAAAAAAAATAAATAAAAAATTACCATATAAATATACACAAGGATATTCTACTAGTCTAATAATCACATGTAATAACGAATTTCATAATGAGGGAATTCATAATGCCGGACATAATACCTACTACTTTAAGGCCTTGTACCAAGACCATTCCAAATTATTCTGCAAGGCCTTATACCAAGACACTAGTTTTTCTTATGAGACCAACTGATGCATCAATGGGATATAGTGGGCTCTACCCATCACCTACTAAGTCCAATGCATTCCTCATTTGAAAAGGGTAGAAACTTCACATAATCATTCATATTAAAACTAGCATACAAAATGTCAATAATTTAACCATAACCCACGAATGATATAAAAATAGAACATCCATAGTCAAACATATCATAACTCATTCAATAAAATATGGAAGACTGTATTATAATAAATGTACCTCAATTAATAATGATATCTAGTAAAGGATGTTTACATTATTGAAAATAATCAGTAAAACTCTTTGAGAGAAATATCCATTTTTCATGAAATAATTTAAAAGTCACACAATTTATAAAATAATTCATTTAAAATATATTTTTGAATCAAAGTGTCTCATACCATTTTGAAACTTTTGAATGGAATTAACATTTTAAAACAATCATTTCAATATAAATAAATCCTTAAAATAATATTAAAAACATGGACATTAATTAAATAGATTTAGAAAAATAAATCCTTGAAACATTTAAAATGATGATATAGATAAAGCGACCCTTCCATAAAACCATAAAATATTACTTTTGAAAACATTTTCATGAAATATTTACATGGATGATAAATATATCCCAGTAAATACTTACACATAAACAATCTCAAATAATAATGAGATTGAGGAATTGACCCTTACCATAGGTCTGATACTCTCCATACATGTCTAAAATTCGTATATAATGTGTTTAAACATATTATTAACTTATATCAGAATAATAATAATATTTATGATATCATATATGATTCTTTTATGACTTTATATTACCTATTTATTAACAATTCCAAGTTAATGCAACATTTCGTGTAATAATTGATTTGTTTATCATACGTGTTTTGACTTTTTATTATTGATAATATTACTAATATTATAATTTAATAAATTCAGAATGTAAAATATTATTTATATATAATATATATTATGTATATAAATACATATAATAGATAGATAAATAAAATTTAACACACCGTTCATGGAGGTTGTAGGCCGCACGTACGCATGAACGTTGTTTCTGTTTTCTTATCATATTTAATGGAAGTAAGTGAATGAAATATATGTGTTTCTATATATATCATCAAATTATAATTATTATTTCATATATTTAATAATTATTAATAATATTTATTCTTATAATCATTATTGGATGGTGAACATGGAGGATGAGTCTCATCGTATCATGAAGACAGTAAGCTGTATGTACACACGAGTGACAGTATCATTTAATCAATGGTCAAATGTTATGAAATTGGATGGAATATTAATTTTAAATATAAATATCATGTTATATTTATTATTTAAATCCATTATATTCATCTTTATACCCATAGAAATAAATTGTACATTAAAAACAATTTACACCACAGTGTGGAGACTGAAAGTCGTACGTACGCACATATGGTGGTATTGTTTTTCATAGTATGGGTAAAATGAGAAATATGGTTTTCCCATTATCTTAAAAACATGTCATCATATAGTATATTCTGGAGTTATTATTTTATTATGTAACAACTTAGTAATAGGAAGTAGAAGAATAAATAATCTTTTAATGAAGGGATAAAATGATTGCCTCTTCTTCAGGTGTCTTCTTTATATTTGCACAAAAGGACTCCTTAAGATGGCTTTCTTCATAATATTTTTCCTCTAAGATGAAGTGAGGGAAGTTTGGAGGATATTTTTTAAGGGTTTTTCTGAGCCAAAAGGCTTTGGATTAGTGAATTAAAGAGAAATAGAGGTTCCCTTTTATAAGAGAGGTGAGGAACACTTTTGAAAAAACGTGAAATATTAATTTATTAAAAAATTAATTTCAGATTATAATAGGTCAAAATCTATTCATTTATAGGATAATTTTTGTATGAGTCTCAATAATCTCATCCAATAGGTTTTAAACATGTTTAGTTCATAAAATTAACCTTATCTTTTAGATTTAACCCTTTGTAATATAAGTTAACTCTTACCGTCTCCTCTTGTATTTTTATACTACATGGTTAATATCATTAATATTAAACGACAAGAGAACCTAAATTAGATCATATATGAAATTTCTATCACTATAAAAGTTGTTTGGACAAACTTTATATTATTTCTATTTTTATATCATTTAATAAATTAGTATTTCTTTTAAAAACTCATTTATGTCAATTTTGACACTATTTAGTAATTGATTTTTGTTAACATCATAAAAAATTGATTCCTTCAAAATAAAATGGAATGAAATAATCCCTAATATGTAAATTCCATCCAAAAAATTCTTTTATTTCATAAAAATGTTCAAATTACATTTATTTTAATATTTATAAATTCATTTATTTGAATCTTTCATTAATGATGTAAAAACTGCATCATAATTGTGTCACAAATAAATTTGTTTTTTTATATAAAAATTATAATTAAAATATAATAATGTAGGAAATATATTTAAATTTTAAAATATTATTTATATTTGAAGATATAAATTATATAACCCCATATAAAAATTGTTTTTGAGAAAGATACATGTTTATGTTATATTTTTCTATACTTTAAATTAATTCTTATAAAATGTCATTTTCACACCCAAGTGGCTCCATAGGGTCAAAAAATTGACCCAAGGTAGATAACGGAAAAAAAATTCATCCAATAGTATTGGAATATGTTTTGGGTAGTTTAATATTATTATAATATTATTTTTTACCCTTATTTACCAGATTTACCCTTTAACCATGGTAAACAAAATAATTAATAAAGAAACTATTCACAATGTTCAAAAAATAAAAGGTACCTATTTACACAATTTGGAACTTATGAATCCAAATATTGAATCCATTTTTACAAATTCAAAACACAGAAGTTGTAGTAATTAATTTAATATTAATTCCCGTTGTCAAAACCAAAAAGTGGGTTATTAAGAAGTAAAAACAGTCAAAATATTGAAATGTGTTTATATTCAATTTAATTGTGAAATTAAATCCAATGACCTAAATTATATTAAATGACCTAATATAATCTAATTATACTTTAAAAGCACTCAAATTTATAATTTGACACCGTAAAGTTTTTTGATTAAAAAAGTTGTTTTTAATTAAAATTTAGTATTTTTCACTATTCATCAAATTTTGAAAGTTATAAAAAATTACCAAAAATTTATCCAAAATGAATTTTTATGTCCTTATTATAAAGAAGAACTTAATTTCATAAAATTTAATATGTAAAAGTTTTAAATTTTGGATTTAAAAAGGGTTCACCATTAAAAGATGGAAAAACAATATTTTTTTGAAAAATACTTATTTTCTCTGAGAAATTGATTTTTTCTTTATATTATGTCTAATAAACACAAAATATGAATGTTAAAAGTATATGGGATATATAAAATTCAAAATTTGGTTTATATTATTCATAACCGCTTTTTAAACATCTAGTTTGATAGGCTGTGGTGTGGTTGAACTCAGTGTTGCATACATCACATGCTATTGAATTATTTAAAAAGGAAGCATACTGTGGAATCTTGAGGTGTCACATTATCCTCTAATTTAATAATTTGTATGCTCACAATTTAAACTCGGGATTTAAAACTAGAGGTTTGATATTTGAAAATATATTATCGGAAATCACACACTGAAAAATGGATTAATGAGACCTCTATTATACATAAAGAAAGGTAGGTATGAAGGTTACAAAAAATAACACATTTGGGTTCCATGTAGAAAAACATGGATATTGAAGAGAAACAAATACATCAATTTCTGATGGAGAGTGATAGGGAACATGATCAAGAGAAAGTTAATAGTCACAGAGCTATAAATCATTGATGATCAAAGGGACCATTTGATTCATTGCAAAAGAAAGCACTAGGAAATCATTTTTGGGTTTATAATTCTTTTCCTATTGTTGTATAATTAATTTAATTCAAAGACTAATAACACAAGGAAGCATACTTAATTTACAATTATAGTTTCATCCTTTAACTAATTCCTACTACAAACTCATCTTTCTCTTCAAAAGATAAAACTCAAAAATATTCTATTTATCTCAATTATATAAGGATACAAATATAAACACATACCATTTAAATAAGGAAAACTATTTTATAATAACCAGGGACTTTTTGTAGCCTAGTGGTAGGTGATAAATTCTTATCTCACTTCGGCTGTGGGTTCGATTCCCGCATCTTTGTCTGATGCAACGAGTTATCGCTCGACCTGAAGGTTTCCCTTATTTTAAAACTATAGTATTATAAAATTCCAAATATAATCTTAAAAAATACTACCCAATGTTCAAATTTATCCATACCAACCTTTATAGTTATCCAAAATACTTATGTCTATTCTCGTTCTAAAAGGTCTCTAAATTTCCAAAATCAATTGTAACATCAGATTCCCCTAACAATGTAATGCTGCTCTTATTGTCACATAATGAATATATGATTACATTCATCATATTAAAAACGTAATGAAAAAAAGTATTACAGTACAATACTTATATATATCACATTATTCTTATAACAAGAATATAATTCTTGAATCCAAAAACAAAAACACATTAATTATTCCACTTCAACTATAGTAACAACATAAGATTGACCTTGATCCATTTGTTTTTTATGAGCTATATTTCCTTAACACTTTGGACAATAGTTTTCATAATGTCCCATATCATTACAATTATATCATTTCACGAATTATTTCTTCCCCTTACAATCATGAGCATGGTGACATTTTTCTCCTCATTTTCAACAAACTCCCATTTTTTTAGGCAAGTATCACGGTGTTTCTTACCATAATTATCACATAAGGAAAAATCCTTCTTTCCCTTTTTATCTTTATCTGTCTATTGATCCACCATTATCTTCTTATATTTCTTTACTTTAATGTCATAATACTTATATAATTCTTTTTCTATCTTGATTGCACATGAGACTATATCTTCGTACGATGAGAAATTTTGTGAAACCAATTCCTGCTGGAGGGAAGGTTTTAACCCATCAAATAATTGAAAAATCTTACTTATTAGGTTACGTATGTAGTCTGTAGCATGCCTGAATAACCCCATGAAGTTATCCAAATACTTTTCAACATTCTCATACTCCTTTTTCCTTAGGCTTAAAAATTGTACTTCCATATCAGCTCGTTGTTCATGAGGAAAGTATTTCTCTAGAAATAGTTTTTTAAACTCCTTGAATTCTATATTTCCCAATTTTACATTATCCTTTGTGTTTTTAATTAATGAAAACCATTGATCCGCATCTTCCTGAGAGATGATAAACTGCCATGAAAATATTTTCCCTTTCATGACTTCCCAAAGCACAAAATATTTTCTCTAAGGAACTTATCCACTACTTAACTACAAAAGGATTTGTAGTACCATTTAATGTTATAGGATGTTGTCTCATAAAGCGGTCTAACATTGATCCTCCATGTTATGGATTAGGATACTCCATATAGGTAAGTTTATTATTTATAACCAGAGTCAACTCTCTATGTATGGTTATAAGTTTTTCAGTTCCAGTTGTGTCACAAACTCCACTATCATTATCTTGCATTGGAGGGGAATCCCTACATGGATTACATGCGTTGATACGATTTCCATTTCTTCCACAAGGAAGAATTTCTAAATAATGGCATATACTAGATTAGGTTATGAAGTTCTTCGGGCCATTAGAGGATCTTTTGGGGAAATATTTACTCATAAATACTTTATAATGGTTTTTAAAGATAATATAAATTATCCTAAGCATATCCCTTAGGAGTGTCAAACAAGGTGCGCAGTAAGGCCCGTTGTCGTGTACTAGATTAACCTGAGTCAATCCCAGAACATATTGTTAGAGTTTTCAAACCATGGTACATCTATTACAGAACCACGTCCACAAATAGTATCTAGACAGTGATGTACTACTTATGATCCCTAATCTTAGTTTTCTAAATCTATTTCCAAGGTTGTTTCAAAACTTCCTCTAACACAAATTATAATTCCCTGGCCCTAAAAGACTAGATTTTGTGTAATATTTTAATACATTGGCATGATTACAAGGAATCATGTCCCAAATGACTGATCAATTTTACAGTCTAGGAAAATAGATTACAAACATGAACATTACATTACACTTTCTAATATAAAACATAGCATAAATAATCACTTGTTAATTCCATTATTCCCCTTGATTTACCCTTCATATCAATCATAATAAACTTCTTGGAATCCGAGGAAAATAAAACATAAGAAAGGGGTGAGCTCAGATGCTTAGTATGGGTAAATAATTCAATGGTTTCTATAAACTTTTAAGGCAACATGTATAATAAAAAACATCATTTTAAAAATAAACTTGAACATAATATAGAAAAAATAAATCAAAGATTACCATATAAACATGCACATGGATATTCTACTAGTCGAATAATCACACGTAATAACTAATTTCATAATGAGGGAATTAATAATGCTGGACATAATAAGTACTTCATTAAGGCCTTGTACCAACACCATTAAAAAATATTCTATCAAGGCCCTGTGCCAAGACACTAGTTTGTATCATGATACCTACCAATGCATCGAGGGGCTATATCAGGCCCCTCCCATCACTTACTAAGTCCAATGCATTCATCATTTGAAAAGTGTGAAACATAACATAATCATTCGTATTAAAACTATCATAAAAAATGTCAACAATTTAATCATAAACCATGAATGGTATAGAAATAGAAAATCCACAGTAAAACATATCATAACTCATTCAATACAATATGTAATATTGTATTATAAAAAATAAACCTCAATCAAGAATGATATCCAGTAAAGGATGTTGACAAAATTGAAAATGATCAGTAAAACTCTTTCATGGAAATATTCATTTTTCATGAAAGCAATTAAAAGTCACACAAATTATAAATGAAGTCATTGAAAAGGAATTTTTGAAACAATGTTTCCCATACCACTTTGAAACTTTTGAAAGTAATTAACATTTTAAAACAATCATGTTCATATAAATAAATCCTTAAATTCATTTTGAAAACATGGACATTAATTATATAGATTTAGAAAAATAAATCCTCAAAACATTTAAGATGATGATATAGTTAAAGATTCCTTTCCATAATACCTTAAATATAACTTTTAAAACATTTTTATGAAACATAGACATGTATGAGAAATATATCCCAGTAAATAATTACACATATACAATCTTTGATAATAATGAGATTGAGTAATTAACCCTTACCTTTGATCTGATACTCTACGTACGTGTCTGAAAATACTGTATAATGTGTTTAAAATAATTATTAACTTATATCAGAATCATAATAATATTTATGATATCATATTTTTTTTTTTACTTTATATTACCCATTTTTAACAATTCCAAGTTAATTCAACATTTCAGGTAATAATTGCTTTGTTTATTGTATGTGTTTTGACTTGTTATTCTTGAACGTATTACTTAGATCATAATTTAATTACATAAAAAATGTAAAATATGATTTATATATCATATATATTCTGTATATAAATATATATAATCGATAGATAAATAAAATGGAACACACCGTTCATGGAAGCGGTAGGCTGCACATATGCATGAACACTATTTTTGTTTTCTTATCGTATTGAATGGAAGTAAGTGAGTGAAATATATGTATATATATACATATATATCATCCCAGTAGCATTATTATGTCATATATTTTATGCTTATTAGTAATATTTATTCTTATAATCATTCTTGGATGATAAACCTGGAAGATGAGTCTCATCGCGTTTGGGGACGGTAAGCCGTACATACGCACGAGCAACAGTATCATTTCCTCAATGGTCAAATGTTATAGAATTAGATAGAATATGAATTTTAAATAATAAATATAATTTTATATTTATTATTTAAATCCATTATATTCATCATTATATCCATAAAAATAAAGTGTATATGAATAACAATTTACACCCCGGCGTGGAGACGGTAAGTCGTACGGACGCACATATGGTGGTATTGTTTTTCATATGATGGGTAAAAAGAGGAATATGATTGGACTATAATCTTAAAAATATCTCATAATATATTATATTCTGGAGTTATTATTTTATTTTGGTAATAACTTAGGAAGAGGAAGTAGAAGAAGAAATGAACTTTGAAAGAAGGGATAAAACGATTACCTCTTCTTTGGGTCTCTCCTTTTGATTTGCACCAAATTTCTCATTAAGATGGATTTATTCCAAAATTTTTATCTCTAAGATGAATTTAGGGAAGTTGGGAGGATATTTGGGTAGGTTTTTTCCGAGCCAAATGGATTTGGAGGTGTGAATTAAATAGAAAGGTTGGTTCCCTTTTATAAGAGAGGTGAGAGGAAATTTAGGGAAATCTTGAAATATTAATTTATTATAAAATTATTTCTGATTATAATAGATAAAAATTAATTTATTTATAGTTTTATATGATTATGAGTTTAAATACTCTAAACCAATAGGTTTTAGACATGTTTAGGCCATAAAATTAACAGTATATTTTATATTTAACCCTTTTTAAAATAAGTTCACTCTTACCATGTCCTCTTGTATTTTTATACTACATGGTTAATATCATTACTATAAATTGTCAATAGAACCTAAAGTGGATCATTTATGAAAATTTTATAAATTTTCAAGTTGTTTGGATGAAATTTATTTTTTTAGTATTTTTATATCATTTAATAAAATAGTATTTGTTTTAACAATTCATTTATGTCAATTTTGGCACTATTTAGTAATTGATTTTTGTTAAAGTTATAATAAATTTATTCCTTAAAAAAAGTCATTAACTCATCCCTAATGTGTAAATTTCATCCCAAAAATTCATGTATGGAATAAAACCGTATAAATTACATTTATTTTAAAATTTATAAATTCATTTATTTGAACCTTTCATTAATGAGGTAATCATTGCATCATAATTGTGTCATAAATAAATTTATTTATTTTATGACCGAAAATTATAAATAAAATATCATGATATTGGAAAACTATATAGATTTATAATTAATATTTGTAGTCTAAGATATCAATTATATAACCCCATATAAAAATTGTTTTACTGAAATATACATGTTTATGTAATATTTTTCTATACTTTAAATTAATTCTTATAAAATGTCATTTTCACAGCCAAGTGGCTCCATGGGGTCCCAAAATAGACCCAAGAAGCCCATGGTCAGACATATTAATCCAATAGAATTAGTACATGTGTTAGGGTAGTTTAATATTATTATAATATTATTTTTTACCCTTATTTACTAGATTTTCCCTTTAACCATGGTAAATAAAATATTACTGAAGTTACTATTCATAATGTCCAAAAAATAAAATTTACCTATTTAAAAAAACATATACCTTATGATTAAAAATATGGAATCCATTTTTATAAATTAAAAACATATAAGTTTTAGTAATTAATTTAAAATTAATTCTCGTTGTTAAAACCAAAAAGTAGGTTTTTAAGAAGTAAAAAATGTCAAAAGATTAACATGTGTTTATGTACAATTTAAATGTAAAATTACATAAAATTAACTAATTTATATTAAATGATAAAAATATAATATAATTATACTTTAAAACTACTCAAATTTATAATTTAACTCTATAATTTATTTTAATTAAAAAAGTTATTTCTAATTAAAATTTAGTATTTTTCACTATTCATCAAAATATGAAAGTTATTAGAAAAGTACCAAAAATTTATTCAAACTAGATTTTTATGTCCCTATTATAAATAATAATTAAATTTAATAAAATTTGATATATAAAAGTGTTAAATATTGGATTTAAAAAGTGTTCTCCATTAAAAGGAAAAAAACATCATTTTTTGAAAAATACTTATTTTGTCTGAAAAATTTATTTTTCCTTATATTATGTCTAAAAAACACAAAATATGAATGTTAAAAGTATATGTGATGTATATAATTCAAATTTTGCTTAATACTATTCATAAATGCTTTTTAAACGACTAGTTTGATAGGCCGTGATGCGCTTGAACTCGCTATTGCATACATCACAAGCTATTGAATTTTTTAGAAAAGAAGTGTATCGTGGAAGCTTGAGGTGTTATAGTGGGGGTCGATAATTCCCTTCAGGTATGTGATTTATCTGGTCATGTACCAATTTGAGAGGGTATTTCATTTGTTTTCATCATATATATTGTCTGTTTTATCATCTATTATAGGTAGTGTTTTTAGATGTGTGTTTAATGGGAAAACCATCAACCAATTACTTTATATACCATTTGAATTTATTTATAGACTTTTTTTACAAGTGATTCAACTTAATTTTAGTGGAATTATGATCCTTCATAAGTCAATGGGTTGGGGTTAGGATGTTACAGTGGTAATAATCTTCATCCCATGTGCTTGATGAAGACCACATGGGAGGGAGCCCAATGACATACCTCCTTCTAAGGTATCAATGTGTTTCACCAAATCCTTCGGCACTTTAGTGGTATCATCCACCCTCCATTAAATTTTAGTACCTTATGGTGTAAATGAGGTAGGATAAGAGATAAAAAATAAGGAGTTCTTTGTCTTAGTCTTGGAAAAGCATTCATACAACCCATCTCATAGTGTATTCCCCTTTATAAATCCATCAAGGATGATCCATAAGTGATCATGAATTAAATAATATGTTTTAAATTATTGCGTGTTATTACATCAATTGTAACCTTAGGCTATTCCAAATATCCCACAATGTTCATCTTTTGAAACATCATACTATAATGATAACTTACATGGATGATCTTCTTGAATGATATTAATTATCATTCAGCCACCTAAACAATTGAAGGAATTGGTATTTTATATAATTCCTTATGATATAACTAGCTGTACAATATTAATTACATAGGGAATAACATAAATCAAGATTTAAAATATCCCCATATCTTAAAATATAATATATCCGAATACATCATATGAATAATTTCTTTAGGGAATATCTTATTCAATTTGGTCCTAATACATTTGTATGTGAGTGTAAATAAATTATAATAAATGAATACATGTTCATTATTAATATTTATTTGATTAATATAAAAACTTAAAACGATAGTGTAATGTTAATAATTTAATTAGACTATTATGTTACAACAAATGAAAGGAAACCATGTTCAACTAATTTATTATTTTATTATGTTGTGGAAAAAATAATTAAACTTATTTATTACTCTCATAGTTTAGTTGTTATATTCAAATCAAAGTGTTTTGATACATTAACTTGAAAAATAATGCATGGTGAAAAATATTATTTTATAGTAGTGTACATGGACCATTATCAACAAACCAATGAACCCAACATAATTCCATCTCATGAAAGACAAGTGTTCTATATAAAAAAGCTATTAAATCCTCATTATGGTGTTGTTGTTAAAACATTGCCATAACATAGTCTTTATGATGGTTAAAATTATATTTCCCTACATAATATACTTATAGGTGATTATCCTAGTCTTCAATAAAATGATAAAAACATATCTATTATTAGGGAAGATTGTGAACCAGACGTTTTTTTGGAAAATTAAGACTATTTTTAGTAAAGCCACTTTACTTTCATAATTTATTGAATTTTAATTAACTACAATTTGAATTATATTTTCTATTGATTTATTATATGTAGACTTATATAAATGCTAAACATTTTATCTAGTTATTCTAGATAAACCTTGGAGTTTTCAATATATTAATGATAAAAATATGCTTTGGTCTATTCATGTTGCAAGTAAGATGACTATAGTCCAATTTGAATATGTATTTATGATTCAATTCATACAAATATTCATTTTTTTGTTAAATTTTCTTGGTGTGAACATGGTAGACATTTAAATTAGAAAAATAATTATTTACCAATGTTAAAATAAATTAGGTTAGTATTTTTATTCTACTTATTTATTATTGAATCAAGTATTTTTTATGTGTATCATGTATTTTTATGTGGTTTATTTATTCCCCTAGTATAGATTTTTATTTAAGTACGGTTTGGATTGAGTTTCTTATTGTGTTGAATATTTAATTTAGTGTGCTTATATTTGGTTGTATTTTTATTGGTATGTATATACATAATTATATCTAAGGATGAACTCGAATGAGTTGAAAAGCTTATTTGAATATAAATTTTTGGATACTTTTATTTTTAATGTTGAAGAACTATTTTATGAGTAAGTAAAATAGATAAAGTCTTATTTAAGAATGGAATTAAAATTCAATTCATACATTGAGTAATTTGTATCTTTATTTTTATTAGCTAGTGAATAATGTGATAAACAATTAACTCTATTAAAACACCATTTTCTAATGTTAGAATCTAGTAGGTTATTAAATTAGTTACAATCACAAAAAATTTGATGAATTATTATTAAATTCACTTTAGTTAACTATATAATTAAATTTCTTTTATTAGTTAAAACTAAAATGGATATAGGAAGTTTTATTTTATAATGGATTTGGATGATTAATATACTACGTTTATAGTTAGATGTATTTTTATATGTATATATAAGGACAATATAAGGTGTAACATGTATTTTTTAGTTATATCATGGATTTTTTATATTGTTTATTTATTATTGTACCATATACTTTATTGTTTGTCTGTATATATAATTTTTTTGTAATTATGACTTGGAATGTGGTTTTTATATTGTTGAGTTTTTTATTTAATGTATATATTTTAGGTTTAATGAATATCTTTACTTGTAAAATGTATCTAAGTTAAATTAACAATGGATTTATAATTTAATTAATACATTGAGTAATTTCTTTTTTTTTAATGTTTATAGATGAAGAACTTGGTAGAATAATAACTTGGAAACATATCATTTTCCCATGCTAAAACCCCACATGTTAGTAAATTAGTAACATTCATAATCTATTTATAGCATTCTTATTTAATTGAGTTAAATTAAATATATCAATGAAATTGTTTTTTTAAATTAAAATGGATATGATACAATATATTTTATAATGAATTTGTATTACTAATATGACTTAATATGGAATTAAAATAGTTATAATTTATTTGATAAGAATTGAGTTGTTAATCTATTATTATATTTAATACTTCAATTTTCAAGTAAAAAGTGTTGAAAATATAATATGTTGATTATGGTTTATATTTTTATGATTATGAGGATTATTTATAAAAAATTTGTTTATTATACAATTGACGTTGTTTGTTTTTTGATTGATATCTGACATTTTTTAATAGTTTATTAGTATTTTTACTATTCTTTTTTTTAAAAAAATATTAAGAAACAATTTTGGTTTTAAGAACTATGTTTTTTAGGAAGAAATATCACAATTTATTATTAAACCATCATTATAACATATATAGTGAAACTATTTATAAAATCATGATTGTATCCTAAATCCTGATAGATATAATCACGGTTAAAAAAATGTCACTCTATCTTCCCTATAATCATGTTTTTTAAAACCTTGACTATAGACCTATCTTGATGATGAATACTTAAATAGTTACATAAAATATATCTATATGATATAATGATGGATTTATGGCATATAGTCATGGATTATAATTGTGGCTATAGGTTTATTAAATATATTGTTGTTATTGTGTCCCCCATAATATAGAATAACCTTTTACCAAAGGTCATTTATCCCTCAAAGAATTTTTTATTAGCCTTGATGAATTTTATTATGTGTAAAGTAATGTTTTTAACATGTGTTAGTAAAATATAATTATTTTTAAATAACTAATAAATTTAAATCTAAACTAGAAAGAAAAAAATTTGATTTATCAATAAAAAATTCAAAATCAAACAAGCATCAATAATATATCAATTAGTCAAAGTAAAAAAACTACCAGATAAATAAGAGAAAGTATTATATTGTTTCAACTATATTTCAAGATATAAAAAAATTATTCACACTTTTTTAAACTTGATTCAATAGAATCACCTTAATCTGGGAGTAATGAAAACAATTGAATTTCAATAATCTATAAAATCCAATTGTTTCACCATGACCAAGATCAAAAAATAAAAAATTGATTGGTCATGATTAATGGTTAAATATTATTAAAATTAACCACAACTAGAATATAATATATTATTTACAATAATTTAATATAAATAAAAACTAATTACAATGCTCGATGAAAATCTACACTATTTTTGAAATAATTCCACATTTATATATACTAGAAACCAGTGAAGTAAAAGAAAAAAACAAATTGAAAAAAATCTACCTATGGATATAGATATCATGTTCTACTAATGATAAAAGAGGATAAAAGAAATAAATTAAAATATTGATAACATGGTCAAAAAATTGAACTCACTATTAAAATCAATATAATTATCACACTCCCCATAATTTAAATTTTAAAAGTTATTTATTAAATTTAATATAATTAAACTCAAATTAGTGGAAAATAAAATCACACTATTTTGTGGAATACTTAGATCCATGCTTCCAATAAAACCACCAAAATTTCTCACTATGATGCAATAGAAGTTATCATGATGTTACCTGACATAAAACCAAACCTATAATAGTTTCCATCAACTAGATGCACTTGGAATAGGTATATTTTTCACCCCATTCACTGTAAAAATTCATCCTTGAACATACACAGATGAAAAATAACAATCAATAAAGGAAACATAAATACAAAAAGAAATGAAGAATGACATGAAATATTTAACTTTCTTTGAAAAATGAGTCCTACGTGCATGGGAGAAACAAAATACGACTTGTTTTGATTGTAAATGGAAGATAAAAGTGATTACAAATAGATTACCAAAGACAAGTGATCCTAACCAACTTAAAAAATAAAAAATAAATAACCATCATGAATCATCCTTAACACTAAGGTCCCGTGTAATTAAATACTAAGTTCTAGTAGGTAAACAAGTTAAACAATATGTCACATATATATAAAATAAAAATTATTAATTCCTCATATTCCCATTACTTCTGATAATATCAATAGTATTAATTGAACCTATCAAAACCTTCTTCTGACAATGATGAATCAAATATGATTCATGCAGATTTCTTCATCCAAATCATAATAAATGAAGTCCCTCTTTACATCCATCATTTTGAGATATATATCTTTTGATGCTACCATGATCAACATCCTCATATATTTGTATGTTTAACTACCAATGATAAAATTTTCAAGAATACAACTCATTTATTTTTTTGAAATCCCTTTTTCACTAATCATGATTTTCATCTTTTCTTATTATCATATTCTTCTTTTATCTAGAATACCCAATCTTTTCAAGTAATTTTTTTCCTTATGGTAAATTATTTGATTCACATATTTTGTTGAACTTATATGAATCCATTTATTTATTCATCAGAAAATTACACTATTTTCCATCACTAATTATGGAAGCCTATTTTAGAATCACCAGCTATCCACTATCTATTATAATAAAAATGTTTATCTTGGCTCCAAATATCTAAACCCAATTTCCTACCCTGGTTTATATTATTAACTCGGTTGGTTTCACTACATTACTCGACTCTACAATTACTTTTGATACATGAAATTATAGTAATCCCACTCAATATTCAACACTTATTTATCTTTATAAAACATATTCTACTGGTCTCCTGACTACACTTATGGTGCTCACATATGAGTCCTCCAAAAATTATGAACTTTTGTGTTTTAACTCAGATCAACCTGAACTTCTATAGTTTATTTATTCACAAATTCATTCTCTACCAAGTTAAAATCCTTCCAAAAACTCCTTCATTGAAGTAAAAAATCCTAGTTTACGATGATTTGAATTTTGTCTTTATACCATAACTGATAGCTAAAATGATCATCACCATACCCAAATAAGAAACAAACATTGGAATTTTCCTCAAGATTATCTATATCCTTGGAATCAATATGAATGTATTATAAACTTATGAAGAATATAATGTGGATAACTTCAGGTAGTTTACTAGACCATAAATCCTCTAAAATTTCATACCCAACTTTCGATGAGAGAATTTTGTTGATAAGGATTAGTGTAGTGTAGAGTTCTTCCACCCAGATTACCTTATGAATTCTATAGTGAAACTACATCCTTGTAGACATTTTTTCAGCATACAAATAATTTTTTCAACCACTCTATTATGTTTTATAGTTATTGGTACCACATTATCATGAATTATAAAAATCTTTTTATAAAATTTCTAGAAGTCATATCTAGTGTACACACCACCGTTTTCAAAATGTGTGCACTTTATATTTTGATAACTCTCCCCTTCCACTATGAATATACATTGAATAAAATTATGTATTGCATCAAAATTATTATTCAAAAAGTAAATATAAATTTTTATTGTTTCATAATCATTAAATATTACAAAATATATAGAAAAACTAAGGAATTGAACTGGTGAGGGTCCCTAAACATGAGTAGAAAAAATTTCTATCTTCAACGTATTGGGATTCCATACATCTATGTTGAAGGACACCCTTCTTTGCTTCCCCAACATGAAACATTCACATATTAAGATATTCATATGATTAAGATTCAGTATGTTGTTTCCTATTAATACATTAATTTTTTTTACTGAGATTACCAAGATTATAATGAAAAACCTCTATATTTTATGAAATTTCCAAAAATGTAATTAAATTTGTGATTTCGATCAAATATACCAATCCATCCTTTTCTCCTTTTATAAACTCCATGATTCTATGTGTAACATTCCAAACTCCTCCTACAAAGCTAGTCTCATAACTAAATTCATCCAGTTTTCCAACTGAAATAAGGTTCTTTAATAACCCTAGGATATGTATAATTTCATTCACCTTCAAAACTCCCCCATTCATTATCAAGATATTCAAATAAAATTTTATAAAAAATATCTATAGATTTTTATCCATTGAATTTAATTTTTAAATTTTGTTGAATACATAATTTACAATGAATCTATATTATCCCATTCAATAGAAATATGCACCCATGTTAACCACCCATGACCCCACCAAAATTCTGGCACTTAACAAAAATCTTCTACCTTATTCTTTAGTACTAATAGAATTTTATCCACCGAAAGTTTATGCTCTTTAGGTACTTTCATTATAAATAATGTTGTAATTATTGATGTTTCCATTCTTCCTGTATTTCTATATTGTAGGAACATGACCATAAAACTTTCATCAAGTCTTCCCCCATGACTTATCTTCATATGGATTCTTCTGGTAGATTTTCTTACACTAAGGTGACTATATTAACCAATAAATATTGAGAGAATTATAGGATGGTACTTGGACTTCCATTTTATGATGTTTTTTATTGATAATTAATTTCCTGATATCATCAAATAACAAATCTATTTTTCTTATAGAGTTACTTATGGTAGTAAACATTTCATCCTAACTCTTTGGAATTAAGGATAATAGTAAGAGTTCCCACACATCATCCATGAAATTCACCTTCATTGAATCAATATTACCACTGATAATATTGAAGTAATTCACATGATTTTTAATTGGTCTTTCCTCTGATAACATTAAGTTAAACTACTACTACATCATGAACACTTTATTCAATTACATAGACTTCTCATACATATCCATGAACACCTTCATCACTTCTTCTATTTTTTTCTTGAATGTTGAAAGAAACATTCCTTACCAAAGACATCATAAACTTTTCCAAGGGTTTACTATCCATCCATCACCATTTTTCTTTTCAATATTATCTGAAAAATAATAGTAAGTGGAGCATCTTGGACCTTCTAAATCATGTGATGTTCCATTATTATTCTACAGAATCCAAATTCTATTTCATAAAAACAATCCACCTAGAAATTACTATTTTTAGATGAAATATCTTTTTATGGATGTAAAATACCACTAAAATAGATACATCATCAAGAGAAGACACATATAATGCTTTAAATGTGGTGATATGATACTATTTATTTGTATGACCAACTAGAAAGAGAAAAAACATTGATACAAGTTGTTAGGGAATCTTAATATCTGTTTTATTAATAAACCCACTAGAATTTTCAGCGTGGATCTACAATAATCTTTCATGTTGTAGTATAGTGGAAAACCAAACCCCTAATAGTTCCTATTGACTAGGTGCAATAAAATTTTGTAGAACTTATATCTATATCACTACACAAATTCATCCTTTAACACACATAATAAAACTCATAAGTATTCAAATAAATTCATAATAATGTCACAAGATATTTAATGTGCCTCAGAAAATGAGTAATATATCAATATGGGAAACACACTATTTATTTATTTGATTATAATAAGATGATACATGTGGTTAGAAATAGATTATAAAATAAAATTAATCATAAAAAACTTTATAGATCTATAATAGATATTAGGTTTGAATAACACTTATCAATAAGGTACCATGAAATTATATACTAAGTGATAACAGGTAAACAAGTTAAAATTTCTAGCCAAAAATCCCAGTCAATGAAGCTTGACTAAAACTTATAAAGTACTAACTTGGTATCCCTACTTTATCATCAAATTTATAAACCTACATCATCCATAGTAACATCATCAAAAGATGTGAAGTGTTTATTTTCCTACTACCCTTGGATGGAACTCACCACTACTATCTTCACATCTCACCTAGTTATCATCTGTTGCATGAAATTTTGGTGAATTTAATTCTGATAGATGAACATATAGTGAACTAAAAAAAACTTCACTTACTATCACACTCTTTATCCAAACATATAAAATTATCATCACTCAATAATGAATTTCATCTAAATTAACATGGAATTCAAAATTCCCAAATCCATTTTTATTTAATTTAGACTCAGTTTTTAATTTATAAAATAAATAATATACAATGAAATGAGTCTCAAGTTTTAAGTTGTTTATAGAAGTTATTTCAATACCTGGACCATATACTCCACATGAAGATTCATACAAAAATTAAATTCAAGAATTTCAAAATTAATTTCTTGAGGAAAATTTTCATTTACAATGATAGAAATGAATGAATAATTTGAATTTAAACTACTCATTTCAATATCAAATGGGGTATAAATTTCATGGAACTATTTATAAAATTTTAATTTAGTAAATTATTATTTATTATTATTTATTTTTAATCATAAATATTGTCAAAATAAATTTCCTTTTTTGATTACCATCCACTGGAATTATATACTTTTCACCATTGAAGGAATTAATTTTAGTGTAACTAACATCATCCCAAAGTGAATTAACATTTTAGAAATAACTTTAATGGAATCTAACATAGTTTTTTCATAAAAAGAATCATTTTTAGAATATTGTTTAAATGAAACAAGATAATGAGAACTAAAATGATTTTTTCCATCCAAAATTGATTCATAAGGGACAAATAAGAATAAAAATTCTAGGGTAGTTTGACTAAATTAAAAAGAAAAATTATAAAATTATTCATCATTAATGAATTTATTTTTTCTTATATTTTCAACATTCCTATAATTTGGAGTTCATTTTATCCATTATCTAAAAATTATTATAAATTATATCATTTTATTTTAAACATTTTAAAAAATTATATAGAGAAATTATTTTATTATAAATATGAGGAAATAAAGGTGAAATTTTTTTTTCTCTATTTATAAATTTATTAAATTATTGGAGTTGAAAATTTTCCTAAAAATTATTTTAACATTTTAAATTAAAAGGATTATTAATTTTTGAATTAAAAAGTTATAAAAAGTTATTATTTTTTGTTTATATCCACTAACATTTCGATTTTTAAATTAAATATTTGGCCTATTTTGATTAAAAAATCGATTTTTCCCAAAGAAAATATGGTTTTTAGTTCTTTTTCGTAATTTTATATTTCATTAAAATTGTTATTTTGATTATTATCCCAAAAAGAATTTTAAATTTTATTACATGGAGGATACCATGGTTTAAATTCATTGGAATAATTTTATGATGGAGGTGAATTAAACTAATTTTCATTAAAAAAATTGGTGGTTCTTTATAAATAAATGAATTTTGATTTTAGATTATGATTTTTTTTATTTTGAAGTATTTTTTAGATAAAATAAATCTATTGAATAATTATTTTCAAATCCATTAAAATTTCAAACTTGAGTTTGATTCATTTCATAATATTTTTTGTAAAAAAATTGAATTATCTATTTAAAAATTGAAATCATGATCCCAAAAACTAAACACAAGAACAACTAACAAAAAATCATAAAAAAAACTTCTCAAAATGAAATAAAAAAAGTGATTTTTCCACCAATGTTATGAAAATTAAATATTTTTAAATATATGAATTTTTATTATATTTTTAAAATCTAATTTTTTTTTGGAAATTTTAATTTTTTTTATAAATGTAAAATAGACCTTTCATAAAAATAGTGACAAAAATTTGTGTGATAATTATATATATCTATTTTATTTCCACACACAATTATTCCTTGGTCTCACTAATATAATAATATATTGACCACATTTCATATATCTAATGGGAGGTTTGTTTATTTACTTTACCATTTTTTCTTTATAAAGTAGTATTTAAAATTAATAGACATAAAATATGGGGTATTTAGATAATAATATAAATAAAATATAATTCTAGAAAACAATGTTCAATTCAATATAAAATTCATGAAAACAAATAAATTTTAAATTCAATCCTCAATAATATTAACATCATTAGAATTTTGATTAGAATTAATCACTCACTTTAATCACTAGACCCATGTATAATTATTATGCTCTTGATTTTTAAAGAATATTAATAATGGTCCCAAGACCCAAGATAATTTTTTTATATTTTTATAGAACTATAGAGTTAAACCAATCAATAATAGGATGTTTAAATATTATAAATAATTATATAAAAACAATGGAATGTAAATGGGGGAAGAAACAATATATTTTAATTTAAACAAGAAAGGAATAATTTCAATGAATATATGAGAGAATGTTTCTAAATCAAACTAGATTATTGAATTAAAACGAAAACCTATATCTATCATGCCTAGAAATACTAAAAAATTATAAAACCTAGATCTTATACTATGATTATAAAAACAATAAAATAGAATAAAAAATAGATATATGTATAACTATGAACTATTCTACAAAAAATATGAGAGAAAACCCATATGACTATTGAGAAATAAGAGTAAAATAGAAGAATATATAAAACATAATCTTAAATATTGACTATCATGATCTCCACCTCATGCAACTTTTCTAAAAGCCGTCTGATGTAGCTACTCTCTACATACATCAAACTATAATAGGTATACTGCATGACTTCCTACTCAACACTACCTTCAACTTAGATTGAGATTTTTCTATTTAAAATAGAGGCACATGACTACTTATTTTAGAATATTATACCAACATAACAAATTATACACTCCTTATCATGTTCAAGCATACAAGTAATTTAACTATGCATTCCCACCTATAATAGGATAGGGGATAATGACCAACATTGAGGTATCAACATAATATAATAAGAGGAATTTCCTATGTATAATACCTATTACATACTATCAGGAAATATAATCTAATAAAATTTAAATAAAACATGAACCATGCAATATAAAATAATAATATATAATAATTATTGTCATGATATAATGTGATTTAGAGAAAAGAAGAAAATCCAAATACAAGTAGAACATTATTAATAGTTGTATATCTGATCATTGACAATATGAAATAGGATTTCATAATATAAAATATATAACATAATCTACATCCCAAGTAGTGATTTAACCCCGTGAATTTAAAGTGTTTACATGAATAATCAATAAAAAGGTGTAGAAAAAAATAAGCACTAAAACATGTAATCAACAATAATAATGGCAACCATGATCAACCATTATCAAGCTACCCGTAACTCATGTTTATCATGCACACCAAATAACAACATATACATATTTCTAGAAAATCATAGTAATAAGGGCCTTAGAAAACCACTCCTTACTAGGAGTTACTGAATACCCAGGATCCCAACTCTATTATTCTATGATTTGGTCCCCGAGATCCTGGAGAGAAGTAATAATACCCAAAAACTAATCCCCACTATGCTGAAATCTAGAACTCAAGAGAGGAGTAATTATAATAACACTCTAGTTATCCGAGGGATCACAATAAACTTATAATTGAATATTGGGACTCATCCACCCCATATGTGGTTGGTTTTCAAATATAAAATATAATATCATAGAATATAATATCATATAATATCCATTCAAAAGTTTTACACCTAACAATTCTCCCTAAATTCACTTTCCTGAGATGCTAGGGGAATTCCTCCATACCTAAACCATACTAGAGTCACAACTGAATATCTAGTCTACCCACCATCACATTTATGGGTTTTAGTAAACAACATATTGAAAAATATTTTATATATTCCATAACATTAAATCCACTTAATTTTCCCCTTAATATCTTATTTAGCATCACTAGGTATTCTTAAACAATTACTAATACTTTAGTAACTCACATAATTTATATATAAGTTAGTATTTTAATAAATCTTATGATAACTCTATTTTTATTACCATTAATCATTAGAAATATACTCTTTAATACCAAAACCCTTATTTTAATAATTTTCAAGTATTAAATATCATCAAATTAAACACATTTCATCACAATGAATTTATAACGTACTTTAAATGTTTCTAAAACATCATAAAAGAAATCATCAATAATATAATGATTTTACCTCTTAAATTCCTTTCAAATTTAACCATCATAATGAAATTTATATAATTCAACACAATTAATTATAATCTTTATTTAATGAATATACATAAATACAATAAGATCATGCATGAATAAAGTAAATATCTCCCAAAAACAATTTTTTTGAATTATTTGATATGTGAATAAGTAATATTATTAGTTAGTAAATGATAAAAATATATTTAGTTTATAATATATTTCAAATAATGTGGTCATAAATTATTCACCATTATTACACCATGTATTGAAACCCTGTACTATAGCTTAACTAGTTCATTAATAGAGGTATCCACTGGAGGTCAACATAAAAAAGTCAATATCTATGTCAAACATTTAAAATACTAGAAAAATCCTTTAAATGAACCTAAATATATTTGAAATTGTTATCAACATGATCTATGTGAAAAAATTGAATAAAATAGACTATTAATTTTCCCAAAATAGACAATGATTGAAATTTATACATTTTATCAAAACATTGAAAAAAATTACATGGAAGGCATAAGGACCTATGCCATAGTTCAAACTTTCCTTTAACATATTTATCTTAAATAATTCACTTCGATATAATTATCTCAATCCCATAAAAGAACCATAAAACTAAATTTATGTAGAAAAGTTATCAGTGCAATAAGTTTTAATAATAATAATAATAACAATAGCAATAAAAAATAAAACAAAACATTATCCTTATCATTATCATTATTATAAATATATAATTTAATGGTACATGTAAAATTACATATGTGTCTTGAATTCCCATTTGAATTTACATCTATTTCCCATTATTTTAATGTTTTAGGAACATTTGTAATTTTTTTTAAAAGGTTGGGGCCAAAGCCTCATTTTAATATTAATGAAAATCAAAAACCTCTTTTGACTGGGTTGAGGGAGACCCACTACATAGCCTGAAGGTCCAGTGGGCATGTAGCCCATTACATGGCCCGTAGGCCTGAATTTTTTTCCCAAGGCCCATTCTATGAATAATACTATTATTATACCCACCGCTGCAACATTTTCCCCCGCCACTACAGTGCCAGCTGTTGCTACTGTACATCTGCTACTACAATCCCACTAAAATAATGCTACAGTACCTGAACTTAATGGGTTTTGAACCCCCATTTATCATGTAGGGTTATGGGGTGCTTACCACTATTCCAAACCCCAACTACTTAGGAACATTTGTAATAACACACACACAAAAAGAAATAAATATATTTAATTTTTTAATGTTTTCCTTTAATATAATTGTTTCCCTTTGTATACACACACACACAAACACACACACACACGTATTATTTTTTGAAATAAATAAATAAAGGGTTTGGAAGTTGATAATCCCATAAAACGATCAAATGTCAAGGATAGATTCACATTGATTTGATCTACCAATTTATCCTATGCATTGAATATAAAATATCAATAACTTGAAATATATTCATTGTCAAAGTTATTTTTTTTATAAAATTTGATCGTAAAACTATGAAAACTAATTGACCCGATCCATTTAAACCATATACCATTGTATTCATCTCTTCAATATTTTCATTTTAATATATATTATCTTACATGATTCATGTTGAATAAAAATTATTCAAATTCAAATAATAAATAAAGAGAAAATATAAATCAAGGGATATGTAATAATAAAATAGAAGTGACAAAAGTTGGATAAATTCATTTTTTTATATAATTTAATTCAACTTAATAAGAAGTTATATTAGATATATAACAATATATATGAACCATTTTTTGATGGTGAACATAATTTTATAGATATGGATTTCATAATTAATACACATAACGAGGGGGTAAAAGGTTAGAATCCAAAAAATACACTACTTTTCCAATGAATTATTTATTTTTGAAAACTCCTAATCACCTTTGGTGATATAATTTTCCTTCAATTCTCTACTATTTCTTTAGTGATTTTTTTAAGAAAATATGAAAATATGGTTAGTTTATGTCAATATAAAAAGTGAGGTATTTTTAATTTAAAAACTAAGTTAAAGTGAATTATTTAATAAAATAATAGTATTTTATTAGAATACATCATGGAACCTGAAATCTTAAAATTATCATAACATATTTGAAATTTCATCCAAAATGAAACCTTCCTTTTAAACTCAATAATGGGCTTCATTTCACAATCTAATGCACTATTTGGGAAAAATATCCATTTTATAAATTTTACTTAAAAAATAATATTTATTTTAGAAAATACTCATAGAATAAATTGAAACCATAAGGAGTCCTAATTTAGTAATTATGAGTGTTAATAAATCGAATGAAAATATAATTGGTGCTAAATTCCTAGTATAAACAAATTCACTATAATAAAAAAACTCATATAATTAAATTATCCAAACATTTAGAATATTCATCATCAAAATACAAATATACCATAAAATATGATAAATACATCCATTACTATAGACATTTTATTTTATAAAAAAATAACTTTTACATATCTATCAACTAATAAGAAAATCAACTACTAAACAATGATTATTTCAAAAATATCTCAAGTAAATTTTCATAATATTAGGAAAACATATTAATATAAGTTTCTTTATGAAACCAACCACTATAATTATTATATTTGTAGAAAATTTTATATTGTACCCTCACTCTATGACCATTACGTTGTTTCCAAAGTAATGAATTTACTACTTGAACTTTGGCGCCCCCCCCCCCCCCCCATATGCCAAACAAGGGTCTAGGGTGTCACCATGGGAGACTATAAACCTATATCATAGTGTGAACTAACAATGAAAAAATAACCAAGAACCATATATCATAAATAATTAGAGAATTATAAAGAAATAAAAATATCCATCAACATCAAAATGATCATGTAGAATGATAGAGTCATACATACTCACTGTCTTGCCCTTATACATCACTGACCACCCATTAGGCTGATCAAATATACAAAAATAAAAGAATAAAAAGTATGGAGTCTCTACTACCATCCCTGAGCCTCGCCTCATTCTAAAATCTGACACCATCTAAGCTATCACACTCAATAATGTTACATTTTCCCTCTTCCCAAAGTAAACTTGAAAATAATGAAGTCTTTTTAGGCACCTAAGTTCCATGTATTCTTAGAAAATGTGTGATTATAATTTAGAAAGTAACCACTAACACAGTCCCATACAAAAGTGGAAAATTTAGGGTGTAAATATGTGATATGATTAGCTGATAAAATAAAAAAACTGTATATGTGTTAATAAATGATCATTTTTTATCCAAAGGATTTAAATTGACTCTTGAGATAAACCAAAAAATATATTCATCCAATGCTAGAGTTTCCAAGCATGTATCAAAATAATTATAATCAATATTAATACCATTAATGATTCTTAGGAGAAATTTATAGGAAATAATATAGTATTAGGATCAATGGAAGGATATTGGGAACAATTCTTAGGCATATAATATTATATCGAAAACTTGGGGGAAGTGTATCCTTCCTAGTTTATCTCAAATATAAATCCCTTCGGGGGGTGTAGTGCATCAATTTCATAAAATATCATAGTATATTAATCACTCAGGGAGTAGTACATCCCTCCTATATCATCTCATCAGGGGGAAGTGTATCCCTCCCATACATATCATATATGACATTTTATTTGGGTGGGGGTAGTGAATCCATCATATCCATCACATAATATCATACATGAAGGTTGGATCTAAGGAGAACACCCAAGCCATCCCTTGTATCTAAATACACAACAGTCTACCATGAATCCCACTAAAATCATGTCATATGGTGTATCTCACTAGGATTGGTCATCCATATGAATCCATATAAACCATATATGTTTTTCCTCTCAAGTGCCTGTACATTCCTCATCAAATGACCATACTAGAATCACACCATCAATTTAGGTTTTGAGGAGAAACACTTAATCATCACTAAAAATTTCACATGATATCCCTCTCTTGGGTTGAAACATTATTAGGGAATCCACCAAGGTCCCCTATGTCACATCCTAAATGGATACCCAACATGGGTTCCTTGATTACAATTTCAACTCTCAGGTCAATACCATCACTCATAGGGAATAATGTTCCTCAGAAGCATTTAATTCATAACACGACCACATTGGACTAATGAGCCATCTCACATAAAAGTCACACAAGGGAGATGGTTCCAATACCATTCCCTTTTCAATTAACTATAGGTCAGTCATCACATACGCAACCAAATCAAAGTCCTACCCAATACATTCCTATCTAAGAACTCGCATCTCACTAGTGGAGTAAGACTTTCCCCTTTCTCATCTCATCCAACCCGAAGGATTCAAGGTATCTCAAGGGTCCACTAAGGCCATTTGTTTTTTAATCACTAATACCTACATAAAGGAACTAAGGGAACCTACCTAGTCCCAAAATAATAACTTAATTCATTCAATTATTTCCATTCATGATTTTTATATCTCAAGGAACATAATTATAAGAACAAACTCAATCATTGGTGGCGGATTCATCAAGCTAGTGCATAAGGGCCCCTCATGGACCTTGACATTCTATTTAGTCTACATGAATTTAATTTTAATAAAATAATTAATTTAAAAAAAGAGTACATCACCCTCATTGCGAGACCACATATCACATGCAATAATTAAAATGAATAATAGAAAAGTGAATATTCAAAGTACCACATACCTCATATGGAATTGTTTCCTTTTAGAAACTCAACCACCACACCCTAAGACCATCCAAAGACTGTTCATTCCTAAATAAATTCCCATGAAACAAATTTAGGATATAACATCCAATAAATAATTATAATTATTTAAATTTAATTATTTAATTCATTTATAAAATAAAAATAAAAATAAAATTTTAATTTAATTTGGTATCAATGCATAAAATCTCACCGAGCCTCAATGTTTGAAAAAACCACAAGAAATGGGTTATGGTCACTCCTAAAATGAATTTATATCAGATCCATGTCATCCAATTCAATTAATTATAACAATTCTGATTAATTAAACAATTTAACTTAAATAGGAACAAATTCATAAAAACTCACTGGACACCCTCATCACACAGAAATCATGACCGAATGCCCCTAAAAGGTCTCTAACATACTAGTGACACCATCTCAATAAAAATACCAAACACGTGACATCAATTCAATAGAAAATTTCAATTAATTTAAGTAGAAACCATAACTAAAATCACATAATTATGTATATCTAATGGAAAAACATGTGGCAAAGTGTGGAAATTATCTTAGGAAATCATTTAGATAATCCATGTGAAATCCCCATCATATCAAGATGATTCCACCATGTTAATGTGGAATTATAAATGAAACCCTAATCCAGGTCATCCAAATTAGTGAGAACCCTGGGAGGATATAGAAATAGGAAGGAGGAGGAGAGTCTCACCTAGATATTCTATGAAAATTTCCAAGAAACCAATCTAAATCAAGGGAAATAAAGTAGGAAGGTAGGGATATACTCCCTGGTTCACACACATGAGAGGAAGGAGAGGGTTTCCACCTTTAAATATTCATGGGGGAAAAATAATAATTTAATTTTTTTTAAAAATTTGGACACTCACACTATTTGTGAATATTTAAACATATTATGGGTATTATATTATCTTGAACTATCACCCCTCACATGGTTTGGAAAATTTTTTCAAACTATTCCCCAATCGTATAAATCAGTCTCTAATTCAAAGTGCATGTTTTTTTATGGTTTATCTGAAAACATGTTCCAATCATGTGATAATTCCTAAAACCCACCCAAGCCACATGGTTTACCTTGAAATAAATAAATTAACTCTTAACTATGTGCTTACCATGAAAATCAACCATACATGAATAAATTGTACTCGCTCCATACACTCAGTGTCATGAACCAACCTAGGTACCCTGGTATCCTGATAACTGGTCTAGTCCTAACATAGATTGAAGGGAGTTCCTGATCCCAACTAGTTTCCAATTAGCACCTAGCATCATACAAACTAAATGTGGGAATTAATTTTCCACAACTATTGAATAAGTAAGAGAGACAATACAGTTTTCATATCAAAATAAACTCCACCAGGATTAAAGTACCAGAAGTCAAACATGAATAAAATATCATAGTACTACAACCAAATAACCAAAAATAGAGAAATTATCCCATGTCCCTAAAGACACAACTCACCAATTCCAAGGCTCGATAGATAGATTCCCCTGCAAGAGATCCTTTTCCCTTAGTCAATCCTAAAATGAGATAATCTACAAATTCCTAAAGGCACAAGTAGGGTGTGAGAAAAATCCCAGCAATATTTCACCAAAGATTCCATGAAAATATTCCAATATCAAATTAACCAAGAAAGTGCTTTCAATTTTAAAACAAACAAATTTGGCATTACAAAAGCATATTTAAATAATTATTTACAATTTTAAAATATAGAAATACATTTATAAAATCATGATTCACATTTAAAATGATGGAAATATATTTCAAAATATGGAATTTACCTTGAATAAAAGGGTGTTTTACACAAATTGAACTTTTAACAAAATGGATTAAATAATAAAAATTATATAAAATAGTTTATATAAATTCTTAATGCATGAAAAATAATTTTTAATAATGAAATATACATTTTAAATACAAGAAAGCAAGAAACATGGTCATGTAACAAATAGGTATGACAGTTATAGGCTATAGTGAACCAACACTATGAAGCGACAAGTATGTACATACTCTCCTTTGGGCCTAAGGCAAAGGGGAATGATCACTATCACCTAAGAAATGATGCTGATATGATGTTTTAGAACATTGTAAGTCGTAAAGTGTTATACAATATAACACACTAACTAACAAAGTTTGTTATGTTTTCAATTACAAACAATGACAAGAAATATATTTCAATAATAATTAAAATTAAATTAAATCACATCCCCCCATTTAAATTTTCCAACTTTCTCTTTAAAAACCATTACCATTTTTAATAAAAAAACATGCCTTTTCACCAAGATAAAACCCTAAGGATTTCATCAAAAAAAATTAATCCATTTTTCATAATTAATTATTTGAAACAATTTCAGGAAATTTCTCAATCCATTTCACAATTAAATACAACAATTTAATTTTCATACAATTCCATCAATTTCATTATAATCCCCCAATTCACTATAATTGGGGTCTTCAATATTTTACATCAAATATAATTTCAAAAATTAAATTAAAAAATTTAATTGAAACAATTTCCATGAATCCATAATTTAAATAAAAAAATTTAAATTCCAAAAATTGCAATTAATTCACCCCAATTCAATAGAATTATGGGTTTTCTAATTTCATTCCAAAACCTATTTTTATTAAAAACTCCAATTCATCAAAATTTGGGTTTTATAACAAAAAATTGAAATCCATATCAGAAAAAAACAATTTCATTTAATCCAAATAATTGAAATTAAACAAAGTAATTGTGGTTAATGAAAATGTAGCATTGTAACGGAACCACCAACCTCAAAGGTTCTACATCTCAAAGAGGAAAACCTAAATCAAAATTTTCTAAGGAAAAAAATTAAATTCCAGAAAACAAGGATCAAAACTAGGTTTATTAACCCAAAATAGAGTGTATTAGATCCAAAAATTTAGCACAAGGATCTGTATAACCCCAAAGAAAAGAATAATGATCATATGAGATCTAGACCGAGATGAGGAAACTAACTGTGAGATGATTGAAGGGAGTCATCTAGATTAAGATTTCTTATGGGATGGGTCAGAGGGGACATGAATCCTCCTAGGAATTTCTAAGGAAGAAAGAAAAGAATTTGGGTTGAAGGAGGTCCATTTAAGACTTATAAGTGGGTTTCAGAAATTTCTTATAAAAAATCAGATCTCTAAAAATCATGGGCGCATGGTTTCCTGGGAAACAATG
The DNA here is from genome assembly GCA_963277665.1 of Viscum album. NCBI lineage: Eukaryota > Viridiplantae > Streptophyta > Magnoliopsida > Santalales > Viscaceae > Viscum > Viscum album. Next base: position 1,403,071,732 of record OY728133.1, on the reverse strand, counting down.
CACGGTTTTGCTCAACTATGTGTAAGCTATGAGTCTATTATAAATAAGACATACAGTTTCTCCTAGGAGGGCACATAACTTGATAAAATATGTTCCAACCATGAAAAATCCCACTGCCTTGGGTTGTACAGTTTGGAAAATCATGCTCCAACTATTCACCAGCCCAATTTTTCCCCTTTTTAATTTTAAACCCAAAACAACCCCAAATAAAACCCAACCAATTATCGATAAAAATATTTGTTTAGTAATACCTATAAAAAATGGGATGTTAAAACCTACACAATATAAAAACTTTATATCCCCAGAAATCCTAAGAAGAAGCGCTCATACCAAAAATTTTAGGCCACTACTCTCTCATCAGTTCCTCCATCTCCCACATCTTATAAAAATCAGAACCATTCTACCATAGCACACAAACCAAAGGTATTGTACTCCCATTAAGTACCTTAGTTTCAAAGTCATCGATCCTAAATATATTTTTAATCGAAGATAAATAAATTTCAACTTCAAGATCATTCCAACTCAGAACATGAGATAGATCAGATAGATGTTGTCTCAGCTGCGATATGTGGAACATGTTATGTATCGGTGTTAGGTGTGGTGGAAGTTCTAAATGATATGAAACTTTACCCACCTACTCAACAACCTATAAAGGTCCCAAAAAATGATGAGTAATCATCCCTTTCCTCCCAAGTCATCTATGACCCAACCAAGGTGAAAATTTAAAGAACACATAGTCACTAATTGAGAACTCCAACAGTATATAGTGACGATCATCATAAGACATAAATCAACACTGTTCCATTAAAATTCCCTGAATAATCAACTTAGTCTTTGCAATTGTATCTTACACAAAAATTTCTCCAACTAAGGAAATTTCTTCCACCTTCGACCAAAACAATGAGGATAAATAAGCCTAGCCATAAAAGGCCTCAAAAGGAGTTATCCTATTCTCATACTGGTAACTATTTTTATAAGAAAACTCAACCATCCCCAAATGATTATCCCAATCCCCGCCAAAGTCAATAAGACAAGCATAAAGCATATGGTAAAAGATCTATATAGCTTTTTCCATCTGACTATTCGACTGCGGATGGTATGACATACAAAAATGGATGCGAGATCTAAGTGCCTCTTGAAGACCACTCCAAAAATGATAAGTGAACTAAGGATCCCTATAAGAGACTATAGCAGATGGAACTCCATGAAAAAAACTATCTATTTCAAATAGATATTTCCCAACTCCTCAACTTTTCCTGTATCATAAATGGTTATAAAGTGAGACGATTTATTCATCCTATTGATAAAAACCCATATAATATTATTATTTCTATAAGTATGCAGAAACACAAATAAAAATTTCATAGAGATCTCATAACACTTCCATATAGGGGCTGAATATGGATGAATCAAACCCAAAGGCTTCTCATGCTTGACCTTCACCTACTAGAACATATAGAAATGAGATAAAAACACAAAAAATTCCCTATCACCTACCTAGAAACTAGAACTACTACCGCATCTCATAGATCATCTTCATGGTTCCTGGGTGCACTAGCCACTGGGAATTTTGAAAATATACCATCATAACTTTCCTTGCTTCTAAAAACAAAATGAAATGATTCTAATAGAAAATAATTACCTCTTTGGAGAATGACCATTGGGAAACAGTATCCCCACCACAAAGAGAGTCTCTAATTCCATGAAAATCACCATCAATCTACTGATCCTAAATAATCAATTGGATAAGAGAATATTTCAACTCAATGTTGTCCAAGTAAACCTCATCCCCTTTATCCTAATGTATAATATGAAACTATGAAAACTGAGTAATAAAATTTTACTCTTATAAAGATTCTTTCACTTACTCGGTCATAATTATCCTAATCAAAGAATCATCAATTACATTCCCTTTCCCTAGGGTATAAGTGACGTTGAAATAAAAATATTATATGTATTCTATGAAACACCTCTGGAAGGGATTCAAATATTTTTGAGAGAAGATATAACTTAGGATTTTGTGGTCTGAACACATGTAAACCTTTATTTAAAAATTTAATGCCTTTAACTCTAATGTTCATGCACCATAGCTGCAATTTTAACGTCATGGGTCAGATAATTCTTCTCATGTATCCTAATATGATGAGACCCATAGGCAATGACATGATTTCATTGCATAAGAACACTACCCATACCTAAACCCGATGCATCAAAAAAGACCATGTAGCCCTACTTTTCCTCTAGAAGAGTCAACACCGATGTAGTAGTCAAAAGATGTTTAATCTCAACAAAATAATTATGAAATTTATCATTCCAAGAAGAATTTAATCCCTTCTAAGTTATAACAGTCATTAGAGAATCAAACATTGATAATTCCTTAATAAACTGATAAATATATCTAGATAAAACCAAGAAGATCTGAACCCCAAAAAAATTATATGGTTATTACCATGTCATAATAGCTTTTACCTTTTTAGGATCTACTTAAATTCCATGTTCCAACAACACATGTCCCAATAATTTCAATTCCTGAATCCAGAAGTCACACTTCTAAATCTTGGTATAACTTCAGTGTTTTGTCAACAAACATAGAACTATTATTAAATGATTCACATGATACTCCTTAGACTTATAGTAAGCTAGGATGTTATCCATTAAGACCACAAAAAATGTATCTAGATACTCATGGAAAATATTATTCATTAACTCTATAAAGACTCCTTGAGAATTGGTCAGACCAAAGGTCATAATAAGGTACTCATAATGAACATACGTACTTAAAAAGGTAGTTTAATGAATTTTAGATTCCTTAATTATCAATTGATAGTAACAAAAGTGAATATAAATCTTCATAATCCACTTTCCCCATTCAAATAAACAAAAATATTATCAATACATGACAATAGATACGTGTTCTTTACCATCACTCAATTGAGTTTTCATTAATCAACACAAAAGCAATGTGTTCCATCAACTTTCTTAGAAAAGGGAATCAGAATTTCTTAAGGTGACACACTCAGGTGTATAAATACTTTCCCTAAAAGATCATCTAACTGGTACTTTGGCTCTTTAAACTTGGATGGTGTCATACGGTAAAAGGGAATAGAAATTGGTTGAGTACCTAACATTAAGTTAATTGAAAACTCAACCTCCCTCAACGGTGGAAGACCATATAAGTCAGAAGGAAACATTTAGGGAAACTAAATGAAAACTCATGGAAGATCTCCACTCAAATATTACAACCCTTAATAAAAAGAAAACAATGATATAACTTTCACCAACTTTGGATAAGACGGTTTTGTTATACTTAACCTTGAGTCTCATTCTACTTGAAAGATATAACACACAACAATGAGTGTAGTAAAGTTGGCCCATCAAAGATAAAAATCAATTCAAGATTTATTGGTAATGAACCAATCCATCCTTAAAATGATGTCAATAGGTTTCAGGTCAAGAAATAGACATCTCTAAGAAAGCTCAAAATCAGATAGTGAGAAGACACAAATGGGACTACAAAGACCCTACTATCTCTTCATACCGAAGGGTGAAGTAATATCAATGACATATGATAAAATATTTGTAGGAAGATTAAGAATATTAACAAGACTCATTGAAATAAACAAATAGGATAAACCAATATCAAATAGAGTTGTCACTAATGAATAAGAAATAGTAATGATACCTCTCATAGTCTCTCGACCTGTATCATATTCTTCTGGAGACTCTTCCACTGCATGAAGTAGCTTCATTCCAGATGTCTGTGGATGAAACCATTTTTCATGTGAAACATCTGATTACCCTATATTTTTAGGAGGAGATAACGATCCTATTCTACTATGAATAGTATAATAAACATGGAAGGATCCCTTTAAGTTACCCAATTGTTTTCAAGATCCATAGTTCTTAAGTGCCTCAGTACAAACCCTTTTGAATGTTTTGGATTTCTACAATGGTAGAAAATCAAAGGACCTATTCCTTGTACTGTAATAGGTCTAAAACAACCATGCTGTCTAGAACTCCCATGAGAATCATCACACTTACATTTTCCCTTTATAGAACTCATGCTGCTACTAGGAGAAAAAGAACCTCCTGATAACACTATCTTTTTAGTCATTTCAATTTCAACCATAAGTTCTCTATCCAACACATCATTATAAGAAAGAAGGTTCAGCTAGAAAACCTGAGAATGAATATCCCGAAGAAGCCCCAACTTAATCCTTTTAGCCTTCATCTTCTCATTCGACACAATATCATGTGAGAAATTCCTGATCTCAGCAAAATAAGTTTTCATACTCTATCACGATCCCATCGACCTACTCAAGTCTGAAAAAATAAGTAGACTTGGAAAACTAAATCGAATCTAGATAGAACTGGTTAGTGAAAATAACTATGAAGTCATTCCACTCTAATCCCTAATACTTATTCATTATCCCCATAGTTTTTCACCATGTTGTACTTGGTCCTTCTAGTATGAAGGTGGAACACTTCAATTTCATCTCATAGGGTGTTTCCAAGAACCGAAATAGGAATTCCATAGAGATCAACCATTCCTCAGCCTCTTGAGGATCACTTAAATATTTAAACAATAATTGTTTCTATTGAAGGGACTCTTGATAACTAATCTTGAGAATTCCCCTATGAGGATACACAACTAGATCTTGAAGTGGAACTGGAGGTGTTCCTTGTCCCAGGTCTTGGACAGTGCACACAATCACTTCAATTAGAATTAGATTCACAATAGTATTCCCTCATTAAGTTTCAACAACAAATTCTTCTTGGATTCTATTTACACATCTTCTCATAAGCATGATGTTATACAACATCATCAAACAATAATGAATACATTAGACACACACTCAAACTGAGTAAGAAGGAAAATTAATCCCAATATATAGGATAAAAAAGATTTGGATTTCAGTATATCCAAATCAAAATAGGGAAAATACTATATCTAATTCTCAAGAGGTATTTCCCTAACCACTATTGGAAAATTGAGGTTTGTTACGGTGATATTTGTCTTAGAAATTAATTTAAACAACCTCCTAAGTCCTAAAAATATTTCACAAATTCATACTGACTTCACAAAAAAAGCTCAAAATGAATCTCTAATAAAACATTGTCATGATCCAAACCAGTTACCCTAGTAACCTAACATGTGATCTAGTCTTGATATAGCTCAAAGGGTGTTCTTGATCCCCATGGGTCGATGACTAGCATCTGGTATCATACAAACTGAATGTGGGAACTATTTTTCCACAAACATTACAGAAGTAAAAGAGACAAGGTAGTATACATATCAAAAGAAGCTCCACTACGACTAAAGTACCTGAAGTCAAACAGGAATTAAATCCCAAATTACTACAACCAAATTTAAAAAATAGGAAAAACAACCCAAGTCCCTAAGGACACAACTCACTAAGTCCAAGGTTCAATAGCTGGATCCTCCTCTAATAGATCCATCTCCCTTGATCGAACCTAGAAGAAGATAATATAAAAACAACCAAAAACACAAGTAGAGAGTGATGAAAATACCAATAGGATTTCACTAAGGATTACATAATAATATTCCAACATCAAATTAACCAAGAAAGTGATTTTAATTTTAAAACAAACAGGTTTGGAATTAAAAAATCATATTTAAAAAAATCAGGATCTAGAATTTTAAAAGATTGAAATACTTTTATCAATTTATGCTTCACATTTCAAATGATGGAAATATATTTAAAAAGATGAAATTTACCTTTAATCAAGGTTTCTTTATAAAAATGTAACTTTTAATAAAATGTATTAAATAAACACATTTATATAGAACAATTTATATAAATTCTCAAGGCATGTAAAATAGTTTATAACAATGAAATATACAATTAAAATATAAATAAGAAAGAAAATTGGTAATGTGAAAAATAGGTATGATTGTTCTAGGATATCCGGACCCAACACTGTGAAGTGAAATGTATATACATATGCCCATTTAGTCCAAAGTAAAAGGGTACTCATCACCATCACCCAAGGAATGATGATGTTCTAATATGATGTTTTATAACAATATAAGTCGTAATGGGATTTCCAATATAACAAACTAACTACCTAAGGATTTCATATGATCATGTACAAAAAATTACAGGTGATTCATTTCAATACTACTTAAAATTAAATTACACACCATCCCCCATTTAAAAAATTTAATTTTCTCTTTAAAAACCATATTGTGTTTTTAATCAAAAACATGCATTTTCACCAAGATAAAACCCTAAGGTTCCCATAAAAAAAATTAAGAAAATTTTCACAAATAATGATTTTAAACCAATTCATCTAATTTCAAAATCCATTTCACAATTAAATTCAACAATTTATTTTTTATGCAATTCGATCAATTTTATAACAAACCCCTAATTCACTGGAATTGGGTTTTTTTCACAATTTTCCATATAATCAACATTCCCAATTAAATTCAAAATTTAATTGAATAAATTTCCATCAATCCAAAATTTAAATAATTTTTTATAAATTTCACCCATTACAATAAACACACCCCAATTCAATGGAATTATGGGTCTTTCAATTTCACACCAGAAACCCATTTTTCTAAAAAACACCAATTCACTGGAATTGAGTTTTTCCAACAAACAATTGAAATCCATATCATCAAAACCAAATAATTTCATTTAATACAAAAAAAAATAAAAAAATTATAAATATAAAATAGGGTAAACAAAAATTTGGAATTTTAATGGAACAGCCTACCTCAAAGACACTAGATCTCAAATTGTTAAACCCTTATTTGGATTTTATAAGGAAGAAGAACAACAACAAAATCTAGGAAAAGGTGGATAAAACTTAGGTTTATTTCCCCAAAACAAAGGGAATTAGATTCAAAATTAAGCCTAAGGATCTATATAACCCTAGTGATAAAATGATAGATCATGGGAAATCTATATTAGGACGAGGAAACTAACCGTGAGAAGATCAAAGGGAATTCCTCTAGAATTGGATTGCTTTCGGGAGGGATCCAAGTGGCCAAGAATCCACATTTGGAGCTCTATGAAAGGTAGAAATGAGTTTTGTTTAAAGGAGGTCAATTGGGGATCTATAATAGGGATTCGGGATTTTTTATTAAAAATTGGATCTCTAAAAATATTGCTCGCATAATTTCCTGGGAAACGATGCATGATTTGGTTAAAAGATGCGAATTCCATACAACCATTATAAATTGAACAAATGATTTCTCTTGATAGGGGGAATGTATTGATTAATAATGTGGAAAATATGCAAAATACCACTACCTTGGGTTGCACGGTTTGCTTTAATAGGGCTTACAATTTGGAAAACCATCTGTCAACCATGCACTATCCCATAAAATTCAACCTTTTTAAATTTTAAACCTGAAACAACCCCAAAAAACCCATAGAATTATTGATAAAAAGGTTGGTTTAATAATACCTGAAAATAATAATAAGATGTTACACTCAGGGTGATATATAGTTTTCCCTAAACTATGCACACAAAATTTTAAACTAGTTTAAAACCTCTTATACAAACTCCAAATTTGGCTGCAAGATCTTAAGATTCACTTAAGCTCCTAAGGCACCTCTTGATCCTTGATCTATATAAATAAACCACTCGAGAGGCTCTAACTATCAAAATTTAAATATGAATCCCAATTCATAGAGTTACCCCTTTTCTAAAATTATAATAATTCAAATTCCATTTGGATTTTTCCAACACAAAAGGAAATGGGGTTTTATAACCTCCCCACAATAACACTTCTAATATATGAGAAGTATCATTGATACTTAACCATCAATATTGTCCTATCACTTTCATCTATTCTTGATTAATTCATAAAATTTTATCCTAGAATTATGAATGAGATTCTACTTTGAAACTCCTAACACATGACACATTAATTATAAACAATCGATCAACCACTCATCACTATCAACAAAACACTAAGACAACGCTTAACAACATTCCCATATTATGAGACACCATGATTTCATCGAACAATTCATACCCAGGCTTATGGTTCGCCCCACCAAAATACCTACTCATAAAGTTAGACTCCTTAGACATTGTGCTCCCCAACATTAGAATCACATATTAAAAAATAATTATAGTGGTCTAAAAATATGGTCGACATGGTTTCTATTTCACCACAACTAGTATCACGAAAAAAAATATTAGTCCTCCACTAGATTATATTTTAAAAAATCCACATCTTCACCTGAAAACGTGGTATCTTTATCATATGATCAGGATGACTTAAATCCTGATGTCATTCCAAAATCATCTACATAACCAAAGAGAATCCCGAACCTAACTCGTGATATAATTACCCAACCGAATCACCAAAAACTCACCTTGGACATCATACTATCACCACAAGCATTTAGACCCTTCTGATACAACTCGTGCTTGGATCATATCAATTTTATACTTAGTATGATTCTAATTATTTTACTCCATCCAATATCATATCTGACTTTCAAATTTAGTTTTCACTAAAGAACTAGCTATCGAAAATTATTACCACATGATGACATCCTGGTGCCACCTCAAATATCTAATAATCGATCTCATCACACCCATGAACTAAACCACAAAAGGATCATACCTCTATGGAACATTATCCATTCATTACCACACATAATCAATGTATGTGATCATCTTATTCACACTCGATTACCTATAAGAAACATCATTTTTTACCCATCCCTATCCCACTAAGAACATCATTCTCAACATCTACTAAAATCTATCCATCTTCAATGAAGTTCACACCCTCTATAACCTATAGTGTGATACCCACTATATTAATTTACTTATATTACTTCCCAAGTGTATCTTTAATAGGTTTCATCCTCATACCTCCCCAATAGTACTTGTTGAGGCACACCCTCAGGTCAACCGCATCACAATACCTCTATCTATTTATGACGTCACTTATCACTATGTAGGGATATCATTTTTTTCATCCAAATATGGAGCTACCATGCTCACAAGAATTCCTAAAAATCATCATTACCATGATTGCACCTAGTTTCTCACTAATCCATAATTTAACATGTATTATATGCAACCAGTGTTCACTTCCTTGGTATTATCTAATACCAATGGGTTCACACTCATGTACCACCCGACCAAAGAAACCAACTCACAATTCTATGATCCACTTGTTATTAATTCTAGGATCACAAACCTAAACCACTAAATATTCCCTATTTTCATGTCAATATCAATTATCCATAAACAACCTCAATGATCCTCTTTAAAAATTGAGGTATTTTACCCATTCTAAGTTCTATCACATGATCACCCACCAAATTATATTGCCTACAAAACCAAAAGATTCAACCACTGATATATACATCCTAGATTGAAAAATCTAGGATCATAATAAGAAACCTATTTAAGAACCACACATGATATTAATAAGGTCAGTCACCCTACCAATCCCACTAAACGACACCATCATTGATAACAAATCACCTAATTTTTTTATGTGAAACAATCCCAAGGAATCTCTTAACCTATACTATTAACTCAATAGCACATCAACTACACTAATATATTAACCCAAAACATTTACCCATGTTTTCCATATATAAGTCACTCAAAATATTGGGCTAACCCCTCTATCAGGCTACCCTCATATACCACATCCCATGTCACCCATAGTACTTGACTTAATAATATATCGATACATATATCAATGAATTTAGAATCTCCCACCTATCCTATAAACCACATATCATATAGGCCACAACTCATAGTGAAATATCCCTAATCCCATATTTGATATCCTATAACAACTCACATGCCAAATCATCAGCCTATTGTGGCACTAATCCTCACTAACCATGATATCACTATGTATATACATATACAATGGAATCGACCCAGCATGATCTTTGTCGAGTATACAATAATCATGAGGTTTGGTTATGTAGAATTACAACAATAAGATATATGTGAACACATCATATAGGTTTTTTTCAACACTTTAAATATTTGAAACTATTTTCCTTTTGGAACTAGTACCATAATCACCCACAATGAGGTTATCACCAGGGAATCAAATGCTTGCAAGGAAATACTATGGTCACTATAGACCCCTTACAAAGATGAAATTAATAGTTTTAATAAAGGAGTATCTCACCATGGATCTACGTGGCCTGTTATGTAAGAAAATATATTATGGTTAATCTGAGAATAATTCCACCTCCAAGTTAAATTGGAAGACACCATATATGTTGTTAATAACACTTTAAAGAACCAAACCAAATTAATTAATGAGATCAATCACACACAAAACACATATATCATTTGAATTCTATGTTCCAAATATGATACATGTTCACAACCTCTTACCAATTATCCATGAGCCAAAAACTCATAAATCATAAATCTCAAAACTCAAGTGTGTAACATTAGGTGAAATCATAAAATTGAAAAAAATATAAAACCAATAAAAAAATCCCAAGCTATGGTAACCTGGACTTATCATTGGAAAATGTGTTCTTGATGCTCCAATTTGAGGTCTATCACAATCTCCAATATTTCCATAATCCCTATCTACATTATACAAAATAGTAAGAGACGAAATATCATGAGTACCTATTTGTAACATATTCTACAATTTTACAACCATTGAGTCGATCCCAGACTAGATAAGTCACTACTTGGCCTCAAGCATGCCTCCCCATACCCTAGAGGCTATTGAATAGCAGTAACAGTGTAGGTTGTTACCGTTGGAAGACTATACCCCCATATTAGAGTGTGTAATTTTATAATAAAAATAAAAAACAACATGCATTATAAATAAACAGGGTATGAAATATAAATAAACATATACATCAATATAAAAATGATTGTGTAGAAGAATACAATCATCCAGACTCATGATCATGCCATCATACAAAATAGACCACCCACCGGGCTGATCACATATAAAAAAAATAAATGAATAAAAATATTTTTAAAATTGACTTCCATCCCCAAGCCTCTAATCATCCCAAAATATGATCCCATGCAATCTATCATACTCAATCATGCTACACTATGCTTTTTCCCAACCTAAACCTATGAATAATGAAATAATCTTGAGCACCCAGGTTCCATGGTTATTTCAGTAAGGTGTGAGTAAGACTTAGTAAGACACCAATAATGAGGTTACATACATAACCAGTAAATTTACGGTGTACACATGTGATATGATTTTATGAACAAATAGAAAACTAAAGAAGTGTAAAAAATAACCACATTGAATACTTATGTTTAAAAGTGATACCCAGGATCAAACCAAAACCACCTTAGCCAATCCCATAGTGTCTATGAGAATCCCACACAATCATAATAACCAATATTAGTCTCATGGATGATTCCTATGAGAAATTCCTAGGTAATCTAGTAGTATATTTCTTAAAAGTTGAATCTTAGGGGAAATTCATAGGAATCCAATTGTATACTAATAAATCAAGTGGAAGTGTATCCATACCTGATCATATCATTTTTATGTCCTATAGGGGGGGTAAGTGCATCCAACCTAAATATCTTATAGCAAACTGATCACTCGAGGGGTAGTGTATCCTTCCTGGACATTACACACACACACACACACACACACGTCTCATCAGGAAGCAATGAATCCCTCCCTTCTATCACATAGATTAATAAATGAAAGAAATATCCAACTATGAAAAACAATTAATCCCATGAATCTCAATACATATTAGTGGGAAGTGTTTCTCGACTGAATCATCTCATGTGGTACATCTCACCCGGGTTGACCATCCATTAGAACCCAACTCATCCATCCCAGGTAGACGTATCATGTTCCCAACCTTTTTTCATCAAATTCCAATACCACAAAAAAATACGTTTGGGTTCTAAAGTGACACTCATAATCAATAAAAATCATCTATCATTCAAATCCTCTATAGAGTTTACATCTTACTGGGGAACCCACAAAGGTCCCCTAGGTCACATAATGCCCGAAGACCCTACATGGGTTCCTTGATCTCAATCTCAACTCTCAAGTCAACATATGTCACTAAAAGTGAATAATTTACATCAACATAAATGTATTTATAACATATACACATTGTAATCATGATCTATTTCATATCAAAGTCACATAATAAAGATGACCTCAATCCTATTTCCTCAATTCACCCAAGGTCTATCCTCTCATACCAAACCAAACCATAAGTCCCACCTAGGAAATTCATGTTCAAGTAATTTCTTCTCATTGGGGGAGGAACAATCACACCTTTCTCATGTCATTTAGAAAAATGATTTATAGTCCTCTTAAGGGTCCACTAAGGTCTACTAGGGAGATATGTTTCTGTTCATCAATTCTCCCTTCTCAAAGAAACTGAAGGCACCTAACCAAATATACTATGCTCATATAATTCATTTTATTACCCACCCTCAAGGTTTTTATATCACAAGGAAAATTATTATAAGCATGAACTTGACCATCGGTGCCTTAGGAATTATTCTAGTTTACAAGGGTCCATTACAACCCTTGAAACTTTGTTCAGTCTATAGGCATTTTAGTTTATTGAAAAAACATTAAAGAAAGGGATGGTCACCCTCATGGAAAGAACACATATAATATGAGACAATAAATATGCATAATACCAAAGTTTATGTTTAAAGGACCACCTATCTCATAAAAATCTATTCCCTTTTAGCAACTCGACCACCAGCACCAAATCATTTCCAATGATTTTTAAAACTTGTATCAATTTCTGATCACATAAATTGGGGCACAACATCCCATAATTAATTCTAAAAATTTAAATTTAATAATTCAATTAATTTATAATAAATTCAATATTTAATTTAATTATTCATTGATTCCTAAAATATCACTAAGCCTAAATGTTCACCAAAACCTTGATAAATGTGGTGTGGTTACTCCTGACATGCACCCATTCCTAATCCATGCGATCTAATTAAATTAATTTTAAAACATATGATTAATTAATAAATTTAATTCAAATAGGCATAAATTCCAAAAAATTCCCTAGGCTCCCTCATCGCACCAAAAGCATGAACACTACACATGGAAGGCCCATATTATACTTACGACATCACCTTGGAAAAAATATCTGACGATAAATATTAATTAAATAGTAATTTTCACTTAATTTAGGTAAAACCCAAAATAAAATCACAAAATGATGTATATCAAATTAAACGATATAGGATGATGTGAAAATATTGTCTTGTGACGTCCTATATTCAACCCACATTAAATCCCCATTATAATAAGACAATTTCACTATACTCTATTGGAATCATAAATGAAACCCTAAGACGTGTCACCAAAATTAGAGAGAACTCAAGGATGAGGAACAAATATGAGTGAGGTGGAGAGTATCATGTCAAAACATTATGAAAGCTCAAAAGAAACCATCCAAAACTAAAAGGAAATGAATAAGGAAGGGAAGGGTTGACCACCTAGTTTGGGCACATGAGAGGGAGAAAAAATGGGGAATCCCCTTAAAAATTCATGGTAAGGGAAATTTCCCACTTGTTAATATAATATGGGAACCTAAATAGTTTCCACAAATTTTATAAAACTGTGCACCAATCATGCAACTTTTATTTTATTGATCTTTCTCCCCTTACATGGTTTTTCAAACTGTGAACCTAAAATTCACATGATTAACCCATAATCACGTGTTAATAATTAAAACCAACCATGTATAAACAAAATATACTAGAAGCCTCCATAAATGGAAGGTGATGCATGGTTTACCATAAACTGTGCATGTCAAAACATGAACTAGGGTAAAAAACCTTATAAAAAACTAATTATATCTCAAATATTTTGATAGTCACTCAGGATCCCAAGGAACCTCTAATACCTCGATATAAATTGAAAAACAACTTCTTAATAGGGTCAGACTCTCAGAATTTAAATATAAATCCCAATTCTTATAGAATCCCCAACTCTAGAATTCAAAAAAATCAAATTTACATTAAAAATTTTGTAACCCAAAATGAAAAAAAGTTTTAAAAAATTAATCTATCCAATATTACATAGATAATAAGATTAATTCTTTTATAAATTATCAAAGAAATAAAACCCTTATTTATCATAAGAGTTAGTTGTTAGTGTTGGTGTCGTATGACCAACTATTTATATTTTGATTACATGCATATTTGTTGTATTGAATATTAATAAAAATTATTATTACATATTTTTAATTATTCTACATGAATATAATGTTATAATGTCTTATAGTATAGGTGGCATTGATATGGTATAGTAGTTCCCCTCTATAATGATAACCTTGAAGTGCTCTGATGATATTCATAAATATAGTTCTATGTTCAGATAATGTACAACGATGAGACACATAGTATACTAACTACCAGTGCAAGAACTTGTAATCATATGAGGATTCTTCTCATGAATTTTACACTTGATAATCTCTAAGATGGGGAATTATGAGAATAGGCCCGTTAGTAGAAACTCTGCATGTTTTACTATCATCATATATTCATATATGTGAGTGTGCCTGATGTTTATTATACTTCAATATTATCATTAATTTATGTTATGACTCATTAAATTATATTTTATGATGAAAAACATGATTCGATATGTCCATAGAGAGGTAGGGTACTTTGGGTGTATTAGTATTTACATGTCATTAATAGATAAGTCGAGGAAGGATATTTTCCTTCCATCTTTATGGAAGCTGATATATCAGCCCTTTGATTGGAATAGAACCTTCATCTTAAATTTCATGGACATGGTATAATGTTGTTCATATTTGAGATAGTAAAATAAAGACGTATTGAGCATATAGGTTGGTTACATGGATGTGCAACCTACTTGATGAGATAGTGAGAAAAATGGGTTATATTATATAGTGAGAATTTGTATGTGGTTGTCATCATTATGACATTAAGTTCCTTAACTTGGGTTCCTTGACCTATTTCTAGAAAATAGTCTTAGAATTTAGGAAATCTCACCAAATACTAATGATAAAGAATCCTAGAAGGTCACACACTTATTTTTTTCAATGATTTTGATTATATTATATTTGAATTTAATTAATTGAATAGATATTATTCACAAGATCAATTAGTAAATTTATTCTTGTTTTATCGATTAAATTTTATTATTAATGAATGAAATAATTAAATTAGATATTTATTTACGTGTTCAATAAATTCTATAGGAGTTTTAACGGGCCAATACCGTGTCTGATGAAAAATTATAATTAACACATTTGTTAAATAATATTTGTTATTATGCAAGTTGGAGTGAACTAAATAATAATAATATTATTATTATTATAATGTGGTATGGGGTCTATTAAATATTACAATATTTTTTATTGGACAATAAGAAATTAAATAATATTTTAATCTAAACCCGAGCACAATAAATAGATGGTTATGTCTATAGTGTATTGTATCCAAAAATAAAAAATATATAATTTTTTCACACAAAAAATTCTCTCTTGAATTCTCTACTCTCCCTCTTAAGAATGATAAATTAAAGAGTTATTCCTTCAAGGAAAAAGGATGATAAATCAACACAAATAATGCAAGAAAATCACTTCACCACTCTTGCAATTGGAGATCAATTAGCATTACTCAAAGATATGAGGAGCACGTGTGGATCACCGCTTGAGAGATTCTATCTTTGGATCTTTATAGTGAAACAAAGGCAAACCAAAATGGTCTTTTTTGATGATTAACATTTACATTGAAGAAATAATACTAAGATCAGGTATTCATTTCTTTTGATATTAAATAAATTAATTTTAAATTTTACATAAAATATCCTCTATTAGGGTTTCAGGAAACCAAATATTAAAATAAATTTTAATATATCACCCATTATCGTAAACTCCCATTGTGCCCAAAACCCACAAGTGGTATCATAGGGGTCATATTTAAATTTATAATTATTTTTTTAATTGTTGAACTATATGAAATCATGGTTTAATTTTTATTTCATATTATTCATTATTTAATGAATTTTTAATTAAGATGTTATCGAATTATTAATCATGTCCGTTCGGTGTTTCTTTTTCTTAAAGGTATAAAAATAGATCAAGAACAATTGAAGATTCCATTTGGAATTACAAAAATTTTGGCATGTAAAATAGGGTTACATGATGTGGAGCTAGAGTACATGGTGTGTACCCTAGTACACTGCACCTAGTCATGCCATGAGATACACAACATACCATGATGTTATTACATGTGTTGTATGCCATGTGTTGATTGACCAACCTAGAGCATGATATGTATATGGAATACATGTCGTTTAGTATGCATGGGTTAGAAACATAAATTACACAATCCATTTGGTCATTATACATGGTCAAACCATGTGAGACTGAAAACCTAGAGAATTTATGATATGCCTGACGTGTATGTAGTGTACATGAATTGTATTTAATTAATTCCCATGCCTGAGATATGCTATGAGTCCCCGATCTTATTGTATAGGCACACAAAATTATAGATACATGACGTAAATCTGGAAACACACATCACATAGTCTATCACATAAGAAAACACTGAGTATTTTGGTGAGTTTCATGTGAATGTGGAATTCAGTCCACATAACTAGTAACTATCCTACACAAACCATGTAATCCACTAAGATACACACTAAATGCCTACATGAGTATCTCAATAACATGGAAAGCTGATACATAGTGTGAATTTGGTATGTACACACTGTGTAGTCCATCTCATTCAACATGTCAAATCCCCAGTTGTGTAACCCACATACATGGAAAGTAATGTAAACTACATGTATCTAGATAGTACACGACCTATAATCTTCTAATTAATGGAAAAATTAAATTAAATTAAATTGAAAATTTAAGCATTAAAACCTTATTTCATTGATTTTTTACATTCAGTTTTTGAAAATTTAATATGGTTTTTGAATAATATTAAATTCTCAATTAATTCATTTTAATAAACCTACAACTATTAGTTCTAACATTTATTTTACATTAACTTATTTATCATGGTTATCATCAAGAGGATTCATATGGTCATTAAGATAAAAGGGAATTAATTAATTAATTAATTAATGCAAGAAAATTTATCTTAATAATAAAGAACAAACAATAAATGAATATTATCCATTTATTTTTTCATATATGTTTCATGTATGATAATTCGTAATCTTGAACATGACCTTTGTATGTATTTGTTGTTTTAATTTAATTTCTTTCATATATTTGAAATTATTTATTAT
Source organism: Viscum album (assembly GCA_963277665.1). NCBI lineage: Eukaryota > Viridiplantae > Streptophyta > Magnoliopsida > Santalales > Viscaceae > Viscum > Viscum album. Next base: position 1,403,054,472 of record OY728133.1, on the reverse strand, counting down.
TAAATTAAATATGATGTCTTGTAAGTTATACCTCCTTCCATTATTATGTAGGACCTTTATTTCCAAGGTTATTTATATAATAACCCTTAACCAATCCTTTATCTCCGCTCACCTACGTGTGAGATATAAATAAATATAATTAATTTAGTTTCCTAGGGTGTGTGGAGGCGGTTCAAGAAAAAACTGTAATGATGCCAACCGAAAAGATACAAAGGTGGATATATGGAATTCTATAACTCATTTCAAGACTAGGAACATGAGTTATTTCACCTAGGTTATAAGTTGATTTAATTTCCACTCATTGAATCAACCATTATATAAATCTCTTGAATGATTCATTTAACTAATTATGTATTTCTATATATGAAATTATTTATTTTATGGATACAAGACTGTATGATCACATAAATAAACGAATTAATGTGTAAAGATAAAAATTAGATAAATTAATTATGCATAATTTTTTTATAAAACACGGTTAATTAATTAATTAACATAGAATAAATATTAAAAAGAAATGTAAAGAATAAAACAAGATAAATTTTTTAAATAAATAAAATCACTCAACCTAATATTAAGTAAGACTAAAACATCCATTACTTGATTGGGAAAGAATCCTTAGAACTAAGTGTAGTACACGGAAAAAGTCGGGAAACTTACTTTAATTGGGGAGTTCTCATAATGATTTTGGGTTGACTTAGCTAAAATTTTATTGATTTTAACAACCAAATTATCTTTAATACAAATTTGGAGGCAAGTGTTGATGAAATACAAGTCATAATTTCAAGATAGTGGAACCCAATCAATAGACCAGGGAACTACAATCTCATAGTTGATAAGACCACCTACCTAATTACATTCTTTTGGTTTCCATGGAAAAAGTATAAGTAATTAATAAAATTAATGGGTTACCATTACACTAGAATTTAGTAGCAACTAGACATTATGAGTTCAATATTGAGGTCTATTGGGACTTGATAAAATAATGGGAGATTTAGTTAATAAAATAAATAAATTTATTCCTTCTCGCATTATTTATAATCAGGAACAAGTACTAAAAATATTCTCTTTAATTTTAGAAGAAAATTTTAAGATCAATATATAAATTATACATATAATCAACATTGAATAAAGACAACCTCCTCACTAGAAATAACCTCTGAGAGTGGTTTAGATACCTTCAGGTTGTGCTACACCATGAAAAGAAAAATTATGCTCTAGAATCCTCGATGCCTGATTTTCCATCCAATGAGGTGAGTCATAGATAGTTATTTATCTATGAAAAAAATTTAGCAAATAATTTGGCATTCAATGTTTGATGTTTTTGTCTATGTCTAGTGAACTCATGAAGTATCACAAAAACATGGATTCTTATAGAATTCTTGAGCATCTCAATGGTCTTTACTGAGATAGATATAGATAAGAAAGGTTTGGTATTTAAAAGTAACCCTTTAATAGAAATATTGTATAGGGTGACCCAGCTGGGCCTCACGTAGTTAAGGTCATTTGATACATTGAGCACTAAAATGTTCATGGGTTTAATATCCATGAAGAATTTGGCATCGAAATAACTCTTTCATAAATCCCTCAATTATTCCTCAGTTTTATTTTAAATTATAATATTAAAAAAGAAGTCTTCTCTAAATTTTCTTACTCCCCTTTTCCAAGTATATAAGGATTCGAATCATGAAAATACTTCCATCCTTACAGTGAGAAAATGGAAAGGGAAAGTGAAGAGATCTAAGTCCAAAGATTCTTTACACCCTTCTAAGAAGAGAAAGATCAAGGGGAAAGAATGGTAATATAACGCTATCTATTTCATATATGGTAAGATGGGACACTGGAAGATAAAATCCACCCATCCAAAGAATCAATGGGAAGCTTCTGGTGCATTTTCTATCGAGTGAAATTTATCTATTTCTAAAAATTTTGTATTTTATAGAGCTCATGGTGCTCACATATATATTAAAATACAAGAACCAAGTAGATTTAAAAATATTTACCAAGGGGTGGTATATCTATAAGAATCCAATATATCTAAACTTTCTATTATAGCTCTCAAAGACTACAACCTCACATTTCTGACTAGAATGATCTTGGTTTTGAAGAGTTTTTATTATGTTTCATCCATTAAAAAACATTATTTCAATATATTGGCTTGATACAGAAGGATTTATTTTGAATTTTTTAATAAGTTTTCTTATTTTATCATTATATCATTTATTATGGTAAGAAATATATAAATAATGGTATTTATGGATTGGATTACCTGAACCAAATAATGAAAATCAATAATCATGTTACCTCACATGAATCATACCACACCCAATTTAGGCATCATCATCTTGGACATGTAAATTAAAAACCCTTTACAAAATTAAATCAAGATAGATATTTAGATTATTTTGAACTAAAACCACTTGGTGCAGGTCATGCATGTTTACAAGGAAAAATGACTGAAGCCCCATTTAGTGTAAAATGTAAAAGGACTAAATAGATTATTGAATTAGTTTATATCAATATATGTAGACCATTTAATTTTTAATTAAGGGGTGGGTACTCATAGTTCATAATTTTTACTGATCATTTTGTTGTACATGGTTATATTTAATCAATGAGGTATAAGTCAGATTCTTTTGATAAATTCAAGGAATATGAGAATGAAGTCGAGAAGAAGATTGTGAAGAAAATTAATAAACTCAACTTAGACCATGGTGGATAATATCTTAATCAATACTTAAATGATTATTTATAGGAGTTCTAGATACTATCTCAAATCACCCCTCCTTATACTACTTAGTGGAATGGTGTCAAAGAAAGGATGAATCACATGTTATTGGACATGGTGAGATTAATGATGAGTCATGTGAGTCTTCTATTATCATTTTGGGGTTATTAATTAAAATTAGAAGAATACATTCTAAAATGAGTGCCAAATAAAGTGAAAATTTTTATACCATATAAATTATGGAATATAAATAACTCTATGTTGTCTTAATTACATGAATGGGGATAAAAATATTTTTTAAGGCCTTTTCCAGTAACAATATTGCACCTTGAGGCATAATGTGTATCTTTATAGGATATCCAAAAGAAACAAAGGGATACTAACTATAAAATCCTTTATACATAAAATTTGTGGTTTAAAGATGACCCACATTACTTGATAAAGATCTTATCTCTAAAAGAGATTTTAAGAGTGAGATTGACATTGATGAAGTCCAGACTCAAGAAACATAAGAGTTAGAACATGAACAAATTCCACCAATCCTCATATAATAAAAAGTTGTTCCAGAGACACAAGTATTGTGTATGAGTACTAGATAGGTAAGAGAATTTAAATAATATAGTTTTCTATCCACAAAGATTGTGACTCATTATTGGTTAGTAATATGTTCCTCAAACCTATAAGGAAGTAGTAAGTGGAATATATGTTACCAAGTGGCAATAATCCATGAATTATAAAATGCATTACATGTACTAAAACCAAGTCTATATTTTGGTAGATCCTCTAGTGCATATAAATATAGTTGGTTGAAAAATGAGTATTAAAGATGAAACTAGACATGGAAGGAAAATTTGGTACCTATAAGGTACAACTGGTTACAAAAGGGTTTAAACAATGTCAAATAATTGAATATTATGCAACCATTTCACCAGTTTCAATGTTGAAATCCATCTGAATTATTCTTTCCATTGTTGATTACCATGAATATGAGTGTTTAAAAATGGATGTAAAAATATCCTTCCTCAATGGGAACCTTTAAAAATATGTCTATATGGAATAAACTAAATGGTTTTAACTCCAAAGGATGCCAATAATATATGAAATTTTCATAAATCCATTTATCGTTTAAAGTAATAATCTAGTTAATGGAAAATAAATTTTGATAAATCCATAATAGAATTTAGTTTCACAATTAATGAGTGTGAGAATTATGTCAAAAAATTGTTTAATGGGAGTGTAGTTGTTATCTTAATAGTATATGTTGATGACATATTACTCATCGGAAATGAAATACTACTCATACAACATGTTAATGAATGGTTAAATAAATTCTTATCTATGGAGGATTTGGGTGTGGAAATATATATTCTTGGGATCATGATCCAATGTGATAGATCCAAAAGGTTGATTGACTTATGTCAAAGTAAATACATTGAAAATATACTGAATACATTTATTATGGAACAATCCATTAGGTCATTGATTCCAATGTCACATGAAGTTCATATTTCTCGGAAAATGTGTCCTTAGACACATGAGGAAATAAATATAATAGAAAGGATTCAATACACATCATCGATTGGGTTAGTCATGTATGTTATTCTATGTACTAGGAAATATGTAACCAATTCATTAGGTGTGGTAGAAAGATATCAAGCTTAACTATGTGTCTGCCATTGGTTGGTAGTCAAGAACATACATAATTATCTGAGGCATACTAAGGATATATTCCTAAATTATGTAGGAGATGGGGAACTATTCATTAGAGTATATATAGATGCTAGTTTACAAACTAATCAAGATGACATGAAGTCACAAATGTGATACATCTCCACTTTTAATGGAGGTTCTATGAGATGGAAGAGCTCAAAGAAGGTTTCCATCATAGAGTCTATAGAAATGTATAATTATATTGTTAATTCTGAAGATTCTATAGAAGTAGCATGAATTCATAACTCCATCGAAGATCTTGATGTGGTACCTAGTATTAAATATCCAATTACACTCTACAATGATAATACTACAGCGATGAATCTCATAAAAGATCCAAGGTCACATTATTAGATCAAGCATATACTTCAAAAGTTTCATCTGTTGAGAGATTTTTCTTAGAGAGGTGAGGTTATTTTCATAATTATTTCCGTGGAAGACAATATGGAAGACCCCTTGACTAAATCCTTAACTTAGTAGAATCATGATTAACATGTGAGGTCTAGAAGACTAAAAGTCTTTAGTATTTGGATCTAGTCCAAGTGAGAGTTTTTTTGGATTTGGTGACCTAGGACTAACAGTTTTTACTTGGATTACATATATATTCTATTTATAGAATATTAATAAAACTTATTATTACATATTGTTCATTATTCTATATAAATCTAATGTAATAATGTCCTAGAGTATATGCTTCATTGATAAGTTCATAGTAGTTCATTACTTTGATGAGAACCATGAAGTGATATGATGATATTATGAAATATACTTTTGTGGTTAGATAACATATTATGATGGGACACATAGTATATAGACCGGTAGGTGAGAGTACTCATAAGAAGATGAGGCTTCTTATTATGAAGTTAGCACTTGGTAATCTCTAAGATGGGAGATTATGATAACATATTCTAATAGGAATTCTATATATTTTGGTGTCATTGGATATTCCTATATGTGAGAATGTGTATGTTCCTTAGACTTTTAGATTATCATTAATGAATTTCATGACTCACACACTTATATTTTCTGATGAAAACTATGACACCATATGTTCATGATAAAGTAGGGTATGTTGTGTGCGTCATAATTGACATGTCATTAATGAATAGGTCAAGGAAGGGTTTGTACCTTCTATCTTTATAGAAGTTGATATATTAAACCTTTTATTAGAAAAGAACTATCTCCCTAACTTCCATGGCCATTTTATAACAATTTGTTTATTTCAGATAGTCAAAGAAGGACGTATCAAGCATATATGTTGGTGACATGGATGTTCAACCTGCTTTATGAGATATTGAGATTAAGTGATTATATTACATAGTGAGAATTCATATTTGGCTGTCATTATTGAAATATCAAATTCATTTTCTTGGGTTCCTTGACCCATTACTAGAAAATAATCTTAGATTTTAGTTAAGAACACCTAATTCCAATAAGAAATAATTGTAGAAGGTCACAAATTAAGTGTTTTTGATGATCTCTATTAAATTTTATTTTAATTTAATTAATTTAATAAATATTATTATCAAGACTGAGGGATAATTTTAACCATGTTTTATCAATTTAAAATATTTATTGATCAATGAAATATTTATATTAAATATTTTTTTCGGTGTTTGATAAATTCTAGAGGAGTTTGAATGGACCAAGACCATGTTTGGAGACAAATATTAATTTACAAGCCAATTAAATAATATTTTTTATTTTTCATACTGGCATGAACCCAAAAATAATAATATTATTATTATGTGGAGTGGTTTTTATTAAATATTATAATATTATTTAATTTCTAAAATACAATTAAATAATATTTTAACCTAAACCTTATCTCTATAAATAGATGGTTGTGTCTATTGTGTATTGCATCTAAAAAATAAAAATATAGAATTGTTGTGCACACATAATTATCTCTAAAATCCTCCTTTTATCTCCCTCTCAATAAATGAGAAATGAAAGATAGATTCCTTCAAGACCGAAGGATGATCAATCAATATAAATAATGAAAGACAATCACATCACCATGCTAGAACCCAAAGATCTATTGTTGTCACTCAGAGATCAAAGGAGTACGTGTGGATCATTTCTAGAGGGATTCTATCTGTGGATCCTTAGAGTACAATGATGGAAAACCAAAAGGGTCTTTTTGGATGATCGACATCTACATCAAAGAAATAATCCTCATATTAGGTATTCATTTCTTTCGATATTAAATAAAATAATTATAAATTTGACATACATGATCCACTATTGGGGTTTTGGGAAACTCAATATTAAAATAAATTTTAATATATAACCCACCAACACATTCTTTTACAATAACTAAAGCCCACATTAATCATTTAAACACTCACAAAAATACAACTAAATGTAAACACACATTCACACTACTCCATCATAAAAATTAAAACCATTTATACTCATCTCATTCAAGATATCACTATATGAAGGTGTGAGACTTTTGAAGCACCATCACGCATATCTCATCAAAATTCACTATTCATATCTAAAAACGAGTTTCAAAATCCCCACATTTATAGATAAATCTCAAGGTTTCCACAAAAGTACATATGATCATGATGAATTTATTCATTAAAAAATTTCCTAACGGATAACCACACACTCAAATATCATCAATAACCAATGGATCTAAACTTGACGAAACTTCAATATCTCATCCATACAAAACTCATTTATTAATTCATCAAATCCACCTATATATACGTGCTTATATTTGAGTAAATTGACCACTAATTTAAATATCAAAATATCTAATTATTGGGTCAATGTCATATCTATTTAACTTTAAAGAATCACATGAACCTCTTATTCTCTTTTGAAGATACCATTAAAAATAATTCTCTTTAAAGAAACTAAAGATACCTAATATGTTTGAAATAGATTTAAAGAATAGAGGATGATATATGAAAAGTTAGATAGATTTGTCTCATAAACATTAAATAAAAATAAATTATAGAGTAATTCAACCATTGATGGAAATGATTAATTAAATAATTATTTATAGTTATTTTGACTATTTCATCATTACCTCTTTAAATCATGAAAATAATCCCTTATTGCATGAATTATCACTGAATAGAATGATAAAATATGTTAACCTCTCTCTAATACCCTTGATTCATCACTAAAACAAATAGAATAACCTTATAACCCTAGAATTCTATTCTCACTAATAATTTATACCATTATATGATAATGAATCTAGGTCATTAACATATAATAATTGTTGAGTAAATAAGGTTTCCTTATGGATTTTCCATTCCCCTGTGTTTTGAAGATCAGAAACACATTATTTTAAGTCCAATTATATTTTCCCTAAGGATTATACGCATAATGAAAATTTCCATTCTCTAAGGAAATTTTCTTTTCTCTAAAGAAATTTTTTACCTTATCTATGTTTTCATTGTTCATTTTATAGTCTCTCAAAATCTAACTCATTATATTACTAAGGAAAAATTTGTTTCACATCTAAAACCTTGGAATCCTATATTTCCTTGGATATATAGTTTTCTATTTTCGGGTTCTGAATTCTCTGAAATTCTAGTTCTAAATTCCTCAGAATTCAGACTCTAAATTCATTATAATTCAGACTCCAAATTGCTCAGAATTCAGACTAAAAATTTCTTATAATTGAGAAACCAAATTCTTCAGATTTCAGACTCCAAATTCCTTAGAATTTAGACTCTGAATTATACATAATTCAAACTCTGAATTTTTTAGAATTCAGACACTAAATTCTTCAGAATTCAGATTCCGAATTCCTTAGAATTCAGGCTCTAAATTCCTTATAATTCAGAAACCGAATTCTTTAGAATTCAGATTCTAAATTCATTGGAATTCAGAATTCAAAAATCTATAGAATTCAGGTTCTAAATTCCTTGGAAAACAGAATCTGAATATCCATGGTTTATAGTCTCCAAATGTTTATTTGGTTAGTCTCTGAACATTATTTTTCCTTAGACTCCAAAAAATATATTTGGTTAATCTTATTCATTTTCCTTAAAATTTTTATGAAATTGTGTCATAAAAAATGTTTATAACTAACCATTTTTCGAGTGACACATGTATAGGTCCCTCCAAGATTCAATAAAAATATGACCATTTGAGGAGGGAGCTGACAGTTGGAGAAGTGCCTATAAACAGGATCTCATTTGAACGAGCATAGTACAATGAATAATATTTTCCATAACTCTATAGATTTCATGTTGTTGAAGTGATTTATAGAGGGAGACTCTCATTCCTTGTGTGTACTGAACATATTGTTCAGCTTTCTTCAAGCGATTTTGATTGTTTCTATGTACAATCGAGGGCTTACAGGGATAGGAAGATAGAGGTTCCAACTACCATAATGTTCGGGGACTTATGAGGTTTGGAAGATAGAGGTTCCGACTACCTTAAAGTTTGAGGGATTTTAGGGATAACAAGACAGATTCATATATTCCTATCAAGGGATTACCCTAGTGTGGGTAAGATAGACTTTCTTGGAATTATAAATCAAGGGACCTTTATCCAAGTTTGTTGGATACCCTACTCTTTGTATTAAAAGATTTCATACTTGTTACTCATTTTGTTTCAAGTTTATTTCCTATTTTGATAAAGGAAGAATGTATAATCTTCTTATACTTTACTATCACTTTTATACTCTGATTAGTAAGATTTTATATGCTTTATGGTAGAATATTTTCATTTTCCTTAAGTTTCATTTTTATAACCATATTTCTGGAACCCGGTAAACATTCCTTAAATTTCAATTTCCAGAATCATATTTTTAGAACCTAGTGAGTTTGTTTAGTTGAACTAAAAGAGGAATCATGAATTTACCTTATTTAACTTTGTTAAACATAGTTTTTCTTAAGGTTAAAAACGAAAGTTTTTAAACTTACAATTCACCCCCTCTTGTAATTGAGAATCTACATCATTATTTTGATGTTACATTGTGTATCAGAACAGGTCTCTGAAATAATTATATTCACATATAATTTTTCTTGCTCAATTTTTAATTGTTCTAAATTTTTCCTTGCTTAGGGATTTTTATTTTGATTACAAACTTTTACTATTAACAAGTTTTTGTAGAAAAAATACTTTTCTTATTGAATTGGAGGAATGAATGTTTGTTTTATTGACAATATAAATCCTATTAGACCACCTATAGTTTATGGAATTGATTATGAGTATTGGAGAGATCGAATGAAGACTTTTTTCATTAATACTGGAGTGGAAAACTTTATCATGCTAACTGGATATTACAAAATTCTGGACAAGGAAGTCATAACCTTTACCAACCAAGAAAAATAAAAATATCAACTAAACTACAAGATAGGTAATACATTGGTGTGTTCCATGACCTGGAATATATGTAGTCATATTTCTTCATGTGAAGCTGCAAATTGTATTTAGAGGAAATTGGAAGTTACACATTTTGGTATATCCAATGTGATTGAAACTAGAAGAGCTATGCTTAGAGCATAATATCATGGATTTCTATTTCCTTATAGATAACATGTATATATGGTGAAACAAAGGTTTTTGAAAATTGTTTATAGTCTAAAATCTATGGGTGAGAATGGTTTAGACAATTAATCTCTTGTATACAAGATTATAGATATCATGTCTAATGAGTGAGAATTTAAAAAACATCTATTTATAAGAATGGAAAAGTTTCTCAAATTACTCTTGATGATTTTTTTGGAACTCTTTTTCAACATGATACAATAATTAAAAGAGGTGATGATATGAATAAGAAGAATAATGACAATGGAACTGTAGCCTTTACTACTACTTAATCCAAGACTCCTGAAAGGGTTACAAGATCTAAGTCTAAAAAGTAACTATTCTATCTGAATCTAGTGAAAGTGAACATAGTGAGAATGAGTTAGCTAATCTCACTCAAAGGATTAACAAGACAGTTAGAAAGAAATACTTTCATTATAGATATGAGAAGAAAGAAATAAAATAAAAGAAATATTTAGAAGTCACTTGTTATGAATTAAAATGAGAAGGGCATATAAATCCAAATTGTCCTACACTTACGAAAAAGGATAGAAAGGAAAATAATTCTGAGAGGAATAAAAATAAATACTACAAGGATAAAGACAAGAAAAATTTCAAATCTAATGACACTTGGAGTTATAGTGGTGGAGACTCTTCAGATGAATCCTCATAGTATGAATCTTTTGGTTAGAAGAATCTTGGTCTACAAGCCAGATTACCCATTGAAAACCATTTTCTAATGGACAAGGTACACAATGCTAAATCTATCATTAATGTATATTTGAATGAAAATTCTAGTGATGATAAATATTGTGAATATTTAGATGAAGAACCTTATACTTATTAATATAATACAATACCTTATTATGAATAAGTGTTGATATTTTCTATCTTCTTGAGAATGAAAATTCTAAATTCAAGGAAAAACTTGATAAGGAAAATTCTAGAATTTCTATTTTAATCAAAGAAGTTTCAGATCTTCTTAAAGATCTTGATATGAAATTTTTTTATTTTGAAAGTATTTCCAAAAATCATAAGGAAGTTAATTATAAGAAGGAAAAACATTCTAAGGATCTTGAAAATGTAATTTCTAAGAGAAATATTTTAGAGACTCAGTCTAGTTCTAAAACAAATGTTTTTTAGGATAAAAACATTGTTATAAAACTAATGTTAGAAATATTTTCCTTTAGTAAGTGTTATTCAAACTTTCCCTCTATTAAGGAATGTTTTGACAAGATGTATTCCCAAATTCGTCCTTTAAGGAATCATTCTAGTTTAGGTTATACCCATTATAAACCAGTTTTCAATAATAACTATTTGGTTATTCAAAGTGCTCTATTCTGCACTAAATGTCAGTGTGGTGGACATTGGGTGAAACATTATTCCTTAAAAAAATAAAATATTTGGTTTTCATAAAGCTTATTTTTACAAGAAAATGTGGATACATAAAATCTTTATTTATGAAATTTCCTGATCCAAGAAGGTTTGGATTCTGAAAATACAACTCTCTAATTTTTAGAAAAATAAAGACTATACCAACAGAAATACTTAGTACATGGATAGTGGATGTTCTCAGTATATGATTGGTAAAAAAAACTTCTATAAAAATATTATCAAGATGAAAGGAGGAAAATTAAATTTCAAAGATAATGATCAAGGATAAATTGTTGGTATAGGTAACATTGTTCTTCTTGGAAAAAATTTTTATTTCAAATGTTTTATTTATTAAGTTTCTTAAGAACAAACTCATTAGCATAAGTCGATTATGTGATCAAGGTTACCTTGTGAATTTTAGGAATGATAAGTGCTTAGTACAAAATTCAAAGGAAGAGTTTATTATTTCCTCCCATAGGAAAGAGAATGTATACACACAAAATATAGAAGACCTTAGGAGCCAAGATCTACCTTTCCTTCATGAAATAGAAGATCAATCTTGGTTATGGCATAAAAGGTCAGGACATTGTATCCTTAGAAACCTATGCAAAATCTCTATGAAAATATATCTTAAGGATATACCAGAGCTTATATTTATTCTTCAAAAGTATATGATCCTTGTCAATTTAGAAAGAAACATAAATCAAGTTTTAAATCAATCAGTTAAGTCTCAAATTCTGATTCATTACAATTAGGGCATATGGATCTTTTAGGTCCAACATAAACTGAAAGCATTGGTGGAAAATATTATGTATTTGTCTTAGTTGATGACTACACTAGATTCACATGGGTCTATTTTCTAGAAAAGAAATATGAATCTTTATTTTATTTCGAAATATTTAGATCCCATGTTAAAAATGAGAAAAACCTTTCATTTATAACTATTTATAGTGACCGTGGAGAATAATTTCAAAATTCTGATTTTGAAACTTTTCTTAGTAAAAAAGGCATTACTCATAACATTTCAGCTCCAAGAACTCCTTAACAAAATGGTGTAGAAGAAAGAAGAAATATAATTCTTCAAGAGAAAACTAGAACCATGTTGAGTGAATATTCTATACCTAAACACTTTTGGTCTGAAGCTTTAAGGACTGCTTGCTATACTATAAATCAAGTTTTGATTAGACCGTTTCTTAACAAAACCCCTCAAGAATTGTGGAATGGTATAAAACCTAGAATTTCCTACTTAAAGGTATTTGGTTTCCAAGTATTAATTCTGAATACTAAATATAATTTATATAAATGCACACCCAAATATTATGAAGTAATTTTCCTAGGATACTCCGCAACTTCTAAGGCTTATATAGTTTTTAATAAAAATACTTGTACTGTTGAAGAAATAGTGCATGTTAAATTTGATGAAATTGATCCTTTTGTTTTTAAACAACCCCAACCTACATCCTCAGATATTTTTTCAAAAACTGATTACAGATCCTTGATAAAATACCCTTCTGATAAATAAAATTTTCAAGAAAATATTTCTGAATGATTTACCCCAGAAGATTTTCTACCATATGTTGGTGAACAGGTTTTACAAAACCCAAATCAATTATTTCTTAGAAATCATCCCAGTGATAGTATCATTGGTGAGGTAAATCAACCCATAAGGACTTGAAGTTCCTTAATAAATGAAGTAGAACATCTAGCATTCCTTTTCTAATTATAACCAAAAAGCACTGATGAGCTTTACGTAATGATGATTGGATAAAATCCATGCAAGATGAGATAAATGAATTTGAAAGGAACAAAGTTTGAACCCTGGTTGAAATACCTAAGGAATCTTCTATTATTTGAGTAAAATGGATCTTCAGAAATAAGTGTGATGAAAATGGAATCATTGTGATAAATAAAGCTAGATTAGGTTCTAAAGGCTATAATCAATAAGAAGGAATAGACTATGAAGAAACATATGCTCTAGTATCTAGACTTTAATCTATTCATATTTTACTTGCCTTTGCAGCATTATTTAATTTCAAAATATTTAAATGGATGTAAAATGTTTTTTCCTTAATGGTTATGTTCAAGAGGATGTTTTTGTTGGAAAAACTCTTGGTTTTAAAGACACAAAACATCCTGAACATGTTTTCAAAATTACCAAAGATTTATATGGACTTAAACAAGCCCCTAGAGCCAAGTATGCTAGAATTATAGGATTTTTTTATAAAATAATTATGTTAAGGGAACTGTTGTTCCATCTATTTTTATAAATAAAGATAAGAAAAATGTTTTGATTGTTAAAATTTATGTTGATGACATTGTATTTGGTTCAAATCAGAAATCTTTTACCGATTCATTTGAAAATCTAATGAAATTTGAGATTGAAATGAGTATGATGGGTGAGTTAACATTTTTCCTTGGTTTTCAAATTTCAAAAAAATAGATGGAAATTATATCTCTAAACATAAGTATATTAAATATCTTCTTAAAAATTTTGGATATGAAAACACTAAAAGTATAAGTACTCTCATTTGTGCCACAAATTCAATTTATCTTGATGAAGCGGAGAAACTAATAGATCAAACATAATTTAGAGGTATGATAGGAAGTCTATAATACATGACAGCTAGTTGTCCAGACATAATGTTTTCAGTATGCTTATTTGAAATATGTCAATCCAATACTAAATAATATCAACTAAAAATAATGAAAATAATTTTTCACTATTTAATGGGAACCATGGATTTAGAACACTTTTATACTTCTAGAAATGATTTTGTTTTAAAATGATTTTCAGATGCTGATTTTGGTGGATGTAAAATGGATAGAAAAAGTACATCTGGAACTTTTCATTTCTTAGGAGATTCATTAGTTTCTTAGTCATGCAAAAAGAAACACTCAGTAACACTTTCCAATGCTGAAGTTGAATATGTAAAAACTGGAAATTGTTGTTCCCAAATGTTGTGGATGCAACACACACTCACAGACTATGGGATGAGTTTTACCAAAACACAGATATTATGTTATAACACTAGTTCCATTTACCTACGTAAAAACCCTACTCATCACTATCTTTCAAAACACTTATAAATTAGGCATATCTTTCATAGGTATCACACACTAAAATGAGATATCATTCTTTAATTTATCGTAATTCAAGATCAACTTGCTGATATTTTCACAAAATATTTACCCTCCAATAGATTTAAATATATTAAATACATGTTAATAATGATAACCATAAGGTAATCTTCCATGTTAATTTCTTTTTGAAACCTATCTCTTTACAGTAAGAAAACCCTTTTTTATAGGGGGAGTATATTTTCTTGTTAGTCAAAAAAATTTCTTAATAAATTTTTTTTTCATAGTCGCAAATTTTTTTTGTAGCCAAAATTCATTTCGTAGTCAAATTTTTTTCATAGCCAAATTTATTTTCTTGTAATTTTTTTATTTCTAAAATATTTTCATTGTCAAAATTTTTTGTAGTCAAAATTTTTCATAGTCAATTTTTTTTGTAATGAAATTTTTCATAGTAAAATTTTCATAGTTAAAATTTTCATAATATAAAGTTCTTCAAGAATAATTTTCCTCATTACTGATAGTATTACCTAGCAATCCAGAAGGTATATTTCCTTTCTTAAATTTTTGTAATCAAGTTTTTACTTGTTGTTATTTTCATCTTTTTTAAGAAAATTTTCCAGATTCACCTTCCTTAAATCCCAATTTTTATCTTAAAAACATTAAAAGATCAGAACCTACCAAATTCCTTCTTCAAATTTCATCTCAATCGTCAGATCAGATCAATCTTATTTCCACCTTTAGATCTTTTTGGGAATATGAACCATCGCCTCAAACACCTATATAAAGACCCCCAATGTTTTTCCAACATCATTTATCAAGCTATGGAGTGCTGAAACTCTACTTCTTTACTTAAGGCTCGTTTCGAATTTCCTACTTTTCCCAATTCTAAATGTCCTTGGAAGCTTCTCCTCATAAACAAATGTCGTTAGTTAAGGAAATTTTCTAATGTAAGATCTATAGGGAAAAGTTAGTAGATACAAAGTTCTCTGATAAGTACTATTCTATTATTTTAAACAATATCAAGTTGAATGGCTGGGAGAGTTTATGTGTATCCAAACTGAAGGCACAAGATCTAGTTTATCTAGAGTTTCTATTAGAATTATATGAGTCTATAAGTTTTTTAATGACTGAGAAAGAGATAAGTTTTCTTTTAAGAGTTATGGAAAACCCTATTCCCTTTCATAAAGTAAGGCTTCCAACTTAATTGGAATCCTGTATAAGGGTGAAGCTATGTTCTGTACCCACAAGCTACCAGATGTATCAGGTTTGTTTGATAAGGATAAGGCTTTTGAGTGACTTGGTTTGACAGAAGTGGATACTCCAAAGATTGTCTATATCTCTAAAAATTTATGTATTCTTGAGTTATAGGTTCAGGGTTTTCTGTTTCTGAGAAAAGGATACAAGGACTCCTTAAATAAAAGTGACATCTATATTATGGATTTTATGGTAAACATCAGGAAGATTAATTTGATAAAGTATGTCTTGATTACAATCATGAATATCAATAATGGGACTCTGAAGTCACAAATAATTATGTATTCAGTTATTCTTTCTTATATTATAGTGCTTTTTCTAGAGTCATTCAAAATCCCATGTAGCTCTAAGCTAATTAATTTCAAGGATATCTTGTTGAGTGATGATAAACTGAGGAGAATGAAGGTTGCTTTATCTAGTCAATCCATAGAATTCTATGGTTTGTATGAATTATAAATCGAAGCTTTATCCAAGAAACTATAAGTGGTTGAGACTTCTAAGAAAGATGGAAAAAAGAGAAATGTGACGGAACCAAAAGTGAAAGAAAAAACACATATTGTTTAGAAAACCCAATCCGCACCTCCAAAGCCTAAGAATAAAAATACTTATTCGGATGAAGTGGTTTCCATGTGGAGAGAAGCAAAGAAAAATAGGAAGGAAGGGGAGCTTAGTTTTGTCTTGGACCCTAATGAATTTAAAACCTTGAAGATTAAGGTTGCTAAGGAATTTGAGAAGCAAGAAAAAGAGAAGAATCAAAAGAAGAATATGTATGAAGATGAGATTGTTTAATCTCTTATGAAGGATACTGAGATATCCTCTAAGAAGATTCAGGTACTAAAAAATTTTATCAATCAAATAATACCCATATATACACTAGGAAAGAATATAGTGATTCTGGAACCTGATGAAGAAGAATAAATTGTGCAAGAAGAGGAATTGGAAGAATAATAAGAGGAAGGAAGTGATGATATAGATGATATGATAAGACAAGTGGATGAATATCATGAGAAGAAGCGTCCTTCTGAAAAAGTGTAAATCTGAACTTCTTAGGCTGAATCTATAAAAATTATTTCCCAAGGAAAAGAGGATGAGGAGCCGGAAGAAGTGAATAAACCATCTAGTGATGAAAGTAGCAATCATGATTTTGTTCAACCAGAGGATCTAGTGGTAGATGCTGAAAAAGAAAATGTTGAGGAGGAGAAGATAGTTAAAATATTAGATAGTGAACATGAGTTTCCAAAACCATCATAGATTATTTCAAGATTTATTAAGGGAAAAAAGGTGTTGGTTGATACACCATGGAATGCCGTGGTGGCAAAGAAAGATCATGGTGGTTTGTCAAAGTGAAAAGCTGAACATAGAGAGAATGAATCTTCAACAACCAAAGAATCTGATTTGGAATCATCCTCTTCGAGACATGAATTACTACTACAATAATTGAAGAAGTTGGTGGATATCATTCACTTGTTTTCGAGTATAGACTTGAGGATCCACATGCTTCAACACTCGTTTAATCAGAAATCAGATTCAGTTTCCATGCTTATGGATAAGTTCATACGACTTGAGGATAATTTCAAATATTTCTTCATTGGGTAAGAATCTCGAAAGAGATCATGTAAGTAAATTATAAAGTGGTTAAGGAAGACAATAGAGAGATGAGAGTCTTTGATGACATTAAAGATAATGTAAAGGATGATTTTGATGCCATATATAATAAGATCAAAGATATCACTAGAAGTTTTTATGGGAAGCTCAGTCACAAATAAACAACCTGGAAGAAAGAATTCAAAGATATTAATGGGGAGCTTAACACAATCACTTTTAATTGGAAAAGAGAAAGATCACAGAATTGAGTTCGAAGAAAATCTTGGTAAGCAAGAAGAACTTTTGAAAGCTCAAGCAGAAATTCTTAAGGCTCAGGAATAAAAAATCGAAGCTCTGGAAAAGAAAAATGGAGATCAAGATCAGCTACTCAAGCGCTTTGAAGAATATCATAAAATGTTTAAGAAGCTGAAAACCATCATGAAGAAGTTAATGTAGAAGGAGAAAGTAGGATCATTTTTCCCCACTCTGATCTTTTTTTTTGTATTTTCTTCCTTCTACAAATTTTTTCAATCATAATGAAATTTTGGTTGTTCTGTATATATTTTGTTTTATAGTACTAATATTTCTGATACCATATTTTTTTCCATTACCTTTATTCCTTTTTGAAAACCAAAAATGAGGAGAAGGGAATGATAAAAATAATATTAAGTAAATAAGAGAATTCCCTAAGTAAGTGGGAGTCTATCTAAGTGGATGTTTTATCTAAGAATATTTCTTTATTCAAGAAAAAGCAAAATCTCTTTAATAAAGTCAATAATACAATCCTAAGGGACTTTGAAACCTAAGGGGGAGTTAGTCCTATTCACCATGATTTATAAGTAAAGGGAGATAAGATTTTATTTTATATTCATACAGCAAAATTATAAGTCCTTATATTCTTTTTCGTAAGGAAGCCTCTGCTTTCTAAAAATGGGGACATTATTGAGTCAATAAGGTTTCCATATGAATTTTCCAATCCTATATGTTTTAAAATCACAAACACTTTATTTTAAGGAAAATTCGATTTTACCTAAGGATTATTCGCATAAGTAAAATTTCCATTATCTAAGGAAAATATCCTTTCTCCAAAGAAATTTTTATCCTTACCTATGTTTTCATTGTTCATTTTATAGTATCTCTAAATATAACTCATTATATTAATAAGGAAAAAATTTCTTCACATCTAAAACCATAGAATCCTACATTTCCTTGGATATAGTGTATTGTGTTTTCAGGTTTCGAATTCTCTGAAATTATGGTTCTGAATTCCTCAAAATTCAGACTCTGAAGTCCTCGGAATTCAGACTCTGAATTCCTTATAATTCAGACTCCAAATTCCTTAGAATTAAGACACCAAATTTTTCAGAATCCAGACTCTGAATTCCTTACAATTAAAACTTTTAATTCTTCATAATCCAGACGCCAAATTCAGTAGAATCCATACACCAAATTCTTCAAAATTCAGATTTTAAATTCCTCAGAATTCAGACATTGAATTGGTTAGAATTTAGACACCAAATTCTTCATAATTCAGATTCTAAATTAATTGGATTTTAGATACCAAAATCTGTAGAATTTAGGTTTCGAATTTCTTGGAAAACAGAATCTATATATCCATGATTTATAGTCTCTGAATTTTTATTTGGTTAGACTCCAAACTTTATTTTTCCTTAGACTCAGAAAAATATATTTGGTTATGCTTATTCATTTTCCTTACACTTTTTATGAAAATATATCGTACAATATTTTTCTAACTAACTGTTGTTTAAGTGACACGTGTATAGGTCCCTCCAAGATTCAAGTAAAAATATTACCATTGGGGGAGGTAGCCGACCATTAGAGAAGTTCCTATAAATAGGAGCTCATTTGAATGAGCTCAGTACAGAGAATCATGTGTTCCATCACTGTAGAGATTGCATGCTGCTAAGGTAATTTCTAGAGAGAGATACTCTCATGCCTTGTGTGTACTGAACATCTCGTTCATCTTGCTTTGTGTGATTCCAATTGTTGCTGTGTACAATTAAGGGATTACAGGGATAGGAAGACATATGCAATGACTACCTTAAAGTTCAAGGACATCCTGGGATAGGAAGATAGAGGTTCTGACTACGTTAAAGTTCAAGGGATTGTGGGGATATCAAGATAGATTTTGATATTCCTATTGAGGGCTTACCCTGGTGTGGGTAAGATATAATTTTTGAAAGTATAAATCAAGTGACCTTTATCCAAGGTTGTTGGATACCATACTCTTTGGGTTAAAAGATTTCATACTTGTTACTTGTTTTATTTCATGTTTATATTCACTATATTTTGATAAAGTAAGAAAGTATAATCTTATTATACTTCCTTATCACTTTTTTATACTCTGAAAAGTAAGATTCTATATGATTTAAGGTAGAATCATTTCATTTTCCTTAAGTTTCATTTCTAAAACCAAATTTCTAGAACCATGTAACCTTTCCTTAAATTTCAATTTCCGGAATCTTATTTCTATAACCTAGTAAGTTTTTTTAGTTGAACTAAAAGAGGCATTGTAAATTTACCTTGATTAAATTTGTTAAACATAGTTTTTTTAAGGTTAAAAAGGAATGTTTTCAAACTTACAATCCCCCCCTCTTTTAATTGAGTATCTACATCATTATTTAGATCCTACAATCATTGTCAAGGAATTAAACTTAATTCCACCCCCTTACAATTATTCACCCACAAAACAAAAAAATCATATAAATATTGTTGAAATTTCATTATAATAATTTCCAAATACCAGTTTATAACTATTATAACACTCAAATTATGATGAATAATTATTTTAATATAGTTTATATATCATAACTATGTACAAGAACTAATTTACAGTAACATTTATCATTAAAAATTTCCTTAAAACCCAAAAAATTATTCTTACTCTTCATCATAAATCTTTTTTTGATGCTATTATCAATGAGTTAATGTATCAATACCATTTATCTTCCAATCATTGTATAGAATGGTTAATAGTATATCAGGACCCATCTCACAATATTTTACGTGGATGGTCTTATCAATGTATAAAAGAATGAAATTATTTTGGTCTAGACCCTAGAATAATAAATGAAAATAGAAAAGTGAGACTAAAACTACTATCCAAAGGTCTTATCCTTGTGTTCTTAACAAAATGACATTAATTTTCAAGGTATATCCTTAATAAAAAAATAATCCCATATCAATAGATAGTCTTAGACATAAATAGAGGTATCCAAATACATCTCATATGGATTACTATCCTTTATAAACTAAGATTACATGCATTGATTATTTCCCCTACATAAAATATCACATTTTTTTACCCATGGTAATACCATAATAGAAATAATTTCTCATAATTTTTATGTCACTTTGAGAAAATTTTCCAACTTCTAGAACAATTTCACCATGAAACTCAGATAATGAAAGATCCATCATTTAAAAATCAACATTAAGATATGCTCTATTTGTTAGTAACATAGTGGTAACAATTTTAAACTTCATAAGTAACATCATTGGATTCAAACTTTCACATAATAAAGAAATCAAAATCTTAAGGAATGAATAAAATAGGTAAATTCAAAAGATAATAATAAATACCTTTGAATTTATAGAGATATCGTCATGACCATATAGAAAGACTATTATCAAAGTCTACTCATGTATTATGGAAGTATTTATATTGAGACATTCCAAAAAATATAATTTTTTATCTCCGTATCAATTTATTAGTAGAAAATTTGATATAGAATGTGACATCTTAGTCTTGGTAAATACTTCCAAATATCTCCATGAAAAAATCTCGATCTCAAGTTCATAACATATGATATGGATATTAATAAATCTTTTTTCACTATTTTTTCTAGTCTATTCCATGTGTACCATTTGTAAACTTAGTCAATTAAGTCATAAAATAACATAATCATGACCTAATTATACATTATCATACCCACATCCTTTATAAAACCAGTTCATATGCTAAGGTCTTAGTTGTAATAGAAAAAAAAAATATTCCCTAACTTTAAATGTTTTGGGTGTTCAATGTATAATATGGAATTTAGGATGGAATGGTGAAATTGAATTTAGATTCTAATTGTATGAGGTATCACACAACATGGACCTTGATGAAATTACTTGGGTGTTTTGTGGTAGTAATGGGTAATGATATAGTTTTTTTGGTCGCATAATGTCATGATGAGTCATGGAGTGAAGAAGTAGTTAGTGTTAGTGGGTGGTTCTTCCAACAGTGAGTCATGGTGAATCCTTAAATGTTACTATCTAATGGGTTCATGAGAATTTTCATAAAAGGAAAGGCCAATTTATTTTTTATGATAAACTTTACATAGATTCTTTCAACCATATAAAATTAATTTTTTAATTTCTTAGTCTTGGTGTTAAAGAGTGTTTCATGAAAGAATGTTTCCCATGGAAGATTTTTTTCGATTATCCATGGATGGGCTTCATAGTAAAAACTTGGATATCATGGAACAGAGAACCATAGGTTAATATCATAGATTTTGTCTTCGGTGATGTCATGTTGTGGTTAGTAGTTCATGGAGTTACCCTTTCTCAGTTGTATTGGATTTAAGAATTTGACTAATCTTTTAAATATGTATATGTGGGGGATTTATAATGTGATTTTCAGGAGTAGTTTGATTTGGCCCAGTTAGGGCATGGCCATGACCTGTCACACTACAACACTGTAGTTTTCCAACTTGGGTATAAATCCAACTTTCCCTTCAATTTTCTTCAGATCCCTTAAATTTCTCTTGAACCACAAAACATCATTGGTGCATCCTTAGGGAATATTCATCTCCCATTAACTTCTTTGGATTATTGGATTCATGAGAGTTAAAATTATTCCATTTGGGGTGAGTTCCTTCTTTATTCATATAATCTTCCTCCCTATAATTCATTCTAAGAAATAAATGAAAATGTTTTGGTGATGGTCTTGGTATCCTGTTGTCTTGATTTTTATAGGGATTAATATGTTCTAGGTTATTAATATTACCTTTTGTGATTTGGTCCTTGAGATCATATATTACCAACCTTGTTGTTTTGAAATATTCGTAAAGCTTAAACTAAAGTAAAGTATTCATGAAATATTTTTTAATTTTTGTATAATGTGGAAGTAGCATGCATTTTATTTCTGTCAGTAGATGATAAGAATTATCTTAATGAATATAATGGACCAAACATAAAGGAAACTAAATGTGATGGGGTGATTCACATGTGCTTTACTTTATTCATGTTATTTATTATTATTGATGGATGTTTTTGATTTAGGATATTACTATGATACACATGTCATTTCCTAATATTGAATTAATGGAATCACTTTTAGAAAAGTTCAATCATTAAATATTGTAATGAATTAGTTGTGTAAAATCGAGAATTGTTTGTGTATTTCCATAAAATCAATGTTAAATAAATGTGAAAGAATATTAAAATAAGTTCTTGGATCAATTTTGGTTGGTGGAATTATGTTTTATTGAAACTTTTTTCCATTTATTAGTGGTGTTATTGTAGTGGGGATGGTTAGGTTGAAAGGATATTCCATTTTTGTGGGTATGGGGGTTGTTGACTAGGGTTATTATGTGGGGCTATATTCTAGATTCCTAATAGTGTGAAATATATGGCTAGTAATGATAGATAAAGTAAATGGGAAAGAGTTAGAATTGAATAAGTCATGGGCCTCTAATAAAATTATTATGATTGATATAAAAGGTAACTGGTTGAAATTAAAGTGGTCAATGTATAAGAATGGGTTGTCATTAAATATAAAAAATGAATTTTATAATGAATGTAATATGGATGATAATATGGTAAATCTAGAATTGGTTGATTACATTGTTAAAAGGGTAATATTTGGGCATTGTGTGGATATTTTTTGTAGGAAAGTAAGTTTATTATGATGGTGGATATAGAAGCAATAGATTGTAGAAGTTTTTGGATATATGGTGATGTTTATGGTTTGGTATGGTGTTATCTTGGTGTTAACCTACTAGGTTGGTATTATATGTGTGATTGTATCCTATAATTATATTTTTATTTAGATTCACATTCACCCAATTTAATTTAGATATTCCTACCGATCCCCAAATATTTTAGATTCTATTTTTCCCCAAATATCTAGGTTGTCAAGGGAACAAATAGTTGGTTACCTCATTTATCCACTCTCCCTTCCATGCATAGTAAATTGTAGTATTGTTTCATAGTAGTGGGTCATTGTAAAAACCCAGGTACTTATAAAATAATTTCATTTCATTTTGGAATTAAATATTTAAATTAATTATAAATTTATAATGAAATAATTGATATTTATAGAAATTATAGAATTTATACTGATGGAATAGTAACTTGACCTTAGGATTAGTACTTTGGCCAAAATAATAGTAACCTCACATATGAGAGTATAAATAAAATTTTTGTATCTTATAAGTGTTATCATGATATATTTATATCATGGAATAAGTAAATAAATGTTTTGAAAATGATAAAATAAGTGTTGGTATTTTTGTAAGTCATAAATATTTAATTAAAATTTTATAATTAATTTATTTATTTAAAAGAAATTTTTTTTTTATAAAATAGATTAATAATTTATTTGTCTTAGGATTATAAGATAATTTTGTAATACTTTAATTAAATTTTCAATGTTTTATAAAATTAGTTATAATTTTAAAATTTTTATTTTAGAATAAATTATGATTTTAATTAAAAATTATATTTCTCATATTTAGAAAACTATTTTCAAATAATGGATTTATTTTTTTAATTATACAGGTAAAAAATTGTTGCGGTGAATTTTTGGTATTTTTTTAAATACTTGAATTTTTGTTGAATAATAAAATACGGTAATTTGTGATATAAGATAAATACATGATTTATTGAGTCATAGATGATGTAATCCAAAAATCTCAATCAATCCTTAATTATTTTAAAATATTTTATTATAATACTCAAACTATTCATATTCTTGAACCAAATTAATAAACTAATGAATATAATAATGAGAAAACACCCCTCTCCTCCACTATAAATACCTCCTCTCACCACCTCTTACCCTCACACCTCAAAGAATTGTAGATTGATTAAATTCTATCAAATTCTCTTAAAAATACTATTATACATGTTCAATACCTTATGGTTTCACCAAAATTCCAAAACAAAGGTCCTTAAGGAGGTTCTCAAAGAGGAAAAATCAAGAGGTAAAAATACTCTTTCATTTTCTTTCATTTTCTTTTCAATTATTTTTCTTTTCTTATAATCTCTCCACCTCCCCTTATCTAAGATGCATAAAAAATATAGTATCTTATATATAATTTAATTTTTTCATGTTTATGGAAAATTTCATTATCATAATTCTTCTCCTTTTTCTTTTATTATAAAAAAACATCATCCATGATGTATCGATTCCCTGGCATCATGGATAATGTGTTTTAGATTTCCATTAATTCCATAAAAATTGGTCATAAAACCATTAATATGATAAAATAATATTCTATTATACATACTGTATATTATATTATGTTCTGGAACTAGTTTTTATTCATAATATTAATTAATAAAACAAAAGTAGTTCGTAATGATCCAAATTCACCAAAATAAACTAATGTTCATCACTAATGTTTTATCTAACAATTTATACTCATAAAATAGAACAAAAATAATATATAAGACCATTTAATATTATTTATGTTCATTAAAATCATGAAATTTTAATTCTGGAGTTTTTCTCCCTTCCGACAAGAAAATCCATAATAAACCAACCATGGAAACCATGAAATAAATTTACCCAAAACAATGAAAATAACAAAATATTATTAATAAATTGGTTAAAAGATATTTTGATAAATCATATAAGTAAATATAAATTTTAATATTTTTTTGTAATATATTAATTAAACTATTTAAACCATTATAAAGTAGGTTTGAACATGTTTGAATTAAGACAAACCTAAGGTAAGGGAATTCATAACCCAATTTCCATTCTCTGGGTTAACCTTCTACTTCATTAATTATACAGCACTAAGATTATTTTCATAATTAATATTGTTTATATTATGTGTATTTATAGTTTATACACATATTAATTTCATTTAATTAATTTCTCACTTCAATTATATGATATTTGTAAGGGAATTTTCTTTTTAAATCCTATTTTAAACTACTATTTTTATGAAATTCAAAATGGATGTTTTTGTGAAAGTAATATTCTTATATGATTATGTTATGGTTCATGGGAAATTATTATTATGGATGGTGGGAACTATATTTCCTTCCAATAAGTTGGGTATGTTTATGTTGGAGGTAGGGTATATGGTTACTCCCAGTGTAACTGTGATGGTTACCCCTTAAGATAGACGTGAGGGTTACATTATAAGGTAGCCATGAGGTTTACAAATAATAAGGTAGTTGAGAGGGTTATAATATTAGGTAAGTAATTCCCCAAGTTTCCTTTATGGTAGTATTTATTTTTTATATATTTTATGTAAATATAATGTTTTTACAAAGTTACTATATGATACTTATTGGGTGAGAAGTATGTCTTTGTGAAAAGGATTTCATATGATTATTAGTATTCATGTACTAACAGTTTCTATAATTATTTTTCTATCCCTTACCAAGATTTTTGTTCTCATACCAAGTTTTTAAATGTTTATAATAGGTTTTAAGGATGGGTAATATATAATGAGAATCCAAACTGATTACTATGATGACTATTCATGAATAGATTTCATGTTTTTTTATTAATAATTTTGTATTATGATAAAATAGATATTGTTTTATTAGTATATACTTTGAATAATTATGGGTTGATATGTATTAATTATGTTATAACTTTCTAAAACTCTAAACCAAAAATATCTATGAGAATGTAAATAAATAAATTTTATAGGAATTTACTAGATTATATAATGCTTAAGTCTAGGTCCTTATAGCTAGTATTTGAGAACAAATTAGATAACCTTTGGGGATAATATGATTTTAATGGAATAAAATAAATTATTTTTACTTCATGGTTAATTTAAAATGATATAGAATTTGAATATTACCATGTTTATTCATCTAATACATGTCTATTCAAAATGATTTTCCACAGAAAAATAGGGAAGCTGAAGTAGGAAGGCACTAAAAGGAATATATCTGTTCGAATATACAACCTGGAATGGTGGGAATTGGATCTGAATAGTTTGTGATAGTAATGGATCAGTTGACACAGGCTATAAATGGTGATGGAATCCATATAAGAGAAAAAAAATAGCTAACCCAAAGGAACATGATGATAGTGGAACATTTCATCAGTCATCACCCTCCTGCTTTCATTGGGTCTTCTGACCCAGTGGCAGATGAAAGATGGATTAAATCCCTTGAAAATATATTTGATGTTATGGGGTGTTCAGATAATAAAAATTTTACGCTTTCCATTTATCATTTTGTAGGTGAAGCTGACTATTGGTGGTCAATGGTAAAGAATATCAAGGATAGTAACGAGATTGATGCCTTAGAATGGTATGAATTTAAAAATATATTCCTTGAAATTTTTTTCCTAAGGTGGTTCGACTTAGGATGGAAAAATAATTCCTTGAATTAACACAAAAAGGGGAGGATTCAGTGGCTATGTATGAAGTTTTCGGAAGATCCTTTGTACTTTGAAAATAATTATAAGAATAGGTCTAGATGGAAAGTGATGGGTAAGAATCAATCAATGAAATTAGAGGGTAAGAAATCCCAATTTCAAGTTTGTGAAAAGTGTAGTAAAAAATACCCTGGTGAATTTCTTAGCAGAACCAGGAAGTGTTTTTGATGTGGTAAGTTTGTACATATGGACCAATATTGTAATGAAAATGATCTTAAGATTAATTCTGATAAGAAAACTATAAGGTGTTTTAAATGTGGTGAGATGGGTCATTATATAAATACCTACCCTAGGAAAGATCCAAATGATGGTAAATGGATAGATTATAAGAATAAAGGTGAAGTGAGATCCTTTATGACTACATCTGTAGATTTGGTGCCATCCAATGAAGTGGTATTGGGTACTTTGTTTTTACTCATATTTTTATAATGAATTTTTAGATATGGGTTCTACACATTCCTTTATTTTTGATAAATTTTCCGGTAAATTGGAAATGTCACCTCAAGAAATGAGATCAAAACTTATGGTTAAAACACTAGGGGAAATATTAAAGAAAAAAGGAATTATAAGAATATTTATATTTTTTTCTTTGGAAATAAATTACCTTCAAAATATATTGTTATTTCATTAGTAGAGTTTTATGTCACTCTAGGTATGGATTGGATTTCTGTTTATCATGCTCATATTGATTGTAGGGATAAATAATTTGTTTTTTAGAAAGAGTTGATGTTTGTATACAAGAAAAGACCCATTAAATTGATAACATATAAAGAAGCTGAGAAACTATTAAAATATGGGAATGAAAGTTATCTTGCTCATATTGTTGAAAATAAGGGATTTTTTCAGATTAATGAAGTTTTAGTGGTAAATGAATACTTGGATTTTTTTCCTGATAAGTTTTTTAGTGTTATACATGATCGAGAAGTAGAAGTTACTATTAACTTGGCTCCTAATGCTATTACAATTTCAATACTGCCTTATCAAATGTCTCAATTTGAACTTCTTGAATTGAAAAACCAATTGTAGGATTTTCTTGATAGAGGATTAATTCATCCCAGCACTTCACCATGGGGTGCCCCTATTTTTTTCGTTAAAAAGAAATATGGTTCTATGAGACTTTTAATTGATTATAGAGATTTTAACAACATTATTATTCATAATAAGTATCTTTTTCCACATATTTATGAATTTTTTGATCATCACAAGGGTGCATAGTATTTTTATAGGATTGAATTGAGATCCGAGTATCATCTGATGATGATAAAGGAGGATAAAATCTTAAAGACAACTTTTCTTACTAGATATGGGAATTGTGAGTTTGGTTTTTATACCCTTTGGTTTGAAAAATTCCCCTCTTATATTCATGTATATTATGAGTAGAATATTTGATAAAGTTTTATGTTGTTTTTATTGATGACATTTTGGTTTTTTCCAAAAGTTATGAGAATCATGAAAACATTTAAGGATTGTATTACAAAATCTCAAAGAAAAGAAGTTATATGGAAAATTTAGAAAATGTGATTTTTGATAGAAATAGATTTATTTTCTAAGGCACATTGTAAATAAGGATCGAATAACAGTTGATCCTACCAAAAAAAAGTGGTTGATGAATATACAAGACCTACAAATGTTACAAATATTCATAGTTTTCTTGGATTAATAGGTTATTACAGAAGGTTTTTTAAAAACTTTTCACAGTTATATAGCCCTATAACTAAGTTTACATGAAAATGGATTAAATTTATTTGCACATAAGAATGTGATTTTTTTAGGAACTGAAGAAGAGATTGTTAAATGCTCCAGTTTTGGCCCTGCCCTCCATAAATAGTGAATTTTTCATCTACAATAATGCTTCATTGAAGGAAATTGGGTGTGTTCTGATGTAGAATAATTAGGTAATTGCTTATGCTTCAAGATAACGGAAACCTCATGAGTTAAATTATTCCACAAATGATTTAGAATTAGCTGTTATGGTTTTCAATTTAAAAATTTTGAGGCATAATTTACAGGGAGGAAAATGTGAAATATATATTGACCATACAATTTGGAAGAATATATTTACTCAGAAGGAATTAAACATGAGGCAGAGAAGATGTCTTGAACTGATAAAGGATTGCGATTGTATGATCAATTACCATCCTATAAAAGAAAACAAAGTGTAAGATTCCTTGAGTTGAAAACATCATGCATCATTAACCATGTTACATTTGGAATACAACCTCTTGATTAATGATTTCATAAATTTTATATTTGAAGTTATTGGTGCAGTAAATTCCTCTATTTTATTTCAAGTGTCAATATAGTCATCTCTATCAGATAGAATTAAGAAAGCATATAAGTAATACCATGAGTTATAGAAAAATGTATATTTAGTTAAAAGGGTTATGTTTCTAGAAATTAACATTGATAAATATTGTATTTTAAGATTTGGAAAGGGATTATGTGTTCCTTATGATTCAAAGTTGAAGAAATAGTTGTTAAGTAAATCTCATAGTTCTCTGTTTTCAGTTTATCCTGGTAGTACTAATATGCACAGGGACCTTCGAGAGTATTACTAGTGGGATGGAATGAAAAGAGATATTTCATATTTTATGATGAAAGGTTTGACATGTAAATGGTTTAAACCAGAGTGAAAACTACCCAAGGGTATGCTTCATCCTTTCCCAGTTCCAGAGTAGAAATAGAAAAATATATCCATGGACTTTATGATGGGACTACCAAAGACTTCTTGAGGTAATAATGTGATTTGGTTTATTGTTGATCGGCTGACTAAATATGCACATTTCATTCCTATTCTAGATACTATGCCTTTAGAGTATCTTTCTTGATTATACCTCAAAGAGATTTTTGGGTTACATGGAATTTCTCTTTATATTGTATCTAACCATGATCATAGTTTCACTTATAACTTTTGAGAAGGTCTTCAGAATTCATTGGTCATAGAATTAAATTTCAGTACAGCCTTTCATCCTCAATCTGACGGATAGACTGAGCGAACAATTTAGGCATTGGAGGGAATGCTTCAAGCCTGTTCAATAGACTACCAGGGATGTTGGTATCAACATTTCTCTTTAGTTGAGTTTTATTATAATAACAATTTTCATTCCAGTATACAGATGGAAATGTTTAAAGCATTATATAGGAAGTGGTGTTGAACTATAATATTTTGGGATGAAGTTGGGACAACAAATTTGGTTGTTATATAATTAGTAAAGGAAGTAGCTGATAAAGTGAAGATGATCCAACAATACGTGAGGATAGCTTAGAGAAAGTAGAAAATTTTTGTAGAAAATAGGAGGAAATAATTCTCTATCAAGGTATGTGATAATGTTTTTCTTAGAATCTCACCATGAAAAAGTGTTATGAGTTTTGGTAAAAAGGAAATCTAATTCCACAATTCATTGGACCTTATGAAATCCTAGAAAAATTTGGATGAGTCACCTACTGATTATCTTTTCCACCGAGTATATCTCAGGTACAAAATGTTTTTCATGTTTTGATGTTGAGAAAGTGTATTCCATATACATATCTTGTTTTGAGCCCATAAGTAGTTGATTTGGAAAATAACCTTTCTTATGAAGAAAATCCTACTAAAATTATTAATCATAGAGAGAAAGTATTTCAGAATAAGGTAATTCACCAGGTTAAGGTCTTTTTGGAGAAACCCCATGGTTGAAGAAGTAACATGGGAATCTGTAAATTTTATGAGGGAAATGTACCCTCACCTTTTTAATAAGTAAATGAAAAATGTAAAGATGCAATTTTCAGAAGATGGGGAGAATGTGACAACCCAAGTAGTTATAAAATAATTTGTTTTCATTTTATAATTAATTATTTAAATTCATTATAAATTTATAATATAATAATTTATTTTTATAGAAATTAAGGAATTTATTCTGATGGAATAGTAACTTGACCATAGGAATAGTTACATGACAATTAGGAATAATAATTTTCACAAAGGAATAGTAACCTCATAAACGAGAGTATAAATAAAATTTTTTATCTTATATGTTTAATGATGATGTATTTATATCATGGAATAATTAAATAATTTTTTTGGAAATTATAAATTAAGTGTTGGTATTTTTTGTAAGTCATAAATATTTAATTAAAATTTTATAATTAATTTAATGATTGAAAAGAAAATTCATTTTAATAAAAAGGTGGATAAAGTATTATTTTGTTTTCTTATGAATATAATATAATTTCATGAGACTTTAATTAATTTTTCAAAGAGTTATAAAATTAGTTATAATTTTAAAAATGATATTTTTGGAATAAATTATGATTTTAATAAAAAATTTGATTTATAATATTTAAAAAATTATTTTCGAATAATTTAGTTCTTTTTTTAATTCTATACATTGGAAAATTTTTGGGGTGATTTTTAGGGATTTTTTTGAAATACTTGAGTTTTTGATGAATAGTAAAATATGGTAATTTACGATATAAACTAAACACATTATTTATTAATTAATAGATTATTTAGGAATAATATAAGCCCAAAATATCGAACTATACTTAATTATTTTAATATATTTGATGATAATTTTCAAACTATTCATAGTCTTGAGACAAATTAATAAACTAATGAATATCATAATGAGAAAACACCCATCTCCTCCACTATATATACCTCCCCTCACCACCTCTTACCCTCACTCCTCAAAGAATTTTAGCTTACATAATTTCTATCCAATTCCCTTTACAATACTCTTCCCCACATCCAATACCTTCTGGTCTCACCAAAAGGCCAAAACCAAGGGCCTTAAGGAGGTTCTCAAGGAGGAGGATTCAAGAGGTAAAAATCCTCTTTTATTTTCTTTTCAATTTGTTTTCTATTCTTATAATATATTCCCCTACACTTATCTAAGAGTCTTGAAAAACAAATTATCTTATATATAATATAATTTTATCATGTTTATGTAAAATTTAATCATCATACTTTATCTCCACTGCCTTTTATTCTAAAAATAAAAGCATCGTCTGTGATGTGTCGATTTACCAACATCACAGATGATGTGTTTTTAATTTCTATTAATTTTTTAAAAATTGGTCATAAAACCATTAATATTGTTAAATAATATTTTATTATACATATTATATGTTATATTTTGTTTTGTAACCATTTTTTATACATAATATTAACTAACAAAATAAACGTGGTTCGTAATGTTCCAAATTCACCAAAATAAACTAACATTCAACAATAATGTTTTATCTGACGATTAATACTCATACCATATATTTGCAAATATATATAAGAAAATTTAATATTATTTAAGTTAATTACTATAATTTAATTTCAATTTTGGAGTTTTTCTCCCTTTCGACAAGAAAATCGATAACAACCCAGCCATAGAATGAATGAAATAAATTCACCGAAACAATGAAAATAACAAAATATTATTAATAAATGGGTTGAAAGATGTTATTAGAATATAATATAAGCAATTATAAATTTGAATATGGTTCTATAATATATTAATAAAACTTTTTAAATAATTATACATTAGTTTTGAACATGTTTAAAGTAAGACGAACCTACGGTAAGGGGAATCTTAACCCAATATTCATTCTTTGGGTAACCCTTCTACTTCATTAAATATGTGGTAGTAAGATTATTTGGGAAATAAATTTTGATTATATTATGTTTTATTATGTTTATTTATAATGAATACACATATTAATTTCGTTCAATTAATTTTTCACCTCAATTATATGATATTTGTAGGGGACTTTTCTTTTAAAGTTCTCTTTTAAATTTCTATTTTTATAAAATTCAAAAGGGATGTTTTTGTGAAAGTATTATTATTTTATGATTTTTATGGTTATTGGGAATTTTTTATGAGGATTTTTTGGACTTATATCTCCCTCCAATTCATTGGGAATGTTTAATTTTGAGTTTGGACCTATGGTTACTCCAAGTGGAACTGTGATGGTTAAATAATAAGGTAGCCATTTGGGTTACATTGTAAGGTAACCATGAGTGTTAAAAATCCTAAGGTAGCCGAGAGGGTTAAAATATTAATTAATTAATTCCCCAAGTTGCCTTTATGGTCTTATTTATGTTTTCTATGTTTTATGGAAATATCATGTTTTCACAAAGTAACTATATAATACTTACTATGTGAAAAGTATGTCTTTGTGAAAATGATTTCTTATGATTTTTATTATTCATGTAATAACAATTTATATACTTATTTTTATATCCCATACTGAAACTTTTTTGCTCATCCCATGTTTTAAACATTTTTCACAACGTCTAAGGATGGGTAATAGAAAATTGGAATCCAATGTGAATGTTTTGAAGACTTTTCATGAATATATTTCATGTTTTTATTAAAAACTTTTAAATTATGAAAAAATGGATATTATTTTAGTAGTATCCACTTTGTATGATTATGGGTTGATATGTATGAATTATTTCCTAACTTTCTAAAAATCTAAACTGAAAAGATCTTTAGGAATGTAAACAATTGAAATATAAATTAATTTACCAGATTATATAATGTTTAACTTTGGTTCCTTATAGTCATTCATGGGAGTATGGGGCACAAGGTTTATGTACTTAATGTTCATGATACCATATTATGATGTATATGGATGTGAAGATGGATATTGAGTTGTGGATGTGAACTGATTCTAACATGAGATGTAAGACCCTATGAGAGATTGGTATATGAAGGGCTTGGTATAACCCACATCTGATGTGTTATGCACATTTGGATGGATGAAAACATGAGATTTTAGACCGTATGATATGTTGGGAAAAGTAGGCGTCTAGTCTGTCCCACATCAGCTATGAATTAATTAAATTTTATGTGATTGATTGATATATAATGAATTTAAGTAAAAGAAGTTTTCTATTAGGGTTTAAGAGCGAGAAGCCTTTGGGGAAGTGGTTGTGGGTTTCCTTTTTATATGTTCATTTGAGGTTATATTATTTTACCTAGTTGTGATACTTGGTGATATATTTTTGAATATGATTGATGGTAGATAACCATGTGTAGGTGCTTCTTGATTCTACTGGTTTCTCATTGAACCATTAGTATTATTCTCATACATTTTAATTTTAGGTCTTGAGTATGATCATATTGAGAAAACATATATGTTCACCAAGATATGTATATATATATATATAATATTTTTAGGTTTATAAGATGGATTTAGAGATCGATCTGGGTCTTAATTGCTTATAGCTTAAAGCTGTTGAGGAGTCTCTACCATAGGAGTTTACTCATTGTTTTTATTTTTGAGACCTTGTATATATATAACATTAACTTTAATTATGGGATAGTTGTTATTTCATGTTAATTATGGTTTTTTGGGTGGTTTCATTCTCTATTATTGGTACTTATTATAGGTTTTGGGCACAAAAGAAGCACCAATTAGGTATAAGAAAACTTATATTGTTTTGTCATAATCAATAAATAAACCGATCTTTACATAAAAATTATTATTAATGAGCAATGTATTATTTCAAATATTAATTTCTATAAACACAAAAACCAAGCATACATGATCTTTACAAATAATTTATAATTAATTTATGATAATAAATAATTTCCACATGTTCATTTTTTATTGAAAAATTAGTAGACCACATCATGTCACACCATCATTGTAGTGTGAGGAATTGAGAGTAGATTCCCTCTTGTGACGATCTACTCATGCACCAAGAACCTCCAAACCCAACCATAGAAATTCATAGGTTTTAGCATAGATGATTTTGATGCTCGCATCATTTTTTGATGAACAAAATAAGAATCACTTCAATGTTAGAAGGATTTTTCATGTTCTCTATAGAGTCTGGAGGGTTGAAGATGAGAATCACTTTTCGTTCTTGAGAGAATTCTGGGAGAATATCACTTTATGGATTGAGATAATTCTCTATAGACTTTTGTTGTTCCAAATAATGGTTTCTGTTGATAATGATATAATCTAGTTTATATAGAGCTAGGGTTAGAGTTTAATAAATGAAAATGGTCCATTTATTATTTTGTAATCCCTATAGAATCCAATGTTTAAATAATAATGATATTTTTATTATTTACTTGACATACACTGGACTTGTGATAACCCAATGATTTATCAATGGATTTACCTTCTTATAATTATGTCTTATAGTATAACCACATAACATTATATATAGAACAAAATAAAAAAAATTAAATGAATAATGAGTGAAATAAATGATATCTCTAGAAGTTAAGGAACACATACCGATGAAATACTAACTTGACCTTTGGAATAGTCATGTGGCCCTTATGAATATTAAAATGACCAATATGAAGTGCAATGTGTTGCATTTGTTGTCAATGAGGCATGAAGTTGTCTTGGATTGAATGGATGTCAAGGAGTCAAGATGTGAATGCCAAAGGGTGTGATGGTGATGGTGATGAAAAGAGAATGGCCATAGTACTAAGAGGCATGTCACTTAGGAGATTCACTAAGTGACATAGGAGATGATGGTTGAAACATTCTCTAAGAAAATCTGACGATTGCTGAGCTGCTCTTTAAGTTCAAAGAACTTGTATCATGATGATACAATGTCACAACATTGTTTGAAGACCATGCATTGTCTTCACAATGCATGAGGATATGAAAGATGATCCATTCACATGTTCTAAGTGGATGAAGTGGTTTAATGAAATCCATGCACTAACACTTAGTGCATGTGAATCTGAAGAAGTCCCAATTTGATCTCTGATTAGATCAACAAACACAATTGAAGAAGTTATGTGATTTAGGAGCTCGGTTGATGAAGAACCTTCGGGAATTCAATATCCTAAGTGAAGATCATATGAGAGGAGGATTGATGAATTTCTAAGAAGAAGAGAGAAGACATGGCTTAGAGGAGAAGGCTTGGAGTGGCTCTTGGCATTTCACATTATGTATGTGGTTACTTTGTTTTTATACAAAGTACCCTATATTTACTTTGCCAAAAAATTGGGCCACCAAGGAGGCCAGCCGAGGGTCATCACCCAAGGCACATGTGGGACTCAAGGTCACCACGCCCATGGGGAACCCTCAAGGCCAGGTCAGCATCCTTGAGGCAGGGGCGCACCCCAAGGACACCGCATGGGCGCTGGGGCACGCCCGGAGGAGCGCAGGGGGCCGTGTGTAAGCCCCCGAGGGCACGCGGTGGTGAAGCCCGCGCACCCAGGATGCATAGTGGGCGCTAGGACCGCGCCCGCGAGGAGCAGAGGGTGGGCGCAAGAGCGCGCCCGCTAAAGAACTCGGTGCGGGGCGGCACCGAGAGGGGAGGAGATTCAACTGGCGGGTTGAGGGAGCGCCAGGCTTATAAAGCGCGGAAAAACCGGCCGCGGATTCGATGTGGGACGCGCATTTTTCACCCGGAGCGAATCCCAGCCGCTCATCTGATCTCGCGGCCGATCCGAGCCGCTCATCTAATCCCGCGGTGCCGCGATCTGATCCAGCCGTCCGATGTCTTTCGATCACCTGATCCGACGGCTGCCGCTTCGTCCTCAACCTCGAGCTCAAGCCGAAGTCACCCGCAGCCGCCGTCAAACCAGAGGCCACCCGAGCACCGATTTCGAGCTCCGGGCCACCATTTTCAACGCCGAAGGGTCCATTGAGTTCGTCTGGATGTACTGAACACAGCCATGCTATAAAATATGCATGCATGCAACGAGGGGAGCATTTCGAGTTCGGCCGAGGCAAACAACGTTGCCGAGGCCTCGGTGTATTCGAGCTTTGCATGATTTGTGCCTAAACAGAGGCCGTGCATGCGTTATAAATCGCATGCACGAGGAGGAAGAAAATAATGAAAGAACCCGCGTTGGACAGAGGAGTAAATTCAAGATTTGGAAGATTTTTAAAGACCCGAATATCTCGGGATTTTGAAGTTAGATCACGCGGAAGTTTTAAGCGTTTCTCTGCCTATAAAAGGATCACCCGAGGCATGAAGAAGCTTGCTGATTTTTTTGTTGAAGATCCGGAGTCCCGCGGAGCACTCTCTGCCTCGCGAAGCCGAAGCCCCGCGCATCCCACTTGCGCGGCTATTGTTCTCGGTGCCATCTGAGGCCCGAAGGAGTCCCTTTTGCGCATCCCTTGCGCGAAAGAAGTGAAGGGGAGACCTCTGCGCGCTAATCCTTGCGCGGCAGGAAGAACCCAGGGCCGCGGCACTCTGCGCGCCCACGGTTGAAGCCCGAGGTGCTTTGCACCCGAGGTCTTGCACGCCCCTGTGCCGTGCTCCTTGCGCGCTCGAAGGCTTGCACACCCGTGGCTTGTGCCTTGCACGTGTACGCCTTGTGGCTTAAGCCCACCACACCTTGCGCGGCTGCCCCTTGTACCAAGACACCTTGCGCGCCTCCTTTGAGATCAAGGCAGTATACCACACTCATTTTGTGTGTGTGTGAAGTGAAGGAGTTCGGGTTGTGTTTTACACACATTGTGTGTGTCAAAGAAGGCCGAAGCCTTGCGCGGCAGTGGAGAAGAGGAGAAGCACATGGGCAGTGTGTGTGCAAAGTGGACATGAACACACCTTGGCCGAGACTTGCACTCTGTGTGTGCATTTGAAGAAAAGGCAGTAGCCTTGTGTGTGTGCTAAGTGAACAAGAAGACCACAACTAAACCTAAGTTAGTGTGTGTCAAAGAAAGAAGAGGTCATAGCCAAGATTGTGTGTGCAAAGTGCAAATACACCCTACGGGCATTTTTGTGTGCAAAAATAGTGGAGGCCAAATACACACTCATTGTGTGTGTGCAAAGCAAAGAACAAAGTTGTGTGTGCAAAACAACAAAGCAAAGTGGCCGAACCTAGTGTGTGTTCACTAAGTGAAGTGAACACACTTAGAAGAAGGAAGAAAGAGGAGACCCTCACACTAAAGTAAAACACACTTCTGAGTGTGTGAGCAATTTGAATATAGTGTGTGAAGATTGTGGAGAAGGTGTGTGCTATAATTGATTACACCCTTTGAGGGTTTACTGCACCTAGAAGAAGAACAAGACAGTGCATGCATGCATGCATGCACGTGCACACGTGAACAGTGCTAAATCAGTGGTGTGCATCTGAGGAGTCCAAGACTTGAAGATCTTGAAGAGATTTGAGAAGGCCATGCAGTCAGTGCATGAAGTTGAAGTGAGTTGAGACTGGACCAGACCGAAGATAAAGATATTATTTGTCTGAGCATTCAGTAATTGGAGAGAAGCCGGGTCATCCTTAGAAGAAGGTGATAAATCCCGAGCTAGACGAGAAGACCCTGATCACCACAAGTGATCAGAAGAAGAGCAAGGCCAGCAGCCTTTATCCCAGGCTGCTGAAGTTACTTGAAGAAATTAAAGTGAAGAAGTGCTACTCGTGTGACTCGAGGAGCCAAGAGAAGACCCTGTGGGACTCAGGGAGAAGAAGTCTTCAGTGGGATTCTGGAGCAGGCCAGTGGGACTCTGGTAACACTGTGGGACGCAGTATAAAGACCCTCCTGTGGGACTCAGGAGAGATACGGTGGGAAGCTGTATCGACCATTGTAATACTAACAGATTATAATAGAAGAATCCATGCTTGGAGAGCATGGCAAGGATGTAGGCCTTTGGTGTCGAACCTTGTAAATCCTTGTGTCCTGTGCCTTTTCATTACTGCATTATCCGGGAAAGGTTGAGAGATACAAGAAGAGTGGATCGAGGCTTTAATCAGCCATAGAGGTTTAATTGATTAAGAATCAATTAGTAAAAAGTTTTAAAGGATCGCTGATTCACCCCCTCCCCCTCTCAGTGATTCACACTGATCTGGGCACTTCAATTGGTATCAGAGGAAGGTTACCTCTAAAAGATCCAAGGGAGTCTATATGGAGTGCATATTTGAGGAAATGAAAGAACAGCCTCAAATGGAGATATCTGCCAAGACTCTGAAAAACAGAATGAAGAAACAGGCAAAGAAGATGAGGAAGAAGGTTGCTGCAATCAGAGAAACTCCTTCTATGGAAAGAAATGTGAAAGTCACATCAGATGACAATTCCTTTTATCATTCTTCTGATGAAGCCTGCTCTAGCTGTGATGAAGATGGAAGGAACAATGATCTTCTAAATGCAATCAAATATCTTCAGAAGAGAGTCCCCAAGGAAATTGCAATGTGTATAGCTACAGGCCTCCTTGATCTTCAAGAAGAAAAATTACAGCTAGAAGATGAAGCCAATTCTCTGGAAGTCCAATTGGCTAAAAGGGTTGGCATAACCAACACTCTCAGAAAGCTGGTAAATGCCAAAGATGAAACAGTATCTCTTTGCAATGAAAGATATGAAGACACTGCTGAAGAATTGCAAAGAAGCCTTTCTGAGAAAGAAATCTTTAAGGTATTGGTCAAAGAAGTTTTCCATGCACTGGAAAAGAGGCACAAAGTGTCAATGGTTGTCAGAGATGCTCAACTAGAAGACAAAGTCAAAAGGGTGAAGGAGCTGGACAACTCATTGCTTGAAATGAAGCAAGTGCATGAAGACCAGATGAAACAGCTGGAAGAGAAATGGGAAGGAAGGCTAAGAACAGTTAAGGATGAGAAGAACTCCCTTAACATGAAATGCCTAGAACTAGAGGTGATATTGAAAAATCTGCAATCACCCAAAGCTAAAGCCTCCCAGTCAGCTGAAAGGAGAAATGTTGCTACTCAAGTATGCCTTGAGAAGGATGATTCTAAAAGAAAGACATCCTCTAGTGAAAGAGCAACAACTTCTAACAAGAAGGTACCATCCATACCATCTTGTACTCATGTTTCTAAAAGTGTTTCTACTAAAAGTGCAGGATGGAAGAATGATTCCAAACAAGTATGGATGAAGAAAATGAAGAAGCAGAGCTCTTCTGAAGTAGCACAACAATTCAAGACAAGAACCCAACAATCAGAAGGACTGAAGAGGTCAAGATTTTTGGGTCAGTGTTGGTGTTGTAACAGGTATGGGCATTGTGCAAAGGATTGTTGGTACAATCCACTGAATGCCAAAGCACAGAGGAAGCCCATGCCAAGGGGGAGCAAGCCAGAAGGAAAGAAGCAGCATCCACAGGTCCAGAGACATCTGTTTACTGCTAACAGATTTGGATTACTTGACAACATCTGGGATGATTGCAAAAGTGGTCAAAAGAATGATACATGTCAATCTCCAACTGTATCCAAAGCTGGAATGAAGAGAAGATCACTGAACCTGGCTAAAAGAGATTCCTTGGGAAGCAAGCAGAAGAAAGTAGAAAATGCTCCCAAGAAGTGTTTGAAAAAGGAAGAGAAGACTTTGGAGTCTAAGTCCAAGAAGGGTGAGTCATCCAGTAGGACCACCAAGAAGACATGCTTCTACTGTGGAAAGAAAGGTCATACCATGGATCTTTGCAAACAAGCCATGGAAATCAATAGAAGCCAACTGAACTCAAACAGACAATCAATCCAGAAGAAGAAGAAGGGATTGATTGAAAACAAGTTGCCTAAGAAAGGTAGCTTGACAGCATCAAAAGAACCATGTGGAATTTCCAAAACTGAGGCCACACTTCAAAGTGACTTACTTGTCATATGGCCTAATCAGTTGCAACTTGCCAAAGATCTACAAAGAGCTGAAGATGAAGTTCTGGCAATTGCTAAGGCAAAAGGGAAGAAGAATA
Source organism: Viscum album (assembly GCA_963277665.1). Lineage (NCBI taxonomy): Eukaryota > Viridiplantae > Streptophyta > Magnoliopsida > Santalales > Viscaceae > Viscum > Viscum album. The sequence continues at coordinate 1,403,013,993 of OY728133.1, read as the reverse complement.
TTTCACATGAAGATGTATTGAGATCCACACCAGCACAATCATCAATGAAGATCAAATGTGCAAGTGTGAAGACTGGTGAAAATGGGACATCTCGGTTGAGAGAATCTTCTCAACCTTGTTGTTCACATTGATGAACCAAGGAGGTTCCATCTTATTCCCTTATACTATTGGAATTTACATGTGCTGACATTGCAGGGAATTGAAGATGATGATCATTCTCAGCTGGAGGATGGTTTGGACAGAATCGAGTGCACCCCTTGAGGGGGAGCCAATCTGGAGAAGATGGGATTATGATATTTAATTCCATCTTGAGAAAAGTGAAGGTATTCCAATCATACTTTCATCCCTTGTTTCTTAATTGAGGCTATCTTGTCAATTAAGGGGGAGTATGGATTGAAGACAAATGGATGAAAGGGGGAGCTTTATCATTGCACTGAACTTTCTAATGAGTTTTGTGAAGTATGTGCAGGATTTAGCAATTCATTGTTATATCTGAAAAATTTCAATCCCCTAAGCATGATCTCACATGTATAGTGAATGTTGGACAGCATTGAGTTCCTTGGTTACATCACTCTTGTTTTCTACACCGGGTTAGCCCAAGTAGACTTAGAGCTGATTTACTAAAGGTTCTTTGCTAAAGAGAACATGTGACATCATCCCTCTCTCAGTGTTTTTCAAGAAAATACTTTTCAAAGGGAGGAAGAGATTTTTGAAACAGAACCACACCACACCTTTGCATTTGATTGCCAATAAGGGGGAGAAAATATTGGCACACATATTGACCCATTCATATGTGCTGAAGGAGTGTATTGACAACAAATACAAAGGGGGAGATTGAAGTGCAATGTGTTGCATTTGTTGTCAATGAGGCATGAAGTTGTCTTGGATTGAATGGATGTCAAGGAGTCAAGATGTGAATGCCAAAGGGTGTGATGGTGATGGTGATGAAAAGAGAATGGCCATAGTACTAAGAGGCATGTCACTTAGGAGATTCACTAAGTGACATAGGAGATTATGGTTGAAACATTCTCTAAGAAAATCTGACGATTGCTGAGCTGCTCTTTAAGTTCAAAGAACTTGTATCATGATGATACAATGTCACAACATTGTTTGAAGACCATGCATTGTCTTCACAATGCATGAGGAGATGAAAGATGATCCATTCACATGTTCTAAGTGGATGAAGTGGTTTAATGAAATCCATGCACTAACACTTAGTGCATGTGAATCTGAAGAAGTCCCAATTTGATCTCTGATTAGATCAACAAACACAATTGAAGAAGTTATGTGATTTAGGAGCTCGGTTGATGAAGAACCTTCGGGAATTCGATATCCTAAGTGAAGATCATATGAGAGGAGGATTGATGAATTTCTAAGAAGAAGAGAGAAGACATGGCTTAGAGGAGAAGGCTTGGAGTGGCTCTTGGCATTTCACATTATGTATGTGGTTACTTTGTTTTTATACAAAGTACCCTATATTTACTTTGCCAAAAAATTGGGCCACCAAGGAGGCCAGCCGAGGGTCATCACCCAAGGCACATGTGGGACTCAAGGTCACCACGCCCATGGGGAACCCTCAAGGCCAGGGCAGCATCCTTGAGGCAGGGGCGCACCCCAAGGACACCGCATGGGCGCTGGGGCACGCCCGGAGGAGCGCAGGGGGCCGTGTGTAAGCCCCCGAGGGCACGCGGTGGTGAAGCCCGCGCACCCAGGATGCATAGTGGGCGCTAGGACCGCGCCCGCGAGGAGCAGAGGGTGGGCGCAAGAGCGCGCCCGCTAAAGAACTCGGTGCGGGGCGGCACCGAGAGGGGAGGAGATTCAACTGGCGGGTTGAGGGAGCGCCAGGCTTATAAAGCGCGGAAAAACCGGCCGCGGATTCGATGTGGGACGCGCATTTTTCACCCGGAGCGAATCCCAGCCGCTCATCTGATCTCGCGGCCGATCCGAGCCGCTCATCTAATCCCGCGGCGCCGCGATCTGATCCAGCCGTCCGATGTCTTTCGATCACCTGATCCGACGGCTGCCGCTTCTTCCTCAACCTCGAGCTCAAGCCGAAGTCACCCGCAGCCGCCGTCAAACCAGAGGCCACCCGAGCACCGATTTCGAGCTCCGGGCCACCATTTTCAACGCCGAAGGGTCCATTGAGTTCGTCTGGATGTACTGAACACAGCCATGCTATAAAATATGCATGCATGCAACGAGGGGAGCATTTCGAGTTCGGCCGAGGCAAACAACGTTGCCGAGGCCTCGGTGTATTCGAGCTTTGCATGATTTGTGCCTAAACAGAGGCCGTGCATGCGTTATAAATCGCATGAACGAGGAGGAAGAAAATAATGAAAGAACCCGCGTTGGACAGAGGAGTAAATTCAAGATTTGGAAGATTTTTAAAGACTCGAATATCTCAGGATTTTGAAGTTAGATCACGCGGAAGTTTTAAGCGTTTCTCTGCCTATAAAAGGATCACCCGAGGCATGAAGAAGCTTGCTGATTTTTTTGTTGAAGATCTGGAGTCCCGCGGAGCACTCTCTGCCTCGCGAAGCCGAAGCCCCGCGCATCCCACTTGCGCGGCTATTGTTCTCGGTGCCATCTGAGGCCCGAAGGAGTCCCTTTTGCGCATCCCTTGCGCGAAAGAAGTGAAGGGGAGACCTATGCGCGCTAATCCTTGCGCGGCAGGAAGAACCCAGGGCCGCGGCACTCTGCGCGCCCACGGTTGAAGCCCGAGGTGCTTTGCACCCGAGGTCTTGCACGCCCCTGTGCCGTTCTCCTTGCGCGCTCGAAGGCTTGCACACCCGTGGCTTGTGCCTTGCACGTGTGCGCCTTGTGGCTTAAGCCCACCACACCTTGCGCGGCTGCCCCTTGTACCAAGACACCTTGCGCGCCTCCTTTGAGATCAAGGCAGTATACCACACTCATTTTGTGTGTGTGTGAAGTGAAGGAGTTCGGGTTGTGTTTTACACACATTGTGTGTGTCAAAGAAGGCCGAAGCCTTGCGCCAGTGGAGAAGAGGAGAAGCACATGGGCAGTGTGTGTGCAAAGTGGACATGAACACACCTTGGCCGAGACTTGCACTCTGTGTGTGCATTTGAAGAAAAGGCAGTAGCCTTGTGTGTGTGCTAAGTGAACAAGAAGACCACAACTAAACCTAAGTTAGTGTGTGTCAAAGAAAGAAGAGGTCATAGCCAAGATTGTGTGTGCAAAGTGCAAATACACCCTACGGGCATTTTTGTGTGCAAAAATAGTGGAGGCCAAATACACACTCATTGTGTGTGTGCAAAGCAAAGAACAAAGTTGTGTGTGCAAAACAACAAAGCAAAGTGGCCGAACCTAGTGTGTGTGCACTAAGTGAAGTGAACACACTTAGAAGAAGGAAGAAAGAGGAGACCCTCACACTAAAGTAAAACACACTTCTGAGTGTGTGAGCAATTTGAATATAGTGTGTGAAGATTGTGGAGAAGGTGTGTGCTATAATTGATTACACCCTTTGAGGGTTTACTGCACCTAGAAGAAGAACAAGACAGTGCATGCATGCATGCATGCACGTGCACACGTGAACAGTGCTAAATCAGTGGTGTGCATCTGAGGAGTCCAAGACTTGAAGATCTTGAAGAGATTTGAGAAGGCCATGCAGTCAGTGCATGAAGTTGAAGTGAGTTGAGACTGGACCAGACCGAAGATAAAGATATTATTTGTCTGAGCATTCAGTAATTGGAGAGAAGCCGGGTCATCCTTAGAAGAAGGTGATAAAGCCCGAGCTAGACGAGAAGACCCTGATCACCACAAGTGATCAGAAGAAGAGCAAGGCCAGCAGCCTTTATCCCAGGCTGCTGAAGTTACTTGAAGAACTTAAAGTGAAGAAGTGCTACTCGTGTGACTCGAGGAGCCAAGAGAAGACCCTGTGGGACTCAGGGAGAAGAAGTCTTCAGTGGGATTCTGGAGCAGGCCAGTGGGACTCTGGTAACACTGTGGGACGCAGTATAAAGACCCTCCTGTGGGACTCAGGAGAGATACGGTGGGAAGCTGTATCGACCATTGTAATACTAACAGATTATAATGGAAGAATCCATGCTTGGAGAGCATGGAAAGGATGTAGGCCTTTGGTGCCGAACCTTGTAAATCCTTGTGTCCTGTGCCTTTTCATTACTGCATTATCCGGGAAAGGTTGAGAGATACAAGAAGAGTGGATCGAGGCTTTAATCAGCCATAGAGGTTTAATTGATTAAGAATCAATTAGTAAAAAGTTTTAAAGGATCACTGATTCACCCCCTCCCCCTCTCAGTGATTCACACTGATCTGGGCACTTCACAATATAATAGAAAAATCACCAAGGAAGTTATAAATAAAAATTTCCCATCTTATAAGTTTTAATATGATATAATAATATCAGAGTATAATTAAATAAATATTTTAAAAATTATTAAGTGTTGGTCTTTTTGTAAGTCATGTATATTTAATTACAACTTTATGATTAATTTAATAAATTAAAAGAAAATTTGTTTTCATAAAATGTATTTATAAAATAATATTTTGATTTCTTATTATTATAATATAATTTTATGAGACCCCAATTAATTTTTCAAAGTGTTAGAAAAGCTGTTTTAATTTTAAAATTTGTATTTTTCAAGTAAATTACAATTTCATTTAAACATTAATTTTCTCATATTTAGAAAATAATTTTTTAAAAATGGAGTCAATTTTGGAATTATAAACTTAAAAAATGGTTGGGGTGAAATTATTGGATTTTTTTGAAATAAATGAATTTTTGGTGAATAGTGAAATATGGTAATTTACGGTATATATACATTATAAGTAAATACAATATTAATTGAGTCATGTATGATGTAAGAACAATTGGATTAAACTAACATGAACTAATTACAACATTTAGTCTCATGAAGAAACATTGTTTATTGTCTTTAGAAAAATAAAAAACTAATGGATTAAATATTGAGAAGACAATCCTCTCCTCCACTATAAATACCACTCCTCACCCACCTCTTCTAATCACACCTCAAAAGACTTTATCTTAGTAAAAATTCTTCCCAAATATATTTCGAAGACCATACCCCAAGTCCAGGGGATCTTGTTATCATCAAAATACCCAAACCTCTTCCATAAGGAGGCTTACATGGAGGATAAATTCAAGAGGAAAATTCCTCTTTCTAATTCTTTTATTTTTTTTCAAGGTCTTTTATTTTATTGTTATCTCCTAAAATCACCTCATATAAATAGTATTATAACTCAATTACCTTAAATATTATGATTTCTTATTCTAATAGAATAATTCAACATCACCTCTCCTTCTCCCTCCTTTTATAATAAAAATGAAAACATCGTCCGAGATGTGTTAATTTATCACATTCAAGGACGAAAAAGTTTTCAATTTCCTTTAAGTTATTCATGGTTTGGTCATTAAACCATTTTTATGGTTTAACTAGGTTATAATATATGTATTATATCTTATTTAAGTTTTTGTAATCATTTTTTATACATGATATTAATTTATAAAAGAAAATGAGTTTTTTATGATCGAAAAACCGCCAAATTAATCTAAGTGATTCTCATTAAAATTTTATTTAATGATTCATAATAATACAATTTAATAAAATTAATTGTATTTTATATTCTAAAATTTCATTAATATAATATAATTATACTTCTAGAAAATCATTCTTATTTTACCTGATCTTCTATACTGTTATTCAAGCAAATCGATCATGAAAACTAAGAAAACAAGAACTCATGACCTATGAAATTGAACACTACAACTCATTAAAAAAGGCATAAAAGAAATTAATAAAATGATAATAAATAACATTAATGTATAATAGGTTATTTAATTATTAATTAATGAATCTAATTGTTATCCATGACATTAAGATAATGTGAAGGACACCTTCGGACATAAGTTAAGGGATTCTACCCGAACCTCCATTATTCCTTCAGGTTTCTCTTTCTATATTTTTACCCAAATTAAATTATCATTAATTTTTATTTAAATATTCTAAATAAAATATAAATGTTCCAAAATCATGTATCAAGATCTTTTAATCCTCCTTCTTTGGGGATATACATGTTTTAATTGGTTTCGTTCTCGATACTTCTCAATAAGCAAGCCATTTTAAGGGAACTTCCCAATTTCTTTCCCATTTTCAAGTGCTCTCCATAAAATATATTTAGCTACAATTGTTTTTATAAAACCACTAATTTTATTATGAAAAACTTATTTTTTCACTTCTTTTTTATATAAATTATTATAACGTTTTTGATTTTAAATGATCTTTGATATTTTCCTTATACTGCACTGAAATGTTTTAATTCTAAAGTTTCTTAGATACACTTTTTACATGTTATCAATTCAGTTTGACATCACATATACGGATATATGACTATTAATATTTATTAATTTTCATTTATGATTTAACTAATTTATTTCATGGTCACTTTATGTTACCCCCATTTATTATTCTTTATGACATGATTAAGATACCTGCTTCTTTCGATGGGTAAATTTTAGGTTTATGTTTGATTCATTACGTATGATTATTTATGTGGAACACATATTAATGAACAAGTTATGATGTGTTCACCTATATAGAGATCTAATTAATTGGGTAAAGTTTAGTCTCATGAGATTTTATGGGAAACAATCTTGGTTGTTAGCCTTGAATCATGCTCCATGTGAAATGGTCTTCGTGGTTAATCATGACTTATGATCCTCTATGTGCAATGAGCCTTAAATTTTGCTCTAATATGTGCGATGAGACTTGAATCCTACTAAATTCATGTTTTATGGAACTTCCACATTACAATTATTCCATCATTATAAGATCCCATGTTTTATATGTTTAGACTCCTTATGTTCCATGCATTTTTATATCATTATGTTATGACTTCTAACCCATGTGCTAAGATTTATTTTTATGATTATTCCCTTACTGGTATTTTTAGCTCATCCATTTTCTCATGTTATCCCTAGGATATCCTATAATGAATTATGAGTACAATGGAAGTTATGATCTCATTATGATGATTAGATAAATAATTTTTTTATTTAGTCCCATGTTTTTAGTTTTATATACCTAGTATTCCAAGACACTAGACTTTACAATCCGTGTCTTGTAATTTGATGTTTAATTAATCTTAAAAACATGTAATATTATGTGATAAAGTATAGGGTTTCTATAGCTGGTATCAGAAGAAAAGTTTAGTTATTTTTTGAGATTAGGAATAAATCACTTTAGTAAGAACATTAGGGATACCACTATGTATAAAAAACATACCTAAATTTTGGTAAGTATAGAGTAAGTGGTTTATCAAGTAAATACATACATGTATGGATACTACAAGTGGATTTGGTTCTGGCATAGATATACCATGTAGTAACAACTCCGATAAGGTGTTCCAGGCTTAACTCAGGGTATCCTCGTATATGAAAATATGCCTTACTGTGTACCTGGTTTGAAACTCCAATGGGATATACTTCGGTAAATTCATAAGCTCATTATGAAACATTATTAAGGGAAAAAAATAAAGGCCATAAGAATATATGTTATGAAATAGATCATGGATAACCTAGATTTAAACCTATGAAAACACAAGTAATGATATAATTTTCCCTTACAATTTTATCCCTTTATGGTCAAAGTTTCCTTTTATGATTATTATCTAAGTATTCAATCCCCCTAATTTCACTTTGTTTTTTATTTAATAGAGGTAAATAAAATAACACATTCTAACAATCAATGTGATAGGTAATGTGATGATTTCCCTAATTATATTCTGAATATTATGGGAATGGGTGATCAAAACTTTATGGTTGTACTCGCTCAACTGGCTGAAGTATTGAATAATAACATGAATTGTGTGGAATATCCTCCTCCAACAAAAGAGAAAGTTTCCATTGAATCCTTCATATGGAAAAGGACTCCCATGTTTAGTGGATCTTATGATCCCATTCTCATGAAACAATGGATTAACACAATTGAAATTATAGTCTATATCCTCTAGTGATTAGAAGAAGAAAACGTTGTGCTAGCAGTCTATCATTCTGATGGGGGAAGCTCATCAGTGGTAGAAAATAATCAAGAACACAAATTACCTAGAATAAATTGATTCGATGGAATGGGAATATTTCAAGAACATATTTTTCAATAATTATTTCCCCCAAACTCTCCATCTCAATATGAAAAGGTAATTCCATGAACTTAAGAAAAAAGATGATGAGTCTATTAGGGCGTATAAAGATAACTTTACAAGGATTGAAAGGTATAACTCTGACTTTTTCATTAACACTAAAATTAAGGTGGATTGTTTTGTTAGGGACTAAATATGAGTCTACAAAAAGGGATGGTGATTCGAGATTTTGATAGCTATAAGGAGATTGTCTATTGTGACCTTAAGGTTGAAATGGAGATAGGAGACTCTCGGTGGTCTTGTGGTCCTGGTAAAAAAGAGAAGAAAATGGAGTCTAACCTGGGTGGATCAGTAAGCAAATACCATGATGGAAATAAGACTGAACATCCCACATGTCAAAATTGGGGGAAGAAGAATCCTGAGAAATTTTTAAAGGGAAATAAGAAACACTTCAAATGTGGAAGAATGTGGCATCTGACTAGAAAATACTGAAGGGATATGAATAATTAAACTACTGTGGAAGAAGAAAGGAAGGTTTAGATCAACAATTATCATGTAGTGTGGTGTTTCAACTACAAGAAACATGGTAATTTTTCAAATCAATACCCTAAGCGCGGGGTTGTTTTAGGCAATGAACAACAACTTCCAAGGAAACAGGGAAGGGAATATGCTATCACTACTGCTGATGTGGAGTATAAATATGATTTAGTGAAAGGTACGCTAGTTAATCATTCAATAATAGTGAATTTACTATTTGATTCTGGTTCTATGCATTATTTATATCATGAAAGTTTAGTATAACTATTCATTCACCACCTCAAAATTTAGATGTTGAGTTATTTGTGAGAACAAAAAATGGGATGTTATTGCATCCAAAGTATATAACTACTCCCAATTTAATTTTTGTGGAATGAACCTCCTATAAAATACTATCATACTTCCTTTTGTGGAGTTTGATACCATATTGGTCATGGATTGGCTATCTCTATACAAATTCAACATTGACTATTAGGAAAGGGAGATCACTCTTTGTGTCCTAGAGCATCCTCCAATCCTGTATAAGTGTAAAGAGGAGAATGAATCTATTTTAGAATTATTGTCTCAAGTGTGGATACTAATACCTTATGAGAAAGAATAACTATATCAAATGATTGAGACAGAAGAGAGAATCATGCTTGAAGACATGCCCATTGTGAGGGATTATACTAATGTGTTCTCTAAAGAGTGGCATGTTCTTCCTCCTGATCAATTGGTTGAGTTATCAATTGATTGTATTCCTAGATCTCTTCTTTTATCAAATAAACCTTATAGAATGGCCACTGTTGATCTGGAAGAGATAAATAAGCAGTTGTAGGAAATATGGAGCAGGGTTTCATATGCCTAAGTGCTTCACCATGGGTTGCACCAGTCCTCTTCATTAAGTAGAAGGATGGATCAATAAACCTCTTCATTGATTATCATGATCTAATTAAAATCATGATAAATAACAAGTATACCCTACCATATATATATGACTTGTTTGATCAACTATGCAGGGACAATTATTTATCAATGGTGGACCTTCGGTTGGGATATCACCAATTAAAGGTGAGGAAGGAATATATTTCAAATGCTGCCTTTAGAATGAGGTACGGAAACTATGAGTTCATAGAGAAAACCTTCAGACTCCCTAATGCTCAAACAATTTTCATGGATTTAATAAATAGAGTATTTAGTGATTACATCGAAAAAAAATTTGTAGTCATTATCTATGATATTCTGATATACTCAAAGAGAAAGGAGGAACATTGGGAGAATTTGAATAATGTGATAAAGACTTTGAGAAGGGATAAATATTATGAAAAGTATAATAAATGTGAGTTCTGTATAGAATAATTATCATTATTTGGTGATGTTATCACCAAAAAATCGATATATGTAGACCCTCCAAGATAAAAGAAATTGAAGAGTGGCCCAAGCCAACATCTGAAATAGAGATCCATAGTTTCCTTGGCCTAGATGGGTATTACTAACAATTTTTGAATAAATTATTATGATTTTCATACCCAATGACCAAGCTGACATAAAAGGGATTGATTTTTTATGGACTTAATAATGTGAGGAAGTCATTAAAGATCTAAAAAAATATTATCATTGCACCATTACTCACACTCTAGAAAAGTGGAGAACTATTTATGGTATACAGTGATGCTCCAAAAATAGTATTAGGATGTGTACTAATGAAAAAAAGATAATGTGATATCCTATTCCATAGGGAAATTTAAAATTTAGGAGAAAAAATATCCCACACATGAACTGGAGTTGGCAGATGTGATCTTTATACTGAAAATTTGGTGGCATGAAGTCTATGGGGAGAAGAGTGAGATATATATTAATAAAAAGAGTCTCAAATATATATTCACAAATAATAATCTTAATATGCACTATAAAATATGTTTAGAACTAATTAATTATTATGAATTCTCAATCCACTACCATCATAGTAAGGTAAATAAGTTAGAATATCCTCCAAGTAGAATGGATCCTGCATCTTTATCGATGATGAGAATTGAGAAGGATCCAATATTCTTATATTTTCAAATTATAGACATGAGAATCATTAAAGGAGTAACCTCAACAATCATTTCTCAAATTATTACTCAACCATCCCTCATGGTGAAAATAAAGGATGCTCAAATAAATGATGTGGAAAATAAGAAATGGGTGAAAGATATCAGAAATGGAAAATCCTCTGAGTTCAAGATTTATAAGGAAGGAGTTGTAATATTTGGGTCATGACTATGTGTAAAATCCAATCTATAGATAAGGAAAGCACTTCTGAATGCCACACATAGATCATCCTTCTCAATTAACCCAGGGATCAAAAATATGTATCGAGATCTCTGAGGGAACTATAGGTGGGAAAATATGAAGAATAATATTGCTGAATAGACATCAATGTTCCTGGTATGGCAACAAGTGAAGGATAAAATACAATAGTATAAAGGGATGACGAAACCACTACCTATATCAACATGGAAGTGGGAGAACGTTACCATTGAGTTTTTCACTGGAATTCCAAGGATATCCAGGGGAAATAATTCCATATGGGTCATTATAGATCGTCTTACAAAGATAGCTCACTTTAACGCAATTTGAGATGAATTCTCACTGGATAAAATTGCACCGATATATATCAAAGTGGTGGAAAGGAAACATGGAGTACCACTATCGATTGTATCCGATCTATATCTGATATTCACCTCAAAGTTCTGGAAAACTCTCTGACATTATCTAAGCCCAGAGATGAAATTTATTACGGCCTATCATCCTCAAACTGATGGAAAATATGAGCAAACTATTCATACTATTTAAGATATGTTGACAGAATATTCTATGGAATTAAATGGAGGATGGGACTGACATCTTCCACTGGTCTAATTCTCCTACAATAATAGTTTCCACTCTAGCATCCAAATGGATCCATATTAATCCCTTTATGGGAAAAAGTGTAGAACACCAACATGATTGAATGAAGTTAGTGATCATAAGATTCTAGTACATAAAATGGTCTAAGAAATGGAGGAGAATGTTAAAACCATTCAAAAACACATCAAGACATCCTAAATACAACAAAATAGCTATGAAGATGATCGTCGACGAGACCTTGAGTTCAAATTTGGAGACATGGTATTCCTTAGAATATCTCCATGGAATAAGTTCATGACATTTTGGAAGAACATAAAGCTATGTCCTAGGTACATCATACCCTTCTAGATTCATTATAATGTCAAATATTTGGCCTATTGACTAGCACTTCCACCTACAATGTCTAAAGTACATGATGTATTCCACATATCTCTCTTAAGAAAGTACATAATATATCCATCACATGTCATATCTTCAGAGGTGGTATAGTTGGAGAATGATATTTTTTACGAGGAGTATCCAGTGAAGATATTTGATCATGTGTATAAATTTATATGAAACAAGATTACTCAATTGGTCAAAGTACTATAGAAAAACCATAAGTATGAAAAGGAAAATTAGGAACCAAAGGAAGTGATGAATGAGAAATACACACACCTATTTTTATCCTAGAATGTAAAACTAAATTTCAAGTGACAAATTTCATAAGGGGGGAAGAATTTGATGACCCAATGTTTTATTAATGGATTTACCTCCTTATAATTATTTTTTATAGTATAGTCACATAATATTGCATATATAATACAATACAAACTTTCTAAACGAATAACGAGTGAAATAAAAGGTATCTCTAGAAGTAAAGGAACACGTACTGATGAAATAGTAACTTGACATTTAGAATATTAATATAAAACCTATGAATTGTAAACCTGAAGGTTTATATAGGTAATATTCATTAAATCCTTTAGGATATCTTAGAAACATGCAATTCATGCCTCATATTTCTAGTTTTTTTCCTATTAATTCTTTAAAAAATGCCTCAAATCCTCATGAATGCATGTTCGACAACACAAGTTCCTTCCCAGTTCCCAATAAGTATGAGATACCATTTTTTTAGTATGGTTGGAACATAGTTAATTGTTTATAATATAGTTTTTAATGTATATACCCAAATGGACATTGAAAGATGTATATAACTCATCATCAAAATTACCATGTATATCAAGGTATAATTTCTCCTTTCATTAACACAATTCCACTATGATGTATAAGGATGAGTGAGTTCATATATAATCCAACATGCTCGTAGAAATTCAATGAAATATTGGTTAAGATATCCACCCCCTTGATGATATTGTATATTTTTTTATTTTATTAATAGGTTGATTATCTACTTCACTATTGAATTTATCTAATTTATCAAAGGATTTATAATTATACTATAACAACCTAAACCTGTACACCAGGATATAGTGTTAAATGATTAATCATGACATACTATATTTGATTCCATCTAAGGCATTGAAAATTTAAAGTTCCATAATAGAAATTTCAAAAAAAAACACAGAGTCACTTACAAACCCAATACATTTTAGGTTCATATTTTTATAGAATTAGGAAAAAAAAATACATAACCAAATCGATGGGTTTATCATAAAATTAAAATTTTCCCATTAGACCCATATTTTCTTATTTCATAAGAAGACTTCAATATCTTACACAAAATTCTATACACATGTCATATGTCCTACTATTCTTCAAAACCTATAAAAATGGAAACATAAGAAGGGTGAGATCAAATTCTCAACATGTATAAACATAAGAATTAACAATGAAAGATAATAAGAGATAATAAGATGATTATATATGTATGAGTACATAATCAGAGTTATTGGATATAACATGAGAGATTCATACCCAAAAAAACATAATGTAGACATGTTTGAACTTCTTAACTCAACAATTCTATAAAACAACCATATAAGAAAGAATAACAGAATTATCCATAATATTAATTGATTTTAATCTCAAAAAATAACTTACTTAAAATTAAAATAAACTTATTTTCCTAATTTTTTTCATAGAAAATTTCATAAGTAATAATGAAATAAAAATCACAATCTTGAAGGTTACATGACAGGTCATAATCATATCATTATTTCAATCACCCTTACAATGAAATAACCTACTCTGTTAATTCCATATTCTCCATAAGAGTAACATATATCCAATTAAATCTATCCACTTCATAGGACGGAATTATAAAAATATAAATCCATAAAATTTAAAAGAGTAACTTAAAAAACATTCACCATTCATTTATATCTTAAATAACCTATTAAAAATAAAATAATTTCATGAAAATTTCCTTAAAATACCATCAAAATCCATCTGGAGAAAGAAGGCAGATGATATCATTAGAACATATCCCTATTGAATCAAAATAATTATTAAATGATATTGAAATAGAGGAAAAAGAACTTTATAAAATCATTTGAGATATACTTTTTCAAACTAGATGAAATATCCTTTTATTTTTGTAACCCTTTAAAAAACAAAAATTTAATAGAATAATAGGAAATATATTTTTCTTGAAAAACTATGTAAAATTATAAAATAATATTAATAATGATTAAAGGATATGGTTTTTAAAAACTCTATTCAATCCATAAATGATAAGAAATATTATTTTCACACTTTTGTAAAGAATGTCACATGTAAGTCCTCTAGAAAATGTTTTACAATATTCATTTTAATAAATTTTTAATAATTTAAAAAGTAATATAAATGAATTGAATCAAAAATATAATAATATATAAAAACTTATGTAAAATAAATTTAATAATATATATGTTGAGGGGAATGTTTTTAGTAATATACATCAAAACATTTAAAGTAAAGATATATAATTAAACCCCTTACATATTTTATAATTAATAAACATTTTCAAAGAAATAACTTAAGAGATAACATAAAATATTATTTTTATAAATAAATTAATGATTTTATATTTCAAATAGGTACTATATACACCCTATAACTAAATATTGGGGAATAATTCGAAACATGTATCAGAGAATGATGTTTGAGATGAGATACCCGTACAACTTTGGTAACTCTTAAATAAAAAAGACACTGAATGAAGAAAAATAATATGATTTTGTAAAACCTAAAATTTCCATGAAATAATAGATAAAAATAAATTCATGGGGTAATAATTACATCATATAAAATAAATTATGGTGTTCAAAATGTAACATGTATCAAGAAATTGAATTTGAGACAAAAAACCCTTATAGTGCTCGTATCATTTGAAGCGAGAATAAATCAAAGAAATGATTATGAGTAAAAAATAAAAATACACATAAAAAGTGTAAATAAAACATAGAAAAAAAATTGGTTCATAAAACATATAATAATCCCATAACATAATCAATTATGAAGTGATATAACCATTAAAAGGAAATTAACATAAAAATCCCCTTAACTTAGTCTTCCACTAGGAAAACACTTTCTAACCTCCAATTTAATAAATTTTGAGTTATTATAAATATATAATATAACCGTATTCATAATTATATTACAATATATCATTCACTTATAATTTGAAAATACCCATTTATTAATTAATATTTGATAAAAAACAATATTTACGTGTGAACTGTCCCATTTCCCATCCATGTTTTCATTAATAGGTTTCATTCCATGCCCACATTCATTTTTTAATCACCTAAAAAATGGTCATTATGTTGTTATATATGTGTTTGATAAGATTATATAGTTTCATGGTCATTTAAAGTAACTTATGGGGATTGTTTTTATGGAAAGCATAAACATCTTGTTTTTTAAAAATTCAGATTCCATAAAATGAATTGATTTCATTAACAAATAAATAGACACACAAATATATATATATATATATATATATATATATATATATCTATGTGTGTGTGTGTGTGTGTGTCTATTAATATTATATAATAATTAAAAAAATCTTAAATTTTTTTATAAAATATTATTACCATTATAGAACATTCCTTTTCCATTCATGAAATCATCATTATAAAAGCATTCAAAAAATTGGTAAAATTGATAAAAACAATAAAAAAATATAAATGTTGAATTAGTAATAATATGTTATTGTATAATTTTTAGTACTAATTAAGGATATAATCATTTCTGAGGGGGGTGAATTAGTTCTGGGTACTTTTGAACCAATTAATACTTTTTATCCCTTTATCTATTAGACCTATTAGGATATTGGTTCTCTTGTTGTATATTTAATTTAATATGGAATTATTTGAAAGAAGTTAAAGGATGAAACATGTTTGTTACAAGTTTTACTACCCAATAATAGTATCTAGTGCTTACAGTGTATGTTGGTGACAAATACACTATAATGGGGTTTTAAATAAAGTGGTTTGGATCGAAAATAATCTTAAAATCATGTGTTGTTGCCTACAATTTAGGAGTGGGAAGATAGAAAAATAATCCTGATTCCTTATATTGGTGATGACATGGTTCATAAACATATCCTTTTAGGTGTTTATATGTTGGGAAAAAAATCCCTCAAGTTAATAATACTACATTTTTGGGTTGGTTGTGTAACATCCCAGGTAAATAAAGAATATGAAATTTTCATATTTATTAATATTTTTTAATTAAATATTAATTTTACATTAAAGGGGATTCTATGTATAAAAGATTATTCAACTCTCAATAATGGGTTTCTTTAAAATGTTATGTTGTACCCAATATTGAGTTATACCGAAAAATAATATAATAATATTATTTTTTTAAATTGTAGTTAATGCCTAGTCATTGTATTGGAAGAAACGAACAGAACTAACTAGAATATGGTTATACATGTTTTTTAAATGACTTTACATTTATAAAATAAATTTTAGAGGCTTAAAATAATAATGAATTATATTTTAAGCATGAAATATTCTAATATTCTTTAAAAGATCATTTTACCTCATTTTAATGAAGAAAATTTTTTAAATCTAGTTTTTGTCACTTTTATATGTTTTATTTGAAAAAATTAAAATTCCCTTTTATAATCAGGACATCAAAATTTACTTTGGATTAAATTTTGGTATTTTTATGATAAAGCTCATTTTTTTAATGAATAGTGAAAAATACTGTATTTTAATTCCAAATTTCCTTTTAATAAAATTTATTTATTTGGTTATATTATATTTTTAATTGGTTTTAGAGTGTAGTTAGATTATGTTTTACCATTTAATTCAATTTGGGTCATTGTAAGTAATTTCACATTGAAATTGGACATTAACAAGTGTCAATCTTTTGGTAGTTATTATTTCTTAAAGACACGTTTTTTGTTTTAACTGCGGGAATTAATTTTAAATTAATTTATTCCACTTCTGTGTTTTAGATTCGTAAAAATAGATTCCATATTTGGAATCATGAGTTACAAATTTTTTAAATAGGAAAATTGTATTTTTAGACATCATGAATATTTACTTTGGTAAATATTTTATTTACCATGGTTAAAGGGTAAATCTGGTAAATAAGGGTAAAATAATAATATTATAATAATATTAATTACACTAAAATGTCTCCTAAACCTATTTGTTGATAAATTTCAGACCATAGTCATCCTTGGGTCTATTTTGGGGCCCCATGGAGCCACTTAAGGGTGATATTGACACGTTATATTAATTAATTTAAAGTAAAGGAAAAAATGACATAAACAAATATCTTTTTGTAAAACAATTTTTCCATGAGGTTATATAAGTTATATTTTAGACTATAAATATTAATTAGTAATATTAAAAGATTTAATACATCATGGTATTTTATTTATAGTTTTTAGACATCAAATAAATAAAATTATTTATGACACAATAATGATGTAGTGTTTACCTCATTAATGAATGATTTAAATAAATAAAATTATAAAAATTAAAACAGTATCCAAAACCTATAAAATTATTATTTGATGATTTTATTTCAAAAATTAGTCATATTATCTTCTACTTTAATTAGTTTTTGACCTTTAGAAACTGAATATCATTATATAATAAAATAATATTTTCAAACTTTTCTAAATAGCCCTCCTCCCCCTTATAAGAAGCTATGACCTCTAACCCATTACTCAAACCTCTAAAGCTCCTTGGACCATCCAAAATATTCCCAATTAATCTCCCTACATCCCTATATTACACATAGAATCATTACCATAGGAAAAAGTCACTTCAAGAAATCCTTTTGGTTCAAACCAAATAGAGTTACCTGATTTAAATGTAACATCTTCTCGTAAGTTCTTTTATTTTATTTTAGTTTTACAACCCTCTAAACTATATTTATTAATTTATTTTATAACAACACCATTATAATCAATATAATATGTTTTTTTATGATAAATATTCAAACTACACTACCACACACCTTCATCTAATGGATACGAACCTGCTGTTTCTGTGGACAACGAACTGCAACCTCACAAAACGATGATTATTCAAATATCTCCAACCGCCTCTCATGGTGGACATTATGATGGAACTTTATTTATATATGATATATATTATCTTTATGTTTTCTCTATGATTATGTGTTTTTTATTTACAAACATACCTTTATTCTTTCCAATAAGTGTAAACACAATAATTTCATTTGAGGAAGTGCAGACTACCGCCCCCTCAAGGTGATATGATTCATTCATGACATACATAGAACATATAAAGGATGGATTTATGAAATTATATAACATATATATCATATGATACTGGAATTATAATATTCCTATGTATCATTATTTTTTCATTCCATTAAATATGAAATAGAAATGAAAGTAGCATTCATGCATACATACGACTTACTATCTCCATGAACGGTGCATTTCATTTCTTATCTCTAAAAGTCATGTACTATTATATATATATATAAACACTCGATATATGTGATATATATGATATCTAAATCACTAATATCATTCAGGAGATAATGGAATATTTACCAAAGGGATAACGTGTACTTAAAAGAAGTTCAATTTTTACTCAAGTTCCGAACATCAAAAAAATGTTTGGTATGAACTCAAATAATTAACTAATTGTTGTAGTAGGGTAATAAGTGATATAAAAGGAATAATAAAATTTAAAATGGTTCTTAAGAAAGTATAAATTAACTTATGTTTATAATTAATAAAGAATAAGGAACATACAAGACAATTCAGACTTCAGTTAAGGGGTTATCTCACTTTTAATTCTGTGAGACTTCCATTGTTCGCCACTTATTTATTGCATGTGGTGTATTTTGAATTTATATTTGATATATAATATCATGATTCTTTTTATATCCATTGTCTTCTGTGATTAATTTTGTGTTTATTAACTTTTGGTCATATAGCTCGATTGATTACAACGTGGTAACGGGTTTCCATCTCACTTTTTATTCCCATGAGATTCATGCTATAATTGCCACAATTTACTTTTTTGTGGTATATATACTTCCCATTATTGTATTATTTGTGTAATATAATTTAATTTATGGGTATTTACGTCTTCATTGTATGATCCTTATTTCATGGGGTGTATGTTTCGTATGTTACCAAATCAACAAGGGAACCTTTCACCCTCCCCCTTTTAAAATCCTTCTTTTTGTTATGTCTTTTAATTTACATATTATAATGTTAGGATATGTTATTCTATATCCTTATTGTTTTAAATTTTATTTCCAAGTGATGAGATACCTTTTTATCTCTCATTATCTCATTTTCTAAATTTTAAAGTGACTTTATTAGGCTGTCGAAGTTTTGTAAGAGAACTTCTTAACCCAATTTAAATTGTTTGGGTTAATATTCTTCTTATTGATTATGTCATGATATGAATATGTTTGAATGAACTCTAATTGTTTTACAATTAATATCCACTGATTTTGGGTTTATTCTTATTTGTCACACATAATTATTTCATTGATTTGTCCTTAATTTAATTATACGATATTTGCAAGGGAGTTTGTCTCAACTTACATTCCATTGAGAATTATTTGTTGTTATACACCAATTTAATTTTATATTGTGTATATACATTCCATTGACATATTATATCATTAATCTCTTTATTATCATGATAATATAAGCTTTTATTAATTTTATTACTCAATTATTTGTATTCCAGCATCTCTTGTTTGGATAAGAACTCTTTCACTAAAATATCATTTTAAATGTTTCAAAGATTTATTCTTATAAATATTTCTAATTAATGTCCATGTTTTAAATGTGGTTTTAAGGATTTATTTATATGGACGTTAATGTTTTGAAATTAAAATGTCTTTCAAAAGTTTCAAAGTGGTATGGTACACATTGATTAAAAAATCTATTTATTAAATGTTTTAAATTGTTTTAAAAATGGTTTTGGAAAAGCATTGATTTTGTCAACATCTTGAAATGATATATTGTGATTGGAATGTGGATATGTTATATTTAATTTATGATTGTGTTATAGGTTGTTATTATATTATGGTTCTTGGGCATTGTTTACATATAAGGGTGGTTCTGTGATAAACCTAGGGCGGGTGAGCCCGAGATAGCTCTCCAATGCATTGGGTAACTTGATAGAGGTAAACATCAATGTTTCTCTTAAGAGATTTAGGGAATATACTGTGATAGGTATTCCAAACTTAACTCCCTACATAGCTATGATATTTACAATGTAATTATGATATGGATTCCATAAGTAACCTTTATAATATATGATTTATATGTGTTATTCATAAATTTTATGATTTCATAAGGCATGTTATGATTGAAATATATGGTTTCGTTGTTTTTTATTTATTGATGAGCCAATATTTTCCTTCCTTATTTTATAACCCATACTGACCTTTTTATTCTATTCCCAAGTTTTTGAAATGTTTTACACAAGACTTAAAGATGAATAAGGTCAAGGATGGGATCAAGGAGAAGTCATACTATCTAAAACATATAACTAGACATGTTTCTTTTTAAGAGTTTTTATTTTAAGAAAAATTGATACTGAGTAGTAGTGTCTACATGTTATATTACAATTGTTATATATTAGTTATGGCCTAATTCTCTAAAACTCTAAACCTAAGAAGACCCTCAATGTTAATTCTTAACATAATTCAAGATTATATAATGTTTAAGGTTGGGGCCTTATATTTGGTATCATAGGTCAGTTTAGACAACTTTAGGGATTATGAGTTTTTGTTAAACACATGGTTAGTCCCTATGTATATTAATTTAGTTAAATTATTGTTTTATAACTTTTTTAGATCAAGGAAGGTTTATTACAAATGGAAGGAGAAGGATCTCAAATGACGTTCTTATCTCTTCTTGATGACATGATTGAAATAATTATTGCAAAGTCATGTTCAGATGATTGTGAAACTTTTTTTAGCATACAACTCACTTGCAAGTAGTTGTTTGAGATATCAAACACCTCCACTATACCTCAATATCATTGTGGATCATGAGTTGTATTTAATCAAATCATATTTTCTAAATATTCTAATATTTTCAAGAAAGGTAAATATTATCAAGGAATTTTCAAATATTTTACCTTATCAAAAGATTTTGAAGCATATTATGATTTTGAAAAAGGTACAAAATAAGAAGACCCTTGAAAAATATATTTATATTTTATTTTACAATATAGTCTCTCATCACATACTTATGGTATTTTAAAAGAACCATTGATTGAATGTTTCAACTCAAATTCAGTCTGACTGTTTTATAAAAATCATGTTGTATCAGATGTTTTGAAATTATATGTCATACAAGATTATTTTCCAAAACTATTTTTCTATGAACTCCTATATGGCCCAAGTTGAACAAGGTGTATTTGGATAAAGAAAGAAAATTATTTTGAAGGATCTCTAAATAATTTTTACAATTCATGGACCTTATACATCCATGAACAAGATGATGCTGAAACCATATGGACACCATGATCAAGGTATGACGTTCTTTATATTGGGAAAAGTTTTATTTTATCATACAGATGAAAAAAATGACAATATATAAGATATTGAGGTCTTAAAGAGTTGTGATGAAAATAAAAGGTATAAGAAAACCTTTGAGGTTAAAATATGTTAGAGTTATTTTTTAGTTTTATAAAAAGGAAAACCCTTAAGATGGATGAAAATCCATCACGTCTGGAAAGACTGTAGGAATCAAACCCACAACTGAAGGGAGAAAAGGGTGCATCGCCTACCACTAACCTACGTGAAGTTCCTGGTTAGTATGACTTATTCTTTTTAGTTAAATTATTTTATTGATCAAGAATATGTTGATTTTTGGAACTTATGTTTTATCAAATGAATATCCTTAGTATAGGAAAATGATTTGGTGATTAAGTGATAAAGTTTGTTTTAGAATAAATTCTCTCTTTTGGGAACACTATATGTTTAAGGAAAATATAATACTCTGGGATCAAATTTGTGGAGTAATGGTTGAAATTTTATTTTGGAAGAATCTATGTTTTCATTGTGAACATATAGAGATTTGGGATATTTATGGATACAATTAACCTATCATAGAGAATTTTTGATTAAGTGAATTAGTTTTCAATATGAGACTTTAAGAGTAACTGATGTTATTTGGAGATAAATTTTAATATTTACTATGGAAGACTATGTGATTAAATCCTTCTGAGTTTTGGGTTTCAATCTTTGTTTCGATTATATTGAAGGATTTTAAGGACTATTGTATATTGAATGGTCTTTGTTGAAATTTGGGGATTGTTTGTTCCATTTCGGAGATTAAGAGTAGTATTTCTTTTTTATAAATGATGATCCTTTTTGGGGATTATCTGATCTTGTACTAACCATTTTGGTTTTGGTTTATGTCTAAATATAGGGGAAATATATAGTTCATATTTTTTGGATTATGTGATTCTCAAGAAGTTGATTATAGCAATTTTAATGTGAACAAGTCATCTTGAATACTCATTGTTCGGAGAAAATATGAGTCTGTGGTAGAAATATAGTAAAGGATGAAAGTCTACCTGAAAAGTAAGTATGTTTTATTATGTTCATATTCAAGATCTTAAATAAATTCCTCAACATTATGAAAATAAACTTAAAACAAAAACGTTTTCTATTTACTTTTCTTACTGGGGAATCAAATACCATTTAACCCATCACATGTTTGTGATTTTCTGGTGGTTAACTTTCTCCTATTCATGTTTTCTATCACTCTCCATTAGAACTTGATGGTTTGTTTTCTCCTCTATATCCATGTTTTCATGCAATCCTAGTATCTGTTATCTTTAGTGACCTTTTTTCTTTTCTTTATTTTTTTTATGTGATAGTTTTTTACTCTTTTTCGATGTGGGACATTTAATGAAGTTTCTAAGCCCAATTCTAAAATTGCAAGGACGCAATTCCCAAAAGGGAGGAAGGATGTAACATCCCAGGTAAATAAAGAATACGACATTATCATACTCATTAATATTTTTGAATTAAATATTAATTTTAATTTAAAGAGGTTTCTATGTTTGATAGAGTACTCAACTCGCAACAACGTGTTTCTTTGAAATCTTATGTTGCACACAATGTTGAGTTATACAGGAAAATAATATAAAAATATTTTTATTCTAAATGGTAGTTAACACCTAGCCATTGTATTGTAGATAATGAACAAAAATTACTAAAATATGATTATAAATGTTTTTAAATTAATTTTACTTTTATCCAATAAATTTTAGAGGCTTAAAATAAGAATGAATCCTATTTTAAGCATAAAATACACTAATATTCTTTAAAATGTTGTTTTACTACCTATCGATGGAGAACCCTTTTTAAATATAGTTTTTGTCACTTTTATATATTATATTTTACAAAATAAAATTATTATCTAGAGTTTGGACATAAAAATTTACTTTGGATGAAATTTTGGTATTTTTCTAATAATGTTCATTTTTTTAATAAATTGTAAAAAATACTGTATTATAATTCAAAACAGCCTTTTAATATAATTTATTTATATTATTAGATTATCTTTTTAATTGGTTTTAATGTTTAATTAGATTATGGTTTTAACATTTAATCCAATTCTGGTCATTGGATGAAATTTCACTTTGAAATAGGACATAAAAATGTGTCAATCTCTTGATAGTTATTATTTCTTAAAAACACGCTTTTTGTTTTGACAATGGGGATTAGTTTTAAATTAATTTTTTCCACTTCTGTGTTTTAAATTTGGAAACATAGATTCCATATTTGGAGTCATGAGGTAAAAATTCTATAAATAAGTAACTTTTATTTTATACATTACGAATATTTACTTTGATAAATATTTTATTTACCATGGTTAAAGTGTAAATATGGTAAATAAGGGTAAAATAAATAATATTATAATAATATTAAATTACCCTAACATGTGTTCAAATCCTATTAGTTTGTACATTTCTGATCATGGGCATCCTTGGGTCGATTTTGGGGCCCCATGGAGCCACTTAAGAGTGATAATGACACTTTATATTAATTAATTTAAAGTAAAGGCAAAAATGACATAAACAAATATCTTTTAGTAAAATAATTTTTACATGGGGTTATATAATTTATATCTTTGACTATAAATATTCATTAGAATGGTAAAAATAATTTTTACATAATGGTAGTTTATTTATAATTTTTAGTCATCAAAGAAATAAAATTATTTATGACATAATAATGATGTAGTGTTTACCTCATTAATGAATGATTTAAATAAATAGGATTATAAAAATTAAAAAATTATCCAAAACCTATCCAATTATTATTGGATGATTTTTTTAGAACATGTGTCATATTATATTCTAATTTAATGAATTTTGGACATTTAGAAACGGGATATCATTACATAATAAAATAATATTTTCAAACTTTCCTAGAGAGCCCCTCCTCCCCCTTATAAAAAGCCACCACCTCTAACACATTAATCACACATATAAAGACCCTTTTCTCATCCAAAAATTTCCCAATTAATCTCCCCACATCCCTCTATTCCACCTAGAATCCTTACCTTAGGCAGAAGGCGCTTCAATAAATCCTTTTTGTTCAAACCAAAGGGAGTTACCCGATTTAAAGGTAACGTCTTCTCTCAAATTATTTTATTTTATTTTACTTCCTCGACCCCCTAAACACTATTTGTTACTTTATTTTATAAAAAACTTGTATCCTAGATATACTAGGTTGTTTTTATGAGAATTATTCAAACTATACTTCCACACACCTCCATCTAATGGATACGAATATACTATTTCTATGGACGGTGAACTACTGACTCATGAAACGATGATTGTTTAAATATCTTGAACCGATTCTCATGGTGTCCATTATTATGGAACTGTATTTATATATGATATATATTATGTTTATTTTTATCTATGATTCTGTGTTTTTTATTTACAAACATACCTTTATGCTTTCCAATATGTGTAAACATGATAATTTCATTTGAAGAAGTGTGGAATACCGCCCCTCAAGGTGATATGATTCATTAATGACATACATGGAATATATAAAGGATGGAATTATGAAATTATTTAACATATATATATCATATTATACTGTAATTATAATATACCTATTTATCATTAAGTTTTCATTCCATTAAATATGAAATATAAATGAAAGTTGCGTTCATGGGTACGTACGGCTTACCGTCTCCATGAACGGTGCATTTCATTTATTATCACCAAATGTAATGTACTATTATAAATATATATATATGAAAACTAGATATATATGATATATATGATATCTAAATCCTGAATATCATTATGGAGATAATGTAATTTTTACCACATGGACAACTTGTAATTAAAGGAAGTTCATTTTGGACTAAAGTTCCGAACATGAAAAAAATGACTGATATGAACTCAAACAATTAACTAATAGTCACCAAAAGGTAATAAATTATATAAAAGGAATAATAAAATTGAAATTTTTTCTTAATCATGTATAAATTAACTTACATTTATTATTCAGGAAGAACAAGAAACATATAAGACAAGTCAATTTTGAGGTAAGGGGTTTCTTATCTCACTTTAAATTCCGTGAGATTTACATTGTTGCCACTTATATATTTCATGTGGTGTATTGTGTATTTCCATTTGATATATACTATAATTATTATCTTTATATTCATGGTATTATGTGATTAACTTGGTTGTTATTATCTTTTGGTCATACGACTCGATTGATTACAACATGGTAAGGGGTTTCCATCTCACTTTTTATTCTCGTGAGATTCATGCTATAATTTCCACAATTTACTTTTTTATGGTGTATTTACTTCCCATGATTGTATTATTTGTGTAATATAATTTAATTTATGTTTATTTACATCTTCTTTGTATAATCCTTATTTCATGGGGTGTATGTTTCTTTAGTTAGCAATTCAATAAGGGAACCTTTCTCCCTCCTCTTTTTAAAAGGCTTCTTTTTGTTATGTCTTTTAATTTATATATTCTTATATTGGGATATGTTATTCTATATCATTATAATTCTAAATTTTATTTCCAAGTGATGAGATACCTTTTTCTCTCTCATCAAATCAATTTCTAAATTTAAAAGTGACGTCATTATGCTGTCGAATTTCTGTAAGAGAACTTCTTAACCCAATTTAAATAATTTTGGTTAAACATCTACTAATTGATTATGTCATGATATGAATATGTGTGAATGAAATATGATTTTTCTACACTTAATATCCACTTATATTGGGGTATTATTATTTTTCACACATAATTATGTCATTTATTTGTCTTTAATCAAAGGATATGATATTTGTAAGGGACTTTGTCTCAATTTACATTCCATTGAGTCTTATTTGTTTCTATACACCAATTCACTTTTATATGGTGTATATACATCACTTTGACATATTATATCATGAATCTCTTTATTCTCATTATATTATAAGCTTTTATTAATGGTATTCCTCAATTATTTTAATTCAAGCATCTCTCATTTGTTTAAGAATTATTTAACTAAAATATCATTTTAAATGTTTTAAAGATTTATTCTTATAAGTCTTTCTCATTAATGTCCATGCTTTAAAAGTAGTTTTAAGGATTTATTTATATGGACATGAATTTTTTGAAATTAAAATTTCTTTTAAAATCTTTAAAGTGGTATGTGACACTTTGATTCAAAAATTTCTTTATTAAATATTTTAAATGGTTTTGAAAATGGTTTTGACAAAGCATTGATTATGTCAATATCTTGAAATGATATATTTAGATTGGAATGTGGGAGTGTTTTCTTTCACTTATTATTGTGTTATGTGTTATGATTATATTATGGTTCTGAGGCATTGTTTCTGTATACAGGTGGTTCCGTGATAAACCTAGGGTGGGTGAGCCCGAGATAGCTCTCCAATGCATTGGGTAAGGTGATGGAGGTAAATGTTAATGTTTCTATTAATAGATTTAGGGAATATACTCTGATTGGTATTCCAAACTTAACTCCCTATATATCAGTGAAAACTACAATGTAAGTATGATAAGGATTCCATAAGTAACTTTTATGATTTAGGATTTATGTGTGTTATTCATATATCATATGATTTCATAAGGTATGTTATGATTGAAAAGTATGGTTTTAATGATTTGTATTTATTGGTGGGATAATATTTCAATCCTTATTTTATAATCCTTATTGAGATTTTTATTCTCATCCCAAGTTTTTGAAATGTTTTCCACATGACATAAAGATGAATAGGGTCAAAGATGGGATTAAGAAGAAGTCATGTTATCTAAAACATGGAACTAGACATGTTTCTTTTGAATAGTTTTTATTTTATGAAAAATGGATACTAATTAGTAGTGTCTACATGTAATATTAAAGAGAGCATCGTGGTGGTGAATAAAAGAGATTTTCAAGAGATAATTGCGGCAATGAAGAGCATTGTGAGTGAAGATTAATGGTGAAGGTGCAAAGGAATTGACTGAATGCTCCACAATTATTATGAGCTCTGCAATCCGAAAATTTCTGTGGTGCTTCGCGATATAGAGATAATTTCATTGGAAATTTTGGAGCTTTACCATTTGAGCTAACATGGTGATGACTATGTGCAGAAGGTTTTAGGGTTGGTGGAATCACCTATAAATAGACCTCAACTCCCTAGAGATAAGTAGAGAGTTTTTCAAGAATAAATTATTTCTCTCAAATCGAGAAGGAGGTTTGTATAGGTAGTGTGCTTCGTGAAAGATAGGAGTTTCACGGTGGCTAATATAGCTCCGAAAAAGTGTTGTGTTTTGTGTTGGCTCGGTGAGTTTCACAAAAAAGTCGCTTTGCAATGGATTGAGCTCTGTGGTGACCTTAGATTTGCGAAGGATTACTCTTTAGGAAGGCTTGAGCTCTACAAAGCAGTATGAACCGCGAGGCAGCAAGCTCTGTGAAGGTGTTTGCTTTACGAATAGGGAGGGACTTCATGAAGGCTTGTTTGAGCTTTGTGAAATTGGGAGCTTCGTGAAGTTCAGAGATTTGTGAACATATTTCCAAAAGTTGTTTCCCAGTGATCAGTGTCAAAGGGGTATTCATCAGTCGATAAAATTTAGACTTCAACATATCATCTACATACATTGAAGGATACACTCATTAGAGAAAATGAAGAGACCCACATGTCTCTAAACTCTGAGTGGATCTTCTAAAGAAATAGTGAGCTCACTTCAGTTAAGAGAGCAGTGAGTTCTCAAAGTGTGAATGGTTATAAAATAAGAGGGATGCTGAGTCTGCTTTGAACTTGTAAATAGCAGTGTGATTATAGTGGATTTGGTACATTGGCACATCACCGGTGTATTCTCCTTGGATGTATCCCAGTGAGGGTGGACCAAGAAAAATTTCTATGTACTGTGAATTATTTAAGGTTCATTAATACTCTACAATAGAAATGAGAGAGAGAATAGAGTTTTGTCTAACAGTAAAACAAGATCAAAAGGGGAATTTATTTTAATTTTCCATACCCTGATTCACCCCCCTCAGGGTATCTAGCCCAGTGGACCTAAAAATTGGTATTAGAGTGAAAGGTTAATATCTGTGGTTCTCTCTCAAATGGTGTTCACTAATCATAAATGGATTCTGATATTCGACGAGAATAATTTCCATCTATGCAAGAATCAGATGCAACACGACTTCCAATCTCTAGGAATGGATGAGTTCACAGTAGCAATGCATAGTATGGAATCCAATATTAAAAATGGTTCATTATCAGAAGTTGAGCAAAGATAAATGGATACTGACAGAAAGGGAATCAATTATTTAGGTGGATCCCTATCCAATGCTATATATATGAAGGTGATGTCATGAAAAACCTCACATTCTATGTGGGAAAATCTATTGAATATATATGAAGTAGATACTAAGGTCAGAGAATAAAATATGCAAGTGTTGTGGAACAAGTATGAAGATCATAGAATGAGCCCAAATGAGTTTTTTGATGCATTATTTGACAGGGTAAATGTGGTAGTGGAATACATATGAGGTATTGGTGAAGTCATTAAAGACATAAAGATTATGAATCGCATCTTGAGGAAACTTCCACCTCACTTCAATCTAAAGGTTTTGGTATTAGAAGATGAGGATATGAAAGAGATGACATTGGATAACTTTCATTGTACCCTTGTAGCCTATGAAATGCGAAATGATGATAATGATGTTGTGGAAAAGGGGAAATCTAAGGAGGTCGAATTCAAGGCCATGAAGAAGCTCACCATTGAAGATTATTATAAAGAAGAAGAGACAGATGAGGTGATGTCATTTTTTTCTTCAAATTTGCAAAGAGCAAAAGTAAGGTTCAAGGGGAAACTTCTACTAGCTTGTTTTCGATGTGGAAAGGTTGGTCATCTTGCATCAAGGTGTCTCAAACAGTTCCAAGAAGATAATAACATTTATGAGTTCAAAATTCCCAAGAAGAAGTCTTTAGATAATGGTAAAGGAAAGAAATTGTTCAAGTGAAATTTATTTAAGAATAAGAATATCCTCTCACAATATTATGACAATTCAGATGAGTCTGAGGTTGAGGAGGTTGAAGAGATAGAGAACTAAAAAGTTCATGGAGAAAATGCTATGCTGGAAGTTGTAGTTAGTACTCAGAAAAAGGAAGAAACCAACATTGATGAAGAATAAGAATTTTAAGGAAGAGATGATATGAAAGTGGAGTTATCGGCTTCTATTTAAGAGATAGATGTTTGAATAGCTAAAATAAAGAAAGCAGACAAATTTCTTTGGGACACCAAACTCTATATGCAGCAACAAGAAGAAGAGAATTCTGAGTTGATTGAAGAAATTGAAAAACTCAAGTCATCAACACTATAGGATACAGAATCGGTTAGTGTGTATAAAATCAATATTGAAGAATAGAAAAGGTAGATAGATGGATTGAATAACAAAATGAAAGATAAAGTCAATAATATTGATGAACATGATGGAGAAGGTGTCAGTCTGTGAAAAAGGTTTAAGGAAAAAGAAATCTACTAATTTCCAACACATTATTAGGAAAGAATATCATTCAGAATACTGAAAAGATGAAATATTAGCCTATTAGTTCAATAGGAAAGAAGAAAGAATCGATCTTAGATGTTATGGCTGATTTGGGGATTGATCAAAAATAGAAATCCGTCAAGGTTGATGTCAGATTGCAAGAACGCATTCCAAGGATGAAAATTTATGTGGGTATAAAGCATAATTAGAAAATTCAAGGAACTAAAGGAACTACTAGAACTACAGAAGTGACACACAGAAATGTTCCTTTAATCTGGTGTTATTGCTATGGAATGATGGGTCACCCATAAAATGTGTTTTCTATATCTTGAAGATATCAAAGGGCACAAGAAAAATGGTGGAAGCCAAACAGATAATGGTTCTCTTGAACATATTTTGGAGGACACTTTTTTGGTGTGGAGGATTTGGGAACTTGGCTAGATATTGTACATCGATCATACAGGGGAATGTGCCAATGCAAAATCAAAATGATCGCAAGCAACAAATCAATGAACTAATAGGTGATTTGAAGATGAAAAATATATTTGCAGCTTCACAAGATGAATCCAATCTATTATACTTTGAGAAAGATCAAAATTCTTAATCTATATAGAGTGTGAAGACAAAAATATGGACTATGAGGAAGTGAGTAGAGAAGGAAGTGGTTTTTGAAATTTCCCTTAAAGCATCTGACCGTTTTGGTGTGTAGATCCTTAATAGTGGTTGTCCAACTCACACGACAGGCAATAAGGATCTGGTTACAGGCATAAAATATGACAAAGAAGGATTTTTCAAGTTTGTAAATGATGAAGGCCTAATGATAATTGGATTGGGAAAGGCCAGGTTTGGGGGAAAGAAATAAGACGTGCTGATGTTTTGGCTGTAGAAGTTCTCAGTCACAATTTGCTCAGCATTACTCAACTGTGTGACTCAGGGAATTCTATATGGTTTACCAAGAATATGTGTGTTTTCTAGTTAAGATATGGTACAATGATCTTACAGGTAAAAAGGACAAAGAAAAATCTGTACTTGGTGATTGGAGAAGAAGATATGTGTTTTTTATCTAGAGAGGAAGAAAGCAAGTTGTGGCATAAATGAATTGGTAATCTATGTCAGCCATCCCTGGAAGATTTGGTAAAAAATGATGCATCTAGATACCTCCCTAAGATATCACGGGATTGTACCCACACATGTGATGCCTGACAAAAAGGGAAGCTCATCAGAAATATGTATAAGTAAAAGGAAAAGAAGTCAAAAAGAGTGCTCAAATTGGTCCATGTTGATGTTTGTGGGCCTATCACACCAAGATAAATTGATGGAAAGAGGTACTACATTCTTTTTATTGATGACTATAGAGAAATGTCATGGATATTTAGAATTTACCATAAGTCTGATGTGTTCAGCTGCTTAAAATAGTACCAGATGGAGTATGAAAGGATACTTGGATAGAAAATTCTGATGTTTCTTACTGACAATGGGATGGAATTCACAAATAGTCAGGTTGAAGACTATCTTGAGTAATACAGGATAAAGAATCAAATTTTCTTAGTAAGAACTCCCCAACAAAATGTAGTGGTAGAGAGGTGTAATCGGATCATCAACAACATGGAAAAAATTGTGCTTATATAAAAAGACCTACTAGAGAGGTTCTGGAAGGAAATAGTGTTGACATCGGTCTACATTTATCACATACCTATGTTGTGTCTGAAGAAATAAAATACTACATATGAGATGTGGTACCGAAATAATCCAATAGTGAAATAATTTCGAATCATTGATTTTAAGTGGTTCATTCTCAATAAGGAAAAATATAAGAAATTTGAGTCACGTGGAGATGAGGGTATATTCCTTAGCTACTCAGGAAAATGAATATCATACAAATGATTTAACAAAAGGCTGGGAAAAGTAATTGAGATCAATGATGTCACTGTAGGGGATAATGAAAATATCATTTAATAGCACAGTGAACAATTTCCTGATGAAAGAGATGAGGAGGAAAGCAACACAGGGGGAGCATAAGTGGTTGATGCTGATTCAGAAGAAGATACTGATGATGATCATGGAGAAGAAAAATAGTATCTATACAGAAGCCAAGCAGTTGAGTTGAAATTGATAGGTAAAATATAATTTGTGATCAGTCATCCCTAGTTCAGAAAAGAAGAATGAAATCACTGTAGCAGCCATATTTCCTATCTTTGGTCTAGCCTAAATGCTTTGCTGATGTAGCTGAAGATGAAAACTAGTTTCAGGATATGAATGAAGAGCTAGACCAGATAGATAATAATCATACATGAGAGATTGTTTCGAGGCCAGCTGATAAGAACGCCATCAGGACTAAATGGATCCATCACAACAAGATTAATGAAGATGGAACAATGATTTGAAACTAATCACAAATATTGTGAAAAGGATACTCCTAGAAAGAGTGAATAAATGT
The DNA here is from genome assembly GCA_963277665.1 of Viscum album. Classification (NCBI taxonomy): domain Eukaryota; kingdom Viridiplantae; phylum Streptophyta; class Magnoliopsida; order Santalales; family Viscaceae; genus Viscum; species Viscum album. The sequence goes on along the minus strand of OY728133.1, from coordinate 1,402,981,559 downwards.
AAATTAGACATTTCCACCAGTTGAAAGGTTAGAGACAATCAAATTATTCCTATACATTGCAGTGCAATAGATTTTTAAAGTCATCCATATGGATGAAAAATCTGCATTCTTGAATGGGATTTTAGAGGAAGAAGTGTATATCGAGAAACCAGATGGTTTTCTCATTCATGAGGATGAAAACAAGGTTTTTCAGCTGAAGAGGACGTTATATGAGCTAAAACAAGCACCAATAGAATGGTACTCAAGGCTTTTTTAATATTTGAATAATATTGGTTTCCATCGTGGTGGGGTTGATTACAATCCCTATTTCAGAAACAATAGTAATCAAAGGATAATGGTGATGGTTTATGTCGATGACATAATATTTGGCGGATCAGATGAAGCACAGTGCAGACAGTTTTCTGAATTCATGAAACATGAGTTTGAAATGTCAATTATTGGTGAGTTGACATTTTTCCTTGGTTTATAGGTAACACAAGGAAGGAGTGAAACATTTATCTCTAAATCCAAATATTCCAAGGAGGTTTTAAGGAGATTTGGGATGGAATATTACAAGGAAATGAAGACTCTAGTTTCTACCTGAATGAAACTATCAAAGGATGATGAAGGAAAGGGATTTAATAATACATAATACAAGAAAATAATTAGAAGCCTACTGTACTTGACCATGAAAAGGCCTAAAATTATATTCACTACATTCCAAGGAGCGAGATATCAAATTAATCCCAAGGAAAGCCACAAGCTTGTAGTGAAAGGAATACTTCAGTATATCAAAGGAACTATGGATTTCAGTTTGATGTATAATGAAAAATCTCTACAAGAGATGTTGGGATATACAGATACAGATTGGTTTGGTTCAGCGGATGATAGGAAATAAATTATAGGAGGTGATTTCTATCTTGCAGGATAGTGTATTTCTTGGCTAAGCAAGAAGCAATATTTCACTTCATTGATCACTTCAGAATCTGTGTATATTGCTTCCATTGAAGCAGGCACATAGTTATTATGGATGAAGCAAAAACATGATGATATGGGTGTTGAAGTGAAGTCTTTGATCGGAATCTAGTGCTATATTTCATAGGCTATAAATCTCATCAAAAAATCCCATCCATCACTCAAGGATGATGCACATTGAGCTAAAGTATCATTTTATTAAAGAAAATGTTGAGAAGGGAATTGTGAAGTTGGAGTATGTGCCTACAGAGCTACATGTTTAAGAAATTCTAACAAATTCCATACCCAAGGAAGCTTTTGAGAGGCATCGACTGGATCTAGGAGTTCAGTCGACTCCCCACGCATGAAAAAGTGTGTATGTGGGACCCCTCCCCTTCTCCTCGTGGTATGGTGTGTTTTTCCCTAATGTGATGATATGTGTTCTCTACTAATTTACTGACCAAAAAGGGGTGACCTTTGGGATCATTGACAAAGGTGGAGAAATTTTTCCTTAAGAGGGAGAAAATGTCTTAGTAAAAGACACAGGGAGAAGCTGACAGGTGGAGTAACGAGATAGGGGGAGAGCAACAAGATAGAGGGAGTATGAGTTTTAAAATCACTACAACAACTATGGATTTTATCAGCGCTAAAAAATTCCTTTAACAGTACTAAAGAAGAATTGTTAATGCCGGTAAAGATAAAGGGGGGGTCCCATTTATCAGCACTTTTTTTTAGCACTGCAAAAAGATAAAAAATTTATAAAAATTAAAAAAATTAAAAAAAATTAATAAAAATATGTAAATCAAAGGGGTATTTTAACAGCGCTTCCCCCCCATTTATCAGCACCCCACCCCACCCACTCCCCCACAAGCCCCATCCATGATGCCCCACATTTTATCAGCGCTTTGTAGACCCCTTTAATAGCCCTATATCCCCCCCCCAAATTCACCCATGCGCGCGCCCCTGCCTACCTCCACCAGGTTTTGAACTCAAGACCTCCCCCAAGAACGCTAAGCCTTTACCACTCCTCTAATTTGATTTTTTCTCCAAATAGTTATATATCTATTTATATATATATAGTTATATTTATTCATTTATTAATATAAATTTATATAGTTGTATTAATATATATATACATATATAGTTATATTTATATATTTATTTGTATATTAATATATATATAGTTAGTTATATTTATATATGTATATATGTATATATTTATTCGTATATTAATATTAAGTTATATCTATTTATTTATATATATTTATATATATTTTTTTCTCCATATATTTATTTTTTTATTAATATATATTTATAATATTATTTTTCAATACAATTATAAAATATGTTTTGTTTTGCGTGTGTGTAAATAAATATATATATACAACACACACACACAAAAACACACACATATATATATGTGTGTGTGTGTGTGTGTTTCTATAAGTATAATTATACATATTTATATATATATATATATGCATATACAAATGTTAGAATATATATGTATATATATATATATATTAGTTTGTTAATATATAGGCACACACAAATAGACACACACACATTATATAAGTATATATAGTTAGATTAATATATAGGTATATAAATATTTATATATTGGTATTTAAAATAAAATGGATTTTAGTTATTATTTAGATAAAACTAATATATTTTATTTGTAAATATGTTTAATTATTTATTTAAAAAATTAATTTTTATGTGTGAATATATAAAAAAATATGTATATATTGTTATATATTTGATTATAAATAGCAGTGCATTATAAAAAATGATAAAATTGTAAATAAATAATATCAATTGAATGTAATACCTTAGAATAAATTCACCCCCACCAAAAAAATCCAATAATACCCCCCTTAAATGAGGCTAAAAATCCACAAAATGTTAATAAATCATAGTATCCAGACTAAAAACTCGGTTTTGGAGGCCTTATGGTTCTTTTGGCCTCGAAAAATGTGACCAAGGCTTTACCTAAGTCACCAGCATGTAGAGCTTGCCGCAAGCTTTGATTTGATATGTTGTAGAGCTCAAACGGGCACCCGGATCAAAAGTTATGGTGGTTTGAAGTTCGAGTTCCATTTTCAACTTATTTTAGATCTTTTATTAATTGTTTTGATTTTTTGTGTCTTCAAATTGATATTAACTGTTTTTTAATTGATAATAATTAGCAAATTATTAATTAAAAAAATTAATTTTTTATATGTAATTTTCACTAAATATCTTATATATTAAGTGTAACCTTATATTTATACTTATCTAAAATATATTTAAAATTATATTTAAAAATATATATTATATTTATATCAATATAACTATATCTATATATTCAAATATTAATATATATTTTTAATTATTTTTTTGGAAGTTGACCCTTTACCAGCGCTTTAAAAAAACGCTGCTAAAGACCCCCCTTTATCAGCGCTATTAAAAAAAGCGATGATAAAGGTACCCCCTTTATCAGCGCTTTTTCGTTAGCACTAATAAAAGGTTGGAGCTGGCCTTGCCCCGTTTTGTGGTAGTGAATATGACGATGTGAGAAGTGATCGATCAATGAATAGATATCACAACAGTTGAAGATCATGATAAATGCAGAATAGTGGCATTGGAATGGTGTTAGATGTTTTCTAGTGATCAGAAATTGGTATCAGTTTGGTATCAAAGATTGGTGTCAACAATGAAGTAATTCATTGATTAACTTTTCATAATACTCTTGTTTCTCATACTGAGCATTTCTCATGCTGAGAATTTCTCATGTGGGCTTAGAGTATCTGATGAGTGAATCTTTGATCTCTATCTAAATCGCAAGAGGAGAAGGATGGTAGATGATGGAAGGAGATTTACTGAAGAATCTAAGTGCAAATAATCATTATGAGAAGAGTTTTCAATAAACCCAAAGGGGGATATTGTTGGAAAAAATCCCTCAAGGTAATATTTTAGAATTTTTGGGTTGGTTTTGTTTGTTGACAATGTAGGTTTTCAGGGTGAATTTTCGAGTTCCATATATTTTGTTAACAATACATGTAAAAAAACCAGGACAAAGGAAGGGAAGATATGGATGCAGTGAAAAATAATAGATACAAGTTGGCACTATTTTCCAGTGTTTGAAAAAAATTGGGTCCAAATTTTTGGATTTGGTGAGCATCACAAAATGTGGATTTCTTTGAATATCTCGTAAAAATTTGGCAAAGGTATGTGTTTTGCGAAGATGGGGCTGTTGATGTGGATTTTACAAACACAAGAAGAATGTTGACGATGTTCTTCATGATTACGACGATCTTCGAGAATAGAAGAAAAGAAGAGGTTTGAAAGAGATCATTACAGTGGTGAAGAACATTTCAAGTGGAGCTTCACATAGAAGGAGCAAAGGAGTTGACAGAATTCTCCACAATTACGATGAGCTCGGCGATCTTAAAATTTACATGGTTCTTCGTGATATAGAGAGAATTTTGGTGGAAATTTTGGTGCTTCTCAATTTGAGCTGATGTGGTGATGACTATGCGTAGAAGGTTCGATGGTCGATAGAATCACCTTTAAATAGACCTCGACCCCCTAGAAATAAGTATACATTTCTTCAAGAAAAATTCATTGCTCTCAAATCACAAAGGAGGTTCGTGGAGGAAGTGTGCTTTGCAAAATACAAGAACTTCACAGTGGCTAATATAGCATTGTGAAAGTGTTATGTTCTACATTGGCTCAGAGAGATTCATGATGGAAGTCATGTTATAATGGACTGAGCTATGCCTCGGCCTTAGCTTTGCAAACGCTTGAGCTCTGCGAAGCAGTGTGCTTTGGAAGGTAGCGATCTCTGTAAAGGTGTGTAATTTTTGAAGAGGTAGGGACTTTGCGAAGGCTTATTTGAGCTTTTCAAAATTGGTATCTTTGCGAAGTAGGGAGCTTTGAAAAGGTATTTCCAAGGGTTGTTTCCCAGTGATAAATGTAGAAGGGGTATTCATCATTGTATGAAATTTGGACATCAACATAGCATCTACATATAATGAAGGATATTCTCATTATAGATAATAAAGAGACCCCCAAGTATAAAAACTATGAGTGGATGTTCTGAAGAAGTAGTGAGATCACTTCAATTGAGAGAGTGGTGAGTTCTCAAAGTGTAAATGGTTGTAAACCGGGAGGGATAGTGAGTCCGATTCAAACTTGTAAACATCAGTGTGCTTATAGTGGATGTGGTACATCGACCCAAAGACGGTGTATCCTCCTTAGATGTAGCCCAATGATAATGAACCAGGTAAAATTATTGTGACTTGTGCATTCTTTAAGGATCATTCATACTCTGCAACGAAAATGAGAGAGATAAGATAGTTTTGTCTTTTAACAAAAAAGGTCAAAAGGGGAAATTATTTTAATTTTTCATACCCTGATTCACCCCCCGCTCATGGTATCTAGCCTGTTGGACCTGAAATTATACTTCTTGTGTATCAAATCTTAATATTATTCAATTAATTTGGAACACTAATAAAGTTTTCAACTAGTTGAGACATCTTTTAAATGCCATAGTGTTGTATCATATTCGTTCTTTTCTATTACTATAGCAATAACATGCAAGTAACCCTTATTATAATTATATTATATAAAAATTAGTACACAAAAACTTATTTCTCTATGTAGTAGAAAAATATAATACTGATTTTCTATCATAGGTTAAGAAATTATTCTTCTCTTATTCATTTTTACTTTCATTGGATTCATGAACTTTCTACAATATGTGAATATGAGAATTAAAAACACCCTTTTTCTTCTTCTTCTTGTGATGAAATATAATTGCACAATACTATTATATTATCCTCTCAAATTATTCTTATTCTTATTATTCTTATTATTTATCTTCTATTTATCATCTTCAGTGATTATGTTCTATAATGTTTCTCTTATTATAGGATTCAACTCACAACATGTGTAGATAAATGATAATTACCGAGTCATGAATTATTCTTCTTAACACAACGATATCCTATTTTTAATAATATTGTTAAAAATATATTAAAAATTCATTCTCAATAATTTTTATTCGATTACTCTCTATCTAGAACCTTGTTTCATATTCAATTTTATCTAGAACCTTGTGTCTAGCTTTTCTCCATGCGATACATATTCTTCCAAAACATCTTTGTCAGATACCTATTTATCCGATACCCTTTTCATCCAATATCTTCTTTTTCTAGTACCCTATTCACATGTTAACCTATTTCTGGTTCTTTAAAAAAAGATATCTCAAACTTCTTGGATAGAAAATAAATATTTCAATAACTAAATTTACAAATAACCTTCTCCCTTTGTACACTCATTATTTCACTAAAAAATAATGTACAAGCATGAAATTCAAATTTGAATCTCCTACTCCAAACATGAATACCCCATTCAAACATTAAATATCATGCTTCAGTATTTATTCAGTCAATTTACTTAAGATATTCTATAAAAATTATAGTTAAAAAAATTTATAAGAACATTACTCAAATATCAACATCAACTATCTTCAAAAAATATTGAAATCTCGGCTAGTATCAGGATCTTTTATTCATGATTATTAATGAATTTAATTCCCATCTTAACATCATCACAATATATGAATTTAAAAAACTTTTTAAAAATCTATAATGATTCATATGGTACCTTTTTAAGAGATCCTATATCCAACAATACTCATTTTCGTATTCCTTTGTAACAATATTCTTCATTAAGTATTTATTTTTTTCCTTCGAATTGGAACACTAGTGTTTGGTTCTTCTTTATATAAACTCTTCATTCTAGAAACAACTTTTTCAATGAAACCATATTTTTCTTTAAGATATTTTAAAGTTACTTTTTCCTAAACTATCAAGGTTTCCCACTCCAAACCTGACCTTAATCTCTTGTTTATCTCAACGAAGGCCTTCGGTGGATTCATTTGACAGGTTTGTCCTCGGCTCGTGGGATTAACAGGATAGGGAAACCGTGGGACTGATTGGAAACAAGAATATCATGGTCTATTTTTCTTCCGAAGAGTACTTGATTAAAGCCTGGTCTAGCACCCCTCACTGCTGCAACGACTCTCACTTTTTCCTCCATAGATGGACCTATGACTTCCACATGAAGCGTGATACACCTTCGGTCGTGGTCTGGGTTAGTCTCCCCAACTTTCCTTTACCATTTCAATATCCCTCTATAGTTAGGATTCTTGGAAATATAGTTGGTAGATATTTATTCTCTGATAACCGAACCAATGAGATTTTTCATCCTGTTAACCCACAAATTTGTGTGGAAGTTGATGCCTCGAGGGTGCCTCCCGAATTTTTTTGGATCACAGTGGATGAAGAGTACCATTATAAACAACAAGTTGTTTATGAATCTTGGTTTGATTTCTGTTCAGTTTTCAAATTCATGGGCCACTCCTCTGCGGCCTGTAGGCACGGCTCCAAACTTTCAGACATGAAAGGTGAGGGGGGTGTAGAAAATAGTGTCAAGCCTCTGGTGACCTGTACGGTTGCGGGTGTGGAGGCTGCGATCAGGGTACCCCATTCCTAGGAATACAGTCAGTTGGGAGTTAACAAAACAGTTGTGGAGGTCTCGGTGAACCAACCAGAAGTGTCAATGGGGGCTGGAGCTAGGGGTACCCAGGATCGATGCAGAGCTCAGCCTTCAAGGATGGAGGAGGGAGGTCCCATGGACCTACTGGGGGCCCCATATGCTAATGAGGTGTGCTCAAGGAGTGGTATATGTCTAACAGCGACGCTGAAGGAACAATGTGTGGGAAAGTCATCGGATTTCAGAACCAGTCCTAGCAAAGAGGTGTCTTTTGTTGAGTCTGGAAACTGGTTCGATGGCCTTCTAAATGAGGACCTAGTTTTGGATGAGCAGGAGCAGCCCAGGAATGGGCAGAAGGTCCTCAAGTCCAGTGATGACAAAGATACTCAGCCTGCAATTGAAGTTGAGGGTGAGGTTCAGGTCCAGGGTGATGTAATTTTTAGTCCGAGGAGGGGTAGTACCTAGGAAGGAAAACTGAAACTGGGAAAGGAATACTCATACTTTCCACTCCCTTTGGAAACATGGTCAGTGAAGTATTCTAAAGACAAGATGGGGGACCAGGGGGAGGAAATCATTGAAGCAAGTAAGAATTACTCTGCTGGGGAAATCAGCCCGAGGACTAACATGAGAAACAGAAGGTGTAGGGGAAGGAAGGTCTTCTCTTCCTTGCCACCCCCTATGAAGACTCGGACAACAAAAAAAATCAAGTAGAAGTTGGACATGGAGGCCATGTGTCAACTGAAACCATATGGTCAGTTCGATTCTTCCTGGGATCTGATCCTAAGTTCGAATGATGATGTGATAGAGTAGGTGCTTTTTCTCAATGCCTCCAAAGAGGACGCAGTGAAGATGATGGGTAGAGACATTGAAATGTCTCTGAATGAGGAACAATATTCTTGGGTCAACAAACAGTACTCAATTCTAGTTTGGGGTTTTAACAAGGGGTTTATTAAGATAGAGGAGTATATATAGGTTTGGGATGCACTATATCCTACATTTTAAGACCTGTTAAGCGGAGAGTAGCACATTCGGGTAACCACTATATCCCGGACGTTGTTCAGTGATATGGCTTCCAGCAGAATTAAATTTTTCTTCAATGATTCTTCCATAGACATTTCTGACTAATTCTTCACTTCATTTTTCCTTAAGCATTTGAAAGTGGTATTTCATTATCAGTCTGTGTTTCAAGTTGTTTTTGGTTGTTTGGTTTCCAGCTTGTTTTCGGGTTCAACCTCATAGGGGGTTCAAAGCATGAGGCCGCCACTTAAGCAGGTCACTTGGAGTGGAAAACTGAGAGGGTATGGCTTGGCCATTAGTTCTGTGCCCGTGCATCTTTTCATGGGACTTTTTGTCGAGTGATCATGATTTGGTGGAGGTCCTTCACTTGTTATAGCTGCTGGGGAGAGGTGGAACTGGTAATTTTTTTGTTTTTGCATTGATTTTCATTTGGCTGGTTTGTTAAACATGATGGTTTCTCACTTTCTCTTTAAAAGTGATTTGATAATCAAATAGAAAATAATTTTCAGTCAGTATGGTACTTTGAATAGTGATAAAGCATCACTTTATTTCACTTGTATAGAAACCTATCTCTGATGAACTTGTTTAAAAAGATATATCTGATGAATTAATTAAAAAACAATATCTAGAAATATCATAAGCATTCAAACATAATTATTTGTTTTATGAACACACTAAGTTTCTTCATTTTGTGGATTCACAACATTATGCTGTTAAAAAATATGCCTCTTTAACCATAAACGCACATGTTTTAGACATTATGATTAGATCACCAAGTACCATAGGTAATTCAAAATATTTAAATAAATTTATTCCTTCATGTAATGAATATATTCAAATTTTTCAAAAGGTAACAACACCACTTATCTTCTTCTAATATTACAATAAATGGGAACCTCTTATTTTTTTTAGACAACTTAAATTTTTCATCATTCGTAATTAGGAATTCATTATCACCATCTCCATTCAACATCCAGGCTAAATCTTCTTTACTAATAGGCTTAAATAATTCAACCAAAATTCCAAAAAAATATTATTTAATAATTGAAAAATATATATATTTATTAATAAATGGCTTGGATACTTCAACCAAAATTCTAATAAAATTTTTCTTTACTACTTCTCTAACATATTTTCCTTAATAACTTGTTTTGATACTTCAAAAAAACTTCTATGAAAATTATTCTTTACAATATATTCAATATATTGACATAAATGAAATTCATATAATTCATTAACTACCATTAAAAATGAATACATCACACACAATGTGGGATCAATAATCCTCCCCTTTTTATTTGTTGAAAATACCTTAAAAATGAATATTTCAATATGTGAATATTTTATTCTCCCCTCCTATTATTGAAAATAAATACAAAGTACTAGGGAAACAAGTTTTAACTTATTCTTAACAAATTTTATTTAAATAAAATCACTATATGTTTACATGAGCTATATTTGGTGTATAAAATAAGTATACTGGATTTAGACAACAAATCTATCTATTTTCAATTATACTTGACAATATATGAAATAAAAACTCCCAAAACCAACTTCAAGGATTTCTTTATGTATTCCATGATGAAGATTACAATTTTGATTCAAAATTGGTATATAATAAATCAAAATAAATATACTTCACTTACTTCAATAAATAGGTTAAAGGAATTCAAGTATAAATTTTTAGGATAAATATCTTTGGTATACATTCATTTTTCCAATTTTATTATGTAATTGATTAATTCATGTTCTCCCACTTTGTGTTGTGTTTTTTATTTTTAGTTACCTAGGGTGAGATATTAAAAAAATAATTTTCAATGACACTCATTCAAGAAAATTATTGAATAATCATATTTTTGTGAAATAATGATTCTGAAATCTTATTCAATATAAACTACTTGTCTCTCCCTCGAGGAGGCATTTTTATGATATTAATTATGATTAATCACATAAATAGTCATGCTTTCGGATAACCATGTTGATAATAAACCAAAATGGATATTTTAATTGTGTTTGTATAGATTTGAAAATTTCAACAAACTTCACAAAGGATGACCTTATTCAATATATTACTTTGGAATTCAAAATGTAATATCAAAACATGATGGAATATTATTAACTTTGCTATCATGTGTTAAAAACAACAACTTAAACTTATTCAAATATGATAATATTATTAGATTTTTTAGTATACCAATTTTGGAATCATTCCAAGATGGAAACCTCATTGAAAATATAGATTATTAATAGAAAATTCATTTCTTAGACTATTCATAATTGACAAAAAACTCTCCTTTATATGTTCTCTATAAGGACCCAATCTTTTATAAATAATACTCCCTTTATTATTGAATTATGTTCACTATTATGGTTATAGAAAACAAATGGAATTATTTGATTTTATTATATTATATCATATTTGAAAATACCATTAAGAATAATTAACATTAATAAAATATCCATTGAACAATGATAATATGATTAATATAAATACAAGGTTATGATAAACCAATTTACACTAAAAATAGAAGCAATAACCTCAACAAGAAGGATCATACCCTATGAATTCCATTTATTAGAGCTTGCAATAGATATAGAATCACTAGGATTTTGCCATTAACATTACCAAGCAAATACCCAAAAATTAAATTATGAGTGAAACCATTTATTATATAAGTTCAAGCTTATTGAGATCACGACCCAAACTATGTATGCTGAACTACCCCATGAAAATATCACCATCATGCACCTTACCCTCAGGGAATTTTATGGTATAATAAAAGGGATATGTATCAATACCCTAATAATATGAATATTTATATTTTATATAGTAATTTATATATTTAATTTTTATCATCGTTACTTTGTAAATGAGTTTGATTTTGATACGATAAAACAAAATTTATATTTTTGTGTAATATGCAATTTCAATTAAGATATTACTTTTTGATGAATTCATGAATTTTTAAAATAACTGATATATTAATAAAATAATACAATTAAATAATATTTATTAATGATAAATGATAATATATGTTTTGTAAAGTCAAATGTAATTGTTACAAGGGTTTGAAAACTGTTATTGTCGAAATAACCAGCGTTTCTCAATAAATGTCGATTCTTGTTTTAAAAGTGAAAATTCAAATATTTATAATTTTTTTTAGATAAAATAAATATTTTTTTTTGTATCATAACATTAAAATTATTCAATAGTTAATTTTTAATTATTTTTTTATACATTCAAATTTTCTTGTAAAAAATAAATATGGTATAAATATATGGTGTGTATTATGTCATCATAATGATCCAAAAGTGATGTAATAAATGATATAGATGGTGTACCTAGAAAAATATATGTTTTAATTTTAAAATAATGTGTTCTTAGGTTATTTAATTAATTTGATAAAGATGTTATGAATCCTCCAAAGCATATATTATATTTTATGTTTTTAAAATCAGCTATTTATAAACATGACTCACTTTCACCTGACCAAGGGTAATATTTTATTGATTTAATCCCTTATAATTATAAAATAAATAAAACCACCTATATTTTTTAGGATCCATGGGAACAAAATATGGTAATGTTTTTGGTTTTGATAACTTTATTATATAGAGTCCAAAACCAAAGTTTGAGAAATAATAAATAAACCCCGCTCTTTTCTTATATATGTAACATTCCAATATTTTATGAAATATTTTATTTCCAAATTAATTTAAAATTTTAGATATATTTCCTTAAAATCAAAATTAATTTTATCATGTGTTATGCACAACAATTAGTTTTTTCATGAGCATGTATGACACACGACACTGAACTTCAGCGAACCGTGAAGTAATATTATTATAACCTTGCCATTAAGTAAGAGGGTATGAATAGTATTAAATAATTTATTAAATATATAATTAAATTTAATACTCAATATAAATGTATTTATAAATTTTTAGTAAATAAACAACCAATAATTAGTAAAATAATTATATTCTTCAAAAAATATGTTTCATTAAAAAATGTTTTTATTGATTTTTATGAATAAATATTATAATTATTGAAGAGGTATTTTATAAAATTAATTTTATAAAATGAAATTAATTTTTTAAATCATTTTATAAAAATTAACATTTGGTGATTTTTTTCAGAAAATGTAGATTTTTTAGTGAATAGCGGAAATAATGATTTTGGTAAAACTGTCATTTATTTTCAATAAATAATATAATTTAAATTCCTCATTATTTTTAATGTAACTTAAGTATTATTAATTTATATTTAACCAACATAATTAATTTTGAATTGACTTTATATTTCGTTTTAGTGTAATATTATTTTTTGGTTAAAAAAAAGGGTTTTTTCTAAAAATTGTTTTAAAGTGGATAATGTTTCACCATTTTAATTAATTTAAATAATACATAATGAATGATTTTTTAATTTAAATATATACATTATTTATAAATAAATTTTAATATAGATTCCAAAAATTATTATTATTAGACATAGACTTAAAATAAAATTATCTCATGCTTACAAAATAAACTTCTTGAAAACCCGTTTTTTAATCGCTTATATGGGTTTTGTTTTATATTTTTTTTTAAATTGATTAAAATTATTTTTAAAAATAATAATAATTTCTAAAATTATAATTTTAAGATTATATTTAGGATAATTTTTCATTTTTTTGACATGATTAATTTTTTGATGAATAATAAAAAATATTAAAATTTAATTTAAAACCACATTTTTATTTAATTTATTTATAAATTTAAATTATATTTTAAAATATTTTAAAGTAAAATTAGTTCAATTATATATATATTAATCTAATTTATGTTATTTTAATCAATTTCATATTGAAATTGGATATTAAAATCTTATGAACTTGTGAACATTTTCTCATTGAAAACCCATTTTCTCATCATGTCTGCGGGATTAATTTTAAATTAAAAATTACCAATTATGTTAAATGAATTTTAAAAAATTGATTATATATTTGGAATAATAATATTTTATATTATCTAATAAATGAAACTTAATTTCTAACCAAAATAAATAGTAAAAATAATAAAAATTATTTACCATAGTTAAGGAAAAAGCGTTTACCAGGGGTTAAACTTTAAATATGAGGGGTTGAATGAGCTCAAAACTTTTACAAAAATCAATTAATGGAAATATCTTTATTTTATACCTTATAGTATCGATAATTTTATATTACTATATCCTTGTGACATAAAGAAAATATGTTTAGAATTATCCCTTTTTAAATAATTACTTGTATGCCACTCAATCCCTTTCGGTTCAGCCAATCCCTAACCAAATAACAGACCAAATTTCCTCATATCATCCTATAACCCTTTGTTTGGATATAAATCAAATAAATTAAGTATTTTATTCCAAACCTATTGAGGTTACCTAAAGAATAGGTAATTCAATTCAACGAGAGCTTTTATTTTATTTCTTCCTCTACCTCCTTAAATTCTTATTAAAATATGTTGATATAATAAAAAGTGTATATTACATATATTTATATTTTTTTATGTCAATGTGACTATAAAAATTTCTCTAATTTTGTTAAATGGGTTAAAAAATCATCGTTCGTGTGTACGGAGGACTACTGCCTTGTGAACAAATGTCATTCATTTTTCCATTACCACCTCAAAAATTAGGGTATGATGATGGATCTAAAGTATATATATGATATTTATATCATTATTATAATTCTGGAGAAATTATATCATATATAAATTTTTAATTTCCATTTCATAGGTGATACGATTATGTCACTCATGTGTACGACGAACCACCGCCTCACGAAGCGTTATGATTCATTTTCACTAACATTTTATATGAAAGATATAAGGATAATTTTAATAAATATATATGATATACATGAAATTATTATTATATTCATGAAATATTTATAATCTTTAAAATATAATATATCATTTTAATTATTACATTTTCACTCACTGAAATATGATAATGTCCTTCGTGTACGTGTGGAATACTACCTTCACAAAGCATTGTAAATCTATTTTCATCACTACACCTCATGGATGATATGAATACTTATATTTATTTTTTTATATTTATGATATAATTATCTTATGTAAGCAGAAGATATTTATTAACTTTTTTCCATAATTATCTTTGAAAAAATGTGAATGTTTGTCATGTGTAAGTACATCCTACCATCTCCATGACTGTAACATACTTCATTTCTCAAAACCATATTTCTTGATTAGAATATAAATTTTAATTTATGTATAAATATACTAAATATTTCATGATTATTATTCTGGATATGGTGGAACCATTATCAAAGTAATAGGACCAAAAATAACAAATCAAAACACATATGAAAATAGTGATTTTTACTCGAAATGGGATACTAACTTGGAGTTGTTAATAGACAGGTAATAAAAGGAAATAAGTAAATAATATATGGTATTATATATATAATTATGGTTATCTAATAAATTTATAATAAATATAATTTTATTATTTATGAGTATCGAATGAGTATGAAGGAATTAGAGACTTACGGTAAGGGTTTTTTGTCTCACTTTTTACTATTATGAGGCACATTCCATATTCACAACCTATTTTTTTATATGGTGAATATAATTACCATTAATGTATTTTATTATTAATATCCTAAAACATATTGGGATTTATATATCTATATAATTTCCTCTATTTTATATGGTTTACAGTTCAAAATATACTAAAGTGGTAAGGTATTTTGTCTCAATTTTCTTTCTTTGAGAGGTGATTTGTGTTATACACCTATATCATTCTATGAGGTGTATATACATCCCATTTTACATGTAATTTCATGAATTTATTTATACTACTATTATTTTATGTCATTCCTTCATGGAGAATACAATTAAATGTTACCAAAGTGGTAGTGATTTTATATTAAAATCTCATTGTTTGTCCGGATTGTTTTTGATTATGTTTCCGATGATAAAATATTACGATCCATATCTAAAAAACTCATGAATTTTATTATAATATTGTTATTAATTATATTTAAACTAATAGTACCATTATCCACTATTTGGTACTTAAAATAATTGAGGATTTCTTTAAGAAAATCCTCCCTAATTTATGTCTTCGGTTGGAAATATATCTTCTAATAAAATCATTTTTTCTAAAAATGTTTTAAATTTTTTTTTATTATTATAAAATGTTTTTAAAATACATTTTTTCCTATGATTGAATTTAAAGAAAATGATTTTAAATTAATCTTTATGTCATTTTAAAAACAATTCTCATTGGGATTTTCACAAAAATGTGATAATATTATTTGTTTCTAACATGCATGGCATGGAAAATATTTACCACTATCATGAATAATTAATTATTTAAGTATTACCTAACAAGTTTTCAAATTTATTTTCAAATAACTTTTTTTTAATATTTGACATTTTTTTATTTTAATGAAATTATTTCAAGATAAAAAGATTTTGAAAATGTTTTAAGTTTTAAAAAGAGTTTTTTAATGTGGAAAGGCTATTTGCCTTAAGAAATGTTTTAATTTTTTATTATATTTTCTCTTATAATTTTTCAAATTTTATTTTCCCAGAAAATTATTTCTAATGTATTTATAAAGTTTAGTTTTAAAAAGAAATTATCAAAAAAAACGTTTTCATCAAGAAATACTCCAAGTGATTATTCTTTCAAAATCATCCTAAATATATAATAAAATACATCGAGGTTAATTATTCTTACTTGGTATATGATATAAGGACACCATTCTTATTTTTTCTTGGAATGGTTTATTTTTATGATGATATTATGTATATGAAGCCCTTTTCTTTTTCCACAGGTTATACCATGATATAATTATTATGAAACCTATTTAATTTTCTATGGTTTATTCTATGATGAAATGATAAAATTATTATAAACCTATATATTTCCCATAAGTTACGTTATGATGAAAGTTTTATGAAACCCAATTCATTTAATGGGTTTTTATATGATGAATGTTTTATAATCTTATGTGAAACATATTTATAATTTTCATTATGTGATAAGTGGGACCTATATCTCCCTCCAATGAATTAGGTAATTATTTATATCTTATGAGATAGAAAACACTAGAACATGGAAGCAACCTTCTTCAGTAATGGAATTTTTTCATCTTTGATGGTCTTGGAAGAAAAACATGACTACTATGATGGTTTGGGAAGTGAATACACTCAACTATAATGGCCTTGGTAGTGAGTCTTGACTACTATGGAAATGATTTTATAAGCTTGTCTATTCCTAAAATCCATCTCTTATTCCAATTTTATTCTCGCATGGATCATGTTCTTTGATTCCCTTATGATTCATGTCTAATAAACTCTTAATATTTATTACATGAATTAGGATTTTGATCTTTAATATATAGGTTGTGGTTTTCATATGTTATTATCATGTTCTCACACTACTATGTACATGTTATTCTTAAAAATATCCCTTGATTACTCTTACTAATAATCTGAGAACACCGTTTCTTATGTTTCATTTTCCTAGTTTATGAAGAAAGGATTATGAATGTTTTAAAGAGTTTTTAAGGGAATATCATTGTAGGATACGTTATGGATAATTCATAAAATTATTAATATTGTGTTCTAAGTTTAAAAAGGAGCTAAACTATTATGATCCTTAGTTTTTGTGTAATGTATTTAAAATTCATATAAAAATATACAAATATATATATGAAAAGGTTGGGTCACCCTAGTTGGTATCATAGTAAAGGTTTTGTTAACATTTGGAAACTTGTATGAGAAAACTTTAGTGATATACCTAGGTATATTTCAAAATATATGTTTGGGGATATATCTAAGGATAATTCTAAGTATGATTCAATATATAGGAAAAAATTCTAGAATTTTGGTAAAGGATAGAGTGAGTGGTTTCTAAGAAATTACATCTAAATCTGGATACTAGAAGTGGATATGTCTCTGACACATAGGTTCTTATGGGTAATTTTTAGGGCCAATATGGGCCTATATACCCTGGGAGGGGGGTGAATCAGGGTATAGATATTCTTTTTCAAAAGTTCTTCCTGCCCCAATGGATCTTGACCTCTCTATTATAAGGGTCAATTTGTTTTCTCTGATGCGATTGTGTTGATCACTTATTTTTATCTTTACCTGATTTGTATGCGTAAAATGCAATAGAGGGAAGCAACCAGGCAGACACAGTGATTTTTACTTGGTTCACCCTCACTGGACTACGTCCAAGGAGCATACATCGACATGTTGTCGTGCGTACCAAATTCCACTATTCTTCACTAGATGTGGACACAAAGTTCGGGCTAGATCACTTCTATGCCCAGGCTCACTGCCTTTACAATGTTTAGGGTCAGCTCACTGCTTTCCCAAGGGTCACTCCCTGTTTCCCTCTCTCTGTCTCACTGCCGGTGGAGAGGATCACCTTTTCCCTCTTCCTAAGCTCACTGCTCTGTGAAGGGATTTACTCATAGTTTATAGACCTATAGGTCTCTTCATTTTCATGAATACATGCATCCTTAAGTGTTGATGGATGCTCTGTTATAGTCCAACTTTCATCCACTGATAAATACCTCTTTGCCTCTGAACACTGGGCAATTCCTTTTGGAAACACCTTCGCAAAGCAACCTACTTCGTGAAGCTCCCAATTTTGCGAAGCTCAAACAATCCTTCACGAAGCTCCTACCTTTTCGCGAAGCACTCTCGCGATGCATGGACCTTCGCAATGCTTAGGCCGTCACGGAGCTCTTGCCTCTCCACGAAGCTCACTGATCCAACGCGGGGCACACGCCTTTCGCGGAGCTAGAATAGCCGCCGCGAAGCTCCCCTTTCGTGAAGCACACTGCCTTCGCGAACCACCTCTGCGAACCTAGAGAAATGGATTTTCTCTGAAAATTATCTCTTCTTCTCTCGAGGGGTCGACCTCTATTTATAGGTGATTCCACCGACCCTCGTCCCTTCCGTGCGAAGTCAACTCCACGTCATCTCAAATCACGAAGCTCCAAAGATTCCTCCGGAATTCTGTCCAAATCGCGAAGCACCACGACACTTTGCCGTTCGCGAATCTTGACGTAGTCGTGAAGAATCACCGTCAACATACCTTCACGCCTTCGTCGTGAAGCTCCCTCACGAAGCCCTTCTCCTCCGTGATGCGCTTCAGCCTCTTCCGTTCACGAAGCTTGACGTAATCACGAAGAATCACTGTCAACATACCTTCACGCCTTCACCGTGAAGCTTCCTCACAAAGTCCTTCACCGCCGCGATGCGCTTCAACTCTTCCGTTCGCGAAGCTTTGACGTAATCGTGAAGCATCACCGCCTCCATTTTTTTGGCCTTCGCAAAATCTAATCCATGCATCCCATCTTCGTGAAATTCATGCCTTTGCCATATTAAGTTATGCTCTTCATAAAAATCCACTTTTCGTGATGCTCAACAAATTCCAAATTTTGGACCCCAAAATTTTGGCAAAAACTGGGAAACGGCGCCACCTAGTACTGCTCTTTTTGTACCGCCTCCAGATCGTCCTTTCCTTTGTCATCGTTCTTTGTCAACAAGTATTGTCAACAACTTCTTGGGAACTCGACAAATATCCATGGAAACCTTCTTTGTCAACAAACACAACCAACCCAAAAATACTTCAATGTTACCTTGAGGGATTTTTTCCCAACAGTAATAAATCTAAAAAGGGTGAATTTAACTAGATTCAATCATCGCCTAGTGCATGAAAAAAAATACTCTCTACAAACATAGTTTGACACTCCTTTATGATATTCTTTGGAAATTAAAAACTCTTTACTAACCATCATGAAGGATTCAAACAGATAATGACTATGAATTACCTTGGATAAACCTAAGGTTTCATATATTAAAAATTAATTTCCATGATTTAGATATATTATAAGCGATTTTCATTATTATTCGGTTTCCCATTATGATTATCATTACCCACACTATGTTTTTTGGTTTTTTTCAACAGTGTAAACTTGATGGAACTAGGTTAACATTGAATATGATGGACACTTTTCTTTTGGGAAGTTAAATGGGATAATGAATCAAGTAATGGATATTGTGATTATTATTAATTAGTTATTATGATATATGATTAACAATGTTCAACTTAACTAACCCTCAGACTCTCCAAAGAAAATAATGATAGTGTTCACTAAGAGTTCAGGTATTGGAGACCATATAGGAAATAATATTACGATTCCTATATATAGAGAATGTTGGAAGAAAAAATCAAGGGAATTTATCATAGGGACTAGAAAATGTTTTAGTTATGGAAAATAAAGAAACAAAGAAAGAAACCGCAAAAGAAAAATGAAAATTTTGGTTAATTCAGTGGATGAGAATAATGGTCACCCTAAGATATCATTGATGGTTGAATGTTTTGAATGTGAAAAGTATGGGCATTATGAAAATAAATGTCTTATGGAGAAGTCTCACGAAGAGAATATGTAATGTTGTATAAGAAATTGTTTTTTATATTGACAATGAAGAGACATTAAATGACATATGAAATGAAGGTGGTATTAATGACTAAAATGATGAAACCTAGTTAATAGTTTGAGAAGTAAGTTGGATTATTGATGTATTTATGTATTAGAATTAAAGAATTATTTTATATGAATCATTAAATATATAATGATTTTTTATTATAAGTTTTTCTTTAATAATTAAAAAAAATATGTTGAATGGTGATGATGACCTAGAAAATTGATTTAATGTCAAGGTGATATTTTTATTAATGTAATATAACCCTCAATATGTTAATGATGTTGAGAAAACGGTGTTTTTTTTTGGAAAAATAGATTATTTATATGAATAAACTAAATTGGATGGTATTGATGACCTTGGAACTGATTAAGGATCATAGAAAATAGTCTATGTCATCATTGATGGTGTTTAACAAATTGTTGTATTTATGGAATAAATTCAATAATATATGCTTTTATTCAAGTAATAATGAAGAATATATGTTTTAAAGAAGTTTTTATAGTAATTCAGGTTATTATCACGTTTCAAGAGAATTAATGATGAAGGTATTCACATTTTTGGTATATGATAATTGAAGGCTACATCACGTTGTTTGGGGGATTAATTATAAGTTCATTTTTGAAATTTATTGAAATTATTTCTAAAGTTTTGTATTTTAATCTTTTGGAGGGTAATAAGGGTGACCATTTATGAAATTCTTCAAATTGAACTTTGGATGAGGCTTTAGATATTGATGTATTACTTCCCCATATGATGATTTATACATACTAGATAACCTGTTATAACCATTCTTTGTGATGATAACTAAAGATATATGGAATGAATTATCATTCTATTTATGGATATTATGATCCATTAGTTCTTTAGGAAAAATGAATTCACCTATATTTCTTGGATTAAAATATGGAGTGGAAATCAATCAAGGCACAACCAAGGGATGAGATTATTCTTATGAAATGAAATTAAATCAAGAAAGTATATCATATCATGAAAATTATTAAATTTTAGAAAGAGGATATTGAAATAAAATGTTATCATATTATCATTATTTTTTATTATATAAATGAACTTTTTCATGCCTCTATGGTATATGGCTTTGTGTTCGTTAACTTTCTCTAAATCACCGACATTGTTTTGATCAATGATCTCTCTCGCTCCCTATAATTATTTACGCTTTTCTTCCAATTCAAAATATTAACTTCCTACCTATGTTCTATTATGTGGAAATATAGTTATGATTTAATTTATGTAACCTTTATGTTTCCAAAATTACCTTTTTAAGGGAGGATTTATTGTTCAATTTTATGATGTGGGTTTTTATGAAAGAATTTTCAAATGTTAAACCTTTGATGATTGAGACAAATTTAGAAAGATAAATTCATTTTACAGGGGGTAGAATTTAACATCCCAAGATTTTATGATTTTTTAATTAATTTACATTTTTATATAGATTTACTTATACACAACACCATGTTTATCTTGCGTTACACACATAAATGAGTTTCTTCGATGGAGTACAGGACACGCAACAATGAGCTTCAGCAAACCCTGAAATAATATTATTATAACTTCGAAATTAAGTGGGTGGATATGAATAATACTAACTAATTTATGAAATAAAATTATAAATTTCCTACTAAATATAAATTTATTAATAAATTCTTCGTAAATAATCAATCTATTTTTAGTAAATTAATTAAATTCTTCAAAAAATATATTTTCATTAAAAATTATTTTTTTATTTTTATGAATAAATATTATAACTAATTTATATATACTATATAATTTTTTTATAAAATTAAATTAATTTTATAAATCATCATATTTAAATTAATATGTGGTCAAAATTTTGGATTTTTTTGGAAAAAGTAGATTTTTCTATGAATTGTGAAAATACATTTTTTATAAAACAATCATTTTTTTTCAAAGAATTAAGTAATTTAAATTCATAATTATGTTTTAATATAAAATAATTATTTTTAAGTTATATTTAACCAAATTAACTACCTTTTAATCAAATATATATTGGATTTTAGTATAATTTTATTTTTGGGTGTAAAAAATGGTGTTTTTCTCTAAATTATTTTAAAGTGCATAATATTTCACCATTTTAATTAATTAAATTAATAATTAATTAGGAATTATTTAAACTAAATTTATATATTATATATAATAAATTTTAATATATATTTATAAATAAATATTATCGGAAATAGAGTTAATATAAAATCATCTTATGCGTAAAAAATACACTTCTTGAAAACCCTCTTTTTTCATCGCTTATGTGGGTTTTGTTTTAAAATTATTTTTTTGAAATTTTGAAAAAAAAATTGAATTTTTTTTTAAATAATCATTTAAAAATTATATTATGTTTAATTTTTTAGAATTTTCTTAAAATATTAATTTTTTGATGAATAGTAAAAAAATATTAAATTTTAATTGAAAACGCCTTTTGTTTAAATTATTCATAATGTTATATTATATTTTAAATTACGTTTAAATTAAAATTAGTCAAATTATATTTAATTAATCCAATTTAGTTTATTTTAATATGTTTAATATTAAAATTGGATATAAAAGCTTTGTGAACCTTTGAACATTTTCTCTTTGAAAACCTGCTTTCTCATCGCGTCTGCGGGATTAATTTTAAATTATAATTTTCTAAATATTTGAAATAAATTTGGAAAATAGATTCTATATTTGGAATCATAATAAATTATATTATCAAATAAGTTCAAATTAATTTCTTACCTAGATCAATAGTAAAACTAATAAAACTTATTTATCATGGTAAAGGTAAAAATGAGTTTACTATGGGGTTAATTTTAAAAGATATAGGGTTAAATAACATATAAACTTGTCAAAAACCAATTTTATGTAGATATTTATAAATTATAACTTATATTATAGATAATTTTTAATTATTAGATCCTTTTTAAATGAAAATAACATGGGTGAAATTATCTCTTTTTAAAAAATTTCAAGTGTTCCACTCACCTCACTTGTAAAAGGACACTCCCACTCCTCTCTTAATCACACCTTAAAACTATTTTGTTTCATACACTAGCTGAAAAAATAATTTCCCAAATTCAATAGTCTCATCCTAAAATCCTTTTTTTGGATACAGTCCCAACCAAGAAAGTCTTTTGGTCTAAACCTAGTGAGGTTACACGAAGAATAGGTGACATTCTTCAATTCACACTTTTATTTTATTTCTTCATAAACCTACTTAAATTATTATTAAACCATGATGGTGTAATAAAATCATAATATCCCATGTCATGATATTTTTAGGTTATATTAATTACCTAAATCCATCTCCACTTCCATTAAATGAGTTACAAAATCATCATTCGTGTGTACAATGAACTTCCGCCACATGAACTGATGTCATTTGTTCTTCTATTACCACATATCATGGTTGGGTATGATAATGGATATAAATTATATTTATATATATGATATTTATAAAATTATTATAAATTTTAAGTCATTATATTACATAACCATTTTTTTACTTTTCATTCTGTAGGGGATATGATAATGTTGCTCGTGTGTATAGCAGACTACCACCTCGTGAAGCGATGTGATTCATTTTCACTAACACTTTACATGGAACACAATAAGGATGAATTTAATACATATATATGATAAATGAAATGATTATGATATTAATTACATATTTATCATTATTAAAGGATAATAAATATTTTTATTTCTTACCTTTTCACTCACTGAAAGATAATAACATCATTCGTGTATGCATGGACTACCGCATTCAAGAAGCGATGTGACTCAACTTTCATCACTACACCATATAGATGTTTTTATAGGTATATTTAAAAATAATAATATGTTATTTATGATATTATTATCATTTTTTAAATATAATATTTGACTTATCTTATTTCTATAGTGATCTCTGAAAAAATGGGAATGTTACTCATGTGATTGTGCGACCTACCGTCCTCATGATTGTAACATACTTAATTTCTCAAAACCATATTTCATGATTGGTAATAAAAGAATAATTAATTTAAAAATATGATTATTATTTCCTGATTATTATTCTAGATATTATGGTACCATGATCAATGTAATATGACCAAAAATAAAAAATCAAAACATATATGAAAAATAAAGAGGTTATTACATGAAACATGTCATTTACATTAAATTATTAATAAAAGGGTGATAAAATTAAATATAAAATCATATATGGTATGATATATATAATTATTTTTATATAATATATGTATAATAAACTTATATTAATTATACATTAGATTTTAATGAGTACGAAGAAAGTTGAGACTTATCGTAATGGATTTTTGTCTCACTTTTTACTTCTTTGAGACCCATGCCATATTAATAATGAATTTATTATATTTGGTGTATATACTTACCATGAATCTATTTTATTATTATTATATAAAAAATTATGGGGATTTACATATCCATTTGGTGACCTCTCTTTGATAGGGGTTACAGTTCAAAACTTTCCAAAGCGGTAAAGGATTTTTGCCTCAATTTTTCTTCTTTGAGATATATGTTATATTATACACCTATATTATTTCATGAGGTTTATATATTGACCATTTTACATGTAATATAATCAATTTATTCATCATAATTATATTTTAAGTTTTGATTTATGTTATTATTTCTTGGGGATTAGGATTCAAATTCACCAAAGTGGTAATGATTTTATGTTATAATCTCATCATTTATAGAGATTATTTATGACCATGTTTTTATGATGAAATATTATGATAAATCTATCAATAAACACATAAATTTTATTCTTCTAGGGTTATTATTGTATTTTCAAATAATAATAAAATTTCAACTCTTTTTTACGTAAAATAATTGAAAAAATGTTTTTAATAAAATCTGATATCATTTCTCTCTTTGGTATGGAATCTATATTCTGAAAAAACCATTTTTTATAAATCCATTTTCAAAAATAATTCTTTATTATTCTATTATTTATTATATAAATTTTTACCCATGATTGAATTTTTACACAAATTATTTAAAAGTAATCTTCATGCCATCCTCAAAACAATTCCCATTTGAATTTTACCAAAAATGTGAATAGAATATTTGTTTTCATCATGCATGGAATAAATAGTATTTACTGCTTTCATGACAACTTAATGATTTCAAGCTTCACTTACAATTTTTCAAAATTATTTTCAAATATTTTTTTTTCTTTAATATTTGATAAATTTTTAGATTTTAAATAAATTATTTCAAAACGAATAGGATTTTGAAAATGTTTTATGTTTTAAAAGGTATTTTTAAAAGTGTAAATATTAGTTTCCTTTAGAAATATTTGAAATTTTTATTAGATCCTACTTTATAAGTTTTCAAAGTTCATTTTCCTAGAAATTTATTTCCAAAATATTTTATAAATTTTAGTTTTAAAATTTGATATTCAATGAAAGGTTATTTTCATCAGTAAAAGTTCCAAGTGTTTGTTATTTAAAAATTATTCTTCGTCTAAGATGAAAACCTTTGAGGTTAATTATGAATACTAGGGGTATTATCCAAGGATACCCTTTATTCTTTCTCAGAATGGTTTATTTTTATGATGAAATAATGTTTAGGAAACCAATTTAATTTTCTATCGGTTATAGCATGATAAAATTCTGATAAAACCCACTTATTTTCCTATGAGTTTTGATATGATTAAATGATGAATGATTGTGAAACTTTTCTCTTGTACATAGGTTATGATATGATGAAATGTTTATGAAACCCATTTCATTTCATGGGTTATGATATGATGAATGTTTTATGAACTTGCAGCACACATATGTGTGATTTTTATTATGTGAAGGGTGGTACCTATATCTCCCTCCAATTCATTGGGTAATGATTTATATCTTCTAAGATAGATAGGACTGAAATGGGGAGTGAACCCAGTTCATTAAGGGACATTGTCTGCTATAATGGTCTTTGGAGTGAACCTTGACTACAATGATGGTTTAGGGAGTTGGGCCATTCAACTTTGATATCCTCATAAGTATGCCTTGAATACTCTGGAAATTATTTTCTATGATTATGTGTATAGGACCAATCCACGTATTATTCCAATGTTATACTCTCATGTATTATATTATTTGATTCCCTTATGGTTCATAACTCAAGAACTACTAATCTTTATTCCATAACTCAATACTATGAACTTTGATATGCATGGAATGGTTTTCATATTTTATTATCATATTCTCATACCCCTATGTTCTTGTTATGCTTACGTATCTCCATTTTTTTACCCTTACTGAGCATCTGATCACAACCTTTCTTATGTTTCATTTAGCTAGGTTATAAAGAAATTTTTAAGTCGGGTTAGTTTTATAAGAGTAATAAAGGGGAATATATTTGTGGGAGACATTGAATATTTTTCACTAAATTAATATGACTGCATTCTAAGTTTCCAAAGGCACTAAACTATTATGGTCCTCAGGTGTTCGTTTATGTAATATATTTAATATTCCTCTAAAAATTATAATCTCCATGTATGAAATTCTAGGTTCACTATAATATAAAACCACCAAATATTCCCTTCATCTTCACTCAAAAACCTTGTAACATATACTTACTTTGTCCTCCCCTCAATAGAGTCCTCCCAAGATAACCTCATTTTCTCAAGATGATCCTCCCAAGCATTTGGAATCACCCACTCAAGGTAAGGGATCCTCTCTTTCTCCTCTTTATTCAAGAACCTTATTTATGTAATAAAATTTTTCTTGCAATTATTATTTATTGTATATGATCTTACAAATCCCTTTTACTACCATTATGATTTCCAAGTGATGATTGACCCCTTTCACCCCATCAAGCCCTCCCATAATTCATTATGTACTCCCATTTCACTGTCAAAATTATCCTGCAATTTTTCCATGCCATGTTTTTATTTAAGAACCCTCCTTGGATTATGACTTTTAATTCCAAAATTTTCATTTTTTAATTTTGTTATTACATATCCCTCATGATGTACTTTTTAATTCCATGAGATGATATACAATTTTCTCTCTCATTAAACTATTTTATGAATTTTCATGTACTTTCATTATGCTGCAAAAATGTCACTGTAATTTTCTATTCTGAACATTTTTTAGGTGTATATCTATACCCATTTCTACTCAAGGTTATTAAACTAGTTTTACCTATACTTAATTGATGTTTGAATTCCATTTATATAACCCAAAATATTTAATCATGTGTCCAATTTGATGGAATATGTTCTTTTGGTATATGATATATGTGTGAAACTTATGCATATACATTATATGGTTATAATGGGTTAACCCATAGAG
This sequence comes from Viscum album, assembly GCA_963277665.1. Lineage (NCBI taxonomy): Eukaryota > Viridiplantae > Streptophyta > Magnoliopsida > Santalales > Viscaceae > Viscum > Viscum album. Next base: position 1,402,954,233 of record OY728133.1, on the reverse strand, counting down.
CGCTCCAATGCATTGGGTAATGTTTTCTTCTCATGATATTCCATGTATGGTGCATGAGAGGTTATCCTAGACACATTATGTTATGATATGTTAGTGGTTTACCATGACTTATTATTATGATGGCATGTTTCAAATTGTTTCCACATTCCCATTTTTCCTTTATGTTATCATGATATATCATGCCTCATTGTTTAGGTTTATGATTATCAACACTTTTATTTCCCATTAAAATTCCTTCTATAACACTTTCTTCATGTTATGATTTGTTTATTACCTTTTGGGATTTATAAATCAACCCTTTATTATGTATGTCCCCAAGATATCCCATGTAGTTTTAAGAATGGTAGAATATTATGAACTTGTTAAGGATGTTTTCAATAATGTCGATGCACCACCTATTTTTAAGATGTTATATATTGTACCTAATTACCCAAAGACGGTAGGATTATTAAAATTTTTGGATGTATTATGTGTATTCCATTATAATAAATCATGAATTGATGTATAATAAAGACAAGGTTTTTCATAGTAGCTATCAAAGGAAAAATAAGTAATTTGATCATTGGGAACTCTCACATGTGAGTATTTAACGAAGTATGGCTCTATTATTAAGTGCTTCATGAGGAAAGGTCTACCACTGGGTATGGCGGTGTGTCCAACCAAGAAGGTGTATCCAACCATGGAGTTCCCTGATAATTATCAATTATAGTCCACTAGAAATAATCCCATACCACTATACTTGGTTTTGAGAGGAAATTCTAGCTATTTTTTGTATTAATATTAGGTAACTATAGAAAAATCCTTAGATATGAGACTAAATATAAGAAAACATCCATAAATTTTGGTAATGTATAGAGTAAGTGGATTCCAAGAAAATATATCCCTTTTTGGATACAACAAGTGGATGTGGCTCTAGCACAGAGGAACCGAGGGATAATAACCTTGAAAAGGGTTTATTGAGATAGACTTGATTATCATCTGGTGCATGACAACATGCCTCACTACACACCTATTTTAACACTCTAGGGGATATAATTTGGTAAATTCATAAACTCATTATGAACCATTATTAAGGGAAAAAATTCCATAAGATTCTATGTTTGGAAATAGATCATGGTTAACTTAAATTGAATCCTAGAAAATAATAAGTAAAGGAATATAATTCATTTATAAGTTATACCTTTAATGTTATTGATTTCTTATTTATCTATTTAATAGTTTAAAAAATATCATCCTTGAGTCTATTTAGAATAAGGTAAATGATTAAAATTAGAATAAAAAATTGTAATATAGGGTTATTTTCCATTGTTCTATGCATTTTTTTCATGTCACCCAAGTTTAGTAAAACTATTCAAACACCACAAAAAAGCATGAAAGTATAGTTATCGATGAAAATGAAAAATGGTGAAATAATTTCATCCTAAGTATATAACTCATCCTCTATCAAAATTTGTGGGATGAACTTCTCAGTGAACCTTGTGATACCCCCTTTAGTGGACTTACTAAATTTTTTGTTATGGATTGTATTTCCTTATAAAAGACAATATAAATTTCCATTAGAAAGAAATCACTATTTGTATCATGAATCATACTCTAATATTATACAAGTGCAAGGAGGAGGATGAATCTTCTTTAGAACCAACATCTCAAGCATAGATATTATTTCCCTATGAGTAAGCATATCTAGATCAAATAATTGATTCTAAGGAAAATATCACCTTTAAAGTTATTCCCATTGTGAGGGAATACATTGATATATTTCCTAAATAATTTCCAGGTCTTCCCCTAGCTAAAAGGTTTAATTTTCAATCGAACTTATACCTAGGTATTTTTCAATATTCAAGAATCTATATAGAATGGTTGTTGTATAACTTTAGGTGATGAATCATAAACTACCATTGAATCTAGATAAATGGTTCATACAACTAAGTGATTCACTGTGGGGTGAACCAGTCCTCTTAATTTATAAGAAGGATGGTATGATGCGCTAATACATTGATTATCATGATCTCAAAAATATTATGACAATGAATAAGTATCATTTATCAAATATTGATGACTTGTTCAATTATGTACAGGAGCCCCATACTTCTCCAAGGTGGATCTTAAGTTGGGGTATTATCAAGTAGGGTTTAAGAAAGATTATATCCCCAAGACTGGTTTTCGTACATGGTATGAGCATTATGAGTTAATAGTAATTCCATTCATACTCACCAATTATCCATAAATCTTAATCAACTTGATGAATAAAGTCTTAAGATATTACCTCAAAAAAATTGTGGTATTCTTTATAGATGATATTATAGTATACCCAAAAAGTATGGAGGATAATGAGGAGAATCTAAGAACTACTATAATGACCTTAAAAAGGATAAGATTTATGAAATGTATATAAAATATTCTTTTTGGAAGAGGTAAGTTTCATTCTTGGGGAACATTATCATAAAAAATGTGATATCTATAGACCCTTAAAATATATAAGTAATTGAATGATGGATGATGCCAACATCAGTGACAGATATCCACAGTTTCCATGGACTAATTAAGTATTATTGACGATTTTCAAGATATTTATCTGGATTATCAAACCATCTAACAGAGATAACTCAAAGGGAGTCAATTTCTTCTAGAATAGTGAATATAAATATACCTTTAAGAAGTTGAAAAATAGGCTTATCACTACACCTTTACATACTCTACCCACAAGTAGGGAACTTTTTGTGGTTTATAATAATGCTTCAAAGAAGGTATTAGGCTACATACTAATGAATAATGAAAAAGTGCTAGCCTATTTCTTAAGTAAATTTAATTTTCATGAACAAAACTACCGAATTCATAATCTAAAGTTGGATATAATAATCTTAATGTTGAAAATCTGGCATCATTATCTATTTCGGTAAAAGGGAGAAATATATAAGGATCATAAGAGCCTAAAGTACATATTCTCATAGAAAGATCTGAATATGTGATAGAAATGATGGTTAGAGATGATTAAGGACAATAACTACAAAATCATATACCATCCTTTGAATGAAAATAAAGTGGTAGATGATCTAAGTAAAAATAATCTGGTAATTTTATCACATATGAAAATTGACAAGTATATGGTCTTCTTAGACTTGAAAAGTATGAACATGTAAATCGTAAAGTGAGAAACATCATCAATAATTTCACAAATGATTGATCAACCATCCCTTCTAGAGAAGATAAAGGATACTCAAAGAGATGATGTGAAAATTCATAAGAAGTTGGAAGCTATAGAAAAAGGGAAATATTAGGATTTCAAAATTAATGAAGGAGTTATAATATTTGGGTCACGACTATGTATACCATAAAATCTTAGGTTAAAGAATGGTCTACGGATGATGCACATAGCTTGACCTTCTCCATTCATACATGGAGCACAAATATTTATCGAGATATCTAAGAGAACTATTGGTGGGACAAAATGAAGATGAAAATCACAAGATATACATCAAGGTGTCTTGTATGTCATAAAGTGAAGTTTGAAAGTATGAAAATACAAGAGGATGATGAATCTACTACCCATACCTATATAAAAATGGAAAAACATAACCATGTACTTTGTAACTGGTCTTTCAAATATATAAAGAGGAAATAATTATATATGGCATGTTTTGGATATTCTTTCAAATACTTCTCAATTTATTGTAATCTAAGAGTACTTCTCACTTGATCAATTGGAAAGGATATATATTAGATAAGTGGATAGGATTCATGGAACACCACTATCGATTGTATCTAATCGAGATATAAGATTAACCTCAAAGTTCTAGAAGATTATCCAATATTCTCTATTTGTTGAGTTGAACTTTAGCATGACTTATCACCCTCAAAATGATGGCCAGTCTGAGGGGACTATAGAAACAATCGAGGACATGTTGAGATAATTATAGATGGAATTCAAATAAGGATTTTTTTCAATATCTTCCTTTTTTCAAGTTCTCATATAATAATATTTTCAACTCAAGCATCCAAATGAATCCCTATGAATCCCTTTATAATAAGAGATGAAGAATACTAGTATGTTGGGATAAACATGGTGAACACAAACCAATAAGTCCTAAAATGGTTGAGGTAATGGTGGAAAAGGTCAAAATCATTCAAAAGAATAGGGGATTCTCAGGGTCAGCATAATAACAATGCTAAAAATCATTGATGAGACCTAGGTAGTGAGGTTAGAGATAAGTTATTTCACCAAATATTACCATGGAAGAAATTCATGAGATTTGGGAAGAAGGGAAATCTTATCCCAAGATACATCGGTCTGGTTGATATCTTTGATCATATTTGAGTGGTGGACCATGTAATAACACTCCCACTTAACCTGTGGAAAGAACATGATATGTTCTATGCATCTCTATTTATGAAGTACAAACCAAGATTGTCGCATGTTCTAAATCTAGAGGCAGTACCATTGGATAATGATCTTTCATTTGAGGAGTAGTCAGTGAAGATAATATATCATAGAGACAATGTTCATTGAAATAAGATAATGAACTAAGTAAAATCTCTATGAAGAAACCATAAGTTTGATGATGCGATGTGGGGATCATAGGAGTTGGTGAAATACAATTAACCCATTTGTTTTAGTGTTTGAAATGAAAATTTCACGGAATAAATTTCTAAAGGGGGTAAGATTGTGATGACCTAAAATTTTATAAATAAAACCCCCTTTTGATTGATTTAAATTCCATAATATAATTATCGAAAACAAATGAAATTATTTGGTTTTATTATATCTTATTATATTTAAAAACCATTAAAAATCATAACCATTGATAAAATATCCATTGAACATTGATTATATAATTAGTATAAATACAGGGTTATGATATGCCAAATTGACATAGACAAAGGAAGCAATGACATCGATCAGTAGTATCGTATCCTATGAAGCACATTTATTGGATATTAAAAGGGACATATCATCATTGAGATTTTCCTTTTACTATTACCAATACAAGATCCAACAATTAAAACATGATAAAAACCGTTTATGGGAGAACATCAAGCTCATTGATATTAGGACCCAAACTATATATACTGAACCAACCCATGGAAATATCACCATCACACATTTTATCCTCATGGTGTTTTCTGGTGTAATAAAGGTCTATATATCAAGGTAATAATAATATGAATATTTATATTATATATAATAATAAATATATTTACTTATTATTTTCATTAAATTGTAAATGATTTTTATTTTGAGATGATAAAACAAAAATTGTATTTTTTTTGTAATATGAGATTTCAATAAAGATATTAATTTTTGAATAATTCATGAATTTTAAAAATAAATGAAATATTAAAAAAATAATATAATTAAATAATATATATTAAATATAAATGATTATATAATTTTTATGAAGTAAAATGTAATTGTTAGAAGTGTTCTAAATCTCTTATTGTAAAAAAAACCAGTAATTCTCAATAAATGTTGGTTATTGTTTTAAAATTGATAATTCACATATTTATAAAATTGTTTTGATAAAATAATAATTATTTTTTGTATTGTCATGTAAAAATTATCTAATATTTATTTTTTAATAATTTTTTGAGACAGTCAATTTATTTGATAAAAATTAAATATGGTATAAATATACGGTGTGTATTATGACATCATAAGAAACCAAAAGTGATGTAACAATTGTGATAAATGGTATCCATGACCAAATATATATTAAACCTTTAAAATAATAAATTTTTATGTTATTTTATTAATTTTGTAAATCCTTTATGAATCCTCTAAAACCTATATTATATTTCATGGTTTTAAAATCAATTATTTATAAACATGACTCACTTACACATCACCAAGGGTTACTGATTTTGTCCCTTTATAAAATAAAGAGAAAAAATACTCTTTTATATAAATAATTGTAAGGATTTTGGTTTTAATTATTTTATTATATAGATTCCAAATCCCATGTATGAAAATTAATAAATAATTCCCCTCTATTTTTCTATATAAACTCACCAATCTCCCCTTACTCTTCACTAAAAAACCTTGGATCACATTATTATTCTATCCTACCCTCTCTATAGTCCTGTCAAGGTGCCCTGAAGCTCTCAAAAATCTCCTCAAAATATTTTTTAATCACCCTCTCAATATAAGGGATCCACTCTTTCTCCTCTTTAGTTAAGAACCTAATTTATGTAATGCACTTTTTATTCCAATTAATATTGATAGGATATAATATTAAATATCCCTATTACAACCCTTATGATTTAAAAGTGATTAGTGAACCCTTTAAATCTCATTAATCCCTCCCTTGATTCATTATGTACACATGTTACACTGCCAAAATTATCCTATGATTTTTCAATATCAAGTTTTTATTCAAGAACCCTCATAATGTTATGCCTATTAATTACCAAATTTTCATATTGGATTATGTTTTTACATATCCACGATACTTTCCTTTTTACCTAAATTTGATGATAGATCCCTTTATCTCCCATTGAACCATTTTATAAATCTTTATGTAATTCCATTACGCTACTAAATGTCACTATGATTTCCCATGATGAACATTTGTGAGGTTTATACCTATACCATTTTATATTCAAGGGTATTCACCTAGTTATACATATAATTCATTAATTGGGGGATCCCTTTTATATAACCCATAATCCATAATTATGGGATTAAATTTTATGAAATAGGTTCTTATATTATTTGATATATCTGGAACACTTATACATTTACAAGATATTATTATCATGAGTGCACCTAGATAGCTCTCAAAAGAATTGGGTAATGTTTTTGTCTCATGAGATGCCATATATGGTTCCGAGGATGTTATCCTAGGAACTGTTAGAGTTGGTGACCTAGAACCAACTTATTTGCACTTTATGATAACATGTATTCATTAATCTAAATATTAATAAACTACTTATCACATCATGATTTTTCTTCTACGTAACATAGTTTGTGATAATGTCATAAGAGTAGTTGTCACACTAAAAGGTCATAGAAATTACCTGGTATGATGATAACCTATAAGTTCTATGATAATAATATTGAATATATGTTCTATACCTAGATGATATCATTTTAGGGACACAAATGATACAACCTATAAGGGATGAAGACTCATAGGACTATGAGGCACCATCTTACGGTGTACGCCCTTGGTAATATCCAGAACTATATTATGAGAATGAGACCCACCAGTAGAAAATCCACATTTCTACGTGTCATTGTATATTACTATCTGCAGACATGTGTATTGATCCCTAGACTTTAAGATTATTATTAATTAATATTATGAACAACGTACTTTGATGTATTTATGAAAACCACAACAAAATATGTTGGTGGCGAGGTAGGATTTGTTGGGTGGGTCGTAAGTAATATTTCATTAATGATAAATGTGAGAAATGATTTTTTCCTTCTATTTTAAAAGAATTTGATATCTTTTCCTTGTATTTAGAAATGATATATCCTAAATAAATACATTTACATGGTGTTCTATATGCAAGTTATATTTTTGGAAAGTCAAAGAAAGAGACAACGAGCACATAGGCTGATGGAACCTTCATGCAACCTTCTTGATTTAAGATATAATGATAAATTAATTATATTACATAGTAAGCATTCATATGAGTTTTTATGTCATTGACACATTAACTTCTTCTTATATGGGTCTCTTGTCATGTTGCTAGACACTAACCTTGGAATTTAGGCTCCTTCACCTAATTCCAATAAGAAAGAGGCCTACAGGGTAACATACTAAATGTATCCAGAATCTCAGTTATATAATAATAATACTATTTATTATTTAATAGGTTGAATAAATATAATTACCATATGTGGTTTAATAATTATTCATGTTTTCTTGATTACATTTATTCCATCACTAGTTATTCAAGATAATATAATGTCTGTGGAATATTTAATAAACATTAATTTCCTATTTAGTAAATATAACACATATTTATTTATTATTGAATAATGGAGTTCTATTTATTCAATAAATAAATAGTCATTATTCAAGTCCTAATAAATATTATGGAGGAATGGAGGACTGGGTTTAATGGTTCGGTGATAAATAATAAATAATGATTATTATTAGATTAAATAATATTTAATTTAATACTCAAGATAAGCACATGTTGAGAAATAATAATATTATTATTATTTGACATGGGGTTATACAAGTGTTGAATAAATCATAGGGAACTCATGTAATTATTTTATTTTACCTATATAACTATATAAATACAATTATTTTTTTAATACTAGTAGTATATAAACCCAATTATTCTATTTTCTCATTAATCCAATTTATTTATGTTAGTTGTTTACAAAATATTTGGAGAATCCCCTCAAGACATATATATTTTCCTTATCTAAGAATGCTCTGAGGAATAAAGAGAGATGTTCCTCTACCCCACTCTCAATTTAAGAGAGATCTATGAGAACGCTTTAGAAGATATTCTCAAGGTGATCAAAGGAGGATGATTCAAGTGCTAGTATCTGTCATGCTAGCACCCAGAGATTCCTATGATGATGTTCAAATATTTGTGGAACATGCGTATATCACCGCTAAAGAAAATATGATTTTATTCCTATAAAAAATCATGATACAATTTAGATATGTTTTTAGATTTATCAATGAAGAAATAATTCCATGAAGGTAATTATTTATTTAATTAATTTTATTATAAATAATATGTGATGATCCTATATTGGTTTTGAAATTCTATCCCTTTTATATATTCTTTGATTAAATTCTATATATCTCAATGTTTATTGTTGTGTAAATATCTAATTTATCATCGATCATGGAAAAAAGAAGAGCTGGGAACCGCCCATCACACACTTCCACTATGCTCAAAACCTATAAGTGGTATCAGAGTGGTCACATAATTATTTATAATTATTTTAAGATGATTGGTTATTTACACATTTAAATTTAGTTTTTTAATTCATTTTTAATCATTCTTCTAATAATAATTGATAGATATGATTTTTCCTCTTTCATTTCAATTAGATCTAATCAAAACAATTAATTTTTTAATTAAAATAAAATTGCGGATCTCATCCGGAGGTGACAAGGATTTGGCTATACAACACAATTGTACATTACCTATAACCAAAGTTACACATCATGTAGTTGTATTCAATTCATCATGAATTAATTCAACCCAAGTTCATTTATTACACATGGTGAATTAAATAGCTAACACTACGTGTTGATCGGGATAGATTGGTGCACGGTCAAACGAAGTAAATTCCATGTATCCCACATACACGACGTGTATTCCCTTTGAGTCTTACATGGTCCATGTATTACCATACACATACCACTTAAGAGGTGACTATGTAATTATTATCACATGGTGTGTATACCATTGGACATGCCATGTACTCTATTTTTCAGAGGTATGATTTACACACTTAGTCCCTAGGCATGTACCTTGGATAGATGGTGATACATGTACACACCGTGTAGCTTTCTTTTACACGTCGAGTACTTAAAAAAATTACAAATATTTAAAATTTATTTATTATATTATGTAAACCTTGAGAAATTTACATATATGTGGTCATTATGTTTATAGGACACACCTTGTAATGAGTTTTAATATTTTTATATATATAAAATTTTAATGAAAATCTGTATAATTTTTAGATTTGCATGTCATGTATAAGTAATATTACTATTGTTACTCTACATGCATTGAGTCATAACATGTGAATAAAAAATAATGTAATTCATTTAATCATTAAGATGATACTACACATCATGAAAGTACATTATAATTCATGTATTCCCTATATTAAAATAGTAAACAATATACAAGTATAATACATATTGGGTAGATTCGGACACCAATTCACCATGTTTCCTCCAAGGTATATTTATGTAAATAATTAATTTTAAATGAATTTATTTAATTTTTTTAAAATAATAATGGATGATAATCTCAATGAAATTCAGATGAGAATTAACATAAAATAATTGATTAATTAAAGATAACAATTAATCAATTCAATCATGATTTATCATAAATAATAACAGTTAAGAATTTAATGTTGATTTTATTAAATGAATAATTCATTTAATGGATGTGGATGATCATGAGCATAGACCAGGCCTTTGTATGTGATTGGATTCATTTAATTTATTATTAAATTAAATTGTTAGATTGTGTGCCTCTTCTCCGCTTATTATATAAGGGTCTGAATACCCATGATTTCTTTAATGCAACCCCCTTTTTCCCTCACATGTATGTGAGTAAAATCGTATGTAATAGATGGATCTAGCAAGATAGTTGAGGTGGTTAAAGTTTGGAGCTGAGGTAAAACCAATATAAGGAGATACATAGGTGGGCTGGTGGAAAGATGAAACATGAACATTAATTATTTCAAGATGTTTTTCTTCTAGGTTAACAGTTAGTTTATCAACTGCTAGATAAACTAACTATTAAAAAAGGATCATAATCATACCAGTTTATTATTTTATTTCTTCTAATTTCATGGTTATTTCATTATGGATGTTTTTTTGTGATCATATAAACTAATGAAATTAATGAGCATGCAAGATAAAGATAAAATAAACTGGATTATGTGTAATTATTAACTAAGACATGGTTAATAATTTAAGTAAATACACTTAATATTAAAAATCATGTGATAAATATAATAATTTTAAATTTATCCATAAAGTAAAAAATCCCTCAATTATATATATTAATTCAGTATATCCTTCCACTACTTCAGTCAAAATCGAACTATAGTTCAAAGTGCTTGACCAGCCAAAGTTGGGGTGCTTTAATTTATCAGGGAATTCTAACTTGAATATTTGGGTTGACTTAACTTAGTTCACATCAATGGATGACTGCCAAAGTAGGGCATGGTGTAACTGAGAGGAAAGGGTTGAGGAAATATAAATGAATGATTTTAGGATTGGGGAGTCTACTCAACATATCAAGGAACTGTGATTTAATACAGTTGGAATTTGTATTGCCTACCTAAAATCATTCACGTTTCTTGAACAAACAAAAATTAAGGCTAATGATAAGGGGAATATGGATCATTTCCACTGGAATATCCAAGAAATAGGATATTCTGAAGCAAACTTTGAGGGATATTGGGTTTTGATAAAATAGTAGGAGACTAATCGATTTAATATTTTTTTATTTGTATAAATTTTATGAGATAAAGTACTAAAATTATTTTCTTCTTAATTTGTCGAAAATACATTAAAATGAATTCAAACATATCAATGTGTTCCATACTTGAGAAGGATAAACGTTTAATTGGTACAAATTGCCAACAGTTGTAAAGGAACTTACGTTTCATCCTTCTCCATGAAAGAATGTTTTATGTGCTAGAACAACCTTTTCTGGTTACCCCTTATAATAAGGCATGTGATGAAAATTTATCTCTCTATGAGAAACATCTAAATAATTATACATATGTTCAATGTTTCATTCTTTTATCCATTTCCAATGAGATATTTAAGAAACATGAGGAAATAGATGTATATAACATGAGGTCTCACCATTGGGATCTCTATCAAGAGAATAAGAGACAAGATAGGCATGAGATCTCCAATGATTTTTTTACAACTAAGTGTTGAGAGTATATGCAAATTGAGCCTCATATAGAAAATCTTATTAGTTATAATTAACTCTTGTAAATCTTAGGGATAACTTACCAATGAGTTTCATACATATTTCATACTTTTATCACTTCCCAAGACCTTATCTTGTTTTATTATTAATTATAGTATGATCAATAATGAGAAGATTCTTTGAAAAAATATCATCTTTATTGTCCAAGTGGATAAGGACATGGGGTATGATAAACCTATAATACTTATGTTGAATAATAAAAGTAAGAACAAGGAAAAGGGGACAAGAATTATAAATAGTCTAAATCTTTTGTGAACCATCCTTTCAAGAGGAAGAATATCCAGAGGCATGACAAGAAAAAGGAGGCAGTATGTTTTGCCTGTGGAAAGTCAGGCCACTAGAAGAGAAATTGTACCAAGAATCAAGGGGAAGCTAAAGGTGAGTTCATTATCAAGTGTAATAATTCAATATCTACACATTGGGTATTAGATATAGCTTTTGGTTTGCCCATATGTATCCAAATGTAGGAGACAAGTAGATTTTGAACGATTTCCAGAGGAGAGGTGGATCTGAGATCTTCCAATAGAGTGAGAATAGATTCCCTAGACTTTGATGACTACCAACTTTCATTGACAATGAGAATGATTTTGGTTTTAAAATATTTTTATTATCTAATTATGGTAACCAAGAATGTAATTTCTATATCATTTCTTAATTCAAAGGGTTTTATTTTCAAAATTATAAATAAAAGTTGTTTATTTTATAAGGAAAACATATTTTATGGTATGAAACATTTAAATAATGATCTTTATGTATTAAATTACAAAAACCAAGTGTTGGAAATTGATAATTAATCATGATCACATGACTCATATAGCACCTAGCTATGGAATCACCATCTTGGTCATGTAAATGAGAGGCGTTTGGCAAAGCTATTTCAATGTGGTTATTTAGACTCTTCTAAGCTAAAACCACTTGAATGATGCCATGCTTGTTTATAAGGAAAAATGACCAAAACACTATTTGTTGTATAGGGTGAAATGGACACTGAGATTCCAAGATTGGTACATGTTGATGTGTGTAGACCATTTCTTGTAGAAGATGGAGTTAGATATTATTACTACATAACTTCTATTTACTACTTGAATAGATATGGCTATATCTACTTGATGAGGTATAAGTCTGAGTCCATTGAGAAATTCAAAGAATTCAAGAATTAAGTTGAAAATAATCTTGGTAAGAAGATAAAGAAGATTTAATCAGATCGAGGTGGTGAATATATTAACAAAGAGTTCATGGAATTTCTATAATAGTTTGGGATTCTATATAAACTCACTCCACCTTACATACCATATTGTAATAGTGTTAGAAAAAGGAGGAACTATACCTTGTTAGAAAAGTTAAGGTCAATGATGAGTCATGCAAATCTTCTATTATCCTTTTGGGGATATGAATTATAAATGGTGGCATAAACATTTAATTGAGAACAAATAAAGTGGAAAATGGAGTTCCCTTCGAGTTATAGAGTGGAAAGAAACTCTTTTTGTCACAAACACATGTATGGGGTTGTGAGAATCTTGTTAGGGCCTTATTAGGCAAAAAACTAGCACCCTAGGGCACAAGGTATATCATTATAGGGTATCCCAAGGAAACAAAGGGATACTACCTATACAAACCCTCAGAAAACAAAGCGACTATTCACAAAAAAAATCTTTATTGAGAGGGAGAATATCTTCAAGAAGGATAATGGGAGAGAGATTGAATTTTTTGATGTTTATGGTCAAGATACACAAGAGTTGGTACAGGAAAATATTTCACAGGTCCCCATAGAATAAAGAGTTCCTAAAACACAAGTACTACATAGGATTGTAAAAGAGGTAAGAGAACTAGATAGAAATGGTTTTCTAGTTACTTAGGATGGTGACTCATTATTGGTTGACAATGATGAATCTCTCTCCTACATGGAGTAGTGGAAAGCTAAAAAGGTGCAAGATAGTAATAATCCCTGAATTCTTAAATGTATTTCATGTATTAGAACCCATTTTGGTTTCCGGTCTATGCATCTGTTTATGTAAATCTTGTTGGGTGTTAATGGGTATTCAAGAGGAAACTAGACATGGAAGGTAAATTAAATGCCTATAAAGAAAGGATACTGGATAAAGGTTTTAAAAAGAATCAATGAATTGACTATAAAGAAACATTTTAACAAGTTTCCATGTTTAAATTCATCAAAATTATACTTTCCATAGCGTCTTACCATGAATATGAGATTTGGAAGATGGATCTCAAAGTTTCATTCCTTAATGGGAACCATTATAAGTATGTCTATATAAAAAATCCATAAAATTTTTTGACTCCAAGTGATTACAAAAGAATTTTCAATTTCCATGGATATATTTATGGATTGAATAAAGCATCGAGTTTATAGAACATTTGATTTGATGAATCCATAAAATAATTTTGGGTCATTAAGAATGAATGTGATTAGTGTGTTTATAAGAGGTTTAGTGGGAATGCGGTCATTATCCAAGTACTATATGCTAATGAAATATTATTTTTTGGAGATAACACACTGGTATTACAATCTATTAAGGAATAGTTAAAAAACTGTTTATCTACAAAGGACTTAGGTGAAGCATCCAATATTCTATGGATCTAGGTCATCCGTGATAGATCTAAGAGGCTTCTTGGACTAAGTCAACATACAAAAATTGACCAGATACTAAAGATATTTGGTATGGAAAAATCCAAGAGGGGATTTGTTATAGTGTCACATGGTTTACATATTTATAAGAAGATGTTTCATCACACACAATGTGAGAAATATTGAATGAGTAATATCTCATATGCTGTAATGATAGAATCAATCATGTATGACATGTTATTTACTTGAATTGATGTTGCCAGTGAATTGATAATGGTAGAAAGATATCAATCTGATCCAGAAGAACAATTATGGATTGCTATTAAGGATATACTTAAGTATATGAGAATAACTAAGGACATGTTCTTTGTATATGGAGGATATGAGGAGATAGTAATTAGGGGTTATATTGATGATATTTTTCAGAAAGACCAAAATTATCTAATTTCATAGTCAGCATATGTTTTCTGTCACAATAGAGGAGCTTTGAGCTGGAAGAGTTCAAAATAGCCAGTTGTTTCTGATTTTATAGTGGAGTGCGAGTATATAGTGTCTTTTAATTTAGCCAAAAAATCCATTTGGATTCATAACTTTGTTTAGTATCTTGATGTAGTACCTAGAATTAATGACCATATCACATTAGATTGTGATAATACTATAGTGGTGTCCCTTGCAAAAGAGTCAAGGGCACACCAACAAACAGGGCACATACTACAAAAGTATCACCTCATGAATAGTTTTTATCAAAGGGGTGATGTTGTAGTGATAAGAGTACTCAAAAAATAGAACATGGTGAAAACCTTGACTAAAGGCCTATCTTAGTAGAAGAATGAGTATCATGTGAGAACTAGTGGAATAAAGGTTTTTAGCTGTTGGATCTTCTGAAAGTGGGAGTCTGATAGAGTTGGAACCCTATAACCAACTTCTTTGTACTTTATGATAACATGTATTCATTTTTTTAATATTAATAAAATCCATATCGCATCATGATTGTTATTATATGTGACATAGTGGGAGATAACATCCTAAGAGTAGTTGTCACACTAAAAGGTCATAGTAGTTCCACGCTATGATGAGAACCTAGAAGTGTTATGATATTCTTCTTAAATATTTGTTCTATAGATGGATGATATCATTTTCGGGACACAAATGATATTTTCTATCAGGGTTGGAGACTCATAGGACATTGAGGTGCCTTCTCATAATGTACGCCCTTGGTAATATTAAATAGGATATTATGAGAATGAGACATGCCGATAGGAAATCCAAATTTCTACGTGTCATTGGATATTCCTATCAAAGAACATGTGTATTGATCTTTAGACTTTAATGTTATTATTAATTAATATTATGAGTTGTTTACTTCGATGTATTGGTGAAAACTAGGACAACATATGTTCATGGAAATGTAGGATATGTTGGGTGCGTCACGAGTAATATTATGTCAATGAATAATGTGAGAAAGGATTTATACCTTCTGTTTTAACGAAAGTTGATATCTCAGGCCCTTTGATAGAAATTCTATATCATAAATAAATCGATGTCCATGGTGTTCCACAGGAAAGTTTTATTTCTATAAACTCAATGAAAGAGACACTGAACACATAGGTTGATGACATCGGTACGCAACCTTCTTGATTTGAGATATCATGATAATGAGATTATATTAAAGATTAAACATATGTATGAGGTATTATGTATTTGAGACATTAAATTATTTTTCCAGGGGTTCCTTGGCATGTTTCAAGATGCTAATATTGGACTTTAGGCTGCTTCTCCTAATGCCGCTGATAAAGATTCATAAAGGGTCACACATTAAGTGTATCTAGAATCTTAGTTAAATAATAGTATTTTTTTATTATTTAAGAAGTTGAATAAATATTATTCCCACATGCGGTTTAATAATTATTCATGTTTCATTGATCTAATTTTTTCCATGACCAATAAATCGAGAGAATATTATCTGAGTGGAATATTTAATAAATATTTTTTTTCTATTTAGTAAATATAAAATTTATTTATTTATTGGTGAATAATTCAGTTATATTTATATAATAAATAAATATTCATTATTCTATGCCAGATAAATATTATGGATTAATGGAGGATCATGTTTAATGGTCTGGTGGGAAATAATTAATATTGAATATTGTTTATTTAAATAATATTTAATTTAATTCTCAATTTAAGAATATGTTGATAAATAATAATAATATAATTATTATTATTTGACATGGGGTTCTTCAAGGGTTATATAAATAACAGAGAACTTTTGAATTTATTCTATTTTAACCGTAGTAGTATATAAACCCAATTATGTTATTTTTTTATTAATCCAATTCATTTGGGTTGGTTGTGCAGAATGGGTTTGGATAATCCTATCAAGGCCTAGAGAGCTCCCTTCTCCATGAACACTCTCAGGAACAAAGAGTGATCTTACTCCACCCCACTCTCAAGTCAAGAGAGATCTAAGATAATTCTTTGGAAGTTGTTCTTGAGGCGATCAAAGGAAGATGATGCAAGTGATAGGATCTGTCGTGATAGAACCAAGGGATTCCAATGATGATGTTCAGAGATTGTTTTGAACATGTGTGGATCACCACTAGAGGGAATCTTATTTGATTCCTAGAATTCAATGATGGAACAATTCACATCTATTGTTAGATTAATCAAATAAGAAATTATTTCATCATGGAAATTATTTATTTAATTAAATTTATTATAAATAATACATGATTATCCTATCTTGATTCCATCATTATATCCCTTGTCTATATTATTTGATTCAATTCCATAGATCATAACATTTATCATTGTTTCAATATCTGGTTGATCATCGATCATATAAAAAAGAAATGTTATTCACCTTCCATCACACGCTTTCATTGCATCTAGAACCTATAGGAACATTATGTTATGACTTCTTAGTGGTTAACCTTAACTTATTCATATGATGTCAGGTTTTATGTCGTTTCTACATTACCATGTTTCCTTTATATTATCATGCTACATCATGCCTCATTGTTCGTGTTTAGGATTCTTACCCATTTTATGTCACATTGAAAAGTCGGTTGTCTAACCTATAATAATTTCTTCATGTTATTCTTTGTTTATTGTATTATTGAGCTTTATATCTCACCTTATTCTTATGAATATCCCCATGTTATCCCATACAATTTTTTTAACAATGGAATACTATGAGTATGTTAAGAAATTTTTCAATAATGTTAATGTACCACCTATTTTTATATTGTTATGTAATGTACTCAATTACCCAAAGACACTAGTCTTATCAATCTTTTGGTTTGTATTATGTGTATTCCTATGTATTAAATCATGAATTGATGTGTAATAAAGACAAGGGTTTTCATATTCTCCCCATAATATTATACTTCACTTTTAATTACCTATATTGAAAGTAAAAATACAATGCACAATGGTTAAGGGAATATTGCATCTCTTCCTATTTCTCAATGTTAATAGTAGGTTTTAGAGGATTTTCTCAACCAAGTTCCTCCATTACCTTCATTATTCATGCTTTCACAACTAAACTTAAATTATGATTTTAATTTTTAGGTAGTATAGATATTATCACTTTTTTAATTTCATTATGTGTGAAGTTTCTATTCTCAAGACATTTTAAGGCACTTGAATCACTAGGTGAAACTTTCATATTATTTAATAACACTTCTTGTGCTATAATTATTGAAGATAAATCTCTAAGAGTATTTTTAACCATGTTAAACCTTATACATACTACTTATATATCATAAGGATTGTCATTTGTTGAATAGATCTCATGAAATTTGACTTATTCTTATGGAATTTATTTATATACTTTAGTATTAAAATTTTCTTTTCCTATTTCCATATTTCTTTCCATTTCCAGATCTGCTGGCCAAAATACTAATATATCTTTCGGGTCATTGGAAGTCTTCTTAGAGTCTCCAAATGGATTCTTATAAGTGCCTTAATTATATTCAAATTTTTTAGAGGATGCACTCTATTTATTTTTTTAGGATTTACTTGGATCTGATTTGTATTTAGATTATTTTCCAAGTATCACTCACCCACCCTTCTTAATTTCATATTGGGAGAATTCTTGTTTGTAACATTTTTATGCTTACTTCCCAAGTATCACTCACCCAATGATGTGTCATCTCCAACTTATGTGGTCTTATATTCCCATCAGATTTGGATACCTATTGAGTTGGTCATTAAAAAAATCTAATGAACACTGTTATTTTATATATCACAAATATTTTTAACCATTCCAAAACAATTTTAAGTATATAGAATTTTATTAATCTTTGGATGTTTTTTCTTTATCTCTGAAATGCTCCACCTTGACAAGGGCTACCTTTGTGCTCTATCATTTAGAGTGTTTTACCAAAAGTCTTATGCATAATTCCTCAACATATTTAAGCATTAAAAAATATAACTACTACTTTTTTGGGTTTATTCGGTGATAGATTTTTTCATTACTAACGAAAAGTGTTGATAACAACTACCTTTATCAGTGCTAAAAAGCACTGATAAATGGAACCAATATCAGCGCTTTATTTTTATCACTGATAAAGGGTAATCTTTATTAGTGAATTTTTTAGTAGTGATAAATGTTTGAATTTCATGTGGGAGTCCCACATAGAAACAGTGGATGTTTTATCACTTGTTTATAAACAATTCCACCACATCCCAATGCTAAAAGCCTGCTACGGTGATATGCTTTTGTATAGACCCTCCACAAACACCTATATGGGCCTATGCGTACATGCACAGTCCCACACAGGACTTGGACCACACTATGCTTTCTGTAGGCCTTATCCTGCCCAGATACACACGAGTCAGGTCCAACATGACCCAGCCCTTGCCTCCCCATCCAAACCTATATACGGCACGACCTACCTTCCCATGCAGGCTATGGCCCTCAATTGTTTATATATACCAATAATAATAAACCAATAAGAAATATTTATATATGTATTACAAATATTAACTAAATTGAAATAATTAAATGAATAAAAATTATAAATTAATAAATTAATAAAAAAATTATTAATTAAATAATTATTGCAAAATTATATATATATATATATTATAAATATTAATACATGGTATATATTTTATATAGATATATATAATGAATAAATTTATATAAATAAATAAATAAAAATTACAAATGAGTAAGTTTAAAAAAATATTAAAAATTTTATCAATTAAATAATTCTTAATACAAATGAATGAATTTATTATACATATATATAAATTATAAATATTAAAAATAGTATATATTAAATATATATATATATATATATAATTAATAAAGTTTAATAATTAAATAAGAAAAATTAAAAATGAATAAACAAAAAATTTATTAAAAAAATTATTAATGAAACAACTATTAATAAAAATGAATAAATTATATATATATATATACATATATTAATTATAAATTTAAATAAATAATATACGTTAAATCTAAATATAGAAAATGAATTAAATGTAATAATTGAAAAATATTAATGTCTTATTCATTTTAATGGATCTTATAAATAATTATTCAATAATATATTTAATATTTTTAATATAGAAATATATATATGAATATATATATATATCAATATATATAATATTTCCTAAAATATTATTTACATAATAAAAAATATTTATTCTTACATTAAATAAGTCATATATTCATTGAAAATGGTTTACAATTAAAAATTAATATTAATTAAAAAATTTGACTAATTGTGTTGAGTAATGGACATTTAATTGAATGTCATTTAATTTTTAAATTTTACATATATCAAATGTATGTTACATTGATTTCACACATTCATATACTTAATTAATTGATATTTATATACAACGCACACACACGTCATATTTCTGTAATTTATTCAATTTTTAATATTAATTGTAGAATTATATTTATTAATATAATATATTTAATATATATTATGTTTCTAA
The DNA here is from genome assembly GCA_963277665.1 of Viscum album. Classification (NCBI taxonomy): domain Eukaryota; kingdom Viridiplantae; phylum Streptophyta; class Magnoliopsida; order Santalales; family Viscaceae; genus Viscum; species Viscum album. The sequence continues at coordinate 1,402,934,000 of OY728133.1, read as the reverse complement.
TCGGTAAAGTTTATATTTTTTTATATTTTTATTCAATACATACAATTTATTATGTTTTAATATTTTTTCAAATTTATTCATTTTTAATATTATTTATTCATTAATAATAATAATTGTTTTTTAATATTTTTTCAATTTATTCATTTTCAATTTTTCATTATAGAATATGTTTTTAATTTTATCCATCTTTAATATTTATCTATACATGTTTATTCATTAACATTTTTTTAATATGATTGTAATTTATATAATTAAAATGAATTCATTTCCATTTTAATATATATACATATTCAATTTTATTTTTTTAAAATTTTCTATATAATTAAATATAGTTATTCATTTTTAAATTTATTCATTCTTATTATTATTTATTTCATTAATAGACACAAAATATTATATATTGTCATTGTTCAGTTTAACATATATCAAACTTGTATATATATTTATACACACATTAATTTCACACACAAACACAAATATTTAGATAATTAATGAAATCCTATATAAAAACACTTACACATAATATTTATGTGATTTATGAAAATTTTAATTTCCCTTAAAGAATTTCATTTAGTAACATAATATATTTAATATATTATGTTTTTAATTGCTAAATTTTTTTAATATTATTATAGTTAGTATTATTTATTCATTTTAATATTTTTTAATATTTTATTTCTTTTATAATTTAATCATTTTATAATATTTATATAATATTTATTTAATATTTTCAATAAGTAGTCCTCTTCATTTCAATATATATTCATATTTTATTTTTATAATAATTTGTAGAATTAATAAAACTTATTCATTTTTACAATATTTTTAAAGTTTACTCATTTCTAATTATTCAATTTCACTCATTTTTAACATTCACACAATTAAGATTATGTATTCATTAATATTGTTAAAAAATATATTTGTAAATAAATATTTATAAATGAATATAATTATATTATATTATCTGCTTGGAGGTAAAATTACATATAGACACACACACACACACACACACACACACACCGCACACACCTAGACCTGAAAGATAGGTCATATCCCCCCAAAGGATAACCCACCCAACCAGCCACTTTATTAGATTATATATTTATAGCCCGAAGGCTTTGTGGGAATTAAGCCCATTACATGGCATGTATGCCCACCATTGGATGGCCTAAAAACCCTTCTTGCATCATGCCTACGTCATCCCCTCCACGCCATGCCTGCATCACCACCCCCTTGACGGCCCGACAGCCCAGTAGCCCAAAATCCCATTTGAGATAAATAGTACTTCTCCGATAGTACTTCACTACGTCACATGTTACAGTACTCGCATTGCTACAATGCTACAGTGCTTCCACAATGCCTGTTACAGTACCATTATAGTACCAGCATAAATTCTCTCCCACCTAGATTTGAACCTGGGTCTGATGCAGGATTACGAGGAGCCTTTACCACTGGAGTAAGCCCCCAACTATAATATATTTACTGTATTTATAAAATTATATATTTATAAATATAAAAAAAAAATTAAAAATAATTATATCATTATAAATAAATATAAATATAAATATATATATATTAAAATAAATATAAATTTATAATAAATATATTAAAATAATGAATATATTTACTATATTTATATTTATATTTATATTTATTTATTAAATATATAGAATTATATAAATATATATAATGATATAAATATTTTTATAATTATAAAAGTATAATAAATATATTTAAATAATGAATATACATACTATATTTATATTTATTTATTAAATTCACATATAATTATACAAATATATTTATAATTATAAATAAATAAATATAATTTAAAAAATTCATTTATATAATTATAAATAAATAATAATATATTTAAATAATAAATATATTTTGTATATTTATATTTATATTTATATTTATATTTACATATATATATATTAAATATATTTAATGATATACATATATTTATAATTATATAGAAATATTTATAAATATATTTTAAAATATATTTATTTATAATTATAATTATAAATAATTATCAATGCTAAAGTTTTATCACTAATAATGACATATTTTATCGGTGCTTGTTTAGTGCTGATAAAGATGAAATTTATCAGTGCTTGTTTAGCAGAGATAAAAAGGTCTTTTATCAGCATTTATTATTTTAGCGCTGATAAAACCCATCTTTATCAGTTTGTTTTTGGAAGCGATGATAAAACCCTCTTGGTCATTTAAAAAGAACCCTAACCCAACTAATTTCCTTCGCACTGTTCAAGCTATCGCAGAAGTTCATCTTTGTCATCACTCCCCCTTGATCTTCTCTCAGATTAATCAACTCTCAAATATAAGGTATGTTATTTCATTATCCTCCACTTTCATTGCTTTCTTGATCGGGTTCATCATTTTGAAATAGTGCAGCTTTATCTTGGCTGGATGGTCTCATGGTTCTATGTTTTGGAGCTCTATTGATGAAGCCCCACCATCTTTCATCCTCCTCTGATGGTTCACATAGGTCTTGCTTCAATGACGTAGTGTTTTGTTTTGGTTTTTGTGTTTCCAACCCACGCCATAACTGTTGGTTTCTTCCTAGTCTTAGTATAACCCCATTCCAGGATCTTTATATCAATACCTTGTATTGGTTCCCATCCACTTCCTCACTAACTAGGATTGCTATGGTAGAGCATGGTCGCTGCCTCAACATTATAAATTTACAAAATTTTTGACTAATTTGTGAATGGAATGAAAAATCTTATCCTCCTATAAATGTTATGGTTAATGAAAAAGTAAATATCACTTATATTAGTACATGAATACTTAATATGATATATGTTAATGATGCCAAAGGACATGAATAGAAAAAAATACATTCAATCATTATATGAATTTGTGGACATTGATAAAGAACTATAAGTTACCCTAAATAAGAATATATGTTTAGAACTTATATAGTTAATATAAATAAACATTAGGACTTTTATTTAATTTTATTAGTTAATGATTGTAAGATATAATGATAATTATATTCCATTTTTTTAGAAATCCTAAAAAACATTAAGAATTAATATTCATTTTATGAATGATTTAGGATCAATTTTTTTATAGATTTACATTTTTATAAGGAATGTGAGAGGATTAGTTTTCTAATTATTCTATGGCCAATGAAAACTATTCAATTTTGAAATATATTTTCCTACTCAATATAAAGTTTCAAGGTATTTTTCTATTACTTTATAAAAAATTTATATGTGTTAGGGTATTTACTTTTATGATACTATGGCTCATATATTTCCTACTATAATTACGGTTGGTTCACAATATCGTGTTTTGGTTTTTTTGTTCCTCCAGTTTTTTTGTTTTGGTTTCCCTTGAACCTCCTTTTCCACGTTGTCCTATCCCCATCACACATGTCCCCATTTTGATCATTCTCATTGATTTTAGTTGTAATTTAGGATGGTGATTGTGGATCCTATGGTAGCAGACTTATATGAAGTGGTGTTTACTAATAAGAGCACTAATATGTTTCTTCTTCAGTGTAACACGTGTTTTTCAGTAACTGAGAAAGTAATTAAGTGAGTGAATTTAATTAGATACTAACTTTAATAGGGTGTTTAAAAATGGAAAATAAAGGGTTAGTTGGAAGCATTGGTTAATAGAGAAAAATATTTTTATCCGAGACTCATTTCAAAAATTATATTTTTATTTATATAATATTTTGATTTTAAAATATTTACTTTACATAAGGGAAAATGTTTTAATAATTCTCATTCTAAATTTACAAAACCCACTTATCATGTTATAATTTCATGTAATTTTTTTAATTAATGTATTGAAAATATTAATATCTTTTAATATATTTTTGAGAATATTCTATGTTAAAAGGGATTTAAGAAACATTAAGTGATTCTCATGTTTTTTTATTTTAAATATTTTTATGTTTTTGATAAATTTATATTTATTTTTTTCATGTATATATCTATATTTAATGATTTCTATGTATAGTGATTTAATTTTTTTCCATTTTAGTATAAAGGATACTTAAATTTATTTGTTAAATGATTCTTATTATACAATGAAATGTTTTAAATCAAGAGTTTAAGTTGGTTGTTTCTTGAGATAAATTATAAGTTGGATTTTAATAGTGATTAAAAGTTATTATTATTGAATAAATTTGTTTTTTATGGCTATAATGTGTTGTGATTTTAATAGAACATTGTAGTAGTTTTCCCCTTAATCGGCGCTAGAAAAAGAACTAATGAAGGGGTCATTAATCAATGCTACCAAAAACATTTATAAAGGTATCCTTTATCAGTTCTACTAAAATCACTAATAAAGGGATTATTTATTATCACTTTTTGGTTTCACTAATAAAGTTTCCTGTTATCATTTATTTATCAAGCACTACTAAAAGGTACCTTTACCAACAATTTCATAGTGCTAATAAAGTTTCCATTTATCATCACTTTCCTAGCACTAATAAAATACTAGGTATTATAAGCATGTTTAAATGTTTAGTATTTTTTTTGTTCTAACAAAGGATTATTTTAGCATGGTTAAAGGCCGTATTTATAGTAGCGTGGACCCACAAATCTTAATGTTTTCACTTTATCTTCTTATTGTTAGGATTTTTGGCCGAGCTATTTTTAGGCTTCATTCAATACTGGATGGGATTCTTTTAGGGAATGATTTTACAAAATCCATATTTTATCCACCATAGACTTTTTCTTGACTTTATACTCATTTTTATTCATCCATAATTACTTTTTTCAACTCTTTCACTATTTATGAAAATATATTTAGATAAATTATTTCAAGAAGGTATGTATGGTACCTATTACATCCTAAATTCTTGTGACAGATCATTGGATGATGTAATATTATTATTTATATATTATAGATGTCTTTTTTTAGTATAATAATTCGAATAATATTGGTTGATATTATCAACGTTTTCCTTATTTTTTGAATTTAAAATATTTATATTTTCAAAATTAATTAACTTAAATTCCAATTATAAAAACATCATATTGAGGGTGTTATTTTTATCTTTATTCATAATAATCTTCTCTTTATAATGAATTTTCATGTTTTAAACTTCTTCATCATAATACTCATTTATTTTTGGAATAAAGTTGTCAAGTTCCTTGATTCTATTTCATTTTACCTCTAGTTAAGTATCCTTAAAATCTATGAAAGTTTTTAGTTTTTCTTCATGTTCATGGAACCTATCATCAATAGCCTTCTTGATATCTTCCTTCTATTCAACTTCAATGAGCAATTTATTTTCAATTTTTGAAGAATTTATTTAATTTTCTCTATTCCTTGTTCTTGTAATTATAATATTTTGGAGATATTTATGTATTCTAGAACATTTTCTTGTAAATACTTATCCATGGTATCTCCTTCACTTTCATGATGGGAAAAAACTTCTTACTAAATTTAAAAATTTCCCCAAATATAAAAAAAATATTTCTTGTGGAAAATATTGCTTTATTTTAATAATGTTTCAAATGATATATTTTTTGTGACATAAAATGTATGATCACTTCCACTTGGTTCTTCTTCTTATAGAGTTTTTTTTTGTGAATTTGTGTATACCACATGATCAATTTCTTTATATAATTCAACTGAGGTAGGAATTTTGTCCTTATCATTGATGATAGTTTTAACCACATATTCATCTTCTTTTATTCTATGTCTATCTTTTTATGATCATGGTTTAAATACACCGATCTTTCTTCATCTCAACTTAAGAGGGGAATATATTTTAGTTTTATTTTCACTTTTATTTTCCTATTCATCATGGTATAGGTTGAAATATAAAATTTCTATTAGATAAATGAATATTCACCACTACTTTACTACATTGTAAATGTATGAAAGAAACTCAAATATTCAAAGGAGAATAATTTCCCGTATCGATAATTTTATACTGGTGAACTTTATCTACGATACCAATTATTAGGACCACTTTGGGATACTACGAACACTGAGGGGGGGGGGGGGGTGAATCAGTGTCGGGTACTTTTTGAACCAATAAATACCTATTATCCCTATGTCTATTAGACCTATTAGGATCTTAATTTTCTCATTCTATATTACTCTTTATGTGAAAGTAGGAAAATGTATGTAAAGGATAAAACATGTTGTTTTTACAAGGTTCATTGACCAATAAGAGTCTCTTGTCCTTGTTGAGTATGGTTGTGATCATTACATAGATTCTATAATATAATGAGGTATAAATTATAGTGGTTTTGACTAGAAATAATCTTGAACCCAATTGTGGTTCCCTACACTTTAAGAGGTGGGGAGACATAAAAAATCATGATTCCCTGGAATTTTGATGAATTGGTCCACACACAAATCCTAATAGATATTTATAATACATGTGTATATAGTCTTCAGATTATTCAATTAATTTTAAACACAAGAATTTACTCAATTAGTGGTTACCTATTTGGAATTTCATAGTGTTTATTTAACTTATTCCTCTTTTCATATATTCACAAAAACATTCAAGAAAATCTTCTTCTTATTATCGGGTATTAAAATTATTTCTCACAACTTTATTTATCTTCAAGATAACAAAATATAATTATATGTTTCTTAGATTGGTGAAATATTTCTTCTTATACTATTTATATTCTCTTGCATTGACTGTTGGACGTTTCTACAATCTATTAAACTTGGAATTCGCAACACCGTTTTATTAATCTTCTTCCTATGAAATAAAAACTTATAACACTCTTGTATTGTCCCCTATTATTATCATTTTTATTCTTATTTAGTGCATATGTTCTACACTGGTTCTATTATCCATTCCTTTGAATCATATTATGTGTTTATGAATGATAATCACTAAGTCACAACTTCGTCTTCTTAACATAAAAATATTTTAATTTGAATAATATTTTTAAACTGCTCTTACAACCACTTCGTTAACCCTGTTTGTTCAGTTATTCTATGTTTGGAACCATATGTTCAATTATCCTCTACCCAAAACCATATGTTCAGTTATTCTCTATCTAATCCTATTCATCTTGAACTTATTCAATTGATACCTATTTGTTTGATAACTTTTTTCTTTTGAAACCATCTTCATCAAGTACCCTTTTCATCTAAAACCCTATATATGATGCTTTGATAAACGGATCTCTCAATTTTCTTGATTAAAACCCAACTATTTTAAAAACTAACTTCACATATAACCTACTCCCCTTTATATACTCATCATTTCTCAAAAAATAAGGGAAAATCATGAATCTAGATTTTAATTTCCCAATCCAAATTAGAATACCCCCTCAAACTATGAATGTCCCACTTGAGTATTTATTCAATAGACTACCTTTAATGCCTCTAAAAAATTACAGTCAACAAACTTTGTATGAAATTTCCTAAAATATTAATGTCAACGATATTCAAAACCTATTGAAATATTAGCTAGAGTTAAGATATTTCCTTTATGATCATTGAGTCATTGAATATCCTACTCAATATTGTCACAATTTATAACATTAAAAAACATTTTATAGTTACAAAATACTATACCCAATACCTTTATAAGAGCTCCTCCATAAAAAAATTCTCCATATGATATTTATTTGTGAAAATATTCTTTGTTTAGTACTTATTTGTATTATGTACTAGATAACTGGTGTTTGGTTCTTCATTATAAGAAACATTCTTTCTATAAACCTATTTTATGATAAACCCATGTATTTTATTTTTATCTTTTTTGTGTTCTTTTTTCCAAAACTCTCAAGGTTTATCTCTCCGATGACTCAATATGGAAACCACTATTAGGAAACCTATGTCTGAAAGACTCTATTTTATGAACCCACAAATTTTATCTGTATGGTGGACTCACAATCTTGTCTTTTTCTAAAGACCATTATCCAAAAGACTTTATCTGAAAGCCTGATGTTCCTGAAATACATTCATTTGAAAAAAATTAGCTGGAATCATGAATATCTTATAATAGTCATGACGTTTGGTAAGTTTAATAATGGTAATAAATTTCCTAATTTCACATGTCTAGAGACCACTATCTAGTGAATTCATTTGGAAAACCCTATCTGATGACTTCATTTAGAAAAATCTGACCAGAAATATCATATGTTTTTATCCTACTTTCTTTGTCTCATATAATCATAAAGACACTTCATCGATGGATTTTCATAATTAAACCATTAACAAATTTGATACACTAAAAATCAAATCTCATTATTGAGACATTAATTTTATCTTACCCTATATCATATGTAATTCATAATCTTTAAATAAAAAATCACCTTTAATTAATGAATATATTCTAAATCATACAAAAGAAATAACACTATTTATCTACCTCTAAGATATAAATATTTGGGTAGTTATTCACTTTTTTAAAAAAAATTAGATTATTCAGCATTCAAAATCTATACCTCATTATCACCTTATCCATTTAACATCATAAATACATATTCTTCATTAATATACTTGGGTACTTCAACCAAACTTCCAAGAAACTTCTTTTTTACTACTTCTTGAACATATTTTCATCAATAATTGTCTTAGATAATTTAACCAAACCTACAAGTACATTATTCTTTACTACTTATCCCAAATATTTTCATCAATAATTTTCTTATATAATTCAACCAAATTCCCAATAAACCTCTTCTTTATAACCTCTTCAACATATTGGCATCAATGAAATCCATCTAATTCATTAACAACCATTGATAAAACATAAAACACACAATATTTGGGATTAAAAATAATGATACTATAACTTTTATTGAAGATTAATATTTTCCTGAATATTACATTTATTCATTAAATCCATTTTTATAGTAATTCATGTATTTCGGTAATGAGAAATGAAATGTATCATACATGGAAGTGGTAGTCTTCACGTACACACATGCGACATCTCTATTTTTAAAAGAATTGGAGGGAAGGAAATTTTATTATATTTTATCTTTATAAATCATAATTATATTATATATATTATATATATTCATAAAATATATCAATATAACCCACCATGTGTGTTGGTTATGAAAGATGAAATACGTCATACATAGAGGTGGTAATATGCCTGAATGAAAGAACAAAGATTTCGTTTTTTATTAGATGGAAAGAATATATAAAATGTGTTTTAAATAAACATAATAACATTTTATTATAGTAATTATACTTATTTAATGGTTTTAATATATTTTAAGTAGGTGGAATATGAAATAAACTTTTAAGAACACAGTTAAGACTTTTACCTATTCCTTGCAAATCCTTCTTTGGCATACACTCTAGGACTTCTTAATTTGGTATTTTAGTGATACTTGGACCTATATGATGTGGGTAGAAGATATGGTGAGGAATTTTGGTATATATTTTTTGAGATATATTTCCAAAAGTGTGTATATAAGTGTAAATAGGAGGTACCCATTTATAATTGAGAGGAGTGACACCCTTGTAAATCTTTAAAACTTTTAAACACAATAAATTTATTTCTAATAGAAATTGCCTGAAATTTATCCAAATTTGAAATATAATTCTATTTATTTCAAAATAAACTCAACTAATAATACTAGATATAATATTATTAGATCTTTAAAGTTATATCCTTTAGTTTTAACAACCTCATTAACATGCTTAACCCTTGCTGTGGTGTCAAATTTTCACAATGGTAACTATTAATTATAAATAAAAATGAAAAATGAATTATTAAATAATATTAATATTATAATTTAAAATATGTAATACATTTTAAAATATTAAATTTAAATAGGTGTTAAAAAAATTAATATAAACGCGTAAAAGCCAATGGGAAACAATTTTTAGAAAAACGATTTTCTAAGCTTAAAAATGGGTTTACACTAAAACCATTTATAGAATTTATCGTTATGAAATTTATTTTTTTATTAATAAAAAATTATAGTTATTTGAATTTGTGAAAAAAAATGTAACTAGGTAAATATTTAATTAATGAAAAGAATAAAAAATAGTTCTTTTATTAGAATAAAACAATTTCTTGGTTCAAAAATGTCAAACACAGTTTTTATAAATTGAACATAAAATATTAAATGATTTATTTAACTTATTAAATATTTATTTGGTCTAAAAAAAGGGTTTAAAAACTTTAAATTAGTTATTATATCATAATAATGTCATAAAGGTGACATTATTTGAAAAATTGTATTTTTCACCATTCACCAAAAAATAAACCATTTTTGAAAAATCCAAATAATAATAATTTTGACATGATGAATTAAAAAATTAAGTTCCTTTAAAAAAAATAAAATTCTAAAATCAATAAATTTATCGTTTAAATTAATATACTAAATATAATGAAAAATTGCTTTTATAGAAAAATAACCTATTTAAACTTTAAGTGTTCTTAACATTATTTCATATCAATTACCAATTAGTTTTAATTTATTTTTTTGAAAATTTTATATTTATAAAGTATTGATGTTTATCCCCTTTAGTTCAGTGTTGTGTATATTTCACACTATTCAATAAGATATTTACTAAAAGTAATACAAATTAAAATCTCAATTTATTACATCCACCACTATAAATAAATTACATAATCATTATTTTAATATGATCTTATAAAAATGAATGTATCTCAATAAAGTTATAATATTAGATGTAGATTTTATAATGATAAGTAATTTTTAAATCACTACAAGGAACCATATTATATCTTAATTAAATATTTCGGAAACAATGTATATATAATTATAAAACTCATACATATGAATAGGTTCTAAAATAAATATACCTTGATACAGTGGTGAATTTATCACTTTCTTTAAAATTACCTCCACTTACTTTATAGGATGAGAAAAAATGCCTCATATACTCAATCATAGAGGTAATCTAATTGTTTTCACAGTAAAATCAAATGATATTTTATACATAATAATCGATAAATTTATCTTACTCTTTATTGATTTTGAGAATTTATTTTCCAATAAATATTGAGAACATTGGAAAATAATATTACTTTATTTATTTTCATTTCTATAGAAAAAATATCATCTCTAGGTTGTGTGTCTTGATTATTTTTCCATATCTCGTTCATATCATATTATAAATTATAAATAAACATTATGAATTTTTCATTATAAAAACACTAAAATTTACTTTTAATGGATAATAAGATCTATAAAAATGATGGAAAGTTATTCCTCCTATAACTAGACATTTACTGAAACCAAAATGATTATAAAAAGTTAAGATAATAACCAATGTGAACAAACCACCATATGAAGAAATTATATATTAATGTAAAAAAATCAATGATAATAAAAAAAGTTCAACTTGAATCATTCCATAAAAAATTTACCTTAAAACTATTCAAAATATACAGGACCAAATACAAAACCCAAAATAGTTTATAAAGGTTCTACAACATATTTTTCTTAGATTAACTTAAAATTTATCATCAAAAAAAATTAATCAATAAAAAGGTCACATGCCAAAAATATATTTACCCTAATCATATATTCTCTTAAATATACTGATCTTTTCCCAAAATATCATGAATCATCATGATATAAGTCCTCAAATAAAATCATATTTTCTTAACAAGGATAACTCAATTTTTATCCCTTAATTAATATCAACAAATTTGATAAAAAATCCCATATCACCCAATAATTTGCAATTTATCTTAATTTCTATACTATTCTAAAAAATATAGCGAACTTATTTGAAAATAACTCTACCATGAAATCACTAAATCACTTTTTAATCTCATGGTAATTTATATGGTAAAACATTTTCCCAAGAATATAATAACCTTCGATCCCAATTATCCACAAGTACCTCAACATCAAAGATTATATTAATTGTAATGTTTATCATTACCTTACAACATTTACCCCCAACATAATAACATTATTCACAAATAACTTTCATAGTATATATTTTGATAAATATAAGGGTTATATATACTCTATTCATGCATTCTTTTTAATACCTAATAAATATATCCAAAAATATCCTTAATTATCTTAAACTCTCAAAAAATAAAACCTAAAAGGTTATCAATTCCTTAAAAAATATGTTTGAACATTAACTTATTAACCCATGATGGTATCAAAAACTTATAAAATATCTTGATTTGACAACTTTCTAACATCTAAAGTTATTTAAACACTTTACTTGATACCGACAATAATTTCCTAGACTTATATATCCAGATATGTTTCTAAAAACATATTATTTACATATTGGATTTAATACAAGTCAAACCGACCCAAATTTAAAATCCCATAATAGAAATTTACAAAAAATACTACGTCACTTGCATACTTATACCTTTTTGGTTAATAGTTTTAGATAATTTGAAAAATCTTACACATTAGACTTTATAATGAAATTACCATTTTACCATTATAAATAGATTTTATAATACCATTAGAAGACTTAAACATATCCCAAAAAATTCTCTACACATAATACCCTTATATACAAATCATATGTACTACTCTTCTTTATAACCTGGGGAAATTGTAATATAAGAAGGGTGTTCTCAAATGCTCAATAATGCTAAACATAGGCTTTAATAATATAAGATCATAATAGAGAATAAGAAAATCATATGGGTATGATTACATAATCAAAGTTCTTGGATATAAAATGATAGATTCATACCCAATAAAACACAACATAGATACATTTTAAATTCTTAGCTTAAGAATTCCATAGAAAAATCATGTAACCAAGCATCAAAGAATAATAATAAAGATTACTTAACTTTATGCTCAAATAATCACTTACTTACTCTTGAAATCAACTTCATTCCCCAAAGTTTTTCATAAAACATTTCATAAGAAATAATAAATGAAAAATCAAAATCATGAAGGTTACTTGGGACATCTTAATCCTATCATTATTTCAACCACTCTTATAAGGAAATAACTCACCTTATTATTTCCAACATATTCATAGGATTAACATATATAATTTCAAATACATTGAATTTATAGGATTAACCTATAAATATTTATATTTATCCACTTCGTAGGTGTAACTTATAATTAATTAATTCTATCCACTTCATAAAAGTAACTTATGATAAGTTAACTTCATCCACTTTGTAGTAGTAACTAATAACCAATTAACTTCATCCACATTACCCAATGAATTGGAGGGATATATTAGACCCACACATCATTATATAAAATTTCAAATTACTATAACATGAATATAACTCAAAGGAATTTTCACTTGTATTATAAGACTCATAAAATCATTCATTATTCCTCCATGGCTTAAATAACCTGTGGAAAATGAAACATGTTGCATGAAAATTTAATTAAAATATCATTATAATCAACAAATAGAATATAAGGTGGATAGAATTATTAGAAAATACCTCTAGTGAAGCATAAGAATCATTAAAATATATTAATATATATTTGAAACACCATTATAAAATAATTTTACATATATTTTTTAAAATAATAACAAATATCATTATCCTTTGGTAACCCTTAAAAACTAAAATTTCATAGAACAATGGGAAAAGGATTTTATTTAAAAAATTATAGAAGTTGGAAAATAATCTTGATAATGAATAAAATACATGATATTAGTAAAAAAATTTCATTTCATATTTGTTAAAAAATATTCTTTTCAACCTTTTGTAAAGAAAGTAAAAATTGAGTCATAAAAATGTTTAAAAAGATTAATTTTAATAAATTTTAAAAAGTTTAAATGGAATTATTAAATAAAATGATTAAAATTTTATATATTTATAAAAAATTCAATAATTTTTTTAAGAACATATACATGTAAGAGAAATATTTTGGTAAAATACTTTAAAACATTGAAAGTATTGATTTATAATAAAACCCCTTATAAATTTTAAAATCAAAGATACTTTTGAAATAAATTACTTGAGAATAAAATTAAAATATCATGAGCATAAATAAAATCATGATATTATATTTCAAAAGGGAATTATATAAACCTTATAAATGAATATAGGGGTATAATTCAATACATGACCCAAAAAAGGATGTTTGAGACCTGAAACCCTTATAGCTTTAGTAATTATTAAATACAAATCCATTGAATAAAGGAAAATAATATGATTCTATAAAATACATTATTTACATGAAATATTTTATTAAAATAAATTAATGGGAAAATAATTATTCCATATAAAATATTTCATGGTGTTCAACATGAAATATATTTTGAGAAATTGAAATCGAGACCAAAACCTTTATAATGTCCATAAAATTTGAATTTGGAATCAATCAATGAAGTTATTATGTGTAAAAAATATAAATAAAAAATAAAACAAGTGAAAAAAACATAAAAAAATATGGGTCATACAACACATAATCTTGGCATAACAAAATCAATGAAGAGCTGATATAACCCATTTAAAAGAAATTGATTTAAAAATCCCCTTACCTCAGACTTCTGTTTGGTTAAACATGTTAAAAATTCCTATATAATAAATTTATAATTATTATACATATATAAAATAACTATCTTTAAACTTATAATACTATATAACAACCCATGATAACTTTCAATTACCCACTTATTAGCAATTATTTGTTAAAAAACAATTTTTATGTGTTAAATGTCGTGTTTCTCATCCATGTTGCGATTCAACGATTTTAGTTATTTAAAATTGTTCATGGTTTTATAACCTAAAAAGTTTTAATTATTATTTTATATATTTATTTAATATTATTCTAGAGTTAAATAGTAATTTTATGTAACATAAAGTGACACTTTTTATGGAAACCATAAAAATATCATTTTTTGAAATTTTGATTTTAAAAAATAATTTTATTTTATTAAAGAATATACATACATATATAAATATATATTAACAACATATAATAATTAAAACATATTAAATACATTATTATTAAATATTATTACCAATAATTAACATTCCTTAGTCATTCCTGACATAAACATTATAAAATCGTTCATGCAAGTGGTAAAACTGACCAAAACAAGAACACACTATAACAGTTGAATGAGTGATAAGTGTTATTCTATAATGATAATATAAATTTTATATATGATTATTAATTTTATAAAAAATTATATTTATTTATTAAATTCACTTTTAGAATAATTCATGTATGTCAGTAACTAAAAATAAAACATGTTGTACATGGATGTTGTAGTCTGCACTTACACATGGGTGATGCTTCCATTTTTCAACAGATGAGAGAAAAAAATTAGATAAACTTTTATGAATATATAATAATATTTATTACATATATCTCATATATATTCATTAAATCTATCTATAAAACTATCCAGGTGAGGAGGTGATGAAACAATACATCGTATATAGAGGTGGTAGCCTACACAAACACTTATACAATGTTTCCATTTTCTATTGGATGAAAATAACATATAAAATGGTTATTAAGTCAACATAAAAACATTTAATTATATTAATTATACTTGTTTATTTTATTATTATGGTTATATTTTATTTTAATGAGGAGAAATATGAAATAAACATGAAAAAACATAGTTGAGACTTTTACCACTTGGAAATCCTCCATCGACTTATACCTTAAGCTTTTTTAGTTTGGTCTTATAGTGATAATGATACTTCTAGGATGTGGGGAGGATATTTGGGGATTTAATTGAGAATATATTTTTTGATATTCTGTGCTCAATGTGTGTATATAACTGATTATAGGAGTTATCCTTTTGTAAGTGAGAGGAGTGACACCCTTATAAATATTAGGACCATTTTAATATAATAAATGTATTTATCATGGAAATTGGATCAAAATTATATTGATTTATAACATTAGGTGTGTCATTTCGAAATAAACTCAAACTATAATATTATAGATTATATTTTGAGATAATCGAAGGTCGACCTTAAGTTTTAATCTCCTCATTAATCAATTTAACCCTTATAGTGGTGAAAAACTTTTACAATGGTAACTATTCATTATGACTAAAAATAAAATGAGACTTATTAAATAATTTGACTATGATGATTAAAAAGATGGAATAAATTTTATAAGATTCAATTTTTTGTTGGTGATAAAAATTAATTTTATTATAAATATGAATAATGTAATTAAAAATAGTTTTTAGAAAAATACAATTTTAGAATAAAAATGATTTTGAACCAAAATAATTAATATAATTAATCCATATATAATTTATTATTTTATAAATAGAAAAGGAGATTTATGTGTCTTTAAAAGAATTAAAAAGCTACATGTAACCAATTAAAATATTTAATTAAAAGAATTAATGATTTTTTTTCTTTTATTAGAATAAAACATTAACTTGGTTAAAAAATTTCAAACAAATACGTTATAAATTTAAAATAGTAACGAACCAAATAAGGATGAAATGAAACATAAAAAATATGGATCAATCAAAACATTAATAAAAACAATTCTCATGTATAATAGTAAGGAGATAAACAATTAAATTATAATATAGAATCAAAGCTACATAACTGTGATAGATAAAGACCAAGAAATATATATTAAAAATCGATAACAAAGTAAAGATAAAATATAAAAAACAACATCTACATGTTAAAATATATCACCTCTAACCCAACCCACTATTGAGGAAACAGTAAATAATATAATCTGGAGAGATACATGATTACCTTCACTATATCGATATCATGAAAAACTAAATCTACATATACCCAAAGGCATATGTAGGGTGTGAAGAAATTCACAGATTGATACCAACATGAATGTATACAATTTTTGTCACCATGAAACCATTAGTTCTATATTTAAAATAAAATACATCTCAAAAATATATTTTTAAAATATTTAACATGAATCAACTTATGGGTTTCCTTTAAAAAAATACCTATATCGTATCCATAATAATATTGAAAACAACATGTTTAATAATACATGGGGAAATAATCAAATCATTCATATCTCAAAAGATAACCAAGTGATCCATAAAAGCATGATTAATAAATGAAACCAAGAGTATTAAATTTAATTGGGTTCTATCCTATAGTAATATATAGATAAGACACATAGGAAACACTAACATGGAATTAAGTGAATCTTAATGATATTGTGTCCTGCAACATAGTCTTTCAATATCACAACCATTTTTCTAGACCCAAGGGTCTCAAATGTTCCCATGTGAAATGATTTCACAAAAAATATAATAAAACATGTCAAAATTTTGGAAAATATTTTCAAAATAAAATAACCACTACTCCCATGACAAAACATCCAATTTGTAATCAAAAACATATTTGTGGAATTTCATCAAACACAAGGTGTAAAAAAAGTAATTTTAAAGATAAAACACTTTAAAAACCATTTCTCAAACCAAAATTTTTTTAGTTTCATAAAATGCCCCACAGATATTTTAAATAAATTAATTTCATATACCAAACCAAATAAAATTTACAAGAGCATGAGGTATATTAAGGGAAAGATCTATTGTATTGAAATATCCACCTCTCCATTGGAGATAAAATAGTTTCCTTTTAAATTTGAGATTATAAATAGAGTGATCATGTCCTTGTGAGCCTATATCCATAAGAAAAATCATCAATTACACATAAAACCATCAATATTTGAAAAGCACAGCTCAAAAGGGTTCAAAAAATACAATGGGAATAGAGATCAAGAAATTATATAGAAAGGGGAGAAGAGATCAAGTGGAAATTAGAACATATCTTTATGAGATCCACCCAAAATGATTAAGAAAAACCATATAATCAATAATATAACCCTATAGAGCATCGAAGAGAGACTGGTTTGAGATAATTAAGGATTAGGGAAATATTATACATATAAATGACTAACTAAAATGGGGGAAAATAAAAAATTTAAAAATTTCAGATCAGGTCATATAGTTAGAAAAAACATAAATAATTTGTGTGGTAGCCTATATCCCATGAAAACCAAATCTCTAGGTTTCTTAGGAATAACCACAATGTTATAAAAAACTATGCTTAATATTTGTGAAAACTACTGGACCAAACCCATATTCTCACATTATTTTATTGGAAAATCCCATAATTGGACAAACCATGTTGAAATTGTGTAAATCACCACTTGAACATATAGAGACATTTTCAATGGTTACCACATAGTTACTCCTAACCATTTATAGACTATAAACCCATCCTTTTAATCTAAAACTCTAAATTTTCACCTTCAAACTCCAAAAATCCTTTAAAATCTAAAAAAATTACAAATTAAGAACAAAAAACCAATATACATGTGACATAGTGGGCATTACAATTATCTCCACTATAAAAAATTATTCCCCAAACAGTGTTCAAGGTTCTAGACTCACAAAACAAGAAGGAAACTACTACCTCATCAATGATTATAGCTCCCATATCTTGAGGATATCCTACATACACTTTGATAGTACATAAACTAGAGTAATCAATTTAACATGCAACACTTTATCCTAGAGATCCATAATTTGAACTACATGCTCAACTATAAAGGTGTTGGGTTTACGGTAAAAATCCCCCCATTATTCCACATGGGAAGGATCCATTTCATACTTACTCAATTAGGAAACATGAAAAATGTCATAAATCAATGATAAAAGTAGTATAAATCCCGAATGAAAATTCACCTTCCCAATTTGTTGGATGATCTTAATAGGTCTAACAAACCTTGGTGCCAACATAATTTTCTTACCAAAATGAAGATGTCCCTAGAATGGTGAAACTTTGATAAAAACATGATCACAAAGAAAAAAATACATTGGGTGATTATTTCAATTCATATAGTACTTATAGTATCTTTTATTGGTCACTAACCTATTTGGGATCAACTAAACCCTATCTATTGTCTCTTGAACAAGAACCGGTCTAACCAAAGACCATTCTCCCAACTCCCCCAACACAAAAGAGATCAACATTTCCATCGATAAAATTCTTCAAAGGATAAAATTAATATTAAATATAGATAACTATTGGTATTTGAAAATTTTAATAAGGGGAGATTCCTTTCTAAATAAATAGTAAATTTAAACACAAATTCCAAGATATTATCATCAAGCATCACTAAAAAAAATGACCATTACCAATAAAAAATTACTGACAGATAATATATCTTTTGGTAAAAATGATTAATTCCAACAGATATTAAATTCCATTGATATTAACTATATGTACCAAAAATTATTTTTACAAATAGATATATCTATTTAAATTAGTAGTTCAATACCAACAAAGATTTTACTAACAATTATATCTGTGGTCTAATCATAATAATACCAACAATTGATTTACTGATAAATGGATATGGTGTTATTGGTTATTGTTACAAACAAATATTTTACCATTAAGACATCCTCTTACCAATAAATTATTCAATAACATCAAATATTTTAGAAAAATTGAATATATAGATATATATATTACCCATTAAAATCATATAATTTTGATAATAAAAATATATAATTAATTTAAATATCTATAATTTCGTAACATTTATTAGTGGTATATATGTAGATACATACATAATCTTCATACAATATATTTTTTTACATAAATTCCTAACTTTTATTATTATATATATACATACATACATATATATATATATGGAAACATGAAAAAAGGAAAAAAAACCCTAATGTGACCCCCCCCCCCCCCCACTATTGTTCCCCGCCCCTCATGTCCCTTCTTCTGCCGCCGCCATCTACTCCCGCCCAACTACTATCCTCCGACCCCTTACATCCCTTCTTTTGCCGCTGCTATCCCCTCTCGTCCCACTTCTGTTCCCTGACCCCTCCAGTCCCTTCTTCCACTACCTCCCTCTCATGCCTTTCCATTATCCTCTGCCCTAAGTTAATCCCTACAAGCCCATGGGATTGGGAACTCAAAGGGGAGGGTCAACAAGATGACACCTTCCTCCCTAATCCTCTGCTCAAAAACCTAGCAGTTGTAACCATGACATCCCCCACCATTCTCCTTCCCCTGACCCAACGATCCTCTCCCTCTAACACTACCTCTCTACAGTGTCGTCTTCCAGGTGCAGTTGGATGTTTCTCATGGAATTGGCGATGCCACCTCCCCCCCTCGCCCCATGCTACCAGTTCAAATCTTGGAATCCTGGTTTTATTAAAATTTATGGATGGACATTTTAGAAGAACAAATTAAAGGTATGACATATCATACCGGATCCTATATTAATTTGACATGAAGGTGTTCGAACGATTTAAAAGTCTCTGAAAAGATCTACCACCATGGGTGTGGAATTGACATCTAAAAAGGATGAGAGTTATGATGTTTAGGATATTAATCATAGTGATTCATGACTAACATGAAATGTTAGAGATTCTCTTAGATCAGTTCCTCTGGGTGATATTGACAATTATGACCAGCTGATTGGGGTGCTAAAAAATAGAGAACCCGATGAGGGGGCCTTATTGGTGACAATCTTAAAGTCCTTGATAGGTTTTGTTTCATCTATATATATCATCCTTCATAGGAAGCTTAATTCTAATATTTTTTTAATAAACATGTAGAACCCATGAGCCTGATGTGTTAGATGCACTGGTGGAACTTATTACATTCTTGGACGTGTCAAATGGAATTTTTTTATGCATTCATGGAGATTCTTCTAAGAAATTTAAAACTACCTAATGCAGTTTTGTATATCTTATATCATCCATGCAGTATTGAAAATAAGAATCATGTTCTTTCCTTGGTACATTCTACCCTTTCCTCTATTGTTGACCTAGGTCCTCTTTACCTATTTCCCTTATTGAACATAATTCCTCAATGAATGCCAAAAAATTTCAATTGGAAGCCCAAGGATCCAATTATGATATATTTATAGATCATCTTAAGGGTTGATAGTATTGCACTTGGAGAAATTTTTTGGGGCACCGTGCGTAAAGAAATGGTTGATTTTTTGGAATATTTGGATCTGGAGATTAGTTGGGATGACATTTTTTAGATGGATCTAGAGAAGTTATATGAGACGTCTAATGAAGTGGAGGATGATGATAATTATGCTGAGATTCACAAAGAAAATTTAACTCAGAGAAGTTTAGAGAAAAAAATAGTCACAGACAGATTATATAGCTTAATGGTGGTGATGTTTGTGCATCTTCAGACATGTGTTGATAATTTTTTATTAATATAGGTTTTTGAAACTCTTCTTTTTTTCATTCCAAACAACTATCCCGCCATCATAAAAATATAAATTTTATCAGTTTGTGATGTTCTATGCTTGCTCATTGGATCCTGAAAATTATGGTGTCACATTTCCCTTTGTGCTTGTAGATATTTTTACATGCATCTCATACCCCCAAAAAATATAATGATCAGTGTTTCTTATTTATCCACTTACTTGTCTTGTGTAAAATTTGCACCAATTTCTTGGTTTATCACCATTTTTTAGAGGATGGTTGATTGGTGTGTAGTGTATTGAAAAATTCATCATATTCACATAATTACAGTGACCCATAATGTTTACTATTCTAGATACTATGACATAATTTATGAGCTATGCTTCTGGATGTGGTTGATGATGGATGTTCCAATTCTTAGATCAGAACGTCTTCTGATTCCCATAGAGACTATTTTGAAGATTTCACAAGATCCATTGAAGGTGTCTCTGCCATGAATAGTAGAAGACTTTATTCAACTAGCTATGGCTGATGGACTGTATATTGTTTCAGAGAAATTTGTGATCTTTGATGCATCTGTCTAGGAATTAAAGTTGGTGCTCACTAGTTTGGATTCACGCCCTGCAGGTGGACCGGACAGAGGCTGGTTGATTTTTCATGGATGACTCAAGGTTGGTTTGTGTTTCTTGGTTTGGATTCAAGCCATGTGGGTGGACATAACATTCCTTCAATCTCCTTTAGAACCTCATTGTCATCCCAATTTCCCACAAGCCCATTCCCTAAATAACCAGACCCTCACCATCTTGAAATCGGCCCTACACCTTACTACCAGGAACCTCATCCTCTCTAAAAACCATTCTAATCCAGGCAAACTTCACAATTGTAAAGAAATCCCAAAAACATCCAATTGAAGACAAGTTGAAGGAGGATCATTCTCCCACTGCCACTTGGATAAATGGGTAACAAATTCTCTCTCATCCTCTTTTAAATTGTTGACAGCCCCTATATTGAATTTCATTTATATTTTGAACATCACAATGATATTTTTATGTGATTATAAACTATTGGTGATTCAATTTAATGAATCATAATTTATTTTATTATTTAAAATGAATTAGAAAATGTTTTATTTGAATTTTCTCTTCTTTATTAATATTAAAATGAATTTTTATTAATTGTTGAGCAATGTTACCCTCATTATCACTCAGAAACAACATTAATTTCTACTCAACATGCATTAGTTTCTTTGTTAATTTACACTTATGACTTTTTAGTATTTGTTGAATAATGTTACACTCTTTCTCACAACCAGTTTCATCTCAAATTGCATATTTTTAGGTGTCATTTATGGGAACATTTCTAAAGATAAAACTAACTGCAAACCATTTTTTTCAATTTTCAAAAATCCTCTTTAATGAAAGCAAGAAAACATACAATTAAAACAAAATGATGATTCAATTCAAAATATAACTGGCAAATACCTCATCACCATCTTGGGTCCCATGAACCTCGAGTCGAGCACCTCATCAACTCCATCTTTGCTGTTTTCACCACCATCATTCACCGCAGATCCATCCAATAACCAGATCACAACCATCTTAAGCACATCCAAAGGGGAATAACCAGAATCACCCAACACCAATGGAAAAAACCACCAACAGACCACAAACTGCGTCGCTAGAACCTAATCTGAGAGATCTGCAACTAAACCAAATAAAATCAGACACACCATAGACAAAATCCTCAACCAGGACACGAAAAAAACCAGACAACTCCAATGAGAACCATCGAACAATGCCACCGCAGCTCCAAAACATCAAACAGAACAACATCACATGTTTCATCAAATCACCTACAGTTGCACAGAAATCCAAAACCCAACATCCATCAACCTCAAGAAGAACAAATAATCAGAGCCAAAGATCCAGAAATTCAACACTAGATCATGTAAACATCAAAGGGAAAACATCACCATCGCAGACAGATCAAAACAACCCCACATATCTAAGACAAATACAACTGAAAAAAAGAGGAAATCAAAAGATATCACTAGATTCCAGAAGAAAGTCTCACCACGAGATCCCGTCACCGCCAACCAGTATGCACTCGGAGCCCATGATGAATCACCCACTGTGAAAACTGTAGGCAAGGAGTATCCCCCAGGACGTGGGAACTTGGAACTCAAACCTAAAAAAATCACACCACCAGGGGATCCCTATCCATCTTTGAGGTTGTCAGGAAAGAAATCGATGCAAAGGCTGAGTCCATAGAGAACGTCTGCCACTGAGAAAACACCACCAGATCACAACGAGCACATGGAGGTCACCGCATCAACCTAAGGCGAAGGAGATGGCGGCGAGCGAAGAAACCCTAACGCATTGTTCCCCTTACGGGCTCATCAATCTGCTGGCCTTTATAAAGATAAAATAGTAGGATCTATTTCTTTCACTAGGGATGTGTTCAAGCTAGCGTACTTGGAGGGTAACACTCATTTTAACTCATAAACAACATCATTTTTTACTCAATTTTCATATTTTATAGCGTACTTGTAATCCTTATGTCATGGAAGTGTATTTATCTTTTTTAGTGTGCTCTAGATATTTTTTTGTAAGAACAATGGCCCATAGTTGGTATGCTTCTCGAGTAGATCAAGCTCAAGCTCCATAAAAATTGAGCAGTGTTGGCCTTCTCTCCTTGTTTTGCTGATAGCTTATTTTTAGGTGTATTACTGGGTTAATTGATTAGATTATGCTTTGAAGACAACATGGTGATATGTAGGATATTTCTTTAAAATTATTTCTTACCTTTTTAAATGGAATGCACCAAGACTGTTTTGATGAAGAGATTTTATTCACAACAATACTTTCTGTTTTTAATGCATGTTTTCCTGCTGCATATCACTATGCTCTCTCTTCTTGGGTACATGGAGTTTTCACTATTTGGAATCCCTATGAATGGATTACAATGCATATATATATATTTTTATCTTGAAGTTCTTCTAAATATTAATGAATGATTGAGTGAAATAAAACTCAAGTGTACATTTGGTCATCATTTTGAATATGCAATGCAGATTATAGGATATCAATATTATCCGCATGAAATATTCATTTTATTCTATATTTAAGATACATATATATGATATAAAATATGGAGTTTGGAATATGTATACTTTGTAATATTAAATCCTTTTTCATCTATTACTCTATTACTATATTTTTTTCCTACAGAAAATTAGAAGGAAAATGATGATTCACAAAGACTACTAGATTTTCACTGCCCTTTTTGGCTCAACCAGGCCAAAATATTCTTCCTAGGGACAATGTTTCAGTGTTTGGAAATGGAAACACTAATGTTGTTTTTGTAAAGGAAATTAATGTTGCTACTTTCACCATTTGTATGGTGGAAGATCTGTCTACACTTAATAAAGTGTTGTATTTGAGGCCCCCTAGTAATGTTTGTTCTATGAATGAGTTGGTTGATATTTGGGATGGTTATATTGGTAAGAAGGTTTAAAGGATTTACATACCAGAAGGGAATCTTTTCAAGGACATCAAATATTTATTTTCTTGGTGTTTTGGAGAGAATCCATAACAAAACAACCTGGAGATGGATTTTACATATTCCACATTCGTGAAAGGTGACCATACCCACTTCATCATCGATCCAGATAATGGAATGGAAGGTACGTAGCTTTATCCCCATCTCAAGTACTTTTTGGAATTTATGCATTGAATTTGGAAGAAATTTCGGACTTATCAATGGGGCGTGCATAAACTAGGTACATCCAATTTCCTCTGTTAAATAAGTGATTTTATACTTAAGTACTTATTATGTCTTGTACTTTTTTTCGTGAAGATTTATCAAATGAAACCTAATTGTGATGTTCATTTAATTGTAGTGGACTTATCTTTTTATGTGTACTCTTGATCTTGTGGGTGAAATTGATATGTTTGGGTTCCACAGTTTCACTAGAGGTTGGTCCTTGGAATCTGTCTATTAGTTTGTGGGAAATGTTTCTATGATTTATTTTAATTAAGGTGCTTATATCCAATGAATAGAATTTTAAAATAATTTGGTTTGTGAAGAATTGAATAGGATTACATGAGTAGAACAATCCAAGGCTATTTGGGTGATTGAAGAGTTTGAAATTTCTAGATATGTTACCTTTAACTGCAAGGTTTTATACTTGTCGTAAATTTCTACTCCATTGACATGTCTATTTTTTCAAGGATTCTAAAAATTTTCTTACATGTTGAATTTTTTTCTTGTTTCTTGCAAAAATTTGAGCAAAAAACATCAAATACTTATGCTTATTTCTTAAGTTCATTTTCTTTTATGATCTTAATTTTTAGTCATATGGAGCTACAAAATACTGAAGAAAATGTCATCAATTGGTTATTATTGGTACTTTTTAGAAATTCTAGTATTATATTCTTATTCTGATTTGTAATATTGTGTTATTTAATTCTTCATGTCTTTTTTTATTAAAATTGATTTGGGGTTTGACCCGTTGTATAATCCATCTGATCTGATTTTATCCTTTATTGTTTATCTGGGTATCACGAATCAAGAAGAAAACAACCTGGACATGTTATTGTAAACATGTGTCATGTCAGTGACTTGACTATTTTTTCAAGGATTCCAATAGCTTTCTCACTCACTAAATTTTATTCTTCTTTCTTGTAACCATTTGAGAAAACCACTTAAATACTTATTCTTATCCCCCTCCTCATTCCCTTGGTTTTCTTTATTGGGTAATACCTCCTTTAAAATGCACTATATACGGCCTCCCAAGTTTCAAATGTGTATTCTTCATATTTCAGTATTCATCCACTTGCCTTTTAAACATTACTCCTTTTAAGTTAATCCATTGAAAGGTAAATTATACACTGTTATTATGAAATCCTTGATGAATGTGTAGGCATAATCTCCTTAAATCACCATGCAAAGTTGGTAGAGCTTCCAATTGATGTTTTTTGTGTACATACTCTCATTATTTTGGTAATATAGTAATGTTTGATCAACCCCTTTAGTTGGGTAATTTACAGGCCTCTCAACCTTAGTAGAGCTTGATTCTAATATGCTTGGGAACATGATAGTGGGTTTTTTCATCAATTTTAGCCCACATAGCATGTTATGTTCATCCTCTTTACATGCCTTGATAGTGAAAAAGACTTGATACCTTGTATGTGAAATTTAATTCCTTAATTTAGGGGATTAAAAGTGGATTATATAGATATTATTAAAGCCTCAATATGCACCTGAAAATAAAATTTCTACTGTTATAATTACAGAAAATAAAATCAGTTTGAAAACGTATAAAAGATGTGAATTCCAATTTGAGTATATTATTTGTATAATTATATTTTTTAATAAAAAAATGGATATAAGTCAATTAAATAATTTCACATATCCCTGATAAAGATATCAATTCATGGTTGTAGAAATCATGAGCATAAATATCGGTTAGTACTGGGCCATCTATACAAAGATAGGTTTTTGCTAATTTACAAATTAACTTATGTGGGGTAGAGGAAGAAATATTGAATGGTGGTGTTTTGTGTGTGATATGTAATACATATAGTTTTTTTAATTGTTTTTATATTTAATGTGAGTGTATGAGTGTAGGTATAGGGTTGTGAGAGAAAACAAAAAGATTTAACAAGGAGGTCAAATCCAATGAGTGATGTGTGAGGAAATCGAGTTAGTAATTTACCATGTAAAACATGCCATGTGAATTATCAACAAAAACTGACTAGAAAAATCACATAGTCCCTAAAATACACTATAATGGTATCAAAGAACTCAATACTACAATCAAGAGTCCCCATGATGTTTCTCTTGTCTTCTAGCAGCAATGGTTAAGTGAAATTTCTGTGATTTTGGTTTCACCACTCCCCTTGAACTCTCATTCTTTAGAATGCACCGATTGATGCTTTAGTGCACGATTGAGGTTTTAACTCTTGTTTTATTACACTCACCATTGAATAAATTAACCTTTCATCAAAAGTTTATATCATTATCTATCAAAGCATGAATAATAAAAAAATTGGGGTTAAAATTTCACAGAATCCTAAAGTCAATCACATACCCCTAATCCACTACATGAATGTCTTGCCAAGCATACTAAATACCAAGAAAACAATACGCCTTATTAAATTTATAAACTTGTTTTTTATGGTATGTTTGAGTCAGGCACATTCAATGAGTGTTGTATTCATGCAGCTATAGAGAAGATCATCACTTATATTCTATACTTGATGGGATTTTGCATTGGTGGTTTGTTAGCACACAGTGATTTATCTGGATAGTGCTCACTTATGATTCTTTCTCTACATCTTGTATGTTATCACTCATGTTTTTTGATGAATTTCAGAACTCTGGTAAATGTGTCTCCTAGAGGCTACAGATAATTGCTTATGAGGTGGTGGTTCTCTCTTGGAGTTTCTACCCTTATTGGATGAGGTGATTTCTTGGTAGAATCCAGGATGTTTCAGGTAGGTATGATGCATTGTGAGCTTTAGTTTCAGTTTTATTGTTACCTCATCTTGTTTCTCCGTTGATTACCTAATGGTGTATGCTCAGTACATCTAATTCATGTATTGTAACACTTTTTCTTCTTTAATATATTTCTTTGGGGCAGGAATTGGGTGACCAATTCATGTCACAGTTTTTTGAACACGTGATTTAAAATATTGATAATTGAATCAAAGGTAAACAAAGAAGGTGTAGGTGCATTGAAGTTGGAAGCAACAATAGGTCAAGAAAAACTCTTCTTGATATCAATGAATTCTTAGAGGTAACCATAATCTCTGTGAAATTTAAAATTCTATCAGTGTATGATGCAAAAATTTGAGCAGACACTTTCATTGTTTCATTTACTCTTACCTCATTTCACTCTTATTGCATGAGTAAATATATATTTGTCATTCTAGTCTCAATTGGCCTAGGATTTAGTGATTTATTTACTTAATCTCTGGAAATATGGATTTTGAAGCTCACCAAAATCACACTTAGCCAAGTGGGATGATTTTTTTGAACAAATGATTTCTTGAATGACAATTCAGTCAAACCCTATTTTATTGAAGAACCAAGTTCATGTGGAATGAAATAGTGGTAAGTTTCAATGTTTCATTTATTTTCATCAATATCATACACCTTAATAATTATTCAATTAAATTTTTTCATTTACTACCTTGCAGATCCTGTAATTGTTACTACAATCCTGAACCGCGACATCAATGATCACCATTACAAGCTATCATTATTCACGGCAGCGGTAAGGGGATGCTTGTACCGCGGCTATGTTAAGGATTCCATCCTACAAGAGCAGGTGTGTGTTACCGTTCAATTAGAATAATCTGTGTTTTTAGTTGTTTTGTATTACTAAATTTTTGTAGGTCTTTGGCTGTGTAGTTTTTATACTCCCTCTTCTACGGGTTTAGGTGAATATGATATTCATTAGTAGTTTCATCTTCCATGGTCCCTTTTTTAGATCAGATTAATTTCCTTGTTTTCTTCTAATAATGCTTCCGCATGTCTTGTTTTCTATTATGGCACTGGTAGGATTTTTGGCATGAGCTCCCAATGAAGTTGAATAATGTGGGGAAGGATGAACCCTTTATGAAAGCAGGTTATATGGATGCTCGTGTTTCTGTGAGATTGATGGATTTATAACCTTTTGAATTGTCAATGTTGCCACAGTTTTCTCCATTATTAAATAGGATAAGGTGTTCTTTCCTTTATATGATCATTTTTCCAAATTACATCTAAAAAAATTAATGTTCAATCCTAACACTCCATTTTCACAAATCCAGGTGATTTATTCCGTACAAATTGAATACTTGTATACATTATACATACCATCTATTTGGTTTCATGTTCTTCAGATTTGGTTCCATTGTAGAAATGTATTACTTGTATACATGCTTTTGAATAAAAGTTTGAATTATCCTACAAAACATCAAACTTATTGGTGATGGAATGAGTTTGAACTCTTACCAGCATGTCTTCTGGATCCTGCTTGGCATGGAAGTTTGGTGTTATCCTATGGCTGGACACATCCCTCTAATTTCTGCTTTTATTAATATCCCCTTAGCATTTACATTGATCATATGTTCTTCATTATTGGATCTTTTGTGATAGAGTTGGCTTGGACTGGTGTTGGAGCTGGATTGGTGTCGGTGCTGTCGTTGGCATGGACTGGTGTCGGTGGTGTCGCTGGCATGGACTGGTGTTGGTGGTGTCACTGGCATGGACTGGCATGGAATGGTGTGGTCAGTAGTGTTGGTGCTGGAGCTGTCATGGACTGGTGCGGTTGCTGGTGCTGATGTTTTCACTGACACGGACTGGTGCTAGTTCTGTTACTGGCATGGACTACTGTTGTCGCTAGCATGGGTTGGTGTTGGAGCTGGCATGGACTGGTGTTGGAGCTAACATGTATGGAGTTGGGTATGGGTCACTGTTTTCGGTGATGTATGGGTCGTTCTACGGGTGTTGTTATGGATCCTATGATTTTGTATTAAATTTCATTACAAATATAATTATTTTTTTATAATTTTTGAACCTGTGTGAAAATGCTCTTCTATTTAATAATTATATATTTTATATAATTAATTAATAAATATAATATGAATTTTACCAGAAATAAAAATTTATAATTTTTATTTAAATGTAATTTATAAATAAATATTGTATGTTGGTAATATTATTACCAACAGATAAATTTGTCTCAGAACCGATTGCTAAACATTTTAACCAACACATATATTATCTATTGGTATTATTATAATTACAATGGAACTATTTTATCTGTCACAAAAACATTTAGCGATATAGTTTTTATCGACAGTTTAGTAACAGGGACATAAATTTTGGTAAAAGGTTTTACCAACAGAAAATGCACTTTTACCAACAGATATTCCCCTATTGGAAAAAGTGAAATATTTTGTAGTGCATCTGAATATATAACATATTTTTTCCAACTGTTTGAGGGTGATATAATGTGATCAACTTCAAATTGGTACCAATCACCTCTTTAAATACTTTCCAAAACTATAATGTAGACCATTAGTATCAATCTGCAATAATAATATGAGGTACTCCATGAAACTTTATGATCTCTCATACATATAGGTTTCTGAAATATTCCACCTTCTTTATCCCCTTAATTAAAAGAAAATGTTATAATTTTGTATGTTAGTCAATAATTACCCAAATATCATCTATACCACTAGGATTCCATTTTAATCCAACGATTAAGTACATATATATTTCATTCCACTTTAACACCATAAATTGGTAATGGCTATAACCACCCTTCAGGTCTCTGGAGATTTACCATAATCTTATGAAAACTGAGGCATCATGGCATGATGTTTTCAATAAACCACCTTATCCCTAACCAAAAATATAGAATCCTCAAATTATGATACATCTTAGAAGTCCTAGGGTGAAAGAAACAATTATATTGATGTATACTATCTATAAACTCTTACCCTAGAGATACCAAAACTATTGATGCTTCAAAAACCAAAGATACCATCAAGAGATCGGGACCTCTCACCTGAGGTCTCCTAACCATTATGTATTTTAGTAAAAAAATAACAATTTATGTTTGATTACTTCCTAATATTAACAAAATCATCAATTTATGTGTCAAATTTATTATAAGGTAAAAAAACCTTCCCATTAGCCTCTTTTATATATAATCTCATTGTATTGAATGGACCAATAAAATACCACTATTATACTAATTCATCAAAGGCTTGTGTTCATAAATTCTTAATCAATGCATCTATGACCACATTCTTATTCCCATGTGTATATGTAATATCAAAATAAAAATTATGAAGATAATCAACCCTATGCATCTGACACTATTTCATATCTCTTTGTGTGAAAATATTCTATATAATTTTATGATTAAAATACATAGTAAACCATTAACCAAATATATAGTGGAAAAGATTCATGAAATTATGAATTACTGCAACTAAATCATGACCACGAGTAGAATAATTATTCTCATGAGGATGCGGCTGGTGAGATCCCTAACAAAACCACCCAATTCCCCTAAATCAAAACACATCTTAATCCTATACTTGAGTCATAATAGACTACTCATAGACAAAAACTAGATCTAGAATAATTGGAGCAGCATATGAAGTCAATATCACCTTAAGTTCCTCAAATGATCTTGGACACTATTCATTCCATTTTAACTTGAAACCATTCTAAGTTAAATAATTCATAAGATATGAAATATTATAAATTGTTTGAACAAAATGTCTATAGTAAGTAGCTAAGACTAAGAATATTTTAATCTTATACACATTCATGGGTTATTTCCAAGATAGCATCACTTAATTTTTTTTTCAAGATTCACTGAGATTCCCCTTTCAGATATAATGTGGCCCGAAACATTTACCTCTTGGATCCAAAACTCGCATTTATAAATCTTTCCTTATATATGATATTAATTCAGAGTTATGAAGATGATATATAGATAATTTCCATGTTCAATCTCAAACTTGGAGTATACTAAAATACCATCCATAAAAATTATCACAAGAGATTACACTAATCAATGAAAAATATGAGTCATCAAAGAAATAAACACCATAGGAAAAATAGTGAGACCAAATGGAATAACCAAATACTCATAATATCCATAAATATTCATAAATTACAATTTATTAATACCTTTCTCTTAGACCCTTAGTTTATCGTACCCCAAATGAAGATCAATCATATAAAACCAATGGGATATCATGATTTGATTAAAAAAAATTCATAAATACTAGGTGAAGGATACTTTTTATTAATAATAACATGATTAAGATTTTGGTAATAAATTCAAAGAAAAAGGCTTCTATCTACCTTCTTTGAAAGAAGTACTAGTGAAGCCTAAGGTTACACACTAGGATGGATAAACCCTTTGGCCTTGAGATCATAAAATTGGACATTAAGCTCCTTTAATAATATAGTTTCCATATGATAAGATGGAATAATGATGATATTTGGGTTCTGGACAGTGTTGATAGAAATATCAACATCCCTTTAGGGTGGTAACCTAGAAAAATTAATTGGAAAAACCATAGGGTACTCATCCAAAACTGTAAGAATCAAACAATTAGAATTCTGATCTACAAAATTAAGAATCATCTATGAAAAATGGCATGTGATCATTCTGTAATTAGAAACAATAGTTTCCACTCTTCTAGACCTATGATCACACCCACCCCGAAATATGTGAGAAACCCCATAGAAATATATATTCTAAACCCTTTTAAGATAAAAATTTATCTAGGATTTAAAAAAACCATCCAATCCATGCTAATGTTGTGGATAAAGATATCAATATCAAGAACTAGAAAATACCACATGAACCCATGGACAGAAATCATGGCATGGAACTCATAACTTTTGAAACCTTGTTCCTTCCTTATTTACAAGGGAGTGGAAAGATACATCACGAATATCATAAGCTCCGTGCATAATCCAAACACATAAATCAAGTTAGATTATATAAAATAATAATATTTACTGGTACTTAAAAAATAAAAGACTATATAGGATGAAATAAACATTTTACCTTTTATAGTGGCTATAACTACTTTATATTCTTCTAGTGCATACTTTACTATATAAATACATCCAACCTCAACTCCTTCATGAGATTTCTTCTCAACATGGGTATCCCCTTTGAATGGTAATGATATCTACAACCCTTTTCTACATTATAATGGCCATACAATAGATTTGTAAGAGTTTGTATAAATATACCACCATAGGTTACTATTTTAAAAAAATACTAAATATGGCTTGATTTTCCAAAACTATGGAATGTCTGAGGTTCTACCATACAATTAGGATTAGTATATCCATGTCTCCCATACTAATAGAAAGACCCCTGGTACTATCCTGAGGAATCCCCTAAAACATCCCCTAATATGAACCAATCACACTTATTGTTCTTCCTTTTATATCATGATGACACACTCTAGTTTCCTCCCATTTCAATTGAAACTCCAATGAAACCCATCTTACAAGATAATTCTACCTTAGTCATAGCTACTTTTTCAATCACCTCTGTAAAAGTTGACAAGAATAATAAAATCAATATCAACCAAATATCATCCTTAAATCCTATGTTGAACCTCCAAGATTTAAGGTAGTCATTTTAAAAAATATCAGGTGATAGGTGAACTAACTCATCAAATAGTGTAGAATACTCCATAATTGAACACTCCAATTGATCCAAAGTCAAAAGTTTCAGATCATTCACCACTCAAAAACATTTCGGGTAGAAATATTAGTTTAAACCCTTATTGAAAGAGATCTAGGTATAGTCCTTATGTATCATAGATTACATGATAGAGTCCCACCATTTTATTCTATTGCATTGAAGAATGTAAGTTGTGAAACCCACTTTTTATTCCTCTGGAGTCTTCAAGAAATGGACTATACTCTCATTCTGTTCGATAAACTCTTTGTATTATTGGGGCTCCTTATCACCATATAAGATAGGTGGATTCTTCTTGGTAAATTCTGACCCATGAACCACTATTTATCCCAAGTTTATAACATCCATTCAACCATGTTTTTAGATTTTGTAGACAACTAATTCCAACACTAAAGGATATACTGGTGTATTTTCCTACCAAAATTATTCGACAACTTCCACTCTTGAATTTGTAAGAGTTATCCTAGGTGGAATTATCTATAAAACATAAAACAAAACACCATATTATTGAAAACATCAAGAATTTTACATTTAAATTCCATTAAAAGTTAAGAATTTAATGAATCATTTGATTCAATAATGTAAAAATAAGATAACAAAATGTTCTTCAACTTAAACCCCAATAATTAGGTTCATATGAATAAATAAAATATATTCTCAAAGCTTAAGAAAAACCCCTTAACCAACTATGAAAACTTGAGGTATGATAAAAAAGAAATCTGGGAAAGAACCCATCTGTACATAACACCTGAGTTTTTATGGTCCTAATTCATTTATAAAAAAACAAAACCAAACCCAAGAATCTTCATCACACGTTCGGTTGGGAAATCCTTTTGATGCCATTTTGTAATGAACCAAATTGGCTCAACATAAAATTTCACCAAATATCGATCACCATAAGGTGAATATCAACACATTAACCAAAAACATGTCTCTTGTATATCATTTGAGAGATGAAAAATCAAATT
This sequence comes from Viscum album, assembly GCA_963277665.1. Classification (NCBI taxonomy): domain Eukaryota; kingdom Viridiplantae; phylum Streptophyta; class Magnoliopsida; order Santalales; family Viscaceae; genus Viscum; species Viscum album. The sequence continues at coordinate 1,402,899,674 of OY728133.1, read as the reverse complement.
ACAATGTGGTATAAAAGGTACATGACCATGTGACATACAAACCAAGAAATATAGATTAAAAACAAGAAATAAAAAAAGTGAATAACGAAGAAAAATTACAATATCTCTATGTGAACATCCATTACCTCTAACCCAAACCATCTTAAAGGAAAAAAAATACAAGAGAATACAATGAGCTACATGATTCCCTCCCCTTTACCTATGTCTTGCAAAACCAAATTTACATATTCCTAATTTCATTTGTAGTGTGTGAGTCAATGCCCAGTGGGATATGACCATGAATCTATACAATGTCTATCACTATGAAAACATTATATTTATCTTTAAAAAATATGCTTTATAAATCTATTTTGAAAAAAATATATAAACAAACATTTGGTTTTCCTTTCAAAACAACCCAAATCCATAGAAACAATAGTGTGGAAACCAATATTCATAATAATATAGATGGAAATAATCAAGGAATTTATCTCCTATAAGATGTCCAAGTGATCATTCAAAACATGATGAATAAATGAAACCATGAGCAAAAAACATAATTAGGATCTAGCCTATGGGAATACATGTCTTAAAAATTCAACAAATACTATGTTAGTATTATGTGAATCCTAATGATATCAAGTCTTATCACATAGTCTATCAATACCACAACAATTTTTCTACACCCATGGTTTCCAAATGTTCCCACATGCTATGATTTCACTGAACATATAATAAAACATGCTTACTGTTTTGAAAAAGAATTATAATGTGAATTATCACCACTCTCATGATCATAACCCCATTTTTAAGTTAAAAAAATCTTTGAGTCATTTCATCAAATACATGGTGTGAATTTTTTTAAATAAAAACCCATTTAAAAATGATTTCTCAAGACAACTAATATTTAGTTTCATAAAATAACCCCATGTATTTAAAACTAGTTAATTTCATATACTAAACTAAATATAATTTACAAAACATTAGGTATATCAAGGGAAAGTTCCACTATATATAAACACCTATATCACCAATAGAGAAAAACCAGTCACCTTAGAAAATGGAGATTAGAAACAGAAAGACCAGGTATTCATGAGATTAGATCCATATGAAAAATAATTAATTACCTATAAAAAACCCTAGATCCAGAAATAAAATCCCATAAGGATTCCAATAAGACAAGGGGATGAGAGATTGAGAAAGGACCTATAAATAGGACAAGATACTTGGTGTAAATTAGGAAATACCTTGAGGAGATCCGCCCAAAATGATTGATAAATACCAACTAACCAAGAATATATTCCTATATAGTGACAAATAGAGGTTCATTTGAGATAAATAAGGATTAGGGTAAGATTATAAATAAAAATGATCAAGATAATCTAGAGAAAATATTATTTTCAAGAAGTTATGATGGAGTAAAATGGTTAGGCCATATAGTTATAAAAACAATTCACTAACCATGTAGTAGAGACTATACCTATAAAACTAGTTCATGTGACTTCTTAGGAATAAAATCATGGTTTGATAAAACATTCTCACTCAATTTGGAAAATAATTGATCAAACCCATCCACTCACACGATTTTCTTAGAAACTCACATGGTTCAAAAACCCATGCTTAAACCGGATATGTCACCATCGAGACCCAAAAATAATTTTTTTCATGCTTACTACATGATTAATCATAATTGTACATAGACTTTATGCTAGAAATTGTTTCTCCAAAACTTCAAATTTTCATCCCTTGAATCCTAAAATATGTTCGAATCTATGAAAAGACAAACTAAGCTAAAAAAAAAGCATACCTATGACCCAAATGTGGTCACAAAAATAATATTTTTAAATAATATATTTTACTAATTAAATATAAATTTTTTTTATAAAAAAAGTTTTATTAACTTTTAATCCATTATCATATCACAAAAATTCCATAAAAATGATACTATTTTTAAAAACTGTATTTTCCACTATTCAACAAAAAAATCAACCATTTTAGAAAAATCTAAAAAATCATCATAAGTTAATTTAAAATAAATTAATTTTATTTAATCAAAATAAAATTCTAAAATTTATAAATTTTCCTTTTAAATTAATATAAATAATATAAATAAAATATAATTAAATAGAAAAATAACCTTTAAAACTTTGTGTGTTCTTAAAATTATTTCATATCAATTACCAATGAGTGTTAATTTATTTGTTTTCACATTGTATATTCATAATATATTTATGTTTAAATTAAATTTTAATAAATAGTTTTCTACTTTCGTTTGGTGTTTCATATATGAGACACTATTCAACAATATATTTACTTAATGTATTACTTACTAAAATATTGGGGTGTTTTATATATCTCATCAAGTGGGCATAACTATATCTTCACAAGCCATTATTATAAGTTATAAAGTAATAATACCCACCTCTATATTTAACTCTATACCGACATTAATATGGAAAATAATCTTGTAGCTCTGTGGATCTTTCATCTTGTCCACAAAATTTTTGTTTAGTCATCTTGTCGTGCAAACAATCCTGACATATTCTAAGTATTTTTTATCTCAAAAGTTTTTAAATAATCATCATGATGAGTCTTTTTTAAACACTTCTTATTTATATATCCATAATGAAAACTTTGTATTAAATGATTCATGCAAACTTGAATCATTATTTATCACCAATACTGGGTTTTTATTAATTAATATATAACTAATATTATTTAGTTAGGCCATACCATGAAAAATTAAAATATTGTAAAAGTCGCACTCTTTATTTCAAAATTTTAAGATAAATACATCAATTTCAAGTATATAAATAAATATGGTCTTCTTGGTAACACCATGACCATTGTAATAGTTCATTAAAACCAAGATTAACCTTTTTGAAAATATGAGATGGTAGTCTCCAATGGCCAGAGTAGCCAACCTTGCTTTATTATTATCCCATAGATCCACATTTCCTTGTGTAATATTTTTAAATATAATAGGGCTTTGAATTTAAATATAGTTATTAGAATCTAAAATTTTATCTAATACCCAATGTGTAGATATAGAAGGATTACAATTGATAATAAAAATACCAAAAGCATCCTCATGATTTTTAATTGAGGGAAATTTTTCTCCCAACGACCTAGTTTTACCCATGTAAAACATACTACTTTTTTCCCTTAAATATCTTTGGATCTTCTACTTCTTAGAAGAATAATTCTTAGTATCCTTACACTTAGACTAACCATAGGGAACCATTTCCTTATTATTACTTTTATTCCTCATAATAACTGATGTTTTTTCATGGTTCTTATCCTTGTTAACTTAGAGATTTAAGGTAATGTGTTATGTGAGATACTTATCATTATTTCTCATATTATAGTTAGCAATGAAAATTGAGTATCTCTTAGGCAGTGAGTATAAAATGTGATATATTAATAACTCATTAAAGATCTTAAATCCCAAGATGTCCAAGTGGTCAATGTATCTAATAAACTTAACTACATGATGCCTATATATCAATGTATCTTTAATATTTCATGTGAATTATGCATTGGTGATCCCATATCTCTCTTATAAATCTTTCTCTTGATAAAGAACATGAAGGTGAGACAAAATTCTATAATCTTGCATATCGTTGTGTTTCTTTAAAATCTCACTAGACATGGATAATATCATGAAACATGGACATTCATGGAATCATCCAAATGTTTTATATAGAGAGATGGTTCATCCTCACTAACCTATTTACTATGATATTTTGGAATATCGGTTTCTAATATATATAATTTCTTCTCATGGCGTAGTATAACACACAATATCCTATACAATTATTTTAAATTCGAGTTGTTGATATGGTTATCCTTCTCTAATATAGATAATAGTGATAAATTCAAATTCATATGGATTTAAATTTCTACGATAAATAAGAACAAATTGTTATTAATGTATCTATATTAAAATAAGATAATGAAATTTAATATATTAATATCCCACTATTTTATCAAAACCCAATATCCATCACCATAGGTCTCATAATATCTTGTTGTATCTATATTATATTTTAAATGATCCATACACAACTTTTCATAACCTATACTTTGACCATGTGGATTGCTTGAAGGAGTTTAGGTAGGTTTAACTTCCCAACTGCATTAACTCACACCTCATTGATCAATTTGGTGGAATCATTAATCCTAAAATCCTATACATGGATTTCCTAAAAAATTTACACTATATTAGAATTGGATATACTTTTTAAATTACACTTAATACCAACATGGTTATGTTAACCCAATAGCCTCATAATAATTCTCTGATAAAACTATGCATATAGAATTTTTCCATGAGAACTCTTAGTTTTATTATTGAATTACATTTCAAGTAATGAGAGGATTGTCTAACTTAATATTTGATTAATGGATTTTTTATATATTTATGGGTAATTTTATCAAATGATCTTATTACATGATTGTTAATATTAAGTTTATTTTACTTATGTCATTAACCATATATAGATAAAATTTATACATAATCCAATTTAATCCAATTCCATATTACATGCTTGTTAATTAATTTATTAATTATTCGTAATAAATCATCTATAAATAATTAATCATGAAACATATAGAAAAAAATAATAAACTGGTATGAACATGATATTTTCTATTGGTTAGTTTACCTAGTGGTTGATAAATTATCCCTTGAACATATGGGAAAAAACTCCTCAAAGCACACCTGATTCAAGTTGAAAAATTTTACCTTTGTTGTGTGCATGTTCTAGGTTGGCTTCACCTGAAATATAAGATTGGACTGCCTCTTATCATCTAGAAGATCCATCCATTATATATGATTCTACTCACACATGAGTGAGGTGAAATAATGGAACGGTTTTGGGGTTTTTCATTAAAAAAACATAGACATACAGATGCTACATAGTATAGAGGATGGGATGACACACAAGACCTAATTTTAATTTAATAATAATAATAAATTAAAGGAAAAAATTCACATACATTGGATTATCTGTTCTCATGATCAACCTCACATGTAACAAATAAAATTTTAATAATCTAGCATTCATTTTAATCATCCTTAATTAAGATAAAACATGCTTGAATCATTTAATTTTATAAATTAAGTAATCTTTTCATTTATTTTAATTTTTAACCAAAATTCCCATGATATTATTGACCATTATAATTTTAAAAAAATTAAAAAAATTAATTTAATTTAAAATTATATAAGTATAAAGAAAATACTTGAAAGAAACACTGAAATTACACATCCAAATTTCTCGGCATGTATTGCGTTCATATACCATCTATTCATATGAAATATATCATACATGTTTTCACATAATTACATGGTTTGTGGAATAAATAAATTACATACAAAAATATTATAATTGATGTAGCATGTATTTTTTTCAATGCGCATGGAGTAGTTTTCATATTACGACTATACATAGTATGAAGTTCCAAATATTATATAAAAATTAATTTGGAATTATATATATAAATTATCAAAAAACATGTAATATCAATAAATGAAACACAAAGACATGTTGATTAGGTTTAAAATTTATTAATAAATTTATTTTTCTATTTTTATAAACAGGTAGGGTATACAATGTGTATAGGCCAACCACACATCATTAATGTCTCTTCGCCATCTATCAGTGACATGTGGCTTGGGACTAGGCTTGTTAGTTGGTCATGGGAATTAATGAAATAAATGGTGCATGTTAGATTAATATTTCATGTGACCATTAAGACACACAATCTTCAATCACATGAATCATGTAATAAATACACCGTGCATCTTTTATTATTCACTTTACACTATAGAAATACATGGATTGCACAGTGTGTAGTCTGATAATAAATATTACAAGATATCTCATTAAAAACATAGTGAGTATAAATAATGTCCCATGTATTTATTGAAAAATGACCTAAATTTATCATTGTTAATCTAAGAGCAGTGTAAATTGATACACAATATGTACCAAGAAGATAGACAACATATACACTTTTGATATATGATCATAATTCTTAGAAACTATAGATTGGTTCTTTATATTTTCTTAATATATTATAAACCCATTTATGATTATATGAGTGGGAATGAATAAGAAGAAGAAAATATCTTAAAATTCATAATTTAAAAACAAGTTATATAAGTGAAAAGGTAATTTTAAATGCATAAATCAATCAATAATAAATAAAAAATTATAATTTATTTTTTGGATCCTCTGATACCACTTGATGGTTTTGGAAATAACCAAAGAACCTATTGGGCAGTATTTAACTAATATTTTTTCATGATTGATGAATAGTTTGATTTGTATATAAAAATGCCTAGTTATGACTAATAGATCAATTCAAATATCAATTGACATAAAAATGATAACCTCGATGATTGGTTCATCACATATAATTTATAATTAAATTATGTAAATAAATAATTACTTTACATTGGAATTATTTATTCATTGAAGATTTGGAACACCAATTCTTGTTATACTGTCATTACAGAAAGAGGATCCAAGGGTAGACTCCCTATAATGGTGATCCACACAATCACCAAAAATCTTCAAACATCACTATAAAATCTATGAGTGCTAGCATGAAAGATTCTTATTCTCATTTCATTCATTGATGATAGTCATAAGAATCACTTTGAGTTTAGAAGAAATATTCTTGTTCTCTCTCAATTTTAGAGGGTGGAGGAGGGGGATCACTATTTGTTCTTGAGAGTGTTCTAGGAAAATAGATCTCTAGGATTTAGGTGAATTCACTCTAGATTTTTTTGTTCACAATGATTCTTTTTGTATTAGAATTATGTAATCGTCTTTATATAGAGACATGATTAAAGATTAATAATTTCACATGGGCTATTTATTGTTCTTTTAATCACCAACGAACCCTGTGACTAAATAATTATATTATTATTATTATTTACCTGATATGCACTAGACTCACGAATATATAAATATAATTATCTAAAATAAATAGATTAATATTTATTTAAATAATATTTAATATTCCATTACTTATCGACCAATTAAAATAATTATGTCAATACCCCTAGATAGTTATCAAACCTTGAATTATAAATATTTATTTAAATAAATAAATATCACTTCATTACTCATTGATAAAAATATATATATTATATTCACTAAAATATTAAATTAATATTTATATATTCAACCCACCTTTATTCTACCAAATAACTGGTGACTGAATATTTGAGATCAATATTAATATGAATAAATATTAAACCACTTATATCAATAATATTTATTTTATATGTTATATCCATATATAATATAGCTGAGTTTCTTGATACACTTAGTGTGTGACCCTCTAGGTCCCTTTATAAGTGGAATTCAGCATAACTACCTAAAGTACACGGTTAATATATTACAACAGACTAAGACATACATAAAAAAGATGTTGATGTCATAATGACATACAACCCCATATAAACGTACATTATTTAATACAATCCTTTATCATGATATATATAATCAAGCATGTTGTACACTTGTGTCATCAACCAACATGCTTGATGTCTCTTTCTTTGAATTTTTTAAAATTAATCTTCTAACAAAATTTCAGGGCTAGAGACATAATAAGGAAGTTATTTTCCCATCATCGGGCTTAAGATATCAACATACATTAAATAATATAAGGGAAAATCATCTCTTTAATTATTAATTAGTTCCATATAGTCCTGATTCACCCAAAGAACCCAACTTCACCATGAACATATTCCATTAATTGTTTATGGTAATACATTAAATAACATGGCTAATAAAATGAATGAATAATAATATTATAGTCTAAGGACCATTACATACATCTAAAAATAGGAACATCCAATGACACATATAAAAAGAGATTTTATATTAGTGGTGTAAGAGCTGGTTTCCATAAACCAACTGGTTTTACATTGATTACATGGATATTTAATGTATTATTATATATTGTTCATTGTTCTGCATGACTATGATGTAATAATGTCCTAGAGTATTTGTTTCATTGATAAGGTCATGGCAGTTCCCTGTTATGATGAGTACCTTGAAATTCTATAACAATATTATTTAATATAGTTATGTGGTTGGATGACATGCTATGATGGGACACATATCATGAAGACTGTCAGGTGCGAGTACTTGTAAGCAGATGAAACTTCCTCTCATGAAGTTCGCACATGGTAATCTCCAATATAAGAGATTATGAGAACAGAACCGCTAGTAGAAATTCCAGATCTTTTCCTGTCATCAGATATTTCTATATGTGAGCATGTGTAACGATCCTTAGACTTTGAGATTATCATTAATATGTGTCACAACTTACACACTTTGATTTACTGACGAAAACTATCATGCAGATAGTTTGTGGGAAGTAGTTTACATTGGGTGCATCACGAGTGGCATGTTATTAATGGATTATTTGGGGAAATATTTATCCCTTCCATTTATGGAAGTTGATATCTCTTCCCTTTGATTAAAATATAACCGTCACATTAAATTCCATGGACATGGTGGAATGAAGAGTTTATTTTAGGTAGTCAAAGAATGATGTATCAAGCATTAAAGTTGATGACACAGTCATGAAACCTGCTTGATGAGATATTGTGACAAAGGGATTATATTACACAGTGGGCATTCGTATGTGGATGTCGTTGTTGTGACGTTACCTTCTTTCTCTTGGGTGCCTTGACCCGTTTTTAGACAGTACTCTTGTACTTTAGGCAAGACCGCCTAATTGCAACGAGAAATAATCCTAGAGGGTCAAACACTAAGTGTTTTTGGTGGTCTCAGTTAAATTCTATTTGAATTTAATTAATGAAATAAACTTTATTCTCAAGATAGTGGAATAATTTTACTCAAGTTAAAATGATCGCATAAATTAAATAAAAATTATTTATTTATTTTATTAAACATTTAATAAATATATATTTACTAGTTTTTAAATGAAATGTTTATTTAAGAGAATAAATTATTTATTTATTTATTTGAGTGTTCAATAAATAGAAGTAGAGTTCGATTGGACCATGGTCAGTCCGGTAGTAAAATAATTATTTTGAAGATGGTAAATAATTATTTAACTAGTTTTCACAAATTAAAATAACACTGCTATTATTTTGTGACACATAATTTTATTTATAATTCTGTTTTGTGCAAATTGGAACACCATAAATAATGACACGGTATTATTATTAACTGCATGGGTTTTCTCTGAGTTCATGATTGTATTTAATTGTTGCTATGAAATTAAATATTGTAACTGAAATTCCATGTATATAAATAGGAAAGTATTCCTATTGTGCCATAGACCACACCGCATGCTTGGTGAATTGAGAATTGTTGAGCCAAACAATTTTTCTCTCGAATCCTATTCTTTCCCCTCTAAAGAACGAGAGTAGTTCTTCAAGGCTGAAAAACCAGTGATCAAGAATGACCGACACAAGACACTCGATTTGCCGCGCTAGCACCGAGAGAACGAGCAGTGTCGATTGGAGGCCATCAAAGCATGTGTGGATCACCGCTAGAGGGATTCTAGTTTTGGTCCTTACAAGAGCAATGAGATAATATGTAAGGGTAATTCTGGACAATCAACATCATCAATGAAGAAAAATTCCAATGATCCAGGTATTTTTTATTAAATTAATTAAATTAATTATAAACAAGATGCACAAGATCCTCTCTAAAGTTTTTGGGACTCTTTATTCTTTATCTAAATCTTTGATTATATTCCATGGAGACTAAAATTCATTATCGTATTTATCCCGAAATAATCATTGATCATGGTAAAAATCAAAATTGGGTGTCGTCCCAACCACGCTTCTGTTGCGCCCGAAACCTTCAAGTGGTATCAGAGCAGTTACATCATAGTTTATAATTATTTAAATATTTTATTGATGAATTACACTTTTAATATTTTTTTTGTTTCAAATCAATTTAATTATTATGAAAATATGAATCTCGAGATCTACTCCTCCTCTTTTATTACTCGTTCACCTTTCATAATTGATATTTTCTTTTAATTTTGATTAAAATAAAATATAGGATCTCATCCAGAGGTGCCAAAGCTTTTAAGACGTACAATACCAGAACACATGGCTTTTATTCAACAGTACACTTCATTTAGTAAAGATTCAATGTATCAGACAGGTTTACCAAACCATGTCATGTGTTAGAGTCTCTCTAAGTCTTAAATGACTCCCTGTGTTGTCCAGGAACAGATGGCATGCGGTTTCCAAATTACGCACCGTGTGCCCCAATGGACATGGCATATAGTCCCTTCAGGTTAGGGTTGGACCATGTACCCCATACACATCTTTCCCAACTGGATACTCTGTAACGAGGAACTACACAGTGTGTGGCCCACTAGACACACCGTGTACTCCGAAGATTTCTGAAGTATACTCAAACACCATTTACCTAGGTGTGTACTTAGGATAGATGGTGAAAAATAGTACACGCCATGTAGTTGGAACTACACATCATTTACTCATCCAAATTACACAGATTTATTAAAATTTATTATTATATTATACAAACCCTTGAGTCGTATACCATCATGAGGGCATAAAGCTGAGGCAAAACCCATGATAGGTGTTTTATATATATGTATTTAATTTTACATATGTGTAATGTTCATATCTACTCATTGGGTAGTTATGAATATAAATTCACCAGGTTTCCTACAAGGTACAAGTTATGTACAAAGATAATTATAAATGAATTTATTTGTTTAAAATTATGATGTATGAGAATCTCAACGAAATTCAGAAAAGGGTTAATGATAAAAGTATTGATTAATTAAAGATGATAATTAATTGATTTGAGCATGATTTATATTAAATAAGAATGGTTAAATAACATATTGCTAGTTTTATTTATACGTAAATATTGTTGCCCGTATGGATGATCATGAGCTGGACCAAGACCTTTTTATATGGATGGTTTCTTTTAATTATTTTATTTGAATTATAATTATTGGCCTGCGATCCTTCTTCTCATTAATATGTAGGTCCTGCATGCCAAAGGTTTCTTTTATGTAAAACCCATTTTTACCCCTCACCTACATATGAGTTAGAAAAGAGCATATGTAATGGATGGAACTCCCAAGCTAGTGGATGCGGTTCAAGCTAGAGCCGAGACAAAACCAATCCCAAGAGAAACAGAGGTGGACAGGTGGAAGCTGTAAACACAAACCCAAAAGGTTCACAGTATTTCTTGCATAGGTCAGGGTTAGTTTATCAACTGTTAGATAAACTAACCATTACAAAATATCGTGATCATTTCATTTACTTTATTTTATTTCTATCAGTTGCATGATTTATCATTATGGATGTGTATGCACGATCCAATAATTAATGAATTAAATAAGTATACAAGATGGAACTAAAATAAACAAGAAATATGCGTAAATATTATCAATAAATGGTTAATCACTTAAGTAAGTTCCACTTAATATTAACAATCGTGTGATAATGATAATAATCAATTCATGCATAAGAGATAAAAATACCTCAAATTAAATTTTAAGTCAGAGAAAGCCTTAGGTTACTTGATTAAGGGAAAAACTCAATAAAACTATGGGTTTGAACAATCCTTGTTGGGACACTTTTATATAAGAATCCCTTATGAAAGGTTTTGGGTTTAATTAACCATATTACATCAAGAGAAGTATCCCTTGATAGAATTGGTGTAATATTAGAAGAAAGAGTTGAGGAAATCCAAATTCATGATTTCAGGATTGGGGAGTCCAATCAACATACAAGGAGATGCAAGCCCATAGTTGGAAAAGACCTACCTACCTAAATACCTTTCAATAGCCTGACCAACCCTTTTTGGGGGTTATGTGAAGGGGAATATGGATCATTGCCACTAGAAAGTCATAGAAACTGGACATTCCGATTTCAATGGTGAGGGATATTGGGACTTGATAAAATAGTGGGAGACTTAATAAGAATTATTATTTCTCATAAAATATAACCAGGAAAGTACTAATGATCTACTATTTTAATTGTAGAAGAAAAATTAAAAGATCGTCAACCACACTATCCCTACGATCAATTCTAGATAAAGACAACATCTTCACTGAGAGTAACATCAAGGAATTGTTTAGATGCCTTCGGGTTATCCTACCCCATGAACAGAAGTATTATGTAGTGGAGTCGTTATTACTTGATCTGCCTTCCAAGGAAGAGAGTGATGGGTATTTCTTGGTCTATGAGAAACATATTAATGACATGGTCAACATTCAATGTTTGATATTGTCATCAATGTCTAGTGAGCTCATGATGTCTCATGAAAACATGGATGTTTATAGCATGCTTGATCACCTCCATGGTCTTTACCAGGAGAGAGAAATATAGGAATGATTTGAGATCTCTAAGGCACTCTTTCAGAGTAATCTTGGAGATGGTTCCCCATTCGGGCCTCATATATTCAAGATCATTGGCTACATTGAGGGACTAGAGGTTATGGGGTTTAAACTCCCTGAAGAACTGGGCACCGATCTCATTCTCACATCACTCCCTCAGAGCTTCTCTAGCTTTTTTTCAATTTCAATATGAACAACATTGAGAAGTCTTTATCTGATTTTCTTATCCTCATTTTCCAAGTGGACAAAGATATGAAGTGTGAAAAGCCTTTTGTCCTTATGGTGAATAATAGGAAAGGGAAGGTGATGAACTTTAATCCCAAAGCTTCTTCAAATCCTTCCAAGAAATGGAAGATCAAAGGGGAGGTAAGGGAATAAGAGGTTGTTTGTTTCGCATGTGGCAAGAAGGTCCACTCGAAGAAGAACATCACCCATCCTAAGAATAAAAGGGAAGCTTTAGGTGTGTTTGTTATCAAATTCAATCTATCTATTTCTAAAAATTTGGTATTAGATGCATCTTGTGGTTCTCACATATATATAAAAATACCGGAACCAAGTAAATTCAGGAAGATTGATCGAGGGGAGGTAGATCTATGAGCAGCCAACGTAGCCAGACTTGCTATTGTAGCTGTCGGGAACTACCACCTCACGTTGCCAAATGGGATGATATTAGTGATAAATGGTTGTTATTATGTGCCTTCTGTTATTAAAAACATTATTTATGTATACAGATTAGATACAAATGGATTTTTTTTCATGTTCGTAAATGAATGTTTCTTTGTTTACAAAGATAACATTTGTTATGGTAGGTCACATTTATACAACAGACTTTACATCTTGGATTACACAAACCAAGTAATGGAAATCGATAACAAATATACTTCACATGACTCATACCACACCCAACTTTGGCATCACCGACAAGGTCATGTAAACGAGAAATGCTTGACAAAGTTACATCAATATGGATATTTATATTCGTTCGAAATAAAACCACTTGGCATATTTCCTGCATGTTTACAAGGAAAAATGACCAAATCCCCATTTAGTGGGAAAGGTTAAAGGGCTAAATAAATTCTTTAATTGGTTCATACCGATGTGTGTGGACCATTTCCAACTGAATTAAGGGAAGGTTACTCATACTTTATAACTTTTACTGATGATTTTAGTAGATATTTATATATATACTTAATGAGGTATAAGTCAGATTCTTTTGATAATTTCAAAGAATACAGGAGTGATGTTGGGAACCAGCTTGGTAAGAAGATTAAAAAACTCTTTTTCAGACTGAGGTGGAGAATATCTTAATCAACACTTCATTGATTACTTATGGGATATTGGGATTGTATCCCATCTCACTCCTCCAAACATTCTCCTTTGGAATGGTGTGATCGAAAGGAGGAACTACACCATGTTGGACATGCTGAGATCAAAGATGATTCATGTGGGTCTTCCATTATCCTGTTGCGGATATATGTTACAAACAACGGCACACATACTAAACCAAGTACCAACTAAATTGATAAATGTTATTCCATATGAGTTTTGGAGTGGAAGAAAATCCATGTTATCGGATTTACATGTGTGGGGTAGCAATGCATTTTTTAAGGCCTCCTCAGGTAACAAATTCACACCCCGAGGAACAAAATGTACCTTTATAGGATACCCAAAGGAAACAAGGGGATATTACCCATACATACCCTTAGACAAAATGGTTATAGTGGAAATACATTCCATATTACTTGAGAGAGATCACATCTCCAAAAGAGATAGTGGGAGTGAGATAGACTTCTATGAAGTCGAGGCTCAAGGTACACAAGAGTTGGTACAGGAAAAAAGTCTACAAAGCCTCATGGAAGAAGAATCTATTGCAGAGACATAAGAACTGTTTAGGAGTACCAAAGACGTTAGAGAACCAGAACAGTACGGTTTTTTAGTTACCGATGATGGTGGATCATTATTAGTTGATAATAATGATCCTCTAACCTAAAAGGAAGCATTAAGTGTCACAGAAGTTTCCAAGTGCCAAGAATCCAAGAATTCTAAAATGGATTCCATGTACCAAAACCAAGTCTATATTTTGGTAGATCCTCCAATTGATGTAATGCCTTTTGGTTGAAAATGGGTATTCAAGAAGAAAATGGACACATAAGGACAAGTCAGTACCTATAAGGAATGACTAGTTGCAAAAGGGTTTAAACAGTGTCAAGGAATTTACTACAATGAAACCTTCTCACCAGTTTCAATACTGAAATACATCAGAATTATACTTTCCATTGTGGATTACCATGACTATTATATTTGTAAAATGGATGTCAAAACAACATTCCTTAATGGTAACCTTCAGGAAGATGTCTAAATGATACAACCTGAAGGGTTTGTGACTCCAAAGGATTACAATAAGGTATGCAAGCTACAGAAATCTATTTATGGATTAAAGCAAGAATCCAGGTCATGGAACATTATTTTTTATGAATCCATAAAAGAATTTGGTTTTATCAAGAATGAATGTGACACTTGTGTCTACAAATGGTTTAGTGGGAGTGCATTCATTTTCTGAATAGTATATGTTGATGACCTATTACTTATTGGAAATGACATAAGAGTCTTACATTCTATTAAGGCATGGTTGAATCAATGCTTCTTTACGAAATACTTTCTCAAGGCAGTGTATATTCATGGGATCAAGATACAACGTGATAGATCTAAGATATTTCAAGGCCTAAGTCAAAGTACATACATTGATAAGATATTGAAGAGATTCAGTATGGAAAAATCCTAGAGGGGATTTTTGCCAGCGTCACAAGGAATTAATATTTCTAAAAAAATGTGTCCTCAGACACAGGAGGAAAGAAATACAATTTCAAGGACTCTATACGCATCAGCGATTGGGCCATTCATGTATGTCATGATATATACTAGGCATGATTTCGCCTATGCATTGAGTGCGGTAGGTAGATATCAAGCTGACCTAGGTTAATGTCATTGGATTGTAGTCAAGACTATCCTAAAGTATCTAAGGCATGCTAAGGATATGTTCTTGGTTTATAGAGGATATGAGAAATTAGTCATCAGAGGATATGTAGATGCGAGTTTCCAGACCTATCAAGATGACATGATGTGGAAAATGGGATACATCTTCACTTTGAATGGAGGTGCAGTGAGATGGAAGAGCTCAAATCAGAGTGTGGTCAAAGGTTTTACAAAAGATTCAGAGTATATCACAACTTCTAAGGCATGTAAAGAAGCATTTTTGATGCAAATATTCTTCTAGGAGTTAGATGTGATACCTAGAAGTAAAGATCCCATCACACCGTACTGTGATAATATTGAAGCGGTGGCTCTCGTAAAAGAGCCAAGGTCACATTAGTGGATGAAGCACATACTTCGGAAGTATCTTCTCTTGAGGGATTTTTCTCAGAGAAGTGAAGTTTCAGTGAATAGTAATTCCAGGGAAGACAACGTGGCGGACCCCTTGACTAATTCCTTGACTCAGCAGAAATGTGATCATTATGTGATGTATAGTAAACTGAAAGTTGTAGGGAGTTGGATCTAGTCCATGTAGGATTTTGTATGATTTGGTGTCTTAGAACCAATTGGTTTTACTTTGATTAAATGGATATTTAATGTATTATTACATATTGTCCATTGTTCTTCATGATTATGATGTAATAATGTCCTAGGGTATTTGTTTCATTGATAAGGTCATGGAAGTTCCCCGCTATGATGAGAACCCTGAAATTATTTAACAATATTCTTAAATATAGTTCTATAGTTTGATGACACACTGTGATGGTAAACATAGCATGCAGACCATTAGGTGTGAGTACTCGTAATCAGATGATACTTCCTCTCATGAAGTTCGCACGTGGTAATCTCCAAGATAGGATATTATGAGAACATGCCTGCTAGTAGAAATTCCATATGTTTTGGTGTCATCGTATATTTATATCTATGGGCTTGTGTAATGATCGTTATACTTTAATAATAAATTAATACTTGTCACGACTTACACACTTTGATTAACCAATGAAAACTGTCACGCATACAGTTGGCGTGAAGTAGGGTACATTGGGTGCGTCATGAGTGGCATGTTATTAATGGATAAGTTGAGGAAGTATTTCTCCCTTCCAATTATGGAAGTTTATATCTTAGCCCTTTGATTAAAATAGAACCTTTGCACGAAATTCCCTGCACATGGTGCAACAACGAGTTTATTTTAGGTAGTAAAAGAACAACGTATCAAGCATAAAATTTTATGACACATTCATGAAACCTCTTCGATGAGATATTACAACAAAGAGATAATATTACACAGTGAGCATTCATATGTGGATGTCATTTTTGTGACATTATAATCTCTCAATTGGGTGCCTTGACCCATTCTAGACAATACTCTTGGACTTTAGGCAAGACCGCCTAATGCCAATGATAAATAATCCTAGAGGGCCACACACTAAGTGTTTTTTGTGGTCTCGGTTAAATTCCATTTGAATTTAATTAATGAAATAAATATTATTCTCAATACTATGGAATAATTTTATTCAAGTTAAAATGATCTCATAAATTAAATAAAATATATTTATTAATTTTATTTAACATTTAATAAATATTTATTTAATTGTTTGTAAATAAAATATCTATTTAAGAGAATAGTTTATTTATTTATTTATTCGGGTGTTCAATAAATGGAAGTGGAGTTCGAGAGGACCAAGGTCGGTCTGGTAGTAAAATAAATATTTTAAAGACGGTAAATAATTATCTAACTAGTTTGCACAAATTAAAATTACGCTGCTATTATTTTTTGACATGGAATTTTATTTATAATTTTGTTTTGTGCAAGTTGGCGCACCATAAATAATGACACAGTATTATTATTAAATTCATGGGTTTTCTCTACGTCCATGAATATATTTAATTGTTTTTATGCAATTAAATATTGTAAATGAAATTCCATGTATATAAATATGGAAGTACGCCTATTGTGCCATCGACCACACCACACTCCTGGTGAATTGAGAATTGTTGAGATAAACAATTTCTCTCTCAAATCCTCTTCTTTCCCCTATCAATAATGAGAGACGTTCTTTAAGGTCGAATAACAGGCAATCAAGAATGACCGACAAAAGACACTCGATTTGTCGTGCTAGCACCTGGATAACGAGCAGTGTGAATCGCAGGCCATCAGAGCATGTGTGGATCACCGTTAGAGGGATTCTAGTTTGGATCCTCACAAGCACAACGAGATAATCAGGAAGGGTCATTCCAGACGATCAAAAGCATCAACGAAGAAAAATATCAATGATCCAGGTATTTTTTTGAAATTAATTAAATTAATTATAAACATGATGTGCAAGATCCTCTCTAAAGGTTTCAAGCCTCTTTATTCTTTATCTAAATCTTTTATTATATTCCATGGAGACTAGCATTCATCGTCGTATTGATCCTAGAATAATCATTGATCATGGTAAAAATCAAAATTTGGTGTCATCCCAACCTTGCTTCCACTACACCCAGAACCTTCAAGTGGATCATGTTCTTATAACCACCTTTCTTAAGATTACCAAGGAATAACATCATGATAAGAAGTCTCAATATATTATGAGACTGCTACCCCTAATATATTTTATCATTTTTGACTCATCAAATGATATCATCCATCCATACGACATATACTTATAATTCTATCATTTCAATTCTAGGTTCTAATCATAGTGGGGAACTTCCATGACCTTTTGGTGTAACAAGAAACATTAAGATATTAATATATAAAATGTCAATACGAATAATAATCATTATTTGATAACGACTTTATTAATATTTATAACCATAAATTTAGGTAATCATAAAGTATATAAAATTTAGATCCATGGAGAAAACTCCAACATTTATGAGGGTAATGCCACCCATATATAAGTTATTATACCATCAATGCAAGTCACCAACCCATGTCCTATTGGATGTGATATTTGTGGGTCAATACCATCTTTATTGAAGCCTTATAAGGGGATCCATAAGGGTTAGGTCATGTTAGATTGGTATAAGATCCAAATTGAGGGATACGATAGAGACTAGATTTATGCACCAATGAGGATTGTGTGGGTTGATATGAAAATAGTGTTAGTTGATCTTAACCTATGATATAGAAAAGGGAGAATGAGTAGAACATAGTATTTTGGGTCCTATATGATCTCATTAAAGGGCCTTAGGATTGATTAATTAATTTAAAAAAGTGATATTACTTATGAGGTAGAGACATGGGAGAGGCACATGAATAATTATTTTTTGAACATATAATTAAAAAAAGTGATTTCAGGAAATTTAGTGAATAATAATAAATTACACACCACTAGGATCAGGAAGTTTCTTTTACTCTTATAGAAGTGGATCTTAGATACCATTCATGTGGGGCTTAGGATGGTGTGGTGTAGAAGGTTGGCCTAGTTGACCATGAGAGTGTTGATCCAGCCATGGAGGACGAGTCTTGGAGAATAAATCTGTGAGTGTTTTAGTGGTAGTTCTTGGAGAAGTATAAGGGAATCATATTTGATATCAAAATAGAGCAATAGATAGAGGATATTTAGATTCCCTTCATCTTGATTAGTGATAGATCTATAAAAAAGTATTGGGTTTTTCTACTAGTTAGTAAGATGAGGGGAGAAACTCATCAGTAGTGAATTTTATATCCTAGGGAACATAAGGAGGTGAGTTTTTCTTATGGTGGTTTTAAGAGGGATATTCCAATGGAGTTGTATATCAATAATTATAGAAGTTAAGTGGTACTAGTTTCACACCATTCATCCAAGGAGACTGAGTGTGTAGGATCTTGGGATCATATTTAAGGTTTTTCTTCACTTCACCCCTAATCACTTTCTCGATAAGGAGTCCATATAATATTTCTTGGAAAGTATATACATATAGATATCAGATATGTAGTTACTCTATTTACATTGCATGTGTATCTAAAGATGGAGATAAAGGATTTGGTTATCGATAAGATGAATTTAAAAAAAGGATTCCCTCGATAGGGGAGTTAGTGGGGTTTTCCTAATGAGTATAAGTATAGATGGATGGTCTTAGACATCAAGGATATTGAGGTTCTAAGTACTGGGGAGTCAACATTAGTAGTCTACCTCATATTTCTCTAGATCTAGTTTTTCCCCTATATCTATTGGATTCTCTATGATGGTATGCATAACTTTTGGTGGTCGTTCACATAGGTGATATTAGTGACATACCTTTCTCAGGGCCTAGTATGACATAAGCAGTTAGACTAAATATCATCCTCAATAAAAACATCTTTCAGGGATTTATCAATTGTAAATGCCACTATATTATGTTCATCCAAAGGGAGAAAGAGTATGAAAAAGGTTTCCCCATGATATTCCCTATCATTAGGGAACCCGGGTGGAGTGTAGCTATGGAAGTAGTTAAAAACAAATATTTGGGAGATTTGGGTGTAGTTAGTATTATGTCATGGAGGTTCCAACACTAGAGGGACCAAAAGAAGTTTTAGGTATGATTAGTTTATTATCTGCCTTAGATTTTAACTCCTTTTATTCAATATATTTTCACTACTTTATTATATCCACTTTGGTATATTCCTTTCACTGAATATGGAGGGGCTTATGGTTATATTGGTGTTGACTATGTTAGTTAGATTTCAGAACTATTTTATTGAATTGTATTAAGGTTTTGAACTAATTGATAAATAACATCAGTCAATGGGGGGTTTATTTATACTATAGATAAAACTAAAAAAATGTCATCCTTGGGATAGATTGGTTATATTTTGTGCATTTTTTATAGATATCTTTTGGAGGAGAGTCATTTCTTATATGGAAGGCTAGTATGCATTATTTTTCACTGAGTAGGATTTTATTATAGAAAAAAGGAATGTAAATCCTCTTTTTTCTAGATGGAAGAGTTATCATTTGGATCAGGGGAGGTGTACGTAGTGTATATCCCTAGTGTTTTCAAGGATTTTATAGATTTTTTTTCATGAATAGGTCGTGACTCTAACACCTTGATGTGATATCAATTTCAAAAAATAGATTTATCCGGGTGATTATTCAATTATCATGACTCTTTATTAGACATGCCTTCAATGATTTTAGAGTTAAGTATTCAGGTTGAAAATTTGATGTAGAAGGGTTTTATCCAACCTAGTGTGCCACCATGTGGTGCTCCAGTGTTTTTCTATTTAAAGAAGGATTATAATATGAGATTGTGTATAGACTACTAGAGGTTGAATTGGGTTACAATCAAGAATAAATACACCCTCTTAATGACAGGTGACCTATTCAACTAGTTTAAGGGATCTATATGGTTTCCAAATATTGATTATTATCTGAGATATCATCAAATGGGGTTAAAGGAGGAAGATATTATGATGACCAAATTCCAGTGTTGATATAATAATTTCTAGTACATTTCCATTCAACTTGGTTTCATGAATTCCACAAATGTTTTCAAGGGACTCATAAACTCAATGTTATATGAGTTCCTAGACAAGCTCATGGTAGTGGTCATTGATGATGTCCTAATTTACTTGAGTTTGAAGGAGGACCATATTGGACCCCTTATATATGTTTTATAGGTTCTATAACACAATATATCTTATGGGAAGTCGTATAAGTGAATGTTTTAGATGTGAAATGTTCACTTTATTTGATATTTAATGTATTAGTAGTGACACTACTTCAAAATAGGCCTTTAATAGTACTAGAAATGGATTTTATTAGTGTTAGAAAAGTGATGACTATATGAGAGAGGTTAAAATCCATAGTCTTTTATTAGTGATGAAAAAGTGCTGATAAAGGGTATTTTATCAGTGCTTATATAAGTTTTAATAAAGTATACCTTTATCTTCTCTTATAAAAGTGCTGAAAAAGGAACTTTTATCATCACTTTTAAAAGCACTGATAATGGTTCATACTTTAGTGTGCTGGAATAGCATGATGCAACGCCATAAACACACCAGATATCAACAAAAACAAGTCCCAGTACAAGATTTAAATCATATGAAATTTACAACACAAACACAAGAAAAAACACTATATTATAGACATTCCAAACATTGTTTTATACAATTACATAAATAAAAATTATTACATACATTCAAAAACATCAATGTTCCTTTGTCTTTTAATCCTAACATGACTCATGCTATTATTTATCAAAACACCCATACTCGAACAAAAGTACACACCTATATAAGAAAACAATTTTATGTTAGTAATAATATAAAGAAATAAATTAACATAAAGTGTTAATTTTACTAAAATTGATTTCAATTTTAAATAAAAAGACGCCCTTTAAGTCAAATCGGTCACACCAAACATCAGATTGAGGTGCGGCCAATTCCAAAACATATAAATTTACTTTTGAATCTTTTTTCTAAAGTATAAAAATAATATTAATGTGTTTTTTTGTTTTGATTATATTAGTTCTATTTTTTAATAAAATTTCATTTTATACTCGAAACACACACTTTTGAATCATTCTGATCACATCATGTATCAATTTTATCTGAAACAGATTCCTACACTCTAAAACTGACTTATGAATAATTTTCCTAAATTATTAAGAAAAGACAAGTTATTTTGATCGGTTTTAGTGAGTTACACTTTTGGAACTAAAATGTCTATTTTAAACTGATAACAATCACTTTGAGCCATATTGGGTACATCATGTATTGGATTGAGGTGAGGATTATTCCTACACATTAAAAATGACTCATGGATCATTTTTGTAAAGTATAAAAATAATCTGAATCTGTTTTCTTAGTTTTGAGTTGGATAGTTATCCATTTTACTAAAATTGATGTCAATTTTAAATAAAAAGATGCACTTTGAGTCATGCCAGTCACACCGTGTGTCAGATAAAGGTTCAGTTGATTCCTACATGTCTTAAATGACTTATGTATCATTATCCTAAAGTATCAAAATAATCAGAATGTGTTTTCTCTATTTTGAGTATGACACTTATCTTTTTTACTAAAATGTCACTTAAAAATTGAAACCTGATCTTTGACTCATATCGATTGCATTATGTATTGGATTGGGGTGTGGATAATTCCTACACATCAAAAATGACTTATGGATTTTTTTCCAAAAGTATTTAAACAATGTGAATTTGTTTTCTCAGTTTTGAGTAGGTCGATTAACCTTTTTACTAAAATTGATGTCAATTTTAAATAAAATCACGCACTTGGAGTCATAATGATGACACCATGAAATAGATTGAGGTGAAGATGATATATTAATTATAAATGATTATTATTTTTGTTAATTGTGTATAAAATATATTATTTAAATTTCATAAAGTTTTATTATTTTAAAAAAAATGTATATATAGTTACCTAATTTTATTATTTTGAAAGTAACATGAGTTTAAAATATTTTATTGATTGTTTCAGTATAAATTCTATTAATATTAATTAAATTTATATATAGACCACAAATGTATATATAGACCTAAAATGATGAATACTTAAAAATAATTTCTAATATATAGCATTTGATAACTTCCATTCTATTTTTTGGAAAAATGATGCAGAAAACTATGGATTTTAGAGAGGCCATATAATATGAATTTACCCATCCTTGAGAATATTGGGAGGTCCACAAATAAGTTGGCATAAATAAATAATACACATCAATAAGATATATCAGAAACAAAGGATAAAAAATACACCAACCCTTGCAATGTCTACCCCATACACATTTAAACACATATATATATCATGGAATTTATAATACACATAATTTAAAAATAAATGCACATTTAAATATAATTTTTAATGAAAATAAATATAATCCCTTCCTAATTTGGAAATCCAGAACCATAATTTGTGAATAAATAATTATAAAATCACACTTACATTATAAGTTCTAAAAACTCATATAAATATATAGAAAGATAAATATATATATATATATATATCTTTATAAAATAATCTTAAATTGATAAAAATATATGTAACCCTTACATAAAAATATCATAATATAGTAAAATAAATCAAACACCATACAAATTTTGAAAATAGTGATCCATTGAAAATAAATAAATACGGTATCACCCTTACTAAGATTTATCTTAAAATAGAACAACATAATTATATGAAAATTAAATTTAAAGGAAAAACCCTTACATTATAATATTAAAATAAAATATAAATAAATAAATTCCCTAATATGAATTGTATAAAATAAGCTTCTATAGCTGCTTCACACCATCATTAGACAGAGAATTGATTTGAAAAATCAATTTTCATGGAACCTATAAATGACATTGATTCAAAAAAGAAAAGCGAGATGGGTTATAGATATAGAAATATGAGAAAATTTATTCAAAACAATAATTTAAAATGACAAAATAGGATATAAAAAATAGTAGTCAAGTAAAAAATGGATCATAAACAAAAGAAAAATAGAATACAACAACCAGAGCACAAATACAGAAAGAAAATAGGAACCTAAAAAAAGAAAAATTGAAACCCTTGGATCCAGATCTCAAAACAAAAAATATTGGAAGAAAATCGGAGCCTACAAAGAAAAACACAGGCCAACCTCACTAGGTTGAAGAAAATATGAGACCCTTGGATCCAGATTTTGATGTTTTCTTCAGAAATCCTAGCTGCAAGTGAATACCATATGTCGAACGATGTTTGAGCAGCTAGAGGCACTGAGTTTTTGTTATTTGAGTGGGATTGTGTGATCCGAGAATTGATTCACTAAAGAGGATTGTTGAAAATGAGTGGCTTCTGTGGAAATCTTCTGATATCACGACGGGTTTGCAACAGGTTAGGTTTTTTTAATTAGATCATGACACTTTTATGGGAAATGTTTTAGCGATGATAAAGGTAGATCTTTATTAGTGCAAAAAAATCACTGATAAAATCCATATTCATTAGTGTTAAAGTTTTATCACTATTAAAGCCACATATTTATTAGCGCTAAAGAAAGCGCTGATAAATATTTATTTAATTGATGCTTATTACTTAAGCGTTGATAAAGGATTTATAATTATAATTATAAATAAAATAATTTGTAAATATATTTATATATACTTAATAAATATATATAAATATAAATATAGTAAATATATTCCTTATTTAAATATATTTATTATAATTATATAATTATTTAAATATATAATTATTTATTTATAATTATTTAAATATTTTTAAAAAATAATATTTCTATCATTATATATAATTATATAATTATATATATATACATATATACATATATTTAATAAATATATAAAAATATAAATATAGTAAATATATTCATTATTTATGTAAATTTATTATAAATTTAATAATTATTTAAATATATGTAATTATTTATTTATAATTATATAAATAATTTTAAAAAATATTTATTTATTTATAATTATAAATATATAAGTTTATAAATATAGTATATACATTTATAAATATATTTATTTATGAATATATTTATTTATAAATATTATTTAACAATTTTTTTTAACATTATTAATAAATATCTCATTTTAAGTGCATGTGTGTTAAGAATGAGTGAAATTGAATAAATAAAAAATAAGTACACTTTAATAATATTGAAAAAGTGGATCAGTTTTGTGTGTATTCATTGTATATAAAAATTTATTAATTACGTATGTGAAATCAATATAACAAACATTTGATCTCGGTTAAATTGAAAAATCAAATGACGTTCAATTATATGTCTATTAATCTATGCAATTAGTCAGTATTTTTAATTCATATTAATTTTTTATTATAAACCATTATTCACTAAATATTTAACTATTTACTGTAAAGTTCATAAATATTTTTTAATATATAAATCGTTTTTATATACATTAATATATATATCTATATATTTAATATATACGATTTATTAACATTATCAATAATCAACTAATTAATAAAATTTTTAATATTGTTCTCAATTTCCTTATTTTTATTTTTATTTTTTTTAATTTTCATTTTTCATATATATATATTTAATATATATTATTTATTAG
Source organism: Viscum album (assembly GCA_963277665.1). Classification (NCBI taxonomy): domain Eukaryota; kingdom Viridiplantae; phylum Streptophyta; class Magnoliopsida; order Santalales; family Viscaceae; genus Viscum; species Viscum album. Next base: position 1,402,874,282 of record OY728133.1, on the reverse strand, counting down.
TATTTATAATTTCTATATAGTATAATCAATTTAACTATATTTATAAATAAATATTTAATTAATAAAATTTGTTATATTTTTTAATAAAATCATATTTATTATATATTTATTTAATTATTTTATTTTATTTACTCAGACATTTATCAGCACTAAAAAATCACTAATAAAAGACACCTTTATGAGCACTAAAAATATAGCACTGATAAAGGGTACCCTTTATCAGTGCTAAAAATAAAGTGCAAATAAAGGGTATCCTTTATCAGCGCTAAAAATAAAGCACTGATAAATGGTACCCTTTATCAGAACAAAAAATAAATCACTATTAAATGGTTAAATTTAGCAGTGCTTTCTTTATTACTGATAAAGATTCTATTTATTAGAAATTTTTTATAGAGTTGATAAATACCAATGATGTTAAACACTATTTTTACAGTAGTGTGAGTAGTGGTGAACCCATTAAATATTGAGGACGTTGTTTCCAAGGCAGTGATCAAGAATGTGACAGATGTCCACAGTTTCCTTGCTCTCACAATCTATTATTGGAGGTTTATGTTCAACTTCTCTAGGATTACAACCCCATTGATATCCCTAAAAAGAAAGGACCTAGACTTTATATAGATTTTTCATATTAAGAAACCCTTAACTACTTAATGGAGAAGATGATCATGGGACCGATGCTTCAGTTTCTTGAGTATGGAGTGATTTTTGAGGTTTTATGGGGTGCATCCTATTTTGGTTTGGGTTGAGTCATGATGTGGAAGAGAGAAGTGATCTCTTATGTGTCAAGGTAGTTATATCTAAATGAGTCTAACTATGCCACACATGATATGAAGTTGGATGAAATAGTTTTTTTCACTGAAACCATGGTAGAATTACCTTATTGGGGAATGCTTTGTGGTCTTCACCAATCATAAGAGCTTGAGGTATATTTTATCTTAGTGGGATTTGGATTTGAAGTAGTTGATATGGAAGGATTTTCTACGAGGTTATGAAATTGATATCCCAAACAGTCACGATAAAATTATGTTTTGGATGACATATTGATTAGAAATTTGTGAGATGATATTTCTTGGGACTCTAAGGATGATTTGAGAGTGATAAATTAGTTTACAGGGATGTATCTCGAAGTGAATAAGGTCAAAGGTTGATATTTTTTATATCAAATGATGGTAAAATACTCACTATTTTAGTAGATAGAGGAGTTTCTATTGGAATACTCAAAGACTGAGTGGATGTGGGACCTTGTTCTTCATGGTGATACTCAGAGGGGTTCTTAGAGGGTACACAACTTCAGATGTTATTCTAGGAGAGGCTATTTGTTCCATTGTAAATGCATGAGAAGGTTATCTATAAATTTTAGATCTCACTCTTAGCAATGGATCCTCATGTATCCAAGGAATAATATGGATTCAGGAGCCAATTTTGGTGTCCTATGATTAAATTGTCTATAGTGTAGTTTGGGGAACAGTGTTTGGTTTTTTGGAAGGTGATGGTAGAATTGTTTTTCCCATAAGGTTATTTTAGGTGTTATATGTCCCCAAGTAGAAGTGGGAGGACATATTGATGGATTTCATCGCTCTGTTACCTCAATACTAAGGTGGATATGATGATATATGGTTGATTGTGTAATTATTGATTAATTTATCTCACTTATCAGAGATTAATGAGTTTAGTGTTCTGGATTCACTAACCAAGGAGTATGTGGTTGTGATAATGAACGTTTATGGGGTTTGAAGGACCATTATTTCTAATTAGGGCCCTTGTTTTATCTCATGAGTTTAGAGAGGATTGCATTATTGTTATTTTTCTAGGTTATGCCTCAAAACTTCTTTCTTCCCCCAAATAGATGGGAATTCCAAGTAGACTATTCAGACATTGGAGGATATATCATGGGCTTGTGTTTTGGATTTTAGCAGATCATGAGATAAGAAAATAAGTACCTGACCAAAAACAATGCATAAATTTAATCCTCATAAAATAAATCACTTCCTTATATTTGTAGGATATTTTTAGGTTTATATTTTTAGAAAATTAGATCATAAATATTTTATTAAAAACCCACAAAATACATATCAGGCACTTCCTCTAAGTATCTATTTTCCCACAATACAAAACTTTTAAAAAGAAACATGTTTCTATTCATGATAAATCATTATGATTTTCAAATTGACTTTTTTTGTTCCTACGAATACCTAAAACCTATGAAAAAACATTTAAAAACATGGGATGAGCACAAAAAACTTAGTAAGGGACATATAAAAAGAAATAAAGAAGCTCATTAGTCTATGAATACTAATTTTTTTATTTTTCAAAATATACTTTGGGTTTATAATAAACATTTTCATACACAATAAATCCACTTATCTGAACATAAAATTTCATAAAATTTCATAATAAATATTAAATGAAAAAATAAAACTAATAATGTTTTATTTTCAATCATGGAAAATTCAGGAATTTTTTTAAAAAGTTATACATTTAACCCTTAAAAAGTATCAAATAATTTCCATTTAATATAAACTCATTAGCTTGCCTTTTGAAATATCGAGATTTCTATAAAAACTATAACAAGTATAAATAAATCATGTAGGTAACATAGGACATCATTTTGCATATCACTTTCCCAAATGGAATAAGGAATATGGTAAAATTCCATCATAATTCTCTAGATAACATAATCATTACCCAATTTATTGGAGAGCTATAATGGATCCACCTATCCTCGATTTATAACATAACCAACCATAATTGGTTTATAAGGTAACCAACCATCATCTCTTTATAATATAACCACCCATCCTTGTTTTATAATTGAACCACCCATAATCATAAACAATATCTATGGATCATAATATTGTCATAACAGATGAAATATTGCATACTAATAAAAATATTCTTTGCACCCATAAGAAAAACATTTCCCGATATCAAAATATCCATTATATTTAAAACCCTTTATAAAAGTACCTAGAATATTTTGAAGGAGGGTTTTTATTTAAAGAAAACACGTAATATTATAGATGAATAAAAACATCAAATAACAATTACAAAGGTGGTAAAAAAATTTGATTTCATATATGTTAAAATAGAACATTACTTTTTCCTTTTTGTCAAATTATTTCGTATAAAATATGTAAAAATAATAATTTTAAAAAAATATTAAAGAAACAATAAATAGACACAAAATGTATTTTTTATGTTCCTATAAACACATCCATAAATTAATTTTAATAATATTGACATGTAATAAAATTATTTTGAAAATTAATCTTGAAAACATTTAAAATGTCGGTTTTAAAGTAAAACATCCCTTATATTGAGTCAAACTCATCACATACATTATTTATCTTCCTAATGATTAAATTTTGTTAATTATTTACTTTATTAATAACCCTTTTAAAATATATTAATCTTTTTATTTCATCTATTACCATATAATATTCAATTACTAAATTATTTAAGTCCATATTGAACATTTTGAATATATTTGGATCATGTGTCCAAAATGACTTCGGTAGGTTACATGGTCAACAAGTTCCTTATTTCATCATCTAAAAAATAAAAATAAATAAATAAATATAATTTTTATACATAAATTATACTTTTAAATCCAATCATTAAATATGGTTAGGAAAAATGAACGACGTTACAATCATGTAGATGGTAAGACGTACGAACACATGAGTAACATTTCTATTTTTCAATGATCATGATGGAAAGAAGATAAGTATTATTTTATATTTAAAAAATATCATTATATCATAAATACCATTTTAATTATTTAAATACACTTATATATACCATCCATGTGATGTTGTGATGAAAAATGAATCACATTGGTTCGTGGATGTAGTAATCAACACGTACACACAAACGATGATATAATTTTTCAATGAATAGAGAGGTAAAAAAATTTTTATATTACTTTTAAAGAATGAAAAATATTTCATGAATATATATTATATAAATTAAATACATCATTATAACTAGCCAAATAAGGTAGTGGTGGAAAATTAATTACATCGGTTCATGATGTGGTAGTCTACCATACAGACCAACAATGTTTTCATTTCCCATTTAATGGAATATGATATGAATATAGGTTATTCCATAAACCTGGTGTATGGATACGTCGGCCACCCGCACCAACACTGGACTCCTTGAACATAAACTACACTTGGTACCCTTAACACTATTCCTTCACAGAAAGAAAATATCAGAGTTATAAGTTCTGGGGTAGAACCGACTCCTCTTATACCAATTTGTCACGACCCGTCCTCAGGGCCCGTGCTGTGACTACCCCAAGCATGACTTCCATAGGCTAGGGGCTGGCGACTAGCACCAAAGGCGTAAATCCTGATAACTGGAAAGGCATTGCCTTTATAAAAGTAAACAAAACATCACAGAGTACAAGCGGAAGTAATACCCTAAGTAAAAAAAGAAAGTGCTTAAAAGTAAATGGTCCAGAAAACAATCCCAACTGAAAGTACATCTACAACTGAACGAAAGTACAACAGAAAAGACAAGTAGATGGAAGAATAGAAGCAGCTTCTAGGTCGTCCACCTCGGATCCTACCTGAAGGGTAGGTACATATAGCGCAGCTCCTTGATCGTCCACCACAGATCCTACCTGAAGGGTAGGTACAGATAGCCTCCACAATGCTCTCGCCCGTCAACCTCCTCCGAGTATCGTCTCATCACGAAGTCCACCTCCGGATACTAACTCGTCATGAGGTCCACCTCTGGGTACCGTCCAGTCCTTGAACACTTGGCCTCTGTCAGCGCTGCCCATCCTCTACAACCAACACAACGAGGTGCGGGCATATCCTGTGCAGGGGTGAGTATAATGATACTCAGTAGGGACCCTGATACCCTCAAGGTCTCTCTAAATCCAACAAGGATAACAACAAAGAAGAATATCAACAGATAACCCTTACTTAGGTATAATCCCATACTTATACCTAAGTTATAAAGTAACTCATCTAAATCATGAGGAAACACAAAGGTTATGAAATCAACGGATAACCACTACTTAGATATATTCCCATACATATACCTAAGTTATCAAGTGACCCATCTCAGTCATGAGGTAAACACATAGGTCATAGACTCAGCTCAAACCAGGATTTCCATTATCGAATCTGTAACTGCTGAAGAGATCCGTCTCTGACGAGTACTGTGATCCTATCACAACTCCAAGGTACTGCTCACTAACCTAAGACTGCTGAGGTACTCCTCCGGTCGAGTACAGCGGGTCTGCTACCAAATATCAGGTGCTCCGTCCTTTGTGGGTCTGTCGCCAAATACCGGGCGCTCCCCCTAATAGCCTACAGAGGTACTCCTCCTGTCGAGTACCACGGGTCTACGACCAACTACTGGGCGGTTCTTCCACCGTGGGTCTATCGCCAAATATCGGGCGCTCCATCCACTGGGCTAGTCGACTCACTCCAGGTCGAGTCGGTCAAGCAGTCGTTAGGTATCAGTCGGCTACACGGTCTTCATACTCCGTACGCTCGTCTCTGGGAGGGTACGCTCCACGAGCTAGAGTTCGATACTCCAAGTATCACAAAGTCCCACGAAGAAGTATCTCAAGGGACCGCCTCATCATAGGGGTCTCAACGCAACAGACGCCGCGTCAAACGAACGCCCGGTCTGTGAGTTATTAGCCTTTTCGTCCCAGGGGCCCGGTTGGTTTCGTGTGAAAACCAACCCGGCCATATCTCAACTGTACCCCTAACTCTCATAGGGTATACTCAAAGGGACCATTCTCAACGTGATTTCCAACGCCGCTGACGGTTCGTCAAACGGACGCCCGGTCTGGAAGTTATCGGCCTTTCTGTTCCAGGGGCCCGGTTGGATTTCGGGTACAATCCAACCTGGCCTTACTCCAAATATGTCCAAACCTCAGGTTAGGTATGCCAAAAGTTCCATCTCAACAAGGGGAATCCAACAATGTTGGCGGCACATCAATCGGACGTCCGGAGCTCAGGTTATAAGCGTTTCCACTCCGAGGGCCCAGTTGGTTTCGGGTTCGAACCAACCCGGCCATACCCAAAGTTCTACGAAACCTTTAGTGTAATATACCTAAACGACCATCTCGATCCAAGGATCTCATCACATCTGACGGTGCATCGATCGGAGGTCTGTAGCCCAAGATATGCGCAAAAGAACGAACATATACGGTTTTAGGGGGTTTTGGGCCCGGACCGACCCGGCCCGAGATCCCCTGGTTCGGCCCGAACCGGGTCGACCCGAACCGGGTCCAGTTCTGGACCTTTAGGGCGCGGCCCGACCCAAACGGTGCGGCCCGGCCCCACCGGCGCGGCCCGGTCCGACCTGGGCGGCCGGTTGGCCTGACGCTGGCGCGGCGCACGCGCGACCAGCGAAGAGAGGAAGGGGGGTGATGTCCCCCCCGGTTGACCGTAACAGCACGGTAATTAAGTCGCGCCTCCCCCTAAAACCGAAACGGCTTAGTCGTTCCGGTCAGTCACGGCTCATCCGCGGCAGTCTTCTCTGGCGGCGCGCCGCTGCCGCTTTCTGCGGACCACTGGACGCGCTCCGGTGGTCCGTTTCACCCACTGTCTTCACCAGTGGTCATCTTGGGTCCCGTACATCACTGAGTAATCATCAAATTGCCTCTGTGTCCCGTTCCTTCATCGCCCGTCAATCCGCACGTCAATAAGAAAACTCCGGAGTCTTCGAATCGCCTCTGCGGCTCCGACTCCGACCACGGTTTCGTTCGGCCTCAACGGCGCGGCACGACGGCGCCACGCTTCTTCACCGTGTTCCTTCACGATTCCGCGCGGTGTCGTTGCACCGTGCCGCCTTCTTTCGAGCCACAAAAAAAAACAACATCGAAGGGGGAGGAGGATCGGTCGTGTTCTTGCGGTCCGACCTCCTCCTGTTATTACGATAACAGGCGGCCCAAATAGAAGTCGATGAATGACAAAGAATTCACGAATAAATAAATAATCCCTACCTAGAAGGAGTCGTCGAACGAGGATCGTCGTGGAACAACAGTGTCGCGGAAGACGACATTGCGGAAGATGGCATCACGGGAGACGGCGTCGCGGAGAAGAGAATCATCAGCAACACGGATCGAGGCTCCGTAAGCGTCATCGGCATCACGGATAAGAGAATCATCGACGTCATGGTACACGACGTCGCGTCGTCGATCTCCGAGGAACCAGCGTTCTTTGTCGGAGGCCGGTGTTCTTCGTCGGCGATGGTGCGTTCTTCGCGTTCTTCATGGAAGAAGATGAGGATTCCACGGCTGAGCAATTCCTCTCCAATCCTTCTCACACATAGAAAAGAATCCTTTAAGAAATAAGACCTTGTCTTATTTAATTAACACACACTATCCAACTTTAAATTTGAAATTCTAAATGAATTCCCGAAATAATTACATTGAATATGTTAATCAATTAATGAGTTGACTTTTCATTTAAGGGGGGTGCGGGGGGGGGGGGGGTTGAGGAATTTGAATAGGTGGGGCTCGTGTGGGCCCCACCCCACTAATATCCTACCTAGTGGATTAGGATATTGTAGGTCCCACTCCAACCACCAAGCATAGGTTTTAACTACTTAGAAATAAAAATAAAAATTTGTTGCACATATTTTATTTTTTTCATTACTTAACCCATTATTTTAATAACCACACCCGAGCAAACGCAACTCCAGAAAAGGTGTTCCTAAGCAATTACCGGCGTTATGGTTTCATCGGTGCCCTCAGATTTCGATTCCGAGCACCGGTTCAAAAGATAGGAAAATCTCGCTCGTTTGTTCACTGAACGTACCCGAGCTAACCTTCGGAAATTGATTTTGGGCAAACTGGGCCTCGGAATCAGGTGCTGTTAGAAACTACGTTCTTGTAAAATCCCAAATAAATTAAGAAAAAAAATTCCTTGAAATTTTTAGGTCTTTACATGAACGACAGTTTTGTTTCCTATTTGATGGAAGAGGATATAGATATATGAAATTAAATAAAAATAAAAACATATAATTATATTTAATATAATTATTATTATTATTATTTACATCTCAATAATATTTTAATGTGTTACAAGAATAAATAAAACAAAAAAACTTAGTTAAGAACTACACCTATTCTTCAGAAAACATCTTTATGAATATACCTAAATCCTTCCATATATGGTATATTATCAAACAATGGACTATAATATTTGGGAACTAATGTAAATACTAGATTTGGGTTGGTGTTTTATGAAATAAAATGGATTTTAAGTGTGAATAAAGAAGTAGAGGAAGTGATCTTTTTTTAGTTCGAGGAGAATCACTCTTGAAATTACTTAAAATATTTAATTAATATAAATTAATTTTCTTAGAAAAAGTATAGAAAATAATATAATTTGAAGATATTATGTTTAATGGTCTAAATAATATCATCAAATAAATGTTTTAAAAATTTATATTATGTTATTACCCTTATCTCATTATTTAACCCATATTAAACCTTTTTGACAATTACCATGATAACAAAGTTGTTTTACACTTTAGGGGGAAAATATAGTTACTTGAAACGGAATATTGGCCCATAATTGGACCATAGTTGATATGTTAAAACATATACCAATAAATTTGTGCAATATTGTTTTTTTAGTAATTTTAAGCCATTAAAAATATTTATTTATTATAAAATAACATTAATTTCATTTTTGGAACTATCAATTTAATATAACTTCCAAAATAGAAAGAAAATAATAAAATTTAAATATAATCCATCCAAACCTCTCTAATAATTTATTTTTATCTAAAAAATTCATGGAACACAATAATTCATTCAAATATTAACTTTTATATTTTTTAAATAATTTTTTTTATTAATTGAATATATGATGTGTCGGCGTTGTGTAAGAATCTAAGGTAATTATTTCATCCCTAAAATTTAAAAGTAAATTAACTTGATAAAAACCTTTATCTTTTAAATAAGTATTTATAATCCAACACATGTACACTTTTTTCTTTTCATAAAATATTATTGAAATTAAATGAAATAAGGTGACATTTTTACTTTATCTTTTAGTTAAATATTATAATGTAAAAAAACAAAGTCATATGGATCCAATTTTATATAGTTTTCAAATTTTAATGGAAATTTCAAACGAAAATCATCCAATATAATAAATTCAACTGTTATGATCATTTTTTGGTTATTCTAATATTATTTTTAACCTTAATTACCTGATTTACCCTTACTGTAGTGATTATAATTTTGTATGGTTATTATTCATAATGAATGATATACTCAAATTTAGTGCATATTTAAAAAAATCAAAGGTTCTAAATGGAATTTTGATCAAAATACCCATGAAATAAAATGTTTAAGTGAATTATGGGAAATTATGAAAGTGGAATTAAAATGGATTTAATAGATTATAAGAATGGTGAACTATGAATTTCAAATTTATTTTTGATTTTTAGATTGGAAATTTTTTTAAGTGATTTAGAATTTTATACGTGTAAAATTTTTCAGGTATAAATAAAATAGCCTAACATGGGCCATCTCATCAACTAGGGAATGCACGCCACTTAGTCATCCCAAAAGAAGGGCCACCCGACCATATATTCCCACTAGAGGTCCAACTTAAGTGGTAGGCTTTATGGGGATGAGGCTCGTGTAGGGACCATGAAATGAAATCAATGGGTGTTCATAGGTCGTATGAATCCCATACACACCGACTTGTGGTGGTCAAACCCATAAGGGGGCGAGAGGAAAACCTTTCTAGGATGGGGTGGTCTGTGGTGGTTGTGAGAATCCTCTAACACCTGATCAAATTCATTTAAAATGAGATATGGGACTTTAATATTTATCACTAATATCCATGAACTCTCATTTATATGTGGGGCACATGTTATTATGGTTATTATTATTTTAAGAAAAATGATGTTGTTCCGCCTCAGCTCCACCTTGCTCGTTCTCAGATTTAATCTACCACCATCCTCTACCACTACCAATTATTAAAACCTTCCTTCTTATCCACTGACCACTTATACTTCACCTATATTCCTCAATTTATTCCGCCAAAGGTGATCATCTTGAGCACATCTCCCACAAACAACACCTAAACCATCATGAAAGAGCTCTGGGACCTCGACCGATCACCTTGAAATCCATATGGACACCCTAAAGGATAGATGTGATTTATGGATCCAAAAAGAAGAATTTCACTCCCCCACTACCTTCCTCATCCCTCCAATACCACTTTTTCCATTGGAACCACCATGTGGGACTTCCACATCAAGGCACATACATCCAATGCACTACCAAAGGAAAATACAAAGTGCTTCCCCACGTGGACTTCCTCTATCCTAAATATTTGAACCCCTGTTATCCATGGGGGGGGTTGAAAACCAATAATACAATATCTGAATTTAAATAATAAGAACTGTGATGATTCCCTTAACCAAAGGTGGAGGTATAAGCTTCTCTCTTCCTCTATAAAAATTGACATTCTTGCCCACTGTCAAGGAGTTAGAACCCATGGAAAGGAGGAGATATTTAAGATCAGGACGAATAATATTCATAATTCGGTTTTTTTTATAGTTTCATTTTAAATATAATTTAGTTTTCTTATGAAATTTTAGTTTCTTTTAAATAAAAATAACACATGAATTTTTCTTATTCTTTTTTTGTTCTACACATCATCATATTCTTCTCTTCTTATTCTTCTTCATATTTTTATTTCTTATTATTTTTTTATTTTAATATTGTATCTATATATTATATATATTTAAATTATCTTATTTTATTTTATTCTTCTCTCCCTCTCTCCTTCTTATATTTTCATTTTTTTATTTCATGTGTGTTTTCTTCATATTATTTTCTCATCCTTCTTCTTTTTATTTTTATTATTTTCTCTTATTATTATCTTATTTGTTTCCACCATTTTAACATCTTACTCCTAATAATAGGAAAGAGACCTGAGGTTTGGCCTGGGGAAGGATAAGTTATTCTTGAATTATTTATTAATGTTTATTTTATTTTTTGTAAGATATGAGTGACATGCATGGGTGTGGAAATTATCCCCTATAATATGTAATTAAAATCTATTTCTATTATTTTATCTCATTTATTTTCCCTAATTTAATTGGTTAGCTCTTAGAATGATGGAGTTGATCCAATCAATGGATGAAATGGCATACGATATAGCCAATCCCTAGAATATATCATACCATTGACTAAGGCGTGCCATCAACATTGATTATAGTAGGGGGTGGAATTTAGATTACATAAATAATTCAAGATTTCACCATTTATAACCAAAATTATAGTAATTCATCAATATATTTCCAGATTGGATTATCAAACTAAATTTTAAAAAATAAAAATGATAATGATAAAACCCAAAACCAAATTCAGAACCAAGTTCGTTTTTACTAATCATATTTTGTTAGTATTTCATGTTAGTGTAAGTTTAAATTTCTATTCTGATTTTATTTTTATAAAAACCCCCAAGAATTTATCATTTCTTTCATAAATAATAAAAATATCCAAAATAATTAGTTTTAGATGAATTATAATAAATAATTGAATGAACTGAGAAGCTCATCAAGTGAGATGACCCTATTCAACCACTATTCTACAATAAGAAAACATTTAGAAATTTTCTTTTTCCACACCTTACAACAGGAATTCTTCAAAATTGGCATCGTTTTCAGGGATTCAATGAGTAGTTTTTTTTAATTTTCTACTTTAACATTTTAGATTGTTTTCATAACATAAAAACCATAAAAAAATTAGTTTCCCAAAATGTATTCAAATGATTATTATTCTGCATGGACTAGAAACTCATAGGTTTAAGAAATTGAATCATCCTAGTCTTTAAAATATAATGTTTCCTTATTTTTTAGAAAAATCATGGGAGATAGAATAAAAATACTCATATAAGAGAAATTCAAGGAGATTTTCTAGGAGATTAAAGATACACTTAGACAACCAGTGTATGAAGGATTGGATAGAGAATTAACTGAATTCTATGAATATATCATGAAATTTTATAAGGAAATGGCCAAGACATAAGTATATATCTCTTTTTTTTTACTCCAAACATTTTTAAATAAATGATCTATGTAAAATACTAGATCATGTGGCCAAAAAATCTAGGAATTGAAATCCAATTGTTGGAATAGAAGGTACAAGATCTGTAGGGTAAAATGGAATGGATAATTGACCACTTTAATCTATCCCTCAAGAAACCTAAAACCGAACTAGAAAATGAGACACTAGCATTTCATGATTTTATTAGGACATCAAAGAAGTTGAGGCCAAGGTTTATGGGTATAAAAAACCCAACCATTTGATAAATCATATCTAAGATGATCATGATGAGCTAGAGTGGATTCATAATGGAGAAGACTTACCAAATAAGCCACGTGAGGGATATCAAAAACATTTGGATGACTTATGGAATGTGTATGTGGTAAAATTTGATATCCCTAGTCCCAAAAACATATAATATCAAACACAATTATATATATTTCAATTAATAGAGGAAGACACCGCCCATGTTTTGGAATTTCATGAAATGATGGAGGATCCAGATTACCCACCTCCACTTACCACCATACAACTTCAAGAGGCACTCACCACTGAAGAATATATTCAAAGAAAACCAATTAAGGGAGTTTATTTTATCTTAAACTCGATTTCATTTTATTTTATTCAATGTAAATTTTATATTAATTACCACAGTTTTAAATTTTCTGATTCGGAAAATCTTTTTTATGCTTTAGAGAAATATAATGAAACTAGACATTCACCTACTGAGGAACACATGGAGCACCCTAATTTAAATGAAAATGAATTTGAGGGAGAACATGGTGAATTAAAAGTATATAATCCTAAGGAAATCAAGAAAAAGTATGGTCATATTAAAAGGGATAAATTTCTTGTTAAAATTTAAATTTTATTCAAGTAAAAATATGTTCTTACTTTCACATTAAATATCTAATACATGCATCCCAAGATGATCCAGCTATGGAAAAAAATGATGAGGTTGCACAATTAGAAACCAATAAGGAGTATGATCATACTTAATACTATTCCCACCACAAGATTTGTACTTAATTTTTATGGGGTAGGATCTGTTATAATCTATCCATGGGTCATTCCTTGCCAAGAAGGAAGAAGTGTAAATTTGGAAAATCCAAATGTGGTGGTTCAAATCCCAGAAGATCCACCCAACATCATACAATGGATACCAACTGGTACTTTCCACTAGGAGAATTAAAAATTTAAGGCCCACTTTGGATATCATACAAAATTTTATCTTCACATTATTTCTAGGAATTTATATTTCAATTTTATTGTTACGAGTATTTCAACATACAACCCACTCTCTCTTATCTTTTTGATCTTAAAGGAAATTATCCTTATTATTAATTGATTGATTTAATTTTGTAGGATCATGATAGAACAAGTAAGACACCAAAATATTCATGGAGGAAAAGAGGACTAGGCTTCATCATAACAGGGAGTTCATTCTTACATTATTTATGTTCAAAATCTAAGAATTTATTTTTTAAAAACCTATTTTAATCTTTGAATTGGAAATTACATGCCCATTATTGGATTTAATCTTTAATTGACTTATCTAGGATACATTAATTTTTTAGTAATTCTATGATTAAATGTTTTAGATTTCAATATTAATGAGATTGAATGAGTAAAATGAATAATTACATGATTAAACTGAATTAAGGAATTTAAAATGAGGACTCATTATTTGAGGTAATTTATTGGTTTATGTAAATGAAATTTTCCTAACATATTTTTTCACAATTTTAATTTATGAAATTCATGTAAATTGACTTGTTATTATTAGTCATTCCTTGAGTGATTTCTCAATATCAAAGGTCCCATTCCAGAAACGATTTCTATACCAAGTAATTCATAAGTTTTCTTGAGAATATTTATTTAGTGATATTGGGACTTGTCACATGCTATAACTCACATTTAAAATTATCACATATATAAATGTGAAAAAATTAAAATTATTAAGTCATACTTTAAAAATCCTTTATCCTTGAAAACTACCTTCAAATTAATCCTTATTTTTCCTATAAAAACCCTGAATGTAATTTTTGGAATGGGCTATGTTTCAATCTATTTTTATATATTCCTACCAAACTCTTAGAATTTTCATGATATTTTAATATTTAAGTGTGGGGTTGGGAAATTAATGGTAAAAGGGATGAAATACATTGTATAGTAAATGTGTTGGGGTGATACATATAAGTATGGAAAAAGTTTAATATTAATTATACTCTTTATTTGTTCCCTTCTTGAAAAAAAGATAAAATGAAAAAAATAACAAAAAAATAACAAAAAAGGGTTATGACTTAGAAGAATAAAAAATCACCATAAGTGGAATGAATATTTTTATCATATGTGGTTAGGTGGTGGATATGATTTTTATTATAATAATATCTTTTGAAAAAGAAAAAAAATGAAAAATTATATTGAAAAATAAAAAAGGTATAAAAGTAATGAAAAAATTAAGAGGGTTTAAAAATCATTCATTATGCTTTGCATTTATCATTACCTTTATTTGATGTTGGGAAATTTTATGTTTAATTTTAAAGGGGAAATGTAATTAAATTTTTATTCTAGATATTATGCATTTTAATTAATATATAAACCTCTTCAATGCACCTTAATTTTTTTAAAACAATATTTCCTACCAACCATAAGCCATAGAGTTATATGAAACTTGATTGAAAATCCCTCATGATTTCATGTGTTTATTGTATTTAAAAAGTGGATAAAATATTTTATTTATAAGATTATGGATATACCTCATGATCTCATGATATGTGCATAAATATACGTGAATTTTATCATGAGTGAAGAGTGAAAAGATTCAAAGGAGTAGAAAATCATGATTTAGAATGTTTAATAATAATTAATTAAGGAAATTTAATGAATTATAATCTAAGTTCAATCATTTTCAAATGGGAAAAGTTAAAATACTTGAGTTGATCATTTATTTTAAAATTTAGAAAATTATTTTACTTTTTATGGGGATTTTTGAAAATTTTACTCTATATTGATAATTGTTTGATTTAATTGTATTAAAATTTTAATAATATCAACATTAGTTACCTATAAATTCAATGTTGAGATTTTATGCTTAAAAATAAGCATGGTGTAAGTGTGGTGGTATTTGACACAATCATATTTTGTTCATATTTTAAAACAATTTTAAATGATTTTAAATATATTTTTCATTAAAATACATATTTATTAATAAACTAGTGAACTTTTAGTAATTATAGAAGTATAATTAAAATGGATTTAATAGAGTAGAAAAATGGTGAATTTTGAAATATAAATTTATTTATGATTTTTTATTTGTAATTTTTTTAAGTGGTTTGAAATTTTCTAAGTGTTATTATTTTTTAGTTTTAAAAAAATGTGCCAAATTAGGAAATCCCATCAACCTAGGATTATACGCCACTTAGTCATCCCAAAGGGGGGGCCACCTGACTATAGAGGCTCATGGGAAGGCTAGGCTGAGTGGTAGGCTACATGGGAGATGATTCCTGTATAGGTCATATAGGGATGAAATATGTGGGTGTTCATAAGTGGGATGAAGCCCATGCGGACCATCACATGGTGTTCAAATATATGAGGCGACGGTAGGAAAACCTCTTTCAGATTTGGTGGTCTGCAGGGGCGATGGGATTCCAATGACACTTGATTTAATTCATTACAGCTGAGATATAAGACATTAATATTTAAAACCCCTCCTCCCCATACTCTAATTTCTACGTGGGATGCATGTTATTATGTTTAATGATCATTTTAGGCAAAACGTTGTTGTTCCACCTTAACTCTGCCTCTTCCATACTCAGAATGAATATGGAACCATCCTGCACCACTACAACTGCTTTTCACCTTCATTATCAGGCCTTATCCACCACTTCATTAACTATAGACTACCGTGGATGGCACTGTATGAGCTCATCTTGATCACATATCCCACTACCAACACCCAATACCACTTTGAAAGACCTATGGGACCTCGGTTGATCTATTTTGAGATCCATCCAACCACTATGAAGGCCAAATGAAATTAATTAATCCACCAATAATAAGATTTCTCCTTGATACCATATTAAAACCCTCACTACTTATTTTAACAATGGGACCACCATGTGGAACCTCTATTTCAAGACCCTTGCATCCCATTCACTATCGAAGGAAAATCCAAATCTCTTTTTTTCAAGGACTTTATCCATGCTAAAAATTTGAATCCCTATTATCCATGTAGGGGGTATTTTAAATCATTAATATGATATAAAATTCTAAATAATAAGATTTATGATGATCCCCTTGACCAGAGGAAGAGGTCGAGGCTTCTCCCTACCTCTAAAAAAAGAGAAATGGTTTCCCATTACTGAGGAGTTGGAACCCATAGAAAGGATAAGATCCTAAAGGACATGATGAATATTATTATAAATTTTTTTATTTTTTTTATTCTTTATTTTATTTTAAATTTAATTTGGTTTTGTTATGAAATTTTAGTTTCTTTTAAATAAAATTAACGCATTCATTTTTCTTATTCTTTTTTTGTTACACCCATTATCATCATCATCATCATCATCATCTTCTAAAGGCTTATTTTGAGGGAGGTTAAGGTGTTATTGAATTTTTTCTTAAAGATTATTTCATAGTTTTAGTAGATATGAGTGGAATTCCTGGGTGTTGGATTGTACCCCATGAAATGAAACTAAAATATATTTTTATTCTATTATTTTGTTTATTTTTCCACTCTTCATTTGTTTGATATTTACAAGATGAAGTTTATCCAATCAATGGATGAAATGGTATTTGACATAGTCAAGCCTTGGAAGGTATCCCACCTTCGATTGAGGTGTTCCATTAACCTTGATTATAAGAGGATTTATAATTTATATTACCTAAGGAATTAAAGATTTCACAATTTATAAATAAAAGGATTGTAATTAATCATGAGATTTCATGATTTGGTTATCAAAATAAATTTAAATAGATAAAGTAAAATGATAATAGAACCTAAATACAAAATTAGAACCAAGTTATTTCTTCCAAATCACATTCTGTAAGCATTGCATGTTAGTATAAGTTTAAATTTATAATATGATTTACTTTTCATAAAAAACCCAAAATATTTATCATTTATTACATAAATAATAAAAAAACAATAATTATTTTTTATGTGAATTAGAATAAGTACATGAACAAACTGAGAAACTCCTCATGTGAGACAACAATGTTCATCCACTGTGCTACACTAGGAAAACATTTAGAAGTTTTATTTTTCCATACCCTATGATAGGTTTGTATCATTGAACAAAAATAAAAGGGACCTGCTTAAAAATTTAGACACCATGATTCAGAATATGAAATCCATTTTTAAAGATTAAAATTATATAAGTGAAATTAATAAATTTAAAATTTAAATTAAAAATGTAAAATGTATTGAAAAATAATTTTTCAAAAAAATTCCTTTTAAATAAAAAAATATTTTTAAAACAAATTCAATCATAAAATCGATTCTAAAAAACTTAATAAGATTATTAATAATATAATATAACTAATTTTACTTTTAAACCATTTTAAAATAAAATGTATCTTTTTAAATTCTTGATGCAAAGATAATGTTTTTAATAAAAATCAAAAAAAATCACTATTCACTAGAAAATTGATTTTTTGAAAAAATACCAAATATTCACTCTATGATAACATTTACATTATTATTTAAAAAAATAACATTTTATAAAATAGAATTTATAACAGTTTCAAAAAATAATTATAATATTCAATCAGAAAAAGTAATAAACACCATTTTTGAAGGAAATTTATTTTTGAAGAATAAATTGACTACTAAAAATTGAGTTCTTATTTCCAAATAATTAATCAATACATTTTTATCGAGTATAAACTTCATATATATTTCATAATGTGGTCAATAATATTAATACCCATCAATTTAATCTCTATGTTAAAATAGTTACAATTAAATAATAATATTTTTATAGTATATCCTAATCTCTTATAGCTTGGTGTTGCATGTTAAGGAAGCTGTTGATAATAATATTCTATTTAAAAATATAAGCTTTACAAATAAACTTCCCTTTATTGAGTTTTATTATAATAATATTTATAATTATTTCATTAGAAAAACTTCATTTGATGAATTATATAGGTGAACATTTTGATCTTCATTGTATTGGTTTGACATTGGGTAGATGGTGGTCCTTGGATTAGATGTGGTGCAGATCATACCTGAGAAGATTCTGAAAAATTGAGAGAATATTAGAGTAGTGAATTGTTATTATAAAGAGTTTGTGGATTATAGGAGGAGGTATATAGAGTTCATGTTTAGATACCTTGTCTTTTTAATGGTTTCCTATCATTGTAAACAATGTATATTTAGTTGAGGAAGTAAGGTATCTCCATGTTTTTAAGACCTTAATGGTGTTGGAGTGCATTGGTTAGGTAGTGTATCAGTTGTAGCTTCCTCCACAGATAGACTAGATCTATGTTGTATTTCATGTATCAATTATTTATTTATATATTCATTATGAATCATATTCCATTGATTAGTGAGAATTATATGTCAAATATGATGTGATGTTTGTGGAGTGGATAATTGAGATTAAATATTTTCAAGAGAATTCATTGTCTTGGAATGTTATTTATCTATCGTTTGTCTTTAGGAGGCATGGTTGTTTTGATGAGGTTGCATGAGAATTTGATTTATAGATGTTTGATCATTATCCCAAGTTTTTTGAATCTTTATTTCCTTTAATGATGTAATGCTTGAATTGGGCAAAATTTATTTTACACTCTTATTTCCTTTGATATTATGTTTATATATTAACTTTGTCTCGTTAAATAGGTTTCTCCAATGGAGTTTTGGGTTGGTGGTTATAGTTTTTTGACCTAAAATAATATTCTTAGGGATGATAATAAATTAATAAGTACCTAATATAACACCCTAACATTCATGACTTGTTACATTATCTGTTTTTGATGTTGTAGGTACTAGAGGAAGTAATTGAGGAAGGATGGGAAGAATGGAATTAATATTTTAACTATAATAAGTAATTAATAGTGTGGCCCTTTGTGTCATAGAACATGTGTCAGCTGGATGTAATAGGAATCACTGCAATCTACTAGGTTGTGACATGTATGTATGAGTCCTGACATAAAGTGATGGTTGGTGTTAGGTGGTGGTTTCGTCGATGGTGATTCATAGAACATCCCTAGGTATCCTGGTTCAAGGGATTTGAGGGGAGGAAGGTAATATTTAGTTTGAGGATTATCGTTATATATATTTTGTTGAACTTTATGATATTTCATTACCAATTTTTTCATAATTTCATGGAGGCCCAGTTTGTGGTACAAAGGTGCTCCCAGCAAATTGTTATGATTTTACATATATGGACTTCACAACACAGCCATAGATTCCATGTCATGGAGACCTGTAGGTTGATATAAGGGGTTTTATCTTGGGTGACATCACATCATGGGGACTAGGTCTTGATGTTACCCTTCTTCATTCATATCATATTCAATATTTTAATTGATCTTTGAAAGAAGAAGATATGGGTGGATTCACAATATACTTTTCGGAAGTAGTTCAATTTGGCCTAGTCATTGTGAGACCATGACTTGTCATATATAAGAACATCATTTCTCAAACCTTGGTATAATTGTTTTAATCTTTTTATTTTCCTTTATTTTCTCTGGATTTCTCCCAAACCACTGATTATTAGAGGTGCGTTATTAGAGAATCTCGAGCCACTTTTAATAGATTTTTTTCTTCATATTTGTGATACCAATAATTCATCCATATGTGTTGGGTTAATTTTATTTTATTATTGGTTTAATCACTATAATTTGTCTTTATAAATATTTTATAGTGTTTTGGTGATGGTTTTGGTGGATTTGGTTCATGATTATTACTATGTTCTAGTTTTTCTAGCTCTCATGCATGATTTTGGCGTTGAGATATTCTTTTCTGTATTGTTTCACAATAGTTGTAAAGATTCAATTGAGTTAGGGGATTCAAGAAATAATATTTTTTAAAATTTTTGTATAATGTTTAAGTATCTTTCCTTTTCCTTAATTGGATGGATGCTAAAAATAAACTTAATTAGGTTAATAGACTCGACTTAAATTAAATAAGTGGGAGGTATTATTCACATGTTCTATACTTTTATCGTATTATTTCATATTATTAGTGAATTTTTTGTTATTGATTTTTTTTTGATATACATATTATTTTATAAGATTTAATTTATGGAATATTTTTTATAAAATTTAAATTATTAACATCGATAATAAATTATTTGTGTGAAATCAGGAATTGGTTTGTGGATGTCTATAAAAGTAATGTTATGTAATTACAAAAGTATGTTAAAAGTAGTATGTTTATGTTTTTTGGTTACTAGGATTTGTTGTGATTATATTTTTTTTCCTTTTATTGGTGTTATGATTATAGTGGGATTGGTTCAGTGGAAATGAGATGACATTATGGAAGGTATGTTGGCTCATACCATGACACATGGTCATGTTATAATTATTCATTTTTGTGGAATTTATTTTTGGTAATGATGAATATAATAAATTGGTATATAATACAATTTAATAATTTATGGGATTCCAATTAAATACTGATGATTGAAATATAAGATTAATAGCTGAAATGAAAATGGTTGATGAATAAGAATAGTTTTCCATTAAATATAGAAAACAAATGGAATAAATCATATAATATTTATGATAATATGGTAAATATATAATTGGTTTATTACATTATTAAAAGGGTAATACGTGGAAATTTTGGGGCTACTTTTTTTTGGAATGTAGTTTGGTTTTTGCATTACAGGTGGCTGCAGTATATAGTGGAAGGCAGTGGTGATGTGGTATTGTTTATGGGATGGTATAGTATTGTATTAGTGTAAATCTACTAATATAGGATTTATTTGGGTTCTTTTTTCCTATAACTATATTTTCATGTGATTTTATACACACCCTACTAGATTTATAAATTCATATTGATGCCCAAATGTCATGGGTTTTGGGTGGTTTTTCCAAAATATTTTTATTGGAGAGGGAATAAATGGCTGAATTTTCCCTCTTTCTGCACTCCCTTCTAGACATAAACCATTATGTATTTTTTATATAGTGGGTGTGATGTTTGGGAGAAGTATTTAACATAGTTAATTTCTTTCATGTTCATGGTACCCTACTCTAGAGGATATGTATATAGAGATAGATATAAAGTTGTGGTTGTAAACTATTTCAAACATGAGATGTTGGACCCTACCAGAGATTAAGATAGTTAGGGCGATAATCCAACCTAGAGTGGTTGTGATGTGATTATTTGTATTGATTAAAATAAAATGTGTAAAACCATATGGGATGTTCGGTTTGTTATAGTCATGTTTCAACTCATTTTAGATGTGACTTGAAATACTTGTTATGCAATTGGTGAATTCAGGATGGATGAAACACATGACATTTCATTTCTGGGTGTGAGAGTGAAAACCCAATGGGGAAGAAGTTTAATGGTTATGTTTTATATGTACATATAATACAATATTATTTTACTTGACTACAATACTTGATTATAATGTTTTGGTGAGGATGAGTAGTAGTAGACCATGTGTAGATGCCTATTGGTTTTGCTATTTTTTCACTGAAACATTAGTATACTTCTCTGCCATTTTCATAAGTGGTTTGAGTTTGGTCCTAATGAGTATACATGTATTATTACCCCAATATAAATATATATATATAAACTATTTTTCTAGTTTTTAAGATCTATTTTGGGACTGATATGGGCCTTACTAGCTTGGATCTTGGAGCTAATGAGAATTCACTAGCATAGTATTTTACTCATTATTTTCATTTTAGATACCTTATGTCTGTATGAAATTGACATCAATTGTGGTATGGTGGTTATATAATATTTAATATGGAGTTTTAGGTGGTATCATTGTCTATTTCACTTATTTATGAAGGTAATTCCTCCAATATATGTGTGATTATACCTTAAGTTGTAGTCTCTAACTCATGGCCTATTGGAAGTGATATTTTGGGGGTCACTCTTGTATTTAATATAGGCCCAAAAATGGTTCTCAATGGGGGAAGTTTGTGACATAAATCATTATTTTTCAATAAGATTCATTATCAAGAATACATTATCTATCCAAAACTATTACAAAGTCCTCTATTATGATTATATGAATTGGAGTTCCTTAGTAAAATTAATTCAAAACTATTCCAACCAACCTCACATATGCCTAAATCCAAACTCTAACCTAACACTATGATAACAATATATCATTTCCCAATATTACAGTTATTAAACTCCTCAAATCAACCATCAATATACAAAATTATAGTGACAAACATTGAGATATCCTCAAAAAATGATGTAAAGAATTACTTCTAGATAAAAATGATCATCGACTATAATAAAATATAATCCACTAAACTCTAAATGAAACATAAACCTTGAAAAATAACACATGAATATATAAAAAATATCCTCATGATATAATGTGAGGTAAAGAAAAGTAACAATATATAAAAGTAGTATATCTCGAACAAATGTAAATCTAAGCATGGATAACATGAATGTGAACATCATACTCTAAACTCCACACCATCTTCTACCTCATACACTATCCATGTATATTCTCTAATGTCATAAAATATCTACATCAGCTAATATGAATGGACATAATAGTGAAGAAAACAATTGTGCATATAGGAGTGAACAATAGTACTCAAGAAGTCGATCCCAATAAGTAATCCAACCCCATGAATAACTATTATCTATGTGAATCATCAATAAAAAATGTTTAGAAAAAATCTATACAATAACACATAATTATCAATCATAACTATATGTAATATCAATCCTTATTAAACTACCCATAGTTCAATTTCATCACTCTATCCAAATAATAACATATAAATTTGTATAAAATTTCATAATAAAAATTTCACGCACTAACTTCTCCAGGATTGTGGCTACTAGATACATAAACTCCCAGCCCCATTATATTATTATTTGGACTATGGGATCCTAGAGAGGAGTATTAATACCCAAGAACTAAGATATATTATGTGATAATCCATCCCTTCAAATAGGAGTAAACTTCATAACACACAAGCCATAAGGAATCACTATGAATAGATCATAGAATGTTGGGAATTATCCAACCCACATGTAGATGTTAATTACGTTATAAATATCATAACATGGACTATAATATTATCTCACATCCCTTAAAAATTTTCAAACCTAATGATTCTCCCTAGATGAAATATCCTAAGATGTCAAAGAAGATCCTTTATACCAATCCCATACTAGATTCATTACTGAATATCCATTCCACCTTAACCAAGAGTTATGGGTGAGATTATAGATAAATATAATAACACTCTAATATTTTACTATATATATTTCCTTTAAATATATCTAATGTGTTTGATAACTATCTCCACACAGAATACCAAATTAAAACAATTCATGAAATATTTAATAATATTATAAAAAAATTATTAGAATAATTAAACCTCTATTAAATAAAAACTTTTTTCTTAACTAAAATTTCTAATATTTAGAGGATACATAATTAATATGATTTAATATTAAAAAGGATTATTCATTCCAAAATAACTATTTTTTAATTATTGTATATTTTATCATAATAAATTTAATCAAACAATTTTAAATGATAACTATGATAATATATAATATTTTAATACATTAACTAATATATTAACATTGTTTATTTTATTAATTATTATGAAATAATATTAGGGACACATAATTTTTAGATGGCCATTTTTCAATAAAAGTATTTTTCTTTAAATTTTGAATTTTCATTTAAAAGATAAATTTAAAATTTTAGAATTTCAATTTTACCAAATTTACTTCATTTTAGAATCCATTATGTCAATATTATCCTACGGTAAATTTTTAAGACTTTTATGAAATAATTTATTTTCTGTGAATATTAAAAATATAGTTTTTACTAAAAGCAAGGTTTTCATGACTATATAAAGAAGTAATTTTAACATGAAAAACTTATAAAAAAATTTAATAATACAAAATATATATTTAAATATTTAAATGATTTATTTAAAATTTATATATTGAACTAAGAAAACATATTTTTAATATTTAAAAATCTAAGAATTGTTTTTCTAATAAAAACTATTTTAGTCTTTGTATTCCAAAAAATTTTAAGTGAGGTAAAATTAGGTTTTTTATTTATTTTAAAGTATCATACTCTTATTTGGTTAATAATTAACCAATTAATGTTATTAAAATAAAAAACATTGATAATTTTTTTCTAAACATAAAATTTATGCTTAAAAATAGACTTTTTCTAATAAATGGTTTTTACGTGTTATATGTGCTAATGTTAAAATTAAATTTTCTAAAAATATTAATTTTATTTGATAAAATGGATTTAATATTTGTAAAAATTAGGTAAAAATTATTTAATAAGTCCCATTTTATTTTAATACATTAAAAGTAAATTACTTCAATAAAAATTTATTACCACAATAAGAAACCAAAAACTGGTAAAAGTGAAAAATTTACGAGTAAAAGACTTAAAACATGTTTAAATCATGCGCGAAAAATAAATTATTTAGGGAATCATGACCTTAAATCATAACCCACTCCATTATTTTTTAATTTGTCTCCACATTGCATGTTAAACATGCATGCTCTTTATATTAATAAGTTCTATTTAAAAAATCTCATTCCCTCCACCTATTAAAGGATCTAACCTACAACCCATTTGTCCCTTCATTATAAATAATTATCATGACCAAAACTCTAACCTAGTATATCTTCAACTCATTACCCACATCATACAAGCATTGGATATTCGAAAATATCAAGTTATGGATCCTTAAGGTGTTACCCAAGGGAGAATATCCAAAGGAATAATTAATGTTATCAACTAAGATCTATTAATTATTTTTTTCTTCTAACCAAAAACATATTCTATCCATGAAATTATGATAAAATTATTATTAATAATTTTTTTAAAATTTTTTATACTAATTTACTATCAATTTTCTACCTTCCAATAAAACCATTCAAAAAATTAAGATGTTGTAATGCAGACCTGTGGACTTCATCCTCCATGAACAATGTTCTTGATTTTTCATCATCTCCTTAATAGGATTGTTATAAAAGTATAATTAATGTATTAATATGATATTTGTAACATTATTAATATTATTAAAAAATTCCCTATCTTCCCCCCATTTATATGGAAGTGAATGTGTCGCTCGTGCGTATGTGCGTACTACCACCTCTACAAAAGTAAAATATTTTGCCTTTCATCTAGTCTTTTTATTTTTATAAAAATCTCTTCAAAATTATTCACCACCTTAAAACCATATAAATAATTTAATTATGTTTCTATAATAATTATATCATGCCAAAATATTCACTTTATTAACCAAACACAACTATAGGTTATAGATTTTTTATTTGTTTGGTTTAACCACCTACTTGATAAATGCAATAAATTTATATCAGGGATGATTATTGATATTACACCATGATATTTTAAAATATATATTCATATTTAATAAATAAATGTTTTTTATATACTTTGAAGAAAAAATACTTGGAATTATGAGAATAATAATAATATATTATAAAATAAAGTATATTATATGTTATTTAAATTAAATATAATTAAAGAAAATAATTTATAATTCATTTTATAAAAACTATTTATCATAAAGAAATGTTTTGTAGAATTTTGTTCAAGAAATTTTTTTTCATATATTTTAATTTTTAGTATTACAATAATGAAAAATTATTGTTTATAGATGAATAATATGAATTTCTTTGATATAAATTTGTTAGAAATGAAAATAAAAATCATTTGAAGGTAAAAAGGACGTTATTATAAAGAAGAAAAAATTTATGTGCACAAAGTGTTTTTATCGTAATAAATTAAATTCATAAATATTGATGAATTATTTAAATGATTTTTTTATAATACATTAATTAAAATATTTTAAAATCCATTTAATGGTTGTTACTAGGATATGAATAAGAATAAATTAATTATTATCCTTGAAAAATCATTTTTCTACAAACTGTTTTCATTGAGTTTTTCAGGCTTAATTTTAAACTGTTTTTTTCAATTTTATAAATTGAGTTTAATTAAATTATTTTCATATTTTAGATTATAATTTTATAAATTTATAATGATTTAAATATCTTTTTTGTTCATAAATAAAAGTAACTATGGTAAAAATATATTGCCTCAGTTAGGGTTAAAAAGAGTTAATGAGGCGGTTAAACCGAAATACAATGTTTAAAATATCACTAAAACCAATATAAATTTTTTTAAATAAATTTTTACCTTAAAATATATTATATTTTAAATTTTTTTCCTTGGTGTTACTTTAATTTTAATATTACATTATTATATTTTAATTTTCTTGATATTTATAAGTTTTATACCCACCTCATTTATAAAAGGGAACCCCCTCTCTTCTATTCTTCATAAATTACTGATTCAATTATCTCAAAAAAACATCCCAACAATATTCTAAAATTACCTACCTATGATATATGGGTTATTTTATTATTGAAAGGCCAACCCATGAATACTTAATAAGAGATTTAATGGAAGTTTCTCAAAGAAGAGGTAATAGTCTTCACATGGTCCTTCTAAGTTTATTTCTTCCTTTACCTCATCAAAACATTATATAAATATATTAGAATTTTTAAATTAGTATCACTAATATACATACATTTTTTATATTAATTTTTATAACCATTTTCCACCTCTTTTCAAACATATGATAAATGATAACTTTGTTTCTGTGTATGTGTGTACTAGTGTCTCTATGAAGTGGTGTAATTAATTTTTTATAACCATATTATATGAATGGTTATAATAGTGTATATAATTAATAAATATTATAATTATAAGATTGTTAATATTATTTAGATGATGAAACCTTTAACAAGGTTAAAGAGACAAAACCATTAAACCTTAACATGCTTGGAAAACAGACTTGTTTTCACTCAAATGTTGATTTATATGAAGAATTATTAACAAATATAAAATTTGAAATTATATTATAATTTTAGGATATAAGATAAGTTTTAATAAGGTTATGATATATATTTATATAAAATTTAAATTTATTTTACAAGAAACTATGATCACCTAAGAATAACATTAGGACCTGAGGTAAGGGTTTCTACTGCAATGTCATTTTTAATCGGGATTGTTTATGCTTAAATCTGATTTGGTATAATTATATTCACTTTATCTATTAAACCCCTTATATTTTATTCTCATAATGTTATTTATGGGGTTTTAAATTTTTTCCTTTAATTATTTTCTCTTTGGTACTAAATATTATTGAGAAAATATTTTTAAGAAATTCCAACCTTATTTATTCTTCAGTGGAAAACCTTTTTATTCTATGTCCATGTTATTTAAAATTTTTTCAAGAATATTATTTTTTATGATAAAATTATTTTTTAAACTAATTTTAAACCATATTTTACTTTCTTTTGAAATTATTAAAAATTAATTTCTATAATATTTTTTAAAATTTTATATATGAATTTTTACAGAATGTGTGAAATGAATCATTGGTTTAACATTTACAGTATGAATGAACTTTTCCAATATCATGACCATTATTTTCATTGAATAAACTTTCACATGTTTCTAAGGTTATTTACATAGAAAATATTTTTCTAAATATTCTATAATTGTTTTAGATTTTAAAGATAATAAAATAAAAAGATATTTTCCTAGTTTCACTACATGAAAATCGCCTCATAGAGGCGGTTTGTCTTTGATTTGTTGGAGGTTAAAACCACCTTCATATTCTTCTATGGTGGTTTCCAAAAATTTCCACTAAATTTTGTGTTGGCATACAGTACGTGGCAGTTTCTTTAATTTGGTAGTGGTTTCTGGTAACCATCGTAGAGATCGCATTTTGCAGAGAAATGGTAATGAAAAATTGAAACTATATTGCAGTGGTTTTAATCCCCACTAAATTATTGTATTTAGAGACGTTTTTAAACTCCACCGGTAGTAAGTTAAAAAATTATAGATGAAGTTAAAACTACTGCTAAAAATCATCAATTTACTTAGTGGTGGTTTAAACCACTGCTAAAGGTAGATTTATAAAAAAATGAGTCGATTCTGCAGCCCCAATACCAGGTCCCTGAAAAAAAAACATGCCAATTTCACATGCACATACATCCTACATCCAAAATAATACAAGGAAACCAACGTTTTTATAAGAAAAACACTTTAAAATCCATAAACTTATTCAATTTAGAAACACATAATAGAGATAAAGAATATGGTTGGGTGAAGAAATATGATATTATAGGATACCACACTATGGTCTAAATATTGCACTGTAAGAGTTCTAAAATAATAATCTCATTACATGGATGGAGTTACCATGCCATTTCAATCATAAATTAATAAGGGACAAGTACTAATCAAACCATAACTTGTACCATTTCTTCCTATGGGATATTTACCAATTTTTTGGGATCTTGATTCAAGGTGTGATATATGATGAGTTCTTCCCTATAGAAAATGTGTGGGAGGACCAGGAGAAAATTACAACTCTTTTATGGACATTTCCATGTTTAGTGAAAGGGACCAATGCAACAAGATATGAGTAAAGGACATCCCATTAAATAAGCAATTGAACTACTTTATGAACGAGCTATATGAAAATCTATTAGTATGGTAGAACATATTAACTTGTGTATTAGAATGGGGAAGGAGAAAATGTACATAAAAATTCTATTAAAGAGATAGTGGATTTTGTGGGGATATAAAATAATGTATAATTCTCCCATGTTCAGGATTATGTGGTTAATTTCCATGTCGATCTATAGCTAAATTCTTCCATTGAGGGATACACATATGGGGGTGTGGTCAAGTACCATCATTAATGTGGTGATGTTTGAAACGGGGTATCCCATCAATCTAGATGTTCCTATATTGGAGGAGTTATAAAATGTGATATATTAGATCAGCCAAGGGCAGACTCTTCTCCATGTATGAAGTCCCTTTCCATTCTTATATTGCTGCGTAGCATCACTCATGAGGGATATGATTATTGAGACCACATCTCTCCACCCTGCACTAATTTCCGTCCAATAATTCAAAACATCTCATGAATCTTCTCGCTCATGTCGGACCCTATAGATGTACTTGAAATGGTCAGGTCAAGAGAAAGAATCATGTTCCACCCATTCCACCTCCCAACAGGGATGGTGAATGATGATAGAGTAAAATTTGATTTAGAATCTATAGGTGAATCCTTTATTGGAACCTTCTCTGGTTGAAGATGTAATCCATACAATTCAAACTCTTGGTCAAGTGGGTGTTGAGAAATTGGGACAAGCAGTGGATCATGGATCAAAATTTAGTAAGAAGAATCCACCCATCTTCTGTGGTGACAAGAAAACCTAATAATATGAGAAAAATATTGATCATATTAGTAGGATCCTAAATTTCTTTAATACTCATAAGTACTCCAAGGTGGGTTTCTCCTTTTATATGCTTGAAGGACTGGGTAGGAGATGGTGGGACTCCATCATGCAAGATAATTTTCATGAGGAAATTACCTGGAATTCTTCCAATAAAATATTCAACCAATTTTTTTACCCTGAGGAATTATTTTTGTAAATTATCAGTATTTTATAACCTTAGAGAAGGGTAATTGTACTGTTATGGATTATTTCCCCCATTTTGCTGATTTGGTACATCTAGTACCGGAGCTAGTCACCAATGAGTAGCTAAAGGATAAATGTTTTGAGTTAGGATTGATTCTAGATATTCAATAAATATTGACTATCATTTGTATTCTGAACATCATAGAGGTAGTCTAAAAATAAGGTCTAAACTAGGCAGATATATCTAGAAAAAAAGTTTGGGTGTATATTTAGTTGGAGGGGTTGTTACCCATGGTGTATTTTTTGGCCCAAAAAGAATACGCAAAGGGGTCAGTTTCATTAAGGATTTCTTTTATGGGCTTCATCAGGGTAGCAAAAACATTTCTTATAATAGTGTAGAAGGTGTGTTCTTACAAAGCCTAATTGTGTGGAGGATCCAAATACTTGTCATCATTGTGGACAGTTTGGTCATCTTAAGTGTTTTTTGTGAATGGATTTCCCAGGTCAGTAAGGAGG
Source organism: Viscum album (assembly GCA_963277665.1). NCBI lineage: Eukaryota > Viridiplantae > Streptophyta > Magnoliopsida > Santalales > Viscaceae > Viscum > Viscum album. Next base: position 1,402,844,016 of record OY728133.1, on the reverse strand, counting down.
GATCCACTTTCAAAAAGGGTTTAAAGGTTCATAACAATGATTCAAAGGGTGGTGGATCTAATCCTTAGGCCAAGGGGGATTTTTATTTGTAAATTACTAGATGGATTTACATGGAAGAGTATGCGATACATGAATATGAATAATCTCTAACTACTGTTATAGTTAGAATGTTTATTTAATCTTTTATGGTTCTAGATTTTTTTGAAACATGTGCTAATAATTCTTTTATATTTTCAAAGTTAGTTGACATTTTGGAATTTATTTTTGAACTTATTTCGTTCTTATTTTATCTTTCCACACCTTTGGAAAAGAGTTCCGAATTTGGTTTCAATTGTCCCACACGTCAGGTGATGATAGATGACTTAAAGGTGGTGTGTGAATTTTTAGTTCTTGTTGTTGAAATATTCAAACTAATACTTGTAATGGAATAAATGATCAACATTAAGGCCCACATAGACTTTTATCTTCATTCGGTATAGTTTTTATCTTCTAATGGGGTCACTGTTTATTTTTAGTGTGAGTGGGATGCTATATCATTAATGGTGGGGCTTGTTATTCCTTATAATTTGGTAATATCATGCTAGTTTTCAATTATTTTTCTTTATTTCAATGAACCTTGTTTAGGATGTTACCTTCCTTCTATGGTGTGTGCATACCCCAAAGTCTTTGAGGATGATTTTTCTAGTTTACCACCATAGAGAGAGGTCACATTTACTTATGATCATCACCCTAGTATGATGTCCATTTCTACTTCATCTTATAAAATGACACATAATTTGTTGGTGGAACATAAATTTCATCTTGTAGAACATAAGGTGAAATGATTTATTTATACTAGCATTTCACTGTGGGCTTTACTTATTTTATTTCTAAGAAGGAAGTTGATATTCTTATACTTTTTTATAGATTATTAAAATTGAATGTGGTTTTTGATGCATTGATCATAAAATTACTAACACAAGCCGTGAAGGAACCAATTATGCAGTGGTTTATTGTGAGTTTGTTTTCTAAGAAGATATTGGGAGTGGAAGAAATTGGTTGAATGTTGTTCTTGGATTTAATGAATTATAAATCATCCTTTGATGAGTGGTTTTAGCAATAATAGGTGAAAAACACCGAGATCAAATGATTTAGTAAAATCCTTTATGGTGGGGAGACCTCGTGTGAGTAGTGTTGGCCTCCCATTGGATCTTTGTGCCTCCATAATAGGTTATTTGTTATATTTTCTTTTTGGTAAGAGTTGATGAAAAATGGACATTGATCTTGTTTGTTCGTACACCATGGAGCTACCTAGATGTGTCACAAAATGATAAGTAATCATTGGTGGGCATGGATGAGGGGAAAAATTGTAGATTTTGTCTCATGGTGTCTTGGTTTTCAAAAAATTAAGGCAGAACACTAGAGAACCACTGGTTTTTTTCAACCTTTACCCATTCCAATATGAAAGTGGGATGATATTTCTATGGACTTTATTATTTTTTCCACCGAATCCTCGTGGGGAGGATGCGATTTGGGTGATCATTAGTTAACTTCAAAAATCGATGCTTTTCTCACCTATCAAAAAAAACACTTGTGAGGAACCTTATAGACTTGTATGTCTAAGAGATTTTGAGACTTCATGGGTTTCCCTTTATGATTTTTTTAATAGGGACCCAAGTTTCACATCCAGGTTCTGTATAGGTTTGTAATAGGTGATGGGTTCTTAGATAAAGTTGCGTATAGATTATCATCCATATATGGATGGATTGACAGAGAGATTTATCTAGGTTCTTGAGTATATTATTCATAAATATAAATATTCTTTAATACAACAATATGATAGTAAATTCCTAGTTTCATTGGAAGATTGGGTTCATAATACATAAATGGAAACATGTGAAATCTTGAAAATGTTAGGCCATGAAAATGTTAAGTGAAAGCTTTGTGCCACACACGATACATATACAAACCTAATATTACAATATTTTACCAACATTTAAACAATACCACTAATCACTATCTGATGATGAACATAGCTCATCACTATCTCCACCTCCATCTCTACTTCTTGCTACCTCATGTAAGAAAATTTTATTGAAAATTAAATATTTTTGTATATTTATATTCATACATAAAACCAAGAAATGTTTTCAAACTAAATGATTTTTGAATTTTAGTGATTCAACTACTCACCACCAGTTGATGTAATACCACTAGGGGAAGATCCGGTCATCATCTAATATAAATCAATCACCAATTTCTGCAAAGCAGATATCTGAGTCCCCTATTCCTAAACTGTGTTTCATTGAGAAACAATATATATATGAATATCTCAGGGTATGGACTAACTATAACCATGAGTAGATGCAGCTAAAATCCATAGTGGCCTTCCAAAGACCTGAGATGGTACGAGTCCCAAACCCATCTCGTGCACTCAACCTAGATGCTCTTTCCCAAGAACTTTAGCAACTGGGTGATCCTGGGAGACTGAGTAGGACTGCGTAGGATTGGAATCCCATAATTCTTTAATTTTTACCTATAAATAAAATATCAGTGATATTAGAAGAAATATATATTAACATATTGACAACTGATAATAATTTATTATAATGAAAAATGAGTTCACTCCCCAACTTCTTTGGCAGGCTCATTAACAAAACATCCATCATATTTTTTGTGAACATTCAACCACACTTCTGTTTGGCATGCTAGGTGTCATAAACTCTATGACTGCATTAAACAGAGATAGATCAAAAATTTAATATATTAAACATAAAATATTTTCTTATAAATATTTAAACTAATGAAAAGATTACCAGAGCCAATCAGCTTCTAGAAAAACTCATTGACCCCACAATGTGAGGGATAACTTTCATAGCCCGTCTTGATGCATTCTCCCTTGAAAGATTCTAAAATAAATAAAAATATAATTTAATAGTAATGTACTCAATGTCATTTTCTATTCATACAAATTTATAAATGTAAAATTAGATTAATATAATAATATATATTTAAATACCATCTACTTCTCATCATGATGTATGTCAACAAAAAATTTCCATTTCTCTTTGGGTACCCCATCAGGTAGCTTATCATAAATATGTTGGGTGGTTAAAAAAGTATCATTGACATCTCTTCACAGTCTCCATTTAAATTCATTACATTTCTTGCCCATATTTTTCACTGTCCACTTTCTTGCTACCACATGAACAACTGTAAAGTGGGAAAACATATGTACATAGAAATTCATTTTGAAAATATTATAATTTAATAACATAATGACATTAAATTATACCATAATGTATGAAAATTACATTTATTTGGGAATAAAAAAATTCATTTTTCCAATTTTAATGCATATGCCTCCAATCATAATACGAAATAGGAAGGGAAACCGGCTCCGCGACCAGCTGACCAAGAATCTGGCCAAGTAATCCTATAGCGTCATCTGTAGGGACCTCATATGAATCAAATGGGAAAACGATCTTCTCTCCAGTCAGATTCCATACATATGAACTTTTTATATTTTTCTCCATAGTTTAATTATTTCCATATTTAATAAACAAACAGTTAGTATAAAAAAGTGGAATAAATTTATTCAAATTAAATTTTGTACCTATGACAGTCACCCTCCAGTATCCCAGGGAAGAACTATAAGTGGTGTGTTGCTCCCTCACTAATGAGGCTACTGAAGGGGTAGGAGGCAACTGAGATTTTGAAGGGACGCTCACAGAGGGTGTAAGAGATGGTGTTGGGGGAGATGGTGTAGAGGGTAAAGCAGATGGTGGCTCATATGACATAGAGAGGGAGACAGATGGATCGTCATCTGTTTGTGTGGTCGATGAAATAATATGATGCTTCCTCCTTGGAATTCCTATTATTTAATCAAATAAAATTAAGTTCATAACATATATATCAAAAAAATTATACCGAAAAAAAAGATAACATATGGACAATACTAATAAACAAAATATACATAATAATGAGAATGAATGACTGCACAAATGAAATAGTTGGTTGCTAAATGAATGGATAACTGTACATACAATCATTTTCCACTTAAATCATAGCGGTTTACTAATCCATTACTTCATCCACTTCATTTATCCTTTCTAGACTATTATTTTCAATATCATGATGAACAGATAAGTCTGATTCATGTTGTTGATGAGATTCAATGTTAGAGGTCAAATCTTCCACTTCATCACCCATATCATACAAATCACTTTGTTTTATGTGATCAACTACACTCCACCCTTTATCCACAACATCATTCACATAATATAACATTTTATCTTGTGATGATAATATATACAGATCATGTAGTTCACGATCACCAACATCCATCAAGTGAGAGAAGTTCATAGAAGTAAATTGCAAGGAATCTTTTTTAGAACCTCTAATAATATCTACCTAATTGCATTTGAATAAAACAACTGAAAAATTCCCACGGTAGTTTAATTCAATAATATTATTCATATTTCTATAGTATTCCACTTTAGAAAATTTATGTATACCACTATTTTATGTTTTTAAAATCTCTTCTCAATCGACTGTACTAAATCTAAAGTCATTCATGTTGTAAGCGTCGATCTTTATAACTTGTTTTAGAGGACCTCAAGCAAGAAACTTCAAATATTTTGACAACTCTACTCAAGTATCAGTTTTCATGGTCTAAAAAATATTATTAGATTTACCAAATATACATGTCAACCTAATATCCTTTTTTGTTGCAATATTTAATAACTTACACGTCGTGCAAACCATTCTACAAGATCTTTATTAATAGATTTCGTTATATCTTTCTCATTTGTGTTCAGACTCTCATTCATATATTTGTTTGTATCATAAACTCTTTAGTAAATGGATTTACAATTTCAATATTTAGAAACACAAATCTTTGTGCCTATAATAATTCCATTTCTATCGGTGTAAAATTTGAGGTCCTCCCAACTGATCAGCCAATAGCAGGAAATATTTTTGATTTCCCATGCATTTTAGATTTAGTAGATGTTTTGTCAACACGTCCAAAATGATTAAATATTTTCTCAATGTCATCGAATTATCTAGAACAAAGGTTAAGACACTCCTATTCCAAATAGCTTTCAGCAATATAGCCTTCAGGTTGAGATTTATTTCTCACGTATGACTTCAAATCCCCAAGATATTTGTGAAATAAAATAAACAAGAATAATTATGAATTTAATTAAGTTCTAATAATTGTTTACTTAACTAAAAAACATATAAATATATTACCTATCAATTGGATACATCCATCGATAATGTATGAGCCCTCCTAATTTTGCTTCCTCAACCAAATGCACCGTTAAATACATCGTGATAGTAAAACATGACAGAGGAAGGATCATCTCCATTGCACAAAGTGTCAATACAAACCTCTCTTAAATGTTTTCAAGATCAAATGGATATATATATTTCTCACATAGTTTTATGAAAAATGTGTATAATTTGAGTACAATATCAATAACGTTTTCAGGTAATAATGTACACAATGTCAATCGTAGTAACTACTGTAACAAAATATGTTAATCATGACTTTTCAATCCATGTAACCTATGATGAATTAAGTCAAAAAAACCTTGAGATTTTACTTGAATACCCATAAGATACCTTCACATTCTTTAAAATTAAAAATAATGTATCTTTATCCCTATTTTTCTTTGAAACAATTGACTGAGAATACTTTTCATTCTCATCTGGCCAGAGATCACGTTTTATGTTCATTACTTATAGGTCTTTCTGAACATTGAGATGAGACTTTGACTTTCCATGATAATTAAGAAATGTGAAGATCAAATTGTCACAAAAATTCTTCTCAATATGCATCACATCAAGATTATGTTGCAAAAAATTAAATTCCCATTAAAGAAGTTTGAAAAATATACTTTTTATCTTCCATTGTTGCATTCTTATTTCACATGGCGATGCACTTAGAACTCATTTACCACTATCATTCAAATGATGCACATTCCCATATTTTGTTTCAAAATTTTCAAGTTAGTCCAATATTTCAGAACCAATTAACAAATTGGGAGGTGGTCTACAATCAGTGAAACTGTTGAATGTTGATCTATTTAGTCGAAATCTATGAGACGCATCGAGAAATATTTGATGGTACAAGAAGCACCATTTTCTACTATGAGGTAGAAATTTGGGATCAAAATCAAAGTTACAAATAGGACACTCCAAACCTATGTAAGTGTTCTAACCAGATAAATTCCCAAGTCGAGAGAAGTCACTAATGGTTCACATTAGAGAAGAATGCATTTTGATCATTGTTTTAGTAGAAGCATCATATGTCTCAATACTGTTACTCCATAACTCTTGTAATTCTTTAATTAAAGGCTGCAAGTATACATCAATATCATTTTCAGGATTTTGTTTTTTAGTAATAATAATAAAAATGATAAAATAATTTTGTTTCATACACATCCACGTAGGCAGATTGTAGAGGTTCAAAATAACTAGCCAAATGTTATAACTAGTACTCAAAGTCACAAATGAGTTGAATCCATCAGTAGTCAATACCAATCGAACATTTCGAGGATCAACTAATAAATCTGGATGTAATGAATCAAATGTCTTCCATGATTTTGAATCTCATGGATGTTGCATTAACCCGTCATTTTTATTGTCTACAGAATTCCACTTCATGTGTTCAGTGGTTTTTGATGACGTGAATAATCTTTGCAATCGAGGATTTAAGGGAAAGTAATTCAAAAACATTGAAAGTGTGATAATGTTTTTTATTATTCATGGTAGTATGTTGATTCAGACTTCCAACATCAACCATTAACAGCCATCTAGAAGAATAACATTTTTTACAATCCTGTCAACATGAATCCTCTCACCAATAAAGAATACAATCATTGGGACACAAATGTATTTTTTTATAGTTCAGACCAAGAATGTTAACAACTATTTTCATATCATAAAAATTCTGAGTGAATTTTGCTTCAATAAATTCTTCACACAATAATTCCTATATCATGGACATTTCCTTATTTTCAATTCCACATTGGCATTTGATATAGTACAACATTAACATAAAAGAATTTTTTGAATATTTCAAACATCCACTATACATATCTTGATTTCCATCTTCAACTAAACAATGAAACATATTTTCCTAAGTAAAGTTTTCTCTTACATTAGTCTCCAAATAATCAGTAGGAGGATCCAATGATATGTTACAATCTTGATCTGGTTGTCCAACAGTCTCAAAAACATCACTTGTCATGTTAGTATTTGTAACACCATCGTTTGGTTGTTCTATTATATTTTGATGTTGATTTTGGTGTCTTTAAATGCCAAAGGAATCATTTATAAGTTTCTACATTTTATTTTTCATTATCGGGGAAGTTGGGATCTCTTTCTATGGATTGAAATTAGTGCTCAAATTTTCTGTAACGTTCAGTTCACTATTCCAAATCTAACACAAATATTAAGTAGTGAATTTCTTCAACATTAAATGTTCATAAACTACATATCTATTCAACCATATTATAAATTTACAATTAGGACATGGACATATTATTCTCCCTTCAATGGATAGATTGGATATTACAAAATCTAAAAACTCCTCCAAACCCTTAGCATACTAAGGTGTGTTCCTCAGTAATGTAATGCAGATTTTATCCATGTATATCACAGCATGCCTACACAATATTAAAAAAAATTAAAACACATAACTATTACTAAATAGGGAAAGAGATTCATATATACTAGTTGAAAAAAATATAAATATGTTAAATAAGGTTTTCCTATATAAATACATATGGTAAATAATGAACCCACCCACTAGAAAACCAAAGCATGTAAATTAAAAATATCAATAAAATAAGAGGAGAACCAGGATCCCATCCCTGTAGTTTTTTATGTCATTATACAAAAAAACAGATAGAAAAAATGATAATTCCATAACATTTATATCACTAAGGTCAGGTCTTGATAAATGTTATAATAATTGAACAGAGGTTAGGAATATGAAATGGAAACAAACTCCTACATTAAACATGACTCACTATATTAGAAAATACATGGGGAACTAAGATGTAGAACATGCCAGGAATCATCTGGTGAAAGGATTAATGGCTAGGGTAGATGAATCCAAGGATTCTGAGTAAGGTATTGGTTTTTTAGACTCAAAGGAAACATGAAATTCATAAGATAAATGAAATAATGTATATTAAATTTCCTGAAAATAGATCATGGGATAACACTGAAAATTATTTTTGTCAATATACCTTTTCAATTTCCATTTAATTTTGTTTCGATTATAGAAATTGGGATAACCTATTAAATCCATATTTTTATGGAATTCAAATAAAATATTCAATCCCTAAAACATATCAATATACCATTAATGGTTATATCATAAGTATATGGTAAACATGAGCATGGAATAAATAACTTATTAAAAATGTCATCGATTCCTGAGAGTTAATCACATGTCATGATAGAAGGACATGTAATCTCAAATGGACAAACATATACAATAGTGTAAGATTACGGAAACATAATATAATAAAGATGATCCATTGAAAATGTTTATATCTCTTACAATGAATAAAAATCAAAATTATATATTTTTTATTGTGTCCAAAATCATTTGTTTTACCTAGGAGAGTTATAAATATTATTTGAGTTCATGTTCTAGAGGTAGGCTTTCTAATGGGGTTTTTAGTGTCATTATTTAACCCCCACTATATCCCTCCCTCACTCTCACAAGATGGTGTGGGGATATAACATCCACTAATCTAGAACTCTATCATATGGCCAAAAAAGGGTCATTTAAGAGACATTAGGCATGCCCCCTATATGCTAGAGGCTATCGAAATATAGTAGGGGTGTCGAATATATAGAGGTGAGAGTATACCTCATAGTATGAAGTGTCATAGGAGTATAAATATTCCATATCAATGAAATAAATCAGAGTCTAAACACATAGAAACCAAATAATAAAACACAACTGATTAATAAAAATACAAATAACGGAATAATGTAATGATGTGATGGAATGTATCTAAATGTCATTCTATAAACAATACAAGTAAAAGAATATCATACTAAAATAATGACTCAAATGAACCTAATCACAAACACTATTTTCATCCCCCTATAAACTCCATCCCATCTTGAAATAAATCAATCAACCATAACGTCCCTTACCCTTGTCCAACATGAATCCATGTAATCTGCTCGATTACCAATCAATTGTGAGAATAGGGCATGAATATAACTCAATAGGTTGACACCACCATGTCTAAACAAACAATCCGGATGAGACGCCCATTAAAAAAATAAATAAAGATGTTTATTAATTAGTTATAAAATTAATAAAAATAAAAGAACAACCAACTTCAGATCTATGACATAATACCATTGATTGTGTCCCCTAACCATTTCAACCATAAACATAAAACCATAGTAAATATAACTTGCATCAACACCATTCTATAATTTCACTGAGAATTTCTCACAACCATGCCAATGAAAACAATATATCCATGGTAAATATAATCTTATTTGGGTGGAGAGGTGTGGTGAGAGGCGGAGAGAGACGCTAAGGGCTTAGGGGGGTCATGGGGCTCACTAGGGTCACGGGGCTCACTGGGGTCATAGGGATCACTGGGTTTAGGGTTCATAGGGCTTCTGAGGGGTCACTAGGGTCACAATGGGGTCGCGGGGTCACTGGGGTGGTGCAGGTCGTTGGGGGTCACTGGGGTCATGGGGGTCGTGGGGGTTGCTGGGGTTGCACCTAGGGTCGTGGGGGTCTAGGGTATCAGGGTGTTATGGGGTCACAGGTGTTGGGGGAGTCGAGGGAGTTGAGTCATAGAGAGAAGGGTTTTGATAGTAAAAAAACAAGTTTAGCAGTGGTTTATTATACCGCCGCTAAAAACCCACCACTAAAGGATAATAATGTTGTAGTGTTTTAAAATAAATCATCAAATGATTTTTTTTAAAGTATTTTTCATATATGTCTGAATTTTTTGACAATTTTTATACTTAAAAGGGGATATGATATAATTATACCATCCATGTCCTTTATCTGGACATCTTATGATTACGTTATGATAAATAATTTATGAAACTCATTTATTTTCTACATGTAATGCTATGAAGTAATAATGGATGCTTCTATGATCACATGGAACACATATGTAACCCCCAATAAATCTGGTAATGATTGATATCTCTTGATATAATATGAAATAGGATAGATAATTAACCCATTCCAGGAATGAAAAAGGTTTGGGAGGAAATATTAATCTATTATGGTACATTGTCCACTATGTGATGATGGTCTTGGTAGTGAGCATGGACTAATTAAATTATTTTATATTCTTTTAATCATAAAAAAATACTATTATGTTATCTATGTTTATGATATGTTCTCATGGATCATAATTGATTAATGATGATTCATAACTCTTTGGAATCATGTATTCTAAAATTTTAAAGCTTTATGTCATGTCTTGTGATTTATGATCTATGAATGATTCGGTATGAAGTTCATATGTTTTGATCATTCTCTTATACAATTATACTTATCTTAAGATTTTATATGATCATTGATTGATATCTCCTATGTTTATCCATAATGATCATTTGAGATCACCAATTCTAATGTTTCATTTTTTCCAAGGTTAATAAGAAATATTTTAAGAAGGTTACCATGAAGGAATAAATTTATGGGACATGGTGAATACCATTCATCAAATAAGTTGATTATATATCTAATATCTATAGACAATAGAATTTTATGGATATTGGGTGTGTATTATTGGGAAATATATTGAATATTAATATAAAATGAAGCAATATTTATGTATATTATGATTGGGTCTCCTCAGTTGGTATCATAGAATAGTATAGTTATTTTTGTAGATTATTTTATGATTAAAATAAGGATAAATCTTAATATTACCTATGAATAATTGAAAGTGATATAGGGTAAACATAAAAGTGTCATATGTTAATAAAAAGGTGCCATAATTTTTGACATATTAATAATTATTTTCACTAATATATGATTTATCACTCTAATTATTATAGATTGTATACTTACACTATGTTTTTTGGTTTTACTCAATGTTTGGACCCTAAAAGAATCATTTTTACAATGAATGTGGAAAAAAATGTGATGTTTTTTCTCTTGAGGAATAAAATGGAATGGGAGGTGAAAAGAAAAATATTTTTGTTATGTTCATGAAAATCTCTCAATCTAGGAATTATGTTAATTTTCTTAATTATAAAAGGAGATAAGGTCATTCCATTGATTCTTTCATGATTTAACATCCACATTCTTTTAGTGGGTCCACTAACCCAATAATTTTCGAGTAATGGATCAGTTCCAATGAAAATATATTTTTCATTTTCCAGTGCTCAAACCATGTAAAATTTGTCATTGTAGTGTATTATTTGGAAATAAAAGCATACCAATAGAAATATATTATTAGGAATACAAGGTAAGAGGAAAAAATTGACTCTATTGAATAATATGAATTTAAGAGGGTATTTTTTAGTAAGAAATTTCCATGAAATATTTGAATGAAAATGGAAAAATAATTATTTGAAATTAAGGAGAAGGATGATGAATATATTGATATATATGAATAAAATTTAACAGAACTTGTAAGGTATTCTTATGGTTTTATCATTGATGTGAATGTAAAATTGATCTATAATTTAGTGGATTAAAACCAAGTCTCTAAAAGGTGTTGGATGTAAGGGACTTTAGTAGCTATGTAGAAATGATTTGATGTACTCTCAAGGTATAAATTGAGATAGGATATTCCCATCATTCTCATGGTTCTGAAAAGAATATAAAGATGTATTTTTAGGAAATTTTAATAATAAAACCCATAGAGGAAAGAAAATGAATCTTCCTTTACAACAGAAGTTTGGAAAGAGGTATGGGTGGAATTGTATCCATGGGACTGGTAAATGTTTCACGTGTGTAAGGAAGACCATCGGGAAGTGAATATAAAAGAGATATAAAGTTAAAATCTAATGAAAATATTAGAGATAAAGATCAACTAAATTCACCCACATACTTCAATACTACAACTTCAATTTGTATCTACATTATTCTAACCACTTCCCAAATCCATGGGTTAGTGATGACATTTTTTGTCGAAAACCTATTAAGCTAAGAGATAAAGGGAAAGAATATGTGATCGCAACCACTAAAGTGGGTAATGAAAATAAAGTGGTTAAATATAAAATTATCACCCACCCTATAACCGAAAAGGTATTATTTTATTTTAGTTCTACCCATGCTTTTATATCTGATGATTTTTCTATGTGTATCATATCACCACATCAATGATTAGAAGCTTAATTATTAGTGAAAAATATTAATCATTCTATGATCACATCTCAAGTTTCTAGCTCCTATTTTAAATAACTTTCTAGGATTGTGATTCCATGAAATCTTGTGATTCTATCTATAGTTGAATTTGATGTGATTTTGGACATGGATTGTATCTCTCTATATAAATTCCCAATAAATTTCTTAGAAGTGAAGTCATATTTAATATTTTGTTCCATCCAATGATTTTTTATTGGTTCATGAATGAATATAAATATCCAATTGAAACTAATTGCATTGTATGGGTTATATAACCTATTAATGATGCGTATCTCTCTCAAATGGTTGAGGAGAATGTAACAACACATAATTTTATCAATGAAATTTTCCTTTTTATAATTTTTTCATAAATCAAATATTAAATCCAATAAAAAAATTATTCTCATAAATGAATAATGATAGTTTAGTTAAAAAGAAAACTAATAAGAATTACAAATATTATAGTAGGATAAAAAATATAAACTAAGATAACAAGAATAAGAAGATTTGGATCATGTCGGTCCAACAGAATGACGTCACTCATGGAAAAAGATATAGAAATAAAAGATAATGTTAATAATAAAATATTCATTCAAAATATTAAAGTATATATAAACATGGTAGAAAACACAATTTAACACTTAATGTAATAAGAGGTATTTATTGGTAGTAGTAAACCCTTATTACCATTAAAAATCAAACCATTGGAATAGTAACCTAAGTGTTGGAATAGTAATGTGATCGTTAGGAACAGTAATATAGCCATTAGAAAAGTAAACTCACTTATGAAGGTATAAATAAAATTTAGGTATCTTATAAATGAAAATATTATATATTTATATCATGGAATAAGAAAATAAATGTTTTAAAAATGATAAATTAAGTTTTGGTATTTTTACAAAACATAAATATTTATTTACAATTTTAGAATTAATAAAATAATTTAAAATAAAAAATTATTTTCATAAAAAATATTAATAAATTAATATTATAGTTTATTATAATTATAAGATAATTTTATGAGACCTTAATTAAATTTTCAAAGGCTTATAAAATTGATTGTAATATTAAAATCCACATTTTTTTAATAAATGATGATTTTATTTAAAAATTAAAATTTTCATATTTATTAAATTATTTTCATAAAATGAATTCCATTTTTGGAATCTAAACATCAGAAAATGTTTGGGATAAAATTTTGGTATTTTCCTAAAATAGTTGATTTTTTGCGAATAGTGAAATATGATAATTTACAGTTTTTAAAAAATACATGAATTTTTGAGACATGTATGATGTAGGAATGATGTAATAACCCATTGGTAAAAACTATCCTGATCTATTTACTGTATTTAGACATAGTAATCAGCACTATTGATAGTCTTGATCCAAAATAATAAACAATTGATTAAAATAATCAAAAATAAATCGCTCCTCCCCTATAAATACCACCCCATATCCTCAAACCTTATAAGAATTGTAGATTTTATATATTCTTTAAAATTCCTTTCCCAATAATATTCCCCATGTCCAAGATCTTCTAGCCTCAAAGAAATACTAAACTCGATTTCCTTAAGAAGGTTCTCAAGTAGACGATATTCAAGAGGTAAAATCCACCACCTTTCTCTTTTAAATTATTTATTTCTTCTTCCTTATCCTTTCCCCCACCATCCAAAGTGACATGATAGATCTGGTATCATACATATATGATAAAATTATTTTTTAATGGAATTTCCATCATCAAATCTCTTCTCTTCCCCTTTTATCTTAAAAATGAAAACATCATCTGTGATATGTCGATTCACCACCTTCGTGGATGATCATTTTTCATTTTCAATTTCTACCTTCAAGGATAGTCATAAAACAATTATAATGGTTAAAAAAGATTATAAATTTTATATTATAACTTTCTGCATGTTTTTTAACTAACATATATACATAATATTAAATAATAAAACAAAACTCATTCTTAATGATCGAAAGACTGCCAAACTAAATCAAATTTTTATCAATGAAATTTTATTAAATAAATTGTCATAATATAAAAAAATGATATATGGTAAAATTTAAAATTATTGAAATATATTAATACTGTTTCATTCTACTTCTTGAGTTTTTGTTTCATTTTAAAAGAAATCCCAAAATTATACTCAAGGGAACCGGCCAGAATATCATAAAATGAACGCTCCAACAACAATGATATTAAAAATTTTAACTTAATAAGATATCCATAAATGGACTTGATAAAATTATAATAAAAAATATGTTTAATAGTTTTTGAATTAAATTATTACTTAATCTAATTTTATTATTCTATACATTAAGTGTAAGTGAATAACACATTCAGACATAAGGTAAGGGATCTCTACGAACCCTTATTTTGCCTTTGGGTTACACTTTCTCTCTCTTTTCCCCAGTTTAAATCTTATTTAATATTATATAATCCTACTTAGTTTTAATTATATTATCCCCACATGCATATATATATCAAATAATCTTTCTTTGGAGGGTAAATACATGTTTTATAATGTTCCCCTTTCAATTCTTTCTGATATGTAAGACTGATTGAAGGGAACTTCCCAATTTATTATGATTTTTAGTACTATCCATAATCTATTTTAAGGAAGAATTTTTTTTATAAAATCACCCATTTAATCATGAAAAACTATCTTAGTTTATTTTTAGTTTTATATAAACAATTATTCTTTTGTCCTCTTTAAATGATCTTCAATATTTTCCTTTAAACCGTACTAAAGTGACACATTTCTAAAGCCTCTTAGACAATTTTTATTAAATATTTTCACTTAATATGGACATGATTTATCATTATACAAGACTATTTTATCTTATTAATTTTCAATTATAATTTATATCTATTATTTATTATACACAATTATGATACACCCATTGGTTATGTCATATGACATGATTACTCTACACATTTAGTTCCATGGTTAACACTTATGTTTATTCCTTATGTTTGATTCCTTATATAGCACACATATGCATGGAAAGTTTTTTATGGGTGCACCCAGATAGTGATCCAATGCATTGGGTAATATTTAGTCTCATGAGATGATATTTATGATATTATTGTGTAAACCCAGTCCATTATGGGATTTTGTCCACCATGTGATATAGTCTTGGCAGGTAGCCTCAAATATTATTTATTTAATGTTATATATTGATTCCAAATTCCTAGGTTTACATTATTACATGATATCTTGTTCTATATGTTATGATTCCATATATTTATTCATGGTCAATGCCTTTTGATGCCATTATCTTATGCGTTTTTGGCTACTGTTCTATGCTTTATTCCTATTCTTGTCCCCTTACTGGGATTTTTAGCTCATCCCTTTTGTTTATATATTCACTAGGTTATCCTATGAATATATAGGAGCTCAAAGGAAGTTAGGATCTCATTAGGAAAGATTAATATAAATATGTTTTATTTTATTTCAATGTTTTCAATTTTATGTACCTAGTATTCTAAAGACACTAGACTTTATGATCCTTGGTTTGTATATAAAGGTTAATTATGTTTAAAATCATGTAATAATATGTGTAAAAGGCCAAGTTCTCTATAGATGTTATCAGACCAGGGTCTAGTTATTTTTGTGTATAAATACTATAAAAATGAAATAAGAACCCTATGGATAATTCTACCACCATGAATAAACAATTTTTAATGTTAGGGAATCAAAAGTTAGGATATACATTTAATTTATAATTTTATCATTATTTGTTCAAATTTCCCTTTTTATATGCTCATTGTATAAATATACAGTCCCCCTAATTGTATTTTATTTTTTTCATAGTTAATGGCAGTAAATAGGAGAACCCATGACAATAATCAATATGATAGATAGAATGAAAACTGCCCTAATGAAATGAAAAATCTAATGGAAACATGTGTTTGGAACTTTAAGATAGTACCAGCTCAACTAGATAAAGTTATGAATAGAAACTTGAATCATGTATAATTCCATCATTCTCCTAATAAATAAGAAGTTGTAGTTAAATGATTTGTGTGACAAAGTCCTCCTTTATTTAGTAGATTTTATAATACCCTCATTGGGGAACAATGTATCAACTCCATTGAGAATATATTCTCTATTCTTCAATGCTAAAAAGAAGAAAAAATCAAACTAGTGGCATATCATTTTTAGGGGGAAGTTGATTAGTGGTGGAAACTGATAAAAAATCAATGTCTATGGGCGAAATGTTTCCATAGATTGGGAAGGATTCAAGAAAATATTTTCCAATTAATATTTCCCCCAAAACACCCATATTAAGATGGAGATGGAGTTTCTTAGACTAAAGTAAAAGTAAGATGAGTCTATTGGGGTGTATAAGGAAAAAATTACTAGGATTTCATGATACACCACTAGATTTTTCATGAATACTAAAATTAATTTGGAATGATTCTTTAGTGGGTTGAAATCAAGTCTTTAAAAATCCATAGAAATTTGGGACTTTGAATGTTATGATGATATTGTTCATTGTGACCTTAAAGTTGATATGGAGATTGATGATTCTTGGTTGACTCATGGGATTAGAGATAAGAAATGCAAGATGAAATTTTCATCAGGAGGTCCAAAAAAATATTATGGAGGAAATAAAACCCAACATCCAACTTTTCAAAAGTGTGAGTAGAAGCATTCTAGAAACTGGTTAAGGGGAACTATAAGGTGAAAAAAATGTGGAAGAGATGGGAATCATGTTTATCAATACTTAAGTTAATAGAATAAACCCACTAATAAAGTAGTGAAAAAAGGTTCATATGAACACTATGCATGTTGTATAATTATTTTACTACAAAGAACACATGAACTATACGATCCAATGCCCTAAGACAAGGGTTGTTAGATGTAATCAACAATAGCAACCCCCAAGGAAGAATGGTAGGTCATATACAATCACTACTAATGAGGTGGAACCAGAAACTTATGTGGTGACGATACACTAGTTATTCATTCAATAATAGTTATCATTCTATTTGATTATGGTTCATCGAATTCTTTCATATCTTGTAAGTTTAGTAGAAATAATAAAACACCACCTCAAAATACGAAGGTTGAGTTATATTTGGGAATAGATAAGGGGAAATCATTTCATTTAATGTGTATAAATCATCTCTAGTTAATTTTTGTGGAATGAACCTCCCATAAAATCTCATATTTCTTAATTTAGTAGAGTTTTATGCTATATTGGGCATGAATTGGCTATCTTTATACAAATACAATATCAAGTGTCGGGAAATGGAGATCACTCTTCACACCCCGAGAAATCCTCAAATTCAATATAAGTGTAATGAGGTGGATTAATACCCTTTGGAATATCATTCTCAATCGTGTATATTGTTATCTTATTAGCAATAATATCTAGATCAAATGATTGAGATAAAGGAGAGAATCATTCTTAAAGACATTCCCATTATGAGGGATTATAATAATGTGTTCCCTAGATAATTTCTTAGTCTTCCTATTGACCTAGATGTTGATTTATCAATTGATCTTATACATATATATCTTCCCATATCAAAGACTCCATACAGGATGGCCATCATTGAGCTGGTGTAACTAAAGAAGTAGTTATAAGAGAATCTAGATAAGGGTTTTATACACCTGAGTTCTTCCCCATGGTGTGTCCTAGTACTCTTCACTAGGAATAAGGATAGTTCGATGTGCCTCTTATTTATTATAGTGAGATCAAAAAACTAATAAATAAAAACTATCCTCTTCCATGTATATATTACTTATTTGATCAACTATGTGGATTAAATTATTTATTTAATGTGGACCACTAGTCAGGATATCACCAATTCAAGGTGGGGAAGGAATATATTACAAAGACTACCATTAGAACAAGGGATGAACACTATGAATTCATAGTGATTCCCTTTGGACTCATTAATTATCTACAAATTTTCATGCACTTAATTAATAGTCCCTTTATACATTACCGCAAAAAAAATGGTAGTCTTTATCGATGATATTCTGTTATACTCCAAGAGAATGGAAAAACATGAGGAGAAAATGAATGTTGTGATTAAGACTTTTTTGAGGGATAAAAAGTATTCAAAGTACAGTAAATGTGAGTTATAGATGGAGGAAGTATTATTCTTAGGGTATATTATCACGAACAAAGGAATATCTGTGGACCCTTATAAGATAAAGAGAATTAAGGAGTGTCCTAGACCAAAATATATAATAGAGATCCTCAATTTCATTTTTTAGATAGTTATTAACAATGATTTGTGAATAAATTATCAAAATTTTCAAACCCACTAACCAAGATGACTTAGAATGGAGTAAATTTTTTCTGGACTGGTGAATATGAATAATACTTTTAAGAGTTGAAATGGGGACTTATCACTACACCAGTACTTACAATACCGAAAAAGTGGGGAATTATTTATGGTATATAGTGATTCTTTAAAGAAAGTATTATGTTGTGTACTGATGAAAAATGATAAGGTGATATCATACACCTCAAGGTAGTTTAAATATCATGAGAAAAACTATCAAACATAGGATATTGAGTCTGTGGCTATTATCTTCACATTGAAAACATGGAGGCATTATCTCTATAAGGAGAAGTGTGAGGTATATATTGATCATAAGAGAGTAAAATATATATTCACTTAGAAGGATCTTAATATACACTATTGAAGATGGTTAGAGAACAATAAGGATTATGAATTATCAATCAACTATTACCCTAGAAAAGAAAAAATAAAGTGGCGGATGATCTAAGTAGAAATAATCATGTAACTTTATCAATTATTAAAATTAAAAAGGATCCAATATTCGTAGACTTTCAAAGGATGGATATGGGAAACTTAAATGAAGTTAAATCATCATTCCCTTCACGAATTATTTCTTAATCATCCCTTTTATAGAAGATAAATGATGCTCAAAGTGAAAATGTGTAAATTTAGAATAAGGTAGAGGCTAATAGAAATGGGAAGTCATAGTAGTTAAAAATTAACATGGAATGATTCATAAGATTTGGGTCACAATTATTGGTACCAAAAAATCCTAAGATAAAGTGGGTAATTTTGAATGATGTGCATATCATGAACTTTTCCATCCACCCGGGGATTACAAAGATGTTTTGAGATTTCCAAGAACACTATTAGTGGAAAAATATAAAGAATAATAACACTAAATACACATCAAAGAGTCAGGTATGTCTGTAAGTGAAGGATTAAAAGAAAACATATATAGGAATGATGAAACCATTGACCATATCTACAAATAAATGGGAAAACATCACCTTGGACTTTATCACTATACTTTTAAAGAAATATAGAGGAAATAATGATATATAGGTCATTTCATATCATCTTATAAAGACTACTCACTTTATTACAATTTGATAGGATTTCCCACTCAACAAAATTTCATGGATATACATTAGAGAAGTGGTGAGGCTTAAAGGAGTACCATTATCAATTATAACTGATTGTGATCTAATATTTAACTCCATGTTCTAGAAAAGTCTCTAATATGATCTGAAGATTGAGTTGATCTTCAGTACATCTTATCACCACCAAAATGATGGCCAATCTGAGTATACTACTTAGACACTAGAATTCATGTTGATAGTATGCTCAATTGACTTAAAAGGAGTATGGGATCAATATTTTCCACTGGTCAATTTCTCTTACAATAATAGTTTCCACTCAAGCATCCAAATGGCCTCATATGAATCCATTTATGTGAAAAGTTATAGAATA
Source organism: Viscum album (assembly GCA_963277665.1). NCBI lineage: Eukaryota > Viridiplantae > Streptophyta > Magnoliopsida > Santalales > Viscaceae > Viscum > Viscum album. The sequence goes on along the minus strand of OY728133.1, from coordinate 1,402,823,917 downwards.
CTTTCATACTGGGATGAATCCAGTGAATATAGGCTACAAGGACCTGAAATGGTTGAAGAAATGGTAGAAAAGATAAACACTATTCAACTACATAAATCTGATAGAATATATATATATATATATATATATATAATCGACAAGACATAAGGTTTGAGGTTGGTGGAAAGGTATTCCTCCACATATCTCTATGTAAGAGGGTCAGGAGATTTGTGAAGAAAGGAAGCTAAGTTCGAGGTACATCATCTCCATTGAGATTCTAGATCAAGTCGGAGTGGTATACTATGAAATAGTAATTCCACCAACTATGTCTCTTGTACATGATGTATTCCATGTACCCTATTAAGGTAGTACATAATAGATACCTCACATGTACTAAATTCATATGTGGTGCAGATGGAAAATGATCTTTCTTTTGAGGAGAGGTAGGTGAAAACCATAGACTATAGATAAATATTTTTACAAAATAAAACAACTCACATATTCATAGTACTATGGAGGAACCATAAATACAAAGAGGTGACATAGAAACCAGAGAAATAAATAAAGGTGAAGTACCCTCACCTTTTTTCACCTTAGTATGTAAAATGAAATTTTGAGGGTGTAATTTCATAAGGGGGAAGAATGTAATGACCTAGAATTTTATGAATGAAATATTCCATTTTATAATTATGTCATAAATTACATAGAAAATATAATAAAAAAATATTCCCATAATTTATTAATGATACATTTGTCAGAAAAAAACCCAATAATAATGACAAATATTATTTTAGGATAATAAATATAAAATAAGATAATAGGAATAGGAATAATTGGATATGCTCAATCCACTAGAATGATTTCATTTATGAACAACGATATAGAAATAAAATATAATGTTAATAATAAAATATTAATTTAAGAGATTAAAGTATATATAACCTTGGGAGAAAATAGAAGTGAATGGTGAATGGAATAAGAGGTATTTTTAAGAAGTTGTAAACCCTTATAACCTTTAGAAATTTGATCATTAGAACAGTAATGTGATCATTAAAAATAGTAACCTGGCCATTAGAATAGTAACCTCACCTATGAAAGTATTAATCAAATTTTGGTATCTTGTAAATAAAAATATGATATATTTATATCAGGCAATAAGTAAATAAATGTTTTAAAAATGATAAATTAAGTGTCAGTATTTTTTTGAAATGTAAATGTTTATTTAAAATTTTATAATTAATAAAATGATTTAAAATTATATTTATTATCATAAAATAGATTCATAAATTAATATATTTTTTTATTATAATTATAATATATTTTTATGAGACCTTAATTAATTTTTCAAATGGTTATAAAATCGATTATAATATTAAAACCAGTATTTTTCAAATAAATGATGATTCTATTTAAAAATTGGATCTATAATATTTAGAAAATTATTTTCCTAAAACAGATTCCATTTTTTAAATATGCACATTGAAAAATATTTAGGGTGAATTTATATTATTTTTCTAAAATAGTTGAATTTTTTTGAATTGTGAAATACGGTAATTTATGGTATTTAACAAATACATGAATTTTTGAGTCATTGTTTATGTATACATGATTTAATAACCCAATGGTTCGAACTATCCTACAACGTTTACTTTATTTTTTCATATGAATCATAAATATTTATATTCTTGAGCCAAAATAATAAAAAAAATGATTAAAATAATGAAAAGCACTGCTCTCCTCCCCTATAACTATAACCCATAGCAACCCTTTTATCCTCACAACTTCAAAGCCTTTTTGGTTTTCTAAATTCTTCACAATTATATTATCAATCCTCCTTCCCATGTCCAATATCTTTTGGTATCAACAAAATACCAAACCCAAGTACCTTAATGAGGTTCTCAATGAGAAAATATTCAAGAGGTAAAATCCTTCACCTTTCTATTTTAAATTATTTCATTCTTCTACCTCACCCTTTCCCCCACTATCCAAAGTGACATGATAACTCCATTATCATAAATTTACTAGAATTTTATTTTTTTTAATGTAATTTACATCATCAAATCTATTCTCTTCCCCTTTTATCTTTAAAATGAAACCATTGTCTGTGTTATAGTGATTCATCGCCTTCATGTACGATGATTTTTTATTTTCCATTACCACATTAAAGGCTAGTCATAAAACAATTATAATGGTTAAAACAGAATGAAAGAAATTATTTTATAACTTGTTACATATTTTTTATCTAATATATATACATATTATTAAATAATAATAAACACTAGTTCATGATGATTGAAAAACATCCAAAATAAACTAAACGTTTATCATCAACATTTTATCAATTGAATCATCCTCATTTCCAAAAAAAAGATATATGGGACAATTTAAAATTTTGGAAGTATATCAATACCATGTCATTCCACTTTTGGATTTCTTTTCTTCCATTTGAAAAGAACTCTCATAATTATAGTCAAGGGAAACTACCAGAAACCATAAAATAAATTCTTCCAGAATGAAAAATTATACATTATAACTCATAAAAATGGCTATAAATGAACTTAATAAAATTATAAAAAATTAAATATGTGTTCAATTTGTTATGAATTAAATAATTAAGAAATAAAATTTGATTATCCAGGACATTAAGTGTAATTATAGAACACACTCAGACATAAGGTTAGGGATCTCTTTGAACCCCTATTTTACTTTTGGTTACACTTTTTCTCTATTATACCCAATGTAAATATTCTTTATTATTATTTAATTATCCTAAATTATGTTTATATGTTCCATACATCTGTATATATCTTAAATAATCTTTATTTTATTGGGAAATACATGTTTTATAAGGTTTCATTTTCGATTCCTCCAGAAAACTAATCCCGATTAAAGGGAACTTCCCAATTTCTTAACTATTTTAAATTACACTACATAATCTATCTTAAGAAAACATTATTTTTATAAAATCACTAATTTAATCATGAAAAACCATCTTATTCCATTTTTGGTTTTATAAAAACAATTATTCCTTTGTCTTATTTAAAGATTCTTTTATATTTTCCATTAAATTTCACTAAAGTGTCTCATTTATAATGTTTATTAAATAATCTTTTTACAAATTTTATCTTTAGCTAGACATCATTTATTATGATCTAGGAAAAATTTCCCTTATTAATTTATGATTATTATTTAAATCCTTTCTTTCTTGTACACCATTTTAATACACCCATTGGTTATTCCATATGATATAATTAGGATACCCATTACTTTACATAGGCAACCCTTATGTTTATTCCTTATGTTTGATTCTTTATGTGGAACACATATGAATGAAAATTTTATAATGGGTGCTCCCAAATGGAGATATGATGCATTGGGTTATGTTTAGTATCAAGAGACGTCACGTGTGGGATTAGTAAGTAAACCTAATCCACTATGGTACTTTGTCGACCATGTGATATACTATTGGCAGTTAGCCTCAACTCATTTTTATTCCATGTTATATATTACTTCTACATTCCTATGTTTCCATGATCACATGATATCATTTTCTATATGTTATTATTCCATAAGTTTATTCTTGTTCCCTACCTTTTTTAGGTCATCATATTATACCTTATAACTCATGTGCTATATTTTATTCCTATTCTTATTACCTTACCAGGCCTTTTAGCTCATAAATTTTGTTAATGTATTCCCTAGGTTATATTATATATATGTAGGAGATAAAAGGAATTTAGGAGCTCATTATGGAATATTATTATAAATTTTCATAATTATATTTCTATGTTTTCAATTTTATGTTCCTAGTCAGCCAAAAACACTAGACTTTATGGTCCTTGGATTGTATTTTATGGTTAAGTATGCTTAAAATCATGTAATAATATGTGTATGAGGCCAGGGTATCTATAGAGAAACTCAACATTGAAGATATTTTAATGTATAAGGAATATATTGATGTATTTTCTGAAGATTTAAATAGTCATCTCCAAAATTATGATGTTGAGTTTTCAACAGAACCCATACATGATACTAAAAATATTTCAAATAATCTATATAGAAAGGCCCCAGTTGAGTTTTGGGAATTGAAGCAGAAACTTTAGGAGAATAATGATAAGGGATTCATTCAGATAAGTGTATCACCATGGGGTACACCTATTCTTTTTTTTAAAGTAAATATTTGTTAATACATATTTTCATTCATTATCAAGAAGATAATAAGATTAATATCAAGAAAAAGTATCCACTACCCTATATTTATGATTTCTTTGATCAATTGTGAGGAGATCAAAACTTTTAAAAGATTTCCTCTAATCTAGATGTCATTTATTGAGGGTAAAAAAAGTGGACATATCCAATACATCCTTCCATATGAGGTATATTTACAATGAATTTATAGTGATATAATTTAGATATACTAATTCCAATGCTATATTCTTGTATTTAATGAATATATTCTTTAGATATTACGTTGATTAGTTTTTTCTTATTCATTATAGATGATATTATTATGTATTACAAGGGAAATTAAGAGCATGAAGATCATTTGAGGATTGTGTTGAAGAACTTCAGGAAGGAGAATTTGTATGTCAAATTTAGTAAATGTAAATTCTAGCTACATAAAGTATAATTATTGGATAATATAATCACAAGTGAGGGATTTTAGTAAATCATTCAATGATGGATGTTATTTAAAAATTTTATATAAAAACTACGTTAACTAAAATATTTAGTTTTCTTGGGTTGTATGGGAACTACCATCATATAGTGAGAAATTTCTCATGGTTATCAAATATAATAACTAAGTTTATGAAAAAGAAATCCATGTTCATTTGGATAGATGAATGTGAATAAAATTTTAAGGAACTAAATAAAAGGTTGTCAGTGCACCTAAAATCACACCAGCCTATTATAGAAAAGGTTTTATGATCTATGGTGATGTATAAAAGAAGTTAATATGATGTTTTCTCATGAAAAATGACATGGTAGTAGCTTATGTATCATGCTAATGTATGGTTAATGATAAAAACTACCTGAATAATGACATATATATCGATAATAAAAAATTTCCATATATATTCACATAGAAAGAGTTGAATATGTGTCCGAGGTGATGGTTGGAACTGATTAAATATTACAACCCCCTAATACATTACCACACTGGGATGGAAAAAAGTGTCTGATGCTATGATTCAGAAATACCATGATACATTATTATTGGTATGGATTGAATAAGATTCAATACTTATAGATTTGTAGAGGATGGAAATTGAAATCAAAATGAACATAGATAGATATTATCTTTCTCAGATGAACGTTCAATCATCTATTCCTGTGAAGATTAAAGAGGTAAAAAATGAGGACTTGGAGATAAAAAATAAGTTAATGATTATTTTGTGTTCAAAATTTATCATGATGTAATGATAATGTTTAGGGAAAACGTTCATTACTTATAAATACTAAAATTTAAATAAGTATCTTTTATATTAATCTCATAGTTTATCATTCTATAAACATCCATGAAGTATGAAAATGAATAGAGATCTGAAAGAAATTTTCAAATGGTATAACATAAAGTGAGATATTTCAAGGTATGTAAATTAGTTATTTGTATTCCAGAAAGTTTATATTGAGATACACAAGTCTAAGTGGATGTTATAACCGTTACCCATACTTGAGTGGAAAAGGAAAAAACACTATGGATTTCATCATGGGACACCCAAGTCATCTAAAGTTCACAATTCAATTTAATTTTTATTCGATCACCATATAAAATCAGTATATTTAAATTATATCAGATAATATTTATCTCTTCATCATCTCACCAGAATATATGTTAAATGAGTGGTAAGGTTTCAGGGAGTACCACTCTCAATCATATCTACTCAAGATTTGTGTTTTACCTCAAAGTTATTAATAATTCTTCAACATGATTTTAATATAAAGTTAATATTTATAATTGCATATTATCATTAGATATATGGTCATTCTAGGAGGAACATTCAAACCCTAGAAGATATAATGATAGATTACTCTATATATTTGAATGGTGGTTAGGATAAACACATTAATCTAGTTTAATTTTCTAACAATAATAATTTTACTTGATCAGTCATATGTCTCGTTATAAATCTATCTATTGAAAGAAGTGCATAACTTCAACATTCTAAAATGAATTTGGGTAATGATAGAAATTGGGACCAAAGCCATCTAAGAAAATTGAAGGTAAGGTTTGAGTCATTAAAAAACACATCAGGGTAGATTAAAATCAGTAAAATAGTTATTTTGGTAACCGTTTATGGGATTTGTTATTAAAAGTTGATGACAAGGAGATCATATATATATATATATCATTAGAAAAAGGTTATGATATTTGGAAAAAAAGGAATCTGAGCCCCAGGTATATTTACCTCTATGATATTCTTGTCACATTAGGACACTATCTTCTCTATAATATATTCCAAAAAATCTGTCCCAAGTTCATGTTTTTTTCCATTTAAGTCTTTGAATAGATTACATACCTAATTCTTCATATATATTAAACTTATAGATTTTATCAATGGTGTGTGATCTTTCATAGAAGAACAACGGATAGAAATATTGGACCATAAAATTGATAAGGAATTGGGTTACTCACCTATTAGAGGTTCTTTAAAGGAATAATAAATTTATGGAAGTAATGTGGGAACCTAAGGGTGTGATGAGTCAGTGTATCCTCAATTGTTTTTATTAGAGTGATAAAATTTTTAGGGTGAAATTCTTATAAGTTGGTAGAATGTAAGAATCCAAGATTTTGAAATATATTTATCTTTAATAATAAATATGCTTAATAACTTGTGAATGAAGAAACCCTAACCTTATGTGAATAATTATTTTAAATTTATAAAATCAATAACATTATAAGGAATTAAAATGAAATATAATTAATGAAAATAATTTTTAATTCATTTAGGAAGCTATTGATCTTAAAAAACTTTTCTGAGGCCTTTTTTATGAGAATGTTTTTCAAATATATTAATTTAAGGTATTAAAATTATGAAAAAAATATTTTTTACACATTAAGAAAATGAATTCATTGTTTATCAATTATTTAGAAAATAAAATATAATCATTTTAAGGTAAAAAAGATATGTTTTTATGAAAAAAAAAATTATACAACCAATGTGTTTTTATCTTAATAAATTAAATTGATCACTATTTATGAATAATTTGAATGAAATTTTTATATAATATATTTATAAAAATATTTTAACATTTTTTAATGTTTGATACTAGGAAATAATGAGAATAAATTCATCATTTTTCTGAAAAATCAATTTTTCTAAAAATGGGTTTCGTTTCATTTTGTGCTCTTATTTTAAAACCAATTATAACTAATTTTAGAAATTGAATTTGATAAAATTATTTTCATATTCTAAATTATAAATTTCAAATTTGGTATTGGGTCCACTTGTATTTTTTATAAATAATAGTAATTATTGTATAAAAAATAACCTTAGTTGAGGTTAGAAAGTGTTAATGAGCAAGTTAAACTAAAATATTAGGCATAAATAATCACTTAAACATCAATTAATATGATTTTATTAACATATTTATATATTTACTTATATTATATTAAAATTTGGGTTTTATTGGTGCCACTTTCACCTGAATATGACTTTATTATATTTTAATGTTCTTAATATTTATAAGTTTTCCAGTCGCCTCACTTATAAAAGGGTATCTCCTCTCTCCTAATATTAACACCTTATTGATCCACATAATACAACCAAATCCGTCCAAAATATCTTCTAAAATTATCAATACAAAATTTATAGGCTTTTTACTTCTTAAAATACTTAATTAAGGGTCCTTAAGAAGAGATCCAAAGGGTGTTTTTCAAAGAAGTGGTAATTATCTTCACTGAATCCTTTTAAGTTTATTTCTAATTCTACCTCCTCTAGATATTATATAACCATATTAAAATGATTAAATAAATATAATTATAGTAAATAAATTAAATTATTTTAATTAAACACACATTTTATACCTCTTTTCCATCTTATGAGAAATGATAACTTCATCCATGCGTATGTGTAGGCTACCATCTCAATTAATTGATGTTATTAATTTTTAATCACCATATTATATGAATGATTATAAATGTTTTTATAATAAATAAATATTAGAATTATATTATTTTTAATATTCTAAACATTATGAAACCATGACCTAGGTGAATGTACCCGAACCGTTGATCCGAAACATGAATGAAAAAAACCATCTTTCACCATAATATTGATTTATTCAAGAATAGTTAATAAATGGGTAATTTGAAGTTCTATTGGATTTTTATATTATAATAAATTTAATTATATGTTAATTTTATATATTTATAATAAATATAAATTTATTATACATTAACTTAAGAGAGTATAAGAACAAATTCATGACCTTAGGTAAGGGTTTATGTTGCAATATCATTTTTAATCAGGATTGTTTATTATCGAATATAATTTTGGGTAAATATATTATATTAATCACTTAAACCAAATATATTTTATTATCCTATGATTTTTTTGGATTTTTTATGTTTTCCATTCACTTTACTCTCTTTGGAACTTAAATCAATAAAGAAAATGTTTTTAAGAAAATCCAATCTTATTTCTTCTATAGTTGATGAACTTTTTATTTCATGTCCATGATCTTTAAAATGTTTCATGAAATAATTTTATATGATATAATGATTATTTAAATTCATACCATCTTTTACTTTCTCTTTAAATTAATAAAAAATAATTTTAATAATTTTTTCCAAAAATATTATTTGTGACTTTTTGAAAAAAGTTTGAAAGGAATATTTGTTTTAATGTTTAACACATGAATGAAATTCTCCACCATTAAGTAATTATTTTATTTGAATCTCTATTTATAATTTCCCATTTTTATTTTCAAAAAATATTTTTTAATATTCTGTAATTTTTTAGTTTTTAATGACACTGAAAGAAAACATATATTTTCCCAGTCTTCAAGGAAATATTCAAATTATATTTTAAAGGTATTTTTCATCTATATCAGCATCCTTTGAAATTTATAATGATTAATTGGGGATATTATGTAATTATATTATCCATGTTATTTCTCTATATGTCTTATTATTATGTGTAACGTCTCGGTTCTGAAAGCTGCACAGAGGTGCCCTGTACCCGGTTGGTCACATAGCCTCAAGCGCATTTCCCCTAATGCCAGAGGCTGCCGACTAGCAGCGAGGTCCTTGGGTGTGATAGTGGGGAAACTATACCCTAATTAGTAGAGTAACATAGTGGAAGAGAAATAGATAACAATAGTTGAAATATTAATAATGGCATACGATAGTAAATAGTGGAAGACTGAAAGTAATAAGCAGTTGTGGCACATATATAATGATGCATGATACATATGTCTAGGAAAGAATCCAAACACATCACAATGATGAAATACATTACTAAACCAAAGGACGAAAGAAAATAGTAAACAACTCCTCAGCATCACAAGACTTAGCTTGGTCCCATGCTCTCCAGCTCCAAAGTACACTACTAAAAAAACGGCCTATATCAGCGCTAAAAACGGGATTTAACAGCTCTAAAAAAAGGCTGTAAATTTCAGCGCTAATATATGGGTCCCTTTTATCAGCACTACGAAAAGCGCTGATAAATGCCACTTTTATCAGCGCTAAAAAAAAGCACAGATAAAATACCCCTTTATCAGCATTTTTTCTAGCAGTGATAAATGTGGCCTTTATCAGCGCTTTTAAAAAGCACTGATAAAGGTCAAAAAAATTTAAAAAATTAAAAATAATAAAAATAATGTGGGGAGTGCTTTTATTAGTGCTTCACACCCCATTTATCAGTTCTAGGAGGTCTCATGCGCACTGCCCTTCTCGCACATCCTCATACGCACGGACCCCCTTTGCTTTCACCCGAACTCGAACCCGGGACCTCCCCCTTTTGCGGCTACACCTTTACCACTAACCCATTTCATTTTTTTCTATATTTAATGATATATATATATAGTTATATCTATTCATATATTGATAAAGATTCATATCAATATAAATATATTTATTCATATATTAGTATATATATATTAATTCGTATATTAATATATTTATATATATATATTTAGTTATAATTTTTTATACGTATATTTATTTGTATATTAATATATACTTATAAGATTAGTTTTAAATACATTTATGAAAAAATATGTTTTTTATGTGTGTTTATAAATAAATAAATACATACATACATACATAGATATATACAACACACAAACACACACCATGAGACACACACACACAAACACATATATATATATATATATTTACTAATAAATACATATATATGTGTATTTAAAAAGCCATAGAGCGTACTTATAAGATTAGTTTTAAATACATTTATGAAAAAATATGTTTTTGATGTGTGTTTATAAGTAAATAAATAAATACATACATATATACATATATACAACACACAGACACACACATAGACACCCACACACACACACACATATATATTTATGAATAAATACATATATATATGTATTTGAAAATCCATAGAATGTTAAAACGATCATAACTTATAATCTAGAATTCCATTTCAACACCACAACTAGTAAAATCAAAGAAAATGAAACAATCTTCAATAAGATATGTGGTACAGGCCTAACGAACTTCTGAATCAGAAGTTATACTTGTTTTAATGTTAATAAATCAGGGTATCCTAACTAAAAACTCAGTTTTGGAGGCCTTCTGGGAATTCTTTGGGCTTGAAATATGTGACAGAGGCTTCTCCTGGGTCACTAGTGCGTAGATCTCATCGCAGGATTCGATTTGATATGCTGTAGAGCTCAAACGGACACTCGGATCAAAAGTTATGGCCGTTTGAAGTTTGAGTTACATTTTCAACATATTTTAGATCTTTTATTAATTGTTTTGATTTTTTTGTGTCCTGAAATTGTTATTAAATGATTTTTAATCGATAATAATTATAAAATTATTAATTAATAATATTTTTTAAAAATATTATAAAGCCATTTTCACTAAATTTCTTATATATTAAATGTAATAGTCTATTTATACATATTTATAACATATTTAAAATATATATATTGTATTTATATCAATATAAATATAATTATATAACAATATATTATTTTTCATGATTTGTTTTTGAAACTTAACATTTATCAGCGCTCGGGAAAAGCATTGATAAATCACCCCTTTATCAGTGCTACTAAAAGAGGCCCTGATAAAGGGGTCCCCTTTATCAGTGCTAAAAAAACACTGATATATGGGGGGCTTTATCAGCGCTAAAAAAAGCGCAGATAAAGGGGGCCTTTATCAGTGCTTTTTTTTAGTGCAGATAAATGCGCCCCTTTATCAGTGCTTTTTTTAGTGCTGATAAAGTCCCCCTTTATCAGAACTTTTTTTAACGCTGATAAAGGTGTAGCGCATCCCTTGCCTGTTTTTGTAGTAGTGGTAGTCAAGTACTTAAAGTAGAAGGTTGTTTTCCCTTATCTATACCTGCAACAATATAATCTGTTTGGGCCCAAAAGCATGACCCAAATAGGGTGTGAGAGAAAATCCCAGTAGGCAACCACCAAGATATCTCTGCCTAATAGTTAGTGAATATATATGGCAGGAAATACGAAAAAGAAGCAGTAAACAAAGAAGTACTCAACATTAAACATTTATACAGTTTTAAATCATTAAAACACCACATATCAAGTAAGCAGATAATCAGAAACAGCTAACCCTATGGGATTTTATCATAGCCTAATCTCCTCTGGTCCTACCTAGAAGACATAAGAAACCTTATGGGAAGTACACACAGTCTAACACCCCTGGTTCAACTTTAGCATAGACTCTCTAAGGAAGCATTCACCATCAATTCCCCCCTATAGTCTTGTATTAGTAACTAAAAGGTGATCTGGGAAATCACTTACTTCTCATTCCCCCTATAGCCCGTGTAGAGGAACTACAGACACTCTGAGTAAGCACTTACATCAATTCCCCTATGGTCTCACATCATAACACTAAAAACTGACCCTCTGGAGAATCCCTTGCATCCATTCTCCCTATGGTCTACTACACCAAGTTCACATGGCCTTGTGTAAGTCAAACGAGAACATCAATACATGGTAACCACAGTAAAACTCAAAGAACTACTTGGTTAAACAATCTATTGCATAACAGCATGTCAGATAAAACACTCCATTCTAAGAATACTAGGTATGTAAAACAAAGCAGAAGCGTAATAGGAAAAACTAGACCAAAGATTATAAATAAGTAAACATGGGCCAAACCTCCATAGAATGGAAAAATAAACCCTATTCACAACATATAACCTCTATACAAACAACCAAGTCATATCATTCAAACATTAGGGCCAAAAACATAAACATGAAATACCTCGTTTAAGGGTACTGGAAAATTTTGTACATGTAACTCAAAGACTAACTACAGGAAGGCACAAACCACCTACCTCGGTGTTTTAGGATCATTATACGTTAGCCTCAAGCCTTGAATTTCCTAAGAACACCGTATATCTACAAAAACTTTTAAAACATTTAAACAAAGATAAATCATGAAAGAGGAGGAATAGGTAAATGAATCTCTAGAAGAAGGAAGAGCTTATTGTGGTGATCCTAACTCAATTGACAGGGGTCGATTCGGAGAACAGATACTCAATTAGGGGCTCAGAGAATGATTGCGGATGTACGGATGCTCTTGGAGGAAGAAGTTAAAGAAGGAGCATGTTCTTTCTGTCAGACGCTACCTTGGTCCGTTTAATGAAAAAAAAAGTGCATGGCGTATACTTTATAAGTACACAGTGTGTATTTTATAAGTCCACAGCATGTACTTGCCTTCACCAGCCCCCGAATTAGGCAGTCTCTAGGTCACTTCACACGGTCATGTGCATGGTCGTTAAACAGTCATCATCCAACAACTGATGGTAATCAAGTACACGGCGTGTACTCAAAAAGTACACAGCGTGTACTTAATAAATTTCCAGAAATTCATTTTTTTCTTAAAAACACCAAAATATTGAAAACATACCTGAAAAAGAAGATCTGGGTTCTTAAAAACTTCCCCCCTTAAAGAAATTCATCCCCTAATTTCCCTAGTAAGGCGGTGTAGAAGAATATTACACGAAAATCTCCGACCACTAAGATCGTACATTGTCCTCACTCTCCCAAGTCTCATCTTGTATATTCTCGTGCTTCCATAGCACTTATAATAGAGTAACAGACCTGCCATAGAGAACCTTTTCACTTCGATCAACAATCCAGATATGGTTCTCCTCAAACTAGGCATCCACTTTTAACTCAACCTCCTCGGGTTGAAAAAAATGAGACGGGTCTGAGAACTAATGTCGAAACTGAGAAACGTGGAAGATGTCATGCATATTCTGGTACCTATGAGGTAACTACAACTGATAGGAAACCTGACCAACCCTCTCCAAAAAACTCAAACGGCTCGACGTACCTTGGCGAAAGCTTACCCAATCTCTTAATCCTCATGCACCTGAACCTCAGTGCAACACGTAGGAAAACCTAATCTTCTACCTCGAACTCCAGAGGTCTTCTTAGATGATCATCATAAGACTTATGTCGAGACTGTGTAGTAGTCATCCTCTTCTTAATCAACTTTATCTGTTATGTGGTCTTCTAGACAAGATGAGGTCCCAGCATAGCTATCTCTCCTACCTCCAGCCAACATAAGGGTGATCAGTATGGCCTATAAGGCGCCATCTGAATTGTTTCTTGAAAACTATTGTTGTAGGAAAACTCTAAAATAGGTATGTGTTTCTCCCAAGAACCTCAAAAATTCAGGATGCATGCTCGATGAGTATCCTCAAGCACCTGAATTGTACACTCAGACTGCCCATCTGCATGGGGATGGTAAGCTGTACTCAAATGTACCTGTGTACCCAAATCCTTCTATAATCCCTACCAGACCCGAGAAGTAAAATATGTGTCCCTGTCTGATATAATGGAGTGTGGAACCCTATGTAAATGTACATCCTTCCCAGCTCATCAACATGGAAGGTTTCCTTGATAGGAAAGAAGTGAGAAACCTTCATGAGTCTGTCAATGAAAACCCAAACTGCATCATTCCCTCGGGATGACCTTAGAAAACCTATCATGAAATCCATCAGGGCAGAATTCCACTTCCACTCGGGAATGGGAAACTACTGCAAAATCCATATTGGTCACTGATGCTCCGCCTTCACCTGCAGACAGGTGGAACAACTCATGACAAAACCAGAAACATCTCTCTTCATACATAGCCACCAATACTATCAGTGTAGACCACGATATATCTTGGTGACACCAGGAAGAACTTCCCAAAAATAGGAGTGAAAGTACCACATCAGCTCCTCTTGTATGTCTGCTGACACCCATATGCGCCATGAAAGGACAGATCTCATCCTCACCTATGGTCTATCCAGGAATAGGGTCCTCTCCTGACACACTTTCATGGATTACTAGGCCTTCATAATCTAATAGTTTCCTCATTCACACTCTGTCAAGAAGAGGAGAGATAATAGCTACAGAAGAAAGAAACATATGTCCTTGTCTGTCGTTCACCTCCAAATGCATCTTAGAGAACAGATCCATAAGCTACCACTCACTGCTAGCCTCATGAACTACCTGTACTTAAGTCCTCCTGCTCAACGCATCATCCACTGTGTTGCCTTGTAACACCCGAGACTTTTATGTTATATAAATCATCAAAGGAATCATTTTCTACACAACACTTGCTTGGATTTCTTTACACGCAATCGCGACCTTCCTCGATAGCTTGCGTTGTACGCAATACCGAGTTTCACTAAACGGCGATATGCTATTAAAATATTATTTAAAATAGCCGTTATGAATAGTAATAACCACTTTTTGAAATTTTATCTTTCAAAATGGACTTAATTCTTGGATTCGGAATACCGAAATTATCCTAGGGTGAAATTTTGGTAATTTTCTGAAAACTTTCAATTTTTGATGAATAGTGAAACCACTAAGTGGTAGGTTAAAAACTGAATTTTGCATAAAACTTAATTTTAC
Organism: Viscum album; assembly: GCA_963277665.1. Taxonomy (NCBI): domain Eukaryota; kingdom Viridiplantae; phylum Streptophyta; class Magnoliopsida; order Santalales; family Viscaceae; genus Viscum; species Viscum album. The sequence continues at coordinate 1,402,808,854 of OY728133.1, read as the reverse complement.
CGCTTCTGTGAATGGAATTTCGAAAATCCGACAGACACAGTTGATATCAGTATGTAAAATGTGGTTCAATTAGATAAAAATAATTTTTTGGTGAATAGTAACTTTTTACTTTTTTTACCGCGGTTAATAGTAAATAGGGTAACTAAGGGTAAATATGATATTACTATTACCCTAACACATGTCCTAATTCTATTGGATAAGTGTAATTCGACCAAAAACAACCTTATGAATATAATATGACCATTTAGGTCCACTTGGATTAGATTATGACATTTAATATTATTTTATTTAATGAATAGTTAAAACAGTTAAAATCAATGTTTAATAACTAAAACATTTTAAATATGGGTTTATACATAAGATAAATTCGATTATAAATATTACATAGAAAGCTAAAAAGATTTCCTACATAATGATATTTTATTTATAATTTATAGACTTTCAATAAATTAATTTATTTATGACACAACGATGATGCAGTAATTACCCTTTTAAGGAAATGTTAACATAATTGATGTTATAAATGCCCAAATAAATGTAATTTGAGACTTTTTATGAATTAAACTAATTTTCTAGGCTACTATGATATATTAGTGTTGATTTAATCAACTTGGTTCGAACATATAATTCTGTTATGACTTTCACAAAAATCATATATCAAATAGTGTCGAAATTGACACAAAATAGTTTTTAAATAAAATATTATATTCTTAATTGTTATTTTATTCCTAAAAATATAAGGTTCGGCCAAATGACTTAGATAAGGATATATATATTAATAATGAACAACTTGGGGTTCGTTTGGCATGTTATAGTAATTGTATTAACCATATAGTGTAAGAAAACAAAAAGACACGGTAAAAGATAAATTATTTAACTTAGAGTTAAATCTAATTGATAAGGTTAAAATAATAACCTAAACTTTTCTAAATCCTATTGGTTGATAGGATTTCGACCCATCCCCACTTTACCTTAGAAATAAGACCATTTGTAACCATTATAAACCGATTTTTACTTTAATATAAAATAATATTTTGAGATATTCCTAAGGTGCCCCTCTCCTCCCTTATAAAAGGGGACCTCCTCCCCCTCCTCCTCACACCAATTTGAGCACTCAATCTCGTCAAACCCCTACCAAAATCCCTTCTCCACTTCCCTAGAATAATCCTATATGTCCTGGTATTCCTCAAAGACCAATCTTAGTTCCCTATGTGGAGGATTCAAAGAGGCGTTTCAAAGAAGAGGTAATATCCATTACTGATCTTTTCAATTTCTTTCTTCTTCAACTCCTTCTTATTTAGTTTTTTCATGATAAAGTAATAACATCAGTATTAATTACATACTGATATGTTATTATAAATATAAAACAACCCTAATTCACCTTCTATCCATCCTACGGAAAAATGAAATCACCGCGCGTGCGTACGTACGGAATACCGTCTCCACGCTGTGGTGTAATCTATTTTTCACCATCACCTTACAAGGATGGGTATAATGGTGTAATGAGTAACTATATATGATTATTATAAATTTATATTGATACTGAAATAGTATAAATACACTTAAATACAATTCCACGATCATGGGAACAATATCATCGCTCGTGCGTACGTACGGAATACCGTCTCCACGATGTGATGCGACTCGTTCTACATGATCATCATTACATAGTAATTATATAAATGAATTGAATGAATAAATATGATATATGTTACACTAATAACATTCTGGATATAAGGTATCTGTAACCTTAAAATAAGAATAAGAATTTATTCGGCAAAACACGCATAAGAACAAAAGGCAATAAAGACCCGAGTAACAAGTAACAATGAAATATTACTAATAAGAAGCTAAGAATATGACCATATATGATATCATAACAATATGTATGATTCTGTAATAAGTCAATAACATTATTTAAACCATTATACAGGAGCTTCGGACATGTACAAAGCAAATCGGACCTAAGTTAAGGGAAATATCACAATCTCATTTTTATCCAAGATTGTTTATACTTTGGTATTTACTGGGGTGTATTTTATCATCCACATCCATGTTTACTCAATATGTAATATTATTTCCATCCACCTACAATATTTTAAATCCAATTTTACCCTTCGGTGAGTTTTTAGTAAAGGACATGAATGGAATCTTTTGTCGCTTTTCGTACGAGGTACTTTTTGACTTTTCCGACAAAAGTACGGGAAGAATGTTTTTTTAACTTATACGGCATGAATGGATTTTTAAAACATTATTTCTAAGAAGCTTACTTTACAAGTTTTCAAGTTTATTTTTAATCAACTTCTTTTAGTTTAGAATTGTATGACATGTTAAGAAAGGAAATGTATTTTTGAAGTACAAAGTATATTTTCCTCAAGAATGGAGTTCAAATGTTTTATCAAAATTATTTTCCATCTAAGATAATATAGGGTTCTGTTTTTATCCATATTATTAAATTGATTTGATTATGTTGTGATGGAATTATTTTTATGAAGTCATTTACATTATATGATTTGTTTTATGATGTCATGATGTTTCAAGAATCCCATTTTTGTTACATGTGTTATGCGATGATGTATGATTTATGATTATGTGTAACACATAAGAAAGGATTCATTATAAGATGGGTGGGACCTATATCTCCCACCAATGCATTGGGTAAAGATTTATATCTCATGAGATAGACCTGGCTGGAACGGAAGGTTATTTTAGTTCAGTGATACAGGACTGAAACGAGGAGTGAACTCGGTTCAGAAATGGACTTTGTCCGCTAAGATAGTCTTGGAAATGAGTCATGACTAATAAGAAATGATTTTCCATGATTATGTGTGCATGCCACAAAGTTTCAAGTTTTATGTTATAATTATGGGGATCTCATTTTCACTTCTATGATTTATTCCATGTTAAGATATTATGATCTCTTTTGCAGGTTATGGTTTTCAAAAAGATATGATATGATTTTTATTTCCTTTATTTTCCCTTGCTGAGCATTTGAGCTCACCCTTTTTTGTATGTTTTCTTTTCCCCAGGTCAGGAAGATGGATATTAAGTAGAATATGCTAAAAGGGACCCTAGATATGATGAAATAAATGGGAGACACTGTAGAAGATTTATGAACCAGTTGTTTATGTTTCCCAGTTTCTAAAGACACTATACCTATACGGTCCTTTGTGGTTTTGTCATATGTTGTAATAAGTGTGCTTCAATTTTGAAGTATTAACAATGTATGTAAAGTATGGGTTGTTATAGTTGGTATCAGAGGAAAGGTATAGTCAACCTTTGGAAACTAGGATGTGAAAGCCTTAGTAAGAACCCTAAGGATAAGTCTAAGCATAGAACACAATCTTAGTGTTTTAGAAATGGTCATGAATAACCTAGGATAATACCTTAAGCGTGAAAATTTTATTCTTGAATTATGTGGTTTTCCTATTATAATTAGTGTTGCTCACACTATTCTCCTTGGTTTTAGTCAATGGCTGGAACCCGAAGGAACCGTGTTAATGCGGAATGCGATGGGCAATGCAATGATTGTCCCCCTGAGCAACCAAATGATATGGGAGCTGGAATGAAAAATCTTATAGCCATGCTCACACAACTTTCTCAAGATATGAATCATGCAGGAGTTCCAAATGAGCAAAGGAAGGAGCAACATTCTATTGAATCCTTCATGAGGCAGCGTCCACCTTCTTTCAGCGAGTCTACTGATCCATTAGTTGCTAAACAATGGATTAGTACTACTGAAAAGATATTTTCAGTTCTTCAATGTTCTGAACATGATAAAGTCATCCTAGTAGTGTATCTTTTGGAAGGAGATGCTGATCAATGGTGGAATCTTATTAAGAATACGAGGAAAAGGGATGAAATTGAGTCCATGGAATGGGACGAGTTCAAGAACTTATTTTTCAATAAGTACTTCCCTCGTATTCTCTGAACAAAGATGGAGAAAGAGTTTCTTGAACTGAAGCAAAGGGGTGATGAATCTGTTGGTACCTATGAAGCAAATTTTACAAGACTTGCAAGGTACGCTTCTGGTATTATTATCCAACCTGAGAGTAAAATCGATCGATTCTTTAGTGGCTTAAAACCAAGTCTTCGAAGGGCATTATCCATAAAGGACTTCAATAGATACGAGGAAATCGTTCGATGTGCTCTCAAAGTCGAGATGGAGATTGGAGTAACCCATCAGTCATATGGGTTTGATAAGAATAGGAAAATGGAATTCAAAGGAAAATATAAAGAGCACACTGAAAAGAAGATGAGCTTTCCCTTATGCTCAAAGTGTGGAAAGAAACATGGAGGTAGTTTTCTTAAAGGGACAAGTAAATGTTTCAAATGTGGAAAGGAAGGTCATCGAGCATTTGAATGCCGCGATAATGGGAAGAAGATGTCTAATGATGCAAAAAAAGGAAGGGATACACAGAATGAACCTACTACACTTCAATGTTTCAAGTGCAAGGAGATGGGGCATTATTCCAATCAATTCCCAAATCCAAGGGTTGATGATGATGGTCGACGTCAATAAACTCTTATGGATAAAGAAAAAGGAAAGTCACATGCAATTTCTATCAGCGATGTGGAGTACGATAACGAAGTGGTGAAAGGTACACTTACCATCCACTCTAAAGTAGCAAATGTTTTATTTGATTCTGGATCCACCCACTCTTTTATTTTTGAAGAATTTTCTAAGGGTATCACCGTATTACCTCAACAATTAGATGTTGAGTTAGCTGTGACAACACCTAATGGCACATAAATCCCATCAAAAGTTTATAATTCTTCTCCAATTGACGTTTGTGGGAAAGTGCTTCCTGCAAATCTTGTGATCCTTCATTTAGTGGAATTCGATGTGATTCTTGGCATGGATTGGATTTCTTTATACGGAGCTCTTATCAATTGCCAAAGAAGGGAGGTCACATTTCATATTCCAGATCAATCTATGATCGTCTATCAATGAAAGGATGAATATAACCTTCCAGTGGAAATTTCTTCCATTTTATGGGTATTGATTCCACTAAATGAAGGTTATTTATCTCAAATGGTTGGTGAGAAACTCACAATTAAGAATATGCCCATCGTACGGGAGTTTGATGATGTCTTTCCAGAGGAATTACCGGGTCTTCCACCAAATCGTGAAGTTGAGTTTTCAATAGAACTCGTACCGGGTGCTTTGCCTATTTCAAAGACACCTTATAGAATGGCCCCAATTGAGTTGGAGGAATTGAAGAAGCAACTCCAAGAGAATCTTGATAAGGGATTCATAGGCCCTAGTGCGTCACCTTAAGGATCACCTGTTCTATTTGTTAAGAATAAAGATGGATCAATGAGACTCTGTATTGATTATCGAGAACTTAACAAGATCACTATCAAGAACAAATATCCTCTCCCACGCATTGATGACTTATTTGACCAACTACGCGGAGCTCAATACTTTTCCAAGATTGATCTTCGTTCAGGGTATCATCAATTAAGGGTCAAAAGGGAGGATATACCAAAGACGGCTTTCCGTACAAGGTATGGACATTATGAATTTATAGTGATGCCATTTGGTCTTACTAATGCCCCTGCTATCTTCATGGATCTAATGAATAGAGTCTTTAGATACTATCTTGATCAATTTGTGGTAGTATTTATAGACGATATTCTTGTCTATTAAAAGAGAAAGGAAGAGAATGAATATCACTTGAGAATTATATTGAAGACCCTGAGAAAGGAGAAGCTTTATGCCAAATTTACCAAGTGTGAATTTTGGCTTAAAAAAGTTGCATTTTTGGGTCACATAATCTCAAAAGAGGGGATATCTGTGGATCCAGCAAAAACAGAGGTTATCGAAAGATGGTCGAGACCAACAACAATAACTGAGATCCGAAGTTTTCTTGGTTTGGCTGGATATTATCAACGTTTTGTGAAAGATTTTTCACGATTATCTAATCCACTCACCAAGTTGACTCAGAAAGGAGTTAAGTTTGTTTGGACAGAGGAATGTGAAGAGAATTTCAAGGAGTTGAAAAGAAGGTTATCCAGTGCACCTGTGCTCACACTGCCTTGTAGTGGAGAAAGGTTTGTGATCTATAGTGATGCATCCAAGAAGGGATTGGGGTGTGTTCTTATGCAAAATGATATTGTGATAGCTTATGCCTCACGACAGTTGAAAATACATGAGCAAAATTACCCAACTCGTGATTTGGAGTTAGCTGCAGTAATCTTTGCATTAAAGATTTGGAGGCATTACCTTTATGGTGAAAGGTGTGATATTTATACTGATCATAAAAGTTTAAAGTATATTTTCACAAAAAAGGAGCTGAATATGCATCAATGAAGATGGTTGGAGCTGATTAAGGATTATGACTGCTCAATCCATTACCACCCTGGGAAAGCAAAAAAGGTGGAAGATGCATTAAGTCTACAAGACCATGATAGTTTATCCATGATGAGGATCACAAAAGATCCAATACTTATGGATTTACAAAGGATGGATTTGGAATTATAATGGAAGGGGGAAAATATTATCTTTCTCAAATGAATGTTTAACCATCTATACATGTGAATATTAAAGAGGCACAGAAAGAAGATGTCGAGTTACAAAAGAAGGTGAGAAATGTTCCTGAATTCAACCTTGATTGTGATGGGATAATAAAGTTCAGGAATCGGGTTTGTGTTCCTCCCATCCCTGAATTAAAGAAGGAGCTGCTGGATGAGGCTCATAGTTCTTCATTCTCTATTCATCCTAGAAGCATGAATATGTATAGGGACCTGAAAGAGTACTTCTGGTGGGATGGCATGAAAAGAGATGTTGCTGAATATGTCTCCCGATGCTTGGATTGTCAACAAGTTAAAGCTAAGAGATAGAAGTCTAAGGGGATGTTACAACCATTACCCATACCCGAATGGAAATGGGAAAATATCACTATGGACTTTGTCACAGGACTTCCTAAAACATCCAAATGCAATAATGCTATCTGGGTCATAGTTGATTGTCTTACAAAGTCTGCACACTTCATTTCTATTAGATAGGATTTCTCTCTGGATCAGCTTGCCAGGATATATGTAAAGGAAGTGGTAAGATTGCATGGAGTATCACTTTCTATTATATCTGATCGGGATCCGAGATTTACCTCGAAGTTCTGGCGAAGTCTTCAGCATACTCTGGATACAGAGTTGAGTTTCAGCACTGCTTATCATCCTCAGACAGACGGTCAGTCTGAGAGAACAATTCAAACCCTAGAAGATATGTTGAGAGCTTGCTCTATGGATTTCAAAGGAGGTTGGGATCAACACCTACCTTTGGTGGAATTTTCTTATAATAATAGCTTTCACTCCAATATTCAGACGGCTCCTTATGAAGCTCTCTATGGAAAGAAATGCAGGACTCCAACTTACTAGGAAGAAGTTGGGGAAAGAAAGCTATTAGGACCTGATCTCGTTGATGAAATGGCAGAAAAGGTCAGATCTATTCAACAACACATAAGCACAGCTCAGAGTCGACAGAAAAGTTATGCCGACAACCGAAGAAAAGACCTAGAGTTTGAAGTGGGCGATAAAGTGTTCTTATGGATATCTCCCTGGAAGAGAATCATGAGATTTGGAAAGAAGGGGAAGTTGAGCCCTAGATATATCGGTCCTTTAGAAATACTGGATCTTGTTGGGAAGGTAGCTTACCGATTGGCACTTCCACCGAATATCTCTCAAGTTCACGATGTGTTCCATGTATCTCTCCTGAGAAAGTACATACCTGATCCTTCACATGTACTCAGCTCAGAAGTTGTACCGCTGGAGAAAGATCTTTCTTATGAAGAACAACCGATAGAGATTCTGGATCGTAGCGAAAAAGTCCTACGAAACAAGACCACTCGATTGGTGAAAGTTTTATGGAGGAACCACCAACTTGAAGAAGCTACATGGGAGCTTGAGGATATGATGATGGAGAAGTATCCTCATCTGTTTGTTACAAAGTGACGAATTTCAAGGGAGAAATTCTTTTTAAGGGGGGTATAATGTAACACCCGAGACTTTTATGTTATATAAATCATCAAAGGAATCTTTTTCTACACAACACTTGCTTGGCTTGCTTTACACGCAATCGCAACCTTCCTCGGTAGCTTGCGTTGTACGCAATACCGAGTTTCACTAAACGGCGATATGCTATTAAAATATTATTTAAAATAGCCATTATGAATAGTAATAACCACTTTTTGAAATTTTATATTTCAAAATGGACTTCATTCTTGGATTCGGAATACCGAAATTATCCTAGGGTGAAATTTTGGTAATTTTCTGAAAACTTTCAATTTTTGATGAATAGTGAAACCACTAAGTGGTAGGTTAAAAACTGAATTTTGCATAAAACATAATTTTACCGCTTCTGTGAATGGAATTTCGAAAATCTGATAGACACAGTTGATATCAGTAAGTAAAATGTGGTTCAATGAGATAAAAATAATTTTTTTGTTGAATAGTAACTTTTTACTTTTTTTACCGCGGTTAATAGTAAATAGGGTAACTAAGGGTAAATATGATATTACTATTACCCTAACACATGTCATAATTCTATTGGATAAGTTTAATTCGACCAAAAACAACCTTATTAATATAATATGACCATTTAGGTCCACTTGGATTAGATTATGACATTTAATATTATTTTATTTAATGAATAGTTAAAACAGTTAAAATCAAAGATTAATAACTAAAACATTTTTAATATGGGTTTATACATAAGATAAATTAGATTATAAATATTCATTAGAAAGCTAAAAATATTTCCTACATAATGATATTTTATTTATAATTTTTACACTTTAAATAAATTAATTTATTTATGACACAACGATGATGCAGTAATTACCCTTCTAAGGAAATGTTAACATAATTGATGTTATAAATGACCAAATAAATGTAATTTGAGACTTTTTATGAATTAAACTAATTTTCTAGGTTACTATGATATATTAGTGTTGATTGAATCAACTTGGTTCGAACATATAATTCTGTTATGACTCTCACAAAAATCATATATCAAATAGTGTCAAAATTGACACAAAATAGTTATTAAATCAAATATTATATTATTAATTGTTATTTTATTCCTAAAAATCTAATGTTCGGCCAAATGACTTAGATAAGGATATATATATTAATAATAAACAACTTGGGGTTCGTTTGGCATGTTATAGTAAGTGTATTAACCATATAGTGTAAGAAAACAAAAAGACACGGTAAAAGTTAAATTATTTAACTTAGAGTTAAATCTAATTGATAAGGTTAAAATAATAACCTAAACTTGTCTAAATCCTATTGGTTGATAGTATTTCGACCCATCCCCACTTTACCTTAGAAATAAGACCCTTTGGAACCATTATAAACCGATTTTGACTTTAATATAAAATAATATTTTGAGATATTCTTAAGGTGCCCCTCTCCTCCCTTATAAAAGGGGACCTCCTCCCCCTCCTCCTCACACCAATTTGAGCACTCAAGCTCGGCCAACCCCTGACAAAATCCCTTCTCCACTTCCCTAGAATAATCCTAGAGGTCCTGGTCTTCTTCAAAGACCAATCTTAGTTCCCTAAGTGGAGGATTCAAAGAGGCGTTTCAAAGAAGAGGTAATATCCATTACCGATCTTTTCAATTTCTTTCTTCTTCAACTTCTTCTTCTTTAGTTTTTTCATGATAAAGTAATAAAATCAGTATTACTTACATACTGATATGTTATTATAATTATGAAACAACCCTAATTCACCTTCTATCCATCCTATGGAAAAATGAAATCACCGCGCGTGCGTACGTACGGAATACTGTCTCCACACCGTGGTGTAATCTATTTTCCACCATCACCTTACAAGGATGGGTATAATGGTGTAATGAGTAACTATATATGATTATTATAATGTGATATTGATACTGAAATAGTATAAATACACTTAAATACAATTCGACGATCATGGGAACAATATCATCGCTCGTGCGTACGTACGGAATACCGTCTCCACGATGTGATGCGACTCGTTCTACATGATCATCATTAAATAGTAATTATATAAATGCATTTAATGAATAAATATGATATATGTTACACTAATAACATTCTGGATATAAGTTATCTATAACCTTAAAATAATAATAAGAATTTATTCGGAAAAACACGCATAAGAACAAAAGGAAATAAAGACCCGAGTAACAAGTAACAATGAAATATTACTAATAAGAAGTTAAGAATATGACCATATATGATATCATATCAACATTTATGATTATGGAATAAGTCAATAACATTATTTAAACCATTATACAGGAGCTTCGGACACGTACAAAGCAAATTGGTCCTAAGGTAAGGGAAATATCACAATCTCATTTTTATCCGAGATTATTTATACTTTGGTATTTATTGGGGTGTATTTTATCATCCACATCCATGTTTACTCAATATTTAATATTATTTACATCCACCTACAATTGTTTAAATCCAATTTTACCCTTCGTTGAGTTTTTAGTAAAGGATATGAAAGGAATCTTTTGTCGTTTTTCGTACGAGGTACTTTTTGACTTTTCCGACAAAAGTACGGGAAGAATGTCTTTTTTTAACTTATACGGCATGAATGGATTTTTAAAACATTATTTACAAGAAGCTTCCTTTACAAGTTTTCAAGTTTATTTTTAATCAACTTCTTTTAGTTTAGAATTGTATGATATGTTAAGAAAGGAAATGTATTTTTGAAGTAGAAAGGATAGTTTCCTCAAGAATGGAGTTCAAATGTTTTATCAAAATTATTTTCCATATAAGATAATATAGGGTTCTGTTTTTATCCCTATTATTACATTGATTTGATTATGTTATGAGGGAATTATTTTTATGAAGTCATTTACCTTATATGATTTGTTTTATGATGTCATGATGTTTCAAGAATCCCATTTTTGTTACATGTGTTATGCGATGATGTATGATTTATGATTATGTGGAACACATAAGAAAGGATTCATTATAAGATGGGTGGGACCTATATCTCCCTCCAATGCATTGGGTAAAGATTTATATCTCATGAGATTGACATGGCTGGAACGGAAGGTTATTTCGGTTCAGTGATACAGGACTGAAATGAGGAGTGAACTCAGTTCAGAAATGTACTTTTTCCACTAAGATAATCTTGGCAATGAGTCATGACTAACAAGAAATGATTTTCCATGATTATGTGTGCATGCCACAAAGTTTCAAGTTTTATGTTATGATTATGGGGATCTCATTTTCACTTCTATGATTTATTCCATGTTAATATATTATGATCTCTTTTGCAGGTTTTGATTTTCAAAAAGATATGATATGATTTTTATTTCCTTTATTTTCCCTTGCTGAGCATTTGAGCTCACCATTTTTTGTATGTTTTCTTTTCCCCAGGTCAGGAAGATGGATATTAAGTAGAATATGCTAAAAGGGACCCTAGATATGATGAAATAAATGGGAGACACTGTAGAAGATTTATGAACCAGTTGTTTATGTTTCCCAGTTTCTAAAGACACTATACATATACGGTCCTTTGTGGTTTTGTCATATGTTGTAATAAGTGTGCTTCAATTTTGAAGTATTAACATTGTATGTAAAGTATGGGTCGTTATATGCCTTTTCCAGGCATATAGGTAATATCAAAGTCAAAGGACTGAAGGTACTCAACCCACCTTCACTGTCTCAAATTGAGGTCATGTTGATTGAAGATATACTTGAGACTTTTGTGGTTGGTGAAAACCACAAAATTATCTATGAGAAGATAATGTATCCAATAGAGTAAATCATGAACAACTGCAGCTACATTGAGGTCGTATGTCGGGTAATTCCTCTCATGTGGCCTCAACTGCTGAGACCCGTATGCAATGACTCTTTCCCCATACATAATCACATCTCCCAAACAAATACCTGAAGCATCATAGTAAATAGTATATCTCTTACCCAGCTCCGGAAATACTAGTATTAGTGTTGAAGTCAACCTTCCTTTTAGATCTTCAAAGGATGACTCACAAGAATCTGACCACAATAACTTCGCACCCTTCTTAGTCAGCCCCGTTAGTGGTGCTGTTAAGTTTGAAAATTCCTCTATGAAGCATCTATAGTATCTATCCAGCCCTAGAAAACTCCATACCTCAAATACGTTCTTTGGATGCTCCAAGGATACTATTGTTCTCACTTTCTCTGGGTCTACTAATACTCCTGCCTTCGAGATAACATGACCCAAAAAGTGAATCTGGTCCATTCAAAAGTGTTATTTTGAGAGCTTACCATATAACTAATGCACTCTAGGTGTATTCAAAATGATCTCAAGATGAGCAGCATGGTCATGTTGAATGTGAGAGTACACCAAGATTTCATCCACGAAGACTAGCCTAAAAGAATCCAAGTATGGATGGAACACTCGGTTCATCAATTCCAAGAAAAATGCAGGCATGTTTGTGAGGCCGAACGTCATAACAAAATACTCATATAGACTATACCTACTTTGAAAGGTTGTAAGGGGTATATCAGATGGTCTAATGCGCAAATAATGAAAACTGGATCTCAATTCAATCTTCAAGAACACTTGGGCTCCTCGAAGATGATCAAAGATATCATCAATCCTCAGCATGGTATATCGGTTCTTGACCGTCAACTGGTTCAACTTCTGATAATCCACACAACATATAAGGGTACCATCTGTCTTCTTCACAAACAGGAAAATCGAACCCCAAGGAGAAGTAATAGTTTGGATAAAACCCTTTTCCTGCAACTCCTCCAACTCCTTCTTGAGCTCCTACAACTCTGGTGTAGCCATCCTATAATGAGGAATGGACACCAGTGTCGCTCCTAAAACAAGCTCAATAGAAAAGTCCACCTCTTGTTTTGGAGTAAAACCTAAAAATTCCTCTGGAAATATGTCCTTGAAATGATCCACCACTAGGAGAAAGTCCATCTTTTAAGTCCCCTGGTAATCCAGATATAGAATAGCAATCTGGGTTGTAACTCCTCCAAACCCATGATACTCGGGTCTTACTCTGCTCGCTTGGACATCCCATTCTCCCTTATGAAGAAACAATCTACCCTTTGGTGATGTGAAACTCACTCTACGGTGATAGTAGTCAACAACAACTTGAAAGGGAAATAACCAGTCTATTATGAGAATGACGTCATAGCATGTCATCTCTAAAACATAGAGGTCCCATAAGAAGTGACACCCACCAACCTCAATAGGGAACACTTTGCACTGTCGTACACTAATCATTATAGTCCTCAATGGAGTGTCTAACGTCAAGATATCTGCAGAAGAAAATATACTGAGCTCAAGAATCTCCACAACAGCAATTGATATAAAGTTATGGGAAGCTCCTGTATTGAAAAGAGCATAAGCTAAAACTGAGGAAACAATAATTGTACCTCGAACTAAAGAGGTTTTAGGATCCTTCTCCGGGTGGGTCTGCTCCACTACAAATGTTTGGCCTATACCGCAGCCCTACGACCCTGCCTGGCCACTTTGAGCTGATCCACCCTGTTGTCGTTGAAGGCCGAGAGACTAAATACCATGGCTACGACCTCCACCTCTAATGCCCCGACCCCAGTTACCCAAAGTCGGTGCATTATTACATAACATTGGCATGATCACAAAAAATCAAGTCTCAAAATATTTATTAGTTTAGTAGCTTTTGAATCACTAGATACATTCATAAAGGTTACATTACATCATAAAGTGAAAACTACAACAACATCTTGTCTCCACACTCATATCCCCTTATATTATCCATGTAGGTCATTCATAAAATACTTCATCACATCCTGGGAAAAAATAAAACATTGAAAGGGGTGAGCTCAGATTCTTAGTAAGGATAACAATATAGTGGAAACTTTCATAAATAAACATAAACATTTAAGGAAATGTATAACTAAAACAAAAGCCTTTTAAACTTGAACTTCAGAATAATATGGAAAAGATAAAATGAAATAATTCCATTTACATATTCACATGGATATTCTACTAGTCTAATAATCACATGCAATATTAATAACCACTTTCATAATGATGGAATGCACAATTCCAGACTATCATAACCACATAGTCAAGGCCTTATACCAAGACTACAAATAAGATTTTGTCAAGGCCTTATGCCAAGACACTAGTTTGTCTCATTAGACCTACCGATGAATCGAGGAGCTATAGCGGGCTCCACCCGTCTTTTATTAAGTCCAATTCATTCCTCATATGAATAGGTTTAAACATAACATAAACATTCGTATTAAAACTAGCATATGAAATGTAAATACTTTCTCCATAAACCATTAATGGTATAAAAACAACACATCCACATTCAAACATATCACAAAACCTTCAATACTATATGGAAGTTTTGTATAATAAATCAACTTCAAATAAGCTTAAAATCCATCAAAGGATGTTGACATAGATGAAATCAAAACTATTTGAGAGAAATATCTCTTTTTTGAAATCATTTAAAAGTTACATAATTATAAAATAAAACATTTACTTTTAAAATATTATTATAAGCTTGTAAGGGAAGCTTCGACGATTCTATAAGGGCAGAAAATAGCCACACCCACCATATAAGTTAAAAATGACATTCTTACCTTAATTCTCTCGAAAAGGTTAAAAAGGACCTTGTTTGGGAAATGACAGAAATATTTCTTTATAAACTTCTTATAAAAAGTCAACAAGGGTATAAATGACTTTAACCCATAGTCTGTAAAATAGTAATAATGATATGAAATACATTTTTAAGAAACATGGATGTGGATGATAAAGAGGTCCCAGTAAATAATTACGTATAAACAACCTCGGATAATGAAGAGATCGTCAAATAAACCATTACCTTGTACTTTTCCTTAGTAGATGGTAGGTTAACCTCCAGTATAATGGTGAAATAATTGTTATTAAATTATACAAGAATCATTTAAATTAATATGATATCATATATGATCTTTTAATATTGCTTTGTTAATAATATCTTAGTATTATCATTGTTTCGGGTGTTAACTTACTCATTTTATTTTATATGTTTTGTTACATAAGCCGTGTTTGTTATGGATAGGTTGTATATTATTCATATCAATAATGATATCATGTCTTTAAAAATTATTTTTATTCATCAAATTAAATTTAGTCTTGAATGGATACGATGGGGAATGAATCTCATCGCATTCGTGGAGACGGTAATCTGTACATATGCACGTGCGACAATATCATTGTTTTGATATTAAAATAACATATAATTGGATAGTATATAATATATAAAGAATCATTATCATTTTATATTTATTATTTACATCAATTAAACATCATTATCATACCCATCCAAATAATATTGTTTTGAATAACAATTACACCATGACGTGGAGATGGTAAGTCGTACGTACGCACGTATGGTGACATGTCATTCAAAGGATGGATAGAAAACTGAATATGGTTGTACCATATTTATAATAAAACCACATTATATATAAGATACTGGATTTACTATTTTATAATGGAAGTAACAATTAATGAAGAAGTTGAAGAAGAAAGGAACCAGAAAGAGGGTGGTGAAAACATTACCTCTCTTCAGGTTCTTCCTTTTGATTTGATCAAAAGGGATCCTTAGGTTGAATTTATAATCAAACTAAGGACTCTAGGTTGAAGTGAGGGAATTTGGTAGGATATTTGGGAAGGGTTTGGCCGATCCAAATGGCTTTTCAGGTATGAATTAGAGATAAGGGGGAGTGTCCTTTTATAAGAGGGGTGAGGGGAACCATTGGAAAAGCTAAAAATATTATTTTATAATAAATTTATATTCGGTTTCTAATGGCTCCAAAATTATTTATTTCGAGTTTAAGGTGGTGAGGGGTCATAAAAAACTCAAAAAATAGGTTTTAGATAGGATTAGGTCACTTTATTAACATTATATTTTAGTTTTAACTCTTAGTTAATTAGTTTGACATTAATCATGTCTCTTTTTATTTTTATATTATATGGTTAATAAACTTACTATAAACTTTCAAGCGACCCCCAAGTGGTCCATTAATGATACACCTATCATTATATAAGTCTTTTGGCCGAACCTTAGATTTTTAGGAATATAATGTGAATTAATAATATAATATTTGTTTTAAAAACTCTTTTATGTCAATTTTGACACTATTTGGTATTTTGTTTTTTCTAAATTTATAACAGAATTATTACTTCTGAAAAAATTAATCTAACCAACCCTAAAATGTTATATTAACCTATAAAGTTAGTTTAATTCATAAAAAATCTCAAATTACATTTATTTTGATATTTATAATATCAATTATTTAAATATTTCATTAATTAGGTCATTACTGCATCACCAATATTTCATAAATAAATTACATTATTTAATGTCTAAAAATTATTAATAAAATATCATTATTTAGGAAATATTTCTAGATTTATAATGAATATTTATAATCTAATTTATCTTATGTATAACTCTATATTAATAATTTTTTAGTAATTAAACTTTGATTTTAACTCTTTTAACTCTTCTTTGAATTAAATAATAATAAATGTCCTAATCTAATAAAAGTGGACCTAAATGATAATATTTTATTCCTAAGGTTGTTTTTGGTTGATATAAACTTTTACAATAGAATTAGGACATGTCTTAGGGTAATATTAATATCATTTTTACCCTTAATTACACTTTACTTTTAATCGTGGTAAATAAAAGTAAAAGGTTATTATTCACCAAAAATTATTTTTATCCTATTGAACCACATTTTACTCCTTGATATTAACCATGTATCTTGAATTTTCGAAATTCCACTCACAAAAGTAGTAAAATTATGTTTTATGTGAATTTAAAAATTCTCCTAGGAGATAGGTAAAAGACAGTGAAAAGTTCTATAAAATTGCTATATATCTAAAATTATTATAAACCAACTCCAATGAATTACGTTGAACTTATATAGGTATTATGTATCTATTTTGACCTAAAATAAATTTAAATAAAATAAATAAATATTTAAATAAAAATTCGGTTTTAAACTATAACTCAGTGTTTTTTCACTATTCATCAAAAATTGAAAGTTTTTCGAAAAATACCAAAAATTCACCCTAGGATAATTTCGATATTCCGAATCCAAAAATGAAGTTCATTTTGAAAGATAAAATTTATAAAATTTCAAAAAGTGGGTATTACTATTCATAACGGCTAGTTTGATTGGTCACGGTGTGTTAGAATCTCAAAGTTGCGTACAAGGCAAGCTATTGCATTATTCAAAGGGAAAAGTATCATGGAAGCTTGGGGTGTTACACCACCTCTGCCTGAATGGATAGAAGAACTCTGGTTCCCAAACTGATGATAAACTAGTGGCGCTTCTCCTGTACGAGGATTCTAGAAGAACCCCTTATCACCAGATGCTGGTGAGAAGATATGACAAAAGCATTGAAGGTGACCCATCTTGCCGCAAGATCGGCACCCCAATGGGTCTCTTGGGTAATGTGGCCTCATATTCCTTAACTTCCCGCATTTTTAGAACACCACCTTGCTACCAAAATAAGTGTCTCTCCTCCTTCGATCACCATGTGAAGACCCCCAGTGGCACTTCCTGCTGTCAGTTGGAGGGATACTAACTCCGGATGTCGAACCTCCCTAGCTCACAACTCAATAATCCCTCAAATTTCGCTCTGTGATCAGTGTATGGTTGACTATAGAAGTGATGGAAGTCAACCTGAAAATGTTCACATGAGATCATATGTCATGCCTGAGACCATCCTCAAACTTCCTTGCTAGAAATAACTCATCACCTTCTAGAATATGTGTGAAGTGCTGCAACTTAGTGAAGCGAGAGGAATGCTCTATAACATAAAGAGTACCCTGCTCCAGACTCATGAACTCTTAGGACCGATCGGCCCTCAAAGTCTCCAGGTAGAAGTATTCATAGAAGGCACACTAGAACTCATCCCACACTATAACATGCTAGCATCCCCACTATGATATCACATCCCACCATCTCTTGTAGGAATATCGAAGCATGTACATAGAAAGCTTCACCCTCCTATCTGGAGGTGTCTCCAAATGCTCGAAGATAGAAAGCATGGCATCCAACCATGACTCTATAGCCTGAGGTCCTCCTTCCCCGGAGAAAGTGGGAGGATGCTGCAACTGAAAGACCTGTGTCAACTCTTCCATGGATAGGGCAGGAATCGATACTCCACGGAAGGTCTGCATGAACCTCATAAGGCCATCTTGGAACTGTGCATCAACACCTGTGTCGAGAAAGATGTATGGTGCTAAGACTACCACAACTGGATGATCTGCTAGAATATTTTGACCGGCCATGTCTAGTGTCTGATCATTGCCCTGTAACTGGCATACAACCAGAGGATGTCTCAGTGGCATGACTATATAAGGTCAAGCGCACACCATAGATCAAGATTAACAGGGACAAAAACTTAGAAGTTTGAGAAGGAAAAAAGAGAAATAAATCATTCATGTTGTTTTTCCAAAACATGCATACATGGCATGTATAATGACTACACGGTGTGTTCCCTTAATCCTTCACATTAGTTTGGGCTTTTTCCAACCCAGGTCATGTAACACCCCATACACACGACGTGTTGTCCTAAAACACGGTGTGTACTTGAATCTCCTTTCCCATCCCGAGTTATTCTACACAGTTAAGCCACACGGTTCTCCTAGAAAAGACTACACGGCATGTTAGTGCCAGACACAGTGTGTACTATATGAACTTCATCAACCCATGTTGTTAGTCACACGGCCGATTACATGTATCTCCTTTATCCTATTATTAACACCTCATTGAGCCACTTAATACAAAAAAATCCTTCCAAAATATCTTATAAAATTATCGATAAAAAAATTAGAGGTTTTTTAATTTTTAAAATACTTAATGAAGGGTCCTTAAGAAGAGATCCAAAGGGTGTTTTTCAAAGAAGAGGTAATTGTCTTCACTAAATAATTTTATATTTATTTCTACTTCTAAATCCTATAAATATTATTAACCATATTAAAATTATTAAATAAATATAATTATATTAAATAAATTATATTATTTTAATGACACACACATTTTATACATTTTTTCATCTTATGAGAAACTATAACTTCATCCATGCGTATGTGTAGGCTATCAGATCAATTAAGTGATGTAATTCATTTTTAATCACCATATTGTATGAATTATTATTAATGTTTAAATAATGAATAAATATTATAATTATAACATTTTTAATATTATAAATATTATGAAACCATGACTTAGGTGAATGGACCCGAACTGTTGATCCGAAACATGAATGGAAAACAAACGAATTTTCACAATAATGTTGATTTTAGTAAAGAATAGTTAATAAATTGGTAATTTGAAGTTATGATGGATTATTATATTATAATAAAATTAATAATATGTAAATTGTATATATTTATAATAAATATAAATTTATTATACATTAACTTAAGAGAGTGTAAGAAGAAATTCATGACCTTAGGTAAGGGTTTATGTTGCAATCTCATTTTTAATCGGGATTGTTTTTCTTGAATATAATTTGGGGTAATTATATTATATTAATCTCTTAAAAAAATATATTTTATTACACTTTTAGATTTTTTATGTTTTTCTTTCACTTTACTCTTTTTGGAACTTAAATTGACCAAGAAAAAGTTTTTAAGAAAAGCCAATCTTATTTACTCTTTAGTTGATAAACTTTTTCTTCTCTGTCCATGATCATTAAAATGTTTCAAGAAATATATTTCATATAATATAATGATTATTTAATGTTAAAACATATTTTAATTTATTTTTAAATGATTAAAAATTAATTTTTATAATGTTTTCCAAAAAGGTTATTTGTGTATTTTTTTAAAAAGTTTTAAAGGAATCTTTTTTTTAACATTTACCACATGAATGAAATTTCCCACTGTTAAGTAATTATTTTATTTTAATATCTATTTATAATTTCCCATTGTTATTTTATAATAATATTTTTTTAATATTCTATAATTTTTTAGTTTTTAATAACACTGAAATAAAACATATATTTTCCCAGTTTTCAAGGAAATATTCAACTGATATTTTAAAGGTATTTTTCATCTATATCAGCATCTTCTAAAATTTATAATGATTAATTGGGGATGTTATGTAATTATATAATCCATGTTATTTCTCTATATGTCTTATGATTATATGATTATAAAAGTTTTATGAAACCCATTTCTTTTCCACAAGTTATGATGTGATGGGATGATGAATACTTCTATGATTTTATAGAACACATATGTACAATATTCATTATGTGATGGATGGTTTTGTTAAACCCATCAAATAAAACGGGTAATGATTGGTATATCATGAAATAAAATGAAATAGTATGGAGAGTGGACCCATTGTAAGGCTGAGAAAAGTTTTGGGAGTGAGCCCAATCCATTACAAGACTTTGTCTACTATGTGATGATGGTCCTAGAAGTGATAATTGACTAATGAAATAATTTTTTATGATTACGATAATTCCAAAATTCTTATGGCGTGTTGTTATGATTATGATATTCTCTATTGGATAATGATTTATTAATGACGATTTCTCGCTCTTATAACTTATGTATTTTGAAATGTCAAATATTTATGACATGGCACATGATTTATGATCTATGAATAATTGGGTATGAAATTTTTAAGATATGATAATTCTCTTATACCCTTATTATTGTCTCATGTTTTCCCCATAATTTCAATCCCGAATTTGGTGCCATAAACACATATTTTATATACTCACTTTGATTCTAGTAGTAAAATACTAGATATAACTGCTAATAATTTAAAAGATCAATCAAGATTATTGATTCATTTATATATTATTAATATTTTATATTTTTTACCTTTAGATAATTAAAACACATAAAAAAGTAATAAATCCCATATTTTTTTTCATGTAGTTATTTTTTCCCTCTATATAAAAACTACTTAATCAATAATTAGTCTCAAAACCCTCCGATAGATTCTTCTGAACATGTTGTCCTTATAAAAATATCATGTATACTGCATTTCTTTATAAATTGGGGAAATGGAAACATAAAAATGGGTGAGATCAAACATTTAGTAAGTGAAAACATACAACTGAGTCAATCATGGAATAAATGTTGAGTAATTATTATGGAATGAATAAGTAGAAAACAGAAATCTATAGTCAAATTGAAACTGAGAGTATTATATATCCATAAAATAAATAAAAACCTAGATATCAATAATAATTATCTCATAATTATGGAATTAATAATTCCAAACATCAAAAACCAACTATTAAGGCCTTGTTCCAAGAAACTATCTTATTATGGGAAGAGGTATACACCAAAATCTAATCTATTTTATTTCACGATACCTATGAATGCATCAAGGGGATATAAAATTTCAGGCCCCACCCATCCCAAAATTAAATCCAATTAATTTTTCATAAGAATTAACAATACTTTTAAAACCAGTCACTAATTAACCTATTTATACATAAAAAAATGGCTATCTATATAATGAAGAATACAGAATATCAATAAATAGTGAACTTATATTTCTAGTCAATAATTATCAATGATTCCAATACTTTCCCCATGTTAACAAAAGGGGTGACATGATCATAACCCATATAGAGGAATAAATTGGATCGCTAAAAAACATAGTCAAATTTATAATTATCATCTATATTGGAATAACAAAATAAAAAATTACAATACTTTTTCATATGTTAATAGAATAATATTATTTCTATGTGAACATCATCCAATATTAATTATATAAAATGTAATATTCAAATCATATAAAGCAACAAGAGTATGGATAGGTCAATACTAGAATAATAATATCATAATCCATCAAGATAATTAATTTGGATGGTTTTAAAAGAACATAAATCTAGTGTAACTAAAGAAACATGTAAGATTGTTTATGTTAATTAGAACATCCTTGAAATATAATGCTTCAAATGGTATCACAAAATAAGGGATCAAGAATAAAAAAATTTGATACCATAAGATTAATCCCAAAATGATAACATAAATATATCATGAAAAAATACCATTAGGGTAAATAATTTTTAAAATTATAAGAGAAATGGAAGTGATAATTTAAAATATATTTTAGCAATATTATTTTTTACATTGATGTAAAATAAAAATTAACATGTTTCTTTCATAGGAAAATTTTGTAAAGGTGAGATGAATTTTTTTGAAAATATTTAATTTTAAAAATAATATTACAAAAAGGATCTTTAAAAATATATAAACTTTATCTAAGATAAATTATGATAAGAAGATTAAACATATGAAAGGGAAATGAAACACATTTTTAATATTATGAAAAAATCATTTTTTGAAACCCATATTGTAAAAATAGATATAAAAATTTATTTGTTTTAAAACATAATTTTCAAAACTATCAATATAAAATATTATATATTAAATTATTAGGGTAGTATATCCCTATAATATAAAAAATTTCATGATGAAACAATATAACTCAAGGAAAAGAGACTTGAGTCTTTAATATTCCTTATGGGGAACATACTCTATGAAGCATGAAACATTATAAAATTGTTTTATATGGTAAAAATATAAATAATGATAGAATACCACATAATAAAATCAAAGGGAAAAATTTACCCTACTTATATAAATTAAGTTCAAGTGAATGATCATAACTCAATGAACAAAATTTGAGTTACCAAAAACTCTTATTACTGGGGTAACATTTGAGTAAAAAGAAATTTTTATAAAAAATTAATGGGATATTAAATAAATAAAACACTAAACAAATGAAACATTGTGCCTAGAATGTAAAATTCCTTAAATAATCATAATTGGTTCTAGGATAACCTTTACAGCTTGAGTTATGCTTTAACCAAAACCCCATGAAAGATAGGGGTTGTAATTGAACTTAAAATACCATTATCATAATATAATTAATGATATTATATCTCATATATTCATTATATACACCACATAAATGAAATTATGAGAATAATACTAAGCATGTGTCAAAAGAGGAATTTGAGATGAAAACCCTTACCTTGGTCCTAATTCATTATGTACTTTCTCCAAATGACCCAAATAATTAAATTAATTTCATTAAATACATAATAAATAACCTTATTTATAACTATAACCATTTATACTCATTATTTACAATCATTATATATATATAACTAATAGTTATTTTTAACCTATTTTCAACATAGGGTGTAAGTAATATTTATAGCTTTGAACAAGTTACATAAAATGGTGTTGGTATAATTTTTTTTAAACATCCATAATTTTAAGATAATTGAAGGTATTTAAATATATTTTTCATCATATTTTATAAATATATAATCTCATTTCATGGTAATTTTGGTTATGAACCATGAGGTTGAAATCGGCGATGAGCCTATTACAGTGTTTCTTAATGAACGAAGGGTGGTTTATTAATTAATGAGTTAAATATTTATATGAACTTACTAGAACAAAAATTAAAACATATTTCATATATTTATATCATATTATACAATTAAATAAGTTCTAATATTCATCCATGATATAAGTTCATATTATTCTTCATACAGGTGGTTAAACCCACCCAAACATAAACCTACCATTATCAATGGGTGATTATGAGGTGGTTTAGTTATAATATAATTATAACATAAGGATAATGATATTATTTAGTTTTTATAATATTTATATACAATAATTAAAAAATATTTTTAAATACAATATAATTTATATAAAGTCATTACTTAGAAAGAAGATATCATTTTCCACTAAGTTTGCTCATTTAAATGATTGAATTCACAATAAATGTTAATTAATCATATAAATAATAGGTTATATGATTTATCATATCATAAACTTAATGATATCATAAAAATAATATTTTTTCTCTAATATCATCCTCATGATCATCCATTTAATGCAGAATGAAAATAAAAAAAATAAAAAATGATCATTCCATGGATGTAGTACTCCACTAGTACACATGGTTAACAATTAATTTTTCTATAGAAGTATTGAAAGGATAGATATGATTTATTGTTTTATAATAATAAAAATAATATTAATATAATAATTATTTATCAAATTACACTTTCATATCATCTTTTTAAAGGTGGTTAATTAAAATAAAACATATTTTGTTGTGGCGGTAGTAATCCGCACAACGCACGAATTATGACTTCATATTTATTAATAGAAAAGGGAAAATGTGACCAATTATTATTCCCATAACATAATAACATTAATTATATAATATATACTGATTTAATTATGAATTTATTATTAAATTATATTTTAAAATAAAAAATAGAAAATAAAGAAGTTAACTAAAAATGATTACTCACATTGCGCACTTTGAGATTTCCATAGAAAATCCCATGGAAATGGATAGAATAAGATAATATCCAAAACCCATAAACTTAATAAAGTTATATATTATTATAGGGGAAGTAAAAAAGGCCTATGGTTTAAGAGGAATATTATTTTTTAGGAATTCCATGAAGGGGTGGTGGGAGACCCCTTTTAAAAGTGTTGATAATGACTTTTTATGTAAATATTTAAAGTTTATATAAAGGGATAACACATTAAACATGTTAAGTGGCTCCAAAAAATGATAAATAATGGAGTTATGGAAGATATATGGTCGAAAAAAACCTCATAAAATTAATTATATACATGTTTTTATCATGTTTCAATCTATTTATCCCATGAATTATTACTTTTACTTTTTTAGATTTTACTGTAATTATTAGATTTTACTTTAGGTAACTTAATATTTATGTGTAAAAATAAAGTTGTAATTATTAGATAACTTCAAACTACTAATTATTAATTTGAAATAATTTTATTTTAATTCAATTTATAAAATTGATATAAAAAATATGTTTAAAATAAAAATGTATAATATATTAAAAACAATTTTTTAGAAAATATTACTTATGTTCTAAAAATTAAAATATGGGTTTTTAAATTAAACAATAAAATTTAAAATTATAAATTAAAATAAAAAATACATATTTTTTCTCAGAATAATATTTCATTATTCAATAATTTATGATTATATACTAATACTTCCATAAACATCATGTTATTTGAAAATAACAGTATTTCTCACTATTCACCTATAATTTAATTTTTATAAAAAAACATCTAAATCTTATATTACAATTATTAATTCTAAAAATTATGTTCATTTTCTCAAATTAAATTTCTAAAATTTTAAAATTTAATATTAAAACGAAATAAAAATATGTAGTGGAACATTGTTCATATTAGAAAATAGATTTTAAAATGTTAAAAATTCATTATTCTTATTACCTATCAATTAATAATTAATTTATTGGTAATATATTATTCTTATTATCAATATAATTATTATTATATAATCATAATATACTTATTTTCTTAAACTAAAACACCAATTATTTTAAAAATATATATTTTTAAGCATAAAAATCCCTTCTTAACAATTTTGACTTTGCTAATTAAATTTAATTCATATTAAAAGTATTCATTATTTTATTTTTATAAATATTTCATGAAAACTTTACTCATATTAATTCCCTAAAATTCAATTTCTAGGTTTGAATATTCATACTTAAATATTTATATTTTATCCAAATATTTCATTTAAGTTCGGTATTCTGTGTGGAGAATGATATTGAATGCATTGACTTATTTAAAAGTAATCATATATCAATATGTCAAGGTGTTAAATTATAATCCCCTTAAATAAATTTCATCCTCTCAATTTGACTCATAATATTAGAGTAATTTCTATTGGGAACTCATGAAAAATTATACGCCTCCAGAAGATCATTGGTCTATTTAGGATGTGGAATGAGATTTATCTATATAAAAAATTATTATAAGCACTTTATAAAGAGATATACCCCATTCATAATTTCAAATAAATTTATACTAAGGTAATAAGGTCTATATCCATAAGAAATAAATTCCCCTAAATCTTGAAAATGATGTATATGATAATCATACCACTAAGGGTTTTAATTTATAACTTAATATTCAGAAGTTAGTGAAAACTTACATGACATGGGAAACTTGGAAATCTAGAGTGAAAACTCACTAGTTGATTCATTAGTAGAAGTTTCATAGGTTTTTACTTATTCTCACGATTTTTGGTTACCATTTCCCTCATTGTCCCATATATTGGGACATTTAACCGTATAATTCCCAACTTTCTTGCTATTTGAGTAATGGATTTTTTGTATCTTCTCTAATTACATTCCACTTGTGAGTCTGATAACCCTCATCTATTCACTGAAACATTTAAATATCCCTTTAAGTAAATCTCCCTCACAATTCTTCCAACATTTTTGACAAGTAAGAAATTGACTATTCTTTCCTTAATCATCTTCAACACTTAATCTTTAACCAGACTCAATATTTATCTTATTTGGTGTGTTTTAAATATAAAAAATGGTTACATTTTTAATAATATTTTCTTAGAGCTTTCTTATAATAATTATAATTTCTCTCACTCCAAATTTCATTCAGATGGGTTATTTGTTGAGGTAACCTTAGAATTATCCCTTACACCCATGGTCCCTTCTTGTTCTAGCCATTACTAAAACCAAAAGTCTTGATATGAGTGATGAAACATTAAAAATATGGGTTAATTATCATAATAAATATCATAAAAGAGACTAAAACATAAAATAATTTACCCTTATCATCATGTTAACCTATAATTTCTTTAGTTCATCCTACATCAATCTTAGTTTAACCTCAGTTACCTGAAGTTGGGTAATATTATTATTATCAACCTAATCCCTTAAAATAGGGACCAAAAATTACCATGAAATTTCTTAAGATATTCTAAAACAAGAAAAATGAATGAAATTTATGCTATCAAAATATAACTTATCTCTTATCTAGGAAAACACGTAACAATTAATATATACCTTAACTTAAGAATAAATATCATTTAATATATATTATGCATGGTCACTTTCTTATTAGGTTATATAACCTAAACATAATCAAATCTATCATAATGGTTTATCAATATTATGTGATTAACCAAAGCATATCCCCTAGGAGTGTCAAGCTAGATGTGCAGTTAGGCCTCATTGTTGAGTACCAGGTGATAATGAAGTTATTACCCAATACAACCTTTTCAAGTCTATCACCCCTAGGTATATCTATTCCAAATCTTATATCCAGTTTTAGTATTAATAAAGAGATGTAATTACTAGAATAATCACAAAATATCTTCTTTAACAAAAACATCAGGTTGTAATCCTATACTTAGAGTTCTCACTTAGAAATATTCCTAAGGGTTTTATTAAAGTTCTCTTATCCCAATCCCCCCAAAAAAATATTCATTTTTACCTTAATAATAAATCATATACTTATCCCAAGGGGTTATCTATACCTTTGAACTTAAGATCAACCCTAACTTATCAACCCCAAAATTATCATATATAATCATCCTAATCTATAAAGTTATATAAACCTTTAATTTAATACCAACTGTGACACCCCGAACCTACACTCCCAGATTTGATTCCATAAATACATATGTTACATACTGTCTTTGATACCTTATATAAAATCCTATATATAACCATTAATAATTACAAAATCAATAAATATTATTAATTCTATTACATTTCAAGTATATTTTTATGTGTATATCTTTAGAGAATTATAAATCATTAAAAAATAACAAATCCTATGTTCTTTTTATCGAGAATACATTTTTTTGCTATGGTAAGAGGTATATGATAAAACCCAATATTTTTTGTCTCATGAGATATGTCAATGCATTTAGGGGATATATAATTATGTTCCCCACCCATTACCTAATTGTGTATAATGAATTCAATATAATATTCAACAAGACTTTTTATACCATTTATTAAGGAACCACATATTGAATAAAAATATGGATATCTGTATAATAAATAATATGAAATATCAATACACGATCGAACTATATTGGTATTTAATCATAAAGGATGCCAATAATTTTCCTCATTTCAATAAATGGGATAGAATTATCACAACCCATCCATAGTAAAAAGGTGGATGGTAAAAAAAATACAGCCTACTTCCGAATAATTATCCACATTATAAAAAAACATATAAAATTCACATACTTTCCCCCATGTCAATTGAATAAAATTCTATATAATTTAATATCATTGAATCAAAATTATGTAAAATGGTATATTCACACCATATTGAGAAATTATTATATGGATAATTTAGTACTAGAACAACATTTTTATAATCCATCCAGAGAAAGGAGGTGGATGGTTTCAAAAGAAAATAAATCCAATATAACAAAGTAAACTTAGAAGCATATTGACATAGATTAAAAACATCCTTGTGAAATAATACATTGAATTCTCTCAAAAAATAAGGGATAAAAAATAGAATTTTTTATTACCTTGAGTAAATAACCCAAATGATAATATACATATACACACCAGAAAAAGTAAACCCCATTAGGGTAAATCCTTTTGAAAATGATATAGGAAATGGAAGTAATAAATTAAAAGACCTTTTAGAAAACATTTTTTCATGTTTATTTAGAATAGTAATTAACATATCACGTTAAAATGAATCTTTTGAAAATGTGACATGAAATATCTTGAAAAAAGTTAAATTTATAAATAATATCCAATAATGGAACCTTGAAAATATATAAGGTTTATCTTATAGAAATGTAAATAGGAAGACAAAACATATGAAAGTATTAGGAAAAACACATTTTAATATTTTGAAAAATACCTTTATTGAAACCCATATAGTAAAAAGAGTTAAAAAATATTATTTGTTTTAAGACATCATTTTACTAAATTGTAATTCCAAATGTCGTTTAATATAATATTTGGGTGGGAGAACCCAGGAACTGAATAAAAAAGTTCATAATAAAACAATATAACTCAATGAAAACAGACTTTAGTTATCAATATATATTATGGGAAACATACACCATGATGCATGAAAATTTTAAAAATGGTTTTATTTTCTAAAAATTTAATCAATTGTAGAATGATACATAATAAAATCAAATGGAATAATTCACCCAACTTATATGAAATAAGTTCCAGTGAGTGGCCATAACTCAAGTAATGAAAATTGAGTTAACAAAAAAATTGATGACTGGGGTAACACTTTAGAAAAAATACACTTGTAAAAAAACTAATTTGTATTATTTTATCCTATTAAGTATAATGAAATAATTTATAGAAGACTAATTAGATATTAAATCAATATAATGTCATACTAAGAAAACATGGTGCATAAAATGTAACATGTCACAAAAAATAGAATTGAGACCAAGAAAATCTTTGCAAATTGAGTAACATTTAAATGAAACAACCTTGAAAGAGAGGTATTTTAATTTAACTTCAAATAAAATTATTAAAATATAATTCATGATTTTATATCTCATATATTCATTATATACACCATATAAAGAAAATTAGGTTCATAATACCAAACATGTCTCAAAGACAATAATTTATGATGAAAACTCATTCCCCGGTCCCAATTCATTTTTCAATTGCACAAAATGTACTAAATAATTAAATAAAGTTAATTAAATACATAATAAATAACACTATTAATAACTATAAACATTTATACTCTTTATGTAAAATCATTCTATACATATAAATATTAGTTAGTTTTTACCTATTTTTACACTGGGTGTAAGTAATCGTTATCACTTTGAAATAGTTTCATAAAAAAGTGTTGGTGTACATAATTTTTATAAATTGAATAATTAAATGATAATTAAAGGTACTATAATATAATTTATATGATATTTTATAAATATATAATATAATTTCATGGTAGTTTTGTTTATGATCTGTGAGGATGAAATCCGCGACAAGCATGTTTCAGTGTTTCTTAATGAACTGACGGTGATATCTTAATTAATAAATTAAGTACTCATATAAACATAACATAACCAAAAAAACATTATTTAAATATTTATATATCATTATACATGTAAATAATTTCTCATAATTATCCATAATATAAATTCATAGTATTGTACAAGAAGGTGGTTAAACCAAACCAAAAATATATCATGACTAATAGGTGATTATGAGGTGGTTTAGTTGAAATATAATTATACCAAATGAATTATGACATAATAAAGTGTTTATTAGAGTAATATTTAGAATTATAAATATCTATAAATTGAATATAATTTATATAATCTCATTGATCGGAAAGGATATATCATTTTCACTTAGTTTAATCATTTTAAACGATTTAATTAACGATAATAAATTTTTGATTAATCATTAATAGGCTCACCAGTTGGTCATATAAATAACTTAATTATATAATAAAACTATATTTATCCTTAAATAACATCCTTGTTACTATCCATGTAAGGCGATGATGAAAATAAAAAAAATGCAAATCGATCATTCCATGGAGGCAGTAGTTCACACATACTAATGATTAAAAATTTAATTTTCCATAGTATGGGAAGAAGGAGTATTATGTTTTCTTGTTTTAGAGTCATAAAAAATATATAAATGTTAAAAAATTATTAAATTATCCTTCTTTATATTCCATGTAAGGTGATGAAGTAAAATAATACACGTTGTGTCATGAAGGTGGCAGTCCGTACAACGCATGAACTATGGATTTATTTTTGTTAATAGAAAAGGGAAAATTTTATTAGTAATTATTAAAATAACATAATATAATTAATTATATAAACAATACTGATTTAATAACATTTTTATTTGAAATATATATTTGGAAATTAAAAAAAGAAAATAAATATGTTAGGTAAAAATGATTACTCATGTTGAGCACTTTGAGATTTCCTTGGAAGATCCCTGGTAAATGGATTCCATAAGATAATATATTTTAACCATAATATTAATAGACTAAAAATTATTATAGATGAAATAATAAGGGTCGGTTTTAAGTTTGAAAGTGAATTTTTAGGAGTTCCTTGTTGGGGTAGTGAGATGTCCCTTTTATAAGTGGTGAGAAATATATTCTTTGTAAATATTTCAAATTTATATAAAGGAAGCACACGTTAAACTGGTCAAGTGGATCCAAAATTGAGAAATAATGGGTAATTAAAGATATAAGGTTGATAAAAACCTTATTCACTCAATTATAGACATATTATTTTCATTTTTCAATTATTTTACCCCTTGACTTATTACTTTCACCATTATGGATTTTATCCCAATAAGAAGTTTTAATATAAGGTAACTTAATATTTATTCCTAAAAATAAAGTTGTTCATAATAGATAATTTAGAATCATTGATTAAAAATTTTAAATAAATTCCATTTTATTCAATAGATAAAAGTGATAAAAATTAATTTTAAAATAAAAATATATAATATATTTAAAAAATTGAAAAAATATTACTTATGTTCTAAAATGTCATATGTGGGTTTTTAAATTTAAAACAAAATTATAAAATTATAAATTCACATTTAATATAAATATTTAATATTAAGAAAATGTTTCATGAATTTTTAATTCATACTTATATGCTATTAATGCCATAAAAGTCATGTTATTTGTAAAAAAATGGCATTTTTCACTATCACCTAAAAATAATTCTTTCTAGAAAAATCTCAAAAATTAATCTTAATAATACAAAATTATAATTAATAAAAAAAATAATTTTATTTTTAAAAATTAAATTTTTATAATTCAATATTTATATAAAATTATAAAATATAGTGGAAAATTATTCATATTGAAAAATGATTTTTTAAAATATTAAGTATTCTTTATTCAAATTGACTATAAATTAATAATTAATTTATTGGAAATATATTATTAATATTTTAAATATATTTTATTAATATTTAATCATAATATACTTAGCTTCTTTAAAAATCACCAATTTTAGAAAAATATATATTTTTGAGCAAAAAATGATTTTCTTTAGTAATTTAATTTCATTCATATTAAAAGTATCCATTATTTTATTTATAAAAATATTTCATAAAGAGGATTCTCATATTCATTCCTACTAATCTAATGAATAGGTTTTAATGGTAATACTTAAATATTAATATTTTATCAAAATATATCCCTGTTTCATTTATGTTAGGCGTTGTGTGTGGAGAAAGCTATCGAACACATTGACTTATTTAAATTAAATCATATATTAAAATTTTCGGGTGTTTCATCTTCTTATTTCATATTATCATCAATTGATATCTTCTATGTTTACCCTTACCTAGAATCTAAGCTCACCATTTTTAATGTTTAACTTTTCCCCAGGTTATGAAGAAAGGTTTTATATAGGATATTTCTAATAAAGGTGATTAAAGAGAAGAAATTTATTGTATATCTTGACTATATTTTAGGAAATAAGTTTATTATTTATCTAGTCACTAAAGATATCACGGCCCGTCCTAGAGGGGCCCATTCCATGACTACCTCAAGCCTACCTCTAACAGGCCAGGGGATGGTGACAAGCACCGAGAAGGCATATCCCAAAAATGGGAGGCATTTTCCTACGTACCTATACACATGCACACAACTCCAAGACACAAATGCTGAAATGTAAAAAAATAAAGTAAAAACAATCATGCATGCACTATATCCCAACCAATAGATTACGATGGGAAATCAAAGTTTAATAAAGTAAACTGTGCTAGAATACAAGATCAAAAAAAAAAGAAAAATCTATAAACCAAAAAGTCTAATCGGTAGACAATGGTACTAGGACTACTGCTTGATGCCATGTGAACACCTTGGTCTGCCTAAACTCACAGTGTTTTGTACAACCCTGGTATACCCTAGATTCTGTCAAAAGTTAACTTGTATGTACATTACAAGACACGTGTAGGAAAATCCCATGCATGGGTGAGTAAAACAATACTCAGTAAGGAACCCCAAAATCCAAAAGGAAATACCGTACAAGAAATACCACACACGAAATACCACAAAGGAAGTACCATAAAGTAAATACCACAAAGTACCACACAAGAATTACCATGAATGAATAGTATAATCATCTCCTTAATTATATACTCACACGGCCCATATATCAAGAATATCTTGATATACTCTCTCCAATGAGACACACAGTCTCCATGGTACATAGAGTCTCTATTAGACACACAATGTCTATGAGACACACAATCTTGGTAAGAAACATAGTCTTCAAGAGTCACATAGTATTCATGAGTCACAAAGTATCTATAATACCTAGAGTCTTTATGAGTCACACAATCTCTATGAGACACACAGTCTTTATAAGACACACAGTCTTTGGGAGTCACACAGTCTCCATGAGACACCCAGTCTCTATGTCACTGTAACACCCCGACCCCTCTAAACCAGATCCAGTGCATTAATTATTATATTGGCATGGTTAGAAGGAATTAAAATCCCAAATTAATTATCATATTAGTATTCTTAAAGAAACTAGATACATAAATGTAACTCAAAATACATTGGAGAAGGTTACAAAATATAATACATAGAAAAAACTAAAAACTGCATCCACAGGAACTCAATAAATGATCTCCTCTTTCTCACCTGTTGAAAGTAAACAATGAAAGGGGTGAGATAAAATGCTCAGTAAGGGTTAAAAATAGAATAATCTTGAATATAATAATAATTTAATCATAATCAATCTAACATAAACAATATGTAATGGTGAATAAATGAAAAACTCACACCATAAACTGAGAATGAAACTGCATCCATAAAATTTGTCATAGTGAAAACCTCAGGGATAGTAATAACAGATAATGAATAAAGAGAATTATTATTAATTTTATGTCACGTATCTGGCTCTCGAAACCATAATACCGTTAAAACGGTTTAGTTCTGTGGGTAGAACCCTGTCTGTTTTTTGGAAACAAACTCGAAGGGTTTGTCACCAAACAGATTTGTCTCATGAGATCTATCGATGAATTAAGGGTTTATAGTGGTCCCAACCATCCACTTCATGTCCAAATCATTCTTTATACATTGATTCAATACAATAGCAATATTCCTTTTTAATATCCATATAGATTAGAGTATATGAATTCATTAATATTTCCATAATTAAAATAACTTTCCAAACAAACACCGTATGTAAAATGGTATATGGTTTAGACAACAAACATATCCTTGATATGAGTTTATGGATATTTTATATAAATATAATTTCAATTGAAAAGTGATCTCAAATGGTCAGTAGGTACACCACATAAGGATTATTAGGTGCACCATACAAAGTTAGTCATGACAAAATAGTAGTTGAGACAAAGTCCCTTACAATAATGTAATCGGTCGAATCTTATGACTAGAACCTAATAAACCTCAAATGAATAATTTAATAACATGAATATAAATATAATAATGTTATTATATATCAAATTTTATCACACATATACCACATACAAGAAATAAGTGGGGAACAATGAAAATCTCACAGAAATGAAAGTGAGATGAGAAACCCCTTACAAACATTCTAGCATGGTAACGACTATTATTTTGAGGGATTAATGAGAGTTAAATGGGTATTACATTATTTATTTGTCACATGGGCATTATGTTAGAGGTGAAAAAACATACCCCATCATTAGGAATTAAAAATAAAATGGCACAACATAGGGGAGATTCTTGAACAAAAGTGACAGAGAGGATCCCTTAAAAAGATTATGTCATTAGAGTTACGATAAATCAATGAAATATTTATGTGTGACAAATAAAAATCCACAAAATATAATTGGATATATAGTATAAAACAATAATAGGTCACTCACACATACTCATGGAACAGTGTAACTAATGAAATGGATGTTTAAATCAATGAATGACAATTGAGTTAAGCAATCCCTTACAAAGATTGTGTCATTAGAGTGATGATAAATCAATGAAATATTTTTGTATGAAAAATAAAAATAAAAAAATATAAATGGATATAGAGTATAAAACAATCATAGGTCATTCACACATACTCATGGAACAATGTAACTAATGAAATGAATGTTTAACTCAAAGATTGAAAATTGAGTTAAGCATTCCCTTACAAAGATTGTGTCATTAGAGTGACGATAAATCAATGAAATATTTATGTGTGACAAATAAAAATTCACAAAATATAATTTGACATGCAGTATAAAGAAATCATAGGTCATTCAAACATACTCATGGAACAATGTAACTAATGAAATGGATGTTTAACTTAAAGAATGAAAATTGAGTTAAGCAATCCCTTACCTTTTGCTCGAGTGTGTTCTTCATTTGTTTTAATGACCTGAATAAAAAAAATTAGCTCCATTAATTAAAAACTCCAGAAACTAATATACATTTAATTTATTTAGTATAACCTTATTAGGTTCATTCATGGCCCTTTTAATGGGTTTAAGAGGTTCAATTTTCTTGTTTTGGAAGCATTTCCTTCCTTGGTTTTCATGATTCGTTTACTTGTTTTCATGAATGCAAGTTCATTTAAAATGTGGTTTAACATCCAAAATTTTTAATATATCTTATAAACTAAATTAAGGAGATATAAATTATATTATAATTATTTTGGGTTATATACCATGATGATGATTATTTAGTTAAAATTTTATTACAAATATTTGGATTAACTTGGCCGTTTGGTACATAATGAACTTGTTTTGTATTATTATTACATATTATGGGTGTGTAAAGATTACATAACATTAATGAGATGAAATACATATATTTTTATCTGTTTCTTCAATTAAAATTGTTTCATGACCAGTAATAAAGGATAAAGTGAAGAACAAAACTCCGCCGTCCACAAAGGTTATAAATTGGAACCTCATGGATGTTGATTTCGTTTATAAAAATAAAAAGGGAGGAGTAATAATATTGATGATGGTTATTACATTAACATGATATAATTATAGTATATATATTATACTTTAGTTTATCATTTTCAATTGGATATATGAGGTGAGGAGAGAAAAATAAAAGAGATGAACTTGAAAATAAAAGAAATTGTTAGAGATCCCTTGTGAAAATTCGGCAGCCTAACGACGTCGCTTAAAATTTCATAAAATGAAATGATGAGAGAAAAAGGATATCTCATCATATAGAAATAAAAAGGAAAGTAAGAAGAACACATAAAATCAAATCCCAAAATATGAGAGTAGAAAATCAAATAGATAACATAAAGGAAGTGTCGACTAAAAGAAGAGAATGGGGGATTCCCTTACCTTGTAGAGTAACTCCTAGATCTTGAAGGATGGAACCTTGGGGGATTAATTAAACCTTGAGAGGATTCCTAGTAAGGTAAAACCATAATATATTTGAGGATATTGAGCCTTTAATGAATGAAAATGAAGGGGGTGAGTGGGTATTTATATTAATTAAGAGAGAGTTTTTTATTAATTAAAACGGACACCTCATTGGTTGTTTTCACAAAACCATGGGATTGCCCATGGTATTAGCCCATGGTTTAAGCCACTTGGGACACCTCATGTCATAATTCACTTTAAAAAAGTCAATCATCCTTTTATATTAATAATTAAATCATTATGATATCATTAAACTACCAAAAACTCAAATCTGTATTTTTACAATTCACAAAAAATTAAAGTATTTTAGAAAAATCCCAAAAATTAACCCTAACCATATTTCGATGTGTAGAATTCAAAAATGAAATCCATTTTTTGAAAATAATTTTCTAATTATTTTTAATTTAATTTTTAAATAAAATCATATTTAATTTGAAAAAAAAAATTGAATGTATAATTAGTTTTATATAACATTGAAAAATTAATTAAGATATCATTATCTTATTACCTTAATAAAATAATATATTATCAATATTTACTATTTTTAAGGGTCATATTACTATTCATTTTACTATTCATAAGGGTATGCTACTATTCATCAAAAAATCTTGTTGGTTCTATCAAACTCCAAATGACTTACCGATTGCAACTCTAGATGACATTTTTTTGAAATTCAAATCATAGAAGTGAAAATTTTATGTTTAATGGATAGCATATATCTTTCTCCTATAATTTTTTGTTTCACAAAAGACTTAGTGCTTCATGTAATATGGGTTATCTAATGAATATAAAGTATTTATGAGCAACATACCATAAAATATTTGGGGTGTTACAGTCACGGTCATCCATACGATTCCACTCATGCACACTAATTATGAGAGAACCTACTTCTGAAGACATTATTTCATATGCACACTTCCAAAAAAACCAACTTAGGATATCTCAAAAGGACTTTCTCATTTCAAGGGTTCCTACTTCTCATACAGTTCATCAAACAGACACTTTTTTTGAAAGTTAAGGGAATATCAAAATTTAGAAGGGGATCCACTGGCTCATGGACCGACCATGGTGGTCAACTACCACGGTCAACCATGCTGAAATAGATTAGTCGACCACCCAATCCGGCTGCCTGGGGCCAACCTGGTCCGCTGGGCCTGGCCAACTTCGGTTGGGCCTGACCCACTTTGTCGGCCTGCCCCACTCACCTAACCTGAACTGTTGTTGGGTATGGTCTACGTGGCATATGGGAACTTCTGCGGACACACTCCCTTCTATGTTGACTACCATGTCTCGTAGCCACTGCACATGGACAGCTACTGTGGGATCCCATGCAGACGGACCATCGTGTCCACATGGCTCTTCCATGGTGCGCATTTCCAGCACACGTTCCATGTTCCCCAACCATCGCTGTTTTCCAATGCCAGTTCATCATTGGCCCCTTCCACATTCCACTACACCTCCTCCAGTGGTCCTATTTCTGAAACGAGACCAATTTTGTGATCCTTGGTTCTTTAGTTGCACAGATCTGGCCTTTATGCCTTCTTTCCACCAATCCAGTGGTCCGATTCCGTTCAGAGCCTCCCAAAAATTCAAGTCATGCCAAAGAGGTTCCAACAGGAAAGAACGCCAAGAACGGGGGAATAGAAAATCACCATGAACACCTGATGAATGAAACTCATCCTCTTTTCATATCATCCTTGATTCTTTCTCGTTACAAGGATAAATTAAGATCCATAATTATCATAAAGATCTATCTCTGATTAAAACCCCGCAACAAATATCCACCCCACAAATGATCGAAGAATAGATCAACCTATTCATGGGTTGGTACATGTTCATCATAGAATTTCAGAATGGGGAAAGAACAAAGGAAAAAATAAACAGCCTAACAGAAGTTTGGATCATTCATTGATGAGAAGAGGTTGTGTTTTATTCATTAACGAGATCCTCCAACTCTGTTGGTGCAACGATCCTCAATTCAATCTATGACCCATTGTTGTTCATTCGAGAGGATTCTTTCTCTATGATTTGGAGGAATTCCATGGTTTTGGTGGTAACCATGAATTCTTTGATAAGGTTAAATAAAAATAAAATATATCATTGTGTCACTGCATAATGTTAAATAAAATAAATCTTAATTTATTTTATTCTTTAAAATGTCCAAAAATTAATTTTCACAATTTTCCCACTCCATTTGATGTTAAGAGTTTCCTATGGTAAAGTCACTTCTATGAACACAACGGTTCCCTCAGATTTCTGATTTGGGAACCTGTTTATAAGTTATTCCTCTTTCTTAGGAAAAATGTTCACATGTTCTGTTTAATATTTTTTAATATTTTTCAAGCAATTTTATTGGGAACATCTGGCCTTGGAATCACATGTTGTATCAGTTCCTGGTCTTTAAATAAATCCATATAATATCTAAAAATAATACATAGAAAATCCAAAATTGTGCATTCTCCTCACCATGTGGATTTATTCCCATGAAAGAAAAAAAATAGGCTACTCAAGCAAAAGAGGGTACTAAGCACGAATATGAGCCTCCCACGTCCATGTTCTCTCCTAGATATTATTGTGTTGCAACCAAATGTGCACCATAGGAATTGACCACCCACAAAGTATCCTTTCCTATCAATCCTAGATATCCACTGAGTACTCAGTAAAATTTTCCACATTTTTCGATGTCCAGCACGCCCCAGTCAATGACATGTGATGGATCATGCACGTACCTCATCAGTTGTGACACGTGGAAGACATCACACACCCTCTATAACTTTGGAGTTTTATCTATGTGGGACGCTACCTAGCCAACTCTATGTAAAATCTAGAAAGGCCCGATGAACCTCATAGATATCTTATCATCCCAGCCAAATCTTTGTAATCCATGTTGAGGTGAGGCATGAAGTAACACATGGTGTCCTTCCTCAAAATCCAAAGGCCTATTTTGTATATCAACATAAGACTTATGACAGCTCTTTTCAATCTTTATCTACTCTGGGAGGATCTTCACCTTCTCTATAGTCGCTTGCACCAACACTGGACCCATGATTGCAGACTCTCCGGGGTCCATCCAAAAAAGAGGTGACATGTAGGGTCACCCGTACAGAGCCTCGAATGGTGTCATAACAATGGTAGAATGGTATAATTTTTTAAGAAAACATCACTAGAGGTAGTTTATCCTCCCAAATGTGGAAAAAATCCAGTATGAAATCATGTATAATGTCCTCTAGAACCTTAATGGTATGCTCAGTCTGGTTATTTGTGTATTGGTAAAATGTTGTGCTCAAGAATAATCGTGTCCCAAATGCCACCTGTAATCCCTTCCACAACCAGGATGTTAAGAAAGCATCAAGATCTATGACTATCGTCAATGGAACTCCATGGAGTTGAACTATCTTCTGTACGTAGAGGTGTCCCAAGATCTCTACTTAACTATACTCTTGGATAGTTATGATGTGGTCCTACTTGGTGAGTCGGTCAAAAATCATTTAGATGGTATCATGTCCCCTAGACATACATGGTAACCCATCACAAATTCCATCGATATCTAATCCCAGTTCCATTCTAGCACCTCTAGGGGTTGAGTGAAACCCACTGGAACCTGGTGCTCAGTCCTTAATTGTCGGAAAGTGAGGCATCGAGAAACAAACTCTGCAACTCCCTTATTCATTCTCGGCCCCCAGAACTAACACTGAAGGTCATATTACATCTTGTCCACACCAGGATGTACCACTAAAGGGGATGTATAGAACTCCATTAAGACATTTTCCTGTAATTCCATGGGTACTACTATACATCATTTGAAAATAATGATGTTCTCCCCACCTTTCAAATATCCATCAGGGGCATAACCTATTGAAATATGAGCATGTGGAGTCTTGTAGTTGGTATCCCCATGTTGTGCCACCTAACTCACTATAAGAGTGGATGGGTGACAACCATCAACTAGAGGTATGATGATCCATTTCCATCAATATGGGATATCTATAATGAGTCCAAATGATCTGATGCCTCATTTGACAACTATGAATTGGATCTCCTAATGAGATCATCTGCCACCATGTTCCCCTTCCCAAGAGTATAGACAATCTCAAAGTCATAGTTATGTATGAGATCTATCCATCACCTCTACCTCAAGTTTATATCTTTCTAAGAGAATATATACTTACGACTCTTATTGACAGATTAAATGATAAAACACTCACCCATTAGGTAGTATCACCACATCTTGAATGCAAAGACTGCCACTGATAAATCAAGATCTTGGGTCACATAGTTCTACTCATGTGTTCTCAAATGGCATGAACCATAAGAAATAACCACGTTCCCCTACACTGGGACACAACCAAGACTGGTTCTTGATGCATCACAGAACACTTTGCACTCGGCACCCTCCTCTAGAAATCTCAAGATGGGAGTGCCCAAAAATATCTGTCTTAACTGCTGAAAGTTATCCTGACACTTATCCATCCACGCGAAAGGCTTCCACTATTGTGTCAAAGAAATTAAATATGTTATTACTATAGAAAATTTGGGTACAAATCTCCAATAGTACCCAAAAAAACTACGGAAACTCCACACCACGGTAACACTCTTGGGTGGATCCCAAGCAACCACCACCTAAATTTTATCTTGATCCACTATAACTTCAGCCTCTAAAATGACGTGTCCCAGAAAATAGACCTCTCATATCTAA
Source organism: Viscum album (assembly GCA_963277665.1). Lineage (NCBI taxonomy): Eukaryota > Viridiplantae > Streptophyta > Magnoliopsida > Santalales > Viscaceae > Viscum > Viscum album. The sequence continues at coordinate 1,402,767,910 of OY728133.1, read as the reverse complement.
AATTGACACATCAAGAGATTCCATAAATCCATTGGTATTGGAGTGTGTCCAGGACTATCCTCAAGTTTCTCGTATGGTCCTCCTCAAATATCGAGTAAACTAGGATTTTATCAATGAAGACCACCACGAACTAGTCTAAGTAATACTGAATGATCTTATTCATAAGTATCATGAACACTACTGGGGAATTCATCACACCAAACGACATCACAAAGTACTCATTGTATCTATATCAACATCTAAAAGTTTTATTTGGTATATACTCATCTCGTACTCATAGCCGGTGAGTGCCAGATCTGAGGTGAGTCTTCAAGAACCACCACGCCCTTTTCAACTGATTGAAGAGGTCATCGATCCATGGTATTTGATAATTATTATTTGAGGACACCTATTTTAGGAACCAGAAGTCAAAAAATAACCTCAAGATTTGGATACCTTCTAGGAAAACAAAACTGGGACTGTCCAAAGTGAAATATTGGGTCTCATGAAGCCCTTCCTTAGCAAGTCCTTCAACTGAACCCTTTTCACACAAATCTCTGCTGGAGCCATCTGATATGCATGTGTAGGTATTGATTCTGTCCCAGGGTGTAGATCAATACATAATTATACCTCCATGTTGGGAGGTAATCCTAGAATATCCTTTGAAAAATATGACCTCGTACTCCTCCACCACTATATAAAACTAAGGAATCATTCATCCACTGCACTAAGGGTGATTCTAGACAACTAATGAGTGATCAGATGCACCCTACTAAGAGTGAGACTGTCCTAAACTAAATTCATTTATTTTTCACCAACAATGGATAACCTGATCTAGTCACTATGGACACACCACACTCTACACCTAATATAGTCAATATGAGCATTGATTGTGGAAAATCATCCCATACCAAGAATGACATCATAAGGCCTCAAAGATGCTACCAAGAGATCCCAACTGAAAATATCACCTCCAATAGTATGGTGACAATGTTGGAACCAATTTTTGATCATTGAATCTTCTCCCGTAGGAGTCTCTAATGAAAAGGAACGAGTTAATAGTTCAACCAGAATCTCATAGTCTCGAACAAGGTTCATGGTAAGAAAAGAGTGACTGGAACCTATGTCTTTAAAAAATTGAATCTAATGTGGAAAATACACATATAGTACCTCTTAAAATCCTTGGATCCCTAGGGTCATAATCCTCCATCACCTAAAACTATCCTCATCCCTATCCACCATCTCTCGGATCTTGTCATGGACCACCTGGGGGTGAAGTTGGTAGTACGTCAAACCTCCACCCACCTCCTTCTACACTTCATGTTCATCTACCACGTCTTCCAACCTATGGACTAGCCTAATCCACTCTTTCCCTCTTCCTTGGCAGTCCCTAAATAGTATCTTTATTGGTTTTACAACAGGTTGGTCAATCTCATTCAAGATGTCCTCAACCACCACACGTGTAATATAGCCTATCCCTTGGCTAATTCGAGCCACCATGGGAGCCCCGCACTGCTGATCTTGTTCCCTAGGATCATCCCCTAAAGTTCATGACCCACTTGGGTCCCTATGACTACCATTAGATACTTGCTTCTAAGTTCTTATCAACCTGGTGCCTACTGGTAGCTCCCACTACTAGTGCCTGCTCCTCTAGAAAGATATCCACCAGTAGAGCTCGCTCAAGTACCCCAGTATAATTAAGAATTATAAGGGATATCATGGATTCCATGATCTCCCAGCATAGGCCCTACTCATAAGTTCGAGCTATGAATAACTGGTCTCTTACCATATTTTTGGATCAATGTGAAATATTGGTAAACCTTGTTGATTAATCCACCATAGTTAGAATGCCTTATTGTGGATGCATAAGATCCTCTATGCGCATTGATCACAAAGTAGCTAGAAATAACTCTTCTCTAAAGAGAATCTTGAATTCTACCCACAATATATTTTCCTCATCATGTTTGTGGGTTTCTAAGCTCCAATGTCACCCTATTGATCCCTAAAAAATACTCACTTTAAAGAATTCTATCTGGTTAGAAGGCGTTATCACAAGGCGAAAGACACGTGTAACTACCTCAAACCGATGCTCATATGCTTGGGGGTTTGGATCACCCCAAAACATGAGATTCCACTACCTCTAGAACTCATGCAATGCACTCAGTCTATGTGCATCCTCAAACAGTAATGTTGAAAGTTAATGCTGCTAGACAGGTGGTGGTATCAATGGAAACCCACTCAGAGGTAATATATTTGTTAAAAGACCCAATATTAATGCCTCATCTCTAGTCATATCATTTTCCTTATCACACGATAGAATCATGGCTAGCTATATTCATGGAGGCATCCTGTAAAAAAACTAGATATACCACGGTCAATAGAGTATATCTAGAGAGATGAATCAAGAAGGAAATGGAAAATACAACTCATTCCTATATGATGAATATACCATTATTTTTTCATGAAATATTGTTTTCATGTACCGAGTTGAAAATTAGAAATTAGAGTCCTGATGTATGGATACATTGGTTTCCACACCAAAACTAGATTCCCCGACTTTAAATCCATACTCGAAACACTTAACATCATTTCACCAAACCAAAATCACGAACTCTTGGTACAAAAGTAAAACCAACCACCTTTGATACCACTCTATCACGACCAATCCTAGAGGGTCCCATTCTATGACTACCCCAATCCCACCTCCAATAGGCCAGGGGATGGTGACTAGCACCGAGAAGGAATATCGCACAAATTGGAGGCATTTTCCTAAGTACCTATACACATGCACAAATTTTTGAGCCATAAATGTTGAAATGTAAAAACACTAAGTAAACAAATGGATTCATATACTATATCCCAACCAAAAAAGTGTGAATGGAATATAAAGTGCAGTAGAGTAAACTTCGCTAGAATACAAGACTACCAAAAGAAAATTATGTAATCCAAAAAGTCTAACATGTAGAAAAAGGTACTCAGACTGTTACTCGAAGCTGTAGGAACAACATGGATTTCCTACACTTACAAAGCTCATTCTAGTTCTGGTCTTCCCTAGAATCTATTAAAATGTCTCTCTTTTCCACAAGACACAACATGTGCAGGCAAATCCCGTGCATGGTTGAGTAAAGTAATACTCAATATGGCACCTAGAAACCACAAAAAAAACCATAAATTAAATACCACACAAGAAATACAACATAGGATATACTATAAAGTAAATACCATAAAATAAATATCACATAGTAAATTCCACAAAGGAAGTACCACACATAAATTACCACAATGGAATAGTACATTCAACTCCATAAAGATATACTCCCACGACTCATATATCAATAATATCTAGATATAATCTTTCCAATGAGATACAAAATATCCCTGAGACACATAATATCAATGAGACACTTAGTCTTGGAAAGAAACATAGTCTTTGGGATCCATATAGTCTCCATGAGACGCGCAGTCTCTATAAGACACATAGTCTTTTCAAGTCACACAATCTCTATGAGACACACAATCTCTATAAGACACACAGTCATTGGGAGTCCCCTAGTCTACATGAGCCACCCAGTCACTTGGTCACATCCATCCATAGGATTCCACTCAATCACTCTCATTCTGGGAAAACATTCTCCTCAATCTATTTATTCGTATTCACACTTCAACAAAAACCCAATTAGGATATCTTAAAAGGATTGTATCATCTCAAGGTTCACAATGTCATAGATGGTTCTTCAAATAGAAACACAGTTTTAAAGTTATGGGTATTTTAAAATCTATAAGGGGGTCTACTGGATGGTGGATTGAATAGGCAGTTGATCCACTGACCATGGTGATTGACCACCCAGTCTGACTACCCCTATAGTCGACTGTGTTGTGGTAGCTTGAGTTTTCTTGGTAGTCGACTGTGACCCATCTACCACATTCATGAAATAGCTTGAGCTATCGTGGAAGTTTATCATGACCCAGCTACCATAGCCACATGAAATCTCAATTGACCATGGTCTGATCCGACCACCCGGTTCTAACCTGGTCTGCTAGGCCTGGCCCACATTGGATGGACCCAGCAGACTTTACCGGCCAGACTTGCCAGGCAGGCACGACCCACTCTCCCAACCCAACCCGTTACCAGGTCCAGTCCACGTGGTGTGGCTCTGTGAATGTGCTCCCATTTTTTTGGACCACTGTGTCCCATGGAAGGCTATGCGGGCTCCCATGTGGTCGAGCCTCCACATCCTCATGGCTATGTTGCATCGCATGCGCGACCTCCTGCATATGGCTGACCACCACATTCCACTATCAGTGCGGATGGATCATTATGTGGGCCACCGTTCCTACTTCGGTGGTTTGATTTCTAAAACGAGACCACTTTCACGATCCTTTGTTCTTCAGCTACACAGATCCGGCCTCCGTGTCATTTTTCCACCAATTTGGTGGTCCAGTTTTGTTCAGAGCCTCCTGGAAATTCAATCCACGACCAAGAGGGTGCAATGGAGAATAACGCAAAGATTGGGGGAATATAAAAGCATCAATAACATCCGAGTAATTAACCTCGACCTTTGTTCGTATTGGACTCGATTCGTTATCGTTATAAGGATAAACAAAAATCCATAATTATCACAAATTTGTATCTCCTGTTAAAACCCCACAACAAATATCCATCCTGCAAATGATAAAATCATGGATCAACCAATTCATGGGTTGGTCTGTATTCTTCTTAGAATTTAGGAATGGGGAAACCATGAAAGAAAAATAAAGACCCTACCTCAAGTTTGTATCAGTCATTAATAAGAATAAGTTGTGTTGCCATCATTGATGAGATCCTCTAACTCTGTTGGCGCAATGATCCTCGATTCAATTTCCAATCCATTTTTGTTCATTAGAGATGATTTTTTCTCCACAATTCAGAGGAATTCTAGGGTTATGGCGATAAGCCTAAATTCTCTAAAAATGTTTAATAAAAATAAAATGTGTCACTAAGTCACTTCATGATGTTATATAAAATAAAACTTAATTTAATTTATTCTTTAAAACGTCAAAAATTTAATTTTCACAACCGACGTGCACTAGTCGATTTTAAGAATCACCTAAGGTAAAGTCACTTCTCTGAATGCAATGGTTCCCTCATATTTCTGCTCTGATAACCCATTTATAAGTTATTCCACTTTTTCAGTAAAACTGCGCATGTGTGCTATTTAATATTTTTAATAATTTTCAAGAAATATTTCTGGGTACACAAGACCTCAAAATCACACGTCGTCTCAGCACCTGGCCTTGAAATCAATCTGTATAATATTTAAAAATATTACATGAAAAATCCAAGATGTTTTAAAAGACACCAAACCATTACCATTCTGGGTTGTGTATTACTATGAAATTTATTTAATATTCATCTAATATAATGAAATATTTATGTATGTTATGATCAGGCCACCTCAATTGAAACTTAAATAATGATGTTATTAGTCATTAATAAAAAAATAATATTTTTTATGGTTATGGAATGTTTATATTAATATTTAAATTATTATCTTTGTACTGCCTTTTTTGTTTGTAATAAATTACCAAATCAATTTCATCATCAACTTCATCATAATGAATCATAAATAAAATAATTATGATATTAAATTATAACATTAAAAGTCATTATAAAACATCTATTATAGTACCTATTATGACCTCATAATGATTAAATTTGAATCTATAAAAAATAATTTATGTCACTATTATGAAAATGGTACTAAACAAACAATCAAATCTTATAACAACTGATGATGAAAATAAAATATAACTTACTAATATATTTGTAATAAATGATTATAAATGAAGTTTATAAAATGTTATAGGTATTAATAAGTATTTAAAATATGTGATTAAGATATTTATTTTTGGTCTACAAGAGGTTAGATCATGTTCTTCTAAGAGAAATTAAAGGCAATAGTGTTTCGTCTCAATTTCTTTTCTTGAGACATGTTTTATGTTATGCACATAATTTCATTTAAATGGCTTGTATAAAGAATATTTTATATATAATATCATGAATTATATTTCATTCATATTATTTTAAGTTTAATTTCAAGATGTCACTTTCAAGCGGGTTTTATTAAAACATTTCTTAAGATGTAAGGGATCTTCATCTTAATTTTCATTCTTTGGACTTGTACCATATTCACCACCTATTTAATTTTTTTGAATTATATACTTCCCATGTATTTATTTTTTCATATTAGTCATGAAATTGATAATATTTACAAATTCATCACATGTTATACCTTTCATGGTATTTTTATTCAAAAGATGATGAAGTTTTTTTGAATTATGTTAATCCAAACCCTCTTTCATTGTGTTATAATGTTTTATATTGAGCTTCTTACTTATATGGTTGGTTTAATCCACCCTAATATTTTATATTTAAATTTACCCTTTTATCTAGGGAAAATTACTTTTTTTTCAAATATTTCTCCATGATGAATTTATTTCCCATAAAATTATGTCATAGTTAAGAATAATTCTCATTCAATTTAATGAAGATTACTCTTCCATGTACATATTTTCTCTTCCTAACAATTTTATATTTATTTGAAACCTAATTATTTTTTATATCATATGTCCTTTATATTTCCCTTCACATCTTTTTAAAATAATGTTTTATTAGTCTTTTTAGGATATGATTATTCAAAAAACGTATTTAAAGATAATTTAAAAGGGTTTTCATAATTTCATTTTAAAATTTTTTATCTTCTAATTCACATTTCCTTTAAAAAAACCTTTATATCTTTAGTGGTTCTACTATGGGGGTTTATTTTTAAAAATTAATATTCTTCAAAAAAAATTCACTTCACCATTTTGAAAGTAAATTTTTTAAAGTGACCCATAACTTCCTCATTTTATGGTAATGTCAAAAATGGTATATAAAATATACTTTAATGTTTTTTTCAATTTGAACACATTCTTTTACTCTTATTTCCATTATTTTTTATAAATATTCATTTCAATGTTTAAAAATATTTTTTAAAAAAACCTAATTTATAATGATTTTAAAATTAAAAGGGGTATTTTATTTTATCTTTCAAACTAATTCCTCCAAATAATCTTGAAAATGTATTTTTAATCTATGTCAATATCCGTAATGATCCTTATGTTAGACCAGGAAAATGTTCTTATACCACCGTCAAAATTACTTCTCTATAAGTCTTATAAAATTTTATATGGATGTTTTTATGAAACCCACCTTTACCCCCTAATTTAATTAATTAATGTGTGAAATCTGAATTTTTTCATATTCTCTTGGATGAAAAATGTATAGATGATTGTTATTGACTATCAGGGTCCTATATCACTCTTTATTACATTGGTTGAAGTTTTATATATCATGAGATCAATAATGGTACATGGGTAGTATCCAAATCCAAAGAGGTTACATAGGTTGTTAGACCAATCCCAAGAGCGTATATGGGTTGTTAGGTAAAGCCTAATAGGTTATATGGGTAATTATCCCAAGTCCAAGAGATAATTTTTGTGCTTCTCACCATCTATTATTTTAATAATCACAAACACCATTTAAAATTTATAATGATTTAATTAAAGTGATTGGAAGTTATACTCAATTAAATCATGTTAGATAATTGAAATAAACTTCAAAAACCTTTATTCGAATCATTATGGACATAATAATTTCATGGAGTGAAGTTCTTCGGATTTTCAAAGAAAAGAATAGAATTTAGGATGCTATGTATGTTCTTGGACACCAATATATGGAATAAGCTAGCTCATGCATAGATATCAGAAAATAGATGGTGAAGTAAATATCTTCCTCAAGTAGTATACTTCCACTGACCACTGGGTGGAGGAGCACTATCCAGCTGGTGTAGTTGGGAAGAATAACTACATGCTTCAGATGTACACCAACTAGATAGTGGAGTCATACTAGATACCTAATAGTACCAAAAAGTTCATATTTTTTTCAATTGTCTATCATCAACTCAATGGAGGCTACTAGGTATCTATTTTCATCAAGTAAGATCTTCTAGAAGTGCATTTATTGATGTAAACAATGCAATTATTTTAGTCTTCTATGAAATAATGACCCTTGGTGAATTACAAAAGGATCCTAAAGAATATGAACCTATAAATAGACCTCCTGATGTTATTGGAATCCAATAAATAAATCATCATCCATTATTCAATAACAACATGCTACGATCACAAATTTTCTCTAACCCTATCTTTTTTAAAGTGATTCCTTCTTTTTTTAGTGTGTAAATATTCTAATATCTTTCTCACTCTCATTATATTTCTCATTTTTTACTATTTTTTCTTTATATTATTTTGAGAGAACTGAGGTTGTGATAAAACATTGTTGTTTATAAAAAATTTTATGTCTTTTTCCACTTTCTTCTTATCATTTATCACTACCTTTAAAGTGAGGGAATCAATTTTTCTTGCAACAACCATTAAAAGTAGAGAGACTATTCTCTTTAATGATTCTAGCTATACCTAATAAGAATATATTTTTAATACTAATTATTTATTCTTTATACAACCTAGAAATAAGAGAGGATTTTTTTACACCATAAATATTTTGTTTAAAATAATAATAAGCTCTGTGTGTTCTTTAACACTCAACACTGATCTTAAATCGATTTGCAATATACTATAAAAATATTATTATTTAAATGTGACCATTATAATATAACTATTAAATTGGAGGTATGAATAAGAAAGAACAAATAATGAAAAGAATGTATAATTTTTTTTATATAATATATTTATTAATTCATAATAAATAAGTACTCAATTTTTAGTTATGTCATTTTATACTTCAAAAATATATTTTCTTAAAAAAATTGTTTTTATTTCCTTTTGTGCATGGATATTATAATTATTTTATTCCACTTTTATAAATTTTATTTTAGTAAACGAATATTATTTTTAAATCCAAATTTAAATATTAGATATGGGTGAATTTGAGTGATTTTTCTAAATATATAGATTTTCAATGAATAGTTAAAAATTATGATTTTTGTAAAACTGTCATTTATTTTCATTCAATAAAGTAATATAAAAGTATCATTATGTTTTTAATTTTATACTAAATTAAAATAAGTCTAATTTAATTATATTTAATATAAATATTTACATAAGAATCAATGTTATACTTTAGTTTGGTATAAGTTCATTTTTAGGCTTAAAACACATTTTTTCTAAAAACTGTTCTTCATTGCATTCTACGAATTTATATTAAAATTTATTTCTATAACTTTAATAAATTTAATCCTAAAAAGTGGATTTCATATTTGGAATCATGAGGTTCATATTTTTTAAATATTTTCCTTTTTTTCATTAAGAATAGTTATAGCTATAAATATTTGTCACTTTGGAAAGGGTAAAATAGGTAAAACAAGGTTAAAACTATGGGATAAGACCTAATAATATCCCTAAAACATGTATTTATTTTATTGAATAAGGGTTTAAAGTCCATATACATCAAATATTCTAAATTTTTTCACTTTCTTTCCACTTTCCATTGATTATAACATTTATATTATTATAAGAAAAGGATAAAGTCAAAAATGTCACTCTCTCTATTTTAATAACTATAATATTTTTCATTGGGATAAAATTGGTAATATTCGGTTATGAAAAGTTATTTGAAATATGAATAATTTTTTTTATCATGGTAATTTTTATTTAATTTTTAGTGATGGAATAATTACCTTAAAATTGTATGCAATGCTAACACGATGCTTGTTCAAGTTGTAGAAAAAAATCAATTAAATGGTTTTAAAAAAATTAAAAGTAATAAAATTTGGATGAATTATAGTTTTATATGAATTTTATGGTTAATAATAATTTATAATCTATGGTATAATAATTAATATTCAAAATTCATTTTAATCACGATGTAGAACCACAACATGAATTCCACTTTAAACGGTGCTCTCAAATGGTTGATCAATGAGCCTTAGGTGCACCTCCCCATATGCGAATGGATGCCGACTATAAGTGAGGGTATAAAGAGGTTATAGTGGGGATATTATATCATCAAGTGATGATAATAATAATGTTCTATCTATAAATATATTATAAGAAGGACTATAACACATTGTTTGTAATAATACAAACCAATGAAAACATAAATAAAAAACAATGGAATAGAAAATATCAAAACATTTCATTGGAAGAATAATAAAGAAGGCATAGCAGGTCACACATGACAAGTAATCAGGGTATCCCATGGCTGACCATATCAGTATATACATATATGGAATGTTGAACAAAAAGGAAAACTCTAACTAATGCAAGAACCACCATAGTCCCTTTCCATCCATCCCATGCAAAGTAGTATAACCTGATCACTAAGCTCTATATCTTGAGCCAAATCCATTAAATGATAGTGAAGATATAAAGTCTACACACATCCCAAAGGTCCCATTTACCATGTTAGTAGACCATGATCAATATGTGTATGTCTTATATCCATGATTATGTAGATGTATAATAAAAATAAATAAAAGTAAGCACATGTGAATTTGATAAATAAACTACTTCCCTTGTGGTCAGCAGCCACAAGGAAGTGATCACCTATTTTTTCCATTGTTAGTATAAGTATGAACATGTTCCCCCAATTATATATACGGAATACTTCATTTGTCTTCATATATATAATTGTATTGGAAAGGATCCATCACATAATCCCAAGGAATCCCCTATCGAGAACCCAACCGAACCCTTATGTTCCACCAATAAATGTGTCACCAGAACCTTAGTCCCACAATCAAATATTCATAATCCAAAGGAATGACTAAGAAAATCCCTGGTCCATCATATCCCACCTTAAAAAATCTTCATCAGCTCGAAGCCAAATGTCTTGAGGGACAATGATATATGACCACTAATAAATAATTATAATAGTATCAACAGTCAATGTCCCAAGGTACGTAGATATCCATCCTCCCAAGTCCAAAAACCTTGGACTCAAGTATCATGATGAGCCTCATCCCACAACTTAGGGTATCATCATATTTAACCAATTGTCCACCACCATCCACATGGATTTCTATGGTGATCACCCCCAGATGTATCTGATGGTCAACACAATCACCTATGCTACAGAGTCTGTGGGGGCCTCTACCCACGATGAGTTGTAAACACCACCTCAATACAATTCTTATCTGTGGTCACAAAACTCTAACAATACATCAACCAATAAATAGTGAGAAACAATCACCAAACTTCCAATGACACATTATATGGAACCTCATTCCCCCACAACCATGTATCTAAATCTATATTCTCAACACCATCTCGAGGTTTCACGAGCCATGCCCTTGTCCGAAAAATCACATTGTCTCAATCTGATGACCATGTCACCCAACCTGGTGATCATCATCACCTCAATTCTTCTGGTCCATGCCCAACCTCATGATTTTTGTCACCTCAGTCCATATGATTGACATCACCTCAATCCTCAGGACAATCCCATAATGTTTCCATTGAACTCAATAATTAAATATAATCAATTCTATGTAATTAAAATAAAACACCCATCCAAAACATACCAATTTGTTCCAATCCCCTCACCCGAATTAACCATTGTTAGTTTATCTGGATCATTCCCACAGGCACATCATAACATCAATTTAACAATTTAATAAACATAATTTAATTAACTAGGGTACCACTCAGACAACCCATGTTGATTATATGAATGCACTCCCAAAACACTCACAAAATCAAGGAGAAATATAGGTACCACCTACCACATACTAGTATGTTCTCTCTCATATGATATCAGCCTCTAACTTAAGATGAATTAGAAGAAAATGGTGTTTTAAATTAATTCCCTAGAAATAATGAAAAAGGGATCACACATATTTAGCATTTTGTATGGAGAGATAAAAAAATAAAATAATGTGGTTGATTTAAGGTCTTATCGATGTGGTTTCAATGAGACCAACAACGATCGATTCAAATTCTGAACATTGTATAGTGGTCAAAGCCTAATTATTATAGAATATGGGGGAGTACCCATGTGAACATGATGGAATAAAAAATAATAGAGTAGGAAAATAATATAATTAATTAATGTGAATTTGGGTAATTTATCCCAAATAAATGAGTTGCATTTGGCTATACAGTTTGGATAACAGCATGCCAATTGTGTGGTTATCCCTATCTGAGCACCACATTGTTCATGGTTAGGTGCATATTTTACCAAACCATTCATAGACTGTAAAAATACCCTATATCAAAACAATTAGAGGTTATCTCGTGGTTATGAACCCCCACTAGTATGGTTGGTTAAATTGTGTCTAATTCCACTAAATGGTTGCATAGTTTCTCCTGGGAGGTTGTATGGTTTATCCAAACATTGTGCCCGAGTACGTGGTTTCCTAAAACTATGTTTTTGGGGCCTGATGCTCCTAAAACCCATATAAAACCCAGAGAAACTTTCCAAGACTTAAAAAAAATCTAAAAACAATACCTTAGGTTAAAAATATTCTAGAATTAGTTTCTCAAGATCAAAAATAATGGTTTCCCACTCACTAACTCAAAAAGTTCAAATTTTATCATAAAACTAAACATTCCAAAACCTGGGATGTTACAATATCACCACATTAAAATATCTCATCCCTAATCTATAATTATTTACTTATACATGGTACCAAACATACCCATATCATTTTGATCACCTTAATTTACATTGGTTATTAATTCACAGGTCAACTCCCCTTAAGGCGCTCCCCACTTTAGGAGTTACATACCTAACCACTTCCCAACCCAAAATTCAAACAATTTTTATAGTCCACCAACCATAATCGAACTCAAAATTCCTCCCATAATGCATCATCATTACTGCACCTCATTAGGTTCTCAAATCATCAGCATGCCATATCTGACACCAATCATGTCCTTCATCTCATCATATTCCCAAAAGTACTCGCACCTCAATAGATGTGCATAAAAAGTCCCGGTTCCACAAACCTCATATAAACCTTCATTGAATCAATGCCCAAAATTTATCCTGATTTCAATACACCATATATATATATATATATCCCATATCAAATTGATGAAAACCTACTAACCAGCACTTGGATTGTCCAAAACAGCATATGTACACCTCATGCACCAAAATTGGCCAAATCCAAATACAAAAGAAACCCCAGTCACACCCATGTAATACCTTTAACATTGATCATCTACCCAATCATATCTACACCTATAATCTCTACAACATTACCCTATCCTGAAGACCGACTACCTAAGGCATGGATTCCCTATAGAGCTACACTAGCTATAGGCCAATTACCCCACAGTTGGATCACACTGTCTCTACCAAGACCTTCATATGTAGTTAAATCCTGACTGCTAGCTCTTAGTACTACCCCCAATATGATATATGACCCCTATGTATTACCTAGTACCTATATTCTACACATTTGAGAATTTTTCCTATAGAACCTTTCTAGATGACCAATCTAGCTGCATGCTCGACACTCATTTAGAACCCTATCACAATGGGTTTTAACATGTCCTAGATACCTGTACTGAAAGCATATAGCTAAAAACACACTCCTTGGTGGTCTTCATGAATCTATGTCCATACTACCCTCCATATATTCCACTTATCCCTACTTCTTAATACCTAAAGATTCACTGCTAAAATAATTTAACACCATCACCCAGCTTAAAAAAGGCCAGTCTCTCAGGTTCGCCTCAGCTATCATCGCCAAGTTGAATTAATCTAAAAAGTAATACATCCTGAATATATTCACCATTACCATGATGTAATTGTAAAATCCATCCTCAAATATCCTCACTCAAACTATTTCATCTTCCACCACAGTATGTGAAAAATCTGACAAGTCAGTGAAAGTCATCGAATAATCCATGATAGAAGAAACTCTCTATTGGAGATTCATGAACTCAAAGTCTCTATCCACCCTCAGAATCTTCAGTAAGAATTACCCAAATAAACTAGACTTGATATCATTCAAAGACAGTTCCTCATGTTTTACTTCTTGTACCTTTATGTCCCACTAGCGTTTTTCCAGTCCTCTGAGCATGTACGTCACCAGCTTCACCCTCTGAGCTAGGGGTGTCTCGAGTAGGTCGAATATGGTTTGGACCAACTCTATTCATTTCTCTTTCACTTTTATCCAACCCTCAACCTAAAATATTGGTCAGTGCTGTGATTGGAACTCACTAGTTAGATACTCCATATATGGCTTCACTCCCTTGTCTCTTCTGTCAATACCTTGTATAACTTGAACTGGGATCACCCTGAGCTAATCAATAATTCATGGAAAAAATTATACTAAATATGGATATCCATCCTATAAGAAATATTATACTTATGGCTAAAGATCTTCTCAACCCTCTGAGACCTCATCTCAACCCTCAAGGGAATCATCCCGACCCTTAGGTGCCTCATCATGTGAACTCTTAGGCGGCACTACAGCACCACCCTCCTGATCCCCCTCTAAAGTCCTTCTAGGTGGTATATCATTGAATACCAATACAATGTTCAAAAATCCATATATTTATAATTATATATATAGTAGATAAGGGAACCTATAATTGGTTGTGCATCTGACCACCCTTGCACTCCCCTACCACACCAAGTCACATGACATCTGGCCTCATAGCCCCTCACCTACCCATATTAGAGTTAGGTGTCAAGTATCATCTAGCCTCAAGGCCCCATCTCTTCCCACATCGGATTCAGGCATCACATATAACCTGATCTCATGGCCCCTTTCCTTCTTATAATAGGGACAACCATCATGTTTCATATATCAATATGTGGTAGCTGAGTAAAATTCCACAGAAGAGTATATGATGGAAAACACCATTTATCTTCTATTTTATACTTTAAAATAGATCACCCCTAACATCATACCTACCTAATTATTATTATTATTTTCCCACATATCACATGCATATAAAGTTATATATAGATCTCATTAGAACCACATGCCTGGGTTAGCTGGGTAGAGTTCTACTAAAAGAGGATAAGTAGGAAAACATTATTTATCATATTTTTTGACAATTTAAACAACCCAACCACTCTTAGAACATTCCAGGTTCCTAAGGAAAATCACAATAAAAACACATCATATGAACCTAAGTTCCTATCATGATGTGTAATCAGAAATACCTTTCCATACCAGGATAAGGGTCAAAATACACATAATAAATAACAATCACACCCAAATGATCCACTCAAGGTGGAAATCAAATCAACCATAAAATGATAAACGCATAACCTCAAATTCCCATACCTAGAAACTTGGATTTTTCCCCATGAATGGGGCCAAAGGTACCCAAAAATGAGCTTTATACCCAATCTTGATGACATCCTAGTCTCTATTCTACCATATCACATATAGTAATACCAAACAAAAATAAACATTTGATACCAAATCTAACTAGTCGAACACGGTTACCATTTAATAGACATGTATTATTATGTTGTTAGACATCACCCACAAGAACCCACTTCAATATCATTTGTAGCACCATGACTAGGATTCCACTTCAAATAGTGTACTGGGCTGATTGAACAGTGGTCCTTAGGTGTGCCTCCCCATATGCCAAAGTTCGCCGACTAGTATTCAGGGTGTAAAGAGGTGATAGTGGGGATACTATACCCACATGTTATGATAATAATAATGGTCCATATATAAATATATAAATAGAAGTACTATAATAAAGTGGAATCAATAACATGAACTAGCGCATGCATAAAGAAACAATAGTGGAATATAAAATACTAAAAAATACCATTTACAGTATAATAAAAATGGTATAGTTGGCCATACATGATAAGTAATCAGGTTCACCCATTTAATACCATATCAATATATACACATAAGGCATGATAAATAAAAAAAACTTCAGCTAATGTAGGAACCACCATGGTCTCTTTCCATCTATTTCATTCTAAGGAGTATAACCTAGTCACTATGGTCTAGATCTTGAGCCCAATACATTACCTGGTCATAAAGACATAAAGTGTACATGCATCCCAAAGATCCCATGTAGGTTTTGAGGATAAATCTCAGTAATCCCCCACCAATGTGTACTTTTCATACATCCATGATTACAAAGGTCTATACTAAAAATAGATTAAAGGAAACACATGTGAATTTGATAAATAACCCTCTTCCATTATGCTCAGTAGCCATAAAAAAATAGATTTTCTACTTCAAACATCATTGGTATAAGTTTTAAGATGTGACCCAATTATATATGTAGCATATGAAATGTAACTAAATTTATATATATATATATATATAATTGTAGTGATGATGATCCATGGCATCGGTCCAAGACATCCCTAATTGAGAAACCCAGTTGAACCCTTAGGTTCCACCTATAAAAGCTTCCCAAGAACCTCGTTACCACAATTAAATATCTAGTGTCCAAAGGCATGCCCAAACAAATCATTGTCCCCTCAGGTCTTATCTCAGGAAAATCACTGTCATCTCAAAACCCAACATCGCAAGGCATAATGATATTTGTCCTTTAATAAATAATCATCATTGGCTCAATAACTGACATCATGAGGTATGATGATATTTATCCTCCATATTCTCATCACCTAGGACTCATGTATCATGGTGAGCCTCATCCCCCAGCTGATGGTGTCGTCACTATTAACCAATGGTCTGTCACCATCCACATAGATTTATATGGTGAGAACCACCAAATGTACCTAATTTTCAACATCATCACCTAAGCCTCATTGTCTACAGGGGCATCCACCCATAACGAGTTGTCAAAACAACCTCAATCCGAGTCATATATATGTGCACATGTCTCCAACAGTGTGTCGGACAAAAAATGGTGAGTGAAAATCATCAAAAATCTGAATCCACCTCATCATGCACCTTATTCCCCAGCAACCATGTCCCTAAATCTTGATGGTCAACACCATCTCAAGGTCCCAAGAGCTATGACCTCATCTTGATGATCACATAAACTAAATATGATAACTATGTTTCCTAACCTGGTGATCATCATCACCTTACTCAGAACACACCAAACATCACAACCTGCATCACCTCAGTCCACATGATCGACATCACCTCAATCCTCAGTCGAAGCCCATCATGTTCCCATGGAACTCATAAATTCAATATAATCAGTTCAATTTAATTCAAATTAAATACACATCCTAAACATTCCAAGCTAGTCTAATCCAATCACCCATCTTAACCATTATTGGTATAGAAGGGTCATTCCTATATGAATCTCATATCATCAATTTACTTATTTAATAAACATGAATTTAATTAATTAGGGTATCACTAGGAAAAATCACATGGATTATATGAACATACCCTAAAACCCTTTCAAAATTAAGGATAAATTTTGGAACCACCTACCTTGTTCTTTTAGGATATTTCTTGTATAATATCAACCTCTAACACAAGCCAAATTAGAAAAAAATGATGTTATAGATGAGTTCCCTATAAATATGGAAAAAGAGTCTTCATGGATTTAGGACTCTATATGGTGAGATAAACAAAGAAAAGAAGGTATAATATTAAAGGTATTACTGATACGATTCCAATGATACCAACAATGATTGATTTGAAGTCTCAACATTGGATATGGATCAAATCCTAAGTGGGAGAGAAAATGGAGGATCCCCCTATGCACATGGTGGAAGGAAGAATAAAAGAGGAGGAAAATAAGATAAATAAGGAAGTGTAATTTTGATAATTTTTTCCAAATAAATGATATGAATGTTTTTGGCCACATAGTTTTTCTAACCATGCACCAACCATGTGGTTCTCACAATCCAAGCACCACACTACACATAGTTAGGTGCACAATTTACCAAACCATGCCCATACTGTTCAAATTTTATATGGAAAAAAACTATAGAGGTGTTTTCATGGTTGTGTGCCCCCACTTGAACGGTTTGTCAAACCATGTCTAGTGCCATTGGAGGGTTGCACAGTTAAACCTGGGAGGCCACACAATTTTTCCAAATCCTTTTCCCCAGTATATGCTTTCCCAAAACTAGGTTTCCAAGGTCCTATACTCTCAAAACCCGTTTGAAACCCTAAAGAAATTATTGATACTTAAAACCCTCTAAATATAAATTCTTTGGTAAAAATCATTCATAATTAGGTTCTGAAGATCAAAAATAAATTTTTCCCACTCACAAACTAAAAAGGATCAAATTTATGTGGAAAACGGCCTATTCCAAAACCCTAGATGTTACACACAGTTAATTTAAATTCAAATTTAATGAAGAGTGCCCAAAATGAATTTAATGATATTTTATGGTATATAATATTTTATTAATTGATTTAAATATAAAAAAATTGAAATAAGACTAGTGGGATTAGAAAAGGTATATAATTACATGCATGTACTATTTGTGAGACACGTTTCACCTTTGATGTAAATTTATTACCCATAAAGGGTAAAACAAGTGTTTCCATGCTTAACGTTAAAAAAGGTTAATGAAGGGGTTGGACCAAAAGATAAGGTAAAAATGAAACAAAAACCTATATAAATTTAATTAGAAGATTATTTTTATTCCTTATAATTTTTTTATGTTAATCCCCTTAATTTGGAATCTATTTTCTTAAAAAATGCATTAATTATATTTAAATATTTTAAGTAATTCCAAGTGAGTATTTTCCACACCTATAAAAGGGAATCTATTCTCCTATATTATTCAAACCTATTGAGCCCCTTTGATTAAAAAATACCTAAAAATATATATTACCAACCTTCCTACCAATAACCTAGAGGCTCAAATCTCATTGAAGGACCAACCTAGAAGTCTTAAGGTGTAAGCCAAAGGTGGTTTTCTAAAGAAGAGGAATAACTTTTAACTGAGTGTTTTTATTTTATTTCCCCTTATAAATATTTGAAATATCTATAAAAATGATCGTATAATGAAATAAGTATCTTAAATATATATAGATTTTATTATTCTTTTAGTATAACCCATATTCATCTCCTTTCCATTCTAAAGTTTATTAAAACATCGTTCATATGTTTGTATGACATGCCATCTCCATGTAGTGGTGTAATTAGTTTTTTAATATCAATTTATAGGGATGATTATTAATATGCAGATAATTAAAATATATTATATTTATAAAATAATAATTATTCTATAAATATAAAATATAGTTTATCTTCTTACCCTCCACCCGTTAAAAATGATCGCATCGCTTGTGTATACGTGTGGACTATCGCCTCCATAGAGTGATGTGATTCATTTTTCAAGACTACATTTCAAGGATGATTATAAATAAGTATATATTTAATATTTATGATATTTATAGAATGATTAAAAAATTTATATGATGAAACCAGGATAAAAATAAAAGGGTCGAAACTACTAAATAGAAATATTCCTAAAAAAAGAAACTGTTAACACTCAGAAATGATGATTTAAAAAAATTAATAAATGGGTATTAAAATATTATAATTGGATAATATATGATATTATATGTTTGATTATTTTTCTATTATATTGTAATAACCTATGTTTTTTATCCCAGGTAAAATTCTAAGATAATTTAAATTTTGATGTTTTAGTGGATGGACCATTCTTAGAATCGAGCATCAGAATGTAATTCTGAGAGTTGGAACACTTCAAAGTATTTTTTAGACTTGGGTAAATACCCTTGATTACCATAGTGTCTCATGGATTTTTAGGATTTTCAGGATCTGAAAATATTAATTTTGGGTTCTCTAAACAGGGTGCACAGTTTTTCTGAAATAATGTGGACCCTAGAAGCAAACCATGTGGCCTAAACCATAGGAGTTGCAGGTGTTGCATAGCTTATACACAGTTTTCCCAAACCATGAACCTATCCTGAATAGTTAGTGAAACTTAGGAAGTACCTTAGAACAATTAATGACATGATTGGTGTATGATTATACAAACCATTTGGGAATAATTGTATGAGGTGGGTTTCCTAGCGACTGTGATCTGCATGGTTGGTACATGTCTTGGTCAAACCGTGCGGCCAAATCATGCAACCGAATTTTAGAGTGAAATTAAAAAATAACCTTAATGAGTTTAAGTTTATTTTTCTTCTTTATTTCCTCTTACTCCAGCCACGTGTGCTCCTCCTATGCACCTTTGGTTCTTCATCCTCTATCTACTAGGATTTGAAGTATCTCTTATGTCTGAAGTCTGAATCAAACATCGTTAGTCTCTATAGATCCGCATAGGTAAGCACTCAATTCCTATTGAATATTTCTTAGTTTAATCTTTTCTCCATTGAATTATCATGGTACAAGCTCAATTTCCATATTTTGAGGGAAGATGTTCATTTCTTTGATTTATTTCAAACTAGACCGAATTAGACCATGATATTGGATGTGTGGAATTTCGTAAGAATAAGGTATGTGGTCTTCGACGTTTTCATTAATTTTTCATTGAATTTTGAATTTTTTTCGTTGTTTTGTTTTCCATTCTTTGTGGAGTGTTTATTTTTAATTAATTTCTTCATATCAAATTGATCAGGCAGCTAGATACACTCCCTATGATCATTTTTTCGTATATAGAGAATGTCAATCTCAATCACAAACACTACTTTGGTGTGTCATATTGTTTTTTCTCTTATTATTAAATAAATAATTTCTTGTAATTACTTTTAAGCATTCCACTTGGATTTTAAATGGAGTTTCCCTTTTAAGAAATTGGCTAATTAATCACAGAACCTCCTAAGTGGCATTTGGAAACTTATTAATTATTTTCCAGGGATGTTATCCTCCTAAAATGTTTTCCTTTGTTGAATTGAGAATTTATTCTTGAATGTGATGTTTATTTATTATTAAATGATTTTTTGATAAACAATTCCAGTTTTTTATAATAAAACCCATTGAATGAGGTGCTCTTCCATTGAAATTACAAAGTGGAAATTAGTGAATTGAATATTTCTTGGATTTATGGAATTGGGGATGACCTATTCCCTTTTTAATATTATTAGATATATGTAATATTTATCACATGGCCTCTGTTGGAATTCTTAAATGGAATTTCTCTCCATATAGATAAATTTTCATTGAATCATTGCACCTTCTAAGTATATGTCTTGGCCCACACCTATTTTAAAATAACTAATGAACCAATAACCTTCTAAGTGTTTGGATTACTTTATAAATTGGATTTCCCATGTAGTTAATTTCCTAATTAGACCATGTTACCATATAAGTGTCTCTTAGGACTTTTTATAATGAATTTACATGTTTATATAAATTGAATGGTTTTCATTAAATGGATCGGTATGTTTATGATGGATTTCCATTATTAAATGAATTAAATTGTTCAATTGAAATGAAAAGTTAAAATGGTTGTTAAGATAGTGTCTCTTTATATATTTAAACAAGCATTACTGTATGAATTGAATTGACTACTTTGAATGAAATAAAAAATATAAATGGGGGAAAGGTCATCTTGTTTAAAACATTATTAAGAACATTCTTAATAAAAATCATTATTAAATGGAAGTCCCTTAGTTATGAATGGGATTGTTAAATACAAATAATGAGAGGTACTAGATCATGGATATTTTGTTATAAATATGATTACGCCTTGATATAGGTTGTAGAATTATGATAAGAATTCGGTTGAGCATGGAGGTATCATGTTCCATTACACCGAGTGTTTATTCAGGGAATATGACATCATTAATATGATTGGGATAGTGGGAATGATGCACGACATTCCCAGTTGGGTGTTAACGTGATGGAACACTCAGGACTTTGACCGTTGACATGGCAGAACACTCACCATATCGTGTGATGTACATGATGGATCCCACTCATTATGAGATGTAGAAAATTTTTGGTGCCAAAATTCAGGATAGAGAAGAAGCCAAAAAGAAGGCACCATTAACTGCCTCACAAAGCTATTTCATAGAGTCCCCCTAGCACCGCGGCCACCACGAAGCAAGCTGGCAGGACGCTCTGCGAACGCATTTGACATTCGCGAGATCATCACGAAGCAATGATGTGGGACGCTCTGCGAACGTATTTGACATTCGTGAGCCCACCGTGAAGAAACCAAGTCCCTCTTTTCACCACGTAGGATCCGCTTCGTGGTACCTCTTGCCTATAGATACTGGGCTCCCCTTGATCCCAAAGGATAGACAATCCGACCTTTCGACTTACGAGCTCCCGAATCGCGAAGCATCCTTCTACTCTGTGAACCATGAGCTGTTCGAGGTACTTTTTCTCCGCGAAGTGCCTCCCCTTTGTCTCGTTTTGATCCCCTCTTCTGAGGGGGATGCCTTTCGTGAAGCCTATGGGTCTTTGCGAAGGAAGGATATCCCTAAGGGGACCCAGGTCATCATGGAGCATTAATTCTTTGCAAAACACCCTTCATGTACACATGATCCTCACACTAAGGAAACGTCATTGTACTTCGCGAAGCACATTGCTTCACGACACCTTGCTTCGCGAGGAACCTTGGCTCTGTGAGGCAGTGCTCTACAAATGCCTTTCCAATTCGTGAAGCACCTCCCATATGCACCTCTTCCCTATGCTTAGGCTAAGGCACCCCAATTTGCAAAGTACACCCCTTCATGAGTGTCCTCCACCACGCGGAGCAACAGAGATTCACAAGGCCCCTACCTATGAACCCCTCTACTTGGCAATTTCTTTTCCTGTGCAACCCTCCAAGTTTGCACGATGTGACTTCAAATCCCCAGGATGGTACTTCCCATTGTGTTGCTTCGCCTCATGTTTCTTTGCATAGGCATGCTAATGGCTATTACTTCTTCACATAGCCACGCTAACGTGGGACCCTTGATGGTTAGCTCCATGACACCCCCTCGCCACGACTTTTCTTGTCCCCTATTTTTACTAAGTATCATAGGGTACCAGTTATCTAATTCTTAGGGGTTCAGAGAAAACCCATCTCGTCTGAGCTGTAGGACGTTAAACTTCCAAGAACCATTGTCCTCAACACATGATGTTAAACTGTGACATCGCCCTGTTCCTCGCACGCGGGGTACCCCCACCTTGGAAATTCTACATGCCCACTAGTCTCCTCAGGGGATAATATCCTCCTTATGGGAGGGGTGTTTGTCCGTGGGGGAAGGTCGACCATCTCGGTGTAATCCCATATCCTTCTCGTAAGAGGAAGCATCCCTGCTCCTCCTTTCATCGTTAGTCCCCAGGGCCACTACAGGGCACGATAAGGGATGATGCTTCTCCTTTCTTTAGTCCCAAGTCCCTCCCCCGCTGCTCTTTGTCACCATCAGGCCTCCATCCTAGAGTAAGTCCCAATCTTTCTCTCCCTAGGCCACCTATAGCATAAGCCCCACTTCACTTCCCACATACGCACCTTTCACGACGTGATCATCGGGTCTCTACTATATCTTGTTTCTCACACTGAGCATGACTCGCATGGTCTTAGAGTGAGCATCAACCATGAAAAACACTTTTGGTAGCCTAGAGTATAATCCCCACACCATATTCTGAACTACAAGGACTTTTATCCTTGCCAAGGCAAGGCACATAGGAAGCCTCCCTGATATTCAAGCCCACCATCTACCTGGACCCAGGATCCTTATTCACGTTGGTTCACCGACTCATGCCTCACCCTAGGAAACCTAGAGTGTAAGCCCCACACCAACATGAACTATATAGACTTTGATCCTTGCCAAGGCAGGGTATGTAGGAAGCCTCCACGAGGTTTAATCCCACCGCTCGGTCATCCCGAAACCCCTTCACTTCGGTTCACCAACACCTTGGGCCACCTCAGAGTAGAAGCCCAAAATGACCCCACATTCTAAACTTTGTGGTCTTTGATCCTTTCCAAGACAAGGTACGTAGGAAGCCACCATGAGGTTCAATCCCACCACCATCCTAACTACGAGGACTTTGATCCTTGCCAAGGCAAGTTATGTAGGAAGCCTCCACAAGGTTCAAGCCCACCACCACCCAATTGGACCCCAGGTCCACCTTCACGTCAGTTCTCACCCAACCTAAACTATGTGGTCTTTGATTATTTTCATGGAAAAGTACATAGGAAGCCTCTACAAGGTTCAATCCCAGCACCCAGTTGTTCCGAAACCCCTCTGTGTCAGTTCAATAGCCCCTTTTTCACCTGAACTTTGTGGTCTTTGATCCTTTCCAAGGCTAGGTACATAGAAATCATCCACAAGGTTCAATCCCAACACCCAGCAGTTTCGACCCCCATCACGTCGGTTCACCCCCGTCCTGTATGATTTTAAACTGTGGCCCTCTTTCAATGGAAATCCAATGCGACTCCATTCAGTGGTAATCCGTTGTCATCCCATACAGCAGTAAGCCATTGTGACTCCATTCAGCGGTAATCCGTTGTCATCCCATCCAGCGGTAAGCTGTTGCGACTCCATTTATCTATAAGCCATTTTCATCCCATCCAGCGGTAAGCCATTGCGACTCCATTAAAGAGTAATTTGTTGTCATCCCATCTAGCGTAAAACTATTGTGACCCCATCCGGCGGTAAGCCATTGTGGCCTAATCCAGCGATAAGTCCTTGAAAACCCCAATCGGTGGCAAGTCTTCATCAGATGAACTATGTAGACTTTGATTCTCTGGCACAGGGATATGTAGGAAGCCTCTTCGAGTATCAAGCCCAAAACCATCGTCAACCTCATGACGGTGGCATCCCATTCACCATCCTTTTCACAGAACCTTCCATCAGCCATCTTGATTCCTACCTGGGCCGCCACATCCTGGTGGAATCATGCCACCCCATTCCCCATTCTTTTTGACAAAATTTGGGAATCCACCCACATGTTGGCCCCAATATCAGCATTCTCTCTAGGGGGTTCCACCATCTGATCCACTCTATTCAGTTTTTTGATCAGCCTGATCCCTCTCCGCTGGATGTTAAACTTGTGGCATACCCCATGTTAAACATGGGAAGTTGAGGAAAACCTCAGATACATTCCCATGGCATATGATTCCCCACATTCGATGTGGGATTCCATGAGCTTATGAATCCTCAAGAAGCCCTATAATAAAGGAAGGAAGACAGACATGCCAATCCCCCAGCGTCCAGACACACCAGTGATTCCCCACATGACAACTCCCCTAACCAAAGTTTTCTTCCCTGACCGGACCCCTTGGAATGTCCTGACAGAAGTAGCGTAATTAACTGGTGTCCATGAAGATATGGCGCTAGGAAGAGTTTCACGAACATCATCTTAATTCTATGAGGGAGACCCGAACTAAGTGACGAGTTCCGAGGAGGAATCCTTGGACGGAAGAACTGACATCCCACCATCTTTTTTCAATCAAGGAGCAGACGTCCCCGAATAAAGAGAGGATGCCACCCGCCTTTGGAAAGCGAGAATGCAGGGGGGGGATCACTTCCCTCATCCCCGAACTAAATGGAAACATGCGCCTCAGTGAAAGCATTATAAACAGAAATGGTGAATCCAATGTGAAGTTATTATCCTCAAATATGGAGATTAGTAGCGCTCGGGGCATCAATGGATTGACGTGTCACCAGATCCAAACATTCGGCGCTGGGTCCCGCCAAGAAAATAGCTAGCCTGGTGTAAAACTCACCGGAAGTTGGGGCAGTAGAACATTGGACATCCCATTCTGTGATGTTGTCAGCGTAGATCCCTCTTACCGATCACAGATGACAGGATGGTGCTGGGGCATTGGTCGTCGATTCCTTTTTCTTTCAGCACTGAAGAGTTTATCTCCCTGCTTTTCCGGAATCAGGTTGCAGCCTCAGGAACAAGATCATCGCCTACCCGTCTATACAGGGGCAGGGTAAATGCCAGCACAACTGCTCTACATGGCTTCACCGCTTTCGCGACAGCCTCTGTGTCCACGACTGTGGGGCTCCCACACCCCATCTCCCCATCAGAAGTTATCCAAAATAGGGTAATTAATGACCTCAAATGTCATTACTAGGAGGAGGGCATTATCCCTATGCGGGATATGGCCCACCTGGATCTGGAGGTGTTCGGGCCTCACCGTCAACGTCACCCCTGAGGTCTGCGCAGGGAGCCATTGCTCCCAACCTTGACATACAACCGCTTCGGTAGCCTGTCCCCAGAGCGCTTTGACGACTCCCTACCTTACGCTGATGATGTGGGTGACTTCCGGCCCATCCTAGTCAGAGTCCCGATCTAGGGGCTCCCAGCAAGGGCTCCCACCCTGCTGCATCAGCGCCACCTCCCGGTCTTGCCGAAGGAGGATCAGGTAAGCTATGCACTTGCACCACCAGCTCCAGCTCGTCCGACCTGATGCCAGTGTCGGGCATGAGATGAGGAGGATGCCTGCCAAGGGGCGTCAATGTTGACAGCTATTGTGGCCCAAGCCACCACTGATTCATACCATCATGTCCCTACATACACTGAGTAGGGTCTCTTATACGCCCAGCCGGAATCGAGGCCCCAACCGCTCCATGGGCAAGCTGGGTCGACTCTCCTGGTCACAGACACAAGAAGTGGTCACCGTGAACCAAACCACAACGATGCCACCCCATATGGAAGTCATCCCCGTACCACTACCACATAGAGAATAGGCCTTCCCTACCTTGAGGCTCGGCATGGAGGTCCGCACCATGCTACCCCCAGTCCGAATGAAGGTCTGCCCCACGCCAGTGATACTTGGTAAAAAAGCTTCTCTTGTGCCCATTACACTGGATATGGAGTCCTTCCTCCTGCTCTTGACTGCCGGTGCAGGGATATTTCCCATCCAGTCCCTCTATAACATGGGGATTCTCCCTACGTCCTCTCCGTAACTGGTGAAGGTCCTCCTCGCCCCAGCATCCAGAGGGGCGAAGGCCAGCCTCACTCCACCCGTTCCTAGCATGGAGGTCCTCCCCATGCTTCGTCCAGTTCCAGTGGAGGTTTTTCCCGCTCAAGTGTTGTTCAGGGAGGTCCTCCCCATATCCCCTTTGACATTTTTCATGGTGCTCCTCGCACCTTAGATTTCTCGGGTGGAAACCCTCTCCGCCCCAGCACTAGTGCGGCCGAAGGACCCCATGTCAAAAATCAGCCCTGTACCGAGGAGCCACCCAAGGGAAAGAAGGCGGGTCATCGCCACCATAAGAAGAATCCTGGTAAGGTTTGGACGGAGATCAAACCGGTCCTCTTCTCATACTCTAAAGTGGAGTACGACTCAGCTCAGGAACCCTCCCCTCGCTCATTCGAGTAAAGGGTCAGGGCAGGGAGGAGGCGCATCAGCCCGGTGCTCTCAGAATGTGAGGTCCACAGGATTCCCGCCTCCCTCCGCAGGTATATCTAGGTGGATGAAAATATGGTTACCCCGCAGGTTACAGTTGTGCATTCACCGGCATGGTTGCCGGAAGTGCTTTCTATCTCCATGAGAGATCACAGAGAGCTATTCTGGGGGCCAATGGTAGGCGAGCATCATCGCGACCTATCACCAGCAGCCCTAGCCCTTGAGCCAGGGACTGCGGCCATTAGCATGTCCTATCGCGATGTAGTGGCCAGGCTTCTACACTCTTCGAAGGACAGCCTGAGAATTGGTGGCTAGTCATCCCACTCACCGTACTCTCCATTGGCCAGCCTGCCGTCCTAGTGGTCTGCCTCAGTACCGCTGCCATTTCCTCATCCACCCCCAGTTTGTGAGTGGGGAAATCAAGGGCCAGACCCTGAATTTGTGCCAAGGAGCTTCTGGATCCTCCTTGCAGTGGACCACTTCCCCAAGAAGTTCTGGCCCATGGCAGCGCAGGATTCTTGCATATCGGAGTCCCTCACCCCAGTGGAAGTTGAGTGTTTCCACTACACCCTCTGGGTGACACATTTCTGTCTTCATTATTAGTGTGTGGTTTATCCAAGGTTCCAAACACATTTCAATGACATCAGTAAGCAGTGTTGTTTAGTCGATCTGGTTGCACTCCCTGTGGCCCAGCGCCCTGAGTCACCAGGTCACTGTGAGGATCTCTAGTAGCAATGCGTTCATAGTATCAAGTTACTCTGCAAAATTATCAGGGAGGCAACCCCCCACATGCAAATATGTGGCTGGGGGCAGTATTTTTCCCTCCTATTTATTCATATCCAGTGGCAGCCTGACTCGCTATGTGATATTGAGGACATGCCCCCAGGAAGGGTCACGGTCAACATGGCCAACATAGTGGACAAGGAGGACGAGCTGGAGCTTCTCGATGGAGACTTACCCCCTGAGGGTGTGCCACCACTGTTGGACCCATCAGGAAGGATTAGTCATTAGAAGAGGAACCTCATAGGTCTCCCTGCATCCACTGAGGTGTTGGTACTCGGTAGGAATGCCAGTAAGGGAAAAGAGCATGTTGGAGCTTTCAAGCACTCTGACCTGTCCGCCTTAGTGAAAAAGATGGAGGAGGGCCCCGTGAAGGCCATGTTGCACCAAAAACTTGATGAGAAAAATAGTTTGGTCGAAAAACTCTTGTTGGAATGCGTTGTAGAGAGACGGCCTTACTACGGAAATCATAGATCAGTAAAGTAGGGGCAGGAACAACTTCCCCTCGGCGAGCTGCCCCCAGGTAACCCTGATCATGCCACTCCTGCGGAAAGGGCTGAAGCCAGAGCTCACGGAAAGATGGTGCGGTATGTCTCACCATACCCTCCCGAACGGCGCGACAATACAAGGAATCCATCTCGAGTTCCCCCAGCTACCCCGCAGGCCGCTCCACTAGCCACTCCCCAAGCTGCTAAGCTTGTCTACCATGTTGAAGAACCCAGCAATGCACTCGTGGTTAGGGATCCCCGTAAAGACAGGGAACCCACCCAGATGATCCTATGGTGGTTCTCATATCCTACATTGAGTTGTTGTAAACGCGAGAGGTGGTAATCCCACCTGATGGTAATCCATATATGGCATGGGAGGATGATATGTCGATGCCTCCGGGTTTCAGGAATCCCACCTTCTCCACCTTTAATGTGAAGGGGGGCCCACTGCAGAACCTGGCCCACTTGAACTCAAGGTGTGGGCCCATGTTAGGCACTCTAGCGCAAAAGGAGGCTGCGAAGCTCTGCTGTTTTTTTCAGATGTTGGAGGGGATAGCATTCGTCTGGT
Source organism: Viscum album (assembly GCA_963277665.1). Lineage (NCBI taxonomy): Eukaryota > Viridiplantae > Streptophyta > Magnoliopsida > Santalales > Viscaceae > Viscum > Viscum album. The sequence goes on along the minus strand of OY728133.1, from coordinate 1,402,738,893 downwards.
ACAGCCAGCTCCTCATCAAATCTATGACCAGCTGGGAGGACCTTTGCAGGCAATTCCACTAACAGTTCAGATCTAACACCCATAAAACTGTCATCACATACCACTTCAAGTGCAAGCAAAGGCCTGATGAGCAAGTCACGGACTTTATCGCCTGGTGGAAGGGGCTTACATACTCCCTTGACATGCCACTGACTTTGGAGCAACTACTGATGATGTGCGTAGGGAATTTCAAGACAGAACTAGTTCCTTATCTGATCTCCCAGAACTACCCTGGAGGATTCCAAGACTTCTCTGACAAGGCCCAACGCCTTGAGGAATCCTTACAATAGGCTATCCATGAACATATGTTTCCCCCTGTAATCCTAGCAAGGAGATCTTCCGGAGATGAGCCCGCCGTGGTGGCCCAAATAGAAGCCCCCATGCAACTAGAGTTGCTACAAGTAGCACTGGCTCCACAGCCTCTCAGAGTCCCTCCACCTTAGGCATAGCCTTCGGCTCAGTAGCATCTTTAGAATTGGAAAGTGCCTCCGCGGAATGCGTCACCACCGCCCAGGCGAGACAACCAGGCTCCGCCTCCTCGATAGGCCCCTCCAGCTCCTCATCAGAGCTAGACTCCAAGGGCCCCATTTCCAGAAAGAAGAAACCAGACTTACTCGTTCAGTGATAATCAGGTCCTCGGTTACCTATGTAGTTCTCTAGAGAAATGGATTGTACACTTTCTTGAGTGTAGAAGGCCGGAGGAGGTGAATCTCACTGATCTCCCCAACTACTACACATATCATTGGATTCTAGGGCACACACTCAAGCAATGCTATGTCATTAAAGACTGAATCCAAGATCAGATCGATAACAACATATTCAGGATGGGCCCGGCCCTGGCACAAGTGGCGGGTATCTTTGTAGGGTCAGATAGCGTTAGCGATAGTGAAGGTGAGTGGAAGCAGGTTTCCAACCACGAGTCCCAAAATTATGATGACTGGATGGCTTGTAGGACGGTTGCTCGTGCCCATGGCATCATACGGGCATGCCTAAATTAGTCGGAGCCTTCAAAAGCTGCGGCCACCACTTCTGCATTATCATCTCAGTCGACTTCTTCCCAGAAGAGAAAGCATCAATGGTGCAAGAAAAAGCAACGCTCCCCACCAATTCCATCATCGTCTCGTACTCATGGTGACTTCTTGCCCCTCGAGATGGGGATCCCTCCCAGATTTCACCCATTAGTGGATGAATTTTCAAGTGACAGCCAAGGGTACTCTTTGGTTAATACAGTGGAGTTGGTAAATCCCTAAATGACTCCTGACGAGGGGGAGCGCCAAGAGAACCTCCCCAGTGTCCCTAGCTGATGCCAACGTCGGCGGAGCCGTGAACACATGGGTCATCGAGGCACATAAATTAGCACCTCCATACAAGACATGCATGCCACTAAGACCATGCAGCAGGCCCAGCACAGAGCTGAGCACTCGCAGCCTCTTCATCTGGTGTCATCAGGACCGCCTCCACCACCGTTTGTGCTACTGGATATGGCAGAGCTACCTTGTCCAGGTCGCGGCCAGCCTCGCTTGGCTACAACCCGATATCAGTCATCCGGTTTTCATCTGGAAGCTACTCTTCAGGATTCAACTAGTTAGCAGTGGGATACGCCCCGCACCAGTCAGCTGCCGGTCCAGCCGGCAGGGCCATCCATGCCTCCAATCACAGAGCGGCCTCCTGTAAGCAAAATTTCACACCTGGCACGGAATTACAATGTCCTCAATAACCTTGCTGACATCCCAGCAAGGCTTTGTATCCTTGAATCCCTTCTCTTTTCGTCAGATATGCGTGAGGCCCTCACTGAGGCTTTAAGAAGCCCCCTCTAGTTTGAGACGGAGGTAGCAGTTGCAGAAGCCTTTCATCTTGAAGCGGTCAAGAATACCAAATGCCATGTCATCATTTCATTCTCAGGAGAAGATGAAGGCTCTCCCATACAGGGGAACATCCACCCACTGTACATCACCGGCTAATTTAATGGCATGGAGGTTCGTCATTGTCTCGTTGACACCGGCTCCAGGATCAACCTTATCTCGACACGGACACTACGAAAGATGGGGTTATCCGAAGATGACCTGACTGCCTCTGATTTAAGGATCTAGGGATACGACAGGACAGATCAGACCCTAGTCGGCAAGATTTGTTTGAAGACCCAGTTTGGTGGCCTAGTTTCCAGTACATAGTTTATGGTTGTCTCCCAGGACACCATGTACAATGCATTGATGGGAAGAACATGGTTCCACCTGCACGCGGTGGTCCCCTCATCGTATCACCAATTCCTCAAGTACTCCTTTAATGGTTGAGTAGGCATACTTCAAGGTGATGCATCTCCTTTCGCCTCTTGTGATGCCCGTTATCTAGACGCTGACTATTACAAGATCAAGGATATGCAGATTCTAACAAGTGAGGTTGAGCCTGCCACGGTCACAAATAACCCCTAGGCAGGTCTGGATGATGCCTACATCTTCCCAATCCATCGATTGGAGGACACGACCCCCGACATGGGGAAATGATTTGTTTTCTCTGGTACAAGAGGAATACATATTCCTAGGTCCAATTGATGGCGGAAAATCACATCATACTCCTACACAAACTAGGCTCGGGTGATCCAGGATCCTCCTACCCCCGTACGGTATCAGGATGTCCACCCCATGGAAAAAACATTACATCATATATTTCTGTTTCTCCAGGCTGGAATCAACCAGCTCAAGCCAACGCGCCACTACTGCTTTGATATCATCAAGCATGGCCCCTTGGGCCAAAGACCAGATCGGATTGGATCGACTGTCTTCATCTCTATGGTCTCAGCGGCACGTGAATCTCTTGATATGTTGTACACTACTTTCCAGGATGGTACCAGCCTCCCGTCAGGTTCTGTCGACCCAGAGAAAGATCCTCCCATAGGGAATCCGCCCCCCGTATGTGAAGAGGAGGATCTATCGGATACTCCCCCTGCCATTGAAGAGGGCGTCTCTGCCACGGTCGATGAACTGGTACAGGTGAACCTTGGTAGTGAGGAAGATCTGATACCCACATTGATCAGTGCCACCATGTCCTTCGAGGAGCAGCAACGGTATTTGGATTTCATAAAACAGCACTGTGATGTGTTCGCCTAGAGTTACGATGAGATTCTAGGAATAGATCCTCAGGTGGTTGTCCACTGCCTCGGTCTCCTGAAAAATCATTGCGAGTTCAAGAATCCTCCCAAAAAGATGCACCCTTCTCACGGTGCCATGGTCGAGGCTGAGGTTAACAAGATCATCAAAGCCAACTTCATCAAGGAGGTCTAGTACCCCAAGTGGCTAGCCAACATCATGCCAATCAGGAAGAAGAACGGATAGATCAGAGTCTGCATCGACCTCTGGGATCTCAACTATCACTGTCCTAAGGATGATTTTCCCCATCCAGTGATAGAATTGTTGATTGACACTACGGCTAGGTTCCAAGCCCTATCCTTCATGGATGGTTACTCTAGATATAATAATATCCGGATGGCCCCCTAGGATGAAGATTACACCGCTTTGAGGGCACCCCATGGTACTTTCTGTTACCAGGATATGCCCTTCGACCTGAAGAATGCAGGTCCCACCTATCAGTGGGTTGTGCACTGCATATTCAAGCCAATCCTTGGGACATTGGTGAAATTCTATGTGGATGATCTAGTGGTTAAATCTCTCCAGTGTCAGGATCATCTCAAATACCTTGAGAAAGTGTTCATCTTCCTCCGTTCCCGCCACTTGAAGATGAACCCGTTGAAGTGTGCCTTCGGGGTCACTTTCGGGAAGTTTCTTGTCTTTATTTTCAGGTACCAGGGCATCGAGATAGACCTAGAGAAGATCAGGGCAATTGGCCAGATTCCTCCCATGAGAAATATTTGGGAGCTTCGAGGTTTTCAAGGCCACTTAGCCTACATATTCCTATTCATTTCAAATCTGGATAGCAAGTGTAAGCCCTTTTCTCGGCTCATGAAGAAAGGCTCTGCCTATAAATGGGACAAAGAGTGCTAGACCGCGTTCGAGGAAATTAAGCAGTATATGCTCCATCCTCTGGTCTTGATGCCACCCATCTCTAAAAAGTTTCTAATCTTGTACGTGACTACCCTAGAATGATCTCTCAGCACCCTTATCAACCAGAAGAAAAATGAGGGGATGGAAAACAGTCTCTACTACCTCAGCCGCATGATCCTTGATACGGAGACCAGATACTCCCTCATCGAAAAGAGCTGCCTTGCACTGGTATTTGCTGTGCAGAAGTTGCGAAATTACCTGAAACACCATGAGGTATAGCTGGTGCCTTGGGCAGACCCACTAAAGTACATTCCGAACCGCCCCATGTTGACTGGTCAACTAGCATGGTGGGCAGTAATCCTCCAGCAGTTTGACATCAGGTTTGTCCCCTAGAAAGATATCAAGGAACAGGCATTGGCAGACTTTCTTTCTTCCCATACGAACTTCGTGGACCCTGGACTTGAATTTTCCCGATGAGGCAATCTTCTCGATAGATCCTGACATCCCATGTTGGCAGATACACTTCGACGGTGCCTCCTGAAGCCCCACCGATAAGAGACTCAATGATTATTGACTTAACAGAGTGGGCTTGAGTATCATCTTCATTACCCCGATGCAATCCATTATACCATATTCATTACTATTGTAATAAGGTTGCACCAAAATTGAGGCAAAGTATCAGGCTCTTATCACTGTCCTCGAGCTGGCCCTCAAGATCGATGTACCCCATTTGCATGTGAAATGGGATTCTGAACTAGTCATCAAGCAAGTCAATGGTGACTATGTCGTCAGAAACCCAGAGCTAATACCATTTTTGGAGTGAACCCTAGAGCTAATGTCTTGGTTTCCAACTTGGCCGGAAGTTACTCATGTCCCTCGATCTCAGAACGGTCGAGCTGATTCCCTAGTCGCTCTGGCTGCATCACTTGCAGAACCCGAGCAGGTGGATCTGATTATACACGTGGAACACCGGAGAGTCATTACCCCCGTCACCCAAGAGGATGACGACAGCCTGCGAGTAAGGCATCTTACCATCGGATCCTCCACGTCAGGACCCCTAGGTTCTTCAGATGCAGTGGTAAAAGTGACTCTCAACTAGAGAGCCCCTTTTGTCAAGTATCTCCAAAATGGTTGCCTCCCGGCTGATCGAGCTGAGAGTGAGAGAATATAATGTCTCACACTACATCTTACCCTCCATTGTGGTCCCAGTCTTGAAAATATCCTCTACAAGCACCCATTCGATGGTGTTCTCCTCTGTTGTATCCAAGGACTCAAGATTTATCAGGTCATGCAGGAGGTTCATGCCGGTTCCTGCAGCACCCACCAGGCTAGGCCGAATCTGTCCCATTAGATCCAGAGACTAGGGTACTTCTGTCCATCTATGATTTATAATTGTATCGAGTTCTCCAAGAGATTTCACTCATGAAAAATTCACGCTAACTTCATGCATCAGCCACCAGAACCTCCCCACTCCACCAAGTACTCTTGGTCTTTCACAGTATGGGGACTCGATGTCGTGGGACCATATCCACCAGTGACAGCTTTCCAATGAAGGTTCATCTTAACCACCACGGATTTCTTTTCCAAGTGGGCAGAGGCAGTTCCAGTTAAGGAGGTCAAGGCTCATTCTATCGTTGACTTCATGAGCTCCAACATCATCCACCGGTTTGGAGTCCCTCATGATGTCCTCACCGATAATGGAACCAACTTCTGAAAATCTGAGCTGAAGAAATTGTACGCGAAGTACAACATCCATTTGAACCATACCTCATGCTACCACGCGCAGTCAAATGGGAAGATCGAGGCGTTCAACAAAACCATCTATATCATTTTTCAGAAAATGGTTGGCCAAAATAAGAAGAGTTTCTCGGACAAGCTCCCCAACACCCTCTGGGCCTATCGGACGACGACTCGTAATTCCACCCAGGTGACCCCATATTCCCTAATGTATGGAGCTGAGGCCATCCTACCCATTGAGATCCATCTTACTTCATTACTCATAGTGGTCTATGACCAATAGGTTCCAAATAAGGTAGCTGAAATTCATCTGGATGAATTAGAAGCACTTTACGAGAATAATCTTTGTGACCTGCAAAATCTGGAAAGTCATTGGAATAAGATAGCTAGAGCCTTCAACAAGAAGGGTCACCTCCTTTCTCTCCTATAAGGAGACCTGGTATTGGCCCTTCGAGTGCCAATGATCCCTGGAAGACAACCACCCAAGATAGAGCCCAAATGTTAAAGACCTTACATAGTCCACAGGGTTTACCCCAACGGAGCATACTCCCTGGTGACCATGGATTGTGAGAGTATAACTCCTCCCACCAATGCCATGTTCCTCAAGCAATACTTTTCTAGAGCCTACTGGTCCCGCAAGACCTTAAACTGGATGGTTCTGCATGACCCTAAATTGAATGTCGGTCCTGCATAACCTTAAACTATCCAGTTCTACACGACTTTAAATTTTGCATCGTCCTGTATGACGTTAAACTACATTTTGAGAACTACGTATGTATTGATTACCATCCTCATGGGATATGTTGGAATGCTCAGACACCTTGTCTTGATCATAGCCCCAAACTCTTCTCTTTGACTATCCCCCTGGGTATAGTTCTCTTAGAGGATCCTTTCATGATATAGTGTAGGCTTCCTTAGCCCCACTCATACAAGGATTATAATGGTCTCACCATGTTCCCACTCTCTTTATTCTATTCTCCCACATCCTCACTGCACGACATTAAACTGCATAGCCTTCAAGAACTATGTATGGATTGATTCCTATCCTTATGGGATACGTAGGAACGCTCGGAAATTTCATCTGTTGGACTACCCCAAACGCCAGAGTCTTCCCCTCGGGTCAAGACATATGGTGGGGTGCATACTTTTTCCCCAATTCACATCAATCTAATCTCGATCCGGCCATACGTCTAGCTTCCTAGAGACGTTCTCCTCTTTCATAGATGGGTACATCTATGCTTCACCCACTTATTTGATTGGGACTCCATCATCTTTCCCATCTAGAAGGGCTCCCGAATGGTATGGATTCTAGGAATAAGGGATCTCTTACCACTTCAGGCCAACGCCCACACAAATGTTGAGCAACAAGCCGATACAAGTCCCGTGTTTTGAATATGGTCAGCGGTTGATGCTCATTTTTGGTTCCCATTTCAGGTCACTATAGGGACGTTGTGTTTCTAACATGGTCAAAAATTGTCATGTGTCATTATGACCACCCTAAGATGTCCCAAACATCAAGTTTAGTGGTTCATTCTGCCCCATCGTATCTCCAAGCAATGAACTCCCTTCGGGCAATGTCAGCTATCATGCCCCGTATGACGGGGAGAGCCGAGACCGGCTCCTTTTTTCCCACACTGAGCACTGCTCACGTGGTCTTAGGAGATGTGATGCAATTTTAACTGTACAAGGGGGCGTATGGACTTCCCATTCAAGGCCCAGCCTCAGGCCCCTTGGCCTTTTTGAGCCCCTAGCCCAGGTTCTCTCTTATGGGATTGTACGATGTGGTATGAGATTATGTCTTCATTCACGTCGGGTTATTCGCCATGTTGTACACATCCCTATATGACATACCTTATCCTTCATTCATCCTCACTGCAAGACGTTAAACAGCAAACTGGTCGGGCCTTCCAGACTGAGGCCCAGCCTCAGGCCCCTTGGCCTTCTCGGGCCCCGGTCCAAGTTCTTACCTGGAGTGTGCAGTGTGGTATGGGATTATGTCCTCATTCACGTCGGTTTAATCATCGTGTCGTACAAATATCCCTATGAGATACCTTATCCTCTCTTCGTCCTCACTTCAAAATGTTAAACTGTAAACTGGTCGGGCCTTCTTGATAGAGGCTCAGCCTCAGGCCCCTTGGCCTTCTCGGGCCCTGGCCCAAGTCCTTACCTGGAGTGTGCGGTGTGGTATGGGATTATGTCCTCATCCACATTGGGTGATTAACCATGTCGTACACCTCCCTTGTGAGGGATATCTTACTCCCCTCTTTGTCCTCATTGTAAGACGTTAAACTGCAAACTGGTCAGGCCTTGCTGACTGGGGCCCAGCCTCAGGCACCTTGGCCTTTTCGGCCTCCCAACCCATGTTTCTATTTGGGGTTGTACGGTGTGGTATGGGATTATGTCCTCATTCACCTCGGGTTACTGGAGACGCCTTACACCCCCCTTGTTAGGGTATCTTACCCCTATGTGCAGTTCTAGAACTACGTATGGCTTGATTCCCATCCTCATGGGATACGTTGGACCGCCCGAGTATCTTGTCTTCATGTCCAACCCCATCTTGGCCCTTCAGTCCGTATTCTTCCATGAAAGGGATATGTGGTGTGGTACGGGATTATATCTTCATTCACGTTGCATTTATAATAGCCATGTCGTGTACCTATTTCCCCTGAGAGTTTTCAATCCTCTTGTGTTATCCTCGTATTTTCAAATCGGCCACTATCAATATGAGCCCCTCGATCCTCTTTGGTGATTCACCATTGTGTACAAGGGTTCTCTAGTTTAGCACCTAGAATGTCTGATTCTACCCAGACATGATATCACCCATTTCTCAGGCTTCGCGTTCCCCTTCATTAGGGATTCCATCACCCATCCCATCTAGAAGGGCCCTCAAACGACATGGATGCTAGGCCTAAGGTCTCTTCTACCACTTTCGGTCAACACCCTTGAGTATTTTGAGCAACAAGACAACAAAAATCCCACGTTGCGAATATGGTCAGTGGTCGATGCTTATTTTTTGTTCCCATTCAAGGATAACGCAATATGGATGCTGTGTTTTGAACATTGTCAACAGTTATCCTCCATCATCACGCCAACCCCATTAATCCCAAAATTTTGGTTACATGATTCACATCCTTCTCCACATAATCATGTCCAAGTACAACTTCAAAAATCTTGGTACTATTCCTCAGTGCGCATCTGCATGTTAGGAGGGAAAAAGCCGCAATAAGGTAATCGCTTGAGGCTTCATTGATCCCCCCTTGCATATATCTCATGTATTGAAAATACCTTATCCTCCATTGTTTCCTACACCGAGTTCAACTCACATAGGCTTATGGATTGGGTTAAGGTCCGCCTTTACTTGGGATAGTCATGATTCTCCCTGGTTCGAGTTCTAAGACCTTAAACTAAGATCTTTTCATATTACCCCTTTACTGAACTACAAATAGCTTGATTCCCATCCTTATGGGATATGTAGGACCACCCAGACGTCTCGTTTTCGGTTCCAGCTCAATTTGGAGCTAGTTCCTCTTGTCCCTTACCCTCTTACCTCTATTTAGGCCCCTTGGTCTGAGGATCCTTTCTCAGAATTGCATACGGTGTGGTATAGGATTATGTCCTCATTCACATCGGGGTATATTTTATTGCACCATACACATTCCCCACTTAGCATCGTCTCTACTACGTCTATGATGCACGATGTTAAAATGCACGCCTGGTCCCATCACATGACCCTAAACTGTGACATTATCGTCCTGGCCGCACGACGAAAAACGGAACTGCATCGTGATGTCCTCACTCAAGGGGACACCATGTTTGGTATCGTTCATGCACCATACCATTTGTCAATTCCTACATACGACTCGATTATTGTGGAGATTTTGGGACTCTCTATCCCAGTCCTGTCGTTTAACAAAAAAATACTCCCCTTAAAAGAAAACAAGATTTATCAAATACCGCTTCTTTTGGTGCGAGGGCCACACCTACACGCCCCTTTGATCCCTAGCACTGGTACCTTACCGTGACACCCCTTAGAACTACGTGCATCTTCATCCCCACTCTCATGGGGTACATAAGAATATCTGTGCACCTTGCCTCAGGCCCAACTTGACTTTTGTTTTTGGTCCCTTGACCTAAAATCTTCCTTGGGAACACATGGTGGTCAGAACCCCAGGTTCCCATTCACGTCGGGTTTTATAATTACCTCACCATGTTTCTCCCATGTTTCCTAACATCCATGGTCCGAATTTTACAACCCTAAAATAAGATCTCCCTATGGGAAGAGACTCAACTCACTCTATCTAATACATCTCGTTGTCGTATTTAGATGTGTTTTGACAAAGATCCCGAAGTGTAAAATTTTCATGGACCATTCTCCTTATTCCATTTACAAGATTTGTGATCTCACTATTTGGATCCTCATCCTCTTCCACATCCAAAAGGACCCCCAGATGGAATAGATGCCCGACCTAAGGGATCTCCTACCACATCAGGCCAACGTCCCTCAAGATCTTGGATGACATTTGTGACAGGTCTTGTGTTTCGAACACGATCAATAGTTGACCCTCATTTGTTTTTCCCCATTCCAGGATAATGTGATATGGATACTGTGTTTCAAACATGGTCAACAGTTATCCCTAATCATCATGCCACCATCATTGTGATCCCGATTTTGAGCATCATGATTCACTCATTTCCACTTCCTTATGTTCAATTGGAATTCCGACATACTCATCTTTACTTCTTTACGCATCTATGTGTTCCACATCGACGGGCTAGCATCATTGGGAAAAAATTCACCTAGCATCCCTTCGCCCTAACATGTTCCTTCATGTTTCGGGAAAGTCCCACCACTACTTATTTTTTTCCCACAATAATCATGGATCACGTGGGCTTAGTAGTTTTCGTAGGATGTGCCCAGCACAGCCAAACTTTTCATCATCCTGCATGACATTAAACTGTGCTTCCAGAACTACGTATGGATTGATTCCCATACTCATGGGATACATAGAGACACCCAGGCATTTCACCTAGGGTCTAGGCCCGGGAATCATAAATCCTATTCCTCCTCATTTTTGGCCCCTGGCTTGACCCCTTGTGGAGAACCATGTAACTGCAATTTTGCCCTGAACAAGTTCAAGATGCCCCAAGATGACATTGGGAAGCGACAACTCCCTCTCCAGAGAGGTCCTATCTAAAATAAAAAATTATCCATGATCATACTGATGCATCCATATAATGTGCTCCTACCACGGTGGTATAATTTCAAGAGTTTTGGATTCGGTTCGAACAAACCATCACTCCATATTCCATGCTTTGCGTGCCCCTTATTCAGTCCCTCTTCCAATTTCACGTTCGGAGGAACCCCCTAATAGTATGGATGCTCGGCCAATGGCCCGCCTATTGTCCTAGTCCAACGTTCCGGAAGACCAACAAATGACATTTTGAGTCAGGCCCCGTGTTTCAAACATGGTCAGCGGTCAGCCCTCATTTTCTTTCCATACTTCAGGCTAATACAATAATAATATTGTGTTTCGAATGTGGTCAACAGTTATTATTTATTGTCACTCCACCCCCAAAATTTTCTGAATCCTAGGTATCGTGATTCACACCTCTCGTTCCCATATGTTCAGATTGATTCTAGCGCCCCTAGCGTTACCCCGTTCATGCACAAGAGTAGACTGGGAAAAGTGTAATTCGGCTATTTTGAGAGCTTCATTCTCTAGTTAGGTCTCTCCCATTTACTCCCAGAAATCTGGACCAGTTTTTCAAACCCTGGATTCTTGAAGCTTGGTTTTCACTCCTACGTTGGGATGGGGTGATAATATGGTCATCCCTTGTTTCTCACATCGGGCCCGACCCACGTGAGCTTAGGAAATGATCGTTGGACACTCTACGAACATCACAATAATGCAATAAACCAATGTAAATAATGGGAACTCATGCATTCTATATAGCATCCCGCCATTTTATAACATAAACTTTCATTACATTACACAAAACTGAGGATCATTAAGGTCTAGTGTCTTGGAAACCAGGAACATAATACATGAAAACAACATAAAAAATTCCTCTTAAACACTTGAAAGGCGTCTCCTTAAGTTCATTCTAGGTTCATTACTGCATCTCATAACCTGGGGACATACATCAAAAGAAAGGGTGAGAAGAAGGCCCAGTAAGGGAAACAAGAGGAACATTTTACATGTGAACTTGAGATACTTCAATAAGGACATGAAAAGAACTTTAAGGCATGAGAAAGAAATCATGAGGCATTTCATAATAAAAATAACATTTTTCATAACTTGAAGATGTGGCTACATCATTTAACATAGACAATCATGAACATATCACCAAGGTCCATCCCCAAGGTGTCATTTGAAAATTACCAAGGTTATTCACCGAGGTATCGTGAAAATTGTAATCTCTAGTGGTTACATCATTACCCAATGCATTGGAGCGCTATCAGGGCGCACCCTTAAATTTGCCTTTATTATCATGTGAGCCACATATGTCATCATAAAACATTTCATAAGTAACCCATATAACATAAAATAAATGGGTTTCATTTCATAATCATAACGTTTTAAAACTGCTTTAAAGACAAGATCTTTACGTCACTTTAAACCCACGGAAGGGGAGAGCGAGTTTCATGTATGTAATTCCCAGAATTTGAAATAAAACATTTTGATATATATGTGAATACCCTTGTAGAAATAAGAGCTTTGAGTATTCACTTTATAACATAAAAATAATTTTGAGAAAAGAGAGAGGCATTTTGAGACGAAAATTCTGCAGCATAACGGCTATGTTTCGGGGTTTTAGAAAACATTGAAAAGAGAGGGGACATGGGTCACCCACTCATAAATGATCCATAAAACAGTAGGGGGACGGAATAAGAGGGATATATGGACCTGGAAATGAAATTTGGAGGACATACCATTTGAAAAGAAAAACATGGAAGGAAGACAAAAATTAGATTTCTCTTATGAAAATTCGTCAGCCTAACAGCGTCACTTAAACTTCAATAAAAATGAATTTGAAAGATCAAATAGGGTCTCTCATCATATGATCATAAGAGATCAGTATGATAGATATAGAGATCATACTCCAACATAATAAAAAAATAACTTGAAAGACTTGACATGAAAATCGAACTTGAAAAATGAGAAGGGTGAAAGAATCCCTTAAAAATTTGGCAGCCTAACGACGTCACTTAAACTTTCATAAAATGAAATGATGAGAGTAAGAGGGGATCTCTCATCATATAAACATGAAAGGGCAGTAAGATTAATATAAAAGAACATCCTCTCACATAAAAACATGGACCAGAAAAGGAATGACATAAAAGAGATTACATGAAAAGAAAGAGAGGGGTCGGATCCCTTACCTTAAAACGTGACTCTTGAAACTCAAAGGATTGGACCTTGAGGGCTTGGGGGCACCTTGGGAGGACTCTTTGGAAGGTAAGAAGACCAGATCTTCGTTTGGGGAGAGTTGGGAGTGAAAACTAAAGGAGGAAAGGGTGGGTATTTATAGGGAAAGTGAGGGGACAAAGCATTAATGGCCAAGGGACACCTCACTAGTGGTTTTGGCAAAACCATGGGCTTGCCCATGGTATTTGCCCATGGTATTGGCCACTTGGGACACCTCACACCTTATCTTACTATTCATAATTCGACCATATTGAATATATACTTAATACATCATTTAATGATGTCATTAAACACCCGTAACTTAAAAACTATACTTTCACTATTCACCGAAAATTCAACTTTCTCAGAATAATCCCAAAATTTCACCTTAACCAAATATCAATGCTATGATTTCAAAAATGAACTCCATTTTATAAAAATAATTTTCTAAATATTTTTAATTTTATTTTTAAATAAATACACTATTCACCGAAAATTTATTTTTTCAGAAAAAACCCCAAAAATTACCATAACATAATATCGATGCTCTGAGTTCAAAAATAAAGTCATTTTTATAAAAATAATTTTCTAATTATTTTTAATTAAATTTTTAATTAAAAAACACTATTCATCCGAAAAAACTAATACTTGAATAATAATTTATGAAACCGTTATTTACCCATTTTATTGAATCATATTACTTAATCAAGGTGCCTAGATTATTTTAAAACATTCTTTAAGTGAGATTTCTAATCCATTTGGTCACATTACTAATCCTAAGCGTAAAATCACTATTCACTATTTACTATTCATCAAAAATTAAGTTGATCTTATTAGACTCCAAATTCCTTAATGAACACTTTTGTAGAAGACCATTTTTTGAAAATCATTACACATCATTAGTTATTTAGGGTTTACATAAATATTTCAAAATATCCCTTTTTCAAAATTCATCAATAAAATACATTCTAAAATTATCTAGACATTTGAAATTTCACAAACATCACTAAAGGAAGAAATCTCAATTTATTCACCCGAAAGGATTACACAAGGAAACTAGGGTCTCATCACATAGCCCCTTATAACACTGGCATAAGACCTAAGTGTAAGGTGTGCTATGGTGAGAGAATCTGAGGGAGTCTCAGATAACATTGCCCTAGTAGCAATCTCCACTAACTTGAACTTCTCCTGCAAGCGTTTTCGTTCAAGCTTGACACGCTGGAGCTCGGCTTGGGCTTGGTCCAAAGCGAAGCCCACAGATGCTACCTCCTTCCCAAGCTCTGATAAGTGGGCTTCGTAAGGGTTGAGTCTACTGGATGAAGCCATTGACTCCTCTTTCTGCATTAACCATTAACATCTTATTAAATCAATAAGAGTAAGTTAATATACTACTCAAAAAGATTGGGTCGTTACATTCTTCCCCCCTTAAGAAATTTCGTCCCCGAAATTTATACTTGAGGCCTAGTCGAAAAGGTGAGGGTACTTTTGCTTCATCGTTTCCTCAGGCTCCCAAGTCGCTTCTTCATATTTATGATTCCTCCACAACACTTTCACAAGGTGGGTAGTCTTGTTTCGTAGGACCTTGTCTCTACGGTCCAAGATCTCCACTGGCTGCTCCTCATAAGAGAGGTCATGTTCAAGTTGTACCACCTTTGGGTTCAGTACATGCGAAGGGTCGGGTATGTACTTCCTCAAGAGAGATACATGGAAGACATCATGAACTTGAGCTAGGTTCGGTGGAAGTGCTAGACGATAGGCCACTGCTCCTATGCGATCAAGGATTTCATAGGGGCCAATGTACCTAGGGCTGAGCTTCCCTTTCTTCCCAAACTGCATGACTCTCTTCCATGGAGAAATTTGAAGGAAGACTTTGTCACCAACACCAAACTCCAAGTCTCTTCGTCGATTGTCAGCATAGCTCTTCTGCCGACTCTGAGCAGCTTTTATGTGTTGTTGGATGGCATGAACCTGTTCCGTCATCTCTTGCACGAGATCAGGCCCAAGAAGCTTCCTCTCACCAGTTTCATCCCAACAAGTAGGAGTTCTACACCGCTTTCCATATAGAGCTTCATAGGGTGCCATCTGAATACTCGAATGGAAGCTGTTGTTATAGGAGAACTCAACTAATGGGAGGTGTTGATCCCATCCACCTTTAAATTCCATTGAGCATAATCTCAACATGTCTTCGAGTGTTTGAATAGTCCTTTCAGATTGGCCATCAGTTTGAGGATGATAGGCCGTACTAAAATTCAATTCAGTATTCAAAGCATGTTGAAGACTTCTCCAGAATTTTGATGTGAATCTTGGGTCACGATCAGATACGATGGATAGTGGTACCCCATGCAGCCTTACCACTTCATTCACGTATATCTTGGCAAGCTGATCCAGAGAGAAATCTTCCCGAATAGAGATAAAATGGGCTGTCTTGGTGAGACGGTCCACAATAACCCATATCGCATTGTTTCCTTTGGATGTTTTTGGGAGACCAGTTACAAAGTCCATGGTGATATTATCCCACTTCCATATTAGTATGGGTAGCGGTTGTAATACCCCCTTAGGAAGTTGTCTTTCTGCCTTTACTTGCTGACACACCAGGCACCTTGTAGTGTAATCGGCAATCTCCCTCTTCATGTTATCCCACCAATAATGATCACGAAGGTCTCTATACATCTTAGTGCTTCCCGGATGTATAGAGAAAGTAGAGCTATGAGCTTCATCCATCAGTTCTTTCTTTATCTCCGGAATAGATGGAACACATAGTCTTGTACGAAATTTCAATACACCTTCTTGATCAATATTGAAATCAGGGAACTTCCCATCCTTTACAGCCTCGAACTTCTCCTACAGCAAAGGATCTTCTTTTTGAGCCTTCTTGATCTTCTCTAGTAATGAAGGTTGAGAAATCATTTGGGATAGGGTTGATGATGTCCCTTTCCTTATAATTCCTATGTCCAGTTTTACTAGATCTTTAATCAAGGGATCTCCCAGGATTCTCATTGTTGCCAGAACAACAGGATCTTTCCTGCTTAACGCATCCGCGACTTTGTTTGCTCTTCTAGGGTGATAATGAATTGAACAATCACAGTATTTAATAAGCTCCAACCATCTCCTTTGTCTCATGTTCAATTCTTTCTGTGTGAAAATATACTTTAGACTTTGGTGGTCAGTGTATATATCACATTTCTCCCCATAAAGATAGTGCCTCCATATCTTTAGAGCAAAAACAACTGCCACCAGCTCTAGATCATGCGTAGGATAATTCTGCTCATGAATCTTCAACTGTCGAGATGCATAAGCAATTACTTTGTCATTTTGCATGAGGACGCACCCAAGCCCTTTCAGAGATGCATCGCTAAAAATAACGAATCCTTCTCCGATAGTGGGTAGTGTTAACACAGGTGCAGTAACCAATCTCTTCTTCAGCTCTTGGAAACTTTCCTCGCATTCCTTTGTCCAGATGAACTTAACCCCTTTTCGAGTCAACTTGGTTAGTGCATTAGAAAGCCGTGAAAAGTTTTTCACAAACCTCCTATAATATCCCGCTAAACCAAGGAAACTACGAATCTCAGTTACTGTTGTGGTTTGAGGCCACTCCTCCACAACCATTGTCTTTGCAGGGTCAACCGAGATTCCTTCATTGGTTACGATGTGCCCCAAGAAAGCCACTTGTTGTAACCAAAACTCACACTTGCTGAACTTCCCAAAGAGCCTCTCCTTCCGTAGAGTTTTCAAAATAACCCTCAGATGATTTTCATGCTCCTCACGACTTTTTGAATATATCAAAATATCATCAATAAAAACTACCACAAAGTTATCAGGGTAGTCCTTAAAGACTCTATTCATCAAATCCATGAAAATAGAAGGAGCATTAATCAAGCCGAAGGGCATAACAGTAAACTCATAATGCCCATATCTTGATCGAAAGGCAGTCTTTGGAATATCTTCCTTCTTCACCCTCAGTTGATGATAACCAGATCGAAGGTCAATCTTAGAGAAGAATTGAGCCCCACGAAGTTGGTCAAATAAATCATCAATTCTTGGAAGAGGGTATTTGTTCTTCATTGTGATCCCGTTCAGTTCTCTATAATCAATGCATAGCCGCATTGATCCATCCTTCTTCTTCACAAAGAGAACTGGTGCTCCCCAAGGAGACACACTCAGTCGGATAAACCCCTTCTCCAACAAGTCTTGGGGTTGTTTCTTTAGCTCCTCTAGCTCCACATTTTCCATTCTATACGGAGTCTTTGATATCGGTTGAGACCCAGGTATGAGTTCAATGGAGAACTCTACCTCTCTTTCTGGGGGAGGTCCAGGTAACTCCTCAGGAAAAACATCCATGTATTCCTGAACAATCGGAACATCTTCAATTTGTATGCTCCCTTTCCCTTCTTCATCATCACCGATTAACTCCATAAAGAAAGCTATGGTAGGTGCTTCTAGATAGGGATCAGTTCGGGATATCTCTCCTCGGAAGATAACTGTAGGTCATTCATTCAAGACTACTGAGATTTCCTTACTTCTGCATTTGATCTTAGCATTATACTTTGAGAGCCAGTCCATCCCTAGTATAATGTCGAATTCCATCATGGGAATGACTACTAGATTTGAGATAAGATTGTGCTCACCAAAGTAAACACTAGAGTCTCTAAATACTGTTGATGCAAGGATAATCCCACTTGGAGTCTTGACTGACAACTCTACCTCTAGCAGTTCGGGGATTGATTCTATTTTCCTTGCAAACTTGGAGGAAATAAAGGAATGCGTAGAACCAGAATCAAATAAAGTACTTGCTGGCTTTGAGAGGACAACAAGAGTACCTGCTACCACATCGTTCGGGACTTCAACTTCAGCTGTTGTGATAGCGAAAGCACGACCTTGCTCCCTTGGCCTCTGCTGAGGTTGATGTTGATTCCCCTCCACCACCCTCGGATTTGGACATTGATTAGAAAAGTGCCCAAGCTGTCCACACTTGAAGCATGTGACTTCGGGTAGGGCCAGAACCATCTTTCCTCTGTCGTTAGTGTTGGGAAGTTGAGGCTTCACATCACCATGACAATTCCAAGAAATATGGCCTTCTTTTCCACACCTATAGCACTTGCCACTTCCGATCAAGCAGTTCCCCGGATGCTTCTTCCCACATTTATTGCATGTGGCATGTTGCATATGCTTTCCACCTCTTTCCTGATCAAAACTTCTTCCCAGGCTCGGTTCTAGAGTTCTCTTCTTCTCATTAGATTTGTGAGACCACTGTGTCTCCCCAAACTCTAGTTCAACTTTCATAGCACTTCGAACTATTTATTCATAGCTATCGTAGTCCCTGTTGGCTAGATTCTTCCGCAGATGTGGTCATAGTCCGCCAAAGAATCTATCAACCTTCCCATTAGGGTCCATGACAAAGCTTGAGGTATAACGGGAAAGCCTTGTGAAGTTCATCTCATAGCTTCCGACAGATTCGTTCTCCTTCTGCTTCAGCTCGAGAAACTCTTTCTCCATTTTCGTCCTCATGGAACGATGGAAATACTTGTTAAAGAAAATCCCCCTAAATTCTTCCCACTCCATAGCTTCCATCTCTCCTCGTGGCTTCGTGTTTTTGATCAGTGACCACCACTGATCAGCTTCTCCCTCAAGGTGGTAAACAGCAAGGGTGACTTTTTCTTGTTCCGAACAATGAAGTACAGAAAAGATCTTTTCAATGGAGCTTATCCATTGTTCCGCAACCAATGGGTCAGTAGATCCACTGAATGTTGGCGGTCGTTGACGCATGAAGGACTCAACAGAAAGTTGTTCCCTTCGTGGTGAGGTCGGCCTCTCAGCTTGATTCAAGTTATTACTCATAACTTGAGTCAGTTGGTTCATCATTCGCATGAATGTTTCCATTCCGGCTTCCATTGGAGGTCCATCAGCACATGGTGCATTGTGGTCACCATCGGCACGGTTCCTCCTATTGCCCGCCATCTTCTAAAAGAATAAAACCTTAGTGAGAAACTTATTTCATTTATGAATCTTTTAACTAAGACTTCATGCTTAAACAATTATACTTCTCTATAATTCCTTCATAATGATTCATAAAAAGCTTGTGATTAACCAAACATATCCCCCGGGAGTGTCGTAACCAAGAGTGCAGCAAGGCCCGTTATCGTGCACCAGTTCCCGTTCGAGTCCATCTCAAAGCGGTGTTTTCGGGTTTTACCCCTATGTACATCTGTGCCAGAGCCGCCTCTACCTGCTCGTATCCAGACAGGGATGTATTTGTTTGATAGACCACTTACTCAATACTTACCAAAATACCAGGAAGTTTTCCTATTTTTAAACTTTTCTATAGGGTTCTTCCTAAAGTTTTTATATCCTAATTTCCACAAATAACTAAACCATCCTTTGATACCAACTATAGCATCCCGCCATTTTATAACATAAACTTTCATTACATTACACAAAACTGAGGATCTTTAAGGTCTAGTGTCTTGGAAACCAGGAACATAATACATGAAAACAACATAAACAATTCCTCTTAAACACTTGAAAGGCGTCTCCTTAAGTTCATTCTAGGTTCATTACTGCATCTCATAACCTGGGGACATACATCAAAAGAAAGGGTGAGCAGAAGGCCCAGTAAGGGAAACAAGAGGAACATTTTACATGTGAACTTGAGATACTTCAATAAGGACATGAAAAGAACTTTAAGGCATGAGAAAGAAATCATGAGGCATTTCATAATAAAAATAACATTTTTCATAACATGAAGATGTGGCTACATCATTTAACATAGACAATCATGAACATATCACCAAGGTCCATCCCCAAGGTGTCATTTGAAAATTACCAAGGTTATTCACCGAGGTATCGTGAAAATTGTAATCTCTAGTGGTTACATCATTACCCAATGCATTGGAGCGCTATCAGGGTGCACCCTTAAATTTGCCTTTATTATCATGTGAGCCACATATGTCATCATAAAACATTTCATAAGCAACCCATATAACATAAAATAAATGGGTTTCATTTCATAATCATAACGTTTTAAAACTGCTTTAAAGACAAGATCTTTACGTCACTTTAAACCCACGAAAGGGGAGAGCGGGTTTCATGTATGTAATTCCCAGAATTTGAAATAAAACATTTTGATATATATGTGAATACCCTTGTAGAAATAAGAGCTTTGAGTATTCACTTTATAACATAAAAATAATTTTGAGGAAAGAGAGAGGCATTTTGAGACGAAAATTCTGCAGCATAACGGCTATGTTTCGGGGTTTTAGAAAACATTGAAAAGAGAGGGGACATGGGTCACCCACTCATAAATGATCCATAAAACAGTAGGGGGACGGAATAAGAGGGATATATGGACCTGGAAATGAAATTTGGAGGACATACCATTTGAAAAGAAAAACATGGAAGGAAGACAAAAATTAGATTTCTCTTATGAAAATTCGGCAGCCTAACGGCGTCACTTAAACTTCAATAAAAATGAATTTGCAAGATCAAATAGGGTCTCTCATCATATGATCATAAGAGATAAGTATGATAGATATAGAGATCATACCCCAACATAATAAAAAAAATAACTTGAAAGACTTGACATGAAAATCGAACTTGAAAAATGAGAAGGGTGAAAGAATCCCTTAAAAATTTGGCAGCCTAACGGCGTCACTTAAACATTCATAAAATGAAATGATGAGAGTAAGAGGGGATCTATCATCATATAAACATGAAAGGGCAGTAAGATGAATATAAAAGAACATCCTCTCACATAAAAACATGGAGCAGAAAAGGAATGACATAAAAGAGATTACATGAAAAGAAAGAGAGGGGTCAGATCCCTTACCTTAAAACGTGACTCTTGAAACTCAAAGGATTGGACCTTGAGGGCTTGGGGCACCTTGGGAGGACTCTTTGGAAGGTAAGAATACCAGAACTTCGTTGGGGGAGAGTTGGGAGTGAAAACTAAAGGAGGAAAGGGTGGGTATTTATAGGGAAAGTGAGGGTACAAAGCATTAATGGCCAAGGGACACCTCACTAGTGGTTTTGGCAAAACCATGGGCTTGCCCATGGTATTTGCCCATGGTATTGGCCACTTGGTACACCTCACACCTTATCTTACTATTCATAATTCGACCATATTGAATATATACTTAATACATCATTTAATGATGTCATTAAACACCCGTAACTTAAAAACTATACTTTCACTATTCACCGAAAATTCAACTTTCTCAGAATAATCCCAAAATTTCACCTTAACAAAATATCAATGCTATGATTTCAAAAATGAACTCCATTTTATAAAAATAATTTTCTAAATATTTTTAATTTTATTTTTAAATAAATACACTATTCACCGAAAATTTATTTTTTCAGAAAAAACCCCAAAAATTACCATAACATAATATCGATGCTCTGAGTTCAAAAATAAAGTCATTTTTATAAAAATAATTTTCTAATTATTTTTAATTAAATTTTTAATTAAAAAACACTATTCATCCGAAAAAACTAATACTTGAATAATAATTTATGAAACCGTTATTTACCCATTTTATTGAATCACATTACTTAATCAAGGTGCCTAGATTATTTTAAAACTTTCTTTAAGTGAGATTTCTAATCCATTTGGTCACATTACTAATCCTAAGCGTAAAATCACTATTCACTATTTACTATTCATCAAAAATTAAGTTGATCTTATTAGACTCCAAATTCCTTAATGAACACTTTTGTAGAAGACCATTTTTTGAAAATCATTACACATCATTAGTTATTTAGGGTTTACATAAATATTTCAAAATATCCCTTTTTCAAAATTCATCAATAAAATACATTCTAAAATTATCTAGACATTTGAAATTTCACAAACATCACTAAAGGAAGAAATATCAATTTATTCACCCGAAAGGATTACACAAGGAAACTAGGGTCTCATCACATAGCCCCTTATAACACTGGCATAAGACCTAAGTGTAAGGTGTGCTATGGTGAGAGAATCTGATGGAGTCTCAGATAACATTGCCCTAGTAGCAATCTCCACTAACTTGAACTTCTCCTGCAAGCGTTTTCGTTCAAGCTTGACACGCTGGAGCTCGGCTTGGGCTTGGTCCAAAGCGAAGCCCACAGATGCTACCTCCTTCCCAAGCTCTGATAAGTGGGCTTCGTAAGGGTTGAGTCTACTGGATGAAGCCATTGACTCCTCTTTATGCATTAACCATTAACATCTTATTAAATCAATAAGAGTAAGTTAATATACTACTCAAAAATATTGGGTCGTTACATTCTATGTCATCAAACAATTAAATCATGAATGTATATTTGAGGGTTTGTAATCATTATAGTACCCGAGGTTCGACTCCCCCCATGGATGGGTTGACCTTGTCAAAAGAGCGTAGCAGCTCCGCCACCCTCTGGCAGGTGGAATCCAGGATTTGATGCCACCTGTTCACCTCTCACTCCTCGTCGGTAGCGAGATGGTGCAATTCGTTGGCTGTAATCTGGGCCCACTCCGCGTCGGCCTGGATGGAGGTCATCTCCTTAGAGACTCGCTTTAGGCCCTCTTCGGCTTCTGCCAGCTGGGCCTTCAATCACAATATTAGCTCAAATTTCATGTTGAGGGAGGACTAGTGCTCGTCCGCCCGATTCTACAGCAACTGGACCTCGCCTTCAGCCACCTGGAGCCTCTTGATTTTTACCTCCTTCCTCCGCTGCCAGGCCACACTGAGGCCACGATCATACTCCCAAATATTTTCTGCCATAAGATCTCGGATGAGCATGTGAGGACGCTGGGCATCCACTCCCCCAACACACAATTCTCTCAGTTACGAGCAAATTCTATCCATCTCATCCAACCAAAATGCTTGGGGGATGTCATTAATGAAGCGCGTGATCAGCTTCAACGGTCAGCAACGGACTATTTTTCTGTCCCCCTCATCAGAGACCATCTCGTCACAGTCAGCGCGGTTGGTGGGATCGTATGCAGGGAATGATCCCAGGAACTCCTCAGCCAGGTCCACATCTGGTGTTGTATTAGACGTGGTGGGGCCTGAACTATCTGGTTGATCCTCATCATCAGATCCCACCTCAATAACCTCAGGCGCAGTACCACTGGTGTCCCTGCTAGTGATCGAGAGCGCTGCAGTTCGGTCAGGTTGGATATCCACCTCCAAGACCATTGGCTTGCCTCTGAGAAGGGCACTACCAGAAGACCTGACCAACTTCTCCGCAGCGGCCCAGGATTATTGAAGTACTGTACATGCCAAAAAAAAGGGGACGTGAATGTCAGTTAATGTGGCCAGGGGATGGCAGTCATAAATTCGATATAGTAGACTTAAAAAGATCAAATCTATGGTCTCACTCTTGATCTGATGTCATCGGGACCCTGAGATGTGTCCCCTTGTATATGGTTGGTAGGTCTGGAGACTCCGGGGGAGCCGCCTCAAGTGTCCTAGCCTCGCTAGATGCGGAAGTGGATGCAACCATGGGTGTGGATCCTGAAGGTCCCGCATCAGCACCCACTGAGGGGTGAGAACAAGGTCTATGCACAAGGTCCTCCTGAACAATGCAGATGATGATAAAGAATCCAGAGTAACCTAAGAGCAGACCCTAAGGAAGAAACTTGGGATTTTACCTCGAGGGCCTCTGCGAAATCTTCGAGATCTGAGGACAGCTCACCAACTTCACCCTCCTCTAAAGGACTCCCTCTACCAGCCCCATCTCCCTAGGAGGAC
This sequence comes from Viscum album, assembly GCA_963277665.1. Classification (NCBI taxonomy): domain Eukaryota; kingdom Viridiplantae; phylum Streptophyta; class Magnoliopsida; order Santalales; family Viscaceae; genus Viscum; species Viscum album. The sequence goes on along the minus strand of OY728133.1, from coordinate 1,402,715,004 downwards.
TCGTCTGATTCTTCCGGCAGAGGTAATCACTCCCTCGGGTCAGTAGCTGACAGTTGCGAAGGGACCGTACGATCCAACAACACCCTGACCCAGTTTTTCATTGGGTGTAGGGTACCTCGGGAGTGGATAAAGTCTTCTATATTTTCCATGTATTTCTCCTCCTCCGCCTGGGATACTGCAAAACCAGCTCAAATAGGGCCAATCCTCGACAAGTACTTCTTGAGGTGGTTAAGGTGCCTCCTTAAATCAGATAGGCCAAGGAATTTCTGGTTGAATTCCTAGATGTCCCAGGCCTCCAGGAAGACAGCATTCTCCGACATGTCAATATGGCACATCTGTTTCCCTGGGGCCTGAGTAGAAATCCGATGGAATCCTCTCGGTTGTCACCCATCTGGATGACTCTGTTCTCTTGGGACCATCGGGTCCGCTGTTGCTTCCAGATCCGCTAACACTACTTCCCCCTAAACTAGAGCGGGCGTCGCCGCTACAGCAGCCCTGCTACTGCAGGGTTCCCTTGCCGCCTTTAGTCCTCGACCCTGAGGTTGAGGAGGCTCACCATCACCAATTAGAATGGTTGGCTGCTTCAGCGTCTCCCCCGGGTAGGCTGCCTCCCAGCTCTATGAAAATTCCTTTACCAGCCTGAGGATGGAAGTTGGCGGAGGCAGTTCATTCCGCATCTTCCTATCATCCCATGTGAACATGAGCCACATCTGCCTCATCACACACGGGTGCTCCTCGTGACGCACCTCCAGGTAGACCTATGGGGTCAGTTGCTTTAGGCACCAGAATTTCCTTGAAAACCATTGTGGGTTGTATGACTCGCAGAGATGCTCGCGGTCCACCCTGACCACCAAGACTCCACCTTGAAAGGCCAGGAGGGAGGCCCAGTGCTCTTCCTCTCCCCGACCATCATCCGTGAAGGCCCCCATAGGCAACGGGAACGGATTGAATTTGAACTCTTCTACCTTCCATAATCAAGTTAATAATGATGGTATGATCAGCTTGTTTGGAAAACTCCCCACGACGTTGATAATTGAGGGGCAGAAGTTTGACCCTAGAGGCGAGATGGGGTTCGTATACTCATAGATCCCCCTGATGTGTGTCGCTATCCACCCGTAAAAGAGGTGGAACGTCCCGAATACCCCCTGTGGCCTCTTCCCCTCTCTGATGTGCCACAAAATCTTATACAACTTAAAGAGCATCGGTATCCCTAGGTTGAACCTCCCTCCTGTCACCAATGTGGATGCCATGATAAAAGTGCTTGGTCGCACTCCCATGTTGGTATCCCTCACTAACAGGATCCAACCACAGAAAAGATCCACAATGAATGTTGTCATCTTAAATATTGGTTTTTGCTCAGTGTTGACACTGAACCCCCAAGTCTTCCACTGGATATTCTCCAATAGCCGCCAGTACGAGTGTTCCTTACTCAGGGCCCCCTTGGGGAAAGTTTGAGGTCTCTCCAGGAACCGACGGTATACTAGGAAGTTCAGAAACTTTTTGAACCAATGCTTGAAGTGGACATCCCTCATCGCCTCCTTGTCCTCTCCTGGCACAAGCTCCATCTATGTAATCTACAGATGCGGCAATTGCTCTGGATCCTCCCACGCACCCATAGAAGGGAGAAATTCGTTGTACATCACTCCCAGTATCAGGACCCCCAAGATCTGATGGACATCCCATAAGCTAATGACAACCTTCCTGTGATGCTGGTATAAGGTATTGTTCCTCGGTGACCTTCGGCTCAACAGCTCCGGCATTAGCTGCTTCGGCTGGTAGATGTGAAACTGAAAAGCCCAAGCAGCCTCAAACAGACCCACTCTTCTCAGCTCCGCTTTGAACTCCTCACACGTGGCGCCTACCCAGTAGGCCCAGACCCAATCATCCGTGAAGTTTCCTCCCTAGCGTAGGTCCCATTCTTCATTCCACCCCTTCTTCGAGTTCCCCATCACCACCCTGAGGATAGTTTGGTATAGAGGAGGGGATGTCTCTGATTGTAATGTCTTCCTATCGACATTATTCAGATGGTTGTATAAGCAGTCGGCAATTACGGGCATGAAGTCCTCCTGGGCATGACCATTGGCCTCCCTGAACTAGCGGTGCTGACATGGTATGCTCTGGAACAATTAATCTGGCACGTCCCTACTTACTTTAGGGATGAATATGTCATACCTCAGCCTGAATCCATAAAAGGGAAACCTCCTACACAATGGGTAGTTCTTATGGCTCTCTGATAGTAGATCCACTAATGAACTATGGTCCGAGTGGCTACAGACTAACTCTCCTAGTCCCAGACTATTCGCCATCTCATCCATTCGGGCGACATCTGCAAGAACCCCCTGGGTAGCTTCTTGGTGGGCCATTCAGTTCTGGAACTTGGAAGTTTTCCAGGTTGGTTCGCGAAGCTTGTTCGCAGAGCACATTCGTAAAGACTCTTCGCAAATACTATTTGCATAGCGCTACCTAGGCATTCTGGCGTCGGATCGCGGAGCGCAAACGTGGAGTCGAGGACTCATTGTGTTCCATGAAGACTTCATTCACGTAGAACACTCACAGAGTACATGGAGCTTCGCGAATCGAGAGTGAAAAAGGAAAAAATCACAGAGAAGGGAAAGGAAAAAAGAGATGGTAGGCCCCCTATTTATAGGCGACGACCTTCGGAGCTTCTCGGCGCATACATTTCGCACCAAGCTTCACGGCGCGTTCGGCCTACACATCCCCTATTTGCCTCACGAGCCCTCTTCAAAATCCATCATCATGAAAGGATGAGGATTTTGGCGATTACCCTAATAATTATACCTTTGATATCTCAGTGACTCCAAGTTTGAGGGGGGGAATTTTTTGGTGCCAAGATTTGGGACAGAGAAGAAACCAAAAAGAAGGCATTGTTGACTACCTCACGTAGCTATTTCACGAAGTCCCCCCAGCATTGCATCCACCACAAAACAAGGAGGTGGGACACTCTGTGAACGCATTTGACATTCGCGAGCCCACTGAGAAGCAAGAAGGTGGGACACTCCGCGAACGCATTTGACGTTTGAGAGCCCGCTGCGAAGAAACCAAGTCCATCTTCATGCCGTGTAAGATCCAGTTCGAGGCACCTCTTGACTATAAATATCGGGCTCCCCTTGATCCCAAAGGATGGACAATCTAACCTTTCGACTTCCCATCTCTCTAATTGCAAAGCATCCTTCTGATCTATGAACCATGAGCTGTGTGAGGTACTTCTGCTCCGCGAAGTGCCTCCCCTTTGTCTCGTTTTGATCCCCTCTTCTGAGAGGGATGCCTTTCATGAATCATAAGGGTCTTCATGAAGGAAGGGGACCCCCAAGGGGACCTGGGTCATCGCAGAGCGTTTATGCTTCGCGAAACACCCTTCATTTACACATGATCCCCACGCTAAGGCATGGTCACTATACTTCATGAAGCACATTGCTTCATGACACCTTGCTTCGCGAGGTACCTCTCCTCCACGAGGCAGTGCTCCACGAATGCCTTTCCACTTCACAAAGCACCTCCCATATGCACCTCTTCCCTAGGTTTAGGCTACGGTACCCCACCTTGTGAAGAACACCCCTTCGTGATTTCCCTCCACCACACAGAGTAATAGAGGTTCACAAGGCCCCTGCCTATGAACCCCTCTGCTTGGAAATTCCTTTTATCATGCGACCCTCCAGGTTTGCACGATGTGACTTCAAATTCCCCTGGACGATACTGCCCATTGTGTTGCTTTGCCTCATGCTTCTTTGCATAGGCACGCTAATGGCTATTGCTTCTTCGCATAACCACGCTAACGTGGGCCCCTCGATGGTTCGCTCCATGACACCCCCTCTCCACGACTTTACAAGTCCCCTCTTTGCACCAAGGAGAATAGGGTACTGGTTATGTAAGTCTTATGGGTGTGGGGAAAACCCACCTCATCCGAGCTGTGGGATGTTAAACTGCCAAGCACCATCATCCTCAGCACAAGACGTTAAACTGTGACATCGCCTCATGCCTCGCATGCAGGGTACTCCCACCATGGACAATCTCCACTCCCATTGGTCTCAAATGGGGATGATATCATCCTTATGGGAGTGGAATTTGTCTGCGGGGGAAGGGAGACCATCATGGTGTAAGCCCCTAGCCTTCTCGTAGGAGGCAACATCCCTGATCCTCCTTTCATCTTTGGTCCCTAGGGCCAGCGCAGGGCACGATAGGGGATGGTGCATCTCCTTTCTTCGATCCCAAGTCCCTCTCCTACTGCACTTTGTCGCCATCGGGCCTCCATCCTGGAGTAAGTCCCAATATTTCTCTCCCTGGGCCGCCTAGAGCATAAGCCCCACTTCACTTCCCACAGATGGACCTTTCGGGACATGATCATCGGGTCTTTATTATCTCTTGTTTCTCACACCGAGCATGACTCACGTGGGCTTAGAGTGAGCACCGAACATGAAAAACACCTCAGGAAGCCTAGAGTATAATCCCCACACCATATTACAAACTACAAGGACATTGATCCTTGCCAAGGCAAGGTATGTAGGAAGCCTCCCTGAGGTTCAAACCCACCATCTACTTGGACCCTGGGTCCTTATTCACATCAGTTCACTAGCTCATGCCTCGCCCTGGGCATCCTAGAGTGTAATCCCCACACCAACATGAAATACATGGAATTTGGTCCATGCTAATGCAGGGTACGTAGGAAGCCTCTATGAGGTTCAAGCCCACCGCCCGGTCGTCCTGACACCCATTCACATCTGTTCACCAACACCTTGGGCCGCATCAAAGTGTAAGACCCAAATGCCCCAACATTCTGAACTACGTGGTCTTTGATCCTTGCCAAGGAAAGTTACGTAGGAAGTCTCCATGTGGTTTAAGCCCACCACCATCCAAACTACGAGGACTTTGATCCCTACCAAGGCAAGGTATGTAGGAAGCCTCCACGAAGTTCAAGCCCACCACCACCCAATTGAACCCCAGGTCCACCTTCATGTTGGTTCTCACCCAGCCTGAACTACGTGGTATTTGATCCTTTCCAAGGCAAGGTACATAGGAAGCCTCCATGAGGTTCAATCCCATCACCTAGTTGTCCTGACACCCCTCCGCATGGTTCAATAGCCCCTTTTTTACCTGAACTATGTGGTCTTTGATCCTTTCCAAGGAAAGGTACATAGGAAGCCTCCACAAGGTTCAAGCCCAACACCTAGCAGTTTCATCCCCCTTCACGTTGGTTCACCCACATCCCACATGACATTAAACTATGTCCCTCTTTTAGTGGTAAGCCACTGTGACTCCATTCAACGGTAAGTCGTTTTCATCCCATCCAATGGTAAGTCTTTGTGACTATATTCGGTGGTAATTCGTTGTCATCCCATCCAGCGGTAAGACGTTGTGACTCCATTTAGTGGTAATCCATTGTCATCCCATTCAGCAGTAAGTCGTTGCGACTCCATTCAGTGGTAAGCCATTGGCATCCCATCCAGTGGAAATCCGTTGCAACCACATCCAGTGGTAAGCCGTTGTGACCCAATCCAGTGGTAAGTCGTTGAAAACCCCAATCAGCAACAATTCATCGTCATATGAACTACGCGGACTTTGATTCCCTACCGCAGGATACATAGGAAGCCTCTTCGAGGATCAAGCCCAAAACCAATGTCATCCTCATGACGGTGCCAACCCATTCACCATCCCATTCACCATCCCTTTCACAGAACCTTTCATCAGCCATCTTGATTCCTACCCAGGCCACCACATCCCAGTGGAATCATGCCACCCCATTCCCCATTTCGTTTGACAGCATTTGGGAAGCCACCCACGTATTGGCCCCAATATCGGCGTTCCCTCCAAGGGGGTTCCTCCATCTAATCCACTCTAGTCAGTGTTCTGATCAGCCTGATCTGTCTCCACTGGACGTTAAACTTGTGGTATACCTTGTGTTAAACATGGGAAGCTGAGGAAAAACTCAGATACATGCCCATGGAATATGATTCCCCGTGTTCGATGTGGGATGCCTCAGGCTTCCGTGCCCTTGGGAAGCCCTATAATAAGGGAAAGAAGATAGAAATGACAGTCCCCCAACATCCAGACATTCCAGTGATGTCCCACATGACTACTCCCCTAACGAAAGGATGCTACCCTGACCGGACCCCTTGGAATGTCCTGACAGAAGTAGTGTAATTAACTGGTGTCCAAGAAGATATGGTGCTAGGAAGAGTTTCACGAACAATGTCTTAAGTATATGAGGGAGACCCGGACTAGGTGACGAGTTCTGAGTAGGAATCAACATAAGGAAGAACCGAAATTCCATCGTCTTGTTTCGATCAAGGAGTAGATGTCCCTGAATAAGGAGCGGTTGTCGCCCGCCTTTGGAAAGAGGGAATGCGGGGAAACAAAAACGGCATCCCTCGTCCCCAAATGATACGGATGCGCGCACCCCGGCGAATCTATCAGAAAAAAAATGTAGCCTTTTGATTGAGCTTACAATCAATTTAAGAATGTTTATGAATGATTGAGTTATGCCCCAATCCATACAGTACCTAGTATTCTATATATATAGCCACTTAGGTCTGTACGTACATGGTTCATATAGGTAGTTGGAATATATAACTATATATATATATATTATTACCATATATATAGTTCCTGATTATCCATTATTTCTGGAAGTGATCCAAAGCAGGTTGACCGCCAGGTGTCCATTAGGGACTTGAGTGGGTTGTTGTTATTTATTCAACTTGATTCTTTATTTGTATTACCTACACATTGCTTTACTTCTTATTCACATGGATTTAGTTTTAGAAACCATGGGTGGTAACCTACTAATATTTATATCTCACACCCTTCTGAAGTCACTATTAAAATGGGGTACCTAAGTAGATCCTTATGTTCATAAGACCATGGATTCTTATTAGTGATGGATTTTTTGTACTTGGGTGTTAGGAGTACATGACTGATTTGGATCTTGGGATGCTCGTGGGGATCACCCTTGGGGATTTTATTTTTTTTTTTCTTTATTTATCTGGTATTGTATTGTATCTTGTAGCATGTTGTATATATACTATTTAGTTTTTTATCATCATTAGTACATGCATACATCTATTGTATATCTGCATTAACCATCCATTGTATACAGTTTTATATTATTCTTCTACTGCTCTGTCTTTCATTAATTATGGATTACACTATTGATTCTTAGTTACTAGACCACTGTGTTACTCTGATATGAGGATATAATCTCCCCACTATCACCTATTCGAACCCTCACTGCTAGTCATAAGCCTTTGGTGTATAGAGAGGCATGCCTAAAGTCATGTGATCCACTGATCTGGTTATTGGTTTGGTGTTCGGTCAAGTCTAGATGTCGCAAAGTGGTATCAGAGCCTAATTTTCCCTTTATATTATTGTTTTTGGCAGGTATATAGAATACTAGGAATTTTTAATCACTTAGTAAATAGGAATTTTTGGGAGTGATCAACCCAAGTACTGGGAAAAGTCCAAGTGGCCAGTTTTGGGACTGTTGTTTGTACTATTTGATATTATAGTTGATTATGATTTCACATCGAGTGAATTATGTACTTTTCGCTACTTATTGATATAAGGAATTTATGGTATCTTACTCTTGGACTATTATGGAAAGGATGAAGAATTTCATGCATTATATAGGCTCATACAAAAATTCACATGTCATGTATATGACATGCCATGTAGTTGCATGTCACGACCCGTCCTCGGGGTCTGTGATGTGACTACCCCAATACCACCTTCCATAGGCTAGGGGCTGGTGACTATCACCAAGGCGTAATTCCTAGTAAAAAGGGAAGGCATTGCCTTTGTAAAGTAAACAAAAACCACAGAGCAAGAAAGAAGAAGTAAACACTAAGTAAAAACTGGGTACAATAGAAAGTGTGGTAAAGTAAGTAGGCCAGAATACAAACCCATAATGAAAGTAAAGTACAACTAAAAGAGAGTACAACGTAAAGTCGCAGTGTCGAGCCGTCCACTGGTAGTCCCACCTGAAGTATGGGTACAGATAGCCTCCACAACTCCTCAGGTCTAGTCGTCCGCTCCGAGTACGTCCCGCCCAGTGGTCCACCTCCAAGTACCGTCCTGCTCCGCAAGCCACAACCACGATCAGCGTTGTCCGTCGTCTGCAACCAACACAACGTAGTGCGGGCATAGCCCATGCAGGGGTGAGTATAAGCTACTCATTAGGGACCCCAGGACCCCCGAATGTCTCCCATAATCCAAAAAGGATAATCCATAAAAGAAAGAAACAATCACGAAGTAACATCCGACGCTGCTTAGGTATATGCCCATACATATACCTAAGTCACCAATTTCAGTTCGGCTCCAACATCCGATCCCAAGTTCGATCATATCCACATAGGATATCACAACACAATCCACATAAGAATGCAAGTCAAGCTTCATCTCACATAGGTATACTTCTTCATAAGACGATAGAGATGATCAGATGTAGTCACTGATTCATCTAATCAGTTGGACCCACACAGGATCGATAAGTATTAACCCCCGTAATGACCCACAAAGGATCGATAGGTAACTAACCCCCTACAATGACCCACAAAGGATCGATAGGTAACTAACCCCCGCAATGACCCACATAGGATCGGACCCACACAGGATATGTAGGCGCTGGCCCACACAAGACCGCTGAGCGCTGACCCACATAGGATCTTACCCACACAAGATTGGTAGCACTGATCCATGTAGGATCGCTAAGTGTTGTAGTCATCGTCATCGAATCCGTGGAGGATTTCTGTACAGTAGTCATCGTCATCACAGTTGCAGCCAGATCTAGGGTTCCTGCACACTGCAAGCTCGTTCGGGAGGGTCCACTCCATGAGTCGAAGGGCTGATACATCAACTAACACAAATTCTAGAGTTGATGTATCCAAAAGTTCTGTATCGTCAACTGGAACTCAATGTCACAGATGGCGCGTCAATCAGACGCCCGGTCTGAGAGTTATTGGCTTTTTCGTCCTAGAGGCCCGATTGGTTTTTAAGTCATAACCAACCTGACCGTACTCCAACTATATCCAAACCTCGAGCAGAGTAAGCCAAAAGGTCTGTCTCACTTAGAAGAATCCAACAAAGTTGACGGCACGTCAATCGGACGTCCAGAGCTCAAGTTATAAGTGTTTCTGCTCCGAGGGCCCGGTTGGTTTCGTGTACAAACCAACCTGGACGAACGCAAAGTACTCTGAAACCTTGAGTTTAATATACTGAAACGACCTTCTCGTTCCAAGGATCGCATTTCTGCCGACGGTGTGTCGATCAGAGGTCCGCAGTCCATGATATGGGCAAAAGACCGAAAGAGGTCCGGAAGTGGGCGTTTCGGGCCCGGACCGACCCGACCCAAGAACCCCTGGGCCGGCCCGGCACGCTGGTGGTCCGACGCGCTGGCCAGGTGGATCGGCTGAACGGACGAGCCATTCGGGATGTGGGGGGGGGGCTTTGCCCCCCGCTTGTTGTAACTGCGGCCCCATAATGGGGGCCACTCACGTCCGGCCAGCCAGGGGTTTCGAACCCCTGGCTCTTCCACTGTCCGGCCGGCTAGCTCCGGTCGGCCGGCTGCTGCCGACTTGGGACCGGCAAGGGCCGGTCCCCCTGCTTCGACGCCGGCAGCCCGGAACCAGCCGCCGGTTCCCCTACTCCGCCGCGGTCTATGCCGCGGCCTTGGACCGTCTGGCGCCGTGTGACGGCGCCGCGCCCCTCCACCGCGGCCCCGCTCCAGCCGCTGTGTTTTTCGGGGTTCTCCAGCGCGGTGCGACGGCGCCGCGTTCTTGTTCGATTCAAAGGAACGGTGCGACGACACCGCGCATACCTTTCCGCATGACCCCGTGCGGTGCGACGGCACCGCGCCATCCTTGTTCCATTCCACCATAAGGAAGACAAGATAAAATGGGAGGAGGGTCGGCCGTGTTTGTGCGGTCCGACCCCCTCCCGTTAACTGGTAACAGGTGGTCCAAAAGTACGAGGAATGATGATGGATGAAAACACGAATATCATCAACAATAAAATAATTCCCTACCTCGAGCATAGCTTGAATGGAGGTTCATCGCGGAAATAACCGTCGCGGAAGGAGGCGTCTTGAAAGGAGAATCGTCACGGAAGAAGGCGTCATTGGCATCGCGGTACACGGCGTCGCGTAGTCGATCTCCGAGGATTCGGCATTCTTCATCAGAGATTGGTGCGTTCTTCGCGTTCTTTGTGTTCTTCATGTTCTTTGATGAAGAAGATGAAGATCTTCAAGCCTCCCTTAGCTTTTCTCCCAAACCTCTCAAGCAACAAGTCCCCAACCAAAATAAAATATGTACCTCACTTATTTTATTAACATAACTTATGTTTGAAATTCAAAAGTTGAATTAATCCACTCAATTAATTAACTCATGTTTTCAAATTAAATGAAGGGTTATGGAAGGTTAGGGAAGATGAATGGGTGGGGTTCGTGTGGGCCCCACCACCATCATAACCTCCCATGGGAAGTTGGGTGGTTTCCCCCAAATTCCACCCAAAGCTTTAAACCACTTAGTGAAAAATAAAATTGATTCTCAATTTTAATTTACCTTCCACAAATTTTTAAAAACTTATCTCGTGTAAACGCTACTCAGAAAAAGGTGTTCCTAAGAAATTAATGGCACTGAGAATCCATCGGTGCCCTCGAAATTCGATTCCGAGCACCGGTTCACAAGTTAGAAAAACCTGCTCGTTCGTTCACTGAACGTACCTGAGCTAAACTTTGGATAGAAATTCCGGGCACGCCGGGCCTCGGAATCAAGTGCCGTCAGAAACCGCGTTCTTGTAAAATCCCAAAGAAAATTAAGAAAAAATTTCCCTTGAATTTTACGGTTCTTTACATTACTCCCACCTCATGTCTTTAAGTCCCTGTAAAGAAACATAAAAAACTAGGGGAACAAATGTGGGTACTATGCACGCATCTGAGCCTCCTGCTCCCAAGTTCTCTCCTGGAGGTTCTCATGCTGCCATCTGATGCGTACTAGAGGAATCGATCATCCACATAGGACCCGCTCTTGTCGATCCTCGATCTCCACTAGAACCTCCTCAAAATTCTCCCCATCATCTATGTCCAGCTCCCCATGGTCAATGATATGCATCGGGTCGTGCACGTATCTCCTTAGTTGAGATACGTGAAAGACGTCGTGCACCCAGTGCAACTGAGGTGGTAGAGCCAAGTGATAATCCACCTCGCCAATCCTACTGAGGACTTGGAATGGTCCGATGAAGCATGTATACAACTTGCCGCCTCGGCCAAATCTCTGTAATCCACATCGAGGTGAGACTCACAAGAAGACGTGATCGCCATCCTCGAACTCTAGTGGCCTCCGCCTCTTGTCAACATAAGACTTATTCCGGCTCTGAGCTATCCTCATCCGCTCCTGGATGATCAGGACCTTCTCTGTCATGGCCTAGACCATCTCTGGTCCCACAAGTACTGACTCCCCAGGGTCTGTCCATCACAGAGGAGATCTGCAAGGTCGATCGTACAACGCCTCGTATGGTGCCATCCCGATGGTGGAGTGGTAGCTGTTGTTGTACGCGAACTCCACCAAGGGTAGGTGGTCCTTCCAGCTGCGACCAAAGTTGAGGAAACATGCGCGGAGCATGTCCTCGAGAGTCTGAATAGTCCTCTCTGTCTGACCATCTGTCTGAGGGTGAAAGGCAGTGCTCAGACGTAGCTGCGTCCCGAACGCCTCCTACAACCCCTTCCAAATCCAGGAAGTAAAGCGAGCATCTCGATCGGAGATGATAGAAGATGTCACACCATGAAGCCGTACAATCTCTTGAACATGAAGACATCCCAAGATCTCCACAGAGCCCTGCTCTCTGATGGGTAAGAAGTGTGCCGACTTGGTGAGTCGGTCGACAATCACCCAAATGGAGTCATGACCTCTGGAAGTATGTGGAAGTCTGGTCATGAAGTCCATAGATATGTCGTCCCACTCCCACTCCGGGACCTCCAAGGGCTGCACCAAGCCTACTGGTACCTGGTGCTCTTCCTTCACCTGCTGGTAGGTGAGGCATCGAGAAATGAACTCTGCCATAGCCTTCTTTATGCCTGGCCACCAGTGCTGTCGTCTGAGATCCTGATACATCTTTGCCACTCCAGAATGTAACGCCAAAGGGGAAGTGTGAAACTCTCTCAGCACCTCCTCTCGTAAAGAAACTGGTACCAAGGTATGTCCTCTGAAAAGGACACCGTGCTATCCTCCCACGGAGAATCCATCAGGTGCATGTCCTGAGGATAATTGTGCATGCCGCGTCTCACAGTCGGCGTCCCCATGTTCTGCCTCTCTGACTCGCTGTAGTAGTGGAGGAGTGATTATGAGTGACTGAAGAAAGGCTGCTCCATATCTATCCATGAAGGATATCTGCAAAACGGCTAGCTGCTCTGTCGCCTCCCAAATTAGCTGAATGCCTGTCCTCCTGCTGAGTGCATCGGCTACTACGTTCCCCTTTCCAGGAGTATTGACTATCTCAAAGTCATAGTCTGGGAGGAACTCGATCCATCGCCGCTGTCTTAGGTTTAGGTCCTTCTGCGATAATATGTACCTGAGACTCTGGTGGTCAGAATTGACTGTAAAGCGCTCGCCCATCAAATAGTGTCGCCAAATCTTCAGAGCGAAGACCACTGCTGCTAACTCCAGGTCACGGGTAGCGTAGTTCTGCTCATGATGCCTCAACTGACGTGATCCTTAGGTGATCACTGCCCGCTCCTGCTTCAAGACACATTCGAGTCTGGTCCTTAATGTATCGCAGTAAACTACGTACTCAACTCCCTCCTCTGGTAGCCTCAAGATAGGTGCGCTGGTCAATCTCTGTCTCTGCTCCTGGAAGCTCTTCTGACATCTGTCTGACCACATAAAGGGTTTCCCCTTCTTCATCAAGGATGAGAGTGGTACCACAACTCTGGAGAATTCTGTCACAAATCTCCGCTAGTATCCAGCTAGTCCCAAGAAACTATGCACCTCTTTCACGCTCTTGGGTGGCTCCCAAGCTAGCACTGCCTCGATCTTCTCAGGATCCACCACAAATCCCACTTCAGAGATGTCGTGTCCCAAAAAGTGGACCTCACGTATCTAGAACTGACACTTTGAGAGCTTTCCATAAAGCTGGTGATCTCGGAGTGTGTCTAGTACAACCCGCAAGTGGTAGGCGTGCTCCTCCAAAGTGGTCAAGTATATCAAAATGTCGTCGATGAAGACAACGACAAATCAATCGAGGTATGGCTGAAAGATCATGTTCATGAGGTCTATGAACACTGCTGGAGTATTGGTTACGCCGAATGGCATTACCAAGAACTCATAGTGGCCATATCGACATCTGAAGGATGTCTTCTACACGTCCTCATCCTGAACTCTGAGCTGATGATAGCCTGACCTGAGGTCTATCTTCGAGAACCACCATGCCCCATTGAGCTGATCGAAGAGGTCATCAATCCTCAGTAGCGGATACTTGTTCCTCATGGTCACCTGGTTTAGGCGACGATAGTCGACACAAAGTCTCAAGCTCTCGTCCGCCTTCTTGGCGAACAATATTGGGGAAGCTCAGGGTGAAACACTGGGTCGAATTAATCCCTTTCCCTGCAAGTCCTCCAACTATACCTGTATCTCTCGAAGCTCATCGGGGGCCATCTGATATGATGGAGTGGATATTGGGGCTATCCCAGGGTATAGGTCAATATAAATTTCTACCTCTCTGTGAGGAGGTAGTCCGAGAACGTTGTCGGGGAAAACGTTCGCATACTGATCAACCACTGCAGGAAAACCAGGACTCCGCATGTCAACTGCTCCTAGGATGAGTCTAGTCAACTGATGAGTGATGGGTTGTCCTCTCCTCTACAAGAGTCCATACTATGCTGTAAATGCTTCCTTCTCGCCGATGAAGGTGAACCTGCTCCCGTCGGTGCGTACACACTGCACCTTGTGCCTAATACAGTCAATCTGAGCATGAACTGAAGATAACCAATCCATGCCCAAGATGACGTCGTAAGGCCTCAACGCCGCTACAAGAAGATCCCAGCTGAATCTCTCACCTCCTATAGTAAGCTCACACTGCCGGCACCAGTGCGTAATCGTCGAGTCTGCTCTTGTAGGAGTCTCTAGCCGTAAGGATCGATCCAACGGCTCCGTCGGAATCTCCGAGCTCCGAACAAGGGTAGCATCTATGAAAGAATGAATCGCTCCTGTGTCTATAAGAACTGCAGAAAGGGTGGAATAGACACAGATAGTACCTTGAATCATCTCAGGCGCGCTGTGGTCGTATTCCTCCACTGCCTGAAGTTGTGCCTGTCTCTACACGCCAACTTCCTGTGGTCGGGGTGGACCTCCTGGTGGTGGTGGTGGTAGAGCCTCAAAGCGTCGCCAACCACCTGCTGCTCAGACAGCTCCTCTGCCTCGTCCGGCTGCTCCCTGCGGACCGCCACAGTCGACCCTCTGCCTCTGCCTGGGTGGTCCCTCAACTGTCTACTGCTCCCTTGCATGGCGGGTCGGGCAGTCACGAGCCATGTGGCCCTGCCCGCCGCATGCATAGCACTGTCTGCCTCTCGAAAGACTGGCTCCGCGCTGTGTGCCCCGCACTGCTAAGCCAGTGTATTGAGGTCGTCTGCCTGAGGGTATGGTCTGTCTGGACCCATGAGTCATCCATTGACTGCCAGATGTAGAAGACTCTACTACGTTCCGCCCTGCGGTAGGTCTCGCTGCTGATGTAGGCTCATCAAGGAAGCTCTCGATCATAAGGGCTCACTCCAGTACCCCTACCTGTGTTGGAATGCTGAGGGAGATCAGCGATGCCCTGATCTCATGCCTCAATCCCTGCTCAAAGGTCCGGGCCCGGAAGAATGGGTCCAGTACCATATCTGTCGAGTAGCGCGAGAGATCGATAAATCTCACCGAGTCCTGGGCGACCGTCAAGCTGCCCTACTACAGCTGTAGAAGCTCCTGGATGCACACCGTACGGAGGGTGGTTGGGACAAACTCCAAGTGGAAGAGGCTCTCAAAGTCCGTCCAGAGGAGAGATGCCTCGTCGTGCACTGGGACCATCAATCTCCACCATCTTCCTACTGCCGCGTGCAGTAGGCTCGCTGCGAGGATCACCATGAGGTCCGCTGGTGTCCTCACTAACTTGAAAACCCATACAACTACCTCCATCTAATCCTCGGCATCCTAAGGGTCTGTCTCCCCGCGGAACCTGGGAGGTCGCTGACGCTAAAACTCGTGCAGTACACTAAGGCGACGTGCATCGTCAGTGGTTGTGGATGGTAGCATCGGTGGCTCGGCGGGTAGAGGTACCGCCGATGCCTCTACTGTCAAAGGGCCATGTACCGAGGCCTCGTCGCTCGGTGGGCTATCGTCACACACAACTCTCTGAACCCTAGCTGGCTTCTGTCGTGGGTCCATCCTGAAAAGAGACCGGTGCACCATGGTTTGAACAGTATACCTGGTGAGCTGACACAAAGTAATCACAAAGAAAACTTGAAACACACATGCAATCAATGTTTTCGTGTATTAAGTTGGAAATCAGGAGTCAGGGTCCTGGTGTACGGATACATCGGCCTCCGCACCAACACTGGACTCCCTGGACTGATATCTACACTCAATACTCTTAACACTATTTCTTCGCATAGAAAAAAATCAGAGTCCTGAGTTCTGCGGTAGAACCGAACTCCTCTGATACCAATTTGTCACAAACCGTCCTCGGGGCCCGTGCTGTGACTACCCCAAGCCCGCCTTCCATAGGACAGGGGCTGGCGACTAGAACCAAGGCGTAATTCCTGGTAAAAAGTGAAGGCATTGCCTTTGTAAAGTAAACAAACACCACAGAGCAAGCAAGCAGAAGTAAACACTAAGTAAAAACTGGGTATAATAGAAAGTGCGGTAAACTAAGTGGGCCAGAATACAAACCCAAACTGAAAGTAAAGTACAACTGAAAGAGAGTACAGCAACTAAAAAGTAAAGTCGCAGCGTCGAGCCATCCACTGGTAGTCCCACCTGAAGGGTGGGTACATATAGCCTCCACAACTCCTCAGGTCCAGACGTCCGCTCCAAGTAAGTCCCGCCCAATGGTCCACCTCCAGGTACCGTCCTGCTTTGCAAGCCTCAACCACGATCAGCGTTGTCCGTCGTCTGCAACCAACACAACGTAGTGCGGGCATAGCCCGTGCAGGGGTGAGTATAAGCTACTCAGTAGGGACCCTGAGACCCCCGAAGGTCTCCCAGAATCCATAAAGGATAATCCAAAAAGGAAAGATACAATCACAAAGTAACATTCGACAATGCTTAGGTATATTCCCATACATATACCTAAGTCACCAATTCCAGTTCGGCTCCAACATCCGAGCATAAGTTTGATCACATCCACATAGGATAGCACAACACAATCCACATAGGAAAACAAGTCAAGATTCATCTCACACATGTATACTTCTTCGTAAGATGATAGAGATGATCATATGTAGTCACTGATTCATCTAAGCTGTCGGACCCACATAGGATCGATAGGTACTAACCCCCGCAATGACCCACAAAGGATAGATAGGTAACTAACCCTCGCAATGACCCACAAAGGATCGATAGGTAACTAACCCCTGCAACGACCCACATAAGATCGGACCCACACAGGATCTGTAGGCACTGGCCCACACAGGACCGCTGAACGCTGACACACACTGGATCTGACCCACACAGGATCGGTAGCAATGATCCATGTAGGATCGCTGAGTGTTGTAGTCGTCGCCATCAAATCCACGGAGGATTTCTGTATAGTGGTCATCGTCGTCGCAGTCGCAGCCAGCTCAAGGGTTCCTGCACACAGCAAGCTCGTTCGGGAGGGTTCGCTCCACGAGCCGAAGGGCTGATACATCAACTGACACAAAGTCCGGAGTTGATGTATCCAAATGTTCCTTATCATCAACAGGAACTCAACATCACAGACGGCACGTCAATCAGACGCCCGGTCTGAGAGTTATTGGCTTTTTCGTCCCAGGGGCCCGGTTGCTTTTTAAGTCAAAACCAACCCGACGGTACTCCAACTGTGTCCAAACCTTGAGCGGAGTAATCCAAAAGGCCCGTCTCACTTATAGGAATCCAACAAAGTCGACGGCACGTCAATCGGACGTTCGGAGCTCAAGTTATAAGCGTTTCCGCTCCGAGGGCCCGGTTGGTTTCGTGTACGAACCAACCCGGCTGAACCCAAAGTACTCTGAAACCTTGAGTGTAATATACCAAAATGATTGTCTCATTCCAAGGATCGCATCACTGCTGACGGTGCATCGATCGGAGTTCTACATCCCAAGATATGGGCAAAAGACCGAAAGAGGTCCGGAAGTGGGGGTTTCAGGCCCGGACCGACCCGGCCCGAGACCCCCTGGTTCGGCCCGAACTGGGTTGACCCGACCGGGTTTGGGTCCAGCTCACATGGGCGTGGCACGGCCCAGCCTGGGCGCGGCCCGGCTCGGCAGCCCGGCACGCTGGCGGTCCGGCACGCTGGCCAGGTGGCTCGGCCGAACAGCAGAGTCGTTCGGGATGCGGGGGGGGGGGGGGGGGGGGGGGGCTGCCTCCCGCTTATTGTAACCGCAGCCCCATGATGGGGTCCGCTCATGTCTGGCCAGCCGGGGATTTCAAACCCCTGGCTCTTCCACTGTCCGGCCGGCCCGATCCGGCCGGCCGGCTGCTGCCGTCTCGAGACCAGCAAGGGATGGTCCCCCTGCTCCGACGTCGGCGGCTCGGAACCGGCCGCCGGTTCCCCTGCTCCGCTGCGGCCTTGGACCGTTCGGCGCGGCGTGACGGCGCCTCGCCCCTCCGTCGCGGCCCCTCTCTGGCCGCGGTGTTTTTCGGGGTTCTCCGGTGTGGCGCGACGGCGCCGTGTTCTTCTTCGATTCAAAGGCGCGGCGCGACGGCGCCGTGCATACCTTGCCGCATGACCCCGTGCGGTGAAACGGCACCGCGCCATCCTCGTTCCATTCCACCACAAGGAAGACAAGATAAAAGGGGAGGAGGTTTGGTCGTGTTTGTGCGGTCCGGCCCCCTTCCGTTAACTGGTAACAGGTGGTCCAAAAGTACAGGGAATGATGACGGATGAAAACACGAATATCATCAACAATAAAATAATTCCCTACCTCGAGCGTAGCTTGAACGAAGTTTTGTCACAGAAATAACCATCGCGGAAGGAGGCATCGCGAAAGGAGAATCGTCGTGGAAGAAGGCGTCGTTGGCGTCACGGTACATGGCGTCGCGTAGTCGATCTCCGAGGATTCGGCATTCTTCGTCGGAGATTGGTGTGTTCTTCACGTTCTTCGTGTTCTTCGTGTTCTTTGACGAAGAAGATGAAGATCTTCAATCCTCCCTTAGATTTTCTCCCAAACCTCTCATGCAACAAGTCCCCAACCAAAATAAAATAAGTACCTCACTTATTTTATTAACATAACTTAAGTTTGAAATTTAAAAGTTGAATTAATCCACTCAATTAATTAACTCAAGTTTTCAAATTAAATGAAGGGTTATGGAAGGTTAGGAAAGATGAAGGGGTGGGGTTCGTGTGGGCCCCACCACCCTCATAACCTCCCATGGGAAGTTGGGTGGTTTCCCCCAACTTCCACCCAAAGCTTTAAAACACTTAGTGAAAAATAAAATTGGTGCTCAATTTTATTTTACCTTCCAAAAATTTTTAACAACTTTTCTCATGTAAATGCAACTCTGAAAAAGGTGTTCCTAAGCAATTACCAGCGCTGCGAATCCATCGGTGCCCTCAGAATTCGATTCTGAGCACCGGTTCGAAAGTTAGAAAAACGTGCTCGTTCGTTCACTAAACGTACCCGAGCTAAACTTCAGATAGAAATTCCGGGCACACCGGGCCTCGGAATCAAGTGCCGTCAGAAACCGTGTTCTTGTAAAATCCCAAAGAAAATTAAGAAAAACTTTCCCTTGAATTTTATGGGTCTTTACATTGCATTTTTATATTGCCTATTGATTCTGATTGTGTGCCTTGAGTTTTATTCTAGGATTTTGTTTTATTTTTGATGTCTGATTATATAACATGCTTAGATAATTTTATTCCACACTTCTTTCTTATCTAGAATGTTTTTTATGTGTTTATTGGTTGTGATAACATGCCTAGTTTTATTTTTAATATGTAATTTGTTTCATGGGTTAAATTCATTCATTACGATTAAACAAGAACTTGTTTTCAGTTGTAAGGTTCATGGGCACCTTATAATTGGGAAATTTTAACATGTATACTCAAACCATATTTTGATCCTTGTTTATACACATTGAATTTTTCTAAAATGAAAATAAACAAAATGAGTCCAAATTTTAAAATGGAATTATTTTGGTTAATGGGTTCTAAATGCCAAAATGTAAAGTGTATCGGTGATTTATCGATTGGATGATGGTCACCCATATAACTGGACCATTCTATATGACCATGGTATATTAGAAATGGTTAAAATGTAAAATATGAATAAATTATATTTGAAATTAATTGGTTTCCTCTATAAAGACTTGTGACTCTATCACAATGGTATGGTGATCATGCGATTAAATCCTTAAATTCACCATTGGACCCAAGTTTGTTTGGTGGGGAATGTTTCTTATGAGATAACCCACTATGGGTGTTTTAAAACTCTAATAATAAAGAAACTTATATTGGGATTAATTGTGATGAACCTAGGATATCTTAACGGGACCCTCTTAGGTCGCCTTATCTTTTACCAAGTGCTTTGGTTGATAATTGGTACTTGATGCTCTGTTAGATATTTTAAAATGCTTAAAGACTGAATGTGAATAAATGAAATGAATTAAATTGTAACATTAAGTGATGTCATTTGTTTAAAAATTCATGTAAGGGTAGATTTAATAACTATTCGAGTTTCCTTTTAATGGTAACATGAGTGTTTTCCATAATCCTTTTTCATTTTAGAAATATATTAACTAATAGGCATTGGCCCTAGTCAAATTTGTTTTGTGTGAACTAGTTATAAGTTTGGTGATTATTCCTATTAAGGGACTATCCAATGGTAGGTATCACCCTTATAACTTAAAAACCATTATAAATGCTATGATATTTCTATTATATGATGTCGTTATCCCTAGTAGGAATCTTAGTTCTAAATAATTCTCTTGTTCAGACAGGTGGTATTGTTTTCCTTATATTTTTTAGGGGAGTGAGAATTAATTAATACTCATTTTCAATAGGTTATACACGCCTATGTCATGGTCAACCACTTAGTAGGTATCATGACCCTTTCCTCCTTCCTTGAGTGACTGAAGAGGTCATCAGTTTGTTTTATAGTCGTAATGTATAGTACTTCTTTGAGCCGATTTTCTATGTGGGCCATCTGATACTTGAATGCATAGGGATGAAAATCCTTTTGGTAGTATCCAAGATGTATCATTTTCTTCTAAATATTATGGTAGTATGTGTTGATATATATGGTACCTAATGATATGTTAAATTATGTGATTAACTGGTTGATTTTTGTAATATCATTGAGCATTGATCTATTAAGAACACTTTTTGGTCATCTCTAGAGTATATTGACCTGGGTGTTAATGGAATTAGATTCATCCCCATGCTCGGGATGGTGTTATAGATTATTGAGTGTTTTGACACACTGATTAAGTTGGTTTTTACCTCTATTCAAATGCTTTGACGAGATCATGACTTAGAAGAGTGACACACAAATGTTTAGGGTGGTTTTGACCTAGAATGCTTATGAGTGGATATTTAACCTCTTCTTTAAAAGACTTGGGCTCTCCTAAATTGGGGATCATTGCATCAATTCTAGTGTTCCTTTCAGTTCTTTCTTAGAAGAACAATGTTGATGTTGTTGGTTGGGGATGCAACCCTTAAGTAACATCATTGGTCTTAGATGGACTTCAATGGTATATTTTGAATGATCATGGAATTTTTTTAGTGGTAAAATATTGGTGATTGATTGGTGATGATGTGTCGGCAGGTGAAGCTAATATTTTTCTAGAATTAGTAGACTATTAGTGGTTCGACTGATTCCCCTTCTAAATGGTTCGTTGGAAACAATATCAGAAACTTATTCCTTATATGGTGGGGTGACACGAGTCTTTTTGTAATATTTTAACACTATTAGTGTATTATTTCTTAGAGAAAAGAATTTCCTCTATCTTGACATCATACTTAATGCACCAAGAGAGAGTCAGTTATATGCCACACTATGTTTTAAAGTTTTTGGGCTTGAGATGCGATCTATATTTGAGTATCATGTTTTATTCTTAGTTTTTATTAAGGCATGGTTATTATTAAGTGATACTTGGGTTCCCAAGTAGGAACACCTTGTACGGACTCCTGGACACCAACCGTTTTCCCCTTAACTTATTGCTTGGTGGATTATGCTCTGGGCTCAGTCAATAATTGGGTGTGGATGTCTTAGCTTTAAACTGATGTCTCACCTATAAACATGGAGTATGGACTAAATTGTGGATAGTTCCTTGGACTCTAGTTTAATGAATCTTAGGTTATCCTAGACTTTTTTTGGGATTGGATGTGTCTTTTAAAGGGAAATGATTCTAATGGGATAGATTTGTGTTACACTCTTGTTCATGTTGAGGCATGATTGTTTAAATAATCACGTGATTTTTTAATCAAGGAACATCATCGGAAGTTCGGTATGTACTTTGGTCAATGTTCTTGTGTAAGAATGAAATTCCTTGGACGAAGGCATTATGGTTCAATTTAAAATGTCCTGGTTGTCTAAGTCGATCATATTTGATATAATTTGTTCAGAGTGTCTCGAACTATTTTCCTTCTTGTACGATGTATAAAGGTCAAATGGGACTATTTTTAAACATGCCATTAGGTTAAGGATAATATGGTTTTATGGTTTACATTGACTTTCGGGAAATCTTGTGTGACTAGTTTCAGTTTGGTCAATCAAGATTAGACAGTTTCATTATGTTGAGGTTCTTTTTATGACATCAGATGTAATTAGGTTATACCTATTATAAAAATCATTCCAGGAGGGTCTCTAGAACACTTAGAGACATGATTTGTTAATAAATTCCAATGGTGGAGGTACCATGGTTTAGAATTGGATGTTAAATGTTAAAACCTGAGGTGGGGAGCACCTTTTTCCATGTTTTTAATGATATGAATAACTGATCATGTCTCTAGATAAATGATATCATCTAATCTCTGTTTTTATGTTTTCTTCTTAAAATGAGAATTGGATAATATTTTAATGATTTAAGTGACGTATGCTTGAGTGAATGGTTGGAGGTGCATTGGGAATTTGGAAACACAATACGACCATTTTAATGAGACTTCATGACCCTTGTAGGTCAGGTGATGTGTTCATTATTCCTGAAGGCTTCTCGGGGATGATAAGTTTTAAGGTGGGGAGGTTGTATTGACCCGTGTTTTTGAACTAAGGAAAAATTACAAGGGAATTTAAATTTTGGAATTTTAGTAGATGGGCCATTCTTAGAATCAAGATTTAGAATACAATTCCAAGATTTGGGAAACTTAAACGTGTTGTTTTTAGAATTGGGTAAAGGCTCAAGTGTCTTGTTCAGTTTTATTAGTGGTGGGACCTAAAAATCTCAAGTTTGCATGCTCTGAACAGGGCACACAGTTTTTCTGAAACTGTGTATCAGAAAATTATGCATCCTAAACCAGATAAGAAATATAGTATCCCGCCTTTTTATCACATAAACTTTCATTACATTACACAAAAATCAGGATCTTTAAGGTTTAATGTCTTGGAAACCAGGAACATAATACATGAAAACAATATAAAACATTCTTCTTAAACACTTGAAAGGATTATCCTTAAGTTCATCCTAGGTTCATTACTTCATCTCGTAACCTGGGGACATACATCAAAAGAAAGGGTGAGCAGAAGGCCCAGTAAGGGAAACAAGAGAAACATTTTACATGTGAACTTGAGATACTTCAATAAGGTCATGAAAAGAACTTTAAGGAATGAGAAAGAAATAATGAAATATATCATAATAAAAAAAACATTTTTCATAACTTGAAGATGTGGATACAACATTTAATATTTAAAATCATTTCGTTTCACCAAGGTCCATCCCCAAGATGTCATTAAAAATTACCAAGGTTATTCACCAATGTATCAGTCTAAAAAGTCATCTCTGGAGATTAAGTCTTTACCCAATGCATTGGAGCACTATCTGGGCACACCCTTGACATGTCTTTATTATCATGTGAGCCACATATATCATCATCAATCATTTCATAAACAAACCATATAGCATAAAATAAATGGGTTTCATTTCATAATCATAACATTTTAAAACTGCTTTAAAGACATGATCTTTATGTCACTTTAAACCCACGGAAAAGGAAAGCGAGTTTCATGTATGTAAATCCCAGAATTTAAAATATAACATTTTTATATATATGTGAAAACCCATGTAGAAATAATATCTTTGAGTATTCACTTAATAACATAAAATAATTTTGAGATAAATAGGGAGACATTTTGAGATGAAAATTATGCAGCATAACAGCTATGATACATGGTTTTAGAAAACATTGAAAAGAGAGGGGACATGGGTCACCCACTAAAAAATGATACGTAAAACAGTAGGGGAACAGAATATAAAGTATTTAAGAACATGGTAATGAAATTTTAATGATATACCATATGAAACGAAGAAATTGAAAGGAAGACAAAAAAAATAAGATTTCCCTTATGAGAATTCAGCAGCCTAACGGCGTCACTTAAAACTTCAAAAAAAGAATTGAAGAGATCAAATAGGGTCTCTCATCATATGAAAATATAAGATCATTATGATAGATATAGAGATAATACCTTAACATAATGAAAAGGAACTTGAAAGACTTGACATGAAAGTAGAACTTTGAAAAATGAGAAAGGTGAACAAATTCCTAAAAATTTCGGCAGCCTAACGGCGCCACTTAAACTTCAACAAAAATGAATTCATGAGATCAAATAGGGTCACTAACTATATGAAAATAAATTATAAGTATTATAGATATAGAGATCATACCCCAACATAATGAAAAAAAACTTGAAAGACTTGACATGAAAGTAGAACTTTGAAAAATGAGAAGGGTAAAAGAACCACTTAAAAATTCGGCAGCCTAACGGCGCCACTTAAAACATCAAAATACTCAATTGAAGATATAAAATGGGGTCTATCATCATATTATCATAAAAGATCAGTATGATAAATTTAGCGATCATACCCCAACATAATAAAAAGTAACTTGAAATACTTTACATGAAAATAGATCTTGAAAAATGAGAAGGGAGAAAGAATCCGTTACAAAAATTTCGGCAGCCTAACGGCGCCACTTAAACATCATAAAAAGAAATAATGAGAGTAAGAGGGGATATCTCATTATATGAACATGAAAAGGGAAGTAAGAGGAGTATAAAAGAAAATCCTTTAACATAATAACATGGAGCATAAAAGAGATTTCTTGAAAAGAAAGAGAGAGGTCGGATCCCTTACCTTAAAATGTAACTCTTAAAAGTCAAAGGTTGGGACCTTGAGGGCTTGGGGGAACATTGGGAGGACTCCTTGGGAGGTAAGGAGACCATAAAATCGTTGAGGATGGTTTTGGAGTCAAATGGATGAGAGGAGGGCTTGGTATTTATAGGGAAAGTGAGGGGACAAGGCATTAATGGCCAAGGGACACCTCAAAAGTGGTTTTCTCAAAACCATGTGCACTCCCATGATATTTACCATGAAGTTAGGCCAAATGGGCCCCCCAATACAATAATTCATCACCTCTGGTCAGCCAACCCTTAAAATATCTCATTATATCACCATGACACAACTATGATGTCATTAAACATACTGAAACCCTAAAACTGCTTTTTTTACTATTCACTGAAAATTCATCTTTCTCGGAAAAATCCCAAAATTTCACATTAACCAAATATCAATGCTCTAATTTCAAAAATGAACTCCATTTTATAAAAATATTTTTCTAAATATTTTTAATTTAATTTTTAAATAAATACACTATTCACCGAAAATTCATTTTTTCAGAAACCCCAAAAATTACCTTAACATAATATTGATTCTCTAAGTCAAAAAATGAAATCCATTTTATAAAAATAATTTTCTAAATATTTTTAATTTAATTTTTAATTAAAAAACACTATTCACCCAAGAAAACTAATACTTGAATAATAATTTATGAAACCGTTATTTAACCATTTTATTGTATCACATTACTTAATCAAGGTGCCTAGATTATATTAATACTTTCTTTAAGTGATATTACTAATCCATTTGGTCACATTACTAATCCTAAGCATAAAATCACTATTCATATTTTACTATTCATCAAAAATTAAGTTGATCTTATTAGACTCTAAATTTCGTACTGAACATAATTGTAGAAGACTATTTTTTGAAAATCATTACACATTTTTAATTATTTAAGGTTTACATAAATATTTTTTAAAATATCCTTTCTCTAAAATTCACCAAAAATATGCATACTATATTTATCCGGACATTTGAAAATTCATAAACATTATCATAAGAAGAAATACCAATTTTTATTTAAAACAAAGGATTATACAAGGCAATTACGGTCTCCTTATAGCCCCTTATCACGCTAGCATAGGACCTAAGTGTAAGGTGTGATAAGGTGAGAGAATCTGAGGGAGGCTTGGCCGACATCACATGAGTAGTAATTTCTATCAGGATAAACTTCTCACGAAGACGATTCCATTCTAGCTTCACACGATGAAGTTTGTCTTGGGTTTGGTCCAGAGTAAAGCCCAGTGGTGCTACCTCCTTTCCAAGTTCTGTTAGATGGGCTTCGATCGGTCCAAGACTACTGGGTGAGGCCATCAAATCTTCTTTCTATAATAATTAACCAAGATTACCTGTATTTAGAGACAATAATCTAAATGTTTTGTTTCCAGCGGTCATATTGGACAATGGTCATATAACAGTCAAAACCCAACGGTCTCATTTTAATTATACTCATGTTATCAAATGAAACATTTTTGTTGAGTATAAAATAAAATAAAATGACAAATAAAATTAGGAAACAAGATTTATTCAAAATTTTGGGTCGTTACAATCTTCCCCCCTTAAGAAATTGAGTCCTCGCAATTTTTAAAATTGGGTTTTGAAATTTCATTGAAAGTCCCACATCGGAAAAGGAGTCAGTAAAAATATTACTTTAAAAGAAAGAAAGGGAAGTACAAAGGTCACCCGAGTTAACCCACACTAGGATTCCATGTAGGAAAACATGGACATGGAGGAGAAAATAAAGGGTCAGGTTCTGAGGGATAGTGATAGAAAACATGATTAGGAGAAAGTTAACCATAATATAATCCCAAACTTATGATGTGTGTAGACGGTCTTTGATTACCTAGTAGGAAACGTAAACCAAAATCGTTTTTTTATGTTCCTTTTTATAATTTTGAGGAAGTCATTTACTACATAGAACAAAAACATAAGAAAATATACCTACCTTCATGTAGAGTTTCATCCTTTAATAAGTTTCTACCAAAACTAATCTTTTCTCCAAACGATGAGCATTCAAAACTACTTGGTCTCATTAAAACACAAGAATCATCTTCTAGAGAATCACATAATCCACAAAATATTAACTATCTATTTCTTCTATCTTTAAACATTATCCCAAAAAAGGTTAAGGTAAAACAACTCTTCAAAAATAAATAATCCTATAGGAATGGAAACTAATTTTAAATCTTCAAAGTTCTATGGTACTACCCAAATTTCATCATAGACCATTCCATAAATAATGGTCCTTAAAATTCCTCAAAATAAACCAAACTAAGATTGAAACCCAAACACAATTAGGATTTGATAACATAGTCTTCCAAAATAAACTTCATTGTTCATCTCCAAACAACATCAAACATACCTAACATCTTATAACAAAATTAGCTAACCTAAACATATTTTACCCAAGATAGGTTAATCATTACCATGAGTAACCTAAATTACTATAAGTCCACCTTAAATTGATTGATTCTTCAAAATATAAGTCAACCTTACTCCTCAATGAAAATACCGTAATAATCTATTTACATTGATCATATAGAGTCCTCAAAATAGTGAACGTCTTCCAAAATAATAACCATCTTTTAATCCCCTAATCATCTCTGTCATATTAATACAGCAATAATCGCATTTCCTATCACATTGGTTGTTCGGAAATGTTCTTTCATTTCCCACCATTAACTAAGAAGAGAAAGTATAATTAGAGGCTTAAATACTTAACCAATAATCATGAAAAGTAGATTAAATCATATAAGGATAACTTGTAGAAGAAAAGTATACCCTAACTTATGATCCCCTAGGTTTCAAACTAGGTTATCCATGATCATATATTCTTATGTGAATCGTTATTTTGTTTTATCCTTGTTCCTTTAATAATAGTTCATACTAAGCTTATGAATTTACCAAAGCATATCCCCCGGGAGTGTCGTAACCAAGAGTGCAGCAAGGCCTGTTTTCGTGTACCAGTTCCCGTTCGAGTCTAGCTCAAAGCGGTGGTTTCAGGTTTTACCCCTATGTGCATCTGTGCCAGATCCACCTCTACCTGCTCGTATCCAGACAGGGATGTATTTGCTTGGAAACCTCTTACTCAATACTCACCAAAATACCAGGAAGATTTCCTATATTTAAACTATTCTATAGGGTTCTTCCTAGAGTTTTAATATCCTAATTTCCACAAATAACTAAACCATACTTTTATACCAACTATAGCATCCCGCCTTTTTATCACATAAACTTTCATTACATTACACAAAACTGAGGATCTTTAAGGTTTAGTGTCTTGGAAACCAGGAACATAATACATGAAAACCATATAAAACATTCTTCTTAAACACTTGAAAGACTTCTCCTTAAGTTCATCCTAGGTTAATTACTTCATCTCGTAACCTGAGGACATACATCAAAAGAAAGGGTGAGCAGAAGGCCCAGTAAGGGAAACAAGAGAAACATTTTACATGTGAACTTGAGATACTTCAATAAGGTCATGAAAAGAACTTTAAGGCATGAGAAAGAAATCATGAGATATATCATAATAAAAATAACATTTTTCATAACTTGAATATGTGGATACAACATTTAATATTGACAATCATTTCGTTTCACCAAGGTCTATCCCCAAGGTGTCATTTAAAATTACAAAGGTTATTCACCAAGGTATCAGTCTAAAAAGTCATCTCTAGAGATTAAGTCTTTACCCAATGCATTGGAGCGCTATCTGGGCGCACCCTTGACATGTCTTTATTATCATCTGAGCCACATATATCATCATCAATAATTTCATAAAAAACCCATATATCATAAAAGAAATGGGTTTCATTTCATAATCATAACGTTTTAAAAACTGCTTTAAAGACATGATCTTTATGTCACTTTAAACCCACGGAATGGGAAAGCGAGTTTCATGTATGTAAATACCAGAATTTAAAATATAACATTTTGATATATATGTGAATACCCCTTTAGAAATAAGAGATTTGAGTATTCACTTAATAACATAAAATAATTTTGAGATAAAGAGGGAGACATTTTGAGACGAAAATTATGCAGCATAACGGCTATAATACATGGTTTTAGAAAACATTGAAAAGAGAGAGGACATGGGTCACCCACTCAAAAATGATACATAAAACAGTAGGGGAATAGAATATAAATTATTTAAGAACATGGTAAGAAATTTGAATGATATACCATTTGAAACAAAGAACTTGAAAGGAATACAAAAAAATAAGATTTCTCTTATGAGAATTCAGCAGCCTAACGGCGTCACTTAAAACTTCAAAAAATGAATTGACGAGATCAAATAGGTTCTCTCGTCATATGAACATAAAATATCAGTATGATAGATATAGAGATCATACCCCAACATAATGAAAAGGAACTTGAAAGACTTGACATGAAAGTAGAACTTTGAAAAATGAGAAAGGTGAACAAATTCCTAAATATTTCCGCAGCCTACCAGCGCCACTTAAACTTCAATAAAAATGAATTGATGAGATCAAATAGGGTCTCTCACCATATGAAAATAAATTATAAGTATGATAAATATAGAGATCATACCCCAACATAATTAAAAGGAACTTGAAGGACTTTACATGAAATTAGAACTTTGAAAAATGAGAAGGGTGAAAGAACCACTTAAAAATTTGGCAGCCTAATGACACCACTTAAAACATACAAATACTGAATTGAAGAGATCAAATGGGGTCTCTCATTATATGATCAAAAAATATCAGTATGATAAATTTAGAGATCATACCCCAACATAATAAAAAGTAACTTGAAATACTTTACATGA
Organism: Viscum album; assembly: GCA_963277665.1. NCBI lineage: Eukaryota > Viridiplantae > Streptophyta > Magnoliopsida > Santalales > Viscaceae > Viscum > Viscum album. Next base: position 1,402,685,667 of record OY728133.1, on the reverse strand, counting down.
AAATAGATCTTGAAAAATGAGAAGGGAGAAAGAATCTGTTACAAAAATTTTGGCAGCATAACGGCGCCACTTAAACTTCATAAAACGAAATAAGGAGAGTAAGAGAGGATCTCTCATTATATTAACATGAAAATTTCAGTAAGAGGAGTATAAAATAACATCCTTTAACATAAGAATATGGAGCATAAAAGAGATTTCTTGAAAAGAAAGAGAGAGGTCGGATCCCTTACCTTAAAATGTAACTCTTAAAAGTCAAAGGTTGGGACCTTGAGGGATTGGGGGAACCTTGGGAGGACTCCTTAGGAGGTAAGGAGACCAGAACTTCGTTGAGGATGGTTTTTGAGTCGAATGGATGAGAGGAGGGCTTGGTATTTATAGGGAAAGTGAGGGGACAAGGCATTAATGGCCAAGGGACACCTCAAAAGTGGTTTTCTCAAAACCATGTGCTCTCCCATGATATTCACCATGAAGTTAGGCCACATGGGGCCCCCAATACAATAATTCATCACCTTTGATTGGCCAACCCTTAAAATATCTCATGATATCACCATGACACAACTATGATGTCATTAAACATACTGAAACCCTAAAACTACTTTTTTTACTATTCACTGAAAAGTCATCTTTCTCAGAAAATCCCAAAATTTCACCTTAACCAAATATCAATGTTCTGATTTCAAAAATGAACTCCATTTTATAAAAATATTTTTATAAATATTTTTAATTTAATTTTAAAATAAATACACTATTCACCGAAAATTCATTTTTTCATAAAAAACCCCAAAAATTACCTTAACATAATATCGATGCTCTGAGACAAAAAATGAAATCCATTTAATAAAAATAATTTTCTAAATATTTTTAATTTAATTTTTAATTAAAAAACACTATTCACCCAAAAAAACTAATACTTGAATAATAATTTATGAAACTGTTATTTAAACATTTTATTGAATCACATTACTTAATGAAGGTTCCTAGATTATATTAATACTTTCTTTAAGTGAGATTACTAATCCATTTGGTCACATTAGTAATCCTAAGCATAAAATCACTATTCATAATTTACTATTCATCAAAAATTAAGTTGATCTTATTAAACTCTAAATTTCGTACTGAACATAATTGTAGAAGACTATTTTTTGAAAATCATTACACATTTTTAATTATTTAAGGTTTGCATAAATATTTTTTAAAATATTCTTTCTCTAAAATTCACCAAAAATATGCATACTATATTTATCCGGACATTTGAAAAGTCATAAACATTATCATAAGAAGAAATCCCAATTTTTATTTAAAATAAAGGATTATACAAGGTAGTTACAGTCTCCTTAAATAGCCCCTTATCACACCAGCATAGGACCTAAGTGTAAGGTGTGCTAAGGTGAGAGAATCTGAGGGAGGCTCGGCCAACATCGCACGAGTAGTAATTTCTATCAGGTTGAACTTCTCACGAAGGAGATTCCGTTCTAGCTTCACACGATGAAGTTCGGCTTGGGTTTGGTCCAGAGTAAAGCCCAGTGGTGCTACCTCCTTCCCAAGTTTTGTTAGATGGGATTCGATCGGTCCAAGACTACTGGTTGAGGCCATCGAATCTTCTTTCTATAATAATTAACCAAGATTACTTGTATTTAGAGACAATAATCGAAATGTTTAGTTTCCAGCGGTCATATTGGCCAATGGTCATATAACAGTCAAAACCCAATGGTCTCATTTTAATTATACTCATGTTATCAAATGAAACGTTTTTTTTGAGTATAAAATAAAATAAAATAACTAATAAAATTTGGAAACAAGATTTATTCAAAATTTTGGGTCGTTACAATCTTACCCCCTTAAGAAATTGCGTCCTCATAATTTTTAAAATTGGGTTTTGAAATTTCATTGAAAGTCCCTCATCGGAAAAGAAGTCAGTAAAAATATTACTTTAAAAGAAAGAAAGGGAAGTACAAAGGTCACCCGAGTTAACCCACACTAGGATTCCATGTAGGAAAACATGGACATGGAGGAGAAAACAAAGGGTCAAATTCTGAGGGAGAGTGATAGAAAACATGATTAGGAGAAATTTAACCATAAGAAAATCCCAAACTTATGATGTGTGTAGACGGTCTTTGATTACCTAGTAGGAAACATAAACCAACATTGTTTTTGTTTTACATTCGTTTTCATAATTTTGAGGAATTCATTTACTACATAGAACAAAAACATAAGAAAATATACCTACCTTCATGTAGAGTTTCATCCTTTAATAAGTTTCTACCAAAACTAATCTTTTCTCCAAATGATGAGCATTCAAAACTACTTGGTCTCATCAAAACACAAGAATCATCTTCTAGAGAATCACATAATCCACAAAATATTAACTATTTATTTCTTCTATCTTTAAACATTATCCCAAAAAAGAAAGGGTAAGGTAAAACAACTCTTCAAAAATAAATAATCCCATAGGAATGGAAACTACTTTTAAATCTTCAAAGTTCTATGGTACAAACCAAATTTCATCATAGACCATTCCATAAATAACGGTCCTTAAAATTCCTCAAAATAAACCAAACTAAGATTGAAACCAAAATACAATAAGGATTTGATAACATAGTCTTCCAAAATAAACTTCATTGTTCATCTCCAAACAACATCAACCATACCTAACATCTTATAACAAAACTAGCTAACCTAAACAGATTTTACCCAAGATAGGTTAATCATTCCCATAAGTAACCTAAATTACTATAAGTCCACCTTAAATTCATTGATTCTTCAAAAAATAAGTCAACCTTACTCCTCAATGAAAATACCATAGTAATCTATTTACATTGATCATATAGAGTCCCAAAAATAGTGAATGTATTCCAAAATAATAATCATCTTTTAATCCCCTAATCATCTCTGTCATATTAATACAACAATCATCACATTTCCTATCACATTGGCTGTTTGGACATGTTCTTCCATTTCCCACCATTAACTAAGAAGAGAAAGTATAATTAGAGGCTTAAATACTTAACCAATAATCATGAAAAGGAGCTTAAAGCATATAAGAATAACTTGTAGAAGAAAAGTATAACCTAACTTGTGATCCCCTAGGTTTCAAACTAGGTTATCAATGATCATATATTCTTATGTGAATCTTTATTTTGTTTTATCCTTGTTACTTTAATAATGGTTCATACTAAGCTTATGAATTTACCAAAGCATATCCCCCAGGAGTGTCGTAACCAAGAGTGAAGCAAGGCCTGTTGTCGTGTACCAGTTCCCGTTCGAGTCTAGCTCAAAGCGGTGTTTTCAGGTTTTACCCCTATGTACATCTGTGCCAGATCCACCTCTACCTGCTCGTATCCAGATAGGGATGTATTTTCTTGGAAACCTCTAACTCAATACTCACCAAAATACCAGGAAGATTTCCTATATTTAAACTTTTCTATAGGGTTCTTCCTAGAGTTTTCATATCCTAATTTACACAAATAACTAAAAAATCCTTTGATACCAACTATAGCATCCCGCCTTTTTATCACATAAACTTTCATTACATTACACAAAACTGAGGATCTTTAAGGTTTAGTGTCTTGGAAACCAGGAACATAATACATGAAAACAATATAAAACATTCTTCTTAAACACTTTAAAGGCTTATCCTTAATTTCATCCTAGTTTAATTAATTCATCTCGTAACCTGGGGACATACATCAAAAGAAAGGGCGAGAAGAAGGCCCAGTAAGGGAAACAAGAGAAACATTTTACATGTGAAGTTGAGATACTTCAATAAGGTCATGAAAAGAACTTTAAGGCATGAGAAAGAAATCATGAGATATATCATAATAAAAATAACATTTTTCATAACTTGAAGATGTGACTACAACATTTAATATTGACAATCATTTCGTTTCACCAAGGTCTATCCCCAAGGTGTCATTTAAAATTACCAGGGTTATTCACCAAGGTATCAGTCTAAAAAGTCATCTCTAGAGATTAAGTCTTTACCCAATGCATTGGAGCGCTATCTGGGCGCACCCTTGACATGTATTTATTATCATGTGATCCACATATATCATCATCAATAATTTCATAAACAACCCATATAGAATAAAAGAAATGGGTTTCATTTCATAATCATAACGTTTTAAAAACTTCTTTAAAGACATGATCTTTATGTCCCTTTAAACCCACGGAAAGGGAAAGCGAGTTTCATGTATGTAAATCCCAGAATTTAAAATATAACATTTTGATATATATGTGAATACCCCTGTAGAAATAATAGCTTTGAGTATTCAATTAATAACATAAAATAATTTTGAGAGAAAGAGGGAGACATTTTGAGACGAAAATTATGCAGCATAACGACTATGATACATGGTTTTAGAAGACATTGAAAAGAGAGGGGACATGGGTCACCCACTCAAAAATGATACATAAAACAGTAGGGGAACAGAATATAAAGTTTTTAAGAACATGGTAATGAAATTTTAATGATATACCATATGAAACGAAGAACTTGAAAGGAAGTCAAAAAAATAAGATTTCTCTTATGAGAATTCAGCAGCCTAACGGTGTCACTTAAAACATCAAAAAATGAATTGAAGAGATCAAATAGGGTATATCATCATATGAAAATAAAAGATAAGTATGAAAGATATAGAGATAATATCCCAAAATAATGAAAAGTAACTTTAAAGACTTGACATGAAAGTAGAACTTTGAAAAATCAGAAAGGTGAACGAATTCCTAAAAATTTCGGCAGCCTAACAGCGCCACTTAAACTTCAATAAAAATGAATTGATGAGATCAAATAGGGTCTCTAACCATATGAAAATAAATGATAAGTATGATAGATATAGAGATAATACCCCAACATAATGAAAAGTAACTTTAAAGACTTTACATGAAAGTAGAACTTTGAAAAATGAGAAGGGTGAAAGATCCACTTAAAAATTCGGCAGCCTAACGACACCACTTAAAACATAAAAATACTGAATTGAAGTGATAAAATGGGGTCTCTCATCATATGATCATAAAATATCAGTATGATAAATTTAGAGATCATACCCCAACATAATAAAAAGGAACATGAAATACTTTACATGAAAATAGATCTTGAAAAATGAGAAGGGAGAAAGAATCTGTTACAAAAATTTTGGCAGCCTAACGGCGCCACTTAAACTTCATAAAACGAAATAATGAGAGTAAGAGGGGATCTCTCATTATATGAACATGAAAATGGCAGTAAGAGGAGTATAAAATAACATCCTTTAACATAAGAACATGGAGCATAAAAGATATTTCTTGAAAAGAAAGAGAGAGGTCGGATCCCTTACCTTAAAATGTAACTATTAAAAGTCAAAGGTTGGGACCTTGAGGGATTGGGGGAACCTTGGGAGGACTCCTTGGGAGATAAGGAGACCAGAACTTCGTTGAGGATGGTTTTGGAGTCGAATGTATGAGAGGAGGGCTTGGTATTTATAGGGAAAGTGAGGGGACAAGGCATTAATGGCCAAGGGACACCTCAAAAGTGGTTTTCTCAAAACCATGTTCTCTCCCATGATATTTACCATGCATTTAGGCCACATGGGGCCCCCAATACAATAATTCATCACCTTTGGTCGTCCAACCCTTAAAATATCTCATGATATCACCATGACACAACTATGATGTCATTAAACATACTGAAACCCTAAAACTACTTTTTTTACTATTCACTGAAAATTCAACTTTCTCAAAAAAATCCCAAAATTTCAACTTAACCAAATATCAATGCTCTGATTTCAAAAATGAAATCCATTTTATAAAAATAATTTTCTAAATATTTTTAATTTAATTTTTAAATAAATACACTATTCACCGAAAATTCATTTTTTCAGAAAAAAACCCCAAATATTACCTTAACATAATATTGATGCTCTGAGTCAAAAAATGAAATCCATTTTATAAAAATAATTTTCTAAATATTTTTAATTTAATTTTCAATTAAAAAACACTATTCACCCAAAAAAAACTAATACTTGAATAATAATTTATGAAACCATTATTTAACCATTTTATTGAATCACATTACTTAATCAAGGTGCCTAGATTATATTAATACTTTCTTTAAGTGAGATTACTAATCTATTTGGTCACATTACTAATCCTAAGAATAAAATCACTATTCATAATTTACTATTCATCAAAAATTAAGTTGATCTTATTAGATAAATTTCGTACTGAACATAATTGTAGAAGACTATTTTTTGAAAATCATTACACATTTTTAATTATTTCAGGTTTACATAAATATTTCTTAAAATATTCTTTCTCTAAAATTCACCAAAAATATGCATACTATATTTATCCGGACATTTGAAAAGTCATAAACATTATCATAAGAAGAAATCCCAATTTTTATTTAAAACAAAGGATTATACAAGGCAGTTACAGTCTCCTTAAATAGCCCCTTATCACGCAAGCATAGGACCTAAGTGTAAGGTGTGCTAAGGTGAGAGAATATGAGGGAGGCTTGGCCAACATCGCACGAGTAGTAATTTCTATCAGGTTGAACCTCTCGCGAAGGAGATTCCGTTCTAGCTTCACACGATGAAGTTCGTCTTGGGTTTGGTCCAGAGTAAAGCCCAGTGGTGCTACCTCCTTCCCAAGTTCTATTAGATGGGCTTCGATCGGTCCAAGACTACTGGGTGAGGCCATCAAATCTTCTTTCTATAATAATCACTACTGGAAAACGGGCCTATACCGACGGTTTTCGAAAACCATGGGTATAGGGGTAAAATGTGGACCTATACCCACGGTTTTCCTAGAACCGTAGGGATAGCTTATTTTTATAGACCTATACCCACAGTTTTGGCCAAACCGTGGGTATAGAGTTTTTTCAGAATATCTATACCCACGGTTTTGAAAAACCATGGGTATTGGGGTATTTTTTTTTGAAGACATATACCCACGGTTTTTCAAAACCGTGGGTATAGCTGGTGGAAGGAAAAAAAATTCTGCGTGACACCGAAAAAAAATTGGTGGGAACACAGTTTGGATTAATATAATTAAGAATATAAGTAAACAGATATATGAAATTGTAAATAATATTTTTCCAGCTCAGTTGGTTAGTTCATAATTTATATTCACATTGGTCGAGGGTTCGAATCCCGCGTTTTAAATTTTTTTGATTACCTGTTATATTATTATATTTATAAATATATATATATATATATATATATATATATTAAACGGCTGGATAGCTTGGTTGGTAAGAGGTGTAGTTAGGCCGGTGTTGGGTCCTGGGTTTGAATCCCACCTGCATCGATTACTTTCACGCATTTTATTTTACGAAAAACTGATAATATTAATATATTTATATAAATATATACGTATATACCAAATAAGCTTGTAGGTCGGTTGGTCAGAGGCATTGTGCTGCTGTGCGTCGACCCGGGTTCGATTCCCGCCTACCGTTTTTTGAGATATAAATTCCCACGGTTTGAAAACCGTGGGGGAAATCCTACGCCACCTATGCAGCGGTGTGTGTATGCGGTGACCCCTATATATACCCACGGTTTGGATGAACCGTGGGGATAGCCTAAGACCCCTTTTGAGATGCCACTCAGCCCCACGGTTCCCAAAACCGTGGGTATAGGATATACCCATAGTTTTGGGGGCTATACCCACAGTTTTGAACTGTGGGTATAGATAGTTTTTCCAGTAGTGAATTAACCAAGATTACTTGTATTTAGAGACAATAATCGAAACGTTTAGTTTCCAGCAGTCATATTGGCCAATGGTCATATAACAGTCAAAACCCAATGGTCTCATTTTAATTATACTCATTTTATCAAATGAAACATTTTTGTTGAGTATAAAATAAAATAAAATAACAAATAAAATTAGGAAACAAGATTTATTCAAAATTTCGGGTCGTTATAAGAAACATGTGTCACATGAGCTACACACAATCAGTTCCACTTAGGCAGTACCTAATCACTATTTGTCTCATGGTTAGAGCATGATTAGGATAACCATTTGGGAAAAACCATGTGAGGTGAGTTTTTTAGGTAGTGGGAGTTTCATGGTTGGCACACAGTTTGGCCAAACCGTATGGCCCAGTTTTGGGTTGAAATTACCAAAATACCAATAATGATTTTAAGAATCTTTTTTTCTTTCTTTCCTCTTTTTCCACCTACATGAGATCCTCTTGTGAACCATGGGTTCCTCCTCCTCCCTCTTCTAGGATTTTATGAATCTCCCATGTCTAAAGTCTATTCAAATTTCATTGGTCTCTACAGATATATATCGGTAAGATCTCAGTTTCTTTTTAATCATTCTTCGTTTAATATTCTCTTAATTGAGCTATCATGGTTCAAGACCATTTACCCTATTTTCAGGGTGGATATATGTTTCTTATATTTATTCCAAATTGTACTGAATTATACCCTGATATTGTACGAGTGGAACATACTAATCATAAGGTAGGTGGTATATGACTTTTCCCTAATATTTCATTGAAATATGAATGTTTTCATTGTGTCGCACGCATGAATTTATTGAGAATCTACTTTTAATTGTGTTCTTCATATCAAATTGACCAACGCACCTAGATACACTCCCTCTGATACTTGTTTAGTATATAGAGTATGTCAACCTCAATTGAAGACACCCCTTGGTTGTGTTGCTTTTCCCCCTTATTAATTAAATGTATAATTTCCTAGAATTATTTCTATTCATTTTAGACTTTAAATGAAGTTTCCCCTTGTAGGAAATTTAAAAATTAATCATAGTACCTCTTAAGGGTTGTTTTGAGCCTTATTAATGCTTTTCCATGGATAATATCCTTCTAAAAAATTATTTTGTTAATTGAGAGGTGGTTCTTGAATGTGTTGTTTAATTATGATTAAATTAATTATTAATAAAAAATATCATGTTTTTATAATAAAACCCCTCCTATGAGGTGATTTCTCTTAGAAATTACAAAATTGTAATTAGTGAATTGTATCTTGCATGATTTTATGGAATTAGTGATTACCTATGCCATTTTTGGTATTGTTAAATATATATAATGTTTAGGACATGGTATCTATTGATGTCATTAAATGGAATTTCTATCCTTTTATATAAATGTTCATTAAACTGTTGTACCTTCTAAGTACATGTAATTGACCACACCTATTTTAAAATGACTAATGAACAAATAACCTTCTAAGTGTTTGGATTTCTTTATAAATGGGATTTCCTATTTAGGTAATTTCAAAATTAGACTATGGTACATTCTATGTGCCTCTTAGGCCTTTTCAAAATGAATTTCCATGTTTAGATAAATTGGATGGTTGTTATTAAATGGATTTTCATGTTCATTATGGCTTTACTTCATTGAATTTATTAAATTTTTTAATTGAAATGGAAATTAAAATGAGTGGTATGACCACACCTCTTGATATATTTAAATAAGTATAGATTGTATGAATTTAATTGACTATTTTAAATGAAATAATAATGTAAAGGGTGGTAAGGACGTATCGTTTTGTGTATTCTTAAGTAAATTATTAATTCAAATCATTATTAAATGTAATTCCCTTAGTTATGAATGGTATTATTAAATTAAAATAATTAGAGGTACTACCACATGGTTATTTAGATATAAATTTGATTAAACCTTGATATAGGTTGTGCAATGATGGTAATGGTTCGGTTGATCATGGTGGTGTCATGTTATCTTACATCGGGTGTTGAGTCAGGGTGTCTCGCACTATTGACATGATTTGGATAGTGGGGATGATGCACCATGTTCCCGTTTGAGTGTTGGAATGATGACACACTCAAGATTTTGAGTATTGACATGAAGACACACTCACCATATCAGGTGACGAGAATGATGTCTCCCACTCATTATGAGATGTAGGGATTGTACCCTTTGTGTTGAGCTTATAGGCTCATTTATACTAGTTATGGATGACTGGTTTATGCCTTGATCCAACTAGAACCTAGTATTCCATGTATATGGCCACTTACCTCCATACATACTTAGTTCATATAGGTGTATGAAATAAATAAATATACTATATATATATATATTATTAACATATATATTTTTCATTATCAACTATTACTTCCAACAATGATCCGAAGAAGGTAGAGCCTCCAAGTGTCATTTATTAACCTAAGAGGTCTATTGTTATTTATTTAGTTTTATTATTTTTTATATTACTTGAACACTACTTTACTTTTTATTCACATACCAGATTTAGTTTTAGATATTATGGGTGGTCACCTACTAGGATTTATATCTCACAACCTACTCGGTCTACTATTGTATTGGGGCACCTGAGTAGATCCTTATATTCATAGGACCATGGATTCTTATTTGTACTGGATTACTTATACCTGGGAGTTTGGAGTATAGGACTGAACTAAATCTTAGGATGTTTGTGGGGGTCTCCTTAGAGGATTTTCTTTTCTTTTTTGTATTTATTTTGTATTGTAATGTATCTTATAGCATGTCATATGTCTACTATTTAGTTTTGTATCATCATTAGGACATGAATGCATATGTTGAATATTACCATTTTCCATCCTTTGTATATAGTTTTAAATTATTATTCTCCTACTCAATATTTCATTTATTATGTCTTCCACTATTGATTATTATTTATTATACTGTTGTGATACTCTGATATGAGGTTATAGTCTTCCCATTATCAGCTCTTAAGAACCCTACTGCTTTTCAGCAGTATCTAGAATTTGGGGAGGTACACCTGAGGCTATGTGACCCACCAATCCAGTTACCGATTTGGTGGTCCATAGAGTTAGGACGTCACAAATAGAATTATAATAAATTTAAATGATTATAAAGGAGTATAAGAGCACTTATGAAGAAAGTCGGATCTAAGGTAAGGTTTTATTGAACAATAACATAATTATTTTGTATTATTTATCTTTATGTTTAAATTAGTTGAATTATATGACATTTTTATCTAAAACCCTGTAAAGACCAGGAATTTTTGTGGAAATTTTTTTCTTAAATACATGGGAATTTTACGAGCCTATAAAAATTGAAAGCACATGATTCTGAGGCCTGGTGTGCCCGGAATCAATTTCTAAAGTTTTGTTCGAGTATGTTCAGTAAACGTACGAGTGGGATTTTATAACTTTTGAATCAGTTATCGGAATTGAAATCTGAGGGCATCGTTGAACTTGCAATGCCGATATTCACTTAAGATGACTTTCACATTGATGGCAGTGGGTCGAGAATAAAAGAAATTTTTTGGGTTTTACGTGAAAGATTAAAATAAAAATAAATGTGTGTGTCACTATAATTTTTATTTTACCAACAACCGTGTGGGTGTTGGGAGGTAGGAACCACTAGAACTATAAACTCCATATGGAGGTGGGAAGTGGGGACCACTAGGCCATAACCTCTCATGAGAGGTTACAGTTGTGGGGACCACCACGCCTCAACCTCCCATGTGAGGTTAATGTGGTGGGGACCACCTGAGACCACATAACCTCCCATTTTGAATATTAGGGGAGGGGACCACCCGACCCCTATAAAATGAAGAAGAGGAAAACCTATCAACCCCCCTCTTTAATGTGGAGGAGCCTCTTGAGCTTCCTCCACATTAATGTTGCCAACACACCAAATTAATAGTGCCAAATCCTCCCCTTTAATTTTTAATATTCCAACCAAGAGTTTAGTTTTTCTTTTTGAACCCTTGCCAAAGAAATAATAGATATTATAATCTATTATTTGGAATAACTTTTCACTTGGGTGTTTTGAGAGGGGGATTATTAGAAGAAGAGAGAAAATCTCTCGCCAATGAAGAATGAAGAATGAAGAATTAAGAATGCGTTCTTCCAATGAAGAACACTGGCAACGATCTCCTTAGACCTTCATCCTCGGATCCTACCAATGTGGGATGTCTTCAACCAACTTTCCATCCGCATCATTTTCAATGAGTCGACGTAGCTCGAGATTGGAAGTGTGCGGAAAACAGGACAAACGAAGATCTCCTTCGTCTTATTCCCACGACATCATCGCCAAACAACGATCAAAGGTAGGGGTTTATTTGTGTAATGCTACTTTCCTTATTTTCTTATTTGGTTGGAAAGGAATCATTATGGAGGTTATAAAAATTGAAGTTCATATTTCTTCTTTCTTGATGAGCTAAATGTTACCACCCTAAATACGGAGGGTGCAGGCCAAACCAACATGGCCTGACCCCTCCGCCATTCTTGTTTGTGAGGATCTTCGGCATGGCGATGAAGACACGAGATGACGAAGGCAGCAAAGTCAAAGGTTGCGCTTCTCGCGGCCTCCGTGACCCGTGCCACCCCCGAGACGTCCTGCACCACTGCCGACCTGTCCGGTCGCCTCACGGCCGCCCGCTGGCCCGCCCGGTCGCCTCATGGCTACCCGATGGCCTGCCCGACCACCACATGGCTGCCTCACAGCCGCCCACCGACCTGCCCGGCCACCTCCCGGCCGCCTCACGGCCTGCCTGGCCGCCACCCGGCCTGCCGCCGGCCTCTCAGCTGCCCGCCTGCCACCCTGCCTCCCGAGCCGCCTCCTATCTCCCGGCCGCCCAGCCTCTTGAGCTGCCTCTTGTGTGGGTTCGATATCTCTGAAGACTATTCCGGGATCCTATGTGGGTTCGACATCTCTTACTACTGTTTCTAGATCCTATATAGGTTGGACAGCTCTGACTACTGTTCATGGATCCTATGTGGGTTCGATAGTTCTGATTTCTGTAACAAGATCCTACGTGGGTTCGACAGAATATATGATTTAGTGGCTACATCTGATCATCTCAACTCTCAACAAAAGTTGTATACCTATGTGAGTTGAGTCAGTAACTTTGTGTTTTTCTCATGATTAAGATGGATTACTTGATAACTTATGTATATGTATGGGCATATACCTAAGTGGGGTTATCTGTTAATTTAATACATTGTGTTTTATCCTTGTTGGATTTTTGTGAGACCTTGAGGGTGTCGGGGTCCCAACTGAGTATCGTTAAACTCACCCCTGCACGGACTATGCCCGCACCTCATTGTGTTGGATGCAGATGATGGGAAACACTGATAGAGGCTGAGAGTACCCAGACTGGATGGTACCCGGAGGTGGACCACACTGCGTAATGGTACACAGAGGAGACAGACGGACATGGAGTGTTGAGGATGATATCTATACCTACACTTCAGGTAGGATTTCCCGGTAGATGATCCAGGTGTTGTTTTACCTTTTTCTAGTACTTGTACATTTCAGTTTATTGTACTTTCCAGTTGGGCTTGTATTCTAGACCCTTTTCACTTACTGTACTCAATTGTTGGTTATTCAGTTTACTCGTTATCATATCTGATGTGTGTTTTTACAGGTTATAAAGGAAATTCCTTCCCAGTTTTATGGATTTACGCTTTTGGTGTTAGTCTCCAGCCCCTGGACTATGGAAGGCGGGCTTGGGGTAGTCGCGGCATGGGCCCTGGGGGACGGGTCATGACAAATTGGTATCAGAAGAGTTGGTTCTACCGCAGAACTTAGGACTATGATATTTTCTGTGAAGCAATAGTGTTAAGGGTACTGAGTGTGGTTTTTAGTTCAGGGAGTCCAGTGTTCGTGCGACGGCCGACATATCCATACATTGTGACCCTGACTTCTGATTTCCAACTCAGTGTACAAAAACACTGATTGCGTGTGTGTTTTCAAGATTTTTCCTTGAATTATTTGAGTCAGATCACCAGGTATAACTTTTTGACCATGGAGTACCTATTTTCTTTTAGGATTCTTTCACATAGACTGCTAGCTAGGGTTCCTAGAGTTGTATGAGATTACAGCCCACTGAGCGACAAGGCCTCGGTACAGGGCCCTATCATAGCAGAGGCACTAGCGGTACCACTACCCATTGGGCCACTAATGCCACCAGCCCTATAAGTAGAGAGTACACACCGCTTGAGCAAGTTTCATGAGTTCTATCACCAGAGGCCTACCATGTTCAGGGGAGAGATGGACCCACATGTGGATGAGGATTGGCTGGAGGCTGTGGTGGGAGTTTTTCGACTGGTAGGGACACTAGCTAACCTTATGTTGATCCTTACTGTGAGTCTCCTTCAGGCAGCAGCATGCAGATGGTGGAGCCTGATGCTCCAGGTGCATGACGAGGTGAAACTTCTTTGGGAAGACTTTGAGAGCCTGTTTCGGGCGGAGTTTGTCTCAGCCACCCTATGTGTAGTACATATATAGGAGCTACTTCATCTGTAGTAGGGTAGCATGATGGTGGCATAGTACTCAACGAGGTTCACCAACCTCTCATGCCACTCCACAGATATGGTGCGAGACCCATTATTCAGGGCCCAAACCTTCGATCAAGGGCTTAGACGAGAGATCAGGGCTTCAATGATCTCACTCAGTATCCCGATATAGGCGGGGGTGCTAGAGAGATCCCTCTTAGTGGAGAGTTTCCTTGCTGAGCAGTCACCAGCAGCGAGACCCGCCACCAGGCGTCATGTAGCGGAGTCTTCTTCAGTAGGAAGCATACATATGTTTCAGATATCCAAGAGGACTAGACCATCTGGTAGACGACCTCAGGACATAGGTTTTTTTGTTTGAGGCACATGAGACATATCTAGTCATTCGAGGAACAAGAAGTGTTTCACATGCGTCAAGAAGGATCACATGGCTTGTGACTGTTTGACCCACTGTTCGAATGATCAGCAGACAGTTGAGGAACCTCCCAGGTAGAGGCAGAGGTTCGATCGAGGTGATCCGTAGGTCACAGGCAGACGTGGTAGAGGAGCTGGTCGTACAGCTGGCGGTGGACGACATTACGAGGTGTTACCACCACCACCACCAGGAGGTCCACCCCGACCGCAGGGAGCAGGTGGACATACAATAGCTCATCTCCAGGAAGCTGAGGCTTACGATCACGGTGCTCTGGAGATGATTTGAGGTATGATCTGTGTCTACTCCACCATAGCTTTAGTACTTATAGACATAGGTGTCAGTCACTCTTTCATTTCCACTACCCTTGTTCGGAGCTCATAGATTCCGACGGAGTCGTTGGATTGATCCTTACATATAGAGACTTCTATGGAAGCAGACTCAACGATTACTCACTGGTGTCAATAATGTGAGCTTACTCTAGGAGGTGAGAGATTCAGCTGAGATATCCCCGTAGAAGCATCGAGGCCTTATGACGTTATCTTGGATATGGACTAGTTATCCACAATCCATGCTCAGATTTATTGTATTAGGTGAAAAGTACGGTGTCTTTGTACGGATGGGACCAGGTTTACCTTCACTGGTGAGAAGGGAGCCTTTGCAGCGCATGATGTACTTGCCCGGAGGAGAGTACAGCCGATCACTCATCAGTTGGCTTGCCTTACCCCTAGAGAAGTTGATGTGGAGATTCCAACTTATCCTGTAGTGGTGGAAAAGTACGCGGATGTTTTCCCTGATGATTTCCTAGGTCTACCTCCTTTCATAGAGGTGGACTTCTACATTGACATGTACCCCAGGACGGCACTGATATCTACACCGATGTATCAGATGGCTCCCACGGAGCTTCACGAGCTACGGGTATAGCTAGAGGACTTTCATGGGAGGGGATTCATCTGACCCAGTGTTTCTCCCTGGGCATCCCCAATTCTATTCGCCAAGAAGGCGGATGTGATCTTGAGGCTTTGTGTCAACTACTGTTGCCTGAACCTGGTGACTCTGAAGAACAAGTACTCACTTCTAAGGATTGGTGACCTCTTTGATCAGCTGAAGGGAGCATGGTGGTTCTCGAAGATAGACCTCATATCAGGCTATCCCCAGCTCAGAGTTTGAGAAAAGGATGTGTTGAAGGTGGCCATTAGATGTCAGTACAGCCACTATGAGTTCTTGTTTATGCCTTTTGGTGTAACCAATGCTCCAGAATTGTTCATGGGACTCATGAACATGATTTTCCAGCCATACCTCGATCGCTTTGTCGTAGATTTCATCGACGACATTCTGATCTACTCGACTACTAAGGAGGAGAACGCCTACCATTTGCAGGTAGTACTGGATACACTCTGAGAGAACCATATTTATGGTAAGCTCTCGAAGTGTCAGTTTTGGATTTGAGAGGTTCACTTTTTGGGATATGTCATCTCAGAGGCTAGAGTTGCAGTGGATCCAGTGAAGATTGAGGCGGTACTTTCTTGGGAGCCACCCATCTAACGCCCTGACCCAAGTTACATAGAGTCGGTGCATTATTACATAATATTGGTATGATCACAAAATATCAAGTCTCGAAAGACCGATTAGTTTAGTATCCTTGGAAACACTAGATACATTCATAAGTCTTACATTACATAATAAAGTGAAAAACTACAACAAAATCTTGTCTTCATATTCCCTCATACTATCCCTATAGGTCATTCATAAAATACTTCTTCACATCCTAGGAAAAATAAAACATTGAAAGGGGTGAGCTCAGATGCTCAGTAAGGATAACAATATAGCAGAAACTTTCTTAAATAAACATAAACATTTAAGGCAATCCATAACTAAAACAAAAGCCTTTTAAACTTGAACTTCATTATAAAATGGAAAAAATAAATTGAAATAATTCCATTTACTTATTCACATGGATATTCTACTAGTCAAATAATCACATGAAATATCAATAAACACTTTCATAATGATGGAATTCATAATGCGAGACTATCATAATCACATAGTCAAGGCCTCATGCCAAGACTACAAATAAGATTTTGTCAAGGCCTTGTGCCAAGACACTAGTTTTTCTCATGAGACCTACCGATGCATCGAGGAGCTATAGAGGGTTCCACCCGTCACTTATTAAGTTTAATTCATTCCTCATATGAATAGGTTTAAACATAACACAAACATTCGTATTAAAACTAGAATACGAAATGTAAATACTTTCTCCATAAACCATGAATGGTATAAAAATAAAACATCCACAATCAAACATATCACAAAACCTTCAATACAATATGGAAGTTTTGTATCATAATAAATCAACTTCAAATAAGCTTAAAATCAATCAAAGTATGTTGAAATAGATTAAATCAAAACTATTTGAGAGATATATCTCTTTTTTTGAAATCATTTAAAAGTCACACATTTACAAAGGAAGTAATTTAAAAGATATTTTTGAATCAAAGTGTCCCATAACACTTTGAAATTTTTGAAAAAAATATCATTTCAAAACATTCATTTCCATATAAATAAATCCTTAAAATCATTTTGAAAACATGGAAATTAATTAAAAATATTTATAAAGATAAATCTTTAAAACCTTTAAAATTCTGATCTTGATGAAGAGTACCTTTCACAAATTCTTAAAATATTCATTTTGAAATCATTTAAAGGTCACATAATTATAAAATATAACATTTAATTTGAAAATATTCTTATAATCTTATAAGGGAAGATTCGTCGATTTTATAACGGTGGAAAATAGCCGCACCTTCCATATAAGTTAAAAAAACATTCTTACCTTAATTCTGTCAAAAATGTTAAAAAAGACTTTTTTTGGAAAACAACGGAAAGATTTCTTTATAAAATTCTTATAAAAATTCAAAAAAGGGTATAAATGAATTTAACCCATATTCTGTAAAATAGTAAGAATGTTTTGAAATTTTTTTTTAAGAAACATGGATGTGGATGATAATGAGGTCCCAGTAGATAATTACGTATAAATAACCTCGGATAATGAAGAGATTGTGAAATAAACCCTTACCTTGTAATTTTCCTTGATTGAGGGTAGGTTAAAATCCTTTATAATGGTTAAATAATTGTTATTAAATTATTCAAGAATAATTTACATTAATATGATATCATATATAATCTTTTAACATTGATTTGTTAATAATATCTTAGTATTATCGTTGTTTCGGGTGTTAACTTACTTGTTTTCTTTTATATGTTTTGTTACATAATCCGTGTTTGTTATGGATAGGTTGTATATTATTCATATCCAGGATTATATCATGTCCTTAAAAATTATTTTTAATCATCAAATGAGAATTATAATTTAATGGATAAGATGTGGAATGAATCTCATCGCGTTCGTGGAGATGGTAGTCCGTACGTACGCACGAGCGACAATATCATTTTTTTGATATTAAAATAATATATAATTGGATGTTATATCATATATAAAGAATCATTATCATGTTATATTTATTATTTTCATCAATTACACATCATTATCATACCCATCCAAATAATAATGTTTTTGAATAACAATTACACCACGACGTGGAGACGGTAAGCCATACGTACGCACGTATGGTGACATATCATTCAAAGGATGGATAGAATACTTAATATGGTTGTACCATATTTATAATAACATAATAGTATATATAAGATACTGTATTTTTTTTAGAAACTAAATAACAAAGAAAGAAGAAGTTGAAGAAGAAAGGAACTTGAAAAAGGGTGGTGAAAACGTTACCTCTTCTTCGGGTTCTTCCTTCTGATTTGATCAAAAGGGCTCCTTAGGATGGATTTATGACTAAATTAAGGTCTCTAGTATTAAGGTAGGATAGTTGAGATGTTATTTGGTCAGATTTTTTCCGAACCAAAAGTCTTTGAAGGTATGAATAATTGGTTAGAAGTGGTGTCCTTTTTTAAGGGGGAGGAGGGTCTCTTTAGGAAAAACTTAAAGTATTAATTTATAATAAATTCATATTCGGATTATAATGGATCTAAAGTGGATTATTCAAAGTATAAGGTGGTTATGGGTTGAAATACTTTCAAAAAATAGATTTTAGATAGGTTTGGGTCATTATATTAACCTTATATTTTAGTTTTAACTCTTAGTTAATTAGTTTGACATTTACCATGTCACTCTTATTTTTATATTATATAGTTAATAAACATAATATATACATCCAAGAGACCCCCAAGTGGTCCATTAATAATAAAAATATCATTATATAAGTCCTTTTACCAATCCTTATATATTAAGGAATAGAATATCAATTAATAATATAATACTTTTTTAAAAAACTCATTTATGTCAATTTTGACAATATTTAATAATTGATTTTTGTTAAAGTCATAAAAAACTTTATTAATTCGAACCAAATTCATTTAAGAAATCCTAACATATCATATTAACCAATAAAATTCTTTTATGGTATCAAAACTTTCAAATTATATTTATTTTAACTTTTATAATATCAATTAGTTGATTCGTTCATTAATAGGGAAAAAACTGCATCATTATTGTGTCATAAATAAATTTAATAATTAAATGTATAAAAATTATAAATAAAATAAAATTATGTATGAAATAATTGTATATTTCTAATTAATATTTATAGTCTAAAATATAACATATATAACCCTATGTAAAAATTGTTTTGCTAAAAGATATATGCTCATGTCATTTTTGTATTTACTTTAACTTAATTAATATAAAGTGTCCTTATCACCTACAAGTGGCTCCATGGGGTCCCAAAATTGACCCAAATATGAACATGGTTGGAAATTTATCATAAAATAGTGTTAGGACACATTTTAGGGTAAATTAATATTATTATAATATTATTTGTTTACCCTTATTTACTAAATTTACCCTTTAACCATGGTAAATAAAATATTTACCGAAGTAATTATTTAAAATGTCTAAAAATAAAAGTTACCTATTTACAAAATTTTTACCTCATGATTACAAATAGGGAATCCATTTTTCTAAATTAAAAACACAAAAGTGGCAGAAATTAATTTAAAATTAATTACTGTTGTTAAAACAAAAAAGTGTGTTTTTAAGAGATAATAACTATCAAAAGATTGACACTTGTTTATGTCCGTTTTAAATGTGAAATTATGTACAATGAAAAAAATTGTATTAAATGGTAAAAATATATTCTAAATATACTTGTAAACCACTCAAATTCATAATTTATTACTATTAATTATTTTTATTAAAAAAAATTTAAGTAAAATTTAGTAATTTTCACTATTCATCAAAATATAAAAGTTATCCGAAAAGTACCAAAATTTTACCCTAGGATAATTTTGATATTAAAAATCCAAAAATAAATTCCATTTTGAAAGATAAAATTTATAAAATTTCAAAAATTTGGTATTACTATTCATAATGGCTACTTTGATTGGTCGTGGTGTGTTAGAATCTCGAAGTTGCGTACAATGCAAGCTATTGCATTATTCAAAGGGAAACATACCATGGAATCTTGGGGTGTTAAATTCTCCCCTCCTTCAATAAATTTCATCCTTGCAATTTGAAATTGTTCTTCGAAAATAAAAGGTTCAAAATATAAAATATCTTTGTGGGGAAACCCACATCGGAAATCGGGTTAATAAAATTTAGTCTTAATAAGAGGAAAAGATAAATGAAAGGGTCACCACCAAATTATGATCTCGATTTGGAGAACATTGGTGGAAATTAGAGACACATAATTGGAGTAAAAATGTAAATATTTATAGGGAGTGATTGAGGTCATCAGTCACAAACAATTGTAGAATTGAGGGCCTCAAAGCCATCAATCTATGATGATTTAAAATATCATTGGTTCAACAAAACATAAGGTATTAGGATAAAACATTTTTGGTTTTAAGATCCCTTACATAATGTTTATGAATTAGTTTCTTCATATAATAATTTAAATATATATACATATATATATATATATACTTGACAAGTATAGTTTCATCCTTCAACTAGTTTCTACCACAAACTCGTCTTTCACTCCAAAAGATAATAAAACTCAAAAATATTATATTTATCCTAATCATATAAGGATCCAAACATTAACATATAACATTAAAATTAAGAAAAATACTTTGTAATGACTAGGGACTTCCTGCAGGCTAGTGGTAGGTAATAAAGGCTTGCCGCACTGTAGTTGTAGGTTCGATTCATGCACCTTTGTCCGAAGTGACGGGTTATTTCCCGACCTGCAGGTTATCCTTTTACTAAAACTATAGTATCATAATATTCCAAAAATTGATCATAATATTTGTTTTAACCATAAAAAATACAATCTTTTTCTCCTTGGTGGGTGCTCCAGGCCATTGCAGTAGTGCAGCGCAAAGGCGACGCGCGAAAACAGCAGCAGCAAGCCGCCAGCTGAATTCCCCATTAAAAAATTAATTTAATATCGAGTGACCCATTGGGCCACGTATCAGATATTAAACTGATAAGAACAGATAATACACTTGATCTTATCCAAAGGACGAGAAAGAGTTGTTTTAACCTTAAAAAATACTATCCAAAGTTCAAATTAATCCACTCCAAAAATTATAGTTATCCAAAGTACCCTTGTCCAGACTCTGTAAAAGGTATATAAATTCCAAAATCAATTGTCACATCAGATTCCCCAGACAAAGTAAATTTTATCTTATTGTCACATACTGAAAATATTATTACCTTAGTCATATTAAAACCTTAATGAAAATAACAAGTAATGTAGTATAATCCTTATATATATCACATTATTCTTATAACTATAATATAATCCTTGAGTCCAAAAAGCACAAATACATTAATTATTACACTTCAACTATAGTAACACCATAAGATTGGCCTTGATCCCTTGGACTTTTCTGAGGTAATTTTTCTTGGCTCTTAGGGAATTCATTCGCATAATGTCTCATTTCTCTAAAATTGTAGCATTCAACATTGACAACATCTTTCTTTCCCTTGCAATCACGATCCTGGTGACCTTTTTCTCCACATTTGTAACAAACTCTCATTCTTTTTAGGCAAGTACCGGGGTATTTCTTCCCATAATTATCACATAATTGAAAATTCATTCTTTCCCTTTTCCCCTTTATCTGTATCTTGTTCCACCATTCTCTTCTTCTCTTGCTTTACTTTATTGTCATAAGATTTAGAGAATTCCTTTTATGTTTTATAGCACATGAGACAATGTCTTCGTATGACGAGAAGGATTTTCAGACTAATTCTCGATGGAGAAATGGTTTTAACCCATCAAAGAAATGATCAATCTTACTCCTCGGGTTATATATATAATCTGTTGCATGCCTCGCTAACCTTTTAAAGTTAGCTTCATACTTTGTGACATTCTCATCCTCCTTTTACCTCAGACTGAGAAATTGTCTTTCTATATCTTCTCGATGGTCATGAGGAAAGTATTTTTCTAATAAAATATATTTAAACTCCCTCCATTCCATACTTGATACTTCTTCATCGTCATTTGTGTTTTGAATTAATGACCACCATTGATCAGCATCTCTAGTGAGGCGGTAAACTGTCATGATAACCTTTTCCCTTTCACTACCCCCCAAAGCCTGAAATATTTTCTCTAGGAAACTTATCCATTGCTAAGATACTAGTGGATTTTTACCCCTATTGAATGTTGGTGGTTGTTTCCTCATGAAGTTATCTAACATTGATCCTCCACACTGCAGATCGGGGTGCTCCATACGGGTAAGGTTATTATTTATAACCTGAGTGAATTGTCCCAGTATGGTGATTAGATGATCAACACCAGTTGCATCACCAGCACCACTATAATTATCTTGAGCAGGAGGGAAATCCTTACATGGAGTGCGTGCATTGATACGGTTTACATTTCTTCCACTAGGAACCATTTCTAAACAATGTCATACACTATATTAGTTTATGAATCGCAATACATAAATCCAAACTTGTAAAATAGTTATCATAAATTGAACAGTTTATGGATATAATCCATAATTATAAAAATGTATTCTTTGAGGAAGTACATACTCATAAACCCTTCATAATGGTTTATAAAGAAAATGAGAATTATCCTAGGAATATCCCCCAGGAGTTTTGTAACCAAGAGTGCAGCACGGCCCGTTGTCATGCAGCAGTTCTTGTTAGAGTCTAGCTCAAAGCGGTGTTTTCAGGTTTTACCCCTAGGTACATCTGTGCCAGAGCCGCCTCTACATGCTCGTATCCAGACAGAGATGTATTGCTTGGAAAACTCACAAAATCTCTACAATACCAAAATTCTAGCAAGTTATTCTACACTAATCCTCAATGTCCATGTTAGGTCTATGTGCTCTAATCAGAGTTTATCAAAATCTAGCTTCCAAGGTTTGTACTAAACTTCCTATGATACCAACTATAATGCCCCGACCCCAATTACCCAAAGTCGGTTCATTATTACATAACATTGGAACGATCACAAAAGATCAATTCTTGAAAGATTGATTAGTTTAGTAGCCTTGGAAACACTAGATACATTTATAAGTCTTACATTACACAATAAAGTGAAAAACTACAACAAAATCTTATCTCCCTATTACCTCATACTATCCCTACAGGTCATTCATAAAATACTTCTTCACATCCTAGAAAAAATAAAACATTGAAAGGGGTGAGCTCAGATGCTCAGTAAGTATAACAATATAGCAAAAACTTTCTTAAATAAACATAAACATTTAAGGCAATGCATAACTAAATCAAAAGCCTTTTAAACTTGAACTTCATCATAACATGGAAAAAATAAATTGAAATAATGTCATTTACTTATTCACATGGATATTATACTAGTCGAATAATCACATGCAATATCAATAACCACTTTCATAATGATGGAATACATAATGTCAGACTATCATAACCACATATTCAAGGCCTCATGCCAAAACTACAAATAAGATTTTGTCAAGGGCTTTTGCCAAGACACTAGTTTGTCTCATGAGACCTACCGATGCATCGAGGAGCTATAGCGGGCTCCACCCATCACTTATTAAGTCCAATACATTCCTCATATGAACAGGTGTAAACATAACATAAACATTCGTATTAAAACTAGTATACAAAATGTAAATACTTTATCCATAAACCATGAATGGTATAAAAATAACACATCCACATTCAAACATATCACAAAACCTTCAATACAATATGGAAGTTTTGTATCATAATAAATCAACTTCAAATAATCTTAAAATACATCAAAGGATATTTACATAGATGAAATCAATACTATTTGAGAGAGATATCTCTTTTTTTGAAATCATTCAAAAGTCACACATTTATAAAGGAAGTAATTTAAAAGAGATTTTTGAATCAAAGTGTCCCATAACACTTTGAAACTTTTGAAAAGAAATATCATTTCAAAACATTCATGTCCATATAAATAAATCCTTAAAATCATTTTGAAAACATGGACATTAATTAAAAAGATTTAGAAAGATAAATCTTTAAAACATTTAAAATTCCGATCTTGATAAAGGGTACCTTTAACAAATTATTAAAATATTCATTTTGAAATGATTTAAAGGTAAAATAATTATAAAATAGAACATATACTTTCAAAATATTCTTATAATCTTGTAAGGGAATCTTATACGCTTTTATAATGGCAGAAAATAGCCGCACTCGCCGTATAAGTTAAAAAAAAACTTTCTTACCTTAATTCTGTCGAAAAGGTTAAAAAAGACCTTGTTTGGAAAATGACGGAAATATTCCTTTATAAAATTATTATAAAAATTCAAACAACGTTATAAATGAATTTAACCCATATTCTATAATATAGTAATAATGTTTTGAAAAAAATTTTTAATAAACATGGATGTGGATGGTAAAGAGGTCCTAGTAGATAATTACGTATAAACAACCTTGGATAATGAAGAGATTGTGAAATAAAACATTTCCTTGTACTTTTACTTGGTTGAGGGTAGGTTAACCTCCTTTATAATGGTTGAATAATTTTACTAAATTATAAAAGAATCATTTACATTAATATGATATCATATATGATCTTTTAACATTGATTTGTTAATAATATCTTAGTATTATCATTGTTTCAGGTGTTAACTTACTCGTTTTCTTTTATATGTTTTGTTAAATAAACCATGTTATTTATGGATAGGTTGTATCTTATTCATATCCAGAATTATATAAAGTCCTTGAACATTATTTTTAATCATCAAATGAGAATTAGACTTTAATGGATAAGATAGGGAATGAAGCTCATCACGTTCGTGGAGACGGTAGTCCGTACGTACGCACGAGCGATAATATCATTTTTTGATATTAAAATAATATATAATTGGATGGTATATCATATATAAAGAATCATTATAATGTTATATTTATTATTTACATCAATTACATATCATTATCATATCCATCCAAATAATAATGTTTTTGAATAACAATTACACCACGACGTGCAGATAGTAAGTCGTACGTACGCACGTATGGTGACATGTCATTCAAAGGATGGATATAATACTGAATATGGTTGTACCATATTTATAATAACATCACAATATATAGAATATACTGGATTTATTATTTTATAAAGGAAATATCAAATAAAGAAGAAGTTGAAGAAAAAAGGAACTTGAAAAAGGGTGGTGAAAACGTTACCTCTTCTTCAGGTTCTTCCTTTTGATTTGATCAAAAGGTCTCTATAGGTTGGCTTTGTTACTAAAGGAAGGACTCTAGGATTAAGGAAGGATGGTTGAGAGGTTATTTGGGCAGAGTTTGGCTGAACCAAAAGGCTTTGAAGGTATGAAGAATTGGTTAGAAGTGGTGTCCTTTTATAAGGGGGAGGAGGGGCTCTTTAGAAAAGACTTAAAGTATTAATTTATAATAAATTCATATTCGGTTTCTAATGGATCCAAAGTGGATTATTAAACGTCTAAGGTGAGTATGGGTTGAAATACTTTAAAACAATATATTTTAGATAGGTTTGGGTCATTATATTAACCTTATCTTTTAGTTTTAACTCTTAGTTAATTAGTTTGACATTTACCATGTCACTTTGTATTTTTATATTATATAGTTAATAAACATACTATATACATCCAAGAGACCCCCAAGTGGTCCATTAATGATACACCTATCATGATATAAGTCTTTGGGACAAACCTTATATTTTTAGGAATATAATATCAATTAATAATATAATACTTGTTTTAAAAACTCATTTATGTCAATTTTGACAATATTTAATAATTGATTTTTGTTAAAGTCTTAAAAACTTTATTAATTCTAAAAAATCATTTAATTAATCCTAAAATGTCATATTAACCAATAAAATTCTTGTATGGCATCAAAAAGTTCAAATTATATTTTTTTTAACTTTTATAATACCAATTATTTGATTTTTTCATTAATAAGGAAAATACTACATCATTATTGTGTCATAAATAAATTTAATAATTAAATGTCTAAAAATTATAAATAAAATACGATTACGTAGGAAATAGTTTTATATTTCTAATTAATATTTATATTCGAAAATATAACATATATAACCTTATGTAAAAATTATTTTTCTAAAAGATATATGCTTATGTCATTTTTGTATTAACTTTAACTTAATTAATATAAAGTGTCCTTATCACCTACATGTGGCTCCATGAGGTCCCAAAATCAACCCAAAGATGCCCATGGTTGGAAATGTATCACCCAATAGGGTTAAGATGCGTTTTAGGGTAAATTAATATTATTATAATATTATTTGTTTACCCTTATTTACCATATTTACCCTTTAACCATGGTAAATAAATTATTTACCAAAATAATTATTCAAAATGTCTAAAAATAAAAGTTAACTATTTAAAAAATTTGGACCTCATGATTCCAAATATGGAATCCATTTTTCTAAAGTCAAAACACATAAGTGGCAGAAATTAATTTAAAATTAATTACCGTTGTTAAAACAAAAAAAGCGTGTTTTTAAGTGATAATAACTATCCAAATATTAACACTTGTTTATGTCGGGTTTAAATGTAAAATTATGTCCAATGACCAAAATTATATTAAATGCTAAAAATATATTCTAAATATAATTTAAAACTACTCAAATTCATAGTTTATCACTATTAATTATTTTGATTAGAAAAGTTGTTTTTAATTAAAATTTAGTAATTTTCACTATTCATCAAAATATAAAAGTTATTCGAAAAGTACCAAAATTTTACCCTAGGATAATTTCGATATTATGAATCCAAAAATGAAGTCCATTTTGAAATATAAAATTTATAAAATTTCAAAAAGTTGGTATTACTATTCATAATGGCTACTTTGATTGGTTGTGGTGTGTTAGAATCTTGAAGTTGCGTATAATGCAAGATATTTAATTATTCAACAGGAAACGTACCGTGGAAGATTGGGGTGTTACAAACCAGGAGTGTGACAGAGGTACAAAGTTTCTTGGGTTTGTTTCGTTACTACCGGAGATTTGTTCCAGACTTCTCCAGAGTTGCATCACCACTATCAGTGTTAACGAAGAAGGGGAAACCCTTTGTGTGGCCGGAGAGATGCCAGGAAAGCATTCAGGAGATGAGGTAGAGGCTGGATAGTGCCCCCATCTTGAGGCTTCTAGAAGAGGGCATAGGGTGTGTAGTTTATTGCGACGCATTAGGGACCAGACTCGAATGTGTCCTGATGCAGGAGATAGCAGTGATCGCTTATGGTTCTCGTCAACTGAGATAGCATGATCAGAACTATGCCACCCATGACCTAGAGTTAGCAGCAGTGGTCTTCACATTGAATATGTGGTGGCACTATCTGATGGGAGAGTGTTTTACAGTCTACTCTTACCACTAGAGTCTCAAGTATATCTTCTCTCAGAAGGACTTGAACCTAAGACAACGACAATGGATTGAGTTTTTCGAGGACTATGACTTCAAGATAGTCTATACTCTAGGGAAGTGGAACGTTGTATCAGATGCACTGAGTAGGAAATCTGGTATATAGCTGCAAGGCAAGGTGACAGAGTAGCTGGCTGCTTTACAGATATCCTTTGTGGATATTGACGAATCAGCCTTTTTACAGTCTCTGTCACTCCCCCACTTGTTCATCGAGTCAGGGAGGTGCAGCATTGAGACACTGACTGCGAGACACGATGTGCTCAGATATCCACAGGGCAGGCACCTGATGGATTTTCTGAAGGTGGAGAGCATTTTATTCTTTTTTAGAGAAGGTACTATGGTTCCAATGTAACTTCAAGAGGAAGTGTTGATGGAGTTCCACACATCCCCTCTAGCAGTACATCCAAAAGTGGAAAATATGTAACAGGATCTCCGGCGACAGCACTGGTGGTCGGGGATGAAGAAGGCAGTTGCAAAGTTAGTCTCTCGGTGCCTCACTTGTCAGCAGGTGAAGGCAGAGCACCAGGTACCAGCAGGCTTTCTTCATCCTTTAGAGGTCCCAAAGTGGAAGTGGGATGGGATATCCATGGACTTCATGACATGACTTCCACATACATAAAGGGGTCATGACTCTATTTGGGTGATTGTCGACCAACTCACCAAGTCGGCCCACTTTCTACTGATCAGAGAGCAGGGTTCAGTAGAGAACTTGGGATGCCTCTATGTGTAGGAAATTGTGCGGTAACATGGAGTACATTCTTCTATTGTCTCTGATTGAGACACATGGTTTACTTCCCGGCTATGGAAGGGGTTACATGAGGCTTTTGGGATGCAGCTTTGTTTGAGCACCGCCTTCCATCCTCAGATGGATGGCCAGACAGAGTGGACCATTCAGACCCTCGAGGACATGCTTCGTGCTTGTGTCCTCGACTTCGGTAGCAGCTGGGAGGATCACTTACCTTTGGTGGAGTTTGAATACAACAACAACTATCACTCCACTATATGGATGACACCTTTTGAGGCATTATACGAGTGACCTTTCATAACACCCTTATGCTGGACTGACCCTTGGGAGTCAGCACTAGTGGGACTAGAGATGGTACGGGCTACCAGGGAGAAGGTGAAGATCATCTAGGAGTGGATGAAGACTGCACAGAGAAGGCAGAAGTCATATGAAGATAGGAGATGTAGGCTTATGGAGTTTGAGGATGGAGACCATGTCTTTCTACGGGTCTCACCTCGACGAGGACTACAGAGATTTGTCCGAGACGAAAAGTTATCTTTGAGATTCATTGGACCATTCCAGGTCCTCAGTAGAGTAGGCGAGGTGGATTAATAGCTGGCACTTCCCCCTCAATTGCATCAGGTGCATGATGTTTTTCACGTATCCCAGTTGAGGAGATACGTTCATGATCCTTCTCAAATAATTGACCATGGAGAGCTGGATGTCGATGACGGGGATAATTTCACGGAGGTTCCAGTAGAGATTGAGGATCGAAAGGAGTGAATCCTTCATGTACGGTCGATACCTTTGGTACGCATTGTCTAGCAGCATGGGAACCTCTAGAAGAGAACATGGGAGAGGGAGGCTCAGATGTGTGCTCAGTACCCCCACTTGTTCCCTTAATTCAATTTTTAGCTTACGGGGATGTAAATCCCTGATGTGGGGAGAATGTAAAGACTCGTAATTTCCTTGAATTTTTTTTATTAAATACATGGGAATTTTACGAGTCTATAAAAATTGACGGTGCATGATTTCGAGACCCGATGTTCACAGAATACATTTCTGATTTTTTCTTTGGGTACGTTCAGTAAACATACGAGCGGTTTTTTATAACTTTTGAATTGGTGTTCGGAATTGAAACTTGAGGGCACCGTTAAACTCGCAACACTGATATATGCTTAAGATTACTTTCACATAGACGGTAGTGGGTGGAGAATAAAAGATAATTTTTGGGTTTTACATGAAAGATTAAAATAAAAATAAATGTGTGTGTCACATTAATTTTTATTTTACCAACAACCATGTGGGTGTTGGGAGGTAGGACCCACTGGAAATATAACCTCCATGTGGAGGTTGGAAGAGGGGACCACCAGTCCACAACCTCTCATGAGAGATTATGGTGGTGGGGACCACCATTCCTCAACCTCCCATATGAGGTTAATGTGGTGGGGACCACCCAAGACCACATAACCTCCCATTTTGAATATTAGAGGAGGGGACCTCCTGACCCTTATTAAATGGAGGAGAGGAAAACCTCTCAACCCCCCCTCTTTAATGTGGAGGATCCTCTTCAGATTCCTCCACATTAATGTTTCCAACACACCAAATTAATGGTGCCAAATCCTCACCTTTAATTTTTAATATTCCAACCATGTTTTTAGTTTTTATTTTTGAAATATTTCCAACAAAATAATAGATATTATAATCTATTATTTGGCACAACTTTTCACTTGGGTGTTTTGAGAGGAGGATTATTGGGAGAAGAGAGAAAATCTCTTTCCAATGAAGAATGAAGAACGAAGAACGTGTTCTTCCAACGAAGAATGCAAGCAACGATATCCTTAAACCTTCATCCTTGGATCCTACCGACGTGGGAGGTCTTAAACCGACTTTCCCTCCACATTGTCATCAATGAGCCAACACAGCTCGAGATTGGAATTGTGCGGCGGATGCGACGAACAATGATCTCCTTCATCTTCTTCCCATGACTTCATCTTAAAACAACGATCAAAGGTAGGGGGTGTATTTGTGTAATACTACTTTCCTTATTTTCATCTTTGGATGGAAAGGAATCGATGCGGAGGTTGTAAAAATTGAAGTTCATCTTTCTTCTTGCTTGATGAGCAAAATTTTACCACCCTAAATGTGGAGGGTGTGATCCAAACCAACATGGCCCAACCCCTCTGCCATTCCTGTTTGGGATGATCTTCGGCATGATAATGAAGAGACAAGACGACGAAGGTGGAAAAGACAAAGGTCACGCTTTCCGCAGCCTCCATGACCTGCGCCACCCCCGCGGCATCCTGCACCGTCGCTGGCCCGCCCGGCTGCCTCACGGCCGCCCGTCGACCTACCCGGTCGCTTCTCGGCCGCCTACAGGCATGCTCGACCACCATCTGGCCACCTCACGGCCACCCGCCGGCCAGCTCGGCCGCCTAACGGCCTGCTCGAATGCCACCCGGCCTGCCGCCGGCCACCCAGTTGCCCGCCTTCCAGCCATTCTTCCGAGCCACCTTCAGGTTCATGGCCGCTCGGCCTCTCGAGCCGCCTTCCGGCCGACCGGCCTCCCGAGCCACCACCCGGCTCCCGGCCAAACCGACACCCTGGCCGAACCGCCAAGTCACGCAGACATCCTGGATGAACGGGAGCACTGGCCACCCCGGCTTCCTGAGCCAGCCCGTGGCCCCCCTCACAGCGCCCTTACCGAATCAGCCCCGGTTGTGCCCTTCGGACTGAGCCACGCCGGGCCTTGCCCTCGCGGCGCTCCGGGCTGAACCGGCCCCGAGCCTGGGCCGGACCTCCCTCACGGCCAGTTGGGCAAGGCCCAGCGGGCCGGGCCCAACCCAACGGGTCAGGAAGGGTCGACCTAAACGGGGTCGGCCGAGACTAAGTCGGGCCAGGTCAGTCCGACCGGGTCGGACCAGACCCGGACCCACTTCGACCCCTTTACATTCTTTTGGCCATATCTTTGGCACCTGACGTTTGTTTGATGAACCGTCTGTGACGCAGGTAATATTGGTGCCTGATGGTCCCTCTGAGTATACCCCAATAGAGTTCGGGGTATAGTTGAGTTACAGACAGGTTGGAACATGTACAAATCCAACCAGGCGCCCAAGACTAAAAGGCTAATAACTCACAAACCGGGCATTCGATTGACGCGCCATCTGTTGCATTGAGACCCCTATGACGTGGCAGACGATTGGAATACTTCTTCATGGGAATTCATGGAAGTTGATGTAAAGACACTTGGCTTGAGGAGCGGACCCTCCTGGAATCAAGTGTGACTTGTGGAAACCTTGTGGTTGGCTGCTCTCTGACGAATATTCCTGGATCCTGTGTGGGTTAAACAGCTCTGATTATTGTTCCTAGATCTTGTGTGGGTTCGACAACTCTGACGACTGTTCCTGGATCCTGTGTGGGTTCAACAACTCTCACTACTATTTCTGGATCCTGTGTGGATTCAACAGCTCTAACTACTATTCCTGGATCCTGTGTGGGCCTGACAGTTCAGATTTATTTACTAGGATCCTATGTGGGTTTGACAGAATAGATGATTTAGTGGCTACATCTAATCATCAAAACTCTCAAAAAAAAGTTGTATGCTTGTGTGAGATGAGTCAGTAACTTTTTGTTTTCCTTATAATTGTGATGGATTACTTGATAACTTAGTTATATGTATGGGCATATAACTAAGTGGGGTTATCTGTTAATTTCATACCTTGTGGTTTATCCTTGTTGGATTTTTATGAGACCTTGAGGGTCTCAGGGTCCCTACTGAGTATCGTTATACTCACCCATGCACGGGCTATGCCTACACCTCGTTGTGTTGGTTGCAGACGACAGGCAGCACTAACCGAGGCTGAGAGTACCAGGACTGGACGGTACCCAGAGGTGGACCACACAGTGTGATAGTACACAGAGGAGATAGACGAAAATGGAGTGCTAAGGAGGATACTTGTACCTACCATTGAGGTAGGATTTCCTAGTGGATGGTCCAGGAGTTGTTTCCCTTTTTCCAGTACTTTTACTTTTCAGTTTCTTGTAATTTCTAGTTGGGCTTGTATTCTGGCCCCTTTTCACTTATTGTAATCACTTATTGGTTATTCAATTTACTCATTTTCGTATCTGTTGCATGTGTTTATAGGTTATAAAGGCAATGTCTTCCCAGGTTTAGGGATTTACGCCTTTGGTGCTAGTCGCCAGCCCCTGGCCTATGGAAGGTGGGCTTGGGGTAGTCACGGCACGGGCCCTGGGGGACGGGTTGTGACAAACCCCATATATTTTTTATCCTATAGTTATTTATGAAATTAAATTTTTTTGCTTTTATTTTCCTCTCTCTAAGTGCTAAAAATTATAAAAGAAGGTTTGTATGGTAAACTGGCTTTTTTTCTATTCTATTAGGGATCCAATTATTCTATATCCATATTTTCTTTCAAAAAATATCAATAATTATTTTAATATTACACAATTATTGATTAAATTTATCTTCCAAAGTTTTTTTATAAAATGGTTTAAAAGGAATATTCTTTTCATTTTTTGAATAAATAACTTTTTACTAAAGGCTTGAATAAGATCTTTATTTTAACATACACCATATAAATGAATTTTCCTGAAATTATTTGTACTCCTTAGTTTTAAGATTCATTTACAATTTTCATGGTTTATTCTAAAAAAATTAATTCCATAATATTTTGTAAATTTTTTTATTTTAAATAAGTGATTTCAAAATGAAAAGGTTATTTCTGAAAATAAATCTTTTAGTGATCTTTTAAAATAATTTTCATCTATGTCAATGTCCTTAGATGAATCTTATGATTTAATGAAGATATAATCTAATAATATCATTCAATATATTACTCTATATATATTATGATCATTTTTACTAAGGAAAGTACTGACATTACTTATGCTAGTTATTCTAATATGGGAAATTATTTATTATTATGAAATATTGATTAAGTTGTATTGTTTATTCATATGATGAATGCATTGAAATTATTAAGTGATGATTGGGGATTGGAATTACATAACCCATAGATGCATCGGTAGCTCTCATGAAACAAAATAAGTTGTCTATTTGGAATATTTCTTATGCATTTATATAATATGTCTTAGCATGAGGCCTCAATGATAATTTTACAATGCTTGACATTATACATCCCATCATTATAAAATCATTTATTGATGTTCATGATATTATTAAAATAGTTATATTATCCATCGATAAGTTTTAGGTTTATTTGATTATTTATATGGAATTATTTTATCATCATTTATTACTACCATATTATTCATGCTTGATTTATTATGAAATATATTCCACTATATGAAATTAATTTATTGAGCATCTGAGATCACCCTTTTATTTTCATCCTTTTTCCTAAGATTCCAATGAGTGTACTATGATTGAAATGAAATGATATTATAGAGGGAATAATATCATTCAAAAATAAAATATTTTGTTTTATTTATGTTTTCAAATGTAATGGGATATTAAATCATGTATCTAGTTTTTCAAAACTACTAATCTATTTGATCCCTCAGGATGTGATCACTTGTATCTAGTTACAGTATAATAAAATAATCATTAGTAATAGGTGACTGGATTCAGGTTATAATAGTTTCTATCAGATCAAGTTTAGTATAAAACTTGGGAACTAGAATTAGGAAAACATTAATTAGAGAACACAATCCTATAATATACTATGAGGATAAGTTTAAGTATAGGATAATTTCTTAATGATTTAGAAAAGTATAGATTGTGTGGTTTTCCTAGAAAATCTATCCTGGTTTGGATATTGTCAAGTTGATGTGGTAGTGGCAGAGATAAACTTACCAGTGACAACTCTAAAAGGGGTGGATTGGGTATTAACTTGATTAACACTGATGTATGATGAGTGGACTTAAGACTGCACACCTAGTTAGACACTCCTAGGGGATATGATTTAGTTTATTCACATTACCTTTATAAGAAATTATTATATATCTAAAAATATATTTATGATTTTAAGATACTCGTAAAGATAATAATCTTAGGGTTCTAAGAATATATATGTATAAATTTTAAATTTATGTTAGGTATTACACCATATTTAGAATTATACACTATGATTCATAAAGTTATGAGATAACATAGTGTATCATATTATATATAAATTATGCCTAATGAAAGGAATGAAAACACTTATCAACAAATATAACCTAATTAATTAGTTCCCTCCTAATAAATTATATAATACTAGAGTTGGAGCTAAGAAGATTATAAAAATATCATAGAATGTTATGACTAGTAATCATGGCTATATGAAGCAACTTGTTTCTTCACCTCACAATACTACTATGTTTGAATAAATCATACAAAAAAACCTACATCCATTAATTTAAGTACTAATATGTTAGTGGATAAATAATGGATCAATTCCCTTGAAAATATATTTCAAGCTTTGGGATTTAATGAAAGATAAGAAGTTATTCTGGATTTGTTTTTTTAAAAGGATATTCTAATCAATTTTGGATGTCAATTAAAAATACTAAGGTGGATGAGGAAATGAAGGGTATGGAATATGATAACTGTAATGATATATTCTTTAAAAAATACATTCCTCGTGACCAACAAGTTGATTTGGAAAGGTGGTTTTTAAATTTGAGAGAAATAGAAGATTTATTGTTTCTTCAATGGGAGAAATTGAATCCCTAAAAGGTTTCTAATATCTCAAAAAATAATAACATATGATTGTATGGTATCAATTTCCATCAAGGAAAACAAATAATCCCCAAGTCTTATATTTTCAAAGGAAGGAAAGAGAAAAAGAGAACGAATTATCATAATGTAAAGGGAAAAGTGGAAAGAAGGAAAATTGATTAGTGGAATTCCAAACTTGTAATAATTTTGGAAAGAAACACTTCAGTTATTTATTTATGGTAATGTGAGTTTTCTATATGTGTGGAGAGCATGGATATCAGGTGAGTGAATGTAAGGGAAAGAAAGAAGCCACTAATGTCTAGTGATTCAACTGTATGGAGACATGCCACTATAAAAATGAATTCCCTAAGATTCAAGGGGATTTTTCTAAGAATATTTTAAGGGAGAAATTCAAAGCTTATATAATTCCTACAACTAATGTTGAAATCCCTTAAGTTGTGATAACATGTACTTTGATCATAAACTAAAAGTTAGCTAATGATTTATTTTATTTTGGAACTATGTGGCATTTTATATTTTCTAAGAATATTTAATCATCCCCAAACACTCTAAGTAATTTGTTTCCAATCAAAACACTTGGTGGGAATATGGTTGTAATGAGAATATAACTAGTGGTCACTAATAAGTTGCACATATATTATCTATTTTTAAACATGATTTTTATACCGATATTTGAATTGGAAATTAATTAGATTTAAGTATTTAAGAATTATTATATTAATAATAAAATAATATTTTATTAACTAGTTGTATTATAATTTAAATGTTAAGTTTATATATCATTTATATTGATTTTATTATTGATGTTTTAGGAATTAATGTATTAATTATTCATAAGAAGGTTTATTCATATTAATTATTATCTTAAATTATTCTAATCAATTATTTAGACATGTGAAATAACTTTCCATTTCTATATGGATCTTATGATCTATTAAAGGTTTATTTTTGTGCTTCAATCATGAAAAACTCTCCTTATTAATTAATATTTAGAATCAAATATTGAAACTAATTAAAATATTCAATAATAAATCCAGTAAAGATGAATGAAATAAAGTATATTTTCTTTTTTTATAAATATTTATAATAAATTAATCCCTCAAGTCTTGGAAACGAATATTGAAATAAAAACATTATCCTTTTACCATCATTTCTATTGAATTGATAGGTCTTTTTTATCTCTTACTAATTTGTGGTTTTTTTGTCATTAACTTTCTCATGATAAAGTTCTATATCACTCTCTTTTATTCCATGGATGTTTTTTCTATTCCATATGAATATTCTCACTTCTTAATAATGATATCATAATATGGGAATATAATTATGTTTTATTTTGGGTAACAATTATGTTTCTTAGTTCCCCTTTTCAAAGGAGTTTTTATTATTCCTTTGTACAATGTGGGTTTTCAACAAAAGTATTTTAAAATATTGAACCTTTAATTGATTAGAAAAAAAATTTGTGAGGATTAAATTTATTTATGGGGGAATATAACACTATAAAAATTTATTTTTAAAGAATAATAAGATCAATATATTTCTTAACATGAAACACTCTGCTTTAAGAAAACTGTAATATACTATAAAAATATTATTATTTAAGTGTAACCATTATAACATATATGTTTAATTGGTATTTTGAATTGTAATAATCACATTATAAAAAATATGTATAAAAGTTTTATATAATATATTTATTAATTGATAATAAATAAGTACTCAATTTTTAGTAAAGTCATTCTATTCTCTAAAAATATTTTTTTTTTCAAAAATGTTTTTATTGTATTTTTTATTATAAATTATAATTAGATAATTGCATTTTTATAAATTTTATTTTATGAAATGAATATCATTTTCGAAATCAGTATTTCAATATTATATTATGGTGATTTTATTGGATTTTTCTAAAATGATTTATCATTCAGTGAATTGTGAAAAATCTTGATTTTTATAAAACTATCATTTATTTTCATTAAATAAAGTAATTTAAAAGTTTTTTTAATTTTATATTCAAATAATATAAGACTAATTTAGTTACATATAATATAATTAATTACATATGCGTCAACATTATTCTTTATTTTGGTATGAGCTCATTTTTAGACTTAAAAACATATATTTCTTAAAAACTATTTTCCACCGTGCTTTAGAAATTTATATTAACAATTATTTCTACCAATTCTAGAAGTTTAATATTTAAAAATGTATTTCATAATTAAAATTATGAGATTAAAACTTGTTAAATATTCTCCTTTTATATTTTTCCATTATGAACAGTAACCTTAGTAAATGTTTATCACCTCAATATGGGTAAAATGAGTAAAACAAGGTTAAAACAATGGGATAAGGCATAAAAATATCCATATCACTTGTATTTATTTAATTTTATACTTTTTCAACCATAACCATATAATATTCTACAATGTGGAAATTTATTATCACATTCCATTGATTATGGCATTTATATTATTTTAATTAAAGAATAAAGTCAAAATTGTCATTATCATTGTTTTAATAACTATAATATTTTTTCATGGGGATAAAAGGAGTTTATAATTGGTTATAAATTTTTATTTGAAATATTAAAAAAAAACAAGGTAATTTTTTTAAATTTTTAGTGATGTTATAATTACATTAAATTCTTATGCAACGACGACACATTACTTTTTCAAGTAATAGAAAAATAAAGTAAATGACATTAAAAAAATTAAAAATATAAAATTTGGATGAATTATGGAGTTCCAAAGATTTTATGGTTAATAAAAATATATAATTTATATTAAAAGAGTTTATATTTAAAATCCATTGTAATCTTGATGACTATAAATTCAAATTTAATATATAGTAAAAGATGAAATTACTGATATTATATGTTAAATAAAATTTAATTAAATTATTTATAAATAATGTAATTGTTTCAAAGGGACAATATAGATGTTAAATTCTCTTAAATGTTATCCATGTACCATTTTTGAGCCGCTTATCAACATAGAAGTATATTTATGGCCCATAAATCCTGCAAAAATGTGTTAACACGGTTAAAGTTAAAAGGGTTTAAACCAAAAGATATGGTTTAAAATGATGTAAAAACCTGTATAAGTTTTACTATATGATTATATTTCAACCTTACCCACTTTTATTTAGAAATAAAAAAATTATATTTAAATATTTTAAGTAATTCCAAGTGTCCCTTTTCGTCTCTTATAATAGGGAACCTCTTCTCCTCTCTTACTCACACCTCTTAAGAAAAGTATCTCAGAAAATACCTACAAATATATCTTCTCAAACATCATTATCATGACCTATAATATATTTTATCATCAAATTAACAAACTATAAGTCTTGAGGTGCAAGAAAAATGTGTTTTTCTTAAGAAGAGGTATAACTTTTAACCAAGTGTTCTCAATTCATTTCATTTTCTATATACTTAAAATTTTATATAACTATAAAAATATAATAAAATATATATATTCCATACACTAAAATTTTACCATGCTATTGGTACAACCCATATTCATCTTCTTTCCTTCTTATAGAAAATGAAAACATCACTCATGATTACATATGACTTACCATCTCCACACAATGATGTAATTTATTTTTCAACACCACTTTACATAGTGGTTATAAAGACAAAAATAATGAGTATATATGATATTTATGAAATTATTATTATTTTTAAAATATATTATATCATTTACCTTCTTACCCTTCAACCCTTTAAAAAATGATAATGTCGCATGTGCGTGTGTGTGGACTACCACCTGCACTTAGCAATGTGAATAATTTTTCATGTTCTCCATTCAAGGATGATTCTAAATATGAATATACATAATATTTATGATCTTTATATCATTAATATAATTTTTTAGATGATTTAAATAAGAGTAAGATTCAAGGACCAAAAATACCAAATCAAAATATACAAGAAGAATGAAACAGTTAACACACAAAGATGATGATTTTAATAAATAATTATTAATAAATGGGTGTAGAAATGTTATAAGTGGATCATATATGATATTATAAGTATTAATATTTTTCTGTTATAGAATTATAATAAATTTAAATTATCATACAAGAGGCTAAAATCACTTATGAATCGAGTCGGCCCTGGGGTAAGGGTTTATTTCACAATCTCATCATTATTCTGGATTATTTATGTTTTAGTTTATATTGGGAGAATTATATAATATTTATATCATAATACCTATATATTTTCTTCTCCTATATTTATTTATAGAAATTAAAAGTTTCCTCTTCATTTTCCTCTCAATAATTTATAAAAATTATGAAGGAATGTTTTTAATGAAGATTAGATTTTTTTTATTCGGTCAAGAAAATTATTATTTAATGTCTATATTTTCTTTAAAATATTTTAAATAATTTTTTTACTATTATAAAATGAAACATTAAAGTCATTTTTATCCATGTTTTAATTTTTATAATAAGGTTTATACTTAATCATGTCATTTTCTTCATGAGATGATTTTTACTGAATTTTTGATTAAAAAATTATCTTAACATATACCACATAAACATATTTTTCCAACATCATGAATAAAATTTGATTTGAATATTCCTTTAAAATTTTACAAGGTTTTTCCAAAGAATTGTTTTTATAAATATTTTGAAATTGTTTAAATTTTCAAAATGTTATTTTAAAATGAAAATAGTATCTTCCTCCAGAAATCTTCTAGTGATATTTTAAAATTATTTCCATTTATGTTTACATCATTTGATGAATATTATTCTTTATAGATGATATAATCTAAAGATACCATACAACATATTTCTCTGGATGGATTATGTTCATTTTGATTGGGGAAATTATTAACATTTCATATTCTTATTCTTATAACATGAACATGTATTGATTATTAAGTCTTATTGATAAAGTTATATTATTTATTCATATGGATAATGCAATGGAATTATTAAGTAATGGGTGGAACCTTGAATTATATATCCCCTTGATGCATCAGTAAGTCTCATGAGAAAAAATAGGTTTGGTGTTTAGCATATTCCTTACCCATTTTTCTAATATTTCTTATCAATGTACCTTAATGGTAAG
Source organism: Viscum album (assembly GCA_963277665.1). Lineage (NCBI taxonomy): Eukaryota > Viridiplantae > Streptophyta > Magnoliopsida > Santalales > Viscaceae > Viscum > Viscum album. The sequence continues at coordinate 1,402,645,625 of OY728133.1, read as the reverse complement.
TTTAAGATATCTGATATAATGCATTACATTGTTATAAAATATGTTATTTATGTCCATGTGATTATTTGAATAGTTATATTATCCTTGGATAAGTTTTAAGATCATGTGATTATTTGTATGGTATTATTTGATCATCATTTATTATTTCCATATTATTCATGCCTTCTTTGTTCTATTATGTCTTTTGTTGTACGGATTTTCCTTCCTGAGCATCTGAGCTCACCCTTTTATTTTTTTCCCTAGGATGCTAAGAAGTGAACTAGGATGGACATGCAAGGATATTTTAGAGGTAATAATAATGTTCTCAAAGAAAATACTATGTTTTATTTTTTTTTCAAATAAAATTTCTTATTAAACCATGTATCTATTTTTCTAATACTAATAAACTATTTGATCCCTCAAAATGTGATCACTTGTATCAAGTTCTATAATAATAAAGTAACCACCGACTCTAGGCTACTCGGGTCCTATTTGTTCAAATGTTTCATCTTGGATACCATAAAATCCATGGGAATAATACCTCAAATCCTTAATAAATTTATGTGGAACACATCAGGTATATTTTTCAGAAATTTATGAACTTCATTACCATAATACCCCAAAATTCTGAAAGAATAACATTTTATTCAATAGAGTGTATAACATGTGACACCAAACATGGAAGGGAACAAAATATCCTAAGAATTTAAAATATATTTAATATTTTAAATAAATTAAATCTATGATATAACCTGCAATCCACACAACACTATGTTATCTTGAATTATAGGAAATAATGACTTTCTTCGATAACTTGTGTTACACGCAAGACCAAGTTTTACCAAATACTATTAATATTATTATTTAAATTGAAAATTATCTACTAGTTGTTAAATTAGATGTTATAAATAGGATTAAATAACTTATGAAAATTTATGTTTTACATAAATATAAAATGAATTCATTTTTTACCAATTAATTAAAAAATAAAATTAAAACCAATTGAATGCAAATGAAATGCCTTTATAGAAAAAATTTTCATGCTCCCAAATGAGTTTTGACTTAATAAATTAAATTAATTACTATTAGTGAATGATATTAATGAAATATATATTATATATTAAATGAAATATTTTTTAAATTCATCTAATATATTTCATAGGTATAATATAAGAAGAAATCCAATTTTATGCATAAGAAGTTGTATTTTTCTAAATATTGTTTTGTATTCTTTTAATGGAGAATGTATTCTAAATATAAATCTTAAAAATTTTATAAATTTAATATTAAAGAATAAACTTTTTTTAGAAATTTTAATTTCAAAATTATCTTAGGTTCAGTTTTTGGTATTTTTTGTGAAGTTTCTTTTTTTGTTGAATAGTGACAAATTCTGAATTTTAATTTAAAACTTACTATTCATCAAAAAAATTATAATTTTAAATTATATTATAAATTTATTTTAAAGTAAAATTATATCAATTATACATATATTAATCCAATTTAGTTTATTTGAATCAATTTCATATTGAATTTAGATAAAAAAATTCGTAAACCTTGGAATATTTTCTCTTTAAAAACCTTTTTTTTATTCTGTTTATGGAAAAATTTTAAATTAATATATACCACTTATGTGATTTTAATTTGAAAAATTTTATTCCATATTTTAAATCATAAAAATTTATAACAATTTTAATATAATGTTTTACAAAAATCATTAGTGAATGCGGTTAAAATTAATTACCGTGATTAAGGTAAAACTAAGTTTACTTAGTGGTTAAATTAAGAGTATAAGTTGTAAAAATGACCTTAAAATTGTTTAATATTCATTTTATGGATATATATTTACATTTAAAACTATATTATATAAATTTTTTGTATCATTAAAGCCTCTTGTTAGGTAAAAATGTGGGTACACCTAAATTGATTTCAAAAATGTCAAGTGTGTCCTCTCCTCCATTTATAAATAGACTCCCATATCCCCCTTATTCACACATCTCAAACCACTTTTTAAAAAAAAAACACCTACCCAAATCACTCCCCAAAATGCATACCCCTATCCTAGAATCATTGGTTTGGGTATAAATCAAACCTTTGATGGTTTTAGTGCAATCTTAAGGAGGATATCTGAAGAAGAGGAAATGTTTTTCTAAAAACTTTTATTATTTTATTTCATTCAACAAATCATTCATTTAGTACTATAATATGATTATATAATAACCTAAATATCTTAAATACATTTATATTTTTTTATTTTAATGGAATTACCTATAACTTAACACACTTCTATCAGGTGGGATACACTCGCATCATTCGTGTGTACGGCAGACAGCTGCCTCGTGAACCGATGTCATTTGTTCTTCCATTACAACCTTTCAACGTAGGAAATAATGATGGAATTATATATTATATATGATATATATATATATATGAAATTAATGATGTATTTATACTTTAATAATTAATATATAACATATACTTTCATGCTTTCCTTTTTGTGGGAATATGATAACATCTTTCATGTGTACTACAGACTATCGTCTTACGAACCGATGTGGTTCATTCACGCTTTACATGGAATGTATTAGGGATGATTTTAATGAGATATGTGATATATATGACATAAAAATGATAATTTTATTATAATATATATATATATAATTTATTTTTCTTTCCTTCAATATGATAAGAAAATAGAAACAACGTTCATGCATACACACGGCCCACCATCTCCATAAATAATTTATTTCATTTCCTATCACAAAATTTTATGGATTAATCTAGACAAATATATAATTAATATGTATGATATTTATATCATGATTTAAATTTTTGATATTATAAAATCTTGATCGAAGTAATATGAACAAAAAATAATAATTCAAAAATATAATCAAAAAACATAGAAGTTATTAACCAAAACGATGAAAATAATGAAATATTATTAATGAATGGGTAATAATATTTTATAAAAGTATCATATATGATATCATAAATATTAGTATGGTTATGTAATAACTTAATAACATGTTAAAAACCATTATACATGGTCTTAAAGGGCATTCAACTAAAAGGTATTATAAGGTATGGGATTTAATAAATCAATTTCCACTAATTGGGTTAAATTTATATTTTGTTTATTTTTTCATGAGAAGATTATATGTGAAATGAATTTTGATTATATTTTATTTTATTTACACATATTTTATGTTTTTTATCGTTGATACAAATAATAAATTTATTTTTTAATTCTCACTTCAACATTATGATCAGTCTAAAAGATTATTTCACAATCTCATTATAATCGAGATTTTTTATTCTTGAATATCATTTGAAATAAATTAATCAACCATTTTCTCATAAAACCATTAATTTTATTCTTCTCTAGTTATTAATTATCTTTTTAAATTAATATTACCATTTTTTCACGCATATGTACGTAAAATGTTTTATAAATATTTTTAAGAAGACCCAACTTCATTTTTTTTATTCAGTCAGAAATATGTTTTCTTTTAAAACAATGTTCTATAAAAATGTTTTAAAAAACGTTTTTGACCTTTTAAAAATTATTTGAAGGAATTTTTACCTATTTTTAATCTTAAAAAAATATTTTCAAAATAATAATATGATGTTTTCAAAACAGTTCTTGTTAAGCTTTTAAAGAAAACGTGAAAATAATATATGTTTTTTAAAATGCACGACATGTATAGTATTTCCCACTATCCTAACCGCTTAATTGTTTCAAGTTTCCCTTTAAAATTTTAAAAGTTATTTTCAAAAAAAAATGTTTAAAATTAATTTTCAAAGAAAATTATTTTCAATTTTTTAAAATGAAAAGGATATTTTCCTCAAAAATGTTTTTAAAGATCCTTTTTATTTCATAAAATATAACAACCCTTATTATTACTCCAACAGGTATATGTAATATTGATAGAATCCTTCTTCTTCATCAAGATTTATTATGAATATTTTGATCAAGGATATAATTGATATTCACTTCTTTGAATTATTTTTTGTATTCATTAACATCCCCTTTAGTTATTCACTTTCCAGTGACAATTCAACATTAAATTTCCATAAATATACACATTATTTATCATGAATATCATTATTTATTAAATCATTTTCCATTTTTATATATGGTTTTTACTTGGATATTTATTTTATTATCTATGGAAATATTGATAAATCAGTATTCTTCACTCAATATAGAAATTTGATAAGGCACATTGTTTATGAATTAAATCAATTATTCGTTATATGAGGAATTATTTGGATAAGTATGACACAATTTGGGGACCATTTAAAGTAACCCCCTTGATGAGTCATTAATATCATGGGATGAAATTACTTGGGAATAAACCCTTGAAATTTTGAAATGAATGAGTTTAAACTATCTTGAGGATGGATCTTGATAGTAGTGTGTTGTGAAAGGTCTTGAAAAAAATCAGATGGGTTCTTAACCAGTATGTTTTAAACCATTTGGATGATAAATCTTGATGGTAAAGGTATTTTGTTTCAGGAAAACCTAACTTCTAATAATTAAGCATTACCTTCATTCAGATTCATTTTTCATTATACATGATATTTTCAATATGATATTATCTATGGATAAATTTAATTATAATTTTATTGATTAAATGTCATGAATTTTCAATTACTTATCTTTCTATATTTATTATTAATTTTTGATTCATAATAGCTTCTAATGTACTTAACCCTTACTAATAATTTAAGATCACTCTTATTTTATTTCCTTTCCTTAGGATTCCATGAAGTTTATTATGACTGATATGTAGAGATATGCAATATTGAATAAAGTTATTGTTGATAAAAAAATTATGCTGTAATTTGTGTATTCAAATGTAATGTTAGACTCATGTATGTATTTGGTACACCAAGACTAATAAACTATTTGTTCCTTCAGGATTTTATTCCCTATAATCATGTCAATGTAATGGTAGTAGGCACTAGTTCCTAGCTTACTTGGGTATGGTCTCTATATTTGGTATCAAAGTAAGTACAATAGAAACCTTGGAAACTAGTTTTAGAAAAACATAGATTAGGGAATATATCCTTATGATATAATTTTAGGATTTGTATAGAAGAATGACAAAAAGTTTTAGTTATATAGATATTATAGGGTTTTTCATTTAAATACATCCTTGTTTGGATACAATATGTGGACATGGTTCTTGCATAGATGAACCTAGTGGTAATAACTATAAAAAATTCGCATTGGCCATTTCTCGAGCATAACCTGGTACATGACAATGATCCTTATTGCACACCTGGTTTGACACTATAGAGTGATATTCTTAGGATAATTCACATTTTATTTAAAAAACATTAAGAATTATTTGAATGGATAATGACAATTAATAACTTATGTTAAACCTTAGAACAAGGAATTAATTGTGTTGAAATGAAATGGATTATGTATTGAGATTCAGGAATTAAATTATAGATGTATTTTTACCAATGGTATTTAGGTTATAAGAAACATAAAGCATCTAAATATTATGATAAATTTTAGAATCACATTTTTCTTCATTAACTTAAGTGTTATAAAATCCATCATGGGTTTATGAGTTCAAGATTTATTATATGTTCAAATAATTAAACACTACTTTTTAGGTTTTATGTGACTGTAGTATACTAAGATTAAGGATATTTTTGGAAAAAAAATTGGGGATACAACCCATTGGTTTCGTATATATTTTATTAGAAACATTATTTGAGTAATAATGCCTTTAAATTTTATAGAAATAATTTTAAAGGCATTGATAAAATTTAGGGTTTATGTACAAATAAGATTATTATAATCTATGGTAAAAAAATAAGTTGTATTACAAACCATAGTAAAATGATTATTTAATGATTAACATTATTTCAATGATGTACATCATAATTTTTGGTAATTTTATATAAATTATATTAATATAGTTTAAAAAAATGAAAAACCACATGCAGGCTGACAAACTATCACATCTGGAAAGGTGGTGGGGCTTGAACCCATAACCAAAAGATGATAAGGGTTTCATGCCTTCAATCGTTCTATGTGATGTCCTAGTTTACAAATCATTTTTTAGTTAAAAATTCTGATTAATAAATATTAATTATGAACCAGTAGTATTCCTTTTGAAGTTTAGAGATTAATGTATTAAACACATTGTATTTGTAAAATATCTACTGACAGAAGAAAATACTTGACACTTTTATGAATCTTATGATCCTTTAAAAGTATATTTTAGCACTTCATGCATAAAAAATCATTTTTTGGATATTAATTTCTTAATGTAATGGATGAATTGGAAATTTATCAAAGTGAAAAAAAATAATAAAACTGTGTTTATGAAATAGAAACGTATCAATAATATTTCCCGAAACTCTTATATAGTAAAATAATTCCTAGGTTTTAGAAAAAATATTATTGAAACAAAAAATTTATCATATTAAATTCATATATGATAAGTCAAATTTTCCTTTAGATAATAAAATATTTATGGCTTTTAAGCCCTCAAATTTACATTGATCAATCACATTATTGTGATCAATAAACTCAATCGATCTCAAAAAATTTATACGATTTTTCTCTATGTCCAATATTCACTTTTCACCAATGTTCTCATATATAGAAACTCAGTTACATGTTATTTAATATGACCATTGTAATTAACTTCCTCTATTATTAAGATAATATTTTATTGAACCTTTTACAATGTTGTTTTTTTTTCAACAAGTTAATTTTATAATATCAAACTCCTGATTACTGAGATCAAGTTTAAATTGTTAGGATGTAATTTATTTAAGGTCGATAGAATGTAACAACCCAAAATTCATAAAGAATAAAATTTTATTCAATAGAGTGTATAACACACAACACAATGTGTATAACGGAATATAACATCCTGAGACATTAAAATATATTTACTATTTAAAATAAGTTCAATATTAGATATAGGTTTTAATATAATGACCTAGGATTTTCAAATGTAGATATAACACATTTTTAGATGAATATTCATTATATTACACAAACACATGCCCAAAGACCATAACAGTTTAGTGATTTTGGAAACTTAGAGCATGAAATTATATTTTAGTGAAATATCTTCAATTTTGTTCACAAATATCTTCCCATTTTGTACCCCTACTTAAATCCTTTATTCATAACCTGTGGAATGGAAATATAAGAAAAGGGTGATCTCAAATGCACAATAAGGTTAAACATGGAAGATATCAATTTATTATCTTATGAAAGAATAATATAATAAATAAGGGCATGTGATTATGATAATAACATAAAAATTTCATACCCAACATATCATGGATCATAAACACAAGTCCATTCATAAAACATTAACATTTCAGAATACATGATTCCTAATAATATGTATTCATCATAACTCAATCATGAACTATAAGTTCAAGTCATAAATGTTTATCGAATCATCATAAGGACATAAAATAGTTTCATATGTCAATGTTAACTACCAATACTATTGGATCAGGCCTTATCGCATGTTTCCCCTAACATTTCAAGCACATCATCTTGTTTCTCATCACGGATCTAGCACATCGACTTATTTCCCATCACAGATCATGCACATAGACTTGTTTTCCCTAACTTCCTCATGAGATATAATTCATAACCCAATCCATTGGAGGTAGATATAGGTATCAAATATCACTTAATGAAAACTATACATATGTGCACTACTATACTATAAATCATTCATCACATCAGAACCCGTATAAAGAAATGATTTTCATAACCACTTCATCATAACATTAATAATGGAAAAGAAATAGGTTACCTATATATAATTTTATCATAAACATAAACCATTAATATAATGAATAATAATTTCATAGTTGGTTAATATCCCTAGTAAATCATAATTAACATCAATAAAATTTATCTTAGATAAAAAAATGATTTTAGAAATATCGCTTGAAATAATTTTTGAGGAAAATATTTCTTCCATTATAAAATGATTTTTTTAAGAGAAGAGTACTTATAAAGGAATAAATTTTCTTTGAAATAATGTTGTAATATTATAAAGAAATATTTAAAACATTAATTTTTCATGAAGGAAGGAAAATATTCTCATACCATATAATATAAAGACATTCCTTCTGTATTTTCATCGAAAAATTCATAAAGATCCTTGTTTAGAAAATAACTAAAATATTATTTTCAAACTATTTAATAAAATTTAAAATATAGGTAAAAATAAATTTAAATATTCATTGTATAATAGTAAAAAACTTTTTTAATTTTTTTATAAAACATGTATGTGGAAGATAAATATTCCCTAATGGAGTTTTAAAATGAAACAATCTCAAATATTGATGAGATTGTGAAATAATTTGTAACCACTTTATAATCAGCTGAATCTTATGCCCCATGAAAGAATGAGAATTATATGGATATGAAAATAACATAATCAATAGTATAATACTCATAAAATATATTCATGGTCATTATATACACCACGCATGAGAAATAATTAGTGTATAAGGCATGGGTCCTGATGAAATAAAAGTGAGACAAAGATCTCTTACCTTAAGTCTTGACATCCTTCGTATATGTTCAAACATACTGTATAATAAATATAAGTTTATTATATATATACCACATATACATATTCATATATATAATACAATATATTATTTACTTATGACTTTATATTACTCTCTTATTAACAATCCCATGTTAAAGTTATGTTTCAGGTAAAAACTGATTGGTTTTCCGTACATGTTTTGACTTATTATTGTTGGTTCTCTTATACAGATCATGATTAAATATAATATCAAAAATTATAACCATGATTTAAATATCATATATATATTCATTATATTTATTCATAGTTATTCATAAATTTTATAAGTAGAAAGTAAAATACACTGTTCATGGAGATGGTAGGTCGTACGTACGCATGAATACAGTTTTCATTTTCTTTTCATATTAAAAGAAAGAAAATTATATGATATGTTATCATTAAAGAATAATTTTTATGTTATATACATAATATACATTCATAAAATTTAACATTATTACCATACATGTGAAATATAGATTAAAAATTAATCATGTTGCATCGTGGAGATGGTAAGTCATAAGTACGCACGATCGACATTATCATTTTTTAAAAGATTAGATGTTAAAAAGGTAGATATGATATTATAAATACATATATATAATTATTTAATAAATATAATATATAAATATTAAATCCATCATAATTACCAATCATAAAATTTGGTGATGGAAAAGGAATCATATCGTTATTTCGAGATGGTAAGTCGTATGTACACACGAGCGATACTTTCACTTCCTGCTCGACATGAAAGGGGATGTATAATGGTTTGTTCATAACCATAATAAAATTTCAGAACATTGAAGATTATGAATTTATTATTTTATGATATATACATCATATATATAGTATTTATAGAAAATTATAAAGATAGAGTGATCAGTTAGAGTGATTACCTCTTATTCAAAACGTCTCCTTTAGACCTCCTCGAAAGGACTCTATAGTTGGTCCTTTGGGAATAACAGAACCTCTAGAATGTTTATAGGGAAGTTTAGAAGATAATTTGGCATATTTTGTTGTTCTAGAAGACTTAAAGTGGTGAAATTTTATGAGGTATGAGGTGTCCTTTTATAATGAAGGTGAGGGGTAATTTTTGAATTCTCAAAAGATTAAATTATAATAAATTAAATCTTAATCCAAATACCTCCAAATGGAAAGTAATTATATGATAATGTGGTATAGGGTGGTAATAACATCAACCAATATATTTTATATATTTTTTTTTGTAATTTTAAACCTTATCTTTTTTATTAACCCTTATTTAACCAATTTTAATTTTAACTATGGTAACAACATTATCAATATTAAAACGAAAATATTTTTACTTATAAAGGTTAAATTGAACTTTAAATGATACTTTTATGATATTTTAGACCATAATTTATCTAATTTTTTACTTATTTAGTATTTTATGATTTTTAACTAATCAAATAAAACATTATTTTCATAAAATATCTGTAGTGTCAATTTTGACACTATTTATTACATTGACATTAAGAAAATCAATAAAACAAGATAAATTCAAAAAAATCATTTAATACACCACTAATATGTAATAGTATCCTGTAAAATTTGTGTATCACCTTATGTAATTAAAATTATATTTATTTTTATATTTTTAATATCACTTAATTGGGAGTTTTATTAATTAAATAATTATTGCATCATCATTGTGTGATTATTTATGATAATTATATATTCACTAAAAATTAAAATAAATTTACATGATGTAGATAAAATTTTAATTTTCATAATAATATATATAGTTGATCATGTCTTCTATTTATCCCCATATTAAAAATATTGTACTTATTAAAAGTAAGAGTGTGACATTTTGACACACTCTTTGATTTTAATAATATCAAATTCATTTTCATGGATAAGTATCCATTAAATTATTCAATTCAAAACATTATGTGTTATGGTTTTGATTAAATTCATATAATAACATTTGTTCAAGTGTTAGGGTAATTTTATAACATTTATAATATTATTTTTACACTTAATTTCCTATTTTACCCTTAACTATGGTAATAAAAATTACTAAAATTACTATTAACAGTGTAAAAAAATAAAAAGGGACCTATTTACTACATTTGGAACTTATAATTACAATTATTGGATAAAATTTTTAAAATTAAAAATACATAAATGGATAAAATTAATTTATAATTAATCCCATAGACAGGTTGAGAAAATGAGTTTTTAAAGTGAAAACGTTCAAAAGATTGAAATGTTTTTATATCCAAATTCATTGTGAAATTTATTCCAATGACCTAAATTGAATTAAATGATATAATATTGATATAATTATAATTTAAAACCAATCAAATATAAAATTTATCTCTATGAATTATTTATATGAAAAAGTTGTATTCTGTTAAAATTCAGTATTTATCATTATTCATCAAAACCTGAAACATGTCACAAAACACCAAAATTTCACCCAAAGTAAATTTTTAAATTAATATTTCAAAAATAAATTTTATTTTTTCAAATAAGATTTATCAAATTGTCAAAAATTAGATTTAAAATGGGTTTTCCAATAAAAGGCTGTAAATTTATCCTTTTTAAAAATACATATTTTTATTCATAAAATTGGATTCATTCCTATCAAATCTATTGGATGAGTTTCAAAAATATTAATAGAATATGTAATGTAAAAATTTCATTAAAAAAAGCATAAATAGTGGTTTTTTTAATTTATTGATATAAAATGGTGTTTGTACATAGAAAAATATTTTGTTTAGAAGAGGAATTTATTTATTTTCAAAAATATATTAATTTAATTTCAAGCTAATTTATTACCAAAGGATTAAAATTATATTTTCATAATTTTATTAACGTTATCTATAATTTCCATTACAATAGATTTGTGTTAACTATAATAATATTATAATAACATTAATAGTTCAATGTAGTTTGGTAAAACTAGGTATTGTGTATAATGAAATCTATCAGAATAATACGACATTGTGTATAACAAAAGCCATAAATAGTGTTTCATGTACTAGAAGTTAATCAAGTGTTGTGTATAGCGTAACCTGGGTTTAGTGTTGCATGAAATTCAAGAATATTTTGGTGCTTTCATATAAAATAATCAATTTTTAGTGTTGTGTGAAATAAAAAATATCAAAAATATTAAATTAATTCAAAATAAATATTTCACAAAATCTCAAGGTGTTACATTCTACCACCCTTAAATGAATTATTCCCTAAAATTTTGTCTATTTTATCAAAGTTTTAATACTTGAAAGTTTATTTCATAAAACCACAAATCAAAAAAATAAATATTAAAACTCCACTTAAGAAGGAAATGTTTGAAATATAAAATTTACCAAAAGTATCTCATAACTAGGATTCCACATAAGACAAAATAGGTGGAATGTAAAAACATGGACATGGAAGAGAAAACTAACTATAAAATTTTAATATAGAGTGATAGAAAACATGGTTAGGATAAAGTTAACAATCATAAATCCATGACCCAAAATAGGACAATATTTAATTTAAAGACCCTTTTTCCTAGAGTTGAAGAATTTTCATACTTACCTGGCTTCAGGACAACCTCACCCATTGTTATTCCTTGAGAAAATTCCACTTAATCTCTTATTCTGAGAAATGAAGGTGATTTTTTCACTCCTAAAACATTAGTAAACATGAGATCCATAAATAGAATGATAGGTCATTATATATTCCTTTATCATAACAAAACATTTAGCACATGTTATCAAATATGCATAAATTCCCATATGATGATATAATACATTAATATCTAAAACATCATTCAAAGTTTTATATAAACCATTTCATGAATGGTTAACCTTGTAACCCCGTCGAAAGGTGAAAGTATAAAAATTTATAAATAAGGTCACTAAATTTATCAAAATCAACTAAACATTGATCCCACATATATCATAAAGTATCTCTTTTTTTTCATATACAAAACTTGTGAATACCTTCATCATTTATTTTATTAAAACATGGTAATTACCATAAATAATTATTTAAAACATGAATTATTTATTATTCAAAATATTATTAGTTATATTCCTTAAGTCCAAAAAAGTTGTAAAGTCTATCTGTGATTGTATAAACCACTTTTTCAATAAATTCTTAATTAGTTACAAGGTAATCAATACCTACCAATTTACTTATTTATATATTTATCCAAACATAATTATATTAACACCAGGAACATATTAAGGGTTATATTTCCCTTAATCATGTGTTTCCCATGAATATCACCTTTCTATCAAATCACTTTTCTAGTCCACCAAACCATTCAACATATTATAGTAAATCCTTAGTGAAAAACATAAATTGAACAATCCTTGTAAATTTAAAAATTAATAAAACATGATTCTTGGATACAAATACATAAATAATTTGATTATTTGACTTAATCCTTAATCCATTAACAAGTATACCTTAGCCAATTTCTAAATACCTCTTTCCTTTTACATTTCACATGTACTCTCATCCTCAGTAGTAATATAAACATTAGTTGCACCACCTTTTTTATTACCTTTATTAGCTTTCCACTATGACCATTGATTTTCATAATGCCCCTTATTTCTACATTTAAATCATTAATCAATTGATAATACCTTAGGGATTCCAACACTCATAGTCATTTCATTTACTGAACTTTTAATTTTCCATTTTTAGTTACTTTGTTTCCTTTTCCATAGTCAAAACATCTTCTTGTTCCTCTAATACATATATTTGGTTGTTTCTTCCCACATTCTTGACATAACGGAAACTGAATCTTCTTTCATCCATGGAATCCATTACCATAATTCTAAGTAAACTATTTCCTTCTCTTCCTAGGAGATTCTGAGAGTTGGTTATGATACTCATTGTTAATCATGTTTTTTGAAAACTGATTAAACATGATCACAACTTCCCTCACTCTAGTGATCATCCCATTTTATTTCTCGTCATTAAATTATTCATCACAGTCAATATTAAACCAGTTCCTTATGGTTCCCTCCACTAACTAAAACTAAATATCATAGCATGGGAAAATCATAGTGGAAAAAATATATCTATGAAAAAACACATATAGGAATCCTAAATTGCGACACCTTCTTTAATCCATGACACCTTAGGTTTATCATTAGATAAATACCAAGACATATACCTAGAAATATCCTTAGGGATATCACTAAATGTTTCTTATATGAGTTTCCAAAATTTTAATAGAACTTTTTTATGATACAAACTATAACAACCCAGGATTTTCAAACATGGATATTAAATCTTTTTAGATGAATACTCATTATATTACACTAACAAATGTCTGAATAACACAATAGTTTATTTCCTTTGGAAACTTCAGACACCATATTATAGTCTATTAAAATATCATCAATTTTTTCCACAAAGATCTTACCCCTTATTACCCCTACTTAAATACTTTCATTCATAAACTATGGAAATAAAACATAAGAAAATGGTGAGTTCAGATGATCAGTAAGGTTAAACATGGAATATATAAATTTATTATCTTATGAAATCATAATATAAGAAATATGGTTATTTTATCATGATTATAACGTAAAAATTTTATAACCAACCTTTCATGAATTATAATCATGGGTCATGTCATAAAATATTAATAGTTTAGAAGACATAGATCAATAGAATAAAACTTCATTATAAATCAATCATGAACCATAAGTTAAAATTATAAATGTATTTTCAGTATACAAAACCATTTAATATGTAAAGTTTAAATGAAAAGACACTCATATTTGGCCTTATCACTTGCTTCCTCTAATAGATCAAGCACATCAACTTTTTTACCATCATAGATCAAGAACATCAACTTATTTCCCACCACAGATCATGCACAAAAACTTGTTTCCCCCAACTATATCATGAGATATAATTAAATACCAAATTCATTAGAGGTATACATAGGCGCAAACCATAACTTAATTAAAACTATAAATATGTGTACCATAGGACCATAAATCATTCATTCCATCTAAACCCATATAAATAAATGAGTTTCACAAACACATCATCATAACATAACTCGTGGAAAAGGAATAGGTTCCACAAATATCATTCCATCATAAACATAAACTATTTATAGAAAGAATAAAAATGGTATAATTGGTTTATATACCCATTAAATAATAATTAACATCAATATAAGTCATCTTAGATGAAAAAAATGATTTTTTAAACAACACTTGAAATAATTCTTGTGGAAAATATCATTACCATTATGAAATCATTTTTCTAAGAGCCATAAAATAATAAAGAAATATGTTTTATTTGAAAAAACTATGTAATATTATAAATTAATCTTCAAATAATTAATTTTTCATTATAATGGGAAAAAACTCTCATGCCATATATGTTAAAAAACATTCTTACCATGTTTTTGTTGAAAAAGTCATAAAGTCCCATGTTTTGAAAATGAAAAAAAAATTATTTTCAAAGCATTTCATAAAAATTAAAATATAGGTAAAACTAAATTTAAATATTCATAGGATAATAAAAAAAACTTTTCAAAAATATTTTTAGAAAACATGGATGTGTAAGATAAATATTCCCCAATGGTGATTTAAAACAAAACAATCCCAAATATTGGTGAGATTGTGAAATAATCCCTTATCACTTTATAATCAGTTGAATAGTATGCCTCATTAATAAAATAAAATAATATAGATATAAAAATAGACCATAATATTTAGGATAAGTCTCATAAAATACATTCCTTGGAAGTATATACACCACAAAAAAAGAAACAGGAAGTGTATAAGGCATGTATCCTAGAAAAATAAAAGTGAGACAAAAATCCCTTACCTTAAGTCTTGACTTCCTCCATATAAATTATAAAATCTTATATAATAAATATAATTTTATTATAAATATAACACATAAACATATTCATATATATAATACCATATATTATTTACTTACGACTTCATGTTACTCACTTATTAACAATTCCATGTTAAAGTTATGTTTCGAGTAAAACCCTCTTTGTTTTTCGTATATGTTTTGACTTTTTATCCTTGGTCCTCTTTCATAGATCACGATTTGATAATATTTAGAATTATAAATATGATATAAATATCATATATTTTATTAGTGTATATGTATTTATATTGATTCATAAAATTTATAGTTATAAAATTAAATACATTTGTTCATAGAGACAGTAGGTCGTATGTATGCATGAAAATTGTTTTCTTTTTATTGTTATATTAAAAGAAAGAAATATATATGATATATTATCATTCTAGAATATTTTTTTGTTATTTATATCATATATATTAATAAAATTCATCCTTATTACCATCCATTTTAAATATATATGAAAACCAAATCACATTGTATCGTGGAGATGTTAAATAATATGTACGCACGAGCGATGTTATCATTTCCCAAAATATTAGATGATAAAAATTTAGATATGATATTATAATTGAATAAGTATAACTATGTAATAAATTTCATATATAAATATTAAAATCATCATATTTCCCAATCATAAAATATAGTTATTTAAAATTAATTGTATCACTACATGGAGACGGTAATCCGTACATACGCATGAGCGATACTTTCACTTCTTATTCTATGAGAAAGGGGTTTTATAATGGTGTGTTAATAATAATAATAATAATAATTAATAATATTTATGTTTCTGAAGTTATTATTTTATTATATATATATATATATATATCATATATTTAAAGGAGGTATATAATAGTAGAAAAAGAGAGTGATTGGTTATAACGATTACCTCTTCTTCGAAACATCTCCTTTAGATCTCCTCTAAAGGGAAATAGAGCTAGTCCTTTAGGAATAAAAAAGCTTCTAGAATGTAGATATAGAAGTTTAGAATATAATTTGGTAGATTTTTTTTGATATATAAGACTCAAATTAGTGAAATGGGGTGAGGGAGGAGGTGTCCTTTTATAATGTAGGTGAGGGGCACTTTTGGAATTTCTCAAAAGATTTAATTATAATAAATAAAATCTCAATCTGAATACCTAAAAATGGAATGTAATTAGAAGATAATTTGGGATAGTATATTAATACCATCAACGAATATATTTTATATATGTTTTGTTTTTAATTTTAAACCTTATATTTTTTATTAACCCTTAGTTAACCAATTTTAATTTTAACTACGATAACAAACTTATCAATATTAAAAGGTATATATTTTTACTTATAAGGTGTAAATTGAACCATAAATGGTCCATTTATAATATATATGACCATAATTTTTAACATTTTGTCCTTATTTATGATTTATATGCTTTTTAACTAATTCAATTAGATATTATTTTCATAAAATATCATTAGTGTCAATTTTGACACTATTCATTACATTGACTTTAAGAAAATAAATACAGAAATCTAAATATGGATAAATAAATTTAATACAACCATATTATCTCATATTAACCTATAAAATTATTGTTTCACCTTAATTAATTAAAATTATAATTAATTAAATATTTTTTTAATATAAATTAGTTGAGAGTTTCATTAGTTGAATAATTATTGCATCATTATTGTGTAACTATTTATGATATTTATTTATTCACTAAAAATTAGAAATAAAATTTCATGATGTAGATAAACTTTTTATATTTTATAATAATATATATATTCTAGAATATATTCTATTTAACCCCATATTAAAAATATTATACTTATTAAAAGTAAGTGTGTGACATTTTGTCACTCTTTTTTATTTTAAAAAATATCCAATTCATTTTCATGGAAAAGTGTCCATTAAATTATTAAATTTCAAAAATTATGTGTTAAGGGTTGAATTAAATTCATATAGTAACATTTGGTAATTTTATATGATAATTTTATAATATTTATAATATTAGTTTTACCGTTAATTATATGTTTTACCCTTAACTATGGTAATAAAAATTACAAAAGCTACTATTCATATTGTCCAAAAATAAAATAGACCAATTTAATAAATTTTAACCTTATGATGAAAATTATGGAATCAATTTTTAAAAATTCAAAACAAAGATATTAATAAAATTAATTTAAAATTAATCTCATAGACGGGTTGAGAAAACATGTTTTTAAAGTGAAAACATTCAAAATATTGGAATGTTTTTATGTCCAAATTCAATGTGAAATTGATTCTCATTACATAAATTTTGTTAAATGATATAAAATTTAAATAATTATAATTTAAATTAAATCAAATATATAATTTAATACTATAAATTATATATATTAAAAAATCATTTCCATTAAAATTCAGTATTTTCAATATTCATCAAAACATGAAACTTCTCAGAAAAATACCAAAATTTTACCCAAAGTAAATTTTTACAATAATATTTCAAATGTGAATTTTATTTTTTCATATAAAAAATATAAAATTTCCAAAAAAATATATTTAAAATGGGTTCACCTTTGAAAGGGGGTAAAACTACCCTTTTGAAAAATACATCTTTTTATTCATAAAATTAGATTTATTCATACTAAATCTATTATATGAGTGTCAAAAAGTTTGATTGAATATGTAATATATAAATTTTATTAAAAAAATCATCAATAGTATTTTTTAATTTATTGATATAAAATGGTTTTTGTAGATATAAAAATATTTTTCTTAGAAAATGAATTTCTATATTTTCCAATAGATCTTAATTTAATTTCTAGATAATTGATAACCAATGAATTAAAATAATGTTTTAATAATTTAATTAATATTGTTTTTAATTTACATTACAATGGTTAGGTGGTACCTATAATAATATTATAATAATATTAATAGTACATTGTAGTTTGGTAAAACTAAGCCTCATGTGTAACACAAGCTATCAAAAGAATTTAGCATTGTGTGTAACATAAGAAAAACATAGTTTTTCAGGTACTAAAAGTTAATCTAAGTGTTTTTTGTAGTGAAACCATGACATGGTGTGGTTTATAATACAATAATAACTTGGAACTTTCATATAACACAAGTTATATTATGTGTTGCATGAAATAAAATATATTTAAAAGATTAAATTAATTCAAAACAATATTACACAAAATATCGGGTTGTTACATTATACCCCCCTTAAAATGAATTTTACCCTAAAATTTTATCTTTTATCAAAGGTTTAATACTTGAAATTTCCTTTCATAGAAACCCACATCAAAAAAATGAATACAAAATCTCCCATTAAAAAGGAAAAGTTATAAATATAAGGATTACCCAAAGTAACTCATAAATGGGTTTCCACATAATAGAACATAGGTGGCTAGTAAAAAAATAGACAAAGAAGAGAAGAATAACTATCAAGTTATGACAGAGAGTTATATAAAGCATGGTTGGGAAAAATTTAACCATCATAAGGCAATAATACAAAGAGGATTTAAAAAGGTCATTGATATCATAAAAAATGAGGATAATAGGATAATATTTTATTTGAAGACCCTTCTTCCTAATGTTGAATAATTTTAATGATAATATAGACTTAATTGATTTAACAAAAACATTACCCTTTGTTTTGGCTTGATCAATTTACATTTTAACCCTTATTCCAAGAAACGAAGGTGAATGTTTTATTCCTTAAACATCATCAAATCATGTGATCTATAAGTAGAATGATAGGTCATGCCATCTATCTTTTTCACAACAAAGAGGTTTGCATAAGTTATCCTATATCTAAAAATACTTATATTAAGAGATAATACTTTAATATCTGAAACCTTATTCAAAGTTTAACATAAACTATTTCACAAATGGTTAACCTTATAACCCTACCAAAATATGAAAGTCCAAAATTTATAAAGAATGTCACTAAATTTCTCAAAATCAACTTAAAATCAATCCCCTTCATATCATAAATTATGTCTTGTTTATCACATTCCAATCATGTGAATACCTTCATATTTTAATTTCTTAAAACATGGTAATTACAAAACTACTTATTTAAAACATTCATTCTTTTTTACTCCAAATATTATTGGATATATTCTTTAAGTCCAAAAAATTCATAAAATCCATCCATGACTATATATACCACTTTGTAACAACTACTTATTAATTTCCAAGGTAATAAATACCTTCCAATTTACTTATTCATATCTTTATCCAAACATCATTTTCTTAACATCTAGAATATATTAGGGGTTATCTTTCCCTTAATCATGTGTTTACCATGATTATCACCTTTATATTAAATCACTTTTCTAGTCCATCAGAACCATTCAACATATTCTTCTATATACACAAATAAAAACATAAATTGAATGATACTCATATATTTTGAAATTCATAGAACATAATTCTTGAATCCAAATACATAAATAATTCAATAATTTATCTTTATCCTGAAGACATTAACAAGTTTATCTTATCTTATTACTTAATACCTAAATCCTTTCACATTTCACTTGTAGTCTCATCTTCATCAGTAATATAACCATTACTTGTTCCAACTTGGTTATTATCTTTGTAATCTTTCCAATTAGGACATTAATTTTTATAATTCCCATTTTTTCGCATTTAAAGCATTAATAAATTGATAGCACCTTAGGGAGGCCAATATTCCCATTCATTTCATTATATAAACTTTTAATTTTCCATTTGAAGTTACTTTCTTTCTATCCTTAAAAAAATATTCTCATTCTTCTAAGACGTCAATTTGGGTGATTCTTCCCACATTCCTAATATAAATAAAACTACATCTTCTTTCCTTCATGGTATCCATTAACAAAATTCTCAAAAAAACTCTTTTCTTCTCTTCCAGGGTGAGTTTGAGATTTTGGTAAGGTATACATTGTTAATCATGTTTCATGAAAATGGATTAGGGATTATCAAAATGTACTTCACTCAATTGATCATCCCATCTGAGTACTCATTAGAATTTTTTTCACATTCAACGTTAATATAGATATATCTAGTTCCCACAAATGACTAAAATAAGAAATCATTGAGTGAGAAACACTTGTCATAGAGAAAACCCACATAACTATGAAAAATCACTTATATGATGTCTAAATTGTGAAACCTTCTTTAATAAATGACACCTTATGCTTATCCTTAGGTACATCCCTTGATATATACTTAGAAATATCCATGTGGATATCAATAAATATTTCTCATCCGAGTTTCCAAAGTTTACTAAACCATTTCTTTGCTACTAACTATAATGATCCAGGATTTTCAAACATGGATATTACATCTTTTTATATGAATATTCATTATATTAAACAAACCCATGCCTAAGGAATGTAATAGTTTAATGCCTTTGGAAACTTAGAATGCAGACTTCCAGTCTGGTGAAAGATCCTTAATGTTTTTCAAAAATATGTTCCCCTTTTGTACCCCTGATAAAATCTTTTCTTCATAAAATTTTGAAATTAAACATAATAAAATGGTTATCTTAGATGATCAGTAAGGTTAAACATGGAAGATAACAATTTATTAAATTAAAAAAGTATAAGATAATAAATATTGGTATGTGATCATGATAATAACATAAAAAGTTCATACCCAACCTATCATGGATCATAAATAGGAGTTCAAGAATAAAACATTAAAATTTCATAAGAAATGAATCATGAGAATAATACTTCATCATAACTCAATCATGGACTATAAGTTTAAGTCATAAATGTTTGTGGTTTAATCATAATTATATAAAACCATTTCATAAGTCATGGTTAACTACTAAGACTCTGGGATCAGGCCTTATCACCTATTTCTCCTAATGGATCATGCACATCGACTTAGTTACCATCATAGATCAAGCACATAAACTTATTTTCAATCAGGGATCAAGAAGACATACTTGTTTACCATAACTATATCATAAGAAAAAATTAATTACCCAATAAATTATAGGGTGATATAGGTCCCACCCATCACTTAATAAAAATTATAAATATTTTTGTCACAGGACTATAAATCATTAATCACATCAAAATCTATATAAATAAATTTGTTTCATAAAAACTTCATCATAAAATAACTTATGGAAAAGAAATAGGTTCCATAAATATCACTCCATCATAAACATGAACCATTTTGAGAAAGAATAATAAGGTTATACTTGGGTCATATCCCTAGTAAATCATAAGTAACATAAATATAATCCATCTTAGATAAATGAAATTTATTTTTAAAATATCAATTTAAATATTTCTTGAGGAAAATATCCTTTCATTTATGAAATCATTTTTTAAGATTTGCATAATTATAAAGGAAGACATTTTATTTGAAAATAACCTTGCAATATTGTAAGGTAATATTCATATCATTATAGTGTCATGATGATGGTAAAATCCTCTCATTTCTTATAAATTAAAAAATATTCCTTCTGTATTTTTGTTAAAAAATTCATAAAGTGCTTTGTTTAGAAAATGAAAAAATATTATTTGCCCACTATTTTGTAAAAAGTAAAATATAAGTAAAAATAGATTTAAATATTTGTAAGAGAATAGTAAAACCCCTTTCAATTTTTTATAGAAATCATATATTTGTAAGATAAATATCACCTAATAGAAATTTAAAATGAAACAATCCTGAATATTGATGAGATTGTGAAATAATCTCTTACCACTTTATAATCAATTGAATCATATGCCCCATGAAAGAAATAAAAGTATATAGATATTAAAATACCATAATATTATGGATGAGACTTGAAAAATACATTCATGGGAAGTTGTTTCGACCCGAGGAGGGTGTTTAGGGTGATGAAAAATGGTCTAATGAGGATCCTCACAAATCCCTTATTGTAGAGGCAGTCTCACATCAAGTTAACCATTTATTTTATTTTGACCCATTATATGTCATTATACTTTAAAGAATAATTGGATTAACCCCATGGGTACTGAGCTATTAATCCCTTCTGTATTGAGAATGAGGTGCCACAGTCAAATGGTCCCTCTGGGTGATTTCATGGGGTCATGTACTTGTGTAATCAGCCCTATTAAGATATAATTTCCTCAGATGATCTCTAATGGATTTTTTCGTGGAGATAGAAACACCCAACAGTCTTGATATCCATGATTCATGGATCTGCTTTCCAAAGGTAGGTGTTCATTGGATTATTATTTGGCCAACGACACTTAAGAACTCCATTGGTCGAGAGGATGGGAATTCGGGCTCACCGCACCCTTGGGGGGGGGGGTTATTGCCTATTTCGGGACTCTCTTATAGATTTAAGTCATGTTTATACATTCTTGAATCCTTGGTTCATTCCCAAAAAGTGTTTCCACAGGCTACCCCTAGTTTACAGGATCGTCATAGTCATACATGAATTTGATTCTATGAAGGTAATGCTGACTCAAACCATACAATAAGAAAATTTGGAGTTTATCTTCATCTAGGGGGGTGGAAGGTAACTTGATATTGGGATTGGACCCATAATATGGGTTTCCTACGTATCCTTGAGAGAGGAATCACAACCCACGTAGTTCAGATGAGCTAGGGCTTACACATGGAATCTGCCCATATAGGGGGGCATTTTTGGGTGTACCATCTTGGAAGGGAACTATTTTTATCTTGGGCCTTCAAGAAGGCATCCTATGTATCTTGGTTTGAATAGTAATATTATTTCTCATAGTTCAGAACTATGTAGATGTTGTAATCACCAAAAATATCTAAGACCATCTGAGTCATGCTCGGTTTGAGAAACAAGAGAATGTGGGAGATCTA
Source organism: Viscum album (assembly GCA_963277665.1). Classification (NCBI taxonomy): domain Eukaryota; kingdom Viridiplantae; phylum Streptophyta; class Magnoliopsida; order Santalales; family Viscaceae; genus Viscum; species Viscum album. Next base: position 1,402,622,369 of record OY728133.1, on the reverse strand, counting down.
ACCAACAACACACATCATCTACTACTGATGGGAGAGGGTTGGACTATGGTGGAAGAGGCTAGGGAGATCATGGGTGAGGGCATGGAGTGATGAACCTTTTAATGTGGAATGACATTAAAGTTTATGCGGCTCGACCTTCAGAAGATTGGGGACTTACCTCAGTGGGAGTGCCCTAGAACATGTTCTGCGAAAGAGGAGGAGTGTGAACTTGTTAATACCACTTTGTGTATAAGGTTGTATTTTTTTGTCAATAGTTTTCAATGAAGATCAAAATTAATTAGATCAAGAAGTACTCCAAAGAAATGGAGGAATGGAAATTCATATGATTGTTGTACTGATCATAAGTTCAAAGAACTTGTGTCAAAGGTAACACATTGTTTGCAACAGTGAAGAATGGTGAGGTATAATCCATCTGATTATGATTAAATAAGAATAGTGATTTTATGAAGACCATGCAATTCTTCATGATTGCATGAGAACCATGCAAGAGACTTCTTGAAGAATATAATCATATGATTTGCATGAAGTAGAGAGTGACGGTTGAAGAAGAAGACAATGTGCAAGGGATTGGAATTCTAATATGGCCATGCACTTCACATTGTATCAAAATATGATGATGCTAAAACTGATCTATCAAAGGATATATATCACGATAGTGGAGTTTGTGATGAAAGAGGAAGAGTTTCTAAATAAGGAAAATCATAGAAAAGAATCATTTTTGAGGTGATTGTGATTGTTGACAAAGCAAACAATGACATACAAATTTGTTGACAAAGGGGATATCATGGTGGCATATCGAGTTAAAGGGATGTGGTTAATGATCCATGTTTGATTCAAGAACATAGACAAAGGAATGGATGATCTGTAGGCGATACAGAAAGATCAGATAGAAGGTGGTTCCATTTTCCAGTGTGCCAAATTTTTGGGCCTCAAAATTGACAAATGGAGAAAAGTTTTTTTGGAAAATGGACTTGCGTTCCAAGGTCTTTGAGGCTTAGAAACTTGCATGTCATATGTTTTTCAAGATCAAAGCACCAAAATATGGAAAATGGATAAGGTTTGTGAAATTTTTTTAGTTAGTCACGCAAGTGATTTGTGCGGCAGGAGACTTGCGCGCTGAAGGGAGACTTGTGCACCGTCGCACAGGGTGTTCAAATGCCTATAAATATAGGTCTAACCATCCTTATTAGGCATCAGCTCAACACTTAGAGAAAATCAGAGCTCCTGTCACATAGGTATGGTGGTCGCGCAAGTGGTATGTGGTCGCGCAAGTATAAGTTGTGCGCCATTTGTTTGTTGCACGCCCAAGGCGATTCAAGAGAGAAAGGAAGGAAGTCATCCAAGTTTGGAGTTGGAGAAGGCAGTGTCGTGCAAGTGGTTTTGTGATAATTGCATGCCAGATTTTGAAGTTGCACGCCAATTGTTAGTTGTGCACCAAAATCGTTTTGGACGTAAAAGGATGTGAGTCGCGCAAGTTTGAAGTTGAAGAAGTGAGTGTCACACAAGTTGTTGAGGTGAACTTGCATGACAGTTTGGACTTGCGTGCCGAGACTTGCACTTCATCCTGAAACTTGCGCACTGGGTTTGGGGAAGAGTTTCAGGTGTTGTTAAAGTACGCCTGTATTTTTGGAGCTGCACGAAAGCTGGAAGATTGCATGATACCATCAGTGCAAAGTGAGATTTTTCTACAGGTGAGAGTTGGACTCCAACAGAGAATCTACATACAACAGAGGATGCATTATTTTTCAATGATGAAGAGACCTTCACGTCTATAAAATTAGTGGGACTTCACCAAATGTAGTGAGCCAGGGGGAGTCAACGGGAGTGACCCAGGGGATGCAATGAGTTATTCCCGAACCTTTGTAAAGGCAGTGATCCTGGGGCAGAGTGACTATGCCCGAACCATTGTAATCCACAAATAGTAAAGAATAGTGGAATTTTGTACGACCGACAACTTGTTGGTGTATGCTCCTTGGACGTAGCCCTTAGTGGTGAACCAAGTAAAAAGTGGTGTGTCATATCTTTGAATGTGAATTTTTTATTTGTTCTCATATCCATCATATAGGTTAAACTAGTTCCTACCAACGTGGGAACAAGATATGTCAGTTTAAAAGAAAAATTTGACACCCTGATTCACCCATCCCCTCTCAGGGTGTCCTGGGGTCCTACAAGTGGTATCAGAGGCATGTTCACATATGTTGGATACTCCACAGTAATTCTATTCAGAACATTATTTGAGTTCCTTTCCTAAAGTCAGTAATGAAGTGCAGTCTTGATGAAGATTAATTCATTTCTAAGCAGAAGCCTACATCCAGAAATAACAATACAAATAGGAAAAAGAAATAGAAGATGCAGTTGAAGAAGTCCCTCATATCCAAAGAAGATACAGTGTCTGGTTCTCCATGCCCTTCCAATAATGAAGAAATATCAGGCTTGGAAAGTATCGAGCAGGTGGATCATGATTCTACCATAGGAATGGAGGACACTTCTATCTCAAGTGATCAGGATAAATTAATAAGCTATCTGTGTGATATTCCTGATGGAAGAGTTTCTCTTTTTTTTAGAATATTTCAATGCATGTAGGTTGAGATTAACCGATTAAAAAGGGTAGCTAATAATGTGGAAAATTGATTGGAAATAAAAGTTCTAGAATTCTTAAATCTCACCAAAAATATTAAAGTCTTTGAAGAAAAATAGAGATTCAATAAGACTCTAAATGAAAAAATCCACGCGCTTGAAGCTGAGCTGAAAAAGATCACTGATGTTGAGATTTTTTATTTAGAAGAAAATTCCAAGAGATTCAAGGAACTTAAATCTTTGTTACAAAACAAATTTAAGATTCATGAAGATGAGGTTGAAATATTGAATAAGACTTGTGAAGAAAATATTATCATGATTGAATATCAGAATATCATCCCCAATATTGAAGGTAAAAAATTGGAAACCCGATTGAAAAATCTTGAGAAGACACATACTCACTAGAATATTCTACTATCAAAAGACCTCCGACATGTGATAAGAAGATCATTACTTCACTCATTTATCTATCACAAGCAACTATCAAAGTGAAGGTACCGTCCATAAAAACCTATACTATTGTTTCTAAATATGTTCCTTTAAAAAGTGAAGGTTGGAAGAAAAATTCTAAGCAAGTATGGATGAGGAAATATGAGGATAATAAATCTACCACTATGTCTATGTTGTATGGGAAGAAAAAGGAGGAAGATGGTTCCTCAAATAAAGCACAAAAAATTAAGAAGAAGTCCCAACAACCTCTTATAGAATATATAAAGAATAAAAGATTTGTGGGTCAATGTTGGTGGTGCAATAGATTTGGGCATTGCTTACTAGATTGTTGGTACAATCCCTTAAATGAAAAATCCCAAAGAAATTCTGTATCAAAGGGAATAAATCTAGAGAAGAAGAAGAAACATCTTCAGGTCCATAAGAAAATGTTTACAGCAAATAGATTTGGAATGCTTGATGACATCTGTGATATATGCGACGGTAGTGGTCACATGGTAGGTACATGCCCATCTCAACATGATTTCACTATTGATAAGAAAAGAAGACATTTGATGTCATCTAAGTATGAAGAAAGTACCTTGGGAAGAAATCAGAAGAATAGTGTGAACACACATTTCCCCAAGAAGATCTCAAGTAGGGAAGCTGAGAAGATCTAGGATTTTAGATCCATGAAGTTGAAGGGTCATTCATCCAAAATAAAAACTATGTGGGATGAAACTCAGATGAACCCATGTGGAAGATCCAAACCAGCTGCAACAGTTCCAAATGACATATTGGTCATTTGGACAGAATATTTGAAAATAATGAGGAAACTTAAAGATGAAAATTCCAAGGCTGGTGACAAAGGAAAAAAGAAAAATGTCACGTGATGAAGACAAAAAGCATGAGAGAGTGAAAACCAAGACAAAAACATGTGATAATGATGTTTTGTGTGAGAGATGTATGAGATCTGGTCACATTGAAAAAGGTTTTCTAACCTTAATATCAAATCAAGAAGCAGCCCTTAAGAGGAGTAAGAATGTATCATATTTGATGGCTATTAAGAAGAACAATTCTCCACACAAATAAGAAGAAAATGTGAAGAGATCCATGCCACATCAACACATATCAGAACATATGTTCAAATGTGCAGGCATGAATACTGGAGTGAACATAGGAACTTGGTTGAGAAAAGAACCTCAACCATGCAGCTCATATTGATGAATCAAGGAGGGACCACCTTATTCCCTTAATCATTTTTGTATTTTATTTGTGCTAATAATGTAGGTAATTTAAGGTTAATCATTCTCTCAGGGGAAGAACCTGAGAAGTAGTGAATGCTGTCAACTCTTGATAGATAAGCTGAAGAAGTTTCCATCCTTGGAATATTCTTCAATTGATACTCAAAGATTAGGATGATGAAGAATCACTCTTAATGAAGATGATGAGGAGTGTTTCCCTTGATGGGGAGAAAAAAATGAAGAAGCCTCCAAAATCATTATTTCAATCAGCATCAACTCCGGCTGGTATTAAATGCAATTACTCTGTTAATTTCTTGAAGAACATTTCATTGGAGAAGGTATGTCATTTCTCAATCTCTCAACCTTGGTTACTTAGAACAAAGATCATTCTACAAAGGGGGAGTAACTGAATTGATCAGTGACATAAGAAGAATGGAAGTGCCCCAAGGCCACTTATCCTGCCAATTGCACTTGAATGTTTTTGATTTGTTTTCTGATGTGAGTGCAGGAGTGTCAGGTTGATTATTCCCTAACACGTTTTTTTTTTCTTTAGCCTGAAATGAAAGTGGTAAACCCTTGAAGACAAAATACATGAGTTCTCATATCATGTGGTATCATGATCTCTGAATAATGGTCCGCCTTGTTGTCTAAATCAAATCCTCTTGTTTTCTACATAGAGAATTGCTCGAGTAGACTTAGAGTGAAATGATTAATAAAAATTTTATTAATTATAGATTGATACACTCCCTACCATGAGCTTTGTATTTTTTGTTAATAAGGAGGAGAGAAAGTGAAATGAAAGTTTCAAAGCTAAAGATGAGAGAGGTTATTCTCATTTTGACAATGGTGTATTCATTTAAGGAGATTTTTGAGGTATTGACAAAAAAAATACAAAGGGGGAGATTTTTGGGACCACTTTGTGTATAAGGTTGTAATTGTTGTCAATATTTGTCAATGAAGATCAAAATGAAGGAGATCGAGAAGTACTCCAATGAAATGGAGTAATGGAAATTCAGATGATTTTTGTACTGATCATAAGTTCAAAGAACTTGTGTCAAAGATAATACATTGTTTGCAATAGTGATGAATGGTGTGGTATAATACATCTAAGGATGATTAAAGAAGAATGGGGATTTGATGAAGACCATGCAACTCTTCATTATTGCATGAGAACCATGCAAGAGACTTCTTGAAGAATATAATCATATGATTTTCATGAAGTAGAGAATGACTGTTGAAGAAGAAGACAATGTGCAAGGGATTGGAATTATGAGATGGACATGCACTTCAAATTGTATCAAAATATGATGATGCTAAAACTGATCTATCAAAGGATATATATCATGATAGTGGAGTTTTTGATGAAAGAGGAAGAGTTGCTGAAGAAGGAAAATCACAGAAAGGAAGCATTTTTTGAGGTGATTTTGATTATTGACAAAGCAATCAATGACATAAAAATGTGTTGAAAAAGGGGATTTAATGGTGGCATGTTGAGTTCAAGGTTTGTGGTTAATGATCCATGTTTTATTCAAGAACGTCGATAAAGGAATGTATGATCTAGATGTGGTACAAAAAGAGAAGATACAAAGTGGTACTGTTTTCCAGTGTTTGCCAAATTTTTGGGGCTTAAAATTGACAAATGGAGAAAAGTGTTTTTGGGAAAGGGACATGAACTCCGAGGTCTTAGAGGCTTGGAAAATTGTGCACCATATGTTTTTAAAGATCAAAGAATCAAAATATGGCAAATGGATAAGGGTCGCGCAAGTTTTGGAGTTGTTCGTGCAAGTGATTTGCACGGCAGGAGACTTGTGCGCCGAGACTTGCGCGCCGAAGGGAGAATTTTGCATCATTGTGAAGGGTGTTCAAATTCCTATAAATAAAGGTTGACCCCTCCTTATTCGTCATGAGTTCAAAACTTAGATAAAATCAAAGCTCCCATCGCGTAAGTGTGGTGGTCGCGCAAGTGGTGTGTGGTCGCCCAAGTATAAGTTGTGTGTTAGTCGTTTGTTGCGCGCCCTATGCGATTCAGGAGAGAAAGGAAGGAAGTCTCCCAAGTTTGTAGTTGGAGAAGGCGGTGTCATGCAAGTGGTTTGGTGATACTTTCATTCCATATTTTGAATTTTCATTCCAGTTGTTAGCTACATGCCAAAATCAGTTTGGGTGTAAAAGGATGTGAGTCGTGCAAGTTTTAAGTTGAAGAAGTGAGTGTCACGCAAGTTGTTGAGGTGAACTTGCGTGCTGGTTTATAATTTCACACTGAGACTTCTGCGCCATCTTGAAACTTGTGTTCTAGGCTTGGGGAAGCGCACCAGGTGTTTTTGAAGTACGTCCGTCTTTTTGGAGCTACACGAAAGCTGGAATATTGCACGATACCTTCGGTGCAAAGTGAGATTTGTCTACAAGTGAGAGTTGGACTTCAACAGAGCATCTACATACAACATAAGATACATTATTTTGCAATGATAAAGAGACCTTGATGTCTATAAACTGATTGGGACCTCACCAAAGGCAGTGATCCAGGGGGAGTCAACGGGAGTGACCCAAGGGACGTAGTGAGCTATCCCTAAACCTTTGTAAAGGCAGTGATCCTAGGACAGAGTGACTATGACCGAACCATTGTAATCCAAAATTAGTAAATAATAGTGGAATTTTGTACGACTGAAAACCTTTCGGTGTATTCTCCTTGTATGTAACCCTTAGTGGTGAACCAAGTAAAAAGTGTTGTGTCATCTCTTTGCATGTGAATGTTTTATTTGTTCTCATGTCCATCATATAGGTTAAACTAGTTCCTACCAATGTGGGAACAAGATCCGTCAGTTTAAAAGAAAAAGTTGACACCATGATTCACCCCTCCCTTCTCATGGTGTCCCGAGGTCCTACATAACTCTCATCACAAGGAGAGAAAACATAACTCCTTCAACTGATCACTATTCCTCATTGAATGGAAAAGAAAATGATCACCCTTAACCCCTATAACATGGAAGTTCATGTTAGCGTCCTAAGGTTGGACTCTGAGTTACCATGAGAATGTAGAATTACATACATCCCTAGAGTTCTAATCGTTGTGGGGATAGCCTTCATGACTATGCTTACCATGCATATATCGAATCAAAGGGGTGCGTTAATGCGCTCAATGATCTGATTATACGGGTTCGGTGGATTTGGAGGAGGCTTTGTTCTGATGTTGGGGGACTGGTTCGTGGAGGTATTATAGAGTATTGGATGATAATGGTGTGGTGATATTGGAATCGAAGGTAATAATACCCAAAAACATCCCATTTCGCATACTGTTTTCTTATGTGGGATAAGGGGAACTCTGCATACCATAGTGGTATGCGAGCATAGGTATCATCCACGTACCGAAGTAGTATGCGAGCTTGGACATGGACCACCATTCACCATAGTGGTACATGGTCCGAAATGTGGTCCACCATGCTGCTTCGGGTTCCATCCATGTACTGATGCAGTATGTGGTGCCAGGTTAAACCCACATAGTGATACACTATGCAGAGCGCCATATAGGAGGGTCTTGGGGATTATCGTTCATGGGGAGTTCAACCGTGAAGAATATGTGTTTTACAATTACACTAATTAGGTTTATGGTTCTTCCATTATTATTAAGTTCCTTTGTTTTAGGTTTTGAGGCCGATTATACCTGTGGAAACGTGGTTTGAAATTTAGGCTTCGCCGATGATTCGAGACTGAAGCCAGAATCTTCTCTGAATTATTTCTTCCAACCTATGGGGTCTCCTTCGTGCTTTATTTATTTATCCCCCCTCAATTCCTTCTGTGGTCCTTTTATAGAGAATTGACCAAATCGTATCTATGGGAATGAGGAAAAGTTTTTGGAAGCCCATGAAGTTATCTTGACTCACAGAAGACTCGGTCAACCAGGGTTTGCAGTGGATGTGGTTCGCGGGTCATGGTCTGCGGAACCCTGCTAGTTTACTTCATCCACAAACTGCTAAGTTCATTGGACGGTATGTGTATGGCCTTCATTCTCTTGATTCCCTCAGCGATGTAGTTCGTGGGAACCTGGGATCACTGTCCATCACCCTAAGGGCTATAACCTCGCGAGTCTTTCCGCATACTAGTGGTTCACAGTTCATTCGGTCCGCAAACCCTTCCTGGTGATGGTACGTGGGTTACTTAAAATCCTTTGAAAATTTTAATTCCTTCAAGTTTCTTCTGATGTTTTTAACTCAATTTGAGTCCATTATATTTATTAGACTCTTATGAATTCTTTATTCATTCTATAAAGTGATTGTGGGATTATTTTCTTCTCTTGGAAAAATTTTCAATACCATACAAATGCCCCCATTAGAATGGGATCCGTTCAGAATGAATAGGAGACTCTTATGATGTAGAAGTAGTACTGAACTGAAGTAGTTTGTAGTAGAACAGATATGTCTAGTAGGAGGGAACCACACCTATATATAAAGGACTATTTCATTTTTCTTTTACTGTTTATCATGGAGAAAAGTTCTCTCAACTCTCCCTCATCTTTCTCTGCCTTTGCATACCATCTCTTTTGTGAAACTCGTGCTTGAAAACCACTTCATACGTGCTAAGAACAGAACTTTTCTTCATTGATTCTACTCGCGAAATGTATTTGAGTTTCTAGAATGACATTTTAGTATTTAAAAAAACAATTCGTACTCCGTATAGGATAACTCTACATGGCTTGCATGTCCTGCACACCGAGATTTCACCGGTGACCTAAAATTTAATCCTTAATAATCCAAACTTAAAATTTTTAAATAGTAATTTTGAATGTGAACTTTTCAAGGCTTTGGTTCATAGGATATGACTTTCTATGAACCCTTCTGTTTTCTGGACAATGCTCCACAGGCTAGTGCCTCGCAGGTTCTTCACACACCATGGTTGTACGTGGTATAATGCTTCTGTGTACCGTATCAGTATGCGGGGATTATCTCCACGTATTATGCAGCATGAAGTGATTTATCTCGCATATCATGCACCATGTGAGAAATGACTACTGCATACTATTTTCGAGAATAGTACACAGATCCCCATGTGGACATATTTTTAAATCCTTTAGCCTTTTGGCCTTTCTCCAAAAAAAATTATTGAACTAACTTTTTGTGGGATTTTCGATCTTCTTATGCAGGCTGCAATGGCTCTTTCACAGGCTATTACTGATGTCATTGCTCCTTCTAAGACTACTGATATTTCCCCTCTTTCTACTTCTGATAGAAGATCAAAGAACATGGTAGCTTTGGACAACAACAAAATCTGAATCGTTCCATTACACCAATCTCTAGAGAATCTGCTTACGTCAATTCAAAGGGAGTACCCGGACTTAGACAGGCTTCCTGCATATCGGTTTGGTCTATTTTCTGATACAAAAATTCTAGTGCCAAATCTGACAGATCAACCTACTACCTGGATAATTAACACCTCTATCCATAAGGCATTGATTTCTTCCAAGAGGTGGTACCTTCAAAGAGATATTTCCTCTGGGTCCTTACTGAGCTATGCACCCCCAAAATTTAGAAGAGGTGTAGAGGAATCCAGAAAAGTTGACACACTACTGCCAAATTATTGCATATAAAGATATAATGAATGAGCAGTAATGATGGTCATCCATGAAGGATCTTCTCTCTAGAGAATTATTTGGCTTAGATTAAGGGTGGAATTTTTGGATTCTCCAGATTAGTGAAGAATTTGGAACCAAGCTGTAGACTGTGGTACTATACAAGGATGCTTGGGTATCTCAGACATATACTCACCATCCCACTACCCTTATTCCATTTCTCTTAAGTAGGTGGATCCTATACACCTATACCTTCCATTTTATAGACGAGGAGGTCAATATCAGTCTTTAAGACATTTGGTTAATCTCAGGAGTCCCTATTTTTTGGGTTATGTGTGATGAATTCCTTCCGCCCTCCTCTATTTGGGATGACAAAGAAAGAACCCATCCTTTGGCCAAGAAACTCATCGTTCAGGTGAAAGAACTTTTGAAGGAAATTGAGCCTTTCCTAAAGCAGGACATTCCTTTTGATGAGTGTTATATTGACTTTGTTAATCATGCTGGTCTAGAGCCTGATCTACATAGACCCAGGGCATGTCCTACCCAACCCACCTAGAGGGGAGAAGGTACCTATTGGCCCACCCTAGAAGAGGGGAAGTTTCATGAGTGGTGATGGGGAATCATCACAGACATCAATAAATTATTTCGACTAGCATCCTTCTTGGACAAGTTTCTGAGTTGGTGGCTCTTACTAGTATGATATTCTGGAGGTGTGAGATCCTTGACTTTTATCATGGATGCTCAGGTGTCTATGGGTAGATATGTCAATTTATCTATTCCAGTGTTGGCCAAGATTTATCTCATAATGGGTCAGATTAATGATGGGGGCCACCTTACCAGATGATTGGGCCCTTCCAAATTATTTAGGGATGTATGGGATCCCACATAAGAGATTATACCTTTATCAATTCCTTACCAATTCTGCATTCCAACCTTTGAATGTATATTCAAAGTATCAGCGGGGTTATGCCAGTGGCTTGGGCTTCACAGGATAAGAGAGAGGAACATACTGAAAAGAATGATCAAGACATAATGGATCACATCAATGTCTATGAAAATATCCTTTATCATACTTTTTATTCCCCTACCGGTACTATTATGAATAATGCATCTGAATACTTTTTCATTTGAAGTTAATTCTCTTTGAGAGAAGTCATACTGGTTTCCTGTATCGGAGGGGAGATTATTTTTGAGGGATATGCACCATGCATATTTAGTCATCAATTTAACTATGCCCAGAAGTTGTGTCCTACTTCTCTCAATAGTGCTCATCAAGAGAAGCATCTAATGATAGCTCATCAACTATGGCTGATATTTACCCGGGAGGACACCCAGTGCCAGGCTAGACTTCCAGATTTTGGGGATTTTGTACCCTTCCTTACCAAAATCTATGCTAAGCCTTGGGTTAAATCATATCTCGATGTGAAATTAGCTGATATGGTTCCTATTGTGACAAAATCCAAGGAATATGGGGAAAAGTGAAAGGAGAAGAAAAATGGATTTTTTGAACACTCTCATCCATAAAAATTCCTCTGAAGTGATCTTGGCTCCCTACCGATGAAAATTGTGAAATATAGGGTCATGACCTCACAGGCGGATGAATGAGATGTTGAAGCTATTGTCATGAGTCCACCATCCATTCCCCCTAAGGCTGATTTTCTAGTGTCCTAGAGGCAATGGGACCTTTTGAAATGTCATCCATCTACTCATGATTAGTCCCCTTATGTTTTATAGAAGATCCTTCGAACTGCAGAGGTTTCTCTTACTAGAATTGGCTACGTGTAAGCACCCACTGATGTTTTTTATGAGGATCCCAAGAAGGTGGGTCGTTACCTTGAGGACCTTGAGACCGTCATCCATTCTCGAAGTGTTCGCTGCAAATACTCACATCAGGTACTTTCCATGCTGCAACCAAATACTGATGATGAGGATAAAGATGTTGTTGGATCACCCATTGTGGTTTCTATAGAAAAAGATTCTTACTTGCTCCCAAATTCTTGTAAACGTTCATCTTATCAAGGTCCTAAGTTTGCAGGGACACCTAGGAAACATTTTCGGTTTTCAAAACCCACTCCGCTCTCCTGCACTAGCCTTCCACTGCTAGCCATCCCAGTTACTGCTACATTTCTGGATGCCTGGAGGGTTTGGGATAAATTGAGGGAGAATGCTTCAAATGAAGATATATGGAGGCTTCTCTAGGGAGGAAGTTTAGACCTTCCGAGTTTGGGGGGAGCCATTACTCTTACCGGTATTTTGGCCAAAGAAGAGCCTGATGAGGTGGCTGCATACTTGAATGAAATGGAAAAGTGTCTTCACACCCCTGTGGACATGAATTACTAGTCAGCGCGCATGGAATTGATGGCATTACTCACATGGTTGGCGGGAGAGGTTGTTTTTTCTATAGACTTTAGCCTTAAATTCTTTTATTGTGGAAATTATAATTGTTCCCCTTCCAATTTTTATTTTGAAGGGGCCTACAGGGTCTTAAGAAATGGATCTTTCCCTAATTTATTCTCTTGGAGGCACTGTAGTTGGAGAGTGCGCCCTATCAATGGTAGGGGCTACAGCAGAAGGTTCCCCTAGATCCCAAGAACACATGGAAGTGGTCATTAAAGAACCATCCAAGGAATTTCCCCCTCCAGTTCCTCTGGGTATGCTTACTCAAGATCCATCTTCGTGACAATCAAATAAACACAAGCAGACCTCCCAACAGTCAAAACGCATTAGGAGGGGAATCACAAGTAATTGTCTATTCACCTAGTGGTTGAACTGTGTGCCCTTATCTTATTGACTCACTAGTGCGTGTATGTATTTCGACAGAGGGCCTATTGGTAACCAGATGGCAGTTACTCAGGAATCTATGGATCCTGTCCTTTTTATGTATAACAACCCACCTTTTTATCACATAAACTTTCATTACATAATACAAAACTGAGGATCTTTAAGGTTTAGTGCCTTGGAAACCAGAAACTCAAAACATGAAAACATAAAACATTCTTCTAAAATACTTGAAAGTATTCTCCTTATGTTCATCCTAGGTTCATTACTGCATCTCATAACCTAGGGATATACATCAAAATAATGGTGAGCAGAAGGCCCAGTAAGGGAAACAAGGGAAACATTTAACATGTGAACTTGAGATACATCAATAAAGTCATGAAAAAGAACTTTAAGGCATGAGAAAGAAATCATGAGGCATATCATAATAAAAATAACGTATTTCATAACTTGAAGATGTGGCTACAACATTTAACTTATACAATAATGAACATATCACCAAGGTCCATCCCCAAGGTTTCATTTGAAATTACCAAGGTAAACCCCAAGGTATCGTTAAAATTGTTATCTCTAGTGGTTACATCATTACTGAATGCATTTGAGCGCTTTCAGGGCGCACCCTTAAATTTTCCTTTGGTGTCATGTGAGCCACATATATCATCATCAAAAATTTCATAAATAACCCATATAGCATAAAATAAATGGGTTTCATTTCATAATCACAACGTTTTAAAAACTACTTTAAAGACATGATCTTTATGTCACTTTAAACCCACAGAAAAGGAAAGAGGGTCTCATGTATGTAAATAATGGAATTTAAAATAGAACATTTTGGTATATATGTGAATACACCTTTATAAGAAAGAGCTTTGAGTATTCACTTAATAAAATAAAAGAATTTGAGAAAAAGAGAGACATTTTGAGACGTAAATTCCGCAGCATAACGGCTATGTTGTAGGGTTTTAGAAAACATTGAAAAGAGAGGGGACATGGGTAACCCACTAATAAATGATCCATAAAACAGTAGGGGACAGAATATAAAGGATTTAAGAACATGTTAATGAAATTTGAAAGATATACCATATGAAATGAAGAACATGAAAGGAAGACAAAAATAAGATTTCTCTTATAAAAATTCGGCAGCCTAACGGCGTCACTTAAACTTCAAAAAAAATGAATTGACGAGATCAAATAGGGTCTCTCATCATATGAACATAAAATATCAGTATGATAGATATATATATCATACCCCAACGTAATAAAAATGAACTTGAAAGACTTGACAAGAAAATAGAACTTGAAAATTAGAAGGTTGAAAGAATCCCTTAAAAATTCTCCAGCCTAACGGCGTCACTTAAACTTCAAAAAAATGAATTGATGAGATCAAATAGGGTCTCTAATAATATGAACATAAAATATAAGTATGATAGATATATAGATAATACCACAACATAATAAAAATAAACTTTAAATACTTGACAAGAAAATAGAACTTGAAAATGAGAAGGGTGAAAGAATCTGTTACAAAAATTTCAGCAGCCTAACGGTGCCACATAAATATTCATAAAACGAAATGATGAGAGTAAGAGGGGATATCTCATCATATGAACATGAAAATGGAAGTAAGAGGAATATAAAAGAACTTTCCTCCAACATAAGAACATGGAGCATAAAATAAATGACTTAAAAGAGAGTATTTGAAAAGAAAGAGAGAGGTTGGATCCCTTATCTTAAAACGTAACTCTTAAAACTCGAAGGATGGGACCTTGAGGGCTTGGGGAACCTTGGGAGGACTCTTTGGGAGGTAATGAGACCAGATCTTCGTTGGGGGATAGAAGGGAGTGAAAACTAAAGGAGGAAAGGGTGGGTATTTATAGGGAAAGGGAGGTGATACTTTAATAATTTCAAGGGACACCTCACTAGTGGTTTTGAAAAAACCATGGGCTTTCCCATGGTATTTTCCCATGGTTTTGGCCACATGGGACCCCTCATACAATAATTCATCCCCTTTAGTCAACCATCCCCTAAAATATCTCATGTCTTCATCATGATGCAGTCATGATGTCATTAAACATACTGAAACCCTAAAACTGTATTTTTACTATTCACTTAAAATTCAACTTTTTCTGAAAACTCCCAAAACTTTATCTTAACATAATATCAATGCTCTGAATTCAAAAATAAACTCCATTTTATAAAAATAATTTTCTAAATATTTTTAATTTAATTTTTCAATAAAAACACTATTCACCAAAAATTTATTTTTTTAGAAAAAACCCCAAAAATTACCTTAACATAATATTCATGTTATAAATTCAAAAATAAAGTCCATTTTATAAAAAAAAATTTCTAAATATTTTTAATTTAATTTTTAATTAAAAAAACACTATTCATCCGAAAAAACTAATACTTGACTATTAATTAATGAAACAGTTATTTACCTATTTTATTGAATCACACTACTTAATCAAGGTGCCCAAATTATATTAATAATTTCTTTAAGTGAGATTACTAATCCATTTGGTCACATCACTAATCCTAAGCATAAAATCACTATTCATAATTTACTATTCATCAAAAATTAAGTTGATCTTATTAGACTCTAAATTTCGTACTGAACAAAACTGTAGAAGACCATTTTATGAAAATCATTACACATTTTTAATTATTTAAGGTTTACATAAACATTTTTAAAATATCCTTTTTCTAAAATTCATCAAAAATATGCATACTATATTTATCCGGACATTTGAAAATTCATAAACTTCATCATAAGAAGAAATCACAATTTTTTTTAAAACAAAGGATTACACAAGGCAGTTATGGTCTCTTTACATAGCCCATTATAACCCCAGCATAGGACCTAAGTGTAAGGTGTGCTAAGGTGGGAGAATCTGAGGGCGGATCGGCCAACATCGCATGAGTAGTAATTTCTATCAGTTTGAACTTCTCGTGAAGGAGACTCTGTTATAGCTTCACATGATGAAGTTCAACTTGGTTTTGGTCCAGAGCAAAGCCCAGTGGTGCTACCTCCTTCCCAAGTTCTGTTAGATGGGCTTTGATCGGTCCAAGACTACTGGATGAGGCCATCGAATCTTCTTTCTATATTAATTAAGCAAGATCACTTGTATTTAGAGACAATAATCATAACATTTAGTTTCCAAAGGTCATACTCACTAACGGTCATATAATAGTCAAAACCCAATAGTCTCATTTTAATTATACTCATGTTATCAAATGAAACAATTTTGTTGAGTATAAAAATAAAATAACACACAAAATTAGGAAATAAGATTTATTCAAAATTTCGGGTTGTTACATTCTTCCCCCCTTAAGAAATTGCGTCCTCTCAATTTTTAAAATTGGGCTTTGAAATTTCATTGAAAGTCCCACATCGGAAAAAGAGTCAGTAACACTATTACTTTAAAAGAAAGAAAAGAAAGTAAAAAGGCCACCTGAGTTAACCCATACTAGGATTCCATGTAGGAAAACATGGACATGGAAGAGAAAACAAAGGGTCACGTTCTGAGGGAGAGTAATAGAAAACATGATTAGGAGAAAGTTAACAACAATAAAATTACAAACCTATGATGGGTTAAATAGTATTTGATTTCCCAGTAGGAAACCTTAACAGACAATGTTTTTGTTTTACGTTCCTTTTCATAGTTTTGAGGAATTCATTTACTACATAGAATAAAAACATAAGGAAATATACCTATCTTCAAGTAGAGTTTCATCCTTTAATAAGTTTCTACCAAAACTAATCTTTTCTAAAAACCATGAGCATTCAAAAACACTTGGTCTCATCAAAAGCACAAGAATCATCTTCTAGAGAGTCACGTAATTCACAAAAGATTAACTATCTATTTCTTCTATCTTGAAACATTATCCCAAAAACAGAAAGGTAAGATAAAACAACTCTTTCAAAATAAAGAACCCCATAGGAAGGGAAACTACTTTTAAATCTTTAAAATTCCATGATACTACCCAAAGTTCATCATAGACCATTCCATAAATAACTATCCTTAAAATTCCTCAAAATAAACCAAACTAATATTGAAACCCAAATACAAGAAGGATTTGATAACATAGTCTTCAAAAATAAACTTCATCGTTCATCTCCAAACAACATCAACCACTCCTAACATCTTATAACAAAATTAGCTAACCTAAACATATTTTCCCCAAGATAGGTTAATCATTTCCATAAGTAATCTATATTACCATAAGTTCACCTTAAATTCATCGATTCTTCAAAATATATGTCAAACTTTAATCCTCAAACAAAATACCGTAGTAATCTATTTACCTTGATCATATAGGGTTCCCAAAATAGTAAATGTCTTCCAAAATAATAATCATCTTTTGATCCCTTAGTCATCTTTTTTTTCAAGAAGAACAACTTCACAACATCAACATGTGGTACATAACAATAGATGTTTTCCTTAATGATATAAAACCATCTTAAGTAGTGACTCGATGTTCTTAGAAAACAATAAAGATATGCCCATAGGGCATGAACTAAAAAAACAACATGACATAGGCAATTATTGCAAAGAAGTTACATGTACTTTTGTCATCATAATCCATCTCAGCATAGGACTTGCATTGTTCCCTTGTCCTTAAAGATTGTTTATGATCATCATGCTTCTCATACATTCCAAGAGAGTATTTCCTTGGATAATGTCAAACTTCTCCACATTCACGACATTGAAAAGTATTAGATCAAACTTTATCTCTTTTCGTCACATTATCCATTTTTTTAAAGCAATTATCTACATTATGCCCTATCAACCCACACTTAAAACATCTCCCGGTTCCTTTGTGACATTCCCCTTAGTGCCTCTTTCCATACTTTTTTCACAAATTAAATTGGGTTTTCTTTACCTTATCAACTTTATTAGATGAAAATCCTTGAGACTTCATATTCTTTTTCCTTGATGAATTTGGGAATTCAACTAGGAACCAATTATTAATTGTGATTTTTGATAGCTGTTTTGGCATAATCAAAATATGTTCAACTTTATATCTCGTCATCTCTGTCACATTAACAGAGCAATCTTCAAATTTCCTATCACATTGATTGTTGTGACATGTTCTTCTATTTACCGCCATTAACTAAGAAAAGAAAGTATAATTAGGGGGCTTAAATACTTAGCCAATAATCATGAAAAGGAAACTTAAAGAATAGAAGGATAAACTTGTAGAAGAAAAGTATACCCTAACTTGTGATCCCTAGGTTCCAATATAGGTTATCCATGATCATATATTCGTATGTGAATCTTTATTTTATTTTATCTTTGTTCCTTTAATAATGGTTCATACCAAGCTTATGAATTTACCAAAGCATATCCCCCGGGAGTGTCGTAACCAAGAGTGCAGCAAGGACTGTTGTCGTGTACCAGTTCCCATTCGAGTCTAGCTCAAAGCGGTGTTTTCGGGTTTTACCCCTATGTACATCTGTGCCAAAGCCACCTCTACCTGCTCATATCCAGACAGGGATGTATTTTCTTGATAAACCAATTACTCAATACTCACCAAAATACTAAGAATATTTCCTATTTTTAAACTTTTTATATAGGATTCTTACTAAAGTTTTCATATCCTAATTTCCACAAATAACTAAACCATAATTTGATACCAACTATAAAATCCTGCATTTTTATCACATAAACTTTCATTACATAATACAAAACTGAGGATCTTTAAGGTTTAGTGTCTTGGAAACCAGGAACTCAAAACATGAAAACATAAATCATTCTTCTTAAACACTTGAAAGGATTGTCCTTATATTAATCCTAGGTTAATTACTACATCTCATAACCTGGGTACATACATCAAAATAAAGGGTGAGCATAAGTCCCAGTAAGTGAAACAAGGGAAACATTTAACATGTGAACTTGAGATACATCAATAAAGTCATGAAAAATAACTTTAAGGCATGAGAAAGAAATCATGAGGCATATCATAATAAAAATAAAGTATTTCATAACTTGAATATGTGTATACAACATTTAACTTAGAAAATCATGAACATATCACCAAGGTCCATCCCCAAGGTGTCATTCGAAATTACCAAGGTAAACCCCAAGTTATCGTTAAAATTGTAATCTCTAGTGGTTACATCATTACCCAATGCATTGGAGCGCTATCAGGGCACACCCTTAAATTTGACTTGGTTTCATGTGATACACATATATCATCATCAAAATTTTCATAAATAACCCATATAGAATAAAATAAATGGGTTTCATTTCATAATCATAATGTTTTAAAAACTGCTTTAAAGACATGATCTTTATGTCACTTTAAACCCACGGAAAAGGAAAGTGGGCCTCATGTATGTAAATCCCATAATTTAAAATAGAACATTTTGGTATATATGTGAATACCCCTTTAGATAAAATATCTTTGAGTATTCACTTAATAAAATAAAATAATTTGAGAAAAAGAGAGACACATTTTGAGATAGAAATTCCGCAACATAACGGCTATGTTGTAGGGTTTTAGAAAACATTGAAAAGAGAGGGGGCATGGGTAACCCACTCATAAATGATCCATAAAACAGTAGGGGGACAGAATATAAAGGATTTAAGAACATGTTAATGAAATTTTAAAGATATACCATATGAAATGAAGAACATGAAAGGAAGACAAAAATAAGATTTCTCTTATGAAAATTCGGCAGCCTAACGACGTCACTTAAACTTCAAAAAACTGAATTGACGAGATCAAATAGGGTCTCTCACCATATGAAAATAAAATATAAGTATGATATATACAGAGATAATACCCCAAAATAATAAAAAGGAACTTGAAAGACTTGACAAGAAAATAGAACTTGAAAATGAGAAGGGTGAAAGAATCCCTTAAAAATTCGGCAGCCTAACAGATTCACTTAAACTTCAAAAAAATGAATTGACGAGATAAAATAGGGTCTCTCATCATATGAACATAAATGATCAGTATGATAGATATAGATATCATACCCCAACATAATAAAAAGGAACTTGAAATACTTGATAAGAAAATAGAACTTGAAAATGAGAAGGGTGAAAGAATCTGTTAGAAAACTTTCGGCAGCCTAACGGCACCACTTAAACATTCATAAAACGAAATGATGAGAGTAAGAGGGGATCTATCATCATATTAACATGAAAAGTTCAGTAAGAGGAATATAAAAGAACATCCTCCAACATAAGAACATGGAGCATAAAAGAAATGACTTAAAAGAGAGTATTTGAAAAGAAAGAGAGAGGTTGTATCCCTTACCTTAAAACGTAACTCTTAAAACTCGAAGGTTGGGACCTTGAGGGCTTGGGGGAACCTTGGGAGGACTCTTTGGGAGTTAATGAGGCCATATCTTCGTTGGGGGAGAGTTGGGAGTGAAAAATAAAGGAGGAAAGGGTGGGTATTTATAGGGAAAGGGAGGTGATACTTTAATAATTTCAAGGGACACCTCACTATTGGTTTTGGCAAAACCATGGGCTTGCCCATGGTATTTGCCCATGGTTTTGGGCACATGGGACCCCTAATATAATAATTCATCCCCTTTAGTCGACCATCCCTTAAAATATCTAATGACATCATCACGATGCAGTCATGATGTCATTAAACATACTGAAACCCTAAAACTGTATTTTTACTATTCACTGAGAATTCAAATTTTTCCGAAAACTCCCAAAAATTTATCTTAACATAATATCAATGCTCCAAATTCAAAAATAAACCCCATTTTATAAAAATAATTTTATAAATTTTTTTAATTTAATTTTTAAATAAAAACACTATTCACCGAAAATTCATTTTTTTCAGAAAAAACCCCAAAAATTACCTTAACATAATATCGATGCTATAAGTTCAAAAATAAAGTCCATTTTATAAAAATAATTTTCTAAATATTTTTAATTTAATTTTTAATTAAAAAAACTATTCACTCGAAAAAACTAATACTTGACTATTAATTAATGAAACAGTTATTTACCTATTTTACTGAATCACAGTACTTAATCAAGGTGCCTAAATTATATTAATACTTTATTTAAGTGAGATTACTAATCCATTTGGTCACATTACTAGTCCTAAGCATAAAATCACTATTCATAATTTACTATTCATCAAAAATTAAGTTGATCTTATTAGACTCTAAATTTCATACTGAACAAAACTGTAGAAGACCATTTTTGAAAATCATTACACATTTTAAATTATTTAAGGTTTACATAAACATTTTTAAAATATACTTTTTATAAAATTCATCAAAAATATGCATACTATATTTATCCGGACATTTGAAAATTCATATAATTTATCATAAGAATAAATCACAATTTTTTTTTAAAACAAAGGATTACTCAAGGCAGTTACAGTCTCCTTACATATCCCCTTATAACCCCAGCATAGGACCTAAGTGTAAGGTGTGCTAAGGTGAGAGAATCTGAGGGCGGCTCGGCCAACATCGCACGAGTAGTAATTTCTATCAGTTTGAACTTCTCGCGAAGGCGATTCCGTTATAGCTTCACGCGATGAAGTTCGGCTTGGGTTTTGTCCAAAGCAAAGCCCAGTGGTGCTACCTCCTTCCCAAGTTCTGTTAGATAGGCTTCAATCGGTCCAAGATTACTGGATGAGGCCATCGAATCTTCTTTCTATATTAATTAACCAAGATCACTTGTATTTAGAGACAATAATCGCAACATTTAGTTTCCAAAGGTTATACTCACTAACGGTCATATAATAGTCAAAACCCAACAGTCTCATTTTAATTATACTCATGTTATCAAATGAAAAAAATTTATTGAGTATAAAAATAAAATAACACTCCAAATTAGGAAACAAGATTTATTCAAAATTTTGGGATGTTGCATTATGGTAGAATAAGGGTCCCCAACCTTTTTGGTTGACCATGGTAGGGGATTTGGGATAGCCTAAGAGACTGGGGATTCTGTTGATCCTTCATGTGTGCATGTTCCTGCTCGAACGGTCATTGTCCCAATAGTGGAAGAACAACCAGAAATTGGGGGCTCATTTAACCATGTTGATCCGGCTCTCATGGAGAGAGACAGGGTGACCTTTATGGTAGGGGCCAAACCCAGTGGTGGTCCCCAAGCCCCATAAGATTATGGAGGGGATTTAAATCTTGAGGAACAAATTAATCTTAATCAAGTTGATGGTACCCATGTGGAGGGTACCCCTTCAAGTATGGATACTATTCCTACTCATGTGGACTCTACCGAACTAATAATCATCGGGGAGGCTGATATCCTAACCCTTGAAAATTTGGAGCGGGTCATTATACCCTTTTTCCCAATTCTGAGAGAAGTTGTGTTTCCTGCCCCTAGGATTTCAAGACCAGTTCCCTTTTTCAGAATTACTATCCCTACGGTCCTTATATCAATAAGAAACCTTTTTAGGGCTACCTTGGTGGATAATGTTTGGACCGAGTATGGCACAGGGTCTTCAGTATTCCTGAGTGGCCATGGAGTGCAACTGATCATTGAATATGTAGCTCTACCTATTCTAGGTGGCAGTATTGCTGCAAAGGTGGGAGGTACTGCAGTCGTCTCCTCCATATTCTCAAAATCTCATCCACAAGCATTAGCAATAGCAGCGGATTCCCCCACTCTATCTTCCATTGCAACTACAGAGACGAGGTTGTTGAAGGGTCAAGCAACACTATAGCCACTGAATAGAGTCCATATCTTGTGACGTTCATTATTGACTATATGTTGTCATCATGGAGTGACTCTGAGACTAATCAAGAAGGCCTAGTCGATCTTCTCCTCATCCATCAAAAGGCACATAGGAATATTTGGAGATTAATTTCTTAGACTCCATTAGCTGAGATGCTAGGAAAGTTTCCAAAATTACACTTCTATTTTGTGGTCCTGGGTTTTGGTGGATTTAACTGTCATGGTATGCATGATATATTGAGGTAGGTGGTCGCTTCTTGGGAATCAACTGGTATTCTTGAGTCTCAACTTTTCATGGTAGAGTCAATGGATTATCTTTTTGTTGTGTGGAAAATTTTTATTAACGAAGCTGTCAGTCACGCTGGAGCAGTGGAAAGGATGAAAAATGAACTCATGAAGCAAGATCCCTTGGTAAAAAAACTCGACCAATAAGTGGAGCAATAGAGCCCAAAAATAGAGCAACTTAAATAGGAGCGATCTCGTGTCACACTTGTGGTTTAGGAGGGGAAATTCAAAATTAAAGATGGAGAAAGGACCAGCCTCAAAGACATGAGGGATGTAGAGGCACTGTGGGAAAGTGTGGAGGCTGAGACTACGAATTTATTAAATCTTCACCAAGCCATTGAGGAGTCGCATGAATTTTTTATGCAACTTTGTGACTCTACGAAACATCTCATGTAATGATCTTGTCCTTCTTACAAGGACAGTATCCAGGCCGTGGATGCCCACCATATTTTTTGATGAAATAGGTTGGAAAAAATTTGAATTTAAATGATTCTTCTTTGCCGTTTCCTGTCATGTCAGTTAATTATAATCAATCATATAAACATTATTTTTTATTAGGTATTAATTTTAATCCATTATTCAAAACTAGTAAATTTATATAATTGAATCGGGCTCTATTTTTTTCTTGAGCCACGGGACTCAATGAGCATAGTTTGACTATTGATGAGGTTTTATGCTAACCTCACAAACTTTTGTGCCTTTTTCCATTATTACCCTAACTTTTTCCTAAGCCTTTTTGGCATTGACTTAGCAAGTGTAACTTGAATTTTTTTAAGCCACCCTCTATGGGTTTTAGAGCTAACAATATTTACATCTCTTTCTATAGTTCGATGCATTTTTTTCTAAACCATACATAGTATAGGTTTAACAAACTAATACTCTACTTTTATCCAGAGGTTCCCTTTGTGGATTTTCAATTTGGTGATCATGATGTATTTTTCTCTGGTAGTTCATATTCATGCCATCCAAACTTATTAATGATGTTTTAGGTTGAAAATATTTGACCAAACTTGATGGGTTAGGGGCCCTAATTCGGAATTCCTCATCCGAGAATGTCCTACCATCTTTCAGACATGAATGAGGAATTTTTCTTGACCCTAAATATGTGAATTTTGTACATGCATGAGGCTCAAGAGCTTTTTTAGGTGTACATATATAGGAGAGGACTCTCCTAAGGATGACTTTTCCCTTGATTAATATTTATTTTCTATGCAACTTATATAGAGCCACCAAGGTATGATGTGCATAGTCAAACAAGGGTGTCTGCATGACATTGTCCTTCCATATCTGATGGCCTGGGAGGATTTACAACACTTTGAAATTATTTTGATGTTGGGATCTATAGTGGGTGGCCTATTTGAGTGATGATGTCTGAAAGTATTAAGGGCATTCATATTTTCTTTGAGTGGGCAATTTATCCCACACAATTCTTTCTTGCGTAACGTAGAGCTGGTGAATCATCAGTTTGAAATCATTTTCATGTTGGGGTATTTAAAAAAGGGAAGGTATATGAGTCATTATCCATAGGTGTTTTCTAAATATATGGGGGGTGTTTGTGACGGGACATGAATGTCATATGAGCGTACGGAAATTGGAAAGGACTCTCATGAACACTAATTTTCCTTTGATTTATAACCATTTTGTATGCGATATATACAGAACCTCCAGGGCCTGATTTTAATAGTCAAAAAAAGTTTTCTGCATGACACTGGCCTTCCATATCCAATGGCTATGAGGGATTATGGAGATTGTAACCTTTATGAAAATGGAATATAACCTTTGGAAAGGGGTCCTCCTGAGAATGGAAAGGGACATTTCTTTGAACTTCTCTAGAGAATGATATAAATAAGTGGGGGAATTTTTTTTCTTATATGTAGATCAACTTCACACATATAGATGGGGAATATTTATTTTATAGAAGCCTTAATAGAGACTAGAGGTGAATCGGGACAATATGTTCTGATATATCTAGTATGTGGGTAGGAAGGAGAATGTAAACCATGAATTTGAGGGCCCTTGAATCAGGAGGGATGTAATAAGGCATGGAAGCCATTGGGAATACTGAGATAGGATATAACTCTCCTAGGGACTAATTTTCCTTTGATTGAAAACCATTTCATAGGCCCCATATGTTTATCCACCAGGGCATGATGTGAATAGTCAAAAAATGGTGTCCATGGGACATTGGACATCCATCTTTGATGGACTGGATGATTATAGGGATTCAAGATCACTTAGATCATGAAGTTTGAGGTATGGAAAGAGTGTATCTAGATATATTAGAGACATTAGGGTTGTGATTCACTGATGGAATCAGGTATCCCTTATGTAGATCTGAATCATACATAGGGTGAGGCACTCATCCCATCCTTGAGGTACCCTGTCGTTTATCATCGTATGGACATGAAGTGGGGTTCCTTGTGGGGAAGGGAACCGTGACATTCCCTTTAGAGTCGTGCTGCTAGGACCAAATTCTTGGACTGATTTTACATGATGTCATGGTCGATGTCTTGCTGAAATCCCCAAGCTCACATGATCCATGCTCGGAGTGAGAAACAAGGGATCACAAGGATTCTGGATCACTACTTAAGAGTATAAAAATAAACATCAAGGGGAACTTCAGGCCTAAACCAATGCTATGTAGTTTGACTTCATACAACAATAATTATTCTAGCCTTATAGTTTAACATCGTACGGTGAGGACATGATGTTGTGCAGTTTAGAGTCATGCAGTGAGGACATTATGATGTCACAAAAATCATTAATAGATTTGAGTTAATTATTATTAGGATGTTCTGAAATTCCTTAGACATGAGTGATGATAGAAAGTGTAAACCATAGTATTAGGGGAAAACTTGGATCAAGAGGAATGGCATGGGTCTTAAAAGCCATTGGGTGAACTAAGGTAGGAGAGGACTCTCCTGGGGACATATTTTACTTTGATTGATGTCCATTTTGTTGGAGAAATATGCAGAGCCACTGGGGCATGAAGTGTATAGTCAAACAAAGGTGTCCATAGGACACTGTCCTTCCATACCAGATGGCCATGAATGTTTATGGGGATCCAAGTTTTCTGAATAATGGAGTTTGAAAAATGGGGAAGATATGTCTGGGAACATAAGAAATACATGGATCATGATTAGTCATGAACTACTAAAGATTCCATATAGATCTGACTCAGATGTAGGGGGAATTGTGAACATTTGATTTCTTACGATTGTTGGAATTCAGACTGGGAATTTCTGTTATCTCGTTAAATTTTTTGTGCAGAAAATTGGGGGCATGTTTGGGATCTCATAACATTTAGAATTGGTCTACGCCTAACTCTTGAATAATCTTGCAGTTTCATGTCATGTGGTTAGGACCTTTCATGGACTCCCTGTATAAGTCTGTCTTGCACACTGGGGAAGGGGAATTCTTTTCCTTTTAAATGGTTTTTGGGACTAGATTCCACATCTAGGTGTCACTATATATCATGTAAGGGCATGAATCAAGCCATAGGTAGTTTTAAATGTTCTATACAGATGTTTGGTCTATTCATAGGGATATGCGATGGCATTTTTTTGTTGGTGTCTGGGCCGAGATGTCAAATATGGGCGTCACTACGTATCCTTCAAGGGAAGGAATCAAGTTGTACGTAGTTTTAAATGTTCCATGTACCGATCTGGCTTGGACATGGGGGTAGGGGAATTTTTGTTTCATCGGCTACAGATTCCAGGTCTACTATATTTCTCTATAGTTCGTTTTCATAAGGTAATCCTTACCACCAATCTTAATCTCACGTGAGTTACTCGATGTGAGAAACAATAAGTGACAAGGGTTTCCATTATAAATATAGGGATATAGAGGATATGATAGAGGAATTTTTTATATAGTGGGGGTAGTCCAAGATCAATTATTGAGGCATCTCTACATATCCCACTAATGAATGGTAATCAATACATACATAGTTCTTTGAAGGATCATGTAGTTTATCATCATGTGATTAGGATGATTTATGTTATGCAAATTAATGTCTTGTAGCTTGGATTCTATGTTGTGCAGTTTAGAGTCACGCAGCGAGGAAACTGGCATCCCAGTTTAATGCCATGTTGCAGTGACGAGTTCCATACAGTTTAATGTCATGTGTATAAGACTATAAATCATAGTTTAGGGTTATAGAGTTTGGATTGTGGATGGGTGTTGCTGTTATGAAAATTACTTATTCAGAAACTTTTCATTTGTGAGAGTTGTTATGAGTTTCCCATCCATTGACATCAAGGTTTATGCTACATTGGAATAGACCCTATGTATGACATATGGTCCCTCCCACTTTGGTTCAGGGTTTGGGTAATTCTACCAGAGTATCATCAGAGTTTTGAGGACTAACACCATTTCTCCTTTAAGGAAAGATCGAAGGTGAACCTTTTTGTTGAAGGCTCATGTGTTCTGATTTTGGTAGATTTCCAAATGGTTCAAAGTGTGCATCCATTCTCATATATCTTCTCTAACTCATCAAACAGTCTCTCGGATTGTTCATCCATTGATAGTTGATCATAAAAGGCCGCACGAAGTGATGGAACTTGAATCTAGATAGGCAAAACTGCCCCTACCCCGTATACTAGTGAGTATGGGGTTTCTTGGGTGGAAGTGTAGGTCGTGGTATGGTAAGCCCAAAAATAATGAAGTAGTTTTTTTGGACATGATTTCTTATCCTTATCTACCATATTTTGGAGTGTGTTGGATAGAGTCTTGTTAAAAGCCTCTATCTTCACATTGGTCACCGCATGGTAGTGGGATGAACGGTTGACTTTGATTCCATACTCATGGTATAACATTTCTAACTCAGTAGAGCAGAATTTAGTGTCGTTTTCCATCAGTATTGTATAAAGGACACAAAATCTGGTAAAGATACTGGCATTCACAAAGCTAACGATGCTTTTTCCCTGACTTCTTTAAGGGGTATGCCTTCGGTTGATATGGAAAAGAGGCTGGTTTCTATGAGTATGAACTTTAATTGTCTGGATATAGTGGGGGGATATAGTCCCATAAGATCCATCCCCTAGGCGGGAAATAGATAGGAGTACTTAGATTTATGAAGTAACTTTGGGGGTCGGTGAATAAAATTGTCATTAACTTGGAAGGAATGACACTTCTTAGCGAATATGGTACAATATTGTATCATAGTGGTCCAGTAATACCCGAGAATTTGGATTTTATGAGAGATCTTGGTTGTTGAATGGTGCGCTGCACAAGCTCTGGTGTGAACTTCATTCATGACAGCAGCAGTCTCTTCTCCATCAATGCACCTAAGAAGGAATCCTTCAAGGCCTCATTTGTAGATAAAATTTTCTTTGTTTCCCTCATTATACAAGATGAATTTGACTTCCCATCTCCGGACCTTATCCATTTGATCCCTATCTGGTGGGAGTTTCCCCTTATGAAGGTAATTTGCAATGGGTACCATCTATCTATCCAGTGGTGTGACCATAAGGCTCATAAATGGGGATAATTTTTTCAATCTCTTATGTATTGTTATGGATGAATGGCAAGACCATCTGGTGTTGGACAATGCTAATAACTATTTCATCTCAGTCTGGATCAGCCAGGGTTGTGGATGAATTTTCCAAAGCATCATCTTGAGCATTTTGTGACCATGGGATATAGGTCAGCATTGCTTCTGATAAGAATTCTTCCATCAGTTCTCAAACATGGTTCATTAAGGGGAAAATACCTCTTTATTAATGGCATAGTCACCATTGAACTGCTTGATGACTAGGTCTGAATAATATTTTATCTTTAGGTGTTTTTCTTTTGCATGGAGTTATAGATCTAGGACTAAAATGAGGGCCAGATATTATACTTCATTATTTGTACATCCTTCCGAAAGAAGGAAAGAGTAAGGAAAGACAACATTTTTGGGGGATATGAGTATAACTCCTAGCCCCATCTTATTGAGCTTGGTATCCTCCATCTTTTTCCCCGCTGGGATTCTGGAAGAACCATCGAAGTACATTTCCCTTATCTAGGGGTCCTCTTGGATATAGAATGCTTCTTCATCTAAAATTTTAGCATCTAATTGTATTATTTCTTATAAGGAGTGATATTCCAGGAATTCTACTAATACCTAGCCTTTGATTTACTTCTGGGGTACGTACCTTATGAAAAACTATTATAGGATTATTATCCATTGTGATAGTCATCTAGTTATCATGGGATGGTTGAGAATATGTTTGAGTGGGTTGCAGCGGGAGACTAGATGGGCCTCGTGGTGCTGCAGGTAATGTCTAAGTTTCTGAACCATGAATATTAGGGTTAGGTAGTTATTTTCTATTCTTGAATATCGAGTTTCAACATCAATTATTGTTCAACTAAGGTAATAGAGGATTTTCTCATTGTCGACATCATTCTTCTATGTGATGAAGGTGACTAATGACCATTCCAAGGTGGTTAAGTATAAAATGAGTGGTCTCCCCTAATAGGTGGCATCAACACCAGTGGGATTAGGATATATCTTTTTATATTGTCGAACGCTTCCTGAAAATCATTATCCCACTCATATGTGACCCCTTTCTTCATTAACCTGGTGAAAGGTAAACATTTAACTTCCAGGTTGGTTATAAAGTGTCGGATGTAGGCCAGCTGTCCTTGGAGACCTCTCAACTTGGTGAGGTTGTGAGCTAGGGACATGCTAAGGATGAATTTTTTCTTCTCAAGGTAGACTTCTATGTTGCGATGTCGTACGACAAAGCTGAGAAATTTCCCATAGGTAACGTCGAAGGCACACTTTAGGGGATTCATCTTTAAATTGTGTTGTCGTAGTTTGTTAAAGATAGTTTCAAGATCGACCAGGTGGTTTTAGAACTATCGTGATTTAACCACCAGATCGTCGACATAGAACTCGATGAATTTTACTAGGAAGGTCCAGAAGATGCAGTGCATGGAATGCTGATATGTTGCACAAAAAAATTTTAGACCAAAGGGTGTCACCTTATAATAGGACACTCCCTAAGGGGGGATAAAAGCAGTATATTCTTCATCTCCTTCGGCCATTCGGATCTGGTTGTTTCCAGAATAGTTATCCATGAAATAGAGGGCCTCATATTCAATGGTTGCATCGATCAGAAATTCTAAGTTTAGGACTGAGAAATCATCTTTCAAGCAGTACTGATTAAGGTCTTTGAATTTGATGCAATTCTAATCTATCCATTTTTCTTTTTGATAGGGACTATTTTTTCAAGCCAGATCAGGTATTGGAATTCCTGTATGAAGTTTTCCTTGATCATCTTGTTAACTTCAACCTCTATTTTGGCAGCATGCATCAGGTGGGTCTTCCTGGCTGCCTTTTTATCGCCCCGGTGATCTTATGGAAAACCCGGATGATGAGTGGTGACCTTAGGATCAAGACTTGGAATTTTTTTGTAATTCCAAGAGAACACATCTTTATTCTTCTTTAGGAAGAGTTATATGTCTCGTGGTGCTTGATAAAAATAGCCACTCTAATCAGAGTGAGTCGTGGGTCATCTTCAGTGCCTAGTTTTATCTCCCTAAGTTCATCGATTATGGTGG
Organism: Viscum album; assembly: GCA_963277665.1. Lineage (NCBI taxonomy): Eukaryota > Viridiplantae > Streptophyta > Magnoliopsida > Santalales > Viscaceae > Viscum > Viscum album. The sequence goes on along the minus strand of OY728133.1, from coordinate 1,402,592,265 downwards.
AGACACCTTCTTTGAATGTTGGAGGGGCATCTTTGAGGTCTTCATCTTCTTCTTATTATTTATCATTTTCTTCATCATATTCTTCCTCTTCTGATAGAGAGATTATTCTCAATATTAACTCTCCATTGTTTGGATAGAAACCATCTTTTTCCTTAGTGAGTAAGGCAAGAATGGTTTGGGGTCCCGTGGACGGGTCGGTAGCATCTTTGTAAGGGATTTTACAGACATCATAGGAGTCATCCTTCTCTTCCATGTCTTTGGACTTGGCGGCCATGAAGAAAATAATGCATACAATTGAGTCTGTATCTGAGCTTAAACTTATGCATTCAACTTGGTTTATGGGTAACACATACTCCTCCCCAAGCTATCGGAAGGGGTCGGTGGGAGCCTTTTCCAATCCATTCAGGGCAGTGATCCAATCAATGTTGTCAACCAAAGGCTACTTTTATATAACCTCATAGAATCCTGTTTCTATGTAATGTGACTCACAAGATTCAGATGGGGATTTATTGGCTTGTAATGTCCAGTTTTTCCCATTAGATCAATATTTTATGCACTGATGGTATGATGATGGAATTTCAGCATGTTGGTGCAGCCAGGGCCTCCCTAACAGGATTTTGAAAGTCATACTTTTCCATACTAATAGGAACTCAAAATTTGACACGAGGTCACCAGCCAAGTTTTATTCTTGATTCATCCCAACATATTTTTCTCTCTCTTGTCATGTCCTAGAAAATTTGGGGTGCAGGGTGTCAAACTATCTTCATCATAGCCCAGCAGACGAAGATTTTGCAGTGGGAGAAGGATGACTCCATAGATGTTTTCAATAAAAATCCTCTAGAAATCAATTCCATTTATCTTTCTAGACACATATAAGGGCTTGATGTTCCCTCATATGATGGATTATTCATACCTATCTGTGAAGGAGATGAAGGAGTGACATTCTTCAAGATTTTTATCCATCAGATAGACTTTGGCCGCTGCTACTTTGACCTCGAATTCCTGGGGACTTATTAAGGCTTAGATAAATGCCTCCCTAAGGTCTGCAGACATAGTCAAAGCATCCAGTATTGACAACTTTCCTGGTACTGAAGCCAGTTACTTTAGAATATCATATTTCTGATCTAAAGGTCAGTCCTTCCTGGCTTGGGAATGCTCTTTAAAATACACTTTAGGGGCTTGTTCATTGGACGTAGATGGTCTGGACCTTGTGATAGAAGCTGGTGGCGCTACAGTTCTTTTCAGGTTCATCTAGACTGGTTTAACCATATGCCTTAGATGATTTGATATTTGTTCTTCCTCTGATGGATACTTCAACATAACTAGGCTTGTATTTCTTCTGATGGTGGAAAAGGAGAATTCCAGTTCCCATTGTGTCTAATGTAGGGTCCTTCCGTGAGTTTTTGTGATGTTAATGGTTTGAGTTATGGCATGGCTAGAAAGGTGTCTCCTACCACAATCATGCCTTCTAGGACACCCTCAAACTCTGTGGCCTCTTCCTCCAATTCTCTGTTTGGGCATAGGGAATTATGGTTTGTTTCCATAGTCTCGATCAGAGAATGGGTATAACAAATGAATGAAATTAATGGATCCTAATATCAGTTCTTGATCCGACAATGTTTCTGTATAACTGTCTCTCTATGATGGTGTTGTTTGATAGAGTGGTTCTCAATGTACCATTTTATGGGGCGGAACCCATTGTACCAAGTCTGTTGGTATGAATTTCAAAATTTTCAATATTGTCTTCGACTTCAGTGTCATACCATCTTCTTTCTCCTTCTTTATTCCCTTATAGCCCTTAGAGGACTGTGGGGCTGAGGATGACGGTTGTGTTGCATCAGGAACTTTTGGTTCCATGGTTGGTTATTTCAACTGTTCCTGGAGGATTCCATGAACTCGGTTGAATATTTTCTAGGTCATCCAGTTGTCAAATTTTTTCTCCTTATTACTCACAACTATTTTCCATTTATCTTCATTTCTTATGTCTAAGGTGGAAACATATGCCACTTGTGATGGAAAAGGACCCAAGTTGACTTGCCTATAATTCAACATCTTTTGTAGGAGATCTTTGAAGATAAATCATTCTTGGATGGTGTGTCCCAATATCCAGTGACAGGGACAATAATTTGGATGGTCTTTTAGACCCACTTTATCAGCTCGCGTTTTCTCTAGTAGCCAGAACAAGTTTCAATTCATGGCATCTATAAAGTAGTGGCAGACCTAGTCATCTTGGAATAAGTAAACTTTATTTCTTCACTCCTCTAACTAATTTTGTTTAGAACCCCTTCACTCATATTTCTAAGGTGGGGGTGTCTATTGGTGTCTAGGGGTCCCACATGATTTGGTGGATGCCTCGCAACTAGAGTTGGTGTCTGGGTGGCTTAAGCATGACAGAAGATGCTTCAGCTTTTCCCACTCTTTTTCTTAGGGCTGATGGGGCCATTCAGGACATCAGATTGGTCCACTGTAAGGAGTCTTTTATCCTTTGGGAAATTAAAGAGAAATCTCAGAACCCACTTGTTTACTTCACCAGAATGAGCGGTGTTCTCAATTCAGTACGAAGATTGTTGATTCACATAGCGAGCGTTTAATCTTAGAGGAGTGACTGATTCAGTGAATAAGTCAGGACTTTACATCTGGCAGTGAAGTCTGAAACCCTTTCATTCCCTCACTGCTTATAGTTCATGAGATCACTGGACATTGTATTAGGCAACATTGAATTGAACTAGAAGAAATAATGTTACTAGAGGTCCTCTCATCCTATGATTGAGTTAGATATCAACCTAGTATACCATACGAAGGCCGAGCCCTGTAGGGTTTGTATGAAGTATCTGTGTTTTACTACTTCTTGTTGCTCCAGAGTGCCCATCATGGGGTCACAGTAAGAGGTATAGTGAATTAGATTTTTTCCAGGTCTCCTGAGCCATTTAACACTGTGAATATAGGGTTTCTAAAGTTTGGAGGTGGTATAACACTGCTCACCCAATCAATATAGGGATTGATCTCTGGTTTTATCGGAGCATTCCTCACATCCATGGATTATAGTCAATATCTTTGTTGCTCGATGGTATTATAGATACCTTGATGCATATCCTGATGGGATTGAGCTTGGGATGGTGTGGCAAAAGCCAAATATGGGCATGTCGGCACTGCTAGAATTTGGGGTGGGTACCCAGCTGTGGGTATCCTTTATGGGTTTACCTAAAGATACTCTTTATTCTTCCTAGTAGGGGTAAATCTTGATGTCCTTTCTGGGTTGGGTTTAAGTAGGTTGGTATTCCCGGTGATGGGTTGGATGAGCCCCCAATATTGACTTCATTTACTGGGATGAGTACCTGTAGCAAGGGAACCTCTTATGGTAATACCTTCTAACGTTTTGTAGGGGGAGCACATCCATCAATATAGCTCCCTCGACGTAGCTCAACATTATTTCACTTGATCTCTTTCATTTCTTCCTCCTTCTTGGTGAATATTTCCTTGAGAGTGAGGGACACATTCTTAGGGGGGAGGAGGTGGGTCATAGAAAAAATTGGATTTATTCTTCTCCTTTTGGGGGTTTTGCAAGGGATATAATAGAGTATTAACTAAGGGGGTTCCCAAATTTAGGACTGCTCTCTGGTTCTGGGTTTGCACACCATCAGGCTCGGTGTGGGCCGCCTCTGGTAAGGAACCATCTTCCCTTGCATCCCCTCCCTTTGAGTTATTTTCTGTGAGATCTTTGGGGTTGATGTTTACCATGTTCACTAATTCATACCGCATTGGGGGTGGCGTACCCAGTGCCAAATGGTAGGAAGGCTTTCTGCGTCCTTTATTGGAATTTATTCTTACATTCTATGGTATTATTTGGGTTTATTGGCGATGATTGACCCAAAGGGAGCCCTGATCCAACCTCATAATGCACCTTCATCTCGAAGGGTGATAACCACAAGATAGGGAGGAATGGGTGACTTTTCTTCTCATCTTTCTTCCTATATGGGAGAAGATAGACATCTGTTGTGTGAGAACTTAAGATAAAAATTCCCCCAGCCTTGCAGGATGGGGTTGTTGCCGTTATTTATTTTATAGGATATGGCATGGATTTATTTGTCTTAAGGGGGAATTTGGGGTTAAAAATTCCCCCATCCCTACGGTTTGGGGTTGTTCCCGCATTGCGGCAGTAGCCGCTGCAATTTCCACCTTTTTTATTTCACGCACTCTTATGCGGGTGTGAGTCGAGTATGGAATTAGACATACATGGGGTCTATAGGATTTTGAAGACATAATAATTTCTTACTCATTGACTTACCTTAGGTTGGAAACCTATTGTATGTTATCAGTTTCCTAGATCATAAGATTTTCGATGGATTGATCTCTTCAGTACTGATGCTTTAAAGACTTAATCTGGGTTGGTTTTTGTTGAGTATTTCATCTTTCCTGAGCAGGGATTTCATTTGATTGCTTCCTTTGGGTAATGACGTTGCAATATTTCATTTACAATGAGTTCTATTGGATGAGATGTAGGGTGAAGTGTAGATCTCCATGTTCTCCCCATCCCCCAAATATGAACACTAGTCAGGGGTGTCTCCAATGAGGAGACAAAACTTGTGCAGTGCATGGAGGCAAGACAGTTCAAGGTTTTTCTTTCACCTTTCTGATTGTGGATTCTATGCAGACGTTAGGGCTTCCAGGTTTATTAGATGACGAATCGCCCCTAACATGTTGACATGGTCTGCATACCCTTCGTAAGGTAGGAACTTTTCTTTTAGCTAGCGAGCATTCATCCATACATTGAGGCGAATGTCATGCATGCATCCCCCAGACAACTCCTCTGGTATATCGAAGTGATAAGTGGACATGGGAAAATAAATTACTGGTATATTATCCTTAGTTAGTTTTCTTCTCACAAGAAACATATCATGTTATTGTTCTTCCAGGGGATCCTATACTTGATATGCCTAGCTCGACTGCTTCCTAATAATTTCATTCCAAGCAGTGAGGCTAATGGGAGCCTCATTGATATGTGAATGGTGTGGGTGGCTCAGAATATGAGTGTGGCCCCAAACCATTCTATTTTTGAGAAAGGATATCACTCATCATAGACAGAGTTCCTGATATGTCTGACTCCATATTTCTTAGTGTCTCGACATATGAATTATTTCTCACATTTGTTTCGGTAGTGGGGAACTTCTTGCTAGTATGAATTTTGATTGTGGGGTGGACCTTCTCAATTGGTGTCCTAATTGTGAGGACTACCATTTCAACTTGATTCCCAATTGTGGGAAATGTCTTTATGTTGTATACGCTGGGGAGGACCTTCGGGGTGGGCTGTAGCGAGGGGAGGACCTTGTTGCTACTTGATGTCATTGAGGGGAGGGCATTCTTGATGACTGTTATGATGGTGATGACTACTATCATAGCTTGATACCTGGATGCAGGGAGAATTTCGGTAGTGTACATCCTGGGTAGGTCCTTCAAGATGTAGTGCAATGAGGGGAGTACCTTCTTGTTTCTTGATGTTACTATGTGGAGGGTCTTTACAACAACTGCAATTGTGGGTAGGGAATTCGCAATGAATGTCATTATGGAAAAGAATACCATCATGACTTGATGTCCCACTACAGGAAGAAGCATATCTACAGCGTATACCCTGGAGAGGACCATCAGGGTGGACGACAACAAGAGGAGGACCTTATTGCTATCAGATATTCATGTCAAGTGGAGGGCTACCCTAATGCTCATCAGGAGATAGGTTCTTATGATCAATCATTCTGGGCCCATGGAGTGAGCCCCCATGGCTTCTCTAGGGATGACCTTCAGATCTACTGGTAGTGACATTACAGGGATGGCCTTTAGAACTGCTACTACCACTTCTATAATTTGGTAATAGAATTACATGGTCTTGAGCCTTTATTAATATATGTTTGAGGGCACCAATAACCCCATATTCCAGCAGAGTAAGATCATGTATGTGCTCTTCATTTTCAGGTTTCCTTTGGTGAATTTTATTTTTGAGCACTCTCTTGTGGGTAACCAGGGCCGCCAAATGTTGGTAATGACCTTCATATATGTTTCCTTGTCTTGTTTGGTCTCATGACACTTCTAGAATATGCTGAAGGACATATTGAGTTTTGACAGGGATATATGCCTACCCTGGAGTTTCCACCACGTTAGACTAGTGTCCCCCAGTTGGAAGGAGTACTTGTTCCCAATCCACTTGTCCATGTATCATGGGATATTTCCATCAAACCTCATGGACTAGATCAAGGATGCATAACTGCTTTGGAGTGACTAACCCATTTTGTGAGATATTCATTCCATTCGAGGAAACCGGGTTGTGGTCCTAGTTTCTCACCTTTTCCGCTGATGCAGTAATATCTTGGCATGTTTGGAGGATATGGTCTGGAATCAATGTCTAATATTACATCATTTCTAGGATGTGATGAGAAAAATATTTGGCTGGAATGGAAATTAAATCCCATTCCGATGTCAGAGTAGGATTTTGTTCCTACTCTGGTCCCTCGTGGGTTTCTAGTAGATACTGAAAGTTCTTCTATGCTGGGACAGAGGAATGAGTCTTCCACTAGTTTTCTTCTTCGGTTGCCACTGTATTTGATTGGTGGGATTCATATTCATGAGTAGGGATTTCCATCTTCTCATTTTCCACTATATTTGTCTCATGGGATTTGTATGCATCTGTAGGAATTTGACTCTGCTCATATTTTCTTGTCGTCCTATTTGGATAGACGGCTTGATATGAATTAGCGGGTATTTGTGCCTACGTGTAGCTATATGTCATCCTATTTGGATAGAAACCTTGATATTAATTAGCAGGTATTTGTGCCTGCATATAGCTGTTTTCCATATTATTTTGTTGACGGGATTGATATGCATCAGTAGGTATTTGTGCCTGTGGGTAGTTGGTTGTCGTCTTATTTGGTTGATGGGATTGATATGCATCAGCAGGTATTTGTGCATGCATATAGTTGGTTGCTGTCCTATTTGGATGGAGGGAATGATATGAATTAGGAGGTATTTGTGCTTGCATATAGATGGTTTCCATCCTATTTTGTATGGAGGGCTTAATATGCATCAATAGGTATTTTTGCCTGCATGTATCTGGTTTTTGTCATATTTGGTTAACGGGCTTGATATGCATCAGTAGGTATTTTTTCCTGTGTGTAAATGGTTTCCTTCCTATTTGTTTGATGGTATTAATACATGTCATTAGGTATTTTTTCCTGTGTATAGTTGGTTTTCATACTATTTGGATGGCGATTCTGATATACATCAGCAGGTATTTGTGCCTACATTTAGCTGGTTGCCATCCTATTTGGTTGACAGTCTTGATATCCGTCAGTAGGTATTTGTACCAACGTATAGCTGGTTTCCATCATATTTGAATGATGATATTTTTGTGCATTGGTATATATATGCATCTTCTTGTAGGTTTCCACTCTTTCAGCACGGCGGGACTGGCGAGCACTAGCAGGAATGTGCATGTGCCCGTATTCTGCCACTCTATTTTTGTGGTGGGTTTGAGTGGAGGGGGCAGAGTTTTATGTCTTCCCATTGAATTTTTTCTCATTGGTAAAATGGAGTTGCTCCTTAGGAACTAGAGTGATAGGGTGTTCCTAATTATATATTCACTACCCTTGGCAGGAAGCCCGAGGGTCCCAGGTCTCCTGAACATTAGCAGGTACCCTCTGCATAAAATCCTCTTCAGCGTGAGGAGACCTGGTCACTCGGTTTCGATGAAGACACTCTTTGGAAGGGTCCTGTGAGTAGTAATCCTGTGTATTTGAGATGAAGTTTTCAGAATTGACTTCATCTACCTCCCCAAGATAAGGTAGGTACTCATTATTGCGTTCTGGGGACCGGTGCCCGAAATGGTTTGAGATGACCACTGGGGCCACCTTGTGATAGGGCGCTAGCTGCGGCTAAGGAGGAGACCGAAAAGCCTTTGCAAAGTAGAGGTATTTTCTCATGACCTCCACCGTGGGTAGAATACTGTTTTTGTGGTACTCCTCGATCAGTGTGTTGGATACCCAACATTAAAGATGTTGGGTAGGCGAGGGGGTCCTACTCTTCATTGTGGCCCCAGCTTCCTACGGGATCATTGAGGCATGTGTCTGCATTGGTCTTCAGGGTTTCATTTGTATTAAAGGTTTCTCTGTGGTAACCTATAATACTCATATATGACATACAGACCACAAAACACTGTCAAAGTGGAATTATTTTGAACATATTCATATTTGACGATTCATGTTAGCCTCCTCTCCCTTTTTCTCCTGTTGTGAGGCGAAGGGGCTTGAGTGGGGTAAGACTACCACCTTGGTTAAGGATTCACATCAAGTTTACCATTTTTGTTTCGACCCAAGGTGGGAATTTAGGGTGATGAAAAAATGGTCTGGCAAGGATCCTCACACATCCCTTATTGTAGAGATAGTCTCACATCAATTTCACCATTTCTTTTGTTTTGACTCATTCTATGTCATTATCCTTTAAAGGAGGATTGGATTAACCCCATAGGGAATGGGCTAGTTTATCCCTTCTATATTTCGAATGAGGTTCCACAATCAAATGGTCCCAGTGGGTGATTGCATGGGGTTAATTACTTGTGCAATCAGTCCTCTTCGGATATAACTTCCTTCAATGGTCTCCAAAGGGTTTGTTCCTGGAGCCAGAAACACCCAATGGTCTTGGTATCCATGATTCATGAACCTTCTTTACAAATTTAGGCTTATTTTGATGGTTATTTGGCCAATGAAACTTAATGAATCCATTGGTCGAGAGGATGAGAATTCAGACTCACCATACCTTTTGGGGGGGGTATTATTACCTATTATGGGACTCTCTTATAGAGTTAAGTCATTTTTATACGTTCGTGAATCCTTGGTTCATTTCTGAAGAGTGCGTCCATAGGCTACCCCTGGTTTGCAGGATCTTCATAGTCATACATGGATTTGATGTTATGGAGGTAATGATGGCTCAATCCATACAATAAGGAACTCTAGAGTTTATCATCATCCATGGGCGATGAAATGTAACTTAATGTTGGGATAGGACCCATAAGATGGGTTTCCTATGTATCATTGGGAGAGGAATCAGAACACATGTATTTCGGATGATCTGGGGCTTACACATGGAAGCTGCCCATTTGGGGGGACATTATTGGGTGGACCATCATGTAAGGTCACCATTTTGAGCTCAAACCTTCAAGCAGGCATCCTATGTATTCTAGTTTGAATAGGAATCAGATTTATCATAGTTTAGAACTATGTGGATCATATAATCGTCACAAATCTATAAGCCCACATGAGTCATGATCGGTGTGATAAATAAGAGAATGTGAGAGATCTAACCAACCACACACTTGCTCTCTTGCTGATGGGAGAGGGTGGGCCTATGACAGAAGTAGTCGGGTGACTATGGGAAAGGGTGTGAAGCGATGAACCCTTTAATGTAAGATGAAATTAAAGGTTATGCGACTTAGACTTAGGAGTATTTGGGACTTACTTCAGTGGGAGTGCCTCATAATGCATTCTATGAAAGGGGAGGAGTTTCGACTCTCGTAACAAGGAGATAAAACATAACTCCTTCGAATGATCACCATTACTCATTGAATGGAAAAGTAGGTGATCACCCTTAACCCTAGAATGGGGAGGTTCATATTAGCATCCCAAGGTTGGACTCCAGGTTACCATGGGAATGTATACTTACAGACATCCCTGGAGTCTAAATCATTGCAGGGAGAGCCTTTGTGACTCCTCTTACCATGGGTATGTAGACTCAAAGGGATATGCTAATGCGCCCGATGATCTGATCATATGGTTCCAGTGGCTTTGGAGGAGGCTTTGGACTAATGTCGGTGGACTGATTCGAGGAGTGAATATAGAGGACTTGATGGTAATAGAGGGGAGAGATTGGAACTAGAAGGAAGAATACCCAAAAACACCCCATTCTGCGGACTGTTTTCTTATGAGGGATGGGGGAGCTCTGCATACTATAGTGTTATGCAGGAATAGGGATCATCCATGTACCAAAGTAGTACGCAGGCTTGGTCATGGACCACCATGCACCACAGTGGTACGTTGTCCAGAATGTGGTCCGCCACACTGCATCGAGTTCCATCTAAATACTAATGTAGTACGTGGTTCCGAGTTAAACCTACATAGTGATACACTGTGAAGAGTACCATATCAAAGGAGGGTCCTAGGGACTATCATTGATGGGGATTTCATCCATGAAGAATATGTGGTTCATGATTTCACTGATTAGGTTTTGAGTTCTCAAATTATTATTAAGTTCTTTCATTTTATAGTTTGCGACCAATTATACCTGAAAAATATGGTTTTCAATTTAGGCTTCACAGATGATTTGAGACTAAAGTCAGAATCTTCTCTAAATTCTTTCTTCCAACCTCTGGGGTATCCTCTGTGCTTTCTTCATCCATCCACTCTCAATTCCTTCTATGCATCTTTTATAGAGCATTAGAGAAATTGTATCTATAGAATGTGGAACCATTTTAGGAAGCCTAGGAATTTATCTTTACCCATGTAAGACTCGGTCAAATGAGGTTTGTAGAGGTTGTGGTTCACGAGTCAGGGTCTGCAGAACCCTTCCAGTTTACTTCATCCATGAACTGCTGAGTTTGCTAGATGGTATGCATATAGCCTTCACGTGCTTGATTCCCTCAGTGATGTGGTTCATGGGAACCTATGTTTGCTGGACATTTCTCCATGGGCCAGCACCTCATGATCCATTCTGCGTACTTGTGGTTCGTGGTTTATTCGGTCTGTGAACCCTTCCAAGTGATGGTACGCTGGTCACTTAAAATCCTTTGAAAATTTTAATTCCTTCAAGTTTCTTTCGAAGTTTTTAACTCAATTTGAGTCCATTCGCTTTGTTAGATTTGTTGGAATGATTTCTTCCTTATGAAAAGTGATTGTGGGAGTATTTTATTCCTTTGGAAAAAATTTCAGGACCCTACAGAAGTATATACACTATATATAATAAACAAGTAGTGTATAAGTCATGTGTCCCGTAGAAATAAAAGTGAGATAAAAATCTCTTACTTTAAGTCTTGAATTATGTCATATAAGTTTAAACCTATTTTATAATAAATATAAGTTTATTATACATATAATAAAAACCATATTCATATATATAATACCATATATGATTTAATTTTTACTTTATGTTAATCTCTTGTTAATAATTCCATGTTAAAGTTATGTTTTGGGTAAAAACTGATTTGTTTTCTGTACATGTTTGACTTGTTATCCTAAGTCCTCTTACACAGATCATTATTTAATCATCTAAAAAAATTAAAATGATATAAATATCATATATATATATATTCACTATATATTTATTCATGGTGATTCAAAAAAGTTAGGGGTATAAAATAAAATATACTTTTTATGGAGACGGTAGGTCGTACGTACGCATAAACACAGTTTTTATTTTCTTGTAATATTAAAAGAAAGAAAAATATATGATATATTATCATTAAATAATAAGTTTTATTTTATATATATATCATATATATTCATATAATTCATCCTTAATACCATCCATGTAAAATATAGATGAAAAACGAATCACATCGCATCGTGGAGATGGTAAGTCATACATACGCATGAGTGATGTTATCATTTCCCAAAATATTTGATGGTAAATAGTTATATCTGATATTATAATTTTAGAAGTATAATTATTTAATAAATATAATATATAAATATTAAACTCATAAAAATTTCCACTCATGAAATATGGTGATTGAAAATATATTGTATCACTACGTGGAGACAGTAAGTCGTTTGTACGCAAGACCTATACTTTCACTTCTTGTTCAATGGGAAAGGGGATGTATAATGATGTTTTCATAATAATAATAACATTTAAGTATATTGAGTATGATGAAGTTATTATTTTATGATATATATATCATATATCTAGCTGAGGTATAGAATAGTAAAAAAAGAGAGTGATCTGTCAGAGTGATTACCTCTTCTTCAAAACGGCTCCTTTAGATGTCCTTTAAAGGACTCTATAGTTAGTCCTTTTGGAAGAAAATAACCTATATAACATGGATAGGTAATTTTATAACATAATTTGGTAGAGTTTTATCAATCTATAAGACTCAAAGTGGTGAAATGGGATGAGGGAGGAGGTGTCCTTTTATAATCAAGGTGAGGGGCACTTTTTGAATTTCTTAAAAGATTAAATTATAAAAAATTAAATATCAATCCAAATACCTCAAAATGGAAAGGAATTTGAAGATAGTGTAGAATATAGTGGTAATCAAAAAAACCTATATATTTTAGATTTTTTTTGTAATTTAAAAACTTATATTTTTTGTTATCTCTTAGTTAACTTGTTTTAATTTTAACTACAGTAACTACATTACCAATATTAAAAGGTGAATATTTTTTATTATAAGGTGTTTATTGAACCATAAATGGTCAATTTATGATATTTTAAACTATTATTTATTCCATTTGTCCTCATTTATGATTTTCATGATTCTTAACTAATTTAATAAAATATTATTTTCATAAAATATCATTAGTGTCCATTTTGACACTGTTTTTTACAATGACTTTAAGAAAATCAATAAAATATGATAAATTTGAAATAATTCATTTAATAAACCCCTAATATGTCATATTAACCTATAAAATTCGAGGATAAAATTAATTAATTAAAATTATATTTATTTTAATATTTTTAATATCACTTAATTTAGAGTTTCATTAATTGAATAATTATTGCATCATCATTGTGTAATTTTTTATGATAATTATTTCTTCACTGAAAATTAAAAATAAATTTAAATGATATAGATAAAAATTTTATGTTTCATAATAATATACATAGTCAATAATATATTCTATTTTACCCCATATTAAAAATATTATACTTAATAAAAGTAAGAGTGTAACATTTTGTCATTCTCTTTGAGTTTTCTAATATCTAAGTAATTTTCAAGGAACGGTGTCCATTAAATTATCTAATTTCAAACATTATGTTATAAAGGTATAATTAACTTCATAAAATAATATTTTGGTAGGTGTTAGTGTAATTTTATAATATTTATAATATTATTTTTACCCTTAATTACTCATTTTACCCTTAATCGTGTTAATAAAAATTACTAAAGTTACTATTTAGATTGCCCAAAGTTTTAAAGGACCTATTTAATATTTTTGGTCCTTGTTTTCAAATTATTTAATAAATTTATCAAAATTACAAAAATATAAATGGATAAAATTAATTTAAAATTAATCTCATAGACAGATTGAGGAAATGAGTTTTTAAAGTTAAAACGTTTCAAAGATTGAAATATTTGTATATCCAAATTCAATGTGAAATTGACTAAAATGAACTAAATTAGATTAAATGATAGAAATTTAATCTAATTTTACTTTAAAACCAATCAAAAATATAATTTAACACTTTAAATTATTTAGATGAAAATATTGTTTTCAATTAAAATTCATCATTTTCCACTATTCATTAAAACATAAATCTTCTCAGAAAAATACCAAAAGTTCACCCAAAGTAAAATTTTATATTAATATTTCAAAAATAAAGTTTATTTTTAATTTAAATTTTATAAAAATCTTAAAAATTAGATTTAAAATGGGTTCTCCATTATAATATGGTAAAATTACGCATTTGAAAAATACCTATTTTTATTCATAAAATTTGATTTATTCCTATAAAATATATTGGATTAGTGTAAAAAAATTGATTTAATATGTAATATATAAATTTTATTAAAAATATTCATCAATAGTGGTTCGTTTAATTTATTGAGATAAAATGGTGTTCGTACATAGAAAAGTAGTTTTCTTAGAAAAGGAACTTCATTATTTTCAAATGGGTAATAATTTAATTCCTATTTAATTGATTACCAAAGGAATAAAATAATATTTTCATAATTTAATTAATATTATTTTTAATTTTCATTCCAATGGCAAGGTGGTACCTATAATAATATTATAATAATATTAATAGTACATTATAGTTTGGTAAAACTAGGTTTTTTGTGTTATACAAGCTATCAAAAGAATTCAGAATTATGTGTAACATAATAAAAACAAGGTTTTTAATGTATCAAAAGTTAACTTAATTTTTTCTTGTAGTGGAACCTTGACTTGGTGTTGTGTATAATCCTAGAATAACTTGGCACTTTCATATAACACAAGCTATATTCAGTGTTGTGGGAAATGAAAAATATTGAAAAGATTAAATTAATTCAAAGAAAATATTTCACAAAATATCAAGAAATTACATTAAATTCATGAATCACTGAGTAATCTTACATTACATTCAATAATGACATTCTTCAATAGCTTACATTACACGTAAGACCATGTTTTTCTGAATACTATTAATATTGTTATATAAAATGATAATTATCTAATAAACATTAAATTGGAGGTTATAAATAGGGTTAAATACCCCATTAAAATATATGGTTTAAACAAATATAAAATTAATTCATTGGTTACCAATTAATTATAAATTAAAATAAAAACCAATTGAATATAAATGAAATGTTTTTTTAAACTACTTTTATGCTCCCAAAGATATTTTTTAATAAATTAAAGTAATTACTATTGATGACTGATATTAATGAAATAAATATATATATTATATATTCAATCAATTATTTTTAAATTTTCTCCAATATATTTTATATTCATAAGATAAGAACAAATCAAATTTTACACATAAAAAAGTTTTGTTTTTCTAAAGGCAGATTTTCCGCCTTTTAATGGCGTACTTGATTTAATTCAAAATTTTTACACTTTTATAAAATTTATATGAAAAAATAAACTTAATTTTGGAAATATTAATGTAAAAATTATATTTGGGGGAATTTTTGGTATTTTTCTGAGAAGTTCCAATTTTTTATGAATAATGAAAAATACGGAATTTTAATTGAAAACTGACCTTTAATATAAATAATTTGTAAATTTATATGATATTTAAAATTGTTTTTAAAGTAAAATTATATCTATTATACATATATTAATCCAATTTATCGCATTTTAATCAATTTAATATTGAATTTAGATATAAAATGTTAGTAAACTTTTGAACATCTTCAATTTAAAAGCCCTCACTTTTGTTCTATTTTTGGAATTAATTTAAAATTAATTTTTGCCACTTATGTCATTTAAATTTATAAAAATGGATTACATATTTGAAATAATAATAATTTATAATGTATAATAATTTCAAATTAATTTTTTACCATCATTTTTAGTGAATGCAGTTAAAATTAATTACAATGATTAAGGTAAAAACGAGTTTACTTAGTGGTTAAACTTAGAGTAAAAGGTGTAAAAATGACCCTACACTTATCCAATACCCATTTAATAGAAATATTAATACCTTTAAACCTATATTATATATATTTGTGTATTATGGAAGCCTATTTTTAGGTAAAAACCTGGTTACACCTAACTTCTTTTCAAAAATGTCAAGTGTGTCCTCTCTCATCCTTATAAAAGGCCACCCCCTCTCCCTCGTATAAATGCCTATAAAAACACATTGGTTCTGAAAATAACTAATCAAATAACTCCCCAACTTCCCTTATCTAGTCCTATAATCCTTATTATATTCATAAATCAATCCTTTGAAGGTTTTAGTGTAAACCTAAGGAGGATACCCAAAGAAGAGGTAATATTTTTCTAATTTTTGTTTTTTATATCTTTCTCAAACTACTTCATTTCATATTATACCATTATTATATAATAAACTCATTATATTAAACATAAATATATTTTTTTCATGTTATTGTAATGACCTAAAACTTCACACACTTCCATCAAATGGGATATAGAATTATCATTCATGTGTATGGTGGGCTACCACATCGCAAACCAATGTCATTCCTTCTTCTATTAACACCTTTCAAGGTTGGGAATAATGATTTATTTATAGATTATATATGATATTTATGATATTTATGATATTTATTATTTTTTTATGATTTTATAATTATTATATAAAACATATCTTCATGCTTTCTATTTTGTGGGAATACGATAATGGCATTCGTGTATACGACAGACTACCGCCTCGTGAAGTGATGTGATTCATTCACTCTTTACATGTAATGTATTAATGATGTGTTTAATAAAAATATGTAAAATATATTAAATTAAAATTATACTAGAATGATAATATAAATATATATCATTTACTTTTCTTTCTTTCAATATGATAATAAAATGGAAACAATGTTAATGTGTACGCACGACCTACTGTCTCTATTAACGGTGTATTTCATTTCCAATCACCAAATTTTATGGATTAATATAAATACATATATTATAAATATTTATAATATTTACATCATTATTTAAATTTTTTATTTGATAAAATCATGATCTAATTAAGAGGAATAAAAAATAAAAATTCAAAACATACTCGAAAAACAAAGTAGTTATTGCTCGAAATGATGAAAAAAATGAATGATTATTAATGAATGGGCAATAATATTTTATAAAAGGTTAATATGTGATATCATAAATATTAATATGGTTATATAATAATTTAATAACATTTTTAAAATCATTACATAGGGGGTTAATGGGCGTTTAACCAAAATAGACCATAAGGTAAGGGATTTCTTAACTCAATTTCCACTCATTGGGTTAAACTTCTACTTATTTGATCTTGTCATCATAAGATTATGTGTTTTATGAATTTTTATAATATTATATTTTATTTCCTCTTTTTTATTTTTTTTAAATTGGATACATATAATCTATTCATTTATTAATTTTCACCTCAACATTATGATCATCCTAAGGGTTTATTTCACAATCTCATTCTATTCGAGATTGTTTATTATTGAATATCACTTGAACGAAATTACTTGAACATTTTCTAATAAAATCCTTAATTTTATTATATTATGTTTATTAATAATATTTTTTCAAATAAAATTACCATTTCAAACTCTTTTTTACTTAAAATTTTTGAAAATGTTTTTTAAGAAAATCCGACTTCATTTCTCTCTTCAGACAAAAATATGTTTTCTTTTAAAACCATGTTTACGAAAAATGTTTTGAAACAAATTTTTAACATATTAAAATTTATTTAAATGAATTTTTACCCATTTTTACTCCTTAAAAAATATTTTCAAAATAATTTTATGTCATTTTCAAAAAAAATCCCATTTAGATTTTAACAAAAATGTGAAAAGAATCTACGATTTTTGACATGCATGGTATGTAAAATATTTCCCACCGCTATGACTACTCAATGATTAAAATATTAAATTAAAAGTTAAAAAAAATGAATGAAAAGTATTTTAAAGTTTTTTTCAAAGTAAATTGTTTTCAAAAAAATCAAAATGAAATGGATATTTTCCTCAAGAATGTTTTTAAATATCATTTTTATTTGATCAATGACTAAAACCCTTATACTTAATCTAATGGGTATACATCATATTGATACCATAATTAATATTAATTTTGATGGATTAGGATTATTTTTACAAGGGATATTATTGATATTCACTTCCTTGAATCATCTTTTATAGTCTATAACTTGCTGTTAAGTTATTCACTTTTTAATAACCATTGAACATTAAATTTACTCTAAATAAACACATTATTTGTCATGTATATGATTATGGAATACACTATATCCCATTTTTATATACAATTTTTACTTTGAAAGTTATTTGATTATATAGGTAAATCTTGATAAATCTGTATTCTTCACTCAATACATATATTTGATAAGTCACATTGTTTATGAATTAAATCAATTATTCGATATAAATAGAATGATTTAAATAGGTATGTAATGGGTTGGGGACTGTTAAAGTAATCCCTTCAATAGATCAGTGGTATCATATGATGAAATCAGTTGGAAAAAAACACTTCACATTTGTAACCAAGTAGTTTAAACTATCTAAAGGATAGATCTTGATAGTAGAGTCTTGTGAAAGCTATTAACACAAATCAGATGGGGTTTTACCTAGTATGTTTTAAAATGTCTTTAGGATAAATCTTGAGGGTAAATGTATCATATTTCTGGGAAACATGGAATTTAATAACTAATCATTTCCTTCATTCATTTTTAGTTTTTATTATCCATCAAATGTTTACTATGATATTATCTATGTATACATTTCATTATCATTTTATTGATAAAATGGAATGTGTTTTTAGTTATTTACCTTTCCATATTGATTATTTATTATTGATTCATGATAGCTTACATTGTACTTAAATATTACTGAACATTTGAGCTCACGCTTATTTTTTTCCTTTCCCCATGATTCCATAAACATTATTATAATTTATATACAGAGATACGCAAGATGAAATAAATTTATTCTCGAAAAAATATGTTTTAATTTGTGTATTCAAATGTAATGTAAGACTCATGTATGTATCTATCTTACCAAGACTACTAAACAATTCATACTTTAGTATTTGATTCCTTGTAATCATTCCAATTTAATGGTAGTAGGAACCGGCTTAGGTCTTACTAAGGTTGGGTTGTTACACTTAACAAATTACATGCCTTATTTACTCTCCACATTTTTATTTATTTATCACTTTCATTTATTTAATTAATTAATTTTGTAATCCATCAATTTACTTAATTTCTTAAATAATGAATGTTTTTTCTTCAATTATTCCACTTATGTAATATTTATAATTATATAACTATGCTTTCAACTTTGTTTTACTTTGATCAATTTCCATTTTTAAATCATCAAAATGTTTCAATTTTCTTCAAAAATAAGTTTTAGTCTTAAAGACTTTTATTATTTCCTTTGAATTTTTAAAGTAAAAATCACCCCCTCTTTCCATTTTACTCTACTAAAACGAATATTTGGTATTAAAGGGTGATTGAATTACTTTATTTCGTTTTTAAAAATTATTTTAAAGATTATTTTCTTTTAAAAATCTTTAACCATTTTTTCAATAATTGATATTTTTCAAAATGGATTTTCAAACATCCATGGTTCTCGCTCCCATTTTTTATAGAAGTAATTATTGTTATTGGATAACATGTATGCCAAATTTTCTTAGATTCATTATTTATCATATATAGAATATTTTTATACTCATACTACTAAAAAAATAAGATAAATAGATCCCTAATTATATTTATAATTTTTAATTATATAGTAAAGAAATGAATTCCTTGAATTTATGTTTAAATAAAAAAAATTTAATAGATTTTCAACATGAACATTTACTCATGAAAATTTTAATATTTTAGAAGTAACTTGTGAATGAACAATAAAATTAAAAGATACAAGATTAGATATGGTTATACATGACTCTGAAAGTTTATCTATAAACCCAAATGAATATATCACTAAAATGTTTTCTCAATTTAATAATATTTTTAATAGGATAAGGCCTCTTGGTGATTCTCTTTCCATAGAAACTTTATTCAATAAAATCCTTTGGGTTTACCAAGAAATTATCACCTAAAGTCATTATGATCCAATAATTTAATGATATAAATAACATGGCGGTTAAGGAGCTCATTGTTACTCACATTACATATGAGATACCTATTAAAATACAAACTAAAAATTAGGAAAAGGATGCCTAATAAACTAAAAGAAAAATTTCTGTCAATGAAATCAATAATGACTAATCCAAAAATGTAGCATATATTGATAATATTTCCAAAAGGGTGAACAATTACATGATCATGAAAATATATACTCAATGATTTAAAAAGGAAAATAAATAAATGGAGGTTATGTGTGTTCATTGAAGAAAGAAGGTCTGTATATAGTCATATTATCCCTTGAAAAAAAGAAGAAACAAGGTAATATTTAAAAGTTTCAACTTGGAGTTCTAAAGGGGACTCAATTTTAACTTATGAATCAAGAAATGAAAGTCCTAGGTGCCTAATGTCAAATATCAAGGTATGTGATGAAGTAAATTCTACATATTCTATTTATTCCTCTTCTACTTCATTAACCACTTCTTTAAGTTGTGGATTTCTTATTTATGATAGATATCATCTTCAATATGGTTTTTTTGATATAATTTAAAAATTTAAAGATCATAAAAATATTTTTTTTGAAAATATCATTTTTTAAATTAAAATTTTTATTTGATTTTAAAATTAAAAGAACAGTCAAATGTTGAAAATTTTGAATTTAAAATCAATTATTTTAAAAATTCTCTTTCTAGTTTCACCAAGGGTGAATAAAACATGAACACAATTTTGGGATATCAATGTGTTGTTAGAATTAATTCTGGGATTAATTTTTCAAAATAATATATTTTCCCTAAAATTTTTAAAAAGACTATTTTTTTGAAAAGAACATTCCAAAGTAAATATTTTAATTATTATAAGGAATTTAGACATCTGTTTTATGAATGAAATTATAAAAATTATAGATATGGTATATCAAATAGAATTTATCTCTCATCTAGTAATTCTAATGTAAAAAATTATTCCAAACAAGTTTGGATCCCAAAATATTTTTATTGGATAACTTATGTAGACCCAAGATATGGGTATGAAAAGCATTAATTTCTTAATATTTTGTAATAAAATGGTGTTTTGAGAAAATTATGAAAAGATACTTAGTATATGGATAATAGGTTATTGAGGAATATGTGTGGTGATAATTTTTATGTCATTAATCTTGAAAATGTTTATGGAGGACATGTCACATTTAGAAATGACTGAAAACATAAAATTTTTGATATATGTATGATTGGTTTCTCCAACTCTTATTTGATTAGATATATTTTATTTATAAATGTATTGAGGTATAATTTACTAATTATAATCAAATTATGTGGTATAATTTCTAAAATTATTTTTTTAATGTTTTTAATTCTAAAAGAAAACTTTTATTTAACACATCTTGTTTTAAAAAATATTTATATCATAGATTTAAAATCTCTTATAAGTCAAAATATTAAGTTTTTAAGTAAACAAGATAATTAATCTTAGATTTGGTATCGATGCCTAGGTTAATGTGGAATTCACTCTCTTTTAAAGCTTAACCGTAACCAAACAATATGATATTTAATTAAATTTTCTTTCAAATATAACTTAATTTTTTAATATTTCCAATATAGAATAAAAAATAACTATTATTTAAAATCTAAAAAAAAAATTCCTCTTATAAAGCCTTAGAACTAGTTCACCTTGATCTTTTTGGACTAACTCAATTTTTTATTGTCAGAGATAATAATTACACCTTTATAATTATCGATGACCATACTATATTTACATGGAGTTTCTTCTTAGCTCATAAAAGTGAGGCTTGTAAAGTATTTATCAAATTTTCAAATAAATAAAGAAAATGGAAAAGTTGCAAACTCTTTTCCCTTATAATTGACCATGATGTAGAACTTGATTATAAAAACTTTGATTAGTTTTGTTCTACTTAAGTTTATCATCACTCATTCTATTCTCCAAGAACACCTTGACAAAATGGGGATTTTAAAAGATGAAGTAGGATCCTCCAAGAAATGTATAGGAATCTCTTTAATGAGTTTAACCTTACTTAATAATTTTTTTCTAAGGTATTTAATAAAAATTAATTTATCCTTAATCATGTTCTCATTATACCCCACTTAAGAAGGACCCAATATAAAATTTGGAAATTATTTGTTCTAAAGTTTACTTCATTAAAGTTTTATACTATAAATAATTTATCCTTAAAACCAAGGATAATCTTGGAAATTTTGACCCTAAATCCGATGAAAGTGAATTTACAGGGTACTCAAAATCAATTAAATCCCATGGAGTCTTTAATAAGTGGTCTAAGACCTTATAAGAGTCAGTTCACTTCAAATTTTATGAGAATATTCCTAAATCACTTCCTTAAATTGATAATGATTTTGACCAAACTAGTTTTACAAGACATAAACCTCAATATTCTAAAGTAATAAGAGATATTCTTGAACTGAATTCCACTAATTTACCTAAGGAATGATTTAAATCTAAATACCACCCCCTAATAATGTTATTGGTGATTTAAAATCCAAAACTCATATAAGAAGTTTGGGATTAAAGTTGAACATAAAGACTTCCTATAACACCCCGAGATTTTATGAAAAATATTCTTTTTAATTTCATTAATGTCGTGTGTTGTACACTACACTAAAAGGATCTTGCACAACACGCATCCTTTACTTTCCTTGGATTACACGCAATCGCGACCTTCCTCGATAGCGTGTGTAGTACGCAATAACGAGTTTCACTAAACAACAATATGCTATTAAAATATTATTAAAACTAGCTGTTATGAATAGTAATAACCACTTTTTGAAAGTTTGTAAATTTTATTTTTCAAAATGGACTTAATTTTTGGATTTGTAATATCGAAATTAGATTAGGGTGAAATTTTGGTACTTTTCGGATAACTTTCATTTTCTGACGAATAGTGAAAATTACTAAATTTTAATTAAAAACAACCTTTTTAATCGAAATAATTAATAGTGATAAATTATTAATTTGAGCGGTTTTAAAGTATATTTAGAATATATTTTTACAATTTAATACAATTTTGGTCATTGGATGTAATTTTACATTTAAACCAGACATAAACAAGTGTCAATCTTTTGATAGTTATTATCTCTTAAGAACACGCTATTTGTTTTGACGACGGGAATTAATTTTTAAATTAAGTAATGCAACTGATATATTTTGAATTTTATAAAATTGACATAATTTTTCAGTTCATAATATCAAATAAAGCTTAGGCCTAATTTTTGGTATTTTTCTGGAAACTTTCATTTTTTGATGAATAGTGAAACCACTAAGTGGTAGTTACAAAAATGAATTTTTCATAAAACTTAATTTTACCGCTTCTGTGAGTGGAATTTCAAAAATTAGAGAGACACGGTTGATGTCAATAAGTAAAATGTGGTTCAATGAGATTAAAAATAATTTTTGGTGAATAGTAACTTTTTACTTTTTTTACCACGGTTAAAAGTAAATAGGGTAATTAAGGGTAAATATTTTATTATTATTACCCTAAAACTTTTCCTAATTCTATTTGATAAGTGTAATTCGACCAAAAACAACCTTAGAAATAAAATATGACCATTTAGGCCCACTTGGATTAGATTAGGACATTTATTATTAAGAATGGTTAAAATAGTTAAAATCAAAGTTTAATAAGTATATCATTTTTAATATATAATTATACATAAGATAAATTTTACAATAAATATTCATTATAAAGATAAATAAATTTCCTACATAATGGTATTTTATTTGTAATTTTTAAACATTAAATAATTTAATTTATTTATGACACAAAGATGATGCAGTAATTATCTTATTAATGAAATATTGACATAATTTATGTTATAAATACCAAAATAAATGTAATTTAAGACTTTTTATTAATTAAACTAATTTTCTAGGTTAATATGACATGTTATTATTGATTTAATTAACTTTGTTAGAACTAATCATTCTGTTATGATTTTCACAAAACACAATTACAAAATAGTGTCATAATTGACATAAAATAGTTTTTAAAACAAATATTATATTATTAATTGTTATTTTATTCCTAAAAATCTAAAGTTAGGGCAAATGACTTATATAAGGATATATATATTAATAATAAACAACTTGGGGTTCGTTTGTCTTGTTATAATAGGTTTATTAACCTTATATTGTAAGAACACAAAAAGATACGGTAAAAGTAAAATTATCTAACTTAATGTTAAATCTAAATGATAAGGTTAAAATAGGAACCTAAACTTGTCTAAATTCTATTTGATGAGAGGATTTCGACCCATCAGCACATTATCTTCGAAATAAATCAATTTGGAGCTATTTAAAACCGAATTTGGCTTTATAATAAAATAATATTTTTAGTTATTTCAAAGGTGCCCCTCTCCTCCCTTATAAAAGGGCACCTCCTCCCTCTCTTCCTCACACCACTTTGATCATTCAAGCTCGGCCAAACCCTGCCAAATTCTCTTCTCAACTTCCATAGATACATCCTAGATGTTCTGTTCTTCCTCAAAGACCAATTTTAGTGCCCTAAAAGGAGATCTCAAAGAGGCGCTTCAAAGAAGAGGTAATGTCCGTTACCGATTCTTTCAACTTTATTTCTTCTTCCACTTCTTCTTCTTAGGTTGTTTCATTTTGAAGTAATAACATCAGTATCACTAATATACTGATATGTTATTATAAGTATGAAAAAACCCTATTTAACCATCAATCCATCCTACGGAAAACAAAATCATTGCGCGTGTGTACGTACGGAATACCGTCTCCACGCCGTGGTGTAATCTATTTTCCACCACCACCTTACTTGGATGTGTATAATGGTGTACATAATAACTATATATGATTATTGTAAAGTTATATTGATTCTGAAATAGTATACATACACTCAAATACATTTCCATGATCATGAGAACGATATCATCGCTCGTGCGTACGTACGGACTACCGTCTCCACGGCGCGATGAGATTCATTCTCCACGTTAATCATTCACGAATGATTATAAAGTATATATAATAAGTAATCATGAAATATATGACTTAATAATGATACTGGATTTATGTGTATATATATGTATGTCATCTACTTAATTCCATTTAACTCAATAAGGAAACGAAAACAACGTTCATGCGTACGTACGGTCTACCGTCTCCATGAACGTTGTATTTATTTCCATTTATTGATCTATTATATATATGTATATAATGAATATATATTATATATAAATAATGTTTTATATTCTGGAATTAAGTAATCATGATCTAAGTAATCATATGAATAATTACAAGTCAACACACGGATGACAAATGAAACGATTTTACCCAAAACGCTCTTTAACATGGAATTTACAAAAGAATGGGTAAAATAAAGTCATAAGTGAACCATATATGATATAATAACAATGTGTATGATTCTGGAATAAGTCAATGACATTATTTAAATCATTATACAGGAGGTTCGGACACTTAAGAAGCAAATCAGACCTAAGGTAAGGGAAATATCACAATCTCATTTTTATCCGAGATTGTTTATACTTTGGTATTTACTGGGGTGTATTTTATCATCCACATCCATGTTTCCTCAATATGTAATATTTATATCCTTCTAAAATAATTTATATCCAATTTTACCCTTCGGTGAGTTTTTAGTAAAAGATATGAAAGGAATCTTTTGTCGTTTTTCGTATGAGGTACTTTTTGACTTTTCCGACAAAAGTATGAGAAGAATGTTTTTTTAACTTATACTGCATGAATGGATTTTTAAAACATTATTTCCAAGAAGATTCCTTTACCAGTTTTCAAGTTTATTTTTAATCAATATCTTTTAGTTTAAAATTTTATGACATGTTAAGAAAGTAAAAGTGTTTTGAAGTAGAAAGGATATTTTCCTCAAGAATGGAGTTCAAGAGTTTTATCAAAATTATTTTCCATCTAAGGTAATATAGGGTTCTATTTCTATCCCTATTATTACATGGATTTGATTATGTTGTGATGGAAATATTTTTATGAATTCCTTTATCTTATATGAATTGTTTTATGATGTTACGATGTTTAAGATTCCCATTTTTATTACATGGGTTATGTTATGATGTATGGTTTATGATTTTGTGGCACACATAAGAATGGTATCATTATGAGATGGGTGGGACCTATATCTCCCTCCAATGCATTGGGTAAAGATTTTATATCTTATGAGATAGACATGGCTGGAACGGCAGGTTAAACCGGTTCAGTGAAACAGGACTGAAACGAGGAGTGAACTCGGTTCAGAAATAGACTTTGTCCACTAAGATAGTCTTGGCAATGAGTCTTGACTAATAAGAAATGATTCTTTATGATTATGTGTGTATGCCACAAAGTTTCATGTTTTAAGTTATGATTATTGGGATTACATTTCACTACTATGATTTATCCCATGTTATGATATTATGATCTCTTTTGTAGGTTAATATTTCCAAAATGTTATGTTCTTATGAATATGATGTGATTGATATTTCTTTTGTTTACCCTTACTGAGCATTTGAGCTCACCCTTTTATGTTTTCTTTTCCCCAGGATATAAAGAAAGATTTTAAGTAAAAAAAATGGAAGATCTTTATGGGAGATGTTGAAGATCTTTCACCATGATTAGAAGATTATATTCCGAGTTTCCAAAGACATTAAACTATTACGGTCCTTATGTGTGTGTTTCTGTTATGTACTAAGTATTCCGCAAAAGTAATGTAATGTCCATGTACGTCAAGATTCGGGTCTCTACACTTCCCCCCTAACTTTGAACATCAATCACTTAATAAAATTATTAATTATGAAAATTGGATACATGACATAAAATAAGAGTTGAACCAATTTCAATGTAGAATCATTTGGACTATCATGGAAAATCTCAATAATCACCCTAATATTGGAATCAAGTGGGTTTTTTGAAAAAACTTGATGATAAAGAAATTTTCACTCATAATGTGGCTCAACTTTTTGAAAATGATTATATTCAAGAATAAGGTATATATTATGGTGAAAATTTTGTACCTATTTTTTGGATAGAATTCATTAGGATCTTATTAGTATTCATTGCGCATTTTAATTTTAAAATTTTTTAAATGGATCAAAAGTGATTTTACTAATGGTTATATTTATGAAAATGTTTTTCTAGTACAACCACCAATTTTTGAAAATCCTAAACTTCTAAATCTTGTTTTCAAGTTATCCAAATCTATTGATGGTTTAAAATAAGACCTTAAAGCCTAGTATGAGAGGCTAACTAAATTACTTTTACCAAATTATTTCAAAATGAGAAAAATAAATTCCACACCTTTTCTAAAATATTTTTTAAATGATTTACTAATTGTTAAAATTTATATTTATGATGTTATTTTCAACTCAACAAAAGAAAATATTATTAATGAATTATCTAATTCAATGAATAAAGAGTTTAAAATTATTGTAATGGGAGAAATCAATTTCTTTATTAGTTTTTAAATTTCCCAAAATTCCAGTATAATTTTTTTAAACAAATTAAATACACTAACGAACTTATAACAACGTTTTTCATAGATCATGCTAAAGAAATTAGAGCACCCATCAATACAACTAGTAAGCTAATATTGGACGAAGTTGGAAATTCAGTTGACAAATATATATATATCAAAGTATGATTTGAAGTATACTTTAACTTATTGTGACCCAACAAAACATCATGTTTACTATATTACTTGGTTCTTTTTTTAATCAAATAAAAATGAATCTCATTTAAAATCCCTCAAAATAATTTTTTGATATTTTACAGCGACTAAAAATATTAGTTTATTTTATCAGAAGGGAAAAAATTTTAACTTAATTTATATTATGGTGTTGATTTTTGAGGATTATAACTAGATAAAAAAAGTACTTTTAGGAATTTCAACCTACTAGAAAATTCCATTATCTCATGGGGTAGTAAAAAGAAATAATTTTTTCTATTTTTGTAACCAAAGTAGAATACATATCTACTAGGATTTGTTATTTCTAATTTATATAGATGAAACATAATCTCTTATACTTTTGGACAACATATTCTTATATATTTATCAGGTGTTAAAAAACTAGTGTGATTAGTGTCTCTAAAAACTCTATCCAATATTTTTTCACTAACACATTTAATTGAGACACCATATTTTAGGAGATCACTTTCAAAAAGGAAATATCATTCTTGATTTTTTTTCAAAAACCTTCAATTTGAGGATATCTCACAAAACCCATTCTTCTAGATCACTTTTACTTCATTAAAGAAATTAAAGTGAGTGTGATACTCAAAGAATAAAATTATGGTCTAGATACAAAAAAAATGGATGTGGTTCTGGAATGGATTCACTAAGTGTTTTTTACCTCAAAAAATATTTGTTGGAGTTTTAATCTAATCTTCACTCTAGGTATGAGTAGTGGGTATTTACTACATATATTGTTTGACACCCTTAGGGAATCTTCTATGGTTTATTAACAAAAAAAAATTAAACCATAATGATGGAATGTTTTTTAAAATAATTTCTAAAACTTTATTTCTTTTTTAGTTTTTTTAATAACTATGATACATATAACTCGCCTACTAAAATATTTTAGGGGGATCATATAGTGTTAATGCATAAATGATCCTATAAGAAAACCCCATATTCTAAATTATTCTAAAAAAATTATTTAACTCTTTTTCTAAAAAAATTACAAAATGTTGTTCTTATCATTATATTTTTCAAAAAAACAATTCAATGTTTAATTTCTCTCTTGAATTATATTTTTTAAATGAAAACTATTATTTTATTATATCTTGTACCTTATTGGAAATATTTTCTAAAATTTTAAAAACTTATATTTTTTCTCCCTCAATGGTCATTAATGATGATAAATATAGATTTAAATTTCATTTTTATTTTTTACTCTAACCCCATTTATGCCTCATTTTTCATAAACTCAATGGGGGATATATTTTATATTTTGTGAGAAAAAGGTTTTATATGAAAGAAGTTTTATGTTAATTAGGAGATAAGTTTTAAGCAGGGTAATATTTTATATAATTTTTTTTTGAAAAATATTTTTAATCTAAAAAAATTATCTCATTTTTTATATATGTTATATTATTGTTTTATTCACTTATTATACGTGTGGTTTTTTATTATGAAAAAGGAGGATATTTTTGAAATTCTAATAATATATTTTTTTAATGATCAAATAAAAAATTTAAAGTTTACAATGATTTTATTTAAGTGATTGGTAGTTATAATTGATCATATCTTGTTAGATTTATGAGAGAATATTTAAAAACCCCTATTGAGATCATTATGGAATTGTTAAAGTCATGAAGTGGAGTTATTGGGTCTTTTTAAAGAAATTATGGAATATAGGAGGCCATGTATGTTCATGGATACTAGTAAGTGGCACCAGATATCCAATGAATAGACACTAACTAGCAGGTGGTGGAGGCAATAGCCTCCTCGAGTAGTGGATGTCCACTGTTTACTTAGTAAGTGAGGACTGATCAGTCGATGTAGTTAGGAAGAAGCGCATTGGGATTCATATATTCATTATCCATACAATGAAGGTGTGCTGGAAACCTGGTGGTAGTAGATAGTTCACATGGATTTCCAGGTGGTCCACCAGCTACCTGATGGAGGCTACCAGGTATCTGGTGCCATTGAGGTTGTCCTTCACGAAGTGAATTTATTATTGATCAAAATGAAATAATTTTGTTATTTTATGTTTTATTTACCCCCAATGAATTATAAAATGTTCTCAAATAATTTTAAGGAAATAAATATAATCTTAGTGGCCTTGAAATCCAATGAAAAAACCTTCCCATCCATTATTTAATGCCATTGTGCTACGATCACCAATTCTTACTCAAAAAATCTTTTTTTAATTTATTTCTTATTATTTATTTATTGTGTTCATATTGTAATATATTTCTCACTCTCATTATTTTTCTCATGCTATAAATTTTTTTATTCATATTATATTGATATAATCAAGAATATAATAAAATGTGATTGCTTCTACGGAATGCTCTCTCTTCTTTATGTTTCTTCTTACTGATTCTCACTAACTTTAATGTTAGGGACTCAAGTTTTCTTTCCAAAACTATTAAAATTCAAGGTACTATTATCTTTTAGGTTTTTAGATATATCCATTAAAAATATATTGTTGATTGTAATTCTAATTTCTTTCATTTATCTAAAAAATCAAGGTAGTTTTGGTATCTTGTCTATTGTTAAATCCAAGGGAATAATATATTAGATCATCAAGAAATTTAGGTGTTATACATAGGGTATCTTCTTGATATATTTCATAACAACCTTACAAAATATTATGTATTATTTAATTTCGAACTTTTTAGTTATTTATTACTTTTAAAAATTTAATTATTTATTTGTTTAATCCACAAATTCTCTTAATATATTAATCAATGAATCACTATTTATTTTATTATTCTACTTTTATAATCCTTAAAATTATACATTTTGTACTTTTAAATTTATTTTAATTGTATTTTAAAATATTAAAAGGGTTTTAACTTTATTCAAAAAAAATATCTACTTTAATACTTTTATTATTTCCTTTTCATTTTTAGAGGCCAATTCACCCCAATTTTTTTATTTTACTTTACTTTGACCAATAGGTACATGTGTCATAACACTAACCCAAGAGGGTAAACAAGTTGTATCCGAAGTCCATGAGGGAATATAGTTTGTTATCTCAATCCCACTATTTTATGAGAATTAGGTAGGAATCCATCCTCTACTAGGTTATGATTTATTATGCATTAAATTATGAAACTTTTCGATGTTATATTCTTTTGTATTATCCATGTATCATGTTTATTGTATCATTTTTATACAATTATATAACATATTATATTCTTGATAATTTTATACACTAGTTAATTCCATTATATCATTTGAAAAACTATTATTTTTCCATGTTTTTTTAATAATATATTTCTCCCATGATCATGATTTTTTATATTCTTATGATTCAAGCCTTGATGAAATATTGTTATTTTTTCCATTATTGAGAATTTTGGGTTACCACTTTTTTTATTTATATTCCCTAGGTTTTTAAGATGTTTATAACTAATGGTAAATTTAGAAGGGGGTCTAGAGTGGTTCAATTATGGACAAATTTTCATGAGTATCGTAAAATAAGTTTCTTATAGAGACGATCCTTAAAGAAACTAAACCTACCATTCCTGGGATTGTGTGACTATTTTTGAGATTTAATTTTTAAATTTTAAAAATTATTTTAAATAAATTTTGTTACATCCCACTTTTTATTAAATCCAATGTTTAAGTAAAGTGTTATTAGAACCTGATCCAGGAGTGCAGGTCTTGTGCGCCTTAGTTGGTATCAGATAAAGTTTTAATTATTTTTAAGAATTAGTTTAGAAATTTTTTTGTGATTAATATGATATAAATTTACTAAAAACCCTAGGTATGATTATAATTATAGGATAATATCTCAAAAAAATTATAAATTATATATTTTATGGGTTCTTTACAATTGCATCCCTACCTATATACTAGGAAGTCGATGCGGTGATGAAACGTATACACCTAGGGATAATCACCATGAAAAGGTTGGTTGAGTATCAACATGGTCATCCCTCAGTGCACTATGAGTATTCCTCATACTGATCACCTGGATAGAGACTCTATGGGGATATGTTTTAGTTAATTCATTTTCTCTTTACAAACCATCATGAAGGGTTTAAATTGAATTTGAGGATATAACATATAAGTAGTTATGTTAGAAAAACAAATATTAAAATGACTATGTAAAACCTTGGTTAAATTAAATGAGTGATAGGTTGATATAATTATATCATAGTTAAACAAAAAGAATCATATATTGAAATGAATGTGTTATTGGATAAGTAATATTAGGATTGAGTTTTCATATTAATATGATCAATTAATCTAATTTTATTAGATTTTATCACAAGTATTTTTTTCAGTATTTGGTTCGAAATTGGGTCATTAAGGTGAATATGTGTAAGGATTATACCTTGAAACTATTATAGACAAATAAGGAAGCATATTTTTGAAATTAGGGATATAAAGGAAAATCTCAATGCATTCCTATTATACGGGAAATGATGAGTCTATTAGTATATAAAATTGTGAGGTTGATATTTCAGAAGAAAAAAAATATTGAGTTTCTTATTGATCATATATCTTTTTATTATAGTGAAATATAATTAAAATTATAAGGAAAAAATTTATTTAATTTCGGGGTGAATTTAACATGCTATTATTTTTCTATATGTCTTTACTATAAATAAATTTAATGATTTTGATATCTTTCTCCACACACAACACCAAGATAAAACAAGTCAAAACATATTAGATGAATATTATTAGGAAATTTATAAGTATAATAAAACCTCTAGTAAATAAAAATATATTACTTAACTAAAGTTTTTTTCATTTAGAGGATAGGTAATGAATAGGATTTAATATTAAAAAGGATTGTTATTTCTCAAATAAATGTTTTTTATGTTTTGTATATTTCATCCAAATAAATTAAATTAAACATTTTTCAATGATTATTATGATAATATATAATATATTAATATATTATCAAATATATAAAAATTATTCAAATTAGAAATTAGTATTAAATAATATCGAGAACACATAATTTTTAAAAGCCCATTTTTCAATCAAAATATTTTTTTCTTTATATTTTGAATTTTCATTTAAAAGAAAAATTTATAAAAGTTAAAGAAAATTATTTAATAAAATTAACTTCATTTTTTGAATTCAGCATGTCAAAATTAACCTAGGATGTTTTTTTGTATTTTTATAAAATAATTTATTTTTAGGTGAGTAGTGAAAAATAGAGTGTTTACTAAAAATGTGGTGTTTTTTACAATATAGTGAATTAAGTACAAATTAAAAACTTATAAAAAAATTAATGATTAAAAAATTATTTATAAATTGAAATTATTTATTTAAAAAACTGTATTAAATTTATAAAACCCATGTTACTATTTTTAAAAATTTTACAAAATTTTTCTAATAAAAACTATTTTTAGTTTTTATATTTCAATTAAGTTTTCTATATGTGAAATTAGGTTCTGGTTTTATTTTTAAAGTAAAATAACTCTTCATTGGTTAATAATAATCCAATAAATCTCATTAAAGGCTAAAACATTGATAATTTTTCTATAAACATAACACTTATACTTAAAAATACACTTTTTCTAAAAACAGGTTTTTATGCATTACATGAGAGAATGTTAAAATCAATTTTTATTAAAAATATAATTTTTTTTAATAAAATGGATTTATTAATTTTAATAATTATTTATAAATTATTTAATAAGGCTCTTTTTATTTCTAGGAATTAAAATAAATTTCTTAGTTAAAAATTTATTGCAACATTTAGAACCAAAAAATGGTAAAAGTGAAAAAAGTAAGAGTAAAATACATAAAAAATGTTTTAAAATAATTTTTTTAGGAATTAAAAAAATTATATAATTATAAAATCCATTATTTTTTACTCTATATCCACATTCCATGTAAATCATGTGCTCTATTTATATTAAGAAGTTATATTTACAAAAAATGTAATTCCCTTCACCTATAAAAGGATCTCACCTTTACCCCATTTATCTAATCATTATAAATAATTATCTTGACCAAAAATATGAACTATTATCTAATTGAATATATACCTACTTCCTAGAATCCATTCTCTTTCAAAAATATCATGCCAATGAGCATTAAGTTGTTACCCAACAGAGAACATCCAGATGGATAGGTAATGTTCTCAACCGAGCTATCTTAATTATTATTTTTCTTCTACCCCATAAAAGCTATTATATCAATGTATTAATAATATTATGAAATTTTATAATAATGTAATATCCATTTTATACCTTCCTCCAAAACCATTCAAAAAATGAAGGTTTCTTCATGTGTACATGTGGAATACCACCTCCATGAATGACATAATTGATTTATTATCACAACCAGACACAAGAGGTTATAAAAATATATTTAATGTAAAAATATGATACATATAAAATTATTATTATTCCTAAATCATAAAAAATTCCCTTTCTACTTCTCATTTTATGAAAACGGATGTGTCTCCCATGTGTATGTGCAGACTCCAGCCTCTACAAAAGTGACATATTTTGTTTTTCAAATAGTATTTTATTATTTATAAAAATATATTAAAATGTGATTAAAAACCTCAATAATATATAAATAATATCATTATTCTTCTTTAATAATTATATCATTCCAAAATAATCACTTTCTTAATGCTACTCGCCCATAGATTATAGATTGTTTTTATTTGGGTCGATTTAACCACCTATTTGAACAATGATATAAATTTCTATCATTGATGACTATAGGATATTAAATACTAGTTTTATGAGACATTAATGATCAAATAAGTTTTGTTTTTTTGTTTTTTAAATTTTATATTAATATTTAAATTATCATTATTGTACTACCTTTTTTGTTCGTTAGAAATTACTGAAACAAGATCGTCACCAACTTCATCATCAAAAATCATAACCAAAATACTTATGAAAGGAAATGAGAACATTATAAATAATTACATACATATATTTAAGTACCTATAATGATCTCATAAACTGAAATTTAAATCTATAAATAATAATTTACACCATTATTATGAACAAGTACTAAATAAACAATCTAAGCTAATAACATTAGATAATGAAAATAAAATAAAATCAAGTAATATATTTGAAATAAATGATTATTAGTGAATTTTATAAAATTTTATTGTTATGATTATATAATTAATATAGTTATTTTTTTATATTGGATGTTAGAGCACATTTGGCTAGGCTGGATTATAGGTAAGGGTGTCTTATTCCAATTTCCATTCTTTGATACATATTTTATTTTATGAACCTAATTTCATTAAAATGGTGTGTATACTACCTTTTAGATGTATAATATCCTTGATTATATTTTATTCATGGTATTTGAAGTTTATTTTTAAGATCCCTCTTTGAATTTTTTTTATTAAAACATTTCTTAATCCATAAGGGATTCTCCTCTCATTTTTCATTCATTGAGACTCGTGCCATATTCACCACTTGTTTAATTTTGTATGGTGTATATACTTATCATGTATGTATTTTAACCATGATATTTATTAAATTAAATGGATTTAAAAAACCATCTTATGTTATTCCTTTAAAGGGTTTTTTTTTTGAAATTTAATGAAGTTATATGAATTTTCTTAACTCAAACCCCCTTTATTTGAGTTATAATGTTTCATCTATAACTTCCTACATCCAAGATTGGTATCATATTACCAAATATTTTTATTGAAATTCCTATTTTTATCTATGTAAAATGAAATTTTTTATTCAAATATTCTTCCTTGATTAATTTCTTCCCCATAAATTTATGTCATTATTAAGAATAATCCACTTTCTCTTTAATGAAAGTTTCTATTCCAAGTTTATATTTTCTCTTCAAACCAATGCTCTTTTTTTGGAAACATAATTATGTGTTACCTCATGTTTCCTTCATACTTCCATTTAACACTTTTCAAAAGTAATTTTTATTACCTTTTTTATGATGTGGGTTTTCAATAAAATTATTTCAAATTTTAAAAAAAGATTTTACATCCTTCCATAGAAAAAATGCTTTATATTACACTTCAAATTTTCATTAGATAACTTATATTTCTTTTTAAGGATATACTATGGATTATAATTTCTTAAAATTGTAAATTTTATAATTTTTTCACTTTAACTTTTTGAAAATAAATTTTGACTGTGACCCATAATGTTATTTTTTATGAAAACATTATTATTTTTTATAAACAATATTATTAAGGTTTTATCCATATGAACACATTATTTTTTCATTATAATAATTATTTTCAATGAATCTTACTTTCCATGTTTGAAAATGGGTTTTCTAAATAAACCTAGTTCATAATGATTTTAAAATGAAAATGGGTATGTTCTCTTATTTTTAAAAGTTATTTTCCCAATGAACTTGAAAAGGTATTTTTTATATGTGTCAAGATAATTAATGATTCATATATTAACCTATAGATATGTTCTTATACTACTATCCACGTTATTTCTTTAGATTTATTATTGTATTTTATATCTAATTTTTCATAAAACCCATCTCTTTTTCTTGATTTAATTTGCAATGTTTAAAATATAAATGTTTTCATATTCTATTAGAATATAAATGAATAGATGATTTTTATTAATAGGTGGGGTCCTATATCCTTCAATTAATTGGTTGAAGTTTTATATCTCATGATCTCAAAAAGGGTACATACATAGTATCCCAAGCCTAAGAGGGTACATGAGTTTTTAGCCAAATATCGTGAGGATAAATGAGTTGTTATCCCAATAAAAATAGGGTATATAAGTTGTTATAACAAACCCAATAAGGTGAATTTTTTGTTAGAACAATACTAAGAGAGAACAAAGATAGTATCCCAATCCCATGACGGTACATGGATTATATCCCATGACCAAGAACGTATAAGAATTTTCATCCCAACCCCACAATGTTTTGATAATTAGGTGAAAATTCCTACTCCATTAGGTTATTATTTCATATTATTTTACATATTACAAATTTCTATATTAAATTTTTATGTTATTCTACTACGGATCATGTTTATTGTATCATGTTTTTACAATCATGTGATAGAATATATTTTTCTTCATTTGAGACCGCATGTCATTCTATTTTTTATTGTGGAAAAATCTTATCATTATATATTCTTTTAATAAGATATTTTTTCCAAGATCATGGTTTTTCACATGCCTATAATCTAAACCTTGGTGAAATATTGATGATTTTTTCACTTACTAATCATTTTAAACCACCATTTATTTTGTTTCCTAAACTAAGTTTATGAAAATGAGTACATCTTATGAGAAGTTAATAAGTGGTTATAGGAGGCTCAATTAGGGAGAAATGTTCATTAATGTCATAAAATAAGTTTCTTATATAGAATATTCTCAAAGACATTAAATTTTCCATTAATGGGAATGTGTGATTATTTTTTATATGTAATTTATAACTCCGGGAAATGATGTAAAATAAATATAGGTTCATATCTCCTTGCATCAAATATACTATTTAAAGAAAGTTTTTTAGAACTAAATCTGGGACAATGAGAATGAGTCACCTAAATTATCTAGTCTACATAAAACCCAACTATATAGGTTATAATTACAGTGATATTATGCACCATCGTCCTTATTAATCCCATAATAGTGGGATATAATGGGTTTCAACACTCAGGTGAATCACCATTTATCTAAATCTTATATACCTATAATAGAGTTTAAATAAAAACTGTGGTTGAGTAGAATAAAATATATTTAAATTTTATTTATAATGTTTACCTAGATAATTGGATGATATGGGTAAAATTCATCATCATATCACTCTAACCATAGCTGATAGTGATTGTAAAGGAAACTACAATAATACACCATTGCCATAAATATTTACTAATTACTAGACAATATCATTATAGGAGGATACATTGGATATGCACTAAAAATGGGGAATTTAATATTTTATGATATCCCCAATGTAATAGATAGTGGAATGTATATGATTCTTGTCATGATTAAGGGTAAGTTTTTGTTAATTTATCTATAAGTAGAAGCTTGTGTTTATGACATTGAATTCATGTAATTATCATGTCTTACTTAAATTTGTCTTCGATTATATATAAATATGACTTATTTATTAATAGAGAAATATTTATAATATTTTAAAGAGTTTAGATGGGTGTGGTTATTCAATGAAGTATTTAATGAATGGATGATATAATGGCTATGAAGTGTAAGTTCCCTATAAAGATCAAGTATTAATGAGATATGGAGGGGTGAATTAGTGATATATTTTCTTATAAGTTTCATTGTTACTTAAAAACCTTCATATCCTATTAAATATTTATCACTTTCTCTAAAAACAAAAAAAAATAACACATCTACAAGAACATAAGAATTTACAAGGTTCACTACTAACCAAGAGTAGTTATGTCCATCGTATGGTATGGAAACAATCCAATACACCACAATATACTATAAATCAATCATTTTTTTGAATACAATGAGTAGGATATTCCCTTATACTCATATAGAATTATGTTCAATACAACAGTGTGTGTTCTCCTCCTAGCACAAATGATGCAATACAATTTTTTTGTAAACATGTTACTTTTTTTCCCTTCCAAATTTCACAAATATGTTCCTCAAAAATAATTCTTCACTTTCCAACCTAGCATCGTGTAAGAACTTCCAGGACTTTGTAGTGACATTCAGTTTGATTTCCCCATCTAACTGATCACTCTGATAATATAACTCTATAATAATACCACTAAAACGATACAAAACTTCTTCTGTCTGAGTCCAAAAATCCCAATTAGATTACGAGTTCAATAATTCATCCCAATATTATGATCATATGAATATGATATTATCTATTTTAAATTATTATTCAATCTATAAAACTTCCTCAGTAATTCCCGATCCTAAAAATTATTTTCTCTATAATTCTTCAGTGCTTCACCTCCTCTATTTAATAGTGCATAATTGTCATAAAGTACAAAGTACTACCTCCTTTTATAGGTTACCTGGATAAGGTTAGAGTGCGATTCTAAAAATTTTTCCCACTCAACCAAATTTTTCAAAACATAAATTCTCCTTGAATTTTGGGTGCATCTTGACTTCTTTAATGCTCCTTAACTCTTCCCAAAACTTTTTGAACCTTTTCACAACTTCCAATCACTTCAGAATTTATTCACAAACATAAGTATGATTATAATTCCCCATTATTTTTTTCTCATTGTTATGATGATAGTGGATTCTTTATTATGT
The DNA here is from genome assembly GCA_963277665.1 of Viscum album. Taxonomy (NCBI): domain Eukaryota; kingdom Viridiplantae; phylum Streptophyta; class Magnoliopsida; order Santalales; family Viscaceae; genus Viscum; species Viscum album. Next base: position 1,402,553,883 of record OY728133.1, on the reverse strand, counting down.
TTTCCCACACCACTTGAAAAAAATAAAGCATTTGAAAAACAAATGTATTCTCATTACTATCTCAAAACCAACTTCTCATTCTGATTTCTTCATTACAATGGAAATAATAGATTCTTTATTACATTAATTTGAAACAAATAAAACATATGAAAACCTTTCTTCAAAATTATTTAACCACTTCTATGATCCCCTTGATAACACTTTGAAAAACTTCAATAAATTCTCATTTTCTTCTTTTCCCAAACTGATGATCTTGTGTATGATGAAGTCATTGGTGTCAGTTTCAGTCTGAAACTCTTTATCCACTTGATACAAAAACTCTTGAAAAAAAATCATAGTTAGTCTTTTTTTCTTGACCCACTTGATAAGGAAAAAAAGTTCCCACATGAAAAAAAAACAATTCATCTTGATGAAAACAATTGACAAAATTATTGATTAGTATATGATTTTCTTCTTCATATTGGTCACAAAAACTTTTCTTATTATTATATGTATTCATTGGTCCCAAAATATCATAATTTATTTAATTTTTATTTTTCCCAAAAATTACATAAAAAACAAGTTTGCCTCTGATTTACATATGATGATTGGTGTCTTTATGACTCTAATAATCAATGGTACCACATCCATTGGATATTTATAGTAGCTTCGAATTCAGAAAATTATTTCCTTCTCTGATTATGATCCTCATCAACTTCTTTATTTGAAGTTTTTTTCTTTGACTTACTATTCTAACTGAAAACTAGTTTCTTCATAACTTCACATTTCAATCAAAACATGAAAACCTTCATATAATTTTGCATCTGGTGATCTCACTCTGATGAAATGAGACCAAAAAGTTTTTTCTTCGCAAACTTACTTCTTCCTCAAACTTCTTCTTGTATTGTGACTTCCTCATGACATTGCATAAATTTAAGACCAATTTAATCACATTCTTACTTTATTTGAGAAATATTTTTCATCTCGCATCCTTTCTAGTATCTTCATTATTTTCAACCCTCAATACGATTGGAAGCACTCCCCCTTTCTTTTATAGATATTTCATCACAAGTTTTTCAAACAAATTATGAATTTTGTGAATTAAAAAATAGAAAAGAATCTTAATATTTACATCATATCCATGATGAATCTGATTCTATTTTTTATTAAAATCATAACCTCATTGGGGACCCAAGGTGAGTCTGATGAACCTTTTTTTCCCAAAAACATCTTCCCAATCTAATAGACTATATTAATATTTGTGAGTCCAAAATCCCGAATATGATGGTTAGTCTAATTTTCAAGTTTTACAAATTGAATTGATTTATTTTCTCCCTTATCTTCTTTGATGACAAGATACAACAAAAACATCTTCCAGATTCCAAAAACATCTTCTTTCCAACTTGGTCCCAATAATCTCCCCCTTTTGATTTTTTTTTCAACCAAGGTTCAAAAATCACTAAACTTTGTAACCTCAGGCTATGGATTAATTATCAACAATTCTAATCCTATGTGAGATAACTAATTTTATAAAATAATAATCATTGACAAAAAATCCATGTAGTACAAAAGTAATGATTCTGAAATATCTTTATCTTTCCTTCACATATTTCGTCACTTCTTCAAATTTCCTGAAAAAAAATTTTCCTACAACTGCTCCAAAAAATAGTTATAATAGTTCACAAATTTATAATTTAGGATTAAAAAATTACCCACAACTCTACCTTTTTCTATGCTTCCTTAAAAGTTTTAGCACATAACAATGGATAGATTTATGAAAAATTCTCCCCCTTTGACAACACTATCTAACGACTAGGTAAGATAGGGGACAAAACACACTCCTAAACCTTAATGAGAAAGAGATTGGGCACCCATGTTCAACCTAAATTTAAAAAAATGTTCATTTGGTAAAAGTTTTGTGAAAATATCATAAAATAGTTCTGATATAGTAACATAGTCAATCTTTAATTAATTTTTCTTCACATGATCTTTAATGAAATGATATTTGATATCAATATGTTTTGAATAATAATTTTGTACCAAATTTTTGGTAAGGATGATTTCACTTTGATTATCACAACCCAAGAGAAATGGTAGCTTTACTCCAATAAGTAAATTTTCCAATTGTGTCTTCAACCAAATAAGTTGGGTAGAATCTTGAGTGGTAGAAACATATTTAGATTCATCCATACTAAGGTTACTGAATTCTATTTCTTTGTATACGAAATAACAGAACTTTTTCCCAAAAAGAAAACTCCACTAGATGTGGATATTCTATCATCAATATTTCCTTCCCAATCCGCATCTGAATACCCAAAAAAGTAAATACTTTCTAAGCTATCATACCTTATTCCAAAATTTTATGTTCCTTTAATATATCTACTAATTATTTTTTCAACCAAAAAATGTGATTCTTTTAGATCATTCAAAAATCTTTCATATAAGTTAATATCATAAATAATGTTGAGTCTTGAGGTGGTTAAATACAAAAAACATCCAATGTAATTTCTAAACTCTTTAGGTTCAACTTACTTTCCTTGTCCTTTTTTTTAAGTTGGTTCCCACTAAAATATATGTGGAAATGGGTTTCAAATTTTCCATACTTCCATACTAAACTTCTTAAAAAGTTCCTTAACATATTTTTATTACAAAATAAAAATGTGTTGCTTCTTTGGTAAAATTTTTAACCCAATAAAGTATTTCATTTATCCCAACATGAAAATCTCAAACAACTTTTTCATCTATTTATAAAATCTTTTACAAGTTCTTTCATAATTCATATCAAATATAATTTCATCAATATAAACAATTAAAATAAGGGAAAACTTATGACTTTCTTCTATGTAAAGATTATTATCAGTTCTTCCTTTCATAAAAATCATATTCATTAAGAAAGTATCCAGTTTGGAATACCATGACCTTGGATATTATTTCATCCCATAAAAGGATTTTTAATCTTGGTACCATAGAAAAAGTTCTATCATAGTCAATTCCTTTAATCTGTGAGTAACTTTTTCACACTAACCTTGCTTTATTCCTGATAACTTCATCATCTTCATTTTTCTTATTCTAGAAAACCCATTTTGTACCAATAATGTTTTTGTTATCTAGATGAGGTTTGGGTTCCTAAGTATCATTATTTTCTATCTAATCCATCTCTTTATTCATTTCTGAAACCTATTATGGGTGCTCAAAATATTCATTTGAATTTTTTGGCTCAACTTTTGAATACAAAAAAATATATGTAACAGATTTTTAAGTTCTTATTATTTTTAGTTTTTGATTATGATCACCAACAATTTTATGAGCTTATACTTACTTCTTTATCTTGGGATGATATTTTTGAGATTCTTCCACATCACTAGAAGTAGCAAAGTCTTATTTTTCTTCATGCGTAGGATTACCATTGTGGTATCCTTATCAGAATTTTCACTAGACATTATTTTATTCTGAATATCTTCTTTATCATCATAATTTAATTTATCTTCCTTATACTTTTCAAAAATATTCACATAAATAGAGCTAACTAATCTTCGAGAATATTTTTTGAAACTTTTGTAACCTCTTTTTTCAATAGTATATCCAAGAAAAATTACATCTTCACCTCTCTTCTCACACTTTACAAGGGTTACACCTTTGTTCTTTATGATGTATGGACTCCCAGAAACTCATAAGATTTTCAAACTTATAGTTTTTACGTAAAACATTTCATATGGAGACATATATGAACATGGTATATAGAAACATCAGTTTTGAATATAAACAACAGCACTCATGAATTACATTCAAAAGTAATGAGATAGACCATGGTAAAGTAATTCAGTTCTTCCCATCTCAACCAGACTTCTATTCTTTCTTTTAGAAACACCATTTTGTTAAGGATTTCATGGTGTATTGAAATCATGCCAAATCCCATGATTCTCAGGATAAAATTCAATTTTTTTATTGACCACCATTTTCAGTTCTCAAAGTTTTCACTGAGTACTCACATTCTTTCTCATCTTTCCTACTGAAACTTTTAAACATTTTTAGACAATATGACTTATCTTTCATATAAAAAACACAATTAATGAGAGTAAAATCATTAATGAAAGTAATGAAGTACTTATATCCATGATTTTATTTTTTGATAATTGGACCATATATATTAGAATGAATGAGTTATAGGGGTCGTTTTGAACAAATGTCAACTTTCTTATGCACATAATTTTTTATATTTCTATTCTGAAAAATCTTGAAACACTAATATATTTTTCTTGACATATCAAGAATTCCAAATACATTGCCTCACATTAATAACTTTCTCATGTTTCTCTAACACATGAGTCACATAATTTTATTCCACAACTGATTATATTCCTCCATACTCAAGTAACAATATTTTTGAAGCTCACCAACTTGGAACAAATTTTCTTTTATGTGTAGGACTCTTATAACTCTTTTTTCATCTTTCTCACTCTTCGTAGCAAAACTATATTTTCTGAAAATATATTTTTTACCATCATCATAATGTTATGAAACACTTAGAAAGCTATGTTTTAGAAAATCAATAAACAAAGCTTTATTAGATTTCAAATTTTCTTTCATATTGATGGGCGATCCAACACCTTTGATTCTAATAGATTCATCATTTCCAGGTGTCACTTTTCCTTATTTAAATTGTTTCAAATTATTCAATAATTTAAAATAACTTTTTATATGAGGAAAACACCCATAGTCTAGAATCCAAATTCATTATCTTTTTCTTTCCTTGAGCATGGTCTCAGCAACAAAAGCCTTTTCATTCCCTTTATCTTTATTAGCTTCAAACTTCTTCAAATTGTTAACAAAAAATTTTCTTATCAGTAACAAAACAGTACATACTTTTGAAAGGTGACCAGGTTGTTCAAATATTTCACAAATAGTTTCCTAAGGTTGGAACCAATTTTCAATTTTTACACCAACCTTCTCATGTTTCTTTTGAACATCCTTCTTAGACATCTTCCTTTGAGGGGATTTACACCCTATCAAACTTTTCCTTCTATAGTTTGTAGAATATAAGTAATTTTTTTGATTAAACCAACACATATTCACCATGTGTCCAAATCCACCGCAATACTAGTAGTATTCATAGAAATAATATTTTCCTCTAAAACTTCCATACTGATTAGAGTTGTGTGCATTTTTTTCTAGAAACCTTCTTATCAGCACCTTGTTGACCACAAACATTTCTATTATCAACTGAAATCTTATTTTAAAGCTCAGTTTTCTTTATAGTATTATTGGAACCAGAATTAATATAAACGTTTTTTAACACAATATTTTTAAAAACTTCTAACTTCCCGAAATTTTTGGTCTTTTCCACATACATAATTTTCCCAGCTTAATTCTTCTCAAAAAAATTCAACTTTCTTCCCAAAATTTGAAGGTAATTTTTTATTCTTCTTAGGGTTACCCTTTTTAGATCGGTCACTAACTATAGAGATATAATTATTGAAACATGTAACCCTTTTTTAATATTTATAATTTTTTTGGTGGACAAGTTCCAACTTTTCTTCTTTTCCTCTCAACCTTACTTCTATATGTTCATTACGATACTTTTATTTCTCAAGATATTTCTTTAAATCATCAATATCTTCCAGCAACTTGAATTTCTCACCATGAAAACATTCCTAACTATTTTTTTAATAATATTAACTCTTTATCTTCTTGATTTATTTTTCAAGCCTCCCAATCTTCCCCATACATAATTAAAATTCTTCTTTCAGATGAAATTATAATTGAGTTTCTTCATCTTTTGAACTACTAATTCTAAAATATTTATTATTAATTGTTGTAATAAAAGTATTTTAATCCTTCTTAATAGACTTTTCATATTCATATTCACTATCTTATTCTTAATCATCTTTAGATAATAAAATTCTCCTTTTTGATTTGAATATTTTTCGATCCTTCCCTTTGTAATAAAATTTATCTTTATCACCAGGTTTCTTCCATTTTCTTTTTTGCCTTCTATTATATTAATCACTGTCATCTTATTTATTTTTTAATGAAAGTTATCTGCAAAGTTTCTAGTGGATCCAAATTCGAAAAATTTCAAGTGAAGTTTCCCCTTATAATTACATGTACCTCTTTTCACATTTTTAGAAAAAAAGGATAAAAATTCATCAAGAGTTTTTCATACGGAATTTTTAGAATCAAATTCACCAACTTCTTTTCAAAAATGTTATTCTTTGAAGTTTCCTTCTTGGAATATTTTAAAGACATTTCCCTATCCACTTTTTTTTCTTTCATAACATGTTCCCCTCTCATTTCATAAGTAATGAGAGTGTTGTGAAAATAATCTAGATATAATTTTTCTGGATCTCTATCTTCTAATAAGGAATCTTTAGTAACAAACTTTTTAGGAATAATTCTCGAGATCTTTTCAAAAAATGTAGAATATTATAAATTTTCACCAAGACATCTAATAATGCTGACAAGGGAATTCACCCTGGTAAAGAAGTCACTGAAAAATTCAGACTCACCCATCTTAAGATCTCCATACCTCAGCCTTGATATTTGTAGCTTTGCCTTCTTCACTTTTGTATTATCTTAATAAATGTTTTTCAACTTATCCCAGATACCATTGGTAGTGGAAAATCCCTTCCCTCTTAAGAACTATGTTTCATAAAGTTGTGAGAGTAATGTATTCTTGTCCTTACTATCATTCTCAAGATTTTTCTTATCAACATATGTAAGAGGAAATTTATCATCAATATGAGTAAATCTGTCTATTACAACTTCAAGAACATCATACCCAATAGAAATAAGATAAATAAACAATCTATATTTCTATATATTATGGTTCTACTATTAAAGACTAGAATCCCCTTAATTTTTACACAATTGAGATTCTCCATCACAACTTCTTCTTTAAAACTTCAGCAAAGAGTAAATAACGGGAACCTTTAGCTCTGATACCAATTGTGAGTGTCCAGTGAAGATCAAGTATCACTGAGAGGGGGAGGGGTGAATTACTGATATATTTTCTTTTAAGTTTCCTTATTTATGAAATGATATTTCACCTCTCACAAAAATTTTATCACATTAAGTTAAAATAAAACAATCACACATCCATAACAACACAAGAATTTACAAGGTTCATTAATCAAAAAGAGTACCTAAATCCTTGGTATGTTATGGAAACAATTGGATACCACACAATACACTATAAAAAATCCTTTTTATGTGTAATACAATGAGTAATATATTCCCTTTCACTCATGTATCACTATGTTCAATACAAAAGTTCATGTTATCTTTATAACACAAATCATGTAATACAAATTCTATGTAAATATTTAAGAAACATGTTATTGTGTTGTTTTTTCAACTTTCACAAATATGTTCTTCAAAAAAATTCATCACTTCCCTACCTAGAACTAGGTAATAACTTTATAGAATTTTTAATGACACTCAATTTGATTCCCTAGTCTGATTAATTGGTCTAATAATATAACTTTTTAAGAATACTTCAAAAACAATACTAAACTTCTTCTACCTGAGTCTAAAAATTCCAGTATGATTCCTAGTCCAACAATTCATCCCAATATAATGATAAGGTAAATATGATTTTCTCTATTCTCCTTTATTCTTCTGCCTAACAAACTTCCTCAGGAATGCTTATTCCAAAAACTTCTTCTCTCTATAATTCTTCAGTGCTCCACCTTCTCTCTTCAATAGTTCTTTAATGTCAGAAAGTAAAAATCACTTACTCCTTTTATAGGTGTCCCAAATAATGTTTGGGTATGATTATGAAATTTTTTATCAATCAACAAAATTTCAAAAAAACATAAATTCTCCATGAATTTGGGGTGCATCTTGACTTATTTAAAACTTCTCAACTCTTCTCTAAACTTATCAAATATTATCACAACTTCAGTTTGCTTCATACTTTCTTCAAAAACTTCAGTCTGATTCTGATTCCCTATTCTGATTTTCTCATTATGAAGATGACAGTGTATTCTTTGTTATGTTTCCCCACACCACTTGATAAAATAACAAGAAAACATATGAAAAACAAATTTCCTCTCATTATGAACCTCGTAACTAACTGGTCATTCTGATTTCTTAATTATGATAGAGAAAAAAGATTCTTCATTACATTAATATACACAAAATTAAACACTTCAACAACTTCTATAATCCCCTTGATAACACTTTAATAAACTTCAAGCAATTCTCCATTTCTTCTTTTCCTAGACTGATTATCTTATTTTTGATGAAGTCATCAGTGTCAGATTCAGTTCAAAATTGTTGACCCACTTGATACAAAAACTTTTGAAAACAACCAAAGTTCTTCTTTTTGTTCTTGACCCACTTGATAAGTAAAGAAAAGTTCCCACTTGAAAAACAATCAATAATTAATATTAAGGGAAATGGTTGACTATATTTTTTATTAATCATTGATTTTATTATTTGTATCAGTCACAAAAAACTTTTCTTCTTGTCTTTATTCATTGGTCAAAAATTCTCTAAATTTATTTTATTTTTATTGGTCCCAAAAATTATCCACAAAAAAAATTCAACCTCTAATTTGCTTCTGATTATCAATGTCAGTATGACTCCAATAATCGGTGGCACATCGCATCCATTGGACCGCTTTCAAAAGCTTTGACTTTAGAAAATTCTTTCCCTCTCTCATTATAATCCTCATAAACTTCTTTCTGTGAAGATTTATTTATCATGAATTATTAGTTCAACTAAGAACCAACATATTCATAACTTCATACTCCAATCAAAACATCATAACCTTCATACAATTTTGTGTCTGGTGATCTCACTCCATTGAACTGAGATCGAAATGTTTTTTTCAAAAACATTCTTCTTCCTCAAACTTCTGCTTGTTTCATGAATTCCTTAGAAACTTTAATACATTTAATATCAGATTCATTATCATCTAACATACATCAGGAATTATATGTGACTTCCAATCCTTTCTAGTATATTATTTCTTTCCAACCCTCAACACAATTGGAATAACTCCCCCTTTCTTTCATAAATATTACATCATTAGTTTTTAAAAAAACTTATGGATTTTTTGAATTAAAAAATAGAAAAATATCATCTGATTTACATTAGATTCATGTAGAATATTATTATCTTCCTTATTATGATTAGAACCTCATTTTGGACCTAAGGTGAGTCCGTTGAACCTTTTCTTATAGAAAACATCTTCCCAATATAATGGACATTATTATGATTTGTGAGTCGGAAATCCTAAATACGATGGTTGGTACGATTTTCATATTTTAAAAAGTGTATTTATTTATTTTTTTCTTATCTTATTTTGCCACAAAAGGCAACACTAACATCTTTTATCTTCTAAAAACAACATTTTTTCAACTTGGTCCTAATAAGAAGTTACACATCGTCTTCTATTATATAATTGTCTCTACTTAAATGTTATGACTATATTAATTAAATGGAGAGAGTCTACAAAAGGAATAATATCCCTCATATAGAGTGTAACCTCTATGGATGATATCTAGATAAAAATATTTTCTTCTTTGATAATAATTTTTCTCTATAAATAAGGTGATAACACCCCTTTAGTTATTGGTAATCCTCTTTATTTGATGAGGATACACTAGTTGGTGTACCACTTATAGAGTCCAGAATAATTTGGAGATAGATTTAGTGTTCTCTAACAAAATTGGATTGAAGATTAAATGATGAATTAATTAGTATTGTAAGTATTCTTGTTTTATGTTCTTTGTTTATAGAATGTTTCTTTGGGTAAAGATATATCATCCTTTCTATGGGTTTCTTAAACTACAAATGATCATGATATTATCACCATAAAGCCATCAGTGGTATCATATCCATGTTCTTAAGTGGACCAACATGTTAATATATATATTTTAATGAAATTTTTTATCATAATTAATTTTTATCTATAACACAAAATATGATACATGTAATTCTTCTATTTTGGATTAATAATAGTCTAGGATATCCATATATCCTAAGTTTTGATATGCATAAAACCCATGGATGTGTACTATGCTATAGGATATGATATATAATATCATAACCTATGATTCAATCTCTAATTTCATGAAAATATATAATCATAGAATATTTAGAATATTATAATTATTGTAAAATATGATTGGAGCATTAAAATATAAATATTTATAAGTGGAGATATCAATCGTAAAGTAGGATTGGATATATGTCATATAATAAAATTGATATGCATGTTTTCTCTTACATATCAATCATAATTTATGATAGATAATTCCTATTATTATTCATAAAATATGATATAGGTAAAAATGTTAAAAAAATTAATATTTTGATATATTTTCTAAAGGTTTATAAAATGTTTATAAATGATAAGTTTTAGGCCATGTAAAATGAGATTCTTCTTTCCTAAATTAAATATGGAAATTTTATATTTTATCTCATGTTTTGAATAATAGATAAAATGTTTACTTATTTATTATTTATTTAGAATATTCATGTTTATAAATTTTTTATTAAATATGAATATTGTGTATGATTAAATTTTTTTGATAAGTTTATTCTTATAAAAATTTTTATCTATACATTACATGATTAGTTTGAAAATATAATATTTAGTTTTCATCTACCTTGACCTCAATTTATAATTAAATTTATTATAATGAATTTATTTGTTAAATATAGTTTATAAATATTAGGTTTTAGAGTTATTATGAGTTGGATTATCTCTTTAGTAAAGTATACCTTGGGAGAGGGAATTTTGGTTATAATACCCATAGGTTTGGAGTTTTATGTCTTGTTATAGAAATTTTGGGGTTCACTATATATTTCTCTAGTCTTACTCATATAGATATTTCAAATCCCATATAATTATAAGACCATACATGATTTTTTATACCATATTAATATTATTCATTTGGATATGTATGAATATATTTGGAGTCTATATTTGGGTGAGTAAAACATATTTTGAGTTTTGTAAAGAGTAAAACATTAATGTGGTGTGAAAAAATTAATTTGGTAGATAGAATTAAGATTGAAAAACTAAATCATTATAAGTATACATACACAAAGGAATAAAACATGAGTTAATAATGATATGATATGATTCACTAATTATTAATTTAATATACCTATAATGTATATTAAGTTGGTTAGACTTTAAAAATACCCCTCAAATATAAATATTAATATTCCTTTTAAAGAAATAAAATATCAAGATATCAATCAACAGACTGGTTAAGTTTTCCAAACTAGGGTGTATATAGATTATCTTGTGTAGGGAATGGTGGAAATTTATCACCTGAAAAGTTAGGTAACAAAATACCACTATGATATTTATATGATACTTAATTGGGAAACCCTATGATTTAGGATACCAGAGGAATGGAGTTGAGTTTATATCAATATAATGTATTGGTAAAAAGGTTGTTTACTCTATTATCTAAGATTTATAGCTATTAAGAATTGGGTGATTCCTTAACTAAAAAATTAAGTAATAAGAGTAACACCAAAGAAGACTCATTACTTAGCGAAATATGGATCATGTCTCAAAAAATGGATATGATGTATAGGGTTATTATTTTTAGTGGGAGTACTTTCATTAAATTTATTCAATAAAAATATATAAAATATTGATACTCACTAAGAGATATATATTTTTTAAAGATCATGGTGTAATTCATGGTTATCATATTGAGATCTATTATCATTATGGCCTATAAAATAATTCAAAAATGGTATCTGGTTTTTGTATTTATAAAATAGAATCATTGGGAGTATCTAAATATTAATGTTGTAGAAATTAATTCCATCAACTCAGACTCATAGGTATTGGATACTGTGTGTGCATCACATTTTTTTATGATAAGCATAAACTCATAGATTTAAGGAAATTAATGAAGTTCGAATTGGATATTTTTTTAGAAATGAAGTATGATTTACTACATTGTAGGTTATCACTTATAATCTTAATCAACTTGTTGGATTAGTTTCAGAATTAGTGAACTGTTATTATATTCCATCCATAAACAGAAAATTTATTTTTGTATCTTTTTTGAACTAGATTGTATTTTCATTCGTTATTAAGAACAAGAGTTGTTATATATATAAGAATGAAATTTTTTATGGTATATGGAATATGGTAAATGTTTGATGAAACTAGATATTGATAATCCTATCTATAAAATTTAGAATAAGAAGTCAGGGTTGGTTCTAATCTTAAATATCTTTAGAATTATCTCCTTTGACATAAAAATAAGAAACAAATCCAAAGACTATAGGGATAAATTTTTTGTCTCATTCAATTATAAATCATTTGACACATGAAAATGTTATTTATTAAGAAATATGATAAAAGAACCTATTGGTGGAAAAGGTGAAATATCTAGTGGATTATTGGATCTCATACATATATATGTATGTAGAGCAATGAGTATATACGCAAGTGGTAGATTTAGGTACTTCATTAATTATATCAATGATTTTAGTTTGTATGTTTGTGTGTTTATGATTATATATAAGTATAAAACCTTTGAATGGTTAAAATTGTTTTAGAACTACGTTTATAATAAACTAGGAAAAATTATTTAGATTCTCTGATTATATTGGGGTAATGAATACATGTTCTTGGAATTCACTAAGAATTTGAGAGATTGTAAAATTGTTCCACATATCACTCCTTCTGGGACACCATAATTTATTAGTGTATCATATATGATGATTATTACTCAATTATGAATTGTTTGATTAATGATGAGTTGGTTTTGGATTCCTATTTCATTATGGGTTTATTATATAGGGACTACTGCATTTCTATTAAACCACTTTCTATTTAAGAATTTCATAAATAATCAATAAGAAATACAGACTGAGAGACATCCCAATATGTATTTTTTGAATATGTGGGATTTTGAATCATATATACCACATTTATATTTATAAAAAATTGACCCTAAGTCTGATAATTTATTATTTATTTTTTATCCCAAGGAAACTAATATATATTATTTCTATAATCATACCAATCACAGAGTTCATGTGGACCATTATGCTACATTCATTGAGAAGGATTATATATTTTTAGGTGTTTAAAATAAAAAAATTAACTCACAGAATTTTGAGACCAATAATTATTAAGTGACCCGGAGATTGTTTTTGGGTTGGTTCTCTAAAGAGTTGGGGAATAATAACCTACTCACATTACAAAAAAACCTCAAATATCTGATAGGATTCATCAAGAATGTAATAGGATACTTGGATATAGTCAAGACACATATATTGTTAAATTGATAACACATTTTAGTATAGAAAAAAACCAAATGGGTCTTTACCAGTGTTCCATGGCATAAATCTTAAGAAGATACAAGATCCAGATAAAGTGTGGATATGATTACCCATGTGTTCATTATAGGATCTATCATGTATACCATATTTTGTACACAACCCGATGTCACCTATTCTCTTAACATAACTAGTAGATACCAATATAATCATGGTGAAAGTAATTAGAGGAGAGGATGAGCTCTATATAAGGGGTTATACTGATGTTGTTTTTCAATCCAATAATGATGAAATGAAATCTAGATTTGGTTTTGTGTTTTTCTTAAATGGAAGGGATATTATTTTGAAGAGTTACAAACATTCCAATGTGGGGAAATCAACAACAAAGGAAGGGTATAACATTAAATTAGATGTTGTAAAGGATATGTTTTAGAACTAGAAGTGAATTTATCAACAAGGGGTGGTTCCTCGCATTAAGGGGAAATTTTATCTTTACTTTGATAATAATGGAGTCTTTTCTGAGGATAAGGAAACATAATCTCACTAAAGGACCAGTTATAAAAATAATATCTCATCTAGGAAATCCTTGATAGGGGCGATGTTAAGATTTTTTGGGTGGATACAAAGGAATATTTTGAAGATACATTAATAAAGTTATTATCATAATAATAATATTAGGTACATGTTAAATCTCTTTTTATATGATACAAAATATATTTATTAAAATGGAGTAAATGTATCATGATTTTATAAATAAATTAAATACATGTTTATCATTCATTCATGTGTGTTAAAGTTGATTTTACAGAAATATTTTAATGCTAATATCCTCTCAAATTAATACTTTGATTTGTCCCTAATAGATGACCATCATAAATTAGTTTGGGTTGTAATGATATGAAAAGATTATAATGAATATATTATTTCACTAATTATAAAAAGTTTTATATGAGATATCAAGAATAAATTCATGATGTAATAAATCAATACATATAAATTAGAATAACACACCAAAGTATATCTCATGTAATTTCATACATTAATTGATATACTTAAGGGTGTATGATTTTTATCAATACCCGTTACCTAAGGTTGGATAGATACCTAACATGATAACCTTCTTACTTTGATAATTTTCTTTCACAAGACTTAAGGCTTAGCTAATCAGGGGGTGGTTGGGAATATTATTGATCATGTCTTCGGTTGGAGCTCAACCAAGATGGGTCTTTCCACTCATATGATGAGATAATACATTTTGGCCCTTGATTGAATTATATTGGGAAAATTAATGGGCAGTCTTAGTTGAGTCACATAAGATGTGTTTAACTACTTGGATAAGTGACATTTTATGTACTCGTCTACTATATGAATAACATGTAATGTATTCATTGACCCGGTTAGTATATTTTAGAAAATCATGAATATATGAAATAACCAATATTATATTGATATATTATATATCTATTCATCACTTTATGTCATGGAAAATGGATTATATAAGAATAAATTCAATGTATATGATATATATTATGGTGTAAATGTTCATATAGAGATATTAGTATGTTTGATCAAGATCACAGCAGACCATTTAGTCACTTAAGTAGAATTGATACTTTATTAGAGTCCACACATTGTTTAAATATATGAAATAAAAGTTTTATATTTGTTGTCAATAGTAATAAGGATCTCAAGGTTACACATTAGGCCTTTGGAAAATAATTATGTTTTAGAGAAAGTGTTTGTTTTTAAATATATATTTTTTTATAAATCGTATTCAAAAGAGTTTTGAATGGATTCACGAGGAGTATTGAAGTTTATTATAAATTATTTATAAATTTTAGGGAAAGAGGGATATTTTTTTATGTTTCTAAAAAATGGGGATATCATATTGTACAATACCCTAAAGGTCAAAGGCAATGAAATTCCTATGATTCATGTTGATCTTAAGAGTATATTGACGCTAAATTATCCTTAAGAATAAGATTTAGGTTATTTATTTGAGTGTATGTCACTTCCATATCATCTTTTAGTTTATATTCAGTTACAAATGAAGAACCAAAAATGGATTAATAGATCCAGTGTTTTATTTTCTATCAATATAATCATATAAAGGAAAGTAAATGCATGTTGAACTTGGGTGATGAAGAAGTTCCCAATGAAGAATATGTAAATATTTTCTATATATTTATGGGTATAAAAATTGACCCTCATATATTGAAATACCTGGATGCATAAATTATAGGTAGAATCTACAAATATTTGATGATTTTAGAGATGTTCTATTTATAATCATGCAATGTGTTTCAAGGATAAAGGATGAATTTTTTTTAATATGTTTATGAAGGTTAAGTAAAGTAGGATTAGTTAGATGCTAGAGGAGTTGATTGAATCTGTATAGTATTTGGGATATCATGGTTGAAGAAGCATGAAGAACTATGAATGAGTAGTGATCAAAGAGTAAAATCTGACATATGTATGGAGAAACAATCCAAGGATTTATATAGCATTAAGTAAACTTCTTAAAATGTATAATATCACGTGTATAAGTGTTTAAAGATGCTAAATTGAATCTTGAAATGAGAAGGTAGTGAGGTTTTTAGTGATTCTCTAAATTGATTAATTATAGGATATAGGTATATAGAAATCATTTTAAATAGATTTTAAAATATTCTTATATTTCTTAAAGTCATTTGAATATATTCTGAGATGATTAAAAGTGATGGAGATGGCCCTGAATCAATTTTCAGATATATTTATCCTATTTTATGAATTCTAGAATTATTGGAGTAAATATGTCTAAGTATAGGTTGATAAATAATAAGATTTGTGATTTTTATAATATTTTTTAAATATGTAAAATAGTTTTTCTAGAGGAAGAGGAAATTCATCTAAGTACATCATCACACATAAATTATATAATATTTTTATTGAAAAATATAATATGTTTTATATTTTATAATATAATAATGGTAGTGCGTAAGGTGTTTTTCATTCTGTAAGATTATGAGCCTAGGTAATATGTTTCAATATAAGATGTTTATGATGACTTGTGCAGTTTTATGATAAAGAAAACATATTACACTATATGTATGATGTTATTTTTTGAATGTAATAAGTTTGTGATGATACCACTTACACGTAAAATGTAATAAATTTTATATATAAAGTTTCACATAGAATCTTTTTTGATATTCCTATAAAATATAAGATTTTCAGAATAACTATTTTGAGTAAATATTATCAGATGAATTTGAAGATGTTATTAAAGTTCAAAATATCATTATAGTTTCTTAATCCTTGATTCTAGCCTTGATTTGAAGAAGATTAAATGATAATAGAATGAGGATACCATGGTCCTATTAATCAATGATTCTTAAATATGAATATTTAACAATAAATATTATTGATCAAATCTAAAGTAATTCATAGACCCAATTTATCGAGTCTAGAACTAAAATTTAGTGGATTAAATATCAAAAATGAATTTTGATTCAAGATAGGAATGATAATAATTATTAGTGATGTAGCCTAGGAATTAAAATATAGTTTAAGATCATTTCTTAAATGTTCAAATAGAATATCACTTTGTGAAGGAAGGATTCATGCCACAACATTATTATAAATGTATGATTTTTATATTGTTATAGAGATAGATATATTTGTGGGTTATTTTTTCAATACAATTATTAAGAATATACTTGTGCCTTATGGTATAATAAATTAGTGATTTATTAATTGTCGATGAAAAGATAAAAAATAGGAATAAGGGTTTTCCTAAAAAACATTATACATAAGTGATTGATGAAAAATAAATATTCAGAGATTTTGGGGATAAACCCATGTGAATACATTGAGGAAAACGAGAGAAGATCATTGCACTGATATATTTATATAATTTCTATATTATTATTATAGAAAATATATTTTGGTGATTTGAGGATATATGTCATGACCCCCTCCCTCCAAATTTATCCCTCTTAGTATAGTAATAAAGGAAGAGAGATAATGACCCCTGAGTTTCACCTTTAGTAGGCCCCAGGTTGGTAACTATCACTGAGGGTATAAAAAAGATCTCATGTATAGAAGTAATTTCCCTTAATTATATAATAAGGGTTGGGAGATAGAATGATAACCACTAAGAAACTCAATATCATAAAAGAAAAAGGATATCCAAAACCATCCCATTATACATATATAGTGTAAACAAATACAAATAGAGTCTCTAAATAAATACCCAAAAATAATTCTAAGTTTACAGCTTAGAAACAACTCTAATTTCTAGGGTAGTAATGTACAGCTCAGTCCATAAAGTTCTAATAGAAACCTAAAAAATTGTTTGTATATACAAAAGGTTATAATAACATGTATACTCGGTAGAATCATACCCAAGGTCTTTCATACACATGTGAAAAAAACGTATTAATTAACCAATATACAAACAACAAAACCAACATGCACCTATACATGTAAACTAACAAATCACATGCTCGCTATGGAACTATCACTAAATAATTCATCCAAGTGTATTAATATAATAAGAAGAATGGAACATGAGCCTTATCCAGGGTGGTGAGGACTCCTTAAGTGAATCTAGGCGACCCGATATCGAATACAGTTGGAGGCATATTTCTAGGGGTATTTTAGTAGTTCTGTATCATTTTTTGTAGTAGTACTTTAGTAGGTACTATAACAGGGACTGTAGCATGTACCGTTTGGCACTATAGTAGCTGGCGCTATTCCCCCATTTGGGCCTTTGGGCCATCGATTTGGTCCCTGAGTCCTTTAAGGCCTTCAGGCCACCCAGGCTTTCGGGTCAGTAAGGCCTTCGGGCCACCTCAAGGCCTCCGGGCCACATTAAGTGCAGATGAAAACCAGACAACCTATAAGGAATAAGCTCTAGAAAAAAGATGAGCATGTATCTTTCACCATAGCAGAAGCTAAATGTATTTCATGAATGAGAGGGTATGGCACCTTCCATCAGGACAAGCATGCGCATGCACATGAAATCCTATCCAAATAGCCATACGAAGGTGGAGAGCTGATTTCATAATGAAGATGTTGGGGATGAGTAGTTCCAAGTAGTTAGTCTGGGTTGTATGTAATGTTTGAAGCCTACAGGCAATGAATTACTATAAGAATTATGTGAAATGTAATACTTATGCCTACGGTTCTTGTAAGGGTTCCTCCTCACCCCTTGATAGGTGGATTATCAAATTTAATAAAAATGAAGGCCTTTGGGCCATTGAAGGATATAATAAGAATAATATCGGTAAAGGGTACCCTACACCACTTTCTCACCAATTTTATGCTATCACGCTCTGACTTTTTATGTATTGGTGCTCCCATACCATCTATAATAATCATTCCCAAAGAAACTTGTGAAAATACATCATATACCACACTAAGAAACCTAGGAAACCACATCATACCATTATCCCTGTATAACATTCCATAACATCCACATTCTTCCATAACCACTACCACATAACCAAAATAGTAGGGTATCATGAACATTATGGACATTAACTATGTGAAATCCTCTTATCATGCACTACACCCACTATAAACTAGATCATCCTCTCATAAATTAACACCTCTAGAGAACTATATCCATAATCCCATTCATAATATTTTATCTTGGAAGATAAAATGGAAAGGGGGTATCCATCCATCAACCCTCACCATTTTAAATGTTTGGGAAAAACACCCAAAACTGAAAAAAAAATTATCCATCAATGTAAACACATGAATCAAGTGTAGGAGTTCACATAAATAATATAAAAGTACATGATAGGTAAATAAAACCCAATCCTATCCTATGTGATCATAACAAGAGTGCCATCATAACTCACAACATCTTCATAAGGTATCACAACCACCACCACCATCACTTCCACATATAAGTGCATCACACCACACAAGAAAACCATACACATGCCATATTGGATATTCCCTTTCAAGTCATCCCATTTCCAAATTTTTCCAATTTTCAACCATTTTCATTTTCATTTAAAATTTATTTAGATTTAAGTTAAACATAATTATCCCATTTACCATTCATTTATTCCCAGTCCCAATACATTTAGTCCAACCCAAGTTCATTTAATTGAAACCCACTACTTTTCAAGTATTCCAAGATTACCATAAAACTACCACAACACATAATAACCCATTATTTTCATGCCAAAAACTCCCACTATACAACCACCACACATCACAACCTCTACATGTCTCATTTTAGTTTTAACAAGGTCTTTCTTTATAATTACTTCATTATTTTGAAAATTATTCTCATAAAAATATTTCTTTTATAGGAAAATAATTTATTAGCCGGATATATATTCTTAGACTTTTTTATATGTGGTGATTGTAATCAAAAAATAACAACTTGGTTCATAAATTTCAATAAACACAACAACACACCAATCTTAACACAATTCAAATTTGGTAAAACTGTAAGCATGCACAACCATATAGGAATAAATCACAAGAACATGTAAAACACATGTGAATTCTTCCCTCACCTTTTATTTAAATTAATAAAAATTAATTATATTTATTAATAAAATACATACTATCTACTCAAAGGAATACCAAAGCATGATATTTTCACATGTACATCTAATAATGATATAAAAAGGGTCCAGTACTTTAATTAAAGCTTCAAAGGAAACAAATGATCGTAACATAAGAAATAAGATATCAATCCCCACCAAGCTTGAAGAAAAAATTTCCAAAACCTATCCATAGGAAGACACCATAAAACTATACTCATACTATTCCTAAAATAGAACCTTATTCTACTTCCATCCTCCCAAAAAAGATGAAGCTATAAAGAATGAGAAATATAGAAGAGTGTAGATCATGTATCAATACACAAAACATGATCCAATGATCCAAGTGGTTAGGATACGCAATGGAATATTTGAAGAGGGATAGGGAGGTCTAGAAGTAACTAGGACCTTGAAGAGAGAACAAAGGAATCGAACCAGGGAAGAGCCAACTCCCCTTTGATAATTGTAGTCTATTGGACTCCACTATGGTATGGGAAACATCAAAAATAACAATGGTGTATCTATTCAAAAGGAGATACGGATATATTATAGTCGTTTCATCATTTTCTATGTGTTTTAAAAGCCAAATTTTATCACCACCATGGCATGAACCATGATTTATTCTAAACCATGGTGGTCCCTTATATGTCTTCCCTGGCTAGCCACTATGACCTGGTGTTAAACATTTAGTTGTTTTCTCCACACCACAACAAATTCTATGCTATGGTGTGCTCCAGCTCCCAAATTTGGATAATATTTCCCATGATACACAATTCTTAATTACATTCCCATTACTAGATGTTTTCAAGATACCCATTTTACACATAGAAAGATCTCCACCAATACGAACTTCAACATAGACAGATAATTCATGCCACCCATGGCACACTGATAATGAAATGGCCATCTCAATTATCCTAATTCTCAACCACGAATAACCTAAAATAGCTTAGCCACACCCTCACCTATAACATGATCTTCACCACACCCACCATGATGGTGTGGTGACCGATAGAATGGACCAAAACCAACTTATAGACTCTATAAATCCTTCAATATCATACTTGAAACCTCAAAGCCTTGAAAACCCATAATTTAATTTAAAATAAGGTATAAACCATTATAATATAAAATTTAAAAAATAAGAGAGAGAAATTTGTGTGTGATATAGATAGAAAATGAGAGACCCTCATACTCATTTAAAATAATTTTTTTTATCGAATAAGTAGTATGATAAAATTATAATATTAATATAGATCTAATGCATAAAATTTAATTAAATAAGGATTAAAAAATACTAGTATTGAGACTATATCATTTGATACTTATTATTTAGTAATTTTAAGACATAGTTAGAGGAAGAAAAAGAATAGTTTTAGGAGAGATCGACACACGTTGATCATGTCTATCAATTATTTTAATACTTTCATATTTAGTATCTGCTATGAATAAATGATCATATATGAATTGGATTTTGATAAAGGAAAACTATTATTTTTTTAACATTATTTTTGGGTAAGTTTGTTAATAGGGAATGAGTTTTATGCTGATATTCTTGAATATCTATAGGCATTTGAAGACTCTATTATGTAAGAATATCTTATTAGTAGATGAATTAACATCCTATAGTTATAATTGGATATTTTTCATTAAGTTTTGAGTATTTTATTTAATACGTGTTAAGATAATGAAGAAAGTGGAATGCATTGTAAATCTAGTGAGATGTTGTGAAGCACAGTGAGATGTTGTTTATGTTTAAGATACACTATTGTCTGTGGATGATGATATTCTCTATTATGATACTTATATTATATACTAGATAATTAATATACCATGATGATAAAAAGTCACAAAAGTAATTAGGATTCCCATGATGGGGTTGAACCTTGAAAAAACACCTCTTTACACCCCTGATATTACATTCTTAATTGTATGTGGTTTTTGAGTATTAGGTAAGATATAAATAGATTAATTTATATCCTAATAGATAAAAAATTAAAATACCATTGGGGTTAAAATACTATAAAATATTTGGAATTTGGTACAATTTAGTCACACCTGATTCACCCTTCCAAAGGGTATTTCAATTAGTATCAAAGCATAAGGTTTCTTCTAGTTGGATTTAATTTTTTTCTTTCCTGGGGTTTTTTGAAGAATATAAAGTAAAAATTTGATGAGGTTTTAAAAGAAATTCATATGAAAAATTAAGTTTTTATTATTATTAAATATGATATGGAGGTTTCGACAAAATCTTTGAAAAAACAAGAATAAAGTAGAGACAACGATACTAAAGAAGAATTCAAAAGTAAAAGAGGGCTCAACACTACATGAATGTGATAAAATTGGTTAATTTTTTGATAAATCTATTGAAAATGATTCATATGATGAAACAAGTTCGAGATATAATGAATATGGTTATATAAAATATGTTGAAACCTCTACTATGAGGTTAGAGAATACTTGAAAAAGTTTCTTTCAAAGTAGTTACATACATATTTAAGTTTAGCTAGGATCAATATGATAAAAACCATAGTTTATAAATAATACTTAAGTTATGAAAATTATTATTAGTTGTAAATTTATAAAAATTCAACTCTCTCATCAATGAAATGAAAGCTAAGGGGAAATACTTAGAAATTATTAGAGAATTTTTTTTATTATTTGATGATTCGTTTCAATTTAGAATTGATGATAAAGTAATTGTTAGAAAATATTGTGATGATAGGATACATTATTTAAAATAATTCCATAAATATACTCTTGGTGTTAAGTATTTCCAATTGGAGATCAAATCCTGAATAATAAAACACCTTGATAATTATCTAAATGTATGAAAAAAACTTTATGAGGATTAAATTGTGAAGTAAAAAAGTTAATTTAAAGGCAGTTTATGATCAATTATGGATGATATGAACACTCTCAACCTAAAGTGTATTGGTCTTGAAGTTAAAATGAGAAACAGAAGTGACACAAATAGATTCTTTACAAAAAAACCAAAATAAGTATCATTTCCACATAAGATTCATATAAGATTATTGCATATGAAAATACTCATATTGGTGGAAAAAATATATTGAGATCCTCTAGATATCTATCCACTATAAGAACATAGAGAAATGTATTATATAACCTATTTAAATCTATTTTTACTTATATATTTTAATCTTCTACTAAAGTACTAAAGTAAAATTAAGAAGATATATGGGTGGATAATTTTTTTGAAAAACCCACCACATCATTAATGGATGGTATTAGAATATAAAAGAAGAGAATATCTCAAAATAGTGCCTGAAAGAGTAGTATACCTATATAAAAAATCAAATACCTATATCTTTCTAGATTTCATATACAATTAAAATAAATATATTTTTTGTCACTATAGGTACTACTGGAGGTTTAAGATAAATTATATTGAATTTTTTTCGCAAAATTTCAATATTTGAAGATAATAAAATTCCAGAATTACAAGGGAGCATGGATGAAAAAAATATGATGGACAAAAGAAAATTTTGAAAAAGAAGTAGAACCTATCTTATAAGAACATATTTAATTGTATTAGTAATTTGTATGAGATGTGTAATAAATGTTTTCATAATGAATAATTGTTTTATTATAAACTAACTTGACATAAATCTTACAAAAATGTGAAGATAAGGCCAAAATATAAAAATAAATAAGTGATAAAAAATATAAGTCTTCCTTGAGGATTAAATAGAAGAATAGAGATAAGAAAAAAACATCCAATAATTCAATAAATAAAGCTTAAAATGATGTCAAACCCAAGATAATATGCCTCTATTGCGCTAAGAAGGTCCAAATCATGGACCCATTTAAACTAGTCATGAAAATAAATATAAAAGAAACAATATAGATGGAAAGAATAAAAACAAGAAATAAATATTTTAATTCGTTTGATAGAATACATAAAATAATATTATTATTAATTTCATGAGTGTTTTTCTAAAAATATAACTCAACAGTTACTGAGAATTTTTTTGGAAGGAGTAAACTAACTAGAAATAAAGCTAATAAATATATGATAGTTTTACTGGGATCAAAACAGTCATTGAAGAACAAAGGGAAAGCATGCATTACAATAATAATCAGGAATACTACCACTAAAATTGAGTCCACACATGAAAATGAAGATGAGAATGTGCCTAAAAATTTCCTCATCATATGGACAGAATATTTAATGTTGGATATGAAAATAGGGGATAAGAAAAATATTGAATATACATTTCTAGCTGAAGTAAAGAAACATAGTCCATCTAATAATAAATATGAATAAATAAATAATACAATGGTTTCCAAATTAGTTCATATTTGGGAAATCATTAACGATAATAGCATGAGGTGTTTGTGACATTTTAGTGTTGTAAAGAAAAGAGTTTTTGGGTTGAGATCTAGGTCTCAGTCTTGTTTCTCACATTAAAGAGCTGATTAAAAGTCTCTTTATTCCAACATGAGTCTATTTGTGCTAATTTTTACTGGTAAATAAATGAAAATATTAAAAAATGAGAACTATATGAAATTCATGATCATTATGAAATTATGATATGTATCAATCATAGAATACATTAACTAGTATCATGTTTTCTTCTTAAAACACATCATTTGAAATATCTCAATTGTTATTAGGATTCAAATAGTATCATAAAAGATTGGATTTAATGATTGAATAAAAAATATCCATGATTACTAACATTGAAGATAATTTCTTGAAGGGGAGTTATAAAAGAAGTTAAACTGTTATATTTTTTTTATTTTTGTTCATGTTTGGAATTTTGGATAAACTTTACAACAATTAAATCTTAAGGAGAGCGGATCATTTTTCCATCCTATTCTAATTTATGTAAAATATTTTTACTATAGGGAAGTTATTATTGAATTAAAATTTCTTAAATTAGGTAAATACATTCATTCACTTGAATGTTTTTAATGTTTTTTTAATATGAGTGTAGGTTATGAATCTCTTACAAAATATATCTAAAAAACCTTTGAAATTGAAATTTTATTAGTATCACATTATATTTAGGATATGGATAACTTTTATATTTAGACTTATAAATATTTTTTCTCTACTTAGAATTGATCAAATATACTTTGAGCTGATTAGTTAATGGAACTTGTCTGTGGGAAATGTGTTTCCACACTTCTCTCATATGCAATTTACTGATTATCTCATTAAGGGACAGAAAATAAAAATGGGATGAGATATTATTTTTAGATATGGGGAAAAGAATTTTTACCTCATATTTACCTTTATATAAGGGGTATAAAAATTAAATTATCTTTAGTAGTGAATCAAGTATTGAGAATAAATACAAATGAGGAGATTGAAAAACCAAAATGGATCAATTGAGCTAATGTTGTGTTTGTTTTCAATATAATTTTATAAAATAAAGTCAATGTATATTGAACATGAATTATAGAAGAAGATCCCAATAAATAATATGTATATGATTCCCATGCATTGACATGTAAATAATAGTGAAGTTGTTATCTTAGAATAAATGGATGGATATATTCAAGGTTTCAGTATTAAATATCTAATGATTATTGTTTCAATTTTTATGTAATCATAACAGGTGATTCAATGATAAAGGATTAATTTTATCTAAAATATTTATTAAGGTGGAGTGGAATAGGATGAGTTGGATGCTATAGAAGTTGATTGAAGTTGTATACTATTTTGTACAAATTGAATGAAGAAGAAAAATTACTTTGAATGAGTTGTGATTAAAGAGTAAAAGATGGTGGAAGTATGGAGAAATCATCAAAGGATTTATCTAGAATGAAGGTTGTTTCATATATTTTATAATAACTAGTGAATTAAGGTTTTAAGAAGATAAAGTGAAGCTGGAAATGAGAATTCAATAAGGTTCACAGTGATACTATAAATTGAGTAATTATATGATGCAAGCATTAGGGAATCAATTTAAAGAGATTTGGAAATATTCCAATATTTCCTAAAGTAATTTAAATAAATTTTAAGGTGATTTGGAGTGATTAAGAAGGTAATTAGTTGATTATAAGAGTTTCTAATATTTTTTGATGAGTTCTAGATTTTATAGATTAAATCTATCTATGTCTGGTTCGATACATAAGAAGATTTATGATTTCATGATATTTAAAAAAACTCATAAATTTATTTTCCAGATGAAGATAAAATCCATCTAATTACATCATCTTATGAGAATTATGTAAGATTTTCTTGGTAAAATATAGGATTTTTTAGAGATCATAATATGTTTCAAGAAGTGTATAATATTTTTTTCATTTCTTAATATTATGATCTTGTATAAGATGTTTCTATATAAGATTTTTGAGATGACTAGTGTAGTTTAGTGACAAATGAAAAAATATTTTACAATTCATAATATGTTCCCTTTCAAATATAATTAGATTTTTATTAAATTTTTGATATGCAATATATAATACATTTTATCAAGAATTTATACTTATAATTTATTTTTTTATATTTCTAATGATTAAAAATATTAAGATTTCTTGAATAACTATTTTAAGGAAGTAGTATCAACTAATGCCAAAGAAGTTATTCAAGATTAAAAAATCATGATTCTTTACTAATCCATGATTCAAAAAAATTATTTAAATAATATTAAATGAGAATAGAATGAGGATGTCACTATTTTGTTAGTCATGTATTTTCAAATTTTGAAATTTGAAAATTAATATTGGTTATCAAAGATAATGGAATTCATGGAACTAATTTACTAAATGTTGGAACTATAATTTAATAGACTAAACATCATTAATGAATTATGATTAAAGATATAAATGAGAATATTGAGAAGTGGTGAAACCTATGAATTAAAATAAATAGTGAATCTTGTTCTTAAATGTTCAGAGATATTTTCATGATGTAAAGGAAAGAGCCAAGTTGTAGTAGTATTATAACTATTGGATTTCCATATAGTTATAGAGATTGAATTATTTACAGATTATTTGTGGAATTAATTTTAGAATAATATTCTCATAACTACTAGTAAAATAAAGTGGATACTTATTTATTAGAGATAAAAAGAGAAGAAATAATAAGGGTATTCTTGGAAAAATAGTTGAGACAAGTAATTAAGGAAAAAAAGAATATTCAAATATTGTGGGGACAAACCCATATGAAGACATTGAGTAAAATGGTAGGATATCACTACATCGTAATTGATAGATATTTTCTATATTATTAATATAGAAAATATATTTTGGTGATCTGAGGATATAAAAAGTATAAAAGAAAAAAAGAAAAGTTTTTGTACAACATATAGATAAAAAGAGATACCCTAGTATTGCTGAATAGGTGCTCAATGTGTTGAGGAAAAAGAAGAAACCAATAAAAATCTTAGAAAAAATCAAGTACATCGAATTTTATTTAATAAAAAAAATATACTGATATTGAAACCAGATCCTATGATACACAGAATTTCATAATTCGAAGAAATAATGGAATAAATAATAAAAAGGGTTTGTGGAGTGATTGACATACATTGATCATGTCCATAAACTATGTTGAGACTTTTATATTGAGTAACTACTATGTATTAAAGATCACAGTTGGCTTGATTGTTGATAGAGGATATCAATTAGATTATGAACAAGATATGGGAGTTATATTGTTAATAAAGGCCAAGATACATGATACTATTCTTGAAGATTTATAGGTAGTTGAATAATTTATAAAAGAAAAAATAACTAATCAATAAATATAGTTACATTATAGAGTTATAATGTGATCTTTTTCATTAAGATAAGGGGAATCATTTTAATACCAGTTGAGAGATTGAAGACCATGGGCAGGAGTATAAATCTAGTGGGATGCTGGGAAGCACATTAAGATGCAATGTAACTAAGAGAATCTCTATGGGTAGTGGATAGTAACCTTACCTATTCTTCCACATTCATTATATAATATAGAATCTACTAATTTTTATAATAACCGGACATAACAAGGAGTAGGTTTCCCATGATAGGGTTAAACTTTATAAAAAAATTGTAGACATTCCATTACTTTATATTCTTTATTACATGTTTTTATTATGTGTTAGGTAAGATATAAAAATATTCATTTATATACTAACAAGTAATCGGTGTTAAAATTATAAAAATCACTAAAATATTATAAGAATATTTATACTTTTTTAAATAGTAGTCACACTTGATTCACCCTCACTCTTAAAAGGATTCATATGATCCAAATAGAATTTAAATAAATTATTTTGATTGATTTATTCATGGTTAAAAATGAATAATCATTTAAATAGTTTAAATATTTATGGATATTAATTTATGTGTTCAATAAAATGAAGATTAAACAGGAAATAAGTAACGCATCATCTTTAATGAGATGGAATCTGACACTCTAGCACTATGACTCTCTTTTATTAAATATCATATACCTCCCATATAGTGTACTCTCAATGAATAATATATAGTTATAAATATCATCATAATTGATCATAATTTTTATCTATGGACAATTTCCTATGAACTCTTTGGTGATCAAGAATCCTCTTTATACAATAAAGGATCCACAGGCTAATTTAACACCTACAAAGGTAGGAGACTCTTGGATGCTTCTTTGGGGATCTATATCAATCATAACTAAAAGGGTAAAAGATGGATTACTTGATATTATAGTTACAATTATTTTATGTTCTTTTTTATATCATGTTTCTTCGGTTAAAGATAGATCAATAATATTTATGGGTTTATTGTACTAAAAATTATCATTAGACGATCACCAAGAACCAATAAATATGAATATAAAAATCAATCAAATTTATCAAATAAATAATCTTCCAAAAAAATCATGAAATTTTCACATAATTAAATATAAATATTCATACTCTTAGACCATCATAATCAAATAACTATTAAATGAATGTAATTATATTATTCAGATCGTCATAATATCTACCCAATAATAAGGGTTTGGGGGTTTTTAATATAATATTCTCATCATTTCCATTTATAAACTAAACCTCTACTTAGAGGATTATACTATTTTATCATATAAGATTCATTTCATCAATCTTAATTATTTTTCAATGAATTATAAATTATCTATTAAATACTCAAAACTCCATCAAGATGGTAATTTCTCATTGAGTGAGTATTCCTTTAATCATTATGAAAATCATTATTTCAATCCCTTTAATGTCATAAACCATTAATAATATTCAATTTATTTTCATAATCCATATTCTTAGTTAAAATTATATTAATTTTAGTAAATTAAATATTTATATATATTATATATATGTCATATAGTTAACTCTTCTAAATTTCCACCTCAATAACTCATTTTATAACTACATATATTTTTTAGTAATTACCAATACTTTAGTAATTAACTTAAATAATTAATATTCTATTTACTATTATCATAAATCTTATGATAACCCTCTTTCTATTACCATAAATAATTAGACATGTCTTCTCTAATATGAAAACCCTTGTTAACATACTTTCTAAGTATTAAATATCATCACATTGAGATCATTTCATTATAATAGATTTAAAACTTATTTTTAATTTCATTAAAGTAGTATTAAGGAAATATTTAAAGATTTAATAATTTTACCACTTTAGATTCATTAACATTTAACTATTATAATTAAATTTCTGTTAATTGACAAAAATAATTTTTATCCCTCTTAACATAGTCTACATAGCAATATTAAGCTCATACCCTCAATAAATTCAACATCTCATAAAGAAAATTATTTTCATTAAATAATTAAATTTTCTATATAATATTATTATTTGAATTTTTTGATCCCATATACCTAATATAAATTATTTAATATATAATAAAAATATACTTATTTTATAATCGATTTTCAGTCATGTAGACATAATTATTCATCTTTGTCACAATAAGGGGTTGAACCCTCAACCACAACTTAACTATATCATCAAAAAAGTATCTTATAGAGGTTAACCAAAAAAATAAATATTAGTGTTCAATATTTAAAATAATAAAAATATCCTTCAAAAGAATCCAAATGGATTTGAAAGATCCAGAAATGAAATTTACAAGAAGGCATAAATTAAATGGGCTATCCATTTGTCCAAAAGGACATCAGTTGCATATTTTATCAAAATATAAATAAAAATTTATGAGGTGGGTCTAGGGACCTATGTCACAGATCATAATTCCCAATCACATATTGGTCTTAAATTATTCATCTTGGTGTCATGATCTCCATTCCACATATGGATTGAAAATATGATTTCATGTGGAAAAGTTATCAATAAAATATATATTAATAGTAATGGTAATGATATATTATTATTAATATTATTATCATTTTCATTATTACTATTATATACTCTAATGATACATTGAAAATTACACATGTAACTTATTTTTTTATTTGGAATTTGTTTTTTATTATTTTCTTTAAAATGTTTTTAAAATTTTTTTAATAACATTTCTATTTTATAATATTTATCATTTTAAACTTTTCCTTTATCATTATTTTTACCTTCATTTACGTATATTTATTTATTATTTTTATAATTAAATTAATATAGGATTTGAAAATGGAAAAACATATAAAGTTATAAAATCTTAAGGATATATTCTTATTGATTCAATATACTAATTTCTTTCCATCAGAAAATATGATATATATATATATATATATTATTGAAGTGATTAAAAAATCCAAATATGCTCACAATCATTTACCTCAGTAGGTGACGCCTCATCTCTCCCCATAAGGATTGAAAAACACCCACTTTACCTATTTTAATAACATATTAATGGCCCTTATAGGCCCAAGAAAAAGAAGATCTGAAGTCTCTATCGTATGATACATAAAAGAACCCTACTATTGTCATACCCATATATTCCAAGACTAACATGAATGTGTTATGGTATGTTACCTTAACATAGTATTTATTTCATGATTTACATATTGGAATTATCATGCTTAGCACCATACCATGGGTTATTACAATTCCATGTGGCTTTCACTAAGGATATCCATAAAGAACACCGAATGGGATGCCACCGCACCCATGGTAACACTGTGGTTCCCCATGTTCCAACCTAATGATGTATATAAGTTTCCCAGTGTATCCCCTAGTGATAAACCAATCCTTTAACCTATAATGGAGGCTCCTTATATAGCACCCAATGTTGAACCATGATTGTTCCATGGATCTCCCCATAATGCTCATGACATCAACCCAGTGCTGCATCCAACCAAGACTGTAATGCCCCGGACCTCTCTGGTCCATTACTTTGTGAAAATATGGTGTTTGAGGTGTTATAGGAGGTCAAGGTGACTTATCCCCAGTAATAATTTTTCCAAATTTCCAATTTTGTGAACAATTCCATTAGTGAACAATTCTATCGGTAACCTCTAATGGTAACCTCTCTTTCCTTTTCCAAATTTCCAATTCTGTGAACAGTTCCATACGTGAACAGTTCTATCGGTAACCTCTAACGGTAACCTCTCTTTCCTTTGCCAAATTTCCAATTCTCTGAACAGTTCCATCAGTGAATAGTTCTATCGGTAACCCCTATCAGTAACCTCAATCAGTAAACCATAACGGTAGGTGAACAGTGTTTATATCACTGAGGTTTAGTGAACAGTGTTTCTATCTATGAGGTTTAGTGAATAGTGTTACTATCGGTGAGGTTTAGTGAACAGTGTTTCTATCGGTGAGGTTCGGTGAACAGTGTTTCTATCGGTGAGGTTCACTAAACAGTGTTTCTATCAGTGAGGTTCAGTTAACAGTGTTTCCATAACGGTAGATGTACAGTGTTTCTAGAACAGTGAGGTCTATCGGTAACCTCTCACTGTGAGGTTTATCGATAACCTATAATGGTGAGGTCTATCGGTAACCTCTAACGGTGAGGTATATCAGTAACCTATAATGGTGAGGTCTATCGGTAACCTCTAACGGTGAGTTCTATCAGTAACCTCTAATGGTGAGGTCTAATGGTGACCTTTTCTTTCCTTTTCCAAATTTGAGTATGTGAATAGTGTTTCTAGCTTCCTACAGTTTCACCCTTTTTGACATTTCCTTTGACGTAAAATACATTTAAAGCCTTATTTTAAGGACTCTTAAGGCCGATTCAAATTCCATAAATCCTATATTAATTATTCTTATGGCTCAGGATGTTTTTACTTGGTCAAACCGCGTGGGTTAATGCGATCCGGTTTTAATGGGGAATTAAGCATATCTTAAACTGTCGCCCCATTAAATATTCAAAAGGGACAAGATATCATCCTCTCTTTTTCTTCCACTTTTTTCTCAGCTATGATACACTAGAACCTTTCAATATTTCCCATAGGAGTTTCACAATAAAACTTTACTCCTCGGATTGGTTCCGCTCTGTTTTGATGCAACTGAGCTATATCGGCCAATCTTCGATATAAGGTATATTTTACAGCCATTCCTTTGGGGATCATCTCCTCCTATTTCTCCTTTCCATGTTATATCATGTAATATCCATGCTTTTAATGGGGTTTTTCTTGGGGTTTGGTTGGTGATGTCGTATCATGGCATCCTCAGGTGGATGCAGTTGTCGCGAGAGGAGGATCATGACCCGTTTTGTGGATAAAGAATGTGAGGAACTGTTTGAGGTAGGGGATTCGTTTCTTCTCGTTATTTTACATGAAACTATATTTTTAGCATGTTTAATCCCACTAGATGACAATGGAATTGACATAAAAAATATTTTAACTAGATAAATAAATTAATATCGATCATATGTTATTGCCTCTTGTTTTTCTAGATAGTGTGATATCTATGCTTGCTTTGCTTAGCTATTTGTTCTTGATGGAAATCGATAAAGAATGTAAACCGGGAATAATTGATAATTGTTGGCTAGAGATAAAGAGGCATGAAAATGAATCTGGTTCTTATTGTAATTTGATGTTAATCAAATTAGTGCATTAAGCATGTTTTTTTTATTTGTGATAACTTACTGGTTAGGTTTCCTGAATTTGGAACCAACGAATAATAAATCAGTTAATCCAAGATGGATTAAAGAATAGGTTGTTGATAAAAGATAATTTCTTGTAGGGTTCTAAGTTACCCTCTTGTTTGTTTAAGGGCCAAGAGCCCAATTATGAAGATGTTTTTTTACTACTGGTTGTGTTTTAATGTGAGCCTGGATGGTTGTGGTGATATGTGGAGGCATGGAGAACCTTTTGGTTATGGTAGTATATGACACCTAGAGTGGAGAGATGCATTGGTTTATGCATGTGGGTGTCGGGGAGGACCCTAGGGATGATGGAATGGTATGGATGTGATTGTTAGATGCTTGGTAATTTTGATTGGTTGTTTATCTTCTTTACTTTTCCCCACTGCTCAAGGCAGATGGTCTTAATAACCCTTCTTCTGAAAGAGGTAAAGACATGCAGGTTATGCCACATGATTTTTGTGTTTAGATTCTCAAGGAAGGATGGGTATATTCTCTTGCTAAAAGCAGAAAAGACTCGACGGGTATTACATCTACTCACCGTGTTGAGCCCCCTCATGTTTAGTAGAAAATAATGTTTTTCTAGAATGCCTGGGAATATGGGAAAGTATTTCTATAATGAATAATTGAATAAATGGTGTTAACCCATGGGGATGCAGATAATGGAACATAATGATGAGGTTCTAATTTTTTAAGGAACAGTTGACTTTGGGTGTTATGCTAATAAAATTTAATGTGTAATTGTTCATGGTTGATTAATATTAAAAGAATTAATTAATGTATAGTGGAACTGATAAAAAGGGAATGAAGTAATCTAATAAATATCTTTAAATGTTTGTGTGCTTATAGGATACCTAGGCTTAGAAGTAGCAACCCGTAGTCTGAGAGACGTCAGCAGCAGTTGTTTCTAAGACTAGGTAATTCCCATAGTGTGGTTGTGAGATATAATATATCATGTACTTTTTGTGTTTCTATATGCTACTCCACCCTGTTAGTAAGGGGAACTGACACCCTAGGGGTTCTGAGCCCTGG
This sequence comes from Viscum album, assembly GCA_963277665.1. NCBI lineage: Eukaryota > Viridiplantae > Streptophyta > Magnoliopsida > Santalales > Viscaceae > Viscum > Viscum album. The sequence continues at coordinate 1,402,520,079 of OY728133.1, read as the reverse complement.
GGGGTGTTTTCCCCAACATTCTGGTGGGAGGATTGATGGCTGACTACCCACTTTGGCCCCACTCTCTTCTCTTGGTAGTTACTGGTGCTGGAAGGCACATTGGTTAGTTTTCCCCATATATGTGTGTAGAGGGATGTAATGGCTTGTGGTTATTCACACACATATATTCTGGATATAGTTTTCTATATACAACTATAGGTGTAACATGTATAGGTTGTGATGTCTTAAGGATCCTTACTCGGTGTATGGTTTGTAATGGATTAAGGTATAATACCTGACTTATGATACATGTTATGTGAGCTGTGGTGTCTCCCAAAAACTACCTAGTTACTTTGGTGTGTGGACGTGATGTTTTTGTTGCACGAGGTTCATATTGTGGTGCTTTTCCTAGGTGTTTGTGGGTAGGCCTTTTTGGAGAGAGATGCTCAGGACGTGCGACATTGGGGCAAACCGGCAAACCAGTGGGGAAGTAGTAGCGGGGTACCCTTGATATTCTTTATTATATTATATATTCTTGTATGCATTACTTGGTGAGAGTAGCCATGGTGAGGTTGGGAACTTAGTATACCAGTTTAGGTGACGAGTTAGTTTCACTTGTTGTTCACTGTGCTTTAACATGCTTTCTTTACTTTTGAATGAGAGGCTTCGGGGAGGACCCTGCTGAGTATACTATTATACTCACCCTATGTATATCTAAACTATTTTTCAGGTCACTTGGAGCGGGTTGGAGATCAAGATGGTTTCTACTAGCTTGGGGTTGCAGGAGCTATTCGGGCTGGTGGTTTCTGTTGTTTTTACTTTCTTTGGGGTACTTGCAGTTTTTCCCCTTTCAATTGTAGTACTTCTACATGAAATTTCATATGTGTACTTGGGATTTCGTTTATACTACAGTCTGAGTTGGAGTTGATTGGTGTCTATCTTATCTCTCTCTTCTGCATGTGTTATCTTAGAGGGTAATGCCACCCATTTTGTGTGTTACTATACCCTCGGTGCTAGTCGCCAACCCGGGGCCTACTAGAGGCGGAACTCGGGGGGTCATTATCTCTATTCTCACATTGTCAGCCCAGGAGGGGTACATTTTGTGGGGAGGGGGTCGTGACATAGTGGTATCAAAGTTCTGGCTGAGGGATAGGATGGAGTTTAGAGTTAGGTACAGGTGAGGTTGCATGGGTTGGTAGGTAAACAGTGTCATTCATGTTTAGCAAGTGAGGTAAACACTGGAGTCTGGCTGAGACATAGGCATTTAGGGCCCCCTATTATCTGATGTATGGACCATTAAGTTTACACTAGCTACTAAACAAGGTGATACTAGTTGCAGGGTAGAGACCTAAGAAAGGATCATTCATCATTCTTCTTTGTGCCTATGTTTGAATGGGTAGACCGTCAGATAGGTTAACCTAAAATGAATAAAATAAAACAATTAATTAATTAATGTTGAGTCTTCCATATTGTAGGTTTAGGATATCTAATGGTTTTTTATTTTATAGGTATGTCTCCAGGTCGACGTCCTCTTCAGGTTTACGCAAAAAATGTCCAGTAGGATATTCCTGCAGATCGTCGCATGGGTGGAGGTTGATGACGACGACACTTGGAGGAAGAAACTCCAAGAGTTTTAGCGCCAGAGTCTGTAGAAGTAAGAGGGATCTATTTCAGATGAATTCATGGAAGACTGGTTAGAGGAGGTAGAGATCGACTTCAGTTCAATTTGTGCTCTAAAGGAGCATTGGGTGTCCTTGGTTGTGACAATGCTATGTGGAGCAGTGAGGCAGTGGTGGTTCTTGTTCCTCAGGGATCGTGAGGAGTCAGCGATCTCATGGGAGGAGTTCTGAGACAGGTTTAGAGTCGAGTTTCTTTCTTCGACTACGAAGGCGTCCAGTCTCCAGGAGCTTCTTACCCTTCAACAGGGGAGCTCTAGTGTTCAATAATTTGGAATCCATTTCAGAAACCGTTTACGATATGCTTCGGATCTGTTTCCAGATGAGCAGGCCAGGGTGAGACATTTCGAGGATGCTTTGCGTCCATAGATCCAGCACCAGGTCACCCCATTTATATTGAAAACATATCTTGAGGTACTGGAAATGGAAGAGGTTGTTGATAGGACTTTGGCCGGGAACGGATCATCACGAGAGGGGAATCGGCGTGATTCATCATGAAGCAGAGTTGTGGTTTGGGGTTCCCAGTTTTCAGGGCAGAAGGGTTTCCACTCACCTAGGGGTAGTTCCCAGCCCTTCACATCTCATTTCTTCATAGACAGTAACTCTTAGGCCTATGAAAAGGGATCAGGAGCTGGTTTTTCTTACGGTGGTTGTGGCCATCAGCAGAGGGAGTGCCCAACCTTTCAAAGCGGTCATCGTGCACTAGGCACTATGCTCCAGGTCCCTCCATTGAGGCAGTTCCAGCCGAGGTAGCAGCATCCAGTTGCACCAAATTTATATTATGAGAGGGTAGATGGGGAAGGTAGAGGATATCCCCATGCCACTCCCCGTCCTCAGAGAGCAGAGTGCATCCGTGGTGGTGGTCTTCATCAGGGTCAGAGAGGTTGTGGAGGAGGTTTTGGTCAGCTTCATGCTCTAGCATTGCCAGCTCCAAGCAAGCCAGACGTCATTCTATGTACCCTTTTCCTGTTTTCTACCTTGGTGTATTCCTTGTTTGATTCAGGAGTGACACAATCTTTCATATCACCTACCCTTGTCCATGCATTGGGACTTGATGTAGAGAGGCTTCCAGTGCCCTTGGCATTGACTACGCTAGTTGGAGGTCGATCTGAATTGTTTGAAGTATGTAGAGACTGTGATCTAGTGTTGGGGCAACACCTATCTTGGGGAGATTTCCTATGTTTATGAATACAACCATATGATGTCATCCTCGGCATGGATTGGTTGTATTCGGTGTAGGCTATCGTGGATTGCTTCAGGAAGAAGGTCGTCTTCATTGGTGCGGATGGAGAGCAAGTGGTGTTTGTTGGTGAGCGAGACCCTCGGATGGGTCATAGGCACGTTCCATCTTTATCATCCATGATGGATGAGATGATTTTGATTTCTTCATAGGTTCAGCAATTGGCGTTTCCTAGGGTAGTATAGGAGTACCCTGATGTATTTCCAGAAGAGTTTGTAGCATTACCCCCTCGACGAGAGATCGAGTTTGGGATCGAGCTACAGTCAGGAGCGTCTCCTATCTCTATGTATCCATATAGGATGGGCCCTTCTGAGTATGAGAGCTATGTATACAACTTCATGGTCTGTTACAGTGTGGTTTTTTTGGCCAAGTGTTTCACCATGGGGTGCACCAGTTTTGTTCGTGAAGAAGGCCGACGGCAGTTTGTGGTTGTGTGTCGGTTATCTTCGCTTAAACAAAGTGACAATAAAGAATCACTATCCTCTTCCATGAATTTATGATTTATTCGATCAACTAAAAGGTGTAACTTGGTTCTCAAAGATCGACTTGCCGTCGGGATATCATCAGATGCGTGTGAAAGATGAGTATGTCTCGAAGACTGCTTTCCGTTGTCATCATGGGCATTATGAGTTTGTTTTAATGCCATTTGGCATGACGAATGCTCCAGCTATATTCATGGGATTGATGAATTCTGTGTTCTGTGAGTTCCTATACAATTTCTTGGTAGTTTTCATCGACAACATCCTTGTGTACTCCACATTTGAGGAGGAGCATGCAGAGCATCTGCAAGCCGTTTTGGGAGCTCTTCGTCAACATCAACTGTTTGGGAAGTTGTAGAAGTGCGAGTTTTGGGCTCGAGAAGTCCGTTTCTTGGGGAATGTTGTGTCCCAACAGGGAGTAGCTTTAGACCCATTGAAGATAGAAGAAGTTGTATCTTGGGAAGCCACCAAGATAGTGTCAGAGGTGCAAAGGTTCCTTGGTCTTGCAGGCTACTACACGAGGTTAATAGCTGATTTCTCATAATTTTTGACTCCGCTGATAGCTTTGACTAGGAAGGATCAGGCATTCATATGGACTGATCAGTTTCAGGAAGCTTTTGAGTATCTAAAAGAGAAGTTATTAAGTGCTCCAGTCCTTTGTCTTCTAGCTGAGGGGGTTCAGTTTGATGTCTTCTGCGATGCTTCACATCTGGGGTTAGGTTGTGTTCTCATGCATCAGAGGTCAGTTGTTTCTTATGGGTCTCAGCATTTTCATCCCCATGAATTCAACGATGCAACCCATGATCTTGAGTTGGCAGCCGTGGTGTTTTCTTTGAAGTTGTGGAGACATTACCTCATTGGTGAGTGCTTTGTGGTTTTCACCGATCATAAGAGTTTGAGGTATGTTTTCTCCAAGCGTGACTTGAACTTACGATAGCGTCGGCGGATGGAGTTCTTGCAGGAATACGACTTCGAAATATCGTATACACCTGGAAAAAGGAATTTTGTAGCTGAAGCGCTAAGCCAAAAGTCACTTAGTGATGTTGTGCGTGAATCCGGTGATTCCTGGAGAGTAATGGAAGAACTGTCAGCATTGCATCTTGATATGGAAGATGTTGGGGGTAGAGTTTGTCTTTTTCAGATGACGGTATAGTCATCCTTGATGCAGAAGGTGGAAGTGTCCCAGTTGGTAGATCTAGAGGTGGAGGTTTGGAGAGACCGAGTTGTTTGTGGTGAGGCCCCTGATGGTTGGTCAGAGGATGAACAACACCGAGTTTTGTATCATGGAAGGATTTTTGTTCCCTTGAAGATGCGCGAGATAGTTCTTAGATAGTTCCATAGTTTACCTTTAGCAGTACATCCTGGTGTGAAAAAAATGTATTGATTCTTAAGGAGTCAGTTTTGGTGGCATGGGATGAATCGTGCGGTTGTGGAGTTTGTGTCTCGATGTTTAGTCTACCAGAAGGGGAAGGCCGAACACTATGTTCCAGGGGGTCTTCTCTAGCCATTAGAGATTACTCAGTGGAAGTGGGAGGAAATCTCAATGGTATTTTTTACTGGTTTACCTTGATCTTTGAGAGGACATGATGCTATTTGGGTGGTAGTGGATCGTTTAACAAAATCGGCCCACTTCATAGCAATCAAGGAGTCAAGCTCAGTGGAAGTTTTGTCGAGGTAGTATCTAGAGGATGTGGTGAGACTTCATGGAGTCCCTAGGACGATCATTTCAGATTGAGATTCTCATTTTACCTCCAAGGTGTGGAGAGGTCTCCAACATGATTTTGGTTCTCAACTATTCCTTAGCACTACTTTTCATCCTCAAATGGATGGTTAGATAGATCGAACCATCCAGACTCTTGAAGATATGTTATGCACTTGTGTTCTTGATTTTAGAGGCTCATGGGTAAGGAACTAACCCTTGGTGGAGTTATCTTAAAACAATAGTTTTCACTCCACCATCGGTATGGTGCCATTTGAAGCCTTGTATGGCCGGACTTTCCATTATCCGTTGTGCTGGACTGAGTTCAGAGAGTCAGTAATTCTCTGACCAGAACTAGTGTAGAATACAACAGAGATGGTCCAGGTGATTCGTGAGAGGATGAAGACAGCACAAGATCGTCAGAATCATATGCTGATCAAAGGAGGAGACCCTTGGAGTTTGATGTTGGGGATCATGTGTTTATGAAGGTGAATCCCCTTCGTGGGCAGCTATGTTTTGGTCGTGCAAGTAAGCTTTCGCCCCGATTTGTTGTTCCCTTCGAGGAATTAGCTCATGTTGGAGTTGTGGCATATCGAGTAGCACTTCCCCCGCAGATGGGTCGGATACATGATGTTTTCCATGTATCACAGCTTCGTCGTTATCTTCATGATGACTCTCACATCATCTATTGGGGAGAGAACGATGTTGATGATGATGAAACCTTCGAGGAGAGACCTTTGGAGATCCAAGACCGCAAGGAGAAGGTGTTGCGCGGGCGTTCTATCCCCTTAGTTTGTGTCTTGTGGTGACACGGTGGCATGGAGGATAGTACCTGGGAATGTGAGTCACAGATGCCTTCTCAGTACCCAGAGTTGTTTAATGTTTAACTCTTTTCATGTAACAATTTTCCCTTTATCGTTAGACCTTTCATGTTTTATTTATGAATTTTTTTTCTTTTGTTGATTTTGTGGCTTGCTCTCTTTTGAGAGGTATCTTGATGGGTGGTTGTTCAGACCCCATTTCTTTTTTTTGTCTCTTTAGGTTGGTTTCTAATTATCGAGGATGAGAATGTTTTGAGAGGTATCTGATGTAATGTCCTAGACCTATTCGGTCCATTACTTTGTGAAAATGTGGTGTTTGAGGTGTTCTGGGAGGTCAAGGTGACTTATACCCAGAAATAATTTTTCCAAATTTCCAATTCTGTGAACAGTTTCATCAGTGAACAGTTCTATCGGTAACCTCTAACGGTAACCTCTCTTTCCTTTACCAAATTTGAAATTATGTGAACAGTTACATCAGTGAACATTTCTATCGGTAACCTCTAACAGTAACCTCTCTTTCCTTTTCCAAATTTCCAATTCTATGAACAATTCCATCAGTGAACAGTTCTATCGGTAACCTCTATCAGTAACCCATAACAGTAGGTGAACAGTGTTTCTATCAGTGAGGTTCAGTGAATAGTGTTTCTATCAGTGAGGTTCAGTGAACAGTGTTTCTATCGGTGAGGATCAGTGAACAGAGTTTCTATTGATGAGGTTCAGTGAATAGCATTTCTATCGGTGAGGTTCAGTGAACAGTGTTTCTATCGGTGAGGTTCAGTGAACAGCATTTCTATCGGTGAGGTTCAATGAATAGTGTTTATATCGGTGAGGTTCACTGAACAGTTTTTCTATCGGTGAGGTTCAGTTAACATTGTTTCTATCGGTGAGGTTCATTGAATAGTGTTTCTATCGGTGAGGTTCAGTTAACATTGTTTCTATCAGTGAGGTTCATTGAACAGTGTTTCTAGAACGGTAGGTGTACAGTGTTTCCAGAACGGTGAGGTCTATCGGTAACCTCTAACGGTGAGGTATATCAGTAACCTCCAACGGTGAGGTCTATCGATAACCTCTAACGGTGAGGTCTATCAGTAACCTCTAATGGTGAGTTCTATTAGTAACCTCTAACGGTGACCTTTTCTTTCCTTTTCCAAATTTTGAGTATGTGAACAGTGTTTCCAGCTTCCCATAGTTTCACCCCTTTTAACGATTCCTTTGACATAAAATACATTTAAATCCTTATTTTAAGGACTCTTAAGGCCGATTCAAATGCCATAAATCCTATATTAATTACTCCTATGGATCGGGATGTTTTTACTTGGTCAAACTGTGTGGATTAATGTGATCCGATTTTAATGGGGAATTAAGTGTATCTTAAACCATCACCCCATTAAATCTTAAAAAGGGACAAGATGTCATCCTCCCTTGTTCTTCCTCGTTGTTCTTGGCTATGAGATGCTAGAACCTTTCAATCCTTCACGTAGGAGTTGCACAATCAAACTTTACTCCTCAGATCGGTTCTACTCTTTTTTGATGCAACCGAGCTATATCGGTCAATATTTGATATAAGGTATGTTTTATAGCCGTTCCTTTGGGGATCATATCTTCTTGTTTCTCCTTTCAATCTAGTTCTTTTTGTAATTTTATGTTAATAAAATTAGTGCAGTAAGCATTTTTTTTTATTTGTGATAACTTACTGGTTAGGATTCCTGAATTTGGAACTAATGAATAATAAATCGGTTAATCCAAGATGGATTAAAGAACTGGTGGTTGATAAAAGATAATTTCTTGTAGGGTTCTGAGTTACCCTCTTGTTTGTTTAAGGGCCAAGATCCCAATTGTGAAGATGTTTATTTTACTTCTGCTTGTGTTTTAATGTGAGCCTGGATGGTTGTGGTGATATGTGGAGGCATGGAGACCCTTTTGGTTATAGAAGTAGATGATGCCTAGAGCAGAAAGATGCATCGGTTTATGCATGTGGGTGTTGGGGAGGACCCTAGGGATGATGGAATGGTATGGATGTGATTGTTGGATGCTTGGTAATTTTGATTGGTTGTTTATCTGCTTTAATTTTCCCCAATTCTCAAGGAATCTGTTCTTAATTACCCTTATTCCAAAAGAGGTGAAGACACGCAGGGTATGCCATGTGATTTTCGTGTTTAGATTCTCAAGGAAGGATGGGTATATGCTCTTGATATAAGCGGCAAAGACTCGACGGGTAGTACATCTACTCATCATGTTGATCCCCCTTGTATTTAGTAGCATATAATGTATTTCTAGAATGCCTGGTAATGTGGGAAAGTATTTATATAATGAATAATTGAATAAATGGTGTTAACCCATGGGAATGGAGATGCTGGAACATAATGATGAGGTTGTAATTTTTGAAGGAACAGTAGATTTTTGGTGTTATGCTAATGAAATTTAATGTGTAATTGTTCATGGTTGATTAATGTTTAAAGAATTAATTAACGTACAGTGGAACTGATAAAAAGGGAATGAAGTAATATAATAAAGCTCTTTAAATGGTTGTGTTCTTATAGGATACCTAGGTTTAGAAGTAGCCTTCTGGAGTCTGAGAGATGTTAGCTGCAGTTGTGTCTAAGACTAGGTAATGCCCATAGTGTGGTTGTGAGATATAATATATCCTGTACTTTTTTTGTTTCTATACGCTACTCTACCCTGTAAGTAAGGAAAACTGACACCCCGGGGATTCTGAGCCCTGGGGGGGTGTTTTCCCCAACATTTCGATGGGAGGATGGATAGCTGACTTCCCCCTTTGGCCCCGCTCTCTTCTCTTGGTAGTTACTGGTGCTGGCAGGCACATTGGTTAGTTTTCCCCATATATGTGTGTAGAGGGTTGTAATGGCTTGTGGTTATTCACACACATATATTTTGGATATAGTTTTCTATGTACTACTATAGATGTAACGTGTATAGGATGTGATGGCTTGAGGATCCTTACTCGGTGTATGGGATGTAATGGCTTGAGGTATAATACCTGATGTATGATACACGTTATGCGAGCTGTGATGGCTCCCAGAAACTACCTAGTTACTTTGGTGTGTGGATGTGGTGGTTTTATTGCATGAGGTTCATATTGTGGTGCTTCGCCCAGGTGTTTGCGGGGAAACCTTTTTTGACAGAGATGCTACGGACGTACGATGTTGGGGCAAAGTGGGAAACCATTGGGGAAGTAGTAGTTGGGTTCCCTTGATATTCTTTTTTATATGAAATATTCTTGTATGAATTACTTGGTGAGAGTATCCATGGTAAGGTTGAGAACTTAGTATACCAGTTTAGGTGACGAGTTAGTTTCACTTGTTGTTCACTGTGCTTTAACATTCTTTCTTTACTTTTGTACGAGAGGCTTCGAGGAGGACCCTACTGATTATACAGTTATACTCACCATATGTATATCTAAATTTTTTTCATGTCACTTGGAGTAGGTTGGAGATCAAGCTGGTTTCTACTAGCTTGGGGTTGCAGGAGCTGTTCGGGCTGGTGGTTGTTGTTGTTTTTACTTTATTTTGGGTACTTATAGTTTTTCCCCTTTCAGTTGTAGTACTTCTGCATGACATTTCATATGTGTACTTGGGTTTTTGTTTATATTGCAGTCTGAGTTGGAGTTGATTGGTGTCTATCTTATCTTTCTATTCTGCATGTGTTCTCTTAGAGGTTAATGTCTCCCACTTTGTATGTTACTATACCTTTGGTACTAGTCGCCAACCTAGGGCCTACTGGAGGCGGGACTCAGGGGTCATTATCTCCCTTCTCACATTACCGGCCCAGGAGGGGTACACTTCGTGGGGAGAGGATCGTGAAAAAGAAACTTGATATCCCATATCATAAATCCAAGAAGGTGGGGGTTGGTTGAATAACTCAAGATACTCATCCAACTCACAATACATCAGTTCAATAATGCCTTCCTACACCGACCACCACACACTGCAATGTCACTCACCGCCCACCCACCGTCAATTTCCCTACACTTCTTTCTGTCACATCATGTCATGATTCTACTACATTGAAGGTCCTAATATTTTTTAATGTGCTCCACAAAGTCCCTATAACCTACAGGCCTAATTTCATTATCCGAAATATCATTTTTAATGAATATTACAACTACTATTATACCCTTCTACAATATCTTCTATAGTACTCACACTAATACAGTGTTACGGTGCCATATAAATTCACCCCCACTTGGATTTGAACCCAGCTTTGATGTAGGATTATGGGGATACATTACCACTTAGGTAATCCCCCAACTTTATCACATCTAAAATATCAATAGCTTGAAAAATAATCATGGTTAAAGTTGTTTATTTTTAAACTTTTACCATAAAACTATGATGACTCAGTGACCTAATTGACACAAAGAATAAATCATTGGATTTATCTCATCAAGACAATCATTTTCATATGTATGTGGAAAAATATTAATATTGAATAAAATATTAAATTTCCATTCATAAATGATGAAAACATGTAAATTTAGGGAGATGTATTATTAAAATAAAAGTTATGTAATTTGAAGAAAATAATATATTATATAAATTAATTCATATCATCGACATTAAATTACATATATAGCATGCTCTATGAACAAATTTGTGATAGTTTATATAATTTTCAAGATATAAATGTCATAAATAATACGCATAATGAGGGTTAAAAGGTTATAATTAAAGAACCATACTCATTTTCTGATAAATTCTTTATTTATAATGATTCCCGATCAACTTTATTGATCTCCTCCTTTATCACTCTCCTTTTTATTTGGTTGCTCTATTTTTGAGAGAATATCAAAATGTGTCCAAGTTGTTTCAATATAATCTAAATTAAGGTATTTATAAAAGAAAAAATAGACCAAAGTAAATTCCTTAATAAAATAATAATATTTTATTACACTATATCATGACACCTAAAATCTATACGGTGTTAGACCAAATCTAAAATTTCACTCAAATGGGAACTCCCCATTTCAGACTCCACAATAAACTTTATTTTAAAATCAGATACATCATCTGAGAAAAATTATCATTTTATTATTTATTTACTAAAAAACCTATATTTCATTTAGAAAATCACCATAATATTAAATGAAACCACATGTATACCACAATTAGTAATTATTAGTATTAATAAATATAATAAAAATAAACTAGGTACAAAATTTCAAGTACATGAAAATCCACTAATATAAAAAAAACATTATTATAAAACTCTTCTAACATAATTTGAAACTACTAGAATTTGTGTAATAAATATACATGTATTGGTTTAGTGCACCTAGACAAAACATTAATTTTTTTTATTGAACCATTGTGAATAATCTCATTAGATAATTATAAATTCCACCATTTAAACTCTTTAATAGATTAGGGATCAAATATGGTTATTAACTTCTTTATTTAAAAAAATATTGTTGTGTATGGATCGGTAATTGCATATAGATAATGTCCAGGAATCAAAATCATGATACTAGGCTATTGGATTCCCCTTATGGAACCCTAACTACACACGATGACCCATATTTTTAGGAAAATCTTACTTTTCCTCATGAATCATTAACCTTAATATTCTTCCCTTATATTGTGACTTCTCCTCTAATTTATTAGAAATAAAAAAAAATGAAAACAAAAAAATATGTACAAAAACATAATATTAAAAACATTGTTAAAGAGTTGTTTACAATTTATTATTAAAATGATTTATGAAATTTATCAAAAAATAAACTATAAAATAAATTACATTATTCTTAATATTTAAAAAATAGTAACCTAATTTTTTTATTTTAATGTTTAAAAACGTTACTTATGATAAAAAAATAAAATAAAATTGATCTCTCATTTCCATTAAATTTTATTCTTTTATAATATTTGATTATTTGAGAGTTGAGTTCTAAAAATTCAGTTAATTTTGATTTTTACTAGTATAATTTTTTTTTTATTTAATTTATCTTATAAATAATAATTGTTCCATTATAAAAAATATGATCTTATTTTACCATTGTTATTTATATATGAATTGTCTTAATTTACGTGATATTAAACTAAAAATTTCTTACATTCTTAATCCAAATTGCATTGATATATATATTATATAATACATTTTTTGATATAAATTTTTATAACTTCTCAAAAAATACACCCTTATAACAAAATTAATATATTTATTTATCCCCTTTGACCCATTAATAACCCCTTTTCAATTGTTTAATTATATTTTAGAGATATATGATCCTAATATACCATTATAATCAATTAATTTGAAGAAAAAAAAATATAGTTTGTATTTATAAGATTATTTTTTATAGGAAAAAAATTATAAACATGGGGGAGAGGGTAAATTGGAATGTGTTGTGAAAATTTTCTTCTTATTTTTCATTCTCATGTGTTATTTTGAGTGTTTTATCATCAAATATTTCAATATTTCATAACACTCAAAACGTTTTCTTCTTTATTTGTTATTTTTTCCATCTTCCCCACTTTTTTATTTCCTTTTATAATGACTATTTTTTTATTAATAAATATTTCTCTGGGATATTTTAATTTTTTTATTGATATTGTTGCTAAAAAATTTAGAATCTCTTTCTATAAAAAATAAATTTTGTTTTATATTATTAAATTATTTAAAAATAAAAATGTTGAAAAAATAAAGTAACCACGTTAAATAAGTTCCAAAAATATTTTATTCAAACATATTCTTATAAACTTAATAATTATCAATAATAATATAATCTTTATTTCTTTAACTTCTTTATATTTCTATTTTTTGCTTATTTCACTATAAAAAATGATGTGATTAAAGGAAGTTATTTTTTAATTTATTAGTGGTTATAACCCCATATACATAATTTATATGTGTTTATAACCCCATAAAAATTATTTAGAGTCAGTTATGGAAAACCACCCCTCTTTTTTACACTTGCATGGGAAAATGTTTTTCCACTTATCCTAGTTTGGCTGCAAGTCAGATTCAAAATCACCCCCCCACTGTCAACCATCAATATTTTTACCACTAAAGAAACACTAATGGTAAATATATTCATATAAATAAATATATACTTATTTATATAAATATAATTTCTTTATATATTGATATATTAAATTCATTAATATATTAATTCAAATTCAAACACTAAAAAGGAGGATGATGTAGGTATGAGAGCTTCTTCGAGAAAGTGATCACGAAACCTAGGTCAAGTATTTAACCATGGTTCTTACAAACATTTTTTGGTATATCTCTTATGTTGGAGAAGCCTTCTCATAATGCATCCTCAATCTTGAGGTCAGATCGGAGGCCTTCGATCATCTCCCCATTCAACCACAAAGAATATTGGGTGGAGCTATGGATCTGAAATCCGAAATTGATAATAATTATTTTGTATAGTACAAGAACTCTTTCATTGGAAGAATCTTGAGGAAGGGATCTTTAGTGCAAGTGGAGGGGAATCTAGATGCTTTTACAAAAATATTAGTCATGAGAAAAATCCATAATTGCACATCTTTTTATCCCCAAAGGAGAAAAACTAAGTAATATTGATTATTTGGTACATATATTTTCTTTTATCTAGTGTTTCTCAGATTGGAAGTGTGTCTCCTTATGTTTTGGATTAATCCATTTTACCTTTGTTTGGGATGAATCCAAGGATCATTATTTGAGTTCTTGTTCTTTTTCATTGAAGCCTTACATTATTCACCTTCACTGATGGTCCCTAGATTTAAATGTTTTGTAGGTGATGAATTATTATTCCCAAGTATGGTTTTGTTTTCATGGTCTTAATTGGTTGATTTAGAATCCAAATATCAAGAATTCCATAGCCATGCCAATAGTAATGCCTTTTCTTCTTGACAAAGAAACCGAGAATGTTCATTTCTGTCATTACACCATATTACTGATTAAAACTGATCTCATGTCTAATCTAATAGAAAATTTTACACTCTTCACTCCTTCTTATGATATCTAGATTAATATAAAATATGAGAATTATTCATCTTTTTATGCATAATGTATGGCTATTAGAAGCTCTTTGAAGGTATGTAGGAAGGATATATCTTGTGATGAATGTGGTTTAAAAGTTCATATATCCAAAGATTGTCATAGGAGTGCATGGGGTAAGGCTTCAAAAATGAAAAATCACTTGTCCTATAAAGATAATGGAAATCTTAGGTTGTATGATGTGATTTATTTTTATGACCTTACTAAGGTCAACACTCTAAAGTTTGGTTTGGGGGATAGGGGGTTTCTATGTAGTGGGCAGTCTTTGGGTGTCAAATATGGTATGGATTCCTCCAAGATTGAGAACTCTTGTTGGCCTTCCAAAAAATGGTAAGATCTTTCCATGGAGGTTGAGACTCCTCTAGAGTAGTAATAGATCAACAACCTGGATCAATCATAGTATTTTGAGTCTCATCCTGATGCAGATGTTAATAAAAATCATTATTTTAGAGATACACTCATTCATGGCTTCGGGAAGGATGAACAATATATGGAAATAAAGAGTAACTAGGTTAAGGAATCTTGTAGTTTAGTCACACCCTCTAAGCTAGCTGTTTTTTATGGGATTTGGGATGGAAGTCCTACTGATCATAATATAGAGGTATCTTTGGGAATTCATTATGGGTTTCTTGATATTGTACACTTACTCAGTAAGGAGGAGTCTCCTTTTATGATAGTTGGGAAAGAATCACTTAATAGAACTATTAATAGTGGGGAAGCAAACACCATTTGTTTCAGATGTTAGATTGATGATCATACAACATATCATCATACTGAAAGTAGTTTAGTCAGTAGACAAAGTACTCCTAGGTAAATTCCACAGTACATGATAATGGAAAATATATCTAGAAACCTACTAATGTTTCTTTAATAAGTGAAGCTCTGGACCTCTCTAAGACTCTAGTGTAGGAAGCCATACAATCTATTTATGCCTCAGCTCATGATCAAGTTTTTCTAGTCATTCAAGCATATTAGTTGCCCAATTTTGTTAATTCAATAAAAATATAGGTATCCACCTATAATACTTTTAATTTATTGGCCTCACTGAGGATTATAGATGACCTCCCAAAAAAGGAATCTCAGTCTGAATATGCTCAGGTGCACATTGAGAAGGGTAGAAGTAGTGGTGAAGTGAATCAAGGTAACAAAGGTGAAAGTGACTCAGATAATTTAAGAAACTCTAGTAGAAGTGACATGAAAGGCCTTTAGAAATAGGTAAAAACTTAGAGGAGATGTCACCATCCCAGAGGTCGAGGCCACAGGCATGGATGTTTCAATTGGAATGTAAATTTTGATGAAAATTCTGAGCTTGGAGATAAGATTAGGAAAAAATAGGTCTTGATTAATTTTGATAAGGGCATTTATCCATGTCTGGCTTCATCCTCTTCTATGGATAATTTTTCTTATTTTTTCAATAAAATGGATCTTCCCCTATCTTTCAGTAAAAAAAAATTAAATTCATTTATATATGCATAGTGTATTTATGTATGGGTAATGTACTTATTATTAATTTTTAAAATTATAAAAATTAGAGTGTGTTATGTGTGTGTATAAATATAATTCAATATTATATATATATATATATACATATATATATATACATATTTATAAATAAATTTATACACCCACACACAAATATATATTTATATATTTATTTATATATAATTATTTTCACATATATAAATAAATAATATATATATATAATATTAATTTATAATTTTAAATAGGTAATATATAATATAATATTTAATATATAATTATATATTTACTATATTAATTTATAATACGAAATATTATTTATATATATATATATAACACATATGTATATTTATTGTAACAACCTTGACTCCAGAAACCTAAAGTTAGTGGTTATAATAATATATTAGTAAAAGATACGTGAGATCACATCCTAAAGGATTGAGTAGTTTAGAAGTCTTAGAAGGAAAGATACATTTTTGATTTCCATATTACATTGGGACCATAAATCATACCTTATAAACTTCATAAAAACTTTCATATTCATTTTAGTACATCCTTGAAACCATTCAAATATCCCTTATTAGTACCTTGGGGAAAGGAAAACATAATAAAGGGAGAGATCATATACTTTTTAAGTGAAAGTGTACAATGGAAGTTTTCAAGAATACATAAGACAAATACAATATAATAGAGTAAATAATCAATAAATTTTATATATAACCAATAAACTTGATTATAAATTATATCCATGGAAAAAAACTTTTTAAACACACGAAAAAAAATGAATGATTTCATACTGATGAAACACATAATGTTTAAAATCTTTTTCTTAACATCAAGGCCTCTCATCCAAGACATAATACATATCGTTAAGGCCTCTCAACAAAAACATATTACATACTATCAAGGCCTCTCAACCAGGACATATTACATATTATCAAGGACCTAAAACCAAGACATCTTATATATAATTAAGGCCTCTTGACTAAGACATCATATATAAATATCTAATTCATTCACCAAATACCCAAGAAATTTTGTCTCGTGAGACCAATCATTGCATCGAGGGTAATAACAGGATCCACACATAACATACATATAACCGATACATTCCTAAAATATTGAATGATAATTATAATACATAAAAAATAGGCCTTAATAATCAATAGATATATATATATTTAATTGAGTATATTGAAGGTTATTATTTCTCTAATCAATGGAATAATTTTATTAGTAAGTTTCATTTAGTTCACATCATATATAATAATGATTATATAGTTTAGTCAACATTGAGATAAAAAATGATACAAAAAAATTATTAAAATCCTTCATTGTTGTTCATAAATAATCATGTGGAAATCCAAATAATATCACCCAATAGTGTAAACTCAGGTGTGTAGTTATTCCCACTAGTTTTGAACCGATTTAATATTAAGTTAATATTCAACCAACCTTTTTCAAGGTTATTACCCCTAGGTGAATCTATACGAGAGCCTATATCCACTTATTTTTATCTAAAAAGGACATAATTTATAGGAAACCACCACTCTTAAATTACAAGAATAATTAGAATAGGTTTTTATTTGAGAAATATTGAAACTTATAAATTAATATTGATAAAAAGTAATATTCATGATAATTGGAAAATTCATATAATCTATAAACGTTAAAAGAAAACAATATTTTCAGACATTTTGTAAAAAGTTGAATATGAAACATATGGAAAACATTAAAAAGTTACCATTTTAAATTCTTTTAAAAAAATAAAAGATAGATTAAAATGGACTTTAAAAACTATTTTAATTTATATAGGAACATTCATGAAATAATTTAAAGAATATGGGTATGGAAGAAAAATATTTTTTATAAAAGAGAAATAATAAGGTCATCATTTATTATAAACATTATTCCGATTGTTTTTTGAACCAAAGGGAAAAGAAACAATAATAATACACTTAAACCCAAATAATAACCAGATTAAAATAAACTAGATGGGTTTTAATAGAAACAAATTATATAATTCACCTAAATTAAATTTAACCACAAACAATTTAGAATAATAAATTATATTGTAGAATAAAATCTAACTACTTCGGTAACTTTTAAATGAAAATAATTTGAAGGATGAATTATAAAATGAAACAATAAATATAATTAATGAAAATAAAATCAAGATAAAACATTCTAAATAGGCTGTACATACACCATATACACAAAAAAATAGGTTTAATATAGTTAACATGTCTCAAAGAAAGAAATTGGATATGATAAGCTCTTACCATGGATTCACGTTTGGTCAAAAACATTAAAAATTCATGTATGATAAATTTATATTTATTATTAATATATATAATTTCCATATATATATATATATAATTTTTTTATAATCTCTTTTTACCCATTTACTCATAATTCATTGTTAAAATCAATTATTTAGGTGTTAACTATTCTATTTCCCATGAATGTGTTGATTTGGTTGTACTGATCCTTAAGCCATGATCATGGTTTCATCACCACTATAATTTTAATTGTTTAAAAATTATCATGTTCATAAATTCATTATACTTTTAGAACCATCCATTTAAGGTGGTCATTAATAACAAAGTGCATCGTTCATGGAGGTGGTTGTCGGCACATACACATGAGTGACATTTCCATTTTCCAATAGATGAGAGGGTAAGAAATTATATAATATATTATATTTATATAATCATAATTATGTAATAAATATAATATAAATTAATTAATTACATCTATAAAATAATCCATGAGAGTCATTGAGGAAAAATAAAATGCATCACTTCATGGAGACAGTAGTCCATACATATGCATGAGCGATGTTTTCAATTTTCATTTGATGAAAAGAAGTTAGAAAAAGGTTGTACCATAAGAATAATAATATTTAATTATTTTAAATATAATAATTTAATTATATTATTATGGTTAGAATATATTATAATTATGTAGAATAATACAAAAACCTGAAATAATTTAGTTAACATTTATACCTATTCTTTGGATATCCCCCTTTCGATTAAACTGAAGGTCTTTAGAAGAGAGAATTATGGTTACACTAGGGACTTGGGAAAGTGAATTGAGAAGTTTTTAGGGTTATTTGGGCATGATTATGACAGAAAAATTAATTCATATTTTTCTTTTGAAATGTTTTATTAACTCCCCTTTTATAGAAAAAAATCAATAGTGTTTTCACAAATATTAAGGCTTTAAGTGTATTGAAACTAATTTTTAAAATGAAAAGTTTCTCAAAATGGACCATGGATTATATTTTAGACTATAAAACTTAAAATTTATTGTATTATAATATTTTTATTATTTTTAAATTAATTAAAAAATATTTTTTATTATTATACATCCTAATAGTAATTTACGAGACTATTCACATAATTTGACTTTCAAAACATTAAGATAACAATATAATTAGAATATAAACACATAGATATTAATTTATTCTTACAAAGTATCTATAAAAATATTGGAACACCATAATTCATCCAAAAAATATCACTTTTATAGATCTTAAAATCATTTACCCTTCTTTTGTACTGCTTTCACAATCATTGTGTCGATACTGCATAACCATTTTAGATAATTATACTATAATTTAAAATTTAAAAAAATTAAAAAAATAAATTTAATTTATTAATCATAAATATTATGATCATGAACCGTTCATAAAGTATTTTTATCCTAATAATTATCATGAAAAGGTATTAATTGAGGGAGGGTGACATTTTTGTTTATATTAATTCTATAATATAAAATAAACATCATAATAAAAGAAAGTGGAATAGAATGGTAAAATTTTGAAGATAATATAATTAATGGTTTAAATACAGTCATAAAATAAATGTTGGATAAGTTTTAGAGATATTTTAAGCCTTGTCTTCTAGTTTAAACCTCTCATTAACACTTTTTAATCTTTACCATGGCGACAAACTATTACCATGACAACTATTCATTATTACTAAAAAATGAATGGAAATTATTAAATTATTAGAATATTACAATTGAAAATATGGTATCCATTATACTATATTAAATTTTTATAAGTGACATAAATTAATTCAAATATATGTATGCAAAACATAAAGAAAAACAACTTTTTAAGAAAAATGTATTTTAAGCTTAAAAATGATTTTACCCTAAATAAATATATAGAATTTAACTAAATGTATTTTATAAAATTATGGATAAAAATATAATACTTATATCACTTTCAATGAAATATTAAACTGAATGGATAATTGTGAATACTTAATTAAAGGAAAATGACTAAAATAGTTTTTTATTAGAATAAAATATAACTTGGGTTTCAAAAACTCAAGTATGAAGTTAAAAATAAAAAATAATAGTTTTAAATGCATTATTTTACTACTTAAACATATACATAGTCAATGAAATGTTTTAAGATATTTTTATGTCAGTGTTATATCATAATGATGTCATAAAAATTACAATTTTAGTAAAATCTTTATTTTCCACTATTCATTTAAAAATAAACCATATCATAAAAATACCAAAAATTAAAAATAAGTTAATTTTAAAATGATGAATTCAAAAATGGATTTAATTTCATTAAATTAAAATTATAAAAAAAAATTAATTTATCTTTTATATGAAAATATTAAATATAAATAAAAACAAAATTTGTAGAAAAATTACTTCTTAAACTTAAAGTGTTCATAAAAATTTTTCATATAAATTTTTAATTAATTTTTAATTTATTAGTTAATAAATTGAAAACTATTAAAAATTATCAATTTATTAAAATAAACACACATCAAAAACACTTCTTTGAAAAATACTCCTTTTTAACTTTGAATGATTTTAACCATATCACATTAATAATTTATTTTATAACCATTAAGTTTCATTAGTTAAAATAAAATAATAAGTAAAAATATATTTTTATTTAATAAAGGTTTATTTTAATATTTTCTGACTCATTTTAGTTTGTTTTTTCATTTGTTACAGGCTATTTTCTATAGTATTTATTTATGGGAAAACACACACTAAAATCCTAGTAGGTTATATTCTATCCCATTTCATAAATTTCATCCTTGAAATTTTAATTATTACTTACTAAGGAGGATATAAATAAAGATATAATTTCTACTAATATATTAACCACAATATCTTAGGTAATATAGGGAAACTTAGAATAAATATTTCTCAAAACATATATGTATCTTTATAATAATTTTAATTGTGAATATATTTCAAAATGTGAACAATTAAGCTTTGTTTTACACATAATAGATTTATCTTCCTCTTGAATTTAAGTAATATGATAAAAATACATACTATATTCCTTTTCACTTTCAAAGTTCATTTTTTTCTTTTATTGAGTGTTTTAATCTATTTCCACTTTTGATTCTAATGATGAATCACTAAGAGGTATTTTTCATGCCTGATGAATGAAAATAAACCTTTAATGAATCGTGTGATACATAAATGAATGAAAAGTTATTTCACATATTTAAAAAAATGGTTATCATAATATAAGATAATACTCAATATAAATTATCCTTCATGTGATGGAGTAATAATTTAATTCCAAAAACATCAAAAATAACACCAAAAGAAACACTATAATACATTTACCTTTAAATTCGTTATAAATAATACCAATAGTTAAACATAGATTATTTTATGAATCATCTAATAACTCATAAATCCTATAAATTAATTAAACCCCAAAAAAATATTAATATTTAAAATTCAAACATAGATATAATAACTATGTTTGCAAGTAGGGGATATTTTTTCATCTTGATTTATATATTCTCATTGTAACTAGATTCCCATTAGGTGACTTAATTGGAAATTCCTTTCTTATAGTGGCAAGGTTTGATTTAACATCCAAGTAAAATATATAATATGTAATACATCTACAATTAATTAAATCGTGAAGTTACTATCAATGTACATTCCATCACAAATTAAGAATCTTAAACATAAGTTTTAGTAATTATACAAACTTGGATTTACTCTACTGTCCTCTTCCAATGTAAATCCCCTTAATGATTTGAGAATTGGCTTGAATATTACCCTATATCCTTATAGATTAAACACTATAAATTGGTGTCTTCTTTCTTTTCTTTACATTCAAGAGCCAAATTCCGCTCTTCTCTACCCTTATAACAAACTTCCATTCCCTTTAATCAAGTACCATGGTTTTTCATTGCACAGTTATCACATATTTAAAGTTTCATCCTTCCATTTTTCTCCATAAACTTATTTATTTTTCCTTGGTGATCAACTTTCCTATTCTTATCTTGATTTCATTTTAATATATAAAACATGGAGAATTATTTATTAATCTCGATGTCACTTGATACCATATCATCATATGATGAAAATGTTTGAGTGACTAGTGACCTTTAAAGGCTTTTCTTTATCATATAAAATAAATTTTCAATATTAATTTTCATATTAAGTATGTATTATATAGAATTCCTTTATAATCATTTAATTTTTGACTCATACTATGAAATACTTTCCCCTTACTCTTATCTTAAATTATGAAATTCCATTTCCATATCATCTCTTTCCTATTGAGTAAAATATTTCTCAAATATTATTATATTAAAAGTATTATATTACATTATCTCTATATCCTTATACTCCTTCATATTTTGAATCTATTACCACCACTGATCATATCTCACTTTAAACAACACACTTCCAGAATAACTTTATCCCTTTTATTACTTCTCAAAACCAAAAATACCTTTTCAAGGGACTTAATACATTATTCAGATATCAGTGGATTAGTTTTTTCATTAAAGGATGGAGGATTTTACCATATGAATCATCCAAAAATCATTACATTGTGATATGAAGAAATAGGTTATTCCATACAATAAATTTTATTTGTAAAAACATGGGTCAACTACCAAAATATAATCATAATCTACTCATCTCTAACACTATCTATGTTGACTATATCAAGAAGAAAACAACTACATTTAATAAATGTATTGATACATTTTCCATTTCATCCACCAGGATCCATTTCTAAATAATATAACACAACTAATTTACTAAAATGATTCTAAATATTGATCTATAACATGAATAAAAATAAACATTTATTGAAAATTCTAAGGGTTTATCATAATACTTGTGAGATCTATTTTATACTAAAATATTATTCCTAATGGTCCTACTAAACATTCTTTGATAAAAAAATATAACAACCTTAACTCTAGTAACCCATATCTGGTGGTTATTATCCTACATAAGTACAAGATACAAGAGATTTCATCCCAAAGTATCGATAAATTTAGCAGTCTTAGGAGACTAGACACATAAATGATTTCCATATTACATTGGAAACATTTAACATAGAATTTAAACATTAAAAATAAAATTCTAATTCCTTTTATTACATCTATGAAATCATTTAAAGATATCTTATTACTATACTTGGTAAAAGAAAACATAATAGCAGGGGAGATCTAATTCTCAATAAGGGAAACCATGCATCAGAAGCTATCATGAATACAAAAGGTAGAACCAATATGGTAGAGTAAATAATTAATAAATGTTATATATAATCAATAAAATTTATCATGATCTATATATATGGAAAAAACATAGAAATTACATGGAAAATAATTGTTGGTTTCATAATTATGGAATACATAATGTTGAATATCTTTATCTTAACACCAAGGCTTCTCAATGAAGACATCTTATATCTCTTCAAGACCTATCACCAAATACATCCTACATATCATCAAGGCCTCTCATTTAATACATATAATATACCATTGAGCCTCTTAACCAATAAATATTATATAATCAAGTCCTTTTAACAAATTAATTATACATAAATAAATAATACATACACAAAATACCCAAGGTAGTTTTCCTTATGAGACCTACAAATGCATCGAGGGGATATAGAAGGCCCCTACCATCACTTTAACATTTCAAATAAATTCAAAAAATATTTAATGATAAATAAAACATTTAATAAATATTCATAAATAATCAATAAATATATATATTGAATCGAGTATATAAAATTTAAATACTTCCACAATCGATGGAATAAATTTCTTAGTATGCTTTCTTCAGTTCACACCATATTTAATAATGAGTATATGGATTATTCAACATTAATATAATGAGATACATATAATAAATAACAAAATAAATCATTGTGATTCATAAATAATCATGTGAAATATTCAAATCATATCCCTCAGGAGTGTCAAATCGTGTGTGCATTTAGGATAACTAGTTGTGCACCGAGTGAAGACTGAGTTAATACCCAACCAATATTTTTCAGGGTTATTACCCCAATATTCATCTATTAAAGTTCCTATATTCACTTGTTGGTATCTATAAAAAGGTACCATTATTAGTAAACCACCGCTCTTTACTTTACCAAAACTTTATAATGTTGACATAGATTAAAAAAAATTAAAAAGAACAATATGAAGTATCTTTGAAAATAGGAAGAAATATCCATTTTATTTTGAAATTTATTTTTACGAACATTAAAATTATCAAAAAAATGTTAATAGAACTTTCTTTGAAAAATAATATAAACTTATTAAGGATTATTAATAAAAATAATGTCCATGATGGAAGGAAAATATGGTCGAGCCGTAAAAATTATAAAAAAATTATTTTAAAAAATTAAGTAAACTGTTAAAAATAAAAAATATAAAAAATATTAAAATGATTCCTTTATAATCCGTAATAAAAAAAAATTAAAGATAGTTTAAAATGGAATTTAATAACCTCTATAATTTATAGAAGAACATTCTTGAAACTATTTAAAGAATATGGACATAGAAGAATAATATTTCTGACTAAAGAAGAAAAATAAGGTAAGGTTTTATTGTAAACATAATTTATATTTATTTTTGAACCAAATGGGAAGTAAATAATAATAATACATAGAAAAATCAATAATAAATATAGGAGAATAAAATCTTGGGGCTTAATATATAAACAATATATAATTACCCTAAATGAAATTTAAACATAAACAATCCCAAATAAAAATAAGATTGTAGAATAAACCTTAAAAAATTAGAATATTAAATACCATTAATAAAACTATAATCATGATAAAATATTGCAAATATTTATTATTTACAACATTTACCCAAACATGCATTCATAATATGAAACATGTCTCAAAGAAGAAAATTTTAGATGATAAACCCTTACCCTAAATTCACGATTGGTCAAACACATTGCAACCTATTATATAATAAATTTATATTTATCAATCATATATATCATATAAATATTTTTATATATATTTATATATATCATTTATTAATAATTTACTTTTTACCCATTTATTTATAATTCTTTTTTAAAATCAATTATTTAGAAACTATGTGTTCTTTTTCTCATGTATGTTTTGATTTAGTGGTTCTGGTCCTTGAACCTTTTTCATGGTTTAATTGTATAATGAATGCCACTCAAATAATAATTATCATTTTTATACATTTAATATACTTTTAGAAACATTAATTTAATGTGGTTATTATAAGTGAAATGTGTTTTTCATAGAGGTGGTAGTATGCACATACACATGAACGCTATTTCCATTTTCCAATGAATGGTAGGATAATAATGTAGATAATATATTATCCATAAAATAATTATAATTATGTTATAAATATCATATATTTTCAAGAATTACTTATTTAATACTATACATGATATACAGGGATGAAAAATTAATTTCATCCCTTCATGAAGATAGAAGACCATACGTACGCATGAGATATGATTTCATTTTCTATTATACGGAAAGTATTTTGAAAAATTTTGTAACTTAAAAATAAAAAAAATAAGTATTTTATATTTTCCCATATAATGGATAAGTGAAAACTCAAGAGGGGGTGAATTGAGTTCCTGAAAAATTTATATAATTTAAATCCACCCACTTCAAGGTATGAAGAATTCAATATTTTCCTTAACAAAAGAAGGAATTATAAATATAAAATATCATAAGAAAAAAAACTATAAAATTTACATTGATTCATAGAAAAAAATCCCCAACACACTCCACTGAAACTCTACTCTATGAATTTGGTGATTTTTTCTATAATAACCCTTTTCCAAGGGATCCTAGATTAGTGAAAGCAGTTGTTACTTATTAAAAAGGTCTAAGAGATTATAATCATGATCTCCCTTTATAATACATAACCATGACCTAAACACAATCAATTACGATGAGTCCAGATTAAATAAATATAAATTAAATTTCAAGGTGTGTTACATCACACATTTGCATGTAGTAACTAAAAGTATATAAAGATACATACAAAAAGATAATGATATTAAAAGCACAGATCTAGAGGTTTCTTGATTATAACATATAAACATATAATCAAATCATGAAATAATTGTATGAGATTTATTCTATGTACATGAATTTTTACTTTTTATTATCAGAGTGTTTATATGTATGTTTGTATATCTCTTCTATGCAGTGTATAACTTTCCTATTTATATATAGTCATTTATCTTGAACATAATCATACCATATAATCACAATGGTCGAATGAATAATCCTTTAAAAAATTGATAAGATGGTTTCTTAATTCCATGTGTCCTTCTTTCAAAAACATAAAATAAGCTTCATTAGTGGCGATTTTATAAATCTTCTTCTTCTTTGGATATTTCTATTATTAGAAAAATGACCCATTGTCTAAATTGACCTTTCCTTATTTAGAAAAATTGTTTTCTAATATGTTTAAAATAATGAAATGAATTATCAAGATATTCTACAAATGATAAAATGTTAAAAAAAATTAATCATGAATATCCTCACAATATCTTATCATTCATAAGATAAACATCTCATATTATTGTTCTCATAGGATAAATTTCTGAGTAGCTTTGTAAGATAAAACACTTCATATCTTACACTGTGTAGAATAACATGATTTCATTATTCTATAATATAAATTATTTTAGAGATAACTCATTGGATAATCATAAGATAATTTCTCACTAGCTTAAGATAATTTATTTCCATAGCTTCCTTTTATTATCATAAGATATTCATTTTAAAAATTTCTATTTTGTAAGATAAAATACTTATCATAACTTATTTTTGACTGATCTTCCTAAGTTCAAACAAATAAAATATAACTTTACTCATTTTTATGATAAAATACTTTTTTCAAACTCAAATATTAAAATTAGATACCAATTTTACTATATAATATGATTATGTTATGAGTAAGATAATCAATCAGTGTTAGATAAATCAAACAGATAAAGTCCAGTAGAATAAATGAATTTAAATTTACAAATGATAAATTCCTTTAAAATAAATAACTCACTTATCATAAGAATATATAATTTTAAACACTTAAAATAAATTCATTGGAATAAAAATAGGGATTTTGTGATTCATAAAAACACATAAACAATTGAGATATGTTGGAATAAAAAAATTCTACCCAATAATCTCTCCCTTTTTATGATCACAAAATCCATTGAAAGATAGAAATATTTGATTAAAAAGTTTAAATTTGTTTTAATTTTTTATCCTCCTTTTTCTTCTCATTGAATGATAAAAAAATATGATGAAAAGCGTTAAATAGATTTTAATGTTTTTATTCTTCTTTTTCTTCTCCACCTTTTTTGAAATAAAAATGAAGTGTAATAGGAAAAATGATAAAATCAATGTCACACTTGAATAAGTATAAATTATCTAAGTTAGATATAATGAATATGAATATAATTTAGAAATAACTTGTATTAATAATAATATTGATAAGATTCAGAACAAAATGATAGAAATAGTCAAATAATTAAAAACGTAAATTAAATCCCTGATCAATAAAAAAATCAAAGTAAAAACTGAATAATCTATGAAAATAATTATGAGTAAAGAAACATATATTCATAGTAATGATAAAGTTAAGAAACATTCAAATGAATCTAAATAAGGTAGTATTTTATATAAATAAACAAATAATAAGAAATAATTGTATTAAAGGAAAGCAACAAAACTATAAGTAAACAACCATTAAAATTTTTAAATAACCATTCAAATGTTTAAGAGAATTCATTTACTTAAAAACCTCATTTAATAAAATAAGTTTGTTGTGAGGCTCTGGTCATTGTTTCAGAGGTAGAATATTAAAATACTAAAGTTTTAAAACTAGTAACAAAGACATAGGCATAGGATCATCAACACTGTCTTTAATAACATCATCCAAAGTAAGTAAATATCTTCTAAGTCTAGCTTTATCATCTAATTCAATCCTTAATACAGTGGAATTAATTTTGAGATTATTTTTCTAAGTGTATTCCATATCAAAGTGGTATATAGATATAAATGATAACTTAGATGACGGTTTAGGTATAAAAAAACTTCTTTAGCAAACCTAAGATTTTCCCTTTGAATAAATTTCAGAAGGATCAAAAATTTATTCGAATCTTTGAGAGGTTATAGCATGACGATCTAATATGTAAGTTCCAAGAGGGAATCTTCCTCTGATATGGTATAAAGCACCCTCACATATATCAAGTCTCTTTACCAAATAATTTTTGTAGAATTTTAATAAAGTAATGAAATTTTTCCATACCTTTTGAGAGAAATTGCAAAAAAGGTTTTACAGATCCCCTTTCTTATCACTATTCTGAATAAACTTCTTCCAAACTACAAAATGGTTATCTAAAAATCCAAATAAACTACCAACAGGAGAAATAAGGGTTGTCTCCTTTAATTTTGATAATAACTGACATTCTTAAGTATCACCAAATGAATCTTCTTCTACTTCTACTTTTGAATATTTCAATCTCAAACTTTTTATAACCAAATGGTCAAAATTTAAAAATTTATCCTTCATCACTTCAAAATTATTGGCTAACAATCCAACCATTTTTGTAAGATGATGATTATGAAATTATAATCCTTTTTTACTTGAATTGAAACTTCCTAGATAACTAGTACTATGTACTTTACTAAGAAACTAATTTCATTTTGAGATGAATCAATATTCAAAATAGAGATTTGTGGAATTATAGTTATTCTTCTATTTTTTGAAACCACATATATCTGAAGATCTTGTAACATTTCTTTAGATAGAAATTCAATATGATCAGTAGAATTATATCTTGATTATTATCTAAGAGAATATTCTGATTCTTTTTCTAAAAATGATTGAAATAAAAATATCAACTCTCCAACATCATCTTTTAAAACATATTTTTATCAAAGAGTCGTTATTTTTTCTCTGGATTCAACTAACTAATTACTCAATGAATCCACTTCAGTAATTATCCTAAAATACCTCTCTTGATCTATTTGATCCACAAAATCCAATTCGGTAATAGGGATTTTAGAACTAGTATGGTGAGAGTTAATAGGAGAAAACAAATATTAGTGCACTTCAGTATGACAAACTTCATCAACCTTTTGATTCTCATCAACATAGTTTAATTATTCAATGTGGTAGGGTTATCCCAATTATATTATTTCTCTTATATTTTCAAAAATCCAAGATTCATCATATTCTTCTTTGTTATCTTTACCATCAGCAGCATTTCAACTAATAAAACATGGTTATTTCCTTTCGACATATTTATTGGTCTCACCATAGGGAGATATTTTGAAGAGTGGGATTACAAATGATGCAGTATAAATAGTTTTATTTTAATGAATTATAACTATCCTTATAATGTAAGAATATAAATTTTCATTTACATAGGAAATAGGTAGTTTTGAAGCAACAAGATCGAGTGTATCAACTACTTCACATGATTCTAAATGAACTTCTAGGATAACCTCAACCCTATCATGAATTTCTTCATAAATACCAATATAAAATCTTCTTTAATTATCCATAATAGTCTCATTATTTAGAATATATCTTATATCCATACTTACAACTGATTCCTCAATATAAGTAATATCTTGAGAAAAATCCTCAACAGTAACAACCATAAGAGATGACTCCCCCTAAGTAGGAGCATGGTCTACCTCAACTACTTCTTTAGAACTGAAAAAAAAATTATTCAAAGAAAATTCTAGAATAAGCCACTATGCTTCAATATACTAGTATTAAATGTTTTCAATCCAATACAATGTGTGGGGGTGATTTTTATCCTAACAATAACAATATTTACTAAAAACCATGGTCAAAAACCATCTAAAAGAATAAAAAATAGTGATTTGTTTGGAATATGGAACATATACTTAAAAATATATCATTCCAAATTCATTGGTTTATCTATCACAAAAAAATAAAACAATGCAACATCTTGAAAAGGGATCTTTTCAAACTCACTATTTTGTTGAGCAATGGCTGACTAAATGAACAGTACAAGAAACTTTCTCTTTGGTTCTAAGTCTTTTATTGGTTTTTTCGCCACATCAAGATTTACAAAAAGGGAATTTATTATTTCCACAAGACTTACATCATTTATTTCCATTAAGGAGGAATATAAATTAGAATTTCATTCATAATGACATCAA
The DNA here is from genome assembly GCA_963277665.1 of Viscum album. NCBI lineage: Eukaryota > Viridiplantae > Streptophyta > Magnoliopsida > Santalales > Viscaceae > Viscum > Viscum album. Next base: position 1,402,490,199 of record OY728133.1, on the reverse strand, counting down.
AATACTTCAACCATTATAAAAGAAAATATCAAAAAAATATTCTAGTTTACTATTTTTATAACCAGATCCTCATTATCACCAAAATTAAATATAATTGTTTCATAAAACTCTTGTAATTACTTTTTATATAAAAATTATTTCTTATTATCATAAAAAATGTACACCCATTCATTATGGTTTATAAATTTATTAATAAATATATATATATACCATCTAGCTACCATAAATTGGTAGCTCTTCTACTTAAGATTTTTCTTGAAATCCTTCAGCGCTTAACTCTACTAGAATTATCTTCATCTATTCTATTATATTTCACTGTTATCAAAAGTGGTTCAAAAGAGTAAAGGATTTGGGATAAAAGGTTCTGTAAAAAAATATATGAATATTCATAGGTTTCAAGCATTTAGCACATAAAACTAACTTTTTTTGTTTTGTTTTACAAGAATGGAAGGGTTAATCATAGTGATGTATAGGATAATCATGATTGACTAACCTATGTGTCATATTGATATGTGACTAATACTAATATGAAGGTGAAATCTCAAATGAAATAATGAAAATAAAATATTTACTAAATATAAATTCTTATTTTAAAATAAGTAAAGTATAAATAAAATTAATTAAAATTAATTATCCAAATTAGGAATTGATAAAATAAAATCTATCAGTAGGAAATGGTTTAGCAAAAATGGAAGCTAAATAATTTTCTATGAAAACAAATTCTAATGAGATATTGCTTTTTTCATGATCTCTTAAGAAATTATTCCTTAAATAAATTTGCTTCATTAAATAATGGTTTATTATATTTTTTGAAATATTGATAGAACTTGTGTTATCACATTTTATTGGGATATGATTAAAATTTTATCCAAAATTTATTAGGGTGTGTTTAATCCATAACACTTGTGCAGATCAACTTCGATCTACAATATTTTTTCAGTAGTAGATAGTGTTATAGATTGTTTTCTCTTACTAGACCATGATATTATGTATTTAATAAGAAAGTGACTGGTTTTTGAGGTTATATTCCTATATAATCTACACCCACAAAAATCAGCATCCAAATATGAAGTTAAATTAAAATTATAAGTTCTTGGAAAAAGTAAAGGAAGGGAAATATTTATTTTTATATATCAAAATACTTTTAGAATCATTTAAATTAGATTATTTTGGATTGGATTGAAATATTTCACAAAGAAATACTAAAATCATAATGTCTTTCATAATTGTAGTAAGATAAAGTAAACTTCAAATGATTCATCTATATAAATTGTTTTCAATGGGTTTTCTAGCTTTATCCAAGTCAAGTTTATTATTAGAGCTCATAAGATTCAAATATGTCTTACTATTTTCAAGTTCAAAGATTTTATGTAAATCAATAATATATTTTCTTTGGTTTATGACATTTAAAAAACATTTTTTAAAAATTTTAAATCCAAGTAAATAGTTTAACTCACCCATCATGCTTATTTAAAATATTTTTTTCTTAAGTTTTTATATTTCATTACATAATTTTTGGTTTTTTGGTACAAAAATAAAATTATCAATATATATTTTCACAAGTAAAGTACGTTTTGATGAATTTTTCTTAAAAATAGTGGAATATTCGAATCCAACATTAAATCTAAATGATAAAAGAAAATAACTTAATATTTCATACCAGACTCTAGGTACTTTTTTAATTCCATAGAGTGCTTTGGTAATTTTTGAAAATAGAATTGTGAAAATTAGGTTCTTCAAAAATAAGAGGTTTATCAACGTAAACTTCCTCAATTAAAAATCCATTTGATATAATTTAAAATTCATATAACATTCATATTTTAGTAGGATTTTAAATGCTTCCAACCTAGATATAGGGTAAAAGCTTTGTTTGTAATATATTCTTTCTTATTGATTATAACATTTTGAAACTAATCTAAAATTATTTATAATGATCACACCATAATCATTCTATTTGTTCTTAAATTACAATTTAGTTACAATAATAATATAGTCAGAGGTTCTATTGACTAATTCCCAAAATTTGTTCCTCTTGAACTATTTTAATTCTTCTTGCATTGTTAAAACCAATCTTTCATCAACTAAGGCTTCTTTAATAGTTATAGGTTCTTGTTGGGATAAAAAAATTATATAATTATAAAAGTTTTATAACATTTCTCTTGGTCATAACCCCTTCATCTAAACTTATAATAACTATCTCTAGAGGATGGCCCCTGAGTTTTCTAGGTTTTCTAATAGACACACTTTCTAGTTCACTAGTATCAACCCTTGTAGGATTTGATTCACTGAACAAAAATTCTAAATCACCATCCTTTTTATTGTTAAAAATGGGTTTAGGTATAATTTCATTAATAGAATTACTCAACTCACCAACTCAATTCATTATGTGTTCAAAAAGATCACTTTAAATAAAATTCACACGAGTAGACACATAAAAATCCTTAAACTTTTATTGAAAACAATACAAGCTTTGGAATTCATATAATAACCTAGGAGGATACCTTCAACAAATTTTGGATCAATTTTACCAAGATTTTCTTTGGTGTTTAGAATATAATATTTAAATCCAAACAATTTAAAGTATCCCACCTTTTTATTTCTATTATTTCTTAACTCATATGGTGTTTTATTTAATATAGGATTTATTAGAACACTATTAACGACATAACATGTCATGTTAACAACTTCAACCCAAAAATAAGCATACATGTTATATTTACATAACATTGTTATGGAAATTTATTGCAAGGTCATATTACTCCTATCAATAACACCATTTTGTTGAGGCTTCATGGGAGAAGTAAAGGTGTGTTTAATACCATATTTAGAACAGAATGATTTAAATTCATTATTCTTAAATACTCCTTCACGATCACTTCTTAAAGACATAATTTTTATTTCCATTTCATTTTGAACAAGGTTATAAAAATTAAAAAATATATAATCTAAGTAGCTCTTAGATTTCAATAAATAAACCCAATAAAATATTGAAAATCATCAACCAACACATAAAAAAGGATTTTCAAACCAGGTATTCTATTATAGTAGGACCAAAAATATATATTTGGATAAAATCTATAGGTATATAAGTAACAACCTCTTAAATTGGTTTAAAATATGACATGTTTTTCTTGCCTATTTGGAATGAATCACATAATTTCTTTTTATACAATTCAATATTAGGAAAATCCAAAATCAAATTTCTATTGGATAACTTTTTTACAATATCCAAGACTTCTATTTGAAATCCATGATTCATTTACTACATCAATAAAAAAATTAAATTTTTTCTACACAAAGAATTAATATGTAAAGTATATAAATTATCTGTTATTGGGGCTTTAAACATGAGAGATTTTTCATTAAAAAATGTGTACATATTATTATGAAAAGGGAATAAATAACCATAATAATGTAGTTATGAAATACTTATCAGGTTATTCTTCATGACCTCAACATAAAGTTATTGGTTAATGAGGATAGACTTTGGATTTACAACATATCCAATGCCAACTATATTTCCCTTTTCATTATGACCAAATGTGATATAGCCTCCATCATTCTTGGGTACTGAGTGAAAGTTATAGAATTATCAACTCATATGTCTTGAGAAGCCACTATACATAAACTATTTTTAGTTTTTCATGTATCTATCTCCCTACAATGAAAAATTAAAAAATATGATTTCTTGGTACCCAAATACACTTCGGTCCAAAAACATTAGCTACAAAAGACTTGAGAACCCAAATAAATTTTGGATTTAAATAAAATCCCGTAGTAAAATTTAATGAAATATAAGAAAAACGTTTTTAATACCAAAAAGATGGGGATTTTTTTAAATTATAGATATTTGAATAATTTTATACTTCACCATAGTGAAAACAAGTAAATTTAGAGAAATTTTTTTTAGAACAAGGAACCAAATAGTTTTTATAAAATTTGGGCCTTTCCCATTAAATTATTATTATAAACTTTTCCTTTTTAAGTTATTTTTTACCAGGGCTTTTATTCAGGTAATCCTCCCTAGTAAAAACACTTACAAAATCTTAGAAGTTTTGAACTTCTCTATTTAGGCTCTCAATTGTGCTAGTCTAATCAGTATATGATGTACTAGAATTTTATAACTAGTTTATTCTTATATCTAAAATTTTATTATTTTAGTCCTCTTATTCATTAACATTTTTTAGGTGTTTATATGAGATTTATTTTTCCTTTTCAAGATATGTTTCTTAGTTTCTAAAAAATTATAATACTCATTTAGATTTTATATGAGAAATTTATATTTTTAGATTTGAACTCATGCCCGTGAGAATAGTAAGAGTGCACTTCATCAGAATGTGTATGAAACACAGGTTGGATTTTTGATTAAATATTTAATATTTTGTTTCTAAAGATGAATAATCACTAGAATCTTTTGTATCACTCCATATAGATTTCATAGATTTCTCGGATTTATTCTTATATTCAACCTTATTGAAAACACATTTTTCATAATTTTTATTATCTTTAAATTAAGTACATTATTTTTTTATGTGTCCAAGATTTTTACACTCATAGCATCTTATTTATTTTGAATTTACACTATGATTACTATTCATGTTGAAAGGTATTATAAAACCTCTTATCTTATCATAAAACCTTCTAAACTATTGAGAAAAATGTGAAATTTCATTATCTGATCTAGAATTTATTGAGTATTTTTCTTCTTTAAATGATTCATAGATCTGTATACCCTTGTTATTTTTTTCATATTTGGAATTAGAAACCATAAAAGAATCCTTTTATTTCTTATCCATTTTATATTATCCATATTCAATTTCAATTTCTACCTTATACTTCATAAAAATATAATGAGATATTTTATTTTTAAATTCTTTACCTTTGTATATTATTTGACAGCAGTTGAGATTCCACTCCACTGAGGTGGAAAAACTCTTAAAATGTTCAATGCTTTCTCAGGATCAATAATTATTATTCCTATAGAAGCAACATTATTTACAATCTCAGTGATTCTTTCATTCAACAGAGTAATTATTTCCCCTTCATCCATTTTAAATGTGTCAGAATTAAGTTTGGAAGTATCATATTTGAGGGACTTTACATTGTTTGTTCCTTAATAGGAAACTGATATAGTGGTCCACATTTCATCGATTGCTTAACATTGAGAAACTTAATTAAACTCATCTAGACCTAGTCCACATATTATATCATTATTTTCTCTATAATTCAGGTTATAGGTTACTTAATTATCAACATACCAATTCTTTGTGTTTTTGAAATTTTATAAGGCTTCACTACTTTAAGTTAACCATTAATCCAAGGTTCTTCAAATATTTATTTATTATTTCCTTCCAATAACCATAATTTTCGCCATTAAAAAAGGGAAATGTAACCATTGAAATACCTTCTCTGTTATCATCCATAGAATCCATTTAAAAGAAGTTATTTGGACTTCAACCTTTGAAAGTTGTGAACTCAAGAGTCATGAGCTATGATACCAATTATTTTCCTAGAGAATGACTAACTAGGAACTCAGGAGGGGGTGAATTGAGTTTCTAAAAATTTATTTACTTTAAAACCACCATATTTAAGGTATGCAGGATCCAATATTTTCTTTAAAAAGTAGGTGGTATAAATATGAAAGCTTAGAATAAAAAGATTGAACATAAGAGATTTATAGTGGTCCAGGGAACAATAATCCCCTCGTCCACTCCACCAGCACTCTACCAAATGATTGTGGTGATTTTCACTATGATAACCCTTTTGGGGGGGATCCTAGTTGAGTTGAAGAAGTTACTACTTATTACAAAGGTCCAAGATTTTTTAACTAGGCTCTCCCTTTACTGCTAAAAAATAGCCTTTAACAATACTGGCATTTATCTGTGCTAGCAAAGAGCACCGATAAAAGTCCAAAATAAAATGAAATAAGTAAACAAATAAAAAAATATTAACAATTTTATTAATTAAATAATTATGGTTAAAAATGAATAATATATATATATATATATTATGAAAATTGATAAATAGTATATATTAAATATATAGATATGTGAAATGAATAAAATGAAATTGATAAACAAATAAAAATTAAAAATGAGTAAATTAAGAAAAATATTAAACATCTTATTAATTAAATAATTATTGATAAAAATGAATAAATTTAATATATATATATATAGATTATAAATATTAGTAAATAGTATATATTAAATATATATATATATATAATAAATAAATTGTAATAATTAAACAAAAAAAACTAAAAATGAATAAATTGGAAAATTATTTAAAAATTTATTAATGAAACAATTATTAATAAAAATGAACAAGTATAATATATATTAATTATAAATAGTAATAAATATTAAATATTAATATATTAAAATATAGAAAATGAATAAAATGTAATAAATAAAATATATTAATGCCTTATTCATTTTTAATGTTGTTTGATTTTTCAATTTAACATATATCAAATATCATGTGTTCCATTAATGATTTCACATACATATATGTAACTAATTCATTTTTATATAAAACATGCACACACAACTATTTATGAAATTAATTAAATTTAATATAGACATACACCTAATATTTATGTATTTTATTCAAATTTTAGTATATTTTAGAATTTAATTATAACACGATACATTTAATATATTGTGTTTCTAATCTGTCAATTTTATTTATTTACTTTTAATATTATTACAGTCGGGTATTATTTATTCATTTTAATATTTTTTTATTTTATATTTTATATTTTATTATATTTTTGAATTTGATCATTTTCAATTATTTATTTATATTTATTTATTTACTATGATTTATTACTTTCAATATGTATTCATATTTACTTCAATATATATATCAACATATTTTTTTAATAATTTATATTTAATTACTAAAACTTGTCCATTTTTTCAATTTTCTTAAAGTGTACTAATTTTGAATTATTCAATTTCACTAAATTTTAAAATGCACGTATTTAAGATAATATATCCATTAATAATGTTACAAAGATATTTGTAAATAAATATTTATAAGTGTATTTATAAATGTAGATTTATTATATTTATAAATTTATATATTAATAATTATTATAAATAACTAAATATAATTTTATTTAAAAGTATTTATATAATTTTAAATAAATAATTATATATATTTAAATAATTGTAAAATTATAATATATTTATTTAAATAATTTATTCGGTGTGACGTGAACTCGAGACCTCATCGAGACCCACATGGGCAGCTACCACTAAGTAGCACCCTAGGGGTAATATATATATATATATATATATATATATATATATATATATATTTATTTATTTAAATATTATTCATATATTTATAAATAAAAAATTATGTGTTTAAATAATTATAAAATTATAATAAATATATATAAATAAGGAATATATATATATATTATAGATATATATAATCAGATAAATATATATAATGATGTAAATATATTAATAATTATAAAATTATAATAAATATATTCAAATAATGAATATATTTACTATATTTTGATTTATATATATTTATTATATATATATATATAATGATATAAAAGCCTTTATAGTTATAAATAAATAATTATAAAATAATAATTATAAATATATTTATAAATGTATATTTAATATATTAATAAAATTATATATTTATAATTTTAAATAAAATAAAATATGTTTTTTAAAAAAGTATTACTGTAATTATAAATAAAGAATTATATATTTAAATAGTTATAAAATTATAATAAAAAAATATATGATTATATTGATATTTTTACAATTTTTTATTTAGAATTATAATTATAAACCCTTTATCAGCGCTAAAGTTTTAGCACTGATAAAATTAACCTTTATCAGCTCTAAAACTTTAGCGATGATAAAGATGTTTTTTCAGATCTTATCAAATTATCACTAATAAAAGGGCGCTTTATCAATGCTTTCTTGAAATCATTGATAAAAGTGTCCCCAATCTATTTAAAAGAACTCTAACTTTGACTCGTTCAGTCATGATACTCAATCTCTAACAGAACTCCTATTTTGTAGGTGCTACTCCTCTACATTCTCTTAGACGAAACAAGGATATAATCTAATGTATGCTACTTTCTCCTTTTCCTCTCTTATTGTTTGATTTTTTTGGGTTATGTGGTTTTCATTTTTGCACTTTTATTAACCATTGAAAACCCTACATCTCATCTCTCTCTCTCTCTCTTACCTATACCTACACAATTCCACCCTAACTCTATAAACTCATTCCAGCTTTATATGAGACCACTGCGAACTGCATATACATCCATTGTTGCAACTGATGGTGATTTTTTTATGTTTCCGTTATATTATTTTTTTACCTTTTAGATAGTGTGGTTTTTCATTATTTAAATCTTCTTTCCATAGTATGACATGCACCTAAAGATGAAAAAAATTAACATTATACTGTACTAATTTTAGAGGGAATGTTATTTGATATGAATAATATAAATTGGGTTAATATACATATTATTTTAATGTAAATGGGATAGTATAATTCAGAAAAATAAAGTATAATTTTTCTAATTTATATTGGTTAAAATTATAAATATGCTATATATATATAATTTAATAAGGAACAAACTATTTAAGTTTTCATTAAAATCAAAATAATAATACTTTTTAAATTTTTTATTTGATCCACACTCAAAAGTTGTGATGTGTTTCCAATAAGAGGTGTGTTTATAATTGATTGATAGGTTCCTAATATTAATATATTTACTAAAATACATATTCACTAAAACATTACATTTATGAGATAAGATGATATTCAATGGTTTATGGAGATCATTAAAGGAGATACCATTTATTTCCATTATAAATGAATGGTTTCCAATAATTTCCCATGTCCTTTAAATTTATAAATAATTAAAATAAAGAATGAATTTTTATAAACTAATAGTAAATAGATTTTATGAATTTACTTTATTTTACATTTATAGATGAAAAAATTTCATATCACAACACACCAGCTGAGATTCTAATAGAAGAGTTTCTATGCGGAATCATATATAGAAGATGTTATATATGAGTTTACTTTTTTATAAAATTATTTTATAAATAAACTCCTCTCCAATAATGAAGTGATTTTTGATGAAGTGGCCTAATTTAAGAAAAATTATTTTCTTTATTTGTGTGTGTGTGTTATCTTACCAATAAATTTCTCTTTTATAAAATCGTAACATCACAGTATAGTACAGTTATTCATAACTTGACTTGAGCTGAATCAAAATGTTACTCAACCCTTGGAACCATCAACCAACTCCAAAAGGATTGATAATAAATATTTTACATTTAACATGATCGATGATAAATGGTTTAAACCCAACTCACATAACAAGTGTGTCTATGTAAAATAGCACACAATAGAATCCCATGAATATGAATGCCTATATGAATAAAAAAAATAACAATTTGATAGATCCTTGGTAAAAATAAAACCCTATACGAATAACCAGCCTACTATTGATGATTCAAACTCCACAAGTCTCCACTAGATATCATTTGATACTCTATCCCTTCCAATAAATATTAAATCCTTATAACCTTGAACCCAAATAAACATCATCTACATGTGTACCAAAATACACATAAAGTGGTTAAGAAAAGTAACTGGGTAGGTTTTCTCATGTGATTTTCCATACCCCTAATCCACATGAAAACCATCTATCTCAATTTTATTTTATGAAAATATTCCTAATATATAATAATTGAAATAAGTGTGAAACACATAATAATCGTAAGCAACATAAATAACTTTTCATACAAAAGGACCATGGGTTTCACAAATAAGGTCGTATAAACAAGGATTCATTTTGGTAATACAGATATACAATACAATACAATTCATGCATAAAATTCCACATTTTCATGAATCTTGCATAAAAATTGTTACTATATTGAAAAAAGATATAATACTTCAATACTCCAATACAATAAACCATCACTACCTTTATTTAATCTATCCTTTGATGCTTGATTACCTTCCATCTCTTGATGATGAATTGAACTCCCTCTTTCAAACTATCCTTCCTCCCATCATTGTGGTTCCAAAGTTCTTTGATGAAATACCACCCGCTCAGATTTTATTCATTAATCTCCATCAAATACAATTCCATGTCTTTGAATACTACATCTCCCAACTCATTCTTCAACTATTTCATCCTTTCATCCTCTTCATTTACTACTTCCTTAGAACACAACAAATGACACATAAAAATAAACCAAAACATAATGAATGTTTTTTTTTGGTTTCTTGATATTTATTTTCATATATGACTCACTTGTTTACTTTTTAAAATAATTCATCAAAATTTACTTTTAATTTGGGTGCAGTCACATTTTATCCATTGAGAACTTCGTAGTTAAGAATACTTGGATGAGAATACTACTATGATGGGTAACCACCTAAAAATTCTAATGTTGCACATTTTTTTGTGAAAAAAAACATTGCAAACACACCTTTTTATTATCTTACCCTTCAAGCATGATAAATTTAAATGGTTCCAATCTGACTCTAAAATGTTATTTCTGAACCTCAGTGGATATATAGCTCTTATTTTTTGAGATACATGTGAGGTAAAAGGGCTAGTAACATGGGTTAGATTTGATGTAGCTCATTGGGGATGAGTTGATGTTCCCAAGGTAGTGTTAGGGACCTTTCACCTCCCAAACAGTTATTATTCATTTTTTTGCTTGAGACTCATCCCCCATATTTTCTATAATTTTTTAACTACTCTAAGTAGTATTCATCCAAAATGATCACCAATACCTGGTATGGGATGACTTTTGGTGAGAGCAGTTCAAGAAACATAGGTGGATGTCCACAAAAGATGGGGGATGAATATCAAGAAACAAAATACAATAACTAATATTTGGGAGGTATGTCATCATATAACTCTCAAACCATAATGATGGGAGGAAGGTTAATTGAAATGGGATTCTAATCAATTATTAAGAGATGAAGGACAATAAAGTGTTTGAGGGTGGAATAAATAAAGTAATTGGAGGTTACTTGTACTATATTATTGATGTATTATATCTTTGTTCAATACAGTACCAATTTTCATGCAAGATTCATGAAAATGTGTACTTTTATGCATGATTTGTATTGTATTGTTGTTATTAAAGACAAATTAAATGTTTAACTACTCATGCAAACAATGTCTTCTGCACATGATGATGTTACCAATCTCAATGAAGAACATGATGTTGATGATGAAATAGTTGAATTATTAGGGCATCAACAACATGTTGATGAAAAAAATAACAACGATGCAGCATCAAAATGGTGAGTAAAATTATCAGTGTAATAAGTCAGAGTATAAAATTTGAGGTTGGTTGGAATCAACATGTCCAACCTATTGATCCCAATAAGTCAATGTTCATTAGTTATCTTGGGGTCAAAATGAGGGTTAATGTTTCAATTGATATTGATTCATGGTTCCACTTCTAACATATAATGAATGAAATCCTTTGAAAAGATATAATGATAATGTTACGATATATTTTCTCTATTTTACTGAAAAAATATATAATAAAATTTTGATTTGTTATCATTATTCATTGCAGAGTTTTTTTATTTTATAATATTTCTCTAAGAAATTTGTCTTAATGGCCACTGAAAAATCCCATAGGGGCTTACAGACTCTTCTTACAAAGTTACATATTAAGGATGTTGAAGGGAAAAGTAAATCCCCATCCACCAGTTATTTATGCACACATTATAAAGTAGGAAACATGGGTTTTTTTTAAAGATCAATAAATTTTTATTAAAAAAAAGAGAGAGATGGGTTACATGAATCAGAAAGATGGTATCTTATTATAATATCTTACTAAGTGAGGGAGAAGATCAACCGGAAAAGTATCACTCCATGTCATAGCTTAGTTGACTCCTTTATTGGTAAGTCCATCTACCACCATGTTTGCTTCTCGATACGTATGGCTGGTAATGTATCTGATTTCAAGAATAGAAATGAGGCAGTTCATCCAGCGAGTAGTGATAGGTCAGGCAAGGTGGATCACCCCATTCCAAATAGCATGCACAATGGTGGTAGAGTCACTTTCTATCCAAATGTTATTCTATACTTTTATCTTGACAAAAATAATGGCCTGAATCACCGCCATCATTTCTGCTTCAAGAGAAGAGGCATTGCCACATCTCCCAAATAAGCATCTATGACATCGATCGAGATAATCTCTGAAAATGGACCCATATCCTGCAGGACCTGGGTTTCCTCTGGAAGCTCCATCTATGTTGATCTTGATCCATCCAAGAGTCGGAGCTTGTTAAAAAACCTTGATAGAGTGATCCATCTTAGTGTAAACGCCATAGATTTTGAGATGTCAGAGTATCACAAAGTCCCAAACCGAATTTTCGTAGTGGGATTTCTGAAGCAGGGCTATTTCTCTGATGGCAATAAGGATCCTCCTTCGACTTGTATTAATATTAAATGAGTAATTGTTGTGAATAATTTTGTTTCTATCATACCATGTCACATGTAGTATCTTAGTAACTGTGGAGAGGAATAGGTTCTTGATTTTCCAAGAAGACTCAAGTTCCACACAATGTTTTATCAAAGAGAAAATAGAGTCAGAGGATAACCATCTGCAGTCAAATAGGTCAGTAACATAATTCCAAAGAGGAAAGGGTGTATCACAAGATAATAAAATATGATTGGTGTCCTCCCTATGTTGATGGCATAATTTACATTTAGATCATAGTTGGACACCAAAATACTGAAGACAAACCTCTGTAGGAATGCATTTATGGGAAATGAACGAAAAAAGGTTAAGCCTTGAAGGCTTAATCCAAGGTCTGTTAAAAAACTTCAACCATGATAAAATGGGGTCAGAGTTAGTGAAACAATGATTATAGAAGTTTTTGAAATCCAAAATACCATTGTGAGTAGGATCCCAAGTAAGGAAATCATCCCCGTTTATAAAGGGGTAATTTTCCACAACGTGTATAATGTGATTAGGGATATTATATAGACTAGAGTGCATTATATAGTTTATGGTGAGTTTGATGTTATCTGGAGAAGCATCCAAAGATATCATGGAAATGAGGGGGGTTCTAGTCTAGTTATCGAGCCAGAAGTTCATAGTGGAATATGAACTAACCATCCATCTTGAGTTATGCATGATGTCAACAAAGGTATTTCTAATGGATGGACAGAGGGAAGAATTGAGGTAACTAGGTTTACCTTTGTTAAGTTTTTGCAGGGATCTATTATGAAGGAAGTTTATGGAGTCATATTTGTTGTTGATCAACCTTCAGGTGAGCTTAGCTTGAAGAGTTTCATTAAAAGTTTTGAGATTTTTAATGCCAAGACCGCCTCTTTCAAGGGGTTTGCAGCATGCCGACCAAGGGATAGTAACAATCTTTCTTTCAAGAAAACTGGAAGTCCAAATAAAGTTTTTTATGTAGCCGTTAACTTTTTTAATAAGACTATTCGACCATTTATATATCAACAGGGAGTAAACCATTTTGGAGATAATTGTGGATTTCACGAGGCAGATTCTACCAGCCATGGAGAGGGATTTCCCTTTCCAGGAGGCCAGTTGATTAGTCACTTGGTCTACAATAGCATTAAATTACATATATTTAGGCCTACCCCAGAAGAGGGAAAATCCTAGATAGGTAAAAGGGATGGATCCCTCTTTGATGCTAAGATTTTCAATGATAAAACATTTTCTAGAAGGGGGGAAGGTTTTCAAAAAAAGATATAGGATTTATTCCAGCTAACGGGTTGACCAGAGACCTCTTCATAGTGAGACAGGGCCTTTTTAAGGTTAAGGATATTTTTTCTACCCCCATTAAGGAACAGAATAATGTCATCATCATAAAGGAGATGGGTTGGAACAGCAAGATTTCTGGCAGCCTGAATGGGTTTGAGATTTCTTTGTTGAACAAGTGATAAAAGATACCTAATGAGGTAGTCTTATACAATGGAAAATAGAATAGAAGAAACAGAGTCACCCTGACACACCTCTTTTGAGCATTTGATGTATCCCTTAGGAGAACCATTAATAAGGATGGAAATAAAATCCGAGTTGAAAAGGTATTTTATCCTCCCAATAAAAGTATCATTGAATCAAAAATCCTTAAGGAAGTTGAAAATTAAGTTCCAATCGATGGTGTAAAAGTCTTTTTTAATTTCAATTTTGACTGCAATATTCCCCCATATGGACTTTTTATTAAGAGAGTTAATGCATTCTGAGGCAGTGCAAATGCAATCTTGAATGGATCTGCCCTTGATGAAATAAAATTGATTCCATGAAATGATCTTGTTAAATATAGGATAAATTCTATTAGCAATGAGTTTGTTAATGATTTTATATAGAGAGTTAATGAGGGCAATGGGGCGGAAGAGGTGTATCTCAAAATCATGAGCCACTTTAGGGATAAGAGTCAGGAATTGGGAATTGAGGCCACGGGGTAGGACTCCATTAGTAAATAAGTGTTGAACCAGTTTGAAAACATCCATTTGAAATACCTCCTAATGTTGTTGAAAGAATCCATTATTGAATCTATCAGGCCCCAAGGCACTATCAGAGTTAAGGCTGAAGAGAGTATCTTTTATTTCGTGATCTAGCAGGGTGCTTAAAAGAAAGAGGTTATCTTGTTCATTGATCAGAACTGTAATGATTCTAGGAATGAGATCTTTATTGATATTAGGGCCATTGAAAGTTTTGTGAAAGTAAGAGACCACGTGGTTTGATATGGCTTCATCAGAGTCAAAAAGAGTGTCATTATATTTAAGAAAGGATAAAGGGCGATATGTTTTACTAACTCTCTATAGGGCATTGTAAAATTTAGTGTTTCTATCACCATCAAAGAGCCATTTGGTTTTGAGAATTTTTTTGTGCATGTTGTCTTTGTGAACCAAAAGAGAGTTAAGTTTCATAGAGATATTCAGTTCGTTCTGAGGGTCTAAGGAAAAGTCAGCACAAGTTGATTTGTTTTGAATTTGATTGAGTTCAGTTTCAATAATGGATATCTCATTATCCATTTGGTTAGATTTATCCCTACACCAACCCTTAAGGCGATGTTTTAAGTGATTTAGATTAGTGACAAAAGAAAAATCATCTGAGTTATGATTCATATACTTCCAACCATTTTGTATGAGATGAGAGCATTCCAAATTCACAGACCAAGCATTATTGAATTTGAAGGGAATGATGGGTTTTTCTATTTTGGATAGGAAAACTAACAAGGATGGGGTGGTGGTATGAGTTCAGTTTAGGTAAGGTGATATTGGAAATGGTGTCCTAGACATCCAAATCCAACACGTTAACAAAGGCCCTATCAAGTTTACTAGCAACCACTCTGTTGTAGTGTCTCATGTACCAGGTGTATTTGGTCCCTTAGAGGTTGATTTTAATCAAATTACAGATTTCAATCGAGGCTCTAAACTCTCTAGTAAAGATTAAAGAGTGAGGAGGAACAAGCTTCTCACTGTGAGAGAGAATGGCATTAAAGTCACCAATGATTAACCAAGTCTCCTGGATAGAGCCAGCTAAGTTAGAGAGGTCTTTCCAAAGAGGTCGACAATCCTGGTATCTATTCTTGGCATAGACCATGGTGTAGAAGCAATGCAGGTTGTTGAAAGTAAAATGAAAAGTAAGAATTTGATCAGAAACATTGTAAACGGTAACATCTCTAAGAGAGGTGTGGGAAAAAACCCAAATGGATTCAATAGCATTGTCATTCTTGCAAGCATCAAGGAAATTATAACCAAAAGAAGATAAATTAATATAACTCAAAGAGAAATTGATTTTAGGTTCAGCAATAAAAAAATTGGTTTATGGTTCATCCAAATCCTTTTCATGACAGATAGGGTATCAGCGTTAGCTATGCCTTGACAATTCCAGAAAACAAAATCCATTAAGACCTATGTTTTGATCCAGAGTTACCCTTTTTCTTCTTATATCCACTCGAGCCTTTGTTCCTCTTTGATATTCTAAAACTTGAAGAGGATTTCGAGGGAGTCTTGTGATCCTGATTACTCATACAATAATCAAACAATATGTTAGTATAATTTGGTAATAAAGAAGATTTTATAGTGTTATGGGATTTAGTGGTCAAAGAAGTGTTCACAGAGCCACCCTCAGCCTCAATTAAACAGCCCATATTCTGGGGTGAAATAGGTCGAACAGGTGAGGCATGTGTTCCTATTGTCTAAATAGATTAATTGACTGATATTTTTGAGTTTATTCCATCCAAATTGGGATTCAAAGGGGTGACAATTCATAAATCAGTAATATGTTGTGTGCATGCTGTCATGTGTTTATTATTTAGTGGAAATGAAACATTTGAAGAGATCAAACCTATTTTGTTATCCTGGTTTGCTCGAGTAGGAGAATGAACATCATGCTGGTCTAGCATAGCACCATTAATTCTCCCAACCCGAGGTGCAGGAGGATCACCTGTTGTGACTGGGACCACTAGCATGGGGACCTGATTAGAGGGATCAGCAAGAGCAGGTTGCAGCTGGACATCAGGGGCCATCGAGTCCGGGATATCCTAAGTATCCCCATTGACATGATGATTAAATACATCCAGAATTAATTCTCAATGTACTCCAAAATACAGAGATCAATATTCTCATTTTCCTCCACTTTTACTTGGTCAGCCCAGGTAGTACCCAAGTTCTCACCCAGAAAGTTTGTGCGCTTCACCCAAACTTACAAAGGTTTTCTAGAAGGTTCCAGGTTGCTTGAGGTTGTGGATTTGATTTTCTTTTTCCATTTTCTATTGGTCCATCCATATTCACCTGTAGGAGTGACCTGACTCTTGACAACTTGGCATTTCAGTAGTGAGTGACCCACAATTTTGCAGTATTCGCAGTAGGGGAGCATTCATTCACATTCAAACCAAACCTTAGTCTTGAATTCGTTCGCACTGAAGACAATGAATTCTAGGAGCTTGGAGGCTATGTCGACCTCAATCATCACCCTCGCATAGAGACCAAGCTCAGCATTAAGTGTATGAGGGTAAATTTTGAGCAGTGTACCTATACAAGAGGCAATGTCATTGAGGATTTTTGGGTGCCAGAAATACCAGTTATGCCCATGAAGCCGCACCCATATATGGAAAATGGTGTTCTTTGTGGTATTCGAATTGAAGGCATAACCCCTGTCAGAGATGCGAAGAACACCTGGTTTGAGCTGCAAATTTCCATACCTCTATACTCGATCGAGCTCATCTTGGGATTTCAATATCATATGAAAGTATCCTTTTTCGATTGGCACCAGTTTCCAATCGGTTATCCCCCAAATTTGATAGATTCACATTTTCAGATCCAGATTCGACCATGGCATGTCTCCCTTGAGGTATGAGATGCGACCCAGAATTTGCAGAGTTGTGTGCGTTGCTGAAGAGAATTTGGATCAGCATCGACAGAAAATATTCCATCTTCAAGCTTCCTACAAAGAGGAAGCTTCGTCGCTATGGCGTTGCAACATTAAAATCCTATAAGAACTTCGAGAAAGGATATTCCCTTTGGCCTTTCAGCCATGGAAACTTCATCTACTTTCAACTCGGTCTTCGCAGATTCAGGAGCAATCTCCCATTCAATATCAAATCCTACCATTATCAAGAACTTATCAGAGCTATTTAAAGAATTATTGAGTAGGGGAAGAAGTAACCCTAGTGAGAGTGGTGGAAACCATCATCCCTTTCACAATCATCTGTTAAGAGTAGTAGTAGAAAACATGGGTTGATTTCATAAATTTTCGTAATGATAAATCATTTCAGGTGCATTTTGGTTGATAACATATTATTTTAAATTATTTATTTTATCCAACTTGATGAAAAATTGTTAATTTATGAAATATAAAAAGAGTACTAAAAATAATGAACGTGTATATAAACAAATGTTCCCATATTGTAAAGCAATGATGAAGTATGCTTCATTAGAGAAGAAATTGGTATGTATTTTAAATAAATAATAAAATTTTAATTATGTGATATGAAACAACATCTATTCCTTTATTTATATGTATATTGATGAATCAAAATATGAATCTACTTCTATCTCATGTCATGTTTTTTGGAAAGAGGCTCATGTAAATAAAGAGGTTAAATTAGTTGATGAAAACACAAAACAAATAGTATGGTAAACATGTGTAAGTATGAAATGATTGTAATTATTTATTCTTTATAAAAAAATTACATTAAAATGTCTATTTATGTTCATATTTTTTTATATAGTTTGAAAATAAGAATCGGCAATGATCGTACTAGAAGACAAGCTACTTTCAATAGTTTTGAAGCATCCTAAACAATATGTTCACATTAAAGGTTTAGGTTATAGAGTATCTCCTAAAACATATTTTGAGAAGATAAAACCACATGAAGATAAATATATTATGGTAAAAATATTTCAGACACAAATATACTTGATACAAGATATTATTGTTTGTTTTGGCTTGGGAGACCAATGTATGAGAAAACATCAAAGAAAACTAGCAGTAGAAAAAATATCTACACATAAACCAAATGACCCCCTAGCTTTGAGGATATTCATTCCCCTAAACCACATGACTTACCCATAGTAATAAATTGTTTCATTACTCTTTATCCAAAATTTGAATCAAACAACTTCTGATAACTTTATATTACTAAAATTATGTAGGGTATAGTTGTATGTGATTTATATCTATCAAAACCCACGTATTTCTGTGTTGTTATGGGTACATTGTATAATATCATAGGAGAAAATCTATACCATATAGACCTTCCAAAAGATCACATGAGGGTGGGGATTCAAGTAGCTCATGAGAAGACTACTGAGTTTCTTATTCCACTTGATGGTTTGAATATTACAATGGCCAATGATGCTATTGGAGATTTCATAGCATAGCCATCTAATATTGTAAAGAATCATGAGGTATGTCTTTAATAAAAAAATCATGTGAAAAATCTATAACAGTTTATGATAAAATGTTTTAAATGAGTTTTGATATTACAGATGGATAAAGTAGTGGAGAAACAGAAGGTCAAATAAAAAAATATAGTGAATTGATAAAGAAAACAAAATTACCTTATGAGAGTAGCTTCTTCCCACCAGTTGTAGAGAAAAATTCATTATCATTACATCATCATGAAAATACCACATTTAAAGATAAAGATATGTCTTACATTGAATATGATAAATAAATATATGGAAGTTCCTTCACATTTGAAATTGGTATCAAGACTCTAAATGAGATTCTAAAGCATGAATGGTCGGGAATCTCAGTTTTGAATACATACATAAGGTAAATTTTCATAATACGTCTATCAAAATAGTGGGATAATTGTTTATTAAATTTCATAACTATTCATATTTTCTAAAGGCATTTATATTACAACTATATAAATGGATGATCATGAAAATCATGATTTGGATTCATTAATCCCTATATAATTTCTATAAAAAAACTTACTTTGGGTGATGAATAAATTAAGAAGAAAAAAGATGAGTTACTTTAAGAATTTAATAAAAAAATATCAGATGAAAGACTCTTTTTTATGACTATAATGAAAAAGTAAAAAATCTAAAATCTAGTCACATAAAATATATTTTTAATTTTTTCATAACTTAATTGTTTTTCAATTTTTAGGGAGCACTGGATACTTATGGCAGTCAATCTAAACACCTCAAATATATATTTCTTGTATCCAATGCATGGATATCAAACCAACTAACCACACATGATGTGTATTGTGAATTTTTAATACACTTCAATCATTTTTCTATAGATAACTTTGAATTATATGTTTCAGTATGTGTTTTAATAAGAATTTTGTTATAATAGTGTGGTCGCTAAATATAGACTATATCATGGCATGAAGTTGGGGTCTGAAGTGATAAATCATGTGAATTACTACAAATGGAAAAAATTAAGTTATATATAGAAAAATTTAACTATAAAAACAATTTATTATTTTGGTAAATTTTTATGCAGTTTCTAAAACAAGATAATTGAATCGATTGCGGATATTATATGTTCAAATTTATGAGAGAGATCATAAATCATAAAAAGTCCAGCATACCCCAATAGGTAATTTCTGAAGGTAATTAAAATTTCATTAAATATATTTCATAATCATTTGTTTTTAAATATTTTCTTAGTACTATCAAGATTACTAACAACCTAGATACTCAAAAGAAGAAATAAATTTGTTTAGAGATGAATGGGCATTGTAATTTTTGTCAAAATTTATGCCGAAAACAAATTTAGGTGATTAACTGTTATGTTTGTGATATAATATGATTTATGAAAATTGAAATATATTTGGGCTGTAAAGACTTAGTGTCATAATTCTTATATATTATTTTTAATCTCTTTCTCATGGAGGATTATAATGGAGGAAATAAATTTGTTTATAACACTACAGAAAAAGTGACTGTTCGTGGCAGTTATTTTTTGGTATGGCGGTAGTTTTAACCACCTCTATATGCTTCTATGGTGATTTCTAAAAATCATTGCTAAATTGTGTGTTGAGACACTATTACTGGAAGTTAAATCCGTTTAGCAGTGGTTTATAGGAACCATCGTAGTTTGTGCAGTTCACGGTAGTTATGATGTTTTTTAGTGGCGGTTTTCTCGGGGTAGGGGCTCATTTTTTTGCGGTGGTTAAAACCACCGCTGAAAAAAGTCATCCACTGGCTGGTAAAATCCCCCCTAAAAAATCATAACTGCCACGAACTACACGCGGAATATGGGAATTTGTATTTGTGGTTATAACCGCCGCTAAATTTAATACTGTAGTGGCGGTTATAACCACCGTTAATAGAAAAACGATGAAATTTAGCAGCGGTTAAAACCACCCCTAAGTATTCCTGTTACATTTAGAGATGGTTAAAACTGCCACTAATAGAAAAATACCGACATTTAGAGACATTTTTAACCACTACGAATTATTCCGATTATGGTTAGTGGTGGTTAAAACCACCACTAAAAACAGATTAACAAAAAAACAGCAGTTTCTACAGCTTCTGTACTAGTGCCCTGAAAAAAAACCATTCTAATAATACCAAAAGACCAACATAATACATACTACAGTCAATATGTAAAGAGATTCTTAACTAAGCACAACCAATAGAATTTTTATTCATATTTAAAAAAAACATGACAAGTGGTGTGAGCAATATATTTTTATAAAAAGTCAAACTTCTTTTTGTGGACTATGAATCTCTTCAACATTATCCACAAGATAAAAATTACCCCTATAATGAGTTTGATCATTTTTTCATATATTCATGTGCTTAAGTATTAGAGACACAATCTTTTGGAGATATTTTCATGATCATTTTTTATCATAATAGTATGAGCAATATCTTTTCTTAGAAGTACATGAATATCATATAGAGGTGGTGGGTAGAGTACCTTCAGACATTCTAGAGCATATTTCTCCCACATGACTTCCTAAAGATAAAAAAGTCATATAGTGAGGAGAATTGTAACATCTTGGTTATTATTTTTATATTTTTTTAATGTTTGAGAGTTGTTACTTTAGTTTCAGGGAAATTTTAAGGCAATCACTATGTTTTTATAGGGATTGAACTGCAGAGGAGATCATTTTCACCATAAAGAGTGCCACTAAGGTGTAGATAGGTTGGTTGTGGTGTGTGGGGGGGAGGGTGCATAGAGAGTATTTTGGTGATATGTCCATTTTTTCATGGCTACATTGTAGAGAAGGGTCATAGCATGGACCTTGGAGTTCTATGGTGTGGATTGGTAGGCTACGACATTAGGGCTCATGGGAGTGTTCGGTTTATTCTTCCATTTTGGTCATGGATTAGGAATTGTCACCTTGGTTGTGTTATGGTGTATGAGGGTGAGTTTTATTTTTGGGGGTGGGTTGGGAGTTTTATCAAATTTGGGGTAGTGGAATCATGGATTTGGATTCTGTCATAAGACCCCCTTACTATTTGTGCTCTTTGAAATAGATCTCTAGAATATATCATGGACCCTTCTATTATTTTATCATATCTTCATCACAGATATAACTTCAATTCTCATAGGATGCCTTGAACAGCCTCATTATGGAAAGGTCCTTCCCATTATTCCATAGACCCTTCCCTTTCAAGTAATTCTCTGGAATTGTGTATGGGGTTGCACCAAGGTCTTCTGTTTTCTAGACCAACTATATATTCTAAAATACCCTTAATCCCCCACATTATTCCATATTTTCGATCAGTTCTTAGATGACCCAAGTATATCCCTAAGAGGAATTCTGGACCCTTTTCATTAGATTTTAACCTCAATCTTGGGAGACCAACCCTTAACAGTTTTAGGTGAGTTTCCCTCTTCCCATATCCTAATTTTTTTCCTTATTATTCACTATGGTAAAGTTGTTAGAAAGGGAATGGTTGGTTCTGTTAATGCTTTGGTAGGGGACTGATGTAGGTTGTTGTGTCCTAAATATGAAATGGGCTTCATGATTCCTCACACAATCAGTTCAACATCAATTTCCTTCATTGATTATTTAGAGAGTTTTGGTATGGAAGGTTGGTTACAATGCCTCTCATTATATCTAAAAATTTTACTAATCTCCCTTGAATCTATGAAATTCCTTTTATATATCCACATTATAGGACCAGAATCCCCATAACCAGTCTATAATGCTTTGAAGTGGGATGTTCACCCAGGGCCGACAAACCTAATAAATTTAGGAAAAAAGAATCATAAAAAATGATTCATCACAATAAATAATCGACAAATATGGTGCATACCACACTCAAGAAATCAATACATAAAAGGAAAAATCATAAATCAATAAAATATATAAAAGAAAACATGACAAATCAAGAAAATGTTAGGTCATGAAAATTTTTGGTGGCAACTATGTGCCACACACGATACATATACAAACTGATGATGAACACATATTTTCACCCTATCCACCTCCAACATATAAACAATAAAACTAATCAATTTCTGATGATGAACACATATCATCACCCTCTCCACCTCCATCTTCACTTCCTGCTACCACCTGTAAGAACATTATATTGAAAATTAAATAGTATTGCATATTTATATTTAAACTTAAAACCAATAACATTTTTCATACTAAATTATTTTGAATTTTTGTGATTTACCTGCTCACCACCAGTTCATACAGTACCACCGGGGGAATATCTGCTCATCTACTGACGTATATCAGTCAATGCTTTCTACAAAGCAGACATCTGACCCCCCTGCTCATGAACTATGTTTTATAGAGAAACAATCTCTCTCTGAGCATATCTAGGTATGGACTAACTATAACCATGAGTAGATGCAGTTGTAATCCCTAGTGGCCTTCCAAAAAAATCAGATGGTATGGGTCCCTAACCCATCCTGCGCACTCTACCAGGATGCTCCTTCCCAAGGACTTTAGCAACCGGGTCATCTTGGGAGACTGAGTAGGACTGCCCAGGATTGGCATCCCATAGTTCTTTAATTTTTACCTATAAATAAAATATCAATATATATTAACATAGTAAAAACTGATAATAAGTTATTATAATGAAAAAATTAGTTCATACCCCAACTTCTTTGGTAGGCTCGTTAACAAAACTTCCATCAGATTTTTTGTGAACATCCAACCACACTTCAGTTCGGGATGCTTCATGCCCTAAACTCTGTGACTTAATTAAACAAATATAAATAAAAAATTTAATATATTAAATAGATAATATTTTATTATAAATATTTAAACTAATGAAAATATTACTAGAGTCGATCGGCTTCTAGAAAAGCTTTTTGACCCTATAGTGTGAGGGATGACTTGCTTAGCCCGGCATGATGCATTCTTTCTAGAGAGATCATGAAATAAATAAAATGAAATTTAATAGTAATTTATTCAATGTCATCTCCTCTTCATATACATGTATAAATGTAAAATGAGGTTAATATAATAATATAAATCTAAATATTATCTGCTTCTCATCACGATGTCTGTCAACAAAAACTTTCCATTATTCTTTGGGTACCCCATTGGGTAGTTTATCATACATTTTTTGGATGGACAATGAGTATCATTGACATCGCCCCATAATATCCATTTGAAGTTTTTCTATTTCTTACCAATATTTTTCAACGTCCACTTTCGTGCTATCACATCAGCAACTGTAAAGTAGAAAAACATCTGTATACAGAAATTCATTTTGAACGTATTAATAACATGACATTCAATTACACCATAATGTATTAAAATTACCTTTATTTGGGAATCAAAAACATCATTTTTCCAACTTTTAGGCATATGTATCCAATAATCATAAGAAATAGGAAGGGAAATGGGCTCCGCTGCCATCTGGCCTAGAATTTGGCCAAGTAATCCTGTGGCGTCATCCGTAGGGACCCCATATGAATAAAATGGTACAACTATCTTCTCTCCATTCATATTCTACACATTTTAACTTTTTATATTTTTCTCCACAGTTTCATTTTTTTCATCTTTAATGAACAAACAGTTAGTATAAAAAAATGCAATAAATTTATTTATATTAAAATTTGTACCTATAACAGTGACCCTCCAGTATGTCCATCATGAACTAGAAGTGGCAGATCACTACCCGACTGATGAGGCTACTGAAGGGGGAGTCGAAGACTCAGCTTCTAAAGAGGGTGTGAGAGATGTTGTAGGGGGGATGGTGCAGGGGGGCAGGTAGCTAGTGGATCAGATGTCGTAGGGAGGGAGACAGATGTATTGTCATCTGTGGCAGTAGTGGATGAAATAGTGTATCGCTTCCTATTTGGAATTCCTATCATTTAATCAAATAAAATTAAGTTTAGAACATATATTTTAAAAAAATATTCAGAAAATCAAAATAAAAATGATAATAGATGCTCAGTACTAACATACAAAACATACATAACAATGATAATGAATGACTGCACAAATAAAATAAGTGGTTGATGAATGAATAAATAATTATACATACAATCATTTTCCCCTTCAATCATGTCTATTTACTACTCCATTACTTCATATACTTCATTCATCCTTTCTAGACTAATATTTTCAATATCACGATGGACAAATAATTTTGCTTCTTGTTGTTGATGAGATTCAATTTCAAAGGTCAAATCTTCCACTTTATCACTTATATCATACAAATCTCTTTATATTACATGAGAAACTACACTCCACCCTTTATCCACAACATCATTCACATAATATACCATTTTCTCTTACGATGATAAGATATATAGATCATGCAGTTTAAGATCACCAACATCCATCAAGAGAGAGGAGTTCATAGAAGTAAATTGCAAGGAATCTCTTTTAACACCTCTGAGAATATCGACCCAATTTCATTTCAATAAAACAACTTAAAAATGTTCATGGTAGTTTTATTAAATAATATCAGTCATATTTCTATAGTATTCCACTTCAGAAAATGTAAATATACCATTATTATGTGTTTTCAAACCCTCTTCTTGATCGACTGTACGAAATCTAAAGCCATTCACATTATAAGCGTCAAACTTTCTAACTTGTTTTACAGGACCTCGGGCAAGAAACTTCAAATATTCTGACACCTCTACTCAAGTATCAGTATTCATGATCTAAAAAAGAAATATACTTTATTATATTTACAAAATATATGTGTCAAACTAATATTCGTATTTATTTCAATATTTATGAACTTACACGTCATGCAAACCATTCTACAAGCTTTTTATTAACAGCTTTCGTTATATATTTCTCATTTCGTGTTCGGCCTCTCATTCGTCTCTTTGTTTGTATCCTCAAATCTTAAATAAATGGATCTACAATGTCACTATTTATTATCACATATCTATGTGCCAGTAATAATTCCAATTCTTTCAGTGTCACATTTGAGGTCCTCCCAACTAATCAGCCAATAGCTGGAAATATTTTTGATTTCAGATGTATTTGAGATTGATTTGATGTGTCGTCAACACGTCCAACTAAATTAAATCTTGTCTCAATATCATCCAAGTATCTAGAACAAAAGGTAAGACACTCCTCAACTAAATATCCTTCAGTAATAGAGCCTTCTGGTTGAGCTTTATTTCTCACGTATGATTTCAAATGCCCAAGATATCTGTGATATAAAATAAACATAATTATTCATTTAATTAAGTGCCAAAAAAATTTTACTTAACTGAAAAACATATAAATAAAGTACCTATCAATTGGATACATCCATCAATAATGAACAGGGCCTCCTAATTTAGCTTCCTCAACCAAAAGCACAGTTAAATTCATCATTACAGTAAAAAATTACAGAGGAAAGATCATCTTCATTGCACAAAGGTTCAATATAAACCTCTCCTGGAAGTTTTCAAGCTGAAATGGATGTAGAGATTTCTCACATAGTTGTCTGAAAAATGTGCATAATTAGAGTACAAGAGTAGTAATTTTTTTAGGTAATAATGTAGGCAATTCCAATGGTAGTAACCGTTGTAACAAAATATGTGAATCAGAACTTTTCAATCCATGTAACTTATTATTCTTCAAGTCAACACACCTCAAGATATTACTTGAATACCCATCATATACCTTAACATTCTTTAAAATTCGATGGAATGTATCTTTATCCCTATTTTTCATTGCAAAAATTTCCATAGGATACTTTTCATTCTCATATGGCCAGAGATCATATTTTATGTTCATTACTTGTAAGTCTTTACGAGCATTGAGATGATCCTTTGACTTTCCATGCTCATTAAGCAATGTGAAAATCAAATTTTCATATACATTCTTCTCAATATGCATCACATCAAGATTATACCACAACAAATTAAATTCCTAATATGGAAGTTTGAAAAAATTACTTTTTTTCTTCCATTGTTGTGTTCTGATTTCCCTTGATGTTTCACTTCGAACTCGTTTCCCACTATAACTCAAATTATGAACCTTAACAAATTATGTTTCAACATTTCCAAGTTGTGTCAATATTTTAGAATCAGTTAACAACTTTGGAGGTGGTCTACGATCAATGAAACCATTAAATTTTGATCTGTTCAGTCGAAATCTATGAGATGCATCGAGAAATATTTTATGGAACAAGAAGCACCATTTTCTACTATGAGGTATCCATTTGGGCTCAAAATCAATGTTACAAATAGGATAAGACAAACCCAAGTAAGTTTTCCAACCAGATAAATTCCCAAGCCTAGGGAAGTCACTAATTGTCCACATTAAAGAAGCATGCATTTTGAACATTTTCTTAGAAGAAGCATCAAATGTGTCAACACCGTTTCTCCATAACTCCTATAATTCTTCAATTAAAGGCTACAAGTATACATCAATATCATTTCTAGTCATTTTTTTTCTAGGAATAACCATCAAAATGATAAAATACATTTGTTGCATACACATCCATTGAGGCAGATTGTAAGGGATCAAAACAACTGGCCAAATTCTATAACTAGTACTCAAAGTCCCAAATGGGTTGAATCCATCGGTAGCCAATCCTAATCAAACATTCCTAGGATCAGTTGAGAAATATGGATGTAATGAATCAAATTTCTCCCACTATTGTGAATCTCGTGGATGTCTCATTAACTTATCATTGTTATTATCTACAGAATGCCACTTCATGTGTTCGGCAGTTTTTGATGACATGAATAATCTTTGCAATCGATGATTTAAAGGAAAGTAACACAAAACCTTTGTAGGTGTGTTCCTTTTCTTATTCTTCATGAAATTATGTTGATTCAGACTTCCAACATCACCCATTGACTGCCCTCTAGAAGAAGAAAAAATTTTACAATCTTGTCTACTTGAATCCTCTTGCCAATAAAGCATACAATCATTGGGACATGCATGTATTTTTGTATAATTCAGACCAATCATGTTAACAACTTTTTTCATATCATAAAAAGAATTGGGGATGTTTATTTTGGGAAATTAATCACGCAAAAATTCCAATATCATGGACATTTCCTTATTTGTAATTCCAAATAGACATTTGATATGGAATAAATTTAGCATAAAAGAAATTTTTGAATATTTCAAACATCCACTATACAACTCTTTATTTCCATCATCAACTAAATCATGAAACGTATTTTCCTCAATGAAGTTTTCTCTTAAATTATTCTCCACAGAATCAAGAGGATGATCCACTGATATGTTACAATCTTGATATGGCTATCCTACAGTCTTAAAAACATCACTTGTCTCGTTGCTATTTATATCACCCTCATCTGGTTGTTCTGATATGTTTTGATGTTGATGGTGGTCTCTTGCAGTGCCAAATGCATCATTTATAAGTTTTTTCATTTCATTTTCCATTGTCAATGAAGTTGGGAGGTCATTCTATGGATTGAAATCAGTTCTCAACATTTCAGTAATGTTCGATTATCCGTGTCAAATCCAACGCAAATATTGACCAGGGGATTTCTTCAATATTAAATGTTTGTAAACTTCATCTCTCTTCAACCATCTTCTAAATTTACATTTAGTACATGGAAATCTTATTCTCCCTTCAACAGATCTATTGGAAATTTCAAAATCTAAAAACTCATTCGAACTCTTAATATACTATGGTGTGTTCCTTGGTAATGTGATCCAACTTTTATCCATGCATATCACAATGTGCCTACACAATATTAAAAACAATTAATACACATAACTATTACTAAATAGGGAAATAGATTCATATATACTAGTTGAAAAAATATATAAATATGTTACGTAAGGTTGTCCTATATAAATAAATATGTTAAATCACCCACTAGAAAACCAAAGTACATATGTGCATGCATGTGTATTCTTATACACATATGATTACAAAATCACTTGAAGAAACAAGAATATAGTGAGTATTTTCTTAGGCAATATACATTTTAAGAAGGTTTTTTCATGATTGGTGATGGTTCAACATATTGAATCTTATTTAATCAATACTTTAATTCACATACACAATTTGAGTCTTGTTATTTTGAATCCCCACAATACAAGATGTTAAATTGGGACCCCCTTATATTGAATATGTATGAATTAAATTTTCATAACTCCTACACAAGAAGTGTACCCCTGAGGGAATTTAGAAATAATTGATGGTTTCTATATATTGAATATAGTCGAATGTAAATGAAATTTTTTCTCTCTCTATCATTAATGATGTAGTTAGAGGGACTTTGAGTACCAGTTATAACATTGTAGTATGAAACTTAATAAACAAGCAATGAAAATATGAAACTAAACCCTATGAAAAATAAAATTTAAACTAAAGGAGCATTAAATTTAGAGGATGAATAAAATGGGGGAATCTATCTCACCTATGAAATAAAGGAGAATTAATTTATTGGATTTACCCTATATTGAAATGTAAAAAGTGTTCTTGATGGAATTTAAGGAAGGATTATAAGAAAAATGATTAAGTGGTCTCATTTATAAAACTACAAATCATGAGAATAAGGCTGGTGGAATTAGCCTTGAATAGAAAAATAAGCATAACAAAGAGTTCATGGATGGTGCATAGTTCATAAATGGAGGAAATATAAAAAATTAGGATTACTCCCACAAGTGGGTTGAATCCCAATGACTATGACATAGAAGATTTTAAATTTATCATTGGTGAAGAAATTTTTACTAGTGGTGTTATCTAAAGTAGTACCACCACAAAGGATTAGAATTAAATTAGGAGATTAGGGTGAGTGAACAAAGTCCAACCACATTACTCAACTTAAGAAAGTTGGAGGTTCCCCTCTCCCATTAAATTAAATAATTCTAACCATTGTTTTAAGTGGCCCAATATTTAGGGGGAGATATGATCCATGGGGTGGATGTGATAATAAAGTATATGTTATTCAGCTAAAGTAAGATCTGATTAAATCCAAAAAATGCATGAAATAAGTGATGTAATAATTATTTCAAGTCTCATTTGATATAAAATATGATTAAAACGTGTCATGGCTGATCCTGACTCAGCAAGTGGTGTTAAGAAACCACTTTTTTTCTTCAAAACTTGATCTAGAAGTTTCATGCTGAAGTAAAGTCACTTGTTGAATCTATAATTACATAAAAATGTATTATTCTAGAATAAAAAGAGGTTTCTAAGTCTTAACTAAGATAATCAATGATTATATTGGTTCTTTTATCATGGGAACTCAATGTTTTAGAAAAAGGGATCATATAAGATGCATGATTGTATATGATGTAGATAGTGGATATTGGTATAGAGGAACAAGTATTTGATGGAGATCATTTCAGATCCCTTTGCAACTTGATTTGCATTGGTTCTTTTCTAGAGGCTGTTCTTTGATTACATTCATAAATTTGGGAATTCATATTTTTTATTAATGTTATAAAGTATCATGGGGTAAAATATTATAGTTGGATGAATGGTTATTTTTTTAGCACATAGATATTCTTTAAAAGTGTTTTACAGCTTATCTTAAAAGAGTTTGGGATGGACATTCACACGATATTATATATGATGTGATATAAATGAAAGTTAATGATAGATTTATAAAAGTGTTTTAGAAGATATCCAAAATTATTTTTAGATATGGTTTCACATATTATTATACATGATACAATATAAGGGGAAATGGAACTATGTCTATGTGGCTTTAGGTAAAGTAGGAGATTGAAGGAGATATTCCTTAAATCCATACACATATGATGAATTCATGGTTATATCATATTTTTTGGTATAATAGAAACAAGGAATATTATATTACTTATTAAGGGTTAGTCATAAAGCATGTTTATGATTATATATTTCTACTACCATATAATATATCATTAAATAAAGGGATATTAAATGTTGTTTTTATATGATAATTATTAGTACACATTTGATAAATGGGTTTCAAATCAAAGTAACCATATGTTATTTACTCATGTGTTATGTAACACATGAGTAAATGTGCAGGTCTTGGGGGACATATATAATAGATTATATAAAGGCAGAGGGTTAAAAAAACTGTGTGTATGATTCTTGTGTAAGATCTTGGATGAATATCTCATATGCATTGGTGCTCTGTTTCATCTTTTATCCTAAAACTCAAGGGATACTAGCATATCTTGGATGGATGAAGAGTACCACCTGAATGTTAGGTGAATTCGTTCAAACCATGGATATACTATGTAAAGGGGAATCTTATGGATACCCTTGAGTGATATTTATCACACGTAATGAATAAATATAAAGGTTGAAACTCTTCAGTGTAAGGTATATAATAGTTTCTTTATTTTATTTATTGTTTTTCTTTCGGTTTCATGCATGGTGATAATGGGGTTTTTTTTCTTATTTACTATCACTACTTAGTTAAAGTGTTAAACTGTCCTAGAAATCTTTCCTTACCCCCATAATCTTAGCAATATAAAATAAACCACCAATCAAATTGAAAAGATATAAAATAAAAACCAATCCATAATTCATGTAATTTCCCTACATAAAAAAGTATGAAAAATAAATATCAAAAGTAAACTCCAATGAAAATGAATCTTAAAGAAACTACAATACTCACACTAGAAATGTGTACCTCAGCCGCCAAATCTCCCTCAAAAACCATTAAAAAATATTTATATATGTGGGAGTGATTATATAAGTATACTCGAAAGGATAATTCCCAAAAACATTCATGAAAATTTGAAATGAGAATAGTAATGCCTAAATGAATAAACATATGAACTAACTCACACCTACATTAGTTTAACTATCTCCCTCCCGTGCTAAGATCCACTCATCCAATATCACATTCAGACATCCATGCACAAAAATAAACAGTTTTCTTAACTGTGAAAGAACCAAGAAGAGTATAACACAATAAAATTAATCAAAAAAACTCACAAACCAAACCATCACATAATCCAAACATAAAATAAAAAACAATATCTCATATACAAGATAAATCAAAAATAATATCATGGATGAAAAGGCTAATACACAAATATCCAAAGAATAAAAAAACATGAAAAACCATACCTACCACTATGAAAACCACTGGCGGCAGGGGAGGGGATCCAACCTAGGGTAGGAACTCGACGGGGTTGGGGGGAGAAGGCAACATCATGGGTGTCGGGGGAAGAAGAGGGGTCCGCAGCGATGGGCGGCGAGGTCACCGGCGGCAAGGGAGGGGAGCCTACCTAAAGTTGGGGCTCGACGGGGTCGGGGGGAGAATCTGCGTCGGGGGGATAAGGGGTTGGCTTGGGTGTGGGGGGAGTGTCATGACTGTAAAAAAATATATGGGTTTAGTAGCAGTTTTTATTAAACCACAGTGAAACCCTTTTAAGAAAAGGTTTCACGACGGTTTTGTAAACCTCCGCTAAATGCGATTTACGTTGTAGTGTGACCAATGACATGCAAAAAATAAAATTGTTGTGAAATGATGGAGGTTGGGGAGAGGTGGGGTAGTGGAGTTAGAGTCAGAGACTGACATAGAGGAGGAGGTAGAGGCAGAGACCATTGCGGAGACTAAGGTAGAGGAGGAGACAATGTTCTGGATTATAAATAATAAAATTGTCGGGTAATGAAGTAGAATGATGATAATACCAATATTGTGTTTGATAATAATTGTTGAAAATTGTACATAAAAATTTTCACATAAGATAAGATCCATTTTGAAATTTTTTCATCTAGTATAATGAAATAATGTTTTTCACCACTTGTTTAAGTGATTTTATTTAGGGTAGTAATGCACCTGTAAGATCATTTTGTGTTGGAAGCTTCAATTTCTATCCTAGTTTTATCGAATAAATATCTATACAACTCCAAATCACTAAACAAGTATATAATCCAACATAAATGTTTGAATCAAAATGTGTGTAATCAACCAATAGAGTTAGAAGGTGTATGAGAGAACTATTTGAGGAAAACCAGCATTGATATATCATGTTCATCGAGGAGGTCTGGTGTCAAATTGTCTGTTATCATTTTAAAATTTACATTTTAATACAAAAGAGTGTTACTCACTGAAAACTAAGAAAAACATTCTTATATTTTATTTATAATTTATTAAAATGATTCATAATTAATTTGTAACATTTATGAATTAGTCTCATGTCAAACCCACACACGATGAAACTTGTATGACTAAAAGTGCATGTTTCTAGTTTAAAATGACATTTTAGTAAAAACACAAGCAGCATACTCAAAAACTAAGAAACACATTAATATTATTTTGATACTTTAGAAAAATGATTCATAAGTCATTTGAGACATGTCAGAATCATTTTCACCTCAATTCGACACATGGTGTGACCGGTATGACTCCAAGTGCATCTTTTTATTCAAAATTGACTTTAATTTTAGGTAAAAAATAACTAATATACTCAAAACTAATAAAACACGTTAGTATTATTTTGGTACTCTAGTAAAATGATCCATAAGTAATTTGTGACATGTAGGAACTAGCCACACCTCAATCTTACTCACAGTGTGACCGATATGACTCAAAGTATCTGTTATCATTTTAAAATTAACATTTTAGTACAAAAAAAAGTGTCACTCGCTAAAAACTAATTGATCATTCTCATATTATCTTGATAATTTATTATAATGATTCATAATTCATTTTTGACATGTAGGAATTAGTCTCATGTCAAACCCACACACGATGCAACCTATAATCCTAAAAGTGCATGTTTCTAGTTTAAAATGACATTTTTGTAAAATACACAAGTGGGGTACTCAAAACTAATGAAAAAACATTTATATTGTTTTGATGCTTTCAGAAAATGTTAAATAAGTAATTTTAGACATTTTGGAATTAGTTTCACCTCAATCTGATGCACGGTGTGCCCAGTATGACTCAATGTGTTCGTTATTAGTTTAAAATTGACATTTTAATACAAAAAAGTATCACCCATTAAAAAATTGGAAAACATTATTATATTTTCTAGATAATTTAGGAAAAATATTCATAATTAATTTATGAAATTTAGGAATTAGTGTCATTTCAAACCCACACATGATGCAACATGTATGACTCAAATGTGTGTTTCCAGTTTAAAATGACATTTTAGTAAAAAACACAAGTGATATACTCAAAATTGAGAAAACCCCTTAATATTGTTTTGATACTTTAGGAAAATGATCCATAAGTCATTTTAGATTTTTAGAAATTAGTATCTCCTCAATCTGATGAACTGTGTGACTGGTATGACTCCAAATGCGTCTTTTTTTCAAAATTGACATTAATTCTAGTAAAAAAACACCTAAAATACACAAAACTAAGAAAAAACATTAGTATTGTTTTTTTAATTTATAAAAATGATCCATAAGTCATTTGTGAATTTTAGGAATCAGTAAAACCTAAATCTGATTCATGGTGTAATCGGTATGACTCCAAGTGCTTCTTTTTATTCAAAATTAACATTAATTTTTGTAAAAAAATTGGCATACTCTATAATAATTTTTTTTTGTGTATTTATGTTGGAAATTTTATTTTATTTAAATTATGAATTTGTATATTATTTTTCTAATTTATTTTTTTGTTTCTAGTGTTGTTTCTAGTGATGTAGTGTGTTGTTACAGCACACTGCATGCCCTGTTCCTGGTGTTACAGTGTGCTATAACATCACACTATAGTATTTCCCTTTATCAATGCTACTAAATGTGCTAATAAAGGGATCTTTTATTAGTTCTTGTAAATACACTGAAAAATGTTCCCTTTATCGGTGATTTTATGAGCACTGATAAAGGGATCCTTTATTAGTTCTTTTGAAAACACTGATAAAGGACTCCTTTATTAGTGCATTTATTGGTGTTGATAAAGGATACCTTTATCAACACTTTTAAAAGCACTGATAAATATTTCCTTTATCAACACTAATTAAACATTCTAATAAATTGTGTATTTTATCAGTGTTTCTAAATTTGTTGATAAATGATGTATTTTATCATTGCTTCTAAAAGTGATGATAAAGTGTGATTTATTAGCGCTTCTTTTGCACTGAAAAAACACCCCTTTATTAGTGCTTTTCTAGAACTGATAAACTCCTTGTCCTTTTAACCATGTTTTGGTAGTTATTACTTTGTTATCATAGATAAAGGTCTATTCCAATGTTTTTCAAGACCACTTTTTTACTAGTACTTTACAAGACCTAACCATGGCCTAAAATACTCCATTACAATGATTTCAGATGAAATAGAGATAAATAAAATTTGAAGGAACGTTGCCACACATAGTTGCAAGCAGAAACTGATAGTAGATAAAGACACATATAGAAAATAAAATGATCTTCAAAGCACAATTATGTAGGTTCTTTGATTAGAAAATATAAACTTTTAATCACAACACACAAGCGTTGTATGATATTTATTATTTGAACATGAATTTATCCTTTTTATTATCAAATTTTTCGTATGTACATTCATATCCCTCTTCTATGAAGTGAATAACTTTCCTTTTTATATCTCCTATTTGATTTTGAACTTAATCATACCATATAGTCATAATGATCGAATGAGTAATCCATTGAAAATTTTATAAGATAGGTTCTCAATGGCATATGTAATTTTTCAAATATAGAATAAGATTCAGCAGTGAATATGTTATAAATCTTCTTCTTCTTAGGATATTTCCATTCTTTTCAAAATGACACTTTATCCAATCAATATTTCCCTATTTAGATGAATCTTTTTCTAATATTCTTAAAAGCATGAAATTACTTATCAAGAGATTATTCTAACTTTAAAATGTTAAAAAAAGTAATCATAATGATCCTCAAAATATCATATACTTCATAAGATAAACATCTGATAACACTATTCTCATAGGATAAATTTTTTAGGAACTTCATAAGATAAAACACTTCATAACTTACACTGCATAGAATAACATGATTTCTCTATTGTGTAAGATAAATTCTATCTAATAGAACTCATTGGATGAACATAAGATAATAATTCCTTATAAGATAATTTATTATTGTCATAAGATAATTGATTTCCAAATATTCTTTTGATTCCCATAATATTATCATTTTATGGATGTCCTTTTCATAAGATAAAAAAATTCATAACCTCCTTATGATTTAACTTCCTAACTTAGATCAAACAGAAGGTAAATTTCTTAATTCGTATGATAAACTAAATTTTTTTGAAACTAAAATCTTAAAAGAAAATACTTATTTTACTCTGTTAGATAAATATGTTACACATAATATTATCACTCAGTGTAAGATAAATCAAATTGTTACAATCCAATAGAATGGTTGACTTTATTCTCACATTTAATAAATTCCTTTAAAATAGATAACTCACTTCTTATAAGAAGATCGAATATGAAACACTTGAAATAAACTAATTAGAATAAATATATGGATTTTTTGAATCATCAAAACACATAAAAAACTGAGATTTGTTGAAAAAATATAATTTTTTCTATCACTATAAATATATTTATGTCATTATATTAGTATGGTTAGAATATATTTTAATAATTTTGAAGGAGAAATAAACTTGAAATAGTTTGATTAGCACTTATACTTCTTCTTTTGATATCCTCTTTTGTATTGAACTTAATCCATATGGAAGATAGGTTTATGGTCACAAAATGGTATTTTTGACATGGTATGGAATGTATGGAAAGGTATTTTAGAGTAATTTTGAGATAAAACTTAACTCATATGTGCCTTTTTAAAGGTTATATTAAGTACCCATTTATAGGCAAACATTAATGGGGTTTTAAAAAATATTAAGTAATTAAGGGTACTGGAAGTAATTTAAAAAAAATCCATGTGGATCATAAATATAGAATATATTAAATTTTAGAATATTTTAAATCCTGCATACCCTATTATTTTATTTTTATTATTTTTAAATCAATTAATAAAATATTTTTTAACAATAAATATCCTTATAGTCATTTTCAAGACTATTTAAATAATTTGACTTTTAAAACAACAATATTACCATGGAGTTCAAATATAAACACTTAAATCATCACTTACCATTCATAATTATCTATAAAATTTATTAAACAATATAATTTATCCAAACCTTATCACTTTTAATTTTTTTTTAAAATCATTCACTTTACATTTATATTTCTTAAATAAGTGTTGTGTTGATGTCGTGTAAGCATTTTATATAATTATGTTATCATTTAAAATTAAAAAAATACAATATAAATTTAATTTATTCATAATAAATATTATGATATTTTACCATTCATAAAGTATCTTATCCTTAACATTATAATAAAAATTATTAAGGGAGTGAGAGTGATTTTTTTGTTTATATTAATTTTATAATATAAAAGAAATGTCATAATCAAAGAAAGTGGCACCAAATGGAAAAAAATCAAAGATAGGATACAATAGTTTCTAAATACACTCATATTATCAAATTTAGATAAGTTTTAGATAAATATTAAGCCTTATCTCTTATTGTATCCCCCTAATTAACCCTTTTTTAACCTTTACCATGGTGACTAACTTTTTCCATGGTAATTATTCACTATGACTAAAAAAATGAAATGTAACTTATTAAATAATTTGAATATAATGATTTAAAATATGGAATTCATTTTACAAGATTCAATTTCTAAAAGTTTTTGAATTTAATTCCAATATAAGTATTAAAAATGTAATGAAAAATACATTTTATAGAAAAAATGTCTTTTAATCTTAAAAATGATATTACCCCAAAATAATATATAGAATTGAACTTCCTGAAATTTATAAAACTATGGTTAAAATTATTAGATTATTATTAATTTCAAATAAATAAAAAACAAAATGGATCATTATGAATACTTAAATAAAGGAAAAGGAGTAAAATTGTTTTTTATTGGAATAAATTATAACTTAGGTTCCAAAAAGTCAATCATGAGTTTCCAAATTTAACATAATTGTTTTAAATAATTTAATTTTTCCCTTAAATTAATATTTGGTCAAGTCATATGTTTCATATATTTTTAATTCATGCTTATAACATAATTATGTCATAAACTTATGGTATTTATAAAATTTTTATTTTTAACTATTTATCTAAAAATCAACAATTTTAATAAACACCAAAAATTTACCCTAATGTAAAATTATTAATTCAAAAAAAATTCATTTCATCAGATTAAAATTATAAAATTTTTTAATTTCGATTTAATATAAAAATATTAAATATAAATAAAAACAACATTTATAGAAAAATGAACTTTTAAAAATCAAGTGTTCTTAATCTTTTTCCATATAACTTTATAATTTACTGTTAATGTAATGACTCCAAACCCAGTTGCCCAGATCTAGTGTCATACTTTATTACATTGGCATAATATACAAGCGATCTCATCCCAAAGGACTGAATAGTTTATTATTCTTGATAAACTAGATACATATTTTAAATCCACATTACATTTTAAAACATAAAATACATCAATAATTTCATTAATTCTTCCATTATTTCCCCTTTGTGTAACCTTGTATATCTATCATAATATAATTCTTGGAATCCTGGGGAAAATGAAACATATTAAATGGGTGAGTTCAGATGCTCCATAAGGGTATACATAAAGTTTAATCTATCATAAATAAGAATAAATGATTATCGAAAGGTTATTAATTGAAACCCATTTCATTTAATAAATAACCTAAGAATAATATTTCAGGAATGGAAAATGATCAAATAATTTCATATAAATAATCACATGAGAAGGAAACTTAACCATGGATATTATACTAGTAAAATAATCACATGGAATATCAATAAATAATCTCATAATGAGGTAATTCATAATATTAGACATCATAATTATATTTTCAAGGCTTCGGCCAAGACACCATACATAATCGGGCAAGACATTAGCCAAAACCCAAAATAGTTTGTCTCATGAGACATTTCGATGCATCGAGGAGATCTAGTTGGCCCTTCCCATCACTTACTAAGTCCAATGAATTCCTCTTATGAAATGGGTGAAACATAATCAATATAAACATTAATATTAAAAAAATAGCATATGAAATGTGAATACTTTAACCATAAACTGTGAATAGTATCAAAATAGCACATCTATAGTTAAACTGAATCATAAACCATTCAATGTAAGATGGTCAATGATATCATAATAGATCAATCTCAATCAAGAAAAAGATCCAACAAAGGATGTTGACATAGATGAAAATTATCTAATAAAATTATAAAAATTCCAGAGAGAAATAACCCTTTTACGTTGAAATCATTTATATAAAAGGTCTCTCAATTTTAAAACAAAAAATTTTCATTGAAAATTTAATTATAAACATGTAAAGGAAGATTCACTAAATTAACATGTCATGATGGAGGAAAAAACTTATCATGCCCTATAAGTTGAAAAACATTCCTTCTATATTTTTTTAAAATTTAAAAATTGCCTCATTTAGAAAATGACAAAAATATTCCTTTAAAACCATTTTATAAAAATTCAAACATGGGTAAAACAATTTTAAACATTTTTAGAATAATTGTAAAACCCATTTTGAAAAAAAGATAAAAAAACTTGAACATGGAAGTAAAATGTTCTCAAGTGGAGACTTAAACTTAAATAATCTTGAATAATAATGATATTATAAAATAAACCTTACAACTTTATAATCAGTAGAATCATATGAACCATTAAATATATAAAAATATAAAGATATGAAAATTCTATAATCTTTATAATAATACTCATAAAATTAATTCAGGGTTAATATGTACACCACATAAAAAAATTAGTGTATAAGATATGTTTCCCATAGAAATAAAAGTGAGACAAAAAATCCCTTACCATAGGTCTGATTTCCTCTGTTCATTTTTAAAACTCATGTATAGTGGTTTTAAACATATTATTAACTTACACTAGAATCATAATAGTATTAATAATAACATATATAATCCCCTTATAATATTTTACCACTCATTTATAAATAATATTTTATTCATTTTATTATTTCACTACTACAAAATCAGCCTTTAGTAGCACTAGAAAAGTCCTTTATTAGTGCTAAAAAAGCATTGATAATTGAATCACGGTTAAAATACAAGAACTTTTATCAATGCTAAAAATCACGGTTAAAGACCCCCTTTAATAGTGCTAAAAATCATTGTTAATCGAGTCCTTTAAAAGTGATTTTTTAGCATTGTTAAAGGACCCCTTTATCAGTATTTTTTAGGGTTATTAAAGGGGGCCTTTAACATCACTAAAAATTCTTACAAAGGCTCTTCTAATAAAGTGTATATAATTTTTTGTCCATACCCTTCCCACCCCTTTATCAATGTTTCACACCCACCCATTTTTTATCCATATATTTATATATATGTTTATATATTAAAAAATATGTATATTTTTATTTGATGTTTGAGTTACATTTTCAACATATTTTAGATCTTTTATTATGTTTTTGATTTTCTTATCTTTAAATTGATATTAAATGACTATTACTCGGTAATAATAAGCAAATTATTAATTAAATTTTTTTTATTTTATAATACAATTTCACTAAATATCTTATATTTTAAGTTTAAATGCCTATTTACCTTATCTAAAACATATTTCAAAAAATAAATATTTTATTTATATGAATATAAATATATTTATATATTTTTTTTAATGAAATATATTTTTTGAAGTATAATTTTATCAGTGCTTTTAAAAAAGCAATGATAAAGTGGGGTCTTTATCAGTACTTCTAAAAATGTGGTGATAACCCCCCCCCCCCCCTTTATCACCACTATTTTACAAGTACTGATAAAATACCTCATTTATCAGCGCTGATAAAGGCTCCCCTTTAACAATGCTTTTTAGCACTATTAGAGGACCCCTTTAAGAGCGCTAGAAAATCATTGTTAAATACCCCCTTTAACAACACTTTTTGTATCGATGGAAAAGGGGGGATTTAAGAGCATTTTTAGCTAGTTCTATTAAAGACCTAGCACTTGATAAACCCAGTTTTTAGTAGTGTTTTGGGTGTTAATTGCCATGTTTTTTCATTCTTGTTTTGTATTGAAAGTATTGGTTATCTTAAATATGATATATATACAAAATATCCAGAATAATATTAATGTCATAAATATCATATTTAATTATTAAATACATTTTTATAATCATTCTTTAATGGTTAAGATAGAAAATGAATCACATGGAGACGGTAGGTCGTACGTACGCACGGGCGATGATATCATTGCCTTAGTGGTGAAAGAGTAAGTAAGTGGATTGTATATTAATTATTCAAGAATCAATATAATTTCATAATCATCATATATATCCATCATTTCTATTATTATACCTATCTAAGTAAAATTGTGATGAAAAAAGATTACGCCACAACGTGGAGACGGTAAGTCATACATACACACATGTAGTGTTTTCTTTTTTCTTAGGATAGATAAATCATGGAATATAGTCATCCCATAATCATAATAACATATAAGAATATATATAATACTGAAATTATTACTTTATTATGGAAACAATGCAAGAAGAGGAATTAGGAGAAGAAATGAACTTGAATGAGTTAGTAAAACAATTACTTAATCTTCAGTTGACTTCCTTTAGATCACTTCCTAAGGGATCTAGAGTTTGTATTTTTGGAATACCAAGACCTAAAAAACTTTTCTAATGATATTATTAGGATAAATGGGTGGATTTTTTTTCAGATATAAGGCTCAAAGTGGTGTGAAGAAGTGGGGGAGGAGGTTCCCTTTTATAATTGAGGTGAGTGACACTTTTGGAAACTCTCAAAAGATTAAATTAATATAAATTAATTTTCAACTTGAAATGGATATAAAGTGAATTATTTAGAACCTAATATAAGTATGGGTATAAATAATCTTATCCAATAATTTTCAGACAATTTTAGGTCTCATTCTTACCCTTATCTTTTGGTTTTAACCCATATTTAAACCCTTTAACTCTTACCATGACAACATATGTTTTTACTCTTTGAAGGTTAATATAGATACTATAAAATTACAAGAGAACCTTAAATGAGTCATGGATAAATTTTTTATCTTTATCTAAATATTTTGGGAAATTTTTAGATTTTTATGAATTTTATTTCATTTAATAAAATATTATTTATTTCAAAATATCATTTGTGTCAATTTTAATACTATTCATTACTTGACTTTTTTAAAATATCATAACATCAATATAACTTCAAAAAAAACCTTTAATGCATCTATAATATGTCTAGTTCATCTATAAAATTTGTGGATGAGATTAATTATATTAAATTATATTTATTTTAAAAAAATTAATAACATTTATTTGATATGTCAATTAATTAAATAATTATTGCATCATCCTTGTGTAAGCTTTTAATTTAATTATTTCTTACATAAAATTTAAAAAACAATTATCATGATAAAGATTAAAATTTTATATTTAAAATTCCTATTTATAGTCTAAGTTTTTCTATGAAGAACCATATATATATAATTTAACACTTATTAAAAACATGAGTATGACATATTTGACTTTCTTTAGATTAAAATACTATAAAAGGAATAAAGTCATCCAAGTGCCTCCAAGAGACCATAAAATCAGACCAATTATGATTTTAAACGAAAATAACTTGTAAAATAAAATTATTACAAGTTTTAGGGTAATTTTATAATACTTATAATATTATTTTTACCATTAATTACATGATTTACCCTTAACTGTGGTAATTAAAAAAACACTAAAGTTACTATTCACATTATCCAAAAATAAAACAGACCTATTTAATAAATTTAAACTTATGATTTCAAATATTTAATGCATTTTTCATAATTTAAAACAAAAAATTATCAAAAATTAATTGAAAATTAATCTCGTTGACTAAACAAGAAAATGAGTTTTTAAAGTAAAAACGTTCAAAAGATTGAAAGGTTTTTATATCCAAATTCAATGTGAAATTGATTACAATAACCAAAATTATATTAAATGATAAAAAATTTATCTAATTATACTTTAAAAATATTCAAAAATATAACTTAACACCATAAATTATTTAGACAAAAAATTTGTTTTCAATTAAAATGTAATATTTTTGTACTATTCATCAAAACATTAAACTTCTAATAAAAATACCATAAATTCAAACAAAGTAAAATTAGATATTCTTTATTAAAATAATCAGTTTATTTTGTAAAATATAATTTATAATAGTGTTAAAAACATGATTTAAAATAAGTGTACCAACAAAAGACGGCAAATTTGTCTTTAGAGAAATACAGTCTTTTTTCTTGAAATTGGTTTTATTCTTATCTTAAGTCTATAAAACATATTGGATGAATATAAAAATTTTTGTTTCAATATATAAAAAATATATTTCATTAATATATTTCACTAATAGTTCTTATTTTAATTTATAAATATAAAATAATATTATGGGCATAAAATTGTTTTTAAATAAAAACGCATCCTTTATATTCAATTGGTTTTTATTTTCATTTCCAATGGATTCATTTTATAAAAATTTGTAAACTATATTTTCATAATTTAGTTAATACTATTCATAATCACTAACTTAATGGATAATGTTAAAATAATAATTTTTAATACTATATTGCAGTTTGTTTAA
Organism: Viscum album; assembly: GCA_963277665.1. Classification (NCBI taxonomy): domain Eukaryota; kingdom Viridiplantae; phylum Streptophyta; class Magnoliopsida; order Santalales; family Viscaceae; genus Viscum; species Viscum album. The sequence continues at coordinate 1,402,446,708 of OY728133.1, read as the reverse complement.
GTTTGGTGTTGCGTGAAACATATACTATCAAAGAAATTGAATTTATTTAAGAAGATATATACCATAAAATATTGGAATGTTACAGTTAATTTAGTAGTTCATACATTAAAGTATTTTAAAATTGATCAAATTATTAAAATAAAAAACATATGAAAAATAGTTCTTTGAAGAATACTCATTTTTAACATTGAATAATTTTAATCATACCACATTAATTATTTATTTTATAATAATTAAATTTCATCAGAAAAAAATATGTATCCTAATTTATTATGATATTTCTATTTTCTAAATTATTAATTTAATATTTCATAGATCATTTTAGATCAATATTTCATTTGTCACATGTTTTTCAACATACTATTTATTTATAGGAAAAATAAAAACTAAAATATTAGGGTGTTATATGTACTATGTTAATTTATAATAGAATATCTATATCATAATATTTTATGAACCAACCTAGGATACCACTAACCTAGTACCTGTGTTAGCCATCGATATGTTCCAAAGGGAATTCCTGATCCCCACAGGTGGGAAACTAGTGCATGGGATTCAAGGAATCACTATTGGGATCACTTTTCTCAATAAATAAAAAAACTATACAGATGATCCTAACCAAGAACATGACATTACCTATCCATACATTTTAAGTTCATGAAATGAATAAATATATATGTAATAATGTAAAATAAAACCAAAATTGGCATGAAGCATCCAATCACTTAAAATAAACCATAATAGTAAAGATGATAATAATAAATAACAATCCCACACAAGTATACAAATGATTTCTAAATAAGTAAGAGGGGAAAATGAGATGGAAATTAGAGAACGAAATAAAAGATCATGAGTTTATAACAAAGATAAAAAACCAAAATGAATTAAGATACCACTTCCCATATCCATGTGAAAAAAGGGTTCACTCTCTCGATGTATCCTCCTTAAACTCAAACACAACTAGAATGAATTCCCACCACCACCGGGAAGTGTTATTACTTTACCTATATCATTAAAAATAAATTTAACATACGCCCTTTTGGTTTATATTGGATGTGAGTATAAAAAGACTAGTTGGATCCCACCAAGTGTTCCAGGAACAATCCTTATTAGATAATCCAATAATTCTTGCTTGAAATTAAACCACATAAAAACACTCATTTAACATTTTAAAGACATGTAACATATAACTTGTTTTCAAAAAAATTAAATATGAAAGTAAAAGGATTGTAAACAAACATTTCAAAAAAAATAATAAAGGGGGAACCCTAAAATAGATAAGGTTAAGAAAAAAAATATCCTTGTACCATCATATGTTCAAAACCAATCATATCAAGCTACACGCTGGCTGCTAGGGGGAGTAACATCAATGCCTAATGGGTAATCTGACATACCAGTCATATAAGAATAAAAAAACATGATATAATACAAGTACAATGGGAGTTTCCTCAATTCCTAGAAGGTAATTTTCCTGGTTCTATAACGACCCAAGTTTTTAATACATAAATATTATAACTTTTTAGATGAATATTTAATACATTTCATAAAAAAGCTCTTGATGACCATAAAGGTTTATTTTCATTGAATATTAGATACTCAATCTTCTTATTTTAGGAAATATCATCAACATATCTCATAAAGATCTTCCCATTTAGTAATACTGATAGATATACCCTACTTAAAATATTTTTTCATATCCTGGTGAAAGGAAACATAATAAAGGGTGAGATAAGATGCTTAGTAAGAGTAAACATGAGAGATATCAAATGATGATCATATAAAATAAACAGATAAGTATAATGGTATGATATTATGAATATAACTTAAAAAGTTCATACCCAATCTATCAAGTAAAATAAACCTAAGTCATATAATGACATTATCAGTTCAGAAAACAAAGATTATAAGAGTAATATATCATCATAAATAAATTGTGAACCATAAGTTCATGTCATATAAGTGTGTCACCATCATAAGTACAATAACCATTTCATATGTCAAGGTTAACTACTAAGACCATCAAATTAGAGTGTATTAGGCAACCCTGCCTATTTTTCATATCATAACGGATCAAGCATCAACACTTTTTCCCCATAGTGGATCAAACACATCAACTTGTCTCATATAATGGATCAAGAACCTTGACCTGTTTTCCATAAAATATGAAGAACATCATCTTATTTCCCATCATTATCTCATGAGATATAAAAATTTACTAGTACACCAAAGGAATATTATTTCAAGGAACACCCATTATATAATTAAAATCATACATATGAGTTCCATAAAATCATTAAATATTCATCATGTCATCATGTCATCATATCATAACCCATGAAAATAAATTGATTTTTTAAAATATTTCATAATATCATAACCCATGGAAAAGAATGAGGATTCATGAACATTCCATCAATTCAGATGACTCGTATAAAAGGAATGAGTTTTATAATCATGACCCATAGAAATGAAACATGTTTTATAAACATCTTTTCATCATAATCATAAATTTCCTAGAGGAATAATAAGGATGGTACCAGTGTATCATATCCCCAACAAAACATAAGCATCACAAAAGCTTATTGTCTTTGATGAATATAAATTACATTAACACATTCTTGAGGAAAATATCATTCCATTTTGAAATCACTTGTTTGAAATCTAGAAATTTCCCAAATAATAAATAAAATATTTTATTTTAAAAAAAACTTGAAAACTTGTAATGGAATATTTAAATCATTTGGAGTTCATGATGTCTTGAAATACCTTTCATGTCGTACATGTTAAAATAAAGATTCCTTTCACATTTTTAGTCAAAAATTCAAAAGTGCCTCATTTAGAAAATGATATGAATATTAATTTTAAAATATTTTGTAAAAATTAAAATAAGTGTAAAAATTAGTTTAAAAAATCATAGTATAATTTTAAAAACATTCTTTAAAACAATTTTATAAAACATAGACATGGAAGAAAAGGTATTTTCAATTAAAGAGAGAAATAAAGTACAATTTTCTTAAAAATATTATTTTTATATCATGAGTAATTAAAGAGAGGAAAGTGAAAGGGAAGCATGTTTTTTTCAAAAATAACTGGAGGATAATAAAATTAATGAGTTTCCTAGGAGATAGGTCAAAATATTTCATTATCATAAGCATAATCATAAACAATCTTGATAAACAATGAGATTGTAACATAAAAACTTTACCACTTTGGTAGCTTTTTAATCATCACCCCATGAAAGGGAAAAAACAAATATGGATATTAAAATAAACATGAAATTAATATGAATCATCATAAAATACATTCATATGCAGTATATATACCACACAAAAGAAACAAGTGGTGAATAAGGCATGTGTCCAGTATAAATAAAAGTGAGAAAAAAACCCTTACCTCAAGTCTTGAATTTATTTATACCCATTAAAAAATATTATATAATAAATTTGGGTTTATTATAAATATATTATTGAAGCATAATCATATGAATCATTTCATACATGACTTACTTATAACCTTTTACCACCTTTTTATTAACAATTCTTTGTTAAAATAATTGTTCCAGGTGATAACTATTGTGTTTTTCATGTATGTTTTTGTTTGGTTGTTTTGGTCCTTATAATTTTATTATGTTTAAATAATATCAATAATTTTAATAATTATATAAATACTATATATATTAATTATATACATATTTATATTTATCCATAAATTTTATATATAGGAAAATGAATTGCATCATTCATGGAGATGGTAGGCCGTATGTACGCATGAAAAATGTTTACATTTTTTTTATGGATGGAATGAAAGAAAGGTAAATATTAATAAAACTTTAAAGAATAATTTTTATGTCATATATATCATATATATTCATTAAATATATAATTATTACCATCCATGTCAAAATAAAATTAAAAACGTATAACACTTTTTAGAGGCAGTAGTCTACATGTACGCGTGAGTGATGTTATCATTTTTCAATGGGTTGGAAATTAATAATTTATATGTGATTTTATAATTACATAAGTACAATTATGTCATAAATATCATATAAATATTTTAAATTCATCATTATATCTATTTATAATATCCCCCCCCCCCGAAAGGCCCAAAAGCCTTTATTTTTATTGATTTTTGATAACCCCCCTTTCAAGGGGTGAGGGGGAACCCTTATAAGGCCCATAGGCTTAGTGATTACATAGCCCGTAGGATTACGAGACATTACATGACTCAAAGGTATTAGGGAATTAAACCAGACTATAACTACAAGGAACTTCCCCTCCCCCGCATTTGCATCATGATGGTATCTCTCCACCTTCGCATAGTCATATGGATAAGATTCTTGTGCAAGAAAAGGTTGGTCTAAATGGCATAGTTATACCCTTTATTTATTCTAAATTCATTGGTTCTTCTCTGGTGAGTGCGCCTACTCTGAATACTTCTATGGGGATGCTCCTTTTTTGTAGAGTCTGTCTGGGGAAACTGAATGTGTCCCGAAGGCCTTGAGGTGGCCCGAAGTCCTTAAAGGTGTCCTGAAAGCCCTATTGACCCAAAGTCCTAGGAGGCCTGAAGGCCTGGGAGGCCTTAAGGACTTAAGGACTCTAAGCCCAAACTATTGGCCCAAGTTGTATAGTTTCGACTGCTACAGTACCGAACAGTATCTACTATAGTTACTGCTATAGTACTAATACAGTACCTGGAAATATTCCTCCACCTGGTTTTGAACTTGGGTCTCATGGGTGCACTTAAGGATACCTCACCAACTGGGTTGAAGCTCATGTTCCATTCTTAATAGGTGGTGATGGAAAACAAGTTACATTGGTCTGTTAGGTGGTAGTCTATCATACATACGATTGATGATTTCATTTCACATTTGGTGGAAGGGGAGGTGGATTTATCTCATGAACCAGGATGGGATTCTATCCAACCCAACATCTGAACCAGCCTGAGAAATGGTATAAAGGGAATTCCTGATCCCCACAGGCTGGAAACTAGTTTCATGAATCAAAGTAATCACTATGGGAGTTATTTTTTCCAAAAGATAACCAAGATCAAAATAACCAAAACTAAATACGTTGAAAAAACAAAAAAATCACAATAAATATATGATCATATACAAAAAAAATAATTGAAAAAAATAGAAACTAAATACCAACTGAGATCAAGCATGACAATACGATCTCTATGTGGCCTCTTGGTCACCTCCAACCATAAGACCAACCTTCTCCAAAGGCAACTCTAACCAAAAACATGAACCTAAAAAATAGTTAGGGTCTACCCACACCAAATGGTAAAAGTAGGGTGTGATCCTTAACAGCTCAGTAGGAAACCACCATAGAATCCATACATTTCCTTTATCAAAATAGTCCACAAACACTAGTTTGGAATAAATATATAAAAATAGGTTTTTTTCTCATTTTAATAAACAAACACATATTTCTTTTTTCAAAACAACACACACCACATCACTATTTGCGAAACAAATTACCATTTTACAATAAAAAACTCACCCTAATGTCCAAAAAAATGATACCAAGATATACTAAAAATAAAAAAGCATTATAAAGAAGAAACCACATGCAATATAATATAAACAATAAATTAAAGATAATAACCATGGGAATTTCCAAAACATCACTAGAGCAATCCCTGTACATACTCGATTTAGACTCACCTATCGTCATATGGTGCGAATCCAAAGTCAATAACCAAATGTTCATTCCAACTACCAATCCAGTGTCACAACCCACCTGGCCTCTAAAACATCCAAGGGGTACCAACTTTTCTAATCGAATTTGATAATAAACCATCACTCAACCCTCTAAAATACACCCATTAAACCAATGGTAATAGTATACAGTGAAAGGATGATTCCCTCTCATTATTAACTTCCCTTACCTTCCTCTACTGCACTTGCCTACCCCAAACACCGACATCACCTATGTGATAAACCACTCCTGTGAAATCCTCCATAGGGGTTCCCATAATAAAACAAGACATTTACAAGTGCCTATTGGGCCATCACATCACATGATCCTTAAAAACATTTCTCAACACATTCCAAGATGCCAACCATACATTTTTTACTTTAAATCCAAAATTCATTTCAAAAATGTTATAAAGTTCCAACTGGGCCTTCAACATTATCAATTCTAATACATTACAAAAATATTTCCTAAACACTTATGAAACAACATCAAACACCACTTTTATGTGAAAAAATCCAAATGAACATTATGTTCTAAATCTAATTCCACTTCAAAACCAAGATGAAAACACACAAATACCAAAATATATTGAACCAGCTTTCATACCATGTATAAACCAACCATAATTCAAAGTAACAAATGGGCCTTACTTTCAAATATAATTTGAAACCAACTTCATGTCATTTTGGAACCAAGGGACCATTAGTAAAGATTAAAGAGTTTTAATAAGGAAATAAGGGGGAGAGATAAGTGTTTTAAAATCTGGGTTTTTAAGATAAGTAAATTAATCTAAGATCATTGTAATTTGTGTTCCCATCCATGTGTGCACTCTGGGAACACATGGATGTTCCCACATTTAATGGCATACCACAACCATCCATGGAATTTCCTTTTTTTTAAATTTAAACCACTTTCCCTTAAACCAAATCAACAATTCACAAAATTCCAAAATCACTAATAATAATTTAAGAACAAAAAAAACACTTTTCTAAACATTTTACCACAATTATAGAAGAAATAAAGAGTCCCAAAAAACAAAACATACCCAAAACATAATTAAAATCATGCCACAAAATATAACCAAGTCTAAAAAATACTATAAGTACTAAATTTCATCTTAAAAAAATAACAGACATTTTATCAAACACATTATGTCCATAACAATATAACATACTTAAAAAACCCTTTTAAACAACTTCCACTAAATTTTTTCAACACAAAAACACCATACTAATCCAAGAAAACAAACCAACATCATGAAAAACACATTTATATATTATTTAAAAATAACCAAGCATCAAATGGAATACATCAGAAAAAAAATAGACAAAAACAACCACCTCAACAGAGTGCAGATGTGACGATACTTCAAGGGAAAGGAGAATTGATCCCAATGGATAATCCGCACACCCTATATCCAAAGGAAAACAACCCAATATATCAAACCTATCCATTAGGGTTATACCAAGAGATCAACGTCCAAGGAAACCCAAATAAACCAATAGAGGATAAGATAAAGAGAATAAAAATAGCCAAAAATCCTAGAAACTCACCTCAGATCCTTGGAGGATTATCCATGAAGAGAAGAGAACCAAAGTGAGAGGGATTGGGGGCTCTCTTCATGAACCAAAAAATGACAAAGGTGGAGGAAATCCTGAAAGGTGTAAAAAATATGGGAGGGAAAGATTAGAAAATCAAAATTTATAAAAATATGGGTAGCTTGCATAGTTTGGCCACATGATTTGGTAAACCGTGCGCCAACCGAGTTCCCTCTACTAGATAAGAGGGGCACGCCGCATGGGTTGGTCACATGGTTCCCAAACTATGCACCAACTATGCTAGATGCCTCTGTCCTATTCGAGAATCAAACCATGTAGTTTCTATATGGTTTCCCAAATCGTGCGCAACCCATGTGCCTCACCACTGGACATCCATCACAAGTCTCATGGTTACCGGGGCTAAGATGCACAGTTTCCCTTAACTGTGAACATTCCATGCTCCAGATGATTCCAATCCCAAAACATCAAATTCTAAACCAAAAACTCAAAAATTCAAATTGGTACTCAACTCGAACCTTAACAAGAATATCTGAAGTCATGTAAAGAAATAAATAAAGTAATTTCCAAGGTCAGGTGTGAAAATTATCCCCACCACAAACAATTTATGCCCCCATAAATTCACCTAGACAAAATATAAACAAAACCTAATTATATATCCAATCAAAACTGAAAGAAACCATGAACCTTGGGGTGACCATTCACTCCACAATCACAACCCAAAAAAATATAAATAAAACCATGGCATATGGAAAAAAGTGAGAGTGTGAGAGGGTTATCCCTAACACAATAACATGGAAAACACTAGAAACATTAAATCCCAAACCTAGAAGAATTGAAATGAAAATTCACCACAAAAAAAACCGGGAAATCCAAACCCAAGACAAAAAACCCTCCAGTACAAGAGGAAAAACCCAAAAAAAATACTTGATCCAAATAGATAACCCAGACACAAAGTAAAAAAATGAATTTACCACAAGCACAAATATCTCCAAAAAATAATGATAGAAGAATATAACCAATTCATGAGAGGCTAACCATTTAAAGGATCACATTAATGAAACAAATATAGGATTATAAGAAAATAATACCACTGAGTCTCTTACATAAATAAAAGAAACTTGTAATAAAAGGGAACTACAATAGAAAAATTAGTTGTATCTACTCCAACACTGGAGACAAAAGCCAGGACAAGGCTTCCCATGCCCCTAGAAAACTTCTGAATGCACGTGATCTTTACTCTAAGACTTGTGGATGGATCCCTGATGTCTAAAGCATCTCATTACTCACTATCAAAAGATGAAATCCTCTGATCAATACTTATTCTCTTTGAAATACTTCCTAAAAAACTTCTCCAGCTAACCCAAACGGCCACAATGATGGAAAGTATTTGGAGGATTATGGCATGATAGATTCGAATTCCTGAACCGACCACACTATAAGCACATGAGTGAATGTTCCAACGAATGATAATCCAAACCCAATGAGGGATATTTTTTAGAAATAGGATCCTATGGAACACCCCTCCCACTAGATGGGGAACCTTCATAAACAGCAAGAGATAACATATTGCCAACTTCATAAGGTCTTGAAACCAACTCAGCTAAGAATGCTTCATCCACCAACTTCTTGAAATGAAGATCCATAGAGGATAGGGATCACTCATTGATCTCTAGATGAAGACCCAAAATAAAAAAAGAATATTTCATTAGATCCTATGATGATATCTCTAGAGAGAAAGAAACTAGATCCTTAAAATGTTCAACATAAGACTTCACTATCCACTGGCCTTGCTGAATACTCATGAGCTCTTCCATTTTCTTCATCTTCACCTCATCAAGTATAAACTATCTGGAAAAGAAGGACATAAACACTTCCCACTTCATGCCAACATAAATTGATGGCAGAGCGAACATCTCCCATTTTTTCAAATCTGGACCCTTGAACAAACCTAGAACAACACAGAATCTAACATTTTTTAGAGTTCCAAAAAATCTTAAGACACTCTCAACTTCCACAAGAAATCCAACTACCTCTAATGGAAATCGATCACCAAGATAGACATTAAACACTCTAGAAGAACCAGAAACCAAGCATGAATCATTAGAAACTTTGGGGACCTTTATGGGTAGATATTTAGAATAACACAAGTATCATAAAACAAAAATCAACATCAACCTAAAACACAATCAGAAATAATATCTCATGCCAAAAAAAAAGGTTCATAATCCAAACACATAAAAAACCACCAAAATCCTCTTTTCACCACCCTCTTCCAAGGACAATTTCCGAAGTCATAAACCACTATTCATAAACAAAACCCAATTTTCAAAGAATAATATATTTTTGAAATCATTTTCTCATTCAAGTCCTTTTTATAAAAACCAAGTCAACATTTAATTTTCAAAAACTCACCCATGGAATCCTTTGAACCATAACATATTCAACCATACACTTCCTCTTGTATCATATATGCACAATTTCCCACATGAACTTCCCATACACACCCACGTATATGTGAATGTTCATAAGAAGTAACAAGGCTCACACAATCCATGTCTTTATTAAAACCAAGCATTCTTAAATTCTCAATACAAATCGCTTTCTATTTTAAAAACCATTTTTATGATTTCAAAGACACTTGAAAAAAATCATTTCCATTTCAAAACCCACTTTTATTTTAAAATATTTCTCACACCAACCAAGACCAAAACAGAACTTAACTCATGTTAAACCACTTGAGTGTAAAACTAGTATCCATGCCTAACCTAGAGACATGGTTAGTGGGTCATGCCTCAAGTAATCACTAACCACTAATAGGACCTTTAACTTTGAATATGGACTCTACATGGTTCATTACTCCATTTAAGATCACAAAATGACACTGAATCGCTTCCATTTTTATTCCTCAATCTAAAACAAGACAAAAGACTCAAAATAATGACTCAAAACCCAGACAACCCATGGAAACTTGAGGATCATAATGATAAAGGGTTTATAAATTCATTCCCGAACCTACCTATCGAGTCCCAATAGTCCTAATCTATAATCTAACTGACACCCCCAAATAATAAAGAACCTGCTATGATCCCATTTTTTCACAAACCAAGTTAGGATTCCATCCAACCCGACATCCAACCCAGTTTGAGACATGGCCCAAAGGGCATTCTCGATCCCCATAGGCTAGTAACTAGTGTTAGATATCAAAGTAATCACTATGGGAAATATTTTTCCCAAAAGATAACCAAGATCAAAATAACAAAAACTGAATAAGTAGGAGAACCATTAGATAAAAAATCTCAATAAATATATGATAAAATTAAAATACAACAACTAAAAAACAAAACAAAAACTAAATACAAATTCAGAACAAACACACCAACACGATATTCATGTGACCTCTTAGTCACCTTCTTCCATAAGACCAACTTTCTCCAAAGGAAACTCGAACCAGAATCCTAAACTTGAAAAACAGCTCAGATTTACCAAAACCAAATGGTATAAATAGGGTGTGAGCTTTAAAAGATCAGTAGGAAACTACCAAAAAATGTATAAATTTACTTTCCCAAAACATTACACAAACACTAGTTTGGAATACATATATAAAAAATAGGTTTTTTCTCATTTTAATAAACAATAACATCTTTATTTTTTTAAAACAATGCACACCACATCACTAATTTCAAAATGGGTTACCATTTTACAATCAAAAACCCAACCCAAAATTTAAAAAAATGATACCAAGCTATGTTGAAAATAAACATGTAGTATAAATAAGAAACCACATGCAATAGTATATAGAAAATAAATTATAGATATTAACCATGGGAATTTCTTAAACATCCCTAGAGAGATCATTGGACATACTTGGTCCAGACTCACATTCCAAAATATGGTGTAGCTCTAAAGTCAAACACCAATTGGTAGTTCTAACTACCAATCTAGTAGAACATCACACTTGGCCTTTAAAACATACAAGGGGTACCAACCCATCTAATCAGGGTTGATAAGTAACCATCAGTAGACACACTAAAATATTCCTAGGAAAACCCATGGTAATAGTATATGGTGAAAGGAGGAGTCCATCACATGCGTAAATCACCTTACCTGCTGCCAACACACTAGCTTACCCCAAACAATGACACCGCCAATGTGATAACCCACTCTTGGAAAATACCTCAAAGGGGTGCCCATCTTATAAAAAGCCATTCACAAGTTCCAATCGGGTCATCACATCACATGATCCTTCAAAACATATATAAAAACATTCCAAGATTCCAACTATGAATTTGTACTTTAAAACCACAATTCATTTCCAAAATGTTATAAAGTTCCAACCAGGACTTAAACATTATCAATTCAATTACATTAGAAAAATATTTCCTAAACATTTTCAAAACAACATCAAACACCACTTTTATGTGAAAAATTATAAATTTCCTTTACATTCAAAATCCAACTCCACTTAAAAACTAATATGAAAAAACACAAACACCAAAATATTCCAGATGATCATTCATACCATTTAGAAACCAACGATCTTTAGAAGTACTAAACGGGCCTTACTTTAAAATATAATTTCAAACCACTTTAATTTCATTTGGGATCCAAGGGACCATTGTTAAAGCTTTAATATTTTAAAGAATAAAATAAGGTGGAGGGATAAGTGTTTTAAAATCTAGGTTTTTAAGCTAAGAAAATTCATCCAAGACCATTTTTATTTGTGTGTCAATCCATGTGTACACTTTTGGAAAACATGGATGTTCCCACATCCAATGGTGCACCACAAGAATCTATGAAATTTCCCAAAAACATTTTTAAATTAACACTACTTTACCTTAAACCAACACAACAAATAACAAAATGGAAAAATCAAAAATAGTCATTTAAGGCCAAAAATTCCCTTTTCAAAACATTTTACCACAATTCTACAAGTCTTAAAGAGGCTCCCAAGTCACACAACAGACCCAAAACATAATTAAAACCATTATATGAAATATAAATAAGGATAAAAGTCACCACAAGTTCTAAATTTATTTTTAAGAAACTAATATACATTTTATCAAACACCTTATGTGCATGAATATATGACATGCTTAGAAAACCCCCATTAAAACCACTTCCACTAATTTTTTCCAACACAAAAACACCATAATAATCCATGAAAACACACCAAAATAATGTGAAACAAATTTATATATTATTTAAAAATACCCAATCATCAAATGGAGCGCATCATAAAAGAAACATATGAAAACAACTACCTCAACAGAGTGCGGATGTGACAAAACTTTAAGGAAAGGGATAAATGAACCCAACAGACAATATGAACTCCCTAAATCCAAAATAAAATAACCTAATATATCAACCCTATATATTAGGGTTAGTATAAGAGATAAAACTCCAAGGAAACAAAATTAAATCAATAGAGGAGAAGAGAAAGAGGAGGAAAATGGACAAAACCCCTAGAAAATCACCTTAGATCCTTGGTAGAGAAACCATTAAGGGAAGAAAACCAAAGGGAGAGGGATTGGGGGATCCCTTCATGTGCAAAAAATGACTAGGGTAGAAATCCTAAAAGTGGATAAAAAGAGGGGAGGGAAAGATTGGAATTTAAAACTTTAAAAGTTTGGGTTGCTCACACAGTTTGGTAAACCTTTATCCAACCATGCACCCTATACTGGAGAAGAGGGGAACCCCACATGGGATGGAGAAATGATTCCCAAACCATGCACCAACCATGTTGAGCACCTCTGCATGATTCCAGAAAAAAACTGCACAGTTACCGCACAATTTCTAAAATTGTGCGCAACTCGTGCGCCTCACCATTGGACACCCATCACAAGCCGCACGATTACCTAGGCTAAGCTGCATGATTTACCTTAACCATGCAATTCTCATGTTCTAGATTCTTAAAAGACCAAAACTTTAATTTTTCAACCAAAAACCCAAAAATTCATACAAGGACTCAACCCGAACCTCGATAAGAATATCCAAAGTAAAAAAAATAAAAAAAAAATAAAGTAATTTACAAGGTCAGGGTGTGACAATATAGATTATGAAAATAACATAATAATATATAAGTATATGGGAGATTTTAATTTTATTATATTATCATAGTTGAAGAATATTTGATGGAGGTGGAAAAAGAAATTAAAAAAATGCATGTTTAGGACTATACCTCTTCTTCGGAGAACCTCTCTAGGTTTACACCCAAAGCCTTATTAGGAGGGTTTAATAATCAAACAATGAATATATATAAAATGATAAAGTAATTATAGAATATATTTGGGAAATTATTTTATAAACCAAAAGGATTTTGAAGTGTGAGTAGGAGAGGAGAGGTGGTACCCTTTTATAAGTGGGGAGAGGACACACTTGGAATTTTTTAAAAGAAAAAACTATACCCATGTTTTTTACAAACCAAAAGGATCAAAAATGGATAATTATCAAATTTTAGATCATATAATTTTGTTATATGGACAGAAAATTGGAATTGGAATAGTTTTTAGGTTATTTTAACCCTTATCTTTTTAGTTTAACCTCATGGTAAACCCATTTTAACCTTTACCATGGTAATTAATTTTTTATTTTTATACTATTAATTATGACCTGAAATTTAGTTTAAATTATTATATAATATTAATTATGATAATACCAAATATTGAATCATATTTACTAAATTAAATTCATATAATTGGTAGAATTTAATTTAAAATTTAACCTAAAGATGCGATGAAAAATAAATTTTTCAAAGAAAATTTTTCATAAGTATAAAAAGTTTATATATAAAAATTAAACATAAAATTAATTTAAATGACCTAAATTGGATTAATTATAATATATATGAACTAATTTTACTTTTTAATACTTCTTAAAAAAACGAAACTTGAAAATTTTTTAAAAGAAAAGGAATTTTTTAATAAAAAATAGTATTTTTCACTATTCATCAAAAAATTAATCTTTTCAAAAAAAATATCAAAAATTCCCTCTAATATAAATTTTAAATGTTAATTTAAAAAATTAATTTCTTTTTTCAAATAAATTTTATTTGATTTCCAAAAATAAGTTTTATTTTTTTTCAGAAAAACAATAAAACCAATTTTTTAGGAAAAAATGTATTTTTGAAGCATATAAAAACTTTACAAAAAATTATGAGTTGATTTATCAATATATTTTATTTATCTAAAACCTTTATAATTAATTTTAAAAAAAAATATCCTATTTATATGAACAAATTTTAACTATTAGGCTATAATGGTCATCTCTAAATTATATTATTTTTAATAATATATTGTTATTTGTCACAAATCGGTGTTGTGTGTAATGAAAGATATAGAATAAATTAAATTTATTAGAAAATAAATATTTTCTAAAATATAAGGGTGTTAAATTAAACCCCCTTAAAATTAACTTCACCCTTAAAATTCAATTACACTGATATAAACAACTGAAGATACTTCAGCCTCATCATATCCTTAGGTTCCCATGTAGCTTCCTCAAATTGGTGGTTTCACCACAAAACAATGACCGTGTGAGTGGTATTGTTTTGTAGAAATTCATATCCATGTTATATAATCTCCATTGGTTATTTCTCATAATATATATCTTAATATATTGGTTTGACCTCTGAGTACATTACATGTGAAGGATAAGTTGTGTAATTCCTTAGGAGAGATACATGGAACACATCGTGGACTTGAGAGAGGTTCGCTGGAAGTGCCAAGTGATAAACCACTATCCTTAATCAATAAATAATCTCAAAGGGGGAAATATACCTATGGAATATAATTCCTTTATTCTCAAATCTCATAATCTTCTTCCTTTTATAAATTCATTGAAAACCTTTCTCACCAGTTTCAAATTCTAGATGATGTTGATGATTGTTAGTATAATTTTTCTATTGACTATGAGTTTTATTGATGTGTTTTTGAATTGATATTAATTTATATATTATTTCCATATATATTTTGGGTAATAATATATTTATTTCTCTAACTTCATCCCTATATGTTGCAGTTCTATAATTCTTTCCATAGAGGGATTCAAAGGAGCCATCTGAATTCTCATGTGAAATCTATTTTTGTAAGAAAATTCAACTAGACAATGGTTATAATCCCAACATCATTTTAAATCCACTTAAAATGATCTTAATAGGGTTTGATTTTTCCACTCATACTAACCATCTACTGAAGGATGATACACTGTTTTGAAACTCAATTCTATATTAAGAGCTTCCTCAAGACTTTTCTAGATCTTCAAGGTAAACTTTATATACTAATAAAATACAATATGTGGTACTCCATGAAACCTTAACACTTATTTAATGTATATCCTAGAAACCTAATCTATAGATAAATATTATCTCATCGCAATTAAGTGTGATAACTTTGTAAGTTGATCAACTACAACCCATATAACATTATTCTCTGTAGAGGTTTTGGAGAGTCATATGAAAAAATATTTGGTGATGTTTTCCCATTTCTATTTTATTAGGGGTAATGGTTGTTAAAAACCATTGGAATCTTGTCTCTAATTATTAACTTTCTGACATACTAAGAACTAATATACAAACTCTAAAATATCTCTCTTCATGTCATCCCTCCAGAAATACTCTTTCAAATCTCTATACATCTTTACACATCTTGGATGAATAGAAATGAAGAACTATGAGCCTCCTCCAATAGCTCCTTTAAATATTGTATGGATGGAAAAAATACACAATTCCTAAAACTTATTATTCCATCATAACCAAGGTCAAACATAGGATCATTTCTAACCATCTTATGCATCTCTACATATTCCTTCTACACCTCTTTAATCTTTACTTAGAGAGATGGTTGAACACTCATTTTATAAAGATAATATTTCTCCCCTTACTTCAATATTTCAAGATCTAACCTTTTAAAATCATAAAATATTTGATCTTTTGTGATCCACATTATAGATAAGATATCATGATCCTTTTTACTCAAAGAATATACTACCTTGTTCACTTTCCCACGGTGATATTGTATTGAGAAGTTATAATATTTAATCACTTCCATCCATATTATCTAGTCATATTCAACTAATTTTATGTGAATATATACTTTCATATTTTATGATAAATATATATATATATATATATATCATACCTTTAACCATAATGAAAATGCCTCTATATCTTTAATTTAAAAAATATGGTAGCTAACTCCAAATCATGAGTTAAGTACTTTTTTCAATAAACCTCCATCCATCATGAGGAATAAGCTATAACCATGTCATTTTTCATGAGAATAAATTACAGTCCATTTTTCAATGCATCACTATAGATTAAAAACTCCTCTCCACTACAGGGTAATGTAAGTATAGGTGCACTGACTATCCTTCTCTTTAGTTCCTTGAAATTTTATTCACTCTCATTTTTCCAAAGGAAACCAGATCCCTTCCAAGATAACTTAGTGATTGGATTGGATAGTTGTGAAAAAAATTTAAAAACCATCGATAATATCCATTCAAAATAAGAAAAATATGTTTCTTAGTCACCATGTTTGGTCTATTATAATATTAAATATCCTTTATATTTTATAGATTCATTGGTATACCCTTGATTGAGATTATATGACCCAAAAATGAAAACTTTTGTATTCAAGATTATTATTTTTGTAAATTGTTCACATTGTTTATCCTTCCTTAGGGTCTTCAGTACAATTATCAAGTAATATTAATACACTTACTTACTCTTTGAATATATAATAATATCATCTAAAAATACTACAAAAACTGATCAAGGTAATCTATAAATACTTTATTCATTAAATCAATAATGATAGTGATGGAATTAGTAATACCAAATGTAATCACTATTTATTCATAGTGTTCATACCTTGTATGGAATGTTGTCTTGGGTATATCCTCCTTCTTAACCCTTAATTTATGATATCCAAAATGAATTTTAATCTTCAAAAAGTATTGATCTCTACACACCTAATCAAACAAGTCATCAATATGGGGTAGATGATATTTGTTCTTGATTGTGATCTTATTTTGTTCCTAATAATCAATGAAAAGTCGCATCGATCTATCTTTCTTCTTAAAAAAGAATAGGTGTACCCTAAGTTGGAACACTTGACTGAATGAATCCTTTTTCAAGATTATCCTAAAGTTTCTTATTCAATTAATTCTACTTAATTAGGCCTACTATATAGGGAGTCTTTGAAATAAGTGTATCACTAATTATGAGTTCTATTGAAAACTCAACTTCATGATTCGATGGAAGACTATGTAACTCTTCCTAAAAGACATAAAGAAACTCGTGTACAATAGTCATATCATCAATGTTTAATTTATATACAACCATTTGAGATAAAATCCCATTTTTAATAGGAATCAAGACCCATAAAATAAATTTTATTTCCATCAAAGGTTCATATTTATCATCACATTGATAAATGATCTTATGTTGGTTTGTAAAACATGAATTCCTTTACTTATAAATTGATTTGGTATTTATGTAGAGAAATACAATCCATTCCCATGAAAACATCAAATTCAACTAGATGGAGAATAACAATATTTTTAGGAATCACATTCCCATAAACTTCAACCAAATAAGGATCATATATGTGAGATGAAATCATCATACCATTAGGGGGTTTTATTTTTAATTAAATATATAATAATTAGGGAGGAATTTATATACCCTTATAAAATTATTCATATATAAAATAGTGGGTATATCCATAGTCAAATAATACATTAGTAGTTCTAGAGTGGATGGTAAGTATACCTTTTACAACATCATTATCATACCCAAGATATGGAATAATGATCACAAGAGATTTTCCTTTGTCTCTTAGATTAAGAGGGATTTCATGTTAATCATAATCCTTAACCTTTATATTTGATCATTAGTTATCATAATTACTATACTCATTCAATTTGTATAATTGGATCATGGGTGGTGCATTAGTGGGCCTCTTGTTCTCTTCCATTGTGTTAACCAACCCATTTATTGCCTTTTGACATTCACGGGCTTTATGACCTAGCCTTCTATATTTAAATCACCTCTTTTTTTAAATAAACTAGTTCCCTTGATATTTCTTTAAACATTTTTAACATGTTGATGGATCAAATTTATTTACACCATATGATTCATTCGAGTTTTCATGAGACTCAGTATTTCATTTCTTAACAAAACCATGTGAATAGTGGTAATATCCAATTTTAATTTCTAATTTGAGTGCACATTGAATGAGTTATTTTTATTAAATAAAGTCTCTTACAACTAACACCTTTTAGAGACTTTGTTTTACGCCATCAAATAATTGATAAAACTTACTTTCATGTTGGATGATAATACCAGAAGAATACCATGAATGTATTGTAAAATTTTCCTCATAGGTACCAACATACTCATTATATTTCTTATTTAGCTAAAGGATTATGTATCCATTTTTGTATGATTAATATGAGGAAATTTTTTATTGAAATATAATCTATTAAACTCATCCCACTCCATGGATTCAATTTCTTTATGTTCCCTCGTGTTATTAATAAGAGTCTACCACTAATATTCTTTACCTTTTATGTGATAAATATTCAAAATTAATTTTTCATGCTCTAAACACTGGATAATGGAAAATAACTTTTTAGTGATACTAATCTATTTCTAAATAACTAGTGGATCAATGGAACCACTAAAATAAGGTGGGTGTTTCCTCATGAAGGACTCAACAGAATGGTGTTCCATTTTTTTCCTGTTTATAAGTTCATCATAATTCATAACTTGAAAAATTTATGTGATAATGACAATAAGATTTTACATTAAAAATCCCATAAAATTTGGTTTATTAGGAAAATAATCATTTCATTTTCCATCACATTCATCATTAATGTGGTTTGTTTGGGTTCCAGCTATTGAATAAAACTAGAAGGAGTGGTATGAGTTTTTTTAAGAAGGTGGTGCCTTGGTCAAAGACCAAAGCACAATTTATTAAATATAAAAAAAGGAATAGGGTTATAGGAGAAGAAAAGTTGGCAGTTTTTTACAATCTTTGTCAAAAAGATAGAATAAATCAGGGGGAAGATCATCTAGCCAAGTCATATCCTGGTGAATTCTCTTGTTCTCAAGAGCGTCAGCAACAGTGTTCTCTTCTCAGAAGGCATGAGTGGCGATGTAATCAATCTCTAGGAGAGATTTCAGACATTTCATACAAAGTGTAGTGAGGGGTCAAGCCAGGTGATCACCCCATTCTAGATTTCCTGAACAATTGTGGTTGAGTCATGTTCGATATAGAATTTTCTCCATCATTTTTGAAGGGAAAAATTGACAGCATGAATGACACCCATCATTTCTGCTTCCAATGAGGAATCTATACCACATTTTCCAAAGAGACAACCATGGAACTGACCAGAAGAATCTCTAAAAATCACCTCGCAGCCGGAAGGCCCAAGGTTTCCCTTTGAGACACCATCAACGTTCACTTTGATCCATCCTGGCATAGGAGCCTGCCAAAATACTTCAAAGGTACGTTTGGGTTTTTGATAGATGCCATCGACCCGGATTTTGTGCAATATCTCCCAGTCTCCAACAGAGTTGTTGCAGTGGAATTTTTGGATCGAAGCAGACTCATGGACCGCAATGAGAATCTAGGATTTTCATGCATTGAGATTTAATGAGAATTTATTATAAATTGTATCATTTCTATCGTACCAGATCACATGAAGGAGCTCAGCAACGGCAGAGAGGAAGATGTTTTTGATTTGCTGAGAAGCATCCTAACCAACACATTTCTTTAAAAGAGAACAGATTGAGTTAGGTATAAACCGTCTGTAGTTAAATATGTCAAAGATATAATTCCACAAATCAGAGGTTGTAGCACATGATAAGAAAATATGGTTAGTATATTCTCTATGTTGGTTACATATATGACACCTAGAACAAATTTGAATACCAAAAGTTTGAAGGCAGACCTCAGTGGGAAATCTGTTGTGAGCAATACGTGAAATAAGAGTCAGTCTTGTAGGTTTGATATAGGGTTTGTTAAAAGGATTTAACCATTTAAATTTGTATTCAATTGCATGGAAATTCTTCTGGTATAAATTTTTGGAGTCAAGAATTCCATTTGGGGATGGCTCTCAGACAAAGAAATCATCATAGAGAGTATAAGGGTAGTTGTCAGTGATTTGAGCAATATTTTCTGGGAGGTCATTACTGTGAGATTGAAGAACTTACTTTATGGTGTAACTAGTGTTCTTAGGGGTATAATTAGGAGGAATAATGGAAATTAAAGGGGTATCAGTCCAATTATCTAGCCAGAAACTTATATCGGAGTCATCCCTAACCATCCATCTAGAGTTTTCCATAATGTTATGAAATGAGTGCCTAATAGAGGGAAAAATCGAGGAGGTGATATAATTAAGATTTACCTTCTTAATTTTATTTTGAAATCTGTGTTTTAGAAATTCAAGAGAATTATAGCTACTATTGATTAATCTCCAAGTACGTTTAGCCTACAGGGAATCATTGAAAAATTTTAAGTTTTTAATACCAAAACCCCCCTTATCTAAGGGCTTGCAATAGGTCTTCCAAGGGATGGTGACAAGTTTCCTTTCAAAAATGTTTCCCGTCCAAATGAAGTTCTTGATGTAAGTATTTATTTTTTTAAAGGTTCCCATAGGCCACCCATAGATCATGAGAGAGTAGACCATCTTGGAGACAATAGTTGATTTGATGAGACAAATTCTACCAGCCATAGAGAGGGACTTTCCTTTCCAAGAAGAGAGCTGACTAATGATTTGATCGACAATGCTGGAGAAATAGGAGGATTTAGGTCTTCCCCAAAATATAGGAACCCCTAGATATGTGAAGGGGAAGAAACCCTCTTTGACCCCAAGATTAGTAGTGATAATGGCTTTCCTTTGCAGGGTGAAATTGTTTCCAAAGAAAATATGTGATTTTTTCTAAGAAATAGCTTGACCTGAAACCTCCTCATAATGAGAAAGAGAGCTTTTAAGCACTTGAATATTCTTTTGATCACATTGCATAAACAAGATGATGTCATCATCATATAATAGGTGGGTAGGGACCTTAAGATTTCTGGCATCCTGTATGGGTTTCAGATTATTTTGATCGACAAGTTGTTTGATGATTCTGTTGAGGTAATCCTCAGCAATAACAAAGAGGATTGCCAAGAGAGGGTCTCCTTGTATGACACCCTTTGTGCATTTAAATTAGCCTTTGGGGGTACCATTAACCAAAATGGAAATTGAAGCAGATTTAAACAAGGTTTGGATCCTCATGACAAAGGTATCATTGAATCCAAAACTTTTTAAGACTTTGAAAATGAAACTCCAATAAATGGTGTTTAAAGATTTTATAATATCGAGTTTGATGGCAACATTTCCACCCTTTGTGGTTTTGTTAAGAGTGTTAGTGCATTTAGAGGCAAGGAAAATGAAGTCCTGAATAGACCTACCTTTTATGAAACCAAATTGATTCCAAGAAACAATTTTGTTGCATATAAGAGTAAGTCTATTAGAAATGATTTTGGTAATGATTTTTTAAAGAGTGTTTATTAGGGCAATAGGTCAAAATTGGTGAATCTCGGAGGCATCGTCAGTTTTGTGAATTAAAGTAATAAATTGCGCATTAAGGCCATGAGGGAGAAAACCATTGGTGAAGAAGGACCTCACAAGCTTGAAACCGTCCAAGTGAATGACCTCCCAATGCCGTTGAAAGAAACCATTATTAAAACCATCTGGTCCAGGGGCACTGTCAGGTTTCAGAGAAAAAATAGTATCTCTAATTTTAGGATCTAGAGGGATGTTTAAAAGAGACTCATTATCTTTCTCATCAACCATAAGAGGAATGATATCAGGTCTAAGATCAATATTGATATCCAGTCCATTGAAGATGTTATGGAAATAAGAAACAACATGGTTGGAAATAGATTCTTCAGAGTCAAGGAGTTGATCATCATGTAAGAGTTTATCAAGAGGTCGGGAGGATTTCCTAACTCTTTTAAGTGAGTTATATAATTTAGTGTTTCTTTCACTATCAGAGATCCATTTAGTCTTAAAAAATTTACACATATTGTCTTTGAATGTGAGCAAAGAGTTAAGTTTTAAGGAAATGTTTATTTCAGTTTTAGGATTAAATGTAAAATCATAATCAGTATTCTGAGTTTGCAATTGAACCATTTCCTCTTCTAGATAAGAAATGTTAGCATCAATTTGTTTATTTTTAGATCTACACCAACCATTGAGGGCTTTCTTTAAAGTTTTATGTTTGAGGATACAGGCAAAGGTATCATGTTGATGGTTCATATTATCCCAAACAATTTTGATATAGAAAACACAATCAGCATATATGGACCAAGAATTTTTTAGTCTAAAAGGCGGGATAGGTTTACGGTTGTTAGAAATCAAACTGACCAAAATAAAATGATGATCAGAGCTTAATCTAGGGAGGGTGATTCTAGAGACATTGTCCCATTTATCCGACGTCTCCATATTCACAAAGGCTCTGTCCAATTTACTGGCTACAATCTTATTATAATTCCTTCTATACCAGTTGTATTTTTCACTAGTAAGGTTTATTTCCACAAGGTTTTTATCATCCATAGAGGTCGTAAACTCTCTTGAGGATATAGATAAGTGAGAGGGACCCATTTTCTCACTGGATTTGAGAATGTAATTAAAGTCTCCCATTACAACCCAAGGGTCATAAATGTTGTTATCCAAAATACAGAGGTCTTTCTAGAGGGTTCTTCTTTCTTGATATCTATTATTGGCATATATCATTGTGAAAAAAGTATGTTTTCCTTCCCAAAATAATTCACAAGTCAATTGCTGCTCAGAACTTTTGATGGTGTTAATGTTTTGTAAATAGGTGTGGTAGAAAACCCACATAGAGTCAATCGAAAGGCCATTTTTACAAGATCCTAGGAAGTTGTAATTAAGAGAGCAGATGTTCAAAGGATTATAGGTGAAGTTGGCTTTAGGCTATGAGATAGAAAAAATTTTGGGTTTATGTGTTGAAAAAAATCTTTTCAGAACAATTAAAGTGCTAGAGTTAGCAACACCTTGACAATTCCAAGGGAGAAGATTCATTTTACTTGTGTTTTGGGTTAGAACCCCCTTTTTTATTTTCTAGAACCTTTCTTACTCTGTGATATTCTGAAATCCTAAGGTTAGTTTGGTTTAGGTTTTTTGACAAGAGGGTTAACATTGGAGCAAGTAGGAGTATCCTTGCTTACTCCAGTGTTTAAAATCTGCAAAGGGGTAGGAGAAATAATAGGTGATGGAGGAGGTAAAAGACTGTCCTCTGTATGAATAGATGTAATGTCATCCCTGTTTGGGAAATGTGATAAAATTATGTCATAATTCTGTTCTAAAACCAAGTCTAGAGTAGCTACTAAAGCTGCAACTTGGTTAGAGGAAGCAGGGTCCGAGATGTCAGTAGCATAATCATGTAAAATGACAGTACTGTTATCTAAAGCAGAAAGAGCAGATTTTCTAGTAGCAGGAGAAGCAGATTTCTCTGTGACATTTTGGAAGGCAATTGCAAGAGAATCAGTATTGACAGTAACATAATTTTGAAAGGAGACCATGTTAGTTTTTTCCTTTTCAGTAGAAACAGATTTATCAGTATCATTTTTCATTGACCTCTCAGTATTTGTGCATTTAGTGCTAAAAGGTGTAAGGAGAGGAAGATTAAGGGTACTTGTTTCAGCATTCTTAGAACTGTTACCTTGAAGTGGAACCGAATTGGTAACTTCAGAAGGATAGGAAGTGAGAGATATTATTCCAGCCAAAATAAGTGATTCAGTCACATATTGAGGTTTCAGTGAACATACCAGGCCATTATCAGGTTTAATAGGAGCATTTTCAGCCAGAATGCTCTTGTTTCCCAATTTTACATCCTTGGGAGAGGAAATATTCTTCTTTTCATCAACCAGGATGATAGGATTAGAAACCTTCTTAATCTTGAAAGCAATTTCTTTATTGTCTATTTTACATGAAACAATTTCATAAGAATTCAACGACTAGTTAGAAGATGGAGTGGCCTTATTAACATTTTTTTCATTTTCATCATGAGCATGAAGGACCTCAAAGACCTTCTCTTAAATATCATTTTCCAAGTTGGAATCAGTGAGGAGGGATTCCTCCTCATCCACAGCATCACCCCAATATTTACCTTCTAATGGTGCAAAAGTGTTGGCTTTTTTGACCCAAACCTCCTGTTTTTTCCTAAAGTTATCAGGAATGTCCGATTGTGATTTGTCTTTTTTATTATATCGGACCTCCTTCCAGTCATTAGTAAGTGGGGGATCCACTTGTTTCCTACCCACTCTACAATTTGAGAGGTTATTCCCTATGATTTTACAATCCTCGCAAAATGGGGGTTTTTTCTCATATTCAAGCCAAATAATAGTTTTGTAATCAGGAGCACCAAAACTAATGACATCAGAGAGTTTTGAGTCAAGGTTTACTTCAAAAATAACTCTATAATATAAACCTAATTCTGTATTTAAAGTCCTTTGATCAATTTTTACAGGGACTCCAATGCATGAAACAATATCATTTAAGATTTTGGGATGCCAAAAAAATAATTAAGTTCATGGAGTCTAACCCAGATCTGTGCAATTGAGTTCATGTGCATGTGTGGATTAAAAGTGAAATCCCAATCAAAAATTCTATGTAAACCAGGCTTGATTTGAAGGTTTCTAGATCTCAATACCTGATTGAGTTTCTCATGAGAGTTAAGAAGTATGTGATAGTATCTCTTACTGATAGGCACCATATTCCATTTCAGCAATCCCCAGAAATGAGAGATCCTAGATTTGAGCTCTGTTATAGGCCAGGGATGATCACCTATGTCATGGGAAACATGACCAAGAATCAAGAATTTACACATCTGAGCTCTTTGTCACAACGTGTCTGGGTCATCCTCAACAAATAAGCCACCGTCATCAATCTTTTTGAATAGCGGAGGCTTGTTCTCCTTCATGCAATTCAAATCCGGACCCTTGAGTGCATTGCGGAAGGAGACAGCATATTGACAAGTAGGTATTTCTTGTTTGCGTGGAATTGCTTCCAGAGTTTCAGCATCTTGAGGAATAGTATTTCCCTAAGGATCGATCTCCCATTGAGGGTCAAATCTATCCATCGTCAGGCTCATACAGAATCAACTAGGGTTAGGGTTTTCCAAGATCTCCTCTGAGTCGCCCCGTGAGTCGCTCCTAAGAACCCCATAGTTTTATCCTTATTAATTCATGGTCATCTATTGAAATCCTTAATAATGGTTCATAATGAGTTTTTAAAATTCCAAAATGTATTCCATGAGAGTGTTAAACCAAGAGTGTATCATGGCCCATTGTCATGCATCGGGTGATGATCAAGTCAAATCCCAATGTGCCATTTTCAGAGTTATTACCTCTAGGTACAACTATTCTAGAACCATATACACTTATAGTATCCAAATAGGGATTTAATTTCTTGGAAACCACTCACTTTATCATTCACCAAAATTCCAATACATTTATTTATACTTTGACTTATCCATAAGGTTATCACTGAAGATTTATCATCTTAGTTTCCAATAGTTAACTAAAACTTCATCTGATACCCACTATAATGACCTAGTATTTTCATAAATAAATATTACATCATTTTAGATTAATATTCAATACATTTCACAAAAACTCACCTAAAGACCATGACGTTTTAGTGTATTTAGAGACTACATACTCAATATTTTTATTTTGTGAATTATCTTCAACATCTCCCACAAATATATTCCCATTTTTTACTCCTTATAAACATAACCAACTTAAAACCTTTATTCATAACCTGGGGAAAGGAAACATAAGAAAGGGTGATCTTAGATGCTCAATAAGGGTAAACATGGGAGATATAAAATTATGATCATATGAAAACATATGATAATAATAAGGGTATAAGATCATGAATATAACTTAAAACTTTTATTCCCAATCTATTATATATCATAAACATGAGCCATGGCATAACATTATTTTTCCAAACACATGGATCATAAGAGTGATAAATAATCATAAACCGATCCAAAATAATAATTTCATATCATATAAGTGTGGAACCATCATAAGTATAGAAACCATTTCATATATAATGGTTAAATACTGAGACCATAAAATCATAGTGGATTATACATCCCTATATGTTTCCCATATCGTAATATATTAGGCATCAAAACTTATTTCCTATAGTAGATCTAACACATAAATTTGTTTCCCATAATGGGATAATCACGTCAGCATGTTTCTCATATCATATCAAGAATATTATATTGTTTCCCATTATTATATAATGATATATAAAACTTTATCCAATGAATTTGAGTACTATATAATTTCAGTCCAATCCATAATATAATGAAAAACATACATATGTGTGCCAAAAAAATATTTAACATTCATCTTTTCTTCATATAATCACCCATGTAAAGAAATTGTGTTTTATAAACATTTCATTAAAAAATAACCCATGAAAAATAAACGGGTTTCATAAAAATTCCATTAATTCATATAACCCATGGAAAAGGAATGAGTTTCATAAAAATAACTCATGGAAAATAAATAGGTTTCATAAAAATATTCTCATCATAATCATA
Source organism: Viscum album (assembly GCA_963277665.1). Classification (NCBI taxonomy): domain Eukaryota; kingdom Viridiplantae; phylum Streptophyta; class Magnoliopsida; order Santalales; family Viscaceae; genus Viscum; species Viscum album. Next base: position 1,402,419,805 of record OY728133.1, on the reverse strand, counting down.
AACCATCTAGAGGAAGAATAATTATGATATTATTGGATCATATCCCTAGTAAAACATAATAAATACCAATGGTTTTTTTATGAATATAAATTCCATTAAAAAATTCTTGTGAAAAATATATTTCTATTTTGAAATCACTTATTTAGAATTGATTTTTTTATTAAAAAAATAATTTAAAAACCATAGAAACATGTAAAATAAGTATTAAATAATTCAACAAACATTATGGAAGGAAATATTGTTCATTTAATGCATGTTAAAACAAATATTTCTTTCAAATTTTTAGTAAAAATGTCAAAAGTACCTCATTCAGAAAAGGAAAAAAGATTCATTTTAAACCATTTTGTAAAAAGTAAAACAAGGGTAAAAATGACTTTAAAAAATAATTTTATAATAGTAAAAAATTTCATTAAAACATTTTTATAAAACATATATATGGAATAAAAATGATTTTTGTCCGAAGAGAGAAATAAAGTCATATTTTATTAAAAACATTCTTTTAGTCTCTAGAAAACTTAAATAGATGAAAATGAAAGGGACACTTTTATTCTATATAAATAAACATATTAGAAGAAAAATAATTATTTTATTGATAGATATATCAAAATATTTCTTCATATAAATCATAAAAATAGACAATCTCGAGAAACAATGGGATTGTAACATAAAAATGTTTCCACATTGGTAGATTTTAAATCATCATCCCCATGAAATAAAGAACCTTATATGGATATGTAAATCCACATAAAATTCATATTAATAATCATAAAAGATATTAATGTAAAGTATATACACCACATAAAATAAACAAGTGGTGAATATGGCATGTGTCCCACAAAAATTAAAGTGGGATGAAAATCTCTTACCTCAAGTCTGGACTTTCTTCATACATGTTAGATCATCCTGTATAATAAATATGAATTTATTATAAATATATTACTAAAAAATACTCATACATATAATATCATATATTATTTACTTATAACCTTTTATCACCTATTTATTAATAATTATTTGTGAAAATCACTGTTTCGGGTGATAACTGCATCATTTTTCATGTATGTTTTGGTTCGGTAATTTAGGTCACTATAATTTGATTATAGTTTAATTATATAAATATTTTTAATGATGATATAAATATAATATATATTCATTATATACTTATTTATTTCTATTCATAAAATTTACTAATAGTAAAATAAATTACACCATTCATGGAGGCGGTAGGTCGTACGTATACATGAACATTGTTTCCATTTTTTCGATGGATGGAATGAAAGAAAGATAAATATTAATTAAAATTTTCAGAATTATTTTTATATCATATATATTCTATATATTTATAAAATATATCTTTCATAACATCCATTTCAAAATAAAATGAAAAACATATCACATCGCTTTGTGGAGGCAGTAGTCCACACGTATGCATGAGCGATATTATAATTTTCCAATAGGTTGGAATGTAAGAAGGTAGATGTGATATTATAATTATATAAGTATAATTATATAATAATTATCATATAAATATTTTAAATCTATCATTATATACATTCGTAATAGGTGGTGATGGAAAATAAATTGCATTGGTTCGTGAGGCGGTGGTGTGTCATGCACACAATCAATGGTTTCATTTCTCATTTTATAGAAGAGGAGGTGGATGTAGGTTATGATAATAAAATAATAATATCTCATTATAAGTGATATTATGATGTTATTATATCATCATAGTTGAATAAAATTTTAATTAGGTGGAGGAATAAATAAAACAAAACGCATGGTTTAGGACTATACCTCATCATTGGATAACCTCTTTAAGTTTACACCTAAATCCTTCTTAATATGATTTAATAATAATAAAAAGGACAATAAGAATACTTAATGAAATTAAGGAATGTATATGGTTTGTTTTTATCCAAACCAAAAGTGTTTGTAAGTGTTAAGAGAAGAAGAGAGGTGGGGCCCTTTTATAAGTGGGAGTGAGGGAAAAATTGGAATTTTTGAAAAGAAAAAGATATACCCACATTTTTTACACACCAAGAGGATCCAAAATATCTCATTATAAAATATTATATGATATAATTTCTAATTATTTCCATCCAATAATAATTATAAAAGTTTTTATATTATTTTAATCCTTATATTTTTATTTTAACCCCCGGTAAACCAATTTTAACCTTATCTGTGATAATTAATTTTTACTATTTTTACTATTTATTATGACCAACAAATAAGTTGAAATTATTATATAATATTAATTATTTAGATTTAAAATATTTAATCCATTTTAACAAATTCATTTAATCTAATTTTCATAAGTTAATTAAAAATTAAACTCGTAGATGCGATGGAAAAGCGGTTTTCCAAAGTAAAAGTTTTCATAAATATAAAATATTTTTATATAAAAATTTAACATAAAATAAATTTAAATGAGATAAATTAGATTAATTATAATATAATAAAACTAATTTTAATCTTAAAACTATCTTAAAACAAAATTTAACTTGAAAATTATTTAAATGAAAATGTGGGTTTTAGTAAAAATCAATATTTTTCACTATTCATTGAAAAAATAATCATTTCTGGAAATTCTTAAAAATTCACTCTAAGATAATTTTGACGTGTTAATTTCAAAAATGAAGTTAATTTTTATAAATAATTTTTTTAAAGTGGTCAAAATCATTTATATATTTTACTTTTTCACAAAAAAACAATAAAAATCATGAGTAAAAATGTACTTTTAAAGCATATAATGACTTTACTAAAAATTAAGTACTTTTTTTTAAATATATTTTCTTTATCTAAAATATTCATAAATAATTTAAAAAAAATTATCCTATTCATAACACTAAATATAATGGAAAGGATATAAATTTCATTTTTAAATAATAATATTTTTAATAGTATATTGTTCTTTGTCATAACATGGTGTTGTGTGTAAAACAAGATATCGAATAAAATAATTTTTTTTGAAAAAAAACTATTTCATAACATCTCAGGGTGTTACTAAGTCCCTTACCCAATCACTTAAGTTTCCATGAAGCATAATAATTTCATATTACTATAAAATATTTTCCATTCAAATAGTCATTTTAATGATAATATAATTGGCAACATCAATTTCATACATATATAACATGATTTAGAAAACAATTTGACTACATATATAAAAATATAAGGATATAAAAATAGTATTATAATATAATAACTCTTAATTTATGGCCTAAAACAATTTAAAACAATTTAAAATATCCTTTATGAAAATTAATAACATGGGTTTTTCAATTTAAGTACATAAAACTGCCTACCTTATATTATAAAAAATTGTTAGAAAATGATGTAATTCCACCAAGAGAGGGGGAAATATCTTTAAAAGGTGGTTATAAGACCTCAAATATTAAAACACTCACTCAAAATTCAGTTAACACACACCTGATAACATCATAATCCTAGCGGTGGAACAAAACCTGAGAAGGGATGGGAAAAGAACCAAGGAGAAGAAATGAATCCACATAAAAGGTGATTTATTGAATAATATTGATGAAAATACACTTAAAATCAAAATTAATGGGTATAAATTTGATGTATTTTATATCCTCACACTATGAGGGTTTAGTGAGGATATAAATTGAGGAAAATTAGCTAAATTTATTAGGGATAGAAAGTTCATTTCACATGTTTAACGAAACTAGGTAGGGCACATGGTTTCGGAAATCATGTGACAATTGTGAAAAAACTACTGGATTGAACCACCATACATAAGGGTAAATTTTATGGTTTGTCTATATGATTTAATAAATTTTATGATAACCATGTGGGATCAATTCATATGTAATATTTTTCTATACAGTTTGTGATTTATGTTTTAAGAAACCATTCACTAACCATGCCTACTCTATTAGAGAGTTTTTTCCCATTATTCATGGTATTGGTGCATGGTTACCACTAATTGTGTGTTAAACATGCACCCTACCATACTTATTTATTTTTCAAAATTTCAAAGGAAAAATGATTTAGATAGATGAATAGAGATAAAAATAAACAAATAGTAAATTCTATATTGGAAAATGACATAGTGTGTGTGATTGATAGAGTTGATATTTTCTTTATCTTTCATGAGTATTTCAAAGAATAATTCACCAAAAATTAGTATTTTATGTGAAAATGAATAATTTTTTGGTTTTCAAGGGTATTTTTTGAATTATTGTTAAAATGGATTTATTTAATGTTTTTAATAGTTTTTAATCATTTCTTGAATTAATTAATCAAGCAATGAAATTATTTGTGTTTTTGGGAAAATTTTATTTTTGGGCCTAAAATGTGTAATTTTGGCTATGTTTGTAATTTCATAAGATATTTTGTTCAAACTTGTTGGATATTTTATCAAATCATATGATATTTTACTTTTCTATAATTTCAGTCTCGTATGATATTTTCACTACTCGTAGGATATTTTTCATCCCTATATGATAATTTCATTTGCTAAAATTTTTGATCTCGTAATACATTTATGAGTTTCATAGGAAGTTTTTGTTTTCAAATCCTAAAATTTAGTATAAATTTTGATGGAGTACATAAGTATTTGAAATCATAAGACCTAGTTTTAAGACTTATGGATTTCTATAACTATCAAAAGACTTGATAATAAGGATTTGAGGTTCATAATACTTGGGTATCAGAAGTCTCTACCCAATCATAGGCCATTATATGATCTTTTTAAGATTTTTATTATTAAAAAAATAAAACAACCAATGAATTATTCATACATTATAATAATTTTTCCCCAATCATGTGGATTTAATAAATCGATGTTCTATATAATTTTATTTTATATGACATTTAAATTCATATGAAATTCATATCATATGATGCATATGAACTCTTATGGTTTATACTTTATGAATTTTTTGGATGAATTGAACTTGAAATGACCAATCCAGGATGCGTAAAGGTGTCATATCAAAACCAATAAGAGAAATATAGGAGTAGATGATCCATATATGTAAGGGTATGAAGAGATTATTTTTTCACACTATAAGATTTTTATTGATCCATGTAGATTCATTTTTATAGGAATATAAAATAGTGAATCTCATGGGATGATTCAAAGAATAAATAAATTCTTGTTTCACATGATAATACATTTCTCATCCATGAGAAGAATAAATGGATGCTACATCCGCTTGGATAATGTTAGTGAGATATTTTTCATTCATATAAAGGTTCTTGAGGAGTGATATGGAAGATTTAAACACATTAATAATGTTTTCCCTCCATTTTTTTTATGTATAAAAAATATGTAAAATTAATTAATCAAGATATGGGCCACTTAGCATGCTGAAGTAATTGGATATCATTGTAGACAAATAGAATTATCTTGAGGAAAAATAAGATATGGGAGATAATCTAGACGTTTCTGGATAAACTCCCATTTGGATATTATAGTAAAGATATGCAGATGATGTTAAATTTTTAGTTTTATGGTTTTCATTGAAAATATTTTTGAATTATATTGGAAATAGTTTTATTGATTGATGATGTTATATTTCTATCTTGATTTAATTTTCTTCTAACTATTCTAGATGGTTTATCAACTTGTGAGAGTAAAGTTATTGTTCTCGCTATTCAAACATCTTTGTAAATGTATTTCCTTTGAGCATAGTTAGTTCAATAATGTTTTATTTCTAGATGCTCTTTGAGTACTTGATTCACTTTCATAAGGAGACAAACACCGATATTTTAGATTTCTTGATACGGTATCTAAGAATTTTAGGTGTTTATTAGGACTTAATAGAGTGGTAATTGAGTAAATAATTTGATTATATTTTTATAAAAGGGTAATGGGGGTTTCTGAGGATCAAAACTTTTACATATTTTCTAACTCCAATTGGATTTCAATCCCTTTTATAATTTTTTCTGTTTCTAATTTTTAATAACTTTATAATTTTTTTTTTGTTTTTGTTCTAACTATGTTCAAACCATTTTAAAATAACTAAACCTATAAATATTTAACAAAAAAATTAACAAATATGGAAGTTTTTGTAACTAAGTCTACAACCTCATCATGAGGTAACCCTGGGTACCACTTTATATCATTTCTATGGCAGAAATTATTGCTGACTGATTTCACCAAAAATCCCTCATTATCTATTTCTACCATTTCTGGAGAGGTTTTCTATATTATTTTAATTTGTTTTTTATCATTGGTATTTTAACCCATAATTTCAAATGTAAAAACATATTTTTAAATTGATTACTCTTATACTTGGCCTGATAATCAAGAATTTTAAGAGTTTAGTAAGGAAGAATATTTGAGACAATAAGTCAAAAAAAATTACACAAAAAGTAAACAAATGATATAATGATTCAATGAAATTCTTTAAAACTTCAAGAAGAAAGTAAAAAATTGAAATTATCTCCACTTAAATAAAATAAATAAATAAATTGGATGATCAAAAAGAATATTTAGAAATGGAAAATTTTGTTCAATCCAATTTTTCAATTGAAGAACCTTATGAGGATGTGTTAAAAATGATTTAGAATTTTATTTTTTAAAATAAAAAGAATAAATTATCATTTATTTACCCATTTATGATTTATTAGGAAACCAGTGGTCTTTATAATATTTTTAGGATTATTTTTTTAAATGGAATCCCATGTGAATCACCCATTTTTTAAGATGAAAAATCAAAACCCTTGTACAAAACTTTGGTTGATGATATAAGATCTGGTTTCTTCTCATGAGTTATGGATCCTTTTAATTTCAGTTTATAATTTTGTTTTTATCTAAAGGTAAGTTCCTAAGGATTTAATGAAGGTATTTGGAGAATTTGGGCTTGGTTGGGGCTCATAGTTACATTTCTTAGAGGAATAGACAGAGGCACATGGTTGGTGCACTGTTAGTAGTAATTTTGTGGATCAACAATAAGACCTGTTATGGGAGGAGAATAGTTAGGGAAATCATGTTAGAGGGTACACATGGCTATGAGAAAAATATAATAAATTTTAGAGATAATTCCCATGATGTACGTACATTTTTCAAACTGTGCACCTAGCCATGTGAGGCGGTGGAGCTTTTGGACAGTGTCTCTACATGGGTTGATAAAAGTTTGTCTAACCATGATCTTATCCATGGGAGGTCATGTTCCTTAGAACCATAGGGGAACATGGTTGGTGAAAGTTTTTTCTAACCATTTGGTCAAACTATCATCCCTATTAATAAGTTTGAAATTACCATTTTAGACTTCCAGCCTTTTACCTTTCTCCACCCTTCTCCTCCCTCATTTTCACCCAACAAATCCCCTGTACTAGAGAGATATCCTTCACCTATCACCTCGTATTTTAGATATAACTTCCATAAAATATTATATTTTATTATCTTTAATTGCGTTGAATCACTATGAGTAATTATATGATTCCTCTTACTTATTTTCTTTGTTTCTCTCTTTGCCATTGATTTTATCATCATACAACCTCTTATGACCTATTTTCATGAATTTTTACTAGTTTCCATTTTCTATTATTATAGATTGAATCAAATGATAATAATGGATGAGGATTATATTACCATGAAAAGGTATTAGTTAGATACCTTTTCCTTAAAAATATAAGTGTTTATAATTTTGTGTTGTTGTGCTGCATGTTGGACCTTCTATGATTCACTCTTAAAATATAAAATGTTCTAAATTGATCACCTTGAACATGTTTTAATACAAAATGACACCCTTATTCGTGGTTTGAGGTTTTCACCCTCAACCCAAACCACTCCCCTTGTGTTAGTTCAATTATATGACTTGAATACTTATTACCCTTATGAAAAAAACACCACTAAGGTGTTTTTGTCTTGACTTGCAGATAAACTAAATTAAATTTGAATGGAAAGACCATGTCACTTGGCCTTTTTTAAATTGTGAATTATGCACTTGACTATATTTTCTATGGATTAAAATGATAAATAGAATGTATTATGATCCTTGGACTTGATTTTTGATTGCACATGAACATTTTTATATCGTGATTATTTTTTAACTATACCTAGATTACTTTTTATAGGAATGGACTTCCTGAGTTATACTTGGATTCTCAATGTAGGAATTCCTTATATGGGATCAAAATATGACAATAGATTCATTGATGTACTCTCTATGTGTGATACCATACATGGGATCGATCAAGGTCTTAGATTGTGTATTCCTTGTATTAGTATTGATGATTCATCCATAATTTACAAAAAATAGTTTCCTTGGATTATATTGTTTAATTCATCTTGATGTTACATAATTTATTAGATTATCTCCTTGGTCTCTAATCAAGTCTAGCACTCAGGGTACTTAGGATGAATTCTTAGGTCTCGCGTAAACCCCGTTGATTATCATTATACATGGATACCTTTTTTATATACCATGGGTAATAGGATTATATATATATATATATATATATTTATTTATTTATTTACAAACACATACATACATACATAAAATTTTAAATGCTCAAAGACAATATGAATTAGTCCGAAACAAGTAGGATCAAACAATTTTTCTTTTGGAATCCTAGCCAACATGGTTTCATTTTATTTTACTAATTTCATTTATTATCATACATGAACACTTTTATATTTTATATTCATAGACTAGATTAGTTATAGACAATTTTGGTGGTGACCTACTGAGTTTTACTCACACCCTATTCAGGCGTCCATTGGGTACCTGAGTAGATTTCATGGATACAGGTAGTGATAAGGGGAAGCACCTAACTATAGACACCTAAATTTCTATATTAGTATGGAGTATGGGATTAAAGGACCAATATAGTGATCATGATTCTATTAGAGTTTATATTTTGGTATTTTTGTACTTTTTTTAAAACATCATGACATCAACTATTGTCTATGACACTGATTATTATTTATGTTTTATTATTATCATCTGGATGGTTTAATTACACTTTTTTTATGATTTTGTTTCCACTTATTATTTATTATTCACCATTGTGCCACTATAATTAATAGATTATAGTCTCCCCATCATACTACCATAGACCCTCACCTCTAGTCAAAAGTCTATGGTGTACGGGAAGGAATGCTTGAGGTCGTGTGATCAAAAAGGTTTGGTTAGTTATGAGTGAATCAGGCTCGGGTTATCACAAAATAATAAGAAAAATATAATCCATTAAACTTTGTAAAAGAAATGGAGGATCCTAACCTGTTACCCTTTTTCAATGAATTTTTTCTTGAAGATGTCACATCCTAACAAAAACTAGAATCTAAGAAAACATAGGGAGGAGTCTCAAATATTGATTTATTTTGGCCAGATATTATTGATTGTAAACTTTTAACAATTATTCCCCTGTAGAATTTATTTCTATAGATTTTTAATGGATTTATTTAGCTGATTATGAAAAGGATGTACTGGATAAAATTGAAGAGAAAATAGAGTGCCTGATTGAACTATACACTAAGTTTCTTAAGTATAGTGGTACTTATATATTTTTCAAATAAAAATTTATTTTCAAGATGAAACTAAAGATAGAACAATTCCTAGAATCAAATTCCATCAACCAAAGGATGTTTCTTTTGAAGACCAAGTGAGGTGGAAGTTCTATTAAATTTTATTTTCACTTTCACTACTTTATAAAAACTAAAATTCATGGAAGGTAATTTGAATAAATCTATCCATAATAGTTTCTATAGGTTTTAATTTTGTTTAGTTTTGAGTAAGAAACCACACCCACCTTTTTATTGGGGATGAAACATTACCACTATATAGTTATGGATAATATATATATATAGCACCCACCTGGGGGTTCAAACCAAGATTCCTCTCCTTTTACATTTTATTTATTTTTTTTTAATAAAATTATGAAGTTTTTTATATTTTTTTCCTTATAGGTTTTTCAAGTTTGTAGTATCCAAGAGACTAACTCAAGGATGTTGCAACTCAATGTGATTTTATCTTTCCTGTCCACTTGTTTTTCTTTTGTATTCATGATTCTTGATTATCACTTCTTATATAAATAGATGAATAATGATTAAATTACACAAAATATTTGTGGGGGAGGAGCATAAAATTTTAGAATAGGTTTTGTGTGTGTTTTATTTTAAAAATTAAACTCATCATTTCATTAAATTTTCTACTGTATTCCTTTAAAATTTTGTGTGTTTTTATTTCAAATTTTGCGTGATTTTGAAAAATTATACGCTAAAAATTCATACCTCTCTAATTTTTAATACCCATACTTTTTAATGAACTAATTTCACCCATAAAAATAAAATTAAATAAATTATGAAAGGAACTTTTCTTTATATTTTAGACTTTGTGAATTTCATAAAAAGTATTCTAAATTTTGAATCTCATGCCATATATCACTATGAAAATTTTAAATTCACCTTCATTTAAGTATTTTTAACCTTATTGACATATTATTTATATTCACCTAATTTCTTGAGTGACCCAAGCCATTCTTATTTAACTAGAATTTACTAAGTTTGCATCAAAACATGAGATATTTGTGGTAATATTATTGAAATGATTAGGGTAATTTTTTATTTTTAAAAGAATCTTATTAAATAACCCCTTTTATTATATAATATATATATTATACTTTAAATCCATTAATATCCATGAATTACCTTTTTAGTTATCCACATTAGAAGAATGTTTTCTCTATCCCATGAAGTGAAAATGCATGTTATAGTTTAACTTAATTGTGAGGTAGGCTATCTTGTGGTGTTATATATCAATTTAGGATTCCTAGGATAGAAAATTAGAAGCTTAAAATCTATTCTAATAAAGATATTTATGATCCTGTTTTGAAAATTAAATCTATTTGGAAATATTCAGGGCTGGAAAGTGATAAAAAAGCTAAAGAAAAATAATTTTTATAGATCATAAAATAATTATTTTCATTCAAAATAAGGGTTTTAAAGTTACAAAATTGTATGAAACTCAAATATTCTCTCACTTCCTTAAGAATTAAATTCTATATGTATTTAAAAATATTAAAAATGGAAGAAAATATGTACATACAGTTAGTGAATCATTTTTTCTACTAATATGTTGAAAGGTGTAGATTATACCTTAGTATTTTCAAGGTGTTGGATAAAATTCACTAATAAGGGGATTAAGGAGGTCCATTCATGAGTGTAAACAGAATCAATCATACTTTTATTTATAAATGTCTAAAACCTCTTTATTATGCATTAAAAAAATTTGACATCTAAATCTTACCAACACTAAATCTATGAACATACCTTATAGTTCCTCATGATAAACACTATTCCTTGACTCATTTGGGTGGAGATTTTTGAATTTATCAATCCTATGTTCATCATTTCATGTGTTTAGATAAGAGAATATTTGTTGAAAATCTAAATTTTTGTAGTGAGAGAAAACTATGGTGAGGTAAGTGTTTTGTGTGCATGAGATTATTAATAAAGTAGAAGTGGGTTGAATGAACCTAATGGAGAATATAAAATTAAGGTTATTGAAGAGGTAAGAAATTTTTTGTTTCATTTTTTTAAATTAGTGGATCTTTTCGGAATTTATTTTGAGTTTTCTTTGATTTGATTTTGATTTTTACTTGTCCAGGAGGCCAATTCATAAGTTTGGGTGAATTGATAAAGTCAAAATTTTCATAAATTTTCATGTGTATTTAAAAGAATAAATCCCCATAAATTTATCCATTTAAGTAAAATTGGATCAGATTTAGTTTTTAAGGGTATTTTGAGAATTATTTTGAAAATGGATTTATTTAAGATTTTCAAGTGTTTTTAATCATTTCTAGAATTAATTCATCAAGACATATCTTTACTTTTATTTTTGGGAAAATTTTATTTTGGGATTGAAATTAGTAACTTTATATAAGTCTATAATTTCATAATATATTTTTTTCTACCCCATAGGATATTTTCTATGCACATATGATATTTTACTTTAATAAAATTATAGTCTCATAATATATTTTCACTACTCATAATGTATTTTTCATCACTATATATTATTTTTTTCTAAAATCTTGGTCTTATGAGAAACTTTTGAGCCTCATATAAAGTTTTATTTTTTTAAATCCCAAACTCTTGTATGAATTTTGATGGTGTCAATAAGTATTTGAAACTATAATACTTAATTATAGGACTTTTGGGTCTATTATAAGACTTGATTGTAAGAGTTTGACCTCCATAAGTCTTTGATTTTATAAAAATTTTCCTATATTTAAGACTTCATGGAATATTTATAAGTATTTTTCTTTTACAAAGAACCTAAAATCATATGATTTTTTCCTTTATGGTAAGACCTTTTCAATTTTTAAAGTAATATGAAATAGAATTCATAATATTCATATGAATTTATATAATTCTATAATTTGGTAATTTTCAAGAGTAATTGAACCCAAAATGACCAGTCCATGTTGTGTAAGGGTGTTGCATCAAATTTTTGGGGATATATTTAAGGTTAGCCGATCTAAATGCGTAAGGGTGTGAATATAATTAGATTTAACGCTGTAATATTTTTTCCAATCCACATAGATTTATTTTTAGAGGTATATAAAAGGGATAATATTATAGAATTATTAAAAAAAAGGTAAAATTAATAAATTGAGAGATGATACACTTATCATGCTTTGGGAACTGGTTGTAGTTGCAAATAAGGATGATATTCTAGAGTAAGAAGATGAGAGTGAAGAAAATCTATCCATGTCTGGATAAACTCTTAGATGGCTATGAAAATAGAGATCCAAGTATAATAATCTCTTTTTATTGTTTTCTTTTCATTGTAAATTATTTTAAATTATTATAGAAATGGATTTTTGATACAAGAATTTCTTTTTCTCACTTGATTTCATTTTATTCTAACATATCTATATGGTTTCTCAATCGAGTTTGATTATTAAAAGTTCTTCTACTAGTTTAGTCACTTTTATAAATGGATAAGAACCAATACTTTATGTCTCTAAATATGATTTCCAAGAATATTAGGTGTTCATTTTAATGTCTTTTAGTGGGTATTGAGTAATTAAATTTGATGATATATATAGACAAATATAATGGAGAGCATCCAATGATAGAAAATTATCCATAGTTTCAAAATCAAATAATATTTATTTCCCTTTTATAATATTTTTTTCTTTTGATTAAAAACTATTTTCAAATTTATTTTTATTTTATTATAACTTTGTTCAACCCATTTTAAAATCCCAAAGACTTCCAATCTTTAATAAAATCAAATTAATAAAGTGATGATTTTTATAACTTAGATTTTAACCTTATCATGATAAGACCTCAGGTAAAAATGTACTACTTTTCTGAGGGGAAATTTATTGATAAGTGATTTTGTGAAAAAAAAATCCACATTATTAGTTAAAATTATCATCACCATATGTATCACTCTCTACCCCCAAAAATTCAACTCAAAGATGGATAATTAATAAGTGAGGTAACTGAAACCTCATAAAGAATTCACATTCCCATATCTCATGAGAATCACTCATGTGTTACCATTATATTCTAACTAAAGGAATATATTTCCCACATAAAACTTTATTTAAATATTCAACAATATATATTAGTTTCTCAGTCACCAAAACATCTAAATCTATCTCCAACTCTTCCCAAATCAACACATGGGAGAGATTATGATGATATTTATTTAACTAGGAGTCATGTAATATATTATAAATAAATTTTAATTAAGGTGGTAATAAAAAATAATATAAAACCATTATGATCCTTTCAGTGATCATGAATATTCCCACATACCATGGGGTGAGCTACTGTTAATTACAAAGAAACCGGTGACCTAGAAAAAGTGATTCTCTAAAAAACACCTGATAACCAACTGAAAAATTCAAATAATTACAAAGATTATCAAAATAATATTTATGGTGCCTTTGATCCATCACTAGTTTCTACCAAATAATCTAAATCTTACTCATAGTCTCTTGAGCGGTGATTGGTCCCGCCAGATAAGTCTTTCACACCTCAGTCTAACATAGGGGGGACTGGTATAGCTAACCGTATAGAACCTAAAAATGAGACATTATGATATATTATAATAAAAATTTACCAATTCTAGATGGATATCTCAAGTTCCTTCAAAATTGAATACAAAATCATAGAGCGTATACTTTAGTATCTAGATCACCTGCACCATCTGGTCATATGTTTGCAGATAATAATTTATGTTCAACTTTAATTAAGATCCCTTTACATATTAAATCACTTTACAAATTAGGGAGGTGAATTAGGTATACTTCTCAAAAATTATTTCAGGACACACCTCATGAAATTTTATAATCTTATATACATATAACTTCCCAAGATCTTCCACCTTAGTGGTATCCTTGATTGGGATTAAATGAGACGACTTGGTTAACCGATCAATCAAAACCTAGATAACATTCTTCCTCAAGGGTAAAAAATAACACAATAATAAAGACCATGGATATATCATCCCATTTATTGGTGGTTATATGAATAAGATAAATAAAATCAAAGGAATTATATTATTTTTATTTAAATTGATTACATGTATAAAATCATGACATGAAAACCGTTATGCCATGCCTTATCCCAATCCACTAATATCGGTGACTCATTTCAAAGTAAATTTTAGTGGATCTTCGATGGAAGATCCTTTAAGTGTAATGAAAATCCTTCATTGCTACTTTCATCATGAATATAGAAACCACATAATGGTTCCTAAAAAATAAAATTAACTTAAGAGATTGAGACCCATCATCGGTGGTCACCCTAACATATATAATTCTCCTGATATGAAAGCACTATTCATCCCTCAGTTTCTCCTAATAAATAATATCAAGAATAGAACGTATCAACTAAATGATATAATGAAATATACTATCCTTATCTTTTTCACCTCAAGGTTTATTTTAGTAAATAGAATCATCAAATTCCATTCATCACTATATTCTTCCAAGGATTGTAATGAAAAATTCCAACTACAAGAATTGATGACTATATTTTCATTCTCTAGTGTATAGTTGAGGTGAAAATAAAATTTCTAAAGGTATTAAACCCATAACCTTTTCATGATATTTAATTCATTTTGAGAGAAAATATATCTCAAGATTTTATTATCAATATAAATTGTGATTTTTTCTCTAAAATATATTTTCACTAGAATTTAAGAGCATGAATAACCACTGGTATCACAACTTCATGAGTTTGGTAATAATTTTCATGTGGTCAAAGTTTAAGGGAACCATACACCACCATGTGGTCACCCTATATAATAATGCAACCTAATCCCATACCAGACTCATCACAATAAAAAATATAATCCTATTTATCCTCATATAGAATCAAGATCAGAGATGAGGTTATCCAGCACTTCAAATCATCAAAATAAACTTGACACTCATGGATCCATATATTTTTCACTACTTTATTAGTGAGAGAAGTCATTGGTGATTCAAACCTATATAATTCCTTAATGAATTATTGATAATAACATGTAAAACCCAATAAAAAATATATCTCAAATAAATTATATGATTATTCTCAAGATTTAAAAAACTTTGTAATATCAAGATCAATTAAAATTCCTTGTTTCGATGGAATATATCCCATAAACATGACTTCCTAGCTCTATAAACTACACTCCGATAACTCATCATAAGGATAATGATTTCTGAAGTTCCCAATGCAACCCTCAAGTGATGCTCATGATCCAATTTTACTTTTTAATATACCAAGTAGTTATCAATGAATATAATTATGAAGGATTCAAAGTATTAATGAAATATACAGTTCATAAGAACCATTATTAATTCTAGAAAATTATTAAAACAAAAAGGAATCACAAGGTGTTCATAATGACTATATCTGCTTCTAAAATTAGTCTTGGGTATATCAAACTCCTTCACCAAAAGTTCGTGATCTCTTGACCGAAGATCAATCTTTATGAACCACCATAACCCTTTAAATTGATTAAATAGGTCCTCAATGATAGTAAAAGAGTATTTATTGTTTATAGTCACATGATTTATCTTCCTATTGTCAATGCACAAGTGAAGAGTTCCATTTAATTTCTTAGAAAAGAGTAACAGAGTGACCAATAGATACAAAAAAGGTGAATAAATCCCTTTGATTGTATTTAATATAAATAAAAATTCAATTATTTCAACTAATTAGGTTCTATAAAATATTAAGGTAATAAAATAATCTATGTCTTGGGAACCAAATAAATAGAAAACTCAACTTTCTTCTCAAAAGGTAACCCTAAGATGTTGGATAGGAACACTTTAAGAAAATACCTAACCATATAGGGAATCTCACTTCCAAAGTTACCTTCATCAGACTCTAAAAATAGATATTATCTCTAATATATCATTCTTCCAATATTGAGAAGATTAGGTCCTTCCCAACTAGGTTATGGGTCCCATTCCCCTTAAAATAAATGATAGCAGCCATCAGGGTTTATAAAGGTCATATTATGATGATAAAAATAAATATATGATTTAAAAAAGTTCATCCAATCTATCTAGAGAATAATATCAAAGAGTTATATCTCAAGAAAAAGAAATTATTGTGACTAATCCACCTCAATTGTGGAGAAAATACATGATAAAAATTTAGAATCCATGCCACTTTTTTCCCAATTAGTGTAAATATTTCCAAAACATATGATGTAATCATAGATGTTAGATTTAAAAAATATATGAAATAGGTATATATAAATGAATGAGAGGCACTCAAATCAAATAAATTAGTCATCATAAATGAGGTAATAATAATAGTACCACTCACAGTCATCAATCCTATTTTAGATTTCACAAGGGATTTCTTAGACACATTCAACTACATTGAATCTAGATAGATCATAGTCCTACCACTATCTAGAGGCTCTACCCTCAAATGAATTTTCCCATAAGATAAACCAATTATTCTACCACACCCATTTTTTTAGGATCCCATTACTTTAGAATCATCTAATTGAACTATGGATATCCTTGGAGCTAATGAGACCATACCTCTATGAGGAGAAGGGTTTTATCTATAAAAAATATGAATATTATCCACATTTGCATAAGTTTGAAATTTATTAGGGGGTCAAGGAAAGCATGTATGATATCACCATCCATGAAAAGTTTATGGAATACTATTTTTTACCTCTCATTGTATGGGGAAAATACAACTACGGTGGATGACACAATCCACCATTAATACCCCTTCTAGGTTTTTCAAACTTACTCATCCTTTCTAAGAATCCACCTTATCTCCCACTAGTCATAGAATAAGTACCTATAATCCCTAAAATTTTGTTCTGATCTATATCCATGATTAGGGATCATTCCACCACTTCTACATAGGTTGGAATCTTTACTAGGAAAATATGAGATAGGATACCAGGTCAAAGGTCCATCTCAAACCATCTGGCATTCAACCTATCATTAAAAACAATTTCTAGAGGGAAATTAATGAGATAGACAAATTTTTTTGTATATTCTATGACATTATGATTTCCCTACTAAGGGAATAATAACTCTAGAGACAACCAAATCCATGGTTTCTAAATAAAACTACTAAGTAGACATGAATTTAAAGTCTTTACACTCAATATTCTCATATATATTGGATTGAACATTTAACCACCACCACTTATAACTGGGATCCTTAAGTATAAAAATTTAAAATTTCACCATTATTAACTTTAGAGTCTCAAGTAATTAAAAAATATTTTTAATATTCTCTATCCAATCCTATGAATCTTTAGGATTAATTTATTCCTCAAAAGGATAAAGAATTATCATGATGAAATTCTTGATCTTGAACTTTATCTTGAATTAGACCTAGACCTGTATCCATAACCTAAGTTAGGCCATGAACTACCCCTTGATCCATGGATTGATTGGTTCTCACCAAAATTTCAATCAAATTATTTTCTAAAATTTTATTTTTATATATATAATTATCTATAACTCCCTCTAGTGGATTCACAGTGGGTCTTCAAGGGGGCATGACATTACATGTAATCAAATAAAGAAAAATATGAACATTTTTAATATTATAATTCCATAAATTGAAAAAAATAAACATCTATTAAGCAACTATAAGAATTATAATAATTAATTTAAAATATGGGAATACATAAATAATTAAAATTTCCATTGAACATTGTGTCACCATGCAATTTACCAAAATTTGTGCCAACTAATTGGGCCTTAAAATATGGATTGGATTGATTACATGATATGGCCACAATATTTTAAAACCCATGAACTAAAAGTTTAGGTCACATTATATCTCATTTAGTTGGGTCTCATGACTTAACCTCATGGTCTATAGTCTATAATCCTTAGTAATTTCATCCAACCCTTCATTAATTAACTCAAAATTCCTCAAAATCCCATATCAAATCCAAATAAATTCCTAAATAATAATTTCCCATTATCTTGTAGTGAATTAAGGCTTATCATGATGAGTTTTTTCCATAAAATCACTCATAACCCAACCCTCAAGTCCATATGATCATATCCCATATCTACTTGAACTTCCAAAATATCATAAATCCATATTGGGATTTGATAAAAAAAATTATGAACCAATCATGGCTACCCCTAATATGGTGATTGTGTCAACTTGTGGCAAGGCCTGTAGGAATTCTTGATCACCACATACTGAGAATTAGTTCCTGGTAATTATATAATTAATATTGGGAATTATTTTCCCAATATATAAAACTACCATAAAGAGGATCCTAATTGAGAAACCAATATAACCTCACCATACATTAGTGTGTCATGTAATGAATAAAAAGATATGTAAAATCATATAATAATCCAATAATGGAATAACACATCCATGATATCAAATGAAACATAATATTAAACATAACAGTAGTATCAAACAGTATCATACAAGCATATAGATAATCTAAAACTAAGTAGGAGGGGAAAAGAGTATGGAATTACAAGAAGTAAATACATGATCATGAGTCTAGAAAAATACGAAAACTAAAATGAATCAAAACACTACTACCCATCTCAATGTGATATGAGGTATCACTCCCTCCATTCCACCTCCTCCAACCAAAACATATCTATCGTAAATATCCATTTTCTCAAAGTAGTGCCTTTTCTTGAACTACATTAGTGAAAAACAAGGTCTACATGCACCCAAAGGGTGTATATAGGGTGTGAGCATAAAAATACTAGTAGGATCCCACAAATTAATCCATGAACAAATTTTGTTAAATAATTCAATCATGGTAGTTTTAAAGTTAACCATATGAAAATAATCCTTTAAATTTTTAAATAAAATTAACATGAATTTTTTAAATAATTTTAAATATGAAATTAAAATCCATGTAAATAAACATATAAAAAAGAAACATGGTATAATATTTAAGGTAGATAAGGTCGATTCACACTAGGATCATTTTACTATCTCTTGTTCAAAACTAATCATATCTAACTATGAACAAGACACTAGGTATAGTAACATTAATTATTAGCAAGAAATGTGATATCCTAGTTAGATCAAAATCACAATTTATGGTATAATACAAATTTAGGGAGAGTGTCATCAAATCCTAGAAGGAACTTTTCATAAGTCCACTAGCTAATTACCAAGGTTCCCATGAAGCATAATATTGAAACCATAGGTTGTACCAATTGAATTTTTTTATAAATTATAAACCAATTTTAATTTTTTTGAGTGATATTGAAAGGTTATATGAAGTTTAGAGTTTATTTGTGATGTAAAAATATATACTATAGAAATTTTATAAGAATTAGGAATAGTTCATAATGAAAACTCATGGGTCATTTCATTAATAGAGTATAAGTATTATAAATGGAAAATTCCCCTAATACATTAGAGTGAGTCCTTGAAAATATAAAATTTAGAGTATATCCTTTATATGTAAGAGTATTTCTAGAATATGTCATGTCATGGGAAGAGGGGATCAAACCATGATAAGCATACATAAGATTAACTGGGATGGAAGTGGTGAAATGTAAATATTTATACATTAATAATATTTAAATAATCTTTATAAAACCATGACATGTTAATCACACCATGAAGGAACTTTAGAATATTTTAGTGGCTCTATCAATATATAGATCCCCACGTCATGGAAGTGTGTCATGTTGAAATGAGTATGGAATTCAGATATATATGGATGTTTTCACACTATTATACAATTAATTACATATTAATATAATTTAATGGGTCAAAACACTTCAAACATGAATAAATAAGTAAATCCATGATTTTTAAACAATGGGAAATTAGAGAAACACAAAACATGTTTGCTTCATGAAACTTCACATCACGCTGAGATATGTCTAATAGTTAATGACACTGAGGAAGAATATATATCCATGCCAATACACAAGTTTCCAAATCATTATAACTATAAACTAGATAGTTTGAACATATCATAGAACTTTGAATTCTAAAAATAGTTTATAAGTTGATGAAGAAATTATTAAATCTACTTTTAATTCCAATGTTGAATATTTTTCTTAAGATAATCAATGGGGTTGATTTTAAGAAAATGAGGTTTTAATTTGAGTGGTAGTTACTTTTTTGAATTAATAGTTCTTTGAATATATGCTAATTTTTGTATATAATAATGTTTGGAGAAAAAATAGAGATGGTCAGGAATCAAGAAGACGAGTGTATCACCAATGGACTTTATTGAACATCAATAATTGAATAGTGAGTTGAGATTGGGAATATTCCCATTGAAAATTAGTCATTGAAGTAAATAATTGTTTTACAAATCATTAAAGATATGGAATTGAATAAATAATCATGAATAATACCCATTTATTTTTAGTGTTATAACTTTTATTTTTTATCATTTTGAGTTGAACATATATATTGGCATTAACTTTTGTATCACTCTTAGAAAGAAATGAGCTTAAAAGAGGAAGAGGTCATGAAACTTGGATGAATAGTGATATTCTCATAAATTTAGTAATCACATCCAGTGTAGCAGTGATTAATTGGAATAATAACACACTATTGATATGTTCTCCTTGATTGTTGAAAAGTGCTGGTGAACTTAATAATGATTTTTGTGTCTTTACTTCTTTATTTTTTTCCTACATTTAGCTGTTGTTTATGTGTGATCATTATGATATATTAAAGGTTTATTTTTCAATCTGATTAAATGATATGGTTAATTTTTTAAAAAATAACACATTTAAAGACACTCAAAACATTTATACCCTAATATTATGGTGTATAATAGGACCTCAAGTTACAATAATTAGTATTAGAGCCACTAAATATTTGATGAAGAACCAATCAGTGTAAGATTTCACCAGAAAGAATACTGAAAATGAAAAGGGAGTGACTCTATTTTATGTATTTAATTTTCAAGTGTGTAATAATATAATTATATATCATTTATGATCTCTTGGTCATGATATTTATCTGAAAACGGTTCATGGAATTCAAGTAAGTGATTCTACCAAAAGGATAATGATGAAATCGGGAAATAAATTGATAATTGAATATTCAAAGTCACTTAATGCCTGGTTAGGAATTATTTAATCAAATTTATATGAAATTGATATACTAAATAATAGCCTAATTAATTTGGGAAAAACTTTTCAATATTTATGAAAGTGAAAAAAAGTGGAAGTGGAAAAGTTTCAAGTCATTCAAAGTAGATTTGATGAATTGAAGATGGGTTCAAGTGAAAATGTGGATGGTTTTTCAATTATATTATGAAGTAGTTAGAACTATTCAAGGACTTGGTTGTGAGATGAAATATTTTGATATGGTGAGGAATATCATATAGATATTACCATTGATTTATAATCCTAAAGTGTCCACACATGAAGAAGTAAATATTGGGCAATTATCTATTGATGATCTTCAATGTAAACTAGTCAAATATAAATAGGGAGTGAAGATAAAAATCTCTTTAGAAAATTTATCTAAAGAAATTTTATTTAGATTAGTGGATAATTAAGAGTTTCATGTGGCTAATGTTGAAGAATATTTTACTGATTATTCCCAATCTCTTATCATAATGATTTTTACGATAGGTAAGAGAATATTTGAAGTTAAGATACCACTAGCTTGTTTTATTTGTGTAAAGGTTGAGTATAAGACTATTAGGCTTCTAAAAAGATTTTATAGATAGTAAGTTGAGTTTTAATTCACACAAAGACCAAGAAATAAGTTCCCCCTAGAATAAAATTTAATTCAGGAAACATATGTTTGAAGAGAAAGTTAATAATATTTAAATACTCAAAGAGGAAATTATATCTTTGAGAAAGAATATTGAGTATAAAATTTAAAAAAATAATCAAAGAAGAATATGTAGTTTGGGATGTTTTCAGATTAATTATTTAAGGAAATGGATAGATGAGGCATAATAACTTTTGAGGAATTTTTAATTTATCAAAGACCTAGCTATATGTATAACATTGGTCTAGGATATAATCCAATAACATTGAAAACTGAAGTGTTAAGTGTGATGATCAAAGAAAGATATATTATGTTATAAAGTTTTCAATCATAAATAATATACCAATAATTTATTAGTTTTTTAAAATTATGGAATATGTGGAGAGATGGTAACAAGAACATATTTCCTTAGATAAAGTACCAATCCCATGGTTATTTAGGGTACATAATGTATTATTATAGTAAATCAAAAAGTTACTCGAGTGAATAATATATTAGTGGTTAGAATGGTATAATTGAAATGTATCCTTCATATTAGTGTATAAACTCATTATATGGGTATTTTTTTCAATTTCTCTAACTTTGGGCATAAAGATATGAATTTTAGGAAATAGAGTAAAATTTATTCTTATAGAAGACAAAGGAGAGTGGATACAAAAAAATATAATTCAATTCCTTTGAGAAAAATTATTTACCCATTATAAAAAGATGTATATGATCTATTTTCTTATATTGAAGAAGGTAATAATACAATGGTGTGCATCTCGGCTCATTTAAAAATTTCATGGAAAGAGAAGAAGCTTAAGATGAAAGAGAAGTCCATTTTTACTGAGATAACTTTCGAGGCTAAAAACAATAGTATCAATTAGATTGTTGATAGTGATTCTTCATCCCACATAATGGGAAACATGAAACTACTAAAAAATGTGAAAGGAAGAGTTAATATAATTGTTCCTTTTGGAAATGATAGAGCTCTAAAGATAAAAGGGAGTGGTAACACTCATCTAACCAAACATAAATTGAATAATAATAATGTTCTTTATGTTTATAAACTTATAAAAAATTTCTTTAATATAATTTAGATGTGTGATTTGGGATTGGAAGTGAAATTTGTCTAGAAAAGATATAGTTTCAAAGTAAAGGCTATAAATACTCTTATAAAAGGATAAATAACCTGTCACGACCCATCCCAGTGGGGCTTACACCGTGACTCCCCAAGCTCACCTCTAATAGGCTAGGGGCTGGTGACTAGCACTGAGTAGGCATATTACTAACATGGGAGGAATTTCCTAATTACTTGTACATACGCACACATCTCCAAGCCCATAAATACTGAAATTAAAAAACCACTAAGGAACAAAATTCATGCATACAACTAAACCCAACCAAACAAAGTACGACAGAAGGTAAAGTACTGAAAGTAAACTGGGCCAGAATAAAAACCCACCAAAAACAAGAGACAGAAAACTACAAAGTCCAACCTATAATCACAAAGAGGTACCGGGACTACTGCTCATAGCCGTAGGAACATCTTGTCCTGTTGGGAACTTAGAAAGCCCAGTCCTACCCTGGTCCGTCCTAGACTCCGTCAAAAGGCTGCTCATCTGCACAAGACATGACACATATGGGCAAATCCCGTGCAGGGGTGAGTATAACAATACTCATTAGAGGGCCCTGAAAACTACAAAGAAATACACAAAGGAAAGGTACAGTCATCTCTACACAGTATATGTATGCTAAATATATAATAGGAGAACACAATCCAGATGTACTCAAAACCCAACCCCGCAATCTATAGGCAAGTCACACAACTGCATACCCACGCTAGGGATTCAGTTCTAAGATTCCATGAAGCACTCATCTAGGAGAACTCACTCCATGAGTCTGATATCTCTAACAACATTCATCTAAGAAGTTCCCTTCATTGGTAAAAGTCACGAGAGATAGATACACTCTTTCTGAGAGAACACACTCCTGAATGGGGAAAGATCATGATACACAGATGAGAATCACTTACAGGGCCTTGGCGGATACCGCGAATCATCTGGATTCACCTACTAGGTAGAGGATTGGTGCCCTGTGGAAATATTCACATTGATACTTGACTCTACCTAGTGTCAAGAATGGATAGAGGATCTCGCTCTGGGCCTCTCAGAGGGACACCTAACTCTATCTCATATAGTCCTATTGAAGGGATCATACTCCGGTAAATGGAAATGATATTGGACCTTTAGGGGAACAAGAAAAAGGGGAACCAACCCAAATGATACTTGTACAAGGAATGGTGGACAAGATGATCAAGCCATGTACTGAAAATTACGTGGCGTGTCGAAGGGTCACACACTGTGTTCTCTGACCCTAGGTACTGCCTGTATACAACGGCATGTGTTGAAAGGATTTTCGTGTAGAAGAAGGTATAAATAGTGTGTAAGAGAGTGAAATTTCATGTTCCTATACCTAGGGAGGACTCCGTGTACGCTATCCATGTGCCCGTACATGGCTTCAACCAGTGTGTTACAACCCGTGTAACTGGTACATAGGGTAATCCATGCAGTCGGCTTGGTCTGGCCGTGTGGTGGAGTACATGATCGTGTACTCCACCCTATGTCCATGTATCATCCGAGATACACGGAGAGTCCCACATAAGGACCCACATTCCTTTTTATTCAGAAAACATGTTGTGTCATCTCTTCATGCATTGCGGAACCCTAGTCACCACTGATCTGATCCCACACGGTGTGTTCTTCGGGATACATGTTGTGTTCTTCAGAAATTTCAAGAAACACTGTTCTTCATTGGTGCACCTCCTGTGATGCTCTGTTCTTTGATCTGACCATTCTATATCTATAAAACTAAAGGTTTTAGGTTTCCCCGACATTAATAAACTGATTCTATTGGTTTTGGGCCTTCGATCATCCTAGAAAACACATTTCTATCCACCCACATGAAGAATGATCAAGGAATGAGAACTACTGAAATGTGTCGATTCGTCCGCTGCTATCATCGTCAAACCTCCGCTAAGTCATAACGATATCGGATCTCTGTTTTGGGATCATTTCATTGCAAAATATATGTGAAACGATCCGTTGTTCATAACCTTGTGAAGAACATGAAGAACGCGGGGTTGAAGGGGAGGAAGAAAAACAATAAACAAAGGAGGAACGCACATCTGTCATCGTTCTTCGCAGTGTCAATCCGCTCCCATTAATAGGTTTAACAGGAAAATCAAAATGACAAACCAAGATAATCATCAATTATCGAATCAAACCCCCAAAATAAAAGGAAATTGACGCCCTCCCACAAGAACGCCTGATCCGCGGATCACCATGTTGGTGGTTTGATCTGCGTTCATCATTTAATCCAAGAATGGGTAAGAGAAGAATCAAAATAACAACCCATACCTTGATTTGGTCGAATAAAAATCACTGCATCACGTTTTTTGGCGAGGTTTTTTGAATCTGATATGCTTTGATTGATTGTGTCATCGTCGTCTGCCAACGGGTTCTCCTCCAAAGATCCAATGGAAAATTCTAAATTCAGAGTGTCACGAACCGAATCTGGTCACCATCAAAACTGGCACCCGACTCGAACCACGATAAGAACTGAAGGGTGTTCCCGATCCCCACGGGCTGGAACAAGTTCTTGGGTATCATAAAATGAAGTTTGGGAATGATTTACCCGAGTTTATAAACATTAAACAACAAACTCAATAAAACAAATCTGGATTTTTCAACTAAAACCGTCTTTTAAAAAATTTCAGAACTAAATTACATAAGTTAAAAATATTTTTAAAGACAATTAAAAAGGTACAAAACCAAATAATGACAGCCTAAGAACCCTCACATGGTAAGAGTCAACGCCCTCAATCCATCTCCACAACACCGCATCACAAACAAATGGTAAAAACCTAAACTATTGGCACAAAAGTTGTACCCAAACCTGCGACAACAAAATAACCAAGTCTACTTACACCCAAAGGTGTAACTAGGGTGTGAGACAAAGCCCATTAGGATACCACCAATAAGATATTCCATGTGATAAACATTTAAAGATGAAAAGCATGCGAGTTTTTAAAAACATGAAATGCTAGTTACAATTTCTAAAAGATGAAACCTTGAATAAAAACAGTTTTCAAGTGGGATAATTTAAAGAGTCAAAACTTTTAAAATAAAATCTAAAGCTACTAAATTTTTCCATCCAATCATACCATATGCTGACGTTAAGAACAAAACATTTAATGAGCACAAGCAATGGGAAATAACCCCTAGGTACTAGCTCATTGTGGGTCCCAGGTACCTCGTATCTCGGTGAAAGTAACCATCATAAATATATGTTCTCGTGCATGATCCACTAGTAGGGAACATACCCATAACCTAGTGGTCCCCCATCATCATCGTTAGGGTTTATTTAGTGTTGTAAGTTTCAATCTTGTTACGTGAAACTGAGTCCAAACCCCATGGGATCACTAGTATACTAATAACGTCCACCCACCTAGATACTCGGGTTTTCTCTTGTGCTCAAACAAGTTCAACAAGCCATGAAATATAATTTTCACATGAAAATATCACTTAAAAATCACGCATCAACCAAAAATCCCACATGTACATCACACAAGAACATCATCCACTTTTTCATTCAAATGCATTTTGAAATCATACTCACACAAAAACAGCCCATAACACATTTTTCATTTCTTTCAAAACTCAACACATCCTTTAACAATTTATAAAATCCTTCCCAAGATGCTAAACATCACATAACATCCCACTCACATGTTACATAAAACCATTTTCATAAGAAAAAATCATTTTTCACATTACACTCACACAAAACAACCCACATCACGTTCACATCTCTTTCACATTTCGGTAAATCGGCTAAACATTTTTATAAAACATTTCCAAGAAGATACACATCACATGACTTCCCCTTTCACATTTAAAATGGACTATTTCAAAATATACGCAATCCAAAATAGTTTTCCAATATGGTTTCACCTCTTAAATAAATCATTAAACCATTCAAATCTTTTATAAAACAATTCTAAGGAGTATACCCAAGATTTGCACATAAAACCTATTTCAAAACCATCTTGCATTGAAAAAATCACAGAAATACTAATCCAAAACAAAATTTTAATCCCTAGAAAGATTTCATAAACCACTCTCAAGTATTATAAAATCATCTTGAATAATACCACAAAATATGCACATGAAAACACACACATTTTCATAAAACACTTTCAAGAGGCATAACATGGTTTTACACATAAAGCCCATTAAAAACCTTTTTCAAACCAAATGGAACACCAATACCCTACCGAAGAATAATTTTCATCCCAAACAAGATTTTTTAAACCAATTTCACATTTTATAAAATATACTCAAATAATACCCCAAGAGTTACACAAGAAAACACCCAATTTCAAGCTAAAATGAAACTATAAAGTTAAATGCTTAACCAAATCAATCTTAAATAGTTTTGGAACCACAAAAAACATGTTAGGAATATGAAAAATGGGTAAATACAGAAATCCAACTCATCAATAATTTTTTACACATGGAACCACCTACCTTTTGAGTCGAAACCCTCAAATCTTGGGGTGAAACATCAAGTACACCACCACTGCACCACAAGGAAGTTAAGAGAAACCTAAAATCTCAAGATTACACTAAAAAGACATCATGTCAAATCCTAGGTTCAAACCCTAACTTCTATACAATTTGTAACATCAAGAAAGAGGGATGAAACCCTAAGGAAATGGAAGAAAAGGAAGGGAGGAACACTTACTTGAAGGAATCTTGGAGAAATTTCCATAAATCCACCAGTATCTGAATTTTCAAACAGCCAAACATTCAAGGGAGGTTTGAAAAAGTATTAGTAGATCATGTAGGAACTTTAATGGGGGAAATAGTTAGAAATTAAGGAGTTATAAAGGAATCAATTTACCTCTTAAAATCTAGAATACTTGAGAAATCCATAGAAGTTTCACCTAAATTCCTAATGCAAATGATCTCCAAATAGGGGGAGGGAAGCATGGGAGTGCGCCTTGGGTAAGTGGTTGATTATCCAATAAAAAATATATTTAAATTACATTTTAATGGTATTAAATGTTCATTTTTGATCTTATGGGTCTGAATTAGTGCATTTTCATTATGAACATCCATTCTCATCATTTGTGCACTTCATGCCTAATGTACACCAATTTAGGCCCAATGCGTCATCTGATTCTAAGTAATGTAATTATCAATATTTTAATTTTATATTTTTGGAACTATATCTACACTTAAATGTGAACATTTTTCATTCAGGTATCAATGGATGATTCATAAACAATGATGGAGATATTTGGAGATGAATAGAAGCAATTCTAGAGAAGGCATATTGGAAACCAGCCCACTTATGAGACTGTGGGGACCAACATACATGCCCAATGAATACTAAATTTTGTGGGATTATAGATTAAATTTTTAGGGACAAATCACTCTTCAGTAGATAATGCTAATTTGGCCTCTATGGTGGTCATTAAGGCGGCCCAAGTTAGAGATAAAATTCTGAGCCAGATTCTGCGGCCCAGAAAAACATCCCACTAATTTGATCATATCTTTGAATAAAAAACTCCAAATGGGCCCAAATTTTACAGGAGGTTAGAAGACATATGGATATCCATTTTCTTATTCTATGGACCACTCTGATTCGGCCATCTAGAAGGTCTTACAAGCACATATGTTCGGTAAAGGAAAGTCGGCTGCCAACTCGGGTCAAGGGTGGAAAAATCAACTCACCCTTACTTTCCACCCACCTATGTCCTACCACACTTAATTTAGGAGACTTGGACTGTTGGAGGGTCGACCCAAGGGCTCAAAAATTCCTATTTAAGGTAGTGTTGTTGGAGGATTGAGGGATCTTTGGTGCTTGGTTCAATTGTAATGTTATGCTGCGATTTTGTTGTCTCAAATTTGTCTTTCACTTGTAAGTTGTTCAATTCACTTTAGTTTCTTAATAAAAGTTCTTATTCTCCTCTTATTATATTTTTCTAAATATCACTTTCATACCGTTGCCTCAAGGTGTGAATTTATTCATGCCAAATCTTGTGAAATTATTCACACAACGGTGGAGTGATCATTTTATTTTTGTTGTTTTCTTTACTTCTCCATGTCCTCCCTCATGAGTCTACTTTTTGCTTCCATTGAAACCATAGAATCAATGGAGGTCTGACCCACTTATGGGTTGATCCAAGGGGGTAGAAAGGGGCTGTATTGGATATTATTTATCACCCCTTTAATGTATAATCACTTCTTAAATTGAGATTTTTATTTGATGATTTTTAAACTCCATCGTCCTTGTTGAATTTAAGGCCACACACTTCATGTGATAATATGAAACTTTACCTTGAAGTGCTCAAACCTTTGATCATTCAAGTGTATATTTGATTAGTATTAAAGGGTTTAGGAATTGAAATAGTAATTGATGATGTTGTTTTATCTTCTTAAATGAACCCATCTCAAATATAAGAAATTGAAATCTTTGAAAAGAAAATATTTCCAATCCACCCCGAGTGATAACCTAGGATCAACTCATTATTTTAAATTGAATTCACTTAAATTTGTTAAGTATCCTCTAAACTCATCTAAAATCAATCCAAGTTGGCCACTTCATAGCCTAAAAAATTCCATATAATGTGCGTGTCTATAGGTTACTTCTTAGGTCTCTGTGGATTCGACAACCCAATCTAGACTACAAGGACCGTTCTACCTTCATATCTTGGGTAAATTTGAGCGAGAATCAAATTTTGGAGCCATTTCAGGGGACCCAAGTATGTAATATAAACACCCATTCTATTCTCCCCCATTTTTTCTTTTCTCATCCAAATTCTCTTATCTTGTCCCTTTCTCATTTTTTTTCTTTTGGCACATGTCCGCCTACATCCGCGATCAATCAAACCGTCTAGTTAGGGTGGATAGTCCTGGGGTTGGGGAGTCAATTACACCAAGGGAACTCATTCCATTAGATCATAATCTTCCTAATACTCTAGATTCCAAAATTGAGCCAATTTCAATGGAATGTCTTCAAGGAAACCAACTCATAAACCCGGGTGGAAACCAAAATGGAAACCCAAATGAGGCAGCCCCAAACTTGGGGAATGCGATAGATCAAACCATGAATGACTACCTCACACCTTCCTGGACCAATGCCCCCTCACTCATTAGACACAATTCCTTAGGAGATTCCAACTACATCTTTAAACCCCATGTCCTAAACCACCTTCCCACATTCCATGGAATGGAGTCCGAGATGTCATACCTGCACATTAAGGAGTTCAATGACATTGTAGAAACCATGTGTCCCCCACATCAACTAGAATCATCTAAGATGAGGATATTTCCTTTTTATTTAAAGTATCGAGCTAAAAATTGGATAAACAATTTGATACCATCATCCATTAACTCTTGGGACCAACTACAAAGATAATTCTACAAAAAATACTTTCCCCACCATAAAACAATTGCACTTAAAAAGAGTATCCAAAACTTTTTTGAAAAGGAGGGAGAGTCATTATATGAAACATGGGAGAGGTTCAAATACACTCTAAACATGGTTCCACACCATGGATTTTCTATACCTGAACAAGTGAGAATTTTCTATGAAGGGTTGGGTCTAGGGAATAAAAAATTCATTGACATGATGTGTAATGGAACCTTTAAAAACAAAGCCCCAAATGATGCTTACGAGTATCTAGAAAGCCTTTCTGAACAAAACCAAACATGGGGAACTTCACCTTATTCTGAAAAGCCACAAAGAACTACTAGAATTCATACACTTAGAGAAGAGGAAATCCTTAGCGCTAAACTCGCAGCACTCTCTAGGAAGGTTGAAGAGATAGACCTTAGGAAAGTCTATGAAATCTAAACTGTTGACCCTGTTTACACAATTTGTGACAAACATGACCATAAGACAGACAACTTCCCAACCATTCCATACATCAAGGATGTTCTTTTAGGAGGACCCCCAGTGGAAGTAAATGCTTTGAACTTTCAAAAGCATCAATACCAAAACAACTTCAACCCAAGGTATAATGACCACCCAGGCTTCCGCTGGAAAGATAACCAACAACCTATCCAACCACAGGGACAAAATCCTTACCCCCATCAGAACTACCAAACCCATAACCAGTTCCAAACCTAACCTATCCAATACCAACAGCCACCGGTCTATTTTCAACAAACCATCCCACCTCCAAAATATCCCCCTGGTATAAACCAACCTACTCAAGCACCCACCCAAACTGTTCCACAAAGCCTACTAGAACAACTATGAAAAAAAATGGAAAGGATGAACTCAAAAGTCTCTTCCCTTAAACAAGAACTTCAAATCCATGTCGTCAACCTCAACAGTGACTCAATCCTAATCTCATGGAGGTAGTAAGGAAGGAACTTCTAAAATTGTTAAAAGTTGGTATCATATATCCCATAGCTGAGAGTGAGTGGGTGAGCCCAATCCAAGTGGTTCCAAAAAAGGCTATAATCACAGTGATAACCAATGAGGATGGATAGATTCTTCCAATAAGGGTGATTAGTGGATGGAGGGTCTGCATTGACTATAGGAAGTTAAACTCATTCCCCAAGAAAGACCATTTCCCCTTACCATTCATTGACTAAGTCCTTGAGAGAGTGGCAGGTCATGCATTCTACTATTTCTTAGATGGGTACTCAGGGTATAATCAAATTGAGGTCTCCCTAGAGGATCAATGGAAGACTACATTCACATGTCCATTCGGAACCTTTGCTTTCAAACGCAAGCCCTTCGGGTTATGCAATGCCCCTGGAACCTTCCAACGGTAAATGATGGGAATCTTCTCTGACATGGTAAGGGATTTTCTAGAGGTTTTCATGGATGAATTCTCTGTGTTTGGGGATACATTTTAGGGATGTCTGTAGAATGTGGAGAGAGTCTTGTCCAGATGTGAAGAAAAGAATCTTGTCCTAAACTAGGAAAAATGTCATTTCATGGTTAAAGGGGGACTATTCCTTGGCCATCTGGTCTCGAGTAGGGGGATTGAAGTTGATAAAGCAAAGGTTGACATCATTCGTCACCTTCCATCACCAAAAACTGTCAAGGATGTGAAGTCTTTCCTAGGACATGCTGGTTTCTATAGAAGATTCATCAAGGACTTTAGTTCAATCTCCCATCCCCTTTGTGCTCTCCTAGTAAAGGATGATCCATTTGTTTGGACAGAAAGCTGTGAGGGTTCATTCTCAACCCTCAAATCCTCTCTCACTTCTCCTCCCATTATGAAATCTCCAAATTGGAACCTTCCTTTTGAACTTATGTGTGATACCAGTGACTTTACTGTTGGATCTGTGTTAGGACAACGCTGTGATAAAACTTATTATGTCATTTCTTATGCAATCAAATCCTTAAATGATGCCCAAATAAACTACACCACTACTGAAAAGGAGTTACTTTCTATTGTGTTTGCTTTAGAGAAGATTAGGTCCTACCTCTTAGGATCCCCCATCACTGTGTTCACTGACCATTCTCTACTAAAATACCTCTTCCAAAAACAAGATGCCAAGGCTAGACTGATTAGGTGGGTCCTTCTCTTACAAGAATTTGACCTCACAATCAAGGATAAAAATTTCATTGAAAATGTTGTAGCTGATCACCTCTCTAGGATGGAATTCAAAGACAACTCAAATCACCTTTCTGTGTCTTATTCATTTCTTGATGAACACCTATACTCTGTGAGTGACTGCCCTTGCTATGCCGACATAGCCAATTTCTTAGTTACAGGAGTCATTCCAAAATTCTTAGGGACTCAAGCTTGAAGGAAATTCCTTTCTAATGTTAGACACTATGTGTTTGATGATCCATACCTCTATAAGTTCTGCCCTGACCAAGTCATTAGGAGGTGTGTTCCAGAATCTGAACACGAGTCCATCCTTAAATTCTGTCATAGTGAGGCATGTGGAGGTCACTTTTCCTCTAAGAAAACATCTTCTAAGATTATTCAATGTGGTCTCTTCTGTCCCACCCTCTCAAGGGACTCCTACACATTTTTTCAAAGTTTTCCTAGGTGTCAACAAGTAGGGTCCATAACAAAAAGGAATCAAATTCCACTCACTCCTATCTTAGTGGTTGAAATCTTTGACTGTTGGGGAATTGATTTCATGGGTCTCTTCCTAAACTCTCGGGGATACCTCTACATACTCTTAGTTTTTGATTATGTCTCAAAATGGGTTGAGGACATTCCCACTAAGTCCAATGATCATCAAGTTGTGATTCGATTTCTTAAAGAGAACAAATTTTCTCGATTTAGAATTCCTAGGGCTATAATCAGTGATTGAGGAACCCATTTATGCAATCACCCATTCTCTTCACTCATGTCTAAGTATGGCATTTATCATAAAGTTTCCACTGCATACCATCCTCAAACCAATGGTCAAGCTGAGTTAGAAAATAGGGAGATTAAGAAAATTCTTTAAAAAACTGTCAACCCCTCTAGGTAAGATTGCTCTGAGAAACTCTTAGATGCTCTTTGGGCATATCGTACAGCATTCAAAACCATCCTAGTAATGTCCCCATATAGGTTGGTTTATGGAAAACCATGCCATTTACCTGTTGAAATTGAGCATAAGGCCTTTTGGGAAATTAAGAAAATGGATTATGACCTCTCATTGGCTGGAACAAAAAGGAAATTAGATCTCAATGAACTGGAGGAATTAAGTATGGAGGCTTATGAAAATTCAAGGATCAATAAACCTAGAGTTCAAGCCTACCAATATAGGAATATCAAGGTCAAATATTTTGAACCGGGAAAACTTGTGCTCTTGTATAGTTCAAAACTTCATTTACACCCAGGAAAGTTATGGTCTAGATGGTCAGGTCCTTTCATAGTGCATCATGTATACCCCCATGGGGCACTAGAGATTCAAGATCCCACTAGTGGTCTTATTTTCAAGGTCAATGGTCAAAGGTTAAAAAGATTCATTGAATCATTCAATAAACAGGAAATAGATGTTGAGTTAATTGAGACAATCTATGAACTAGGGAAAAATTGATAAATTTAGGATCTATGTCGGGATAACGACGTTAAACAAAGCATTGCACGGGAGGCACCCCGTGGTTTTTATGTTTCTAATCTTTCTGAATCATCTTTATTTTTCAAATAAGATTAATTAATCATTTTTATATTTAAAAATAAAAAAATATACTTTTTACATGTTCTTCTATTATGAGTATGGATGGGTATGAAAGGGGAGCACCATATTCATTCGTGTCACGTGGTGTGATCCTTGAGTAATACCTTACCCAGAAATTTAAAAAGAAGACAATGTATCATCAGTTTATTTTGTTTTATTTTTATTATTTTATAGGTTAAGATAAAAATAATAAAAATAATAATATAATAATAATTAAAAAAGGGGACATGCCATAGGCCGTGGGGAAAACCCTGTCACAACTGGTGAAGCCGCGGGGACTCGAACCCGGGACCGAAGGGAGACAGGGGGGTGCACGCTTACCACTGACCTACGGCTTAATTTGCTTACTTATTATATAATTTTTATATATATACTTATATTTTAATTATATATATATATATATATATATTGTTTTGTTTTGTTTGTTTGTTTTCCTTTTTCTACTAGGGAACTTTGCAAGCGACATGGATATCAAAGGACTAAATTCGCGCGGCAAGAACTTCAAACTTCAACCACCAGGTGACTTCATTCCATTATCCTCATATTTTAATTTCCTTATTTAAGTCCCCCTTTATTCCTCTACCTCATTCTAAATTTTATTTTTACGAAACTAGGGACAGTTTCATTCTAAGTTGGGGGGTGTGGAAACAAAATGTTTGTTTAAAAAAACAATGATAAAAAAAGAAGTAAAATTCCTTTATCATTCATATAATAACATCTTTTCTCACATTAAAACTATATAGAAAATAACTTTTATTTCCTTGACTCTTAATTTAATTCATGATTAAGTTTAAAAGCATTGATTTTGGAAGTTTGGTTGTCCAATGAAAATTTTCATCATTTTTATTTTCATCCATTAAATCAAAATGCCACAATGCACATCCTCTAGACTGTGGGGTACTAATTTGAATTTTTGGGGACCCATAATAAATAGCATAGGCTGGATTTATTTTTATGAATAATGAGTATTCAAATATATATATATATATATATAAATTGTGTGTAGATCAATGGATTGATAAAATGTGAGGCTTTCGGCACTTGGGTATCATGACTCCAGAGTTGTCTAGCCCTGAGTTTTTCAATCTATCTCTATTTATGGTAATATGAATTTGTTTTTGATTAAGTTAACTCAAGACGATGCCCGAGTATGTCGGCTTCACTTGGTGCCCTAAGTCCTTTGAGTCTGGGAGTCATCGGCAAAGTCTTGCTACATGGGTTAATTTGATTAACTGCAATTTCAATTACTATAGCAATATTGCAAAAAAAATCCAAAAAAAAGGAATGAATAATACTCATATTAGGATTAAATGTGATTCCACCTAGCGCTTCCATGATTTCCCCCTTGAATGAAAATGAACCCCCATATCTATTATGATTCACAACACATCATTACACCTAATTGAGTTGGATGAAGTATGATGATGGATTTGATTAAAGGAATGGGCTTGGGATTGGGATTTTCTTTTAAATTTGTCTTGTTTTAAATTATCTTTATAGGTTATAAAGATATATTTGTGTGCAGTTTACATTGTGATCATTGTTTGTTATAATGTGTTTGAAGAAAGGAATTAAAATAAAATCATTGAATTATTTGCTTGGGACTAGCAAATCTCAAGTTGGAGGTGTGATTATCCAATAAAAACATATATTTTAATTACATTTTAATGGTATTAAATGTTCATTTTTGATCTTATGGGCCTGAGTTAGTGCATTCTCATTATGAACATCCATTCTCATCATTTGTGCACTGCATGCCTAATGTACACCAATTTTGGCCCAATGAGTCATCTGATTATAAGGAATGTAATTATAAATATTTTAATTTGATATTTTTGGAACAATATATAAACTTAATTGTGAACATTTTTCATTCAGGGATCAATGGATGATTCATAAACGATGATGGAGACATATGGAGATGAATGGAAGCAATTCTAGAGAAGGCAGATTGGACATCATCCCACTTATGAGACTGTGGGGACCAACATACTGGGCCAATGAATCCAAACTTTTTTGGGATGATAGAATAAATTCTTAGGGACAAATAACTCTTCAGGAGATAATGCTAATTCGGCATCTATGGTGGTCATTAAAGCGGGCCAAGTTAGAGATAAAATTCTAGGCCAGATTCTGCGGCCCAGAAAAACAGCCCACTAATTTGATCATATCTCGGAATCAAAAACTCCAAATGGACCCAAATTTTACAGGAGGTTAGAAGACATCCTGATATCCATTATATTCTTCTATGGCCCACTATGATTCGGCCATCTAGAAGTTTTTACAAGCGCGTCTTTTTGGTGAAGGAAAGTTGGATGCAACCACGGGTCAAGGGTGGAAAAATCAACTCGCCCTTACTTTCCACCCACCTATGTCCTACCACAATTAATTGAGGAGACTTGGACTGTTAGAGGCTCGACCCAAGGGCTCAAAATTCCTATTTAAGGCAGTTTTGTTAGATTATTGAAGGATATTTGGTGCTTGGTTCAATTGTAATGTTATGCTGCGATTTTGTTGTCTCAAATTTTTCTTTCACTTATAAGTTGTTCAATTCACTTTAGTTTCTTAATAAAAGTTTTTCTTATCCTCTTATTCTATTGTTATAAATCTCAATTTGATACCTTTGCCTCAAGGTGTGAATTTATTCACACCAAATCTTGTGAAATTATTCACACAACGGTGGAGTGATCATTTTATTTTTGTTGTTTTATTTACTTCTCCATGTCCTCCCTCATGAGTATACTTTCTGCTTCCATTGAAACCGTAGAATCAATGGAGGGATAACCCACTTATGGATTGATCCAAGGAAGTATAAAGAGGCTGTATTGGATATTATTTATCACCCCACAAATGTATAATCACTTCTTAATTTGAGATTTTTATTTGATGATTTTTAAACTCCATCGTCCTTGTTGAATTTAAGGCCACACACTTCATGTGCTAATATGAACTTTTACCTTGAAGTGCTCAAAACTTTGATCCTTCAAGTGTATAGGTGATTAGTATTAAAGGGTGTAGGCATTGAACCAGTAAGTGATGATGTTGTTTTATCTTCTTAAATGAACTCATCTCAAATATAAGAAATTGAAAACTTTGAAAAGGAAATACGTCTAATCCACCCTGAGCGATAACCTAGGATAAAATCATTCTTTTAAATTGAATTCACTTAAATCTGTTAGATATCCTCTAAACTCATCTAAAATAAATCCAATTTGGCCACTTCATATCCAAAAATAGTCCATAGAATGTGTGTGTCTATAGGTTACTTCTTAGGTCTCTGTGGATTCGACAACCCAAGCTAGACTACAAGGACTGTTCTACCTTCATCTCTTGGGTAAATTTGAGCGAGAATAAAATTTTGGTGCCATTTCTGGGGACCCAAGTAAGTCATCTAAACACCCTTTCTATTCTCCCCCATTTTTTCTTTTCTCATCCAAATTCTCTTATCTTGTCCCTTTCTTTTTTTTCTTTTGGCGCATGTCCGCCTACACCCGCGATCAATCAAACCGTCTAGTTAGGGTGGATAGTCCTGGGGTTGGGGAGTCAAGTACACCAAGGGAACTCATTCCATTAGATCATAATCTTCCTAATACTCTAGAATCCAAAATTGAGCCAATTTAAATGGAAGTTCTTCAAGGATACCAACTCATAAACCCGGGTGGAAACCAAAATGGAAACCCAAATGAGGCAGCCCCAAACTTGGGGAATGTGATGGATCAAACCATGAATGACTACCTCACACCTTCCTGAACCAATTCCCCCTCATGCATTAAACAAAATTCCCTAGGAGATGCCAACTACATCTTTAAACCCCATGTCCTAAACCACCATCCCACATTCCATGGAATGGAGTCCGAGATGCCATACCTGCAAATTAAGGAGTTCAATGACATTGTAGAAACCATGTGTCCCCCACATCAACAAGAATCAGCTAAGATGAGGCTATTTCCTTTTTCTTTAAAGGATCGAGCTAAAAATTTTCTAAAAATTTTGAGACCATCATCCATAAAATCTTGGGACCAACTACAAAGAGAATTCTACAAAAAATACTTTCCCCACCATAAAACAATTGCACTTAAAAAGAGTATCCAAAACTTTTTTGAAAAAGAGGGAGAGTCATTCTATGAAACATGGGAGAGGTTCAAAGACACTCTAAACATGGTTCCACACCATGGATTTTCTATACCTGAACAAGTGATAATTTTATATGAAGGGTTGGTTCCAGGGAATAAACAATTCATTGACATGATGTGTAATGGAACCTTTAAAAACAAATCCCCAAATGATGCTTATGAGTATCTAGAAATCCTTTCTGAACAAAACCAAACATGAGGAACTTCACCTTATTCTAAAAATCCACAAAGAACTATTATAATTCATACACTTAGAGAAGAGGAATGCCTTAGTGTTAAACTTACAGCACTCTCTAGGAAGGTTGAAGAGATAGACCTTAGGAAAGTCTATGAAATCCAAACTGTTGACCCTGTTTGCACAATTTGTGACAAAAATGACCATAAGACAGACAACTGCCCAACCATTACATCCATCAAGGATGTTATTTTAGGAGGACCCCCAGTGGAAGTAAATTATTTGAACTTTCAAATGCCTCAATACCAAAACAACTTCAACCCAAGGTATAATGACCACCCAGGCTTCCGCTGGAAAGATAACCAACAACCTAGCCAACCATAGGGACAAAATCCTTACCCCCATCAGAACTACCAAACCCATAACAAGTTCCAAACCCAACCTATCCAATACCAACAGCCACCGGTCCATTTTAAACAAACCATCCCACCTCCAAAATATCCTCTTGGGATAAACCAACCTACTCAAGCACCCACCCAAACTGTTCCACAAAGCCTACTAGAAAAACTATGCAAACAAATGGAAAGGATGAACTCAGAAGTCTCTTCCCTTAAACAAGAACTTCAAATCCATGTCGTCAACCTCAATGGTGACTCAATCCTAATATCATGGAGGTATTAAGGAGGGAACTTCTGAAATTGTTAAAAGCTGGTATCATATATCCCATAGCTGAGAGTGAGTGGGTGAGCCCAATCCAAGTGGTTCCAAAAAAGGCTGGAATCACAGTGATAACCAATGAGGATGGAGAGATTCTTCCAACAAGGGTGAGTAGTGTATGGAGGGTCTGCATTGACTATAGGAAGTTAAACTCATTCACAAAGAAGGAAAATTTCCCCTTACCATTCATTGACCAAGTCCTTGAGAGAGCGGCAGGTCATGCGTTCTACTGTTTCTTAGATGGGTACTCAGGGTATAGTCAAATTAAGGTCTCCCTAGAGGATCAAGGGAAGACTACATTCACATGTCCATTCGGAACCTTTGCTTTCAAACGCATGCCCTTCGGGTTATGCAATGCCCCTAGAACCGTCCAACGGTTCATGATGGGAATCTTCTCAGACATGGTAAGGCATTTTCTAGAGGTCTTTATGGATGACTTCTCTGTGTTTGGGGATACATTTCAGGGATGTCTGCAGAATGTGGAGAGAGTCTTGTCAAGATGTGAAGAAAAGAATCTTGTCCTAAACTGGGAAAAATTCCACTTCATGGTTAAAGAGGGACTAGTCCTTGGCCATGTGGTCTCGAGTAGGGGGATTGAAGTTGATAAAGCAAAGGTTGACATCATTCTTCACCTTCCATCACCAAAACCTGTCAAGGATGTGAGGTATTTCCTAGGAAATGCTGGTTTCTATAGAAGATTCATTAAGGACTTTAGTTCAATATCATGTTCCCTTTGTCCTCTCCTAGTAAAGGATGCTCCATTTGTTTGGACAGAAAGTTGTGAGCGTTCATTATCAACCCTCAAATCCTCTCTCACTTCTCCTCCCATTATGAAATCTCCAAATTGGAACCTTCCTTTTGAACTTATGTGTGATTCCAGTGACTTTTCTGTTGGATCTGTGTTAGGATAACACTGTGATAAAACTCCTTATGTCATTGCTTATGCAAGAAAATACTTAAATGATGTCCAAATAAACTACACCACTACTGAAAAGGAGTTTCTTGATATTGTGTTTTCTTTAGAGAAGTTTAGGTCCTACCTCTTAGGATCCCCCATCACTGTGTTCACTGACCATTCTACACTAAAATACCTCTTCAAAAAACAAGATTCCAAGGCTAGACTGATTAGGTGGGTCCTTCTCTTACAATAATTTGACCTCACAATCAAGGATAAAAAGGGCGTTGAAAATATTTTAGCTGATCACCTATTTAGGATGTAATTAAAAGACAACTCAAATCACCTTTCTGTGTCTGATTCATTTCCTGATGAACACCTATACTCTGTGAGTGACTGCCATTAGTATGACAACATAGCCAATTTCTTAGTTACAGGAGTCATTCCAAAATTCTTAGGGACTCAAGCTCGAAGGAAATTCCTTTCTATTGTTAGAAACTATGTGTTTGATGATCCATACCTCTATAAGTTCTGCCCTGACCAAGTCATTAGAAGGTGTGTTCCAAAATCTGAACAAGAGTCCATCCTTAAATTTTGTCATAGTGAGGCATGTGGAGGTCACTTTTCCTCTAAGAAAACATCTGCTAAGATTCTTCAATGTGGTCTCTTCTGGCCCACCCTCTCAAGGGACTCCTAAACATTTTGTCAAAGTTGTCCTAGGTGTCAACAAGTAGGGTCCATCATAAAAATGAATAAAATGCCACTCACTACCATCTTAGTGGTTGAAATCTTTGACTGTTGGGGAATTGATTTCATGGGTCCATTCTCAAACTCTCAGGGATACCTATATATACTCTTAGCTGTTGATTATGTCTCAAAATGGGTTGAGGCCATTCCCACTAAGTCCAATTATCATCAAGTTGTGATTCGATTTCTGAAAGAGATCATATTTTCTCGATTTGGAATTCCTAGGGCTATAATCAGTGATCGAGGAACCCATTTCTGCAATCGCCCATTCTCTTCACTCATGTCTAAGTATGGTATTTCTCATAAAGTTTCCACTGCATACCATCCTCAAACCAATGGTCAAGCTGAGTTAGCAAATAGGGAGATTAAGAAAATTATTGAAAAAAATGTCAACCCCTCTAGGAAAGATTGGTCTGAGAAACTCTTGGATGCTCTTTGTGCATATCGTACAGCATTCAAAACCATCCTAGGAATGTCCCCATATAGGTTGGTTTATGGAAAATCATTCCATTTACCTGTTGAAAATGAGCATAAGGCCTTTTGGGCAATTAATAAAATGTATTATGACCTCTCATTGGCCGGAACAAAAAGGAAATTAGATCTCAATGAACTGGAGGAATTAAGGATGGAGGCTTATGAAAATTCAAGGATCAATAAAGCTAGAGTTCAAGCCTACCAATCTAGGAATATCAAGGTCAAATATTTTGAACCGGGAAAACTTGTGCTCTTGTATAGTTCAAAACTTCATTTACACCTGGGAAAGTTAAGGTCTAGATGGTCAGGTCCTTTCATAGTGCATCATGTATACCCCCACGGGGCAGTAGAGATTCAAGATCCCACTAGTGGTAACATTTTCAAGGTCAATGGTCAAAGGTTAAAAACATTCATTGATTCATTAAATAAACAGGAAATAGATGTTGAGTTAATTGAGCCAATCTATGAACCAGGAAAAAATTGATAAATTTAGGATCTATGCCGGGTTAACGACGTTAAACAAAGCTCTGCATGGGAGGCAACCCGTGGTTTTTATGTTTCTAATCTTTATGAATCATCTTTATTTTTCAAATAATATTAATTAATCATTTTTATATTTAAAAATAAAAAAATAGACTTTTGACATGTTCTTCTATTATGAGTATGGATGGGTACGAAAGGGGAGCACCATATTCATCTGTGTCACATGGTGTGATCCTTGAGTAATACCTTACCCTGAAATTTAAAAATAAGACAATGTATCATCAGTTTATTTGGTTTTTTTTTATTATTTTATAGGTTAAGATAAAAATAATAAAAATAATAATAATAATATAATAATTAAAAAAGGGGACACGCCATAGGCCGTGGGGCAAACCCCGTCACAATCGGCGAAGCTGCGGGGACTCAAACCCAGGACCGAAGGGAGACAGGGGCGCGCGCTTAC
The DNA here is from genome assembly GCA_963277665.1 of Viscum album. Classification (NCBI taxonomy): domain Eukaryota; kingdom Viridiplantae; phylum Streptophyta; class Magnoliopsida; order Santalales; family Viscaceae; genus Viscum; species Viscum album. The sequence goes on along the minus strand of OY728133.1, from coordinate 1,402,377,341 downwards.
CACTGACCTACGGCTTAATTTTCTTACTTATTCTATAATTTTTATATATATACTTATATTTTACTTATATATATATATATATATATATTGTTTGTTTTGTTTGTTTTTTTTCCTTTTTCCACTAGGGAACTTTGCAAGCGACATGGATATCAAAGGACTACATTCGAGCGGCAAGAACATCAAACTTCAACCACCAGGTGACTTCATTCCATGATTCTCATATTTTAATTTCCTTATTGAACTCCCCTTTTATTCCTATACACCATTCTAAATTTTATTTTTACGAATCTAGGGACAGTTTCATTCTAAGTTGGGGGTGTGGAAACAAAATTTTTGTTTAAAAAAAACAATGATAAAAAAAAAAGAAGTAAAATTCCTTTATCATTCATATAATAACATCTTTGCTCACATTAAAACTACATATCAAATAACTTTTATTTCCTTGACTCTTAATTTAATTCATGATTAAGTTTAAAAGCATTGATTTTGGAAGTTTGGTTGTCCAATGAAAATTTTCATCATTTTTATTTTCATCCATTAAATCAAAATGCCACAATGCACGTCCTCTAGACTGTGGGGTACTAATTTGAATTTCTGGGGCCCCATAATAAATAGCATAGGCTGGTTTGATTTTTATGAATAATATGAGTATTCAAAAAATATATATATATATATATATATATATATATAATTTTGCGTGTAGAACAATGGATTGATAAAATGCAAGGCTTTCGGCACTTGGGGATCGTGACTCCAGAGTTGTCTAGCCCTAAGTTTTTCAATCTATCTCTATTTATGGTAATATGAATTTGTTTTTGATTAAGTTAACTCGAGACGATGCCCGAGTATGTGGGATTCACTTGGTGCCCTAAGGCCTTTGAGTCTAGGAGTCATCAGCAAAGTCTTGCTACATGGGTTAATTTGATTAACTGCAATTTCAATTACTATAGAAATATTGCAAAAAAAATCCAAAAAAAAAGGAATGAAGAATACTCATATTAGGATTAAATTTGATTCCACCTAGTGCTTCCATGATGTCCCCCTTTAATGAAAATGAACCCCCATATCTATTGTGATTCACAACACATCATTACACCTAATTGAGTTGGATGTAGTATGATGACGGATTTGATCAAAGGAATGGGATTCAGATTGGCATCTTCTTTTAAATTTATCTTGTTTTAAATTATCTTTATAGGTTATAAAGATATATTTGTGTTCAGTTTACATTGTGAGCATTGTTTGTTATAATGTGTTTGAAGAAAGGAATTCAAATAAAATCATTGAATTATTTGCTCGGGACTAGCAAATCTCAAGTTTGGGGGTGTGATTATCCAATAAAAACATATATTTTAATTACATTTTAATGGTATTAAATGTTAATTTTTTATCTTATGGGCCTGAGTTAGTGCATTTTCATTATGAACATTCATTCTCATCATTTGTGCACTTCATGCCTAATGTACACCAATTTAGGCCCAATGAGTCATATGATTCTAAGGAATGTAATTATCAATATTTTAATTTGATATTTTGGTAACTATATATACACTTAAATGTGAACATTTTTCATTCAAGGATCAATGGATGATTCATAAACGATGATGGAGATATTTGGAGATGAATGGAAGCAATTATAGAGAAGGCAGATTGGACACCAGCCCACTTATGAGACTGTGGGGCCCAACATACAGGCCCAATGAATCCCAAATTTTTTTTATAATAGTAAAAATGTTTAGGAACAAATCACTATTCATGAGATAATGCTAATTAGGCATCTATGGTGGTCATTAAGGCAGACCAAGTTAGAGATAAAATTCTGGGCCAGATTCTGCGGCCCAGAAAAACAGTCCACTAATTTAATCATTTCTCGGAATCCACAACTCCAAATGGGCCCAAATTTTACAGTAGGTTATAAGACATCCGGATATCCATTTTTTTCTTCTATGTCCTACTCTGATTCGTCCATCTAGATGGTCTTCCAATCACATCTGTTCGGTGAAGGAAAGCTGGCTGCCACCGCGGGTCAAGGGTGGAAAAATCAACTCACCCTTACTTTCCACCCACCTATGGCCTGCCACAATTAATTGAGGAGACTTGTAATGTTGTAGGATCGACCAAAGGGCTCAAAAATTCCTATTTAAGGCAGTGGTGTTGGAGGATTGAAGGATCTTTGTTGCTTGGTTCAATTGTAATGTTATACTGCGATTTTGTTGTCTCAAATTTGTCTTTCACTTGTAAGTTGTTCAATTCACTTTAGTTTCTTAATAAAAGTTATTCTTCTCCTCTTATTCTGTTGTTATACATCTCACTTTGATACCGTTGCCTCAAGGTGTGAATTTATTCACACCAAATCTTGTGAAATTATTCACACAACGGTGGAGTGATCATTTTATTTTTGTTGTTTTCTTTACTTCTCCATGTCCTCCCTCATGAGTCTACTTTCCGCTTCCATTGAAACCATAGAATCAATGGAGGGATAACCCACTTATGGTTTGATCCAAGGGAGTATAAAGGATCTGGATTTGATGTTATTTATCACCCCATTAATGTATAATCACTTCTTAAATTGATATTTTTATTTGATGATTTTTAAACTCCATCATCCTTGTTGAATTTAAGGCCACACACTTCATGTGCTAATACGAACCTTTACCTTGAGGTGCTCAAAACTTTGATCCTTCAAGTGTATAGGTGATTAGTATTAAAGGGTGTAGGCATTGAAACAGTAAGTGATGATGTTGTTTTATCTTCTTAAATGAACTCATCTCAAATATAAGAAATTGAAATCTTTGAAAAGGAAATACGTCCAATCCACCCCGAGCGATAACCTAGGATCAACTCATTATTTTAAATTGAATTTACTTAAATCTGTTAGATATCCTATAAACTCATCTAAAATCAATCCAATTTGGCCACTTCATAGCCGAAAACAGTCCATAGAATGTGTGTGTCTATAGGTTACTTCTTAGGTCTCTGTGGATTCGACAACCCAAGTTAGACTACAAGGACTGTTCTACCTTCATCTCTTGGGTAAATTTGAGCGAGAATCAGTGGTCTTGGCTGAGAGTTGAAATCACTAAAAAACTTAAAACTTTAATGAGATATTAAATAATTAAAAAATATGTTTAATACAGGAAATGGGCTTTCGAGCTAGCCTAACACCTTAATAAAAAACCCAAATCCATCATTATTATAGTTTCCAATGGATTCCAAATTGATATAGTGATTTTAATATACTAGGGGATGCCATTTGGGAAGTTGAATGGGTGTAAAATGTTGAAAAAATAAGGAGTTATAAAAGTAAAAAAATAATTATTTTTAAATCTGGAAATGGGCTTACTGTTTGGCCCAAATTTCAAAAACCCACCATTTCCACCAAAATGCTTGGTAAACCCCCAAAACAAATCAGGAATGGAAATTAAATGAAAAATTACTTTAAAATAAGTCATGTATGTGACACTTAGGGTTATGCGGCTAACCCTATGAACTTTCCATAAGCATGTATTAATAGGGGAGGATTGGGTCATTGCGCAAAAAGGAAACATTTTAAATAAAATAAATTATTAATTTATTTTATTTCCATTAAAACATCCAAAAACTAACTCTTTCAGTTGACCCATGTAGGTTGAGGTTAGGCCCCACCTAAGGCAAAGTCACTGCTCTGAACGTAACGGTGCACTCAGATTTCTGATTCGGGCACCCATTTAAAAGTTATTCCACTTTTTCAGGAAAATCGCTTGTGTGCGCTATTTAAAGTTTAATTAATTTAAACCTTTGATTTTGGGCACTTTGGGCCTCAGAATCGCATGTCATCGAAAGTTATAATCTTGAAATAATTCTATATAATATTAAAAAAAATACATAGAAAAATCTGATACATTACATTCTCCCCACCTTTGGGCTTTACGTCCCGGAAAGCCAAAACAAAAGGCTACTCAAAAATATGTGGGTACTTGGCATAGATCTGAGTCTCCCACTCCCACATGCTCTTCTGAATATTCTCATGCTTCCAATGAATGCACACTAAGGGAATTGATCACCCATGAAGGATCCTCTCCAGCTGATTCTTGATCTCCACCGAGTACTCAACAAAGGTCTCTCCATCCTTGATGCCCAGCTCGCACGAGTCGATGACGTGTGATGGGTCATGCACATACCTCCTCAGTTGCGACACGTGGAAGACATCATGTACCTAGTACAACTGTGGAGGTAGAGATAGGTGGTACACCACCATACCAACTTTGCGCAGTATCTGAAAAGGTCTGATGAACCTCAAAGATAGCTTGCCGCCTCATCCAAATCTCTATAACCCTCATTGAGGTGAGACCCGAAGGAAGACATAGTCTCCCTCATTGAACTCTAGAGGTCTCCTTCTCTTGTCAACATAGGACTTATACTAGATTTTTGCAGTCTTCATCCGCTCTTGGATGATCTGCACCTTCTCGGTGGTAGCTCGCACCAACTCTGGACCCATGAGTGCTGACTCTTCGGGGTCGGTCCAGCAAAGCGGTGACTGGAAGGGTATCCCATATAACACCTCGAACGGTTCCATACCAATGGTGGAGTGGTATCTATTATTGTATGAAAACTCCACCAATAGTAGGTGGTCCTCCCAACTATGAATAAATTCCAAGATACATGCATGTAACATATCCTCTAGAACCTGAATGGTCCTCTCCATCTGACCATCTTTCTGGGTATGGAATGTTGTGCTCAAGCATAGCTGAGTCCCGAAAGCCTCCTGCAATCCCTTCCACAACTAGGATGTGAAGAGAAAATCACAATATGAGACTATCGTCGAAGGGAATCTATGAAGTCGAACTATCTTCATCATGTAGAGGTATCTCAAGCTCTCCAAAAAACTCTTCTCCCTGATAGATAGGAAGTGGGCCGACTTGGTGAGTCGGTCAATGATCACCCAAATAGAATCATTCCCCTTGTACATCTATGGTAATCCCATAATGAAGTACATCAATATTCCATCCCAATTCCAATCCGGAACTTATAGGGGGTGAGCTAATCCCGCTGGAACCTGGTTCTCATCCTTCACCTACTGGCATATAAGGCATCGTGAAATGAACTCTACTATTGCCTTCTTCATGCCTGACCACTAGAACTGTCATTGGAGATCCTGGTACATTTTCTCCACTCCAGGATGTACCGCTAAAGGGGATGTATGAAACTCCCTCAGGACCTCCTCCCACAACACCACTGGTACAATAGTGCATCCTCTAAAAAGAACTATATGCTCCCCACCTTGTGAATATCCATCAGGGGCATACCCTAAGGATAACTGAGCACGTAAAGCCTCACAGTCGAAATCCCCAAGATGTTCCTCCCTAACTCAATATAAGATTGGAGGGGTGACAACCATCAACTGAAGATAAGATACATTCTCTCTTTCCATGAAAGATAACTGTAATGAGGACAACTATTCCATCACCTCACTCAGTAGTTGTGAGGTCGATCTCCTAATAAGAGTATCTTATGCCTTGTTACCCTTCCTAGGAGTATAGATGATATTGAAATCATAGTCCTGGAGGAACTCTAGACAATGCCTCTATCTCAGATTTCGATCCTTCTGTGAGAATATGTACTTAAGGCTCTTGTGGTCAGATTGGATGATGAACTGCTCACCCATAAGGTAGTGTTGCCACATCTTCAATGTGAAGACTACCGCTGCCAACTCGAGATCATGGGTTTCATAGTTCTGCTCATGTGGCCTAATCTAGCATGAACCATAAGCATTCATTTCCTGTCTCTACATTAGGACACAACCAAGCCCGGTCCCTGATGCGTCACATAAAACTATGTAATTAATTCCCTCCTCCGACAATCTCAAAATTGGGGCGCTAGTCAAACTCTACCACAACTGCTCGAAAGCCTACTGGAACTTCTCCATCCACATGAAGGGTTTCACCTTCTTGGTCAATGCTTTCATCGGTGCTGATATCTGATAGAAATCAGGAATTAATCTCTAGTAATATCCTGCCAACCCAAGGAAGCTTTGCACCTCCGTCACGCTCTGAGGTGGATCCCATTCTAACACTGCTTTTACCATAGCTGGTTCCATAACTACTCTATCTGCTGAGATGACATGTCCCAAAAATTGGACCTCTCGAATCTAGAACTTTCACTTCGAGATCTTCCCATAAAGTTAGTGCTCTCAGGGTAAATCCAGAACCATATGCAGGTATCTTGTGTGCTCCTCCTATGACACTGAGTACACAAGGATGTCATCGATAAAGACCACTACAAACCGGTCTAAGTACGACTGAAAGATCTTGTTCATCAGTCCCATGAACACTGCAGGGGCATTTTTCACACTGAAAGGCATCACCAAGTACTCATAGTGACGGTAGAGGCATATAAAAGTTGTCTTCAGTATATCCTCATCTCGTACTCATAACTGGTGGTAAACTAACTGAAGGTAAACCTTTAAGAACCAATGTGCCCCTCTCAACTAATCAAATAGTTCATCGATCCTTGGTAGTGGATACTTGTTCTTCACCGTCACCTAGTTCAGGCACCGATAATCTACAAAAAACCTCAAACTCTCATCTGCCTTCTTGGAAAACAAAACTGGGGCTGCCCAGGGTGAAACAATGGGTCTCACAAAACCCTTACTCTAAAAATCCTCCAACTGCACCCTCTACTCATGAAGCTCTGCGGGATCCATCCGATATGATGATGAGGAAATTGGTTTTATCTCGGGGTGTAAGTCGATGCAAAAGTCGATATCCCAGTGGGGAGGTAGTCCTGGAACATCTTAGGTAAATATTTCCTCGTACTCCACCACTACTACTGGGAACTGGAAGCTCACAACATCTATTACTCCGAGGGTAAGGCTAGCTAACTCATGAGTGATCGGTTTCACCCTCCTATGAATGAGGCCATAAAGTGATGCCTGGGTCTCCTTTTCACCGATAAAGGAAAACCTTTTCCCATCACTACGGACGCACCACACTCTTCTCCTAAAGAAGTCAATCTGGGCATGGACCAAAGATAACTAATATGTACTGAGAATGACGTCGTAAGGCCTCGATGCTACCACTAAGAGGTTCCAACCAAAACTCTTGCCTCCAAGGGTGAGATCACACTGTCTAAAAAGGTGTATGATCATTGAGTCTCCTCTATTAGGTGTATCCAAGCATAAGGGTTGATTCAACGGCTCTACCGGAATCTCAAGGTTTCGTACAAGACATGTGGTGAGGAAGGAATGACCGGAACCTATGTTTATAAGTATAGTAGCTAAGGTAGAAAAGACAGAGATCATACCTCGGATCATCCCTAGAGTCCATAGGTAGTACGTCTCGACTGCATGCAGTTGTCTCTGCCCCTATCCCCTAGCTCCTGGAGCCTAGTGCGGACCTCCTTGGAGTGGTGGTGGAAGTAGATAGAAGTGTATTCCACCACCTGTAGCTCTCCCTGCTCCTCTATCATGTCCGCTACCTGGAAGGTCTGTCTACTCCACTCTCTACCTCTACCTCGGTGGTCCATCCCCGCCTCCCTGTTAGCAGCTCGATGGGTTGGACAATATCTAGTGAGATTTCCCCTACCATCGCACGAGTATCATCGCCTCTCCCTGGGCTGACTGGATCCAGCCTAAGAGACCTGGACTTCCAAACCCCTATCCTAGATCCTCCTATAATGTCTCCCATGTCTTGATCCCTATGCCTGATGTTGTCTCCCTACTACTGAGGTCACCGCACCTATATACCTGCTGCCAATTGCCGTCAACTGTCTTTGCTCCGCCAAGAAGCTCTCGATCACCAAGGCTCGCTCAAGCACTCCAGCATAAGTTATTATTCATAGAGGCACGACACTAGCAAGGATGTCCCATTGTAGACCTTGCCCGAAGGTCTGAGTTCTGAAGTATTGATCCCTGTCCATATCCATCGAGTACCTAGCAAGGTTGGTGAACCTCGATGAATAGTCATCCACCATCAAACTGCCCTACTGGAGCTGAAGAAGCTCCTAGATACACACTGCTCTCAGCGTAATTGGTGAGAACTACTCCCTAAAGAGTCACTCAAACTCCATCCATGAAAGAGTCTCTTCATCGTGAGTCTGTGTGGTCAAACCCCACCATCATCCTACGGAACCCTAAAGAAGGCTTGCTCCAAGGATCACCATATAGTCCGTCAGTGTCCTCACAAGATGGAAAACTCTGTTCACCGCCTCAAGACAGTCCTCATATGCCTGAAGGTCGGGCTCACCTTAGAACCTAAGGGGTCTTTGTCTCTGGAACTCATGGATCACGCTCAACATGAGTCCCTCATCTGTCGGTACTGCAGGTACCCCGAGCTACTCCACCGGTGGTGGTATAGGAGGTGCACCACCTGGAGGTAATGTCTGGGGAACTAGTCCCAATATTGAAGCCTCATCACTGAGGGGGTTATCCTCGTGATCACACTGCTTAATCCTAGTGGGTATGTGTCACAGAGGCATCTTATAAACACAAGATGTACCATGGTTAATGAGTATATCTGGATAGATGACACAGAGGACATGGAAAAACACAAGCCACTCCTATACTATGCATGTACCATTCTCTTATTTCCCCGCAACTAGTGTTTTCATTATCAAGTCGAAAAGCAGGTTATCAAAGTCTAGGTGTATAGATACGTCGGCTGCCCACGCCAACACTGGAGTCTCTAGCCTCAAAGACAAGATCAAAACACTTAACACTGTTTCCCTAAACTAATCTCATAGACTCTTTGTCCTAAGGTATAACCGACCACCTCTGATACCACTCTTTCATGACTCATCCCAGTGGGGCCCACGCCGCGACTCCCTAAGCCCCCCTCCAATAGGCTAGGGGCTGGTGACTATCACTGAGTAGGCATATTATTAGCATGGGAGGCATCGCCTAAGTACCTTTACATACACACACGTCTTCAATCCCACAAATGCTAAAATGAAAAAACCAATAAGGAACAAAATGCATGCATACAACTAAACCCAACCAAACAGAGTACGATGGAAGGTAAAGTACTGAAAGTAAACTGGGCTAGAATACAAGACCATTAAAAACAAGAGACTGAAAACTGCAAAGTCCAACCTGTAAGAACAAAGAGGTATTGGGACTTCTATTCATAGTTGTAGGAACACCTCAGCCTATAGGGAACTCTGAAATCCCGGTCTTTCCCTTTTCCATCCTGGACTCTGTCAAAAGGCTTCTCATCTGCACAAAACAAAACATGTGCGGGCAAAGCCTGTGTAGGGGTGAGTATAACAATACTTAATAGAGGACCCCGAAAACCACAAAGCTATATACAAAGGAAAAGGTATATTCAAATCTAAACAGTATATGTCTACTGAACATATAATAGGATAACACAATCCAGATATACTCAAAACCCAGACCCACAGTCTAGAGGCAAGTCACACAACCGCACACCCATGCTAGGGATTTATTTTGAAGATTCCATGAAGCACTCGTCCAAAAGAACTCACTCCATGAGTCTGATAGCTCTGATAATGTACGTCCGAAAAGTTCCCTTAGTCAGGAAAATTCATGAGAGATAGATACACTCATTGTAGGAGAACACACTCCTAAGTGGAGAAAGATCATGATACATGGATGGGGATCACTGCCAGGGCCTTGGAGGATACCACGACTCATCGGGATTCTCCTACTAGGTAGAGGATCGGCTCCCTGTAGAAATAGTCACGTCGATACCTAACTCTACCTAGGGTCAATAATGGATAGATGATCTCACTTCGGGCCTCTCAAAGGGATACCTGACACTATCTCAAAAATTCATGTTGAAGGGATCATACTCTTGTAAATCGAAATGATACCTGACCTTTAGGGGAATGAGAAAAAAGGGAAGCAACCCAAATGAGACTTGTCCAAGGAACGGTGGACAAGAGGATCAATACATGTAATAAAAATTACACCGCATGTATAAGGGTCACATGCCATGTTCTCTAACCATAGGTACTGCATGTATACAATGACCTATATCGCAAGGCTTGTCATATAGAAGAAGGTATACACTAAATATAAGATAGTGACACACCGTGTTCCTCTACCCAGGGAGGACTCCGTGTACGCTGGCCATGTTCCCGTACATGGATTCAACCTGTGTGTTGCAACTTGTGCAACTGGTACACAAGGTAACCCATGCAGTAGGCATGGTCTGGACATGTGGTAGATTACACGTCTGTGTACTCCACCCTATGTCCGTGTATCATCCAAGATACATGGTGAGTCCCGCGTAAGGACCCACACATCGTTTTCTTCAGAGAACACATCGTGTCATCGCTTCGTGCATCACAGAACCCTATCCACCACTGAGTCAGTCCCACGTGGTGTGTTCTTTGGGATACACGTTGTGTTCTTCAGAAATTTCCAGAAACGTTGTCCTTCTCCAGTGCGCCTCCTGCGATTCTTTTTTCTTCAATCCACCCATCTGATTGCCATTAAACTCAAGTTTTTAGGTCATATCGATATCATGAAGCTGATTCTATCAGTTTCGGGCCTTTGATCGGCCTCGAAAATACATTATGATTCACCCGCACGAAGAATTATTAAAGAAAAAGAACTCCCAAAATGTGTCGATTCATTTTCCTCTATCGGTGTCTCACCTCTTCGGGGTCATCATGATATTGGATCTTTATTTTGGGATCATTTAATTACAAAATGGATGCACAGGGATATTTTGTTCATAACCCTGCGAAGAACGCGAAGAACGCGAGGTTGAAGGGGAGGAAGAAAAATAATAAACAAAGGAGGAACGCACCTCCGATATCATTCATAATGGAGTTGATCTGCTCTAATTAATAGGTTTAATTGGTGAATCAAAATGACAAACCAAGATCATCATCAATTTCTGAATCAAAATCCCAAAAGAAAAGGAAATTGACGCCCTCCCATAAGAACGCCTGATTCGCGGATCACCATGTTAGTGGGTTGATCCACGTTCGTTGTTTAATCCAATAACGGGGAAGATAAAAATCGAAATAAAAATCCCAACCTCGAGTTGGTCAAAGAATAATCACTGCATCGCGTTCGTTGGTGAGGTTCATTGAATCCGAGATGCGTTGATCGATTGCGTTATTGTCACCCGCCAACGGGTTCTCCTCCAAAGCTCCAATGGCAAATTCTAAATTCACAAGGATATGTAGATAACCCTATGAACTTTCCATAAGAATGTGTAAATGGGGGAGGATTGGGTCGCTGTGAAAAAAGAAAACATTTTAAATAAAATAAATTATTAATTTATTTTATTTCCATTAAAACGTCCAAAAACTAAGTCTTGAAAATGACTCGTGTCGGTTGATGTTAGGCCCCTCCTAAGGCAAAGTCACTGCTCTGAATGCAACGGTGCCCTCATATTTCTGTTCTGGGTACCCATTTAAAAGTTATTCCACTTTTTCAGGAAAACTTCTCATGCGTGTTGTTTAAAGTTTAATTAATTTCAACCATTGATTCTGGTCACTTCGAGCCTCTAAATTGCATGTCGTCGAAAGGTCTAGTCTCGAAATAATTCTATATAATATTAAAAATATAATACACAGAAAAATATGAGACATTACATAACTAACTATATCAGGTGAAAAATAATGAGAATACTTGTATCCTTAATATAGAATAGGAGAATGGTTTATGGAACCAATGTCTTTGTCACGTTAATCAGTAGAGTATAGATAATTTTTCTAGGATGAATGCTATTATAGATATTCCTTCTGATAAAATGTTTCTATATAAAGAAAAATTGAGTAAAAAAATTGTTTCATATGATTCACACTGATGTATATGGTCCAATCATTAATTCTAGAACTTATGTTGAGGAGTATCTCATTTTATTTATTGATGAATACTTTAGGATGGATTTTTATGTGGTTATATGATCAAATAGAAAAGTGTTGTACTGCATCAAAATATTTTAAGGAATATCAGAAAATAAAACATGAAGAATAATGAAAATTCTTTGATCATACAATTAAACTAAATATACATCCATGGAAGTTGAAAATTATCTGTAGAAACATGGAATGAAGCATAATGTTTTTTTATTTATAAATCTTCAACGAAATGAATTAATGGAAAAGATGAACTACATGGTATGTAATATGGCCAATAATTATTGATAGAAAGTGGAATCTATCACAAATTTTGGAAAGAAGTTATGTAAGTGGAAATTCACACTTAGAATTGAGTGTTTCTCAATCCACTAGTTAAAAACTATTTCAAATTATTCATTTATAACTGGTTTTATAATTTATTTTTTATGTAGGTTATTTGATAACTAATGTAAAAAACCACATACATATTTTTTTACATCATTTATATAATAACCAATATAGAAAACTTATTTAAAATATTGGTTATTAATATAAATCAGATTGAAAAAATTATAAAAAATGGTGAAATGTTGGGATAATCATTTTAATTCATTTCAACTAGGAAAACTCTATTGAAATTTTTTCCAAAACCAAACCCTAACCCATTGTTTGATGATTGTTATGACTACCAATCTACTTCCTCCATCATCTTCTGCCATCCTTGGGATCTCTCTATCATTATTAAGCTTCTTATATCACTTTCTAATGTCATTTTTTATCACCCATGTTAGTTTCTATTTTTTTGGTTTTTTTACTTGACTAATTTTTTCCTGGTTCATGTATATGAATTATGTAGTTAATAGAGATTTTTTTATACTCCATTGTTTTCATGTTAGTTATATGATTTTTATGTTATTGATAATTTTATGGGTTTTTCTATTTTTACATTTTTTTCATGTAAGTAATTCCTCGGTTTTCTAGAATTATCTTTTTTGCATCGCCAGCTATTGATTAACATATAAATGATATTATAATTTTAAAAATATAATATATTTATTACTTAAATTAGTTTTTATAATTGTTTTTATCGTTATTTATATTTTTATAAAAAAAATATTATTTCTATCTATAAAAGTAAATTTGAATTTGAATTTCAATATTTAGTAACTTATATTCAATAATTTAAATTTATTATAGGTGATAATAAATCATAGTTGGATTATTTCAGGGTAAACAAGGGATTAATATGAGAAAGATGTTTTATTTTTTGGAATTTTTCAATTAAAGTGTTCCAAAAAAGACATGTTTTTTCAATCAATGCATGAAATGTTTAAATATGAAAAAGTTGAAAAGTAGTAAAATCAATGATCATTTAATTTCCAATGGTTTTAATCAGAGTTAAAATCCTTGGATTTTTCATAGTGAAATTTTGTAAAATTAAAGATCTAATGATGATAAATATTTTCAAGATGGTAATTTTGATCAAATTAAAGAAATGATTTTTAATATTGAAGTAGAATTAATTAAGAAAATTTATACAATCAGAAATCTATATGGTGATGATAAAAATCAATTTTATCCTAGTTGTATGAAATTTATATTTTTATCAATAGTGTTGAGATTTACTAAATTGAAATATAGGAGTGGATTTAGTGAATATAGTTTTCCAAAGTTTCTACAGTTGTTGAATGATATACTTTCCAAAGACAATGATATGATAGATTCATATTATAATGCTAAAAAATATTATGCTCGGTCGTATTGGGGTATAAAAAGATACATGTATGACCTAATGAATTTTTTCTATATTGGAAGGAATATGAATGTATGTTATAGTTTTATAAATATTATACATGATAGTATAAGTTGAAATAAAAATATTTGGTTGGTTTATCTATTATACCAAGCACTAAGACTCCTACTAAGTTAATTTGGTATCTTCCTATAATTCCTTATATAAAATATTTCTTTTAAAAATAAAATAATGTATTAAGTTTAAGATGGCATGCAGATGAGTGAATACCTGATGGAGAATTACATCAGCCAGTAGATTATCCATAATGGAAGAAAATTGATCAATAAGTTTTTATTTTTATAAATGAAGTTAGATATATAAGTCTTGTAATGTAAATATATGAAATGAATTCATATAAAATAATTAGTAAAAACATAGTTACTTAAATATTTTTTTGTAATTTGAAACATATCTTCAAAATTTTATATAAATTGGAAATGTATCATGTTGATTTTAATGATTTATAGAACAAAAAATCCTATAAATGATATGGATGTGTACTTGTCCCCATTAATTGATTATTTAAATATATATTTTTAGGAAGGTATCAGAGTGCATTATTCTTATAAAAATGAATATTTTCAATTGAATAAAATGGTTTATTTCACTATAAATTAATTCCAAACATTTTGAAAAAAATTAGATACAATGTTAAGGGCCATAAATATGATACAATTTGTAAATAAAGGAATTCATATTATTAGTTATAGATTAGGGGAAAATTGATTATGGGTCATTAAATTTTCTGTGTATGGATAACTCATATCAAATATTAATAAGGCATTCAACAAATTATAGAAATTTGGTATTTCTCTAAATCCTTTATTAACTAATCAGTGCTTTTAGAGGGTAAAAAACATTGATGCCACATTTATAAAGACAAAAAAATATGGTAATGAGATAATTATATGTAATAAATGATCAATTTTTTTACCATCCATATTAGATATATCATGAGGTCAAATATAATAATTATGGGATTCATGTTGAGAAAAATATATGTGATAGTTTTATTAGAAAATTTGTAGATATTAAAGTAAATATTATAGTTGGTTTGAATGAAAGGTTGGACTTAGAATCGAAGGTAATATGTTACAAGATATCTCTCACTCTTAAAGTAAGAAAAACATAAATTCCTCTAGTTTTTCATGCATTATATAATAGGTAGAAAAAATAGTTTTTTTTAGTGCCATTATGGTATCAAATTTCCTTAGGTTTAATCTCTATGTGTAAAATAATTTTTGTCACTAAAATCATTGAATTTAATAGGAATGAATCTCATGACTTTCATGTTATTGTGAAAAAAAATCCTACTAGTTTCATTATATATAATACTACCAATACATTTTAGATTGACTATTATCAAGGTGTGTTATTTAATCAATTACATTTGTTACAAAGTGATAGATCTAAATTTGTTGAATAATTTAGAGAGTGATGCAGTCGATATAATGTGTTCTATCTATTTTTATATCATGGTGCATTTAATGGTTCATTTTCAGGATAAATAAATATTTATGGTCTTATATATTTATGTTGGATGTATCCTTTTGAAAGCTATATGAAGATATTAATTGGTTATGTTAGGAATCTATATCGACCCAAAGCCTTAATTATTGAGAAGTATATTTTTGTGGAGGTCATATAGATTTTTATAGACTACTTTTTTATATAGGAGCATGTTAGTTTTCTGATATCTCATCATAAACAAGTCAGTTTTGGGAAAAGGGGATTTGTGTCCTGAAAATAAACTCAATGATTGGTGAAAAATAATGAAGGCACATTTATACATATTGAATTACATGGATGGTTATCATACATATATAAAATCACATACTAATTTGTTAAAAAATTTATCTAAAGAATAAATATATGTGGGTACTAAATGAGTATAAGAAAAAAAAATTATATGGTTTAAAGAGACCATGAATGGTAGATATGATGCATCAGAAACATTGAGATGGTTAGTGGGTGAACTAAGTTTAAATGTGATAGAATGACCTGAATATTATATTGAAAATTATACATTTTATACCAAAGTCAAGGAAAATATAAGTATAGTTCATAATAGTAGTGTATCAATGCTTTCTGAAGAAATACATTTTTTGAGTGAAAAATGCAAAAACTCAGTCTTTGTGTCAAATGAGTATTATGGGGTTGTTAAATAGATATGGGAGATTAACTAAATTAAATTTTGAGCTTCTATGTTTAACTATAAAAAGTTTGTTGGTATCAATAGTTCTAAACATGGTGAAAATGGTATGATTCTAGTAGATTCCAATAGATTGGATTACACAGATGACCCTTTTATCATGGAAACACATGCAAAAAAATATATGATTTTGATCCGTAAAATGTGTGGAGGTATTTCAGTTTACAAGGAAAAAACTATATTGTTATGAAAAAGTAGACTATGATAATGAATTATATGATATTCCTACTTCCATTGAAATATTATATAAGGATATTGATGAACACAACATAGACATGGTTTGTGCCGTGTGGAATGATCATGGAGAAGGAATATGGGGGAAAATACTTTAGTAATCTCAAAAATATAATAGGTATCATATTTTTATTACCTATTCAAATTTATGAATTTTAAAAAATGTGAGACAAATTAATTCTAATTTTTTTATTTATTTAAGTAACATATTTTAAAAAATATGGTAAATTTTTTGCTTAGTTTTAAAAAATTCATTGCATATAAATATTAAATTTTTATGATATTTTTATCATTTTAAATATTTTTTATGTTTTTTCCTTCTATTAATATCATTTCAAGTATCATAAATGTTGGAAGCATTTTTTTATCACTTTAGTTAACTAATCGAATGAATATTATAAAAAAAGTTTTTTTAGTTTAGTTTTGTTTATATCATTTACCAATCATTCGATTTTATATATAGTAGTTGGATTTATATAAACTTTTACTTTCTTTTTATTTTATTCTATATATATCATTTCATGTATCATAAATTTTTTTAGTATCTTTTTTAGCATTGCAGTTAACTACTTTAATGAATATGATAAATAGTGTTTAGTTTAGTTTGGTTTTGTTTTGTTTGTATCATTTTCTAGTTTTTATTCAATTTTATTAGTAACAAATGGATTTATATGATCTTTTAATTAATTTTTATTTTATTTTTTATATAATTTAATGTTTCATAAATGTTTTCATTACTTTTTAGCATTTTTTTAACTACTCTAATGAATATAATAAAAAGTGTGTTTAACTTATTTTAGTTTTGGTTGTATAATTTTTCAATTTTTATTTAATTTTATATGTAATAATGATATTTTTAAAATAATTTACAAATTTTTTATTAATTATATCTATTAGATTATTTTATATGAAACTGTTGAGTCATATTGATCTTTTAAGGAGGAAAACCCACATACTTGTACTAAGGAGATTCCTCATTCCTCGACACATCAGCCTTATACTTCTATAGGTAAAGATAAGGATTCTAGGGTTGGTAAATGTGGTAGAACAAATTTAGTTAAATTATCACTTGATTTTAGTATATACCAACAGAAACCTATTATAACACCATATTATCTTAATATATTATTACCATTAAATAGGTCAATGAGTTTGGTAGCTTTATCAACACGCAGCACCGAACATAAATAAAACTGTGATATATTGAGATAAAATATAATTGATTAAGTATGAACATTAAAACCTAGTAGTTGAATTTGTGAAAATTAATAGGAGTAACAACTTTATTAAATATATTTATAAATAAAATAATTATTATTTTTAGTATGAATGAAATTCAATTAGCTTTCTTAAAATGAAAAATATGATCATTTATTATTTAGGAAATTATTTTTCTAAAATTGAAATTTTATGTAATATATTTCAATAAAAATATAATTAATGATAAAAAAATATATCTTATATTAATAATTTGTTAACAAAAATTTAGATGTTAAATGATTATAAATAAGAATAATAATAGTTAATATTTGAAAATATCATATTCCAATAAAAATAATTTTTCATTATATTTTATGATTTTATTTAAAAATTGAATTTATAAACTATTTAATTTGAAATTAATAATACTTAATTCATTTTTTAATTCCTCATATCAAAATTTACTTAGTATGAATTTTTGACTATTTCTAAAAAGGTTGATTTTTAGTCGAAAAATATGAGATTTATGAAAATTATAATTTCCATGATGTGATAATAACCTAGAAGATTTTAAAGAATTAAAGTAATAAAATATTAAATTAAATAATAAAATTATACACTTTTTAATATTATTTATACATATAAAACCTATGGAAAAAAATTAGAACTAAAGTAAAACATTACTTTGATATATATAAAATTTTCCTTCTCTTTAAATATAGTATTTTTAATGTGAGTGTCGGTTTTAGATTGAATTGGAAGCCTCATACCTTTTATTAAATTAATAATAAATCAATTTATTCCTTTAAAATAAGTAATCATGATAATTTTTTCATATATATTAATTTTAAAGCTTAAAAAATTTATTTTTTGGAAAACTATTTTACACTTTTAAGTGTTTTTATTTTATAATTAACTTTTCATAACTGTATAAATTTTATTTGATAAAATATTTTTCTAAATTGAAATCAGAATATTAAAATTAGGTATTAAGGTCAAATTTAATTTTTTTTCCTTTAAAATTAATTACTGATGTTAAAAATTATTTATCGTGGTAAAATTAAAAAGGGGTAAATTCATTTTAACCTAGTTTAAATGTCCTAAAAAAGTTAAAAAAACATGACTTGAATTGAATTTTTGAGATTTATATTGTCCAATACATGTGTATCCTACAATTTTTTACATTTTAATGCCTTGGTACCATTAAAAATATATTGAATTACTAAAAAAATTAAGGATGTTTCAAAATTTTCCCTTACATTAAATCTATTTGAGTACCAAAAAATAGGTTAATTCCATGAATCTTTACATCACACTATGACATACCCAATAGTTAATGAAACTGATGAAGAAACCATACAACCACACTGTGAAATAATTTTCCATATCAGACTTGTTGTAACCTAGATAGTTCGAATAAATCTGGTGACTTGGATTTCTAAAAATAGTTTAAAAGTTTTAGGGAAAATTATTAGCTTCCCATTTTAATACTACTGAAGGGGATTTATCTGAAGATGATCCAAGGGATTTTTTTGAAGTATAGGAGGTAGGAAGTTGAGACGTAGTTACTTGGTTGAATTTTTAATTCAAAATTCATTAGATAATTGGTAATTGGATATATAAAATAAATTCATGAGAGAGAATATATGAGATTAGGAATAAATAAGAATACTTTAGTAGTATTGGACTTCATTGATATCTATAATTGAATACTGATTTGATATTGGTTATGTTTCCATATAGGATTATGCATTAAAGTAAAGAATTATCTTGCATATCATTCAATATATGGAATTTATGAGCAAAGAATCATAGAGAACACCCATTATTTTTTAGTTTTATACATTTGATTTTATATCACGGTGATTTTGGCCTATGTGTCAACATTACCTTTTTTAACCCTCTTAAAAACTGGTGAGAGTAAGAGAGGAAGATGACATGGATTAGGGATGAGAATTGGTATTGTTCTAAAGTATTTAACCAAAATTAGTGGAGTAGTGATTAATTTGAATATCAACACAATGTTGATATATGTTCTTTGGATATAGCCCAGTGTGGGTGAACCAAGTAAAAATAATTGTGTATTTTCTTATTTATTTTTTCTTGCATTCATTTATTGACTATCTCTTATCATCATGATAGATTTAATGTAACAACCCAAAGTTTCATTAATGGAAATCCCACTTGATCTAATTATATGTCTCTTTATGTAAAATGTTTATATAAAATGTCAACTTCTTTGGTTTTATGTCAAGAATTTTGACCGTTTCTAATATATTCATTGAACAGTGATCACATGATTAGTATAAATATAGGGCTTTAACAAATCCAATTTACTCAGACAAAAGAAGTGATGGCCTCATCCAGAAGAATTGCTCCATACGAAGCCCATTTGTCGAATCTCAAAAAATAGGTGGAATCCTTGTGTTTCTCTCTTGACCAAGCCCAAGATGAGCTTCATCATGTCAAGCTAGAATGGGACCATCTACGGTAAAAGTGGAAGTTAATAGAGATTACCACTCGAGCGATGTTATCCGAGCCACCCCAAGAGTCTGTCACCATCGCACACCTTACCCTTAAGTCTTATGCGACTGTTTTAAGGGGTTATGTAACAAATCTCTAGTACTATGTTCATGTATATTTTTTTTATATAATAATGACTATACCTTCTTGTCATTATTGACACATAGTAAATAGTTTTTTTTTAAGCACAAATAGTATTTTTTTTTAGTTAATATTCAGATAAGAAATCTATTTTGATGAATTAATGGATTTTTGAATTAAATAATATTTTAATAAAATATTATTATTATTATTAAATTAATTTTTATTAAATATAAATGATCTTATATTTTATTAATGCAATTGTAATTTTTATTAAGGTTTGAAAGCCATTTTTGTCAAAACCCGTGAATTTTCGATAAATGTCGGTTTTTATTTTAAAAGTGAAAATTAACATATTTAGAAAATTATTTAGATAAAATAAATGTTATTTCTGGAATCAGGACGTCGAAATTATCCAACGGTGAATTTTTCATAATTTTCTGAGACAGTCAAATTTTTAGGTAAAAATTAAATACCGTTTAAATATATAATGTGTTTTATGACATCATAATGACCCAATAGTGATGTAATAAAATACTATAAGCTTTATGTTTGGCCAATATATGTTTTAACATTAAAATAATGTGATTTTGTCTTTGTTTGACTTATTTTAAAAAGCATTAATGGACCCCTCAAGACTTATTAAACATCTTGTCTTTTTAAATTATTTTCCATGGGAGTGTGACTCACCTCCACATAAGCAACCATATTATTTTAAGAAGTTAGGACTTTGGACTTATAAAATATTTTTTTCCTCTTCCATTTTCCAAAAACCAGGGGCAAAAACCATGAGCTGGTTTGTGGTTTGGATTATTTTAATGTAAGGGGTCCCAAACCTAAATAATAAAGAATTCACTCACCTTTCATATATAAACCCACCCAAGATCCCACTTAATCCTCACTCAAAGCCTTTGGAGTTCGTCCAACCTCTGCCCTACTCTCTCTAGAATCCTCCCAAGGTGACCCAAGCTCCCAAGAAGCCTCTCTCAAGCCTCTCTCAAGCCTTTGGAAGCACACTTCCAAGTAAGGGTTTTTCTTCCTTTCACTTTTTTGTCCAATTTTCTTAATATGTTTATACCCTTTTAATTTCAATTATAAATGTTGGGGTATGGTTTCTCACCTCCACCATACTGCTCTATTATTGTTTGAATGATGGTAGACCCCTTTCTCTCTCATTAAATGCCCCCCATGTACACCCGTTACTATGCCGAAATTCCGAAAGGAACTTCTCTCTCCTCATTTACATTCAATAAATACTTTTGTATCATTAATCTAAATTCCATAACAATTGTTGGGACATGTATCTATATGAACCCCTTACTTTCCATTTCATGTATATATGATGATACACCCCTTTCTCTCTCATCAACCATTTTTATGAATTCTTATATCACGCTGTTACGCTGCCGAAATTGCACCAATTTTCTAAGCCAATGCCATTGTGTAGTGAATACCATGCCCATTTCTCCATAAAGGGTATTCACCTTCATACAAATTTACTTATTAATTATAAAGTTTCATTCCACATTCCTTTGTCGTGGAATAAATGATTATGTTTTATGAATCCATATTTTATGATCTATGTGGAAAACTTAGGCATGAAATGAAATGTTTAAGAAGGGTGTGCCCTTATAGCGCTCCAATGCATTTGGTAAAGTATAGTATCATGATACATCATGTGCAATGAGTGTTGACTCATTCTAATTAGTGTGCAATTAGGGTTTACTCGTGTTTCATGTGCAATGAGGATTTACTCATGCTTCATGTGCAATGGGCCTTGGCTCATGCTAATTCCATGTTAAGTGTTGTTACCACATTTCCACGTTATGATTATCATGCTTTATCATTCCTTTATGTCCATGTTTATCTTGTGATCTATTGATATGCCTATTTTCTGACATGTATTGTACTCCTCATGTATTCCATGTTTATTCCTTTACTGGGATTTATAGCTCACCCTTTTCTTATGCATGTCCTCAGGTTATCCCATGCAATGCTAAGTACGAGGGAATGTAGTGGTCATGTAAAGGAAGTTTTCAATAAAGATGTTGTATTTCATGTTTTAATTTGTTATTTAATGATCCTAATCCCCAAATACACTAGACCTCTCGATCTTCCATGTTTTATCAAGTGAATAGTTTATGTAATAAAACGTGCTTAAGTTTGTAATAAAAGCAGGGTTGTCATAGTTGGTATCAGAGGGACGTTTAGTTATTTTTTGGATTAGGATTAGAAAACCCTAGTAAAGCTTTATATACAAGACTAAGTAAAATAAAAACATCCCTAAGTTTTGGTGATTATTGAGTAAGTCAGTTATCAATCAAATATATCTCTGTCTGGATACGAGAAGGTAGAGGCGGCTCTGGCACAGATGTATCCTAGGGGTAAAACCCGAAAACACCGCTTTGAGCTAGACTCGAACGGGAACTACTGCACAATAGTGGGCCTTGCTGCACTCTTGGTTATGACACTCTCGTGGGATATTCTTTGGTAAATTCACAAGCTTAGTATGAACCCTTATTAAGTGAATAAAATTAAACCCCTAAGAATATATGTTAGAAAGTAGATCACGAAAATCCTAGATTGAAGCCTATAGATTCATAATATTAGGAAATAAAATTTAATTTATAAGTCATCAACTTTTGTATTTGGATTACCCTTTATGTGTTACCCCTAACTTTACTTTTATTCCAGCCAATGGCTGGTAATAGGAGGACTCGGGCTAACAACTGATGTGAAGATCAGTGTGATGACTGTACTAATGAGATGCCCAATCCAATGGGAGCGGGAATCGCAAACTTTGTCATGCTTATCTCTCAGATAAATCAAGATTTAAATAGAAACACAGGTCAAGAGGAATGTTCAACCCCCCTAAGAAATAACAAGTCGCTATAGAGGGCTTCATGAGACAAATGCCTCCTACTTTTAGTGGATCATCCGATCCAACGATCGCTGAACAATAAATCAACTCCATTGAAAAGATATTCTCCATCCTTCAATGTTCTGAACAAGAGAAGGTTCTCCTGGAAGATTATCGTATGGAGGGTGAAGCTGATCAATGGTGGACGTTGATCAAAAATACAAAGCCTGAGGAGGAGATCGAGGCATTGGAATGGAAGGATTTTCGGAAGATGTTTTTCGATAAATATTTTCCACGCACCCTCCGTCTTAAGATGGAAAGGGACTTCCTTTCCCTCAAGAAAAAAGATGAAGAATCTGTTGGAGCATACGAGGAAAACTTCACAAGGCTTGCACGATATGCTTCCAGCTTTGTCATTACCCCTGAATGAAAAGTTGACCGCTTCTTTGGTGGGCTGAAGCCTAGCCTACGGAAATCATTAGAGATCCGTGACTTCGACAGCTATGAGTAAATTGTCCGATGTGCCCTCAAGGTTGAAATGGAGATTGGGGAATCATAGGGATATCATGGGGACAAGAATCGTAAGGTGGACTTCAATGCTGGTGGTCCGATGGATAAATCCAATGGTGCTAAGAAGATCTATCACCCCACTTGCCAAAAGTGCGGAAAGAATCACCCTAGAAATTACCTCAAGGGGACGAGGAAATGTTTTAGGTGTGGAAGATAAGGGCACCTAGTTGTTAACTATCGGCAAGAAAGACCTGCAGCTGCGACAGAGGAGAGGAACACTCCGTTCGAACCACAACGCGTTGTTCATTGCTAAAACTGCAAAGAACCGGGGCATTTTTCAAATTAATGCCCTAATCCAAGGGTTTTCAGAGGCAACCAATAACCTCCAAGCCAGCAAGGAAGAGATTTTTCCATCACTTCTGCCAAATTGAACCCCGAAAATGAAGTGGTGACAGGTATGCTAGTTATTAATTCAAGAATAGTGAACGTAATTTTTGATTCAGGTTCTATGTATTCTTTTATATCTCGAAATTTTAGTAGAACAATCCCAGTACCACTACAAATCATGGAAGTGAAGATGTCGGTGAGTACGGAAAATGGATAAATCATTGCATCCCATTAATATAAGTCCTACCCTATTATAATCTTTGGATTTAATTTCCCGGAGAACCTCTTCATACTCCCTCTAGTGGAATTTTATGCAATTCTTGGCATGTATTAGCTTTCCTTATATATAGCCAACATAAATTTTCGGGAAAGGGAAATCACACTCCATATAGAGAATCGACCCCTGATTCTTTACAAGTGTTAGGAGGAAGATGAATCTCCTTTATCTCCATCATCTCAAGCATGGATATTATTTCCCTATGAGCACGCGTATCTGGCTCAGATGATTGAGTCCAAAGAATAAACCATCCTTGAAGAAATGCATATTGTGAGTGAATTCGCTGAAGTGTTTCCCGAGGAACTGTCTGGTCTTCCTCCTAGAAGAGATGTTGAATTATCAATAGAACTTATACCAGGGGCTCTACCAATATCCAAGACTCCATATAGAATGGCTATCGTGGAGATTTAAGATCTAAAGAAACAACTACAGGAGAATCTGGATAAAGGGTTTATACACCCAAGTGCTTCACCATGGGGTGCACCAGTCCTCTTCGTCAAGAAGAAGGATGGGTTAATGCGCCTTTGCATCGATTATCATGAACTCAACAAAATCACGATAAAGAAAAAGTATCCTCTCCCACGAATTGATTACTTGTTCGATTAGCTGCGTGGAGCACAATACTTCTCCAAGGTGGACTTGCGGTCGGGATATTATCAAGTAAGGGTGAAGAAGGAAGATATCCCCAAGACAGTTTTTCGCACAAGATATGAGCACTATGAATTCATAGTAATGCCTTTTGGACTCACTAATGCTCCATAAATATTCATGTACTTGATGAATAGAGTCTTTAGAGATTACCTCGACAAATTTGTGGTAGTCTTTATAGATTATATTCTAATATACTCTAAAACCAAGGAGGAGCATGAGGAGCATTTAAGAACTATACTAGAGACATTGTGCAAGGAGAAGCTCTATGAAAAGTATAGAAAGTGTGAGTTCTGGTTGAAGGAGGTTTCATTCTTGGGCCATATCATCACAAGAAATGGGATATCTGTGGATGCCCCCAAAACAGATGCAATTGAGGGATGGATGAGGCCAACATCAGTAATGGATATCTGTAGCTTCTTGGGGTTAGCTAGATATTATCGATGATTTGTGAGAAATTTCTCATGATTTTCCAACCCTCTTACCAAGCTAACTCGAAAGGGAGTAAAGTTTTCTTAGAGTGATGAATGCGAAGAAATCTTAAAGGAGTTGAAAAGGAGGCTTATCACTGCGCCCGTGCTCACTTTACCCACAAGTGGGGAACCTTTTGTGGTATTCAGTGATACTTTGAAGAAGGTATTAGGCTGTGTGCTGATGCAGAATGATAAAGTGATATCCCATGCCACAAGGCAGTTGAAAATCCATGAGAAAAACTATCCAACTCATGATCTGGAGTTGGCGGTGGTGATCTTTGCCTTGAAAATCTGGAGGCATTATCTCTATGGGGAGAAATTTGAGATATATACTGACCATAAGAGTCTTAAATATATATTCACAAAGAAATTCCTTAATATGCGCCAGAGAATATGGATAGAGCTCATCAAGGATTATGACTCTTCAATACATTACCACCCTTGGAAAGCGAACAAGGTGGAAGATGCCCTAAGTAGAAAGGACCCAGCGATTCTATAAATGATGAGAATTGAGAAGGATCCAATCTTCTCAGACTTGATAAAGATGGACATGGGAATCATAAAGAAGGAAACATCATCAATCCTTTTACAAATTATTTCTCAACTGCCTCTTTTGGAAAGGTTAAAGGATTCTCAA
Source organism: Viscum album (assembly GCA_963277665.1). Taxonomy (NCBI): domain Eukaryota; kingdom Viridiplantae; phylum Streptophyta; class Magnoliopsida; order Santalales; family Viscaceae; genus Viscum; species Viscum album. Next base: position 1,402,351,705 of record OY728133.1, on the reverse strand, counting down.
AAGGATGATGTGGGAATTCAGGAAAAATTAAAAGGTATCGAAAAAGTTAAATCCTTGGAGTTTAATATTAATAAAGAAGGAATTGTGTGATTTTCCATCAAGTCCGGAGCTGAAGAAGGAACTTTTGGATGATGCACATAGTTCAAATTTCTCTATTCACCCAGGGAGCACAAAGATGTATCGAGATCTCCAAGAAAACTTTTGGTGGGATAATATGAAGAAGGAGATCATTGTAAATACATCAAAGTGCCTGGTGTTCCAGAAAGTGAAGGCAGAGAGGCATAAGTCTAAGTGGATGATGCCACCATTTCCCATACTAGAATGGAAATGGGAGAACATCACCATGGACTTTGTCACTGGACTTCCGAGGACATCCAAAGGCAACAATGCAATCTAGGTTGTGGTGGATCATCTTACAAAGACTACACACTTCATTGCTATTCGGGAGGATTTATCATTGGATCAACTGGCATGGATATATATCAGGGAAGTGGTAAGGCTGCATGGAGTACCACTATCTATTGTGTCTGACCGAGATCCAAGATTCACCTCTAAGTTTTGGAAGATTCTTCAACATGCTCTGGATACTGAACTGAACTTCAGTACATCCTATCATCCTCAAATTGATGGTCAATCTGAGCGGACTATCCAAACACTTGAGGAGATGTTGAGAGCGTGCTCAATGGACTTTAAAGAAGGATGGGATCAACATCTTCCTCTAGTTGAGTTCTCTTATAATAATAGTTTCCACTCGATCATCCAAATGGAACCATATGAAGCCCTTTATGGGAAAAAGTGCAGAACACTGGTGTGTTGGGATGAGGTTGGTGAACGTAAGATGCTTGGACCAGAAATGGTCGAGGAAATGGTGAAGAAGGTGAAAACCATTCAGCAGCATATCAAGGCAGCTCAGAGTCGACAGAAGAGTTATGCATATAATCGTCGACAAGACCTTGAGTTTAAATTTAGAGACATGGTTTTTCTACGCATATCTCCATGGAAGAATATTATGAGGTTTGGAAAGAAAGGGAAGTTAAGTCCAAGGTACATCGGCCCCTTCGAGATTCTTGATCGTGTCGGGGTTGTGGCCTATCAACTAGAACTTCCACCTACCATGGCCAAAGTACATGATGTCTTTCATGTATCCCTCTTAAGGCAGTACATACTGGAACCTTCACATATACTCTCTTCTGAGGTGGTACAGTTGGAGGATGATCTTTCTTATGAGGAGAAACCAGTGAAGATCTTAGATCGTAGAGAAAATGTTCTATGAAATAAGACAATGCCCCTCGTCAAGGTGTTGTGTAAAAAGCACAAGTTTGAAGAAGCGACTTGGGAATCAGAGGAAATGATGAAGCTGAGTTACACACATCTGTTTTAGTGTGGGAAAATTAAATTTTGAGGGCGAAATTTCTGAAGGGGGGAATATTGTAACAACCCAAAGTTTCATTAATGGAAATCCCACATGATCTAATTAAATGTCTCTTTATGTAAAATGTTTATATAAAATGTCAACTTCTTTGGTTTTATGTTAAGAATTTTGACCGTTGATAATATAGTCGTTGAAAAGTGATCACATGATTAGTATAAATATAGGGCTTTAACAAATCTAATTTACTCGGACAAAATAAGTGATACCCTCATCCAGTAGAATTGCTCCATATGAAGCCCATTTGTTGGAGCTCGGAAAAGAGGTGGAGTCCTTGGGTTTCAATCTTGACCAATCCCAAGCTGAGATTCATCATTTCAAGGTTGAACGGGACCGTCTACGGGAAAAGTGGAAGTTGATAGAGATTACCACTCGAGCGATGTTATCCGAGCCACCCCAAGAGTCTTTCACCATCGTGCACCTTACCCTTAGGTCTTATGCGGCTGTTTTAAGGGGTTATGTAAAAAATCGCTAGTACTATGTTCATATATATTATTTTTTGTATATAATAATGAATATACCTTTTTTTCATTATGGATACTTTGTAAATAGTTTTTTTAAGCACAAATAGTTTTTTTAGTTAATATTCAGATAAGAAATCTATTTTGATGAATTAATGGATTTTTGAAATAAATAATATTTTAATAAAATATTATTAATATTATTAAATTAATTTTTATTAAATATAAATGATCTTATAATTTTATGAATGTAATTGTAATTTTTATTAAGGTTTGAAAGCTGTTTTTGTCAAAACCTGTGAATTTTCGATAAATGTCGGTTTTTATTTTAAAAGTAAAAATTAAAATATTTAGAAAATTATTTAGATAAAATAAATGTTAAATATGGAATCAGGACGTCGAAATTATCCAACGGTGAATTTTTCATAATTTTCTGAGACAGTCAAATTTTTGGGTAAAAATTAAATACCGTTTAAATATATAATGTGTTTTATGACATCATAATGACCCAATAGTGATGTAATAAAATACTATAAGCTTTATTTTAGGCCAATATATGTTATACCATTAAAATAATGTGATTTTGGGTTTGTTTGAATTATTTTATAAAGCATTAATGGACCCCTCAAGACTTATTAAACATCTTGTATTTTTAAATTATTTTCCATGGGAGAGTGACTCACCTCCACATAAGAATCCCCAATATTTTAAGAAGTTCAGACTTTTTCCTTATAAAATATTGTTTTCCTATTCCCTTTTCCAAAAACCACGGTCAAAAACCATGATCTGATTTGTGGTTTGAATTAGTTTAATGTAAGGGGTCCCAAACCTAAATAATAAAGAATTCACTCATCTTTCGTATATAAACCCACCCAAGCTCCCACTTCCTCCTCACTCAAAGCCTTTGGAGTTCATCCAAACTCTGTCATACTCTCTCTAGAATCCTCCCAAGGTGCCCCAAGCTCCCAAGAAGCCTCTCTCAAGCCTTTCTCAAGCCTTTGGATGCACACTTCCAAGTAAGGGTATTTCTTCCTTTCACTTTTTTGTCCAATTTTCTTAATATTGTTATGCCATTTTAATTTCAATTATAAATGTTATGGTATGGTTTCTCACCTCCACCATACTACCCTCTTATTGTTTGAATTATGGGAGATCCCTTTCTCTCTCATTAAATGACTCCCATGTACACCTGTTACTTTGCCGAAATTCTGAAAGGAACTTCTCTCTCCTCATTTACATTCAAGAAATACTTTTTTATCATGAATCTAAATTCCATTACAATTGTTGGGACATGTATCTATATGACCCCCTTACTGTCCATTTCATGTAGATATGATGAGACACCCCTTTCTCTCTTGTCAACCATTTTTATGAATTCTTATATCACGTCGTTACGCTGCCAAAATTGCACCAATTTTCTAAGCCAATGCCATTGTGTAGTGAATACCATGCCTGTAAAGACCTGTAAAATTCAAGGGAAATTTTTTCTTAATTTTCTTTGGGATTTTACAAGAAAGCGGTTTCTGATAGCACTTGATTCCGAGGCCCGGTGTGCCCGGAATTTCTATCTAAATTTTAGCTCGGGTACGTTCAGTGAACGAACGAGCGGGTTTTCTAACTTTTGAACTGGTGATCGGAATCCAATTCCAAGGGCACCGATGGATTTTCAGCATCGGTAATTTCTTAGGAACACCTTTTTCGGAGTTTCATTTACACGAGAGAAGTTTTTAAAAAAATTTGGAAGGTAAAATAAAATTGAGCATCAATTTTATTTTTCACTAAGTGGTTTAAGGCTTTGGGTGGAAGTTGGGGGAAACCACCCAACTTCCCATGGGAGGTTATGAGGGTGGTGGGGCCCACACGAACCCCACCCATTCATCTTACCTAACCTTCCATAACCCTTCATTTAATTTGACAACTTGAGTTAATTAATTGAGTGGATTAATTCAACTTTTGAATTTCAAACTTAAGTTATGTTAATAAAATAAGTGAGGTACTTATTTTATTTTGGTTGGGGACTTGTTGCTTGAGAGGTTTGGGAGAAAAGCTAAGGGAGGCTTGAAGATCTTCATCTTCTTCATCGAAGAACATGAAGAACACACCGATCTCCGACGAAGAACGTCGAATCCTATGAGATCGACTACGTGACGTCGTGTACCACGACGCCAACGACGCCTTCTTCCGCGACGATTCTCCTTTCGCGACGCCTCCTTCCGCGACGGTTATTTCCGCGACGAACCTCCGTTCAAGCTACACTCGAGGTAGGGAATTATTTTATTGTTGATGATATTCGTGTTTTCATCCGTCATAATTCCTCATACTTTTGGACCACCGGTTACTAGTTAACGGGAGGGGGCCGGACCGCACAAACATGGCCGACCCTCCTCCCCTTTTATCTTGTCTTCCTTGTGGTGGAATGGAACGAGGATGGCGCGGTGTCGTCGCACTACGCGGGGTCATGCGGAAAGGTATGATTGGCGCCATCGCGCCGCGCCTTTGAATCGAACAAGAACGTGGCGCCGTCGCGCCGCGCCGGAGAACCCCAAAAAACACCGCGGTCAGAGCGGAGCCGCGGCGGAGGGGCGCGACGCCGTCGCGCCGCGCCGGACGGTCCAAGGTCGTGGCAGAGCAGGGGAACCGGCGGCCGGTTCTGGGCCGCCGACGTCGGAGCAGGGGGACCGGCCCTTGCCAATCCCGAGTCGGAAGAAGTCAGCCGTCCGGACAGTGGAAGAGCCGGGAGTTCGAAACCCCCGACTGGCCGGACGTGAGCATCCCCCATTATGGGGTCACGGTTACAACAAGCGGGGGTAAGCCCCCCCTCCCCCCCCCCCCCCCCCCCGCATCCCGAACGGTTCGGCCGTTCGTACGAGCCCCCTGGCCAGCGCGTCGGACCGCCAGCGCGCCGGGCCGCCGAGCCGGGCCACGCCCAAGTGGTCCGGACCCGGGTCGGGTCGACCCGGTTCGGGCCGGCTCAGGGGGTCTCGGGCTGGGTCGGCCCGGGCCCGAAACCCCCACTTCCGGACCTCTTTCGGTCTTTTGCCCATATCTTGGGCTGCAGACCTCCGATCAATTCACCGTCAGCGGCGATGCGATCCTTGGAATGCAACATTCGTTTCAGTATATTACACTCAAGGTTTAGAAGTACTTTGGATTTGGCCGGGTTGGTTCATACACGAAACCAACCGGGCCCTCGGAGCGGAAACGCCTATAACTTGAGCTCCGAACGTCCGATTGACGTGTCGTCGACTTTGTTGGATTCCTCTAAGTGAGACGGACCTTTTGGCTTACTCCGCTTGAGGTTTGGATGTAGTTGTAGTACAGCTCGGTTGGGTTTGACTTAAAAACCAACCAGGCCCCTAGGACGAAAAAGCCAATAACTCTCAGACCGGGCGTCTGATTAACGCGCCGTCTGTGACGTTGAGTTCCTGTTGACGATACGGAACTTTTGGATACATCAAATCCGGACTATGTGTCAGTTGATGTATCAGCCCTTCGACTCGTGGAGCGGACCCTTCCGAACGAGCTTGTTGTATGCGAGAATACTAAAGCTGGCTGCGACTGCGACGACGATGACTACTATACAGAAATCCTTCATGGATTCGACGGCGATGACTACAGCACTCAGCGATCCTACGTGGATCAATGCTACCGATCATGTGTTGGTCAGATCCTGTGTGGGTCAGCGCTCAGCGGTCCTATGTGGGCCAGCGCCTACAGATCTTGTGTGGGTCCGATCATGTGTGGGTCATTACGGGGGTTAGTTACCTATCGATCCTTTGTGGGTCATTTTGGGGGTTAGTTACATATCGATCCTTTGTGGGTCATTATGGGGGTTAGTACCTATTGATCCTCTGTGGGTCCGACGGCTTAGATGAATCAGTGACTACATCTGATCATCTCTATTGTCTTAAGAAGAAGTATACCTGTGTGAGCTGAATCTTGACTTGCTTTCCTATGTGGATTGTGTTGTGCTATCCTATGTGGATGTGATCGAACTTGGTCTCGGATGTTGGAGCCGAACTGGAATTGGTGACTTAGGTATATGTATGGGCATATACTTAAGCAGTGTCGGATATTACTTTGTGATTATATCTTTCCTTTGTGGATTATCCTTTGTGGATTCTGGGAGACCTTCGGGGGTCTCGGGGTCCCTACTGGATAGCTTATACTCACCCCTGCATGGGCTATGCCCGCACTATGTTGTGTTGGTTGTAGACGATGGACAGCACTGATCGTGGTTAAGGCTTGCGGAGCAGGACGGTACCTGGAGGTGGACCACTGGGCGGGACGTACTCGGAGCGGACGGCTGGACCTGAGGAGCTGTGGAGGCTATCTGTACCCACCCTTCAGGTGGGACTACCAGTGGACGGCTTGAGGCTGCGGTTTTACTTTTCAGTTGATGTACTCCCATTTTCAGTTGTACTTTACTTTCAATTTGGGTTTGTATTCTGGCCCACTTACTTTACTGCACTTTCTATTGTACCCAGTTTTTACTTAGTGTTTACTTCTACTTTCTTGCTCTGTGGTGTTTGTTTACTTTACAAAGGCAATACCTTCCCTTTTTACCAGGAATTACGCCTTGGTGCTAGTCGCCAGCCCCTGGCTTATGGAAGGCGGGCTTGGGGTAGTCATGGCACGGGCCCCGAGGACAGGTCGTGACAAATTGGTATTAAAGGAGTTCGATTCTACCACAGAACTCAGGACTCTGATATTTTTCTATGTGAAGCAATAGTGTTAAGAGTATTGAGTGTAGATATCAGTCCAGGGAGTCCAGTGTTGGTGCGGCGGCCGATGTATCCATACACCAGGACCCTGACTTCTGATTTCCGACTTAATACACGAAAACATTGATTGCATGTGTGTTTCAAGTTTTCTTTGTGATTACTTTGTGTCAGCTCACCAGGTATACTGTTCTGACCGTGGCACACCAGTCTCTTTTCAGGATGGCCCCACGATGGCAGCCAGCTAGGGTTCTGAGATTTGTGCGTGACGACAGCCCACCGAGCAATGAGGCCTCGGTACAGGGCCCTTTGACAGTAGAGGCACCGGCGGTACCTCTACCCGCCGAGCCACCGATGCTACCAGCCCCAGCCGCTGACGATGCACGTCACCTTAGTGCACTGCACAAGTTTCAGCGTCAGCAACCGCCCCGGTTCCACGGGGATACGGACCCTCGGGTAGCCGAGGATTGGCTGGAGGTAGTTGTACGTGTTTTCAGGTTAGTGAGGACACCAGTGGACCTCATGGTGATCCTCGCAGCGAGCCTACTGCACGCGGCAGCAGGCAGATGGTGGAGCTTGATGCTCCAGGTGCATGACGAGGCATCTCTCCTCTAGACGGACTTTGAGAGCCTCTTCCGCTCAGAGTTTGTCCCAGCCACCCTCCGTGTGGTGCGCATCCAGGAGCTTCTACAACTGCGGCAGGGCAGCTTGACGGTCGCCCAGTACTCGGTGAGATTTACCGATCTCTCGTGTTACTCGACAGATATGGTACAGGACCCATTCTTCTGGGCCCGGACCTTTGAGCAGGGATTGAGGCATGAGATCAGGGCATCGCTAATCTCCCTCAATATTCCGACACAGGCAGGGGTACTGGAGCGAGCCCTTCTGATAGAGAGCTTCCTTGCTGAGCCTACATCAGCGACGATACCTACCGTAGGGCGTCACATAGCAGAGTCTTCTGCAGCTGGCAGTCGACGGATGACTCGTGGGTCCAGGCAGACCAGACCCTCAGGAAGATGACCTCAGGACACTGGCTCAGCAGTGCAGGGCACACAGCGCGGATCCAGTCTTTTGAGAGGCAGACAGTGCTACGCATGTGGCGGGCAAGGCCACATGGCTCGTGACTGCCCGACCCGCCATGCAGAGGAGAAGCATACGGTTGAGGGACCACCCAGGCAGAGGCAGAGGGTCGACCGTGGCGGTCCGCAGGGAGTAGGCGGACAAGGTAGAGAATCTGGCCGAGTAGCAGGTGGTGGGCGACGCTTTGAGGCTCTACCACCACCACCACCAGGAGGTCCACCCCGACCACAGGGAGTTGGCGGGCAGAGACAGGCACATCTTCAGGCAGCGAAGGCCTACGACCACGGTGCGCCCGATATGATTCGAGGTACTATCTGTGTCTATTCCACCCTTTCTATAGTTTTTATAGACATAGGAGCGAGTCATTCTTTCATAGCCTCTGCCCTTGTTCGAAACTAGGAGATTCCGACGGAGCTGTTGGCTCGATCCTTACGGCTAGAGACTCCTACAGGAGCAGACTCGACGATTACGCACTGGTGCCGACAGTGTGAGCTTACTCTAGGAGGCAAGAGCTTAGGCTGGGATCTTCTTGTAGTGGCGTCGAGGCCTTACGACGTCATCTTGGGCATGGATTGGTTATCTTCAGTTCTTGCTCAGATTGATTGTATTAGGCACAAGGTGCGGTGTGTATGCACTGACGGGAGCAGGTTCACCTTCACCGGCGAGAAGGGAGCCTTCGCAGCACAGATAGACTCTCGCAGAGGAGAGGACAGCCCATCACTCATCTGTTGGCTAGCCTCATCCTAGGAGCATTTGACGTGCGGAGTCCTGGTTTTCCTGCAGTGGTGGATCAGTATGCGGACGTTTTCCCTGACGACGTTCCAGGACTACCTCCTCGTAGAGAGGTAGACTTTTATATTGACTTATACCCTGGGACAGCCCTGATATCCACTCCAGCATATCGGATGGCCCCCGCTGATCTTCAAGAGCTACGGGTACAGTTGGAGGACTTGCAGGGCAAGGGATTCATCCGACCCAATGTTTCACCCTGGGCTTCCTCGATATTGTTCGCCAAGAAGGCGGACGGGAGCTTGCGACTTTGTGTCGAATATCGTCGCCTAAACCAGGTGACCGTGAGAAACAATTATCTGCTACCGAGGATTTATGACCTCTTCGATCAGCTCAAGGGAGCATGGTGGTTCTCAAAGATAGACCTCAGGTCAGGCTATCATCAGCTCAGAGTTCGGGACGAGGACGTGCAGAAGACGGCCTTCAGATGTCGGTATGGCCACTATGAGTTCTTGGTTATTCCATTCGGTGTAACCAATGCTCCAGAAGTGTTCATGGCCCTCATGAACATGATCTTTCAGCCATACCTCGATCGATTTGTTGTGGTCTTCATCGATGACATTTTGATATACTCGACCACTGAGGAGGAGCACGCCTACCACTTGTGGGTTGTACTAGACACACTCTGAGAGCACCAGCTTTATGGAAATATCTCGAAGTGTTAGTTATGGATACGTGAGGTCCACTTTTTGGGACACGTCATCTCTGAGTAAAGAGTTGCGGTGGATCCTGTGAAGATCGAGGCAGTGCTAGCTTGGGAGCCACCCAGGAGCGTGACGGAGGTGCGAAGTTTCTTGGGACTAGCTGGATACTACCGGAGATTTGTGCCAGACTTCTCCAGAGTTGCGGCACCACTCTCAGCCTTGACGAAGAAGGGGAAACCCTTTGTGTAGTTAGACAGATGTCAGAAGAGCTTCTAGGAGCTGAGACAGAGATTGACCAGTGCACCTATCTTAAGGCTACCGGAGGAGGGAGTTGAGTACGTAGTTTACTGCGATGCATCAGGGACCGGACTCGGATGTGTCCTGATGCAGGAGCGAGCAGTGATCACCTAAGGATCATGTTAGTTGAGGCAGCATGATCAGAAATACGCTACCCATTACCTAGATTTAGCAGTAGTGGTCTTCGCTCTGAATATGTGGCGACACTATTTGATGTTCGATCACTTTACAGTCTATTCTGGCCACCAGATTCTCAGGTATATCTTCTCGCAGAAGGACCTGAACCTGAGATAGCGTCGATGGCTCGAGTTCATCCAGGACTATGACTTTGAGATAGTCTATACTCCTAGAAAGGGGAATGTAGTAGCTGATGCACTCAGTAGGAGGACAGGCATTTAGCTACTTGGGGAGGCGACAGAGCAGCTAGCTGCTTTGTAGATATCCTTCGTGGATAGAGATGGAGCGGCCTTTATTCAGTCACTCACAGTCACTCCTCCACTACTACAGTGGGTCAGAGAGGCACAGCGTGGGGATGTCGACTGTGAGACGCGGCGTGCACAGATATCCTCAGGACAGGCACCTGATGGATTCTCTGTGGGAGGAGAGCATGATGTCCTTTTCAGAGGACGTACCTTGGTACCAGTTTCTTTACGAGAGGAGGTGATAAGAGAGTTTCACACTTCCCCTTTGGCGGTACATCCTGGAGTGGTGAAGATGTACCAGGATCTCAGACGACAGTACTGGTGTCCAGGCATGAAGAAGGCTGTGGCAGAGTTCGTCTCTTGATGCCTCACCTGCCAGCAGGTGAAGGAAGAGCACCAGGTACCAGCAGGCTTGGTTCAGCCCTTGGAGGTCCCGGAGTGGAAGTGGGACAGTATATCTATGGACTTCGTGACTGGACTTCCACGCACTTCCAGAGGTCACGACTCCATTTGGGTGATTGTCGACCAACTCACCAAGTCGGCACACTTCTTACCCATCAGAGAGCAGGGCTCAGTGGGGAGATTGGGACGTCTTTACATTCAGGAGATTGTATGGATTTATGGTGTGCCATCGTCTATCGTCTCTGATCGAGATACTTGCTTTACTTCCCAGATTTGGAAGGGGTTTCAGGAGGCATTTGGGACACAGCTACGTCTGAGCACCACCTTTCACCCTCAGACAGATGGTCAGATGGAGAGGACTATTCATACTCTCGAGGACATTCTCCGCGTATGTTTCCTCGACTTTGGTCGCAGCTGGGAGGACCACCTACCCTTGGTGGACTTCGCGTAAAACAAAAGCTACCACTCCACCATCGGGATGGCACCATACGAGGCATTGTACGGCCGACCTTGCAGATCTCCTATGTGTTGGAGAGACCCTGGGGAGTCAGCACTTGTGGGACCGGATATGGTCTAGGCCATGACAGAGAAGGTCCAGAACATCCAGGAGCGGATGAGGACAGCTCAGAGCCGGCAGAAGTCTTATGTTGACAAGAGGTGGAGGCCACTAGAGTTCGAGGATGGTGACCACGTCTTCTTGTGAGTCTCACCACGACATGGATTACGGAGATTTGGCTGAGGCGGCAAGTTGTCTCCACGCTTCATCGGACCGTTCCAGGTCCTCAGCAGGATTGGCGAGGTGGTTTATCGCCTGGCTCTACCACCTCAGTTGCACCAGGTGCACGACGTCTTTCACGTATCTCAGCTGAGGAGATACGTGCACGACCCGACGCATATCATTGACCATGGGGAGCTGGATATAGATGATGGGGCGAATTTTGCGGAGGTTCCAGTAGAGATCGAGGATCGACAGGAGCGGGTCCTACGTGGATGGTCGATTCCTCTAGTGTGCATCAGATGGCAGTACAGGAACCTCCAGGAGAGCACTTGGGAGCGGGAGGCTCAGATGCGTGCACAGTACCCACATTTGTTCCCCTAGTTTTTGATGTATCTTTACGGGGATGTAAATCCCTGAGGTGGGAGTAATTTAAAGACCCGTAAAATTCAAGGGAAATTTTTTCTTAGTTTTCTTTGAGATTTTACAAGAACATGGTTTCTAACGGCACTTGATTCCAAGTCTCGGTGTGCCCAGAATTTCTATTCGAAGTTTATCTCGGGTACGTTCAGTGAACGAATGAGCGGGTTTTTCTAACTTTTGAACTGGTGCTCAGAATCGAATTCTGAGGGAATCGATAGATTCGCAGCGCCGGTAATTGCTTAGGAACACCTTTTTCGAAATTGCATTTACACGAGAGAAGTTGTTAAAAATTTGTGGAAGGTAAAATAAAATTGAGCATCAATTTTATTTTTCACTAAGTGGTTTAAAGCTTTGGGTGGAATTTGGGGGAAACCACCCAACTTCCCATGGGAGGTTATGAGGGTGGTGGGGCCCACACGAACCCCACCCCTTCATCTTCCCTAACCTTCCATAACCCTTCATTTAATTTGAAAACATGAGTTAATTAATTGAGTGGATTAATTCAACTTTTGAATTTCAAACTTAATATATGTTAATAAAATAAGTGAGGTACTTATTTTATTTTGGTTGGGGACTTGTTGCTTGAGAGTTTTGGGAGAAAAGCTAAGGGAGGCTTGAAGATCTTCATCTTCTTCGTCGAAGAACACAAAGAACGCGAAGAACACGAAGAACGCACCGATCTCCGACGAAGAACGCTGAATCCTCGGAGATCGACTACGTGACGTCGTGTACCACGACGCCTTCTTCCGTGACGATTCTCCTTTCGTGATGCCTCCTTCCGCAATGGTTATTTCCGCGACGAACCTCCATTCAAGCTACGCTCGAGGTAGGGAATTATTTTATTGTTGATGATATTCGTGTTTTCATCCATCATCATTCCTCGTACTTTTGGACCAACTGTTACCAGTTAACGGGAGGGGGACGGACCGCACAAACATGTCCAACCCTCCTCCCCTTTTATCTTGTCTTCCTTGTGGTGGAATGGAACAAGGATGGTGCGGTGTTGTCGCACCGCGCGGGGTCATGCGGAAAGGTATGCGTGGCACCGTCGCGTCGCGCCTTTGAATCGAACAAGAACGCGGCGTCGTCGCGCCGCGCTGGAGAACCCCAAAAAACACCGCGGCCGAAGCGGGGCCGCAGCGGAGGGGAGCGGCGTCGTCACGCCGTGCTGGACGGTCCAAGGCTGTGGCGGAGCAGGGGAACCGGTGGCCGGTTCCGGGCCACCGGCGTCGGCAGCAGCTGGTCGGCCAGACAGTGGAAGAGTCGGGGGTTCAAAACCCCCGGCTGGCCGAACGTGAGCGGCCCCCATTATGGGGTCGCGATTACAACAAGCGGGGGTAGCCCCCCCCCCCCCCCCGCATCCCGAACGGCTCGGCCGAGCCACCTGGCCAGCGCATCGGACCGCCCGCGTGCCAGGCCGCCGAGTCGGGCCGTACCGGCCGGACTGGGCCGCGCCGTTCGGGCTGGGCCACGACCAAGCGGGCTGGACCCTGTTGTACCTCTCGTATCCCCTCGTGGTTTAATTTTCATGATCACAATCACTTTCATGTTTATCTAACATTGTTTGAAGTGTTTTTGATTGAAAGGCACAAGGTTGCCAAGAAGTTGGCCCAAGAATGGACATCAAATGGACTGAAATTCAGTCCACCGGCCAACCGGTGTGATAGCACCGGCCAGCCGGTGGAACTGGCAGAGGGATTTCCCACTGCCAGGTTCCACCGGTCGACCGGTGGCTCTGTCACCGGTCGACCTGTGGCATCCAGCTCAAATAGTGTTTGCTACAGTCTTGCCACCGGCCAGCCGGTGGCTCCTCCACCGGTCGACCGGTAGAGCCTGGATCAAGACTCTTCTTCTCTGCCAAGGCACCGGCCAGCCGGTGGGCTTGTACCGGTCAGCCGGTGGCCTCTGGACAAGAATCCTATGCCTTTTTGCACACACCGGCCAGCCGGTGGGACTGTACCGGCCAGCCGGTAGCCCAGTCAAACTAGCCGTTGGGTTTGACCAGTCAACCCTCTTTTGGCCTCCAACGGCTCCGAAGACCTCTCCAACGGCTCCGAAGCCTCCCCAAGGGTTCCATGCCTGTAAATAAAGGCCAAGGAAGCCCCGGACACCTACCGGATCATATACCAAGCGCCCGGACATATTGTTGCACTTTGGCGAACCTCCGGCGCTCCACCTTCAAGGATCCTCAAGTGCTCCAACCAACTTCCACATCCAAGGAGCACCTCAAGAAGCTTGGGAGAGCACGCTACATCAACTCCATCATACCTTGGCGCCCAAGTCTTCCTCACATACGGGTTTTATTGTTTTATTCATTTTGAGCTTAAAATTGGGTTTGTACCTACAAACCCCAAACCTTTTCTCATCCCCCTTTCTTTTGGGTTTCACATCACCATTAAGGTGTGAAAAGGTTGCCAAGCTTTCCTTTAAATAGCTTGAGACATAGGTGAGCTATCCTTCACCTGTAAGAAGGATAGTGGGTTCTTGCTAAACCATCAAAAGCAAGTGGGTTCTTGCTAAACCACAAAAGCAAGCTGTAATAGGTCCTAGTGCTACCTCAAAGCCTAGTGGGTTTCTTGCTAAAACCATTGAAAAGCAAGCAGTAGGAATCTCTCAACGGTTGAGTTGGGAGCGGAGACGTAGGCCGGGTTTTTGGCCGAACTCCGTTATCAATTTCGTGTGTCTTGCCTCTTTACTTTCCGCTGCACTTTCAACTTTGATTTTAATTTGTTAATCATTTTTTAAAAGGCAATTCACCCCCCCTCTTGCCATCTTTTCCTCGTTTGTTCCGACCCAACAATTGGTATCAGAGAGGTAATTTGAGTAATACCTTAAACGGTTTCGAATTCAAAGATCCATTGTGATGGCATCCACTTCTTTCGACCCCGAGGGCCTCTCTTTGGGTCGGGCTCCATTTTTTGATGGGACCGACTATAATTATTGGAAAACCCGCATGACCACTTTTTTAAGAAGCATAGGATATCCTATTTACAAAATAGTCATGCAAGGTTACACTTTGTCTACCCCCGACGAATCCAAATGGACCCAAGCCGACATTAGAAATTTTGAGCTTGATGGCAAAGCCATGAATGCTCTTCATTGCGGCCTTGACCGAAATGAGTTCAATCGAGTTTCCACATGCACCTCCGCACATGAAATCTGGAAACTTTTGGAGGTTACCCATGAGGGGACCAACAAAGTAAAGGATACTCGATTGGACATGTACCGTCAGGATTTTGAGTCTTTTTCCATGCACCCAAATGAATCAATTTCTGAAATGTTTACTCGATTTACTGATGTGTGCAATGGTAGAAAATCTCTTGGATATGACATTTCTGCAGAAACAATGGTCAAGAAGATCCTATGGGTCCTTCCGAGCTCATGGGCACCAAAGGTGACGGCGATCCAAGAAGCTAAGGACGTCAAAAATATGCCGGTAGAGGAGCTCATTGGATCTCTCATGACGTACGAGATCACAATGAGGAGGCAAGCACAAAAGGAGGGCACCCCTATCAAGACACCAAAGAACATTGCCCTCAAGGTTCAAAAAGAAGTAAGCTCCTCCTCATCCTCATCTTCCTCATCTACTTCATCATCAAGCGGCGACTCGGAAATGGAGAATCTCGCCCGCCAAATGCAAAAATTCATGAAGAAGCACAAGAAGAAGAAGAAATCCCGCAAGCACCGAAAGCAAGAACCCACCGAAAAATCTGAGCCGAAGGTAAAATGCTACGGGTGCGGCGAAAAGGGCCATTACAAGCCCGATTGCCCACTCAACAAGAAACAGGCCAAGGAGAAAGGAAAGAAAAAGGTCCTCAAGGCGACATGGAGTGACACCTCCTCATCATCCTCCTCCTCCTCCTCCTCAAGCAACAACGGTAACAAATGCCTAATGGCATTTCATGAGGTAACTTCTTCCGATTCCTCATCCTCCTGCTCTTCAAATTCAAATTCTTTCAATCATCTATCTTATGAAGAACTCTCTCATGCTAGAGACCAATTAGAAAAAGGTTTTCATGCTTTATCGTCAAAATTTGTTGCTTTAAAAAAGTCTTTCAAAAAACTCTCCTCCGAAAAAGAACAACTTCTCAAAGAGAAGGAGGAGATGTCCCTAAAAATCCAAAATTTCCCAAATGTTGATTCCATGGAATCAACCATCAAAGACCTAAGGGAGACCCTAGCTAAGTTCACCCAAGGGGAACAAAATTTGAACAATCTCCTAGGTTCCCAATGAATATCCCGAACCACCCAAGGACTTGGCTACACCAATATAGCTTCCTCCTCCCATGCACCCACTGTTTTTGTAAGGGGGAGCTCTAGTTTTAAATTTTGTAATTATTGTAAGAAACCCGGGCACCTTATTTATGAATGCAATTGTAAAAATGCCCGGTATGGTCAACCCAAAAGCTTTTTCTTTTCGGACGAATTTTATAGGAGAAGACCCGCCATGAAACAAATTTGGATTGAAAAATCCCTTTTGGCGAGTCTCTCCGGGCCAAAAGTCGTTTCGTTTCCCCGATGATCTTTTGTTTAGGGGGAGAAATTTTCTTAAATTCAAAAATCTCTTTCGATTCTTTTTTCAATTTAAATTTTCAATTTTCGATTCAAACCTTCAATTTCAACTCTTGGTATCAAATTTTTCAATTCAATTTTCAAAAATTCCAATTGATCTTGATTTTCATTTTTCCCTCAATCAAGTTTTATGCCCCATTCTATTTTGATAATCACAAAGGGGGAGAAATTTCTTGATTGATTGGGGGAGAATCCTTCTCATCGTGCTTAGCATTTCCTTTCAATTTCAGTATTTTACATTAATTGTTTTGGTGATTGTGATCATCAAAATAGGGGGAGATTGTTGTACCTCTCGTATCCCCTCGTGGTTTAATTTTCATGATCACAATCACTTTCATGTTTATCTAACATTGTTTGAAGTGTTTTTGATTGAAAGGCACAAGGTTGCCAAGAAGTTGGCCCAAGAATGGACATCAAATGGACTGAAATTCAGTCCACCGGCCAACCGGTGTGATAGCACCGGCCAGCCGGTGGAACTGGCAGAGGGATTTCCCACTGCCAGGTTCCACCGGTCGACCGGTGGCTCTGTCACCGGTCGACCTGTGGCATCCAGCTCAAATAGTGTTTGCTACTGTCTTGCCACCGGCCAGCCGGTGGCTCCTCCACCGGTCGACCGGTAGAGCCTGGATCAAGACTCTTCTTCTCTACCAAGGCACCGGCCAGCCGGTGGGCTTGTACCGGTCAGCCGGTGGCCTCTGGACAAGAATCCTATGCCTTTTTGCACACACCGGCCAGCCGGTGGGACTGTACCGGCCAGCCGGTAGCCCAGTCAAACTAGCCGTTGGGTTTGACCAGTCAACCCTCTTTTGGCCTCCAACGGCTCCGAAGACCTCTCCAACGGCTCCGAAGCCTCCCCAAGGGTTCCATGCCTATAAATAAAGGCCAAGGAAGCCCCAGACACCTACCGGATCATATACCAAGCGCCCGGACATATTGTTGCACTTTGGCGAACCTCCGGCGCTCCACCTTCAAGGATCCTCAAGTGCTCCAACCAACTTCCACATCCAAGGAGCACCTCAAGAAGCTTGGGAGAGCACGCTACATCAACTCCATCATACCTTGGCGCCCAAGTCTTCCTCACATACGGGTTTTATTGTTTTATTCATTTTGAGCTTAAAATTGGGTTTGTACCTACAAACCCCAAACCTTTTCTCATCCCCCTTTCTTTTGGGTTTCACATCACCATTAAGGTGTGAAAAGGTTGCCAAGCTTTCCTTTAAATAGCTTGAGACATAGGTGAGTTATCCTTCACCTGTAAGAAGGATAGTGGGTTCTTGCTAAACCATCAAAAGCAAGTGGGTTCTTGCTAAACCACAAAAGCAAGCTGTAATAGGTCCTAGTGCTACCTCAAAGCCTAGTGGGTTTCTTGCTAAAACCATTGAAAAGCAAGCAGTAGGAATCTCTCAACGGTTGAGTTGGGAGCGGAGACGTAGGCCGGGTTTTTGGCCGAACTCCGTTATCAATTTCGTGTGTCTTGCCTCTTTACTTTCCGCTGCACTTTCAACTTTGATTTTAATTTGTTAATCATTTTTTAAAAGGAAATTCACCCCCCCTCTTGCCATCTTTTCCTCGTTTGTTCCGACCCAACAGACCCGAACCCGGGTCGGGTAGACCCGGTTCGGGCTGGGTCGGTCCGGGCCCGAAACCCCCACTTCCGGACCTCTTTCGGTCTTTTGCACATATCTTGGGCTGCGGACCTCCGATTGATGAACCGTTAGCGGGGATGCGATCCTTGGAATGAGACGGTCGTTTCGGAATATTACACTCAAGGTTTTGGACTACTTTGGGTTCAGCTGGGTTGGTTCGTACACAAAACCAACCGGGCCCTCGGAGTGGAAACGCTTATAGCTTGAGCTCTGGACGTCTGATTGACGTGTCGTCGACTTTGTTGGATTCTTCTAAGTGAGACGGACCTTTTGGATTACTCCACTCGATATTTGGACGCAGTTGGAGTACGGCCGGGTTGGTTTTGACTTAAAAACCAACCGGGCCCCTGGGACGAAAAAGCCAATAACTCTCAGACCGGGCGTCCGATTAACGCGTCGTCTGTGACATTGAGTTCCTGTTGACGATACGGAACTTTTGGATACATCAACTTCGGACTATGTGTCAGTTGATGTATCAGCCCTTTGGCTCGTGGAGCAGACCCTTCCGAACGAGCTTGCTGTGTGCGAGAACCCTAGAGCTGGCTGCGACTGCGACGACGATGACTACTGTACAGAAATCCTCCGTGGATTCGATGACGACGACTACAGCACTCAGCGATCCTACGTGGATCAGTGCTACCGATCCTGTGTGGGTCATATCCAGTGTGGGTCAGCGCTTAGCGGTCCTATGTGGGCCAGCGCCTACAAATCCTATGTGGGTCATTGCGGGGGTTAGTTACCTATCGATCCTTTGTGGGTCATTGTGGGAGTTAGTTACCTATCGATCCTTTGTGGGTCATTGCAGGGGTTAGTACCTATCGATCCTGTGTGGGTCTGACGGCTTAGATGAATTGGTGACTACATCTGATCATCTCTATCGTCTTACGAAGAAGTATACCTGTGTGAGCTGAATCTTGACTTGCTTTCCTATGTGGATTGTGTTGTGCTATCCTATGTGGATGTGATCGAACTTGGGCTCGGATGTTGGAGCTGAACTGGAATTGGTGACTTAGGTATATGTATGCGCATATACCTAAGCAGTGTCGGATGTTACTTCGTGATTGTATCTTTCCTTTGTGGATTATCCTTTGTGGATTCTGGGAGACCTTCGGGGGTCTCAGGGTCCCTACTGAGTAGCTTATACTCACCCCTGCACAGGATATTCCCGCACTACGTTGTGTTGGTTGCAGACGATGGACAACGCTGATCGTGATTGAGGCTTGCAGAGCAAGACGGTACCTAGAGGTGGACCACTGGCCGGGACGTACTCGGAGCGGACGGCTGGACCTGAGGAGTTGTGGAGGCTATTTGTACCCACCTTTCAGGTGGGACTACCAGTGGATGGCTCGACGCTGCGGCTTTACTTTTTAGTTGTTGTACCCTCTTTCAGTAGTACTTTACTTTCAGATTGGGTTTGTATTCTGGCCCACTTACTTTACCGCACTTTCTATTGTACCCAGTTTTTACTTAGTGTTTACTTCTGCTTGCTTGCTCTTTGGTGTTTGTTTACTTTACAAAGACAATGCCTTCCCTTTTTACCGGGAATTATGCCTTGGTGCTAGTCTCCAGCCCCTGGCCTATGGAAGGCAGGCTTGGAGTAGTCACGGCACGGGGCCCGAGGACGGGTCGTGACAATGCCCATTTCTCCATCAAGGGTATTCACCTTCATGCACATTTACTTATTAATTATAAAGTTTCATTTCACATTCCTTTGTCGTGGAATAAATGATTATGTTTTATGAATCCATGTTTTATGATCCATGTGGCACACTTATGCATGAAATGAAATGTTTAAGAAGGGTATGTCCTTATAGTGCTCCAATGAATTGGGTAAAGTATAGTATCATGATACATCATGTGCAGTGAGTGTTGACTCATGCTAATTAAATTGCAATGAGGGTTTACTCGTGATTCATGTGCAATGAGAATTTACTCATGCTTCATGTGCAATGGGCCTTGGCTCATGCTAATTCTATGACAACCATGATTTTATTACAAACTTAAACATGATTTATTACATAAAATATTCA
The DNA here is from genome assembly GCA_963277665.1 of Viscum album. Taxonomy (NCBI): domain Eukaryota; kingdom Viridiplantae; phylum Streptophyta; class Magnoliopsida; order Santalales; family Viscaceae; genus Viscum; species Viscum album. The sequence goes on along the minus strand of OY728133.1, from coordinate 1,402,332,074 downwards.
CTTGATACAACATGGAAGATCGAGAGGTCTAGTGTCTTGGGGGATTATTATTATTACATAACAACTTAAAATATGAAATACAACATCTTTATTGAAAACTTCCTTTACATGACCACTACATTCCCTCATACTTAGCATTGCATGGGATAACCTGAGGACATGCATAAGAAAAGGGTGATCTATAAAGCTCAGTAAGGGAATAAACATGGAATACATGAGGAGTAAAATATATGTTAGACAATAGGCATATCAATAGAGAACAAGAGAAACATGGACATAAAGGCATGATAAATCATGATAATCATAACATGGAAATGTGGCAACAACACTTAACATGGAATTAGCATGATCCAAGGCCCATTGCACATAAAGCATGAGTAAATCCTCATTGCACATGAAGCACAAGTAAACCCTCATTGCACTTGAATTTCCATGAGTCAACACTCATTGCACATGACGTATCATGATACTATACTTTACCCAATGCATTGGAGCGCTATAAGGGCGCACCCTTCTTAAACATTTCATTTCATGCCTAATTGTGCCACATGGATCATAAAACATGGATTCATAAAACATAATCATTTATTCCACGAAAAAGGAATATGGAATGAAACTTTATAATTAATAAGTAAATGTGCATGAAGTTGAATACCCTTGATGGAGAAATGGGCATGGTATTCACTACACAATGGCATTGTCTTAGAAAATTGGTGCAATTTCGGCAGTATAACTGCGTGATATAAGAATTCATAAATATGGTTGATGAGAGAGAAATGGGTGTCTCATCATAGATACATGAAATGGATAGTAAGGGGGTCATGTAGATACATGTCCCAACAATTGTAATGTAATTTAGATTCATGATACAAAAGTATTGCTTGAATGTAAATGAGGAGAGAGAAGTTCCTTTCGGAATTTTGGCATAGTAACGGGTGTACATGGGAGGAATTTAATGAGAGAGAAATGGGTATATCATAATTAAAACAATAATAGGGAATTATGGGGGAGGTTTGAAACCATAACCCATCATTTATAATTGAAATTAAAAGGGCATAACAATATTAAGAAAATTGGACAAAAAAGTGAAAGGAAGAAAAACCCTTACTTGGAAGTGTGATTCCAAAGGCTTGAGAGAGGCTTGATAAAGGCTTATTGGGAGCTTAGGGAACCTTGGGATGTTTCTAGAGATAGTAGGTCAGAGGTTTGATGAACTTAAAAGGCTTTGAGTGAGGAGGAAGTGGGAGCTTGGGTGGGTTTATATACAAAAGGTGAGTGAATGTTTTATTATTTAGGTTTGGGACCCCTTACATTAAACTAATACAAACCACAAATTAGATCATGGTTTTTGCCAATGGTTTTTGGAAAATGGAGGAGAAAAACAATATTTTATAATTCCAAAGTCCAAACTTCTTAAAATAATGGGGTTGATTATGTGGAGGTGAGTCACACTTCCATGGAAAACAATTTAAAAAGACAAGATGTTTAATAAGTCTTGAGGGGTCCATTAATGCTTTGTAAAATAAATAAAACAAACCCAAAATTACATTATTTTAATGGTAAAACATATATTGGCCTAACATAAAGCTTATAGTATTTTATTACATCACTATTGGGTCATTATGATGTCATAAAACACATTATATATTTAAACGGTATTTAATTTTTACCCAAAAATTTGACTGTCTCAGAAAATTATGAAAAATTCACCGTTGGATAATTTCGACATCCTCATTCCATAAATAACATTTATTTTATCTAAATAATTTTCTAAATATGTTAATTTTAACTTTTAAAATAAAAACCAACATTTATAGAAAATTCACGGGTTTTGACAAAAATGGCTTTCGAACCTTAATAAAAATTATAATTGCATTCATAAAATTATAAGATCATTTATATTTAATAAAAATTAATTTAATAATAATAATAATATTTTATTAAAATATTATTTAATTCAAAAATCCATTAATTCATCAAAATAGATTTCTTATCTGAATATTAACTAAGAAAATACTATTTGTGCTTTAAAAAAACTATTTACAAAGTGTCAATAATGACAAGAAGGTATATTAATTATTATATACAAAAATTAATATACATGAACATAGTACTAGCGATTTGTTACAAAACCCTTTAAAACAGCCACATAAGTCCTAAGGGTAAGGTGTGCAATGGTGACAGACTCTTGGGGTGGCTCGGATAACATTGCTCCAGTGGTAATCTCTATCAACTTCCACTTTTCCCGTAGACGGTCCCGTTCGTGCTTGAAATGATGAATCTCAGCTTGGGTTTGGTTAAGATAGAAACCCAAGGATGCCACCTCTTTTCCGAGCTCCGACAAATGGGCTTTGTATGGAGCAATTCTACTGGATGAGGTCATCACTTCTTTTGTCTGAGTAAATTGGATTTGTTAAAGCCCTATATTTATACTAATCATGTGATAACTATTCAACGGCTATATTAGCAACGGTCAAAATTCTTAACATAAAACCAAAGAAGTTGACATTTTGTATAAACATTTTACATAAAGAGACATTTAATTAGATCAAGTGGGATTTCCATTAATGAAACTTTGGGTCGTTACAATATTCCCCCATTAAGAAATTTCACCCTCGAAATTTCCTTTTCCCACACTAAAACAGATGTGGGTAACTCAGCTTCATCATTTCCTATGATTCCCAAGTCGCTTCTTCAAACTTGTGGTTTCGCCACAACACCTTGACGAGATGAATTGTCTTATTTTGTAGAACTTTTTCTCTACGATCTAAGATCTTCACTAGTTTCTCCTCATAAGAAAGATCATCCTCCAACTGTACCACCTCAGAAAAGAGTACATGTGAAGGGTATGGTATGTACTTCCTTAATAGGGATACATGAAAGACATCATGTACTTTGGCCATGGTAGGTGGAAGTGCTAGTCGATAGGCCCCAGCCCCGTCATAATACAGAATCTCGAAGGGGCCGATGTACCTTGGACTTATCTTACCTTTCTTTCCAAACCTCATGACCTTCTTCCATGGAGATATGCATAGAAAAACCATGAATCCAACTTTAAACTCAAGGTCTCGTCGACGATTATCTACATAACTATTCTATCCACTATGGGCTGCCTTGATATGTTGCTGAATGGTTTTCACCTTGTCCACCATTTCCTCAACCATTTCCAATCCAAGAAGCTTACGTTCACCGAACTCATCCCAACAAGTCGGTGTTCTGCACCTTTTCCCATAAAGGCCTTAATTTGTTGCCATTTGTATGCTCGAGTGGAAACTATTATTATAAGAGAACTCAACCAGAGGAAGATGTTGATCCCATCCTCCTTTAAAGTCCATTGAGTACACTCTCAACATATCCTCAAGTGTTTGGATAGTCCGCTCGGATTGGCCATCAGTTTGAGGATGATAGGCCGTACTGAAGTTCAGTTCAGTATCCAAAGCATGTTGAAGACTCTTCCAAAACTTAGAGGTGAATCTTGAATCTCGGTCAGACACAATAGATAATGGTACTCTATGCAGCCTTACCACTTCCCTGATATATATTTGTGCCATTTGATCCAATGAGAAATCATCACGAATAGCAATGAAGTGTGCAGTCTTTGTAAGAAGATCCACCACAACCAAGATTGAATCATTGCCTTTGGATATCCTCGGAAGTCTAGTGACAAAGTCCATGGTGATGTTATCCCATTTCCATTCTGGTATGGGCAATGTTTGCATCGTCCCCTTAGACTTCTGTCTCTCTGCCTTCACTTGCTGGAACAACAGGCACTTTGATGTATATATAGTGATCTCCTTCTTCATATTATCCCACCAAAAGTTTTATCTAAGATCTCGATACATCTTTTTGCTCCCTGGGTGAATAGAGAAATTTGAACTATGTGCATCATCCAAAAGTTCCTTCTTCAGCTCCGGACTTGATGGAACACATAGTCTTTTCCCAAATTGCACAATTCCTTCTTCATTAACATTAAACTCTGAGGATTTCCATTTTTCGATAGCTTCTACTTTTCCCTAAATTCCCACATCATCCTTTTGATCATCCTTTAACATTTCCAAAAGAGATGGTTGAGCAATCATTTGTGAAAGGATTGATGATGTTTCCTTCTTTATGATTCCCATGTCCATCTTTATCAAGTCTAAGAAGATTGGATCCTTCTCAATTCTCATCATTGATAGAATCGCTGGGTCCTTTCTACTTAGGGCATCTTCCACCATGTTCACTTTCCCAGGGTGGTAATGTATTGAACAGTCATAGTCCTTGATGAGCTCTATCCATATTCTCTAGTGTATATTAATCTCTTTCTATGTGAATATATATTTAAGACTCTTGTGGTCAGTATATATCTCACATTTCTCCCTATAGAGATAATGCTGCCAGATTTTCAAGGTAAAGATCACCGCCACCAACTCCATATCATGATTTGGATAGTTTCACTCATGGATTTTCAACTACCTTGAGTCATAGTATATCACTTTATCATTCTGCATCAGCACATAGCTTAATCCCTTCTTCGAAGTATCACTAAATACCACAAAAGGTTCCCCACTTGTGGGTAAAGTGAGCACGGGCACAGTGATAAGCCTCCTTTTCAAATCCTTGAACCTTTCTTCACATTCATCACTCCAAGCAGACTTTACTCCCTTTCGAGTTAGCTTGGTAAGAGGGTTGGACAATTGTGAGAAATTTCTCACAAATTGTTGATAATGTCCAGCTAACCCCAAGAAGCTACGGATATCCATTACTGATGTTGGCCTTATCCATCCCTCAATTGCATCTTTTTTGGAGGTATCCATAGATATCCCATTGCTTGTGATGATATGGCCTAAGAATGAGACCTCCTTCAACCAAAACACACACTTTTTGTACTTTGCATAGAGCTTCTCCTTGCGAAAAGTCTCTAGTACAGTTCTTAAATGCTCCTCGTGATCCTCCTTGGTTTTGGAGTATATTAGAATATCATCTATAAAGACTACCACAAATTTGTTGAGGTAATCTCTAAAGAATCTATTCATCATGTCCATGAAGATTTCTGGAGCATTAGTGAGTCCTAAGGGAATTACTATGAATTCATAGTGCCCGTATCTTGTGCGAAAAGTAGTCTTGGGGATATCTTCCTTCTTCACCCTTACTTGATAATATCCCGACCGCAAGTCCACCTTGGAGAAGTATTATGCTCCACGCAGCTGATTGAACAAGTCATCAATTCTTGGGAGAGGATACTTGTTCTTTATCATGATTTTGTTGATCTCATGATAATCGATGCAAAGGCGCATTTACCCTTCCTTCTTCTTGATGAAGAGGACTGGTGCACCCCATAGTGAAGCACTTGGGCGTATAAACCCCTTATCCAGATTCTCATGTAGTTGTTTCTTCATCTCTTTAAGCTCCATGATAGCCATTCTATATGGAGTCTTGGATATTGGTAGAGCCCCTGGTATAAGTTCAATTGAGAATTCAACATCTCTTCTAGGAGGAAGACCAGGCAGTTCCTCGGGAAACACTTCAGTGAATTCCCTCACAATAGGCATTTCTTCAAGGATGGTTTCTTCCTTGGACTCAATCATCTGAGCCAGATACGCATGATCATAGGTCAGTAATATACATTCTTGTGATGATGGAGATAAAGGAGATTCATATTCCTCCTTACACTTGTAAAGAATTGGGGGTCGATTCTCCATTAGGAGTGTGATCTCCCTTTCCCGGCAATTTATGTTGGCTCTATATAAGGAAAGCCAATCCATGCCAATAATTGCATCAAATTCCACTAGAGGGAGTATGACGAGGTTCACCAGGAAATTCAATCCACAGATTATAATAGGGGAGGACTTATATTCATGGGATGCAATGATTGCCCCATTTTCCGTACTCACCGACATCTTCACTTCCATGATTCATGGTGGTGCTGGGATTATTCTACTAAAATTTAGAGATATAAAAGAATGCGTAGAACCTGAATCAAAAAGTATGTTCATTATTCTTGAATGAATAACTAGCGTACCTGTCACCACTTCATTGTCGGGGTTCACTTTGGCAGAAGTGATTGCAAAAGCTCTTCCTTGCTGCCTTGGAGGTTGTTGGTTGCCTCCAAAAACCCTTGGATTAGGGCCCTGATTTGAAAAATGCCCCGGTTCTTTGCATTTGTATCAATGAACAACACTTTTAGGTTCAAATGGAGTGTTCCTCTCCTCTATCGCAGCCGCGGGTCTTTCTTGCCAACAGTTAACAGCTAGGTTTCCTTCTTTTCCACACTTAAAGCATTTCCTCATCACCTTGAGGTAATTTCCAGGGTGCTTCTTTCCACACTTTTGTCAAGTGAGGTGCTGGATCTTCTTAGCACCGTTGGATTTATCCATTGGACTACCATCATTGAAGTCCACCTTATGCTTCTTGTCCCCATGATACCCCTGTGATTCCCCTATCTCCATTTCGACCTTGAGGGCACATCGGACAATTTCCTCATAGCTGTCAAAGTCACGGATTGCTAATGCTTTCTGTAGGCTAGGCTTCAGCTCACCAAAGAAGCGGTCAACTTTTCATTCAGGGGTAATGACAAAAATCCAGAAGCGTATCGTGCAAGCCTTGTGAAGTTTGCCTCGTACGCTCCAACAGATTCTTCGTCTTTTTGCTTGAGGTAAAGGAAGTCCCTTTCCATCTTAAGCCGGAGGGTGTGTGGAAAATATTTATCGAAAAACATCTTCCAGAAATCCTTCCATTTCAATTCCTCGATCTCCTCCTCAGGCTTCGTATTTTTTATCAACGTCCACCATTGATCATATTTACCCTCCATACGATAAGCCACCAGGAGAACCTTCTCTTGTTCAAAACGTTGAAGGATGGATAAGATCTTTTCAATGGAGTTGATCCATTGTTTAGTGATCGTGGGATCGAATGATCCACTAAAAGTAGGAGGCCTTTCTCTCATGAAGCTCTCGATAGTGACTTGTTTTTTCTTAGGGGGGGTTGAACGTTCCTCTTGACCCGTGTTTCTATTCAAATCTTGAGTTAGCTGAGAGATAAGTGTGACAAAGTTCACGATTCCTACTCCCATTGGATTGGTCATCTCTTTGTACAGTCATCACACTGATCTTCACATCGGTTGTTATCCCGAGTCCTCCTATTACCATCCATTGGCTGGAATAAAAGGAAAGTTTGGGTAACACATAAAGGGTAATAAAAAGACAAAATTTGATGACTTATAAATTAAATTTTATTTCATTAACTTATGAATATATAGGCTTCAATCTAGGCTTTTCGTGATCTACTTTCTAACATATATTCTTAGGGGGTTTTTTTATTCCCTTAATAAGGGTTAATACTAAGCTTGTGAATTTACCAAATCATATCCCCTGAGAGTGTCATAACCAAGAGTGCAGCAAGGCCCATTGTCGTGCACCAGTTCTCATTCGAGTCTAGCTCAAAGCGGTGTTTTCGGGTTTTACCCCTATGATACATCTGTGCCAGAGCAGCCTCTACCTACTCGTATCCAGACAGGGATTTATTTGATTGATAACCCACTTACTAAATACTCACCAAAACTTAGGGACGTTTTTATGGTACTTAGTCTTGTATCTAAGGCTTTACTAGGGTTTTCTAATCCTAATCCCAAAAATAACTAAACCTATCCTCTGATACCAACTATGACAACCCTACTTTTATTAAAAACTTAAACATGATTTATTACATAAACTATTCACTTGATACAATATGGAAGATCCATAGGTCTAGTGTCTTTGGGGATTAGGATCATCACATAACAACTTAAAACATGAAATACAACATCTTTATTTAAAACTTCCTTTACATGACCACTACATTCCCTCATACTTAGCATTGCATGGGATAACCTGAGGACATGCATAAGAAAAGAGTGAGCTATAAAGCCCAGTAAGGGAATAAACATGGAATACATGAGGAGTAAAATACATGTTAGATAATAGGCATATCAATATAGCACAATAGAAACATGGACATAAAGTCATGATAAAGCATGATAATCATAACATGGAAATGTGGCAACAACACTTAACATGGAATTAGCATGAGCCAAGGCCCATTGCACATGAATCATGAGTAAATCCTCATTGCACATGAAGCATGAGTAAACCCTCATTGCACTTGAATTAGCATGATTCAACACTCATTTCACATGACGTATCATGATACTATACTTTACCCAATGCATTGGAGCGCTATAAGGGTGCACCCTTCTTAAACATTTCATTTCATGCCTAAGTGTGCCACATGGATCATAAAACATGGATTCATAAAACATAATCATTTATTCCACAACAAAGGAATGTGGAATGAAAATTTATAATTAATAAGTAAATTTTCATGAAGGTGAATACCCTTGATAGAGAAATGGGCATGGTATTCACTACACAATGGCATTGGCTTAGAAAATTGGTGCAATTTCGGCAGCGTAACAGCGTGATATAAGAATTCATAAAAATGGTTGATGAGAGAGAAAGGGGTATCTCATCATATATACATAAAATGGACAGTAAGGGGGTAATATAGATACATGTACCAACAATTTTAATGTAATTTAGATTCATGATACAAAAGTATTACTTGAATTTAAATGAGGAGAGAGAAGTTCCTTTCGGAATTTCGTCATAGTAACGGGTGTACATGGGAGGCATTTAATGAGAGAGAAAGGGGTATCCAATCATTCAAAAAATAAGAGGGAAGTATGGGGGAGGTGATAAGACAGACCCTAGCATTTATAATTGAAATTAAAAGGGCATAACAATATTAAGAAAATTGGACAAAAAAGTGAAAGGAAGAAAAACCCTTACTTGGAAGTGTGCTTCCAAAGGCTTGAGAGAGGCTTGAGAGAGGCTTCTTGGGAGCTTGGGTCACCTTGGGAGGATTCTAGAGAGAGTAGGGCAGAGGTTGGAGGAACTCCAAATGCTTTTAGTGAGGATTAAGTGGGATTTTGGGTGGTTTTATATAGGAAAGGTGAGTGAATTCTTTATTATTTAGGTTTTAGAACCCCTTACATTAAATTAATAAAAACCACAAATAAGCTCATGGTTTTTTCCCATGGTTTTTGGAAAAGGGAAAAGGAAAAAAATATTTTATAAGTCCAAAGTCTTAACTTCTTAAAATAATGGGGTTTCTTATGTGGAGGTGAGTCACACTCACATGGAAAATAATTTAAAAAGACAAGATGTTTAATAAGTCTTGAGGGGTCCATTAATGCTTTGTAAAATAATTCAAAAAAACCCAAAATCACATTATTTTAATGGGAAAACATATATTGTCTGAACATAAATCTTATAATATTTTATTACATCACTATTGGGTCATTATGATGTCATAAAACACATTATATATTTAAACGGTATTTAATTTTTACCCAAAAATTTGATTGTCTTAGAAAATTATGAAAAATTCACCGTTGGATAATTTCGAATTTATGATTCCAGAAATAAATTTTATTTTATCTAAATAATTTTATAAATATGTTAATTTTCAATTTTAAAATAAAAACCGACATTTATCGAAAATTCACGGGTTTTGACAAAAATGGATTTCAAATCTTAATAAAAATTACAATTGCATTCATAAAATTATAATATCATTTATATTTAATAAAAATTAATTTAATAATAATAATAATATTTTATTAAAATATTATTTAATTCAAAAATACATTAATTCATCAAAATAGATTTCTTATCTGAATATTAACTAAAAAATACTATTTGGGCTTTAAAAAAACTATTTACAAAGTGTCAATAATGAAAATAAGGTATATTAATTATTATATAAAAATAATAATATACATGAACATAGTACTATTGATTTGTTACATAACCCCTTAAAACAGCCTCATAAGACCTAAGGGTAAGGTGTGCGATGGTGACAGACTCTTGGGATGGTTCGGATAACATCACTCGAGTGGTAATCTCTATAAACTTCCACTTTTCCCGTAGACGGTCCCATTCGAGCTTGAAATGATGAAGCTCATCTTGGGATTGGTCAAGAGAGAAGCCCAAGGACGCCACCTCTTTTCTGAGCTCTGACAAAAGGGCTTCGTATGGAGCAATTCTACTAGATGAGGTCATCGCTTCTTTTGTCTGAGTAAATTGGATTTGTTAAATCCCTATATTTATACTAATCATGTGATCACTGTTCAACGTCTATATTAGAAATGGTAAAAATTATTAACATAAAACCAAAGATATTGACATTTTATATAAACATTTTACATAAAGAGACATTTAATTGAATCAAGTGGGATTTCCATTAATGAAACTTTGGGTCGTTACAAATACCATGTTAAGTGTTGTTGCCACATTTCCATGTTATGATTATCATGATTTATCATGCCTTTATGTCCATGTTTCTCTTGTGCTCTATTGATATTCCTATTGTCTAACATGTATTGTACTCCTCATGTATTCCATGTTTATTCCCTTACTGGGATTTATAGCTCACCCTTTTCTTATTCATGTCCTCAGGTTATGCCATGCAATGCTAAGTACGAGGGGATGAAGTGGTCATGTAAAGGAAGTTTTAAATAAAGATGTTGTATTTCATGTTTTAAGTTGTTATGTAATGATCCTAAGCCCCAAGGACACTAGACCTATCGATATTCCATGTTGTATCAAGTGAATAGTTTATGTAATAAATCGTGTTTAAGTTTGTAATAAAACCAGGGTTGTCCTATTTAAGGTGTATTTTCCAACACGAAGATCAGATCCATTTAATCTTAAGAAAATGATAAATTTAAATATGACCAAATTCACCCCCTCTTAGGGTGTATATTGGTACCTCATATTATATGTCATGAACCATCTCAGATACCCTAGTACTCTGATTCCCAATCTGAATTGATATAGCCCAAAGGGCATTCTTGATCCCCACAGGTTGGATACTAGAACCTAGAATCATACAAGATAAAACTAGAAATGGTTTACCACATAAATAGTGGAATAAACATATACATATCAGTATGCTCAAAGAAAACTCTCAAAAGAGACAGTACCATATGTCAAACAGGTATAACAAAACCCAAACAGTATGTCACCAAAGTACCATAAGAATAAGATAAACAACCCAAGCCCCAACAAAAATAGCACTCCAGGCCCAAAGATTAAACAACAACCACCACCTCTAAGTGGAACTTTCCCCTTTCTCAAATAAGAAGAAGGAAATATAAAAATTCCCTAAGGAAAAGGTAGGGTGTGAGATAAAATCCCATTTGGGTCTCACCAAGTGTTCCATATAATATGACACAACAAATAAACCAAATCATTATTTCAATTTAAAATAAAATAAAAATGGCATTAATATTTCATATTTAATAAAAAACGTACTTTTTATTTCAAAAGATAGAAACATTTCAAACAATGTCTCAAGTTAACATGTTATATAAAATAATTTATATAAATCCCTAGGCATGAGTAAAGTAGTTTCACATCAATGGAATATACATAAAAGTAATCACAATAAGAAACATGGTCATCTTCCCTATGGTATGATAGTTCAAAGATATTGGATCCTCACACATCTTATATCGGTGATCGTGGAAATGTGCACACATGTCCCTCAGACACTGTCCAAAAAGGACTCATCAATATCCCACTAGGTATAAGTTCTCCCAACTAGGTTTTTGTTAGAGTTATAAAGAATAAATCCATTTTTAGGTCACTCCCATCCCAGCGTGTTTTTCCCAAGTAACCCACTATCTACCCAGGATCACATGTTCTCAAACAATCAATCAATAATGGGAAAATTTTATCAAAATAGTTTAAAATATAATTTCCCTATTTCCATTTTCAATATTCCAATTTAAATTTAAAAACCAAAACATGGGTTTAAAATCAATTCATTCATTTTTCAAGATAAAACCAATACTAGGTTTATATAAAATCATTTTAATCTATTTTTTATCAAAATCAATTTCACTAATTCCATCAATTCCAAATCACACCTCAATTCCCAATTCTATTGGAATTGGGGGTTTTCTTTAAAATTCATGATGATAGAATTTCAAATTCCAATTAACAATGAATTGGGTATTAATAATGTAATTTAAATAAATATAAATAAATAAATCAATTCAAGGTTTTATAACATGGAAAATATCAATGGAACAACTTGAATTTTATCACTATAACTCAAAACACAATTCCTGCAACGGGATTCACCAACAAAGAATGATGGAAATAGAGATCAAGGAATCAAACCTATATTCAAGATACCAAAACTAGGATTTTATATTCATCTATAATAATATGATATAACAAACCCTATGGAGGAAAGATATAGAGATCGAGAGAGAAATAATAAGAGAAGAAATTATACTAGAGAGGAATCAAATAATGTTCACTAAGATTAGATCCTCCAAGGAAGGGGTTTTGAGGATTAAAAATGGTTCTTAAGATCTTTAAAGACCTATTAATTTTTTCAATCACAATTTAGGATCAATTGGGTGATAAAATAGGGGTTTGGTAAATTTTAAATTAATTTTCATAATTAAAATTTTTTGTGTGCAAGGTTTCCTAGAGGGGGACCATGCGGTTTTCCAAACCATGCACCGCTTAGATGGGGTGAAAAATTTCTACTAGGAGGGAACACTAATTTTTAATTTGTGAACTAACTTTTAAAACACATATTCTTTGGGTTTTCATGGTTCACCCTAGGTGGGAACATGATTTGGTCAAACCATGCACCAACTGTGCACGACCCATAATCTTTCCAAAATTTTCAACTTTTATCCCAAAGAAACTTGAAACAAACACCAACCAAATAATGATCAAAAAAAGGAGTCGAGGAGTGCCTAAAAATAGTAATAGGAAGCTAAAAACTCCCCGCTATAGAAACATTATGTCCCTAGAAATCCTGTCAATAAGTCTCCATGTCAAAAAGGTGATGACACTTCTCTCTATCCCAAGTCTCGTGAGTATAAAAACTGAGCTTCCATAAAACTCAAACCAATTTTATTATCCTACCACAAAGTACCTTGGTTTTAGAAAAAACTATCCTAATTGTATTCCTAATCATGGATAAATCAGGCTCATGATCAATATCACTCTAGCTCAGAACATGAGATGTATTTTAAAGATAATTTCATAGCCTCGATACATGGAACACATTATGTATCAACATAAACTATGGAATAAGTGAAAAATGTTAAGAAAATTTCCCTACCTTCTCCCAACCTCAAAAGGTCCCACAAAATGATGATAAATATTCCCTTTCCTAACAAGTTTTCGAAGACCTAAACAAGGTGAAATGTTCAAGAACACATGATCACAAACTGAAAAATATGATAGTATTTTACAATGATCATCATAAGATTTATATCGTATTTGTTCCATAAACATCCTCTAATTAATCCACTAAATATTTTTTTCACCTCTTGAACCAATCTTAGTCCATCTAAGGAACTTTCACTGATCTTCAACCAACACAACATAGATTTATAAGGTTGGTTATACAAGGCCACAAAATGATCCATTATGATCATAGACTAGTAACTATTATTATAAGAAAACTATACCATCCCAAAATGGTCATCCCAATATCTACTAAAGTCAATAACTTAAGCAAAAATCATATCCACAAGAATCTATATAGCTCTTTTTTTCTATCCATCCGTCTATGGATGGTATGTTGTACTCATACAAACATGTTATCCTAGTACCTCCTAGAGGCCTCTCTAAAAGACATAAGTAAACTAGGGGTCCCTATTAGAGACTATAGAAGATGGAACTCCATTAAAATGAACAATATCTTTCACATAGTGATTTCCCAACTCCTAAACATTTTTTGTATCATGAATGAGTAAGAAGTGAGATGATTTAGTTAGAATATCTATCACAACCCATATCATGTTCTTCTTTATATGGGTACATGGAAACCCAACCAAAAATTCCATTGAGATCTCATCCCACATTCAATTCAGAACTATAAGTAACTAAGTTAAACTCAAAGGCCTCTGGAGGTTGTCCTTGAACTATTGGCATGTATAAAAATGAGAGACAAAATCATCAATGACCCATATCATAAATGGACACTAGAATTGATGTCGAATATCATAGAACATGTTCATTGTTATTGGGTGAACTTACTACTGGGAATTAGGAAAATACCCAATAAAAACTTTCTTTATAAGTATAGGTACAATTTACCGGTTCTGGAAACATAGGATACCCTCCATAGAGAATGAACACTCAACAATAGTCTCCCCATGATAAAGAAAGTTTATAATGCCATGAAATTTATCATCAAGTTGTTGTTCCTAGAGAATCATCTCGAAAATAGAGGAGGTCGACTAAAAACTGGCTAATACAACTGAAACCCCTATTTCTTGAACTCCAATATGAAACTGAGAAAAAATATCCATAAATTTCCACTATTTCGACTATTATTTCATGGCCTAGGTCAGAAGTTTCATTCCCAACACATCGGTGATGACATTACCATTCCCCAATGTATATGCAATATCAAAGTCAAAATATTTTAGGTACTATAACCAATTACTCTAGAAAAGATTCAATTATTTTTAAGATAATATATAACTCAATATCTTTTGGTTAGAATACATAGTAAACCTTTATTCAAAAAGGTAATTTCACCAACTATTAATTGCATTCATCACAACTGCAAGTTCATGGTCATGGGTTGGGTAATTCTTCTCATGCGGCCTAAGCTATTGAGAGACATAAGAAACAACGTGGTCACCCTGCATAAGAACACATCCCAAAAATGAACATGATGCATCACAGAAGACCACATAGTCATACCCGGTCTTTGGAAGAGTCAACACTGGTTAATTAGTCTAAATATGTTTCATCTCAATAAAATAACTCTTATATTTATCATCCCAAATAAAATTTAATCTCTTCTGAGTTAGGGCAGTTGTCAGAGAAGCCAACATTGATAAATACTTACAAACTAGAGATAATGTATAGTTAAACCTAAGAATATTTGGATCTCAAAAACATTTTTGTAGTTGCTCTCAGGTCATAACAGCTTTCACCTTCTTAGGTACAACTGAGATACCATGTTCTAACACCACGTGTCCTAAGAACTTCACTTCCCAAATCCCGAAATCACATTTCAATAGGTTGGTGTAAAGTCGGCGATTTTCCAATAATTACATAACTTCTCACAGATGACACACATGATCCTCCTCAAACTTAGAGTAAACAAGGATTTCATCCACAAAGACCACCATGAAGGTAACAAGATACTCATAGAATATCCTGTTAATTAAATTCATAGACTATAGGAGAATTAATTAGACCAAATGGTATGAAGAAGTACTCATAATGGTCATACCTGCTCTAGAAGGTCTTTTTCTGAAATTGAAATTCTTTTATTCTTAACTGGTGATGACTAGATTAAAGATCAATATTTAAGAAACACTTTTACCCTTTCAACTGGTCAAACAGATCATCAATCCATGGAAATGGATATATGTTCTTTACCATAACTCGATTGAGTTTTCAATGATCAACACTAGGGTGAATTGATCCATATGATTTATTAGAAAAGAGAATAGGCTCCTCCCAAGGTGACACACTTGGTGTATAAATCCTTTCTCTAACAGAAAATCCAATAGAGTATTAAACTCTTTAATTTTAGTTGGTGCCATATGGTAAGAAGGTATAAACACTAGTTGATTACCAGGAACTAAATAAATAGAAAACATTACCTCTTTTACCGATGGAAAACCAGATAATTTAAAAGTAAAAATGTTGGGAAACTTGAAAAAAATGGAGGGAGATATTCACTCAATGGTTCTCACTTCAAATCAAAAAAGCATTGATATTACTTTCCCTAACTCTGGATAAGATGTCCCATCTCTAATCATCCTTGGGTCCCATTCTCCCTGAAATATATGGTACACCCCATCAGGCGTAGTAAAGGAGACCCGTCAAAGATAAAAATAAATTAAAGATTTTTTAGCAATAATCTAATCCATCCAAAAAATGATAAAAATATGTTTCATGTTGAGAACCTTCAAATTCCAAGTATGATCAATCTCTGTTAAAGATAACACACAAGCAGGAAAACAAATACCCTACTCTCTCTTAATTTCAAGGGGTATAGTAATATCCAGCACATAAAATCTATATAGTAAGATTTAGCATATTCACAATATGAGTAGAAATGAATGAATAAGATATACCAGTATCAAATAAAGCAGTCACTAAAGATGAATCTATAGTGATGGTACCTATCACAATCACTGGACTAGTATCTTCTTACTATGGTGACTCTTCCATTTCATGAAGAAGATTATTTATGGATACCTATGGTGGGAACCCCTATGTTCGTGAAGTATCTGATTGTACCATAGTAATTTTAGGTGTTGATGATAACATAACACTACATAGAGTTGAATAAATATGACAGGAATCCTGAAAGTGACCTCAGCATCTGAAGGAACCATGTGTCTTGGGTGCCTCAATGGAAACCCATTTCAAGTTCCCATGCTTTCCACACTAGTATAAAATCAAAGGACCTCTTCCTAGAACTACAGAAGTTCTAGAAGAACCCTACTTTTGAGAGCCACCATGAGACTCATCATTCATTCTCTTTCCTTTTAAGGAACTCACCAAACTTCCACTGGGAGAAAACAGAACTTCCATCAACCCTAATTTACAAGCCAATTCTATCTCAACCATCAATGCTCCATCCATAACATCAACATAAGAAGAGAGAATAAACAAGAAAAACTAAGAAATAATATCATATCGAAGTCTTATTTTGAACCCTCGAGTCTTCATCTTCTCATTTGATACTATCTCAGTTGAAAACATTACAATGTTAGTGAAGTGATTTGCATACTCATTCATGGTCATGTCATCCTACTCGAGTTTGAAAAACTCCATAGCCTTATCCAACACCAGACTCTGTATATAACTTTTTGGTGAAAATAACTATGAATTCCATCCACTATAATCCCTTGTGCTTATTCTTCATCACTATTATGTCCCACCATCTCCTTCTAGGTCCTTCTATCTTGAAGGTGGCACATTTCACCTTCATTGAATCAGGGTTTTCTAAGAACACAAAAAAACATTCAATCCTTCTCAACCAATCCTTAGAATCTTGAGGATTATTTGATCCTTGGAATTCTTGAGGATTATGGTAAATAAACTCCTGATCATGATTTTTAGACTCGTGTCTTTGAGGTTCCATAGCTAGAACCTAAATAGGAGTGGATGTAGGTGCTTTTCCCAGATCTTGGACAACACAAACAATGGATTTAACCAGATTCTGGTCCACATGAGGATTTAGCCATTGTGTTTCATTAGTAGCTTCCTCCTGGATCTTATTTTCACATATTCTTGAAGGAATGATTCTACAAAACATCAGAAAACAAAAAATAATACATCAGGATATTACTCAAATCAACGGTCAAAGAAGATTAACGAGGGAGATTAATCCCATTAGATAAGAAAATAATATTGGGATTTTAACTACCCAAATTAATATTAGAGAAAAGACTATATCTAATCCTCAATATGACTTTCCCAAACCACCCATGGTGACATAAGGATCATTATGATGAGATCTATCTAGGAACTCACTCACAATTACCTCCTAAGTCCCAATAATATTACTCAACTGCATACTGACATCAAGGAAAGATGCTTAACCTATACCTTTAATAACACTTTTTCGTGAACTAGCATAGATCCCTTGGTACTCTGATACCTAAGCTAGAACTGACATAACCCAAAGGGAATTCCCAATCACCATGGGTTAGCGACTAGCACCCGACATCATACAAGATAAAATTTGAAGCGGATTTTTCACATAAATAGTAGAAGAAGTAGATACATATCAGTTTTCTCAAATAAAACTCCCAAAGGAGATAGTATCATAAGTCAAATAGGTATAAAAAACCCAAATAGTACATCACCAAAGCTCTATAAGAACAAGATAAATAACCCAAGCCCTAACAGATACTGTACTCCAAGCCCAACACCACCTCTAAGTGGCTCTTTCCCCTTTCTCAAACCTAGTAGAAGTAAATCTACAAATAATTGATGGAAAAGGTGGTGTGTGAGCTAAAATACTAGTAGGGTCTCACCAATTATTCTATATAAGATGCCATAATAAAAAAACTAAATCGTGCTTTAAATTTCAAATAAAACAGGCATGGAATTAAATTTCATATTTAAAAAAAATCATGATTTTCATTTAAAAAGATGGAAACATTTCCAACAATGGCTTAAGTAAAAATATTATAAAATAGTTTATATAAATCACTAGGCAAGAGTAAAGCAGTTTCACATAAATGAAATATACATCAAAGAGATCACAACAAGAAACATGGTCATCTGACCTATGGTATGATAGTTCTAAGCTATGGGATCTTCATACATATCATATCGGTGATTGTGAAAATGTGCACACATGTTTCTTCAACACTGGCCAAAGAGGAATCATCAATATGCTACTGGGGATAAGATATTCCAAACTAGATTTTTGTTAGATTTATAATGTGCTAATCCATTTCTAGGGAATTCCCATCATAGCATTTTTACCCCATGTAACCCAGTAACTAAGGAAGCTTTCATGTTCTCAAATAATCAATCAGTAATGGGAAAATTATTACAAAATAGTTTAAAATACAATTGCCCCATTTCTAGTTTCAATATTCTAGTTTCAATTTAAAAACCAAAACATTGGTTTTTAATCAATTCATTCATTTTTCAATATAAATCCAACCCTAGGTTTCTATCAAAATATTTTAAGCCTTTTTTCAAAATCAATTCCACAAATCAATTTCACAAATTCCATTAATTCCAAATCACACCCTAATTCCTAGTTCTATTGGAATATGGATTTTTTCCCAAAATTCATGCCAATCCAATTTCAAATTCTAGTTTGCACCAAATTGGGTTTAATAATTTAATTGAAAGTAATCTAAATCGGTAATTAAATTCAAGGGTTTATAACATGGAAAATATTAATGGAACCACCTACCTTTTATCATGGTAACACAGAACACAACGCCTGCAATGGGATTCACCAACGAAGAACGATGGAAATTGAGATCAAGGAATCAAACCAAGATTAAAGATCCCAAAACAAGGAGTTTATATTCAACTACAAAAATATGATCTAAAAAACCCTATGGAGGAAAATATTGAGAGACCAGGGTAGAAATAATGGGAGAAGAACTCTTACTGGAGAGGAATTGAATGATTTTCTCCAAGATTGATCTACCTAGTAAGGGTTTTGTAGGATCAAAAAAGGTTCTTGGGAGCTCCAAATACTTAGGAATTCATCCAATACCGATTTAGGGTTGAGTGGGTGATAAAAAAGGGGTACTAGAAATTTTAAATTAATTTTTAGAATTAAAAAATTCAATGCACACAATTTCTTAGAGAGGGATGCATGGTTTGTCAAACTGTGCGCCCCTCTGATGGGGTGCACGGTGTAAACTAGGTGGGTATATGGTTTTTCAAACTATGAACTAACCATGAAAACCCCCACTATTTGGTTTTTTACATTTTACCCTAAGTGGGTGCATGGTTTGGGAAAATTGTGTGCCAACCATGCTCTGCCCATAATTTTTCCAAATTTTTCAATTTTTCTCCTAAAGAGACCCAAAACAAAACCCAACCAAAGCATGATCAAAAAGAGAGGTTGGGGAGTACCTGAAAACAGTATTAGGATGTTACATTATAACACACAACCACTTCATCTTACCATGAAACCATTTTTATTCCAAGAGTCATTACATTGAGCACATAGCAGGAAACATCAATTTCTATACATATAAAAAAATTAGAAAGCACTGTGATTACTCATATAAAAAAGAAAAGGTTATAAAGTGAGTATTGGAATACAATCAGACCTCATTGATCGTATAAAATACATTGAAAAAAAATTAATATATCCTTTATAAATTTCAAGCACATGAGGTTCTTCAAAAAAAAGAAGTACATAAAACCAGCAACCTTAGACTAATGAAATTTATTGTTAATGATTTAATTCCAGAAATATAGGTGGGTAAAGGCCCTTAGAAGGTGATATAAATCCCCAACATCACAAACCCCTCACTTAAAATTTAGTAAGCACAAACCATATGCCACCAAGTCCCCAAGGGAGGAAGAAAATCATTAGAAGGGGTAGCGAACCATAGAGAAGAAAGGAATCCACTTACTGGGTGGTTTATTGAATAATATTGATGAAAATACACTTGAAATTGAGTGTAAGGGTGGGAAAATGAGTGAGTTGATGTCCTTGTCCAATGAGGATCAAATTGGGAGAGAACAAGAGGGAAAAGTGTCAAATATTGTAGGGGTAGGAAGGTCATTTTTAATTTTTAATGAAACTTGGTAAGCTGCATGGTTCAAGTAACAGTATGCTAATCATGGGGAATCCACTAGACTAAACCTATGTATGTAAGGGTAACATTTATTATTTATAAAATTATGTGACACCCATGTAGGGTTAATTCATCTGTAGGAGTAGTCTTCATGGTTTTGGTTGTATGGTTTAAGAATCCATTCGCCAACCGTACATACTCTATAGGAGAGTTTCTTCCCTTTCTGCATGCTTTGGGTGCACAGTTAGCACTAATCATGTTCTAACCATTCTCCCCACCCTTCTTCTCCATTTTTCAAAATTTTAAAGTAACACCAACCTAGAAATAAGAATAAAGATAAAAATAAAATAATAATAAAGTCTTTATCTGAAAATGACATTATGGGTGTGACATAATATATATTTATATTTATATTTATATATAGTATAATATAATATATATATATATATATAATTTTGTGTATATACTTACACACACGTATATTTATATAAATATATTTATTCAAATATTTTTAAATATGTTTATATATATCAAACACACCCACACACATGAATGTATATTAATATATTTATTTAAAAATATTTATTTACAAATATTTATTTATATATAATTATTTTTATATACTTATATATAGATAATGTATTTATATATTTAATATATTAATTTATAACAGTAATTATATAATATAATATATACATTTAATATAATTATATAATATTTATATGTAATATAATATAATATATTTATTTATATAATTATTTGTAAATACTTATATATATTTTGTATATATATACATTATTTGTTTATTTAGTATATTAATTTAAATTCATTCATTTATATAGAGAATCATAACTACATCTATGTAATATGTTTTGTATAATAATAATATTATTAATAATAAATACATTTATATTAAATGTGTATGTATAAAATATATTATGTATTTATGTATAAAATTAAATACATTTATATTATATATTATGTATAAAAATATATATAATGTACACAAAATTAAATACATTTTTATAATTTATATTCATAAAATATCTATTATATATATTATATATATTAAACTTGGGTTTTCTAGAATCCATTTGTCGCATTCTCATTGCATATTTTCCCACACAATTTTCTTTCTCCACTTAGCTTTCCTCCTCCCAAATCTGCTCAACCTCCCTCATCAATTTCCCTCACGGCATCATCCTCCCTCCCCGACTCCCCTCTATACATCTGTCTCCCTTCCTAACTCCCTCCATGACTCCCCTCTTCACCTCTACCTCTACCTCCAACTCCAATATCCTCCCTGACACCTCCTCATATCCGGGTATCCACAACCTCCCCAAACCCTCCTCCAAACCCCATTCCCATTCTACCATCATCATTTATCTCATTGTTTTTTACCTACTACTGATGTGCCCTACTATGAACTTGAACCTCTATCTCTTGAACTATCACTCAGTCTGAATCACTACTCATTGTCACTTCCCTTCATTCCCCTATCATACACCTCTAATCAAATTGGAGATCATCGTGTTTAGGTTTCA
This sequence comes from Viscum album, assembly GCA_963277665.1. Taxonomy (NCBI): domain Eukaryota; kingdom Viridiplantae; phylum Streptophyta; class Magnoliopsida; order Santalales; family Viscaceae; genus Viscum; species Viscum album. Next base: position 1,402,310,207 of record OY728133.1, on the reverse strand, counting down.
TCATCCATATAAATCTAAGGATCTTATTTCACAAAAAGTTCTCTCCAAATCAAAACATGACTTATTTTATTTTGGTTCTTCCTTCAATTATTCTTATGATTTCGATCATAGGTTTTAGTCCTAGTTCTATTTCATTACTAAAACTCTAATTTTCTCAACCTCATTTGATTTAGCTTCTAAGTTCTATGGTTCCCCATCTTTTGTAAACCTAATTTTTTGTCCTTTGTTTTATTTTTCTTCTATGTTAAATGGTTCATCCCTCTGTGTATTACATGGTATTATTACAAGTCTTGGAAGATGATGAATCATTAAATATTTATAATTATTATTACCTTTATTTCCTTTAATGTGTAGTAAAAATACATTGTAACTATTTTTTTTCATTGTAATCTTCTTTGAAAATGCATTGTTAATTTTTTTTCATTTCAGGTAATCAAGACATGAGGGGTTATATATAATATTGACTTCATCTCAAATTCCTTCACTTGGTATCAAGAAAATGTTCATCAAGTGAAAAGTTTATATTGAGGTGATTTTATGAATTGATTGGTTTTTTGTTTGAATTATATTTTCTATGAATATTATATTTTCTAATTTCATTCATTTTTGGTCTACCATCAATGAAATATCATTCATTATTCTTTTCCTCCCTCACAAATTTATATCAGAATTTAAAGTCATTTCCAAGTGTGTGTTTTTTTTGAAAAAATTGAATATAGGTGACTATTATTATGTAGATTTATTATTTATTTTAATATTAAATATATTTTATTTTTCTAATTCTATGCACACCATTTCCATGGTTTCTATAAATTTGATGAGAATTTACAAAAAAAATAATTGTGTAGTTATTTCATGTGGGACATTATTTTAAGAATCCATATTATTGTTTTATATTACCTATTATTTTGAATATATTTTTCCATAATACATATTACTTAGATATATGAGTTTTAAATATTTTATTAGAATTAATTTTTGGTTTTCCATATGATCCTAATATTTAATTATGGAATACTTGATTGAAATAATCTATTTTGATGATACCTCAAACATATTTTTAGTTTCCTTTGCTTTCTATTTGGTTTGGTTTTTGAATTTTTTATAATGTAGTAGTATTTATGAGTTTTTTCAAGACTTCATCTTGGATTTTAAAGGATACTGAATTAGAATGACTTATTTTGGATGAAATATTACAATAAAACTATGAATGTTTTTTAGTGAACCCCATTTTCCTCTGAATCATATATAAATTTCATGTTTATGTGGTATTTTTATTGAGTTTATTCACTCTTTACTCTTATAAATCTTATTTTATATTTCTTTCTATTTTCTAGATAAAATTATTTAATGTTTTCTATGTTGTTTTCTAATATATAAATCTATTAGTTATGGGTTGCTAATGCGATGATGTGTTGTTCTTTCTATAGTTTATGATGACACCAAGGGATTTTAATATTAGCCTTATAAGGAAATTGGGAGTTGGTATATCTTTCTTGTTTTTTCTCAGTTCATATGAATATATAAACGAGAATTAGAAATGTATTTTATTACCAACATTCTGGTTAGATGCTATTAAAAAATTTTATAAACTAGTACTTCAACTAATTTATTTCTAGGACTCCCAATATCCAAAGTTCTTTAGTAGTCATATGTAAACTATTTCAACTTACATTCCATCATAAAACTAAAATTTTAAAATTCACTAATTTTCTATAAATTATCAATTTCATTTTCATATTATTCCCTAAAGTACACCTCATTATTTTCTAAATATAAAAATTTATTATAATATTACTTGATTATTTATTATTTTCATAGAACATTTTTTGTATTTATCACTATAAATTGACATGATTTTTAGTTTATTTCATAGAAAAATATTTTAGTCATTTACAATTCCAAGAACTAGAAAAAAATATCAATTGTACACTTTTATATTTCTATATTTCAATCTTATTTTTAGTTTCAATTCATTATTTTTTATAAATTTATATTATTATTACCTTAAAGTCATTATTTCAAGTAATAATATTATCACTATGGTTGTTAATTTTTTTTCTTTTCATCCATATCCTTACTTTTCATTAATGACATCTAGGTACCATCACCAACCATTGACTCTAATTTGTTAATCATAGATCCTCTATTACCACATATCATCATCAACCTACTTTACTGACCATATTTTTATTTTGAAGATGATTATAAGGATAAGGTTATGTACAACTACTATATGGTTTTTAGTTATTCTACTATTTGGGAATAATCTCTCAAACATATGGACAAGAACAATCGATGATGGTAATTGACATAACTTTGGACTATCGTACAATTTTTAATCATGTTTTATATTAATTTTGGATTTAATTATTCTATATATAAATTGATTTATGAGCCTAAAAATTAATGATATATAGGGATCATAAGTATTTCAGTTGTATTTTTACTCATAATGGTTTGATGCATGGAAATTGTTTTGGCCTTTGTGTGATTTTTTTTCTAAATATGTTTTTAATCTTTTCAACATGATTTGTTTCTCACATCCCTGATTGAGGTTATTTGTAAAAAAAATTAGGGAGACTAAATTTTCTATTTGTGGAAAATATTTTGTAAATTTATTAAATATTTTGTAGAATTTCATGATATGTTTTTTTATTTTAATTTATGAGTTTTTTTTCCAAACTTTTATGTGTTTCATTGAGAAAAAAATAATAATGATATGAAACATTTAACAAACAAAATTACTAACCTAAAGGTGATTTAGACGAGAAGATTAGGTTGGCAATTATTTCACCATATGTTCTTGATATTAACATGGTGGATTTTATGTATATAACAACAGTTCTAGTTAGTGAACAACCTTTTGACATTGAAGCACAGATTAGAACAATGATTATTTCATATATCAAGGTTACAAGTAATTTAATACTAATTTTTACCCCAATAAATTTATATTTATAAAACTATAATGCTCTTTAGATAGCAGGAAATGTTGATCATAATGGTATGTTATATTTTTAAACTCATACCACATCTCAGTGTTATTTTTCTTGTAGTATTTATTAAAATTTATTTTAACATCAAGATTTTATTTTCTATTTGTATTGATCAAAATTAAACATGACATGATATTTCTATTTTTAGGTTACCAAACCATAAATTTCATACAACAAATATGGTCTTCATTGATATTGACGATGGAATTTATATTCTTTGAGAGATCTTTTAAAGGGGTTCATATCTGTATGATTTGATATAACACACAACGTTTTTTAAAGTTCTAATATTGTCTCATAAATGTAGTTTTTTTACTTTCAGGACTTATTGCCCATAATCATAATTGATTTTGTTATCTTTTTTTATATTACTGGTGTGTGTGACTGAATCATTTCTGAAGTTGTCCTCCACGGTTCATCTCATATAGAGATTGTGTATGCTAATATTATTTTCTAGAACCTGTACAATAATCTATTTATATATACCAAAATACAATTTTAATTTGATTTTATCTTTTGATGGATAAATATTGTATCATTTTAATTCCATAAGTTTTAATGATATGAAAAACAAAATATCAAAAATTCAATATATAAAGTCTGGATTCCCATAAAATTAGGAGGATCCTTCTTTACATGATGATTGGGTTGGTGTAGTTGATGGTTCTAATCCTAAGAATATTTTATTTGTAGAAATATATATATTGTGTCTAACTCTTCCTTTTTTTCTTTAATGATTGTGTGATTTAGTGCCCCCAATGATTATTTCTCTATGTGACTGAATTTCTTAGTTTAGTAAATTTGATATTTTATCAATAATATTTTAAAAATGAATTTCGACATGTGAATTATATTAATTAGTATTATCTAGAAGTGTTATTCTAATAGGGTGTTATGATACTATAGAAAGGTAATTTTGAATTATGTTTTATTATTTTATTAGTGATTTCATATTTAAATTATTATTTTTGTCATGTTTTTTGGTTTATTTCTTCATGAAGGGGTGATCTTGATAAATTTATCCAATATTTTTTATTTTAAAATTCCAGGTCTTCGAATTAAGGAAAACACTTCACTCACTTATTAGAAGGACATGATGATTCTATTAATTATTATATCATCATTGATTCTAAAGGTACCATTGTTATGAATATTACTCTAGGAAATAAACATTTTTTCCTAAAATACTCACTATTGATAATGAAATTAAAATTAATATTAATTAAGTACATTTTAATTTAGTATTTCTTAGAGGAAAATTAATTTGTAACAACTTCATTTACTGAAGACCTAACAAAATATAAACACATGAATCCATAATCTAGATAACTTATTACATTTTCTTCATAAATAATTTTTAATAAGTGATACATTTTTTTATTATGTAGTTTTTATTAAACAAAATGAACAGTGTTTAATCATTATGAATTTTGTATTCTATTTACATAGTAATGGACATCATGCCTTACATTTTCCTCAAATTAAGTGTATTATCAACACTTAGTTATCACCCATGACCATTATAGATCATGTATTATGATTTTTCATTATGCATTGTGTTTTTAAATATACATATTGAATTATGTACTTTATGTAGAAAACATTAACCAGTGGTCCAATCCATTTAATAGACTTTCTAGATGCCTTTTAAGTTAGATTCACTCCTAATAAGGATTTGGATGGTGGGATTGCATCCCTTTATTCATATCCCAATCCCCATTGGTCAATGAAAACATTTTAGCATCATCAAATGGATTCTTAAAGAAGAAAAATACTATTTTCATGGAAACTATTTTTAATTATATTTGATATAGAATAGTTATGATTAAACTGATATATGTTTGGAATTTCTAGCTTCCTAATTTTTATATTTTCTACTTTAGTTTTATAATTAAAATAATTTATATTTTTTGTTGTTTTGTGTATTTAGCCAGTTCTTGGAGTAATTCAAGTAGATGTAAGGCTATGATTTTAAAATCTAGAGAAATTGGAGTGGTTGTAAGGTCTCTACTTTTATAATAATTGTATATGAATATAGTTGTATCTTTACAATTTAGGTTGCTTATTTTTGTGCTTTTTCTTATGGTCATGTATAATGCATGGAAAATTTATATACTACACCATACTAATATTGTATTAACATCCTACATAAATAGACATATTTTTAGGTTTTTTTATTTATGTTATAATGTAATATACATGTACTTTAATTTAAAAGTATTGTAATTCTATAGTAAAAACATGTTTTCAATATTAAAATTTTCATTAAATATTTAAATTAATCAATCATTAATATATTATTATTCAATTTCAAACTCTTATATGCATTTCAGTAAAGCGATAACCTATACAAAAATTCACACTGGTGGTGATGATAGGATAAAAATTATATATTACAATGAATGTATGTTGTCAAAAAAGGAACATAAGAAGAAAAATTATCAGCCTCAGAGTGTAAGTCAGAGTCTTCATCCCTGTTTTTAATTTGGAGATTATATGAACAAGTTCAAGTTCTACCATACACATTATAAATTTATTTCATGACTGAGAATCCTAAAATGAACCGAAGATTAAATAACTCTTGTTTTTGACCTTTTTTCTTAGTCTTCATACAATGAGGGGATTGGTTACCAAGAGCATTCTCTTTATTTGCATCACTAAGGAGTTAAAAGTGGTTTATAGTGGTCACCAGAGAGAACAATACTACCTACTTCCCTTCACCCACTTCAATTAGTATAGTGGGTAGAGAAATAACTTGGATACCCTTTCAATCACCAATAAAAGGTTTTAAGGTAGCTAAATTATGTTATAAATACTTGATAGCACCATTACATTTAATTTTTTAGTTTTCCAAAATCCACGAGTCACATTCTTATTGCATGTTTTCCCACTCAATATTCCTTTCACTAATAGATTCCCATCCTCCCCAATCCAGTCATCCTCCCTCCCTAACTTCCCTCGATAACTCTGCCTCCCTCCTCCACTCCCCTTAGGACATCTGCCTCCATCCCTGACTACCCTCTCTACCTCAGCCTTCACCTCCACCTCTAACATCCTCCCTAAAACCTTATTGAATCTAACCTCATCCTAACCCGATTTCCATTCTACCATCATCCTCTATCCCATTGTTTTTTACCTTTTATTGATGCTCCCACGCTATGCACTTGCACCGCTGTCTCTTACACCACCGATCAATCTGAATCACTACCGGTGTTTCTTCCCTTATTCCCCCTATCGTACACATCCAATCGAAACAGAGATCATCACGTTCAAGTTTCATAATCTGTATAGACCAACGTCTCCTCTTTCATGAAATGTTATCTCCAAATCACAAAATACATGATTTTATTTTGGTTCTTCCTTTCATGATTTATACGCATTCAATTATAAGATTTAGTCTTGGTTCTCTTCCATTACTAAAACCCTAATTTTCTCAACCTCTTTTAATTTAGCTTCTAAATTATATGATTCCTGATTTTGTGTCCTTGGTTTTATTCTACATCTATGTTCAATGTTTATTCCCTCTATGTATTTCATGGTCTTGATTTCAAGGCTTTGAGGATGATGAATCACCAAAAATTTATAACTATTATTCCTTTTATTTCATTTAAAGTGTAATAAAAATACATTGTAACTTTTAATTTTCATTAGCATCTTCTATGAAAAATGCATTGTTATTTATTTCATTTCAGGTAATCAATACATGAGGGGTTACAAATAATAATGACTTCATCTCTATTTCCTTCACTTAACATACAGAAAATGTTCATCAAGTGTAAATTTTTTATTCAGGTGATTTTATGAATTGATTAGTTTTCTATTTTACTTGTATATTCTATGGATATTAGATTTTATAATTTAATTATTTTTTGTTCTATCATCAATGAAATCTCATTCAATATTATTTTACACCCTCACAGATTTCTATCAAAATTTAAATTCATTTCCAAGAATCTTTTTGAAAAACTGAATACAAGTGACTATCTTTATGTTGATTTATTCTTGATTCTAATATTAAATATGTTTTATTTTTCTAATTTCATACACACCATTTCCAAGGTTTCCATAAATTATATTAGAATTTATAAAAAGTTTATTGTGAAATTATTTCATATGGGGTGTTATTTTTAGAATCCATATTAGCATTGTATGTTACCTATTAGTTTGAATTTTTTTTCATAATACATATTACTTAAACATATAAGTTGTACATATTTTATTATAATTCATTTTTGTTCTGCATATGATCCAAATATTTAATTTTGGAGCCCCTAATTGAAATAATTTCTTTTGATGATACCACAAAAATATATTTGGTTTCCTTTGTTTTCTATTTGGTATGGTTTGTGAATTATTTATAATTTATTAGTATTTGTGGGTTTTCATGACTTTATCTATGATTTTAAAGTTTTATAGATTAGAATGATTTATTTTAAATTAAATCTTACTATATAACTGTGAATTATTTTTAAGTGGATATAATTTTTTTTCTAAATATGAAATAGATTTCATGTTTATGTGGTATATTTTATTGAGTTTATTCATTGTTCACTCTTAGAATTATTATTTTATATTGTTTTTTGTTTTCTAGATGATTTTATTTAATGTTTTCTATGTTTTTTTCTATTATATACATCTATTTTTTATGGATTTTTTATGTGATGATGTGTTTCTTTCTACTACAGTTCATGATGAAATCAAGGGATGTTAATATTTGCCTTATATATAACTTGGGAGTTGGTATATATTTCCTATTTGTTTTCTAAATGCATATGAATATATAAACAAGAATTAAAAATGCATCTGATTACCAACATTCCAATTAGATGCCATTAGAAATTTTTATAAACTAGAACTTCAACCAATTTTTTTCTATGACTCCCAATCTCTAAAGTTCTTCAACGGTAATTTGTGAACTGTTTAAACTTACATTCCATCATACAACTATCATTATAAAATTCACTAATTTTATATAAATTATAAATTTAATTTTCATCTTATTCTACAATGTAAATACCATTATTTTCTAAATATAACAATTGATTATAATATTACTATATTATTTATGATTTTATAGGAATTTTTTTTGTGGTTATCACCAAGAATCGATTTGAGTTTCAGTATAATTTAAAATAAAATATTTTCCTCATTTACAAGCCCAAGAACCAGTAAAAAATATCAATTGTGGCCTTTTATATTTCTATATTTCAATCTTTTGTTAGTTTCAATACATGATTTTTTATAAAATTATATTATCATTACCATTGAGTCATTATTTATAGTATTAATATTATCATTTCATTCATTGTTTTTTTCTTTTCATCTATAACCTTAGTTTTCATCAATGAAATCTAGGGACCATCTTCATCCATCAACTCTCATTTACATACCTCATCACCTCTGTTATCGCACATCGTAATCAACCTACTATACTCACTATTTTTTCATTTTGAAGATGAACATAAAGGTAAGGTTATGTACATCTACTTTATGCTTCATAATTATACTATTTGGACATGATCTCTCAACTATATAGAGATGGGAAATTGACGGTGTTAATTGACATAACTTGAGCCTATCAAATAATTTTTACTCATGTTTTGTATTAATGTTAGATTTATTGATTCCATATATAAATTTCTTTATGAGCCTAAAAATCAATGATTTGTTGGAATAATAAGTAATTGAGTTAGATTTTTACTCATAATGGTTTGATACATGGAAAAAATTGGCCTTAGTGGGAATTATTTATTTTTTCTAAATACGTTTTTCATTTTTTAAACATGATTTGTTTCTCACATCCCTAATTATGGTCATTTATAAAAAAACAGGGAGATAATATGTTCTATTTGTGGAGGATATTTTTGTAAAAATATTAAATACTCTGTGTCATTTCATGGTATATTTTTGTATTTTACTTTATGTGTTTTTTTTCAAAAAAATTATATGTTACCTTGAGGATGAAAAAATAATAATCATTATATGAAACATGTAATAAACATAATTAATAACCTAGTGGTGATACAGATAAGAAGATCCTATTGAAAATTATTTCACTATGTGTTCTTGATATTAACCTGGTGGATTTTCCTAGTATAAAAAATGTTCTAGTTGGTGGACATACTTCTAACAATGAAGGAAAGATTAGAATGATGATTATGTAATATATCAAGGTTTCATGTAGTTTAATAATGGTTATTACCCTATAAAATTCATATTTAGAAAACTCTGATGCTCTTCAGATAGTAGAAAATGTTGATCCTAATGGTATGTTGTATTTCTGAACACATACCACATCTCAGTTGTATTTTGACTGTAGTATTTATTAAAATGAATTGTAATATAATGTTTTCATTTTCTATTTTTGTTGATCAAAATTTAAACATGACATAATATTTTTATTTTAAGGTTACCAAACTATAAATTTCATTAAACCAGTATGGTCTTCATTGATATTGATGACTATATTTCTCTTCTTTGAGAGAGATTTTAAAGGGATTTTTATCTGTCTCGGTTTCTAGAACACACAATCATTATAAGAAAAGAGATGGTTAGCAAAAGATTATTCGTAGAGGTTCTAGTAACTACCTCCAAATAAATCTAGTTATATATATATAATCGTGGAGGTTTCAATTAAACCATCACTAAACATTTTTAAAAAAAATCCTAATCCCTCCCCCTCCCTTTCTCCCTCTGTGAGAACTCGACCTCTACCCCCACACACCTCCCCTGACCTTTTATCCTCTCCCCAACGGTGACCCCAAGCCTACACCCCCTTCCCCCCACCCCTCCTCATATCCTCTCCCTGGCGGTGACCCCAAGCCCGCGACCCCGATCCCGTGACCCCCAACCCCCGTGACCCCCCCTCCGACCCCGGCCCCCACATCCCTCCCACCTCTAACCTTTTTCTCTAGTCGGCTTGCTGACAATGAGACCCCCCCCCCCCCCCACACTCCAACCTCCCTCCCCCTGGCTCAGTTCCCCTCCTCGATGTAAAATTTTTATTGAAGTTGTATCATTACATTTTTGGAGTCTACTGTATCCAGTAATGTTTTATTATCCAAATCTATTTACCTTGGGTGGTTGTATATGTGTCATTTTATTCAATAGTTATTTTTTCATATATAAATTTGTTATATAATTGGATACCTATTTATTGATGGGGGTTGTTGATTGTGTATTGTGTATTTTTTTTCTTATCAGCTATAGATTGTTATAGGTTAAGGCCTCTTATATGTTTTTTACCTTCTTAGTGCTAGTCATCATCCCCTATCCTATTTTAGGTGGGCTTGGGATAGAACACTCAACACACCACCAACCCAAGAGTGGAACCAGTGAGATGGGGTTCATTCCAATTTCATCAAATAGGTTCGACAGATACAAGCATATATGGATCAAATTATTTATTTTTCATTACTTCATTAAATAACATTTCCTGAGAGATATATTTAATTTGTAGTTATCAAATTTTATGAATGTTTTTATATAATAATTTATTAACATTCTTATGATTATATATTTATTATCATTTATTATATGAATCATTATAATGATTAATATTGGAATAATAACCAATATGGAAATATGAATTGCAATATTATATTGCATAAACTATATCACAGATCTAATGTATGATATAATATAGGACTATGATAAATACCCTAGGATTCAGTTATGATTATAATGTTTTGTTCGATATTTATATTATTCAAATAATATATTAAAATATAATAGTGATTCATATTATATGATTCACCCATTTAATTGAATATTTATCAGTTTCACACAAACAATAAATCCCTTTAAATATTCTTTGTTATACTTCACAATTCTTTGAGAATCCATCAAAACTCAAATAAAAATGGTTTATAAAAAACATTCATTTTTTGAAAAAAAAACTTTTCCAATAATTTTAATCAATTTTCTACAATATAAATTTGTAAAAATATGGTGTTTAGTCACTTGAAATATAGGAATTCCAAGAACAAAAAAAAATCAGGATCATAGTCGATCAGCATCTCAGAGTACGCCGTCAATAGCGTCATCTTCTATGAATGTAAGTGATTCTGTTGTACCCGAGAATGGTAGTGATCCATCTGTTTCCCCGAATGTCATTGGTAGCCCACCGCATAATTCACCTATGGTGATGGAGCAGTTCATCACCCCATCCATCTAGGGGATATTGGTGAGTTTTTGTTACTGGTATGTATGTCATTTTTCAAAAAAAAGATTTATATTTTATTAATTGTTTAATTCATTTTTCAAACAGATAAAAACAACCATATAAGGGACACAAATATAAACAAATAATATGTATCAAACCTAAAGGAATTCATGATTATCATTCCATTTTATGAGTTTGGGGTGCCTACTGGTGGTGCTATTAGAATCTATGGGCAGATTCATGGGTTGTTTTCTTGCGAGACAGTGAGCTTTCCCATTCATTATAAAGATTCAAGGCATATTACTTCATATTGGAAAAATGAGGTCTTTGATACTCAAGTAAAGTTATTATTAATTTAATATTCCTTGAAAATTAATTTAAATGACATGAGTAAAAAAATTCATATACTGATAAAGTGTTATGTTTTCTATTTTTAGATGTTTTTTTCATTTTGATATCTGTAGGATTCATTTATGATTATAATGTTGTGTTCAATATATATAATATTAAAATATAGTAGTGATTCATAATATATGATTCACCCATTTTATTTAACATTTATCAATTTCACACAAACAATAAATTCCTTTAATGATTCTTTGTTATACTTCACAATTCTATGAGAATCCATCAAAACTCCATTAAAAATTGTTTATAAAAAACTTTCATTTTTTGAACAAAAACATTTCCAATCATTTTAATCAATTCTATCCAACATAACTTTGAAAAAATATGGTCCTTAATCATTTGAAATGCAGGACTTCCAAGAACAAAAAAAATTCAGGATCCTAGTCGATCAGCATCTCAGATCACGCCACCACTAGCATCATCTTCTGTGGATGATAGTGATTATATTATACCCGAGAATGCTAGTGAGCCAGTTGTTTACCCAGATGTTGTTGGTATCCCACCGCATGATTCACCTCTAGTGATGGAGAAGTTCATTTCCCCTCCAACTAGGGGATATTAGAGAGCTACCATTACTGGTATTTATGTTATTTTTCCAAAAAATATTATATTTTATTAATTGTTTAACGAATTTTTCAAACAGATAAAGACAATCATAGAAGGGACACAAATATGAACATGTATGATGTATGGGACCTAAAGGACTTTAAGATTATCATTCCATTTGATGAGTTCGGGGTGCCTACTGGTGAAACTGTTGGAATCTATGGGAAGATTCTTGGGTAGCTTTCTTGGGATAGGGTGAGCTTTCCCATTAATTATAAATATTGGAGGCATATTCCTATAGCTTTCAAATATGAGTTCTTTGATACTCAAGTTAAGGTAGTATTAATTTAATATTCTTTGATAATTAATTTAAAATACCTAAGTAAATTTTTCCATATACCGATAAAGTATTATATTTTTTATTTTTGGATGTTTTTTCATTTTGTTATCCCTAACTCTGTTTCACACCCATGGACTTTGAAAAACTTGGGCAATAAAAGGAGATATTTAAAATAAAGATTATTTCATGATTTTAATGAGTCTTCTCTGAGCTCATGAAAATTGTATGAGAAAGTGCCAAAAGGCATTTCTTGTGAGCAATGGAAGCTCTTTGTTGATATCAATAGAGATGCATATCATGAGGTAATTTAATATTTTATAGTTTCTTAATAATATAAACACAATAAAATTATAACTTTTATTAATGTTTCTATTGTTTATAGAAATTATCAAAAAAAAATATGTGAATCGTGAGAAGCAAGTCATTCCTCGCATTGCAGGGTCTCAAAGTTTTTCAAGAAAAAGAACAATTTTGGTTTTTATTTTATTCAATATTATTTATATCATTTTATTATAACTCAAGGTTTTTTCTAACTTGTTTACATTTTTTTATAAAGGTTAATCAATTAGGTCACTTTGTTGTCCAAATAGAGATATGGTTTAAAATGCATAGGAAACCAGATGGAGGTTTTGTAGATGACCTTAACAAAAACGTTGGAGTAAGTACTTTTCATCACCATTTCATATTATTTAATTACTATAAAAATTTAATAATAAAAAATATATTATAATAAATAAAAAACCTTAAACCAAATTAAATGGGGTCGGATAAATGGATCAAATTATGTCAATTTGGAATCGTTTGATACATCTAGCCGGCCCCAATTAATTGGGTTTAAGGCTTGTTTGTTGTTATAATATTGTAACGACCCGAAATTTCGAATAAATCTTGTTTCCTAATTTTTTGTGTTATTTTATTTTTCATACTCAACAAACTATTTCATTTGATAACATGAGTATAATTAAAATGAGACTGTTGGGTTTTGACTATTATATGACCGTTAGTCAGTATGACCGTTGAAAACTGAATGTTGCGACTTTTGTCTCTAAATACAAGTGATCTTGGTTAATTAATATAGAAAGAAGATTTGATGGCCTCACCCAGTAGTCTTGGACCGATCGAAGCCCATCTAACAGAACTTGGGAAGGAGGTAGCACCACTGGGATTTTCTCTGGACCAAACCCAAGTCGAACTTCATCGTGTGAAGCTAGAACAGAATCGCCTTCGCGAGAAGATCAAACTGATAGAAATTACTACTCGTGCGATGTTGATCGAGCATCCCTCGGATTCTCTCACCTTAGCAGACCTTACACTTAGGTCCTATGCTGGTGTAATAAGGGTCTATGTAAGGAGACCGTAACTGCCTTGTGTAATCCTTTGTTTTAAATAAAAATTTTGATTTCTTCTTATGATGAAGTTTATGAATTTTCAAATGTCTGGATAAATATAGTATGCATATTTTTGGTGAATTTTAGAGAAAGGATATTTTAAAAAAAAATGTTTATGTAAATCTTAAATAATTAAAAATGTGTAATTATTTTCAAAAAATGGTTTTCTACAATTATGTTCAGTATGAAATTTAGAATCTAATAAGATCAACTTAATTTTTGATGAATAGTAAATTATGAATAGTGATTTTATGCTTAGGATTAGTAATGTGACCAAATGGATTAGTAATCTCACTTAAAGAAAGTATTAATATAATCTAGGCACCTTGACTAAGTAATGCGATAGGTAAATAAATGTTTCAGAAATTATTAGTCAAGTATTAGTTTTTTCAGGTGAATAGTGTTTTCTAATAAAAAATTAAATTAAAAATATTTAGAAAATTATTTTTATAAAATGGACTTCATTTTTGAACTTAGAGCATCGATATTATGTTAAGGTAATTTTTGGAAATTTTTCTGAAAAAAATGAATTTTCAGTGAATAGTGTATTTATTTAAAAATTAAATTAAAAATATTTAGAAAAATATTTTTATAAAATGGAGTTCATTTTTGAAATCAGAGCATTGATATTTTGTTAAGGTGAAATTTTGGGATTTTTCTGAGAAAGTTGAATTTTTAGTGAATAGTAAAAATACAGTTTTAGGGTTTCGGTATGTTTAATGACATCATAACTATGTCATGATGATGTCATGAGATATTTTAAGGGTTGGCCGACCAAAGGTGATGAATTATTGTATGGGGGGCCCCATGTGGCCTAACTCCATGGTAAATACAATGGGAGAGCCCATGGTTTTGAGAAAACCACTTGTGAGGTGTCCTTTGGCCATTAATGCCTTGTCCCCTCACTTTCCCTATAAATATCCACCCTTTACTCCTTTAGTTTTCACTCCCAACTCTCCCCCAACGAAGCTATAGTCTCATTACCTCTCAAAGAGTCCTCTCAAGGTACCCTCAAGCCCTCAAGGTCCCAACCTTTGAGTTTTAAGAGATACGTTTTAAGGTAAGGGATCTGACCTCTCTCTTTCTTTTCAAGTAATCTCTTTTATGTCATTTTTTTATGCTCCATGCTCTTATGTTGAAAGATGTTCTTTTATATTCATCTTACTATCCTTTTCATGTTCATATGATGAGAGACCTCCTCTTTCTCTCATCATTTCATTTTAAGAATGTTAAAGTGGCGTCGTTAGGCTGCCAAATTTTTAAGGGATTCTTTCACCCTTCTCGTTTTCAAGATCTATTTTCATGTCAAGTCTTTCAAGTTCCTTTTTATTTTGTTGGGGTATGATCTCTATATCTATCATACTGATCTTTTATGTTCATATGATGAGAGACCCTATTTTATCTCTTCAATTCATTTTTTTGAAGTTTTAGTGACGCCGTTAGGCTGCCGAATTTTTAAGGGATTCTTTCACCCTTCTCATTTTCAAGATCTATTTTCATGTAAAGTCTTTCAAGTTCCTTTTTATTTTTTTGGGGTATGATCTCTATATCTATCATACTTATCTTTTATGTTCATATGATGAGAGACCCTATTTTATCTCTTCAATTCATTTTTTTGAAGTTTTAGTGACGCCGTTAGGCTGCTGAATTTTTAAGGGATTCTTTTCACCCTTCTCATTTTCAAGTTCTATTTTCTTGTCAAGTATTTCAAGTTCCTTTTTATTATGTTGGGGTATGATCTCTATATCTATCATACTGAACTTTTATGTTCATATGATGAGAGACCTTATTTGATCTCATCAATTCATTTTTATTGAAGTTTAAGTGACGTTGTTAGGCTGCCAAATTTTCATAAGAGAAATCTAATTTTTGTCTTCCTTCCATGTTTTTCATTTCAAATGGTATGTCCTTCAAATTTCATTACCATGTTCATATATCCTTCATATTCTTTACCTCTACTGTTTTATGGGTTATTTATGAATGTTTGACCCATGTCCCCTCTCTTTTCAATGTTTTCTAAAACCCTGAAACATAGTCGTTATGCTGCAGAATTTCCGTCTCAAAATGTCTCTCTCTTTTTCTAAATTTCTTTTATTTTATTAAGTGAATACTCAAAGATATTTCTTATAAAGGGTTATTCAAATATATACCAAAATGTTCTATTTTAAATTCTGGGATTTACATACATGAGACCCGCTTTCCCTTTCCGTTGGTTTAAAGTGACATAAAGATCATGTCTTTAAAGCAGTTTTAAAACGTTATGATTATGAAATGAAACTCATTTCTTTTATGCTATATGGTTTGTTTATGAAATAATTGATGATGATATATGTGGATCACATGATAATAAATACATGTCAAGGGTGCACCCTGATAGTGCTTCAATGCATTGGGTAAAGACTTAATCTCTAGAGATGACCATTTAGACTGATACCTTGGTGAATAACTTTGGTAATTTTTATTGACACCTTGGGGATGGACCTTGGTGAAACGGAAATGATTGTCTTTGTTAAATGTTGTAGCCACATCTTCAATTTATGAAAAACGTTATTTTTATTATGATATGCCTCATGATTTCTTTCTCATTCCTTAAAGTTATTTTTCATGACATTGTTGATGTATCTCAAGTTCACATGTTAAATGTTTCACCTTGTTTCCCTTACTGGGCCTTCTGCTCACCCTTTCTTTTGATGTATGTCCACAGGTTATGAGATGCAGTAATGAACCTAGGATGAACATAAGGAGAAGCCTTTCAAGTGTTTAAGAAGAATGTTTTTTTTTTGTTTCATGTATTAAGTTCCTGGTTTCCAAGACACTAAACCTTAAAGATCCTCAGTTTTGTATAATGTAATGAAAGTTTATGTGACAAAAAGGCTGGATGCTATAAATATGATTTTCAATATTATGTTTTTATAGTTTTGAAATAACAATAAATACTAATGAAAATTTTATTAATTATATAACAATAATAATTTCAGATATTTTAATATTCATTGTTAATATTTTTGTATTAACATGATTAATTTCAAGAAGTCTGGGATGAAAACCATTCACAATCAGTATCAGTTTCCCAAAACGATGCAGTTGGAATAGTTTTAGGGAAAGAGCATCTTGGATGTGTACGGGGATGAGTTCTAGGCCTATCCCTTCAGCTGTCTTTGGTAGGGTGGCGTCATTCGTTACTGCTACACCTAGTGGGGGTTCTAGAAGTTTCGTTGATATGGAATCACGAAGATAAATTTCAATATTGAAATAAAAAGTGAAAGAACAAGATTTCTATAGGAAAACACAGGATCAGTGACAGTCGTAAATAGAAAATGCTTTAGTTTCTGTATTTCAAAAGATGATCGGCATGATCCTGAAGAAATGTCCACCCTTATAGCTCATCTCGGTGAGGTAAATTCTAAATTCAATAGATCATTCACACATTTGTAAAGAACCCATACAACATACATAATCTCTGTAACTACAATTTCTGATAACCGTCACTAAAAAAAATTATTTTATCTACTTAGCGACGGTTCCTAATAACCGCCGCTAAATATTTTATCAATGGTTATATTAACTTTTCCTATGTTATTTTATGTTGTTTTTTGTTAAAAAAATTGGTGTCAACTAAATAAAAACTCACCGTTGAATACCCAAAAAAGAACACATATAAAAACTACGACTCAATTATAAAAAATGCCGCTAAATGATTGTTAGCCATGAAATAAATGGCGGTTTAGAAAGTAAAATTCCCTCTCCTCAATAAAAATTGAGCACTAAAAGATATTAAATAACCAATATAAATTTTAGAAATAAATTAAACTCATTAGAAATAGTGATAAATCATTAATCTTATTAATAATATATTATTTATACAATTATAATTTAAAAAATATATTTAATGATTAAAAAGTTAACATATGACAAAAACCACATATTGATTTTTGAAATGTAGGAATCAACACCACATCAATCCGAGTTATGGTTTTCTTATGATGCACATAAATATATTTTTAGTGTTTTAAAACATTAAAATGCACATTTAATGATCAAAACAATAACAAACAATCCTTTATTGGCTTTAAATTAGGGTAAAACCACCATAGGTATAATTTTGAAATGTAGGAACTGACGACACATCATTCCAAATGGCGGTTTTCCCATTATGGTTGTAAACACGTTTTTTGTCATGAACCTACCCAGGTTGACCCTGAACCGATCACTCGAGCCAGTCTGCGGTAAGGCCCGAAGGGCATTCCTGATCCCCATGGGATGGAAACCAGTGTCGGGCATCAAAAATTTAATTAATGGGAATGATTTGGCCCATAAAAGATAAATAAACAAACAAGAATAAATAAAACAATAAAAATAAACTCTAGCAGCGGAAAAGAAAAAAAAACAGAACATCTCAACATACCTACACGTGACCTTCCAGGTCACCTCCCAAACAAAGGCTGACCTTGCTCCAAAAATGAGAAACTCATCCAAGAAAACCTGAGAAAAAGAAACCTGCAACTGAAATTATAAAAAAAATGCATGATCATTGAAAATGCTCAATAGGGTTTCCAAGATAAACCATAGAATCCAATGTCTCCTTTCCTGAAGCCATCCACTAACACAAGTTTGAAATACAAATATAAAATTAGATTTTTCACATTTTAAAATAAGTAACATATTTTTCTCATTTAAAAATCCAACACATGTGACATACCATTACCAAAATCATTTGTCTTTTTATAAACTAAACTCAAAACAAAATATATCAAAGGTGGGCTAAAGTAGAACATGTAAACAATGCAATCTGGAAATAAACTGGTATAACAAAAAGTAAATAAAATAATCCAATAACCATGGGTGATCCTAAACATCCCTATAAGACCCCTGGATGTACTCGGTTCAGAACCATCGGTCGGCATATGGTGAAGCTCCTAAGTCTATAACCAACTGGCCACCCTCGTGGCAACAGAAATCAGCGGCAATCCCCATCTGGTCTCTATACCTACCAGTGGGTACCAACCCGTCTAATTGGACCAGATAAGAAACCATCACTCGATCAACTAAAAGATACAAAGGAACCCATGGTGGTTATAATAATACAATGTAAGCAGGAGGCCCTTGCACACGTGACTCATCTCACCCCACTTGCCTACCCCAAACACGGACGTTTCCTATGCATTCACCCATAAAGGGTTTCCCTAGATAGGATCACCCCCAAATAAACATTCAATCATTCCACATTAAACAAAGTACCAACTGGGCCTTCGCGTCACATCCATGTCGAAAACATTTTTCTAAAAACATTTAAACTTCGACCAGGCATACACAATTTCAAAACACAAACCATTCTAAAATTTAACACAACTTCACCCATGAGTTGGAAGAACCAAACGGGCCTTTAATCTTTTTCAACCCACACCAAAACATGTTTCAAACCAAATGGATAGACCTTAAAGGACCCATTAAAAACCATGTTTTCCAAAACACTTGAAGCAACACTTTATAAAACCTCATTTAAAACCCTCTTTAGAAACCACACAAAGAACCCAACATCATTTAAAAATCAAGAAACATTTTCACAAGATCACCATTACCTTTCAAACCAAACCCAAAAGCACACCAAAATATATTCATCGTGTATTTAAAAAAACTCTAAAGTGATGGAAAATTTATAAAACCAAACAATTTCTTAGTTATTATACAAACAGGCCAAAGAATTTATAAACGATTTTAAGAACAAGTCAAACAGTTTATAAAAAAATTTATAAACAAATGAAACAATTTATAAAAAAATTAATAACCATACCAAATAAATTTTAAACAATTTTACAACGAACCCAACAAGTAATTAAAAATATTTATAAGCAGACAGAACAATTTATAAACAATTTAATAAACATACCAAATAATTTTTGAACAATTCATTCAAACTGGAAACACTTTCACAGCCTATTGCAGAGTATATTGAAAGTGTGTGTCGTGCTTAAAACATTATCAAAAAAACATTTGACATCCAGCGAACACATTTTTCATAAGCACATGTAAACATGACTAGAGAAGGTACTTCAAAACTATTTTTATCAAAACAAACTAATTTGAAAACACTATAGAAAGTTAACTAAGTGTATTGAGAAGGTGAGAACTAAGTCAAAAATTTAATTAAAAACACTCATGTATTAAGTAGACATAATCAGAAAGGAAAATACATATTCACCTACCTCAAACCAAGAGCGGAAGCGATGAAACTCTGATGGAAGGAAGAACAATCCCTCGTGGGCCAACCGCACACACTAAACAGCGAGAAAAACAAACGACACACAGCCTGAATTGGTATTAGGATTTATACAAACTAAATAAAGACACCAAAGATTAAATGAAAGGAAAAGTGAATAAATAAATAAATAAATAAATATTCCAGAGAAGGGGGTTTGGCCGGTGCGACAAAGGGAGGTTGGTTGCTGACTGGAGAAGGTTCTCCAGTGCGAGTCGCAATAGAGAGAAAGGGGGTTCGGGTGCGTTGCTGGCCGGAGAAAGGGATTCAGCTAGCCGGAGGTGCGAAAGGGTGAGGGGGTGGCTTCGGTTCACCGGCACGCTACAGGTCGACGGTTGGGGATGGTCGGAGCAAAGGAAATCAGGGGGTGGTCGGCTGGAACAAAGAGCAGCGAGGGGAGTTCGGCTGGGGGTCAAAGGCACCGCTGGCCAGAACAAGGAGGTCGGGGCACGGGAATGGGAGGGGATGGTCGGAGGTGCACTGAGCAGGGGAGCTCACTAGATATGGGGTCGTCTACTGGAAGCACGGAAGGAGGGCGGTGGTCGGAAGCCTTCCAGAGCGGAGGGTGAGAGGGGGTTGGCCGGCTGGAACCTGAATGGGGCACGAGAGGCTGAAGGCTGGAGGCAGGATCCTATAGGGGGAAAGAGGTGGAGGCGGCTGGATCAGCTAGAGGCCGGAGTGTGGACGGGGGTCTGCGGTTGGGTGGTGTGCCAAACAGAGAAAATGAGGGGGGTTGGGGGCAGCGCCATGGAAGGAGGGCACCTCGCGCCACCGCTAGAAGGAGGAGAAGCTGAGGAGGGTGGTCGGAGCACTGGGGTGCAAGAGGCAAGAGGCGAGGGGCGGTTGGAGCGCTGGGGTGCGAGAGGTGAAGGGGAACTAGGGTGTGTAGGGAGACAGCTCGCGCAGGGGAGAGGCAGAGAATGGGGGGCAACGGGATTAGGGTTTGGTATTGTTTTTTTTCCTTATAATAATATTATAATAATAATAATAATAATAATAATAATAATAAAACCAAATATGATGATGATAATAATAATAATAATAATAACAACACCAAAAATGATAATAATAAAAATAACACTAATAATAATAATAATAATAATTAATAACAATAAAAATAATAACAATAATACCACCTTAGTAATAATAATATTATTAATTAAATAATAACATTATTATTATTACCATTTAAACATTTAACTCACTTTATTTACATAAAACTTTATTTTAATCATTAGACATTTGTGTGGGCACCCGAGCTGACCGCACGGCTACCGCCCATTGTGCGGTGACCGCGCACGGGTTCGAAACCCACTAAAATTATTAAACATCAAAGATTTTTGACCCGTTCTCTAATCGATCCTCGACGAGAGAACCTGAAGCCAAGAAATAATAAAATAAAAATTTATTAAAAAGGTTAGGGTGTGACAATTCTCCTAACCACAGACACTTTCTGCCCCCAGAAAGTCACCCAGCCGAACAATAGTCAAAACAAGAATCCATGCCCGATTGAAACCAAAAGAAACCACAACGCAAGAGAATGAGATAACTTGAGAGGGTTCTCCCCACCATAAGAACTCAAATAGTGTTGAAATTTAACACTCAAACATATCACCCCAGGAAGGGGGGTGACACGGGAACTCCCAACCGATCAAGACTAACTTCTATAGAACGAGCGAAACAACACCTCTGCTGAAACTTGGAACTCTCGACCCATACCAAAAACCCCGAAAACTAGAGAAAAAACTCCAAGAAGAACATAACCCAAGAAATGAACTCGAGCTTAACTACAAACATTGATTCTCCCACATGCACTTACATCTCTAAACAAACACAGCTAAACCGAGATCAACCCATACAAGGGCCAAACACGCTTTTAAGAAAAACACATGATCCAGATAACCACATCCACACAAATAAGACTACTCGGATTATAATATAACATGAACATCATAACTTCATGAAAAAACGATGAACTTACAACAACGTCAAAACATTAACAGCAGAAATACCAGAACAGAAAGACTTTAAATGTTTTACTGCCAACACGGAACACAAAACTTGAACAAAGGCTTCGCACCCCTGACAACTTTTGACTGCGTGCGAGCTTCACCCCAAGACCTGTGGCTGGGGTTCTGATGGCTGAATCATCTCCTGCCTCACAGTTAGGCACTAGAATCCTCCAGTCACAGCGTCTTCTTCATAAGACGCTTCATGCTGAACTTCTCTAGGTGAACCAAACACTCGCAATGATAACGCATCTTCATAGGGGTGCGACATGATGGATTTGTGTGACCTAAACGTCCACACTGATGGCACATCATTGAATGTTCCAACAAACTGGAAGTCAGAACCACTACAAAGGACTCTTTCAAAATAGGTCCATTTGGCACACTCTTCCTGCCAGATGGGGAATCTTTACGAGCAACTGGACACGCTGGATTTCCAACCATCTGTGCTCCAGAGACCAACTCAGCTAGGAACGCATCATCCACCAGCTTCTCAAAACGATGGTCCTTAGAAGGGAGGACCAGCTCCTTGATCTCTATAAAAAGACCCCTGATGAAGAGATAAGTCTTTATCAAATCTTGTGATGCTACCTCTGGAGAAAAGGACACAAGCTCCTTGAAATGGTCAACATAAGTCTTCACTGTCCGTTTTCCTTGTTGAATACGCATGAGCTCTTCCCTTTTCTTCATCTTCACCACTTCAGCTATAAACTATCAGATGAAGACGGATTTAAAGACATCCCGCGTCATTCCAACTTGTAGTGATGGTAGGGTGAACAAGTCTCATTCGTCCAAAGTTGGACCTTCGAACAGACCCAAAACGACACGCACTCTGACAGCTTCGAGAGTTCCCAATATCATGAATATGTGCTCGACCTCTTCAATCCACTCTGTTTATTCTAACAGACCCCGATCACTGTGAAGGATAGGCAATGTCCGAGAAGGGCTAAAAACTAGTCATGACTTGTCAAAAACCCTGGGGACCTTTCTGGGCGGCATTTTCTGAACAACATATAAAACCTAAATCTGAAACCGATATCAAATCAAAGTATAATTAAAAGTAACATCCCGAGCCAAAATGACCAAATCAAAAACTAAACAAATACAAATACAACCCAAAATTCCCTTTTTATTTCAAATTTCAAAATCACCTTCTTTCAAGTCCACTTTCCAAATATTGCACCCACTTTTCAAACCAAATTCAATTTCCAAAAATCATTTTCCCTTCTTAAAATCACTTTAGAAAAATAAGGTCAAGCCTTTAATTCCAAGTACACACTCCAGTAATCTCATGGACCATTGCATGTGTCTTCATCTACTTTCATCCATACGCACCAACACGCACTTACCATGAATTCTCTCACATGTGCAAATGTTCATAAAGAGTACCCGAGGTTGCACCCAAACCATTTATCTACCGGTTGCAAGCAAACACCAAATTTTTAGACCAAGAGATTTCAATTTTAAAACCCATTTTCATGAATTTAAATCCATTTAAAAGAAATCATTCTCATTTCAAAAACCCATTTTCATTTTCAGAAGCGCACTTACACCAACCAAAACCATAACGACACTCAACTTCCATCAAACAACTGGAGTGAGGGGCTAGTATTCATGCTTAACCTAGGGACATGGTAGTGGGACATGCCCCAAGTAAGCATCAACAATTAGGAGGAACTTAAACCATGTAACCAGGATCCACATGGGTCACTACTCCATGTGAAATCACGATGTAATATCGGCTTGCCTCTGTTTCCATCCCTTGATCTAAAACAAACCAGAATGAGACAAGGACTCAATTCATGGACTACCCCTGGCGACTCGAGGTTTGGAACAAGTGAGGGTTCATGAAGACCTTCTCATACCTACCTCTCGAGTCCCGACAGTCCTAATCTTCATCTATCGAACACCTCAAATAACAAGAGTCTCCTTTGATACCATTTTGTCATGAACCAACCCGGGTCGACCCTAAACCAGTCACCCAAGTCGGTCTGCGGCAAGGCCCGAAGGGAGTTCCCGATCCCCACGAGCTGGAAACCAATGTCGGGCATCAAAAATTTAATCACTAGGAATGATTTGACCCATAAAATATAAATACACAAACAAGAATAAAAAAACAATAAAACTGAACTTCAGCAGTAGAAAAGAAAAAAAACAATACAACTCAACATACCTCCACGTGACCTTCTAGGTCACCTCCCAACCAAAGGCCGACCTTGCTCCAATAATGAGAAACTCAGTCAAGAAAACCTGAGCAAAGGAAACTTGCAAGTAAAATGATAAAAAAAGGCATGAGTATTGAAAATGCTCAGTAGGGTTGCCAAGATAAACCATAGAATCCAACATCTCCTTTCCTGAAACCATCCACTAACACAAGTTTGAAATACAAATATAAAAGTATAAGTTTTCACAATTTAAAATAATAAGCATGTTTTTATCATTTAAAAATCCAACACATGCAACATACCATTACCAAAATCATTTGTCTTTTTATAAACTAAACTCAAAAAAATATCAAAGTTGGGATAAAGTAGAACAGGTAAACAATGCAAGCTGGAAATAAGCTGGTATAACAGAAAGCAAACAAGTAAAGAAAATAATCCAGTAACCGTGGGTGATCCTAAACATCCCTAGAAGACCTATGTACGTACTCGGTTCAGAACCACATGTCGGCGTATGGTGAAGCTCCTAAGTTTATAACCAACTAGCTGCCCTCGCAGCAACAGAAACCAGCGGCATTCCCCATCTAGCCTCTATACCTACTAGTGGGTACCAACCCGTCTAATCGGGGCTCATAAGCAACCATCACTCGATCAACTAAAAGATGTCCAGGAACCCATGGTGGTTATAATAATATTGTGTAAGTAGGAGGTCCTCGAACGCGTGACTCATCTCACCGCACTTGCCTACCCCAAAAACAGACGCCTCCTATGCATTCACCTATAAAGGGTTACCCTAGACAGGAGAGCCCCCAAATAAACATTCAATCATTCCACATTAAACAAAGTGTCAACCGGGTCGTCACGTCCTATCCATGTCGAAACCATTTTTCTAAAAACATTTAAACTCCGACCAGGAACACACAATTTCCAAACACAAACTATTCTAAAAGTTAACACAACTTCACCCATGAGTTGGAAGAACCAAATGGGACTTTACTCTTTTTCAACCCACACCAAAACGTGTTTCAAACCAAATGGACAGACCTTAAAGGACACATTAAAAACCATGTTTTCCAAAACAATTGAAGCAGCACTTTATAAAACCTCATTTAAAACCCTCTTTAGAAACCACACAAAGAACCCAACGTCATTTAAAAAGCAAGAATCATTTTCACAAGATCACCATTACCTTTCAAACCAAACCCAAACGCACACAAAAATATATTCATCGCGTCTTTCAAAAACTCTAAAGTGATAAAAACTTTATAAAACAAACCAAACAATTTCTTAGCTATTATACGAACAGGCCAAACAATTTATAAACAATTTTAAGAACAAGTCAAACTATTTATAAAAAAAATTATAAATAGATGAAACAATTTATAAACAATTTAATAAACATACTAAATAATTTTTAAACAATTTTATAACGAACCCAACAATTAATTAAAAATATTTATAACCAGATGGAACAATTTATAAATAATTTAATAAACAGACCGAATAATTTTTGAACAATTCATTCAAATTGAAAACACTTTGACAACTTATTGCAGAGTATATTGAAAGTGTGTGTCATGCTTAAAACATTATCAAAACAACATTTTACATCTAGCGAACAGGGGAGCTCGTCGGATATGGGGTCGGCTGCCGGAAGCGCGGACGGAGGGTGATGGTCGGAAGCCCGCCGGAGCAGAGGGTGAGAGGGGGTTGGCCGGCTAGGGACTGAATGGGGCGCGGGAGGCGGAGGGCTGGAGGTGGGGTCCTGCAGGGGCAAGAGGTGGAGGTGGCTAGAGCGGATGGAGGCCGGAGTGCGGACGGGAGTCTACGGCTGGGTGGTGCACCGAACAAAGAAAACGAGGGGGGCTGGGGGTAGCGCCATGGAAGGAGGGCACCTCGCACCGTCGCTGAAAGGAGGAGAAGCCGAGGAGGGCGGCCGGAGCGCTGGGGTGCGAGAGGCGAGAGGGGAGGGGCGGCTGGAGTGCTGGGGTGCGAGAGGCGAAGGGGAACCAGGGTGCGCTGGGAGGTGGCTTGAGCAGGGGAAAGGCAGGGAATGGGGGGCGACGGGATTAGGGTTTGGTTTTGTTTTTGTTTTTTTTCTTATAATAATAATATTATTACAATAACAACAACAATAATAATACCAAATATAATAATAATAATAACAACACCAAAAATGATAATAATAAAAATAACACTAATAAAAATAAAAAACAATAGAAATAATAACAATAAAAATAATAGCAATAATACCACCTTAGTGATAATATTATTATTAATTAAATAATAACATTATTATTATTATCGTTTAAACATTTAACTCGCTTTATTTACATATAACTTTATTTATTTTAATCGTTGGACATGTGTACGGGCACCCGGGCTGACCGCGCGGCTACCGCCCACCGTGCGGTGACCGCACACGGGTCTAAAACCCACTAAAATTATTAAATTTCAAAGATTTTTTTACCCACGCTCGAACCAAGCCTCGATGAGAGAACCTGAAGCCAAGAAATAATAAAATAAAAATGTATTAAAAATGTCGAGGTGTGACATTTTTAGTGTTTTAAATCACTAAAACGTGCATGGAACAGTCAAAATCATGAAAACGGCATTGTATTGTCCTCAAATCAATGGAAAAAAACCATATATTTAATTTTGAAATATAGGAACCGACGACATGTCATTTAGAATGACAGTTTTCCCGTTATGGTTGTTAACATGTTCTTAGTGTTTTAAAACACTAAAACGTGCGTAGAATGCTAAAAACTAGAGAAATGATGACAGATTGTTCTAAAATCAGGGAAAACCATAATATATTTAATTTTTAAATGTAAAAACTGACGCCACATCATTTTGAATAACAGTTTTCCCGTTATGGATGTGAACACGTTTTTAGTGTTATAAAACACTAAAACGTGCGTGGAATGGTCAAAACTAGAAAAATGATATCAGATTGTCCTAAAATCAGTGGAAAAACACCATAGCTTTAATTTTTGAAATGTAGGAACTGACTA
The DNA here is from genome assembly GCA_963277665.1 of Viscum album. Taxonomy (NCBI): domain Eukaryota; kingdom Viridiplantae; phylum Streptophyta; class Magnoliopsida; order Santalales; family Viscaceae; genus Viscum; species Viscum album. The sequence goes on along the minus strand of OY728133.1, from coordinate 1,402,282,918 downwards.
CACATCATTCCAAATGATGGTTTTCCCATTATGGTTGTAAACATTTTTTTAGTGTTTTAAAACACTAAAACGTGTGTGAAACAGTCGAAACCCTTAAAACAATGTCGGATTGTCTTGAAATCATGGTACACCAACCAAATATTTATTTTTTAAATATAGGAACTCACAACACATCATTCTAAAAGAATGTTTTCCCGTTATGGTCGTAAATGTGTTTTTAGTATTTTAAAACACTAAAATGTGTGTGGAATAGTCAAAACTAGAAAAATGATGTTAGATTGTCCTGAAATTAGGGGAAAACCACCATATATTTAATTGTGAAATTTTGGAATTGACGGATCATCATTCCAAATGACAGTTTTCTCGTTATGGCTATAAATATGTTTCTAGTGTTTTAAAACACTAAAACGTGTGTGAAATGGTCAAAACCAGACAAACAAAATCGGATTATCTAGAAATCAAGGGACACTGACCACATATTTAATTTTAAAATGTAGGAACTGAAATCACATCATTCTGAATGACAGTCTTCTCAGTATGGTCGTAAACACGTTTTTAGTGTTTTAAAACACTAAAACGTGCATGGAACAGTAAAAATCAGAAAAATGATGCTAGATTGTCCTGAAATTAAGGGAAAACCACCGTAGATTTAATTGAAATATTGAAGAACTGACGACTCATCATTTCGAATGAAGGTTTTTCTATTATGGCCGTAAACGTGTTTTTAGTGTTTTAAAACACTAAAACGTGTGTGGAACGGTCAAAACCAAAAAAACAACGTTGTATTGTCCTGAAATCATGGGACAACCACCGCTTAGTTTTTTTGACATTTATGAGTAGAAAACATGTTAATCTGACGTGCAATGTGGTCGAAATTACTTGGTAAACACTTATGAAAGGTACAAAATCCTGTAACAACAAGTGTTGGGAGGGTCAAAACTAGAAAAACGATGTCGGATTGCCCTAAAATCAGGGCACAATGACTGTAGATTTAATTTTGAAATGTAGGAACCGTCGATTGGTCATTTTGAATGATGGTTTTCCCATTATGATTGTAAACACGTTTTTAGTTTTTTAAAACACTAAAACGTGCGTGGAACAGTCAAAACCTGAAAAACAACATCGGATTGTCCTGAAATTGGATACAACTACCATAGATTAAATTATGAAATGTAGGAACTGACGGTACATCATTCCAAATGATGGTTTTCCCATTATGGTCGTAAACGTGTTTTTAGTGTTTTAAAACACTAAAACATACATCGAACAATCAAAACTAGGAAAATGACGTCGGATTGTCCTGAAATTAGGGGCCAATGGTTGTAGATTTAATTTTCAAACATAGGAACCGACGACACGTCATTCCAAATAATGTTTTTTCCGTTATGGTCGTAAACATGTTTTTAGTGATTTAAAATAGTAAAACATGTGTGGAACGGTCAAAACAAGCCCAACGAAGTCATATTATCTTGAAATCTGGTGAAAACCTTTGTAGATTTAATTATGAAATATAGGAACCGACGACACGTCATTTTGACAGATGGGTTGACCGTTGTGGTCATTTTTAGTGTTTTAAAACACTAAAAAGTGCGTGGAATGGTCAAAACCAGAAAAACGATGTCATATTGCCCAAAAATTTGGGTAAACTCACTGTAGATTTAATTGTGAAATGTGGGAACTCACAGATCATCATTCTGAATGACGGATTGACCGTTATGGTCGTAAATGCGTTTTTAGTGTTTTAAAACACTAAAATGTGTGTGGAATAGTCAAAACCATGTAAAAGACATTGAATTGTCCTGAATTAAGGGGACACCCCCACTAGTTAGTTATTTTTTATGTGTGCGTGTAGACAACATGTCAATCCGATGTGCGGTATGGTCGTAAATACTCAGTAAACACTTATGAAAAGTACAAAAACCTTTAAAAACAAGTACCGAGGGTCAAAACTAGGAAAACTTTGTTCGATTCCCCCTAAATTAGGGGACAATGGTCGTAGATTTAAGTGTGAAATGTAGGAATCAATGACATGTCATTCTGAATGAAAGTTTTCCCGTTATAGCTGTAAACACGTTTTTAGTGTTTTAAAACACTAAAACATGCGGGACAGTTCAAAACCAAAAAAAATGTTGGATTGTCTTTAAATCTGGGGAAAACCACCATAGATTTAATTTTAAAAAATAGGAACTGACGACACGTCATTATGAATGACAGTTTTCCCTTTATGGATGTAAACGCGTTTTTAGAGTTTTAAAACACTAAAACGCGCATTGAACGACTAAAACTAGAAAAACAATGTAGGATTGTCCTAAAATCATGGTCCAATGACCTTATATTTAATCATGAAATATATGAATCAACGGAACATCATTCCAAATGACGGTTTTCCCGTTATGGTCGTAAACACATTTTTAGAGTTTTAAAACATTAAAACATGCGTGGAATGGTCAAAACCTGCCAAACAATGTTGGATTGTCCTGAAATCAGGGGAAAACCGTTGTAGATTTAATTATGAAATTTAGGAACTGATGTAACGTCATTTCCGAATGATGGTTTGCTCGTTATGGCTATAAACGCGTTTTTAGTGTTTTGAAACACAAAAACGTGCATGGAACGGTCAAAACCATAGAAAACGACCTCAGATTGATGTGAAATTATGAGAAAACCACTGCATAGTTGTTTTTGAAATGTAGGACATGTTTTGGTATCAAAATCTTTAAAAAAATTATTAAATAAATTTCAATCACACCACACATCGCTTTAAAAATAAATTAGACTATTTACTTATCCCTTTTCAGTTTCAAGTGTAGAATCTTATCCTAAATAGATATGTTTCTATTTTCAAAGTGTTTTCCATTATATATTATTTGTTTTATGTCAAAATGTATTCTGTTTGATTAACAAAATAATAAATTTTATGTGCAGCATTCTGAATATATTTTGTGTCTTTTCTCTTTCGCATTTCTTTTCTTAAATGTTTTTGTTTTCATTGTAGGTAGTAGATGGCAGTAGTAAGCAGGGGGTTGACCATTCTAATCCACGACATTCTACAAAAGGCAGTCGTGATGGTTCTTAATTTTCATGGTATTTTAAAATTTTATCAATTATTCTACTATAATTCTGATTTACTGTGTGTAGATTTAATTTTTGTTTACTTTTTTATTACAGTTGATAAGATAACATGGATGGTTTCAGTTGATGACATGATGTGGAGGCAGACGGATGTGGTGGAGGTCGTTAAATAGATGTATATTGGGTCTTCATTATTTTTTTCACATATTGTATATGTATATTGACATATGTATGGGTTGACTTAGATTGAGGTTATGATGTATGATGGGTTTATCATATATTTGTTTTTTAATTTAATATATTTCATTTTTTTATATTTATAGTTTTCTTTTATTATTTTTTTAAATCTTATTTAGCGGCGGTTTTATATAATTGCCGCTAAATATATTAACTAAAAAATGTTTATACGTAACCGCTGCGAATATGTTCCGCAACGGTTTTTTATTTTATTTATATTTCCGTTGGATTTTTTTTTAAATGTCGCTAAATAAACGGGTAACGACTGATAAATTCTCCCAAAACGACACTTAAAAAAACCATTGTGAAATAATATAAACCACCGCTAAATGACTAGAGATTGTGCAATATGCGGCGGTTTTTATAACCACTGCTAAACCTAAAAACATTGGTTTAAACCGTTGCTAGATCATGAAAAAACCGCCGCTACTTACCTTTTTTGTAGTGAAAGTTTGTTCAACTTCTGATATTGTCTCATAAATGTCTATTTTTTTACTTTCAACCCTTATTTCCCAAAATCATAATTGACGTTGTTATCTTTTTTTATATTAGCGGTGGATGTGACTAAATCATGTCTGAAGTCGGCCTCCATAGTTCATCTCATTTAGAGATTTCATATGCTTATATTATTTCCAGGAACCCATACATCAAGTTGTTAACAGATACCAAAACACAATTTTAATTTGATTTTAGTTTTTGGTGGCTAAATGATGTATCATTTTAATTTCTGCAAGTGTTAATGATATGCAAGACAAAATATTAGAAATTGAATATATAATGTATGGATTCCCAGGAAATTGGGACGATACTTATTTACATGATGACTGAGTTAGTGCAATTGATGGTTATAATCCTAGGATAGAAATATAATAGTATTATCTAGAAGGGTTATTCTAAAAGTGCGTTATGATGCTATAGGAAGGTAATTTTGAATTATGTTTTTCATATTTTATTTGTGATTTCATCTTTAAATTCTTTTTTTTTTGGTTTATTTCTTCATGAAGGGGGGGATCTTGATAAATTTTGTCAATATTTTGTATTTTACTTTTCTGGGTTTTCAAATGAAGGAAGACACTGCACTCACTTATTAAGACACAATGATTCTATTACTTATCCAACATCATGGATGCTAAAGGTACCATTACTATGAATCTTCCTCTATGAAATACACATTTCCCCCCTAAAATACGGGCTATTGATAATGAACTTCAAATGAATGTTAATGAAATGCATAGCCGTTATGTATTTTTGAAAGGAAAATTAATTGGTAACACCTTCATTTATTGAACCCCTAACAAAAAATAAACACATGAATCCTAAATTTGTATAACTTATTACATTTTCTTCATAAATAATTTTTAATAGGAGATCCATTTTTTAATTATGCAGTTTTTTTAAGCAAAATGAACCGTGCTTAATCATTATTAATTTTGTATTCCATTTACATAGTAATGGACATCATGCCTTACGTTTTCCTCTAATTAAGTGTTTTATCAACACTTAGTTATCACCCTTGATCATTATAGATCATGTATTACTATTTTTCATTATGCATTGTGTTTTTAAATATTCATATTGAATTGTGTACTTTACTCACATTAGTTTGAAGTGGTATATTGTTCTTTAAGTATATTTTATTAACTAATGGGCTGACCCATTCACATAATTGTTGGATGCCTTTTCAGTTGGATACACTCCTAACAAGGATTTGAACTGTGAGGTTGCATCCTTTGCCTCATGGCCCAATCCCCATTTGTCAAAAGAAATCGTTTAGGGTCATCAAATGGATACTCAAAGAAGAGAAATACCATTTTCATGAAAACTATTTTTAATTATATTTGATGCAGAACACTTTGATTGAATTGACTTGTGTTTGGAATCTCTAGCTTCCTAATTTCTATATTTTCCACATTGGTTTCCCAATTAAAACAATGTCTTTTTGGTTGTTTTGTGGATTTAGTCGGTGCCTGGAGGAATCTGAGTGGGTGTAAGGCTGTGATCGTGAATTTTGGAAGAATTCGAGTGGTTGTAAGGTTTCTCCTTATATAAGAATTGCATATGAATGTAGTTGTATCTTTACAATTTAGGTTTCTTATTGTTGCACTTTTATTTATGGTCATCTATATTGCATGACAATTTTATATACTGCACCACACTAATATTGTATTAACATCCAGCATAAATAGACACATTATCATGTTTTTTAAATTGTGTTATAATGTAGTATACATGTAATGTCATTTACAAATATTGTAATCCTATAGTACAGACACGTTTTTATTATTACATTTTTCAATAAAGATCTAAATTTATCATTCATTCATATATTATTAGTCAACTTCAAACTCTTATATGCATTTTAGGCAGCTCATAAATATTCTATGAAATGTTTTAAGTAATGTCTTTCATTGCTACATTATATATAAAAATATTCTTTATATTAGAATTGTTCATTATGAGATCTTTGTAAAAACATTTGACATGAATTATAATGGTTCATGGTGACAAAAAAAATCATTAACCCTAAGTCATAGTTGCTTCTAGCTAAACTATTGGTTTTCTTGAATATGATGTTAAAAATGATCTACATTGATTGGGCTGATTCTTGCCATTTTTACTTGTATTTTTCCTGGTCCAGAGATTGGTATGTGATTTCAAAGGATATGTGGAAGTATCATTTTTTTTGTAGTAATTACCATATTTACTAAGTTTAAAAAAAACAATAAGTTTCATTTTTGTTTTTTCATTTACTTCTCAACAAATATTTAGATTTTGGATTTTAAGATTTTAGTATGTATTAATATTTACGATTATATTTAAATATGATGACTTTGCAGAAAAACCTGTTTCAAGATTTTAATGTTGAAGGTCTAGTACAACATTGACATTTGTCATGGGTGGGGGACCTTGCGACCTCAAGTGACTTTGTGAATGGACAACAGTAATAAACGAAGACAATCATACAAAAGAAGGGTGAAAACACTAACATCTTTCACCATCTTTTCTAGTTTTCCATTTTATTTGTTTCCTTGTTGATTACCAAAAACAATTACATATTTTTTTATGGTCCTTTTCATTTCAATGTAAAAAAACCTATTATGTTCTCTAATTAACTTTTAATTTTATTATTTTATCAAACTTATTGGTGAACAATCCTGTGCATTTTCATGGACGAAGTACTAGTATGTTTATATAACATAATATACATTAATATAATGTAATATATATATATGTAAAAAATATTTATGTGCAACACCCTTCAATACCAGTTTTGGAACCAAAAACAGGAAGTTAATTCCAATATGAAACCAAAAACATAAGAAAATGTCAAATGAGGACCAAAAAGATTATAAATTTTTAAATTAGATTAGATTCTACTTTGGTCTAAAAATGAACTCCTTAACTAGAATTAAGACCCTGTTTTGATCCTTAATCAACATTTCCCCTATTATAAAAGACACACTGACCCAGCTGATGGTCCAAGAATGATATATTACAATGAATGCATGTTGTAAAAAAGGAATAGAAGAATCAAAATTATCATCCTTAGACTTTAAACTACTGCAGGTTCTACCTTACACATTACTAAATTAGTTCATGACTGAGAAGCCTAAACTGACCCCAAGATTAAATAGCTCCTGCGCTGCTAGCCTTTTTTCTTAGGCTTTCTAAAATTAGGGGCTTGGTCGCCAAGAGAATCCTCTTTGCTTGCATCACTGAGGAGTTGAAGTTGGTTTATAGTGGTCACTGGAGAGAACACAACAACCTGTAGCCCTTCACCCACTTCAATCAGTGTAATGGGTAGGGGAAGAACTTGGCTGCTCTTTCTATCACGAGTGAAATATCCAGAGGCATCGGCATTAGGATAAGAAGACCTAATAGCACCATTGTGCTGCCTGCTTGCTGAGCCGCAAACAACATCCATGAGGGAGGGAGTTGGTCCTACACAATCTATGGCTTGAGAATTATCCACCACCATAGAAGATTTTCCTTTACAGTTAACTGAAGCTTAGGGGACAATAAGGCCTTACGAGAAGTTAAATAATTCACCTAAGGGAAAACAACAGCTGCAAGGATACCAAGAGAATAAAACTCATTAGCAGGACCATGTCGTGAGACTGAAGGTTCACAGATGGAGGATCCTCCAACTCCATTTGGCCTCATCGCCTATGGCACTGGTAGTTAGAGGTCAGGCAGCCATGGTTACCATGAGAAGAGAAGAATTCGATGAAATTCTCATAGGCAATGCGCTGCTAGAAGCTCCCCCCTTCAACTATAAGACAGATACGTCTGGGGAGGGGCTGAGAGAGATCACGCTCGACGGAGATTCTAGGAAAACCATCCTATATCAAACACAACATGTGATCATCATTATGAAAAACTGAACTACTCCGATCGGCCATACCTTGAGGATAGCTAGATTCTCCAAGGGGAGTGGCAGACCTAGAAGGTGAATCCACACCACTGGGCACTTGAAATCTCGATACTTGTTGAAATCCACTATCCAGCCAAATAGGAAGAACCTTCAACCCACGCAACTCTGAACTACTGATGAAAAGGAAAGGAAAAAAATCGAAGTCTGAAAGAAGATAAACGCATAGATGATGGTGGACCAAGACACCAACCTCCGTTGAAGATTGCAAACCCCAATCTTCACTGATGAAAATAGTGAATGATTCTGATGTAGGTCGACTCTGAATGAACATGGCGATGAGGGTTATTGTGTGAAAATTTGCCACATCCTAGAACTCTGAACCTGAGATGGCGAAGGCAGAGGATCCCCTAAAAGAAATTGCTTCTTTAGGTGCAATATAGATTGGGGGAATCCGAGGAGGAGGAGACGTGAGAACCCTAGGGTAATAAAGAGTCGACAGATCCAAAGAGAAGGAGATTGGGGAGTTCATCTGTTCAATCATAGTGAATAGATGGATCGACCCCACAGGAGGGGTCGACGCCGAAGAGGCGGCCACGGCGGTGCCCTAGGTGATGCTCATGACCCTCCTCCATATAAATTATATATTTAGATATATTTTAATAAAAATATTCATTAAAATATTTTTAATTACATTTATATCATGTATACAAATATATGAATATTTATATATTTATAAATATAATTATGTAAACTATTTATATAATGTATATATATGTTTTTATTTAATGTGTTTATAAATATAAATATAAATATATAATATGTTTATGTAATGTATTTAAATAAATTTATATAATGCATTTATATAATATATTTATAAATATATATACATATATTATAAAATTGGTTTATCACAAAAAATAAACAAAATTAGATGAGGCTTGAACTGCCTTTAAAATAAGCAATTAACATTGGTTAATAAACCGTCGATAATCCTTTATATTAGTTGTGGTTTAAACCCTCTCTGTTTTTTTAATAAATCACTTATATATTTAGCCGTGATTATCACAAAACACTAATGAATATTATTTTAGTGGCTATTTAGGGATAACCATCACTAAATATATAACCGATTTACTAAAAAATAAAAAAACAACAGGGCTTAAACCACCACTAATCGCTTATATTGGTAGTGGTTTAAACCCCCACTATTTTTTTTAACAAATATGTTATATATTAGTGGTTGTTATGTCAAAACCCCCACTAAATCAATATTTATCAGTGTTTTTCTGATAATTATCACTAATTTATACTGAAATTTAATTTAGAGGGGGTTGTACAACTCTCAATAAATCACCATCACTACTCAATTATTTTTTATAGTGTTATTTTCCTCACTTTTCCATTCTTGTGTCTTTTGTGTCTTGTTATTCAATTTTTTGATTTTTTTTCTTAGAGTTGATAATTTGACTACTTTACGTCCTTTTTTCACCTTTTTCTGTTTCTTTTCATTTTACTCTTACATTAAATCCAAAGGATAACCTGGAAAATAGTTCTTGGGGTGTAATTTTTCACCAAGAAAGAATGATTTTAGAGTCATTGGAATATTATACCATGAATCACCTTATGAGTGAAAAATGGAAACTCTAGTTTGTTTTTCAATTTCTATTCAATTAAAGAATAAATTGAGTAGTCTTAAAGACATAATATGTTAATGAAATTTAAAATTATTTAGGAAAAATATTATTTAACTCAAAAACATGAAGAGAGAATGATTTTGAGAGTTAGTGTCATGACTCCCTCCCCACAAGGTGTACCCCTCCTTGGTCAATAACAGGAGAAGAGAGATATTGACCCCCCGAGTCCCGCCTCCAGTAGGCCCTAGGTTGGCGACTGACACTGAGGGTATAATAAACACATAGATGAGAGACATTACCTTCTAAGAGAACACATGTGGAAGAGAGAGATAAGATAGATACCAACTAACTTTTGCTCAGACTACAATATAAAAGAAAACCCAAGTACACATATGTAATGACATGCAAGAACTACTACAACTGAAAGGAAAACTACAAATACAAAAAAAAAGTAATGAAGACATCAACCACGAAGCCCAAACAACTCATGCAAAACCCCAAGCTAGTAGTAACCAGCCTGATCTCCAACCCACTCCAACTAAACAGAAAAATAGTCTATATATACATACGGTGAGTACTATACTCAATAGAGTCCTCCTCGGAGCCTCTCATGCAAAAGTAAAGAAAGCATTCTAAAGAACATTGAACAACAAGTGAAACTTACTCGTCACCTAAACAGGTATACTGAGTTATCAAACTTACCATGGCTACTATCGCCAAGTATTGCATGCAAGAGTATATAATATAATTAAGAATATAAGGGTACCCCTCTACCACTTCCCCACTGGTTTTTCACTATGTCCCAACGTCGCACATCCTGAGCATCTCTCTCAAAAAAGGCTAGCCCGCATACACCTGGGAGAAGCACCGCAACATGCACCTCGTGTAACACACCACCACATCCATGTAATCAAAATAACCAGGTTGTTTTTAGGAGCCACCATAGGTTTCACAAATGCGTATCATACATCAGGTATTATACCTCAAGCCATCAAAACCAATACATCGAGTAAGGATCTGCAAGCCATCACAACCCATACACATTATACCTATAGTTGTACTTCAGAAACTATATCTAGAATACATGTGTGTGAAATAACCACAAGCCATCACATCCCTCTACACACATATATGATGAAAACTAACTGTTGTGCATACCATAAAAAATAACTACCAAGATAAGAAAGTGAGGCCAAGGGGGGTAGTCATCCATTAATCCTCCCACCGAGATGTTGGGGAAAATCCCTAAGGTGTCAGTAGCCCTAGCCGATAGGTGGAGTAGCATATAAAAACACAAAAGTACATGATATAATATAGCTCACAACCACACTATGGACATATCATAGTCTCAGAATCAACTTCAGCTAATGTCTCTCAGACTCCCGACTACCACTACTAAGACCAAATATCCTATAAGAGCACAAACATTTAAGGATCCACATTAAGTTACTTTATCCCTTTTCATCTGTTTCACTTTACGTTAATTAATTATTTAACAATTAATTAACCATTAGAAAATTCCACATTACATTACATTACATTAGCATTACAACAAAGATCCATGCCCTCCAAGCATAAGCAAACCGAGTCCACGACTTTTCAGAATTATAACCACAACATAACATCCCAGCAAGCTCCAACCCCATGGGTTAAACATTATTCATTTATTGACATTATTTCTTTCCATATTACTAGGTACTCTAGGAAACATCCTAAGCTACCAAACAAGGCAAGAAACCAAACACATCCATTTGTCTCAAGTAGTGGGGAAAGAAAAGCAGATAAACAAGCAACCTCGCTGTCAGCCAAACAATAGATTCAACAAACATACAGATTTCATATTAACGGGTAAACCTGATTTCAACCTGTTCTTTCATCTTTGGTTCCCTCCCTGACACCCACGTGCATAAAATGATGCATCTCCCCACTCCAGGCGTCAACTGCTGCCACAACAATCAGGACTCCTCACCCCACATACCACAGTGGCCCTCCAGGCTTAGCCATCCCAAACTCACGTCACATCACAATTAGTTGGAAACAAATCATAGAAACTAAGCTCTTGGCCCTAAAGCAATGTATCCAGCCTTTATACACAATGATCTTTCACAACACCAATGAAAATTTTATGTGGCCTTTATAAGAAAACAGACAACTTATGACATACAAAGACATTGTCTTTTATTACACAACTGGTTCTTACTCCATCTTGAATTAACCAATCCATTATTCACAGGCTCTAACTACACGCAACCTAAGAAACAATCTATCCCAAGCTATCATAAATAAATTAAACAATTAATTTAACATACCTTTAATTATTTTATCAACAAGAATTATCATGCTTCAGGTTCATTAACCAATTTAATTAAACATGTACACTTACATCAATTTGATTATCATCAAATTACAACAACAACCAAATCCATTAAACATGCCTCTTTATCTTTTAGCCAATTAATTATCAGTTAATTCCAACTTTACATTCTTTTCCAATTTCCATTAATAATAACATGAACAACTAAGCAAGGCATATATATCACACAATCTAGAAAATCAAGAGGCAAACCGTTATCACGGTATGAAGTAGAAACATTTCTATGCGATCGATACCAATTCCTTAATCTAGTTCAAATAATTATTTGGTCAATTTTATTATGATCAAAGGTGATAAATAATTCTAGATATAAAATTGTATGTAAATAAATATAGAATCAATGAATCCCCTACCTCAAAAGGTCGTCTATGTTCTTTGCACAAGAATGGACCACGCAACAGATCTCGGATCACTCCTCCCATAAGAACTGCATCCACCTGAGGACGCCATGGCACAACTGCACCAACCAATAATAAATAAAACTCCATTAGAATCATAGAGAACAAGTTCCATCACATGTAAAGGAAAAATGGGAGGAAACAAATCAAAGAAACCACAAGAACAGAGGTAGAACATAGCTTAGATCGACGACAGATCGTTACAGATCGAAGGAGGGAAGCTAGGAATCGATCATTGATGAAGGAATCCAAAAAACATCAAATAGGGGTCACCGGGTCACCTATAATCTAGAGGGATCCACTATAGCTATAGGGTTTGACAAAATTGAGTGGCTAAAAATACTTAAAACAACACTGTATCGGGGAATTACACGATGTGTAATCCCCTTTAACGTCATGAAATCCTTTGAATTCGATTTTCTCTGAAATACACATTGCATATTAACTTTATTTATTTTTCAAACCTTGATAAATTAAACATCATGAATCCCATATTTACGTCGTGTAACCTTCTTTCACGATGTAAAATCCCCCTGCTTCCATCTTTTATAAGCTGAGTCCCTCCAGACTTCCTCCGAGCACCTCATTCTTTGGAAACACGCAAAGGGTCAATCCACATGGATCCAAACCCTCACATCAGATACCTATCAAATCATTATCGTCCTCGAGAATCCAAAACCAAACTAGAGAGGAAACATAAAAGCGGCCAACCAAACAGCCACCCCATGAGATACCTCTCAAAAGCTCTTATCACAACAAGAGCTCAACCACCCCCGTCAAAGAACAAGGGGCTCAATACTAAAATATATGAACTACTCATAGAGTCTTAACCACCTATATTAGGAGAGTAGACCCATCTAACCACAAAAATCTAAACACTGAAAACACGTGGTATACACCAAGGGTCTTCGCCTCCCATGGAAATAGAGTAATCCATGACAAGTAATGAGAGATAGAGTCATATCATAAACTAGAAAATGGTCTACAACTACAAAATGAACAACATTACAAGAGAAGAGTTAAACACTAAATAGCTCGGCGTACCGAGCGTGTATATATGAATCATGTTCCCAGCTACTATCCTCCATGCCAGTATACCACCACAAGACACGAACCAAGGGGATAACACAACCATGAAACACCTTCTCCTAGCGGTCTTGATTCTCTACAGGCCGTTCCTTGAAGGTTGAATCATCATCAACATCGATCTCGCCCCAATCAATGATCTGAGAGTCTTCATAAAGATAACGATGGAGCTGCGACATGTGAAAAATATCGTGTATCCAGCTCATCTATGGGGGAATCTCTATCCAGTACGCCACAAATCCTACATGAGCCAACTCCTCAAAAGGCCCAACAAACCGGGGATAAATCTTACTCCCACAATTTTTTTTTGCTACCTGTGATGGGGAGTCACCTTTAAGAACACATGATCCCTAACATAAAACTCTAGAGGTCTCCTCCTATGATCGACATAGGATTTATGACGATTCTACACTACTTTCATCCTCTCACAAATCACCTGAACCATCTCTATCATATTTTATACCAGTTCCAGCCTGAGAATTGTCGACTCTTCGACCCTAGTCCTCCATAATGGAGAACAGAAAGGTTGGCCATACAAGGCTTCAAACAGCGCCATACCGATGGTGGAATAAACTATTTTTGTAAGAAAAATATACCAAGGGAAGGTTCCTCATCCATGAACCTCCAAAATCGAGGACATAAGAGCGAAACATGTATTCAAGAGTTTGGATGTTCTGCTCTATCTGACCATCCGTCTATGGATGAAAAGAAGTGTTAAGCCATAACAGAGAACCAAAAGCATACTAGAGACCTCTACACACCCTGGAGGTAAAATGAGGACCCTAATTGGAAATGATCAACCTCGGGACCCCGTGGAATCTCACCACCTCCTCAAGATACTGCCTCGACAAAACCTCCACTGAGATCAACTCCTTAATCACTATAAAGTGGGTTGATTTTGTCTGAAAATCCATTACCACCCATATAGCATCATAGAATCCCTGAGATCGAGGTAAATCGGTAAAAAAATCATCAATATGTCCTCTCACTTTCACTGAGGAATATCTAACAGCTAGAGAAATCCATTAGAAACATGGTACTCAACCTTTATATTTTGACAGACCAAACATCAAGACACAAACCCTGTAACTACACGCTTCAACCCAGTCCACCAAAACTAGCCCCTCAAAGCTTGGTACATATTTTCCACACCAGGATATACCACCAAAGGTAAACTATATAACTCTCTGAGAACCATCTCACACATTACCAAAGGAATGAAAAGGCTTCCCTAAAACCAGACTCAGTGTTGTTCATCCTCATACCAACCGTTAGGGGCCTCGCCACAAACAACTCGGTTTCTCCAGACCTCCACCTCAAGACCCCCCAACTGAGACTTCTCCACCTACCACACCAGATATGACTGCACCATTATCTAAAAAAGATAAACTCTTCTCCTAAATTCTCCCATATCTAGGTGAAATGCTGAAAGTTCTTCCACCACTCTTCAGAAATCACCTGATTCAGACACTGCATCACTACACAACTTCCTTCTCAATGCATCGACCACAAGATTCCCCTTTACAGGTGTATGTGAAATCTCAAGTTGTAATCCTATAAGAACTCCATCCACTAACACTGGCACAGGTTCAAGTCATGCTGGGAGAAAACATACCTCATACTCTTATGATCATTGAAGACCAAAAAACACTCTCTAATGAGGTAACGTCTCTACAACTTCATGGAAAACACCACCGTCCCATAATTGATATTATTGGTGGCATAGTTATGCTCATGGAGACGTAATCCAGTATCTATCCAAAGAGGAAGAACCTTCAGCCCACACAACTCTGAACTGATGATGAAAAGGAAAAGAAAAAATCAAAGTCTGAAAGAAGATAAACACATAGATGACCGTGGACCAAGACACCAACCTCTATTGGGGATTATAAACCCCAATCTTCACTGATGAAAATA
Organism: Viscum album; assembly: GCA_963277665.1. NCBI lineage: Eukaryota > Viridiplantae > Streptophyta > Magnoliopsida > Santalales > Viscaceae > Viscum > Viscum album. The sequence goes on along the minus strand of OY728133.1, from coordinate 1,402,267,825 downwards.
GTGAACAATTCTGATGTTGGTCGACTCTAAATGAACATGGCAATGAGGGTTCTTGAGTGAAAAGTTTCCACAACCAAGAACTCCGAAGCTGAGATGGCGAAGGTAGAGGATCCCCCAAAAGAAATTGCTCCTTTAGGGGTAATAAAGATTGGGGGAATCTGAGGAGGAGGTGAAGGGAGAACCCGAGGGTAATAAAGACTCGATAGATCCAAAGAGAAGGAGATTGGGGAGTTAATCGATTCAATCATAGGGAATAGATGGATCAACTCCACAGGAGGGGTTGACACTGAAGAGGCGGCCATGGTGGTGCCCTAGGCGATGCTCTTGACCCTCCTCTCTATAAATTATATATTTAGATATATTTGAATAAAAATATTTGTTAAAATATTTTTAATTAAATTAATATCATGTATACAAATATATGTATATTAATATAGTTATAAATATAATTATTTAAACTAATTATATGATGTATATATAAGTTTTTATTTAATGTATTTATACACTGTCTTTATAAATATATATATATAATATTTTTATGTAATGTACTTATATACATTTATATAATATATTTATATATATACATATATTATAAATTTTTTTTCACAAAAAATAAACAAAATTGGATTAGGCTAGAACTACCTTTAATATAAGCAATTAGCGTTGGTTAATATACCATTGATAATCCTTTATATTAGTTGTGGTTTAAACCCTCCCTATTTTTTTAATAAATCAGTTATATATTTAGGCGTGATTATCACAAAACACCATTGAATATTAATTTAGTGTCTATTTTGGGATAACCACCACTAAATATATAACTGATTTATTAAAAAATAAAAAACGAGAGGGGGTTTAAACCACCACTGATCGCTTATATTAACAGTGGTTTAAACACCCACTATTTTTTTTGACAAATATGTCATATATTAGTAAATGTTATGTCAAAACCACCACTAAATTAATATTTAGTAGTTTTTTCTAATTACTATCACTAATTGATACTGATAATTAATTTAGATGAGGTTGTACATAACCCCCACTAAATCTCCATCACTGTTCATTTTTTTATTATTTTTTTTCTTAGAGTCAATAATTTGAGTGCTTTATGGAATTTTTTCATCCTTTTTTTCTTTTCAATTTACTCTTACATTAAATCCAAAAAATATCTTGAAAAATAGCTCTTGGGGTGTAATTTTCCCCAAGAAAGAATGGTTTTAGAGTCTTTGGAAGCTTATACCAGGAATCACCTGATGAATGAACAATGAAAACTCTGGTTTGTTTTTCAATTTGTATTCAACTAAAGAATAAAGTGAGTAGTCATAGAGGCATAATATGTCAATGGAATTTAAAATTATTTTGGAAATTTATTGTTCAACTCAAGAACATGAAGAGAGAATGATTTTGAGTTTATGATTTTAATGAGTGAATTTTTTTGAGCAAGATTTATTTCTAGTATAAGTGAACATGGTGGGAATTTAATTAATCTGAAATGCTACATGTTTTACAATGTATTTAATTTTATTACTCTTGTGGTTGAGAACACGATCAAACTTAAGTGAGAGAGAGTGGATAACAACCATATATGTATTTTTTTTATTATTTGTATTTATTATTTACTTTCAGTTATCAAGGTATTAAATAATTTATAAGATAAAATATAGTTTTAAATATTATTTTGTAATTTAATTTGGATTTTATCAACCATATTAATTAATTATTAATTGTTATGTTTAAAAAAAAATGGTTTTTTCCTTTAATTTATTAATGCTTTGTGGATACATAGTTTTGGTAATTAAAGAATAATTTTTTTACTTACATTTCATATATATGTGAATATTAAATGTTATATATTTATGACATGTAAATATATAAATTTTTACATTTAAATAAATAAATGAAATGTTATTTTTTTTCCTTTTATACTATATGTTCAATGAATTTGAATAAATAACATTTCATTATATATTTTTTGATATTTCAATTTTACGCATGTAATAACACCATGAGAAAAATGATTTGTTGCGACGGGTTATTTTCGATGGTCTTGTTGCTTGTCGCAAATAATCGATTCTGAAGAACTATTTACGATGAGATTCAAATATCACCCTAAATACAATTAAATAAATAGTTATTTGCGACAATAGAAAAAAACCATCACAAATATTTTTGGTGTGTGTTCCCGCCACAACGCGGGAAAAGTATTTGCAACAGGACTTGGTTCCCATCGCAAATAAACTTCGACAATTATAGTTATTTGCAACAATTATTAATGTACGATGTAGATAAATTTTTAACTGCCACCTCAATTATTTATTCCAGGAACTATTTACGATGGGTATCGTCGCAAAGTCCCGTCACTACTAATCTAACTTATATATATCCCCCGAGTTTTTTCTCTTCATTCTCCATTTGAGGTTTGCTCTACTCAAAGTTTATCTTCTTCTTTTTAATAGTTTAATTATAAGTTTAAATTTTTAAAGAGAATAAAATTTTGAGGGTTGCAGCGCACAAAAAAGTTCAATTTTGAGGTATTTATGTAATGTTTTTAATTTTAATTTTAATTTAATTTATTTTATATTAGATTATAATATTATTAATTTGTAGTAATTAGATTTAATTAAAAGTAATTATTTATCATTAGAATTAATTATTTATAATTAGAATTAGTTATTTCAAAATAGAAATATTTTTTAATTAGCATCAATGTTTTTATTTAAAAAGTAAATAGATTTAATTTGTAATAATTAGTTTTAATTATTAGTGACTAAGTGTTTATAATAGTAATTAATTATAATTGATAAATAATATTAATTAAAAAAACTTAGTAATAATTTAGATATCTTAGTAATAAGTAAAAATGATTTAGAATCGTTTTTAATAAATAACAGTAATTAGTAAAAATGAATGTTTAATCGCTATAATTAGTAAAAATTATCAGTAATTAGTAAAAATTAATAGTAAATCACTGTAATTTTTTAAAATTAGCGTTTTTTAGTAAAATTTGTGGTAATTAGTAAACATTAGTAGAAATAAACATTAAATCACTATAATTAGTAAAAATTAACAGAAATTAGTAAAAATTAGTGATAAATTACTAAAATTATTTTAAATTAGCGGTAATGACTAAAAATTTGTAAAAACAAGTAGTAATTAGTAAAAAGTATTAGTAAAACACAATAATTAGTAAAAATTAATAAAAATAAATGGTGATTAGTAAAAATTATTTGTAATGGCTAAAAATTAGTAAAAATTAGCGATGATTAGTTAAAATTAATAAAAAGTAGTGGTAAACTAGTATGATTAGTAATAATTAGGAGTAATTATTTAAAATTAATGATAAATCACTATGATTATTAAATATTTGCTTTAATTATTAAAAATTAATGTCAAGCTACTTTAATTATTAAACATTACTGGTAACAAGTCAAAATTAGTAAAAATTGTGGAAAACTATTAAGAATTAGTAAAAATGAACTTTAAATCACTATAATTAGTAAAAATTAATGATGATTAGTAAAAATCAGTTGTAATTAGTAAAACTTAGTGATAAATCATTGCAATTAATAAAAATTAATGATAATTAGAAAAAAATAGTTATAAATTACTACAATTATTTTAAATTAGTGGTAATGACTAAAAATTAGTAAAAATAAATGTTAATTACTAAATATTATCAGTAAAACACTACAATTAGTAAAAATTAATAAAAATAAGTGGTAATTAGTAAAAATTAGTAAAAATTAGCGATGATTAGTAAAAATTAGTAAAAAGTTGTGGTAAACTAGTATAATTAATAACAATTAGCAGTAATTTGTAAGAATTAACACTAAATCGCTATAATTATTAAATATTGGTGGTAATTATTAACAATTAATGTTAAATCACTTTAATTATTAAAAATAACAAGTAATGAGTCAAAATTAGTAAAAAATACCTCTATTTAGAAAAAATTAGAAAAAAATGAACATTAAATCACTATAATTAGTAAAAAAAAATTTAATTAGTAAAAAATAGTTGTAATTTGTAATAATTAGTGATAAATCACTATAATTGTTAAAAATTAACGACAATTAGTAAAAATTAGTGATAAATTACTATAATTATTTTAAATTAGTGGTTATGACTAAAAATTAGCAAAAATAAGCGGTAATAAGTAAAAATTATCAGCAAAACACAATAATTAGTAAACAATAATAAAGAGAAGTGGTAATTAGTGAAAATTAGTAAAAATTATTAGTAATGACTAAAAATTAGAAAAAATTAGTCATGATTAGCAGTAATTAGTAAAAAGTAATGGTAAATCACTATAATTAGTAATAATTAGCAGTAATTATTAAAAATTAACGATAAATCAGTATAATTATAAAAAAATACTAGTAATCAGTCAAAATTAGAAAAAATTATCGGTAATTAGTAAAAATGAACATTAAATCACTATAATTAGTAAAAATAAATGTTAATTAGTAAATATTATTGGTAATGACTAAAAATTAGTAAAAAATAGCGATAATTAGTAAAAAATAGTAAAAAGTAGCAGTAAACTAGTATAATTAATAATAATTAACAATAATTAGTAAAAATTGATGGTAAATTACTATAATTATTAAATATTGGTGGTAATTATTAAAAATTAATTTTAAATCACTTTAATTATTTAAAATTACTTATAGTTAGTCAAAATTTGTAAAACTTACTGGTAATTAGTAAAAATTAGTAAAAATGAACATTAAATCAATGTAATTAGTAAAATTTAATGTTAATTAGTAAAAATTAGCTGTAATTAGTAAAAATTAGTGATAATTAGTTGCAAATCACAATAATTAAGTAATAATTAGAATTAATTGGTAATAATTAGTGGTAATTAGTAATAATTAGTGGTTATTAGTAATAATTAGTAACAAATAGAGGTAATTAGTGGTACTTAGTAATAATTAATGGTAATTAGTGGTACTTAATAATACTTAGTATTTTTAGTATAAATTACTAGAAAATTTAAAATGAAATATTTTTTCAATTTACAGGTGATGGGTAATGAAAAATTTGGACATGCTTAACATAATTTGGTGCAATGGAAAATTTGGACATGGTTAAAAGAAATTGGGTTCATCACCTTAAGATCGTAAATTATATGATTTACGACTTTTTAGTAATTTAAAATATATTTTATTAATTTATATTAAATCATACAAAAAATTAGCGGTAATTAGTGGTAATTATTTCTAATTAAGGCTAATTACCATTAATTATTAATATAATTTAATATAAAGTAATAAAATATATTATAATTTACTAAAAAGGTGTAAATCATATATTTTACAATCTTCAGATAATTAGAAATGACAAATTTATGCCAACCATATCCAAATTTTTCATTAGGTCAACATTATTGGGGTAGACAGGATGTGGCACATCCATGGCAGCAATAACAGTAGGAGTAGGAGATGTGTTGATGATAAGACATGGTTGACATAAATTGGTGTAACGGAAAATTTGGACGTGGTTGACATAAATTTGTTTCATACCCTTAATATTGTAAAATCTATGATTTAAACCTTTTTAGTAAATCATAGAATTTCCAATCTTAAGGTGATTAGAAATGACCAATTTGTGCCACCCATGTCCAAATTTTTCATTAGGTTGTCAGAATTCACTACTGGAAATTGGACCTATCCCCACGGTTTTTCCCAAAACCGTGGGGATAGGTACCCCTATACCCACGGTTTTGGAAAACCGTGGGTATAGGTAAATTTTAAAGACCTATACCCACGGTTTTGAAAAACCGTGGGTATAGGGGGGTTTATCCCCACGGTTTTGGAAAACCGTGGTGATAGGTATTGAAAATTTACCTATACCCACGGTTGTCCAAAACCGTGGGTATAGGGGTACCTATCCCCACAGTTTTGGGGAAAACCGTGGGGATAGGTCTCGGATAAAATACCTATACCCACGGTTATAAAAAACCGTGGGTATAGGGTTCCCGTGTGTGCGCGGGAATTTTTTTTTTTCCGCGGGAAGGAATTTTGTTTTGGCGGTAGTCCTATACCCACGGTTCTTCCCTCTATACCCACGGTTTATATAACTATATTTAACTAAATATAAATATATATACATAAAAGCGGTGTTGGGGTAGTGGTTAGGTGCTTCGTCTGCAGCGGAGAGGTTGCGATTCGAAACCCGCCAGCCGTATTATTTTACGACCTATATCCACGGTTTTGAAACCGTGGGGAAAAGCCTTTGAGACCGTGGAAAATGGGCATGTTTCGTTGACACGGTGGCAGAACACCTATACCCACGGTTTTGGAAAACCGTGGGTATAGGTTGGGGACCTATACCGACGCCGTTCCAGCCCACGGTTCCCAAAACCGTGGGTATAGCCTATACCCACGGTTTTGGGGGCTATACCCACGGTTTTGAACCGTGGGTATAGGCTGATTTTCCAGTAGTGATTGGGGCAGCCAGAATATGATGTGTTGATGACAACATCTGTAATAGGAGGAGGAGATACATCGATGACTGGACATGGTTGACATAAATTGGTGCAATGAAAAATTTGGACATGATTGACATAAATTGGTTCCATCACCTGAATATTGTAAAATATATGATTTACACATTTTAAGTAAATTATAAAATTTATAATCTTTAAGAGATTAGAAATGTCTAATTTATGCCTACCATGTCCAAATTTGTCATTAAGTCGCCAAAACTGAAGCAGGAAGGATGTGACGCATCGATGAAAGGAGGAAGAGGACGAGGAGGAGATGCATCGATGGTAGGATCAACAACATGAGCAGACAATAGAGTACATGAAATAGTTATTTTATGTTAGAAATATTTAGTTTTAATTAGTAAAAAACAATGATAAATTATTAAATAATAGTGATAAATTAGTAAACATAAAGTTAAATCACTATAATTATTAAAAATTAGTGGTAATTAGAAAAAAATAGTAAACATTAGTGGTAATTAGTAAGGATTAGTAAAAATGAACATTAAATCACTATAATTAGTAAAAATTAACGTTAATTAGTACAAATAAATTGCAATCAGTAAAAATAATTGGTAAATAGATAAAATTGACAATATTAACAAGTAAATTATAATTTTTTAATTTTATCTTATTTTTTGAATCATATTTTTCTTATATCAAATTAATCATAAGAAATTTACTTATTTTATATTTTTTAGAGAAATATAGAATAAGAAAGTCAACAAAAATATTTATTATTTGATTGCAATTGGATAAATCATCACAGTAATCTGAACAGTTTTGGTATAAATCCTATATATATTGATGATTTTGAAGCTTTTTTATCACTTGCATCATCAAAGCTAGAATTTGTTTCAAAGGGAAAAATTAAGTGTCCAACTAAGAAATGTGAACTGAGGAGGTTTGACACATTTTACAATGTTGGGGGTTATCTATTTCATTTTAGTTTTTGAAAAGATTATGTTTTTTGGTATCAACATGGTGAACGCATTTCCAAAGAAGGTACAATAATTTACTTTTAGATCCATCATGGTTTCAAAATTTAGTATATGATGTGGTTGGTCCATATTTTCAACAAAATGAAACTCAATATGATATTGATTTAACTTTTGAGTTGGAACCATCTAAATTTTATGAATTGTTGGATCTTGCTGATGAGTCATTATATCCTGGTTGTAAGATAAGTAAATTTGAAGTAGTTGCAAAATTTATGGCTATTAAATAAAATAATGGAATATCAAATAACAGTTTTGATCATATATTCTCTTTTGTTAAAGCACTATTACCTAAAGAAAATGTGTTACCTATAAATTTCTATCAGAGCAAGATGTTAGTTAGTAATTTGGGTCTTGGTTATCTGAAGATTCATGCATTCTCAAATGATTTCATCTTATAATATGATAAAAATGAGTCTATATCTAGTTGTCCAACATGTGGAAAATCGAGTTGCAAAGAGGCTCAACTAGGGAAGTATGGATTGATTACTATTAATCAGTTGAGGTATTTCCCACTTACACCCAGATTGCAAAATTTATTTATGTCTCAACATTATTGATGTCATGAAACAAAAACAATATTACCACTGGTAAAATATTAAATCATCCTTATGATGACGATTAATGGAATTTTTTTGACCATGTACATCTTACTTTTTCTTCAGAAGCCCGAAATGTGTGATTGGATCTTTTTACTGATGGTTTCTATCCATTTGCTTCTTATGGTAGTCAATATTCTTACTGGACCATCTTTATAACTTTGTGCAACTTTCCTCCTTGGATGTTGATGAATGATACATATATCTTTTTGACCTTATTACTTCCAAGACACCCTAAAAATAATATCAATATTTATTTGAATCTATTTATTGATTAGTTAAATCTATTCTGGAGGAATGATGTTAGTACATTTGATATTGTTCCGAAACAAAATTTCCTAGTGAACGATTCATTAATGTGTAATATTAGTTACTTACCAATATATGAAATGTTATCTCGATGGAGTACACATGTTCCAAAATCATGTTCATACTGTATGAGATATAAAAAATCATTTATTCTCACTAATGGAAGAAAAACTTATTTTTTTGACTGTCATAGAATATTTCTTCCTACCGATCATCCTTTTTAGAGTAAAAAATATCATTTCATAAAAGTTAAAATTGAAAGTGATAGACCCCCATCAATGATCTTAGTTATTGAGTTAAAATATATCGTCTCTTCATTACCTCCCATTACCTTTGCACTAACTATAAACCAACAAAAAATTGATTTCATTTGGAAATAGCACAATTGGATAAAATGAAGTATTTTTTGGGATCTTCCATATTGGTATGATTTGTTGGTATGTCACATGTTGGATGTCAGGCATATTGAGAATAACTATTTTGTTAATATATTTTATGCATTTTTGGACACACCTAGTAAAATCAAAGATAATGTAATGTCACATTAGATCTTGCACAAATATGCAAGCGACCAAAAGATGAGTTGTTTGAAAATGTAATATCATTAAGTTAAAGAATCCAAAAGTGGTTTATAAACTTTCCAGATAAAAACATTTATTAAATTTTTATTGGATTTAAGATTTGAGAAAACCATATGGTTATGTTTCTAATTTTTCTAGACATGTTAGAAAAAATAATATTACTAGATTAAATTTCATGATTATCATGTTATATTGGTAATACTTATACTGACCGGACTTAGAGGTTTATTGAATTCATCAATTTGGAATACAATAAAATAAATATCGTATTTTTTCTAAGACATATGTATAACAACAATAGACTATGATGAACTTAGTAGATTTTAAGAAAATATTGTTTTAATTTTATGTAAATTGGAAAAAAAAATTTACATAGGATTTCTTTGATACAATGGAACATTTGATATTAATTTTTTTTCATGAAGAAAAACATGGGGGGAGGGTGGTAATGTTTTGATGGATGCATCCATATGAGAGATGTATGTAGAAATGGAAGAAAAAGGTATGTAAAAAAACATTAGTTTAAGGCTCAATTGCAAAATCTTATTTATAGGAGGATTTTTTTTCTTCTCCCATTATTTCCAACCTGAATATCTTTCAAAATATAATCGAATGGGTCGTAATGAGGGAACTATTGAAAATGCATTGAACATTCAATTATTAGTTTTTAATCATCCTTAACTTGGATTTGGCGGAGTTAATGAATAATGGATTTCAGATGATGAACATCATAGTGTTCATACATATGTTCTACCCAACTATGAAGAAATAACACGATTTTTACATTGAGTGCTAATACTGAATATTCTTTATTTTTATTACAAATATAAATTAATATTATTTTATTTGTAGATTATATGATGATCATATCAAGAAAAAATTTCCACAAATTATAGTAGCTTATCCTAAAGAACTTCAGCAACATACTTTTTCCTACTAGTTTCAAAGACTAGTATAGTAAATTGTTTATGGTTTAACATATGAAATTAATTTATTATTTGTTATATTGTTAATTGTTTTTAAATTTTTTAGGTATCACAACATGATGATAAAATTAATAATCGATTATATGTATTGAGTAACCCACCATCTAAAATGGTTAAATCATATAATGCATATGTGTTGAATGGTTTTCAATTTCATACGCATGCATATGGTGAATAAAAAACAATGAATAGTGGTGTTTTCTTGAGAGGATCTCATCATAGGGAAAGTGAATTTAACTTTAATGTAATTCTCAATTAAATAATTAAGTCATGTTATCTGGGGAAACATTATGTAATTTTGTTTCAATGTCATTGGTTTGATACTGATAGAGGATTTCATGTTCATCCACATCTTGGAACCATGGATATTAAATATAAAAGTTTTCTTGTAGTAAATGAACCATTTAATTGGATCATCAAGAAAACTAAATATATTATGCCAATTATTATGCTACTTCAAGAGATTTAATTGATTGATGGAGTATTATAAAAATAAAATCAAATGAAAATTCGTTTGTGTAATGTGAATGTGGTTCAATTGAAGTGAAAGGAATTTAAAATTTTCAAGAGAAGCCTCTAAATACATCTTCTCAATAGCGAGACACAAATATTGATGATGAAACCCTACTATTATGGGTCAATGGTGATGATTATGTTGATGATGTAACAAATGAATTTGAATTAACAAGTGATGATGGAGTTGAAACTTCTATTGAAATTGATGAAACTGAGGAGGAAGATGAAGATATTAACAACATTATATATGAAGTTGAAGATGAATATAGAGAATGACATAATTACTTATTGGTTATAATAAATATATATAATAATCATCTTTAATTATTTACTAACAACACTATTTTCATGTTTTAGATGGCTGATGAGTCTTTTGATGACATATTCTGTGACCTCCAGGAGGATATACTACTTAGTGATGAGCCTGGTGACATGTCATCAGAACCTCAGGTTCCCAGAATTTTTGTTTTTGACTCTGAGGGGTTAGGGTCTTATGAGATTGATGATTCCCGACCATATTCCCGAGAGACATCCATACATTGAATTCGATCCATGCATGTAGAGGTATGTTCAGTTGAATATTTTAGTTAGTTTTCATTAAATTTCATTAAATTATTTATATACTAATTATTTTATTATTTGTTCTATTTTTTCTCACATCTTTTCACATACAACTGTTGGGAATGGGAGTTCTATTTTGTGGAGCTATTTTTCTAAGGAATGGGTGATGTTAGATCAAGTTCCAATTGAAGTTCGATAGTGCATCTTTGATCTCTAGATGATATGTAAATAAATAATACTTATTTTTAAATTTATTTAATTAATAACTTTCTAATATTAAAAAATACAGGGTTTATGGTATCTCATTAATGATAAAATGTTGAGTTCTATTAGGGAGGCCTGAGTGGTATGTATGTGTGAGTGTTATCATCGGTGTTTGCAAAATTTGAGGAGTAAAACCATAAAGAATGTAGGAGTAACAAATTTTGACCAGTATTTCTACATCCATTGACCTGATTACATCTCATCTCAGGTTTGGGATAAATTATGTTCATACTGGATGATAGATTGTTTTAAGAGAAGAGCATCATTAGGTCACTATAACCGGGGGATATATTATGTGGCACATCACTTTGGTAGTCATACATTCAGTACGCATCGATGACATATAGTAAATAATTTTTTTAATAATTTATATAACTTAAAATGTAAACTATTTATTTTATACTCATATAGGTAGTTGAACATCCCAAAATTACTGATTTTGATGTTTATACAAGGATGTACAATGATCCTATCACTAAAGAGATTACAAATGGTTTCCAGCAATATATTATGGCCAATATAATTTTTTTTGAGTTTAAAATTTAACTAAAAATTAATATTTTATCTATTTTAATTTCAAATTGAAATTTAAGGAGTCATATGAGACCGTGACTTCTCAGACATGGGATGAGATTCAGGTTGAGACTATGAGGAAGAATAATGGTGTGGTAGGATTCGATGATGCAATATGGATGTAGGTGACACAATATGCTTTTGAGAAGGGATGAGTGGGTGGTATCAGTTATCAACTGGCGCTTGTCAGTTTTTATGGTACTTTTGCATGGTCGACGTCCAACACGAGGAGAGATCGTGGAGAGTTTTCATCATGGGTGTCACAATATGAGGATTAGTTGTGAGATAAAAGTGAGTTTATTGAGGCCATGTGTAGGGATAATGTTGATCTCAATCTACAACACCAGAAATAGTAGGAGGAGATGCGGCGATAGTAGGAGCAGCAGAACGAGTACATGTGACGACTTGTTCAAGTATTAGGGATGAAGTTCCCTCTCCCTCCTTTTCCAAATGACCCTCACCCCGCCCCCTCTACATTAATGGATACATTATGGACATATTTATTATGTTAAAATTTAAATGAAAATATTTTATAAAATATTTTTATTATTTTATATGTATAGAATTTTATTTATTAAAAATTTTAAAATTATTTTGATAAATTTTTTATAATTTTTATAAATTTTTAAACTTATTTGTGATAATACTGTTACCTATCAAAAATAATAATTTGTAATAGGACAAGTTACCCATCACAAATAATTATTCGTCTAAAAAAATATTTGTGATAGGAAAGCTCCCCGTAAAATAAACTATCTTTTGCAATGTCGTTTTCAGTGAAGAGTGATTTGCGACAGGACCCCATCACAAATAGCTATTTGTGATGGGGTTCTGTAGAAAATGACCCATCATAAATAATATATTTTCCAATTATGTAAATAAGTTTCATGATTTTTTTATATATTTTTATGATAAAAATAAAAAAATAAAATAAAATAAATGTTTTTAACATTTTAAAAAGTTATTTCGATAAATGGTAAATTATCTACATTTGAATTTAATAAAAAATAAATACAGTATTTCTTTTCATCAAAAAATAAATACATGTTTTTAAATATTTTTACAAAATAAATCCAATAAATTATTTTTATAGTTTTTATGTCATTTTTATAGACAAATAAAATTTTTAGTAAATAATTTTTAATAAATATAAATAATATTTTATAATTGTTTTATAAATAAAATGTGTATTTTTTTTACAAAATATATATATATATAAAACAATTATTTTAACTAGTTTTAAAAATTTAATTTTTTAAATGAATAATTTATGTTTTCTTTAATTTGCCTTGTTTTAAAAAAATTTGGGAAGAAGGAATAATGTATGGGCTAAGAATTGGGGCCCACGATTCATTAGGTCAAGTCAGAGTTACCCAAAAAAGGGGCTGTCATGTGCAACTAGGATTCTAGAAGGGGAATTCAACTTCCATGTATTGCGATTCATACCGGTGGCCATAATCTCTATGATACTAGTGGTCTATACATGTCTATTTGTCTATGATCAATATTAATAAAACCATTACTAAGTCATAATATATTTAATGAGTTCAAGGAGCGATAATTATGCCAATCTAGTGAGAATATCGTAGAGTATGCTATCTATTGAGTGGATCCTTTCCACTTTGTTGTGTTTTGATAATTACTTTCCCCTCTCATAATTACTCTCACTTTAATTTATTTTCATTGATAATTACTATTTAATTTTCATTATTTTTTATTATTCATTTTTATTATTTGTTCTTATTCATTATTATTTTTGTATTTATATTTTGAGGTTCTCATATTTTAGATTAAAGAATTTTTTTCTATCTATAGGATCTTATGTATAAAGAATAATTTGGAAATATATTATGAATTTTTATTTTTTCCCTATATGTATAAATGGGTGAGAGTTAAGAGTGGTGGGGGTGAATTTACCGATTTAAAAATAAAAGAAAAAATGTACAAAAATAAATAAGAACATGAGAAATTTTTTAGTAATTAAAATAAAAAAAGTTCTACATCTACTCTTCACACCCCTCTACTTGTAACACAATGAGACTTTATGAAATATATTTTTTCAAATAAATTTAATTTTTTGATAGCTTACAATACACACAACACTAAGTTTTAATAGACCACAATATACTATTAATATTATTATTTAAACATGGCTGTTATAACCTAACTGTTAATCTTTATGATATGAATTTGAATAAACACATTTCAAAAATCAATTAAAATGGGTTTATATAAATAAAACATATTGAAAAAAATTACTTAATTTTTAATAAATCATTTTTATTCTTTAAAAATTCATTTTCTAAAAAAAATGTTATGTAACAAACCATCCCAAGTTTCCATCCATCCTGACACCCGAACTGGCCCATGGCATGGCCCGAAGGGTATTCCTAATCCCCATAGGCTGGAAACCAGTTCCTGGGTATTGAGTAACTTCTTTGGGAACAATTTAACCCATTAAATAGTTAACCAACATCAAAAATAAATTTTATACAACTGAATCAACATCCAAGTCATGCCATAATAAAAAGGGGAATAAATATAAAAAATAGAGTTACACATTTAAAAAGTATAACTAGAATAAAATCTATAAAAAAGGGAGGATAATTGACTAAAGAAACAAAACCTCCATTCAAATTGTGGGTTGAAACCCCATGCCACCACCACCAACACCTGCCCAAAAAGGGATCGCTAGTACAAAGGACCACCATCACCACCATGGTAGACCTTGGCTTTACTTGGGTCAAACATAACAAGGTTTAAAATCACACAAGGGTATATATAGGGTGTGATATAGACATACCAGTAGTATAATAACAAAAATATTCTATGCAATGACATTAAATGATATATTAACATGCTGGATTTTAGGAAAAAAAGAAAAAAATAATTAAAAAAATACTTTGTCATAAAAGAAGAAATAAATGTAAAAACAATATGAAATAGAAATCAAAATGTTAGAACCATGGGAAATCCCTATGTAACTAGGGTTAGCGGGGTTCTAGGATCCTCATACTCTCAATGATCAAATCCTAGACATGAAGGTCCATCTTCTGTTCAAGCCAACCAATCCCCATCATATAAGTTTAGTTAGTGTTACAATGTAATACTGCTAGGGAGACTGGGTATCGACCCTATTGGCTCACCTAGCATAATATAACTAGTCTCCCCCTAGATACCTAGGATTACCATATTCTTTATTCCAATTCACATATAAAGTGAAATACATTTTTATACAATCACAACATTAATAATTGAAACCATGCCTGACAAGCCACCATTCATAAAGGGAAAACCACCATTAAACCTTGAAATAAAACCAAAACACATGGAAAAAACCTTTTTCACCATGAACACAATTTATAAAAACCCATTCAGAAACCAAATAAAGCACAATAAAGTCATCAATTAATGTCAAGTCATGAAACCTCCTACCCCTTTCTTGAAATCACCCAGAACTGTTTGGAAACCACAAGTTTCACTAAAAGGAGGCCCTAAGGAATCATGAAAACACCAAATATAGAATGATTCATCCCAAATAAAAGATATTGAACCCAACATAGTTCAACCTAACCATTGGAAAATTGAGAATATAATATGGAAGAGAGAAGATACTAAGAAGATGGAAGAGAAGTAGAGAGAAGAGACTTACTTTATGGTTTATTGAAGATTCCATGGAAAATCCACCCAAAATATAATAAAGGAGGAGAGGAGGAGAAGGAGGAATGCCTAGGGTAGAGGGGGTCAAATGGGTAGAGGGGGGGGGGGGGTTAGGGTCTTAACATCGATGAGGGGAAAAGTTAAAATGTTTAAACATTTAATGTTCTGGCAAACCGCATGGTTTACTAACTATGAGCTAACCATGTGACACCTCTTTACATGAAGAAAATGTACCAGTAGAGTTTTTTTGGAAGGGAACACACCTGGAAATATGATTTTGGGGTCTGTATAGGGCCATTGTCCCAAGCACACAATTTTCTTTGGGCTGGCTCTCAGTTTCCCCTAACCGTGCGCCAACCATGTTCCTCCTTCTGTTAAGTCCGAAACTAAAATTTTTCTTGAAAAACAATAAGGTAAGTAATTTAATAAAGGTAATACAAAAAATAAAAGATAAAATACCTCAAAATAACACCACTAATGTGACAATTCTCACCACCATAAAAACTTTCCACCCTATAAAAGTCAATCTGAAGTCAGATGATAGAATAAATGAAGATACTACTCATCCACCCATGATTTTTATTCCCATTTATCATTCTCATTATTGATGTGATTCCAAATAAACCAAACCAGAGGGATGGACTTCCCCCAAAGCACCTTCACTTGGGAATCCAAAATCTGTACTGGTTGCTTGAACATAGAAAAACTGGGTTCTGGACCCAATTCCTCCCAATTTAGCATGTGAGACGGGTCTGGGTTATACTTCTTTAATTGAGTTACATGGAACATGTCATGGATGAATGTTAACTAGGATGGTAAATCCAATCAGCATGCCTTATTTCCAATTCTTTCAGTAATCTCAAAAGGTTCGACATACCTAGATATAAGATTCCCTAATCTTCTAAGCTGATGGTGACATAGGTGAGGCACCACCTTTAGAAAAACCCAATCACCCACTAAGAATTCCATGGATCGGCACCACTGTTTGGAATAAGACTTATGATAGCTTTTCACTATTAACAACCATTTCCTATTTAATCAAACTTTATCGCATGTCTCTTGCACATGGCTCTATCCTTGCAAAGAAGTCTCACCCACTTTCGTCCAACAATAAGGTGACTGACACGACTAGCCATAAATCTCCTCTAAAGGATCCATTTTAATCAATGATTGGTAAATGTTATTATAATAAAATTCCACCAATCCTAGATGGTTATCCCATGAGACTTCAAAATTAAGCACACACAAACATAGAATAACTTCCAAAATTTGGTTATCTCAATTAGTATGACCATGTGTTTGAGGATGATATGTCGTAAAATGTTTGTATTTAAATCCCATTGCCTTATAAAGTCCTTCCCATAATGAAGAGGTAAAGCGGGGGTCCCTATTTGAGATGATAGTTGATGGAATACCTTGGAGCCTCACAATTTCATGAACATAAAACCGGACCAAATCACCCACCTTGGTCGAATCCTTGATTGGAATGACATGGGATGACTTGGTCAGATAGTAAATAACCACCCAAATGGAATTCCTTCCCTAGGGTGTATGAGGAAACCTGTTGATAAATTTCATGGTGACATCATTCCACTACAAAGTAGGAATGGGGAGTGGCTGAAGAAAACCCAAGGGATGCTAGTTCTCAGATTTAACCTACTGAAAAGTATATCACCTAGATACAAAGTCAGCTATATCACACCTCATAACTTGATATTAGAAATGATGTTGCACATTATAAAATATCTTGGTGGTTCTGGGATGAATGACCCACTAAAACTGGTGTCTATACTATATCACCACCTTCTATAAAGATAACAACACCATGAGATGAACCTTGAAACAAAGGATCCTATAAGAAGATAATTACCACTATTTGGGAACCTCCCCACCATTTAGAAGCTGCATATAATTTTGGAAAAAATTAATTATTAGGTTTCTCTTCCCGAATCATCTCTAGAAGAGAAGGTGTCAATTGAATGAAATCCAAGAACATGCCTCCACTACGCTCCTTGGTTTCTAAGTGCATCTGGGAAAAATCCCCATCAATATCCATTCATCATTAGACTCCTTCAAGGCTTGCACTATTATCTTCTTACTTAAGGTGCCAACTAACACATTCCCTTTTCCCAGGGTGTAGGCAATATCAAAGTCAAACCATTGAATATAATTGATCCATTAACACTACCTTAGATTCATATCCTCCTAATAGAAAATGTAGGCCAAACTCTTATGATCATATTAAACTAAAACATTTTCCCCAAAGAGATAGTGGACCCATGTTTTTAAAGCATGCATCACTACCACTAGTTCCAAGTCATTGGTAGGATAATTTCTTTCAAGTGGTCGGAGCTAGAAAGATCCATATGCAACCACAAGGTCATCCGACACCAACACAAACCCAAGACCTGTACCTTAAGTTTCAAAATAGACTACATATCACCTTCCATATTATGGTAATATTAAAATAGGGGTTTTGGTCAATCATCAATTGAAATCCTCAAAATATTTCTGACATTATAGACTCCATTCTAACCTTACCTCTTTTCAGGTGAGTGCAATCTGGGTGAAGTGAGCTAAAAGAAATCTCTGAAAGACCATCTATAAAACCCTACTAGGCCCAAGAAGCTCCTAATATTGAATACATTCTCCAATTTCTCCCATGAAATCACCACTCCAATTTTATCAAGTACCACTAAAACCCCATGTTTTGAGATCATGTGACCCAAAAAATTGACTTCCTGAATCTAGAAAGTTCACTTGGAGAGCGTTGAATAGAGACAGTGGTTCCGAAGAGTCTATAGAATGATCATCAGGTTATTCCCACGATCTTTTTATATCTATGAGTACACTAGGATGTCGTCTACAGACACTATTACAAAAGAGTCAAGGTACTTATGGAACACCTGATTCCTAAGATCCATGAAAACCAATGGAGAATTTGTCAGCCTAAATGGAATGAAAAAATACTCAAAATGGACATACCTACTTTAGAAGGATGTCTTGGGAATGTATACCTCTTTAACCCTAAATTTATGATACCCAAAATGCAAGTTAATATTTGAAAACCATCTTTTCCCTTGATAAAATCAAAGAGGTCATAAATGTGGGGAAAGGGGTATTTATTCTATATTGTGACCCTATTCAAATTTTGGTAATTGATGCACAACCAGATGGATCCATCATCATTTTTTGAAAAAAAAATTGGGGAGGCCCAATGTGAGACACTCAGGCAAATGAATCCTTTGGATCCCAAATTATCCATATATATATTTAACTCCATAAAATCGGTGTGGGACATACGATATGAGGGAAGAGATATCGGAAGTGTTCCTAGTTCCAGATCAATGGTAAAAATACACATTTTTCTTTGGAGTTAATATCGAGAAGTCCTATGGAAATACCTCTAGAAACTCATTTACTAAAGAAGGCCACACATTCTTGGAACCTCTACCCTCATCCTATACTATAAGAGAAGAGACCTAGAAATCAAGGCTGCCTAATTCTGGGAGTGTAAGTCCATATCTCCCTAACCAGGGATCCCATTCACCTTGGAAGATCCAAGTACTACCATTGGGTTCCATAAAATTTACTCACCGATGATAAAAATTGACGTGTTCCTTGAAACACACCATATAATACATACCTAACATCACATTAAATAGATACATTTCCAAAACCAATAAGTCCCATTTCAATTAAACCCTTGATAAAGTAAGAGCACATGATGAAAAATTGAAACCGTACTCCCTATTCTTTCTAAGTGGCGTAACTAATTCCATGTCATAAGGCATAAGCTCAGTCAGTAATTTTAGTAGTTCCACAAGACGAGAAGAAATAAAGGAATTAGAATCACCCATATCAAATAATGCAAAAACTATAGATGATGCAATAAGAAGACTACCTCAAACCATTGGAGGACCTACTTTCGATTCCATTGGATTCTGATCCATAACATGAAGGTAATTTTTTTATAATAATGTATGTGATCAATTGATGGCTTGTGTCTTTTCCATGAGTTGAATATGTCTATAAGAAGATCCACCTTTCCACCAAACCTAGTAGACCAATAATCCACAGCACATATTTCCCATACTGAATGGTTATTTATCTATATTATAAGGATACCACACCACTGTGAGTCGAAAACCCACTCTTATAGTACTTCTATAAGTGACAAAAGCACCCATAATGATGGTAGGGTTTAGGTGGAATTGGAGATGACCATACATTCCCCAACCTTCCACACTGATAAAACATGACTGAACCAACACTAGTGGTTGCAGATGAAGGTGTTTGGGGTGGGTAGCCATAGCTACCACCTCCCTTCTTCTTCTTCTCTTCACACTTCCTTTTCTTATCAGTCATGCCATGAATTATTTGTCCCAAAGATAGGGTTTCCCCATAGAAACCCAATTTACCTACCCAATAAATATCCACCATTAGGGCTCGATCAACCACCTTATCATATGTATTCAACTTAAAAAATAATACATGAGATCATATATCTAGCCACAACACCATTTATAACCATTGAGCCTTTATCTGTTCATTAGAAACCACCTTGGGTGAGAAATAGACTAGTTCTGTGAAATGGTTGGCATAATCCAACATGGTTAGATCCCACTAATAGAGATCCAAAATATTAAGGGTCCCATAGAGGGATAAGGTCCCAGTTAAATAATACTCATTGAAAAGAGCCTTGAAATCTTTTGGAACCATCTGCTCATGTTTTCCATCCTGAACCATTGAGTCCCACCACCGATGACTGAGGCCTTCCAACATGAACAAATCACATTTCACCTTGACCACATTAGGAGTCTTGATAAACCCAAATATACTCTCAATATTATCCACCCAATATTTCTTTTATTGGGGGTCCATGCTACCCTAGAAGGTAAGGGGTTTATTCTAGAGGGACTCCCATGATTTATCTTTTTCTAAACTGGGTTCATTTTCCTTATCCTGAGCAGGATGAGATCCAGCTCCCAGATTCAAATTTTAGATATCCTGAACCACTGCTTCCACTAATCTTTGATCAACTAGTGAGGGATAATTCTCTCTAGCTTCTTCTCATAGTTTCATGATAGGTATTCAAGGAGTCATAATGCTACACCAATTAATAAGAAAAATAAATAATTAATAATTCGCCCATAAAGGTATTAAAAAATAACATGATTTAAATATCCTCATAAATTGAAGTGAAACCATAACAGTAACAACAAAAAATTAAACTAATCCACCCAAAATTAATTTCTATGCACTATCTAAAGCCCATACATCACACCTGATGGAGGAGACAAACCAAGTCTTGAACATCCCATAGTGTCCTAAGGCCTTCCATGAGGTGTGTTGTCCATACACCTTACTAGTAACAAGAACCTCAAGCCTGAAAAGTCCTAGACACTATCTATCCAGACTTTCCCAAATAACATGGACTAAGGTAAGGAAAAAAATCTATCTAATACCATTTTTTCGTGAACCATCCCAGGTTTCCATCCGACTTGACACCTGAACTGGCCTGAGGCATGACTCGAATGGTGTTCTCAATCCCCATAGGATGGAAACTAGTTCTGGGGTATTGTGTAACTTTTTTGGGAATGTTTTAGACCATAAAATAGTTAACCAACATCAAAAAGAAAATTCATTATACTAAATAAACATCCAATTCATGACATAATAAAAAGGGTAATAATGATAAAAAAGAGAGTTACACTTTTAACAAGTATAACTAGAATACAATATATCAAAAATGAGGAGGGGAACAAATTATATGAACAAAACCTCTATGAAACATGTGGGTCAACACCCCATGCCACCACCACCAAAACCCACCCGAAAAGGGGTTTTTAGCACAAAGGACCACCATATTCACCACAGGAGGAATTACCTTTACCTGGTTTAAACATAACAAGGTCTAAATATACCCTTTGTTGTATGTAGGGTGTGATATAAAATTTCAATTATGATACCACCAAAAATATTCCATGTAATTAAATTAAATGATAAATTAACATGTTGTTTTTTAGGAAAAAGAAGATTAAAATTTAATTAACAACATGATTTTCAAAAAAGAAGAAATAAATGGAAAAACAATATGAAATGTAAATAGAAGTGTGAGAAACATGGGAAATACCTAAGTATTTAGTTTTAGGGGGTCCTGGGATCCCTGTACTCTTGACGATGAAATCCTGGACATGAAGGTCCATCTCCTGCTCAAACCAACTAATCCCTATCATATAAGTTTAGTTAGTGCTGTGACGTAATCATGTTAGAGAGAAAGGGCCTCAGCCTTTCTAGCTTTCCTAGAATACTATACCTATTATTTCCTCCTAGATAACTATAATTCCCATGTGATTTATTCTAATTCCTATATCAAGTGAAATCCCTTTCGTATAATCACAACTTCAAGAATTAAAACCATGATTAACAAACAAACATTTACAAATGGAAATAACCATTAAACCTTGAAATAACACCAAAAACCATGTAAAACACATTTCTTACCATCTACACAATTTATAAAAACCCATTTTAAAACCAAATCAATAATAATAAAATCATCAATTAATGTCAAGTCATAGAACCACCTACATCTTGCTTGAAATCACCTAAAACCAATTGGAAACCAAAATTAAAACTAAGAGGAGTCCTTAAGGAAGAAATAAAACCCCAAATCAATAAATATTAATCCCAAATAAATTATATTGAATTCCACATAGGTCAACCTAACTGCTGGAAAAGTGAGGAAACACAAAGGAAGAGAGAAGTGACCAGGAAGAGGGAAGATGAGAAGAGAGGAGAGACTTACTTGACGGTTTATTGAATATTACAAGACAAAACTACACAAAATAAAAGAAAAATGGATATTAGAAGGATATAGAGGCATTCGTAGGGTATATGGAGTCTAATGGGGTGAGAAGGGGGGGGTCAGGGTCTTAAAATTAGGGATGAAAAAATTTGGAATTTCTAAAATTTTAAAGTTCTGGAGAGTCGAAAGGCATGAACACACAATTTTACAATCTATATTCTAACCATGAGGCACCTATATCCAATAGTAAAAGGGTACGAACTATTTCTTGGGGAGGTCACACACTCGTGCGGATGGCCGTGTGGCCTAGACAATGCCATAGTCTTGGGCACACTATTTGCACCAGGCTGGCGCATGGTTTCCCCTAACCATGAACCAAACATAAACCTCCTTATATCTAGTATAAAAACCACCATTTGTTTTTTGAAAATTTCTAAGTTAATCCATGTAATAAAGGTAGTATTAAAAATAAAATAGAAAATACCTAAATAGAACACCACACGTGTGACATGTTTTTTATTTCTCATTTGTAAACAAATAATAAAAGTAAATTTTTCCTCTTTTTGGAAATAAATTTAATGAAAATAAATTCATATTTTAAATTAACAATTAAAAATTATATTGGATTTATTTTTAATAATTTTTTAAAATATTATTTTTTTGATGAATAGTGAAAATTACCAATTTTTATAAAAAAATTCCTTTTCTTTTAAATAATTTACAAGTTACATTTTGTTTTAAGATAGTTTTAAAAGTAAAATTAGTTAAATTATATTAGTATTAACCTAATTTATGTCATTATAATCAATTTTATGTTTGATATTTATATAAATACATCTTACACTTATGAAAATGTTTTCTTTGGAAAATCAATTTTTTATTGCGTCTGTGGGTTTAATTTTAAATTAAATTCTACCAATTATATGAATTGAATACATAAAAATGGATTCAATATTTTGAAACATCATAATTAATATTAAATAAAAATATCAACTTAATTTTTGGTTATAATGAATAATTTAAATAGTAAAAATTTATTACCGCGGTAAAGGTTAAAATAGGTTTACCAGGGGTTAATTTAAAAAGGTAAGGGTCAAAATGAACTAAAAACTTGTCAAAAAATTTTTGTATAGAAATATTTAGACCTTAAATCATATAAATTTATATAATTATCTATTTTGGATCCTTTTTTCATTTTTAATACATGGTTATACCTTTTTCTTTTTAAAAATTACAAGTGTGACCTCTCCTCCACTTATAAAAGGGAAAGAACTATCCTATATTATTCACACTTAAAAACATTTTGGGTTAGAAAATTTCTACCCATATACCTTCATTAACTCCCTACATACATCCTAGATTCCTTATTTTTATTGGTAAACCCTTCTAAGAATTCTTTTGTTGCTAACTTAAAGAGGTTTTCTGAAGAAGAGGTATCGTTCTTAACCAAGAATTTTTATTTTATTTCTTATTCCACATCCTTAAAATATTATTAAACTATGATGATATAATAAAATAAGTATCTAACATATAATTATATGTCATTATTTTAATGGAATAACATATATCCATCGCCTCCTCCATCAAATGGGAAAAGAAACCATCAATCATGTGTATGGCATACTACCTTCTCATGAGACAATGTAAATCATTTTCAAAAATTTCCATTCACAAATGGATATAATGATGGATTTAAAATATTTTATTAAATTAAATTTTTTCTTTAAAACTTGATAAATTTTTAGATTTTAAATAAGTGATTTCAAAATAGAAAGGATATTTTCCTCAATAAATGTCCCAAGTGATATTTCAAAATAATTTTTCATCTAAGATGACATCCTTTGATGTTAATTAATCTTAAATAAGGATATAATCCAATGATATCATCCTAATTCCCCATCTAGATGATTTATTATTATGATGAATTTTTATTTCTGAAACCCATTTCTTTCCCATGAGTTATACTATGATGAAATATTTATGAAACCAATTTATTTACCATGGGATATTCTATGATGAAATGTTTATGAAAACAATTTCCTTTTCATAGGTAATGATATGAATAATGTTTTAGAATTTTTTTTCATAAAAATGTTTTTATTATGTGATTGGTGGGACCTATATCTCCCTTTAATCTATTGGGTTATGATTAATGTTCTATGAGCTCAAAGGGTAAATAGAAGGTTATCCCAATCCAAAAAGAGGGTATAATGGAGATTATCCCAAGCCCAAAAGAGGGTACAAGGGAGATTATCCCAAGTCTAAAAGAGGGTACATAATAAGTTATCCCAACCCCAAAAGAGGGTACACAAGAGGTTATTCGAAGCCTTAAATAGGGTGCCTGGGAGGTTATCCCAAGCTCGAAAGAGGTCACATGAGTGGTAATTATAATATATAAGTAGGTTAACATGTAGTTAACCCATGCCTAACATGTTATGAATATATTAGTGGATATACTTGAAATAATATTTTATAGGCTTATGTGTAATCTACAAATCTATGTCATATGCCAATGTTATTTTCTCACAGATCATGTTTTTTTGATTCCTTTATGATTTAGGTATTAAGAACTAACAATATTTATTTCATGAAATAAATTTTTGATCTATTATATTAAGGGTATGGTTTTCAAATGTTATTCTCATGTTCTCACATACTTATGATCATGTTTTTCTAATATCTCTCTTTTTTAACCTTATTGGGAATCCAAGATCGCCCTTTCTTATGTTTAATTTCCCCAGGTTATGAAGAAATTTATTATGTATGCTATGAATAAGAAGGTTTATAGTTATGAATAACTTTGTGGGAGATGATGTAGTTCACTTATGAACCATTTGTTTATGTATACAAGTTTCTAAAGGCACTAGACCTAAAAAATTATGGTGTGGATAATTATGTTATGCAATAAATATTTATCCATTCAGATGTGATATCTATGTTTGAAATGTGCGAGTCATTATTGTTGGTATCATAGTAAGGTACAATTAACTTTTGGATACTAGGATGAGAAAAATTATTGATAACTATAAGCATAAGTCTAAGTATAGGAAAATATCCTATAATTGTAGTGAAGGATAGAGTGAGTGGTTTTCAAGAAATAACATCCATGTCTGTATAATAAAAGCAGATATGGATTTATCACAGTTGTACGTTGGGATAATAACTCTGAAAATGGTGCATTGGGCATTGACTCAATCATCACCTGATGCACGACAATGGGCCTTTCTGCACACCTAGTTTGACATGATCATGGTATATTTTTTTTGGAAATTAAAAAACTCTTTATGAACCATAATGAAAGATTCAAATAGTTTATATCCATGAATAACCTCGGCTAAACCTAAGGTGTAATTGGATTAAAAGAAGGTGTCATGATTTAAACTACATATGAATAATTTTTCATGATTTATCACTCTAATTAAAAATTCCTGATAGTAATAATAACCATTTTTATTATTAAGGGATTAAAGGTAGAATGATAAAGTTAATATGGTTATAGGTTTCCTCAAATATTGAAGTACCCTATTTTATAATAGTTGTATGAATTTCTATATACCAAGAAAAGTATCAAGGAATTTCAATTCATATCCTCAATTATTAGATGTTGAATTATCAATGAAAACCCCTAATGGTATGTTTAGTACCCCCAGTTTCTGGTAAGTAACCCTTGTTTTATGATTTTTAAGTACATGAAGCATATGAGAAATGGTTGGAAAAGTTTGGAGATTTTTAAAGTGTTAAAGGGAAAAAAGTGGTGACGCACGGGCTTCGCACGGTTTGCCCAAACCGTGTGGAATCCATGAAGGTGGTGGTAACTTTGGACAGAGGAGATCGCACATTGTGGGCACGATTTGGGAATACTGTACGAGGAGGCCGTGCAGAGCGCCCCTTCCAAGCAGTGGCTACCGCACAATTAGCGCACTATTTGCCTATCCGTGCGGACTAACCGTGCGTGGGGTCAACTTAGATCCTATTTTTAAGGATCTAATCCATTTTATCATTAAACCCACTTGTTTTTGCTCCTAAACGGCCCTAACTTGGGATTTCTCTCTAGTAAAGGTGGGAGAACACTTACCAGGAATTTTGGAAGCGATCTAGAGGCTTGCCTTGGCATTGAGAGACCGATTGATCGAGGTAAGTCTCATTTCCTTTAGTTTTCTTAGATATCCTTCTTCCCTCTTGATGGATACATAGATCTACACCCAAGGTGGGTAGATATAAGGCAGTGGATGAATTTTAAGCCAGGTTTTGGTTTTTTTGGTACTAGGGGAAGGAATCTAAGGAGGTTTCAGGGAGTAGTTGACTCGGTTTTGTTGGCGTTCTTTGTCCGTTGGTTGGTTTCACCTAATTTGTTGAGGTAGGTGGCTTCACTCTTGACTCCTCTTTCTTAGAACTTGAAGGATTAGTTTAAAATTGTTTTCTTTGCTTGAAATGGTTTGTTTATCTGCTGTGAAAGAATGGGTTAAACCCCTTTTTAGTAACGGGTGATGGGAATTGTGTGTTTTTGGAAAGTGTTTGTTGAAGTGAATTTAAAATGGTGATTTTAAACTGGTTATGGTTTTGCTGCTTGAAATAAATGGTTTTCAATAAAATGTTTGATGCTTTATTGAAAGGTTTTGAACACACTTGGTTTTGGCATGGATTTGCATGGGTTGTGGTGTGTGTTCATATGAATTGGGATGGATAAGGGCGAGAAGTACCCCCATCAAAAGGTTGGGATGGATAAGGGAGAGAAGTACCCCCATTAAAAGGGACGAATAAGGGAGTGAAGTACCCCCGTCAAGGTAGTCCACTAAGTGACGACTTAGTGGAAGGATAACTCACCACTCACGAGTATAGGGAGGTCCAGGTTGCATGCATGGTTGGTTGTGTGGATTTGTGAAATGGAATGAATGTGCCAAAATGGAAATGGAAATTTGATTGGAAACTTTGCTTGGTTGCTTTTCTTGGGAAAGATGGTTTTCGTTGGAAAATGGTTTTGATATGGAACTTGTTATATCGTGAACTATTTTGGAATTATTTTATATAAATTGTTTTCTATAAATGTGCTAACATTTTTTATCCTAGAGGCATGGATTGGGAAGTCATCAGGGAAAACCTACTAAGTTTCATTACTTACCCCCTGATTTGGCACGTTGGTGATTTTGTAGATGTCATATACCGGGATGTTGGCAAAGGTAAAGTGTCACATGTTTATTGCACTAATTCATGATACTTGGTCTGGTTCGTGAAGTTGGATCTTGGAGATTGTGGAGCATGGAGTTGGGTTGTCATCTTGTAGTATTTTAGTTTGTCTTTATGCTGTTTACTCTGATTTAGTGTTGGTTTCCACTGTGGTACTCTTGGGTGGTTTATGATAAAATAAATGGTTGAGTTGTCTTAGCTTTTATCATGCATCATTCAGATGATTAGTTTGGTTATGGTTGTTGGTTCTGTGGTATGTTCTAAAAGGGTAAATCGTCCCCCACTTGTTTTGAAACCCTTCGACATTTATTACCATCCATTGGTGCCTTGGGGATGTCTCTTAAGGCCTAGTAATTACTTGTTGTACTATCAAGCCAATGAGAATTGGTGGGTCATTACAAATGGTATCAGTTTATTCGGTCCTTGGGGTATATGCAATCAACTTGTTCCTTTATTTGTGGAACAAGTAGTCATCAGTTTTTATTGGTCTTGGCGTTGAATTATTACATGTCTATTCCTTAGGTGGTCATCTTAGGAAGGAGTGGGATTGTCGGAACTTGGAATGTAGAGTATAAAAAGATGTAGCTAACCTTTTTATGTTGAACTTCAAGTTACCAGGGAGTTGGGTACATAAGTGTTCTGGAGACACTTATAGGATAACAAATCTCATTGTCATGGGTTTAGCCAATGAGATGAGCATGACATGAATTAGAGGAATGAATTCCCACTAGGAGTTAATATATCATTTTGAGAAATGGATTATGGTTTGATGCAAAAGAATGATTTCTGAAAATTTTAAACTTTTTTTCAAATGAAAGATTTTGAAAGGAGAATGGTTGATGTATTTTGAAAATAGATTGATTTTCAAAAGAAAGAAAATATTTTTTTATAGAAATGGGTAAATGTGGAAAATCTTGATGGTTGGAAATCAATGTTGTGATAGTGATGTGATAGAAATTGAAATGCTAAGACTTCAGTTACTAGGAAGTGATAATAACGACATGCGTTGTTTGTATAGAAAATGGCACCCGTTAGGCATCGTAGAAACCAAATGGAGGAGGCTGCGGATAATGTGGTCGTACCTGAGCCACAGGTGAACCAGCAGCTAGTACAAAGTATAGTTCAAGCGTTTCAGGCTGTGGACATAGGGAATTGGAGGGATGAGTCAAGGCATGTAGACCATTCCATCCAATTCCAGAAGCAGAATCCAACCATATTTTGGGGTCATTCTGAACCAGATTGGGCGGAGGTGTAGCTGAGTAGGATGAATCATATCTTCGATTTCATCGGCACACCAGCAGAACTAAAATTAAAGTTGGTGATGTATATGCTAAAGGATCTTGCACGACAGTGGTGGGAGATAGTGGTGCGGGCTAAGGTGGATGAAGGCCTGGGCTGGGAGGAATTTGAGGAATTGTTTAATAAAAAATTATATCCTCACACGTTCAAGATCCATAGGACAACGGCCTTTTTCAGCCTGAAGTAAGAGAATCTCTCTATCATATAGTATGCGGCTAAATTCATGAATTTAGTGCACTTTTCACTAGAATTTGCTGCAAGTTTATTGCTGAAGGCCCACATCTTTGAATCAGGGTTGCGACAGGAGATTCGCTCGAAGATAGATGTGCTCTATACTACGGATTATATGGAGATGGTAAACAGAGCAACAGTGGCTGAAAGAGACATATCAAGAATTATGGGAGGAGGAATTATGATGATACCCATGGGAATGGGTGGGAACTCTAATATTGGGAACAAGAAGAAGAGGGACACCTACTTCTAAGGTGGGAGTGCGAATCAGAATCAGACAGCTGGATCGGTAAATCTTTCTCCACAACCTATGATGAAAGATGGGTGTTTTCAATGTGACTCAATTGATCACATGAAACTAGAATGTACAACACCACCGAGAGCATTCCACAATTGCAACAAGATGGGGAATCTTCAGTGATATTGTTGCAGTGCTCCATGGTTGGGTGTTCATGACACTTCTTAGGTGTCGCAAGCATCATATGCTTCGACAGGGTGAGGATAGAAAAATCAGTCTCGCCAGCAGAACAAAGCTAGCTATGGTGATTCCAGGAATACCATGACTCCTCAGGCAGGACAATCTCAACAAGGCAATAAGGAGTAAAGTGCAGCAACAAAGAAATTGTATGGAGTAGAACAGGTGATTGTGGATGACCAGTCTGGACCGTCTATGGTGAGAGGTACAATTATTTTGAATTCTACCCTCATGCAAGTGTTGTTCGATACAGGTGCATCGTATTCCTTTCATGCTTATTGTATTGCTGATTTTCTGAACTTAAAACTTGAAATGATGCCTTCTGTGATAAAACTTCAAACTCCTCTCGATGAAAGAAAATTTAGAGCCTTCGTGTGTAGAGCATGTTCTATAACTATTGATGGAACTGAGCTGAAATGGGATTTCTATGTGCTGGAGATAGATGTCTATGATATAATCCTGGGTATGGATTGGTTGATAGAGTTCAGGGCTCACATCAACTGTTATAGCAGAATAGTTAGTTTCGCGACTGAGGATGGTGTCGAGCATCTCTTTAGAGAATAAAGAGTGGTGAAGGAAGGTGCAACGAGCTTGTTGGCACCAGTAGTGGAAAAGATCTCTTACCAGTTGGCTGCGTTAAACTTGGAATCGATGGAAGAGATCACAAATAACAGTTTTCCAGTAGTCGGGGATCAATTTCTTGATGTTTTTCCTGAAAACTTCTCAGGGTTACCACCTGTAAGAGAAGTGGAGTTTATGATTGATCTCCTTCTAGGGACCGGTCTTATCTCACTTCCATCTTATAGGATGGCACCAACGAAGTTATAGGAATTGAAAGTGCAATTGGAAGAACTGGAAAACAAAGGTTTTATTCGTCCAAGCGTGTCTCCGTGGGCAGCACCGGTTTTGTTTGTAAAGAAAGCAGATGGAACTTTGAGGCTATGTGTGTATTATCGTAAAATTAACCAAGTTATGATAAAGAATAGATATCCACTTCCATGAATTGATGATCTGTTTGATCAATTTAGGGGAGCTCAGTGGTTCTCTAAGATTGAATTGCAGTCAGGATATCACCAGTTGTGAGTTTGGAAGGAGGATATTCCAAAGACAGCCTTCAGAAGCATATATGGCCACTACGAATATGTAGTCATGCCTTTTGGTCTTAAGAATTCACTAGCAGTCTTTATGGCATTGATGAATCAGATATTTCAGCGATATCTAGATTATTTTGTTGTGGTGTTTGTGGATGACATATTGGTGTATTCAAGAACAAGGGATGAACATGAGAAACACTTGGTGACAGTGTTGAAAATATTGAGAGACCATCAGTTGTATGCCAAATTATCAAAGTGCGATTTTTGGATACAAGAGGTACGCTTTCTAGGCCATGTTGTTTTTGAGAAAGGTGTTTCAGTGGATCCATAAAATATAGAATCTGTTCTTTCTTGGCAACCACCGAAGAATGTCTTTGAAATATGAAGTTTTCTTGGTCTAGATGGTTATTACTGATGCTTTGTGCGTGACTTCTCACGAATATCTTCACCTATTATAGCATTGAAAAAATAAGAACATTGTATTTTAATGGACCGAGGAATGTCAGATATCTTTTCAAGAGTTGAAAGTTTGCCTTACATCAGCACCCATTTTGATTTTTTCGGAATTAGGATAGGGGTACGTGGTGTATTGTGACGCTTCAGGATTTGGGTTGGGATGTGTTCTCATGCAAGGAGACCATGTTGTTGCTTATGGATCAAGATAGTTGAGAGTGCATGAAAAGAACTACCCAACACATGATTTGGATTTAGCTGTAGTTGTCCATGCCTTGAAGACTTGGCATCATTATCTCTTTGGTGAGAAATTCACTATGTTTATGGATCATAAGAGTTTGAATCATATTTTCTCACAATGAGATTTGAATATGAGGCAGAGGAGATGGATGAAGTATCTTAAAATTTTCGAAATTGACTTGATATATACACTGGGTAAGGGAAATTCAGTTTCCGATGCATTAAGTAGAAAGTCGTATGCTCAATTGGAACAAGAATCTTCAGATGAGTGGCAGTTGATGTCGGTCCTAGCCGACATGCGTATGGAATGTGAAGACCGAGCTGATGTTGCAGTTTTCTTTCTAGTTGCTCTTGTTCTTGACTTGGTAGAGATAGTGAAGGAGGAACATTCATCTGATGTAGACTGTGTTTCAATGAGTTCAAAACTCAATGGTGGGGAGACCATTGAGGGATGGAAGCTGGATGGGAGTTCAATTTTGCGGTTTTAAGATCATATGGTTGTACCTTTAACTGATCAGGAACAACTCCTTCATGCTTACCACCATTCTAGATGGGCTGTTCATCCAGGAATACAAAAGATGAATAAGGTGATAAAGGCACAATTTTGGTGGAGCGGCATGAAACAAAAGGTAGCTGAATTTGTTTCAGGCCAGCAGGTATGTTGCAGTCTCTACCAATTCCTGTGTGTAAATGGGAGCAGATAGCTATGGATTTCATCACAGGTCTCTCAAGAACAGTTCTGAAGCACGGTGCCATATGGGTAATAGTGGACCAGCTTACTAAGTCAGCCCATTTCATCCCTATTTGTGAATCTAATACGGTGGGGGATCTCTCCAAAATCTATATCCGAGAAGTGGTAAAGAGACATGGCATACCCATTTCAATCGTGTCAGACAGAGATCTATGGTT
The DNA here is from genome assembly GCA_963277665.1 of Viscum album. Lineage (NCBI taxonomy): Eukaryota > Viridiplantae > Streptophyta > Magnoliopsida > Santalales > Viscaceae > Viscum > Viscum album. The sequence continues at coordinate 1,402,235,592 of OY728133.1, read as the reverse complement.
CACATCTCGTTTCTGGCGATCCTTAGATAAATCCTTGGGAACTCAGTTGAATATGAGTACGACCTATCATCCTCAGATGGATGGACAATCTGAAAGGATGATACAGACGTTGGAAGACATGTTGCGGGTTTGTGTAATGGATTTTGGTGGCTCGTGGGAAGAGAACGTTCCTTTAGTGGAGTTATCATATAACAAAAATTATCAGGCCTCGATACACATGGATCCATTTGAAGCATTGTATGGGCATCCTTGTTGTTCTACACTTTGTTGGATGAAAACAGGTGAGACTTCACTAGTTGAGCCGAGCCTTGTCCAAGAAACAATGGAGAAGATTCAGTTAATAAAAAACATGATAGAGACGGTACAAAGTCGTCAGAAATCTTATGTGGATCATCGCCAAAGACCGTTGTCATTTGTGGTGAGTGATCATGTCTTTTTGAGAATCTCTTCAAGGCTTGGACATCGTCATTTTGGGAAGTAGGGAAATTATCTCCTTGATATATAGGCCCTTTTGAGATACTGGAATGGGTTGGAGAGGTGGCGTATCAGTTATCATTACCACCACGGTTCAGTGCAGTGCATAATGTGTTCCATGTATCTCAGTTGAAGAAGTATCAGCCCGATCCTGACCATGTGATCAGATGGGATCACATTGACCTAGAGCAGGATGCTTCATTGGTACTTATTTTGGTGTGGATTGTGGATAGGCAGGATAAAGTCTTTCATGGATAAAGCATCAGTCTAGTGTGGGTTTTGTGGCAACATGGTCAGATTCAGGAAGAGACTTGGGAATGTGAGAAATAAATGAAAGAGTAGTGGTCAGAACTCTTTCATGCAAGCAATGGTTTTCTAATTTCTGGGGATGGAAAGACCAATTATGGGGAGAATGTAGTACCCCCGGTTTCTGGTAAGTAACCCTTATTTTATGCTTTTTAAGTACATGAAGCATATGAGAAATGGTTGAGAAAGTTGGAGACTTTTAAAGTGTTAAAAGGAAAAAAGTGGTGACGCACGGGCTTCACATGGTTTTCCCAAACCGTGCGGAAGCCATGCAGGTGGTGGTCACTTTGGAAAGAGGAGACGGCACAATGTGCACATGGTTTGGGAAAACCGTGCGAGGAGGCCATGTGGAGCGCCCCTTCCAAGCAGTGACTACTGCACGGTTAGCGCACGATTTTCCTAGCCGTGCGGACTAACCGTGTGCGGGGTCAAATTAGATCCTATTTTTAAGGATCTAATCCATTTTATCATTAAACCTACTCATTTTTTCTTCTAGACGGCCCTAACTTGGGATTTCTATCTGGTGAAGGTGGGAGAACACTTACCAGGAATTCTGGAAGCGATCCGAAGGTTTTCCTTGGCGTTGAGAGACCGATTGATCGAGGTAAGTCTCATTTCCTTTAGTTTTCTTAGATCTCCTTCTTCCCTCTTGATGGATCCTTAGATCTACGCCCAAGGTGGGTATATCTAAGGTAGTGGATGACTTTTAAGTCAGGTTTTTGTTTTTTTGGTACTAGGGGAAGGAATCTAAGGAGGTTTCGGGGAGTAGTTGACTCGGTTTTGTTGGCGTTCTTCATCCATTGGTTGGTTTCGCCTAATTTGTTGAGGTAGGTGGCTTCACTCTCGATTCCTCTTTCTTAGAACTTGAAGGATTAGTTTCAAATTGTTTTCCTTGATTGAAATGGTTTGTTTATCTGTTGTGAAAGAATGGTTTAAACCCCTTTTTAGTAATTGGTGATGGGAATTGCGTGTTTTTGGAAAGTGTTTGTTGAAGTGAATTTAAAATGGTTATTTTAAACTGGTTATGGTTTTTTGCTTGAAAGAAATGGTTTTCAATAAAAGGTTTGATGCTTTATTGAAAGGTTTTGAACACACTTGGTTTTGGCATGGATTTTCATGGGTTGTGGTGTGTGTTCATATGCATTGGGATGGATAAGGGAAAAAATTACCCCCATTAAAAGGTTGGGATGGATAAGGGAGAGAAGTACCCCCATCAAAAGGGATAGATAAGGGTGTGAAGTACCCCCGTAAAGGTACTCCACTAAGTGACGACTTAGTGGAAGGATAACTCACCACTCACGAGTATAGGGAGGTCCAGGTTGCATTAATGGTTGGTTGTATGGATTTGTGAAATGGAATTAATGTGCCAAAATGGAAATTGGAATTTGATTGGAAACTTTGCTTGGTTGTTTTTCTTGAGAAAGATGGTTTTCGTTGGAAAATGGTTTTGACATGGAACTTGTTATATTGCAAACTGTTTTGGAACTGTTTTATATAAATGTGCTAACATGTTTTATCCTAGAGGCATGGTTTGGGAAGTCATCGGGGAAAACCTACTGAGTTTCATTAATCACCCCCTACTTTGGCACGTTGGTGCTTTTGCAGATTTCATATACCTAGATGTTGGAAAAGGTAAAGTGTCACATGTTTATAGCACTACTTCGTGATACTTGGGATAGTTCATGATGTTGGAGTTTGGATCTTATGGAGCATGGAGTTGGGTTGTCGTCCTGTAGTCTTTTAGTTTGTCTTTCCGCTGTTTACTCTGATTTAGTGTTGGTTTCTGCTGTGGTACTCTTGGCTAGTTTATGATAAAATAAATGGTTGAGTTGTCTTAGCTTTATCATGCATCATTTAGTTGATTAGTTTGGTTATGGTTGTTGGTTCTATGGTATGTTCTAAAAGGGTAAATCGTCCCCCACTTGTTTTTAAACCCTTCAACATTTATTTCTAGCCTTTGGCACCTTTAGGATTTCGCTTAAGGCCTAGTAATGACTTGTTTTACTCTCAAGCCAATGAGAATTGGTGGGTCATTACAGTATGATAGTCACATATCAAGTATACGATTTTCTCTCTAGTTGAAGTTTTTGAGAATGAGATTCTTAAAAATATTGTTATTCTCCCTCTAGTTGAATTTTATATTATCTTAGGCATGGATCAAATTTCTCTTTATAAAAACCACATAAATTTTTAAGTAATGTAAGTCACAATTAATATTCAAAAACAAACTTGTGACCATATATCAGTGTGATGATAAATATAAATTTCAAATGGCAATAACATCCATTGAATTTGTATTGATTCATTTTCAAAAGGTTTTTTCCTCAGATGGTTGGGGAGAAATTCATATTTTATTATATTCCTATAATGAAAGAGTTTTTTGATTCCTTTCTAGAAGAGTTTCATATTATTCTATAAAATTGTGAATTTGATTTGTCAATAGAAATCATACCTGGTGCTACAAATATTTTAAAGAATCCTTATAGAATAGAACCAATAGAGTTGTATGAATTGAAGAATAAATTCAAGGATAATCTTTATAAGGTATTAATTTTTCCAAGTGTATCACTATGGGGTGCACCAATTCATTTCATTAAGAAGAGTGATATATCTATGTGACTTTTCATTGATTACCGAGAACTAAACATGATCATAATCAAGAAAAGGTATCCTCTATCTTGTATTGATGATTTTTATCAACTATGTAGATTTCAATACCTTTCCACGATTGAACTTCATTATGGATATCATCAATTTAGGGTTGAGAAGGAGGATATACCCAATACTTCATTTCAAATGAGGTATGGGCACTATGAATATACAGTGATGACATTTGTTATTACTAATTTACTTAATATCTTCATGGATTTAATTAATAGAATCTTTAGATATTACCTTGATCAGTTTATGATAGTATTTATAGATGATATTCTTATATATTCAAAGTGAATTAAAGAACATTAAGATCACTTGATAATTGTGATGAAGAGGCTAAAGAAGGATAAATTTTATGAAAAAGTCACAAAGTGTGATTTTTTGATACAAAAGGTTTCATTTTTAGGTCATATAATCTCATGAGAGGATAAATATGTGGATCCATTAAAGATGGAAGTTTTTGAATGTTGGGCTAGACCAACCACTGCGAGTAAGCTCCAAAGTTTTATTGGTTTAGTTGGATATTATTAACGATTTGTGGTGAATTTATCATGATTATATAATCCAATCACCAAGTTAACATGGAAGAGACCCAAGTTAATTTTGATAGATAAATGTGAGGAAAATTTCAAGGAATTGAAGAGAAGTTTAGTCTGTGCACATGTACTTACACTACCCTATAATGGATAAGGGTTTGTAATCTATAGTGATGCAATAATGAAGGGATTGGATGATTTATCATGAAGAATTATATGGTGATAGCTTATGCCCCATGAAAATTAAAGGTTAATTAAAAAAATTACCCAAATCTTGATTTGGAGTTAATTGTGGTAATTTTTTCATTAAAGATATGAAGAAATTATCTCTATAGAGAAAGGTGTGATATATATTGATCATAAATGATTAAAGTATATATTCACACATAAGGAGTTGAATATACACTAGAGAAGATAGTTGTAGATAATTAGAGATTATTTCTACTCAACACATTACCACCATGGGAATGTAAACAAGGTATCTAATACATTGAGTTGAAAGGATCATGCTAAATCATCTATGATAATGATCACAAAAGATCCATTATTTATAGATTTGAAAAAGATGGATATAGAAATATTTAAGGAATGGGAGAAATATTATCTTTCTTAAATGAGTGTTCAACCATTTATCAATTTGAAGATTAAGGAGGTACTTAATGATGATTCAGAGATGAAAAAGAACATTATAAATGTTATGTAGTTTAACCATGATTATGATGGAATGATAAGTTTCAGTAACCATGTATGTGTTCCATCTATACGACATTCAAAGAAAGTTTTGTTAGATGAATCTCATAGTTCTTCCTTCTCTATTCATCTTGTATGTAAAAATATGTATAGATATTTAAAAGATTATTTCTAGTGGGATGGAATTAAGATATGTATTGTAGAGTTTGTATCACAATGCTTGGTATGTCAGCAAGTTAAGTCTTAAAGACAAAATTCTAAGTGGGTGTTACAACCATTACCCCTACCAGAATATAAAAGGGAAAACAACAACATGGATTTTGTCATCGGACACCCCAAAACATCTAAAGGGAACAATTCTATATGGGTTGTATTTGATCACCTTATGAAGTCATCACACTTCATTTCTATTAGATAAGGTTTTTATATTTATTATATTATGAGAATATAAATTAAATAAGTGGTAAAATTTCACGAAGTACTACATTATATTGTATCTAATCAGGATCCAAGGTTTACATCAAAGTTATAGTGAAGTCGTTAGTAGGCCCTGGATATGAAGCTATGTTTCAGTACTAAGTATAATATTTATATATATGGATAGTCTTAGAGAATAATTCAAAACCTATATGATATGTTGAGATCTTTTTCTATGGATTTGAAAGGTGGTTGGGATCAACACATCCCTCTTATTGAGTTTTCTTTTAATAATAGCTTTCACTTGAGCATTTAGATGGATCCTTATGGAAACATATATGGAAAAAAGTGTAGAAATATAACATTATAGTATGAAGCTAGTGAAATAATGATATTGAGACCAAATCTATATGAGGAAATGGTAGGGAAAGTCTGATCTATTCAACAACACATCAACACAACACAGAGTCAACAAAAAAGTTGTATAGACAATCGTCAGCATAATCTAGAATTAAAATTTGGTGAGAAGGGTTTTCTATGAATTTCTCCATGGAATATGGTTATGAGATTCAGAAATAAAGGAAAGATATCCCTTGGTATATTGTATCTTTATAGATTTTTGATCAAGTAGGGATGATAGTTTATCACTTGGCACTCCCACCAAACCTCCCTCAAGTTCACGATGTGTTCCATGTATCTCTCCAGAGGAAGTACATACCTAATCCTTAAAATATACTAAAATCATAATTTATACCGCTGGATCATTATATTTCATATGAAGACCAACCTATGGTGTAACACCCTTGAATGTTGAAGGGATAAAAGACTAAATGATATGACTCATGTCAGTAAGGTGTAACTTTATTTTTGAGATCGTACCTGATTAGAAATATACATTTAAGTGTGCTTGGATTGGAGTAGTGAATAGGATGGGTAACCTTATGGAAAGTTTCCTAGGGTTCCTACAAGGGAGGAAAACACACTGGAAAGAACATGTGCTAGCATGTGGGAACAATCATTGGTCTGATAACCCATTCAGACATGTGGGTGGGCCCCATGTAGGAGGCCACATGTTTGTATGGAAACTGGTGGTACTTGGTGAGCCAAGAACCATTGTCCATGTTAAGGCGGTGTGTCTGTGCTATTAGCATGGACTAGTTGTTTCATTAGTATCAGAGTAGGAACCTAGCCTTATGTGAGATGAAACTGCTTGGGTTGAGATGTAAGGCCCAAAATGAGGATGTTGTACTCTAGGGGGTGATTATAACACCTGATAATGTTAAAGGGTTAATAGACTAAATTATATGACTCATGTCAATGAGGTGAACCTTTCTTTTCAAGATCCTACCCGATTAGAACTCCACATTTAAGCATGCTTGTCCTGGAGTAGTGATTTAGTTGGGTGGCCTTACGGGAAGCTTCACAGGGTGTGTGTGAGTGTGGCAAAAACACACTATAAAGAACATGTTTTTTCATGTGGGGAGAATCATTAGTCTGATTATGTGTTCAAATATGTGGGTGGGCCCCAGGGAGGGGACCACATGTATGTGGGGCACTGGTGGTACCCGACGGGCCAGAACCCGACAACCATGTTATTCAGGGGTTTCTATACTATTAGTGGGACATAGTTGTTACATATGGCGATTCTAGATCATATATATAAAGTCTTATTAAATAAGACCACTCACCTAGTTAAGGTTTTATGAAAAAACCACCAAGTTGAGGAAGCTACATGAGAGCTTAAGGATATAATGAGGCATAAGTATCCTTAGTTGTTTACATCATAGTGATATAATTTTGAAGGAAAAATTAATTTTAATTGGGGTAGAATTTAACTTAATTATATTTTATGAAATATGTTTTATCAAATAAATTTAATTTCTTTGATAGCTTGTGTTACACGCAACACCGAGTTTTAAGGAACCACGATATACTATTAATATTATTATTTAAACATGATAATTATAACATCACCATTAAACTTTTAAGTATGAAAATGAATAAAAACATTTTTAGAATTAAGTATAATGTATTTATTTAAGGAAAAATATTTATAAATCACTAAATTTTTATTAAAGCCTTTTTATGCTTTGAAAATAATTTTTATCAAAAAAATTGTTTTTTATTTTGTCTTGTGTACAAATAATAAAAGTAATTTTTAACACTTTTAGGAAATTTATTTGAAAATATTAACTTCATATTTTAAATGAACATTTCAAAATTATATTGTAGGGTATTTCATAGATTTTTCAGAAAAGAATATATTTTTTCGATAAATAGTGAAAATAATGATTTTTATTAAAAACATAATTTTATTTTAAATAATTTAAAAGTTCCATATTGTTTTAAGATGGTTTTAAAAGAAAAATTAGTTCAATTATATCATTATTAATCCAATTTAAGTCATGGTAATCAATTTTATGTTCAATCTTGACATAAAAGCATCATATACTTATGAAAAATTATTTATCGGAAAACTACTTTTTCATCATGTCTACGGGTTTAATTTTAAATTAAATTCTACCACATATGTGAATTAAATTTAAAAAAATGGATTAAATAATTGTAATAAACATAATTAATATGATTTAATATGTTCAAATTAATTTTTTTCATAAGGAATAGTAAATACAGTAAAAAATAATTACCGCAGTTCAGGTTAAAATAGGATTAGTAAGGGGTTAATCTAAAAATATTAGGGTTAACATGAACATATAATATTCGATAATGATATATTTTTTATCCTTGTGTTATGTTTAAAATGTGGGTATACCATTTCATTTTAGAAAATTTCAATTGTTTCCTCTCCCCTACTTATTAAAGGGAACCCCAAATCCTCTCCTCTTGAAACTTCAAATTCCTTTTGGTTATAAACATAACTACCAAAATACCTTCTATACTTCTATACCAATATCCTAGAGGAATTATTTTTATTAGTAAACCCTTATATTAAGGATTTTGGTGCAAAACTAAGGAAGTTATCCAAAGAAGAAGTATCATTCTTAACTGAGTGATTTTATTTTATTTCTTCTTCTACCTCATTCAAACAGTCTTAAACCATGATGATATAATAACATAAGTGTATAAAATATGCTTAGATGTTTTTATTTTAATTTAATAATATCTATCCATCTCCTCCTCCATCAAATTGGAAATGAAACCATCGATTGTGTGTACGACGAACTACCGCCTCACGAACCAATGTAATTCATTTTCCATCACTGTCTTTCTTGGATGGATATAATGATGGGTTTAATATATGTTTATTATATTTATTAAATAATTATACTTCTTTAATTATAATATCACTTTTACCTTATTACCTTCCAATCCGTTGGAAAACGATAATGTCGCTTGTGTGTATGTGCTGACTATCGCCTCTACGAAGCGATACGATACATTGTTCATTTTATTTTGACATGTATGGAAATGAGAATATATTCAATGGATATATATATATGATATATATTATATAAAAATTATTCTTTAAATTTTAATTAATATTTATATTTATTTTGTTCTATCTTTCAAGAAAATGTAAACAACGTTCATGCGTATGTATGACCTAACCTCTCCATGAACGACGTAATTAATTTTATATCTCTAACTTTAATTAATTACTATAAATAAATGAATAATGATTATATATTATTCTTATGTCATGTTTAAATTTTTTGATATGATTTAACCATTATTAAATAAAAATTAATGAAAATATCAAACCAAAACATACAAGAAAAATGAAGTAGTTATTACCCGAAATGTGATTTTAATGAGGGAATTGTTAATAAACAAGTAATAAAAGGTCATAATTAAATAATGTATTTTATTATATATGATTATGTATCTATAATATAGTTATAATAAAACTATATTTATTTTATAGGATTTTTGAACATGTATAAATAAAGTCAAAACTTCAAGTAAGGAGATTTTCATCTCAGTTTTATTTCCTTAGGATACATGCCATATTCACCACATGTTTCTTTAATGTAGTGTATATTATACCCATGAATGTATTTTATGATCATTATTTTGTAAATTAATTTTATTTACATATCTATATAGTTTTCCTTATATCAAGGGGATTACGATCCAAACATTACCATAGTGGTAATAGTTTTATGTTATAATCTAATTCTTTATCTAGATTGTTTATAATTATGATTATGATAATGAAATATTATGATATATATCTAATGAAAATAATTTTTTTTCTTATCATTTGTTTATTTATATATAATACATGTTTCCCTTTCATTTTCCTCTCTTTAAGTTTTCAAGAGACTGAAAGAATGTTTTTAAGAAAATTTGATTTTATTTCTCTCTTCGGTAGGAAATAATTTTTATTCAATATCCATGTTTTCTAAAAATAATTTCATGAATGTTTTTAATATTATAGTATTATGGTTTAAATTAATTTTCAAAAACATTTTAATTTTTTTAAAAATGTTTTAAAATGAATCTTCTTGTCCTTTTCCAAACAACATGCTTTCGAATTTTACCAAAAATGTGAAAAGAATCTATGTTTTAACATACATGGAATGAATGATAATTTATGATTCCATTAACACTCAATGGTTTTAATCTTCATTTAAAAATTTCCAATGTTATTTTCAAATAAAATATTTAAGAAATTTTTAAATTTTAAATAAGTGATTTCAAAATGGAAAGGGTGTTTTCATCAAGATTTATTCCATGTGATCTTTTAAAATAATTTTCTATCTAATATGACATCATTTGATGTTACTTAAGAATTGATAGGGATATGATCAAATGATTCCATCCTTATTATTTATCTAGATGATTTATGATTATGATGAAAAATATTTATGAAACCTATTTATTTCCCATGGTTTATACTATGATGAAATGTTTATGAAACTTTATTCTGGTTCACAGGTTATGAGATGATGGATGTTTTATGATCTTATAGAACACAAATGTATATATTATGTGACAAGTGGGGCCTATATCTCTCTCTAATTAATTGGGTAATGATTAATATTAAATGATCTCAAAGGCTACATGGGAGGGTACCAAATCCCAAAAGAGGGTACACAGGACGATATCTCAAGCCCAAAAGAGGGTACATGAGAGGTTATCCCTATCCCAAAAGAGAGTACATGGGAGGTTATCCCAATCCAAAAATAGGGTACATGGGATTTTATACCAAGATCTAAATAATGTATAAGGGTGGTTATACCAATCCCTAAATAGGGCACTCATGAGGTTATCCCTAGCTCTAAGTAGGTACATGAGTGGTTATCCCACACCTAATATGTTATTAATGTCTTGGTGGATAGCCTTGAAATAATATTTTATATGATTATGTTTATGAAAAAGATCTATATCTTATTCTAATGTAATAATATTATGGCTCTTTTTATTTGATTACTTTATGATTCATATCTTATGAACTTCCAAGATTTATTCCATGAATCATGTTTCTGATCAATGATATGACGGGAATGGTTTTAAAATGTTATTCTCATGTTCAAAAAACCTTATGCTCATGTTATGTTGACATCTCTCTTATTTACCCTTATTGAGAATATGAACTTACCCTTTATTATGTTTCCTCTCCCTAGGTTATTAAGAAAGGTATTATGTATGATATGTCTAAGAAGGGTGCTAGTTATGAACCAGTTGTTTATGTATCCATGTTTCTAAAGGTAATAAACCTAAATGATTATGGAATAGATCATTATGTCATGTAATGGATATTAATCTATTAAGATTAAATATCCATGTATAAAAATTATTGGTCATTATACTACTCCTCAACATGTATGGTAAAAACTAAAACCTATCATTTCAAGGGGACTCACAAACAAATCAGAACCTGTATTTTATAATGGAGGCACAAACAATACACAAATTTATTTTTATAGTTGATTCATAACCATTCACATCATAAACCTTTTATGTAGAAATAAAAAATACAAAACATGATTTTGTAAGAAAATTCATAAATCAATTTACAATAAAATCACAATAAAATATAAAGAAAATAAATTCTACAACCAAAAAAACAAGATTTAAATATATGAAGTTTAATAACCTGAACATTTATTATAAGTTCCATTGTGATACATGGGTGTTGGATGTTTTGGGAGGATTTTTTAGGAAGTAGTATGATTTGAGAGTTGTGATTTTAGATGGGAGTATGAGGATGAGACATGGATGTTCAGGTCATGACATGAAGGGCTAGTGAAATCAGATGTGTTATTTTGTGGTTATTGGCCCTGACATTATGCGGCGTGTCATGGAATGATAGATTTTGAGATGTATTTTGTAATCTTATGGAATGTTATAAAGTTTTAATAAACCCCATGCATGATTCATTTGAACTTATAAAAATTCTTTATCAATTTCATGGTCATGATGTAAGGGTCATATTCGAGGTATGATGTGTCTTATCAGTGGTTGATTTTTTCCCTAGATGAGATTTTCAGACCAACTATGTTCATTGTGGATTGTAGCATGGTGGATGATATTCAGTGCTCCTTCTTGGAGTAGCGTCATGTCGCGGTGTCTAAGGTCTCTATGTGACCTAACTTTGGTTGTATTATATTGAAAAGTTTTATAGAGCCTTGAATTAGAGAGATATGGGGGGGGGGTCACAACCTGAATTTTAGGAGAAATTTGATTCAACATAGTCATAACGTGACTATGATTTTCATGCGATGATTCCATGTTTTCATGCCTGGGTATAAATTAGAAATTCTATTCAATTTTACCTATTTCCTTCAATTTATCTCAGACCATGGGTGATCATATGTGCATATTTTGAAGACTTTGACACCCATTGAGTGGATTTATCCTTCCATTTCTAGTGATTTATTGATAGTGATCTAAGGTGAGTTCCCATATCTTTCTCTTGAGTCATATACCTATTTTATCTTCTTTAGAGGTTGTTATAGTCATTTTGGTTCAGTTTGTGAGATGTAGGGTCATTAATTTTGGTGGGGATTGTTTGATTTAAGTTGTTTTGGGGTTTCCCTAACATGTATTGATCTTTATGGTTGTATATTCCATCATTTTTTCATAGTTGTTTTGGAAGCACCAGATGAGACAGGGTATTTGAGAACCCCCTTTATTCATATGTGAATTGTGGAATTAGAAAGAGCTTTTTTTCATGGGGTGGATGTTATGTATTGGATTAATTAAGATAATGAACTAGACTAAATAAAATTAAGGGGATTGGTGTAAACCACATGTGGTTATATTCTTTCCATTATATCGTTATTATGATTGATGGATATTGTTGTTGTTGTTACTATAAATTTTTGTTGATGCAGTGTTTTTTGAAACCTATATGTGATTAAATGATGGAAACACCTCTCATGAAAGGGTAATAACTTAAATCAGGTAATGAACAAGTTGTTTGTAAGGAATTAATTATTATGGAAGCATATTTTGATTAAGGGAAATGGGGAATTTATGGATGCTAAAATCTATTGTTGTTGATTTCTAAAATTCTTATTGTTATTGATTTGATTATATGCTCTTGTGGGGGATGTTATATGGTAAATTTTTTTCTGGGTAGGAGGTATTTATGTGGGGTTTTCAGCAGGTCTAAAACTAATTTTTCATGATTAGAAAGAGGATATTTGGTTATGTAATGAGGGGATGATGTTCATAGTTTTTTTAGAAAAAAATGTGGATGGTAATATTGATTTGGTAATGGGTAAGGGATGTGAGTATAATGTGAATAAATGAAATGGAAGGAAAAAACTATTTTAAACATGGGTAATGACTAATAATGATACAACATTAAATATGAAAGTTTAATGACATAATGAATGTAAAGTGGTTGGTAAATCTATAAATAGATGAATGATGTGATTAAATAAGAATTGTGATTGGTTTTTATGGTTATTTTTCATGGGATGTGGGGTTGGTTTAGTAGTTTGGTATGTGGTAGTGGTGGATGGTGTGTGGAATAAGTTTTTAACAAAAAGTGGTGTTGTCGTGGTGATGTTTATGGGATAATGTAGTGTTGTTTTAGTGAAATTTCTAGTTTGGGATTATTTTTGAATAAATATATTAGTATTTTATTTTGAGTTCTATATACACCCCACATAAGTTGGATAACCTTACTAATTCCCAAATGTTTTGGGTTTTGGGTGATTTCACCAACATCCAGGTTGGTAAAGGAAAAGATGTATGACAACTCCCTCTTCCCTATTATCCATTCTAGGTGTAGTATGGGATGCGATGGATAAATATAGGTATGATCATACTATCATAGTATGTGGTGTACCAATAGATCTTGTGGGGGGTGTTGGTGTGATGACAGGTACAATATTACAAATAGGGTATGTGATATAATGGAAGACCCTATAGGGTATTTGTATGATGAGATATAGTAAGGTTCATTCATGGTAGGAGGAGGTCAAGAGGTTGTTTTCCTTTATGTTCATGATACCCTACTATAATGGAAACGAGATATGTGGTTGAAATATGATATGTGGTGGTAGATTTTTGATTATGATGATATGGTTGTGATGGTGGTGTGGTTGTTATATGATATTGGTCTAGTGTGTTGCAACACAACTATAGAAGGGATAGAAGCATAAATATGTTTGAATTTAGGGTGATAGTTGAATATAATTATGGGTAAGTGTGATATGGTAACCTTTTTGGTACATTCTTATAATAAAATGTTACATGGATCCATTATTCCATGAGTGAGACTTAGTGAGGATGGGTGATATTGGACTTAGTAGACTCATGTTGGATCTTCTATTTATTCATATAAGAATTAATATGATTATTCCAAATTTTTATGAGAGGTATTTAAGATAATTCTATTGAGTATACATGGTATACTCAACCATATATATATAAATCTATTTTATTAGTTTTTATTTGGGATTTGGTGACTGGATAGATAATCCTTTCTTGGGTCTTGGGATTGGGTATTGAGTCACTACATAGGACTTTTGTTTTGTATTTTAATTTGGAGACTTTTTATTTTTATAAATTTTCACAGCTTTTGATTGTTTTCGGTTATTGGTTTTATTTTATATTATAGTTTTGATTGGTGTTTGACTTATATATATTCATAGGATTTATGAGGATAATGCCTTCCATTTGAGTGATGTACACCCTCAGTTCTAGTCTCCACCCTATGGCATATTGGAGGTTGGATTATAGGGTCAGTCTCATATTCTCTATAAGACCATGATAGGATCCTGGTAGGGGTGGGTCATGAAAACGTGGTATCATAGATTTTGGTAAATAATTAGGGTGGAAATTATAGTTACTAACTAGTAAGGATTGCATGGGTTGATAGGAAAATGGTAATAGTTGAACTTGGTTTTTATCATAGGATAGGGTGATTAGCTAAGAAATAGTAATTTAGGGCCTCCAATGACTCAATGTAAGAAACCTAATTTTACTGAATAAACAAGCAAAGTGGCTTTGCTTGTAGAGTAGAGTCATAATATAGGTACAAACATCAAGATTTTTTTCACTTATATTCGATTGAGGATGATTTTAATGTATTAAATAAGTTATATTAAATAGATTTTATTAAATTAATTCTATGATATCAGGATGAATATTTTATTTACCTATTTTCATAGATGCATTTTAGCCATTATCCTCAAGTGTTTTAGGCTGGTGTGGCTCAAAAGGCTGACCTAGTTGACCATAGGAGTGTCTAACTGAATGAGGAGGATGATATATATAAAAAGGCACTATGTTAATTATAATTTTTGGGATATAATAAGTACAATGATAGTTTCATTTATTTGGAGATATAGTGATAGTTGGAGAAGATTGATATCACCTTCAGTTTAATCTAATATAGGGATGAGTATCAAGTTTCACTGGCTGTTTTTTAGATGTATAGAGTATCATAATAGTGGTGGATCTTATGTCATGGGGAGAAAAAGAAGGAAGATTTTTTGGGGATGATTTTTGATTTTATCTTTGAGCATATTTCCTATCTTAAATGATGAGAGAAGTGAATAGTAAATAGTTTCTATCCTTTAAGTAGAGTATCCTTAGTATGTAAAATCTTGTGATTTTATTCAAGGATCTACTTTAAATTTTCCAAATATATTATCATAAGAGGGGTCTAGATTTCAACATTTGGAGGTGGTTTTGTGCCTAATTATTCAATATGAAGTCATGTAATTTATGTTGACTAAATACATGGAGGTGAATAAGAAGGTTTAGGTTATTGAGAGGATGCAATCTCAACCTAGGTAATCTCAAGATGAGATCCATAAGAGTTCATTAAAGAGTATATTTGTTAGTGTAGGATCTTAGATATATATTCCATCAATGTTTAGATAAATTGAGAGTAGAACTCAATAATTTCCTTCTCATTCCTATGGATCCAATAGCTTCCATGTATATACTAGGAGTTCTAGGCATGTGTTATTTACTTGTGGGAGGTATGTTCATTAATGGTTTTAGTGCCAAACCATCCTCTAGGATTATCATGGTTCAAGTGGTTAGTTCTAATTCCATGGTTAGTGGTAATTTCCTCATAGATCATATTAGTAGCAGGGATAGTTGATTTATGTTCCACCAAGAGAAGATGGAGATAGTATAGGTCATCCTCATGATGTCCCCATCATCGGGGACATATGGGTGAGAAAGAGCATAGTGGTGTCCATAAAAAGTGATGAATTACAAAAAAAATGAATTTTCATGTCTTGGATATGCCAAAACCAAATATAATAGATATTGTATGAGGTACTAGTCTTGCCCAAATTTACCCAAGATTTTAGGTTTAAGTGGTCACTTGTAGTTTTTCTTGGGTTGTTGAATCCTCAGAGACCTAAGAAGTAACCTACAGACACTTACATTATATGGATTTTTTTTGGATATGAAGTGGCCAACATGGGTTGATTTTATATGGGTTTAAGTGAACAATAATAGACTTAAGTGAATTAAATTTAAAATAATGAGTTGATCCTAGGTTATCGCTTGGGAGTGGATTGTATGAAATTATTTTTTAACAGTTTCAACTTCTTATATTTGAGATGGGTTTTTTAAAGAAGATAAAAAAAGTTAATCACTTACTATTTTAATACCAAAAAACCATAATAATAATCAACTATACACTTTTAGGATCAAATTTATGATCACTACAAGGTAAAGGTTCATATTATCACTTGAATTATGTGGCCTTAAAATTCAACAAGGATGAAGAAGTTTTAAAATCATCAAATAAAAATATCAATTAAAATAAGTGATTATAAATTAATGGGGTGATAAATAAAATCCAATCCAGACCATTTTTACTCCCTTGTATCAACCCATAAGTGGGTTAGACCTCCATTTATTCCATGGTTTCAATGGAAGTGGGAATTAGACTCACGAGGGAAGAATTGAAGAAGTAAAAAAAGACAATGAAATAACGATCACTCCAGCGTTGTGTGCTAATTTCAAAAGGTTTGGTGTGAATAAATTAACACATTGAACAAATGGTATCAACATGATATTAATAATAACAAAATAAAAGTAGAAGAATAAATTTTATTAAGAAACTAAGGTGAATTGAACAACTTACATGAGAAAGACAAACTCAAGGCAACAAAATCGCAGTATAACATTACAATTAAACAAAGCACCAAAGAGGATAACCTCCTCCACCACCACTAACATAAATAGGAATTTCAAGAGTCTTGGGTCTATATACCAATATTAAAAATAATCCCACTTGAGTATGGTAGGCCTAGGGTGGTGGAAAGTAAGGGAGAGGAGACTTTTCCATCATTGACCCAAAGTTGCAGCCAACTTGCCTCCACCGAACAGATACGCCTAGATGACCTTCTATATGGCCGTATTGGAGTGGGAAATAGAAGAGAAAAATGAATCTCATGACGTCCCCTAACTTTATGTAAAGTTTAATCCCAAAAGAGTTTATTTTTTTCGATATATTTGTAAAATGGTGGACTATTTTTCTAGGCCATAGAATATGGCTCAGAATTTTATCTCTAACTTGGGACACCTGAAACTCCATTAAAACATCCAAATTAGATCTTGTAACTTTTGAATTAAATGTTCTCCATTATTTCTTATATCGTAAGTTCAATTTTCAGAATTATTGGGCTTGTATATTGGCCTCTACAGTAGTTTTATTGGGCTGCTGTCCAGTTTACTTCACCCAAAATGTTGTTTGTTCAAGGCCAACTTTGGTGGTCTTCCAATACGAATCTTCAAGTACTAAAAAAGTATAAATTATAACCAATGTAATTAGAAACCTAAAAATTAAATATTAAAATAAAATCAAGATTATTTGGTACCTTAAATGATGTGAAAAAATGTACCATGTAATAGTGCATTTTAAGAAGGAATTACAATTATAATATGAAATAACGTTAAAAGTGTAAAATGAACTAAAATGGCGTTTATGAATAATAAAACACATGAATATAATATATATTAACAATGAATATTAGCCTCATTAAGTGGCTAATCACACCCCCCAACTTGAGTTTTGCTACTCCCGATCAAAATATATCTAAAAAATGCGAAATTCGAATTCTCTTTTCCAAAAACATTTTAATAAATAATGATCACCAAAAACCCTTATATCAAACAACTATAAAACCCATAAAAATATTTTCATACAAGATAGTTTCATAAGTATATCCCAATCCCAAGCTCATTCCTTTGTTCAAATTCATCGCCATATTTCATCCAATATGAATTTTGTATGAAGATGTGTTGTGTATCAAAATAGACATGGGGGTTCATCTTTATTCAAGGGTGAAATGAAGGAAGCTCTAGGTGGAATAGAATTTCAATATTAAGATGAGTATTCATTTTTTTCAATATTTCCATGTTAATTTAAATTGCACTCAAAAGAGTCAACCCATGTAGTGAGACTTTTCCAATGACTCCCAGGCTCAAAGACCTTAGGGCACCAAGTGAAACCCACATACTCGGGCATCATCTCAATTTAAATTAGTTAAAAAAATATTCAAATTACCACAAATAGAGATAAAATTACTAACTTTGGGCCAGAAAACTATGGAGTCACGATCCCCATGTGCCGAAAACCACACATTAGGTCATTTCATTGCTCTATGTGCAAATTTATTGTTTTATTTTATTTTTTTATTGAATACTCATATTAAAACTAAAATGATCACAAAACCTATGATATTTATTTTGGGGACCCCATGAAATCAAACTAATACCCCACTATACAAAGGACATGTGTTGTGATCTTTTTTTTATTTGGATGAAAATATAAATGATAAAATTTTATAGTAGACAACCACACTTCCCAAAATCTATGCTCATGAAATTATAGATGGATTAAAATTAGAATCAGGGCATTCTAAATTATTTGATATTCAGTTTCAAAGTGTGAAATTTTCATTATCATGTTCAAGGTTAAAGAAATTTTTTCCTTCCACACATTTTTTATACACACAAAATTAATATTTTTTTATTCTTTTCACCCCCAACTTAGAATAACACTATCTCCAATGTTTAAAGAAAAGAAAATTTAGAAGGGGGTAGAGGTAGATGAGAGGAGTTCTAAAAGGAATTTGAAATATGAGGATCATGAGATGATGTCACCTGGTGGTTGAGGTTGAAGTTCTTGCTGCTCCAATTTAGTCCTTTGATATCCATGTCACTTGTAGAGTTCCCTAGTGGAAAAAGGGAAAAACAAACAAACAAAACAAATATATATATATATATATATATATATATTTATCAATATAATATAAAAATTAAAATATAAGTATATATACAAAAATTATATAATAAGGGAGCACTATAAGTTGTAGGTCAGTGTTAAGTGCACTCCCCAATCTCCCTTCAGTCCCGGGTTCGAGTCCCCGTGGCTTCGCCGGTTGTGATGGGGTTTGATCCACGACCTATGACATGCCCTTTTATATTTTTTAATTATTATTATATTTTTTTGTATTTTTATTTTAACCTAAAAATACATAAAAATAAAATAAAATAAAATAAACTTATGATCCATTGTCTTCTTTTTAAATTTTTGGGTAAGGTATTACTCAAGGATCACACCATGTGACACATATGAATATGGAGCTCCCTTTTGATACCCTTCCATACTAATAATAGAATAACATGTAAACAATATATTTTTTATATATTTTTAAATATCAAAATGATTCATTAATCCTATTTGAAAAATAAAGATGATTCACAAAGATTGGAAACATGAAAACCACGGGTTGCCTCTCATGCATCGCTTTTGTTTAACATTGTTTGCTCGACATGAACCCCCATAACTTACCCAATACCAACTTTCAACATTTTAAATACCCAATATTTCTCCACTTATACTAGATTGAGATTTATTCTTTGTTTATAATTTGAGTCATGTACAAAACTATGTTCTACAATGAGTGGGAAAATCCAAGGAATGTCAGAAATGGTTGATATGGTTTCCACTGTAGTCTGGCCAAAGACATCTGCGATCATTCCAACTTTTTTGGTTTCAATAGATGAATGAATTATAATTGATAGGTTATGATTATACCATATGAAGGGAAACTTTAGTGGGTAAATAAGGATAATAATTTTGAGCTCGGTTTGGATAGGACATTCAAATACAGATTTAGATTTTGAATCAAACTCAGTTTCATTTTCCAAATTTTTCAATAAAACTGGTTCCTTTTGAATAGAAGATTCAACCAAAAAATTGGAAATATCAGTGTTAAGAATGGGTATGAACTCAATTTTTATGATTTATCTCAATGGTTCAGTGATTGATGTTTTTTAAAAATCATCAACATAGTTATATTCATGAGACTCAATCCATGATGTAAAATTCTCATCTTTTGAATCCAAAAAATAAATTTCCTCTTGATTTAAAGACCCTTAAATAATTCCTTTATCTTCTTCATCTATCCAAAATCCTAAGGTTAGTTATTCAATAAATTCATGTTAGGTTTGTGGGAGAAAATATTCTTCTCTCAATGAAGAGGAAATGATTACATGAGTGGGAATGAGTTCTATAACCATTTCAATGCTTTATAGTTCTAATCTTAATGATGAAACTTCTGAATTCATTTTATCCATTTGTTAACACAATTTTTCAATAATTTGTTGGGGATTAGTCTGGATAGAAGCTTGTACATCATGTAATTACCTAATATTTATCTATTTAACCATCCTTGATAGGAATGGAAATTTATCTTTGAAATGTTTATCATCACAAAGATTATACATGTCATCGGGTGAGGGGTAATCATACAAGGTTTGTTTTGAGAAATTACCGAGGTTCATGGATTCCAATTTTTTACTTTTAATTTGATTACAATATTGGTTTATGAGGGGATATTATTGATGATACTCCAATGGATGTATTTGGAAATGTGTCTTTGAGATTCTTTGGACAGACACAAATTGAAAGGGGAAGAGAGAAGAGAAATGGGGTGATAAAAGATAATTTGATATGAGAAAAGAATATGAGTGTCTAAGGTACTTACTTGGGTCCCCAAAAACGATTCAAAAATTTGTTCTCACCCAAATTTACCCAAGATTTTTTGTTTAATAGGTCGCTTGTAGTTTACCTTGGGTTATCGAATCCTCAAAGACCTAAAAAGTAACCTACATACATGTAAATTATATGGATTGTTTTTGGATATGAATTGGAAAACTTGGGTTGATTTTAGTCGAGTTTAAGTGAACACTAATATAATTAAGTTAATTCAACTTAAAATAATGAGTTGATCCTAGGTTATCTCTTGGGGGTGGATTGGATGAAATTATTTTTTTAACAGTTTCAACTTCTTATATTCGAGATGGGTTTATTCAAGAAGATCAAACAAATTCATCACTTACTGATTTAATACCAACACACCATAATAATAATCATCTATAAACTTATAGGATCAAATTTATGAGAACTCCAAGGTAAAGTTTTATATTATCACTTGAAGTATGTGGCCTTAAAATTCAACAAGGACTAAGAAGTTTGAAAATCATCAAATAAAAATCTCAATTAAAAAAAATGATTAGAAATTAATGGGGTGATAAATAACATACAATACACCCCTTTCTACTCCCTTGTATCAACCCATATGTGTGTTATCCCTCCATTGATTCTATGGTTTCAATGGAAGCGAGAAGTAGACTCATGAGGGAAGAATTGAAGAAGTAAAAAAAAGACAATGAAATAACGATCAATCCACCGTTGTGTGATAATTTCACAAGGTTTGGTGAAAATAAATTCACACCTTGAACCAAAATTATCAACATTATATTAATATGAACAAAATAAAATTATAAGAATAAGTTTTATTAAGAAACTAAGGTTAATTGAACAACTTACATGAGAAAAACAAACTCAAGGCAACGAAATCGCAACATAACATTACAATTAAACAAAGCACCAAAGATGATAACCTCCTCCACCAACACTGCCTTAAATAAAAATTTCCAAAGTCTTGGTTCAAGATAACAACATTAAAAATAATCCCAATTGATTATGGTAGGCCTAGAGTGGTGGAAATTAAGGGAGAGGAGACTTTTCCACTATTGACTTGAAGTTGCAGCCAACTTGCCTCCACCGAACAGATGCGCCTATATGACCTTCTATATGACCTAATTGGAGGAGGACATAGAAGAGAAAAATGAATCTAGGGATGTACCATAACTTTATGTAAAGTTTAATCCCAAAATAGTTTATTTTTTTGAGATATTTGTAAAATTATGGACTATTTTTCTAGGCCACAGAATCTGGCCCATAATTTTTTCTCCAACTTGGGCCTCCTGGAACTCCATTAAAACATCAAAATTAGCTCTTTTATCTGTTTAATTAAATGTTTTTCATAATTTCATATATCTTCAGTTCAATTTTCATAATTATTTGTCTTGGATATTGTCCTATAAAGTAGTTTTATTGGGCTGCTTTCCAGTTTACTTCGCCCAAAATGTTGTTTGTTCAAGGACAACTTTAGTGGTCTTCCAATATGAATATTCAAGTACTCCAAAAGTATAAATTGTTACCAATGTAATGAGAAACCTGAAAATTAAATATGAAAATAAAATAAATATCATTGGTTAATTTAAATATTGTTAAAAAATATACCAGGTAATAGTGCATTTTAAGAAGGAATTACAATTACAATATAAAATAACGTTAAAAATGTAAAATGAACTAAAATGGTGTTTATAAATAATAAAGAACATGAATATTATATATATTAAAAATTAATATTTTCCTCATTTATTGGTTAATCAGGTACTATTTTTTATCTTCTACCTTGGTTTATGATTTTTTAATCTAGTTTATCACACTTCTTTATTAAACCCACCTTAGTCTGTTCCTTGGGAATCGAGGTGGAGAGGTTTCCAATGCCCATGGTGTTGACCATGATAGTTGGAGGCTAGATGAGTCTATTTGATGTGTGATGGGGTTGTGGACTGATGATAGGGAAACATAAATCATCTAAGGATTTTTTTTGCTTCAAATATAGCCATACAATGCCATTATTGACATAAAGTGATAGTATTATGTGCACAATGTTATTCATTTATTTTCGAGAAGAGTTATATTCTATGATAAGGAGAGCTCGTGAATGGTATTTATTGATGAGAGAGATCATTATATGGGTTGTAGGTGTTTAGATCTATTATTATCATATCTAGAAGCCTTATTGTTGGATTGAATAGAGGTATGGGTAGTAGAGTTCCCTAAAGTCATAAAGGATTTTTTGGATGTTTCTCTTGAGGAGGTTGTGAACCTACACCCTCAATGTGATATTGAGTTTAATATAGAGTTGGAACCTGATGCCTCTTAAATTTCGATGGATCCCTATTATATAACACCTTTTGACCTATAGTAATTGAGGATACAAATTGAAAATATGATATAGAAGGTATTAATTTAATCTAGTGTGTCATCATTGTGTGCTTCGGTATTATTATATAAGAAAGAATATAGTGATATGATGTTTTGAATAGACTTTCTAAAGATAAAACATGTGAGAATCAAGAAATGTTACCCTCTTATAATGATCGATGATTTTTTGACTAGTTTAAGGGATCCAACTAGTTTTTCAAGATTTATTTTCAGTAAGGATATCATTAGATGTGTGTAAAAGAAGAATATATTCTGAATACTTCCTTCATGTGTCATTATGGTAACTTTTAGTTTATAGTTATGTCATTCATTGTCATGAAAACCAATATTTTTCATTGGACTCAAGAAATTTGTGTATTGTGAGTTCCTAGATCAATTTATTATAATGTTAATAAATGGAATTTTTATACACTTGAGGTTAGAAGAGGAGTATGTTGATCACTATAGGGATATTTTGTAGGTCCTCCAATAACACAATATTTATGGGAAGTTGTATAAGTTTATGTTTTGGATGTGTGTGGTTCATTTTCTTATCCATGTGGTGTCTCAATTGGTAATGTCATTGGAAACCTTAAAGATCATGGTAGTTTCTTGTTGGATCATCCCTAAGAATGTTACAGAGGTTTATAGATTCCTTCTCATTATGGGATATTATAATATTTTCATATCTAATTAATATTGGATTGTATCCCCATTGATAGATATGTCTAGGTAGCATTGGGAATTTATTTAGACTGATCATTATCAAGAATCTTTAAACTACCTAAATGAGAGTGTTTATAATGGATTCCCTGACCATGATGTTTTGAGTTGACATGGACCTAATTTCCAAAGGTAGATGATCACTGAGAATTTAACAGTAACACCTTATAATGTACATTGGTTGAGAGGATGGGATGTTGGGATCATCTCACCATTTAATGTCGCATTATTTTCTACACTAGTATTCTCTTATAGATTTGATATGTATTCATGAATTTATCCAAAATCCCAGCATAGGACTAGTTACCCCTATTCCTATTTTCTGATTGAAACCATACATCAATGTGAACAACTAAAAAAATTAAAGGTTATTATATTTTGTTTTTAGTTGGTTTCACTATTGTTTAAAGCCATACAACTAGACACACTGGATCTTATCACCATCCAGATAGGTGGTATGTGTTTTTAGAGTTATGATTAGGTCCATGTTTATAGATTCCTACATATCCATATGAATGGAATAAAATCACATGTAGTTCAATGCCACTTAATAAGACACATTGTACCTTTTAAGGTCATGTGACAAGGAACAATGTAGCTCCTTTTAAAGGCATTTCATCATGACCAAGTAAAGTTTCTTTTAAGGTCATGCATAAATTACCTATTCTAAGTAGTTTAAAATCATGAAAAATGGACTACTATGTAAAAGATACCTGTTAATGGTTATTATGGTACTTTTTCATCGGAGACCCATTTTGGTTCATACTGCATGTTAGTAACTAGACAAGAGAAGGTATGGTTGGGGATTACACCAAGTTGGAGGCCCAAATATGATTTCCTACCTTATTGTTTGTTAGTATCTAGATGAGGGAGGAATACTGGAAAGGTGAGTCTTATAACTAGTAGGAGGCCCATGGTGATTTTTCTACTTTTTAGTAATAGAGTAGGACAAGAAACAATGGTCTGGGCTTGCACTTAGTAGGAGACACATGCAGGAAACTTGTTTTGTTAAAGGAGTGATAACAAGAGACTAAATGAGGATTACACATGATATTACCTAATAGCTTATCTAGTCTGTAGGTAATTAGAAAAGTGTGTTAGTGCTGGGAGTGAATTTATAGATGGGGATACTTTCAGTATTTTCAATGATCCATCCTAAGTTGACCCAACACATCACTTAACCTAGCTCCCCACTATGCCTGAAGGGATTTCATGATCCCCGTGTGATGGAACCTAGTGCTTAAGTATTATAGGAAACACTCTTGGGTACAATTTCCCCATTAAATAATAATTAAATGAATAATAGAGACTTATCAATAATCCTTCATAGTACATCCATACATTGAATCACCATATATTTGAAATAGAAAATTATAAATATTTAACAAAACAAAACATGATAAACCAAAAAATACATCCACTTTCATGAATTTAAAGATCCAGAGTGAAACCCAAATAATAAAAAATAACTCCCCATGGCCCATATCCACCTTCCACCCACTAACACAAACTCCCAAGGGACAAATGATAAGAAATAATAAGTTTCATGAACTGGACTCTTGAAATAAAGCATGTGAACTATATACGATCGATAATGTATGCAGGGTGTAAGAAAACACACATAGTGCAATCTCACAATGGAGTCTATGTAATAACTTACAATTTTCCCTTTATTTACTTCATATAATAGCTTATATTATAAATTTTATTTAAACTAACATTTTTAAAATAAAAATTGTAAGGTATTACATAGAAACACCCACCTTAAATCAAGCACAACTAATCACCTATGATGGAAGAAGCTAAAATTATGAAGCACATGATTTCTACATTCACTATAAATTAATAATACCAATATTAGTTCCACCAAAAAAGCATAAAATCACCCACTATGGATTTTAGGGTTCATAGGATAAAGCCAGGTCTAATAAAAACAAAGAAGGGAGATAAAGATAAGATAAGGAGATTAACTTGAATATTGGGGCTTAAATCATAAAGAGAGAAAAGGGGAAAGTTAATGAAAATATAGAGGAGTATTATGGGAGGAATTCCTAGTCATGATTCATTATGGAGGGTAAAAAAACCCTAAATGGGTTTAAAATTAGGGAGGGTTACTTTGGAGATTTAATTTTTTTTAAAACTAGGTGAACCACATGGTTTGGATACTTGGTTTTTTTAACCATGTGCCAACTATGTAGTCTTCACTGGTGATCCACAACTCCTTTGGATAGTTTTTCCACATGATTTTCCAAGCTATGCACTAATATTAAAAACCAAACTGAAAAACCATAGTGTCATTCACATGCTCGTCGCATGGTTTACACTGGCCATTCATGATCCATTCACATTCGCCTTTACATCCCAAAGGTGTCACATAGTTTCTATTGAGTTTATCATGATTTGGACTCAACTTTTTTCTAATCATGTATACTAAACCATGAAATAATAATAAAAATTGGAAATGTCCCATTTACAAGGGACCTAAGGCCTAAAGTATACCAAGTACTATTAAACTATCCCTAAAATTTAAAATTTATCTAAAGTGATGGGGAAAAGAAATACACACACCCTAAAGTACTAAAAATCTATAGAACACACTTTTATAAAATGAAATTAATAAACTATAATTACATGATCCACCACACCAACCAAGAAAGATCCAAATAAAACACCATCACCCAAAAACTATAGAAGGATCACCCCAACCAAAATATTTAATAACAATGACCAACAAGGACATAACCTTGGATCAAGGAACTAAAAATAAAGGTAACTCAAAGACTCAACCATAGTTAATCCAATAAAATACAAAAAATCTATAATCAGATCATAATAAAACCATATCTGTTTCGGACCCCTAATAACTTACCTAAGGTTTCTATACCCAATCCATTAAAACCAAAATCCCAATTCATAAACTTTTAATAAATAACTAAAAGAAACATGATTATCTATAAGGTATAAGTACCACATAATTTACAACAACTTTGAAGCATCAATTTAGAAACACCTAAAAACATCACCAGATCAAAGACACCTAAAAGGCACTCATCGACTCTAAAACTAATAAAAATAGAATAAAAAAATCAATTAAACACCCCAAGAACAAAATATCTATATATTTACATGGTACTCAACTAGGTACCCTCAATATATGGTTGGATAATAGTCCAAGAAATCATGAACCGGGTCTAAGGTCAAGAGAGATTCTAGCCTTACAACTCAATTAGGAGTCTGGGAAGGGTCACCAACTAGAGAAAACTACTCCCAATAAACAAGAGAATATCATGGATGTTTAACCTTGGAAACAAATTAACCATACTTTTTCACTACCTTTCTAAGATACATAATTCAAATAAAATGAAATATAAACTCAACGAGTTCATGTATCTGACACCAAATCAGACAGTACAACTATAATCAAAGAAAAAATCAAAAAAAAAAAAATAAACCCATAAAAACACAACACAACATTCCTAAATTATAAAACCCATTTTCTAAAAAATCACTAATTTACCATAAATACTTTGAATCCAATTTTACCAAAACATATATTTGATAAAAATTTTAACAAAACACACTACTTAACTTTTATAAACAAATTGAAATTACTCCACACTTTATCACAATATAAAATTCACATTACTTGATAAAGGATTTTAAAAAACCCATATTTTACATAGTTAAACCATTTTTTAAAAACACTATTACCCATAAAATCATTTAACTTTTTTTTTGAAAAATCTAACTAAAATGATTTCCATAAATCACATCCCCCTTTAAAATAATCCACCATTATTATCTATATACAATAAAATAAAAAATTTTATCATTTTAAATAATCTCTCCAAAAATATTTTAAAAACAAACATTTTATTAAATACCGTTTTCTATCCAAAAATAATTTCCATGACACAAAAAAATGAAACACCACAATTCCAATAAAAATTTTAATCTAACATTATAAACATACCACAAGGCCCAACTTGATTCATTTACCACTATCAATATCTAAGAATCAAGGGGTATAAATAAAAAATCCAAGTGAAATATAGAACCATACTTGACTTTAGAACATGATTTGATGGGCCATGGGATGGTCATGTACAAATCTTAGGAATGTTTTGGGTTAAGTGTTTGGTTATCACTTGGTTTATCAGGTCATGAAAAACAACATCATGATACTAATCCTCCTATTTTTATCTAAAAATCCAAAACCCCCCAAGGAACTCACTATGCTAATGAGGATCAAAAAACTATAATGTTGATAAAAATTAAATCCAAATCTAAAAATTTAAATTATAAAAACCCATGGTAATTCATGAATTATCATGATAAGTAGTGATCAAACACCCACTCACGACTATCCTCCTAAGTCCTGATGAGCATCTTACTCTCTTTTATTCCAAAATATACCAAATACAAAAGGAATTTTCAAAAACCTAGTCCCATTTTAAAGAATCTAGGATATGATACAATTTGTAAGATCATGCCAAAGTTAACCTGACACAACGTCTGACCTAGCTCGCCACCAGGGTAGATAAGCATTCTTGATACCCATGGGCTAGAAATTAGTTCATGAGTATCATGACAAACACTCTTGGGAATGATTTATCCCTTTAATAATAATTAAATGATTAATGGATAATTATTGAGAATCTGGAATGGTGCATATATACATTGAACCACCATGAATATAAAATAAATAGTTCTAAATATAGAACAAAACCAAACATACAAAACTAAAATAAACATTCAATTTCATGAATTTAATGATAAAAAGTGCACAACGAATATAAATACAAGGTAAATTGTATAAATTAATAAATAAAATAGGTTGGATTGGTCGATATAGGACCTTTATAAGAAACCCAAAATCAAACCAAAACCACCAACATCAACTCCCCATGGCTCACAGCTACCTAATTCTTATGGATGAAAACTCCCACGAGACAACCAACCATAAATAATAAGAATATTGAACCAAAATACTAAAATAAATCATGATAATCATATACTCCTGATGGTTTATGCAAGGTTTTATAAAACACACCTAGTGAGATATCATTAAGGAGTCTTTGTAATACATTAAAATTAACATATAAAAAATACTAGTTTGAAATACATTTAAAATATAATATTTTATATTAAGAAAATAAATGAAAAATAAATCAAACAATTTTATATTAAAAATAAATCTTTAAAACCATTTATAAATAAAATATTAGATAGATATCAATTTAAAATGAATTTATTTGAAACCATAGAAGTGGGTTATTCATACATTTTTTTATTAAAACCATACATTTTTACTAAACACCATTTACACCTTTTTATAACCTTTCTCAAATCATCTATCAAAATAATCCATTTAAAAACAAAAATCATAACATAATCAAAATAAATTAACAACCATCTAGAACCATACCAATAAACAAAATCAAAATAAAATAATCAATTCATAGGGGCCGTTTAGCTAAGAAAAAAGGGATATATGAAATATGTAATGGGAATACCTTATATAATATTGTCAATGATGAATGAATAACATGGGTAACTCACTAGGTCTTAAGGAAATATGGTCCTAGACCTCATAGAGTATGTGACTAACAAGTTTTTGGGACCACTTTGTATATGAATATTGTATTTATTGTCAAAAAGTATCAATGGATGTCAATGATGATCAACATGAAGAAGGAACTCTTCTAAATAAAATGGATAATGGAAACCCGACATTGGTTGGGATTGATACTAAGTGTCATATATGTGTATCAGGAGTGATACATTGTCTACAACAATTAAGGATGGTTGGAATGTTCTTTGAAAGGAGTAAAAGAAAAGGAGAAGAAGAGGTTGTGGAGGAGGTTTGGAATGGTGGTTTGGCATTTTATATTTTTATACACTAAGTAGTTATTTTATATATATGAATTTATCAAAAAGGGTCCATCCATGGAGGCCAGCCGAGGTCCTCACCTCAAACACATGTAGGACTTGAGGGGTCAGCCATGCTCAAGGGAATCACTCAAGGCTAGCCCCACTTGAGGCAGGGTGTGAGCAGGTTATGTATAATCCCACAGGTACTGTACAATAGTGAACCCATGCAGCGTGGGCGCTAGGAGCATGCCCGAGGAGCAGAGTGGGCGCTAAGAGTGCGCCCTCAGGGTGAACATGGTACGAGGCAGTACCGTGGAGGGAGGAGAAGAATTTTGAGCCGCTTCTGCTGCAGATTGATTGATAAACCACGAGAAAACAACACGACGTTTCTATATGGGTCAACATTTTAAAAATGAGGAACTAATATCAACCTTTGATCCCTCAACGACACTTGGTCTGCCGTCCGATCAATCGTGAGATTGATCCTGTGCATCTAATCCATCTGATCTCTGAGGTTCGCGATTGAAGTAGCTCCATCCAATCTCTCCAACGATTTTGTCTTCAACCTCCAAAAACCCACATGCACCCATGAAACAATTCTTTAGATGAACAATGATCTCACCACTCCGACCAATATTTGAGCATCGGTCAATCCCATTCTGATCATCTGACTGTCACGATGCCATGCATGCAATTACATTTGCATGCATACGAATGGAATGAAGAATGAGCGAATGGCCAGAGAAAATGATGTTTCCAAGGCCAAATGGATCCAAGCAGGGATTCAAAAGGTGATACATGTCATCTTGAATGAATGAATGATTAGCAAGAAGGATGCGAGTTTGAAAAAGCAAACGTCCAAGATATGCGGTATATCTTCACGCAGGTTTGAAGGTATTAAAGAACCCATGATCTCATTTATTCAAAACAGAATCTTGAATAACATATCATGTGGGTTTTGAATGAATAAAGATCTGATCTATACTTAAAAAAAATACTCACCAATTCTAGAAAAGGTTGCTGCTTCCAAACCTTTCGAGAACTCATGTTCTAAGAAACATAGTTTCTTCTATATTTAAAGATTAAGAAGGGGAATTCATGAACCGAGAACCATTCTAGGTTCATGAATATTTTTCTGTGTACCGACCTGGTTTACGAAGAGGTGAACCACATACCACTTTGGTCCATGAAGAAGAAGAACCGCGAACCACTTCTGGTTCATGAAGAGAAGGTCCCGCGTACCCTATAGGTTTGTGAAGCAAGGAAATGCATACCGATTCGGTACACGAGAAAGGAGAACGGGGAACTGTCCTAGGTTCGCGAAAAGAGTTTCCACGAACTATCTTTGGTTTGTAAGGAAATGGTACTGTGTAACATTTTTGGTTCTGTGAAGAAGAGGTTCCACAAACCAACAGAACCATGTACCACTTGGTATATGAAGGAGGTCCACACTTCGTGTACGAAGGAAGCCTGAGCATCCTTAGCTCAAGGAGAGGCCGCAAACCATCCTGGTTCGTGGAGGAGACAAAGTTCATAAAAGAAATCTATACCCATGGTGCGTAAAAGGAAAATAGTATCATCAAGCCATACCGAAATGTATACATTGAAGTTTGAAGAAAACCACATTCTCATAACTATAAACAAATCAAATTGAACATTGTGTGTTAAGAAAGGGAGAAGAAAAGAATGTTCATGGTGATGGGAAGTGAGTGCATCCATTTATATGCATGATTTGAAGAAGCACACAATGAAAGCCCAAGCATATCTGAATCAAGTGCTAAGTAAAGGAGAGAAGAGTTCACGTGTGTACTAAAAGGTACCATACCTATTTGGGCCTTCACACAAGAAAGAAGAAGATAAAGTGCATGCATTCATGCATGTATATGCATATGTGAATACTTTGAAAAGAAGCATCCTAAACCAAGGGTGAACATGTATAAAGAAGTAAAGAGGAAGAGTACATCTATATTGTCACATGAATGGTCACATGTATATATGGAATAAGAAGAGTTGATTCTGGTGATTCCTAGTGAACTGATTTTCAGTGTTTGAACAATCACAAAAGAATTTTTGATTCTGGCCAAGAAGAATAAGAAGTCTTAGTACATATAGTTGTTGAAATAGAGAAGAATATTGAATGTCAAAGAGCATAAACTCTGGACATCGATGCAAGAAAAGTCTCATGCAGAATAGGAGACAAAGAATTTAATGCCTATCCATTGAAGGGACCTTCACATCCATAAATTGAGTGTGAATTCACCCAGAGTAGTGATCCAGGGGGAGTCAATAGAAGTGATCTGAGGGAAGCAATGAGCTATCCCTAAACTTTTGTAAAGGTAGTGTGCCTAGGAGAGAGTGACTATACCCAAACCTTATAATCTACACCTATTGAAGAATAGTGGAATTAGGTACGACCGACAACCTGTTGGTGTATGCTCCTTGGATGTAGCCCTTAGTGGTGAACCAAGTAAAAGTGATGTGTTGTACTTTTTCATGTGAATGTTTTCATTAATGCACATATCTATCATACAGGGTTAATTAATTTCCTACTAATGTAGAAAAAAGATCCAATAAGCGTGAGAAAAAGTTGACACCCTGATTCACCCCCCTCTCATGGTGACCTAGGGTCCTTCAATTGGTATCAGAGGTAAAGGTTTTACGTATGTTGGATACACCTCAGTAATTATATTTAGAAGAGGATTTGAATTTTATTTCCTAAGTCGACAATGAAGAGAATTATTGATGAAAGTTCAGTTATCTCTGAGCAGAAATCTATTCCCAACAAGACCATAATGAATAGGAAAAAGAAAGATAAAAAGCAATTGAATAAGTATCTCATATCCAAAGAAGATGCAATGTCGAGTTCTCTACACCCTTCCAATAATAAAGAAATACCAGGCTTGGGAAGTAAAGAGAAGGTGGCTTAGGTTTCTACCAAAGAAAAAGAAGACACTCCTATCTCATTTTCAGATGATCAGGAGAAATTAAGAACCCATCTGCATGATATTCCTGAAGAAAGAGTTGCTGAAATTTGTAGAATATTTCAATGTATGAAGGATGAGATAACCCAAATGGGAAGAAAAGCTAATAATATGAAAGAAGGCATGGTAAAGAAAGTTTTAGAATGTTATAATCACTCTAGATTGATTGAATCCATTTAAGAGAAAGAGGGAGTCAATAAGACTCTAGAAGAAAATATCCATGCACTTAAAGATGAGTTAAAAAAGAGCACTGAATTCACGACTCTAAATTTGGAAGAAACATCGAAGAAGAACAAAGATATTGACTCTTTGTTACAAAGAAAAATTAAGATGCATTAAGATGGGGTTAAAAGATTGAAAAAGTCATGTGATAAGAAGATGATCATGATTGAAGATCATAAGATCATACTCAATATGGAATTCTTGAAATTGGAAGCCCAGTTGACCAATCTTAATAAGACACATATTGAGACTTCACAAGAGAATGAAATAGTTTCTGATAGTATTCAATGCTTATTGGAGGATTCTAAAGCCAAAATACCTCCAACATGTGATAAGAAGACCATGAATTCACTCATTGATCTATCACAAGTAACTGAGAAAGTGAAGGTACCATCCATACCAACTTGTACTGTTGTTTCTAAATATGTTTATGCTAAAAGTGCAGGTTGGAAGAAAAATTATAAACAAGTATGGATGAGGAAAGGTGAAAAGAAGAAACCTACCACCATGAATAGGGTGGATATGAAGAATAATATGGAATATGGTTCCCCCAGTAGAGAAAAAAACATTAAAAAAAATCCCAAAAACATTATACCGAAGATATCAAGAAGGCAAGATTTGTAGGTCAATGTTGGTGCTGCAACAAATTTGGGCATTGTGCACTAGATTTTTGGTATAATACTTTAAATGAAAAAGCATAGAGAAATCCTATTTCAAAAGGGAGAAAGCCAGGGAAGAAGAAGAAACATCAATATATCTAGAATCATATGTATACTGCAAAAAGATTTGAAATTCTAGACAACATCTGTGATGTATGTAATGGGAGTGGTCACAAGAATGGAGCATACTTATCTCAACACATATCTAGAGCTGATAAGATTAGAAGACCACAGAATCCAGCTAAAAGATAAGAAGCTACCTTGGGAAGAAATCAAAAGATTAATTCAAAAGAAAAGTCTCCCAAGAAGACTACAAGAAGGAAAGGTGAGAAGTCCTTGGATTCCAAATCCAATAAGTTAAAGAGTGGTACATCCAAAAGAATTCCTAAAAATGATGACACTCTGAAGAGTCCAAGTAGAAAATCCAAACTTACTGCCATTGTTCCTAGAGACATATTGGTTATCTGGCCTGAAGATTTGGAAATAATGAGAATGAAAGAAAATTCATAGGCTAAGGCTAGTGCAACAGGAAATAAGAAGATTCCACATGATGATAGAAAAGTCCTATGTGTGAGGTGCAACAAGGCTGGTCACACTGTTAAGAATTAAAGTGAATTTATTCCATCCCAAGAAGAATTTATTAATAAGATGAAAGTTGCACCAGGAGATTCTAGTGCTTTGAAATATCTTAAAAAATAAGACTCACACACAAATAAATGGAAGAAATATTGAGATCCACACAACCAAAGTCAGAACTAAAAATCAAATGTGAAAGTGTGAGGAGTGGAGAAAATAAAGCATCTTGGTTGTGAAAATAATCTCAGCCTTCCAGATCATATTAAAGAATCAAGGAGGATCCTTCTTATTCCCTTAACAATTTGTGCATTGTACTAATCTTATAGGGAATTGAAGGTGAATCAAGCACTTAGGGGGAGAGCCTGAGAAGTGTTCCCTTGAGGGGGAGACACATAAAGAAGATACCAGAGTTATTACTTCAATTAGTATCAACTTTGGTTGGTATCAAATTCAATTAATCTGAAGATTGTCTAAATATCATATCATTAGAAAAGATATGTCATTTATCAATCTCTCATCCTCAATTACTCAAAATAAAAATTATTTTATAAAGGGGGAGTAATTAAATCAATCAGTGACATAAGAAAATTGGAAAGGCCTTTGAAGACAAGTACATGAGTTCTCATCACTATGAGGTATCGTGATTAGGGGATAATGAATTTTTTTTTGTATTGATCAAATCCTCTTGTTTTTTCATCTAGCATTGCTCAAGTAGACTTAGAGTGAAATTATTGATGAAACAATTGCTTAAGTATGGACCAATACTTTCTCTTCCATAAAATTTGTATTTCTTTTCAATAATAAGGAGAGAAAGTTAAATAAAAGTTGAAAAGTGAAAGGGAAAGAGTAGATAATTTTGACATTTACATGATCATTTTAGAGAACATTGAAGTATTGAAAACAAACTTAAAGAGGGATATTGTTGGGACCACTTTGTAAATAAAGATTGTATTTATTGTCAATGAGTGTCAATGGATGTCAATGATGATCAACATGAAGAAGGAACTCTCCCATGTAAAATGGATAATGGAAACCAGATGTTGGTTGAGCTTGATCATAAGTTTCATATATGTGTATCAAGAGTGATACATTGTATACAATAATTAAGGATGGATGGAATGTTCTTTGAAAGGAGTAAAAGAAAAGGAGAAGAAGAGGCTGTGGAGGAGGTTTGGAATGGTGGTTTGGAATTTTATATTTGTATACACTGAGTAGTTATTTTATTTATATGCCTTTACCAGAAAGGGGCCATCCATAGAGTCTAGACGAGGTCCTCACCTCAAGAACATGTAGGACCCGAGGAGTCAACTGTGCTTGAGGGATGCCCTCAAGGCCCACCCTGCATGAGGCAGGGTGTGCATGGGCCGTGTATAAGCCCGTAGGTGCCGCAAGGTGGTGAAACCATGCAACATGGGCACTAGGAGAGTAACTGAGGAGGATAGTGGGTGCTAAGAGTGCACCCGTAGGGTGAACATGGTACATGGCAGTATCATGGAGGGAGGAGGAGAATTCTGAGCTTCTGCTGCCGTGAATTGATTGATAAACTGTGAAAAAATAGTGCAACATTTCGATGTGAGACAAAGTTTTAAAAATGAGGAGCTAATCTCGGCCGTTGATCCCTCAGCAACATGCGGTCTATCGTATGATCAATCATGAGATTGATCTCGCTCATCCAAGCCATCCATCTGATCTCCACGACTCGCGATTGGAGTAGCACCGTCTGATCTCTCCACTAAGGTTGTCTTCAACCTCCAGACACCGGCATGCACCCACAAACCAGTGCTTGAGCTGAAAAATGATCTCGCCACTCTATCCACCATTTGAGCTCTGGTTAATCCCGTTATGATCATATGACTATCATGATGCCATGAATGCAATTACATTCTCATGCATGCGAATGGAATGAAGAATGAGTGAATGATCGAGGCAAATGAAGTTGCTAAGTCCATGCGGTTTCAAGCAGAGATTCAAAAGGTGATACATTCCATCTTGAATAAATGAATGATCAACAAGAAGGTCGCGAGTTTGAAAAAGGAAAGATCCAAGATATGCGGTATATCTTCACGTGGGTTTGAAGGTATTAAAGAACCGAAGATCACATTTTTTCAAAGCAGAATCTTGAAGAAAATATCATGCAGTTTTTGAATTCCAAAAGATCTGATCTATACTTATAAAAAGAGACTCACTGATTCGAGAAAAGGATGATTCTTCCAAAAATTTCGAGAACTCATGTTCTGAGAAATAGAGTTTCTTCTATATTTAAAGATCAAGAAGGGGCATGCATGAATCGTGAACCATTATAGGTACGTGAAGAGTTTTCTGTGTACTGTTCTAGTTTGTGAATAGGTGAACCGCGTACCACTTTGGTCCATGAAGAAGAAGAACTGTGATCCACTTCTGGTTCATGAAGAGAAGGTCCTGCATACCCTTCAGGTTCGCGAAGCAAGGAACCATGTACCGGTTCAGTACACAATAAAGGAGAACCGTGAACTATTCTAGGTTTGAGAAAAGAGTTTTCGTGATCCATCTTTGGTTTGTGAGGAAATGGTACCATGTACAATTTTTGGTTCTGTGAAGAGGAGGTTCTGTGAACCAAAAAAACTGCGTACCACTTGGTATGTGAAGGAGGTTTTCACTTCGTGTGAGAAGGAAGCTGGGGAATCCTTAGTGCAAGGAGAGACCACGAACCATACTGGTTTGTGAAGGAGACAAAGTTCATAAGAGAACTCTATAACTGTGGTGTGTAAAAGGAAAACAATATCATCATGCCATACCAAAATATATACATTGAAGTTTGAAGAAAACCATATGCTCATAATTATAAACAAATAAAAGTGAACATTATGTGTTAAGAATGGGAGAAGAAAAGAATGTGCATGGTGATGGGAAGTGAGTGCATGAATTCATATGCATGATTTGAAGATGAACATAATTAAAGCCCAAGAATATCCGAATCAAGTGCTAGGAAAAGTATAGAAGAGGTCACATGTGTACTAAAAGGTACCATACCCATTTGGGCCTTCACACAAGAAAGAAGAAGAGAAAGTGCATACATTCAGGCATGTACATGCATATGTGAATACTTTGAAGAGAAGGATCCTAAAACAAGGGTGTACGTGTCTAAAGAAGTGAAGAGGAAGTGAACATATATATTGTCACATGAATGGTCACATGCATATATGGAATAAGAAGAGTTGATTCTAGTGATGCTCAGTGAACTGATTTTCAGTGTTTGAACAATCACAAAAGAATTTGTGATTCTTTCCAAGAAGAATAAGAAGTCTTAGTACATCTGGTTGTTGCACTATAGAAGAATATTGAACATCAAAGAGCATCAAATCTGAACATCGATGAAAGAAAAGTCTCCTGCTGAATAGGTGACAAAGATTTTCATGCCTATCCATTGAGGGGACCTTCACATCCATAAACTGAGTGTGACTTCACCCAGATCAGTGAGCCAGGGGGAGTCAACAGAAGTGATATAGGGGAAGCAGTGAGCTATCCCTGAACTTTTATGAAGGAAGTGCACCTAAGACATAGTTATTGTACCCAAACCTTGTAATCCACACCTGTTGAAGAATAGTGGAATTAGGTATGACCGGAAACCTGTCGGCATATGCTCCTTGGACATAACCCTTAGTGGTGAACCAAGTAAAAGTGATGTGTTTTCCTTTTGCATGTTAATGTTTTAATTACTACACATATCTATCATACATGGTTAATTAAGTTCCTACCAACATGAGAACAAGATCCAATAAGTGTGGAAAAAAGTTGACACCCTGATTCACCCCCATATCAGGGTGACCTAGGGTCCTTCACAAGTGATATATGTTGAGTCCTAAACATAAAAAAATCCAACCAAACTGGACCACATAAACATAATTGGAAATAAACTCCTCATCTCATCCTATTTCCACTAGATGGGATACTATCGACACACATTCAAATTATTGTAGCATTTGTTTAGACTGCTCTCCTAGACTAAGATTCCTAGGTAGAAAATTAATTGGAGGAATGTAATAATAGATCATCACACAAATTAATGAATCATAAACAAATAAATCACCCTCAACACTAATTCCTTCATAATAAAACCCCCCTTTCCATTCATTATGTGATCACCACATATAAAGAACCACTCATAAACGGGAAACATAAACCAGGAAAAATCAAATAGGGACTCACAAAATTTTAACTAAAATCCTTTTTGAAAATTACAAATAGGACTTTAAAACACATTCAGAATGACAAGCCTTCATACCTCCCTTTGAAATATCAAATAAGAAAAACATCCTCTTTAATGTCCAAATTTGAAATAATTTGAAACAAACACCATATTTAAAATCACCCTTAAACCATAAAAAGCAATTTAAATCAAGAAAATGATTTCTAAAAGAAAGAATGTTCCATTAACCAAAATCCATGTTACTTACAAAAACCACTTCAAAATATTTCACCAGTGTCACACACCCCTTTGAATATCTAAATTCATTTAAACCCTTTTTAATACAATTAAAGAAACACTTCAAACTCTTAAAACAAATTTTCATAGTTTAAAACTTTTAAAACCCTAGAAGTCAAATTATATCAAGTGGTAAAAACCTTGGAAACCTATTAATACACCTCAAGAGAACTTTAGATAATAATAAATAGGTATAAAAATGTTTTATTAAAACTTAGGCATGAAGGGATATATAAAAAAAGTGATTACATAGAAACCCTAACCTTAAATTGAGCGCAAATCATCACCTATGATAGTTGAAGCTCAAATAATTAAGATGAAAATTCCTACATTCCCTATACATTAATAATATCAATATTATGTTTACCTTAAACCGTAAAATTGGCCACCCAAGAAACTAGGGTTCACAGGGAAAGCTAGTTAAAAGAATAACAAAGATGATGGGAGGGGAAATGAAGAGAAGGATATTAACTTAAATATTTTATCTTGAATCATAAAGATATCCATAAAAATAGGTAATGGAAATATAAGGTAGAAATAAGTTATGTGTTCCTCGTCACGAGTCATTCTAAAGGGGAGAAACAAACCCCAAATGGGTTTAAAATTTGAGAGGGTCACCTTAGAGAGCTCATTTTTTTAAAACATGGAGAATCACATGGTTTGGCCACAAAGTTTTTGTAATTATTCATCAATCATGTGGGATTATCCAAATATCAAAAAAAAAACTTTCATAATTTGGATGCATTATTTTTTAAACCATGTCCTAATTATGAAAAACCACCATAACAAAAAATAGATCTATTCATAGGCTCATTTTATATATTACACTAATCGTGCAGAAGTTATGCACTAGTACCTTTACACACTAAAGGTTATACATGGTTTTAACAATATTTCACATGGTTTGGACTCAACCATTCACTACCCATGTGAACTATATATAATTAAAAATAAAAATATACTAGAAAAGTCTCTATGTAAAGGTAACCAAACAGTTTCCACTAAACTATTCTTGAAAACTATGAATTGAGGGAAAATTATATATTTTTAAAATTTTTAAAGGAACTCAACTCAACATTTTTAGAATAAGGATCAAAGATAATAAATAAAAAATGTAAAAAGAAAATTCAAAAATCTAGGTGTGAAAGTATTATTGTTAGTTTTTTATTTGAATATTACAAATACCTTACATGTTTAAATATGATAATTATAATTTATTACAATAGTATAAAATCATATTTTTTATTCTCTAAGTTCTTAATTTTTATAATTTTATTATTGATGATCCTATAGTCACTTAATTTTTCTATTTCTTTAACCATACAACTTGAACCATATGAGCTAAACTATATTGTATAAACTTTATGAGTTCTGTAGTTTTAGATTTTTATTGTTTTATAAAAAATTAAAAATAATTTCATGAATATGAAAGTATTATGAAATGGTTTTTGACATCATATGAAATTTCTCTAAGTATAAATTCCTACACACAAAATTTAAATAGGATATAAAGTCATACATGACTATAAAATCAAACATGATCATAATGTCCTATGGTATATCAAGTTGTTTGTTATTATAAATTCATATGAAATTATAAAGTAATAAATTTTTATAAATTCATACATAAATATAAATTCATATGTGAATTTAATGTTGTACATGATTATAAAGTCATATAAGCTATAGGAAAGTCATATGATGCAGACTAAAAGTCTCATGAAATTGGAATTTCATTAGAAATCAAAGTCATACACAATGAATATAAAACTCACATGAACTGATAAATCACTCATATGAAGTAAAACAATCACTCATAATAACTTTATAATAACTCATACACACACAAAAAATGATAATTACATTGATGCTTATATAGAACTAAGTATATATTTTTAATTTCACTTTGATAAATTTTTTATTAGTTTTTATATTTATATTTGATACAATTTATATTGTTCTTTTTATAATTGTTATATTACTTTGTAAAATACATATATATTGTAATGATGCTAAGTGATGTTTATTTTTGAATTTTTTAATGAAGGAATAACACGAGAACTATTTGTTTATAAATTTCTTGATATTTCCATACTCAAGTAATGATATTATTTCCATATTTATATTATTTATAATAATGGGTATCTATGATTGGTTTTCATGAAACAAAATTTTTTTCATGAATATTTTTTATTTTCTTACAAGGGAATTATCAATGAAGAATTTGATCATGATAGATTGATAAATTAATTAAGTTGGTTTTGATAAAAAAAGAGACATATAATTTTTGAGATAGAATATTTGAAGAGGCTTTCATATGAGAGATATGATTGTACTAAAACTATGCCAATACAACTTAAATCCAATAATATGATCAAAATAGGTCTTAAATACTTGATTGATCAAATCTACATCGATTTTCATCATCATCGACATTATCTTCTTCATCTTTTTTATTATGATATTCATTGTATTATTTTTTTATTTTAAATATCAGTTTATCATTTTTCCATTCCAAAAGAATATCTATTTTATTAGTTATACCTCATAAAAAATGTATGTATATTAGTATGTGACTTATAATAAAAATTTAGGTTCTTGGTTGTGTGTAGTTCCATAGAATGTAAGGTATTATTTTGTGTTGTTCTTCTAGGTGAGCCAATAGAATGTTTTTGAAAAGGTAACCACATCCTTTAAAAAGTGATGGTCATTATAGTGAGTACCATTTCTATCACTAGGATATAGGTAATTAAAGGGAATATATAATATCATTTTAATCTTAACTATTATAATAATCCAGTGTTCATTTTTTGTTTTTCTGGTTAATATGTATATTTCATATTGTACTACTTGTTTTAAACTTCTATATTTAAATTTGAATGCACTGTTACTTTGATACTGAAAACTTTTGATTTAATAATTTTAAATCTTAATGAAGTTATATTCACTCCTTCTAGACCTGTTAAGTATCTAAAATTGGGGCAATCATTGATATCAAAGAAAATTATTTTTGGATTTAGGTTCTATTGATTATATTTTTCACGCTAAACTGTATGTCTGAGAATTATTTGTCTAATAAAAATATACTAATTGAGATGTTATTAATGAATTATAATGATAGTTGGGTTCTAAAAAAAACCCCATATTTCTATGGGAATTATTATAGTAATTTTCAAGTGTGCATATAATCATATCTCAAAAATCTGAGTATAGATCCATTGACAATAATAGTGAAACCATACAAGCTTCCTGATTTTTATCCAGATACATTTATGGGTAATAATATGGTATAATATGTTTTAAATTATAAAATAATGAATATATTATATTATTATATTATACAAAACATTTTTATCCATGTCTCAACATATAAAATAGCTCAAGATATTTGGTGAATACTATATGTTACACACCATAGGAAAGAAAAAATCAAGTAGAAAAAGCTAAAAATGTGACATGTGGAGTACCAAGACTTTAGAATGGGTGATGAAGAAAATATTAAATATATTTTTCATATAATCATGAGAATAATAAACTATATGATATAAACTTGGAGAGGTAAATGGTAATAAAATATTATATGAAATGGTGTTGAGTTTTCTACCTAAAAAGTGTCATATAGAGATGATGGTAATTGATGCAAGTAAAAATTTGAAGGATTATACTTTGGATGAACTTATTAGTTAATTATTGTATTATTAAATAGAATTAGAAAATTGAGAATGAGGATATTTTAAATAGTTTCATATAGAGTTGATGGTAATCAATGTAAGTAATAATTTCAAGGATTATACTTTGGATGAACTTATTGGTTAATTATTTTGTTATGAAATAGAATTGAAAAACATTTTGAATGAGGATATTTTAAATAGTAAAGGCAATTCATTTATGTATAATATACATGTTTCTATAATAAATTTTCATTTTTAATCAAAAATAAGTGATAAGGATGTGATTGATCACTTGACCAAATTTATTTACATCTTAATAAATAATGAAAAATGATTCAAGAATTTGTTCATAAGTAATTATCAAAAGAAACATAAGAAAGGTAATATTAGTAAGTATAATGCTTTTATAAATAATGTGTTATGAGTTTAGGAAAAAGTTACATATTAAGTTAGATTGTTTGAAGATAAAGAACTTGAGAAAAGAAAATAATTATTAAAATAAAGAAAATAAAGAAATTATGGATAAATATAGTTACAGAGAAGAATCATAATCATATAGTGATTATGAATGTGAAAAATAAATGGATAACCTGTTATTGATGTATATAAACATAAATAAAGTTTGTAGTAATTATAATTATAGTTCAAGATAAGACTTAGATTTTTAAAATTAATTTGTTAAAAGGATATATAATTAAAATAATAAATTATAAGAAAAATTTGAAAGAGTTTTATAATTATATAGATAATTAAAAGGTGGGAATAATAATCCTTATAAAAAATCTAAAAAAATGATTCAATATTATGAGAATATTAATATTAAAACATAAATTTATAATGAGAAATTTTATGATGATTCTAGAAATTATAATCTAAAAGAGGAAAATCATAATTTAAAGATAGAAAACGTGAAAATAAAAGATGATATTGATAAGATTAAAGATTTTATTTCAAATAACAATGAAAGAGAAGTTAGGAAGTTTAATAAGATGTTAGAAGACATGTATCATGTAAATAATGAATGTAAAAGGATTAAGGGGGAAGAAATATGAATAAATACAAATTATTTATCTAATGAAAATATATATATAGTGACTTTGAGGATACTAAAAAAGAGAATGTAAATATAAATAAAAAAATATTAGTTTGAAAGAAACTTTTTCTGATTTTTTTCAATGTTAAAAAAAGTTTGATAAGATTATGGATATGAAGAAACTAAATAAAAACATATCATGTTTTGGTTATAATTTTTTTATACCTAAACTATTTAAGTATTGTTTTGTTAAAATTATAAAAGGAAATGTATTTAAAATTACTTTTTTTTATATGTAATATAAAAGTAAATAATGCTAATGATTTTTCTTTGAGATTTAATCAATCATTAGGTCATACTAAAACTTTTATTTCAAAACATTTATCTTATAGACTGCCAGAAAACACATGTTTAAAAACTATTTGAGTACTTAATAAATCATATACTAATATTATTAAAACCAATATATCATTAGTATCAAAATTTATTACACTTCATTGATTTTTGGAAATATTACTTGAGAGTGTCAAGGACACATGGTACATATACAATAGATTATAAAAACATATTCTTGGAGAACTATTGAACATTATATCTCAAAACAAATGCGATATAGGCTCTATGATATTCAGTAATAACACACAAGGAAAGATTAAAGGATTTGAGTATGTAATTATTTTTTATATTGTTTTAATTTTTAATGTAATATAAGTTAAAGTCATAAAAGACAACTTAATAAGTATTTCATATATTTTTAATGATATAATGAATTTTAATTTTTAATATAATAAATATTTTTTTAAAATGATTTTGTTTTATTTTTTTGTAAACAAAAAATATAATATTTATTCTCTTAATTTTTTTAATTTAATAATCAAAATAACAAGTTACTTAAT
Organism: Viscum album; assembly: GCA_963277665.1. Taxonomy (NCBI): domain Eukaryota; kingdom Viridiplantae; phylum Streptophyta; class Magnoliopsida; order Santalales; family Viscaceae; genus Viscum; species Viscum album. Next base: position 1,402,191,608 of record OY728133.1, on the reverse strand, counting down.
GCTATAGAAACATATGATATATTATTGTATAATAGGAATGAACATGTAAAATTTTGTCTATTTTATAAATTTTTGAAGCATATACAAGTTCAACAATTAACTAAGCTAAAAAAATTTAATTATTTTGTCATTGATTCAAGTTTAAAATGTAAGCAACATAAGTAATCTTTCAAAAATATTAATGAAGTTAATATTATAAAATAACTTCATATTTTAAATATTTATTTATTTATTCATATAAAATTTCAAGTTTATGAGATTATTTTTATATTTTCATTTGGTTTACTTGGATATATTCTATGTCTCAAAAGGGTGAAATTTTAACTAAATCTACTAATTATTGATAATTTATTCAAAATATTTTTTACATAAATATATATTTTAGAAGTGATAGTGGAGGTGAGTTTTTAAATATGGATTTTGAAAAGTTTGTGAAGATAATAGATATTTTTTTTGATTTTATACCCCTAGACCACTATAGTAAAATGGTGTTGTAGAAAGGAAAAATAGAACTATTTTGGAAATGAAATGAACTATTCTTAATGAGTATAACTTACCAAAATAATTTTGGGATTAATTTTCAATAAAAAACTTATATTTTAAATAGTGTTTTATTATACATTTTTTAAACAAAACCACTTATGAGTTTTATAATGGAAAGAAACCTAAAATTAGATTTTTTAGATTCTTTGAATATAAACTTCTTATTTTAAATAATAATGATAATTTAGATAAATTTGATTCAAAAAATGATGAAGGTATTTTTATAGGATATTAAAATTATATTGAATATTTTAAAGTTTATAATAAGATAACTATGACATTATAAGAATCCATGATTTTTAAATTTGAATAATTTGGTTTTAAAAATAGATTTAGATTTAGAGAAAATTAAAGTAGAATTTAAATAGTTTAGTTTTGGTGAAGAAAAACCTTAAAATAATAACGTATCCATGGAGGGGGAGGATTATACTTCTAAATTTTATCTTAGAGTTTATATAACTCATAAATATAACCCTCTTGAAAATGTAATTGGAAATATTGAATTTTTAATTAAAACTAGAGACACTATTTTGAATTATTATGCTAATTCTGTTTTTTTTTCTGATTTTTTACCTAATAATATTGATGTAGATTTGAAATATTATAATTGGATAATTAATATATATGTTTAAATTAATAAATTTTCAATAAATAAATTTTGAAATCTGGTTGAACCCCCAAAAGATAAACATATTATAGAATCTAAATGGATTTTTAGGAATAATTGGATAAATATGTTAATGTAGATAAAAATAAAGCTAGATTGTTTGTTCAATGACTTTTTCAAGAGGAAGGAATAGATTTTGATGAATCTTATGTTCTGGTTTCTAGGATTTAATATATTATTATTCTATTGGGTTTTATCTTTTTCATGGTTTTTAATTATTTCAAATGGATGTTGAGAGTGAATTTTTAAATGGTTTAATTTCTAAAGATGTTCATGTTAATTAACCACTCGATTTTGAACATGAGAATTATTCAAATAATTTTTATAAACTAATAGAAGCTTTATATGGTCCTAATAAAGCTCCTAGATTTTGGTATGATAGACGATATTTTTTATATTAAATAATGGTTTTATAAATGAAAAATTGAGTTGTATTTTTTTATTATGACCATTTATAATGATATTTTAATTATAAAAATATAGTTTGATGATATAATGTTTTGTTAAATAAGTACATTTTTATGTTAATTATCTTCTATTTTATGAAAAGTGAATTTTAAATGATTTTAATGGGTTAAATGACTTTTTCTGGTCTCCAAACTTTTCAAAGAGATGAAAAAATATTTTTAAATAAATCTAAATATTCTAAAGATATAGTTAAAATATTTAATCTCGATTCATGTAAACCTTTTAAAATCCCATGTGTACTATTGATTATTATTTTCGTTTATGTTTTGGTTATAGTTATTATACTTTTTTCAAATTACATAAATAATTTTCTATAAATTTTCTTCTGTTTTTTGGAACAATAGTGGGTGTGTAGAAGAATTTATGGGATTTTTATGTTTTTATAGAGTTGAGTAAGATTACACCATGATATATGATATAAGGCACACTCATTTGAATCCAAATGAGTTGAAATTAAATTATGATGAACACATGGGACTACACTATAGAAATCCTAATTCACAAAAAAAAATCTTTGAGAGTTAATAAAGCCTTGCACTATAATCTCAAGCCTTTGGCATAAACTATTTGAAAAGTTTGAAAAACATGATGAAAAAATGTGATATATAACCCAAGATACATGGGAGATAAATACATCCATTATAAGGAAACCGACCAATCTCAACCACAACACAAGGTTCATGCAACAAGTAGGAATTCCATTGTGAAATGACACAATGGTATGAGAATATGAATGCAGTACAAGTCAACACTGTATAAAGAAGAAGAACACATGTATGGGTTAGTACATGTGACCCAATAAAAAGTAAAGGTAACTATGTGATTTATTGAGGGGATAATGGAGTTCCTATAGTAATATAGCAGATCCCTCTTAACCTAAAATTCAATGTTGGAAAAAATATGAGGTGAAACACCACAACACTTTCTCTATGCCATAAAAGATATAATTTTGTAACTTTTTTATAAGATATTTATTAGAGAATGTATTACACTAAGACCAACCTTTTTCATCATGTAATTTTTCATATGGTTTGATTTTTCCCAAAAATAATGGTGGTAACACTATGCGATGAAGTATGTAAGTTTCATGGAAAAGTGTATAAGTGTCAAGAGAAGTTGCGTATATGTCATGTAATAGTGAATGAGTGTGTTGATGAATTTACTAAAATTTAGAGCATTAATTTCACTACATCCATAAAAATACATTTTTCAAAGTGAATATTCAACAGAGAAAGCAGTCCGAGGTCATTTGAGTTTTGCATCATAGACACCCCATTACACCATTATACACTAGGTTGAGAAGTTGTTTCTGAATAGATTACAATTGATATCTCAAGAGAAAATGGATATTTATATTCTACAATGTAGCTTATGGTGTAGTGTTATAGTCTTGTTTATATTTCTGTAGGAATTCATAATTTTAATTATAATACACCGTAATGATTGAGGTTTCATTATAAGGCTTACTGAACTATTTAAAGTATGGTCTAAAAATTTTGAAGATAAATTCATAATTTGAAAATATTTAAGGCAAGAGGATGACTAGATACCCATGTGAAATCATAAAGAAGATTACTGGTGGAAATTTTTAATTCTATTTTAAAGACTTTTTGTGATTGATTCTAATCAATAGATTTTTATTTATTATTGCATACTAGTAAATTTATATTTATTATTTTCTAATATTTCTCTCTCATTCATTTCAATTAATATGGATCTTCCATCGCATGAGTCCAGTATTTCATTCTTGGTTAATGAACCATTCATCATTTGTGAGTTTTTTCGTAGGGGATAGTGGATTAGGAGTGGGAGGAATAATTTATTAAGGGTAATGATTAATATAATTTGTGAATTGATTGTGACCATACGATATCACAATATGATAGAGAGGAAATAATGCATCTTTCTTTATTAGATTATATCGAAAAATTATTTGATAGATATATGTAGTTTTAGTTACCATTAAGGAGTGAGCTATATAATATAAGGGGTCTTGCAATTGGTTGTCCCAATTATTTTCAAGTTGAAATAGTTATAACCCTTTGGAATCCATCCCCTGAAACTAATCCACCATCTTTGTTTCCAATTATAATTTTCCTAAACCCCAAAGTCATTCCTTCCTAGAAAAATTTTCCTCTATGGTCCTTCATCAACCCTAGGTGTTTCCTCTAATTTAGAATAATATTTTACATAAAAGTAACAACCACGAATGATTATTTAAGGTAGGATCCCCTTAAATCCACGTGGTTTGACCTTGGAACTTTAATTTACTATACCAAAATTTTGTGGTATTAGTGATTAGAGTTCCATGAATTTAATTTCAAACTTGGATGAAACCCCTTAGATTTGATGATTCCTAGGTGAATTTGAGGTGTTTGGAACCGTTTATAGGGATTATTGTGGATATAATTATAAAAATTAGTATCAATTTATTATTTCATTTTATTCTTGTCTCTTTCTATTTTACCTTTTTTATTATTATTTGCAGTGCACATATATATTTTTCCTATTTGTAGATCATAGGTGTATGAGATAAACTACACACACAAAGGTCATGGATTTTTGATTGTAGGTAACCTCTAAAATTCAATCTAGATATTGAGTGACTCGTCTATCATACCATCATTACAATGATGGTTAACAACCATTTCACTTAGCATACTTTGGGAACCAAGCTAATATTATTGGTGTTAGACAGCCGACATGTCGTGATATGACCTTGATAAACCATAAACTTACCTTTTTAGCCATAGAAACACTAAGTATTATATAACCTATAATTGAAACTATTTTTTTGATTTGAATATAAGCACGATATAGATGATTCAGAATGCCAGACAATTCAATGGAATGCAACATGACAACCTTCAGAGACACATCTCAAATTTTATAGAAATATATGATGTGTTCAAGAATAATGGAGTGTTGGATGAAATAATAATGATTTAGGAGTTTATATTTTCATAGATAATGAACACTAATTATTTTTTGAAGTCATAGACCTTGGGATACAAAACAACATTAGATGAGTTCATGTTTATTTTTTAGAAAAATACTTCCCACTATACTAAATATAAAAACATAGAAGTGACATACAATTTTGTTTTAAAATTAGGATGGGGTGTCTATTTATAAGGACTGGTGTAAAGACATAGAATTTTCCATATAATTTATTTCAAAAATATTTGGGATTATTATGAGTCTGTGAAAATTGACGACACGCGATTCTGAGGCCCAGAGAGCCTGAAACAGAATTTTGAATTTTTTTAATGTATGTTCGATAAACGTGCAAGCGGCGATTTCTATATTTTGAACTGGTGCTCAAATTAAAAATCTAAGGGCACTGCTGAATTCTTAGTGCTAAGATTCGCTTAGGTGAAGCTTAACTTTGACCGACAAGGGTCAGACGAAAAAGTTAATTTTTGAACTTTACAAAAAAATAATAAAATAACTCCAAAGTTATTTCATTCTTTCCTTGTAACCGTTGAGCAATGGTGGCGGGACCACATTAAAACATAAGACATTAAATAAGAGACTTTTAATGTATTGAACCTCTCGTTTCTTTAATTTTCTAACAACCATGCCTGTGTGTTTAATTGACTCATTAATTACGGTTAATTAATGATTTATAATATTAAACATAATGTGGGAGTTTTTTCTCTTATTTAAACAAATCTTGGGCATGGGTTTTGTTCACTCATGATAGGAACCCTTGATGAGATGACAACGATGTATTCAACCAACATAGAACAGAGCTTCAATGACCATTGGGGGATTCGAACCAGACAACGACGGGTAACAACAAACACCTTCGAACGTGGGTTCATCTCCCTCATCTGTAGCATCTTCCAAAGAGTTTGAGGTAGGGGTTTTGTTTAAGGGTTTTATGTTTCATATCCATTTTATGATGATGAACCCTTCCCATGCTATGATGCTAACGCAGAGGGCCCGAGCTGAACTGAACAAGGCTCAGACCCTCTGCCGAACTCGTTATTGGTTGTGTTCTTCGTGGGAGACTGTCTGATATGAAGAAAAGATGAAACTGGGAGCCACACAGTGATGGAGAAGTCTAGGAAGGCTCGTAGGCTTAGTTGGGAAGAAAATCAGACCACCGGAGCTTCACCTGTGGCCCGTAGAAGTTCTGTCAGTGTAGCGGCGGCGACGGCCGGTGGAGGCAGCCGTGAGGAGGTGGCAGCACCCGAAGGCACCACGACGGATGAAGGGGGTGGAAAGCCATCTCCGAATGCACTGACACCAGGCGGCGCGACATGACAGTGCACTGTAGAGGAGGTGCTGCATCTCTGATCTGCGACAGTGGGCGAAGGGTAGACCCACACCTCGTGGGTCCCGTTGTTGACCGACCGACACAGACCAGAGAGACCCCAACTGGTACTGCTGATTGGAAAAAAATGAACATACTTTGTCCGTTAGAGAGGGGATCCAACCCCTGTGACCAGCTGGTCGGCCGCGCCCAACTAGTGGGCTGGGCTGGTCTAGCGGCCCAGCGGGCCGATCTTGTGGAAATTGGGTTCAGCCCACTACCCAATGGGCCAAGCCCATGACCCATCCTCTTTAATCCAGGCCCAACCGAACTAGCATGATCCCACCCCTTGGATTTGGGCCCAATGGGCCATGTTGGGTCGGTCCGACCGAGTTAGACCAGACCTAGACCCGAACCCAGTTACAACTTAGTTTTGATTATAGGGTTATATCTCCTAAACTAGATGTCTGTTTGACGAATCATCTACAACAATGAAAACCTTAGTATGGGGCGATCCTTTTGTGATAATCCACTTGGTTTTTGGAGAAAGATGAAGTATGGTTAGGTTGGGTTGAACTTGAATCCAACTGGGCCCTCGACACTAAAATGGCTATAACTTACAGACCGGGCGTCCGATTGAAACACCATATATTGTGTTAGAACCCTTATGACATGAAGGTTCGTCGAGTTACTTATTCGTTGGAATTTGTGGTGGTTGAGGTATGATCAATATCTTTAGGAGATGTTTCTCAGAAACTCAAGCACACCAGGTGCCGAAATCTTGTGGATGGCTGTCAAGTGACTTATGACCCTTTGTGGATCAGTATTAGAATAAACCTGTGTGGATCAGCAGTAGTACGAATCGAAGAGGACCATCCTTAGAGTGGCCCATCGTGGATCAATGACTTACGACCCTATATGGATCGGGGACTTAACGACCCTATGTGGATCAACGACTTACGAACCTATGTGGATCGATGACTTATGACCCTGTGTAGATCGAAGACTTATGACCCTGTGTGGATCAGCAATAGAGCAACCTAAAGAGGACCAGCCTTAGAGCGGCCCATTGTGGATCAGCGACTTACAACCCTGTGTGGATCGATGACTTATGACCCTGTGTGGATCAGTGACTTACGATCCTGTGTGGATCAATGACAGAGAGACTTCTTCGTGGTTCAATAGTGGAACTTCTCAATGGAATAAGATGTATTACCTTTATGAATAATCATCATTATTCATGTTCTTTAAGTTACATACCTGTTTTGAGCTGAGTCTTTACTTGTTATTTGTGATTGGGATCATGCTTTGTGGTTTTTCCTTTGTGGAATTCTGGGAGACCTTCGGGGGTCTCGAGGTCCCTACTGGGTATTGTTATACTCACCCCAACACGGGTTTCACCCGCACCTTGTTGTGTCTGGTGTAGATGATGGGAATCTTTGACCAATACTTGGGAGCCAGGACTAGATGGTGTAAAGAGGTGACCGGTTGGCGTGGAGAGCTACAAAGATGAGTTGTACCTACCCTTCAGGTAGGATCCTTGGCGGATGATCTTAAGAGATGTTTTTCCCTTTTTACTATACCTTATTTTCGGTTGGGCTTGTATACTGACCCCATTATGTTTTGTACTTACCTTTACACTCAGTGGTGGTTTTTAGTTTTGATTGTATCTTTATTATTCCATTGTGTTTTAATTGTGCGTAGAGTTCCCTGTCTGTGTGTGTACACGTTTTGAGGAAATGCTTTCCCATTTTAGGGATATGCCTTTCCGGTGCTAGTGGCTAACCCCTGGCCTATGGAAGGCAGGTTTGGGGTAATCATGAAATAGGCCCCGGGGGATGGGTCATGACAAAGTGGTATTAGAGGGAGGTCGGTTCTACTAGAATAACTAAGTGTCTATGTTTTCAATAGAGCAGTAATGTTAAGTGTCTTGAGTTCAGGTTTCAGTTTGGGGAGTCCGGTGTTGGTGCAGTGGCCGACATATCCATACACTAGGACCCCGAATTCTGATTTCTGAATCAGTGTATGAAACCACTGTTTGCGTATGTTTTGAAAATGTTTTCTTTCTTTTGATCTCTTTGAGTAAGATCACCAGGTATAACTTTTTGACCGTGGTACACGTGTCATTTTACAAGATGATATCCCATAGACAACCATCCAGGATTCCAGAGAGAGTTCACGATGATGGCCCACTGAGCGATGAGGCTTTGGTGTAGGGCCCTCTTATGGTGATGGTACCTTCGGGTGGTGTACCAGCAACACCAATAACCTTAAGGAAACAGTTTCCACCAGCCCTACTAGTGGATAGTGCATGATGAATTAGCGCACTTCACAAGTTCCAGCAGTAGAGGGATTCGAGGTTTCGAGGTGAAATGGATCTGCAAGTGGCTGAGGACTGGCTGGAGGCAGTGTCTAGAGTTTTCTGCCTAGTTGGGACACCAACAGACCAGATTGTGATCCTAGATGCTAGTCTCTTTCATGAAACGACATGGATATGGTGGATCCTGATGCTCCAGATGCACAATGAGGAGACCCTCACCTATTTGGACTTCAAGATCCTCTTCAGGGTGGAGTTCATTCCGAGGACTCTACAATTTGTGTGTATTTAAGAGCTCCTGCACTTATAGTAGGGCATCCTGACAGTAGCCCAGTACTCGGAGAGATTCACTGACCTCTCCCGCTCCTCCACCGATATGGTACAAGACCCTTTCTTTAGGGCCCAGACCTTTGAGAAGGGTCTATGATAGGAGATCAAAGTGTTGATGATATCGATCAACATACCGATGCAGGATGGAGTGCTAGAGCGAGAAATTCTGGTGGAGAGCTTCCTAGCTGAGAAGACACTGACAGTGAGAGCCACCACTAAACGAAACATGGCCGAGTCATATACAATAGACAGTAGACGGATGACGTAATGGCCCAAGTGGGCCAGACCTTCTGTTGGATGATCCCATGATATAGGGTTAGAGGTGCGGAGCTCATGGGATAGAGGAGGTCAGTATAGGAGTAGAATGTGATACTCGTGCGGTGGGAAGGGTCAGATGGCTCGCGACTGTCCAACCCACAGTACCGACGATCGATAGACGATCGAGGGACCACTGAGACAGAGGCATAGATTTAAGCGGGGAGGTTCACAGGGAAGTAAACATGGAAGATGAGTAGGCAGTGCAATAGAAGGTGGGTGACGGGTTGAGGTTCTACCACCACCACCTCTAGGTGGTCCACCCCATCCTCAGAGAGTAGGTGGATAAGGACGAGCTCAGCTTCAGTCATCTATGGCCTACGATCATGGTTCTCTAGAGATTATTTGAGGTATGATATGTGTCTACTACACCCTACCTAAAGTTATCATAGACACAGGTTCTAGTCACTATTTTATTTCCATGACTCTCATTCAGAGCTAGGAGATTCTGGTAGAGCCATTATCTTGATCCTTACGATTAGAGACTCCTATGGGAGAGGATTCAATGATTATGCACCACTTACGGCTGTGTGAGCTTACTTTAGGAGGAAAGATATTCATTTGGGATCTCCTAGTAGAAACATCAAGTCCTTAGGATGTCATCTTGGGTATGGAATGGTTATCCATGGTCTATGCTCATATCGACTGCTTTAGGCACAAAGTGCGGTGTGACCATGAGGATGAGACCAGGTTTTACTTCACCAGTGAGAAGGGAACATTTGTAGCTCAAGATGGACTTTCTTGGAGGAGGGTACAATAGATCACTCATTATTTGGCTAGCCTCACCCTCTGTGTAGTGGACGAGGGGAGTTCGAGCTATTCTATTGTGGTGGACCAGTATGCTGATGTCTTTCCTGATGATGTTCTGGGACTACCTCCTTGTAGAGATGTAGAATTCTACATCGACCTATACCCCGAGACAACACCGATATATAAACCATCATATTGGATGACTCTCACAGAGCTTCGTGAGTTGAGGGTACAGTTGGAGGACTTACAGAGAAAGGGGTTTGTAAGACCCAATGTCTCTCCATGGGCGGCCCCAATTTTGTTCACCTAGAAGATAGATGGAAGTTTGAGGCTTTGCGTAGACTATCGGTGCCTGAATAAGGTGAATGTGAAGAACAAGTATCCACTCCTAAGGATTGATGATATTTTCGATCAGCTAAAGGGAGTACAATGGTTTTCGAAGATAGACCTTAGATCAGACTATCATCAGCTCAGGGTATGGGATGAGGACGTACCGAAGATGACCTTCAGATGACGATATGACCACTATGAGTTCTTAGTGATGCCTTTCGACATGAAAAATTCCCCAACAGTGTTCACAAGACTCATGAACAAAATATTCTAGGCTTATCTTGATTTCTTTGTGGTGGTCTTCATTGACGACATCTTGATATACTTGGTGTTAGAGGAGGAGCACGCTACGCATTTGCAGATAGTTATAGATACAATATGAGAGCACTAAATTTATGGAAATCTATTGAAGTTTTAGTTCTAGATATGGGAGGTCCACTTTATGGGATACATTTTATTAGAGGTTGGAGTTGTAGTGGATCCAACAAAGATAGAGTCAATTCTTGCTTGGGAGCCACCCAGGAATGTGATAGAGGTACGGAGTTTCCTGGGGTTAGCTGGGTATTAATGGATATTCTTACCTAACTTTTCCAGAGTATTAGGACCCTTTTCAGCTTTGAAAAAGAAGGGACAACATTTATTGTGGATAGAGATATTCCAGTAGAGTTTCCAAGAGCTGAAGTAGAGATTGAAAAGTGATCCCATCTTGAGGATACCAAAAGAGGGTGTTGGGTATGTAGTCTACTGCGACACATCACTGATAGAATAGGAAATTTCCTGATGAAGGAGAAAGCGGTGATCACCTATGATTCACAATAGTTGAGACAACATGATTAAAACTACACTACCCATGACCTGGAGTTAGTAGAAGTGGTCTTTATCTTGAAGATGTGGCGACACTACTTGATGGGTGAATAATTTACTATCTACTCTGATCACTAGAGTCTTAGGTATATCTTTTCACAGAAGGACCTAAACCGAGATAACGAAGATAGCTGGAGTTCCTCCAAGACTATGACTTTGAGATAGTATACACTCCTGGGAAGAGAAATGTGGTGACATACACACTCATCAGGAGGTCTTGGTTACAGTTGCTGAGTGAGGAGACAAAATAGCTATCTACATTGCAATTATCCTTTGTGGCTAGTAATGGAGCAACATAACTCCAGTCCATGACTTTCACTCTCCCTATGGGAGGAAAAACTTTGGGACATAGACTGTGAGGCCCTATGTGCTAAAATATCCTTAGGAAAATCTCCTGAAAGATTTTCTGAAGGCGGGGATCACGTCATCCTTTTCATAGGTCGCACCATGGTACAAGCGATGCTGCGATATGAAGTGTTGAGGGAGTTCTACACATCACCTTTGGTGATACATCCTGGTGTGGAAAAGATGTACTAGGACCTCCAGTGTCAGTACTGTTGGTCAAGGATGAATAAATTAGTGGTAGAGTTTGTTTCACAATGCCTCACCTATCAGTAAGTGAAGGCCGAACATCAGATTCCAGCAAGCTTAGCACAACCACTGGAGGTGCTAGAATGTAAGTGGGATGGTATCTCCATGGAATTCATGATAGGACTACCACATATGTCAAGGGGCCATGATTCCATCTGGGTGATCATTGACTGAATCACCAAGTTGGCCCAATTCCTACCCATCCGAGAGTAGGGATCGGTAGAGGGATTGAGACGCCTCTATGTACATGAGATAGTTCAGCTTCATAGGGTGCCATCGACGATCATCTCAGATCATGATGTTTGCTTTACATCTCAGTTGTGGAAGGGATTATAGGAGGAGTTTGGGACTCATCTATGCTTGAGCACTGTCTTTCATCCTCAAACAGATGGTTAGACGGAGCAGACCATACAGACACTTGAGGACACACTTCGTGCTTGTGTCCATGATTTTGGATGCAGTTGGGAGGACCACCTTCCACTGGTGGAGTTCTCATATAACAATAGTTATCACTCCCCCATCGACATGGTGCTGTTTCAGGCCTTGTACGGGCGGCCATGCAGATCACCTATATGCGGGACATACCCAGGGGAGTCAGCACTTATGGGTCCAGAGTTGGTACGAGCTACCACTAAGAAGGTGAAAATCATCCAGGGGAAGATGAAGAATGCATAGAGCTAGAATAAGTCTTATGCTGATAGGAGATGAAAGCCCTTGGAGTTCGAGGAGGGAGACCATGTCTTCCTATAGGTCTCACCCCGACAGGGATTGCTAAGATTTGGATAGGGAATCAAGATATCTTAGAGGTTCATCAGACCTTTCCAGATCCTCAAAAAATTAGGTGAAGTGGCATACCATCTAGATCTTCCCCTATAAATTCACCTCGTGCATAATGTTTTCCATGTGTCGCAACTGAGGAGGTACGTGCATGATCCATCACACGTTATCGACTGGGGTGAGCTAGAAATTAATGATGGGGTGACGTTCACGGAGTTCCCAGTAGAAATAGAGGATTGAAAAGAGTGGGTCCTTTGTGGGTGGTCGATCCCTCTGGTGAAAGTTCTGTGGTGGCATAGGAACCTCCAGTAGAGCACATGGGAGCGGGAGGCTTAGATACGTGCTTAGTATGCCCACTTGTTTCCCTAGTTTTGTTGTGGCTTTTGGAGACGTAAATCCCTAAGGTGGGGAGGATGTAAAGACCTGGAGTTTTACATATAATTTTTTTTAAATTATTTGGGATTATTATGAGTCTTAGAAAATTGAAGGCATGCAATTCTGAGGCTTGGAGAGCCCAAAATGCAATTTTGAACTTTTCTTAAGGTAAGTTCAGTAAATGTGTGATCGACGATTTCTATATTTTGAACCAGTGCTCGGATTAAAAATATAAGGGCACTGTTAAATTTACAGCCCTAGGATTCACTTACGTGAAGCTTAACTTTGAAAAAAAAGGGTCAGATGGAAAATTTAATTTTTAGACTTTACAGAAAAATAATAAAATAACTCCAAAGTTATTTTATTCTTTCCTTGTAACCATTGAGCGATAGTGGTGGGACCATAGTGCAACATCAGACATTAAATAAGATAATTTTAATGTATTAAACCTTTCATTTCTTTGGTTTTTTAATAACCACACTTGTGTGTTTAATTGACTCATTAATTACGGTTAATTAATGAATCATAATATTAAACACAATGTGGGAGATTATTCTCTTATTTAAAAAAATATTGGGCATGGGTTTTGGTCACTCACGAGAGGAACCTCTGATGAAGTGCCAATGACGTATTCCACCAATGTAGAAGATAGCTTCGATGACCATTGGGGGATTCAAACCATACTATTATGGGCGATGACGAACACCTTCGAACACGAGTTCATCTCCCCCATCCGCAGTGTCTTCCAATGAGTTCAAAGTAGTGGTTTTGTTTAAGGGTTTTATATTTCATCTCCTTTTTATGATGATGAACCATTCCCATGTTATGATGCTAACGCAGAGGGCGTGAGCCAAATCGAACAAGGTCCAGACCCTCTACTGAACTCATTATTGATTGCGTTCTTTGTGAGAGACTGACTGATATGGAGGAAAGATGAAACCGGGGGACACGCAGTGATGGAGACATCCTGAAAGGACCGTAGGTGTAGTCAGAAAGAAAATAGGATCACCGGAGCTTCACCGGTGGCCTAAAGAAGCTCCGCCAGTGCGATGGCGTCGATGACCGACGGTGGCGGCCGTGAGGAGGGGGCGGTGCCTAAAGGCTCCGTGGTGGAAAAAGGGGGCGTTCAGCCATCACCGGCTGCATTGAAGCCGGGAGTCGCACCACGATAGTGCGCTGTAGAGGAGGTACCACGACTCCAAGCCACGACGGTGGGCGAAGGGCAGACCCACGCCCCGCGCGTCCCATTATTGACCGTCCCACATAGACCGGTCAGGTGGAGTAGCCCCAACTGGTGCCACTGATGGGAAAAAACTGAATGGACTTAGTCCTTTTGGGAGGGGAATCAACCCCCGCGCCCAGTTGGCGGGCCACACCCAACCAGCGGGCCAAGTTGGTGCAGCGGCTCAGCGGGCCAAACCTCTAGCTAGCGGGCCGAGCCCGCAGCCCAGCCCCTTCGAGCTGGGCCCAATTGAACTGATCTGAGCCCATCCCCTTCGATCTGGTCCCAGCAGGACATGTTGGGTCGGTCCGACTGGGTCGAACCGGACCCAGACCCACTTACGACCCGGTTTCGATTAAAGGGCTATATCTCCTAAACCGGACGTCCGTTTGAAGAACCGTCTGTGGTGATAGAAACCATAGGATGAGGCGGTACTTTTGAGATACTCCACTTGGGTTTTGGAGAAAGATGTATTAAATCTAGTTTGTATCAAACTCGAATCCAACCGGGCCCCCGACACTAAAATTACTATCACTTACAGACCGTGCATCCGATTGACGCATCGTCTGTTGTGTTGGAACCTTTATGACATGAAGGTTCATAAAGTTACTTATTTGTGGGAATTCATTTCAATTGAGATACGACTGGTATCTTGAGGTGCAGTTTCTCAAAAACTCAAGTGCACTAGGTTCAAGAATCTTGTGGCTGGCTCTGAAGTGACTTATGACCCCTTGTGGATCAGCATTAGAATAACCCTGTGTGGATCAGCAGCAGGGCAACCCGACAAGGACCAACCGTAGAGAGGCCTGTCGCGGATCATCGACTTATGATCCTATGTGGATTAGTGACTTATGAATCTGTGTGGATCGATGACTTACGACCCTGTGTGGATAAATGACTTACGAACCTGTGTGGATTGACAAATTATGATCCTGTGTAGATCAAAAGTATCACAAAATGAAAAGGAACAACCTTAGAGTGGCCTGTCGTGGATAAGCAACTTAATACCCTATGTGGATCGACGACTTAAAACCCTGTGTGGATTAGTGACTTATGAACCTGTGTGGATCAGTGATAGAGTGACTTATTCGTGGTTCAATAGTGGATCTTTTCAATGGAATAATATGTATTAGCTTTACGAATAATCATCACTATTCATGTTCTTTAAGTTATATACCTGGTTTGAGCTGGGTCTTTACTTGTGCTTTGTGATTGGGATCATGCTTTGTGTTTTTTCTTTTGTGGAATTCTGGGAGACCTTCGAGGGTCTCAAGGTCCCTACTGAGTATTGTTATACTCACCCTTACATGAGCCTCACCCACACCTTGTTGTTTATGGTGTAGATGACGAGTAGATTTGACCAAGACTTGGGAGCTAGGACTAGATAGTGTACGGAGGTGACCAGTTGGCATGGAGAGCCGCAGAGACGAGCTGTACCTACCCTTTAGGTAGGATCCTTGGTGGAAGATCTTAGGAGGAGTTTTTCCCTTTTTTTTGTACCTTCTTTCCAGTTGGGATTGTATACTGGCCACTTTACTTTCAGTACTTACTTTTACAATTAGTGGTGGTTTTTAGTTTTGGTTGTATCTTTCTTCTTCTATTGTTTTTTTACTTGTGAACAGTGTTCCCTATTTGTGTGTGTATAGGTTTGGAGGAAATTCCTTCCCATTTTAGGGATATTCCTTTTTGGTGCTAGTCGCCAACCCCTGGCCTATGGAAGGCGGGTTTGGGGTAGTCACAAAACAGGCCCCAGGGGACGGGTCGTGACAACTTGGGTAATTTTAAGAATATTATATGACTCATCACTGAGTGGATTTATTCATGAAATTATAGAATTTATGCTTCATATTGAAAAATAATATTCAGTCCACCATTGATTTTTTTGTAGGAGGAGGATTATTGATGAATAAACCCTCTAAATATCAATCTATATTAGATGATATAGCTGACAATGTCTTGCAGTGCAAAGGTGATAAATACCCTACAAAGAGAGGATTACACTTGTTAGAAAGACCACTATGTTGTCCACTCATCTTGAATCCATGTCCATGAAAATAGTTCCACTCATTGTACTCAATAATCCAAGATCATCTTCCAAGACACCCATGTGTTATGATGTGATATTTGTGGATTTATTCAGCTCTTTCAAGAATATAAATCTAAATTAAAGGAACCTTCAATAGACGAGGTGAATTTATTTAATTACAAAAAACCTTAACCGAATGATAAAAATATGTATGGATAGAGATAAAGGAAGGTTTAGAAAAATAGAGGTTGGAGATAATTTCTAGGTACAAAATCAATTGAACTTCACGTACTATAGGTTTCTCCCAAGAAAAAAACCAGTTGAGACCCACCCACTAATGATTTTTCAAAACTTTAACAAAATTTTAGCAGTTGTTTTAAAAAAAACTACAGAGATCCAAACCATATTTTAAGAACATAGTAAAAAAATATATTAAGTAAAATTATTTTTTTGTTAGGTGGAGAGTACTATATAGAAACATGATAATTAATTTGTGAATCACCAAGTATAGATTCATAACATTGAAAAAAAACTATGAAATTTTTCCTAAAAACGTTTCAAGTGACCTTTGGGGGTTTTTAAGGAAATACTAATGTTTTATGAGAATAGGATAAGACAATTAAATTGATATATGGATGAGAATTATAGGATAAAAATGATCCTAGAGAGTAGGACCAAGGATAATATCACCATAAAGAGAAATAATTAAAACAAGAAATATAAAAAATAATGAGAAATATATCCAAACACCTTAAGATGACAATATACAAAATAACCCATAAGTACAACCATACAAACCAACAATTCCCTTTTCTAAGAAGATTCTACAATGGAAACTAGAGGAGTATTACAGAAAAATTCCATAAATTATTAAGAATTTTCATATAAACATACCCTTCATGGAGGCAATCTCTCAACTTCCAATGTATTCTAAATTTATTAAGGTGATTCTTTCTAAAAGGATTAAGTTAGAAGATTTAGGTGTAATATCTATGAGTGATGAATGATATGGCACTATTCAAATAAAACTCTTTACAAAGTTGGGAGACCTAGGTAGTTTCTCAATTACCTATATAAATATGGTGCACACATTTGAAAAATATTTGTGTGACTTGAGTGTAAGTGTGAATCTAATATTGATGAATGTGATCAATAAGATCAAGATAAGAAACCCAAAACCCACTTGGGTCATATCACATTTATTAGATATATATATCAATTATACAACTATAATTTTATAATATTGTTTAGTTAAAGTCAAAATTTTCATTTTTCTATCCAATTTTATCATACTTGAAATGGAGGAAGAATGAGTGGTTTTGATTATTACAACCCATATATTTTATATACATTATTTCAAGATTTATTACATAAATATAAACATAATACAATCTTAAAAGATCAATACGCAAAGTAAATTTTTGGAAATCATATAAATAACACATTAACATGAAACATTGATACAAAGAAATTATTTACAACTCCATAAAATACCCTTAAAATCCATTGATATTCTAATACTGCATGAAATAACTTGGGGGCATACATAAAAATTAGTGATATATAAATCCTAGAAAGGTAATAATCAAAGAATAACATGATGAAAGTAATACATGTGAGTTAAGAGTAATATAAATGTGACATAAATGGGTGATAATCATAAAACTTAATATCAAGGAATGATATAAGATGATAACATCAAGGAAACATAAGAATGTATAGACGACATAAAACATGAAATCCTAAGAAAAAGTCAAGGAAAATCACCAAGACATCAGTACATATTGTTATTAGGATAACCACCCATGTAATATATACATTATCTCATGAGATAAAAACATTACTCAATGCATTAGAGGAATATATAATTTTGGGCCCACCCGTCACATTTAAATCATGTACATGAATTGTTGTGCCAAATAGATCATACAACACAAGAATTTCATTCACCAATTTTAATCCACAATTAAGGAGTTTGGGTTATATACATGGGATTCCTTAATCAATTCAGGATAGTTACATCTAGGTGAACACCCTTAGGTGGAAATGGGGATGGCTGTACACAACACAAATGTTTGGCATGTAAAATAATGGGATAATTTCAACAGCATAAAAGGTGTACATAAAGTTTCATGTAAGGGTTTAATGAGAGTGAATGGTCTACTATAATTTCTTGGGAATCATAAGGATAGTAAAGGGACGTATAAAAACAAATGAAAACATGAGAAATTAAAAACAAAAAAGGCACAATACAAATAAAGTACTTGAATAAAGAGGAGGGGAAAAATCCCTTACCATGAGAGGGGAACTTCTAAAAGCATGTGAGATGATTATTAAGAGATGGGAAACATATTAAGAGTTATTTATAGAGTTATATGGATAGTTAATTCATGCTCAAAGGGTTTTTAGTGAATAGAAGTGGGAAGTTGGGTGGGTATTTATAACAAAATAGAGGGTAATTCTATATTAATTTCTAAACTAAGGTTTTGGAATATATATACTAAAATAATAAAAACCACCTTCACATGGGTTTTTCCCATGGTTTCTTCCAAATATGAGTTTTTTCAATATTTTATAAGTCCATGAACTAAACATATTAAAATAATATTATTTGGGATGTGGAAGTGAGTAATATTCATAAAGAATTTATTTTAAAACGTTAAAATATCATATAGGTTTTTGAGGATTCATTAAAGGTTTATAAAATCAATAAATTAACTTTAATTTTTTTTAAGGGATAAATCTATTTTTGTTGTGGATTCCCCTTAAATTTTTTATTACTTCATTTCTGAAATATTATGATGTCATAATAGATATCATATATTATACCTTATTTATTTTTTACCCAAAAATTCTCAAAAAATTATGAATAATTCTCCATTACCTAATTTCAATGATATTTTATCAAAATAATTCATTAAATATGAGAATTTACACTTTTAAATAAAAACAACTATTTACTAGAGAATAATTTTTTTTATGATACTGACTTTTTTTTATACTTATAAATTTACAATTAACATCATTAAATTATATTATCATTTATATATAAATAAATATAGTTCATAAGAATATTTTATGAAAAGATATTTATTTAAAAAATTCATGAATTATTAGAAATTGTGTTTTAATTAAACAACATCTTTCCTAAAATTTCAACTTTGATTTCTTCATATTAAATTCTATTTTTATCAAACTCATTATATAATCATTTATAAATTAATAATAAAAATAGATAAATATAATCATTATTTCATTAAAAAGAAAATATATAAATTCATAATAATAAGGTCTAGAAATATAACCCCTTATTAGGCCATAATATGCTCTAATGATAAGGTGTGTGTTGGTGGTTCTTTCTAGAGGTGGTTTGTCGAACAAGGTTTTGGATGTGATCTTAATAAGCTTAAACTTCCCCCATAAACAGTTTCTATCTAGATTTAGTTGTTTAATCTTGGTTTGGACTTGGTCAAGATAAAATCCCAATGATTCTATCTCCCTCACAATATCTGATAAATGGGATTCATAAGGTATGATCCTATTATAATAGTCCACCGCTTCTTCCATCTATGTCAATTAGACTTTATTACAACTATTTATGTATACTAATATTAATGATCAATGTATAGAGGAAATATTATCAAAAATCGTGATTATTAATGGTCTTTTAAATTGGATAGGATATATTTTATAATGGGCCAAAATAACCAAAATACTACATTTTTTTTTCTATAAAAACATTACTTAGTAAGACATTTATTCATTAAAAATGGAATTTCATTTATAAAAGTTCAGGTCGTTACATTCTCCCCCCCATTTAAAATTTATACCTCAAAATTTCGTTTATAGACTATAACAGATGAGGGTAATTTTATTTCATTGCTTATTATAGTTCCCATGTTACCTCCCCAAGATTTTGGTTCTTCCATAACATTTTTACCAGGAGAGTTTTCTTATTTCATAGAACTTTTTCCCTCATATTTAAGATCTTCAATAATTGCAACTTGTATGGAAGATCATTCTCCAAGGGTACTACCTTTGGATTCAATACATGTGAAGAGTATGGTATATAATTCCTCAAGTGGGATACATGAACACATCATGCAATGTATATGTGTTAGGTTGGAGTGTTATTTGATAGGTCACAACTTCAATGTGATCAAGAATCTCAATAGGGAAAATGTATGCTGGACTAATATTTCTATTCTTCACAGAACTCATGAATTTATTCCATGGAAATATGTAAAGTAATGCCTTATATTTTACCTCAAACTCCAAGAATATTTGATGATTTTTTCATAGATTTTTTGTCAACTTTGTACGTATTTCATATAACATTGAATGACTTGAACCTTATATATCATCTCTTTTATAAGATCATGTCTCATAAGATTCCACTCTCCAACTTCATACTAGCATGTTGGAATCTAACAACTCTTCCCATAAATATCCGCATTATATGCCAATTAAATTATATAATGGAAACTATTGTATATGAGAACTCCACTTGTGTATGGTACTAATCCCAATATCCTTGGAAATCCATTTGATGTGATCTCAACATATCCTCTAGAGTTTGAAAAGTTCTTTTAAACTAACCATATATCTGAGGGTGATAATAAATACTAAAACTCAGCTCTGTATCCAGTGCTTGCTGAAGGTTCTCCATAACCTTGAGGTAAACCTCAGATCTCAATTAGATACAATGGATAGTGGTACTCAATACAGTCTTACTTCTTCCTTATGTATATCTTAGCGAGTTTGGTGAGAGAGAAATCTTCCTTAATAACAATGAAATTTTATATATTTTTAAATATATTTACTATAAAAATTGATGGAATTATTGAATTTAGATGTCATGAGGAGTCCTATGAATAAATACATGGTTATTTTTCCAATTTTCATATAGGTATGGGAAATGGTTGCAATATACCCTTAAAATTATTTTATTCATCCTTGAATTATTAGAATATCAAGTATCGAGATACAAATTCTGCTATATCCCTCTTAATGTTATCCCAGTAAATTTTTTTCTTAATATATCTATATATATTATTAATTAAAATATGATTAGAGAAGGATGATATATGTACACCATCCATAAGTTCCCTCTTTAGATTTGGTTTTGATGGGACACATACCTGGGTTTGAAACCTTATAACTCCAAATTTATCAAAGTTGAAACTTGTATTATTCATACCTTTCATTGTAGCTCCATATAATATTTTTATGACTCCTTGATCCTCTCAAGAATGGATGGTTGATTATTTATTTGAGAAAGGTAGGATGAATTCCCTTTTATGATTCCCATGTCCATCATTTTCATGCCTAATAATATTGGATCCCTTTCAATCCAAATCATGGATAGGTTTGTGGGATCCTTTCTACTTAGAGCATCTTTACATTTTTTAACCTTACCAAAGTGGTATTGGATTGAATATTCATAATCCTTGATCATCTATAACCACCTTTATTGGTGCATATTGAGATCCTTTTGTGTGAATATACACTTAAGGATTTTATGATTTGTATATATGTCATACATTTCTCATATAGATAATTTCATTAAATCTTCAATTTAAAGATCAATGAAAAAAATAGATCATGCATTGGGAAGTTTTTCTCATGGATATTTAATCAGAAGGAGGCATGGGCTATCACTTTGTCATATTTCATGAGTACAGAACCCAAGCATTTTTTGGATGTGTCACTGTATATCACAAATTCTTCCCCATTGGTGGGTAATGTGAGCATAAGTTCAATGATTAGCCTCTTCTTTAACTCTTTAAATATATCATCACATCCATAAATATATAAAAACATAAATCCCTTTTGATTTATCTTATTTAGTGGGCTTTGCAACCATGATACGTTTCAAAAAAATAGCCAATAATACCCAACTAATCTAAGGAAAATACGGATATCCATAATAGATGTTGGTCTGGTTCATCCTTTAATTACCTATATTTCTGAAGGATCTATATATATCACATTTCTAGTGATAACATTCCACAGTAATTCTACTTTCTCTATACAAAACACTTATTTAATATACATCACATATAACTTTTCCCTTTTCAAGATATTTAATAAAACATTCAAATGCTCATCACGATCCTTATTTATTTTAGTGTAGATATGAATATTGTATATAAATACTACCATAAATTTCTTGATGTAATCCCTAAATACTATATACATTATTTCCTTAAATATAGATAGAGAATTAATGAGTCCAAATTGTATATCTATGATCTCATAGTTCCCATACCTTGTATGAAAATCAGCCTTGGGGATATCCTCCTTCACTTTTACTTGATAATATCCCAAATGAATATCCACTTAGAGAATTACTGGGCCCCACATAGCAGATTGATCAATTAATCAATATGCGGTAAACTATATTTGTTCTTTATCATGATATTTTTGAGCTCATTATAATCAATATAAAGGTAGATTTACCTATCCTTTTTCTTGATGAAGAGGACCAGTGAATCCCATAGTTAAGCGCTTGGATGTATAAAACCTATATCTAGATTCTCATGTAGTTTCTTATTTAGATCTTAAAGTTAAATAGTGTATATTATATATGGAATATTAGATATGAAAAAGATCCAGGTATAAGTTTTATTGGGAACTAAAACTCTTGATTATAAGGAAGACCAATAAATTCTTCAGGAAAACCATTTTCATATTCTCTGATAATGAGAATGTCATCAAGGATGATCTTTTCCTTAGAATTAATAATTTGAGCTAAATATTATTGATCATAAGGCAATAATATCCATTCATGAGATGATTATACTAAAGAATATCCATCCTCATTCATAAATTTTTATATAATTTAATAGAAATAATTTATATAGAGGGTATTTTTATTGTCCAAACAATTTATGTTGGCCCTATAAAAGGAAAGCTAATCCATAATTAAAATTTCATCAAATATTGATAATGTGAGTATCCTAAGGTTTTCTAGAAAATTTCTTCCCATAAATAGGTATAGCGGATAATTTATATATTTGGATTGCAAAAATTTCCCCATTTTCTATTTTCACAAATAGATCCACTTCCATGTTTTGAGGTGCTGTTTGAATAGTTATACTAAACTTGGGTGATATAAAAGAATGTGTAGAACCTAAATCAAATAGTATATTAAATATCTTAGAATGAATAACTAGAATACCTATCACAAAGTCATTTTCAGTATCCAACTTAGTAGTTTTTATGGAATAATATCACCCTTGATCTCTAGGAACTGAAGATTGATATCATTGGTTAATGTTGACAACCCTTATATTAGTGCATTAATTCATAGAGTGTCCTTATTACTTATAGTTAAAATATTAGAAAATAGGATGAGAGTTGATAGGAGAATTATTTTCTTCTATTATATTGGTGGGTTTGTCCCATCATCATTTGCTAGCTTGGTGCCCTTCTTTCCTATACCCAAATCATTTCCTTATTCCCTTTAGAAAATTTTTGGGATACTTCTTCCTACACTTTTGAAATGAGTGATGTTGTAATTTATTTATAATATGATATTCCTCCATAGATCCCTAGAAATTGAACTCCATTATCCACTTCCTATCTCTAGACCCATGAGAACCTTGAGATTTTTTGATCTCCATTTTTAATTTGAGTCAAATTTGGACAATTTCATCATTACTTTCAAAGTCTCAAATCACCGAATATTTTTTTAGATTTTTATTTATCTCACTAAAGTTGCATTTAATGTTAATTTTGGGGTCAATGAAAATGTCAGAGGAATATTTTTAAATTCTTATGAAGTTCAACTTGTACGTCCTAATGGAATAGACATTCATTTTCAGAATTTAAAGGAAATAACTCTCCATTATATATTAGATATCACAATAAAAATATTTATAATTTTTTCAAAAAATTATTTTTGCTCCATTGTTTTTATGTCCCCCTTGGGATTTATATTTTATTTCACCATCCACTATTTATAAAATTCTCTTTCTATATGATAAATATAAAAATAAACTATATTTCTTAGAAAATTAAAGGGAAAATAACATCTTTTCAATATATTTGATCTATTTTTATGTGATTAAGGGATCAGAAGATCTACTAAATTTCAGAGGCCTTTTCCTCATAAAGGTCTCAATTGTAACTTGATATTTCTTAGGGGATGTGAGTTTTCTCACTAATTCAAGTTCCTAATCAAAAAATGAGTTAATTGAGTAAGTATTATCATGAATTTATTCACTACTTATCTCATTAGGTTGGGAATATCATTTGGGATGTTGTCACATTTCCCATAACATTGGTTTTTGACTTAGTTCCCCCATTTCCATCCATTGACTAAAATAAAGGAAAACCCTGGGATTAGAATTTTCAAACTATTTCACACATAAAATTTAATAATATAAACATTGAAGGAAAAATTTATAAATGAAATTCATTCCTAAACCTATGAATCTCTAGGTTTTAATCTAAGTTATCTATGGTCTATGTACAAATATAAAATTTTATGGGAATTTTTGTTCCCTTCACAATGGTTTGTAATGATCTTTTGAATTTATCGATGCGTATCCCTAGGAGTATCAAACCAGGTGTGAAATAAGGCCTATTTTTCTTTCACCAGGTGAATATCAAGTTAATACCCAATGTGACCTTTTTGTGGTTACTATCCCTAGGTACAAATCTGCCAGAGGCATATCCAAATATAGTATTCAGTAAGAGATTTTATTTATTTGAAACCACTAAATCTATACTTTAACAAAATTTAGGTATGTTTTCTTATGATCAGTCTTATATTTAAGACTTTCACTAATTATTTATAATAATAATACCCAAAAATATCTAGATCTTCCTCTTATTCCAACTATGATACCCCATATATTTTATCTACCATATTTCATGATTTATTATATAAAGATACACAAAATACAATCCCAGAAGATTGAGAGGACTAATTTCTTTTTGAAATTATATACATAGAATATTATCATGAAATATGTATTCAAATACATTATTTAAAACTCCATAACATGACATTGAAATCGATTTATCTTCTAATACTGCCCAGGATAACTTGGGGACATACATAAGAAAAGGGTGTGATATAAAGCCCAGTAAGAGAATAATCAAATAATAACATGGTAAAAGTAATACATGAGAGTCAACAGGTATATAAAGGTGAAATAAAAGGGTGAGAATCATAAACATGAACATCAAATCATGATATAATATGATAACATCAGGAAAACATAGGAATGTGGTTACAACAAAAATCATGAAATCATAAGAAAAAGTAAAGGCTAACCTCTAAGACATATTAAAATTGTGTTATTAGGATAAAATTCCATGAAACATTCATGGTATATCATGATATAAAAACATTACCCAATTTATTAAAGTGATATATAATTTTGGTCTCACTCGACATATTCATATCATATACATGAATTTTGGGCCACATATATCATACAAAATAATAATATATTTCATCACTTTTAATCCCTTTATTTAGTAGTGTGGTTTACATACAAGGAAATACCCAATATATTAAGTACACATATATCTAGGTGAATACCCTTGAGTGGAAATGGGGATGGGTATACATAAAAAAATGTTTGGCATGGAAAATCATGGGATAATTTAGGCAACATAACAGGTGTACAAAAAGCTTCATGGAAGGATTTAATGAGAGTGAAATTTGGTATCTCATTATTTATGAATCATAATAATAATAAATGGATGTGTAAAAAAATATTACAACATGAAAAATTGAAAATAAATGGCATAATATAATTACATTTATTG
Source organism: Viscum album (assembly GCA_963277665.1). Lineage (NCBI taxonomy): Eukaryota > Viridiplantae > Streptophyta > Magnoliopsida > Santalales > Viscaceae > Viscum > Viscum album. Next base: position 1,402,165,983 of record OY728133.1, on the reverse strand, counting down.
AATAAAGAGGAGGAATAGAATCCCTAATCTTGAGAGGAATCTTCTAAAAGCATGAGAGGGGATTATTAAGAGATTGGGAAGACATTAGAAGGACTTTCTAGAGGTGTAAGGGGAAAAATTAGTTTTTAATTGGTTTTGATTGAATAAGAGTGAGAGATTAGGTTGGTATTTATTAATTTTTAAACTTTGGTTTTGGATTCTATAAACTAAATTAATTAGAACCAAAACCCCACCCAAAGTTTTCCCATAGTTTCTAAAAAATAGGATTGGTTTTCAATATTTTATAAGACCATGAACCAAACATATTACAATAATACCATTGGTGACGTTGAAGTGAGTCAAGATCCTAAAGAATTGATTTTAAAACCCAAAAATATAATATAGGTGTTGGAGGATTCATTAATGGTTTATAAAATTAATAAAATAACTTCAAAAAGAAATATTTTAAAGGTTAAATATATTTTTTTGTCAAGGATTACATTTTTAGTATTTGTTACATCACTTTTTATCTATTATAATTCCACAATGTATATCATATATTTATACCATATTAAAATTTTACCGAATAGTTCCACTATCTCAGAAAATAATGAAAAATTAACCATTGGCTATTTTAGACATGATGATTTCAATAATAATATTTAATTTATCAAAATAATTATCTTAATATGTGAATTTATAAATTTAGATAAAAATCATTATTTACTAGAAAATACTTTCTTTTGAGATACTAATATTTTTCTAATCCTCGTATAAATTAAATTGGAATTCATTAAATTATATTATCATTTATATGTAAATGAATATTATTTAATAAAAATATTTTATTAAAATAATATTTATTTAAAAAATTATTGAATTTAACAAAAGGTTATTTTAATTGAAAGTGTATATTTTCCAAAAATACAATTTTAATTTCTTTACATAAAAATATAAATTTTATCATACTCATTATATAATCATTTATTAAATTATAAAAAAGGGATAAATATAATAAATATTTAAATAATAAGAATATATAAAAATTCACATTACTTGGGTCTAGAAGCTTAATCTCTTATTACACTAGTGTATTATCTAAGAGTACAATGTGAAATGGTGGCACTTTCTTGGGGTGGTTCCTGGGGTCGGGACATTCCGACCGACTATTTAACTTAGGATTTAGTTGTTGAATATCATCTTAGGATTGGTCAAGAGAAAATCCAAATGATTCCATATCCCTGAGAATCTTTTATAAATGATCTTCATAGGGTACAATCCTACTGGTCGAGTCCATCACTTCTTTAATTTGCGTCAATTATAATTTATCATAACCCATTATATATTCTAATATTAATGTTTAATATAAAAAAACTATATTATCAATGGTTAGATTTTTGATAGTCATTTAAATATGATTTGATTTATTTCATAATGGTCCAAAGTAACCAAATTAGTTCAGATAATTTCTATAAATACATTACTTAATAACACATTTATTCATTCAAGAGGGAATTTCATTTATAATTTTTTTGGTCCTTATACTGATAATTTTTGGTCATCCTTTTCTTTCCACTGGGAGATAACTCATTTATATTAATAAAGGACATCTTGTATTACATGTTGGAGAAGAGAGAGTGAATTTTGACTCAAATAAGGTAGTAAACCATAATTATGAACCATAATACTCCCATTTTATAACTACTATAGAATAAAACTATAGGTTAATGTAAGCATAATCTAAGGAAATAGAATCTATTAAGGAAGAATAAGTCTTTCAAGAAGTGTATGGTAGTGAGGAGCTACTTGTGGTTGTAAATTTTATAGTTATGGAGATAATCACAAGGGATTCCTTTCCCAAGTTAATCCCATATATTGATAAGACACAAAATATGAAACTCAAAAAACTACCTAGAAATTTTCATTGCATATTTCTTAGTGATGGAGAGGATCTTTCAATGATTTTCAATATGAATTTATCTAAATAGTAATATTAATAGCTCATAGTAGTTTTAAAACATCAGAGGAATGATATATCATGGAGCATCAACAACATAAAATGTTTCATCTCTTCTATTTGTATACACAATTTCATGATAGAATAAGGAAATAATCCTACAAGATATACCCTAAGACAGATGACCCCACTAATGAAAGAAGTTGAAAATAATGAAGTATTGAAGCTATTATATGTCAATGCTATTTACCCCATATCATACCATGAATGGATAAATACGTAGAATGTTTTTACAAAAAAATGTTTAATGGAAGTCATAAAAAATAAAATGTTCTCATCTCCACTTATATAGTGATTGTATGGAGAATGTGTGTAGATTATATAAAGCTAAATGAATCAACATGAAAGGATCACTTTACCCTTCTATTTATTGATTAGATGTTGTAGAGGCTAAAAGGGAATGGGTACTATAACTTTTTGGATTGATAATTTATATAAAATTATATTCTAATGGATAAAAATTCAAAATAATGACAACATTCATGCGACCCTATATAACCTTCACCTATCAGCATATTTCCTTTGGAATGTAAAATGCACCAGCCTTGTTTCAATGGTGCATTCCACACCTTTTACATGGGATGGTGGAGGAATTCTTAGAGATCTTCATGGATAAATTTTCAGTTTATGTCTGATAATTTGAGGTGTACATGAAGAATTAGGATTTGGTACTAAAAATATGTGAGGAAACATTTCTTATGATTAACTAAGAAAGGTTACATTTCATGTTTACTAATGGTATTATCCCTAGCCATGGAATTTATAATGATATAATTGAAGTTTATCCCACTAAAATTATAATTATTAAATAGTTACATATTCCAAAAAACCTTGTGGGAGATTTAAATATTTTTGGTCCATGCAGGGTTCTATCATTGGTTTGTAAAATACTTTTCACAGATTTTCAGTCACTCATACATTTATCGGAGAAGGAAATCAACTTCAGTTTTGATGAAAAATGAAAACAATATTTTGTGGAATTAAATATGAAATTGATAAATAACCCCATAATGATACATATAAATTGGGAGGATCATTTTGAGCTGATGTTTGATGCCAACAATTATATAGTGGGATTAATCCTTAAGATAAATAAAGATAGAATTTGTTAGTGAATTTATTATAAAAGAAGAAAACTGATGGAAACTCAACCCCATTACAATACAATAGTGAAGGAATTACTTATAATGGTATTTAATTTCAATAATTTTAGACTATACCTTAGGTTTTATAAGATAGTGGTTCATACTGACTATGCAACATTAAAGTTCTTGTTGAAAAATAAATATTATAAATCCATGTTAATACACTGGATTTTATTACTATAAAAATTAAACATTTAAATTATGAAAAAAGTGAATAAAAAATGTTTCCATATACCATCATTCAAGGATGGATCTATTTATTATTTTTTAAGATCTATAATTGGAGAACAAAGATAAATTTTTGGATGAATACCTCTTTTTAGTGGACAACATTTCTAGACTATGGTTTGAAAATATTGCGATCTACTTAGATATTGGAGTTATGTAACCCAAATTTTTATACCAGAAATGGAAAAAAAATTTCATTAATTTTCACACTAATTATGGGTGATCTATTAATTTTTATGTAGTTTGGGGATGATATTATTTTAAGGAGTGTACTTGAGAGTGAGATTACAAGTGTGCTGCATTGCTGTCATTCATCACTAACTGGAGGCCATTACAAAACAGAGTAGACTTTCAAAAAATTTAAAAAGAATATTATTATAGAAAACTTTACTCCATTATTATGAAGATTTTGTGGTATGTTTTGATCATTTACTACAAACTATAACTATTTGGAAAAGAGATGAAATTCCTCAACACCCTATAATATTAGTGTATGTTTTTTATGTTTGGGTAATTGAATTCATAGAACTATTTCTAAATTATTAGGTCCACACCTATAATCTATTATGTTTTGATTAACTCACTATATGGGTTTATGTGGAGTATACCACATTCAAAACAATACAGTATTTGATAAAATTATTGAAGAAAAATATTTTTTTCTCAGTTTGGAGTTCCAATACTATTGATAAGTGATAAAGGAACTCAATTTTATAATTATCTCTTACGAGAAGTACTTAATAAACATAAGGTTAACAAAAAAATGAGCACCTTGTACCATAAAAAACTAATGGTCAGGTAGAACTTTCAAAAAAATAGTTAAAGGAGATCCCAAAGAAAAATATTATCTCAAATAAAAATATAGGTTAAAAAAACTATAAAATGTTATGTGGACCTATCAAATGACTTATAAAACATTATTGGGGATGTATATATTATATATGGTGTTTAGGAAACCATATATCCTTCTAATATAACTTTCTAAAAGAACATTTTGTGTAGTAGAAGTCATGAATTTAAAAAAATTTGATACTAGAAAAAGTATGTTGCATGAGTTAGTTGAGCTGGAGAAAATTAGGATGGATTCTTATGCTAATGAAAATATTTATAAAGAAAATATTATAAAATGGAATGATCAGATCATTCTAAAGAAGTAACTACATCAAGGTTACAAGGTTTTATTATTTTAATCACGATTTCATCAATTTCTAGGTAATCTAAGGTTGAGATGTTCTAGGGTATTTTTTTATCCACATGTTCCCACCTGGTGTCGTGAAAATAAAAAAGAATTATAAGTCCCCATTAAAGATCAAAAAACATTGTATCAATGTTTACATTGATCGAGATCAAGTAAGAGGCATACCATCCCTAGATTTTAACTAATTTAAAATAATAATTCCTGTATATCTCTCTAATTTAAATAAAGTGATACTTGGGAGACACCCCAGACATGTTTTATTTTTCATTTTCATTCTTTGTGTGGTGGTTTTTATATAGTTTATTTGATTCCATGGGGTATCTTAGGACTCTAAAAGAATTTTACTATGACTCTATATAATATCCTATAAACTTTACTAGAATATGAAATCAACCAGTGAAATTGTTTGAAAGAAAATTTGTAGTAGATCGGTTCATAGTGTGATTCATGATTTAATGTAATGGCCACCCCTTAATTAGGGAAGTGGATGAAAAACTATTGTTTAATAAATTAAGTTACACCATAGAGCCCTATAGGTTCTTCACAAGAACTTTTGGACACAATGGAAATTTTATTCCCACCATGACAGAGTGGGTTGGCCAGAATATAGAACATTAGAATGTGAGGAAGTGGCATGAGTTGTTCCATTGGAACATTTGAAACATCCACACCATATCTCAAGATTATGATATAGAATTTGAGACTAATTTAAATCCATAAATTAGGGTTCATATGACTGAGTTGTCATGACAAACCAAATTGATTAGTATTTTAAGGTTTATTTATAGTATATTGAAGACCCTAGGTCATCTCTCAAGGAGTATTGATAGGTTTAGAGTATGTATTTTTAGTAAAAAGTACTAAAAAATGGGGTGATTTTGAAAACATATTTAAGAAAATAAATTAACTTAAAGAGTTTAATAGTTGACCAACCTAGTGGATGTTGAAAAATAATGAGATAAAGGGGTCATTGTGATTTTAATACACACATTTCAAGTTCATTGTTCTTAGAGATTCATTTAGGTTTGGAGTAATTATTTAGTTGAAATTAATTGGAATCCTGATTAATTCCTAAGCCTTTATTTCATTTCTTGAAGAACCAAACCTTAACATAAAAATCATATTTACAAGGTACATAATTTATACATTGAATAAGAGAATAAAAATAATATTGAAATCTCAAGAAAGTGGATAATAAATTGATTCTTGTGTTGTCCAATCAGAACAACACAAGTCACACACTCAAATCCTCACACTGATCGGTTAGAAATTAAGAGCATAACATTCACATACATAGAACCAAGCATTCAAAAATAAAATAATTTAAGATACATGAAATGAAATGTTTTAAAACCCAAATTAATCCAAACCAGTGGCTATTAGATTTTTTGGAACTCCCTTGACATGTGTGTATCTCCCTCACAACAAATTCCTGCTGTTTAGCTCGACATCGAGAGGAGAAGGAAGCACAGGTGGAACTCCTTATTCATTATTGATACCACTATGAGAATAAGGGTCTCAAGTAATTATAGGATGAAGAGTAAACTCATATTGGAATCCAAAATGGAAGAGCTTTGATTTTGGTTTGAACTCCCAAATGATGTCTCCAAGGTATCATTTTATTGGCAAAGTGGAAGGTGGTTTTGGGAACACAGATTTTGTGAAACCACTTTTACCATTCTTTTTTACCTCTAAAAAGTCTTATCTATCTTTTTAGAAAACTAAAAAGTTATATCCCAACCTATTTAATATCTCAATTTAAAATATTGTACCGGTTGGACAAATAAATCTCGAGATATTGATATAATATAGAACAACACTTTTGACATTGTGAAGATTTGATTCCTTGGACAGATCAGTCCGAATGGGCCACCAAATGGCCGAATGAGGCTTGGGTTTATTCATATTAAATGTATCCCATTGAATTTAGGATCATTACACAAATTATAAGACCATTTTGATGCACAGTTTAGTAGAAGTGTGTGATTGAGTCCACTGGTGTGCTTGAATCCTGTGCAGTTTGGACAATTTTTCTTGAACATCATCATGGGCCCTCCAAGTCACATCCACCTTCAATGAAATTATCAAAACAATTAACATTTAAATTTTTAAATGAAAATAATAATAATTTAATTAAAAATGGAGTGAAATTTGTTATTATTTTTATAATTTTCAATACAAAACTAGTTTAGCATAGTGGTGTAAGGGTGAAAATGAAATAATGAATCGTGGTGCGATCACATCCTCACAACTAACTATTTTCACTCTTGGGAAAAGTCACATTTCCTATAATTATACATATAGATATTTCTAACTAGATAAAGGTTTAACATTCAATTAAAATTTAATTCCTGATAGAAATGTGATCAAATAAAAAAATCACATTGAGGAGTTATTCTCAGTGATCAAACAAAAAGATGTCTCAAAAATTGTATCAACATGAAATTATAGGAGTTAAATGATAACAATTTGAGAAAATAGTTAAAAATATCACCATTTAACTAATTATCCACATGTGTGTGTGACAACCATTTCATGCTATCCTTTCCACTTTCTATCAAGTAAATATAAGTTATTTTAAAAACTTTCTACTTACATGATCCTTTACACCGAACTTTTCATACATCTATTGAAATAAAATTTCAAGACCCACTCTCTTAAGAATTATAAGAAGTCAAACCATAAGCTTCTAACCTAGATATCCTCATATGGTGTACGTTTCATCACTCCCCTTAATTTTTTTCATAAGTTTCACTTATAAAAAATATCATACTCTTCTCTCAACCCTTGTCTAATCTCCTCAGGAAAATAATTTTAATAGTTATAAGAAGATAAAAATTTAAAGAAGGGTGGTTTTTGACCTGCCTAATATAAAACCATTTTTTAGGGCATACAACAGTCAGATAATAGGTTCACACACATAGGTAAATTTGGTACAATAATGAAATATATCAGATAAGGAACAAACGTATGGAAAAATCATTTTTGAAGGTAGAAAGAAATTAAACTAATTTATATTTACATTTTTATAAGTAAGAAATTTTCACAATTCATGGTTGGGTGAAATTGTGTATGAAGAAATTAAGTGACAGAATTTTCCCTTAAACTACTCACACAAAGGGCACCATTCTTCTCAAAGGCTTCAAATTGATACAAACATTTATATCAATTAAAAACTACCAAATTTAAAGATAAATTCACACCATAGTATTGAATTATTGATGAAATTCACATTTCATATGATTTTTTTTGAATGTTAAAACTACATGAAATAGGGAAATTCCTCACGAATTTTCAATAATTTCCATGATTAAGTGGGCATCATTTTACATGATAAATTGAGCATTAAAAATTAAAATTCCAGCACAAAAGTGGGGGGCGAGGGAAGGGGTGGGGACAAGTGACAATGAAATCTTGCAAGCCAATAAGAGAAAAAGAAGAAAGATGATGAAAATTCCTAACTACCCTAAGAATATACCCATACCCCCACACATAGAGTGTGTAGTGTCCTCACTGTAATAAAATAGAATATAATAAGGAAGGATAAAACCTGGTGGATTTTATTCATAGATTGATTCTTGAACATGGAGCTCCTCCACCAGGGACTCTAGAAGGGATTAATGAAAGTGCTTTAGCCACTACCCATTGACAGTGAAGGTTTTCTTGGTTTCTTCATTTTGAAACTGAATAACACCAAATAGATAGACATTAGTAATAATGTATGGTCCAAACCAGCAATAACGAAGCTTAACTGGATGTAACTTCAGCCTTTCATTATAGAGGAGGACCATCTACCCAATGTGGAACTGATGATAAAGGATGGGATAGTTGTGGGAAACCTTGGTTTGATCCTTATAAATTCAAGAGTTCTCATATGAATCTCTTCTTATTTCCTTTAACTCCTAAATATGAAACTTCCTTTGATCACCTGGACCAGAAATATTAGAATTATAGTGCTTGATGGCCTAGTAGGCCCAGTTCTCAATCTCAATAGGGAGGTGGCAACTCCTTCCAAACACAAGTCGATAGGGTGACATTCCAATAATAGTTTTAAAGAGAGTATGGTAAGACCATAAGAAATCATCGAGTCTCAGACTCCGATATTTTATATTAGGTTAAACCATTTTTTCAAGAATCTATTTTACCTCCCTATTTGACACCTCATCTTGACCATTGGTTTGTGGGTGATATGCAGTATACACTCTATACCTGACCCCATACTGATGCAAAAGATATTTCATTGTTCAGTTGTATAAATGAGAACCCTGGTCACTGAGGATGAACTAAGGTAATCCAAATCTACATAAGATTTGGGTTTTAAAAAATTCCAAAACTTACTTATAATTGTCAGTCTTTGTAGCTCATGCCTCTACCCATTTTTAAAACAATCCACTTCTAGAAGAATGTAAAGGTTCCCAAATGAATTAGGGAATGGTCCCATAAATTTAATTCCTCAAACATAAAAAATGTCATGAAAGAGCATGGTTTGTTGTGGAATTTCATTTCTTTTAGATACACTCCCCATTATTTGACAGTGAGGAAAATATTTACAAAAACCATGGGCATCCCAAAAAATTGTTGGCCAAAAGAGACTAGAATCAAGAACCTTAAGAGAAATCTATTTGAAACAAAAGTTCCCCCCCATCAGCAAGAGTGTGAAAGAACCTAAGGACAGACTGAAACACTCTATCGAGAACACAAAACCTGAATACTTGATCACTACATGTGAACCAAATGAAGGGGTCATCCCAAATGTTCCGATGAGACTCATGTTTTAGACGGTCAGCTTGGTTTTTATTAAAATCATAAAGAATGAAAGATGCTACCAAATTATGTACAATTTTGGCATACCAAGGAATAAAATCTTTCACTCAGTACAATTTCTCATCTAGAAACATGTCATTTATGGGAATATATGGGGATGAGTCAATGTATGAGGATGGGTGGATCCTATTGATATGGTCAACCACCATATTATTTGCTCCTTTTTTATATCTAATTTATAAATTGAATTTTTGAAGGAGGAGAATCCAACGAATGAGACATGGTTTGACTTCAGGTTTCTTAAGGAGATACCGAAGGGCTTCATGGTCTGATAACACAATGACTTTGGATCCTAAAAGATATGACCTGAATTTATCCAAGGCAAACACAATGGTAAGAAATTATTTTTCAGTTATGGTGTAGTTTTCTTGGGTAGGGTCCAATGTATGGGAGGCATAGGCTAAGGCATGTGGATCTCAGTCGACCCTTTGTGATAAGACAACCCCAAATGAATAGTAAGGGGAATCACACATGAGCTCAAATGGTAAATACCATCGAGGTGGTTGGATTAATGGCGGTGACATGAGATTCAATTTTGACTTATTAAAATCTTTCTCATATTCTTTATAAAAAAAATTCCTTTTTCTTTTTGGATAAATTGAGAGAGGGGGAGTGAAAATTTTCTAAATTCACGAATGAAATGATAGTAAAATCCAGCATGACCAAGGAAAGAACACACATCCCATACATTTTTGGGGAATGTTAGGGAAGAAATGACATCCAATTTTGATCTATCAACTTGGATACCATCCCTAAAAATGACATGTCCAAAAACTATACCTTGTTTCACCATGAAATGGCATTTCTTATAATTTAATACGAGATTATTTTCAATACATAAATATAGGACTGAACTAAGACTACTCAAAAATTCATCAAATTAGATTCATAAATAGTGAAATAATCCGTGAATACTTCCATGAAATTCTCTAGGTAATCTAAAAATAGTAACCATGCATCGCTGTAAAGTACCTGGAGCATTGAACAGACCAAATGGAGTCCTCCTATATGAAAATGTGCCGAAGGGGAAAGTAAAGGTTGTCTTTTCTTAATCCTCAAGGGAAATATGGACATCAAAGTATCCATAATACCCATAAAGAAAACAGCAATGAGACTTTCCTACTAGCCTCTCTAGAATTTTTTTAATGAATGGAAAAGGGAAATGGTCCTTCCCAATGTCTTGGTTTAGTCAACAATAGTCTATACAAAAACAGTAACTATTTTTCATACAAATTGGAACCAATTAATTATTTTCATTTTTAATTACCGTTAGACTAGTTTTTTAGGAACCACTTGTACTGGACTAACCCATTAGCTATTAAAGATGGGGTAAATAATTCTAGCAGCCAATAATTTTGTTACTTACTTTTTAACAACATCTAAGAGGGTTGGGTTCATTCAACGTTGTGACTACCTCAATGGTTTATCCTCATCAATTAAAAATATATTATGTGTAAAAATTTATGGTCTAATACCATGAATTTTAGAAAGTTTCCATCCCAAAGCTTTTTTATAATCCCTCAAAAGTTCAAGCAGTTACAATTCATGCTCAGGAGGGAGTAAACTAGAAATGATGGTAGACAACTTTTTTCCATTATCAAGATGTGAATATTTTAAATCTTGAGGCTATTCTTTTAGTTACAATTCATAAGAATTTGGATTTATGGGAGTGTGTGTGAAAGTGAGAGGTCACTAATCTCATCTAACTACTCAATGGTATCATCCTCAGATGAATAATGAGATTTTACAAGCTTAGAAGTATCATAGATAGTCATGTGATCTTCAGTGTTCAAGAAATAATCAATTAATAAACATTCATGACATTTTTCTAAACCAATACAACATTCTATGCATGATTGATTTCTTAGAATTTCAATCAATGATGAAAACTTAGAAAGGGGATCATGGGAATTAAAAGAAGTGTTTTTATGGGAAGGGAGTACATCTATAGAGTTAATAGAGAGAGATGAATGTTCTTATGAGGGGTACTTCATGGCATCAAGGATGCTAAAGTGGAAAATGTACCCACAAAACTCCATTGATAATGTAATATTATAGACATTAATTATGGATTTTTCTATTTTCAGAAGGGCCTACCTAATATAATCGGGGCATATCCATTAATCATATCATATTTCATTTTTAGTACATAAAAATAACTAGGAAAAATTAAATTTTGTACCCTCACAAGAACATCCACTAATGCAAGAGAGGGGTATGTTGTATTTTGATTTGCAAATGGAACAACAATTCCAATGGAATTTAGTTCCATGACCTACAATGAAGAGTAAATATAGTACGGCATAACCTTTATAGAAGCACCTAAATCAAGTATAACAATGGAAAAAGAATACCCCCTATAGTGCATAGAATTGAGAAAGTTCTAGGATCATTTCATTTGGTGGGAAGTGATGGATCTATAAATTCTAATACATTATTCCCCATGCTCAAATTCTCACAACCTCTATGTCGCCTTCGGTTTGTACACATATCCTTTAGAAACTTGGAATACCTTGGAATTTTCTTAATGACATCAATCAAAGGAATGTTAACCTACACTTTTTTAAAAGTTTCCAATATTTCTTTATTAAGTTCAATTTCTTTTTGTTTTATTAGTTGGGTGTAACTTTGGGGAAATGGAAGAGGAATGGTTGGGATAAGTGACTCATCAACAGAAACACCATTTCCTTTAGTAGGTCTTCTCTGAGGATAATGTTTTACATCATTTGGACCATTTTCAATGGTTCAGATGGAGGTTTCCTTAGGAGGGGATGACTATTTTGGAGGGATCATTTGTATTTTAATATGAGTTCCACTCCTAAGGGTGATTTCACTCACATTTTCCTTATCCCTAGGGTTAAATATTAGTTGAGAGGGTAGTTTAGCCAAACGATGACTTTGAATTACCCCCAGAGAGTTATCTTGTTGGCCTAATTGGGTTTTTAGGTCTTGTATAAAAGCTTGGGTGGTTTTTTGGAATCGGAGATTGTTAGTATCCATTTGTTTCATCATCTCTTCTAGGCTAGTCTCTTGTCTTAGAAGGGGTTGTTGGTAAGACCTTTTGGGTGGTTGAGGATTTTTGGGTGGTGGTGGTTGACTACTTTTCTCTAGTTGGTTCCATGGTTATTGAGGTTGGTTTGAATACCCCCTTACCTATAAGCTTGGTTTTCTTTCAACCAAGGGTTGGATGGATAGTAAGGTTCTTGTCTAATGGGTTGGTTATAGGGGAAACCTAGAAATATTGCCTCAAAAATCTCAAAATTTTCTCTTAGTTGGGGGAATTATTTAGAATAATGGGTGTCAGAAGAACATATACCACAATGGATGGGAGGAGGAGATTGTGATTTACCTTGGGAAGGATAAAGTTTTATAAGAGGGGCACTTACCTAAACAAGCATTGGGTCCACCTTCTTCTCAAATTTAGTACTTTTAACCTCATGAAAACCTTGAATGGGTACAATAGACCTTAAACCAAATTTTTGATTATTTTTCACCATGTTATCAATTAGGGTACTTGAAAAAATTTGGGTTTTATCAACTAGTGCACCACCTGCAGTAGCATCAATCATATTTCAATCAATAGGAATTAATCCTTCATAAAAATACTAAATTAAAAGTTGATAACTTATTTGGTGGTGTGGAAATCTTTAACACAACCTCTTAAATCTCTCCAAATATTTATGAAGTTGTTCCCCCTTGTGATTTTCTTATCCCAAAAATTTCATTCCTTATTTTTGCGATTCGAGAGGCTAGGAAATATTTTTCATGAAAAAGGTGTTTCATGTCTTCCCAACATCTAATTGGTGAATTAAAATTATGCAACCAATCTTTAAAAGTGTCTTATAATGAAAATGGGAATGCCCTAAGTTATACATGTTCTTCATACACATTAGAATATTTTAATTTAGAACACAAAATATGAAATTATATAAAGTTCTTATGTGGATATTCTCTAACAAGTACATTAAATCTTGGAAATAATTGAATTGGACTAGATTCTAGTTCAAAATTGGGCGCCTCGCCTTGTATTTGAATATATGTGCGTTGGATATCAACATCAGGCAAGGTTAGTTATATTAGTGTTTGATTTTTTTCGCAATTTTATACACATTAATTTCAATTTCTAATTTGGTTCTAGAATAATTGGGGTTTTGAAAAGTCTCAAGTGGTGGTGTGTCCTCTATCAAAGGGTTGTATTATGAATCTCAGTGTCATTGATGTAGGATTCTCTCTGGTTCGGGTTAAAAATGTGGTAAGTCTCCTAGATTAGAATGAATCATTGATAGAACCTATGCAAGAAATAAATCAATACAAAAAATATATGCAAAGGTAGATGATAAAACAAATAAATATTCACAAAAATTACAAAAACATCCTATAAAAAACACGCACCCAAAACCAAAGAGCTCCACAAAAACTACACCAAAATTTGACCAATTTTTCAAGACATGTCAAATTGATTATGATTTTAAGGTTTATTTATAGTATAGGAAAATTCATAGGTCTTCTCTCAAGGAGTTTTGTTAGGTTTAGATTATGCATTTTTAATAAAAAGTACTAAAAGGGGGGTGATTTTGAAAACAATTTTAAGGAAATAACTTAACTTAAAGAGTTTAATAGTTGAAAAACCAAGTGGATTTTGAAAAATATGAGATGAATGGGTCATTGTGATTTCAATACACACATTTCAAGTTCATTTTTCATATATATTCATTTAGTTTTGGTGTAATTATTTCTTTGAAATTAATTGGAATCTCGATTAAATCCTAAGCCTTTATTTTATTTCTTGAAGAACCAAACTTTGACATAAAAATCGTATTGAAAAGTTATAGAACTTATGAATAGAATAATAGAATAAAAATAATATTTAAATATAAATAATGTGGGTAATATATGGATTCTTCTGTTGTCCAATCGGAACAACACAATTCACGCACTCAAAACCTCACACCGATCAGTTAGAAATTAAGAGCATAACATTAACATGAATAGAACCAAGAATTAAAAAATTAAATGATGTAAGATACATGGAATGAAATGTTTTAACACCCAAATTACTCAAAACCAGTAGATAATATATTTTTTGGAACTCCCTTAACATGTGTGTAGCTCCCTCACAATGAACACCCGTCGTTTAGATCGACATTAGGAGGAGGAGGAAGCTTGGGTGGAACTCCTTCATTATTGACCCCCCTATGATGAACGAGGACTCAAAAACTTCTAGGATGAAGAGGATAATACTATAGTACTAAAAAATGGCAGTGATTTTCTTTTGGTTTTAACTCCTAAATGAGGTTCCCAAGGTATCATTTTACTTGCAATGTGGAAGGTGGTTTTGGGAACATAGATTGTGTTAAATCACTTGCCCCATTGTTTTCGACCTACATACCATCTTATCTCTCTTTAGAGAAAAATAAAAATTTGTATACCCTCCTATTTAATATCTCCACCAAACATTTGGCACCATTTGGACAAATACAGATTGAGATATTGATATAATACAGAACACCACTTTTGACTTTGTGCAGATTTGATTCCATGGACAGATCAGTCCAGATAGGCCAACATATGGCCAAATAAGGATTGAGTTTCTTCAAATGAAATTTATAAAATTTAATTTCAGATCAACCCAAAAAATATAATCCCAATTTAATGCACTATTTAGTAGAGGTGTGTAGTTGAGTCCACTGGTGTTCTTGGATTCTATGTAGTTTGGCCCAATTTTCTTGAACATTGTCATGAGCCCTCCAAATCACCTCCACCTTCAATGAAATTATCAAAACAAGTAACATTTATATTTTTAATGGTGAAAAAATGAATAATTTAATAAAATATGGAGTGAAATTAGTTATTTTTTTTTATAATTTTCAATAGAAAACTAGTTTAGCATAGTGGTGTAATGGTGAAAATGAAATAGTGAATCACGGTGCGATCATCATATGAATCCAGAAGAGAAAATATCATGACACATGGGTCCAAATCCCATTTAAATTAGTCCATTACCCTTGATTTTGACCATTTACACATCTCTAATCTATTCCCATGCTCCTTCCACTTAGCTACTATGTAATGTCTATGGTGACCAGTGAACCAATCTAAACTAGGTAAAACTCTTCCATGCCAACCTTTACAACTCCTTATTCAGTTTAATTTTCCATTTTCTCTTTAATTTACCCAAATACATTCCAAAAAAACAATCAAATACTATTTTTTGAACTATTGTATCAGTTCCAATATCCCTCCATTACCACTCATAAAACGCCATCCTTCACCTCTCTCCATGCATTTTTTATCTCTATTTCACCATAGTGTGAGAAAAATGTGTTATCTCCCCCTATCATACATATATAAACACATAAATATAAAATTATGAAGCTTAAATTTAATTATTTACTTTCTAGTACCATTTTTATTCTTCTATACATAATCATTCAGCCTCTCAACCACCCATACCCTAACCATCTAAAAATAAATACCAACATAACAAGTACAAAGTACATCAATCAAAAACCAAACCTAAAACCCAAAAACCGTAAAAAACAAATATCTCAAAATAATATATAATAAACCAAAAAACATACCATCTTTAAATCTAAACCCCCCCAAATCCAAACCCTTTCCCAGGAAACCAACACCACTTGTCAAATCACCCTTCTTTGAATGAACTAAGGCACTACCTCATAATCTATCATCTAAAACCACACCTAGTTCATCATATTATCTACCCAAAAAAACCTTACAAACTCAACCAAATATAATTTATCTTGACCTATATAGCCTTATTCTTGTGACCCACATCCACAAACATCGATTTCTTTGATTCAGTGGAAATACACATTGTACAGGGTTAGAGAAGCTAGAGAAAAATCACATCCATATAAAAAATATATTATATTTTGTTTTCATGAAGGATATCAGGAAGGAGGCCCCAATTCATGATGAATTAGATGTAATGGTATTGGATTATATCCTTCAAGTTATGAAGGTTACCCATCATAAATAACTCCATGAATTTATTATCAAATTTGAACTCAGTGTTAACTTATTTACCTTCTGAATGGGGTTCCAGGGATAGATGTTAGCTTTATAAGTGTTTGGAGTTGGTCTTGGACTTTAATATGATGAATTTTTAGAGTCTCTATATTGTTCATCATTAGAACATGATCCAAGAAGGACTCATGTGTAGGAAATGTGGAATTTATTAGTAGTTCACCCTAATACTAAGCATGATATAGTGAAATATAAGTATACAAAACTGGATGCATCACTTATACAAATCATCAACTGATCCCTTACCTATGAATGGTTAGCTGAGGGGGACTACTAGGTATCAATTTACCTAGTTGGATGCGATAATACTTTAGCGTATTTATAGACCCACCAAACTTAACCTTAATAATTTTCAATGTACTTTGATGGCCATATGAAGAAATAAAAGGCGACTCTCATGGGTAGAACATTTATCAATCACCTGGTTATGAATCTAAAGGTATTTCATACTAACTTTCCTATCACCTCTATTGGTAAGGTAGATTTTACCGATATCCCATTGTTATCAAATATGGGGCTACATTACAATGATGGGAACCGTTATAAGTGGAAAATAGTGTACATCATTAATTCCATTAAATTTGAGGGAGAGGAAATCTATTTTCAGTCCACTTCTAGAACCAAGGATCCTCCTTGTTGATCCATTATTGATTCATACTAACTAATTGCATCAAATAGTCTCAATGGGGATTGAATTAAATTTTTCAAGGAGGCCTTTTAGTTCATCTTCAATAAATTGAGAAATATTTATGATTTTTTGTAAATTGATTATAGTGAACTAGTATTTTATTGAGATCAGTCAGAGTGGTCCCTAAAAAACCTTCTAGCCTAGTGCCCCCACCATTTCCCTTTAAACCCGCAACCCCAACCACCCATAAGAGTACCCCCATAGTAACATTTGAATATATGTTTTATTGGACACCCCATTAGGCCATACCTCCATCAGACCCAACCATGCCCAATGATATTGTTATCCAAAAATAGATAGAGATTTATGCTTATTAAAAGAAAAACATGATTTTTCCAGAGGTACCCCCTCATATTCTATTAATTGGTCTGGATTCTTATTAGATGGATATTTTTTAAATAAGAGAACAACCCCAGCCAATGGATTCTAGAACCCAGAACAAAATTATAGATATTGTGGCTATTACTAAATGTATCTTGGAATAACATTTGAGATGATTAATACTACTACCTCTCCATTAGAGAAACTTATTTAGATTTTAGGGGAGGATACACAACCTTTGGGGAGTCCACATTGCACATTCTAGAGTCTTATAAAACCACATATTTCCATTTTGTGTCTCCCCCTTTGTCTTTCATGTCTATTTATCTTTTCTATGTACATATTGACTTTATTGGGAATCTTTGTGGCTATTCAACGTAATATAAATGGTAAATTTTATAAATATGTTATATTATTTGGTAATATGTTGCATAATTTTTATGAAAATAATAATGAAATCAGTGCATCATTCTATTTTTAGAAGAAATGGTCACATTCCTTATAATTTCTCAATGATCCCTTTAATTGGCCACAATATAAAATCTATGTTTTTTGGGAACTTTATTACATATTCGTATTTGCAATTAATTACCCTAAATTTTCTATATTTCACAACTTCATCTCTTCCACCTATCTCTTCATGGGTTTCACATTGGGGATAATGTGCCATTTAAGTGTGGGGAAGGTCATAATGGATCCATTTATATTAGTACCATGAGTTACCTAATAGGCATATTCAATTAGATGAAACATTTTTAATTTAGTTACCATTTGATCATAATAATCATAAATAATAGGGACATGAGAACTAATAATGAGAGTTACATACCCAAAATATTTTTTATGTTTTTTAAAAATGAGTATTAATTTGATTTATGTCATTGATTTGAATGTTCAAAAACTTGTATCTAAGAGATTTATTGTTAGTATTCATTCCATGATTGATTTTCCTTCATCATTTGTCTCTCATTCCCAAGAGGATTTTGGACCTAATTTTTCCCATTTGTTCTAAAAAATTTATTGGGAGATATCCCGAACATGTAAACATATAAGAACATTTATCAAATCTTATCAAATATATAAAATTATAATGTAACATTTAACATTATTAAGGAATTTTTATTATTTTAATCCCCTTAAACATGAGACCAATATTTACATTTTATCCTTCTTCTATCTTGTAGAATCCATGATTGACATTTCTAGGAAGAGAAACATTACAATACCATTATTTACATCAAAAACCACTCCGGAAAATTTTAAAGATATTAAATGGTTTTAGGTTGTAGGATAGGTATAACATGGTGTAAGGGGAGGTTCTATATTGAGGAGAATATGTGAGGTGTGTTTATGGGATATTTGGGAATGGTAAATGATTTTATTCATTGTATGTTAGTGTTTTCACATCCCATTATATTTTTAAAAAAAAGGGAAAATAAATAAAGGGTTGTTTCTTGGGTGAGTCAAAATTCACTCCTTAGATGAATATATGGACTTATTATAACTATTGAAATTTGTGTTGTGTGTAGATCAAATATGCATTGGGTGAAGTGTGTAATATTTTTCCCAAGTGGAACTTAAAAAAAGATGAATAAAAATTGAATGGAAAGGGGTATTTTTTCATTATTATTTACTTATAACATTTTTTATCTTTTATTTTAGTTAGGTATATGTTAGGTGATTCCATTTCTTGAAGATGATTTTATTGATCTATCATTTTTTATCATCAAATGTGTTAGAGGTAAACCTACTTTTTAAAAGTATTTTTCACATCAATTCCTACCCACCCTCATCCTTATAGTCATTTGAACCTCATGTGAATTTCTCATGGCTAGTTATAACCTTTTTTCTTTATGATGTAAATATTATATATGCTTTTAAAGCCTATGGAGATAATTTATTTACTTGAGGAGTGAGAATAAATCTATAAAATTATACCTTATGTAATGAGATAATAATTTAAAGTGAAGTAGGTTATTGATGACATGGGTTGTAATGAGATATCAACTAATGTGAGTGTAAAATAAGTGATTTATTATATTTACATTAGATATGAAGCATGATTTTACATTTTTTAATTTAAAGATTTTTAATCTTCTGGATTTTTCAGACATGACCATATGTTTAAGAGTATGATGATTCTAATGTTTCCATTATAAAAGTGTGAAATCTTGTTGATTTAATGTTGTGATTTTCTTAGGGATAAAAAAATATTTAAGTGTGTGGTAATTTGATGTGTCTTATTTTAATTTTCTTTTGGGCCATTATTTTGGTAATTTTAGTGAATTACATAAGGCATTTTATATGCATTTTATATTATTTTTGGTGACAAAAATGTACATGTGAAAAATAATTCAAGGAATTTTGATGTTTCTAAAGAGTTTAGTTATACTATGATGTAACTCATGATATAAACCATAATTATTTGAAGAAGGTTGTGTTAAATAGAAACCATGGTGAAATATTTGGGCTACACCATAGAAGTCATAATCAATAGACAAATATTTGAGAGGTGATAAAGACTTGATCAATAATCACAAGCCTACATTGTAGAGTATCCAAGAGTTTGAAACACCTAATAAAAAAATTTACCAGATAACCTAGGTTTCATGGGAGATCAGTTCTCTTACTATAATGAATCCATGCAATTTTGACCACGATGTAGGGGCCAAGTAGAGAGGATAAAGGATTATTGTTCTTCTCACCATCTTTTGTTTCAATGATCACAAACACTCTTTAAAGTTATTAAAAATTTGATTTAAGTTACTAATAGTTAATTTTGATGAAATCATGTTAGATCCTTCAAAAAACCTTAAAGAACCTTTTTTGAGAACATATTGGACCTTTTAAAGTCATTAAGTGAAGTTCTTATACCAATAAAAGGCTTTGATGGAAGTTGAGGAGCCACTTGTTGAAGTTTCATGAAAAAATAGTTAGATCCACACTACGATAGAAGAAGAAAAGGTGGAAAGGTTAAGTAGTAAACCAAAATTAAGCAAATTTATGTGACTATGCCCATTGTGCTTGGAATTTTGGGAGTCATAAAAAAAGGATTTTTCACTAAGGAAAGATGCATGCTATGTCAATGGGTGTCACTTCATTTAATAATGGTAAAAGATATCTATTTCCTATATTCAATAGATTACTTTACCTTGATTATTTATATAATATTTATGAAGGATTTGAATGATATAAATAGATACCTTTCGGAGGCTTGTACCACTATAATCGAACCTTTTCAACTATTCTCCAATTCCAACATTCTATGATCACCAATTTTCTCTCGAAACTCTCTATTTTCTAAAATGAATCCTTCTACTTTCTAGAGTGTGTTCCTACTGAAATTTCTTCCCATACTCATTATTTTTATCATTCTATCTTAGTTATTCTTTAAATTATTTTGGATAATAGAAACCTTACTAAAATGTTATTTCTTCCAATAAATCCTCTTTATTCTTCCTATTTTTTTTATTATCAGTGCTCTCTACCATTAAAGTGAGGGAATCCAGCTCTCTTACCAAAACCATTAACACTACTGGAAATTAAGCCTTTACCAATGGTTTCAAACCATTGGTAAAGGCTACCAAACCGTTGGTATATAGTATACCAACAGTTTGGAAAACCATTGGCAAGTAAGGCGTGGCAGTAGCCCATTACCAACATTTTTTGTATAACCATTGGTAAAGGCAGTGTAATTGGAGTATTTCCAACGGTTTTACAAACCGTTGGAAATATTGGCAGTGTAAATGTTTTTACCAATGGTTTCCAGAAACCGTTGGTATATATTGTATACTAAAAACTATACCAACTGTTCTAAACCGTTGGTATAGTTTTTAAATTTCTATTTCCAAAAATATTATACAAACGGTTTACAACCATTGGTAATGTGTTTTTTCAGAACTAATATACCAATGGTTTAAAACTGTTGGTAATGTGTTTTTCCAGAATTATTGCACAATAGCCCTCTAGTAGCCCCCTGCATAAAAAATATCAAAAAAACCACATACAGACTTAAAACAGCATAAAAAACACCTAAAATAGAACAAAAAAAACACATAAAACCATCAAACTCTTCCAACCATGTCATGTACTACAATTCACTATTTCAATATTCATATGACAACAATCATCCAGTAAAGTTAATAATAATTTCAATAACTCAAACATCATTTACACCCATTTCTATCTTCAAATGACAACCACTCTTCTAGTAGTAATTCACCTCACCCCTGCACAACCCCCCAACCAGAACATCCCCCCACGTCCCCATAAAATTCTAATAGGTATAATAGTCTGAGAAATACTTATTAGAGTTGAATAAGAGTTTGAAATTGGCTCAAATCCCAATTTTTTTTTCTGATCCTAGATTTGGGTATGTAATGATTTGTGATGCATTTTGCATTGAACATGTATTTTTTATAATATATGGTGAAAAGGTATTTTCTTAGGAGTCTCTTCACTTATGATCCCATGAGTAAAACTACCCAACTCATGAAAAAGAGTTTGTGACTATCATTGATGAGTGTAAATTTCAGTTGTTGTATTCACTTAAAATGATGTCCTTTTGAAACAAAAGAGAGACACTTTGAGTGGTGCCGACCACACCACACCTCAGATTGAGGTAGGGTTGACTCATACAAGTCAAAAATAACCTATAGATCGTTTTACTAAAGTATAAACACAATCCAAATTCATTTAGATGGTTTTCCATATACCAGTTGTTTTTACTTAAAAGCGCATCCATTTTAAACAAAAGAAAGACACTTTGAGTGGTACTAGCCACACCGTGCCTCCGATTGAGGCTAGGTTGACTCGTACACATCAAAAATGACCCATGTATTGTTTTACTAAAGTATCAACATAATCTAAATGCGTTTGATCCATTTTCTGTATGTCAGTTGTTGTTTTCATTTAAAATGTTGTCCATTTCAAAGAAATGTGAGACAATTTGAGTTGTGCCGGCCACACCGCACCTCGTATTGAGATGGGGTTGACTCATACACGTAAAAAATGACCCATGGATTATTTTACTAAAGTTTCAATAGAATCAGAATGCATTTGGTTGGTTTTCCGTATGTTAGTTGTTGTTTTCACATAAAATCATGTCCATTTTAAACAAAAGAGAGACATTTTGAGTGGTGGTGGCCACACTGCCCCTTGGATTGAGGCGGGGTTGACTCGTACACGTCACAAATGACCCATGGATCATTTTCCTAAAATATCAACACAATCTGAATGTGTTTGGTACGTTTTAAGTATTCCAATTGTTGTTTTCACTTAAAATCTTGTCCATTTAAAACAAAAGAGAAACACTTTGAGTGGTGTCGGCCACACTGGCCCTCATATTGAGGCGGGGTTGACTCATAAACGTCACATATGACCCATGGATAATTTTCCGAAAGTTTCAATAGAATCCGAATGCATTTGGTCAGTTTTCTGAATGTTAGTTGTTGTATTCACTTAAAATCACGTCCTTTTGAAACAAAAGAGAGACACTTTGAGTGGTGCCAACCACACAGCGCCTCAGATTGAGGCAGGGTTGACTCATACACGTCACAAATGACTCATGGATCATTTTCCTAAAGTATTAGCACAATCCGAATGCATTCATCCGTTTTTGACCACCCAACGCACGCTTTTCAAGCGCGCCAAACACCTAAAAAACACATATTCAGCCGTGCCGCACAAACCACACGTCAGAATGATGTTTCGTCTCCTCGTACACCTCAAGAATAATAATTAGGGTGTTTTGGGGTGATTTTTAGTCATTCCGATTTCGTTTGGCATGCATTTGACCGTTAAATGCATGTTTTGGCCATTTACGACACGCGGATTGCGTTTTCGGCCAGTGCGGTCACACAACACCTCCAATTGACGTTCCGTCTAGCCGAACATTTCAAAATTCACCCACCCTTTGTTGTCATCTGATTTCATGGCATTCCGAGGTCGTTTGGCTGGTTTCGACCACCCCACGCGGGCTTTTCAAGCGCGCCAAACACCTAAAAAACACATATTCAGTCGTGACGTGAAAAACGCATGTCCGAATGACGTAACGTCTCATTGTACACCTCATGAATAATAATTAGGGTATTTTCATGGGATTTCAAGTCATTCCGATGTCGTTCGGCATGCATTTGACCGTTAAACACATGTTTTGGCCATTTACGACACGCGGAGTGTGTTTTCAGCCAGCGCGGTCACAAGACAGCTCCGATTGACGTGCCGTCTGACCGACCATTTCAAAATTCACCCACCCTTTGTTTTTGTCTGATTTCATGGCATTCTGAGGCCGTTCGGCTGGTTTCGACCACCCCACGTGTGCTTTTCAAGCGCGCCAAACACCTAAAAAACACATTTTCAGCTGTTCCATGTAAACTGCGCGTCTAAATGATGTGCCATCTCCTCATACATCACAAAAATAATAATTAGGGTGTTTTCGTGTGATTTCAAGTCATTCCGATGTCGTTCGGTATGCATTTGACCGCTAAATGCATGTTTTGACCATTTACGACACGCTGAGTGCGTTTTTGGCCAGCGCGGTCACACGACACCACCGATTGACGTGCTGTTTGGATGACCATTTAAAAATTCACCCACCCTTTGTTTTTGTCTGATTTAATGGCATTCTGAGGTTGTTCGACTGTTTTCGACCACCCCACGCGCGCTTTTCAAGCGCCCCAAACACCTAAAAAACACATATTCAACCGTGCCGTGCAAATCGCGCATCCGAATGACATGTCATCTCCTCGTACACCTCAAGAATAATAATTAGGGTGTTTTCGTGTGATTTCAAGTCATTATGATGTCGTTCGGAATGCATTTGACCGTTAAACGCATGTTTTGGCCATTTACGACACGCGAAGTGTGTTTTCGGCCAGCGCGGTCACACGACACCTCCGATTGATGTGCCGTCTGGCTGAACATTTCACAATTCACCCACCATTTGTTGTCGTGCGATTTCATGACATTCCGAGGTCGTTGAGCCGGTTTTCACCACCCCACGTGTGCTTTTCAAGCGCGCCAAACACCTAAAAAACACATATTCAGCCGTTCCATGCAAACCGCGCGTCCGAATGACATTCCGTCTCCTCGTACACCTCAAAAATAACAATTAGGGTGTTTTTGTGTGATTTCAAGTCATTCCGATGTCGTTCGACATGCATTTGACCGTTAAACGCATGTTTTAGCCATTTACGTCACGCAGAGTGCGTTTTCGGACAGCGTGGTCACACGACACCTTCGATTGATGTGCCGTCTGGCCGAACATTTTACAATTCACCCACCCTTTGTTTTTGTCAGATTTTATGGAATTCTGAGGTTGTTTGGACGGTTTCGACCACCCCACATGCGCTTTTCAAGCGCACCAAACACCTAAAAACACATATTCAGCCGTGCCATGAAAACCGTGCATCTGAATGATGTGTCGTCTCCTTGTACACCTCAAAAATAATAATTAGGGTGTTTTCGTGTGATTTCAAGTCATTATGATGTTGTTCGGAATGCGTTTGACCGTTAAACGCATGTTTTGGCCATTTACGACACGCGGAGTGCATTTTCGGCCAGCGCGGTCACACGACACCTCCGATTGACCTGCAGTCTGGACGACCATTTCACAATTCACCCACCCTTTGTTGTCGTCCTATTTCATGATATTCCAAGGTTGTTTGGCCAGTTTCGACCACCCCACGCCTGCTTTTCAAGCGCACCAAACACCTAAAAACACATATTCAGTCATGCCGTGCAAACCGCGTGTCCAAATGATGTGCCGTCTCCTCGTACACCTCACGAATAATAATTAGGGTGTTTTTGTGTGATTTCAAGACATTCCGATGTCATTCAGAATGCATTTGACCGTTAAACGCATGTTTTGGCCATTCACGACACGTAGAGTGAATTTTCAACCAGCGCGGTCACACGACACCTCCGATTGACATTTTTTCTGGCCGAACATTTTATAATTCACCCACCCTTTTTTGTCGTCCTATTTCATGACATTCTGAGGTCGTTTGGCTGGTTTCGACCACCCCATGCGCGCTTTTCAAGCACGCCAAACACCTAAAAAACACATATTCAGCCGTTCTATGCATACCGCGCATCCAAATGACGTGTCGTCTCCTCGTACACCTCATGAATAATAATTAGGGTGTTTTCGTGTGATTTCAAGTCATTCTGAAGTCATTCGGCATGCATTTGACGGTTAAACGCATGTTTTGTCCATTTACGACATGCAGAGTACGTTTTCAGCCAGTGTGGTCACACGAAACCTCCGATTGACGTGTCACCTAGCCGACTATTTCACAATTCACCCACCCTTTGTTGTCGTCCGATTTAATGGCATTCTGAGGTCGTTCGTCCGGTTTGGACCACCCCACGCGCACTTTTCAAGCGCACCAAACACCATAAAACACATATTAAGTCATGCCATGCAAACCGCACGTCTGAATGCCATGTTGTCTCCTCATACACCTCACGAATAATAATTAGGGTGTTTTCATGTGATTTCATGTCATTCTGATGTCGTTAGGCATGCATTTGACCGTTAAACGCATCTTTTGGCCATTTAAGAGAGGCAGAGTGTGTTTTCGGCCATCACGGTCACACGACACCTCTGATTGACATGTCTTCTGGCCGACCATTTCCCAATTCACCCACCCTTTTTTGACGTCCGATTTCATGGAATTCCGAGGTCGTTCGGCTGGTTTCAACCACCCCACGTGCGCTTTTTAAGCTCGCCAAACACATAAAAAACATATATTCAGCCGTGCAGTGAAAAATGCGTGTCCGAATGATGTGCCGTCTCCTTGTACAAATCACGAATAATAATTATGGTGTTTTCGTGTGATTTCAAGTCATTACGATGTCGTTCGGCATGCATTTGACCGTTAAATGCATGTTTTGGCCATTTACGATAGACGGAGTGCGTTTTTGGCCAGTGCTATCACACAACACCTCCAATTGATGTTCCGTGTGGCTGACCATTTCACAATTTAACCACCCTTTGTTGAAGTCTGATTTTATGGCATTTCGAGGTCGTTTGGCCAGTTTCGACCACCCCACGCGCGCTTTTCAAGCGCGCCAAACACCTTAAAAACACATATTCAGTCATGCCGCGAAAACCGCGCATCTGAATGACGTGTCATCTCCTCATACACCTCAAGAATAATAATTAGGGTGTTCTTGTGTGATTTCAAGTCATTCCGATGTCGTTCAGAATGCATTTGACCGTTAAACGCATGTTTTGGCCATTTACGACACGTGGAGTGAGTTTTCGGCCAGCGTGGTCACACGACACCTCTGATTGATGTTCCGTCTAGCCGACCATTTCAAAATTCACCCACCCTTTTTTGTTGTCCGATTTCATGGCATTCTGAGGTCGTTCGGCCGGTTTCGACCACCCCACGTGCGCTTTTCAAGCGCGCCAAACACCTAAAAACACATATTGAGTCATGCCTCGCAAACCACGCATCTGAATGACATGATGTCTCCTCATAAACCTCACAGATAATAATTAGGATATTTTCATGTGATTTCAAGTCATTCTGATATCGTTCGGCATGCATTTGACCGCTAAACACATGTTTTGGCCATTTACAAAAGGCGAGGTGCGTTTTTGGCCAGCGTGGTCACACGACACCACTGATTGACGTGCCGTCTGGCCGACCATTTCACAATTCACCCAAACTTTGTTGTCGTCCAATTTCATGGCATTCCGAGGTTGTTCGGCCGGTTTCGACCACCTCACGCGCGCTTTTCAAACGTGCCAAACACCTAAAAAACGCATATTCAGCCATACTATGCAAACCACATGTCCAAATGACGTGCTGTCTCCTTGTACAACTCACAAATAATAATTAGGGTGTTTTCGTGTGATTTCAAGTCATTATGATGTCGTTTGGAATGCATTTGACCGCTAAACGCATGTTTTGACCATTTACGACACGTGGGGTGTGTTTTCGGCCAGTGCGGTCACACAACACCTCCGATTGACGTGCCGTCTAGCCAAACTTTTCACAATTCACCCACCCTTTATTGTCATATGATTTCATGGCATTCTGAGGTCGTTCGGCCGGTTTCGACCACCCCACGCCCGCTTTTCAAGCGCGCCAAACACCTAAAAAACACATATTCAGTCGTGCCGCGCAAACCGTGCATATGAATGATGTGCTGTCTCCTCGTACAACTCACGAATAATAAATAGGGTGTTTTCGTGTGATTTCAAGTCATTATGATGTTGTTCGGCATGTATTTGACCATTAAACGCATATTTTGGCCATTTACGACACGCGGAGTGGTTTTTCGGCCAGTGCGGTCATACGACACCTCCGATTGACGTTTCATCTAGCCGACCATTTTACAATTCACCCACCCTTTGTTGTCGTCTGATTTCATGGAATTCTGAGGCTGTTCAGCTGGTTTTGACCACCCCACGCGTGCTTTTCAAGCGCGCCAAACACCTTAAAAACACATATTCATCCATGCCGTGAAAACCGCGCATCCGAATGATGTGACGTCTCCTCGTACACCTCAAGAATAATAATTAGGGTGTTTTTGTGTGATTTTAAGTCATTCTGATATCGTTAAACATGCATTTGACCGTTAAACGCATGTTTTTGCCATTTATGACAAGAAGATTGCGTTTTTGGCCAACGCGGTCACACGACACCTCCGATTGACGTGCCGTCGGACCGAACATTTCACAATTCACCCAACCTTTGTTGTCGTCCGATTTAATGACATTCCAAGGTCGTTCGGCCAGTTTTGACCACCCCACGCGCGCTTTTCAAGCACGCCAAACACCTTAAAAACACATATTAAGCCGTGCCACGCAAACCGCGTGTCTGAATGATCTTCTTTCTCCTCGTACACCTCACAAATAATAATTAGAGTGTTTTCATGTGATTTCAAGTCATTATGATGTCGATCGTCATGCATTTGACCGTTAAACGCATGTTTTGGCCATTTACGACACGCCAAATGCGTTTTCGGCCAGCGCGTTCACATGACACCTCCGATTGATGTGCCGTCTATCCAACCATTTCATAATTCACCCACCCTTTGTTGTTGTCCAATTTCCTGGAATTCTGAGGTCGTTTGGCCGGTTTCGACCACCTCACGTGCACTTTTCAAGCGCGCCAAACACCTAAAAAACACATATTCAGTCGTGCCGCGCAAACCTCACGTTCGAATGACATGATGTCTCCTCGTATACCTCAAAAATAATAATTAGGGTGTTTTCATGTGATTTCAAGTCATTCCGATGTCGTTCGACATCCATTTGACCGCTAAACGCATGTTTTGGCCATTTACGATAGACGAAGTGTATTTTCGGACAGCGCGATCACACGACACAACCGATTGACGTGCTTTCTAGCCAACCATTTCACAATTCACCCACCCTTTTTTGTCATCTGATTTAATGGATTTATGAGGTCGTTCGTCCGATTTCGACAACCCCACGCGCGCTTTTCAAGCGCGCCAAACACCTAAAAACATATATTCAGCCGTGCTGCGCAAAACGTGCATCCGAATGATGTTCTGTCTCCTCGTACACCTCACGAATAATAATTAGGGTGTTTTCGTATGATTTCAAGTCATTCCGATGGCGTTCAGAATGCATTTGACCGTTAAACGCATGTTTTGGCCATCTACGACACGTGGAGTGCGTTTTTGCCCAGCGTGGTCCCACGACACCTCCTATTGACATGCCGTCTTTCCGAACATTTCAAAATTCACCCACCCTTTGTTGTCATGCGATTTCATGACATTCTGAGGTCGTTTGGCCTGTTTCAACCACCCCACGCGCGCTTTTCAAGCACGCCAAACGCCTAAAAAACACATATTCAGCCGTGCCGCGCAAACCGCGCGTTCCAATGACATGCCGTCTCCTCATACACCTCACTAATAATAATTAGGGTGTTTTCGTGTGATTTCAAGTCATTCTGATGTCGTTCGACATGCATTTGACCGTTAAACGCATGTTTTGGCCATTTATGACACGCGGAGTGCGTTTTCGGCCAGCGCGGTCACACGACACCTCCGATTGACGTGCCGTTTGGCCGATCATTTCAAAATTCACCCAAACTTTGTTTTCATCCGATTTCATGGCATTCTGAGGTCGTTCGGCCGGTTTCGACCACCCCACGCGCGCTTTTCAAGCACTCCGAACACCTAAAAAACACATATTTAACCGTGCCGCATAAACCGCGCATCTGAATGATGTGAAGTCTCCTTGTACACGTCACAAATAATAGTTAGGGTGTTTTCGTGTGATTTCAAGTCATTCTGATGTCGTTCACCGTTAAACGCATGTTTTGGCCATTTACCACATGCGAAGTGCGTTTTCGGCCAGCGCAGTCACACGACACCTCCGATTGACATGCCGTCTGGCCGAGCATTTTACAATTCACCCACCCTTTGTTATCATCCGATTTCATGATATTCCGAGGTCGTTCGGCCGGTTTCGACCACCCCATGCGCGCTTTTCAAACGCGCCAAACACCTAAAAAACACATATTCAGCCGTGCCGCACAAACCGCGCATCCGAATGACGTGCCGTCTCCTTGTACACCTCAAAAATAATAATAAGGTTGTTTTCTTGTGATTTCAAGTCATTACGATGTCATTCGGAATGCATTTGACCGTTAAACGCATGTTTTGGCCATTTACGTCACGTGAAGTGCATTTTTGGCCAGCGCGGTCACACGACACCTCCGATTGACGTGCCGTCTGGCCGACCATTTTACAATTCACCCACCCTGTGTTTTCGTCCGATTTCATGACATTATGAGGTCATTTGGCCAGTTTCGACCACCCCACGCGCTCTTTTCAAGCGCGCCAAACTCCTAAAAAACACATATTCGGTCGTGCCGCGCAAACCGCATGTCCGAATGACGTTCTGTATCCTCGTACACCTCATGAAAAATAATTAGGGTGTATTTGTGTGATTTAAAGTCATTCCGATGTCGTTCATCATGCATTTGACCGTTAAATGCATGTTTTGGCCATTTGCGACACGCGGAGTGCGTTTTCGGCCATCACGGTCACACGACACCTCTGATTGATGTGATGTCTTGCCGACCATTTCACAATTCACCCACCTTTTGTTGTTGTTTGATTTAATGGAAATCCGTGGTCGTTTGGCCGGTTTCGACCACCCCACGCGTGCTTTT
This sequence comes from Viscum album, assembly GCA_963277665.1. Taxonomy (NCBI): domain Eukaryota; kingdom Viridiplantae; phylum Streptophyta; class Magnoliopsida; order Santalales; family Viscaceae; genus Viscum; species Viscum album. Next base: position 1,402,135,364 of record OY728133.1, on the reverse strand, counting down.
CAAGCGCGCCAAACACTTAAAAAATACATATTCAGCCATGCCGCACAAACCATGCATTTGAATGACGTGTTGTCTCCTCATACACCTCACGAATAATAATTAGGGTTTTTTCGTGTGATTTCAAGTCATTATGATGTCGTTCGGCATGCATTTGACTGTTAAACACATGTTTTGGCCATTTACGAAAGGTGGAGCGTGTTTTCGGCCAGCACGGTCACACGACACCTCCGATTGACATTCCGTCTATCCAAAAATTTCACAATTCACCCACCCTTTGTTGACTTCCGATTTCATGGCATTCCGAGGTCGTTCATCCGGTTTCGACCACCCCACGTGCGCTTTTCAAGCGCCCCAAACACCTAAAAAACACATATTCAGCCGTGCCGTGCAAACCACACATCCGAATGACATTCCGTCTCCTCATACACCTCATGAATAATAATTAGGGTGATTTCATGTGATTTAAAGTCATCCCAATGTCGTTAGGTACGCATTTGACCGCTAAACACATGTTTTGGCCATTTACGACAGGCGAAGTGCGTTTTCAGCTAGCACAGTCACACGACACCTCCAATTGACGTTCCGTCTAGCCGACCATTTCACAATTCACCCACCCTTTGTTGACGTCCGATTTCATGGCATTTTGATGTCGTTCGGCCGGTTTTGACCACCCCACGTGCGCTTTTCAAGCATGCTAAACACCTTAAAAACACATATTCAGCCGTGCCGTGCAAATCGCACATCCGAATGACGTTTCGTCTCCTCTTACACCTCACGAATAATAATTAGGGTGTTTTAGTGTTATTTCAAGTCATTCCTATGTCGTTCAGAATGCATTTGACCATTAAACGCTTGTTTTGGTCATTTACGACACGCGGAGTGCGTTTTCAGCCAGCGCGGTCACACGACACCTCCGATTGATGTGCTGTCTAGCTGACCATTTCAAAATTCACCCACCCTTTGTTGTCGTCCGATTTCATGTCATTCAGAGGTCGTTCTTCTGGTTTCCACCACCCCACGCGCACTTTCCAAGCGCGCCAAACACCTGAAAAACACATATTGAGTCGTGCTGCGCAAACCGCGCGTCCGAATGACCCGAGATCTCCTCGTACTACTCACTAATAATAATTAGGGTGTTTTCATGTGATTTCAAGTCATTTAGATGTCGTTCGGCATGCATTTAACCTCTAAACGCATGTTTTGACCATTTTCGACAGGCGAAGTGCGTTTTCGGCCAGAACGGTCACACGACACCACCGATTGACGTACCGTCTGGCTGAACATTTCACAATTCACCCAATCTTTATTGTCTTCCAATTTCATGGAATTAGGAGGTCGTTCGACCGGTTTCGTCCACCCCATGCCTGCTTTTCAAGCACGCCAAACACCTAAAAAACACATATTCAGTCATGCTGTGCAAAACGCGTGTCCGAATGATGTGCCGTCTCCTCGTACAACTCACGAGTAATAAATAGGGTGTTTTTTTGTGATTTCAAGTCATTATGAGGTCGTTCGGCATGCATTTGATAGTTAAACTCATGGTTTGGCCATTTACGACATGCGGAGTGCGTTTTCGGTCAGCACGATCACACGACACCTCCGATTGACGTGTCGTCTGGCCGACCATTTCACAATTTAGCCACCCTTTGTTGTCGTCTGATTTTATGGCATTCCGAGGCCATTTGTCCGGTTTCGACCACCCCACGCGCGCTTTTCAAGCGTGCTAAAGACCTTAAAAAAATATATTCCGTCGTGCCGCGCAAACCGAGTGTCTGAATGACATGTCGTCTCCTCGTACACCTCACGAATAATAATTAGGGTGTTTTTGTGTGATTTCAAGTCATTCTGATGTCGTTCGGCATGCATTTGACCGTTAAACGCATGTTTTGGCCATTTATGACAAGCAGAGTGCGTTTTATGCCAGTACGGTCACACGAAACCTCTGATTGATGTGCCATACAGCTGACCATTTCACAATTCACCCACCATTTGTTGTCATCCGATTTCATGGCATTCTGAGGGCGTTCGGCTAGTTTCGACCACCCCACACACGCTTTTCAAGTGTGCAAAACACTTTAAAAACACATATTCAGCCATGCCGTGCAAACCGCGCATCCGAATGACGTGCCGTCTCCTCATACACCTCAATAATAATAATTAGGGTGTTTTCGTGTGATGTCAAGTCATTTAGATGTTGTTCGGCATTCATTTGACCGTTAAACGCATGTTTTGTCTATTTACGACACGCAGAGTGTGTTTTCGGCTAGCGTGTTCACACAACACCTCCGATTGACATGCCGTCCGACGGACCATTTCAGAATTCACCCACCCTTTTTTTTAGTTCGATTTCATGGTATTCCGAGGTCATACGGCCAGTTTCGATCACCCCATGCGCGCTTTTCAAGCGCGCCAAACACCTAAAAAACACATATTCAGTCGTGTCGCGCAAACCGCGCATCCGAATGGCATGATGTCTCCTCATACACCTCACGAATAATAATTATGGTGTTTTCGTGTGATTTAAAGTCATTCCTATGTCGTTCGGCATGAATTTGAAAGCTAAAGGCATGTTTTGGCCATTTACGAAAGGCGAAGTGCGTTTTCGGCCAGCGCGGTCACACGACACCACCGATTGACGTGCCATCTGGACTACCATTTCAAAATTCACCCAACCTTTGTTTTCGTCCAATTTCATGGAATTCTGAGGTAGTTTGTCCGGTTTCGACCACCCCACGCGCACTTTTCAAGCACGACAAACACCTAAAAAACACACATTCAGCCGTGCCGTGCAAACCGTGCATCCGAATGACATGACCTCTCTTCTTACACCTCAATAATAATAATTAGGGTGTTTTTGTGTGATTTCAAGTCATTATGATGTCGTTTGGAATGCATTTGACAGTTTAACGCATGTTTTGGCTATTTACGACACGCAGAGTGCATTTTCGGCTAGCGCGGTCACACAACACTTCCAATTGACGTTCCGTATGGCCGGACATTTAAAAATTCACCCAACCTTTGATTTAATCATATTTCATGGCATTACGAGGCCGTTCGGCCGGTTTCGACCACCCCAAGCGTGCTTTTCAAGCGCGCCAAACACCTAAAAAACACATATTCAGCCGTGCCGTGCAAACCGCGCGTCTGAATGATGTGCCGTCTCCTCTAACACCTCAAGAATAATAATTAGGGTATTTTCGTGTGATTTAAAGTCATTTCGATGTCGTTCAGAATGCATTTGATTGTTAAACACATGTATTGGCCATTTACGACACACAGAGTGTGTTTTCGGCCAGCGCAGTCACACAACACCTCCGAATGACGTTCCATCTAGCCAAAAATTTCACAATTCACCCACACTTTGTTTTTGTCTAATTTCATGGCATTCCGAGGTCGTTTAGTAGGTTTCGACCACCCCACGCGTGCTTTTCAAGCGCGCCAAACACCAAAAAAACACATATTCAGCCGTGCCGTGTAAACCACGCATCTGAATGATGTTTCGTCTCCTCGTATACCTCACGAATAATAATTAGGGTGTTTTCAGGTGATTTCAAGTCATTCCGATGTCATTCAGCATGCCTTTGACCGTTAAACGCATGTTTTGGCCATTTACGACACATGGGTGCATTTTCGGCCAGCGCGGTCACACGACACCTCCGATTGATGTGCCGTCTAGCTGAACATTTCACAATTCACCCATGGATTTTTGTGTTTAAGTATCAACACAATCTGAATGCATTTAGTCGTCTTACCGTATGCTAGTTATTGTTTTCACTTAAAATGTTGTCCATTTCAAATAAAAGTGAGACACTTTGAGTGGTGCCAACAACACCGCGCCTCAGATTGAGGCGGGGTTGACTCATACATGTCAAAAATGACCCATGGATAGTTTTTATAAAGTATCAACACAATCCAAATGTGTTTGGTCGGTTTTCCATATGCCAGTTGTTTTTATTAAAAAGAGTATCCATTTTAAACAAAAGAAAGACACTTTGAGTGGTACCGGACACACCGTGCCTCGGATTGAGGCGGGTGGGGGTGCTGTCCGGGGGGGTTGTCCGAGAAGGAGGGTGGGTAATGTATTTAAAACTCTATCTAGGTATCATACATTGAATTCTGACAGGATTGCGAACCGCTGCGGGGTGTCGTCCTGGATGAGGACCAAATCACAGAATTACTGTGGCGTGATCGTGGCATGACAGTGGCGTGACCGCGACATGTTGGCCCGATCCAGCGACATTCGCGGGGCAGCATCTTCCGGCCATGATTCCGAATAAATCCTATGTAGGTGTCCTTCATATTATAGAAACTGATCTTATGTTATAAAATCAGACTCTTGATTCATGATTGTGGTATGATAAACATATATATTTTATATTTGTTGTTTTTAAAAGTGGTACTAGTTGGTTGAAACTACTAATTGAGAGTCAAATTATCACACCCTAAATTATCACTGTGAGTTTTTGCAGACAGCGCACCTCCGTTGGAGGGGTTTTATTATAAAAACATGACTTTATTTATCAAATGAAACTATTATATTAAAGAAAACTTATTCAAGATATGCAATTCAATATAATTAAGCATAATTAAGAAAGAAGATAAATTCAATTTAAAGTATTCTTAAATTAAAGAGGCTTCCAAATTTGGTCGAAAATAAAAAGTTATACTGAATTCAAAAATATCTATACCAGAGTGAAAAAACAGGTTAAAAAATAAAGAGTTATATAGAATTAAAAAATGTAATGGATCAATCTGCCCCTAATCACCATCACTATCACCACTGTCATCATTGGCCTCATCCTTGCCGCCATCTCTGTCCTCGTCGTCTTCCTCATCATCGTCCCCATGCTCATCGTCGGCCCCATCATCACCCTCATACTCTTCAGCATCCTTGTCATCACCAGGAACGTCATCATCTCAAGCACCACTAGAACTGACGCCTGTTGCATTGGATAATTCACCCATCGATGAAATAAATATCTGACAAGCCAAGCTGGCCTTTGGTGGAAGTGATGAAGATAAAGCTTTTACTAGTTTCATAAATTCTTTGTCCCTCGTTTGAACTTGTACTTCCAACTCTGTGACCCTTTTATTAGACTATCTTGCATGCTCCTTGACATGTTCCAACTTGGTGGTACTAGAATGGATACCTGGAGAGGACCAATACCTCATTGGGACTATATTCTTACAAAGTCGGCAACGTACTCGACTAGAGTGCTCCTCTCCCAAAACCTGATATAAATGATCGTGTGGCCCTAAATTTCCAGGCTCCTGGGAATCAAGGGCCTCTAAAGAAGCCTATTAAAAATATTAATAGATTATTAAATTTCAAAATAGATATTAAACTTTTAAATAAACAAATTAAAACTTACAATCTTTTCTTGTGTCGGTTCATTAACCACATTTCCATCTTTTTTCCTTCTACTCGAGCAAAACAATTTTGCTCGAGGGATACATCCTTCAATATTCAATTTGTGCTTCTGTAATGACATTGAAACAATATAAAGTGAAAGTATAATCATATATTCAATATTCAATAAATCACATAATTTAAGTAGGAAATAATAAAAAGGGAAGGTCCTAAGGAAAAATTATAAAAAACTATATCGTACTAGCTGCCTCTCATGATCTAACATAGTCGTGCACCCTAAAGTATGGAGGTATTGTTTTGAATCAATGTTTTTTTTCAGAAGATTCCTAAATAATGTTTAATAATAAATTAGATAATATTAATGCAAAATATGAAAGATGTCATTTAAATACCTCAAATGAGATTTATACCTTAAATTTGGCAGTCTCCCAATGGGTAATCATTTGGCGATATTGCTCTATTGGGAAGTCATCCACGATAGGTAATGTATCTAACTCCGTGCCCACTCTATCACACTAGACAACATACAACTCATGCTTATAAGCTCTCCAAATCTCTCCTAGCTCCTTTAAACGCACCGGTCGTGCACCTTCGCCATCAGAGAAGTTATACCAAAGCTGACACCCAATAGATTAATTCATTTAAATACAAAAAAATACTACATTAAATCCAATAGATATTTTACCCATATTTGTGCCCATGCATTATCCTTGACTTCATGTGGCAGATGTCTCCAAGAGAGAGGGCTGACCGGAATGATGTCAGAGTATTTGTCTAGCATCGCCAAAAAACCCCGACATTCCTACCCATATTTATCAATCATATATCCATCATCATTGTATTCAACCATCAACTATGTCTGGCATTTCCATACTGCACGCAAGTGAGTATGCCCCCTCCCCCGCCTACTATCAATAGATGAATCTGTTATTAAAAAAAAATCAATACAAGTTATAATAAAAATAAATTTTGGTATAAAAATTTGTTAGAGTTATATAAATATACCTGTGGTAGTCGGATCAATGGGCGTCACTGGATGTGCAGAAGTCGAAGGAATATCTTGTACAGGTGGAGTGTCCCTCAGCGTATGCTCTTCAGCCACATACTGTATTGAATCAGGAGTCTAAGAAGGTGGAATATAATAGCCTGAAGATAATGAACCAAAAGTAAAAGATGATGACACATACGTCTAGACAACTTGTAGTGTAAACATCGGAGGCCTAAATTTCCCGTGTGTCCCTAAAGACACACTAGGATCAAAATGGGGCATAGAAGATACGTTTGTGGTAGGGAAATAATCCAATTTGGTACGACCAGTGGATCGTCTAACTCTCTCACCACGATCCCTCGTACCACCGGCCTCAGTACCGAGACCACCAGATGGTCGTCTAACTCTGACACCCCCCTACCACTAGCCTCTGTATTGGGAGAAATATCAGGCTCCTCGTCAGATATCTCTCATCTAGGGGGTGGATCCTGAAAAAACGTTTAACACAAAAGTAAACACATGATATTATAAGTTATTGAAATATATATTTGAAATAAAATACTCACAATCGGGATGAGTGGAGGAATTACCATCTATGTCATGCAACGATTATTTTCAGTCATCTTTTTCCGCCGCCTCTCTTCAATGGGTGTCATTTCCTGTAATGAAAACAAATATGGAAGTAATTATTCCAGGAATACATTACATTATTTAAGTAAGGAAAAACATTCAAGTGGTTATTAGATTTCTAATACATCCTTGGAAGACATTAATGAAGGAAGAAGTGAACTAATTAAAAAATCTAATGAGATGTACACAATCTAAAAATGGAATTAAGCTATGGGATATTAGTGGTAATTCTCAAACATGGATCCAAACTTATAAAGTATTCACTAAGTATAAATGTGTTTAATGAGGTTTTAGAATACAATAAAAATGGGATATGTCTTTGTACAGTTACAAATAAACCACTTAGAATTTTTTTTACCTATTTTATAAACATATATTTAAAAACCACTCATTTATATCATTAAAATATAAATAGGTTTCATTATTAAAAAAAATCGAATGTTGGCATCATAAAAACATAACCAAATAGTCACTCAATGAGTTGACACCACCTACAAAAAAATTAGGCACACTTTATGAATACAATGATATCTAAGAACTTAAGAATAACTCACCCGAAATTCATGACCAAAGGAACCCAATACATAATCACTATAAATCCATAAGAAAATAAAATACATTAAAAACCAACACTACAAACTCTATAGAACAAAAGAAGAGGAAGCCCCATGATCCTAGGAAAATTCTACCATTCTTAGGTGGAATCACCATATTAGTGGTCATATGTCGTATGTTTAGTTACAAATGATATATGAAACCAAAGTCAACCCTAGTCAGAGACATCTACCAATCATGTATTAGTCATTGATTCAATATCAAATAGTGTGAATTATAAAATTTTCCAAAATCCCTAAAATAGGAAAAAATGACGTGATAGTGCTAGATATTGAAATAAATGTAGAAATCTGAGGAATATGGATTCTATGTTTGTATTTGGGAAGAAGTTTAAAGAGTCTAACCTGGATGGGGGAGTTTCAGTCGATCGGATGGAAGAACTCGGGGTGGGTTAGGGTTTACCTCCATGCTGGGGCTTCTGGAAATTGGGGGAATCGATTTCTGCTGTGCTGCGGGGGGTTACGAGAAATCTGGATATTTGAGGAGATCTTTCCCAAAAGTTCGTAAAAACTGTTGGGAAACCATGACTTTTCCCAATGGTTTGTAAAAAACATTGGGAAAAAATGGCCTTTACCAACAGTTTGTAGCAAACCGTTGGTAAAGGTCCACAAAACCAAGATTTACCAACGGTTTTTACAAACCGTTGGTAAAAAACACTTATACCAATGGTTCTCTAGAACTATTGGTATAAAAGTGTTGGGAAAAGTCAACTTTACAGTAGTGTAAAATATAAGGAAATATTATCTTTTATATTTCTATATATACCTACTAAAAATTGAGTGTTTATTTTGATTCCATTTTCTTTGTACAATCTAAAAAGAAAGTATGTTTTGGTATCTTGGATACTATTAAATCCATGGTATCCACACATTAAATCCTCCAGTAATTGAGGTGTTAGATGTAGTGGATATTTGTGATCTATAACATAACATTATTACCAAATTGTATTCCTTATTTACATTCCTTTTTATTTATTTATTTATCACTTACATTCGTTAAATTAATCATTTATTGATTCCATCATTACACTTAACCATTTTAACAATGAATCACGTTTTCTTTTATCTTTTTTTATATTATTTTTATAATTATTTCATTGCCTTTTAAAATTTTATTTTAAATTTATCAATTATTATTTTAAAACTTAAAAATGTTTTATTTTTTTAATCTTTCAAAGGAATTTTAAATCTTTTATATTCTTATTTTCTTTTGATTTATAAGGGAAAATCACCCCCATTTTCATTTTACTCTAATTTGGTCTACATTTTGTATCATAGGGAATATTAAATTTCATTGTTTATTTGTTTAAAAATTATTTCAAATATTATTCTATTTTCAAAATATTTAAATATTTTTTATGAAATTTTTTTAAATGGATTTTCAAACACCCATTGTGATCCCAAAGGTCACTCTATGGGTCATGATGAATTTTTTATGAAAAAAATTATGTTTATTGGAAAATAATATGTTTAATTTTATTATATATATTAGTTATCCTATAATAAATATTTTATTCATGGATATACTCCTAATACTTAATATTAATAAAAATAGACTATCGATGATATATCTTCTTTTAAATTAGATGGTAAAGAAATTAATGTATTTTATTTTGGGTTGAAATAAAGTAAATTTAATCAAATTTATACATGAAAAATGGAAATTGAAATTCATAAACACTTATAAGTAACTCATCATGCAACAAAAAATGTCAAATATACAATATTATATATATTTATACAATATTTTTAATGTTTCTTTATGCACCCTAACAAATATATTAATTTTTTACACGGTTCACTAGAATTTATAGTGGGGAAAAAGTTCTTGGTGATTCTATTTCTATAGAAAATTTAGTTAAGAAAATTATTTGGGTTTTACCAAGAAATTTTGAACCCAAATTCACTACGATTCAAGAAGAAAAAGACATATAAAACATGGCAGTTGAGGAGCTTATCAGTTCCCTCATGACTTATGAGATAACAATTAAAATATAAACTGAAAATGAATCTTAAGAGGTAATAGAAACTAAAAATTAAGTTTATTTCAAAGTAATTAACAATGAATCATTCTAAATTGAAGGTGATATTTCGAATATTTAAAAAAGGGTGAAAAAGTACATGAATAGGAAAATATCAACTCAATTATTCAAAAAGGAAAATCAATAAATGTATATTACTTACTTCAGTTGGTAAAAGAAGGTCCACATAAACCTAGATTATACCTTGAAAAAAATAAAGAATAAAGATATTAAATCCTTAAATTTTTTAACATGGAGTGCTAGTGAGGACTCAATTTAAACATAATAATAAAGTAATGAAATTACTAAGTGCCTCATGCCCAATGTTTAGGTATGTAACAAAGTAAAGCCTACATGTTTAAGTTATTAATATTCAACTTAGTCAAACTATTATTTAATATATTAATATCTTATTTATTCTAGAAATAAAATTAAATATTGTTTTTGTGAATTCATTTGATAATTTAAAGATCATAAAAATAATTAAAATCAATTTATTTTTGAAAAATATCATATTTTAAAAGTAAAAGATGGTTTGATTTTTAAACTAAAAGAACAAAAAAATGTTGATAAATTGGAATTCCAAATTAAGGATCATAAAAATTCTATTGTTGTTTTAATCAAGAAAAATAAACCTTAAATAAAATTTGGGGATCTCAATATATTATTAAATCTAATTCCAGGATTGATTTTTCAAAATAACCTAGTTTTAAAAAATATTATAAAATGACTACCTTTTCAAAAGAAACTTTCCAAAATGAATTTTCTAATTATTTTAAGAAATTTTTTCATCTTTTCAATAAATGAAATTATAAAATTATAGACAATATATACTAAATCTAATTCATCTCCCATATCATATTTATGAGAGAAAAAGTTTTTCCAAAAAATTTTGGATTCCAAAGTCTTTATTGGATATCATATGTGGACCCAAGATATGGGTAACAATAGAATTAGTATCTTGATATTTTATCAGAAAAAGTATCATATGAAAAACATGAGAATATACTTGGTTTATTTATAGTGGGTGCTTAAGGCACATGTGTGGTGATCCTTCCAAATTCAATCATCTCAAAATTTTGACAAAGGATGTGCTACATTTAGAGATGACTGTAAAGGTAAAATTATAGGTATAAGTATTATTGAATTACCCAATTATACTTTAAATAATTATGTTTTATAGTTTATAGATTTAAGCATATTTTACTATGTATTACTCAACTATGTGATAATATTTTTAAAATTATTTTTTAAAATTATTTTTTAAAGTCTTTAATTTAAAAGGAAAACTTTTATTTACCACAACCTATTTTAAAAATGTTTATATTATTCATTTAAAATACTTTTTAAGTAAATTTTTTACATGTTTAAGTGTAAAAGATAGTGAATCTTGGATTTAGAATCAATGACTAGGCCATTGTAATATTTACACTCTTTTCAAGAGTAACCATAATAAAATAGTATGAGATTTATCGAAACTATATTTCAAAGATAACATAGTTTGTGAACATTTATAACTTAGAAAACATAATAAATTTTATTTCAATTATAAAAAGTTTTTTTCCTATTATAAATCCTTATAACAAGTCCACATTGACCTTTATGTAACTAATCATGTTTATAGTATTATATTTAAAAGTTATACCTTCATAATTGTTGATGATTTTACTAGATTTACATGGGTTTACTTCTTTTCTCATAAAAGTGAGGATTGTAAAGTATTTATCAACTTTTTATGGAGATTCAAAAATGAAAAGGGATAAAAATTATTTTCCTTTATAAGTGGAAATGTTAGATAATTTTATAATAAACATTTGATGAGTTTTGTGCTTCTCAAGGTTATTATCACTCCTTTTTGACACTTAGAACACCTAAAAAATGGAGTCATTGAATGATTAAATGGAACCCTCTAAGAAATGTTTTCAGAATCCATTGCATGAGTTTAAACTATATATTTTTTAGGCCATGAAAGTCCAAACCAATTGATTTATCCTTAACCATGTTATCATAATATATGTCTTAGTAAAAAACCCTATGAACTTTGTATAGGAAAAAATATTAAAGTTATATTTTTTAAAAATTTTAGTTTAAAATTATTTATCATTAATACCAAGGATAATGTAGGAAAATTTTGACCTTAAATCTAATTAAGGAATCTATATTGGATACTAAAAATCTAATAAATACTATTCAAACTTAAATTATAGGATAAATAATTTATAAGGGTCAAATCACATCGAATTTGATGAGAATATTCCTAAATCACATACTCAATGTGATTATGATGTTCACTAACTTATTCTAAACTTAGATAAACCTCAATATTCTATAGTAATAGAATATGTTACAAAATCCCATTCTACTCTTTTACTCAAGGCATGGGCTGATTCAAAAAACCATCCCTTTGAGAAAGTTATTGGTGAATTAGAGTATAGAAATTATAATAAAAGGTTATTATTAAATTAGTTTGAACATGAATAATTTATCTCTCACCTTGAAACTAAATCCCTTAATGATAATATTAATGATGAAAATTTGATTCTTTCCATTCAAGAGGTGTTAAAAAAATTTCAAAGTATTAAAATTTTAACTCTAATAGAATATCCTGATAATCATCCTATTATTGGAACCAATTCGTATTTTTATAAAAAACATGATAGTTAAGGAATTATCATTCATAATAACTGTTAAATTTTTGTAAAATGATATAATAAAGAAGAAGTTATTGGTTATGGTGAAACATTTACATCTATTTCTCAAATAAAATCCTTTAGAATATTTTTGGCATTAACCACTCATTTTAATATTATATTTTTTTAAAAATTGAGGTCAAAATATATTTTCTAAGTGGTTTTACTTCTAAAAATGTTTTTATGGATCAAAAAACTGTTTCGAAAATCCAAAATTTCCAATTAATTTTTTCATGCTAACAAAATATCTTTATAGTTTTAAATAATACCCTTGAACAGGGTATGAGAGGTTAACTAAATTTATTTTATAAAATAATTTCAAAATGATAAAATATTATTCCACTATTTTTCTCAAACAAAAAATAAAATGATTTATTAATTACTGAAATATATGTTAAAGATGTTATTTTCAACTCAACATTAGAAACACTTTGTAATGATTTTTTTATTTAATGAATTAAGAGTTTAAAATGAGATTTATAGAAAAACTCAAATTATTAATTGGTTATAAAATTTTCACAAATTATGAGGAACGTTTATAAACTAAAATAATGCACTATTTAACTTATAAATAAGTTTTTCATTGATCATTCTAAGAGAATTAGAACAACCATGAGTACAACTTGTAATATAACATTGGATTAAGCCATAAAATTTGTCAAAAAAAATCTTTATAAAAGTATGATTGAAATTATACTTTACCTTAAAAATCCTAGTTGTAAATCATGTTTATTTTATTCCTCTATGATCATTTTTTAATAAAATAGAAAGTAATATATTTTAAAATCTAACCAAATATTTTATTTTGACATTTGAATGGAATCAAATACCTTGGTTTATTTTATTCAAAGGAAACTTATTTTGAGATTACATGTTTTTACAATGCCAATATAAGAGGATTACAACTAGATTGTATAAGTACTATTAGAACTTTTCATTTACTAGTAAAATACATTTTCTTATGGAGTAGTAAGAAGAAAAACTCAATTGAGCTCTCTATAGCCGAATTATAAAACATAGATATTGGGAGTTACTATGCCTAAGTTATATGAATTAAATATACTCTCTTGGACATTAGTATAACATATTCTCACGTCCCTATCAAGTGTGAAAACACTAATGCTATTAGTATCTAGAAAAAATCCTATCCATCACTCTCACACTAAGAACATTGATCCGAGACACCATTTTCTTTATGACCACTTTCAAAAAGTAGATATATTTCTTGAATATTTTTACACCAAACTTCAATTGATTGATGTCTTCACTAAAAACCTTCTTATTGATAACTTTGAAATTATTAAATGTGATTTGGGAATGATTATCTTGTGATAATTATCACTTAACCTTTTAAAGTGTGATTTGTTTTTCCAATTTTTATTTCATTTTTAAATTCTCTTTTTTAAAATTAAATGTTTTCTTTCTCTTAAAAAATGTTTTAAATTTTCATAATTTTGGTAATGTAAAGTGAGGGTGATACTATAAGTAATAAAATCCTATTTGGATAAAAATAGGTGGATTTGGTTTTATTGTAGATTCTCTCAGGAATTTTATCTTGAAAACAATTGATTTTTAACTCTATCTTCATAATGGGCATGAGTATTGGGAATTTAATACTCTCTTAGTTTAACTCTCTCAGGGAATTTTCTATGGTTTATTAACACAATATTTATTAAAATTATTTATGGAATGATCTCTAAAATATTTTTTAATAATTTATTTATTTATTTAGTTTTTTTAATAGATATCATACCTTTATAGCATCTTATTAATTACTTAAAGGGAATATAATATTGTTAATAAAAAATGATCCTAGAAGAGAAAATATTTTTAAAAATTAATTTATAAAAAATTTAATCAAATCTTATTTTATTTTTTTTCAAAAATTTATTCTTCTCTTGATATTATTCATTTTTTTAAAAGTTGAATTTTTCTCTTGATATATATTTTTTAATGAAAAATAGGTTTTTTTTTTCATTTTGAGATTTATTGAAAATACATCTTTATAAAGTTTTGTTTTTTGGAAAATTTTCAAAACTTTGTTTTATTCTCTCTTGAAATATCATTAATGATGATAATGGTAGTTTAAAATTTTATTTATCATTTATTTTCTCTAATAGCATCTATGAATCCTTTTTGATAATCTCAATGGGGGATAAGTTTTATGTTAATTGGGAGAAATTAGTTTTTTTAAGGGTTGGAAATATCAGACAATTATTATTATTATTTTATATTTTTGGGATACATAAGTTTTGGGGGAGAAATATTTTTGATATAATTATGGGAGAGAACTCTTATTATTACAACCTTTATTGTTTTACTTTCTTAAATAAATATTAAATCTTATCTTTTTATATTCTTATTTTATTAAAAAAAATGAAATTATATCTTTTCTATATTATTGTTTTTTTCACATATTATTTAAGTGTTTACGATCATAAAAATGGGGGATATTGTTGTTTTTCTCACCATATTTTGTTTTGATGATCCCAAACACCTTTTAAAGTGTTTAATTATTTTGTTTAATTGATTAAAAATTAGTATTTATGAAATAATGATAGATTCCTGAAATAAAATTTAATAACCTTATTAAGATCATATTGGACTTATTGAAGTCATGAAGTGAATTTATTGGACCAATAGAAGGATTTTATGGAAGTGGAAGAGGAAATTGTTGATGTTTCATGAAAAAAACTAAAATCTATCCCATGGTGGAAGAAACTTTGGTCCATAATTTGAGGATAGAGACAAAATTAAAAATTGTATATGACTAAAACCATGGTTCTTGGCATTTGGGTTATCAAAACAGCCAATGATTTTTCACCATTTTATAGTTCAAGATATGTCAATGGGTGACTCTACATTTAATCTTGTTCTAATATATCTATTTTCAGTATTTAATGGATTTATATCCCTTGGTTATTTCTATAATATTTCAAGATGATTTAAAAGATATAAATAGAGACCTACTGGAGGCTTGAATCACTACAATAAAATCTTATCAATAATTTAAAATGATAATGTATTATGATCACCAATTTTATCTAAAAGATATATAATTTCTAAAGAAATTCCTTCTATTTTATAAAGTGTGTGAATATTTTAATTTCTTCTCACATTTATTCTTTTTTTGCATTCTCTCTTAGTTGTTCTTAATATAATTTTGATAGAATTGATAATTTTCTAAAATGCGATTCCTTCGAATGAATTCTTTATCTTATTATTATTTCTTCTTATCAGTGCTTACTACATTTAAAGTTAGGGACTCAAGATTTCTTTCCATAATCGTTAAAAGGAAAGTTACTATTATAATTGATGTTTTTAGATATATAAATTAAAAATATAATACTAATTATAATTTTTGTTTCATTATACAACCTAAAAATAATGTTAGTTTTTTATCTTTAATATAATAAAATACATATTACTATTACATTAAATCCCTAGACAATTGAGGTGGTAGATATAGGGTCTCTTCTTGAGCTATTTCCAAATTTTATTACAAAATTACGTGTCTTATCTACTTTACAAATTTTTATTTATTTATTGCCTTAATTCAGTCAATTAATCAATTTTTTAATCCATAAATACTATAAATTATTTTAATCACGAATCACTTATTATTATATGCTTTATATTATATAATATTTATGATTTATTCATTCAGTTTTTTACTTAGATCAATTTTCCATTTTTAATCTTAATTTTTTTTATTTTTCTTAAATATTTCAAAATAAGTTTTTAATCATTGATATTTTTATTTGTTTTACTTGGATATTAAGGTAAATTATCCCCCTTCTTTCCATTTTACTCTACTCCTACCTATAAGGATTGAAAAGGGAGAAAATATCTTTAGATATTGCATAAAATAAGGGGAAGAAAACGAGGAAGTATAGAAGTTAAATATGAAGAGGGAAAAAGAATAAATTTACTTTTTAAGTGAATATGGGTACCTCACAGGGCTAGGATGCACAATTTAATAAATTTTTCTCCAATAATGTTCCATGAACTAGAAAAAACCCAGAAACCCTATATGGCTTAGCCGCATGGTTTTCCAAAACATGTGCTTACATTGAGAAAAATTCCACTAAAAAATTATGCATTGAAAAGGGTAAATCCACATGTTTTCCTCTAACAATTAACATTTGATTTACCGAAACTCTAATCTATAAATTATGCAAATGTTTTACACTATTTCACATGGTTTGAACCTAACCTTCTAGTAACTATATAGAAAAATTCTATACTAAACAAAATGAACTAAAAATACCTTATGAATGTCAACAAGCACGGATTCCCATTAATAGTTCACACTAAACCATGAAACATGGGAAAAATTATAGAATTCCAAAAGTTTAAATCCAGAAATACAAAAAATTTAATTGGCCCAAAATAATATAAAATATTAACTAATAAGGACATGTGAGTGTCACAGTTCACCTAGGGCCAATCGATTCCCTTTATTTGTTCCATTATCAAAGTTTAATATCATTTTACATTAGATCCTATTGTGTTTCCCATGATGCCTACTTATTACTATTTATTAAATTATAATATTTCCACCCATACTATGATTGTGTATCCTAACTCTCGATTAGTTAGTATCATTATCTACTTTGATGTGTTACTTTATTCTTCATGATGTTGGGGTGATCATTTTGTATGTTTTATTTCTTATGGATTGGGTTATTATTTAAATTGGTTTAAAAAGGTTGTTTCATAGATACCCAATATTAACATGCCTATATTATAAATATTTCACATGGTATAAAAATTACATTTCATAAATAACAATAATAATATCCCAAGGAATTATTGTTTTAGTTTTATTGTATATTAGCTACAAAATCGACTTATTTTAAAATGATTGTAATCATTTATTCTAAAGTGAACCATACATGAGCGTCATCTATACATCCCATTAGTCAGGGTCATTCTCACGACCTAGGGAATTAAAACATAATAAAGGGATTATCTAAAACTCTCATTAAGTGATTAATAATCATTTCATAAAGGATGAGTTCATAATCATAAAAAACACGAGCATAAGAAAAATATCACATCATTAAGAGTGATAATCATAAAACATAAGTGAAATTAAAAGTATATATAATAATAAATTAAATCCATATAATATTAACATGTAATTATACTAGTTATAACAAGTCTTAAAATTATGTAATATAAACCCTGAATCATGAAAGTATAAGATCGTAATGAATAAAATCCTTTCACTAAGGCATAAACAATACCATATGGAACCATTACTTGTAGGAGTCACACTATTAGTTCCCATGCTCACAAGAAACTAAAATTTATTCATCAACACATTTATCAGGATATATAAAATCTTAACCAATAAATTTTAAGGTGATATATTATCCCCTATGATTCATCTACACATACATGTTCCACTTAAAAATCATTCACTATTCACATAATAAATAACCCAAGGAAATAAAATAGGTTTCATAACACTTCTAAATGAAAATAATTCTATTTACATAAAGAATCCATGGAAATAAAATGGGTTTCATAAAACATTAAAATGAAAATCATTCAATTTTCATAAAATGGGTTTCATAAAACATCCAAATGGTATAAATTAATACCATGAATTAAATCATTTGATACAAAAAATAAGATCACCCAAAATATTCACCTAATAAAATAATATATAAGTTCAAACATTAAAAATAATTCCATTGTAGGTAGATAATTTTGATAATAATTAAAAATAAATCAAGAAAAGTGATTTTTTTGAAATCATTTTGAATTCATCATTATCAAACTCATAACTATGAGCCTCTTTTCAAAAAGTATCTTTTGTTTTCTTTAAAAAGTTAAAAATATAACCAGTTATGAAAATGGATTTAGTTAAAATATATTTTTATATGAAAGTAAATAGAGAAAATTAATAAAAATAAAAATTATTGAAAAAATGAAGTATAATAAGAAATCAAATAAATCAAAGAAGTGATTTTGAGTTTCCAAGTCTCTTACTTTCACCCTTAATTTCCATAGAAGTTATTTAACCTCCTGTATCATAACTATAAACATATTAATTAATTATTTTATAAAAATATTAATATAAATTTCTATTTATAGTCTTCATTAATAATAATTCTCTTTATATATATGTTTTTTATAATCACTTTTAAATATTAGGTGTTAACAATCTTGACCATTTTGAACAATGTTTGTAAAATATGTTTCGATATTCTTTATTATCCAAAATATCATAATTTAAAATAATTAAAGGTAATATAATTGATGCTTAATTAATACCTATAATGTTACAATTATATCACATGGGTGTTTTAGTCATGTTTCATGATGATGAAATCAATATTGAACTAGTTTTGGTTTATTCATCGATATCGATGGATTACCTTACAACATTCATTAAATTTTATTTTATCCATAATGAAACATATTAATTATATATATCATATATATATTAATCAAATATAAACTAAAACCATCCATTAAGTTAGTATTGAAATACTAAAAGCATCATTCCATAGAGGTGGTAGTCTGTGCGTACACATGGATGATGATTTCATTTTTCAAAGAGAGGAAGAAATAAGAAACATGGTTTATATAAGAACCCAGATCTTCTTTCCAGGTATGAATCATGATTTCTGGTGTTTTTGATAAAAAGAAGAGAATCTTGAAAATTAAGGAGTACATGCCGTGTACCTGGTTGGTGTGGGTGACTGTGTATTGGCTGTGTAACGGATGAGTACATGGCCGTGTGGGGTGACCTAGAGACTGCCTAAAGTGGGGCCCAATAAAGGAATGTACACGACACATTAAATGAACACGCAATGTACTTTTATTTTTTATTTGTTAAATCGGACCAGGGTCGCGTCTAATTGGCCGAAATGCCTTCTTCTCGACTCATCTTGTGTATGAGCGACTGTAGGGCACAATTTTTTCTCCGAGCCCCCGATCGACTGTCTGTTTTCCGAATCAATCGATGTCAGTTGCGTTGGAATTAATATAGTTAGTTCATCCTTCTTCAAGAGCCTCATTCCTTGATTTCTCCTATTTTGTGAGATATACTTGGTTGAACGTTTTGGATGTTTGTGTAGATCTATGATGTTCAAGGATGATTCAAGGGCCGAAGATAGAGTATATTGATCACACAACACCGAGGTAGTCGGTTTGTTCTTTTATGTAGTTAGTCTTTGAGTTATATGTGCAAAATTGCCAAATACCCTAGTTTGGGGTATTGCGTGTTTAGGGATTTTAACCCTGTTGATGCCTGCTATGATTGTTCGTTTGAGTTAGGACTCTTGTTTGTAAATAGGGTTATTTTACCATGTTATGGAGGTTTTTCCCCATGTTTGATTTAATATTGGCTATTTGGTCTAGTTTTTCATATTAGGATGCTTTATTTCTATTCCTTGTGTTGTTAGGAGGGAGTGATCTATTTGATGCTGGGATATGCTTTATAGCTATTTATCCAAGTAGTACTTTTAGGTTTACTTGGGCTGCTGAACATCGTTTGTGCACAATTTCTTTACACAGGGCTATGAGAACCTGGTGTAGTGAGACCATAGGGGGAATTGACATTGAGGGCTTACACAGAGTGTCTATTATTCTTTATCATGTCGCGATACCATAGGGGGGATTGACATTGAGTTCTCCCTCAGAGTGTCAATAATTACCGTTGTGAGACCATAGGGGGGATTGACATTGAGTACTCCCTCAGAGTGTTTATAGTTACCATTAAAAGACCACAGCGGGAATTGACATCGAGTGCTTCCTAAGAGTGTCTTTAGTTTATCATTAAAAGATTATAGGGGGAATTAACTAAGAGTGCTTCCTCAGAGAGTCTTTGTTTTCATGAGACCAGGGGGGTTAGACCATGTGATCTTACCTAGGAGGTTGTTTTATCCTTGTATATGTTGAACCAGAGGGGTTAGGTTGTGAGAACTTACCCAGAGGGTAACTTGAGATTGGTTGGTTGAACCAAAGGGGATAAGGTGTGAGAAATTCCTAGAGGGTTTCTTGTTTTAGTTTGTTTGATTAATTGATGAATGTAAATGAATGTAATTTAAACTGTAGGACTATTTAATTTTGAGTAATTCTTTGTTTATTGATTAATTTTTTATCATTACCTACCATATATATTCAATAACAATTAGGTACAAATATTTGGGTGGTTTCCTACTGGGATTCATCTCAATACCTTTTTGGTTCATGATTTTGTGCCCAAATAGATCATATTGCTGCAGGTATAGATAAGGGAAAGTGCCCTTCTAAATCAGGTACTTGATTGCTGTAGAGATGGAGAGAATGGGACCAATCTGAGGATTTAGATGATGCTGAAGTTATTTACTTGTTTTTCTTGTACTTTGGTTTAGTACTGTATTCTAGTATTATGACTTGTTTGGATATTTTTGTAGATACTTGTGACAAGCATCATTATTGAAATATATATGCTACAACTATTTATTTACTTCCAGTATTCCTCTGTTTACTACTGTATGGTATTATTATTTCTTTCACAACTGTTATCTGTTTCTTTTTACTGCATTACTCTGCCAATGATGGCATAGTTTCCCCACTATCACACCCAAGGACCACACTGCTAGTCGGTATCCTCTGGCATTTGGGGAAATACGCATGAGGACATATGACCAACCGGGTACGAGGCACCCTGGGCAACACCTGGAACTGAGACATTACAAAGTGGTATCCGAGGGATTATTTTCTTATTGAATTACTATTTGGATCCTATAAACAGGGATATTATGGAATAGGTTGTTGGTAATAAGCTGTGCCTGGGAGTAGCTAACCCATGTATAGGGAAAAGCCAATTTACCTCATATATTTCAATTTTTTTCTAGTTTTGTAATTATTACAGTTGATTTGATTTCACTGTTGGGTGATTCACATGTTTTGTGATGATAATTTTGATAATATTGAGGTTCTATTTATGTTGAAACCTGATGAGATGAGGGTATTCCATCTCATACATCATATAGGAACTTGCTAGATATCACATGTCATGCATTCTTATCATGCCATTTAGGGTGCATTTTTGATTTTATTTTGTTTTAATAGAAGTTTTTCTAGATATGAATGATATTGTGATATATTCCTTGATATAATACCTGCTATTTGATAGGGTATTACTTATTGTGTAATGTTTCTTTTTAATAATCACCAAACTTTGGTTCCTGAGATGTTATGGGCCCTCATGGATCGAAATTTGGTGGATCATTGCACTGTTATGCTTGTATATGACATGTATAAGATGGAAAACTTTGATTTTCGGGGAGTATGGGTCCTCACGGATTGGAATTTAGCACTTTAATGTTTGTTTTAGTGTTTTTCTGGGTTTCAGAGTAGTTTCTGCGGCTTACTCTCTGAAAAAACTCAGAATACACACCATGTATCCTTCTGTTTAAGAAGGAACTGTTTTTCTTAAGTACACAAGGTGTACTATATGTACACGCCATGTAGTCTCTAACCGTGTCACTAGTTGTGTGGGCAGAGACACGGGGTTGGGAAATCCTTGGAGGAACATGATGTGAATCATAGGTAAATGTTGTGTTGTAGGGATCATTTGTCCACCCGTGTGACTAACGATATGGATGGATAAAACTTAAGTTATACATGCTGTGTCAAGCTTGAACACGCCGTGTGGAGTAACTGATGTATCTGAACATGTGACTAACAACACGGGTCAGTGAAATCCTTCTAGTACACTCCATTTCTAGAACGAATACACTGTGTAGTCTCGTTCTAGGAGAATTGTGTGGGTTAGTCATGTAGAAGAACTCTATCATGGGAAAACAATTCAAGTACACAACATGTCTTGGGAGAACACGCTGTGTTATGGGGTGTTACATGACCAGGGTTGGTAGGAGTACACACCCATGTGAAGGTTTAATGGAACACTCCGTGTAGGGGTCATACACACTGTGTATCCCTATTTTTAAAAACATGAATGATTTTCTTCTCCTGTTCCTTTATTTCACTTCTAAGTTTCATTACTTGATAATCTTGAACTAAGGTGTGTGCTTGACCTTGTAGAGTCATGCCACCGTGACATCCTCTATTTGTATGCCAGATATAGGGCAACGATCAGACACCACACATGGTACATTAGGGTTTACCAAAAAACCCTCCCATTATTCCTGTCTTAGTACCAGATGTCATTCTAAATACAGGTGCCGATGCACAATTCTGATAAGGATTAATGAGATTTATGCAGACCTTTTTGGGAGCACCACATCCTAACCCATCTATGGTAGAGTTGACACGGGTCTTTCAGCAGCATCATCTTCACACTTTCTCAGGGGATAGAATACCTTAGGTTGCTGAGTCATGGTTAGAATCCATGATATCCATCTTTGAGAATCCAGAGACTCCTCCAGAGAGGAGGGTGAAGCTCTCTACTTATATGCTTCAGGATTCCGCCAAGATATGATGAGATGTGATCTCACAGGTAGGATTCCAGCAGGTTATGTCATGAGATGAGTTCTAGCGTACCTTATATGATTACTTCTACCTAGAGACTTTGAGGGCTGACTGATTCTGAGAGTTCATGAGTTTGGAGAAGGGTACTCTCTCATTCATGGAGTATTCTTCTCGTTTCACAGAGTTTTAGTGTTTCACACCCATTCTAGGGGGTGATGAGATCTTCTTAACAAGGAAGTTTGAGGATGGTATTAGGAATGACATCTGATCTTAGGTGAACATCTTTTGGTTGACAACCATATCTTCCATAGTCAACCAAGTGCTGAACACAAAGCGCAACCTGAGGGATTCTAAAGCAGTGGGCTATGGCGGTTCAACATCTAGAGTTAGTGCTTCTCTAGATGACTATAGGAAGCACCATAGGGAGTCTACACATGGAGATCTGAGTAGGTGAGATACACCTTCAGGTAGCCAGGTGGTATGCTACCAGTGTGGGAAGGGCGGACATATGAGGACACATTGCCCGGGAGACCCAGTGGAGCGCCGATCTTGCGGAAGGATGGGCCATCTTCTGAGGTTTTTTTAGTTCTTCTCACCAGCAGATGATGACAGGGGTCCCTCTATGACTCCTCATTTAAAATAAGCACCACCAATTTCTCATCAATCTAGGAACCAGAGTTCTTCCGTACGTTCAGGCTGAGGTGGAGGTCATGACTGTGGTAGCCAGTCGGTAGGCTTTCAACGACAATAGGGTGGATCAACTCAGGGTTTTTAGGTAGGGCCATAGGGCCGATGTACATTCTATACTTTTACAGTAGAGCATACCTAGTAGGAACAGGATCCCAAACCCTCTAGAGTTCAAGGAACGATCCTAGTTTCCTCAATTTTAGCTTCTTCACTCTTCGATATAGGGGCTTCCCATAGTTTCATATCTGTTGCTATTGTGGAGAGCCTCGGGCTCTGTATCTTTACTTTTTCTGATTTATTGATGCTAGAAACTTCTTTGGGGATAAGGACAACTAGTGTATGACAGTAAAATGAGTTCCCTCTTGAGGTTGGTGGGTCTCACTTATTCTGGGACCTCTATGTCATAGAGATGACATGCTATGATTTCATTCTTATAATGGACTAGTTAGTTCCCTTCTAGGATGTTGTCGACTTCTATCGCCGTATGGTGAGTTTCACATCACCAGAGGGTAGGTTGTTCTTACATAAGGGAAAATGGAATATCCAGGAAAGCAGAGAAGGACCTGAGCATCATGGGTTGGGAGGAGTTACAACCCAAGTTGCTAGTCTATATCTGTATGACCAGGGGACCTCATAGTCAGACTTTCCTCTAGTGGTGGATCATTTTCGGGATGTCTTTCCATGGGAATTTTCATGTTTGCCTCCAGATTGAGAGGTGGAATTTTCTATTGAGCTTGTTCCAGGAGAGGAACCAGTGTCCATTTATCCTTATAGGATGTCTACACTATAGTTACAAGAGCTCAAGAAGTAGTTAGAGGAGTTACAGGCGAAGGGTTTCATCCGAACCAGTACTTCTCCTTGGGGTTCACCTGTCCTGTTTGAAAAGAAGGCAGATGGTACCCTCAGACTTTGTACAGATTATCGGAAGCTGAACCAGTTTATGATCAAGAACCGATATCCCTTTTTGAGGATTGATGATCTCTTTGATCATATTCAAGGATCCTGGGTGTTCTTGAAGATCGAATTGAGATCCGGTTGTTATTAGGTGCACGTTAGACCATCAGATATACCACTTATAGACTTTTGGAGCAGGTATGGTCTATACGAGTACATGGTTATGCCATTCGGTCTCACAAACGCATCTGTAGTTTTCATGGCACTGATGAACCGAGTATTCCATCCATACTTGTATTATTTCATGGTAGTATTTGTGGATGATATCTTACTCTCACACTCGACACAACCATGCTGAACATCTTGAGATCATCCTGAGTACATTGAGAGATCATCAGTTATATTCTAAGCTCTCAAAAATTCACCTTTTGATAGACCAAATTCACTTCTTAGGTCATGTTATCTCAGAGACAGGAGTATCAGTAAACCCATAGAAAGTGAGAGTAGTAGTTTCCTGGGAGCAGATGAAGAAATTATTTGATGTACGAAGTTTTCTAGGGTTGGCTGGTTACTATATACATTTTATACAGGACTTTTCACACTTATAAGCACCATTGTAAGGCTTGAATAAGAAGGGTGTGAAGTACCTATGGAATCTAAGATGCATTTGGAGGTGCATGATAAACATGGGTAGACGTTTCTTTCTTCTGTGGCTGTTACCTCTACTCTACTTGATTGATTATGAATGTGGAAGAAGTCAGGTTATGAATGAATAGTTATATGGGAGAGTGTGTCAAGAGATAACCCTATTCCTGGATAAACTATAGGTAAGGATGAAATCTTGCACTTTCATGGGCGCGTATGGGTGTCAGTAGACATACGCGAGGAGATGATGTGAGATTTTTATTATTCGGTTTGGGAAGTTCATCCTAGAGTTACTAAGATGTACTGAGATATACACTATCAGTATTGGTGTCCCGGTATGAAAAGAGATGTTGATGGGTTTTTCATGAGGTGTTCCACTTGTCAGCAGGTGATGGTGGAGCATCAACGACCAGCAGGGATTTTACAGCAGTTACCCATTACCGAGTGGAAGTGGAATGATGTTGCGATGGACTTCGTGACAGGTTTACTGAGGTCACCTCTAGGGAATGCTATAGTTTGGGTTTTCATTTACAAACTCATGAAGGTTTCACACTTTTTACCAATCAAGGAGACCTTCATTGTTGATGAGTTGGGAAGGTTGTACATCTTGGTGATCATATGTTTACATGGGGTTCCTCACTCCATTGTTTCAGTCAGGGATGCCGATTTTACTTCTCGAGTCTAATAGGGACTACAGATGGCATTGGGTACACATTTACTTTTGAGTAAAACTTACCATCCCCAAACATATGGCCAATCCGAGCATACTATTCAGGTGCTAGAGGATATGCTTCGAGCACACGTCCTAGATTTTGGAGGTTCTTGGGAGAAGCACATACCTCTTATGGAGTTTTCCTACAATAATAGTTTTCAAGTAACTATTTAGATGGCACCTTACAAGGATTTGAACGGTATTCCATGCCAATAACCCCTATATTGGATGGGGGCAGGAGAGGCAGCTATGCTAGGACCTTGTCTTTTCCAGGAGACCATAGAGAAGATAGAGTTGATTCAGAAGAGGATGACTACTATACAGTCGTGACAGAAGTCTTAGGCTGACTGATAGAGACGACCTCTAGAGTTTGAGGTTAGAGATCAGGTTTTCCTACATGTCACACTGAGGTTGGGACACATGAGGGCTAGAATATAGGGCAAGATTTCGACGAGATATGTTGGACTGTTTTACGTTTTGGAGAGAGTCGGGCTGGTTGCCTATCGGTTTCAGTTACCTTAGAGGTACCAAGCTATGCATGATGTCTATCACGTTTCTTATAAATGACGTTACTTCTCAAAATCTTCTCATATTTTTCAACCTGAGGAGGTTGAGCTAGAGGTGGATGCATCATTCAAGGAGCATCCTATTTGGATTGTTGATCACAACATGAAGGTTCTCTGTGGCCGGTCTGTTCCTCTAGTATGGGTGCAATGGCAACACAGGTGAGTACTAGATGAGACTTGGGAGTGGGGGGGGGGGGGAGGGGGGATATGCGATCAAAGTGGATGGAGCTATTTGAGGATTCGTATTCTTCTTTGACTCATTATTAGGGAAATTTGGGGATGAATTTATTTAAGAGGGGAAGTTTGTAAGAACTGGAATCTTCTTTTTAGGTATAGATCTTGATTTATGGTGTTTTTGAGAAAAAGAGGAGAATCTAGAAATTTAAGGAGTACACACCGTGTACTTAGGAGTACATGCCGTGTTCCTAGTTGCTACAGGTGACCATGTACTAGCCGTGTAACAACCGAGTACATGGTCATGTGGGGTGACTTGGAGACTGCCTAAAGTGGGGCCCGATAAAGGTGTGTACACGACGTGTACATTAAATGAACATGCCATGTAATTTTCTTTTTTCTTTTTTAAATCAGACCAGGGTCGCATCTAATTGTCAGAAACACCTTCTTCTTGACTCATCTCATCCAGGAGCGACCATAGGGCACGATTCTTCTTAGAGCCCCTGATTGACCATCCGTTCTCCGAATCAACTACTGTCAATTACGTTAGAATCACCATGGTGAGTTATTACTTATTCTAGAGCCTCGTTCATTGATTTATCCTCTTTTTTGAGATATACTTGGTTGAATGTTTTGTACGTTTGTGTAGATCTACAACATTCTATGGAGATTCAAGGGCCGACTCCAGAGTATATCGATCGTACAACACTGTGGTAGGTGGTTTGTGCCTTTCTGTAGTTAGTATTTTAATTATATATGTAAATTTTCCTAATACCCTAGTTCGGGTTATTGCGTGTTGAGGTATTTTAACCCTGTTGATGCCTTATATTCTTGTTCACTTGAGTTAGGACTCTTGTTTGTAAATAGGGTTATTTTTCCATGCTATGGAGGTGTTTCCCCATGTTTTATTTGATATTGACTGTTTGGTCTAGTTTTGACTGCTAGGCTACTTTCTTCCATGACTAGTGTTGTTAGAAGGGAGTGATCTATCTAATTCTATGATATGATTTGTATCTGTGTATCCAAGTAGTACTATTAGGTTTAATTTGGAGGCCGAACATTGTTTGTGGACGATTACTTTACACAGGGCTGTGGGAACCTAGTGTAGTGAGACCATAGGGGGAATTGAAGTTGTGGGCTTCCCCAGAGTGTCTATTATTATTTATCACACTGAGATACTATAGGGGGGATTGATGTCGAGTGCTCCCTTAGAGTGTCTATAGTTACCATTGCGAGACCATAGGGGGGATTGATAATGAGTGATCCCTCAAAGTGTCTATAGTTACCATTACGAGACCATAGGGGGAATTGATGTTGAGTGCTTCCTTAGAGTATCTATAGTTTATAATTAAAATACTATAAGGGGAATTGACAGCAAGTGATTTCTCATAGAGTCTTTTTTTGCATTATACCAGTGGGGTTAGACTATGTGAGCTTACCCAGGAGGTCGTTTAATCCTTATATATGTTGAACCAGAGTGGTTAGGCTATGAGAACTTACTTAGAGGTTTACTTGAGATTGGTTCGTTGAACCAGAGGGGATAAGTTGTGAGAACTTCCCAGAGGGTTGCTTGTTTTAGTTTGGTTGATTAATTAAAGAATGTAAATGATTGTAATTGAAACTGTAAGACTATTTACTTTTGAGTACTTCCTTGTTTATTGATTCAATTTTTCTCATTACCTGCCTTATATATTCACTGAATATTAGGAACAAATATTTGGGTGTTTTCCTATTGGGATTCATCTCAAACCCTGTTTGGGTCATGATTTTGGGCCCAAACAGATCATATTTATGTAGGTACAGAAAAGGGAAATCAGCCTTTTACTTTAGGTACTTGATTGCTATGGAGCTGGAGAAAATGAGACCAAGATGAGGCTTGTGATGCTGCTGGAGTTATTTACTTGTTTTCCATGTACTTTGGTTTAATACTGTATTCCAGAATTGTGACTTGTTTGGATATTTTCTTAGATACTTGTTACATGAATCATTATTGATATATATATATATATATATGATGCAATTGGTTATTTACTTCCACTCTTATGCTGTATGGTATTATTGTTGATTCTGATACTATTATCTATTTCTTTCTGCTATATTACTCTGCCAATGAGGGAATAGTTACCCACTATCACACCCAAGGACCTCACTACTAGTCGGCAGCCTCTGGCTTTTGGGGAAATGCACTTGAGGACATGTGACCAACTGGGTACGGGGCACGTCTAGGTGGCACCCAGAACTGATTTATCTTTCTGATAACTTAAACATTATATATATATATCATTCATATTTATTTAATTACCATTTTTACTAGACATATTATTAAATAAATCAAAAAAATCACGTATCTTCATGGATGCCGTAGTCCGCACATATGCACGATTCACATTTTTTTTTCTTAAAGGAAAATGGAAATGTGGTTAATGCTTGTAGCATAATTATAATTATGTAATAGTCTAATAATGATACTGATTTTATCATATTAATATTTTTTAATTAATTTTTTTTGAATAATCGATGCACATAATGAAATATAAATGAGAAAGGAGTGGTTTGAAATCTATAGCTCAACCTGAGGATTATCTCCGTTACAAAAATAATTAATCCTTTAAGGGGTTTTATTTTTATAAGACCAAAACCTAATTATGGTGGATATTAATTTTTTGGAGAGGTTATGAAATATTTTGGGAATAACTAAGTGGTTTTTGTTTTGAGGTTAAGTGAGGAGAGGAGTTCCCCTTTTATAAGTGAAAAGAGTTGACATTTATTTAAATACCCCATTTTTTTAATAAGAGGAATTCAATCTAAAGGAATGTAGCTCCAAGATTGGGAAATTATGGTGAATGGATGGTATAAGATCGATAAAGGCCTTAACCACCAATTTGAAAATACATTTTAAATATTTTTCTAGTCTTTCCCTCTTGGTTAAATCCTTTCTACACGCTTTGATTTTTAGCTATGTAACTAGTTATTACCAAAGTAATTTTTCCTTTATTATTGAAAATAAATGGGTATTTGTCACATAATTTGGATATAATGATTCCAAATTTGAAATAAATTTTATTATATTAATGTAGTAAAATTAATAAAAATTAATTTTAAAATTTGAAATGAATAATTTATTATTTTTTTTTGAAAAATATTACCTAAGTTATAAAATGTTAAATATGAGTTTATAAACTAGAAAAAAAATTTATTTAATTTATAAAATCACTGAAAAAATATTTGGTCTTATAAAAATGTTTAATAAATTTACAATTCGTACTTATATACTAATAATTTATTAAAATTCATGTTATTGGTAAAAAAAATATTTTTCACAATTCAACTAAAAAAAAATATTTTATAAAAATCCAAAAAATTACTCATAAGTTAATATTTTTATGATAATTTATAAAATGGATTTAGTTTTTTCAAATTCACATTTTAAAATTTATAAATTTATATTAAAATGAAATCATAAAATATTGTGAATTTTTTTATAAGAAATCATTTTTGGTATATTAACCATTATTCTAAAATTAGTTCTAATTATAAATATATAAAACTTGAAAAAAATAAATTTTATAATATATATTTATACATTAAAAAAATTATTTTATTCTTACCCACACTTATTGAAACACTATTAAAAGGGTCATTTATTTCATATGTTGGTTATAACTATTTATACCTATATATTAAACATCTACCATAAATTGGCTGATAAATATTTTAATAAAGAGAGTTTTGGTCTGTTAGGGTTTGGTGTTGTCTATAGAGAAAACATTCAAACATAATACTTGTTTAAAAAGGAAAATTCCACTTAAAAATTTGGGTTGTTATAATCTACCCCCTTAAAAAGAACATTTCCCTCAAAATTTTATTTCTAGGATGAAAAAAACTGAGGATAACTGTTCCTCATTACATCCTTAGGTTCCCATGTGTCTTATTGAAAGTTTTGATTCCACTAAAGGAGTTTGACCATATGAGTGGTCATATTCTACAAAACCTTCTCTCTATGATCTAGGACCTCCCTTGGTTATTTCTAATATGAGAGATCATGCTCCTATTATAAGGATTCTAAGCTCATCACATGTAAAGGGCCTAGTATGTAATTTCCTAAAAGCAACACATAAAACAAATTATATAATTGAGAGAGAGTTATAGATGGATTTCTAGTTAATCACATATATCCCTAAAATTATCAAGGATATTAATGATATTGATATAACAGAGGATCAAATTATCTTTCTTACCGAATCTTATAATATTATTATATAGAGATATCCGAAGGAACACCATACCGACTTCAAACTCTAATTCTCATCAATTATTATCTACATAAATCTTCTGTCAGCCTTGTTCAACTTTCACATCACTAAATTATTTGAACCTTCTCCATAATTTCTTAGGATAGGTCAGGACCTATTAGTGTAATCTCTCCAACTCCATCCCAGTATGTTGGAGTCCTACATATCATCCCATAAAGAGCCTCATATGGTGCCATATAAATTCTAGAATGGAAACTTTTATATATAAAAACTTTATCAGGGGGAGGTGTTGATCCTAATATTCTTGTAAATCCATAAAACAAGATATCAACATATTCTCTAGAGTTTTAATGGTACTTTTAGAATGACCATCCTTCTATATGACAACCCAAATATTTTATATACCTTATTTCATGATTTATTATATAAAGATACACATATTATAACTCCAGATGATTTAAGGGCCTAGTTTCTTTGGGAAATTAGATACAAATCACATTAACTCGAAACATGGATACAAATAAATTATTTAAAACTCCATAACATTCCCTTAAAATATATTGATCTTTTAAAACTGCACGAGATAACATGAGGATGTGCATAAGAAAGGGGGTGAGATATAAACCCATTAAGGAAATAACCATATCACAACATGATAAAATCCATGCACGTGAGTCAAAAGGCATATCCAGCTTATATAAAAGTGTGATAATCATAAACATGAACACAGAATTATGATATAAGATGATAAAATCAAGGAAACATAAGAATCTATAAATAACATAAAACATGACATAATAAGCATAAGTTGAGGCTAACAACTAATACATAACAATATATTGTGATTAGGATAAAGTTACATGCACTATACATGGTATCTCATGAGATTAAAACATTACCCAATGCATGGAGGGATATATAATTTCAGTCATACCTGTTAGATTCATATCATGTACATGAATTTATATACCACATATATCATAAAAAATAAGAAAGACTTTAATCATAGTTAATATAATGATTAAGGAGTGTGGGTTACATACATAGAATTCCCTAATAAATTAAGGATAGGTATATCAAGGTGAATACCCTTTAGTGTAAATGGGTGTGGGTATTCACAACACAAATGGTTGGTATGGAAAATAAAGGGATAATATCAGTAGCACAATGGGTGCATATAAAGGTTCATGGAAGTGTTTAATTAGAGTTAATGGTGACCTCCCATTAATTTTTAATCATAATGAATTTAAAGGTATGCGTAAAAACATATTCCAACATGAAAAAGTATAAATAAAATATTTATAATATAATGAAATTACTTGAATAAATAAGAGGAGGAGAGAATCACTTTTTATGAAAGGGAACTTATAAAAACTTAAGAGGATATTCTTAAGAGCTTGGTAAAACATTAGGATGAATTTAGAGAGGGATAAGGGGAGTAAATTCTTGATAAATGGGGTTTTAGAAAATATAAGTTAGATGTTGGGTTATTATTTATAGAAAAAATAAAGCATAATTTTTTTATTAATGTTTAAACTTAGGTTTTGAACTATATATAACAAAATAATCAAAAACACAAACCTTACCATGGTTTATACAAAATACGATTTATTTAAAATATTTTATAATGAAAAAATATAAAATACTAAAATAATACCATTGGTGATGTGGAAGTTAGTCATGTTCATAAAGAATTGATTTTAAAACCATAAAATATATTATAGGTTTTGGAGAATTCATTAATGGTTTATAAACATAATTAAATAACTTAGAAAAATTATTTTAAAGGGAAAATATATATTTTTTCTTTTTATTACTTTTATAAAATTTATTACATCACTTTGGATGATTATGATGTCATAATATATACCGTATATTTATAACATATTAAATGTTCAACAAAAAATTTGACCATATCAAAAAATTATAAAATTACCCATTGGATAATTTACACATGAATATTTTAATAATATTATTTATTTTACCAAAATATTTTTATAAATATGAGAATTTCCTTAATTAAATAAAAACCATCATTTATAGAAAAATACTAGTTTTTGCGATAATAATAATTTTTTGATCCCTAAAGATTATATTGGACATAATTTAATTATATTGTCATTTTTACATAAATAAATATTATTTAATAATAATATTTTAATAAATTATAATATATTTCAAAATCCATGAATTTATTAAAAAGAGTGTCTTAATTAAAACCATATATTTTATTAAAATTATAATTTTGGTTTCTTTGTATAAAAATATAATTTTCATCAACTGATATATAATTGTATAAATAAAGTAATAATTAAAAGGGATAAATATAATCATTATTTTATTACATATAAAAAAAATCATACCATAATGTTCTAGATGCATAAACCCTTATGACACCAGTGTATTCTCTAAGGGTATGGTGTGTGCTAGTGGTAATTTCTTAGGTTGGTTTGATGAATATAGTTTGGGTTGGGATCTAAATAAGCTTGAACTTCTCCTACAAATGGTTTACTTCATTTATTATATTTTTAAATTTTTATTGGGATTGGTCAAGGGAAAACCCCTGTGATGCCATCTACATGGGAAGCTCTGATAAATGATCATTTTAGTGTATGACCCTAATGGTTGTGGGCATAACTTATTCCATCTATTTCATTTATACTTTATCATAAAAATTAATATATAATAATATTAATGGTTAATTTACAATCTCTATATATCAATGTTTATGATTCTTAATAGGATTTTAAATCTAACATGCTATATTTTATAATATCCCAAAATAACCAAAGCAGTGCATGTATTTTATATAAATACATTAATTAATCAGGAATCCATTCACTCAAAGGGGTATAAATTTTTGGGTAGTTACATTCTTCTCACAATCAAAAATTTTACCCTTTTAAAGACATTTTTTACACTAAAATGGACGAGGGTACTTATGTTTTATCACCTCTTCTGATTCCCAAGTTAATTCTTCAAAATTTTGGTTTTGCCACAACACTTTGATCAGGTGAGTTGTCTTGCTTTGTAGAGATTTTTCCCTATTATCTATGATCTTCATTGACCAATCCTCATATGAAATATCATTCTCCAAAGGTACCACCTCAGGATTCAATACATGTTAGGGGCCTAGTATTTACTTCCTTAAGAGGGATACATAGAGCACATCATGTACTTGAGATAGGTAATGTAGGATTTCTAGTTGGTATTACATAACTCTTATGTGATAAAGGATATCAAAGGGGAATATATATCTAGGACTAAGATTTCCATTTTTCCAAACTTCATGACTTTTTCCCATGATGATATATGAAGAAACACCTTATCTTTAACCTCAAACTCCAAGTCTTATTGATGATTATATGCATAGATCTCATATTGACATTGTGAAAATTTCATATGATGTTAAATGGTTTGAAACCTCTATGTAACCTCTTAGATAAGATTAGGCCCCATAAGCTTCTACTCTCCAACTTTATCCCAGCTTATTGGAGTATGACACCTCTTCAAATACAGAGCCTCATAAGGTGCCACTTGAATGCTAGAATGGAAACCATTATAATATGAGAACTCCACTAGGGGAAGTTGTTGATCCCAAAATACATGGAAATCCATTTAGCAATATCTCTATAAATCCTCTATTGTTTCAATAGTCCTTCCAGACTGACCATCCATCCAAGTGTGATAAACAGTACCAAAACTCAGCTCTATATCGATTGCCTACTAAAGGATTCTTCAGAATATTGAGGTAATACTTAGATCACAGTAAGATATAATAGAGAGTGGTAATCCTTGTGGTATTACCACTTATATTATGTATATCTCATATATTTTTACAAGAGATATATATTCCTTGATAGCAATGAAATATGCTATATTTTTAAAGAAATAAAATACCTCAAAAAATGGAGTTATTTCGTCTAGATGTCATAGGGGGTCTTATAATGAAATCCATGGTTATTTTTCTCATTTTTATACTAGTATGGGAAACAGTTTCATCATACCCTTTGACTTATACCATTTAACCTTGAATTGTTGGAATACCAAGCATAAAGATTCAAATTCTACAATCACCATATTCATATTATCTCACCAGATGTTTTTCTTCAGCTCTCCATAAATATTAGTGTTTTATAGATTAATAAATAATGATGAATTATGAACATAATCCAGAAGTTACCTCATTAGGTTTTGTTTTTATGGGACACATATTCATATTCCAAACCGTATGACTCTATGTTTAGAAAATGTGAACTCTGGAATATTCACTATCTTTCTCTTTATCTCCTCATTTTTTTGGGCCTCCTAGATTCTATATGGAATGTATGGTAGAGTATTTATTTGAGTAAGGTAGGATGGATAAACATTTATTATTAATATTACCATCCTTTTCATGTTCAATAATATTATATCCCCATCAATCCTCATCATGTATAGGGTTGGAGGATCCTTTCTAATCATAGCAACTTCCACTTTGTTTTCCTTCCTAAGATGGTAATGGATTGAAAAATTATAATACTTGATATTTTATAACAAGCTTCATTAAATAATATTGATATTATTTTGTGTGAATTTATAATTTAGTATTTTATGATATTTATATTTTTCAAACTTTCCCTCATAGAGATAATTTATACAAAACTTTAATGAAAAGAATACTGCAGCCAATTCCAGATCATGGGTTGTGTAGTTATACTAAAAGATATTTATTTGGATAGTGTAATAATCTATCAAATTTCCATTTTTCATGATTATAAAACCCAATAATTTTTAAAAATGTTTCTATAAATCACAAAAACCTCCCCAAAATTTGGTAATTTGAGCATAGATACTGTGATTGAACCCTTATTTACCTCTTTAAATCTATCATTACATTCATTAGTCCAAAAAAACTTCACTCCATTTTGATTTAGCTTGGTTATTGGGATTGAAAATCATGATAATTTTCAAAAAAATTAATGATAGAACCAAACTAATACAAGTAAACTATGGATATTTATCATAGATATCGGTCTTGGTTATCCTTCAATTGCCTTTATTTTTTAAGTGTCCACATATATATCATTACTGGTGAAAAAGTGCCACCAGAATGTTACTTTCTCCATCCAAAACTCACATTTACTATACTTCTCATTTAAATTTTACATTTCCAGGTATTCAGTACAAAATTCAAATACTCCTCATGTTCCTTATTTATTTTGGAGTAGATAATTATATCATCTATAAAGATGACCACAAATTTGTAAATATAACCCCTATAGACTATATTCATTAAGTCCACAAAGATAGTTGGATAATTAATTAGTTCAAATGGAATTAATAGGAAATTATAGGGTTAATACCCTTTATAAAAATGTACCTTGGTTATATCCTTATTCTTCAACTTTACTTGATAATATTAATTGCATTGTCAAGCACATAAAATTAGAAATTGTTCTTACTAGAATTTTTATAGTATAGAAGGAACCCTAGGTTGTCTCTCAATGGAGCCAGAAATAATTTTTTTAAAAATTAATTTTTTTTCTTAAGTAAAAGGAAATATTATTTCATGAAATTTTGTTTTTGTTTATTTAATATGACATCATATAAAAGTTATCAATACAAGAAAATAGAAATTGATAGATTTGATTAAATGTGATCAACCCATAGAAATATCATGATGCTCATCCTTAATCACTTCAATAGAAAGGGAATACATATTATAATACCTAGTTTTTAATACATTAAACCATAATTTTACTGTGTTTATAATAAAATACCTCTTATGGTTTGGTTAGAAACATAAAATTATTCATTGGATACCATTTTTGATAGGGTGATTTGTGTCTGATTTCATAACCAAAACTCACCGATGCAACACAAAAATAACTAAACATGTTGTATAGGTTTCTGTATTATTTAAATAAGTTACCATAAAATTAAAATACACACACATGGAATTTATTAGGAGAGTTAAATTGATCAATATTATCTACAAAACAATGCAATTGAAAGAGAGAAGAAAATGTGGTGAATGGTGTGTGAAACATCAAATGAATGGGTGCCCCAAACATGATTATATTAATTTGAGCATAAAATACCATTATATTAATTATTAAAAAAATAATATAAGATTATGAAAACAACATAAAAACCCATAATTAGAAATATTATTCAAATATTACAAATAAGAAGCTCAAAATTTTCATTACATTCCTCTCCGGGTGATCACAAGGAGTTTAGAACTCCATGGGAGGGGAGGAATCCAATGATGATGAATAAGCATGTACAAAGATATAAAAAATAACCCCCAATGTCTAGAAACATAAGATAATTAGGGTTATGGGTGATTTTATGGGAAGCACATCAAAATTTCAAAAAAATAAAACAAGTGCCTAAGGGATTAGGTGACTATTTATGGAAAACTTTTTCTTTATTATTTTTATATCTTTTTAACTGACTAAAACTATTTTAAATGTATATTAACTTATTTTAGAGGTTTTTATTCGAGTTATATATCCAATTAAGGTATAATTATCCCAATAAGAGGTCTGATGCCTAAGTTATAGCCCAAATAAAAAAGGGTGGTCTAGTCTGGACCACCCAGAATGTCTTCAATTGGGGACATATTTTGGGCACCTTGTGTTCACATTCAACATTTGGTATAGTTATATTAATTGAAACCCAATGACCATATAATCCTAAAAAAATTAATTTTAACTTTTAAATTATTTTAGTGAATGATATGAGATAAATAGTAAACTACTGTCAAATTAGGTCATTGTGTAATTGCATATTTTTAAGCATGTTTTCAACAAATGAATTCAAATTAAATAATGAGTAAAGAAGGAATTAATAATGGGAAACTAATACACATAAAAAATTTAATACACATGTTTAAGGGTGATAATATATATTATATCATTGTGAAATCAGACCCCCACACCTAAACCTTTATACTCTTAGAAAAAGTCTTATATCCTAATCAAGTCCCATTACTAAATAAAAGGTGAGAAAACTTCCAAGATTCTTTTGAAATGAAATTCATCATGTCTCATTTATGAAATCAATTTTCCTATAATTTTTTTAATCGCAAATTCACTTTTTTCAAATTATTTTGTTCACCCATGAAACATGTCACAACCTACCTCACCTATAAATTTTCCATCTTTACTCAAGGAACATATGAAAGTGGAGGTATGATCTTTTCCTAGATTTCATGTGATCTTACCATATTATTTTTGAGATTATAAGTTCTCTACCATCAAAAAATAATGTGATACTCCAGAGAAATTCAAATAGGTTGTTTTTTAGGTTTAAGGGTTGGAAGGATTTAATGTTTAAAAACATGAGGCAAAAGAGAAGTGTTTGACCTCTTAATTAAAAAACATGTCAAAAATCAACAAATTTTTACAATGAATGTACATACTCAACCACTAAAAAACAATATCTATTCTAAATCACTATCACCATTGTCCATTTTTCATGGGTCACAGCTGATTAATGAATAATAATGAGTAAAATTTCTCTTTCCTCCATTTTTTTCTATTGTTTTTTTGAATGTACAAAAATATATATTTTTGACAATTTTCATTAGAGATAAAGAGGGAAACATGTGTAAATTAATGATAAAATATGGATTATGAACCCACATACCAAATAAAATGTATAAACCCTTTATCTCAACTCATAACAATAATTTTTTCTTGAGAATTATCATGGAAACACCCACTCCCCCATAATTTCTGAAAATAAAACAAGAATGTACACAAACACTATTAGAAAACTGAGCTATAGCCACATACCTATCACCATGGTTTTCCAAAACTATATCTATATGTATTTATATCAAGTTTATATCCATTATTTTTCTAAAATTATGGATATAAACTGCACCTATAGCCACAGTTTGCTCAAACCGTGGATATAAGTAGTTTTTTTGAAGTCTATAGACATAGTTCTCTAAAACTGTGGCTATAACATGTACATATAGCCACATTTTTCATGGAAACATGAATAGAATTTGGTTTTTTGAAGGATATATCCACGATTATCATGGAAATGTGGCTATAGGTTGTTTTTTTAAAGGATATAGCCATAGTTTTCATGGAATTGTGGCTATAGGTTGTTTTTCCAAAGGCCTTGGCCACAATTTAAAAAAAAACATGACTATAGCCTTCACCTATATCCATATGTTTCCTAAAACATGTCTATAGGTTGTTTTTTATAAAGTTTATATCCATAGTTTTCATAGAAAAGGGGCTATAGCCTTTACATATAGCCACGAGTTAGGAAAGCCGTGAATATAGATTTCCCCAATAAATGTGGGGAAAAAATTCATGTGGTAATTTTGTGATAAGACCTATTTCTATAGGCATTCTTTCTATTGAAACAATTTTTAGAGATATAAATAATGACATACACACACACACACAAACACCATAAATTGGTTGTGGTGTAGTGGTAAGGTGCCTAGTTACCTATAACATAGGTATGGAGATCAAATTCATATGGAATAATTTTATTTTACACTTATATCCATGGTTAAAATGAGATATATCCATATTTTTACACCAGATAAATAGACCCTATAACCATGATGGACAACCAGGAGGGATATTACAATGGTTCCAAAAAATATGGATATAGGTTCATTTTTCATGGTTGTAACAATGTAAATATCCCATTAGAATTGTGGTTATATATTTTGTCTATAGCCACCCCAATACAAGCCACAACCCATTGAAATTGTGGCTATAGCTTATAGTCACATTTTTCCCATATAGCCATGGTTTTTGGATCGTGGATATAGAAAAATTTTCCACTTGTGAAATTATGGTTAGGTAGGGAAACATTATCATGTAATGTGGCTACCTAACAGTAATTTCATGGTCTATAAGTTTAATAAGGGTAAAATTTCAAGGTGGAAAAAATAGAGTTTAATTTTACAAAGGTATTTTCATTGAATGATGGACTCCATCGTGAATACAAAACACATGAATATTATGGATTCAAATGGAATGAATGAAATTTATATTTTCTCTACATGAATTGACACTCTCAAGAAAGTGATTAAAATGAAGAAAATTCAACAAAGGTCTTAGAATGTATTTTGGGTATGAGATTAAAAATATTAGTCAGTGCTAATGAGACATTGGTTTCAAAAATCCATTAAATTACTAAGAATGATTTGAAAAGAAAAATTATAAGATAAGATTCTATATCAACATTCATTTTGAAAATATTTTTTCCAAAAATATTTTTTTCACATAATTGAATCAATAATGAAAAAATTATTTTAGATATTCTCTTTAAGATCAAAGTTTGTTTAAAAAAATAAAAAATAAAGAAAAAAAGAAAGAAAAATTAGAAACACAATTTAATTTTGTTTTTTTGTTTTTTTAATTTAAATTGTAGTTAAACTATTTCACTATCCCCAAACCTAAGAAATATATTCTACATATTTAAATTAGTTTAAATAAATATAAAAATAAATGAAGATAGGGATAAGGGATAAAATGCTAAGTGGTGTCGTATATAGTATCCATCTGCTGGATTTCCTCGACCGAATGCTTTGAAAAATATTCATGGAAGTATTTGAACCTCTTCCCATTGATAGAAAACCTCTATCCACTCTTCTCATATAGAACCTGTATAACACCAAAAGGGTAAATCTTAGTAACAATATAAGGGTCGATCTATCGAGAATAAAGCTAACATGGGTATAACTTTAGCCTAGAATTGTATATGAGGGCCTTTTCACCAATATGAAACTTATTCTTATGAATCATATCTTCATGGATAATGTTTTTCTACTCTTTATAGATATGGGAGTTCTCAAATTCATCATGTTTAATTTCATCCAACTCTTGAATCAGTAGCTTCTTATACTCACTTGCATATGAAATATTTATATTATATTGTTTAACATCCCAATATGCATAGTTGTCTACATCCACCAAGAGGTGAAAATACTTAAAAAACACAATCCTATAATGTGACATTCTGATCATTGTTTTAAAAGATTTATGGTACACCCAAAATTCACCATCCATGTGAAAACTACAATATTTCTTATTGGGATGCACTATTTTTTACAATATTCACTTAAGTTACTGATTTGATATTTTATCTTGTCTATTATTTTGGGGGTGATATGCAGTAAAGACTTTATACAAAACCCATACTTACAGAGCATGTTTTTCATGTTCCAATTAAAAAAAATATAAACCCTGATAATTAATGATGAATCTTGGAAAACAAAACCTGATGAAAATCTCAAACATCAAAAAATCAATAACAACTCAAGATTTATTGGTCCTTATGGAATTTAATTCCAACCATTTAGAGACAATTGTAAACATACAATAATATTTAAATAAAACCAAATGAATTATGAAAATTCCCCATGAAGTCAATGCCCCATGCAACGAAGATCTCAAAAAATAACATGGGATGTTAGGGACTTTCATTCCTCTTGAAGATATTCTCTATAAATTTACATTGAGAAAATGACATAAAAAACCAATGGGAATATCTATAAATTTTTTTCCAATAAATTCCCAAGTTAAGGACCTTTATAGATTTACATTGAGAGCCAAAGTTCTCCCACAATCCAAATTGTAAAATAACTCAAAATAGAGGTGAAATTATAGTCAGGGAAACACAGATGAACAACTTGGTCACAACAAATTCTCCATAAGTATGGGTCATTCCTAATGTAACATCATGTATCATGCTTAAGTATCTAATATTGTAAAGTTATAAAATCATTGGGGACCTGATATTCTATTATAAAATTCACAATGTCGGCATACCAAGGGGTAAGGTTCACAACATCACAATGGTTCACATGAGGAATTAATTCTCTAATAGAGAGGGAAGCATAAACATGGTGGTCCAGTGGTGGGAAAATCTTCTTAATGTGGTTAAATACTATATATTCCACTCCTCTCTTATCTCAATTATCAAGGTAAAAATCCTAGAGGAGGAGAATCCATCGTATCAGGTGGGGGCATAGCTTCGGGTTTCTTAAGGAAAAAATGAAGGGCAACATGATCAGAAAACGTAATTTATTTTTAGTTAAGAAGATATGAACAAAATTTTTCCAGGGTAAAACAATTGAAATAAGTTCTTTCTCATTATTTTTTTAGTTTTATTGGGAAATTTCAAGGGTATGTGAGGTATATGCAATGACATGAGAAGACTTCTCAACCCTTTATGATAAAACTGCCTCAACTGAAAAGTTAGAGTCATCACATATAAGTTCTATGGGGAGATCCCAGCTATATGGTTGGATAATGGATGGTGATGTGAGACACCATTTTAGTTAATTAAATTTATCCTCAAAATTTTTATGAAACAAAAACTCTGATTATTTTTGTAATAACAAGGATAATGGAAGGGTGATCTTACTAATGTATTTGATGAATCCACTGTAAAAACTAGCATGAACCAAGAAAGATCATGCCTCAAAAACAAATTTTGGATATGGAATTTATTAAATTAAATAATTTTTTTATTTATCCACTTGAACTCCCTAATTTGGAATGAAATTACAAAGATCTATCCCCCGCTCAGCCATGAAATGGAATTTATCATAATTTAATATGAGATATTTTTCAACGCAATGGTGGAGGAAAGAATATAGGTGTTCCAAACTGTCATCAAAGAAATATCCATAAACCATGAAATCATCCATAAAAACTTCCATACAATTATCAAGGTACAAAAAAATTCAATATACATCACTAAAAAGTACTAGGAGCAT
Organism: Viscum album; assembly: GCA_963277665.1. NCBI lineage: Eukaryota > Viridiplantae > Streptophyta > Magnoliopsida > Santalales > Viscaceae > Viscum > Viscum album. The sequence goes on along the minus strand of OY728133.1, from coordinate 1,402,092,927 downwards.
TATAGAGGCAAAAAATCATCCATCTATATGAAAATGTGCCCAATAGACAAGTAAATGTTGTATTTTGTTGATCCTCAGGGGCTATATGGATTTAAAAATAACTTGAATATCCATTAAGGAAACAATAATGGTACTTACTTGATAATTTTCCTAACATTTGGTCAATGAAATGTTGAGGAAAGTGGTTATTTGGAATGGCTTGATTTAGTTAATGATAGTCAATATAGACTCACCAATGATTTTTTACACATATTGGAACCAATTCATTCCTTTAAATTGACACTATTTTTATTCTAGTTTTTAGGAAAAATTTTCATCAGGATAACCCATTTTCTTTCAGATATAGAATAGATGATCCTAAAAAAACAATTTTACAAACTTCCAAATTACAACTTCAAGGAGGGTGAGATTACACCAGTGTTGATTATTACTTACATGTTTATCCTTGTCATCTAAAAGAATATGGTTTATATAAATAGATAGAATAATCCTAGTAATATCATCTAATGTCCATCTTATCCCATTTTTAAACTCTCTAAAAAGTTCTAGTAGTTTTGATTCCTGTTTTGTAGAGAGTTTTTTGGCAATAATGGAGGTAAATTGATCAATACCATCAAGATATGCATTTTTATAATTATATAGAAGTGGTTTTAGTTCCAACACTGGCGGTTTTTGGATTGATGGATGGGATTTAGGGAGAGTGAGGGCCATGAAACTATCTATCTACTCATGTTTATTGTCTAAGTAAATATAATCATTAGAAATAAGATTTACAAAACCATTGATAGTCATGGGTACCTCAAAATGAACAAACTCATCAATTAAAGCAAAAAACATACACTTTTCCAAACCCACACAACACTCAAAACATGAATCACAACTCAAATCATCCAAGACCAAAGAAGAGTAAAATGAATTAGAGTATGGGTTAAGAAGAGAATATTGTGTCTATGTGTGTGTGTTTTGTCAGATATTACTTACAGTGAATATATAGGAAGAGTGGAGTTCTATTAAATGGGGTGTTTCATAGCATCAAGGATATTGAAACATACCTTTTCTCTACTGAAATCCATGGAAATAATACCATTGTGGACATTGATGTTCGTGCTTAATATTATAAGGAATGGACTTCCAATTATGAGAGGATAATTTCCTTAGGTTTGGGTATCTTACATCTCAATAATATAACTATTTTTAGGTAAGATGATATTCTTCACTCTTATAGGGAATTCCCTAATAACTCCCGATGGGCGTGTAGTGATTTGGTTGTAAAGTTGCATGATGATGAACATTGGTTGAAGCTCTCTAACCTATATAGAATTTTACATCAAGCAAGTAATTACATTAATTAAAGCACCTAAATCCATCATTACATCACAAAAGGACTCCCATATGATGTGAGGACTCATGAAAGTGACTAGATCCTTTTATTTGGTCATACTTGATGGTTGTATCAAAGATTATACATTACATACAAGGTTTAGTCTCTCATTCCCCTCCAGTCACCATCTATGGGTGTAAATTTCTTTAAGAGACTTGGAATAATGAGGATTTTTTAACTACATCCAATAAAGGAATGTTTACTTTTACCTTTTTAAATGTATCCATTATTTCTATATCACCCCCATTATAAAATTTTTTCTTAGATTTATAGAGTATTTGGGAGAAATTAAGATGAATGGATTTTTTATGGGAATCTTCAATAATAACTTATTTACACTTTTTGTTTTTTTTCTTCACTAGAATATTTTGTGGGTAGAGAAAGAGATTCTTCAAGTGGGGTATATACCTATTGTGTATAATAATAGGAAGAATGATCTTCTTTACCACTACAAAGTGTGATTGCACATACATTACCTTTTTTCCTTTGAATTAGAAATAGGTTAAGATGGAATTTTTATAGAAACTTGAATCTGTATCTCACTGATGGTGTTCTCCAATTGTCCCACTCTAGTTTATAGGTCTTGAAAATATTATTACATAGTCTGTTGGAATTGGAGGTTCTAGGATTCCATTTTCTTCACTATGTCCTCAAGTCTTGGTTCTAATTTGGGAGGAGGAGAATTATTACTATAAGGTGAAGAATAAGAAGTTTTAATACCTTGTCCTTGTTGATACTAGGGTAGATCGAGTATCCTCTTTGTCAGCACAGTAGTTGTGGTTACCACCTAAGGTTTGGATTTAGACTGAATGGTTCTTGGTTGAAGATCAATTCTTATTGAATTATATGACTGAGAAATACTGATGCACAAGACTTAGATGAATCCCAAAGTTTTGGGCACTATTCATAAAAATGAGTGTTATTAAAACAAATACCACAATTAAATGGAACATTTATAGAGTGTAAATTACCTTGAGTTTGAGAGAAGTGTCTTATAAGGTTATTTATATCATCAATTTTATTATTTAACTTTTGTTCTAGGGATGGATGACATACCTCATGAACTCCTTGAGTGGTTGGAATTGATCATGTACTAAATTTTGGCGTATTTTGAGCCATGTTGGATATTAAGTAACAAGTGGTGGTAGTAGTTTTGTCAACTAAGGAACCACCGGTTGCAACATATATCATGCCATGATCCATGGGGAAAATTTCCTTATATATGTACTAAATAATCAATTTTTCACTAATTTTTTCATGGGTGGAAACTTGAATAAAGTCATTTTAATCTTTCCCAATATTTATGAAGGGTCTCTCCTTGTGATTATCTAATTCCATAAATTTATTTTCTAATTTATTTAGTTTGAGAGGCAGAGAAGAAATCCTCTAGAAAGAGCATTTTCTGGTCATTCCCTCCCCCAATTATGAGAGAAAGATTGTATATTCAGTCTTTGGAGACCCCATCCATGGATAAAGGGAAGACCTTAAACAAATTGAGGCCCTCTATCACATTTTGTATTTTCATGGTGGAGGACACTATGTGAAACTTCTTGATATGTTTGTGAGGGTCCTCACCAGGAAGTCCATGGAATTTAGGAAGGATACATATTAGGCCTGATCTCAACTCAAAGTTGGCTTCTTCCTCAGAATATTGGATGTACATGGGTTGGTACTCTACATATAGGGTGGTCAGTTCTTTTAAGGTTTAGTTATTTACAGAAATGTTTTTAGGAATTTTATTTGGTTCCATTTTATATTGTATTAGGGACACTTGAGTTTCCACAAGGAGTTTCTCAATTTTAATTGGCCGTCCTACTGTAGATGACCGAATTGTCTTTTCAATTTCTGGGTCAAATTCAAGGAGTACTTCTTTTCTAGATCTTATCATGCAATAACGATGTCTAGTTTGATTGTTTGTTTTTTGTTTGTTTTCTTTTTTAAAGAAATGTGGATAAAATAAACAAACATAAGAATTATTAAAGGATAAAATAAAAGATAAATCTATATTACAAAATTGTAGAGAGATAGAGATCAAGAGAGAGAGAGAAAAACACACACAAAAAACAAAAATAAAAAAACAAAATCAATCAAAAGGGAAGGGGGTAATATTGAAAAAAAGTAATATATATATATATAATAAATAATAAAAAGAAAACAATGATATATTCTCTTGATAAATGTCACCAAAATTTGATCTCATTGTCGAGAACATCAAATTAGAAATTGTTTTTACTAGAATTTCTATAGTATAATAGGAACCCTCAACCTTCTATCAATGGAGCCTTTGATAATTAATTTAAAAGTATGATTTTGATTAAGTAAGGGGGAATTTTATTTTATGAAATTTGGTTTTTTTTATTTAATATGAAATAATATAAAATAATGTGATATAAGAAAAAATATATTGACAAATTTGATTAAATGTGATCAAATCAGGGAAATCTCATGATTCTCATACTTCATAGCTTCAATAGAAAGAATATATATTTATAATAAATAGTTTTTGACACCTAGAACCATAATTTTACTGACTTTATACTAGGATTACTCCAAGGGTTTGGTCAAAAATAGAAAATGATTCATTGGCTACCACTAATGATAGGTGATTTGTGTTTGAATTCATAACAAAAAATCATCATAGAAACACACAAAGAAATCAACATGTTTTATAGGTTTTTATATTGTTCCAATGTGTTACCATGAAATGAATGTATATTTACAAGTAAGTGATTATTATATTTTGATTTACTAATATGAACCCTCACAAACACCTCAATTAAAATAGAGAAGAAAAATTGGTGAATGGTGAGTGAAATATCACATGAATGGGTTCTAAAAACCTGATCATATGAGTTTGAAAATGACACAAAAATACATAAATTAGTAAAAAATAATATAATATGTTGAAAAAAACATACAAACATGTAATTAAAAGTATCATTAAACTATTACAAACAAGAAGATCAGGATTTTCATTATGTTCCTCCCCGGGTGATCACAAGGAGTGTAGAACTCCATGGGAGGGGAGGAAGCAAAATATGATAAATATGCATGTCCCAATATATCAAAACTAACCCCATGGTCTATAAACATAATATAATGAGGTTTATGGGTGATTTTATGCTAAAATACATAATCATTTTTACAAAATGAGTCAAGTACCTAAGGGACTATGTAACTATTCGTGGAAGATTTTTTCCTCCTTTATCTGGATGGTTGACTAATAAAAACGAATGAATATTTTTTAAAATTAGGTATAGAGGTGTTAATTAGAGTTATATAACCATTTAAGGCTTAATTATCACATTTGGAGGTATGAGGCTTGAGTTATTTTCCAAATATAGAAGGGTGGTCTAGTCTGGTGCGACCAAAATATCTTTACTTATGGGCATCATTTGGGAACCTTTTTTTCACATTCAGACTTTGATCCAGTTATATTAATTGAATCACAGTGACAATATAATTCTACAAAATAATAATTTTTACATTTGGATCAGTGTATTTAATTATATGATATAAGTAGTGAACTATTATCAAATTGGTCCATTGTGAAATTGCATCTTTTAAAAAATGTTTTAAACAAATGACTTAAAAATAAATAATGAGTGAAAATGCCTAAATAATGTGATACTAAAACCCATAAATTATGTAATACATAATTATAAGGGTGATAATATATGTTATATTTCCGTGCAATTAAATATTGTGACCAAAGACTAACCTTAGAGAAGTACTGGGCTCCACATAGCTGATCATACAACTCATCAATCTACGAAAGAGGATACATGTTTTTTATAATGATATTATTTTGATAATGATAATAAATATATAGGTACATTGAACCATCCTTTTTCTTGATAAAAAGGACTGGTGCACCCCATGGTGAGGCACATGGGTGTATAATTCCTTTTTATATATTCTCTTGTAGTTGTTTCTTCAACTCATCAAGTTCAATAATGTCCATTCTATATAGAGTCTTAAATATTGGAAAATATCCAGGTATAAGTTTAATTAAGAACTCAACCTCTCATCTAGGAAGAATACTAGGAAATTCTTTAGAAAACACATAAATGTATTCCCTCATAATGGAAATGTTATGAATGATTTTATTTTACTTGGTCTTGATCATTTGGGCTAGATATGATTTCTCATAATGAAATAATATCCATGCTTGAGATGATTATTCCAAAGGATATTCATCCCACTCCTTTCATTTATACAAATTTAAAGGTTTATTTTTGATACCAATGTTTATTTCCTTCTCATTAAAGTTTATATTGGCTCTATACAGGGATAACTATTCCATACCTAAAATTTCCTTGAACTCCACTAAAGAGAGTAACATAAGGTTCACTAGGAATCTCATCTCTCAAATAGGGATAATGGAGAAGTTATATACTTAGGATGTAATAATTTCTCCATTTTCTATATTCAACAATAGCCCAAATTATATGTTTTTAGGTGGTGTTTTATTAGTTCTAATAAACATCCATGATATGATGAAATTCACAGAACCATAATTAAATAGTACAATCTCTATCCCTGAATGAATAACTAGTGAAATTATCACCATGTTATTGTCATGATTCACCTTATCAGTTGTGATGATGTAAGATTTCCATTATTCAATAGGCCTTGGAGGTTTTTATCATTAGTTATTGTAAACTACCCTTGTATTAGTGCATTTATTCACATAGTTACCTTTTCCCTTGAAGTTAAAACATTATCCAATAGTTAGAGGCTTGACTAGGGAATTACTTTCTTCCATTATATTGGTGGGTTTCTCCGATCGACATTCACTAGTTAGGTGTCCTTACTTCCTACACCTAAGCATTTCCTTTTACCCTTTAGGCAATTTATGGGATGTTTCTTCCTATACATTTGACAAGTGGGATGTTGGAATTTCTTACCGCTATGAGATTTCTACATCACTCCTCGAAAATTAAACTCCATTCCTTACTTCCTATCTTTAGGCCTGTGACACCCTTGAGATTCATTGATATCCATTTCCTCCAATGGCCTGAAGGCCTTCATTTTTTATTGATTTTGATAATCCACCTTTCAAGGGGTGAGGTCGAACCCTTATAAGGCCCGTAGGCGTAAGTATTACATGGCCTGTAGGCCTTAGAGGAATTCATTTCCCATAGGCTTCAAACATTACATACAACCCAGACTAACTACTTGGAACTGCTCCTCCCCAGCATCTTCATCATGAAATCAGCTCTCCACCTTCGCATGGCTATTCAGTTAGGCATTCCCCTGCATGCACAAGCTTGTCACGATGGCAGGTGCCATACCCTCTCATTCTTGCAATCCGTTTAGCTTCTGCTATGGTGAAAGCTCCTTTCTCATCCTCCTTGTAGAGCTTGTTCCTTGTAGGTTGTCTGGTTTTCATCTGCACTGAAGGTGGACCGAAGGCCTTCAGAAGGCCCAAATGCCTTACTGACCCAAAGGTCTGGGTGGCCCGAAGGCCTTACAGGAATCAGGGACCAAATCGGTGGCCTGAAGGCCCAAACTTGGGCATATTTTTGGCCGCTACAGTGCCAAATAGTTCCTGCTATAGTTCTTGCTATAGTACCTGCTACAATACTGCACATTTCCAGCTACAGTACCTGCTATAGTACTGATACAGTATTGGAAATTCTACCTCCATCTGGATTTGATCCCTGGTCGCTTGGATGCACTTACGGAGTCCTTACCAACTAGGCTAAGGCTCATGTGCTTTATCTTCATTTTGACTTTGAGGGAATATCATAAAATTTCCTCATATCTATCAAAGTCTCAAATCACCAATGATTTTCATAGATTATACATTATCCCACTAAATAAGTGGTCAACATTACTTTCTAGGGTCAATGTTAAATATAGAGGTATATTATGAAAGTCTTTAAAAGTATTCCTTATACACACTGATGGATCCATCATCCTTTTTCTTGAGGATAATTAAATCCATATCTATTTTAGTTCAGAGAGTGTGAGGAAAATATTTATTAAAAAACAATTTCTAGAAATTTTTCTACTATATAACTTTGATATCCTCCTAAGTATTTGTATTTTTTATTAATGTCCACCATTGATCAAATTATCCCTTCATGTGAAAAATATCGAGTGTTAACTTCTATTTATTTGATCATTTAAGGAAGAAGAATATATTATCAATGGAGTTAATCCATTGTTCCATGATTAAGGTATTGAAACATCCCTTAAAATTCGGTGGATTTTTCATATAAATGTCTCAATTTTATCTTTCTCTTTCTTTGGGGGATGTGGGTTTTCACAATAATTCAAATCATAGATAAAAACACAAGTTAATTAAGTAAGTATTTCCATGAATTTCTTATTACCTACTCTTATAGGATTTATAATCTCATCACATTTCCCATCACATTGGTTGTTGACTTGATTCCTACCATTTCCAGCCATTGACTAAAATAAAGGGGAAATCATTGATGAATTTTTTTAATATATTAAACTCCTAAAAAAGATACTATGAAAATTTAAGGGATAACTCATAAATGAAATACATTCCTTAAACTATTAATTTCTAGGTTTCAATCGATGTTATCCATTTTTTATTTTCTTGAATAAAATTTTATGGTATTTTTTTGTTCCCTTCATAATTGTTCATAAGGACCTTCTGAATTTACCAAATCATGTCCCCCAGGAGTGTGAATCCAAGTGTGTAGCAAAGACTCTTTTTTTTCACTAAATTATGATTGATTTAATACACAGTACACCATTTTTTGGGTTATTACCCATATGTACACCTTTACCAGAGATACATTCATTTTTAGTATCCACAAAATGACTTTATTTCTTAAAAACCACTTACTGTATACTTTACCAAAATTTAGGAATGTTTTATATATTTAATCTTACCCATAAAGATTTAACAAAGGTTTTATAATCCAAATACCAAAAAAACAATTTTACCTTTCATTGATACTATCTATGACAACCCATGTAATTTATATACCTTATTTCATGATTTATTACATAAATATAAACACAATACAATCCCTAAATATCGAGATACCTAGTGTATTTGAAAAATTAGATACAAAACACATTAAATTGAAACTAGGATACAAAGGTATTATTTAAAACTCTATAAATGGCTTTAAAAATCAATGATCTTATAATACCACATAGGATAACATGGGATAGTACATAAGAAAAGGGTGGGATATAAATCCTAGTAAGGAAATAATGAAAGAATAATATGATAAAACAAAAAATGTGAGTCAAGAGACATATCAAGGTGACATAAACGTTTGAGAATCATAAAAATGAACATCAAAACATGATATAAGAAGATAACATCAAGACAACAAAGGAATGGGGAAACAACATAAAAAATGTCATCATAAGAATAATCCAAGGATAACCATAGAAAGCACATAAAATTGTGTTCTTATTATAACCTCCCATACAACATACATGGTATCTAATGAGATAAAAACATTACCCAATGCATTGGAGAGCTATAAAATTATAGGCCCACCCATCACATTCATAACATGTAAAAACATTTCTGTGTCACATAGATCATAAAAAATAATAAAAATTCATCAATTTTTATCACATAATTAAGGAGTGTGGGTTTGAAACATGGAAGTACCTAATAAAAAAAGGATAGGTACATTTATCTGAATTAACTTGAGTGGAAATGGGTATTGGAACTCACAACATAATTTTTTTGCATAGAAAATCTCTAGATGATTTTGGTAGTATGACAGGTGCACATACATGTTCATGGAAGGGTTTAATGAGAGTGAAAGGTGATATCTCAACACTTGGGCATCATAAAAATAGTATATGGATGTGTAAAACATATGAAAACATGAAAATATAGAAATAAAAAGGAACAATACAAGGAAAGTACTAGAATAAAGAGGCATAGTAAGAGAATTCCTTACCTTGAGAGGGTGATTCAAAAATATTAGGAGGATCTTATTAAGATATTGGAAACACCTTTTAGGTATTTAGATAGAGATAAAGAGAGAAAATTCATGCTCAATGGGTATTGAGTGAAGATGAGTGGGATGTTAGGTTAATATTTATAGAAAAAGAGAGGGGAATTATTTATTAATTTATAATATTACGTTTTGGAATATATATAATAAATTAATCAAAACCAAAAATATTCCTATGGTTTTACCATGGATTTTTTCAATAACTAATATGGGATACCATCTAATCTGACACTAGGCCTGGTTCATGGCATGGCCTGAAGGTAATTCCTGATCCCCACGAGCTGGAAACTAGTTCCTGGGTATCAAAAATAAGCTTTCGGAACGATTTCATCAATTTAGATAAATATTAACAACCAACAATAATAAAAAAAATATAATTAAGTAATATTAAAACAACATGGTACGATAATTTTTAGAATCAAGGTTTTATAATTTTTACCAGAAACCATAAATACTACAAAGGAAAGGAAAACAAAAAATATCCAAAATCCGTACGTACAACATGAGGGAAATTAACCTCAAGCCATAATCACCCAAACCTACAACAAGAGGAACTCTAGAAACCCAGATCCACTAACATCACTATGAAACATCATTACTTTACTTGGGTCATATATAACAAAGTCTAAATACACCAAAATGTGTATGTAGGGTGTGAGACAAAGCCCAGTAAGATTCCACTGAAAAGAAAAAATTCCATGCTACAACATTAATATTCATATCATCATATACATTTGTAGAAAAATATTTTTAAACATTTTCAAGAAAATATTTTAATAAAAAACCATTCTTAAGGAAACATTTTCCAAAAAAACCATTTCTCCACAAAAATTCCTTAAAATGAAGCACACAAACAAGATCTACCGTATGCTGATGGATGAAACCACATACCATAAGAATTATTTCACAATCAATCACTATGGGTGAATCCCTAATGGTATCTAGTAAAAGTGGAACACTAAAAACCTCATACCCTGGTGAAACATGGTACAGAAACTATAACCCACAACTTCCTCATGCATGATCCATTAGGAGGGAAGATCCCATAGGCCTAGTAGTATCTGATCATATCACATTCTTAGTTTGTGTGGAATTATCAATCCTACTAAGAAAATATATTATTTTCCACTTCCATGTCAACTAGAGTAAATATAATAGAAGAATCTGGGCTTTCCCCTTCTAAATCACTTGAATACTAGTTCTACTTTTTCCACATAGGTACTTGAGATTACCTTGTCCTCAACCCCTCATTTCACATGTCACAAAAATCACCATTTTCACATATCATCACATAGAAACTACCATTTTCCATAAACAACCCACATTATATTTTACACACACCAAAAACATTGGAAAACACTTTTTCACCACTTGAAAAAATTATAAAACCCATTTGGAACATTACATGAAAATCACATAATAAATTTAACCATTTCTATTGGAAAACCAATCCTAAATCACCACACAAACTATGTTCCCAATTTTAAAAAATACTTCTCATCATTTACACAATTCACACATCAAATTTAAAGGTGAAAAACAAAATATATCACACCAAAACAATTCATTTACTTTTGAAAACCCATTTTTAACACATTCACACCTCAAGTTCCTTTGAAAACACAATTCATACCCTTCGCATAACCATAAAAATACATCCAAGAAACACCCCAATAAAGAACACCCAAAACATATACATTTTTCTTTATAAAATCCATTTCCATCACATAATCTTGTCAAAATACTTTTGTAACACATTTTTCACCACACAATAAATTCATAGAACACATTTATAAAGAAAAGAAAGCATATTAGAAGCATCTAAAAATGTTAAGGCATGGAACTACCTACCTCAAACTTAGAGACTTCCAGAAAATGGGTGAAAAACCAACACCAAACCACCAGAAGACCCCAACAAGAAAAGATAAACCAACCAACCACCAAGATTGAACCGTAAAAATCAAGATTCAACCCAAAATCGATCACCCAAACCATTAAAAAATGGGGAATCAATAAGGAAGGGATAAGAACCCTAGAAAATAGGGGAAACCATGGGAGAAATCACTTACTTGATTTTTATTTAATGAAACTACACAAAATCAGCCAAATGAGGGAGTCCATGGGAGATAAGAGGAGGAGGAGGATGCACCTAGGGATGGAGAGGACGAAAGAGGTGATCAAGGGGGATATGGGGTTAAATCTTGATAGCACACAAATTTCATTTTCATATTTTTAATGACCTGGAAAAGTCACATGGTTTTATCGCGCAATTTACTAAACTATGTGGAAACTATCCTCTCCTAACCACCCAAGAGGAACATGCTTCACAATTTTCCCACACGGTTTAAAAACTATGTGGTTAGCCACTACCGAAAAATGTCAATTGGCCACATGATTATCTGAGAAAGGGATCACGGTTTTCCAAACCATGTGCCAATCGTGAGCCACCTACTGTTAAACCCAAAACTAGAATTTTCTCTTAAAACATAAAAGAAAACCAAGGTGAAATATCTAGTAAAAAAAAAGAAAATTTATACAAAAATTGAAATTAATCACACCGGTATCTCAAGAGAAAAAACTGATACCCATAATTGAAGTAAAACTAAGGATAAAAACAAAAATCCAGGTGTGACAATTCTCCTCACCATAATGCTTTTTTCCACTGGAAATCCACAATAAGTTTTTATTTGGAAACAATGACCAATAATCCTCCACAACTCTAGATAATTCCCAATGAATATCAAACAAGGAGAAATAAATAACACTATAGATTTAAATATAAATTCACAAATTTAAAATTGGAGACTATAATGGACTCCCCGCCATATGATTTATACCCCAAAAAATCTGCAACACATCCAAATGACCAATTAAAAGAAAATTAATTATCACAACTACATAATCCAACCTCTCAATCCAATAACACTTTATACATTACCAAAAAAACTCATATCTTCTACCTAAAACAAGAAAAATAACCCAAACCACTTATCCAAGAGCATTGAAAAACTAAAATCACAACCTTTTCAATTCTTGATTAAGATAAAATTGTTTGAAGAACTCAAAATTACCCATGTTTACTAGAAAGGTAAAATTATATCCAATACCTTAAAATGAAACTTATCAATGTCAAGCTAAATGAGAGACATAATTGGAGCATGAAAAAAGGAGGACCAAATAGACTCCCCTCCATGAAAACCTAACTAACACTGACCAACATTAGAGGTAACCATAACAAGATCCAGGGTGGGTATTCTTACCATATAAAATAACAACCCACTTAGGCCAACTGACAGGAACTAGTTTGGGGAAATCAAGCATAGAAAAACCCCTCACCATAAAGGGACCGACAAAAGGAACTGCAAAGCATGAAAAATGAACTTCAAAATTTTCCATCCCCATGAGATGGGACCATTTCTAGATGAGCACAAACCAAAATCAAAACTGATTCAAAATACTGACCACATAAGGACAACTAAATGGAGATTATTATTCAAGAAGAAAAAACCATAGGAATTTAAATGATGTGATATCACCCTATCTTCTCATAACCAAATAAGAGATTTAAAACCACATGGGCTATAAAGAGGAAATGAGGCCTCTATGTATCTTCCCACAAAGAGGGACCATTCAAGATGAAACAATAATACAAGAGGATTAATCTACCTGCATTTCCTGAAATGGATATAGAATCTAGAACAAGGTCCCTCATACCCTTAGAATTCATGATTATGCACTAGATTCACTATGGGGACTATGGATGGATCCATATTGTTTGAATCATATTCTGCTTCATAGTCAAAATATAAAAATCCCCAACCTGAAAATGTTCTTTTGTTTCATGAGTGACCACACAACATTCCTAGTAGAACCAAAAGAACAAAACACACCACTATAATCACTAGCTCCAACATGGAACTTTTACCAAGATAGATAATTATAAATGAACATGCACCACACTCTTCCTCCTTGAATGAGAAATAATAAAAACAAGATTCCCACTGAACACACCCTCTCTTAAAATGGAAAAATTCATAATTTCCAAAATAAAACATGATTCCATTAAAATAAATGTTCTCAAAATATTCCACAACATCCACTTATATATTTCAAATAAAATAAGGCACCACAAAACACCACCTGAAATGACCATAACAACTGATAGAGTAATTTCAAAGGAAATGACTTTTAATCAAGCCCCAAAAAAAACATTACCCTTGCAAATGGGAAAGTGTATATATTTAGAAGGGGTAGATATAATTCCATGATGCTTCCTAGAAACTCCCTGAAGAAACCATTTCAAGTGTCTTGGGTATCTATAGGCATGATAGGTCTTCAAAGCATTTATACACAATAGATCCCCATAACCCGACTTTCCACACTAATTTTACAACATGATATTATGTCCAAAATAAGATGATGAATTATCCATAGAATTTTTAATACCACAACCATCACCAAAAAATTCATGTCGCTTTCTATTACTAGAATTTACTTCACCACTTTCATACTGCACTTTCAAGAATAAAGGTGGGAAACATCACCTTCAAAGAATAAAAAAAATAAGAAAAATAATGTTTCTTACAATTTTCTATATCAAATATTCTTCTTCAAGAGGATATAATTGAACAAAAAAGTGTGTAAGATTCAATTTCCAAAACCTAAGAACAAAGTCTATGGGTTGATCAACTGGAGGGTCTACCAATGGTGAACTACCTATGAATGCACTTTAAACATCCATCGAATATTTGAGGGGGGTTTACACTAGACAATTAAGAAAACCATAAATCCAAATAAACAAATTCATCAGCCAAATATCACTAAAAACAACTCCAAACACAAAAAGGTAAATAACTTGAAGTATTCCCAAAACATTTTTCAAAATAACCCCCTATCAATTATTTCAAAACTAGCTCATCAATGAGAATTATACTTGAGAAACTGTTCAAACATAAAGAGTTCTCAAACTCAAAACACATTTCCAAAAACATTCCCAAATCACAATGAGACACACCACACAACTATTGGTTTTCAAAACATCACACATTCTTTTGAATGCAATTTTTAAAATGAAATAGTCTTGGTGGGTTGCACACTCACCAATGGTATTCCATAAAGCCTCACAAATTCATATTCTCATGCCAAATTGGGAATCCATAACCTCATGTCATCAACCATATGAATTTACACACATATCCATGCATGTCGTCACTCATGGAAATACCAAAGGTCAAAACAAAACTTTTCCACTTTCCCAAAAAAATTATTCAACCCATGTTTTCAACTTCTCAATTTAATTCCCAATTCAAAAATTCCTAAAACATTTCAAAAGTTCACTAACCAAAAAATAAAAAACCATATCTCAAACTCCACACATAAATCCCTTTTAATCTTTCTTAAAATAAAACACTTCGGATTTCATCCCAAAAATTATAATTCATCCCATTAAAAATGTTTTCAACAGCTTAGCAAACCCCATTTAAAACATATTTTTTAAAAATTTCCTAGAAATAGTTCATGTTTTCCCAAGAAATAAGTTTTGATAATCCACAAGTTTTTATTATTAAAATTTAATATTGATGAACTTATCCCCAATAATTTATTTTTTTATAAAAATTAATTTTTCTAAAGAATCCTTCAAAATTATAATGAACACTAATTTTCCATCATCCCAAAAAACAAAGCATTACCATTCTAAAACAATTTTTTCAAAATTATAAAAAAATGGTTTTCAAAATAATTTTCAAAACCCAAGAAGAGACAAAAAAATTTATAAGGGGAAACTAGTGTTGATGGGTGACTTGACGATATGGTGGGTGGCCATACGCCAATCATACCACCCTCACAGATAGTATTCTAGGACCATGTCCCTGGATACAAAGTTTATTACAGGCCCTACGAGCTCACTGAGACCACTAGCCCGACTCCCATTTCATATCCCAGACACCAAACAAATAAAAAAAACCAAAGAAGCAAAATAAAACCGGACATCCCATGGTGACTCAAGTCCCTTAACAAGGTGTGATAGCTAGGAACCCTACTCACAACTAAAACCTCAAGACCTGACATTCCTATAAATCATCTACCTAGACTCTTCCATAAATAACATGACCCAGAAAGAGAGTGACCTGCTATGATAAATTATTTTAATGAACCAAGATGAGATGCCATCAAATCCGACACCTAACCCAATTCATGTTATGGACCGAAGGGTGTTACTGATCCCCATGGTATGGAAACTAGTTCTTGGGTATCGACAATAATATTTGGGAATGATTTCACACATTTAGAATAACATAAACAACCAAAAATAAAAAAAACATAACTAAGTGATCTTAACCAAACATGGTTTTAAAATTTTTAGAATAAAGGTTTTACAATTTTAACCAAAACCATAAATACTACATAAAAAAGGAAAAAAACATACCAAAGTCCTATGTACAATATAAGGGTAATTACCCCCAATATACCATCACCAACACTTGCAACAAGAAGAATTATAGAAACCTGGATCCACGAACATCACCATGACACATATTACCTTTTCCTAGGTCATACATAACAAAGTAAACACAAAAGATAAGTTCTCATTTTTAAAACATACTTCTCATTATTGAAATAATTCACACATCACATTTAAAGGTTCACAACAAAATCTAACACTCAAAAAAAAAAATTCCTTTTGAAAACCCATTTCTGAACATTCTCACCTCATGTACCTTAAAAAACAAAATTCACACCCTTCACATTACAATAAAAACACTTACAAGAAACACCATAATATATCACACAAAAAAAATAACCATTTCCTTTATAAAATCAATTTCCATCACATAATCATGTCAAAATAATTTTATAAAACATTTCACACCACATAATAAATTCATCAAACAAATTTATAAGGACAAGAAAACATATCAAAATAATCTAAAAATGTTAAGGCATGGAACCAACTACCTCACATTTGGAGACATTCGGAAAATTGGTGCCAAACCACAACCACACCACCAAAAGACCCTAAAAAGGCAAGATCAACCAACCACCACCAATATTGAACCCTAAAAATCAATATTCAACCCAAAATAGGTCACCCAACCCGCTATAAAATGGGAACTCAAGAAGAAGGGGAGAATAACCCTAAAAAAGAGGGGGAACCAATGGAGAAATAACTTAATTGATATTTATTTAAAGGATCCACACAAAATACACCAAAAGGATATATTATAAGGGAGATAGTAGGTAGAGGAGGAGGAGTCACATAGGAATGGATATGTCTAAAGGGGTGAGAAATGGGGGGTGGGGGGGGGGTGGGATTTGGGTTAAATATCGAGAGGTTATAAAGTTCATTTTCATATTTTTAATGAACTGGAAAAGTCACACTATTTTCCCACACGGTTTACCAAACCATGTAGCAATCGTGCAACCCTAACTTTTCAAGAGGTACATACCACATGGTTAGCCTGCATGGTTTAAAAACCATGTACTAACCATGTGGTTATCCACTATCAAAACATACCCAATGGCTGTACGATTACCTTGGCAAGGGTGCATAGTTTTCCAAACTGTGTGCCAAATATGTGCCACCTGCTTTTAACCCAAAACTACTATTTTCTATAAAAACACAAAAGAAACCCATAGAGAAATATCTATACCAAATATAAATTGAAAATTACCTCAAAAATTGAAACCTATCACACTTGGATCTTGAGATAAAAAACAAAGACCTATAACTAAACTAGAACCAAAGGTAAAAAAACCTAGGTGTGATAGATTATACCAAATATGAGTGGATTTAAATATTTTATAATGAAAATAACTGAGTATATTAAAATAATACCATTGTTGATGTGGAAGTGATTCATGTTCACTAAGAATTGATTTTATTATCTTAAAATATAATATATGTTTTGGAGGATTTATTAAAGGTTTATAAAATTATTAGAAAAACATAAAAATTAGATTATTTTAAAGGAAAAATATGTATTTGGTTATGGATTACTTTTATAACATTTAATAAAAAAATTTTGGTCTATTTTGATCTTATAATACATACCCTATATTTATATCGTATTTAATTTTTACCCAAAAATTGGAATTCCTCATAAAATTATAAAAAATTATCCATTAGATAATTTAAAAATTATGATTTAAAAAATAATTTATATTTAACCAAAATAATTTTATAAATATGAGAATTTATCTAAATTAAAATACTCATTTATTAAAAAATATCAGTTTTCACAATTTTTTCACACCCTTATAAATATTACATTGAAATTAATTAAATTATATTATTATTGGTATATAAATTAATATTATTTCATAATAATATTATTTGAAAATATTTTTAATATTTCTATGAATTTATCAAAAAAAATTTGTTAATAAAAACCATATAGAAAAAAATTGGTGTCTTCATATCAAAATCTAATTTTCATCAACTCATATATAATTGTATATATAAAGTAATAATAAAAATGGAAAAATATAATCATTAATTTATTATATATAAAACATAAAAATTCATACTACTAGAGCCTTGGTACATAACACCTTATGAAACTAGCATACACCGTAAGGGTAAGGTGTGTAATGGTAGTACTTTCCTGGGGTGGTTTAGCAAACATGGTTTAGGTCAGGATCAAGAAAAGATTTAAATTATTTTTTAAATAGTTTTGTTCATATTTAAATTATTTAATTTCAGTTTAGGGTTGTCCATGGGAAAAGTACGATGATTCCATTTCTCTAGGAAGATCTGACAAATGGGCTTCATAGGGTGTGATCCTACTGGTTGAAGCCATCACTTCTTCCATCTGTGTCAATTAGATTTCATCATAACCATTAATATATGATAAAATTAATGTCCGCTATATAATATCTATATTTTCAATAGTTATTATTAAAAAATTTATTTTAAATATAAAATGATATATTTTATAATGGTTTAAAATAAACAATTTAGTGCATGTGTCCCCTATAACTACATTATTCAATAAGGAAATTATTTATTCAAAAGGGAATATAAGTTTTGGTCATTGCATTGTTCTCCCATTCAGAAATTTATCCCTCAAAATTTATTTTCATACACTAAAGTAGATGATGGTACTTTTTTTATCACCTCTTTTGGTTCCCAATTTTATCCATGAACTTGTGGTTTCACCACAGTACTTTAACCTGGTGAGTTGTCTTGTTTCATAGAACTTTATCTCTAAGATCTATGAACTTCATAGTGTTCTCCTCATATGAAATATAATTTTCCAAAGGTACCACCATAGGATTTAAAATATGTTAGGGGTATAATATAAACTTTCTCAAGAGGTATATATGAAATAAAACATGCACTTGAGATTGGTTAGTTGGTAATTCTAGTAGAAATTCCCCATCTTTGACAGGATCGAGGATCTCAAATGGGCCTATGTTTCTTGGAATAAGATTTAACTTCTTCACAAACCTCATGAATTTCTTACTTGGTGGAATAAAAAGGAACACCTTATCTCAAACCTCAAACTTTTTATCCATTAAATGATTATATGTAAAGATTTTCTGTTGACTTTCCATAGATTTCATATGAAATTGAATAGTTTGAATGTCCTCTATCATCCCTTGGATAAGATTGAGTCTTTTAAGATTCCTCTCTCCAACTACATCCTAACATGTTGGAGTATGACACCTCTTCCCATATAATGCCTCATAAGGTTCAATTTGAATAATATAACAGAAACTATTTTTTATGAGAACTCTACTAGGGAAAGGTTTTTCTCCCAAAATCATTGGAAATACATTTAAAATTATATCATCATATACTCTAAATTTTTAATAGATATTTTATATTGACCATATGTATGAGGGTGATGTTTAGTAATGAAACTCAACTTTGTATCTATTGCTTGTAAAAGTCCTCTCTATAACCTCAAGGTATACCTTAGATATTGACCAGATACGATGAATTGTGGTACTATATACAATATTAGAACTTCCCATTTTTATATATTAGAGATTTGGTGAAACGATAAATATTCCTTTATAGTAATGAAATAAAATGACTTTTTAAGGTGATAGACTACCCCTGGATAGTGTTATTTCCTTTAGATTTCATGGGGAGTTTTAAGAAGAAATCAATTGTTATGTTTTCCCATTTTTATTCTGGTATGGGAAATTATTACATAATACCCTTGGACTTTTTTTATTCAACCTTAAATTTTTTGAATACCAAGAATCACGATAATAATTATATAACATAATTATTCATATTATCCCACTAGATTGTTTTATATCTATATACATATTAGTATTTCCTAGATTAATAGTTAAGGATAAGCTATGAACATCATCTAGAAGTTCCATCTTCAGCTGTGGTTTTGATGGTACACATATCAGGGTTCCAAATATTATGACTCCATCTTTAGAAAAGTAAAAATCTAGAATATTCACTACCATTCTATATAGCTCATAATATTTTTTGAACCTCCTTATTCCTATCAATAATCAGTGGTTGTGAATTTCTTTGAGAAAGGTAGAATAAAGATCATTTAATTATTCCCATTTCCATCCTTTGTATGTATAAGAATATTTGATCCTTTTCAATACTAATCATGGATAAGGTTGTAGGATACTTTCTACTCAGATAATATTCCACATTTTCACCCTCCCAGGATTATAGTTGATTAAAAAATAATAATCCTTGATCAACTATAACCACCTTTAGTGAAGCATATTAAGATTACTTTTATGTGATTATATACTTTAGGCTTTTATGATTCGTATATATGTCACACTTCTCTCCGTAGAGATAATGCTACTAAATTTTTAAAGTGAAAATCACTGTATCCAATTCAAGATCATGGGTTGGATAGTTCTACTCATGGATATTTAATTATTGGGAGGCATAGGATATCACATTATTATTTTTACTAAGTATAAAACCAAAGCCTATTTTAGATGTGTCATTGTAGATAAAAAATACTTCCCCTCTAGTGGGTAATGTGAGAATAGGTGAAGTGACTAGCCTCTTCTTTAACCCTTTAATAATATCCTCACATTAATTAGTCCAAAAAAAAATCCACTCCCTTCCCAGTTAGCTTAGTTTGTAGGATTGAAAATCATGAGAGGTTTCTCACAAATTAATGATAATACTTATCCAATCCATGGAAACCGTGGATCACCATCACAGATGATGGTATGGACCATCCTTAAATTGACTATATTTTTTAATAATCCATATATATACCTTATATTTTGTTAACATGATCTATGAATTTTACTTTCTCTATTCAAAACTCACATTTACTATACTTCTCATATATCCTTTTCTTTCCAAGGTCTTCAATATAATGTTCAAATGTTCCTCATGTCCCTCATTCATTTTATAGTATATAAAATATCATCTATAAATACTATAATAAATTTATCAAGGAAATCCCTAAATACCTAAGTAATTAAGTACATGAAGGTATTTGAATAATTGGAGAGTTAAAATGGCATCAATATGAACTCACAATGCTCGTACCTTATATGAAAATAAACCTTGAAGATATCCCTATTCACTACCTTTACTTGATAATATCCTAAAAAAATATCCATCTTAGAGAAGTACTAAGATCCACATAGTTGATCTAACAAGTCACCAATACATGGTAGAGGATACTTCTTTTATGTCCTGATATTTTTGAGCTCATGATAATCAATGTAGAGGTGAATTGACCCATCCATATTCTCGAAAAAAGGGAATGGTGCACCCCATAATGAAGCAATTGGGAATATAATCCCTTTATCCCAATTCTCTTATATTTTATTTTTCTATACTCAATGTTTAACATTTTCCATTATATTTTGAGTATGGGATAGTATTAAAGATCTAGGTGTATGTCTGATCAAGAAATCAACCTCTCAGATAAGAGGAAGACTAGACAATTCTTTATGAAACACATCAATGTATTCCCTCACAATGGGAATGTCATTAGGAATGATCTTTTACTTAGTTTAAATCATTTGAGTGAGATATTGTTTATCATAAGGAAATATTATCCACAATTTAGATGATAATTCCAATGGATATTCATCCTCATCCTTGCACTTGTAAATAATTGGAGGGTGATTTTTAATACAAAGGGTGATTTCCTTCTATAGAAAATTTATATTGAATCTATATAAGGAAGGATGATACACACCTAAAATTACAAGAAATTCTTATAAAGGGAGTATCACATGGTTCTATAAGAAGTTCAGCCTAAAAATATGGACTCTGGAGAAGTTATATACTTTCGATGAAATAATTTCCACATTTTCCATCTTCATTGTTAATTCCACATCCATGTTTTGAGGTGATATTTTAATTTTTATACAAAACTTTTATTATATTAAAGAATGCATAGAACCAAAATCAAAAAGTATATTAACTATCCTTGAATGAATAACTAGCATACCTATCACTACATCATTGTTAAGATACACCACAATAGTTATGATTTCATAAGATCACCCATACTCTCTTGGACTTCGGGGATGCTAGAATCAATTATCATCAACAACCCTTATATTAGTGCATTGATTCACATAATTTACTTGTTATTTGTAGTTGATACATCAGAAAATATTATGAGGGTTTACTATAGAATTCATTTATTCCTTTATATTGGTGGGGTTCTACCATTGACATTCTCAATATTGATACACTTCCATCCCACACCTAATGATTTTCTTTATCCCTATTAGGAAATTTCTAGGATGGATATTCCTATAATTTTGATAAGTGGGATGTTATAATTTCTTTTAACCATGAGATTTCTCCATCAATCCCCCAAAATTAAATTGTTTTATCCACTTCCTTTCTCTAGACCCATGAGACCCTTGAGATTCACTAATATCTATTTTAACATTGAGGGAACAATGAAATTTTTTCTCAAAGCTATCAAAGTCTCAAATCACAAAGTCTTTTTGTATATTTGGCTTTATCCTAATAAATAATTTTCCAATTTTACTTTCAAGATCAATGAAAAAGATAATGGTATATCATTCAAGTCTTGTGAAGTTAACCTTGTATACCCCTGATGGATTCATCCTCAATTTTCTCAAGTCCAAGGGAATACCTCTATATTTTATGCTGGAGAGTTCAAGGAAAATATTTATAAAAAATCATTTTTAAAATTATTTCCACTCCATAACTTCAATCAATACCTTGATATTTGTCTTTTTGATTAATTTAAACCATTGATAATCTTATACCTTTATATGGTAAACACCCAAAAAAATATTCTCTTTCTCGGAACATTGAAGGATAGTGAAGATATTTTCAATGGAGTTGATCCATTGTTTCATGGTTAATGAATTTGAATATCCACTAAAATTGAGAGGCCTTTTTTGAATAAATGAATCAATTGAAACTTTCTATTTATTATAGGGATATGGGCCCCCCTTGATTTAATCTTAAATTCCAAACATGAGTTAATTAATTAAGTATTGTCATGAAGTTCTTGAATCCTTCTCCCATCAGTTTTGTAATCTCATCACATTGGTTGATGAGTCTATTCCTCCTATTTTCATCCAATGAATTAAATAAAGAGAAAATTAAGGATCATAATTTTCAAAATATTAAAAAGATAAAATTTAAGCTATTAACATTAAAAGGATAAATCATAAATTACATAAATTCCTTAACCTATAAATTTATAGGTTTCTATCTAATTTATCCATAGTCTATTTCCTAACAAAAAATTTTTATGGGAATTTTTTGTTCCCATCATCATGGTTCATTAGGAGCTTGTGAATTTACCAAAGAATATCCACCAAAAGGGTCATAACATGTTTATATCAAGTACACTTTATGTTTTACTAGGTGATGATTAATTCAATAACCAATGTGATTTTTTAGGGTTATTACACCTAGACACAACTATTCCAGAGCCACATTCACTTGTTGTAACCAGAAATTGTTTTTGTTTCTTGGAAACCACTTACTCTATACATTAACAAAATACAGGGTTGTTTTCCTATGTTTAATTTTATCCCAGGGGATTTAAATAAGGTTTTAAAACCATAATACTCAAAAAATAACTATACCTTTATCTAATACCAATTATGACAACCCATATAATTTATATACCTTATTTCATGATTTCTTAAATAAAGATAAACATAATTCAATCCCATAAGATCATAATGACTATTATCCTTGAGAAATTGGATACATAGAACATTAAATTGAAACAAATATATAAATAAATTATTTAAAACTTCATATTACCCCATTAATATCCATTAATCTTAAAATACTGCACATGATAACATAAGGACAAACATATGAAATGGGTGAGATATAAATCCCAATACTGTAATAATCAAAGTATAACAAGATGAAATAAACAAATTTGATTCAAGAGGCATATAAATCTTACATAAAATGGTGAGAATCATAAACATGAACATTTAATCATGATATAAGATGTTAACATCAAAGAAACATAGGAATTCAGAAACAAAATAAAACATGGAATCATAAGAATAAGTCAATGAAAATTTTCAAGACATCATAAAATAGTGTTCCCAGGACAACCTCCCATGAACCACACATTTTATCTCATTAGATAAAAATATTAACCAATGCATTAAAGGGTTATATAATTCATGTCCTACCCATCACATTCATATCATGTACATGCATTTGGGTGCCACATAGATCATACAACATAAGAAATACTTTAATCACATTTAATCCTATGATTAAAGAGAGTGGTTTACATATATGTAATTCCCAAATCAGTTAAGGATAGGTTAATTTTTGTGAATACCCTTGAGTGGAAATGGGTATGGGTATTCCCAACACAAATGTTTAGTATGAAAAGTATTAGGATAATGTTGAAATCATAATAGGTGTACATAAAGGTTCATTGAAGGGATTAATAATAGTGTAAGGTGGTCTATAATTATTAGGGAATCATAAGGACTATGAAGGGATGTCTAATAAAATATTCCAACATGAGAAATTTTAAATTTGAATGTATAATACAAATAAAGCACTTGAATAAATAGCAGGAGGAATGTAATCTATTACCTTGAGAGGGAACTTATAAAATCTTGGGAGGATTCTCTTAAGATCTTGGGAAAAAATTAGAGGGATTTAGAGAGGGATAGAGAGAGAAAATTAATTCTATATTGGTTTTTAGGGAAGAGTATTGGGAGGATGGGTGGGTATGTATATAAAAAGATAGGGGAATTGTTTTTTAATTTATAAACTTAGGTTATTAACTCAATATAATAAAATAATCAAAACCACAAACCTTCTCATGGTTTTTACCCATGTTTTATACCAAAGATTTTTTTCAATATTTTATAAGGCTAAGAACCAAACATAGTAAAATAATAACATTAATGATGTAAAAGCGATTCATGTTCATGAATAATTAATTTTAAAATATTAATATATAATATAGGTTATGGAGGATTCAAAAAAGGTTTATAAAATTAATAAAACAACTTAAAATACATTATTTTAAGGGAAAATATACATTTGGTCATGGTATCCTTTTATATCATTTAATACATCACTTTTGTTCTATTGTGATGTCATAATATAGACTATATATTTATATCATATTTAAATTTTACACAAAAATTCACCAATCTCATAAAATTATGAAAATTTCACAATTGACTAATTTGTACAAGATGATTTAATTTTTTTTTCTAAATATGATATTTTTATCCTTTTAATAAAAATCCTCATTTATTGAAAAATACTTGTTTTTACGATAATACAAATTTTCTAACCCTTATAAAGATTACATTGAAGTTTGTTAAATTATATTTTCATTTGTATATAAATAAATATTTTTTAATAAAAATATTATATGAAAATACAATTTATTTTAATATTCCTGAATTTATAAAAAAATATTATTTTAAATAAAACCATATACTTTTCAAAAATGCAATTTTGGTTTCTTCGTATCAAAATATAATTTTCTTCAACTAACCTATAATTGTATATCTAAAGTAATATTGAAAAGGGATAAATATAATCCTTATTTTATTACATATAAAACATAAAAATTAATATTACTATGGTCTGGATACATAACTGATTTTGACACCAACATACTCCCTAAGGGTAAGGTGTGTGATGGTGGTACTTTGCTGGGATGGTTTGACGAATATGGTTTGGGTGATGATATCGATAAGCTTAAAAAATTATCTCATAAATTGTTTTGTTCATGTTTCAATTTTTTAATTTAATTTTGGGTTTAGTCAAGGGAAAATCTTAATGATTCTATTTCCATGGCAATAACTAATAAATGAGATTTATAAGTTATTATCCTACTGGTCAAGGTCATCTCTTCTTCCATCTATGTTAATTAAAATTTATCATAACATTTAATATATACTAATTTTAATGGTAACAGTACAATGACTATATTATCAGTAGTTATGATTATTAATGATATTTTAAATCCGATAAGCTATATTTTATAATGGTCCAAAATAACCAAATAATTCCATTTGTTTTGTATAACTAAATTACTTAATATGGTATTAATTCATTCAAAAGGGAATAAAAATTTGGGTTATTACAATATGAGTATGATGAGCAGTGATAAAACTCAACTCTGTCTCTAATTATTTCTAAATAATTCTCTAGAATATCAAGGTGAACTTTGGATCCCAATAAGATACTATAGAGAGTGATACTACATGATATATTACCACTTATCTTGTGTATATCTTGGCAGGTTGGTCAAGATAGAAATATTCTTTGATGGTAATAAAATGTGATGACTTCATAAGGCAATGAACTTCGACCCAAATAAAATTATGGAATTTTGACATTTTAAGGATTACTACTACACAATCCAAAGAAATTTTTTCTTATTTTCATATTGGTATGGATAATGGTTGAAATATATCCATAATTGTCTTTCCAACCTTAAATTTATGGAATACCAAGCATCAAGATATATATTCAACAATATATGTCTTCATGATATCCCACTATAAGTTTTTCTTTATATCTTTATATATCTTCATACTTGCGGGATGAATAGATATGTATGAGTTATGAGAATCATCAAATAGTTCGTTCTTCAATTCCAATTTTAATGGGAACAATATTTAGGTTCCAAACATTATATCTCCATATTTATCAAAGTTTAACTCTAGAATAATTGATACCTTTTTTATAGATCTATATCATATTTCAAGGCTTATTTGATCTTTATGTGAAATTATGGTTGAGAAATCACTTGTAAAAGATAGTATTTATCACCTTACCTTATGGATTAAAGATTAATAATTAAAAAATCAATGAATATTAGGTCTCTTTAATCCCTCATAATAGATAAGGTGTCATGATCTTTCATGCTCAAAGAATTATCCAACTTGTTTTCCTTCCTAAGGTGGTAACAAATTGAGAAGTTATAGTCTTCGATCAATTACAACCATATCTATTGATTTATATTTTAGTCCTTCAATGTGAATATATATTTCAAACTATTCTAGTGAGTATAAATATCACCCTTCTCTATATAGAGATAGTATCACTAGATTTTTAATGTAAAGATAATTGCCTCCATCTAAAAATCATGCATTGGGTAATTTTTATCATGTGTATTTTATTATTACTAGGCATAAGGAATTACCTTTACGTTTTACTTGAGGATTAATCCTAATACATTATTTAAGGAATCAATTTATATTATAAACCCTTCCCTTTATTGGGTAACATAATTATAGGTTCTATGGAAAATATCTTCTTCAATTCCATAAAATATTCTTTACATTACTCTATCTAAAGAAACTTCACTCCCTCTTGTGTTACCATGGTTATTGTATTTGATATCTATGATAAATATCTCACAAAGAATTTATATACTCTAGATAACTTGAGAAAACTATGGATCTTGTTTATAGTGGTCCGACTGGTCCTTTTCTCGATAACTTCAACCTTTTATAGATATACTAATATTTCCATGCTTGGGATTATATAATCCAAGAATGATAATTTATGTAGATTAAATCCACACTTGATAAATTTTGAATACAACTTCTCTTTTCTCAAGGTATTTAACAAAAATTGTAAATAATATTCATGCACTTCCTTTCAATTTGAGTATATAAGGATATGAACTATAAATACCACTGAAAATTGGTCAAGGTAGTCTCTAAAGACTCTACTCTTTAAATACATGAATATGGTGGGGGTATTATTTAATCTGAATGGAATAAATATAAAATCATAGTGTCCATACCATATTTAGAAACTTATCTTTGAAATATCCTCCCTTTTGACCCTTAACTAATCCAGATCACATGTCAATCTTTAAAAATTATTAAGTTCCACTGAGATGATTGAAAAATTCATCGATACAGGGTAGAGGATAATTATTATTAATCATGATCTTGTTAATCACATAATAGTAAATGAAAAGGTAAATTTATCCATCCCTTTTTTGAAAAAATACCTATGTGCCCCATAGTGAATCACTATGGAGAAAATATCTTATCTAAATTTAATTGTAACTATTTATTTAATTCAAAAAATTCAATAGAACCCATTTTATATAGACTCCTTGATGTTGGAATAGATCTATGGATGAATTATATTGAAAACTCAACCTCATGATCTTGGTGTAGACCAGATAGTTCCTTCATAAATACATCAGTATATTTATGTATAATTGTAATCTCATTAATAATGACATCATATCTATCATTTGAGCTAAAAATACCTTGTTACTAGGTATCAATACCTATATTATAGAATTTTATTCCAAGGTAGGTTCATCGTTATCCCTATATTGAAACTTGATAATTGGATGATTTGAGATATGAAATGATATTTCCTTTCCCTAATAATTAACATATTATTTACCTAGTAAAAGCCAATACATGCCCAAAATTATGTCAAATACAACTAAATAGTGAAAAATTAGACCTGAAGGAAGTATCCTACCAAAAATATCAATTGAATAAGATTAATATATCATAGAAATGATTATTTTTTCACTAAGTGAATTTATAGATAGTTTAATATCCATCACTTAAGGTGGTGATTCCATATTCTTACCAAATTTGGGTGATATGAATGATTATGATGAAATAGAATCAAATAAGGTATTTTTAGTTCTAAAAAAGAGATCAATTTTACCTCACATCACTTAATCATCATGATCTAGGTCAGAATTAGGGACTGTAAATTCCCTTCCTTGTTCCCACATTTTTGGAGGCTACTACTGGGAAATATTTTCTTGATTAGACCAAGGGTTAGGGAATTGATTCACATAGTGTCCAAAATCATTTCACATGAATCATTGTGGTACAAGTAGATTATTAGTTGGGACCTTATTCAAATAATTTCTGTTAATCAAACTCTTAGCTTTAATTCAGTAGTTATGTGCTTGGTGGACTACATTACTATACATAAAAAACACTACCCTAATCCTTAAATTACCTAAGTTCTTCTTCCCATACTTTTAGAAAATAAGGTGTTGTAATTTACCCCATATGTGATTTACCATTAAGGATTCCTTGTTATTATGCCTTCCTTTTTACCTCTTAGGATTAATGAGATAAATATTCTATATCCACCTTTAGCACATATCGAACAGTTTCTTTACAGATTCCAAATTATCTTATTTCCAAATACTTCCTAATATTAGGTTTTAATCCACAAAATAAATGATAAATTTTACATTATAGATTAGATATAAATCAATAGAAATATCTTTAAATCCTCATGAATTTATCTTCTTATGTTATAATAAATTTTTCCTACTTTTTTAAAATCTAAGAATTACCTCTTCATATTTATGTAATGATTTTGAGGAAAATACTTGGTAAATAACACTTTATTAAACTCTTCCCATTTAATCAAGTCTAATTCATATTTATTCATTATTTTATTAATAAGTTTCCACCCTTGGTAAGATTTTCCTTCCAAATAATAAATATCCAGAACAACCTTCTCATGTTCTAAGCACTGGAGAATGAAAAATATCATTTCCATCATATCAATCCATTTCTTAGAGATAAATAGTGTTGAAGATTCACTAAAAGAGGGTGTTGGAAACCATATGAAAGGATCAATATAAATACACTCCTTCCTTGGTGAATTAAAGGGCTAAAAATTATTTTTGTTATTATACATAGCTTGTAATAATAGAGTGAATATTGTTATAAGGTATTGTACTGAATCTTCCATTCCATCAGGTTGTTCATTAGATCCACCAACACATTATCCCTTAAACACATTGTTAACCTAGATATTTTTGGTTACATACATTATATTTAAAATATCATATTAATCTATAATTATTTTAGTTCCAACTACATTATTCTTGATTCAAAATTATGTTGGCCTTTCTCAAAATTCATAACTTAATCCCTAAATGTCACCAAGAAAAAATTCCCTCAAAATTGTTTGTAAAGTACATCTGATAAACTAAATAATATCCCCCCATAAGTGTCTAGCTGGGTGTTTAGTCTTAGGAAAACTCATCATGAATCATAGTGGTGATCGATTTAAGGCTCAACAAACCCTTTTAAGAGTGATTAACCCTAGGTGACTTTGGGCCACAACCACATCAACTTTACAGTATATAGATAGGGATGTACTGCTATAAATACCATGTACTATATACTTTACCAATATTTTAGGATATAATAATATAATTATACTAATATCTAGGGGTTTCACTGTGGTTATCTATTCTTAATCCCAAAAGTGACTAAAATAATCTCCAAAAAATAACAAAACATTCTTTTTGATACCAACTATAGATACCCGAGATAAACAATCCTTTATTTAACATCTTTTAAATGATATATAAATTATATTTTATAAATAAAAATAATTACATCCCAAGGAATAATAGGTTCAGTATTATTGGAGTCTAGCAACATAATCATCTTATTTTACAATGCTTTTGATCATTTCTTCTTAAGTTCACCATATTAGAACATAATCTATACATATCATTAGTAATACTCATCCTTATAACATGAGGAATTAAAAAATAAGAACGGGGGTGAGATCAAATGTTTTGTATGGGATTAATTAACATTTCATTATGAATTAGTTGATGATCATAAAAAAACATCATCATAAGATAAATATCATAACATCATTAGTGATAATCATAAAACACAAGTTATCTTAAAAGTATATGGAATAAGAAATTAATTTAAAAAAAGATAAACATAGAAGCCTAATTTCTATAATATGGATAATAATAATTTAATATAAACCTTTAATCATGAGAGAATAAGATTATAATGAATAATATCTATTAACTATGGTATAAATAATATCTTACGGAAAATTAATTTTATGATCCAAACCATCAATTCCCATGATCACATGAAACTAAAATATAGTAAAAAATATCTATATAATGAGATATATACTCTTAAAAAATTCATTATTGGGAGATATATAACCCCATACCTCATTCATCTATACTTATTTGTTGCAATTAAAAATAATTTTCATTTCACTTCATAAAGTACCGATGGAAATAAAATAGGTTTTGTAAAAATTCAAAATGAGAATCATTCTATTTTCATAAAGAACCCATAGAAATATAATGGGTTTCATAAAAAATCCAAATTTAAATAATTCAATTTTCATAAATAACATATGTAAATAAAATGTGTTTCTTAAAACTTCTAAATGGTATAAAATACTATCACTAATTAAATCTTTTGATACTAAAAAACTTGATCACTAAAAATAATCAAATAATAAAAGAAAATATAGGTATAAACATAAAACATAACTCCATTAGTGGTAGATCATTTCAAATATAATGAAAAATAAATCATGAAAATATATTTTTTGAAAACATTTTGTATTCATCATTATTAAA
Organism: Viscum album; assembly: GCA_963277665.1. NCBI lineage: Eukaryota > Viridiplantae > Streptophyta > Magnoliopsida > Santalales > Viscaceae > Viscum > Viscum album. The sequence continues at coordinate 1,402,061,716 of OY728133.1, read as the reverse complement.
TCTATATTTACAAGTTTTTTTAAAAAATCACCTTATTTTTTTAAAGTGAAAAATATATATTTATTGAAATGTATTTATAAAAATTTTTTTTCCCAAAAAGTAAACGGAGAAATTTTTTTATAATTGAAATTATTTGAAATAATAAGTTTAATAAGAAATTGTATTACACAAATAAAGGAGTTTGGGTTACCAAGTCCCTTCTCTTTACCCTCAATTTCCATAAAAGTGATTTAAGCTCCTATATCATAAATATAAAAATATTAATTAAATATTTCATAAATTTATTCATATTCATTTCTATTTTAATCTTCATTAATAAAACTTCTCTTTATGTATTGTATTATTATAATCACTTTTCAACATCAGGTATTAATAATCTCGATCATTTTAAACTAGGTTCATAAAATATCTATCGATCTTCCTTCTTCAGCAAAATTTCATCATTAAAAAAAAATTAAAGTTACTATAATTTTTTTATAAATATATATAATTTTATAATTTCATCACATTTTATTTTTAGACAAGTTTCATGAAAATGAATTTGGTGTTAAACTAGTTTCAAGTTATTCATCGATGTTGATGGCTCATCTTATAATGATAATTAATTTTCATATTATCCATAAATAACTATTTTCATTATATATATTACTTATTTATATCATATATATTGCTCAAATATAAACTAAAACCATTCATTAAGGTGGTAGTGAAATACAAAAAGCATTATTCCATAGAGGTGGTTGTCCGCATGTACGCATGGATGATGATTTTATTTTTAAAAGAGTGGATGAAAGAAGTAACATAGTTTATAATTTTAGGAATTTAAATATTATATATATATATATATCATACAAATTTGGTTAATTATCATTTTAGACCAGCCATGTTTGGTAGTAATGGAAAACAAAACATGTTTCTTCCTGGAGGTGGTAGTCTCCAAGTACTCATGATTCACGTTTTATTTTTTTCTTAAAGGAAAATGGAAAGTTGGTTAATAATTTAACCATAATTATAATAATATTATATTATTAAAATTATACTTATTTTATAATTTTAATATGGTTTAATGGAATTTGAGGAAGAAGGATTACATACAAAGAAATATAAATTAGAAAGGATTGGTTGGAAAATTATTCCTCACTCCTTGGATTATCTCCATTTAAAAGGGGTTTAATCCTATGTGGGATGATAAATTGATTATAACTCGAAATATTTAATGTGAATAATACTTTTATGATTGGTTTGGGTATATTTTCTATTTAAATAATTGGGTTGTGGTGTGAGGGGAAGTGAGTAGTTGATCCCACCTTTTATAAGTGAAAAGGGATTTTATTTTTGTAAACAACCAAAAAAGTTAATAATATGAAGTCAATATAAAGGAAAGTAGCTCCAAAATTAAGAAATATTGTATAGGTGGAAGGATGAGGTTGATAAAGTCCCCATACACCCATTACCAAACATTTTTAAACATGTTTTTGGTCTTTACCTCTTCGAAAATCCCCTTTTACCCCTTTTGATTTTTACCAATGTAAGAAGTTTTTACCAAAGTATTTTATCATTTAGGTATTAAAACAATTTTATCCTTATTCCAAAATTTGGAACTAAAGATAATAAATTTGAAATACAATTTATTATATTAATTTTTTAAAAGTGATAAAAATTCATTTTAAAATGCAAAATTCATAATGTATTAAATTTATTTTTTTTTTAAATTCAAATTAAGTTCTAAAATTTAAAATATTGGTCTATAAATTTTAAAAAATCATTTTTAAATTTATATAGTCACTTATAAAAGACAAATTTGGTCTTATAAAAAGGATTAATTAACTTCTAATTCATAATTATATAATAATAATGTCATAAAAGTCATATTATTTGTAATAACCATATTTTTCATTATTCACCTAAAAATCTATATTAAAAATAAAAAATAATCATAATTTTATTTTTTATTATAAGTTAAAAAATAAATATTTTTTTTTCAAATTTAAATTACAAAAATTTATAAATTTAACTTTAAAGTAAAATAATAAATTATTTTTAACTATTATTCTAAAATTATTGGTAATCATAAATATATAACTTAGAAAATATCCATTTTATAAAATACATTTTAATAATTTTAAAAATATTTTATTAGCTTCTTAGATATACTTGTTGAAATAGTATTAAAAGGGACCATTATTTTATTAGATGGTTATAACTATTTTTGCCCACCTATTCAAGGAATGAATTACATTGGTGAATATATATTTTAATAAAAATGATTATATTCTATTAGGCTTTGGTGTTGTTTGTAGAGAAAGATATTAAGAATAATACTTATTTAAGGAGGAAAATTTAACAAAAAAGTATGGGTTGTTTAATTTTTTGTGAAAGGTATTGAATTTATTTTTGTTTTGATTCATAATATTTGAATACATAATCTTCAATGTTTTAAAGTATTTTATCTTATTTAAGTGGTGGATTCCACCCCATATTAGAAATGTTATTTTTAAACATCGATTCCCATTATTTTAAGTGAAAGATTTTTCAAAAGATATTTTATTGTTTTTTGATAAAAGTGAATGTATTATATTTATATATATGTTTCAAAGTAAAAATAATTAACTTTAAATGAGTGTAATTGTATAGATTACTTGGTGAGATCATAGTGGGAATGTTTCTCACACTATCCATACACAGCTTGTGTGTTTATGAAACATTCATATTTTTTATAAGTTACAAGTTCCACTTAATCTTGTTCATCATTTCATTTGGGCCACTAGTGGTTATTTGGTATGTGTTAAGTGACCATGGGTCACATGGTGTGGATTTAATAGTGTAGTCTAGTTTTGATTTTGTTTCTGTTTTTTGATATTGATATATTATCGAATATGACATCTCTTTTATTTATATCAAGTGTGTATTTTTTACTCATTATTATAGATTTATACATGGATGTTTTTTCAGTTTAATAAATGAGTTGAATCATGGTTGTTGGTAATTATTCATATGCCCCTTTATTTATTCATTTATGCTTATTTTATTTTTACATATGTACAACAAATGAATGCCCCATGATGGATTTATGGTAAATGAAACAAAATATATTGACACTAATATGAGTGGGAAATAATTATTCAGGTGAATTCATTGATTCCCAAGAAATATTTTCCAAACCATGGGGATTGGTAAGGCCCTTTGGGATTATTGGAAGATCGATTCATGTGATATTTAGGCCATCCGAGGTCGGATCATTTCAAATGTAACACCCAAGCCTAAATTATTTTAAGTGAAAATAATTTTTTAATAAAACTATAATATCATTAAAATTTTAATATTTCATGATTTTTTTTAATTTGATAGGATGAATATCAATTTTAAACTTACTTGGTTAAAATAATCCTAGAATGAGTTTTTTGAAAATTTTCCTTAGAAATAAACTGTTATAAATAATTTAAAATGCCATATTTTAATATTACTAATATTATTTATAATAATTTATTATATTATGAATAATTAATACTTTATTGACATTTAATTTGACATAAATAAATATAATAACATTTTGAGGTAAAAATGGATATTTTTCAGAGAACAGTTTTTTAATCAAAATGCATAATGCTGATCCATTTCAATCAATTAAAATACTATTTAATGATGTATTATTTAAATAAAATTTATATATTATATATAAATATATAAATTTAAATCCATATAATAATTATTACTATTCATAATGTCAATATAATATTATCTTATGATTGAAAAATACATTTCTTAAAAAACCGTCATTTGACACGATTTGTAGGTTTATTTTTCAACTAAATCCTACCACTTATAGGAAATTAATTTTATAAAATTTAATATATATATATTTTTAGAATAATTAATATATTTTAATAATTAAAACTTAATTTTTGGTCATAATTAATATTAGAAATAGGAAAAATTAATTTCCCCAGTTAAGCATAAAATGGGTTTATCAGTTGGGAAGGGGGGTTAAACCAAAAGATAAGGGTGTGTTTGAACAATATACTTGTAAAAATACTATTTTATGTCCATATTTGGACCTTATACTATCACACATTTGAATATAATTTCATTTGGAAGAATTTGTTTTTGGGAATGACTATCATTTTGTATGATTTTGGGAAATTTCCAAGTTGTTTCCCAAATGGTCCCCTCCCCCACTTATAGAAGGTAACCTCCTCCCCTTACTTATTCATACCTATCAATATATATATGTAAAAAACCTACCAGAATATCTCCCCAAAATCCTTATCCAATTCTAGTGGTTCTGGTCTTCCCAAAAGACCAACCCTAGGGTCCCTAACAAGAGATCCAAAGGAGGTTCTTCTAATCAAAGGTGGTTGTATTTACTAAGTTATTTCTCTTTTACTTATTATTTTACCAAAATAAATAATTTATTGACACTTAAAATATAATAACAAAATTCTATCCCATATAATGGGATGTTATTATGTTTATGAAATAATATTTATCCATCTCATTCTCAATCAAATTGGAAACAAATCCATCACTCATCTGTACAGACTACGCCTCGCAAACTGATAGAGTTTTTTTCCATCACTGAATCATAAGGATAGTTATAAATATGTAAATAATTAATATTTATGATATATATAACATCATATTAATTTTTTAGAATTACTATATCAACCAAATTCTTACTCTTTCACTCATTAAGGGAATGATATCGTCGCTCCTGCATATGTATGACTTACTATCTCCACGAAGTGATGTAATTAATTTTCAATGTAAAAATTTAAAGAATGGTTCTAAAAATGTATATAATAAATAAAAATTTTATTTATAAAATTAATATAATTCTAGATATGATTTATCTGTATACAATAAAAAAGAACTGGAAGTTATGTGACTAAACATGAAAGAGAAAATAAAGTAGTTAACACCTGAAACAATGAAAAAAATGAAATATTCTTAACAAACAAGGGGTAAGATGTTATAGGAGGATAAAATATTTTATTATACATATTAATATGGTTCTTTTATACATTAATAACATGCTTAAAACCATTATGCATAATTTTAAATCACGTTCAACTAAACTGAACCATGATGTCATGGATTTCGTCTTAATTTTCTTTTCCATTGAGACATTTTTGTTATTATGAACCTATTAAATTTTATGTGGTTTATATTCTACCTCTTTTATGTATTTTACATGAATAATTATTTATTTACGATGATTAATTTTTAATTAAATTCTATTCGTTCAAGGGGTTATAATTTAAAAGTCACCAATGAGGTAAAAATATATTTTAGAATCTCACTTTCTTTTAGGATTAATTTTATTTTAATTGAAGGATTATTATCACTTATCCTTCATAAGATCCAATATTTTTTTATCCAGTATATATTTAAGGTTTTTCCATATTTTTATCAAAAATTTCCTCTCTTTGGTACTAAAATAAATCAAAGAAATATTTAAAATAAAAACTAATTTTATTTCTCTTTAAATCAGATATATTTTTCTTTTATATTGGTGTATTTCAAAAATATTTTTAAAAAGTTATTTTATTTAATCAAATAATTTATTAATGAAATTTTAAGCTATCATTAAATTTTAAAAATATTTTTAATGGAATCTTTATACTATTTTTAGAAAGTGAAATTTTTTACTTTCATTACAAAAATTCAAAATAATTTTTTTTCACCATATATTGAAATAGCATACTTCCCCACCATCATAACAATTTTACAAATTATATATTTTTTAAATGTTTTTAATGGATTTTAAAAAAACTATTTTATGGGAGATTATTTTAATATTTCACTTTTACTCTCATTATTCCAATAAAGTATATGATTTTATTGAAAACCTTTATTCCCGAAAAACCAATGGCCACCTCTCATCACTTAAATAATTTTGGGTCTATTAACACTCTCTTGATACAATCAATTTCTTATGATGATTTTTAATTTGAAACTACATTTATATTAAATATCCATATTATTTATCATGTATATGCTTATTTATTAAACCTTATATCATTTATATATATAGTTTTTTACTTTGAAAGTTATTTTATTTACTAGGAAAATATTTATATTTAGTATAGTTTATTCAATATGAATATTTATTAACAACACATATTTTTCATGAATTAAACCAATAATATGATATATGAGGAATTAATTGGACATTAATTTATAGGTGGATACCTAAATTATATAGTCCTTTGATGCATCTACAGGTCTCATGAGAAAGATCAGTTGTACAAATTAAATAGTTTTAATCTATCTTTGAACATGGTCTTGATGGTATAGATATCATGATGGATGATATATTTACATCCAATATAAATAATTTTCTTTATAATATATTTTTATTGATTTCCATGATATTATTATATTGATATTATCCATGGATTCATTTAGTTCTCAAGTTATTGATTAAATGAAATATGTTTTCAATTATTTACCTTGAAATATTTATTATTACTTAGTTAATCATCATAGATTCCACTTTATGTAACCCTTAATAATCATTTGGACTCACCCATACTTTTTTTCCTTTCCCTAGGATATGACGATAAAGTTTTTTGAATGAGTTTCAAGGATTCAAATAATTTTGTTTTTTTTGTGTTTTATATTATCTTTCTAATGTAAAATTCATATCATGTATGTATTTGGTTTTCCAAGAATACTAAAAGGATTGTTCATCTGGGATTAGAACCCCTAAATATATTCCGATGTAATAAATTATACACTAACTTTGTGTTACTGGGGTATAAGTTTTTATAGTTGGTATCACGGGCGATTTAGTAAAATAATTGGGAACTAGATTTAGGAAAACATATATTAGGGAATATAACCCTATAATACAATTCAGGGATAATTATAGAAGAACATACTAAAGTTTTAGTAAAGAAGTTATTATGTTATTTTTATTAGAAATATATCTCTATCTAGATACTACAAGTTGATGTGGTTCTAATGAAATTGTATATAAGGGTATTAACTCTGAAAAGAGAATATTGGTATACGACTAGATTACCACTCAGTGCACGACAATCATAATTAATGTGCACTTAGTTTTATACTCTCATGAGATATTATTAGGTTAATAACATTTTAAATATAAACCATTTTGAATAATTTTAAAAAAAATTTACGATTTAAATATATTCCCAAAGAAACTATGTTTATGATTCTGACATAAAAAATGCATAATTTTTTTATTTATGTTAAGTGTTACAAAAAATTCAGAATTATATTTTATGATTTAAATTTCATAACATCATGAGATAATCCAATATATAAAATTGATTAGAAATGTAACCATGAATAAAGTATGGTATCTATAGTAGTGGTTATTGTAGAAATTTACCTAATAATCCATCCAATACAATTGGTATTGGAACTGAGCTGATCATAGTTATATTAGGGAAGCATAATCAAGTTATGGAAAATAACATTTCCTAAAAGGAGAAACATATTATTCCATAGTGTTATTATTATTTGTTGTATTGCTTCATGAGATAGAATCCCATGTTATTTAGTGGGACTACTAATCCTTTAGTAGCTGAGAAATAGATTAAGTCCCCTAAAAATATATTTCTAGCCTTGGTATGTGATGAAAAGGAAAATTTAATCATCAAATTGAGGGTGTACCTATTTTAGAGGAATAAATTTATGTATTTACTAAGGAATTACTTGTACGTCCACCATAATGTGAAGTAAAGTTCTCCATTGGTTTAATCCATGATGAAAGACCAATATCAAAGAATCCCTAAATAATTTCTACTGTGGAGTTAGTGGATTTGAAGGAAAAACTAGAGGAGTTGTGTGATATGGGATTTATTCTCCCTAGTGTTTCACTATGGGGGTCCAATATTCTCTTCATTAAGAAGAAAGATGTACCCATGGGGATATGAATTGATTATAGGGAAATCAATGCTATTATAGTAAAGAGATGGTATCCTATACCTCATATTGATGAATTATTTGATAAACTTCATAAAGCTCAATATTTTCCAATGATTGACCTTAATTTTGGGTATTATAAATTGTGAGTAAATAAGGAAGATATTCCAAATAAAATATTTATAATGAGGTATGGACATTACAAGTTTACACTAATTCCATGTGGGATGACTAATGCCCCATCAATTTTTATAGATCTAATTAATAGAGTATTCAAGGAATATCTTGATAATTTCATTGTGATATTCATTGATGTTATCTTAGTGTATTTTAAGATCTATGAGTACCATGAGAATAACATGTACATCACTCTTTACAATATTTAAAGAAAAGTGTTATATATGAAATTTTAAAAGTGTTAATTCTAGATTCAAAAATTTTCTTTTCTTGTCTATATTTTCTCCAAGGTTGGAATCTCAGTTAATCCCACTACTGGAAAACAAGGCCATACCCACATTTTTGAAGAAAACTATGGGAATAGGTCTCCCCTATACCCATGATTTTCAAAAAACTATGGGTATAAGGTTTAGTGTAGACCTATACCCACGGTTTGAAAAAACCATGGGTATAGGGTTTGGTTTATGATATATACCCATGATTATTCAAAAACCATGGGTAAAGGTCATCCCTATAGCCATTGTTTTTAAAAAATCTGGCTATAGATTTCCCATGTAAGCAGGGAAAAAAAATCCAACAAGAATAATTATTACAATATTTTAAAACTATATCCATGGTTTATAAATATTTATATAAAAGAAAATATATATTTTCATACCGATAATCATATGTGGTGTAGTGATTAAGTGGTTGGATTCTATAGTGGTGGTCCATGGTTCGAATCTAGCGGCATGAATTTTTTTAAATCCTATGTCCATGGTTTTAAAACCATGGGTATAGGGTTATTAAAAAGTGGAATATTTCCCATACACCTATTTCCACGGTTCATAATCATGGTAATAGAATTTTCAAACCATGGGTATAACTTAGATCTATACCAATAACTTCAGATCCCATAGTTCTATGAACCGTGGTTATATCCTATACCCATAGTCCCAAACTATGGGTATATGGTAATTTTGTAGTAGTGTGATGTGAAGACAAAAGTAGTCAAAACAACTAACATAACCAATATATGTATTTTCATTGGTTTGGTTGGTTACTATCAGTGATTCATTTATAATTTTTTTCCAGTTGGATAACCTATTAACTAAGATTACATGTAAAGGGGTTAAGTTCATATAGATAAATAAATGTGAATAATATTTTGAATAATTGAATAGGAGATTCTTCCATCCTTAAATTTTAACACTACCATCAATAAATGACTGATTTGTGATATATAGTGATGAATCCAATTAGGGACTTTCTTGTGTCCTTATGAAAAATGATAAAGTTATTTCATATTCATCAATGCAGTTAAAGACTCAAGAACAAAACTATCAAACCCATGATCTTTAGTTGGAATCCATAATCATTTATTTGAAGGTATGGAGACACCATTTCAATGGTGAAAAATATGAGATATACACATAATATAAGAGACTAAAATATATTTTTCTCATAGAAAGATCTCAATATGAGAAAAGGATATGGCTTGAGCTACACATGGGTTATAATTTATCAAACTACTACTACCTAGAGTTGTAAAATTAGGTAGCATATGTATTAATCATGAATGATCATGGAGTTTTGATCCAAACATGGATTAATGAGAATTATAGGTTCTTTTATTTAGTAAAAATAGATATAGGAATTATTAAGGAAGGAAATACATCACTTTTCAAATTATTGTAGAACCATATTTTTTAGAAAAGTTAAAAAGTTCCAATATTATGATGAGAATTTTTATAAGAAAATTAAAGCTGTAAATGATGGTAAATTGTAAGAATTCATTTGTGAAGATGGAATTATTAATTTTGGAAAGAAACTATGCGTTCCGTATATACATGGGTTAAAACGGGAATTTTTAGATGATGATCATAGATTGAATTTATCTATACACCCTGTTACTACAAATATGTATAGGTATTTGAGATAACATTCTTATTGGGGTAACACGAAGAAAGAAATTTTAAATTATGTATCTAGATGTTTGGTTTTAAAAAAATTAAAGGATGAGAGACATCATACTAGAGGATTTATACAACCTATTCATATTACTAAGTGTAAATGTGGTGAAATTACTATGTAATTTTCTATAAGACTACCAAAATTTTATAGAAAGAATGATTTAATATTAACTATTGTTGATCACATAACCAAATAGGCACATTTCCTTACTATAATATAAGATTTACCTATTGAGAACCTTACAAATATCTATATTAATGAAGTTTTAATACTTCATGGTACACCATTTTAAATTATTTTCAATCATGATCCCCAATTTACATTGAAATTATGGAAGTATTTATATGGATCTTGATATTGAGTTTCATTTTAGCACTACCTACCATCGTCAAATAGATGGCTAGTCTAAAAGTACTATTTAAATATTGGAATTCATGATGTGGTCATGCTCACTTGAAATTTAAGGTATATGGGATCAATATTTACATTTGGTATAGTTTTCACATAATAATAGTTTCTATTCAAATATTCAAATGGAACCATATAAACTATTATATAGAAAGTTATTTTGAACTCTAAATTTTTGGGATGAAGTTGGTGAAATAAAACTTGTTGGCCCATAACATGTTGACAATACAACGAAAAAGGTAAATAATATTCAGGCTCATATTAAATAATATCAAAGAAGAAAAAAACTATGTCAAAAACCCAAGGAAATATTGGTAATTTCAATTATGAAATCCCATTTTATGAAAGTATCTTCATATAATGATTTTATAAGGTTTAGTAAGAAAGGTAAGATGATCCAAAAGTACATCAGATGCTTTGAAATATTGGAATTAATTAGAGTTGTGGATTACAGATTGAAAATGACACCAAGACTCTCTAAATTACATGATGTGCTCCATATATCGTTATTAAGGAAGTACATGTCATACCTAATGCATGTGATCACCTCTAAAGAAATATAATCGGAACATATTCGATCTTACTGTGAAGATCCCATCTAGATTCTTAACATTAGATAGAAAGTATTTAGGAATAAGATAACTCAACTAGTAAAGTCACTTTTTAAAAAACGTAAAGTGGAGGAAAAAACATTAGAACTAAATGATGTTATGAATAAGAACCACCCTCTTTTATTTATAAAGTAATATCCATAAAATTTTTAAGGAAAACATATTTATAGGAGGGAAGAATGTAACACCTGAGATTTAATTATAGTAATATAAAATAATATTTTAATAAAACTATAATACAATGCATATTTAAAAATTTAATGATATAAAAATTACATTTTGATAAAATGAATATCGATTTTGAACTTACTTGGTCAAAATATTCCTAGAATGAATTTTCCAAAATAAATAAGATCTTATGAATAATTTAAAATGTATAGTTTCAATATTACTACTTTTATTTATAAAAGTGTATTATAATATGTGGAATTCACAATTTATTAACTATCAATTTGATATAAATAATGATAAGAACATTTTTAGGTAAAAGGGATATTTTTCAGAAAACTATTTTTTTTAAAAGGCATAATGTCTATCCATTTTAATTAATTAAAATAATATTTAATTATGAATGATTTATATAATATTTATAGAATATACATATAGATATTTAAATTTAAATACATATAATGATTATTAATTTTCATATAGTTACTATAAGATCATCTTATGCTTGAAAAATACATTTCGTGAAAAAATCGTATTTTAAAACGATTTGTATGTTTATTTTTAAACTAAGTTACACAAATTATATGAATTTAATTTGATAAAATGTATTCAATATTTGAAGTCCAAATAATTAATATCATGTAATAAAATCAATTTATTTTTTTATATTTAATAGTAAAAATAGTAAAAAAATACCCCGGTTAAGGTTAAAATGGGTTTATTGGGGGTTAAACAAAAATATAAGGGTAATTTTGCCAATTCAACTTATCAAAATTTTTTTGGATGGAAATATTTAAACCTTATCCTATCCTAAAATATAATATAAGGTCACTTGGAATCATTTTTATGATGAATGGATTTATCATTTTGTATTCTTTTGAGAAATATCCATGTGGTGTCTAAGAGGGACCCCTCCCCCAATTATAAAAGGGAACATCCTCCCCTCACTTATTCAGACATATAAAGCCATAAATATTAAAAAAAACGTACTATAATCTCAAAAAAAAAATTGATTATACACATTATATAGGTTCTGTTATTCTCTAAAGATCAACCCTAGGGTCTTTAATAAGAGATCCAAAGGAGGTTCTCCTAAGCGAAGGTAATTATCTTCACTAATCTCTTTCTTTTTTGCTTCTTATTTTAAAACCTAAAATAATGCCTTAAAATTAAAATATAATAACAAAATTTTCTCCCATATACTGAAATTTTATTATGTTTATTTTATAATATTTATACACCTCATTCTCCATCAAATATGTAATAAATTCATCACTCGTGTGTATAACGGACTACCGCCTCACGAACCGATGTATTTTGTTTTCCATAATTTAATCACATGAATAATTATAATGATGGAAATAATGAATATATATGATAAAAATTACATGATATTAATGATGTAATATCAATATATGATCCATTTCCTCACCCTTTCAACCATTAAGGGAATTATATTGTCACTCATGTGTACGTACGACCTACCATCTCCATGAAGAGATATGATTAATTTTCCATTTAAAAATTTAAATAGTGCTTCTAAAAAGGTATCTAATGAATAAATATTCTAATTATAAAATTAGTATATATTTTTTAGATTATGAGTCTAAATACTATTCACAAGAACTGAAAGTTTTGTGACAAAAAATGCATGTGAAAATGAAGTAGTTAACACATGAAACAATGGTAATAATGAAATATTATTAATGAATGGGTGGTTATGTGTTATAATAGGTTCATATATGATATTATAAACATGATTATGATTATTATATAAAATAATAACATGATTAAAACAATTATACAAGTGGTTAAATCATGTTCAACTAAGGGTAAGTGTGATATAAGGGATTTCATCTCGATTTCAATTTCATTGAGACATATTTGTTATTATTCATATATTCACTTTTATGTGTTTTATATATTAAAAAATTAATGTATTTAACATTAATAATTATTTAATCATTATTTATAATGTTTTAATTCAAGTATATCCTTTCTCTGGGTTATAATGTAAAATTTACCAAATCGAATCAAATCTATTTTACAATATCACTTTCTTTTGGAATTTATTTTATTTTCATTGAAGGAATATTATCATTTATAATTAAAAATATCAAATAATTTTATTATCCATTGTATATTTAAGAATTTTCAATATTTTTCTTCCAAATTTTCCTCTATTTAGTACTTGAATCAAGAAAATAAATGTTTAAAATAAAATTGATTTTATTTTTCTTTGAATCAGATATATTTTAATTCCATGTTCATGTTTTTCAAAATTATTTTAAAAAATTCTATTAATTTAGTAAAATGATTTATCAAGAAAATTTTATGATATAAAATATTTCTAAATTTTTTTAATGGAATATTTATACTAGTTTATGAAATGGAATTTTCAACTTTTTTTACAAAAAGTTAAAAGGAGTAATTTTTAATGTATTAGGAAATAACAGACTTCCCCCCCCCCCCCACCATAAACATTTAAAAAATTTTATATTATTCTATAAAATTTCAGTTATTTTAAATAGAAAAATATTCTATGAAATATTATTTTAATATTTAACATCCATTCCATTTCATTTTTCCAATGGATGTGATTTTTTTTCAAAAACTATATTCCCAACAAACAATTGGTCACCTCTCATCTCTAGATTAGTTTTTTCGTTGTGAAAATTCTCTTGAGAAAATCCCTTTCTCCTGATAATTTTTAATTTGACCTTAAAGTTACCTTAAATTTCCATATTATTTATCATAGATAATTTGATTTCTTTCATTGTATATCATTTTTATATATGGTGTTTTAATTTGAATACTATTTTATTGACTAGGGAAATATTCATATTCCCAATTATTTATTCAATTCAGAAATTTATTGATAAGTCACATTATTCATAAATTAAATAGATAATTCAATATATGAGGAATTAATTGGTCATGCAGTGATGGGTGATGCTCAAAATTATTTATCCCCTCATTTTATCAATAGGTCTCATGACCCAAATAATTTGGCCAAATTAAATAAGTTCTTACACATAGTTTTAAAGTTTCTTGGTAAAAGGTCTTTATGGTATAAATATCATGATGTCTGAGATCATGGAATCCAATATTAAAAATTTCATGTATTTAGAATTATATTATTGATTCCCATTAGATTGTTTTATTGATATTATCCATGGATTCATTTTTTGATCATGTTATTAACTAAATGTATTTTTTTATTATTTACCATTATATATTATTTATGCCTTATTTACTCATGAAATATTATGTTGTATGCAAAAATTACTGAGAATTTAATCTCAATATTCTTTTCCTTTCACTAGGATATGAAGATAAATTATTTGAATGAGTTTTAAGGATGTCGAGAATTTTTTTTATGTTTTATATTCTATTACCAATGTTAAATGGGTATAATGTATGTATCTGGTTCTCTAAGATTACCAAACTATTTGGTCCTTCATAAATATAACCCTTGTATATATGCTAATTTAATAAATTAGTCACCTAATATGGGTTATTTAATTCAAGTTTGTTACAAAAAATGGTATCAAATTCATGTTTAATAAAGGGCCTGGTTTTTGGAGAACTCTCTTGTTGTTTTTTAAGTTATTAGAAAGGAATATATGATTGTTTAAATTCTAGAGGATAGTGTGTGGAGAGCCTATCTAGATATTTTTTACTATATTATTTAATTACCAGGTGTGTTTGGGATTTGGATTTTGTTTTTATTATTCTTATGAATTGAGATTTATGGAAATTTTTAATTTTCTTTGATGTTTTTTTCTTGGATCTAGTATGTAATGAATAAATAATTTGGTTCATTAGGATTTGATTCATGGAATAAAAAACCATAAAGTTACCAAATGGTTGATTATAAATAATTTTAGAAAGTTTTTAATGATTTGAACATGGATTTCAACCGTGCAGACAATCGATGCATGGTTCTATATCTAGTTTTATTTTTTATTTAGACCTAATGATCCATTTATTTTCAATGAGTGAATTTATAAAATGGTAATATTGTTAAGGAGGCTCTTATGATATGTTGTGGTGGGTGGATTGGATTTTAGTTTATGTTTTTTCTACTCCTTTCTTGTGGGTGTTATGAAATTTGGGTTTATATGTGTAAAATGGATTTTTTTATGAAAAATGGTTTTGGTTTAAGATGAATCCTTATGGATTAATTTTAAGTATGTATTTTTTTATGAAGCACATGGTTGATACCATTTTGGGGTTCAAAAAATGTCTCATTTTTTAAATAGATAATTATAAATTTATTAAAAACAAATGTGAATTTGATAGAATTTATTTTTTTTTGTGATGAAATGAATAAATGATTTTGAAATAAAAGAGTGTAACTTTAATGAAATGATTTATTCATTTTTGAAAATTTTCATTTGGATGCGGTGTTCTTGAACTAAAATAATAACATGTGGAGTGGGTTAATTTTTTAATAAGATAATGGGTTTTAAAATGAAAATTGGAATTTTTTATTATAATGGGGATATGAAATAGTTTTTATATGTTTTTTATAATAAATTTAAATTATTATAATGGTTTATGAAACATAAATTGGAGATGTCTATGTTTCATGTATTTCAAGTATGCCTACCCAGAAAGATCTTGATAAATTTTAGGTTATTTTTCATAAGAATAAATCCATCTAGTTCTTAGACTTATTTTTTTTATGTCTACCTAGACTACTAATAGATTATAATATTACATTAGTTCTTCTTAGTGGTATATTGGCACATATTAGTTTATTTGAAAATCATATAGATGGAGTTGAGTGGTTTATGCTAGATTAATCTTGGTTGGATTTTTTGGTGGGTGAATTTTGGTTTTATTAAAATTTTATTCTCTCATGGGATGAGGAGTTTTAGTGATAATATGTTCTCGGAACAAATTTATTAATGTGGATTCAATTAAATATTTGAGTCATGTATTTCTTCATGTTTCCTTTTATGTTGATTTGGTTATTTTCATTGATGGGATATTGGTTGTGTTGTGGTTATTATTGTATGATATTGATGGAATATTGTTCCTTGAGGTACATTATTAATGGAACGACATAGAGAGAATCACTGGTTCCTTTTATGGTGACTAGTACATATAATGCACCAGTTTGTGTTGTGTACTAGATGGTGTTTTCATTAGATCCTGAATGGGTTCTTCATGAGATGGTGTTTTATGTGTAAAGTCACAGGTTATCCATTTCTTCTCTCTTTGAAATAAGGTTTGAACCATGTCACTCCTTTTTGGTGTTGGCTATGGTTTTTTCCTTACATGTTATATCTATATTTGGAGGATGGGTTCATTATTGTTTTAATGGATCATTTAGTGGGTTTTTGTATGTTGGGGGTTAATTTTCTTTTAGATTTTACTCAACTCCTTTTTGGATTATCATGTGTGGTTAGTGGAAATATCCTTTTTGGATGTCTTGAATAGGATTTCTGGATTGCATGGGTAATCTTCTTATATTATTATCTATTATTCATTACAACATTTTAGATAAATTATAAATGGTGAGGATACCAATGATAGGTCTCTATAATTATTGGGTTTTAGGTTAGATTGTTATATATTGGTTTTTCTTAGAGTTTCTTGGTGATTCTTGAGGGTTCATGAACTATAGTTTTAGGTACTGTATTATTTATTTTTTCCTATCCAACCTATAATATTGTGTTTTTGAATTTTTTCCTTTTCATTTTACTTCAATATTGACCAAGGATGTTTTGGATGTAGAAAGTGTCATAGTGGGGAGATTATAATACCTCAAGTTATTATTATAGATCTTATTATGTTATTTTATATTTCTTGGGCTATATTATGTTTTGAGATCTTTTGGGTCTTTATTTTTGAATTTTTATAGATTTTTTCGTGTCACATGGTTTGATCATAGTTTGTAGTAATCATGAGGTAACCACATGAAAATGATTCATTTCTTTAAAATGAGATTTTTTATTGTTAGAACATTGTTTTCCAATCCATGTGGGGCCTTCAAGTAAAATATACAACCCATTTTATTCTTGTGGGTGACTTACATAGTTGGATAATGGTCTATAGTAACCATGTGAAAAAACCATGAAGGTTATCAGTGATAGTCTAGTGCAAGTTGTATGGTTGGAACACATTTTACCAAAGTGTGCGGCCTACCTATGTAGATTTCCCAGATTTAATTAAAGTGATGAAATTTTCAATTTTTTTCTTTTTATTTCAAGTGTTTCACTCCCCTCCCCCATCCTAACTCATGTTTTAAGACTCCATGGGGTTCAAGGGAGATCTCCTCTATCCTCAACCTTTGATACTTTGCTTCTTCTCATGCTTTTTGAAGAGATTATTCAAGTTAATACATCCCTCATATACTTTAATCTCTTCTCCTCTCATCCCTCACTTTTTTACCTTCTATTTTACATCTTTCTAATAACCTCAATCACTATGTGAATGGTATTTAGGATTTGGGTACACCTAATCTTATGGTTTTGTTCATTTAGGGCTTTTAGAGGGTGATTCTTATCTCAATTGAGAATTCTCCATGGAAGTAAGTGCTTTGAGACTTGATTCTACTTGAATTATGGTAGGTTATTCTATTTAATTCATTTATTTTTAATTATTTTATTTCTTATGATTCTTAAAGTCTATTTTTATGAATGTATGACACAATATGATATCTATAATGTTTTTTTGAATAGTTTTTATACAATTTTATCATGGAATTAAATGTTTAATTATGAATTTCAATTGATTCTTTGACAATGGTTGTTCAATCATTACAATCCCATTTATACAATTTTTTATAAGTCTCTTTTATATGTTTGAATGGAAAAAATGGTGTGTTAGACTTGGTTTTATTTTTAATGAGGTAAAGGAGAGTATTGCATATTTTTTTTGATAAATGGGTGTAGTGTATTTCCAAGTTATTTCTAAATAATGTATTAAAATGGTGAAAAGTTTGATTTCATAGTGATTTATAAGGAATGTTTAAATTTTATTTTTATTCAATGAAAAATGACTTAGTATGTAACAAATCTAGTTTTTGAAGTTTAATCCTTTGAATATTTCTATTTATATATCTGGATTATTCCTTGGAGTCAACATTGTGTTTGGATGTCGTAGAACCCATAAATTAATATATTAAAAATATTAATATATTTATGTGTGTGTGTTTGTGTGTGTGTGTGTATTAAAGAACACACACATATCTTTTTGGAATAAATGGTTGTCCATTTGATCGGGACATCGAATTGGGAATCTAAGAAAATGGTTATTCCTAGAACATGGGGTTTAACATATGAATGATGTAATGTTGTTTGATGTAAGACATTCATTTTAAGGTCACCATTAGAGGGTGAGTTAATTGATTAATTAATTAATTTAACTATTTTACTTAAATAATAAAAAAATTATTTCTCCTCAATATATTCATCATTATAAAAAACACCAATGTTATTCATATAACCATGGGGGATTTGTGGGGAGTCAAGTAGGAGAGACATTGACAAACGACATCATATCACAGAGCAATGATCATTTTAAAAAGGATTCTTCTTCACCAATGATTTTCTTATAACTCATCGATGAAAACAACATAAAGACATTCTTCATAATTGATTAATCAAAACTTATGTTATGGAGTATTTTTTTTGATTTTTTAAATCCCATATTTGGCTATTCCATGTCAAATGTGAACCAATCCTTCTCAAAAATTGATTAACAGGTGGCATTTTTATTTATAGTTAATGTATTTATTTTATACCTAAAATTACGATTTGTTCATAATTTATTATCCCATTTGTTTAATGTGTTCTATATAAAAAGATTAACCCCAACCTGAACAGTGCTTAAGTTTCATTCCTCACATTTTTTCTTTTCACTTTTATCCTCTTTTTCTTCTTGCATTAATTATCTATATTCCTTTGGATATAATTTTTATGAATACATGGAGGCCAATCATTGCATAGTCAATATTTGGTGCAATGGATTATTTCTATGGATCTGGATTCAGGATTGAGAGAATGACCAAGGTGAAATGTGGTGTGATAGAATATCGAATATTTATTATAAGATGATTGGGGGATATTATTTCATGGGATTCAACATTTGGTGGAGCAAGATGATAGGAATGATTCTCAATAATATCAGGTGGTCAAAATCTGGACATCAATGACAGACTAGGTGCAGTTAGCCCTAGATCCAAGCTCCTAAGTGTGATTTTTAGAGGAATCAGTAGTGACAGAAATACAAGTTTGATATGTGAAGATCATGGGAGTTTCTGAAAAATCCCAAAATATATGTCATGAACTATGAATAACACCTATCATGTAGTACCCTATCTATGATGATTAGGGTTTCATAGAAATCAAATACCACATGTAATGTATACCCTATACATGCCTTGTGAAACAGAGCCGGTAGCTCAAATGTACCCATGAGGTATTTGAGTACAAGCATGACTAGGTATATGGGCATGAAAAAGGAACATGAAAAAACCTAGTACATGATCATCGACATGGAAAGACAAATACATGGTTATAACCAGAGTACATGGGCACATGCCATAGTACATGACCACAAGCCGAAGTACATGGGTAGATTTGGGTTATCCAAGACATATCATGTAGACCCTATACACACCATGTACATTTTCTCAGGGACCTCAACCTTATTTATATACTTCTTTAAGACTCAAATTTGGGCTTGAGAGCATCATATCCTAAGTGGTTTTCCATGCAGGACACGATGTTGGACTTTGTTTTGGAATCAATTATAGGACATGAGGTCTTACAAGTATGATTCTTCATTCCGCGATGCTTGGACAATGATAGTGATAATGTTTGATCATTAGAGATATTTTGGGGTCAATACTCCCCTTCTATACTAAGGTGATGGTCCCCTATACATTTTACATAGGTAGAGTCAGTGTTACCCCAAATATAGAGGGTGAAGGTACTCTATCTAAGAAGTGTTACTCTCCCATATTCGAGCTTCGGTGTTGAGAAGTTACTCCATGGGAGTCGGTACTCCTTTGACTATGGATCACATTAGAAAAATTAAATCCCATACAGATTGATTTTGGTGAGGTTGCACATGGTTTTGAGAATTATAGATGGACCATTGGAGTTATAGGATGACTTTTCATTCTTAGCTAGTCTATAAAGATGGAGTCCCCCTTTCTCTCTTAGATTGGGTTTCTTTGAGAAAATATAATATTGGGTTTAATTTACCTCTTTCTTATGTGTTGACTTGACTTTTGTTTCTTTCTATTTCCCCTTGTTTGGTTTACATAGAATCCCACTTGGTTTGTATATTCTCACACGTACATGGTATTTCCCCACACATGTTGTGTCTTATACATATAAGAGATAGATCAAAACTGATATTGTTGGAGCAAGTTTCAGATGATCATATCTATATATTGTAGATATGTCCATGTTCGGTGTTCAAACATGGATATAGTGAGAAAAAAATTATTCAATATTTCAATTTTCCAGTTTTTTTAGTTTTGGGCCTCATTTTTTATTAGGAATGTATTTTCTCCTTTATTTTTTTAAATTATGCTGTGTAATTTAATACTTTACTATTGGTTATTGTATTCATGGATATCACCCTAGATGTTCAAAATTTTAGGATATCTCCACATTGTTACATGGATATGGTGGTGTGTGTATATAAAAGTACATAGGATCAAGAACCCAATTTTAGCATTTTTCTAACTCCTCACTTGTCTCTAGTCCTTGACCTATTGGAGGCTGGCTTGGGGTCTCACACTCATCTTACTACTGGTTAGGAGGACCCCAATTGGTTGAGTCATGATAGAGTGGTATGAGAGAAAGTTTTTCCTTTGGGTTAGTATTCAGAGTTAGAAATTTTTTTTAGGTTTTCTTTTGGAACACAGGGAAATAATTTTGAAGTGTCCCAAGTTCATCTCTCAGGATAGGTAACCAAGTTTTGGTGTGGTATCCAACATATCCATTTACTAGGAATCTTAATATATACTTTTTTACTCAATATACATAGGAATCAGTTATAGGGAACCAATGGTACATGCATCATATATGATTGAGTGATGAGGCCTCAATTTAGAGACCTACTCCTGAGGTGTTCCCCTAGTGTTATAGGACATGATCAAATATGTTTTGGATAGTGATATCTCTGGAATGTTTGGATAATTATTTAAATATTCTTAGCACATCACATGACATCTAATGATAGATACCTTTGAGGTTTCACTGTGAGATAGACCCTCAGGCAGTAGAGGATGAGATCAAGGTGTTAGATTGGGTTTGCAGGTTTGTTCAAACCCCTTCCAATTAGATGTACATGCTAGTGGATAACCTTATTCATAGAGAAGTAGGGTGTTGGTGGACTTTTATCACTCAGATTCATGATGAGGCAACATTCTCATAGTTCTACTTTCAGCATTTATTCCACAATGAGTATTTCCCTTAGAGATTGTGCTCTATATGGATTCAAGATGTTCTCAAGCTACAGTAGGGTGATATATCAATTTTAGAGTATGTCGTGAGTTTTACCTACCTCATTCACTAGTCCCTCAATATGTTGTGGGATGG
This sequence comes from Viscum album, assembly GCA_963277665.1. Lineage (NCBI taxonomy): Eukaryota > Viridiplantae > Streptophyta > Magnoliopsida > Santalales > Viscaceae > Viscum > Viscum album. Next base: position 1,402,039,929 of record OY728133.1, on the reverse strand, counting down.
ATACTTTTGACATTGAAATTTTTAGAAGGGTATTCACTGAGACATCTATGCCACCGTGGTCTCTTTATGAATTTCAACTTATGATTAAGTTTTAGAGAGAACTTTAGTTGAGTATTTATCCTAGAAGCTATGGTTGTAGGTTCTTATAGGGTTTGATTCTTCTACATTTCACATACATCATCAGTGCTAGTTGGAACTTAGTGGAGACAGTTTTTATGGGACCTCTTGGTCATTATGATGAAACCTTATGATTTCATCTTGAGTATAGATTAGTTTCCATTGTTGTACGATCAAATAGTCTATCATCACCAGAGAGTTAGATTCCTCTATATAGATAGGAAAATATTTTACTTCATTAGAGAGAGAGATATTATAGTTGATCAAGTGGGGATTACAGGTATGAAGCTTTAACTTATTACCCATTAGTTGGTGAGTTTAGACTATGTTGTGGGATTATCAAAAATATAAATTTTAGTAGTAGTGGACTAATATATGGTAATCCTTAACAAAGATGTTAGAATATTTCCTATGATGTAAGAGATTGAATTTTTCATCTAATTTCACCTTAGTACAACACTGATATCTTCTAAGGAATATTAGATAACCTTCATTAAGATTCAGGAGTTGAGGGTGCAACTGTAAGACCTTCAAGGGAATGGTTTTATCAGACCAATTTTGTTTACCTAGGAAGCATCAATATTTTTTTTCGAAAAGGAATATATGATTTGAGTCATTTTATTGATTAAAATCACCTGAATTAGGTATTGATAAATAATATGTACCCATTTTCAAAGGCTAATGACCTTTTTCAGAAGTTGAAAGCTACCATTTGGTTTTCAAATATTGATCACAGGTTCAGCTACCACCAGTTGAAGGTTTGTGAGGATTATGTTTTGAAGATGGAATTTTGATGTTGTTGTAGACACTAGGAGTTTTTGGTGATTCCTTTCAGAGTGAATAATTCCACTACTATGTTTATGGATCTTATAAACTAGATATTCCATCTATAATTTTACCAATTCATAGTTTTATTCATTAATGACATACTCATTTACTCTGGGACATAGAAGGATCATGAATAACCTTTGAGTATGGTCTTATAATTACTATAGTGGAACAATCTATATGGAAATATCTCAAAGTGTTAGTATTGGATCTACAAGGTTTTATTTTTGGGTCATGTCATCTCTAAGGATGTTTTATCTATGTATCCGATAAATATTGATCCAGTGATTTCTTTGGAATCACCCAAGACCATGTTGGAGGTGTGTAGTTTTCTTGGTTTGGAGGGGTACTATAAGAGGTTTATGGAATAAATTTCAATGATAAAAGACCATTTTACTACCTTTTCATGGAAAGAGAATTTATTTTACTAGATTGATTAGTGTTAGATAACATTCAAGGAGTTGAGGTAGAGGTTAACCAGGGAACCTGTTTTGAGACTAACAGAGGTGGGCATTGAGTACATGGTTTTTTGAGATGCCTTTGGAGTGGGGATTAGTTTCATGTTAATGTAGAGGCTAGAATGTATTACTTATGATTTGAGGTAGTTAATATACCATGAGAATAATTACGTAACCCAATACATATATTTGGAAGCTGTAGTCTTTAACTTATGGAGGCATTATCTTCTAGGTGAGTGTTCTTTTGTTTACTCAGAACATCAGAGTATTTGGTATATATTTACTCAAGAAATATTAATCAGATACATAGGAATTTTTTGGAGTTACTATCAGACTAAAAATTGATATATTCTATAATACATGTAAGGGAAACATGGTAGTATATTCCCTTAGTAGGAAATCCCATTTTATCTTGGCAGAGGAGGCATCTGAGCAGTTGGATTCATTAAAAATGATCCTAGTAGATAATAGGGGTTCACCATATATTCTTTTTATGGAAAAAAATCCACCACTTCTTTAGTTGGTGATAGATAATCAGTTTGGATATTTCTACTATGAGTTTTTTCCTAACTAGATATCCTCAAGAGATACACCTGATGAATTTTATGAAGGAGGGGAGCATGTCATCATTTTCTAGGGATGGATTGTCACACCCTGACATTGTATTTTATTTTATTTTATTATTTAATTAGATTTTTTTTTATTTTTTTTGAGGTTTAGATCAAGTTCTCTATTTGAATTTTTGAGTTTTGGAGGTTTTAGGTTAGTTCTGGCCTCACTACTACAAAATAGGGCTTTAATAGTGCTATAAATAGCCTTTATCAGTGTTAGAGAAGCGCTGACATCATGAGAGAGGATAAAGCCAAGGAATTTTATCAACACTCAAAAAGTACTGATAATGAACCATTTATTATCACTGATAAAGGGTAATACTGTAGTGTAATGTAATAGCACATTGCAACACCACTGCAATGTTCTATAACAACACACCATACCACCACAAGCATCAGAAACACACCAGATATCAAAAAATACAAGTTCTAATATATAATTTAAATGAAATTAAATTTATAACACAAATAGAAGAAAAAAAATATATCATATAGATTTCAAACATTTATTTATACAATCACATAAATAAAAATTATTACATATATTCAAAAACATCATGTTCCTTTGTCTTTTAATCCTGACAAGACTCATTCTATTTCTGAACAAAACACCCGCTACTCGAGAAAAATAACATACCTATATAATAAATATATTATTATGTTAGTAAGAATATAAATAAATAAATTAACATAAAGTGTTAATTTTACTAAAATTGTTGTTGATTTTAAATAAAAAGACGCACTTGGAGTATATTGTAACATTACCTTTATATCTTTCCAAAGAGTTTACTTCATTATAATTTGTTCTTATGAGGGATTGGTAACATCATCATGTGTAAAAGACATTGTCTACATGAGTAGTAAAACATTTAATTTAGATTTTTTTAATGAATTAGAGAACATATAATATTATCAGGAAAAAAAATAATATATTAAAAACCAATTTTACCTTATCATTGAAATATATTTCTTTTTTTAAAGGTTTCAAGGATTTGGTTCCTCTATAGGGAATCCAAATCCCCTCTTTGTGGTCCCCTTTAACATAAAAATAATTTTCTATATTGGGACTGACATGAACTGATTGTGATGTCCCAATGAAAGGGTCATCCTCGATTGAATTTCATCTGACTCAACATTTGTTTTAGTTCCCAGTAGGAAAATCAAATAATCCCTGTTTGTTAAATTAGAGACATAAAATACTTGAACCTCTTGGGATTCCATTATGAAAAGATCATCCTTTTCCCCTTAAACACTAAAATTCACCTTCACAAAGCCCACTTCATCAAATTTCACTCCATTGATATTGTCAACCCATTTGAAATAGAAAAGTAGCACGTGAAATGTTGTATAATCCAACTCTTATATCTATTGGATAATGATAAAATATGACATATTTACATAAATTAGATTTCTATGCATGAAACTAGATATGTGAATCACTTCATCCAAAAGTGTAACACCACTTTTTTTTCATCGTACTGAAGTCATCATGTACTTTTTTTATAGAACATATAACCATAGATTACAAAACAAGTGTAAGATATGATGTTTGCATTCAGTCCTCTAGCTATCTATTGAAGTCGTTCAACAATTGAATTCATATTTTCAGATAATTCCTTATAAATTTGATCTCTAAATCATCCTATAAACTATTAATCATGTGTATTTGATATCCATCTTTCATCATTTAATGGATTCAAATCTCTAATAATTTATTTGTGGGATTCAATGTATGGATCAAAATCTTCAGTATTATGTAATATGTAATGATGTGTTTAATCCTGATCTATCAAGGTAATTGTAACAAAATCTCTTCCAGAAATCCCTTCTCCCAAAAGGTATTCTCTATGAAGAGACTTTGGGAGACCGATGCTTTCAACATCTAATAGGTAATCGGTACAAAATTTAATAGCTTCTTCAACAATATACCATTATACAATAAAACATTATAGTTGACTTCTAATATTGACATACCCATTTAAAATCTTTATATACCATTGAATGGGGTACAACCATCTGTAATGAACATGTCTACACAGTTGAACCTTTCTGACCAAGTGAACCATCATGTGGACCATTATATTAAATAATTATGGTGGGAAGAACATCTATAATTCACATAATATGACTACAATATCCTCATTCATGATGGTAAACTTTGCTGAGTCTAAATATTTACTATATATGGATTTGAAAAATAAGCATATTCTGGTTAATGTATGTCATACATTTTTTGGTAGAATGTAACATAAATCAAAAAACATTTAATCTTGCATCAAAACATGAAAGTTTTGTGATTTTAGTCCTTTTAACATAAAATTAGTCATTGAAACTACATTATTGATATTTGATGAATACCACTTTGGAACTGTTACACTAGTATGGAAAAGGAAAAATTACATTTTTTCTATATGGATTGAGTGTAAGATGCTAGAAGAAGAAAAGTATACCTTTTACCCTTCACTAGTGCCAACTCTTCCCTTATCCCCATTTTAATCAAATCCAACCCAACCTTGATTCCATATTTCATTTTTTCAGGAAAATTTAGTAAGGTTCCAATAACTCTATCAAATACATTTTTTATCTACATTCATGAAATCAAGAAAATTTATGACATTCAAACAATTCCAATAAATTAATTCAAATAAAATTGATCACTTCTTCCAACATGATTTTGTAAGGTTTTTCAAAAATGGTTTACCAAAAAAAATGTCAATCTTTTTTAATTTTTTCTATAGTTGATCTCCCGTTACTGGAGACTGTGTTGTACCTTGTTCAATATTCCCATTGAATGCTGTCATTAGGGATCAATATTTATGTCATTGAGGTAAAAATTTCTAATTTCCTAAAAACACAGTCTTTGAGGAACATTTCAACTGAACTAAGTTTGTGAATTTTTTCACAAATGGGACACCCCAAAATTCTTTTAATGCTATAACCTGATAAATTTCCATAAGCAGGGAAGTCATTTATCATTCCATACAATATGGACCTCATATGAATTCTTCACATAAATGAACATCATACATTGTAAAACCTGTATCTCACATCAATTTTATATATTCAATCAGTGGATCCAAAAATACATCAATATCATTACCGGGTTTCTTTGGTCAAGATATAAGTAGAGACAACATAATGTATTTGTGATTAATGCATAATAATGGTGGTAAGTTCTAATTTACCAACATGACTGGTCATGTACTGTGAGTACTACTCTGTACAACAAAAGGATTTATCCCACCTACAAATAATTCAAGATGAAAGTTTCTCATCTCATCTACAAATTCAATAAACTCATAATCAATTTTCTTCCACTGATGATAATTTTATAGATAGCGTAGGTTCCCATCATTATTTATTGTATCTTCATACCATATTAATTGTATTTCAATTTCTTGACATCCATATATTATTCTAAATTTAAGAATGATAGGAAAGTTCCATACATATTTCAAAGGACTTGATTTATTTTTCTGGTATCGATCTGTGCCACACTTAGGTCAATTTATAAGTGATTCAGAGTCCTTGAAAAATAATATGAAATAATTTAGAAAAGAATGTATTTTTTAGATTCATTCCCATTGAACATATCATTCATTTGACATCATATGTTCATAATGGTAGTTTATTTTCATCTAGTAGAATATCTTTCAGAAGACCGTGTAGTTCTGTAAAGTTGGTATCACTCCATCCACTGCTAGCTTTCGAATTATATATGTTCAATATAGCTGACAATGTTATGTATTTAGTACAACTGGTATAAAATGGTAACTTGGAAAAACCATTTAAATCCTCAAAAAACTTTAGACAATCAAAAATGTCATATTCAATTACCATTGTCATTTCTTCCATGTGATCTCCATTATCTTTTATAAAGGTATTCATATCAAATGATTCATAAACTATAGTATCATCCCAATCAATGTACACATTAAGTTTTTCCCTGTGTTTAGTCCAACATTTATATATTTCATCTATTATGTGATAGAAAAAATGTTCTTCCAACTCTTTTGGAATAATTTTTCTTAAATAAAAAAAATGAAAACATAGGTAGAGGATTTTAGAGTGGTCTTCTGCATGCTCTATTAAAAACATGATGAACTCTTTAAATCCATATTTATATTCATTTGTCAAATGATTAGTGTGCATCTATTTTCATTTCATATATATACTATTGGGTTCATAGAAGATTAATTTAACACAATATTTAAATAAATAAAAATAATATATTCATTTTAAAAATGAAATTTATAGATAATTCTAATAAGAGAAACTCAACATTTGATTGTTTCAAAGAATTTCAGTATGTTGAAGAAAACGGGTAATTGAATTTAATAATAGAATTACTCCAAATTAAATATTTATTAAATCCAGTAAACAAATGAAAATATAATATAAGCAATTAAAGAGTAATAAGAAACTCAAATATTATAAACAAGAATAATAAACTCAAATTCATTAAACTAGATATTTGGTTTCATGGATCAAGGAATAATTTTGATGATAAAATAAAGAGAACTATCATTATTTTTGATGAATTTTGGTGCATTTAGAAGGAAAGGAATAAATCATGGTTTATGGGGATTAATACTTCAATGAAGGATATGATTTTACAAACTATATGCTTGTTTCAAAATTTGGTGTAGTCTCTCAAGGATTGGGATACTACTCCCTCTCTCATTTTCTTAATGTCAATGGGAGTTCTCCTACTGATTTCCTCAACGATTCCCTTATCCATTGTATTCGATGGATCCCTCCCAATTATGGTTTCCAGATTAATATAGATGGTTTGTGTAGCATGGGATAAATTCAAGAAGGATGTATTGTTCGAGACAATAGAGTATCATTTATCATTTATTTCTCAGCTAACTATGGGAAGGGTGAATCTCTTCAGGTAGAATCCAATACTATGTTAACGGGTTTGTAGCTTGGTATGACATCTAGATTTATGAGTTAAAAACCTACTCCCAATTCCTTTAAATTTCTATGAATGGTCAAAAATTCATACCTTGTAACATCGCTTACCATGTTCAAAATTGCAGGATCCTTATCACCAACAATATTGACACCACTCAGACATGCTGCGAGGGAAACAGAGATGCTGACTTTCTTGCTTCTAGGGCTCCCCTGTATGCTTTGTTCTCTTGTTTTTATATACCAATCCCATATATACTTGGTGTAACATAGAGTCAAGTGTCTAAAAAAAATATAATTATAGAATTTCCCGATCCGAGAATCCACTCAATATTTCATGGAACTATGAGTTAATGTATTTATTAATAAAAAATCATGCCTAAAAAACATTCTAGTAATTTGATAATGCCTGAATCTAGGTTATGATAAGGGAAATAAAGATAATTTATACTAGTATATATGAGTGTTTAGATATTATAAATCTAATAATATAGGATGTTGGGATTTTAAAAAATGGCGAGAGATATAATATAATCATTAATAACATCACAATCAGTAATCATTAAAATATAATAAATATTATTTGATTTTTGTAGACAATGGAAAGTTATATGAAAACATCAATTTCCTTATAATCTAAATTAGATAAAGAGAATATCATATCCATTGAAAAATTCTAGAATAAGTATACACAATAACACATTATATTTTACCAAGAATGGACGTTAATTTTTTTGGAATCCCTCATACCTGATTATTAACAACATAGAGAGAGTGAGGGTGAGAAGGATTCCTATAGAAGGCTCAAAGGGGATGAAAAATATTTTTCATAAATTATGTTATTATTTATGTCTCTGATATGAGGATACATGATAAGAACATGGATGGATACACTATGTTGAATAATCTTGAAGAATATGTTATTGATAGGGAGAGAAAGGCGTATAATAAATGATATTATCACTAAACTTTATAGGTGTAAACCGAAAGATGGATTGTGTAATGATACTATCCTAAATTAACCAAACTACACCAGGTTAGATCATCATATGACCCCTAGCACAACTCAAAGTCACTAAAATATGGTTTAAAATTTTGGTGTAAAAAATCACAAATGGAAGGTGGTCCCCCCCAATAGAAGCAACTAGTACCAGATGTCGAAAACTTCTAGCATAACTATTAGTGTTAATGGACATGTAGACCCAAAATAATCCTTACCTTATATAGGAAGACATGTTAGACAAACAACTATAGAAATAAATTATGCAATAGATATATAGAAACACATACCTGTCATGCTAGTATAAAAAATCACTTATAATCTATAATAAATATAAAATAGATAAAAACCATATATTCAAACATAACATGAACTTAAGGCACCGTAATGATTCAAAAAGTGAAGACTTGATGTGAAAAAACCTCATGTGCTTAACTGGGGATGACCCCTATGAATCTTCTCCATAATAAAATTAAGGATCATAGTGAATTATAAGAGAAACTAGATCCTATGATACATATAACCAGTAGAGGAACATACACCAGTCCATTAACTTGGTTCCTAAAAAACAGAATATGAAGGTTCATGTGCACTGACGTGTCCAAAAAAGGTGTCAGGATATATATAATCATTAGTGAACCACCAATGTGCCTCAAATAAGTGGCCAATAAACAAGAATATACATGAAAATTTCTACACATTTATATACATATATGAAAAAATTATTTAGTAATAAGATATAAAAAAATAGTAGTAAATAAACAATAAATAAATCCAATTTTTATTATAAGATATAACCAATAACTCCATATATCAAGAGGTTCTATACATTGATATTAAATCAAACAACATATCATAAACAAATATTTCTATTCATAATCTAAAATCAAAATAGTATACAATAACCATACCACAAATAAGGACATCGTTGAATAAGAAACAAAAAAAACAAAAAATACACAAATAAAATTGGAAGGCCTACCTTGCTAGGTGGAAGAAAATACGAGACCCTCTTTAGAAACCCTAACTACAATTGAACGCTGTATGTCAGACAAGATGTTAAAGCAATTAGAGGCAGTCAAGTGGTGTGATTCAAGCTTCGATTCACTAAGGAAGAGCGCATAAAATGGGTGGATTCCTTGTAAAGATTCTGATATCGAGATGGGTTCACTATTGGTTAGGGTTTTTAAATAGATTATTACACTTTTATCAGCACTTACAAATAAGTGCTGATAAATATTCCTTTTATCAGTGCTTAAGTAATAAGATCTGATAAAAAGACTCTTTATCAGTGATTTTTTAGCACTGATAATGGAAGGTCTTTATCAATGATAAAAAAACCCTCATTAAATCAGTCTTTATTGTCACTAAAGTTATAGAGCTGATAAATATTAATTTTATCAGCACTTTGATTAGCACTAATAATGCCTCAACTTTATCAGCATGAAAAATCACTAATAAAGATGATTTTATAAGCGCTTATTACTTAGTCACTGATAAATGATTTATAATTATAATTATAAATAAAAAATTTAAATATTCATATATACTTAATAAATATATATAAATATAAATATCATAAATATATTCCATTTTTAATTATATTTATTATAATTTTATAATTATTTTATTAATAATTATAGATTTTTCTTTAACAAATAATATTTATATCATTATATATATTTATATAATTATACATATATATATTCAATAAATATATATAAATATAAATATAGTAAATATATTGATTATTTAAGTAAATTTTTTATAAATTTAATAAGTATTTAAATACATATAATTATTTATTTATAATTATATAAATAATTTTAAAAATAATTAATTATTTATAAATATGAATATATAATTGTATAAATAGATTAAATATAAATTTATAAATATTTTTTTTACAAATATTTTTTTAACATTATTAATGAATATCAAATTTTAAGTGCGTGCATATATGTTAAAAATGAGTAAAATTGAATAAATTAAGAATAAGTACACTTTAACAATATTGAATAAATGAATATGTTTTGTTTGTGTGCATTGTATATAAAAATGCATTAATTATGTATATGTGAAATCAACATAACACACATTTGATCTATGTTAAATTGAAAAATAAAATGACATTCATTTATATGTCAAGTACTATGAAATCAGTCAATAATTTTAATTCATATTAATTTTTAATTATAAACCATTATTCAATACATATATATTTATTTAATATAAAGCACATAAATGTTTTGTAATAGATAAATCATATTTATATACATTGATATATATCTATATATTTAATATATACAATTTAATAACATTAATTATCATAATTATATAATTAATAAAAATACTTAATGTTTAATAATGTATAATAAATTTATTCATTTGTATCAATAATTATTTAATTAATAAAATTTGTTATAATTTTTCAGTAAAATCATTTTTTATTTTTACTTTTTTTAATTATTTCATCTTTTTTATTCAGACCTTTATCAGTGCTAAAAAATCACTAATGAAATAAATATTTTTCAGCACTAAAAATAAAGCACTGATAAAGGGTTGCCTTTATCAGTACTAAAAATAAAGCGCTGATAAAGGATAACCTTTATCAGTGCTAAAAATAAAGTGTTGATAAAAGGTTAAATTTATTAGCACTTTCTTTAGCACCGATAAATATTCCATGTATTAGCATTTTTTCTAGCACTAATTAATACCAGCACTTTTGAAGCCCTTTTTTGTTGTAGTGCATTGAGCATGGTTTTATTGCATGGTTTGGGGGTTAACCTTGTGTCCTTTTAAGGAAAAGTGTGTTTTCATTTCATTTTATTCTCACACGTTTAACCTTTCATAGCTTAAGCGAGGTTTGGGGAAAACCATGTGAGGCCTAGGGGAAATTGTGCAATGCAGGGGGGGTTATTGTATGGGGCATGCTTTACGACTTGTGCACGATTAGGAAAAACCATGTAGCAATCATGCAACAAGGCTATAAAATTTTGAAGAACTATTTTGAATAGTTGGCGCATGGTTTTCAAAACCATGTAGCCAAACCCTATGGGGTGCCCCCTTATCTCTAGTAGGTTGTGCATGGTTGGCACACGATTTGTTAAACCATGCATCCTAACTATTTGAGTTTCCCAAGTTTCTTAAAAATTGAAACTCAAAGTTTTTCCTCATATGATTTAACCATATTTTGGGATTTCCTCTGCCTTGGATCATTTTTTATGCACAAAGGGGATCCCGAGATCCCTTCCTTTGGCTCCTCTCCCCTTGTTAGTGCTCCTCCTTCAAATCTAAGGTGATTTTACACAGTTTTTGGTCAATTTTATCATCTTCCTTATATTCTCTATTCATTTCATGGTATTTCCTTGGGTTGGTTCAATATTGTCCTAACTATAGATTCTAGGATTGATGTGTGGTTAGATTTCTTTGATGTTAGGGTATGAGGATTATTCCTCATGCTTAGTTCTTCCTTCCCTGAGGATTTGATTGTGTTCTCACATCTTTTAGGTAGGTGTTCCTATCAATTTCCTTTCCAAAACATTCCATTTGATTCTTGTGTGTTTCTAAATAATTTATAAATGCATTTCACATGATTTTTATGTGTTTTCTTAGTTTATTATGGTGTTTTTATATTTAAAAAACGTGGTGGAAATGGTTTATTTAATTATGAATATATATAAATTCATACAAGGTGTTTGATAAAATTACATTTGGTCATTAAATATGGAATTGGGTGTTCCATATGGTGGTTATCCTTTCCTAATATTTTTTAATTCTATTTGGTTGTGATTTCGGTGTTGTGTGTGTGAATTTGTGACTTCTGTGGTTTGATTCTTATGTGTTTTGTTTGGCAGTAAAGCAAGAGTTGTTTATTTAAAAATGGTTTTGGGTGATTTTATGGATATTTGAAGATTTTAATTAGATGTTACAACATACATATGTGCATCAGGTGCACATATGGATGGGAAGACAAATGATAATGGCTATTGAAAATGATGCTTCCCTTAAACCCTAGTTTTTCAAAGGCTTCTTCCCCATTTTCATATTTCTTTTTCCCTTATATATTCCTCTTCTCAATTGGTTCTTTCAATATACTATTTTTTTTAAAAATAGTTCCTTGACTTCTAAATGGTAACTTGGTGCTTCAAGTGATTTTTAATGTGGTTTCAAATGTGTTTTCTAAGACTTTTCCCATTTTCACTTTGAGGTGTGTTTTGGTAACTAAATAGATTAAAGGTATTCTTTGAATCTTTGATATTGTTTTATGTTTTCACCTTGTTTTGGTAATGGTTTTGGATGTGGATTTGGATTTAAAATGTTAAAGACCTAATTGGTACTTAATAATGGTTTCGAAAATGATTTGAATGTCTATGTGATGTGAAGGCACAATTGGAAATCATGTATTGATTGATTTATGTGAGAAAAGAACATATATGGTGGATCCTCTGAGGTGAAGATAATCACATATGTGGTTTTGGTGTTTGGGATAGGCAAGTAGGGTGGATGTGGGTATCAGTTTGAGCCATGTGTGTAAGGACCTCCCAATTTACCATGTATTACTACCATATGATTTATAAGAATCACCTAGAGGGTTGAGTGACAGTTTCTTATTAACCCTAGTTAGATGGGTTGGTACCCCCTGGATAAGCTGAGGCCAAGTGGGTCATTCCACTGGATTAGATAGCTTATAGAGGTCATTTAGTTATTGACTATGGAGTTGCAGTGTACGCTGGTAGGTGATTCAGAATTGAGTATGTACAAGGATTACTTCTAGATATGCAAAGGAAATTACTATGATTATCTATTGCTCTATGCCTATTTTATTTACTTTATTTTGGGTTATTTATTCTATTAGTGTCTACCTTATTATTTGAGTTTCTTTTATTTTTAGCGTAGCCCTCTTATTACCTATTTTGGATTCTTATTTGGGTTTTGTATATGAAACTGATATTTATTAGAATGGAAATATTTTTTTAAAATAAAAGTGGTGTGTTGTTTTGAAAAGTGTAATTTTATAGAAAGTTTTTTTTGTAATTTGAAATGGTAAAAAAAAACTTTCTATATATACTAAAAACTTGTGTTATTGGAATATTTTGGGAAAATAAATGCATTAATTATTTGGTGATTACATACTGAGATGTTGTATTATCTCACCCTACTTGTTCCACTCAACATAAGTAAACCGAAGATTTTTTTAATGTCCATGTTTTTTGTTCGAGTTTTCATTTAGATAAGGATGGTCTTATAGTTGGTTGTGACCGAGAGGTCATATAGAGATCACGTTAGAATGGTTCAGTTTTAGTTTTGTTTTAAGTTTATATTTTGTTTATTATATGTTTTAGCTGGATTGGTCTGTATATTTATTGATGTTTTGTTGTTGTTGTTGTTTTCTGATCTATTTGGTTATTTGATCCTAGTTGTTTGGGAACAAATTGTTCCCATTTGGATTATTTTTGTTGCCCGATTCTAGTTTCCAGCTCAGGAGGATCAGGAACACCTCTCAGTCATTTTCTAAGGATGGGTTGGGTGTCAAGTTGGATGAAATACCATACTTGTTGGTTAAAAAATGGTTTTAGAGCAGCAATTTTTATTTGGGGCATTAGGTAGATTGGATATTAGAACTGTTGGGTCTCGAGAGGTTGGTAAATGAAGGATTTCATGAATCCTTTCTCATTCTGATCCTCATGTTTCTAGAGGTACTCTTGGATTAGTGTCTTCATTTTTGTTTTTGTTTTCATGGATGGGGAATTACAATGGAGGTGAACCAGTTTCATGTTGTGATGTAACATGGAGTCATCACCCATTTGGCATCCGAGTGTATGGTTTATGGTCCTTTTAGTGGTTGGTGATTTCTTGGGGGCATGGACTGCTAACCATGTCATCGGATTATACATATCCACTAGTTCCTCATTCCATGAGTTTGATGTGAATTTCATGTTTGTTTAGTTTTGGTTGGTGTGGTATGATTTTGAAATGGAAAATGGTTTTTTAGAAAAATTGGTTTTTAAAAGGAAAATTGTTTCAAGGAATGATTTTGGTTCAAATGTGGGATTTAGTATTTGAAATGAATTATAAATTGATTTGGGTATTGTGAAAAGTGGCTTTTGGATTCAAAATGGTTTAAATTGGAAGCGGAAGTGTTGGTTTTTGAAAGATGATTTTTGGTATGGTTTTGTAATGTTTGGTTTTGAGCTTGGTTTCATGAATTTACATTTCCATTTTGGTGGAATTTAGTTTGAAGTTGATTTTGGTATTATGTTCTCTTTATGCTCAGAGTAAGCTACCCAGAACGGTTCCAAAGGTTTCTAGTGGGTCTCTCCTAGTAGTTGGATCTACCTAAAATATGAGAGAGGTAGAATAGTCAAGTTATTATTTTTTGTTTATGATTTTATTTGGTGATCTTGGTCCATTCAAGGAAGTGTAATAAGTTTAGTAAGTTGAGAGTGTCTTCATATCATTGGGAACTCTCGAAGCTGTGTGAGTGTGTGTGTTCTGAGCTCATTCGAAGGCCCAAATTTGGTTCAGTGAAAGGTGATTGTTCTTTCATAATTTCAAGTTGGGATGACATGGGAGATTTTTAAGAAAGCTTTCATTTGATGGTTTATACCAGATGAGATGAAGCTTAATAAAGTGGTAGATCTCTTGAGTGTTCAACAAGGTCGACAGATAGTGAAGACCTACATTAACAAGTTTAAGGATTTGGTTTCTTTCACTCTGGAGATTGTATTTTAGGATGAGTTGAAAGCTACCCACTTCATTTGGGTCCTTCAACTAGAGATCAAGGATCAAACCATCTCATATGGTGAATTATATTATTGAGAACATGGTGGATGAGGTGTTTTAAGCTGAGTTGGTTCTTAGGGTGCAGTTAGTGGCAGTTAGCGCCCATGAAGGTTCCCCACTTGAAAAGCAGCATGTGTTAGAGGATCTTATTTTTGAGAAGAATCTTTCATCAGTTCTAGTTTATCACTTATTAGACTCTTTTCTTGTGTTCTTTTAGTGTAGTTGTTTTGGTAATTTTAATCCATATTATCATATTCCTCCAAAGATTTGTTGGCGGTGTGACCATTTGGGTCACCTCGAGATGTTATGTGGGAGGATTTTCGAGAAGAATAAGTCTTATTCAGGGGATGTTAACTCACAAATTTGGGGAAGAATATGCTTAAATACATCAGGAATCTATTCATAGGCCCTAATGATAATATTTTCGCATAGTCAGGAATCGCCGTGGGTGTGCGGAACCTCAAATGAGTTTTGTCTCTTGTGTTGGAGTGGAGACGGTTGAATTTTCTTTTCTACAGTTTTCACTTATATTGTAAGTTCCTCCTTTTTATAAATTTTTTGATGCAAGTTTTTTAATAGTTGTTCTCTCTTGTGTGTAATTAGCCTCTATGTATTCTTATTGATTTTCTGTTGTTTTCATTTAAGAGATGTGGGAATCTTGTAGGAATGATGAATTGTGGATTGTTTTACTAATTAGTTTGAGTTGTCTTAGAGGGGTTCCCCTTTATATTGAGGGTTTTTAGTTTGTATCGGGGGTTCCATATTTGGTTCATGTTGGTAGTTATAGAGTTGGTTCGTGCTAGGAGTTTCAATGTTGGTGGTGTTATTTGGGTTCTTATGATGGGAATAACCCTCCTCTTTCAAAAAAAGTTCTTCTCTTTGATGTCCCTCTTAGAGTTGGTTGGGTGTGACTTGTAGAGTTAAATTTCACCTCAATGTTCTTGGTTCTATTTGACTTCATTTAGGTTTGTGATTGAGTTTTATTTATCATTTGGCTGGGAGCCTTTCTGGGGGTTGAAATTGATTTTGGTGGGGATAATTGTCACACCTAGACCTTGGATTTTATTTTATTTATTATTTAATTATATTTGGTTCTTTTTTTATGGTTGGATCAAGTTACTAGTTTAGTTTTTTGTTTTTTGGATGTTTTGGGTGAGTTTTTTCCTTAAACATGGTTTGAGGGTTAACCGTGCAGCTTGTTAATCATAGGGTGTTGTCACTTCATTTTCATATTGAATAATTATCCTTGAATGGCTTGATCATGGTTTGGGGAAAACCATGTGAGGCCTAGGAGAAACTGTGTGGCTTGGGGGGGGGGGTTGGTGTCTGGGTAATGGCGCATGTCTTGTGAACAGTTAGGAAAAACCATGTAGAAAGTGTGTGGGAAGGCTCTGCAATTTGGAAGAGCCATTTTTTGACAGTTGACACATAGTTTTCCAAACCATGAAGCTAAACCTTGTGGGATCCCCCCTTCTCTATAGAAGGGTGTGCATGGTTGGATCGCAGTTTTTTAACTATGTGGCCTAACCATGTAAATTTCGCAAGTTTCTAGAAACTTGAAATCTCAAGTTTTACCTCTTATGTTTTAACCCAATTTTGGGATTTCCTCCCTATTGGTTTATTTTTGATAAACAAAGTGGAACCCAATCTCCCTAAACTTGATTTATCATCCCTTTTTTGTGCATCTACTTCAGATCTAAGGTGATTTATTATGGGATTTGGGGAATTTTCCCCTCTTTCTCTTCTTCTCTCTTGGTTTATTAGTATTTACTTGGGTTGGTTCTATCTTTTCCAAACCATAGATGATGGGGTTTATGTGTGGTTTTATTTATTTGATGTTAGGATGTGTAGATCATTCCTTAGGGTTAGTTTTTCCTTCCCTAAAGGTTTCATTATGTCCACACACATTGAGGTAGGTGTTTCTATCCATTTTATTTTTGATACATTCCATTTGATTCTTGTTTATTTCTAAATAATTTATAAATGTGTTTGTTATGCTTGTGATCTATTTTCTTTGGTTTATTATGGTGTTTTAATATTGTAAAAACTTGGTAGAAATGGTTTTCAAAAGGTTTCTTTAATTATACCTATATATAAATTCATATAAAGTGTTTGATAAAATTCTAGTTTTTTTAAAGATAGATATTAGTGTCTTGAATGGTGTTTAGCATTTATTATTCTTTAAAAATTTTATTTGGTTTTGAATTGGGTGTTGTGTGTGGGAATTCGTGACTTTTATGGTTTGACGCTTATGTGTGGCATGTTGTTTTTAGTGGTAAAGGAAGTCTGGTTTCTTTAAAAATGGTTTTGGGTTCTTTCATGGATACTTGAACAGTGTTATTGGATGTTAGCACATCCATATGTGCACAGGGTGCAGACAAGGATGCGAAAACAAATTATAATGGACCTTGAGAATGATACTTTCCTTAATCCTTGATTTCAAAGGGTTCTTCCCCTTTTCCCACTTTCTTTCTCCCTTTCCCTCTTCCTCATATCAAATAGTTCTTTCAAGCTGCTATTCTTTTCAAAATAGTTCCTTGACTTCTAAAAGGTCACGTGGTGCTTCAAGTGAATTTTAATATGGATTCAAATGTATTTTCTATGACTTGTCCTATTTGGAACTCTTAGGTGTGTTTTATTAACTAAATGGTGTAAAGTTCTGTAAGGAATATTTCATATTATTATATGTTTTCACCTTGGTTTGGGAAAGTTTTTGGAAGTGGCTTTGCATTTGAATTTTTAAAGTCCCGATTGGTATTTTAAAATGGTTTGAAAATTATTTGAATATTTATTTGATTTGAATGAAAATTGGAACTCGTGTACGTCTTGGTGTGAGATGGAAACATCTATGGTGGATCCTCCGAGGTGAGGCTCATCAAATGTGTGGTGTTGATATTTGGGATAAGAAACATGGTGGATGTGGGTTTTAGTTTGAGCCAGGAATGTGAGGATCTCCCCATTCACCATGAATAACTATAATAGGATTTATGGGTGTCACCTAGAGGGTCAATTGATGGTGTTGGGAAAAAATCCCTCAAGGTATCATTGAAGCATTTTTGAGGTGATTGTGTTTGTTGACAAAGTAGACATCTGAGTTGTGATTGTTGACAAAGCAAAACAATGACATACAAATTTGTTGACAAAGAGGATTTCATGGTGGAATGTAGAGTTCAAGAGCTGAGGTCAACGATCCATGTTTGATTCAAGAACGTCGATAAAAGTAATGGATGATCTGGAGGCGGTACAAAAGATCAGATACAAGGTGGCGCTGTTTTCCAGTGCTTGCCAAATTTTTGGGCCTGAAAATTGGCAAATGGTAAAAAGTGTTTTTGGCAAAGGGACTTGCGCGCCGTGGAATTGGAGTATAGGAAACTTGCGCACCATATGTTTTTCAAGATCAGAAGATCAAAATATGGCTAAGGAAATAGGTTCGCGCAAGTTTGGGAGTTGGGTCGCGCAGGTGACTTGCGCGCCGTCGCGCAGGGTAGTCAGATTGCCTATAAATACTGGACCACCCCTCCTCATTTTCTACCGGAGTTCAAACGGGAGCTCCCGTCACGCAGGTGTGGTGGTCGCGCAAGTGGTGTGTGTGGTCGCGCAGGTGGGACTTGCGCGCCAGTGGTTGAAGTTGTGCGCCGGTGCTAGAAGTTGCGCGCCGGTTGGCAGTTGCGTGCCAATACTGGTTTGGGCGTAAAAGGAATAGAGTCGCGCAAGTTTAGAGTTGAGGAAGCTTGAGTCGCGCAAGTGTCAGAGGAGGAATTGCGCGCCGGTTGTGACTTGCGCGCCGATACTTGCGCGTCGAGGTTGACTTGCACGCCAAGTAAGGTTTGTTCCTGCAGTGTTTTTCGGACTGCGTGGAAGCTGGAAGTTTGCCCGATACCTTCGGTGCAAAGATATATTCATCTACGGGTGAAATTTGTACTTCAACAGAGCATCTACATACAAGAGAAGATGCATTCATTCATGCAAATGAAGAGACCTACATGTCTATAAACTGTGAGTGGATTCCTTCCAAGAGCAGTGAGCTTAGGAAGAGGAAGAAGGTGATCCTCTCCACCGGCAGTGAGCCAGAGAGAGAGAGACAGGGAGTGACCCTTGGGAAAGCAGTGAGCTGACCCTAAACATTGTAAAGGCAGTGAGCCTGGGCATAGAAGTGATCTAGCCCGAACCTTGTAATCCACAGCTAGTGAAGATTAGTGGAATTTGGTACGACCTACAACCTGTCGGCATATTCTCCTTGGACGTAGCCCTTAGCGGTGAACCAAGTAAAATTGCTGTGTCCTGTGCTTGCTTTACTTTCTGTATATATCGTGCAGCAAGAAAAAGAGAGAAGAGTGTTTTGCTTAACAGCGAAACAAGATCAGAAAGGGCATTAATTTTTAATTAGCCATACCCTGATTCACCCCCCTCTCAGGGTATCCAGCCTAGTGGACCTAACAAGTGGTATCAGAGGGAATGGTTGAAAAGTTGTTCTTCTCTCAATGGAGGTAACCAATCATAAAGGGATTCCGATCTTCGACGGATATAATTTTCAGATATGGAAGAATCGGATGCAACACTATTTCCGATCCTTGGGAATGGATGTGTTTTCAGCAGCTATGCATGGTATCATAGCTGATATTAACAGTGGTGCTTTATCAGAAGCTGAGCATAGAGAGTTGGATGCTGATTCCAAAGAAATCAATGCCTTAGGGGGAGCCCTTTCCAATCCCATCTACACAAAAGTGATGTCATGCAAAACGTCACATTCCATGTGGGAAAAGCTTTTGAATATATATGAAGGGGACACAAAAGTCAGAGAGGCAAAGCTGCAGGTGTTGTGGAACAAATATGAAGATCTGAAAATGAACCCGAATGAGTCTGTTGATGCATTCTTTGAAAGGGTAAACATTGTTGTGGAAGATATGCGAGGTCTTGGAGAAGTCATTGAAGACATAAAGATTGTAAAGCGCATCTTAAGGAAACTTCCACCTCGGTTCAATCCGAAAGTTTCAGTACTAGAAGATAAAGATCCAAAAGAACTAACATTGGACAATTTGCACAGTACCTTGGTTGCTTATGAAATGAGGAACGATGATAATGAGGCTGTGGAAAAGGGGAAGTCTAAAGAGGTGGCATTTAAGACCATGAAGAAGCTCACCATTGAAGATTCTAATGAAGAAGAAGAGACAGATGAGGTGATGTCATTCCTTTCTTCAAATCTACAAAGAGGAAGAGGAAAGTTTAAAGGTAAACTTCCACTAGCATGCTTTAGATGTGGAAAGGTTGGTCATCTTGCGGCAAGATTCCCCAAGAAGTTTCAAGATGATGATGATGATGTTGACGTTGAAATTCCAAAAAAGAAGACTTCAGCTTTTGTAAAAGGGAAGAAACAATTCAAGAGAAATTTCTTCAAGAAAAAGAATCTTCTTTCACAAGAATTTGAAAGTTCAGATGAGTCTGAGGATGAAGAATTTGAGGAAATAGAAAAT
The DNA here is from genome assembly GCA_963277665.1 of Viscum album. Taxonomy (NCBI): domain Eukaryota; kingdom Viridiplantae; phylum Streptophyta; class Magnoliopsida; order Santalales; family Viscaceae; genus Viscum; species Viscum album. Next base: position 1,402,019,741 of record OY728133.1, on the reverse strand, counting down.
TGTAGAGATCGTGGGGTAAATGACTTGGTGGAAATTGTTGGTAGTTCTCAAAAGGGAGAAGAAGATGATGCTAAAGAAGAAGAAGAAATTGAAGGGAGAATTGATATGAAAGCCGAATTAGAAGCAGCTCTTGAGGAGATAGATGTTTGGAGAGCCAAAATGAAGAAATCCAATAAAGTGGTTCATGATGCCAAACTCTATATGCAACAATAGGATGAAGAAAAGTCCGAGCTGTTAGAAGAAATTGAAAGACTAAAATCCTCAACACCAGAGAGCTCAGAAAATATTGTTGAGTATAAGCTTAAAATTGAGGAACAAAAGAAGGAAATTGATTGTTTGACTAACACAGGAAAGGAGCAGGTTAGATGTATCAAAGAGCTTGAAGAAGAAGTGGTCAGTCTGCGACAAAAACTTAAGGATCAAGATAAACTCTTGACCCCCAATGTGATATCCGAAAAGCAGGCCATTCAGAAGACAGAGAAGATGAAAGCGGAGCCTAGCAGTTCAGTAGGGAAGAAGCAGCAATTGAGCTCAGATGTTAAGGTTGTTTCTGGGCTTAGTCAAGAACAAAAATTTGCGACAATTGCAGTCAGACCGCAAGCACTCATCCCGAAAGTGAAGGTTGATTTGGGCACAAAACAGAATCAGAATATTCAGAGATCCCAAAGGGGAAATCATAATGCTGAAATATCACGAGGGAATGCATCCTATATCAGGTGTTATTGCTGTGGGAAAATGGGACATTCACAGTATGTGTGTTCCATAGCCAAGAGATATAGAAGGGAACATGAACAGAGATGGCAACCAAACAGAGAACGGTTTTCCAGAACACATTTTGAAGGACACTGTTTTTGGTGCGGAGGATTTGGACACATGGCTAGGTATTGCACTTCAACCATTCAGAGAAATGTGTCAAAGCATAATCAAAATGTTCGCAAGTAGCAGATCAATAAACCAACAAGTGAGTTAAATGTTCAGAACAGATTTGCAGCTCTGCAAGATGAGGGTGGTCCATCATACTCTGAGAAAGAACAAAAGCCTCAATCCATGCCGAGTGTGAAAGAAAAATTATGGACCAAGAAGAAGAAAAATGAGAAGGATGTGGTGGCAGAGATTGCCCTTAAAGCATCAGATCGATCTGGTGTTTGGATCCTTGATAGTGGTTTCACATCCCACATGACGGGTAATAAGGATCTTGTTACAGGCATCAAATATGACAAAGAAGGAGTTGTCAAATTTGGAAATGATGAAGGCCTGAAGATTGTTGGCTCAGGGAAAGCCAAGTTTGGGGGCAAAGAGATGAGACGTGCTGATGTCTTGGTAGTAGAGGGTCTCAGTCATAACCTACTCAGTGTCAGTAAACTATGTGACTCTAGGCACTCTATCCAATTTACCAAGAAGATGTGTGTTGTGAAAGGAAAATATGGAGCAGCTGTTCTGCAGGGAAAAAGGTCAAAGGGAAATCTCTATCTTGTAGGTGGGGAAGAAGATACTTGTCTTTTATCCAGAGAGGAAGAAAACCAGCTGTGGCATAAGCGACTTGGTCATCTATGCCAACCATCTATAGAGGATCTCGTTAAATGTGATGCTGCTAGAGACCTTCCCAAACTATCACGTGATTTCACTCATACGTGTGATGCTTGTCAACAAGGGAAAATCATCAGAAAGACATACAGGCCAAAGGAATAGAAATCAACCCGAGTGCTCGAACTGGTGCATTCTGATGTATGTGGACCTATCTCACCACGAGCTATAAATGGGAAAAGGTACTATGTTCTTTTCATTGATGACTATAGCAGAATGGCCTGGGTATTCATCATAACCCATAAGACAGAGGTGTTCAGTTGCATAAAGTAGTACAGGAGGGAATCTGAAAAGATGCTTGGGCAGAAAATTCTGAAGTTTCGTACTGATAACGGTACGGAATTTACAAACAGTCAGGTTGAAAACTATCTCGAGAAACATGGGATAAGGCATCAAGTTTCATCAGTAAGAACTCTCCAACAGAATGGAGTAGTTGAAAGGAGAAATTGGATCATCAACAACATGGACAGAACAATGATTATTGATAAGGACCTGCCAGAGAAATTTTGGAAGGAAGCAGTTTTGACATAGGTCTATGTTTCAAACAGGTCCCTGTTATGTCCGAAGCAAGGGAAGACTCCATATGAACTGTGGTACGGAAAGAAGCCAACGTTGAAGTACTTTCGAATCTTTGGAAGTAAGTGTTTCATTCTCAACAAAGAAAATCATAGGAAGTTTGAGGCACGAGGAGATGAAGGGATATTCCTTGGCTATTCCGGGAAAAGCAAAGCGTATAAATGTTTCAACAAAAGGCTGGGAAAAATCATTGAAAGCAATGATGTCACTATAGTTGAAAATGAGCAGAATACTCAACGATCCAGTGAACAGTTCCTGGATGAAAGTGATGATGAGGTAAGCAACCCAGGGGGAGCAGAAGTGGCAGAAGCTGACTCAGAAGAAGATACTGACGATGAAGAAGAAAGTGTCAAGTTGGTGTCTGTGAGAAAACCAAAGAGTTGAGCTGAAATTGACAGGCAGAATATCATTGGTGATCAAATAGCTCCAGTTCAGACTCGAAGAATGAAATCATCACAGCAAGCATCGTTTTTGTCTCAAGTGGAGCCGAAATATTTTTCTGATGCAGCTGAAGATGAAAACTGGGTTCAGGCCATGAACGAAGAGCTTGATCAGATTGAGAAGAACCAGACATGGGAGATTGTTTCGAGGCCAGCAGACAAGAATGTCATCAGGACTAAATGGGTCTATCGCAACAAGATGAATGAAGATGGCACAGTGATTCAAAACAAAGCACGACTAGTGTGCAAGGGATACTCCCAGATAGAGGGAATAGATGTTGATGAGACATTTGCACCGGTTGCAAGGCTGGAGACAATCAGATTATTTTTGGCGATAACAGTGCAAAGAAAGTTCAAAGTGTTCCAGATGGATGTCAAATCCGCATTCTTGAATGGTGTTCTGGAAGAAGAGGTGTATATTGAGCAGCCAAATGGTTTTCTCATTCATGAGGATGAGAACAAAGTTTGCAGGCTGAAGAAGGCGTTGTATGGGCTGAAACAAGCACCAAGGGCATGGTACTCAAGGCTTGATCAGTACTTGAAGAAGCTTGGTTTCCAGCGTGGAGGAGTTGACTACAACCTCTATTTCAGCAATGACAGTAATCAAAGGATGATGGTGCTAGTGTATGTCGATGACATAATTTTTGGCGGATCTGATGAAGCTCAGTGCAGACAGTTTTCCGAATTCATGAAAAATGAGTTTGAAATGTCAATGATTGGAGAGCTAACGTTTTTCCTTGGTCTACAGGTGACACAAGGAAGGAATGGAACTTTCATTTCTCAATACAAATATGCCAAGGAGGTTCTAAGAAGGTTTGGAATGGATAATTCCAAGGAAATGAAGACTCCGGTTGCTACCCGGATGAAATTATCAAAAGATGAGGATGGAAAGGCAGTTAATATCACAGAATAAAGGAAAATCATTGGAAGTCTGTTGTACTTAACCGCAACAAGGCCTGATATTGTTTTCTCCACATGCCAAGCAGCGAGATATCAGAGTAATCCCAAGGAAAGTCACATGCTTGCAGTGAAAAGAATACTTCGTTATATCAAGGGCACGGTGGACTTCGGCTTGACATACAATGAAAAATCTCAGACAGAGTTATTGGGATATACTGATGCAGACTGGGCCGGTTCAGCAGATGATAGAAAATCAACGTCAGGTGGTGCATTCTATCTTGGTGGATTGTGTATTTCTTGGTTAAGCAAGAAACAAGATTGCATTTCATTGAGCACTGCAGAAGCTGAGTATATTGCGGCCACTCAAGCATGCACACAGTTATTGTGGATGAAGCAGCAGCTTGAGGATATGGTAGTTGAAGTGAAGTCTCCGATCGGAATCCAGTGTGACAACTCAAGTGCTATAAATCTTAGCAAAAATCTTGTCCATCATTTCAGGACAAAACACATTGAGATCAAGTATCATTTAATCAAGGAGAAGGTTGTGCAGGGCATCGTGAAGTTGGAGTATGTGCCTACAGAGCTACAGGTTGCAGACATTCTGACAAAGGCCTTACCCAAGGAAGATTTTGAGAGGCATCGACTAGATCTGGGAGTTCAGTCGATTCCCCACACTTGAAATAGTGTGGATGTGGGACCCCCCCTCTCCCCGAGGTATGATGTGTTTTTCCCTCATATGCTGATATGTGTTCTCTACTATGTTACAGACTACAAAGGAGTGTCCTTTGGGTTCGTTGACAAAGGGGGAGAAAAGTGTTTGTTCAAGGGGGAGATAGTGTGGAGATTTGATAAATCATAATTGATACGGGGAGAAGCTGATAGGTGGAGCATCCAGAAAGGGGGAGAAATGAGAAAGGGGGAGTGTATTAAATATGACGATGCTAGAAGTGATCGATCAAAGAATAGATATCACGACAGCTGAGGATCGTGATAAAAGCAGAAGAGTGGTGTTGGACAGTGTTTGGTGTCAACAGTGGATGTCAGAGATAAAGTGATTCATTGATGAACTTTTCATTTACTCTTGTTTCTCACGCCGAGCATTGCTCATGTGGGCTTAGAGTATGTGTTGAGTAAATCCTTGGTCGCTATCAGGATCGCAATGAGGCGAATGGAGGCTGAAGAATCAACGACGTATCTTTGTTTTGGAAGAGTTGTCAACAAACCCAAAGGGGGAGATTGTTGGGCAAAAATCCCTCAAGGTATCATTGAAGCATTTTTGAGGTGATTGTGTTTGTTGACAAAGTAGACATCTGAGTTGTGATTGTTGACAAAGCAAAACAATGACATACAAATTTGTTGACAAAGAGGATTTCATGGTGGAATGTCGAGTTCAAGAGCTGAGGTCAACGATCCATGTTTGATCAAGAACGTCGATAAAAGTAATGGATGATCTGGAGGCGGTACAAAAGATCAGATACAAGGTGGCGCCGTTTTCCAGTGTTTGCCAAATTTTTGGGCCTGAAAATCGGCAAATGATAAAAAGTGTTTTTGGAAAAGGGACTTGCGCTCCGTGGACTTGGAGTATAGGAAACTTGCGCGCCATATGTTTTTCAAGATCATAAGATCAAAATATGGCTAAGGAAATAGGTTCGCGCAAGTTTGGGAGTTGGGTCGCGCAGGTGACTTGCGCGCCGTCGCGCAGGGTGGTCAGATTGCCTATAAATACTGGACCACCCCTCCTCATTTTCTACTGGAGTTCAAACGAGACCTCCCGTCGCACAGGTGTGGTGGTCGCGCAAGTGGTGTGTGTGGTCGCGCAGGTGGGACTTGCGCGCCAGTGGTTGAAGTTGTGCGCCGGTGTTAGAAGTTGCGCGCTGGTTGGCAGTTGCGCGCCAATACTGGTTTGGGCGTAAAAAGAATAGAGTCGCTCAAGTTTAGAGTTGAGGAAGCTTGAGTCGCGCAAGTGTCAGAGGAGGACTTGCGCACCCGTTGTGACTTGCGCGCTGATACTTGCGCGTCGAGGTTGACTTGTGCGCCAAGTAAGGTTTGTTCCTGCAGTGTTTTTCGGACTGCGTGGAAGCTGGAAGTTTGCCCGATACCTTCGGTGCAAAGATATATTCATCTACGGGTGAAAGTTGTACTTCAATAGAGCATCTACATACAAGAGAAGATGCATTCATTCATGCAAATGAAGAGACCTACAGGTCTATAACCTATGAGTGGATTCCTTCCAAGAGCAGTGAGCTTAAGAAGAGGAAGAAGGTGATCCTCTCCACCGGCAGTGAGCCAGAGAGAGAGAGACAGGGAGTGACCCTTGGGAAAGTAGTGAGCTGACCCTAAACATTGTAAAGGCAGTGAGCCTGGGCATAGAAGTGATCTAGCCCGAACCTTGTAATCCACAGCTAGTGAAGATTAGTGGAATTTGGTACGACCGGCAAACTATCGGCGTATGCTCCTTGGACGTAGCCCTTAGCGGTGAACCAAGTAAAATTGTTGTGTCCTGTGCTTGCTTTACTTTCTGTATATATCGTGCAGCAAGAAAAAGAGAGAAGAGTGTTTTGCTTAACAGCGAAACAAGATCAGAACGGGCATTAATTTTTAATTAGCCATACCCTGATTCACCCCCCCTCTCAGGGTATCCAGCCTAGTGGACCTAACAGATGGTTACTTATAGACCCCGATTAGATGGGTTGGTACACCCTATATTACCTAGGCTAGGTGGGATGTGCCAATGGATTAACTAGTTTAGAGTGGTCAGTTGGTTTTTGACTATGTAGATACAACATACGCCGATAAATGATTCTGAACATAGTACGTATAGGGATTTATTCTGTAGATTTATAAAAAATTACCATGATTTTCTATTGGTATGGGATGTTTTCTTTTTTGTATTTTGGGTTATCTATTCTATTAGTGTCTGACTACATGTTTGGGATTTATTTATTTTTAGCATATACATCTTATTAACTAGATTTAATTCTTATTGGGGTTTTGTTTATGAAACTGATATGTATTAAAATGGAAACCTGTTTTAAAAATAATAGTGATGTGTTGTTTAGAAAAGTACAATTTTCTAGAAAGGTGTGTTTGTATTTTGAAATGGAAAAAAACTAAATTCTATATATACTTTAAACTAGTGTTTGTGAACTATTTAAAGAAAGGAAATGCATGGCCTCTGTGTTGATTCTCTATTAATCTATTTTATACTCACACCCTACTACCACCCAGAATAGGTATACGTGATTTTTTTGCAGTTTCGGGTTTCTATATCAAATTTTCCTTTGAAACGGGCCAGTCTTGTTGTCGATTGTGATTGAGAGGTCGTGTGGAGATCTCATTAGCACGGTTTGGTTTTAGTTTTTTTAGTTTCAATTATGTTTATCAGATATAAAATTTGGTTTGGTTTGTATATTTATTGATCTTCAATTGTTGGTTTTGTTGTGTGAACTATTTGGTTATTTAATCCAGTTTTTTGGTTATAAATCATTCCCTTTTGAATTATCTTTGATTCCTGACACTAGTTCCATCTGGGGAGGATCAGGAAAGCCTCTTGGGTATTGTCTTAGGCTGTGTCAGGTTTTGGGTTGGATGGTATCCAAGTTCTATTCATGACACATATGGTAGTTCTAGACACATTGTGTGAGGAGGTGCTGATGGAGTTCCCTAACTCCCCTTTTTTATACATAAAGGTTTGGAGATGATATACAAGTAAATTCAATGACAATTTTTGTGGGATTGTATGAGGTGAAGCATTTATAGTTTTTATCTCATTTTCTTAGATGTTAGATTATAAAGGCGAAACATCAGGTTCCAACATGTTTGAATCATCCTATTGAAATATCAAAATGGAATTTGGATAAAATATCAACGAATTTTATGATTAAGATTCTGTGGATAGTGAGAGGATATGATTCTATCTAGGTTATTGTTGAAACAATCAAAAAATTGGGACCAAATTATTACTATATGGGAGCATATTTTGGTTTAGAGTTTGGGACAATTATAAATGTTTGAGATCATCCTACTTCATGGGGTTCCCACAATGCATGTGACCGTGATACTCTATTCACATCATTGTTATAGAGGGTTTCTATAGGATTATTTCATGACCTAGTTATGTACGAGTATAATGTTTCACCACTAGAAAAATGGGAAGACCGAGCAGACCATCCAAGTGTTGGATGATATGTTGAGAGACTGTGTGTTGGGCTTTTGCCGAAGCTATAAGGATCACTTTCCATTAGTGTAGTTTTCATATAATGAACCCTATCACTCTACTATCAGCATGGTATTTTTCAAAGCCCTATATGGGAGACCCTATAAGTCACCCATATGTTGGAAAAAGTTTGGTGAGACATCTCATGTTGGGTGAGAGATGGTGAAAACAATGATAGAGAAGATTCAGGTGATTTGAAAGAATATAAGGAAAACCCAGAGCTAACATAAATCTTACATTTCTTAGAATCGTAGTCATTCAGATTTTGAGTAGGGAGACCATATTTTCCAGAAAATATTACCATGACGAGGATTGTATAAATTTAACTAGGAAGCAAGATGTTATTAAGGTTCATCGAGCGATTATAGATCTTTAACAATGTTTTCAAGGTTGTTTACTTCTTGGACTTACCCCCTCAGTTACACTGAGTGCATGAAATCTTCCATGTGTTGTAGCTAAGGAGATATGTGAAAGATCCAACACACATCATTGATTAGGGTTATCTAGATATCAAGTACAAAACCACATTCTTAGAGTACCTATTAGAGATCGAGGACTGGATGGAGAGAATCCTACATAGACAGAACATTACTTTGGTTCATGTGCTTTGGTAGTATGAGAGTGTGAAAGAGAGATCTTGGGAATGTGAGAGTCAGATGCAAGCTCATTACCCCACATTTTTTTTGTATCTTGTCTTTTTTGGGGTGAATATCATTTAAGGATGGGTGAGTGAAATGACTTTGGTTTTTTAGTTTGATCCTTTGAATATTTCTATATATATCTCGTTTTTTACTTATATTTGACACTATGTTTCAATGTTGTAAGACCTTGGAATTGATAATATATATATATATATATATATATATATATTAAATCATTCACATGCATCTATTTGGAATAAATGGTTTTCCTATTATCTTGGTAATGAGATTGGAAATCCAAGACCACGATTGTATCTGAAATATAGGGTTTACACCAGGAGTGACATAAAGATGGTTGGTGTTGGAAATTTGGTTTGAAGAAACTATTAGTAGGCGTGTTAAAGTATTAATTAATTAATTTAATTAAATAACCTAAAACTTATTTCTCCTCTATTAGTAGGTGTGTTAAAGGATATATATATATATATATATATTAAATCATACACATCCATCTCTTTGGAATAAATGGTTTTCCTATTATCCTGGTAATGAGATTGGAAATCCAAGACCATGATTGTATTCAAAATATAGGGTTTACACCAAGAGTGACGTAAAGTTGGTTGGTGTTAGAAATTTGGTTAGAGGAAACTATTAGTAGGCGTATTAAATGATTAATTAATTAATTTAATTAAATAACCCAAAACTTATTTCTCCTCTATATATTCATCATTATATAAAATTTATTAGGTTATCCACATAAACCTGGGGAATTTGAGAAGAGCCATGGTGGATATATATTGGAAAAGGAAAACAAGTCATGGAGAAAAAATCGTTCTTAAAAGGATTTATCTTCACCAATGAAGTTCCAAGATCTCACTAACAAAAATGGCATGGAACCATTATTTCTCATAGAAAGATCCAAAATCAAGGTAGGGAATTTGTTTTGACTAGTTTAAATCTTGTATTTGATTATTCCTTGTCCAAAATAAATCAATCCTTATCATAAATTGATTCATGGGAAGAATTCTGATTTATGGTTGATGAATTTCATTTATCCTTGAAATTATGATTTCTTGATCATTGCCTATCCCATTCATTCAATGTATTATATGTCATAAGATTTAGGCCAACCCAAGCAATGGTTATGGTTTGTTCCTCATGTTTGTGATTTGTGATTTTATCCCTTTTTACTCATGTATTTATCATCAGTTTTACTTTGGATGCAGGTTTGATTAATACCTAGAGACCAATAATTGTGCAATTGATCTTTAGAACAACAGATCATTTCTATGGGTCTAGATTCGTGATCGACAACACGATCGAGGTGCGATGCAGTGCGATGGGAGATTAGATATGGATCACATGAGGATTAAAGGATATTTTTTCATGGGTTTTGAAATTCAATGGAGAGGCATGATGGGATCGAATCTCAAGAAGATTGGGTGGCCCTAATCTAACTATCAGTGATAGATCGGGTGTGGTCCACCCCATATCTGAGTTCATTAGTGCGATTCATAACTGAATCAGTGGTGGTGATGGCATGAGTGAGACATGAAAATATTGTGGGAGTTTTTATAAAATACCAATATACATGGAATATACTTCAAAGATCACACTTTATGTATTCTCTTAGGTATGGAGTCTACGGTTTCATAAAAATTAAAAATGTATACCCTATACAGGTCATGTGACCTAAAGTTAGAATATCATCATGTACCCATAACAGAATGGCCCTAAGGCCTTAATTTTTTTATTATTTTGATAATACACCTTTCAAGGGGTGAGGTGAAACCCGTACAAATCCTGAAGGCTTATAGACAATTACATGACCTGTAGGTCTTAGAGGGAATCACCCAGACAAGAAAACTTGGAGCTGCTCCTCCCCAACATATGTCATGAGATCAGCACTCCACCTTCACAGGGCTGGTCAGCTAGCTGTTCTATGCAAAGCTGCACAGGCCTGGTACTAATGGGAAAACCATACCCTCTCATTCTTTCAATTTTGGTTAGCTCTTCTCTAGAGAATGTGCCTACACTGAATCCTCATCTGAATCCTTGCCCCTTGTATTCTAACTGGTACTTCTTCATTCATGTGGCCCAATGGCCTTGGGGTGGCACTAAGGCCTTAAGGTGGCCCTAAGGCCTTGAGAAACAACTGGCTCGAAGGCCTTAGGTGGCCCGAAAGCCTTGCAGGACCCAAGGACCAAACCGGTGGCTCAAAGGCCCAGCTGGATGAATAGTTCTAGCTACTACAGTACCGAACAGTGACTGCCATAGTGCATGCTACAGTACTGCTATAGTGACTGCTATAGCCCCCCTACTACAGTACTACTACAGTACTGCTATAGTACAGGAAATTCGCCTCCACCTGGATTTGATCTCGGGTCTCTTGAATGCACATGCCAAGTCCTCACCAACCGGGTTGAGGCTCATGTGCTCATGTACCCATGAGGTACAAAGGAGAAAGCATAGCCAGGTACATAGGAACACCCAAGGTATAAGGGAACAACCTACAAGATGACCATGGCCATTACTAGAGTACCTAGACACAACCAAGTACACATGCATTGATAGAGTACACAAGCATGGTCCATAGTACATGGGAATGAGATGAAGTACATAGGAAAACCACGATGGACAAGACACACCATGAAGACCCTATATACAACATGTACTTTTTCCTTGTGACCTCCACCTTGTGTATCTACTTTTTTGGGACTTATATTTGGGCCTGTGAGTAGCCTATACTAAGTGATTTTATTTACAGTACATGACATTGTCCATCATTTTGGCATTAGAAATATGACATGACATGTTATAAGGGAAAATCTTCCTTTAGTCACTACAAGAAAACCGCCGTTTAGCGGCGGTTTTTAAAACCGCCACGAAACGCGTTTCGGGCCGCCATTTCGCGGTGATTTTAAAAACCCCCGTGAAAAAACCGCCGCTAAACGGATTTTTTTTAATTTTATTCGAGGATTAGCAGCAGTTTTTTAAAAAACCGCCGTGAAATAGCGGCAGTTTTGGTAAAACTGCAGCGAAATGAAATGAAAAAAATAAAAAAACACGAGAAACCCCGAAATCACTAAAACGACCATAACTTTTGATCTGGGCATCCGTTGAAGCGCCACGACCAGTCAAATCGAAGCTAATGAAGATATCTAGAGGCACATATAATAAATACCGTGAGACGGTCTAAGGTTCGGAAGATATTAGAGTTATAAGAAAGTTGAAAAAAGTTTTCCAATTTCAAACAGCCATAACTTTCGCTCCGGGTGTCCGTTTGGGCTCTACCATATATCAAATCGAAGCCAGCGAAGAGAGCTACGCACCAGATTGACACAGAAAGCTTCTGTCAAGTTTTTTGAACCCAAAACCCCTCCGAAGGCCTCCAAACCCCCGTTTCCGTCACCGGTGTCCCGTCGAACTTGTCTTCAAACGGACCTAACTTTCGATCCGCGTGTCAGTTCGGCCTCCTCCACCTGTCAAATCATAGCTCGTTCCATGAGCTTCAGTTTGACTGGTCGCGACACCCACATGCACTCCTAGATCATATGTTATGGTCTTTTTAGTGGGTATCGTGTTTGTTATGTTTTTCAATGCCTCGTTTCTAGCACCAATTCCCTGTTAGCTTTTTTTAAATGGTCGTAACTTCCGATCCGCCTGTCCATTCGGACACTTTCACCTTTCATGTCGAATATCATTTCAGGATCTTTGATTTGACAGGTCGCGGATCTAAAATGAACTCTCGGATCATAAGTTATCTCCGTTAATGTGAGTCCAATGTTTTTGTCTCTTTATGACCGTTTTGACGGGTTTTAACGGTTGCTCCATTTATTGCTGTTTATTTGGGTTTCCATGACTTGTTATCTTTATCAATGGTTTTTTTGTGGGTTATTATGATGATTATGTTGAATTATTAAGGAGTTTTCCAGAGTTGTCACGAGTTTTCATGCGTTCTCATTCTTTCTAATGCCTCATTCTTCATATGCTTTTTCATCTCTTTTCATGCGTTTTCATGATTTTTAATCCCTTATCACGTTTTTTCATACTTTTTTCATGTGTTTCCTATATTATTTATTATTTATAATATACTTTAATTTATTTATTATCTATTATTTGTAACTGGTTATTTATTATTTATTATTTATTATTTATATTTATTAATTATTTATGTTTATTTATTATTTATTATTTATTATTTATTATTTATAATTATTTATTAGTTATTATTTATTATTTATTAGTTATAATTTTTTATTTATATTTATTTATTATTTATATTTATTTTTTATTTTTTATTTTTTATTTTTTATTTATATTTATTTCTTATTTATTATTTATATTTATTTATTATTTATTTATTTATATTTATTTATTATTTATTATTTATTATTTATAATTTATATTTATTTATTATTTATTATTTATATTTATTTATTAGTTATTAGTTATTATTTATTATTTATTATTTATTATTTATAATTAATATTTATTTATTAGTTATTATTTATATTTATTTATTATTTATATTTATTA